>OY804581.1:43153404-46045588 GCA_963680875.1 Bathymodiolus brooksi
AACTATTACAACACTTCTGATGTGACTCTACCAGGGATCAAACTGATGAACTACAAGACGTGAGGCAAGCATACCAACTATTACAACACTTCTAATGTGACTCTACCAGGGATCAAACTGATGAACTACAAGACGTGAGGCAAGCATACCAACTATTACAACACTTCTGATGTGACTCTACCAGGGATCAAACTGATGAACTACAAGACGTGAGGCAAGCATACCAACTATTACAACACTTCTGATGTGACTCTACCAGGGATCAAACTGATGAACTACAAGACGTGAGGCAAGCATACCAACTATTACAACACTTCTGATGTGACTCTACCAGGGATCAAACTGATGAACTACAAGACGTGAGGCAAGCATACCAACTATTACAACACTTCTAATGTGACTCTACCAGGGATCAAACTGATGAACTACAAGACGTGAGGCAAGCATACCAACTATTACAACACTTCTGATGTGACTCTACCAGGGATCAAACTGATGAACTACAAGACGTGAGGCAAGCATACCAACTATTACAACACTTCTGATGTGACTCTACCAGGGATCAAACTGATGAACTACAAGACGTGAGGCAAGCATACCAACTATTACAACACTTCTGATGTGACTCTACCAGGGATCAAACTGATGAACTACAAGACGTGAGGCAAGCATACCAACTATTACAACACTTCTGATGTGACTCTACCAGGGATCAAACTGATGAACTACAAGACGTGAGGCAAGCATACCAACTATTACAACACTTCTGATGTGACTCTACCAGGGATCAAACTGATGAACTACAAGACGTGAGGCAAGCATACCAACTATTACAACACTTCTGATGTGACTCTACCAGGGATCAAACTGATGAACTACAAGACGTGAGGCAAGCATACCAACTATTACAACACTTCTGATGTGACTCTACCAGGGATCAAACTGATGAACTACAAGACGTGAGGCAAGCATACCAACTATTACAACACTTCTGATGTGACTCTACCAGGGATCAAACTGATGAACTACAAGACGTGAGGCAAGCATACCAACTATTACAACACTTCTGATGTGACTCTACCAGGGATCAAACTGATGAACTACAAGACGTGAGGCAAGCATACCAACTATTACAACACTTCTGATGTGACTCTACCAGGGATCAAACTGATGAACTACAAGACGTGAGGCAAGCATACCAACTATTACAACACTTCTGATGTGACTCTACCAGGGATCAAACTGATGAACTACAAGACGTGAGGCAAGCATACCAACTATTACAACACTTCTGATGTGACTCTACCAGGGATCAAACTGATGAACTACAAGACGTGAGGCAAGCATACCAACTATTACAACACTTCTGATGTGACTCTACCAGGGATCAAACTGATGAACTACAAGACGTGAGGCAAGCATACCAACTATTACAACACTTCTGATGTGACTCTACCAGGGATCAAACTGATGAACTACAAGACGTGAGGCAAGCATACCAACTATTACAACACTTCTGATGTGACTCTACCAGGGATCAAACTGATGAACTACAAGACGTGAGGCAAGCATACCAACTATTACAACACTTCTGATGTGACTCTACCAGGGATCAAACTGATGAACTACAAGACGTGAGGCAAGCATACCAACTATTACAACACTTCTGATGTGACTCTACCAGGGATCAAACTGATGAACTACAAGACGTGAGGCAAGCATACCAACTATTACAACACTTCTGATGTGACTCTACCAGGGATCAAACTGATGAACTACAAGACGTGAGGCAAGCATACCAACTATTACAACACTTCTGATGTGACTCTACCAGGGATCAAACTGATGAACTACAAGACGTGAGGCAAGCATACCAACTATTACAACACTTCTGATGTGACTCTACCAGGGATCAAACTGATGAACTACAAGACGTGAGGCAAGCATACCAACTATTACAACACTTCTTATGTGACTCTACCAGGGATCAAACTGATGAACTACAAGACGTGAGGCAAGCATACCAACTATTACAACACTTCTAATGTGACTCTACCAGGGATCAAACTGATGAACTACAAGACGTGAGGCAAGCATACCAACTATTACAACACTTCTGATGTGACTCTACCAGGGATCAAACTGATGAACTACAAGACGTGAGGCAAGCATACCAACTATTACAACACTTCTAATGTGACTCTACCAGGGATCAAACTGATGAACTACAAGACGTGAGGCAAGCATACCAACTATTACAACACTTCTGATGTGACTCTACCAGGGATCAAACTGATGAACTACAAGACGTGAGGCAAGCATACCAACTATTACAACACTTCTGATGTGACTCTACCAGGGATCAAACTGATGAACTACAAGACGTGAGGCAAGCATACCAACTATTACAACACTTCTGATGTGACTCTACCAGGGATCAAACTGATGAACTACAAGACGTGAGGCAAGCATACCAACTATTACAACACTTCTGATGTGACTCTACCAGGGATCAAACTGATGAACTACAAGACGTGAGGCAAGCATACCAACTATTACAACACTTCTGATGTGACTCTACCAGGGATCAAACTGATGAACTACAAGACGTGAGGCAAGCATACCAACTATTACAACACTTCTAATGTGACTCTACCAGGGATCAAACTGATGAACTACAAGACGTGAGGCAAGCATACCAACTATTACAACACTTCTGATGTGACTCTACCAGGGATCAAACTGATGAACTACAAGACGTGAGGCAAGCATACCAACTATTACAACACTTCTAATGTGACTCTACCAGGGATCAAACTGATGAACTACAAGACGTGAGGCAAGCATACCAACTATTACAACACTTCTGATGTGACTCTACCAGGGATCAAACTGATGAACTACAAGACGTGAGGCAAGCATACCAACTATTACAACACTTCTGATGTGACTCTACCAGGGATCAAACTGATGAACTACAAGACGTGAGGCAAGCATACCAACTATTACAACACTTCTGATGTGACTCTACCAGGGATCAAACTGATGAACTACAAGACGTGAGGCAAGCATACCAACTATTACAACACTTCTGATGTGACTCTACCAGGGATCAAACCGATGAACTACAAGACGTGAGGCAAGCATACCAACTATTACAACACTTCTGATGTGACTCTACCAGGGATCAAACTGATGAACTACAAGACGTGAGGCAAGCATACCAACTATTACAACACTTCTGATGTGACTCTACCAGGGATCAAACTGATGAACTACAAGACGTGAGGCAAGCATACCAACTATTACAACACTTCTGATGTGACTCTACCAGGGATCAAACTGATGAACTACAAGACGTGAGGCAAGCATACCAACTATTACAACACTTCTAATGTGACTCTACCAGGGATCAAACTGATGAACTACAAGACGTGAGGCAAGCATACCAACTATTACAACACTTCTGATGTGACTCTACCAGGGATCAAACTGATGAACTACAAGACGTGAGGCAAGCATACCAACTATTACAACACTTCTGATGTGACTCTACCAGGGATCAAACTGATGAACTACAAGACGTGAGGCAAGCATACCAACTATTACAACACTTCTGATGTGACTCTACCAGGGATCAAACTGATGAACTACAAGACGTGAGGCAAGCATACCAACTATTACAACACTTCTGATGTGACTCTACCAGGGATCAAACTGATGAACTACAAGACGTGAGGCAAGCATACCAACTATTACAACACTTCTGATGTGACTCTACCAGGGATCAAACTGATGAACTACAAGACGTGAGGCAAGCATACCAACTATTACAACACTTCTGATGTGACTCTACCAGGGATCAAACTGATGAACTACAAGACGTGAGGCAAGCATACCAACTATTACAACACTTCTGATGTGACTCTACCAGGGATCAAACTGATGAACTACAAGACGTGAGGCAAACATACCAACTATTACAACACTTCTGATGTGACTCTACCAGGGATCAAACTGATGAACTACAAGACGTGAGGCAAGCATACCAACTATTACAACACTTCTAATGTGACTCTACCAGGGATCAAACTGATGAACTACAAGACGTGAGGCAAGCATACCAACTATTACAACACTTCTGATGTGACTCTACCAGGGATCAAACTGATGAACTACAAGACGTGAGGCAAGCATACCAACTATTACAACACTTCTGATGTGACTCTACCAGGGATCAAACTGATGAACTACAAGACGTGAGGCAAGCATACCAACTATTACAACACTTCTGATGTGACTCTACCAGGGATCAAACCGATGAACTACAAGACGTGAAGCAAGCATACCAACTATTACAACACTGAGTCGACCTTGTCTGATAAAAAATTTGGTTCTGAAGATTTCTAAATATTAATTTCTCATGTCCCTTTATATTTTTTGTCTAATTATTCAATCAATCACTTTTGACAATTGATAGGATTGTCATCATCATATTTGATAAATTGTAAGATATAAGGTACATATTAACCTCAATATGGTGACTCTCATGCATGCTTGCTGCTAGTTTATCTATTATACACTATATAAGATGTAGTGTCCTATTCAAAATATAAGATTTCTTTGTTTAATGTAGTACAGTAAAACATGCCTAAACCAAACCCTGAATAAAACAGAATCCTGTATAAACCAAACTTTAGATAAAGTGTCTATGTAGGAAATATTTGTTAATTTAACCTGTTTCAACTGAACACAAAAGTTGGTCCCAAGGAGGTTTGGTATAGACAGGCTGCACTGTATTAATATTACCTGTCAGTAAGTGGGGTGATGACCAGACGTTCTGTGCACCCTAAGAACTCATTCTGATATTCAAAATCAACGTCAGTGATAGAAATTGTACACTGGTCTGTGTCTTCTTTGAAGTAAAATCTAGATTGTTTCAACCATTCAAAGTCATTTGGTGATCTGATGTGCATTCTTACCTATGGAGAATAAAAATCAACATATTTACTAAATATAAATTTGTACATTCACATTATATAAAACTTATGAGCAAGAGATTCATACTCACACTCCTATTTTGTCCAATCAAAACATTGAATGTATTTTTTAAGTAAGAGTACAAACTGACTTCTCAAAAGTTTTATGATCACAAGCCCTGGTCTTGCTGTAATAAAACTCTCAGTACAAGATTTGCAAAAACATCCAATCAGAATGTCATATCCAATAACTAGTGTTCTGATTGAACAATTTTCGAGTACTAGAAAGCTTTATGACTATGGAGGCTGGTCTAAATTAAGTTCGATTTCTGAAATAATCTACAGGATTGATGATTATTTTCTTACATATTTTAATAGGTTTAGCTTGATATCAAGCTCTAACAACTGACTTAACCTAAACTTAAGTGAGTGAGTGATTGTTGTTTAACGCCAAGTGAGGAAAGATACATTTCGATGAAATGGTGACGATGCTCACTTTGTACTAGACCAACACGCTCTGTTGGATTTTTATAATGCTAGCTCACTGAAACAACAGTTCACGGGTAGACATGTCGCTCCACTCCGACATATTATCCTCATACCAACCAATCTTTGCTCTTACTCCTTAATACTGCATTCTTAATGGAAAAATAGCTATTACCAAATGTTATAGTCTTTGATTTCACCGAACAAGAGCTCGAACACATGATGTACTACACTCATTACAGTTGGCATGGTTAACGTTATAATAATAATAAATAGTTATATACATACCAGATCATCAAATATATCTTTTTGATGTACATGGATAGTAATCAGAGTTTCATACTTGGTCCTTTCTAGTTTTGTAAGCTCTCTAGTAGTCATCTCAATAAGTTCATTTAGAATATCCATAAATTTCTGGTTGGTGTTCACCATGACTTTCTTGTCAGTTCTAGCATTGTTTAGAGCTTCTTCAGAATCTCTTGTCCAGAGCATCTGGATTCCAAGTAATCCAATCTGTGTGTTAGATAATAAAAACAATATTTGTTGTATCATTCTACAATTTAACAAAACTTAAAAAAAAACTGTGTATTTATTAGATTTATTAATAACAATGTGTGTCCTCCTGGTTAACTTTGGTATAAATAACTTCACCATGTTGTAAATAGTGTACATATTTTATATTTATCAATGTATTTGTTTATTTATTGTAGTCTGTACTCTGTATACCATTGTACTTACAAAGGTCTATCAGAAAGAAAATAGATACAGTCAAACTTGTACATGCAGTCACCTCTATTAAGCTGCCACCTGCATTTAAAGGTCACCCTTTGCTTGTTCGGTCATAGAACATTTCATATGAATTGAGCCTCTTTTAAGAGGTCAGCTGTCTTATAAGGTCACTTTGTCTTTGTCCCAAAGGTGACCTCTTAATACAGGTTTGACTGTATATGGCTTTTAATCAAATGATATTCGATCTGTATGAAAGTAAAAACAAATCTCTTACACAGTGTAATGATAAACAGTAGTCCCCTTCCACTAGTAGACAACTCCCACCCTTCTTATCACGCCAGATATCTGATGCACTAAGATAGTAAAATATCACTAAACTGTGTCCCCAAGAGAGGCTATCCCTCTTACATGGTAATCTTTTCATTGTAAAAGGGGTGGCCTTATAAAAGGGAGACAACTATAATAATGCTTCATCTGAGAGACAATAGATTGGAAAATTAAATGTTTATTCTTGTCGAAAGGTAAAATTAATTACAGACCTACTAAAGATATCTTAAAAAAGTAGAAAACAAAACAAAATATCTGAACACAGAAAACAAAATAATTCTACCAAACTATTTTTTGTGAATATTTAGTTGTTGTGTTATCAATTTGAAAGTCTTAGATTACTAATAAATTTGATCTGGTGACCTTGACCTATGACCTTGAAAATCAATAGGGTTCCAGATTCTCTCAAGGACTAATTATGTACCAAATTTGACCAAAATCCATTGAAGCATGTTGATTCTAGTGTTCACAAGGTAATAATTAGACCGTGATCTTTGACCTATGACCTTGACAATCAATAGGGTTTCAGACTATCGTAAGGACTAAGTATGTACCAAGTTTGGTCAAAATCCATTGAAGGATGTTGATTCTAGAGTGTTCTGAACAAGGTAAAAATTAGACCGTTACCTTGACCTTTGACCTTGAAAATCAATAGTGTTCCAGACTCTCCTAAGGACTAAGTATGTACCAAGTTTGGTCAAAATCCATTGAAGAATGTTGATTCTAGTGTTCACAAGGATGTTACGCGGTAAAATATTTGACCTGGTGACCTTGACCTTTGACCTTGAAAATCAATAGGGTTCCAGACTTTCTTAAGGAATAAGTATGTACCAAGTTTGACCAAAATCCATTGAAGGATGTTGATTCTAGTGTTTACAAGGTAAGAATTAGACCCTCTGACCTTGAAAATCAATAGGGTTCCAGACTCTCCTAAGGTCTAAGTATGTACCAAGTTTGGTCAAAATCTATTGAAAGATGTTGATTCTAGAGTGTTCACAAGGTAAAAATTATACCATGTGACCTTGACAATCAATAGGGTTCTAGATTCTCCTAAGGACTAAGTATGTACCAAGTTTGGTCAAAATCCATTTAAGGATGTTGATTCTAGAGTGTTCACAAGGATGGTATGCGGTAACAAATTTGACCCGGTGACCTTGACCTTTGACATATGACCTTGAAAATCAATAGGGGTCCAGATTCTCTTAAGGACTAAGTATGTACCAAGTTTGGTCAAAATCCATTGAAGGATGTTGATTCTAGAGTGTTCACAAGGATGTTACTGACGGACGGACGGACGGTAGCGTTACTATATCCCATCACAACTTCGTTGGCGAGGGGATAATTAAATTTCAAATTTGTGAAGAATTACCGATAGTAACCTGAAAACAAAATATTTGCATATATGTTTTTACCTGAGCTGGGAACATGTTCTCAAATTCAGTCAGTTTGAATCCTGGATCAGAAATGGATATGGCAGCTGATCTAATAATACCATGAATAGATTTCTTAGACATCCTCAGTAAGTCACCAAGCCAGACTTCTACATTACCCTGTAAAAACACATAGAAATTTTCATTACATTCACAGCACAAAAGAAAAAAACTAACAATTTCAGTCTACCGATATAACTCTAAAATTGATTTTAATAACAATAATCATTTTTCCAACCTCATTAATCAAATTGGTTCAATCTAATATGAAGTTATCCCTGATTTATTACAGAAATATCTATTATTGAAATTTACATTTTCTAAATAATGTAATATTTATTAAAACTAAGGATTATCTCCCTTAGACATATATCGCCTTAGCCAAATTTGGCTACATTGTTTTCAATCCTTTTGATTTCTTGCTCCCAAAGACTTTTAAATTATTTTGCTTTCAAATCTGTTGACTTTGTACCTGATGAAGGTTATTCAAGAAATGTGTTATGCACACTAAATTAAACATCTATGTATTTTTATCCCTTTCTTCCAATTACCATGATATAACTGAAATATTGTTTAAATGATGTTAAACACCATAATCCTAACCCTCCAATTTCAAGCAACATTTATCTTTGGTAAAAAAAAGTTAATATCTCTGTATTAATATATCCTAAAATATTAAGACAAAAATTACCTGTGCATTTATTGGTTCTTCCAATCCAATGTTTTCACCTTCCTGTGAGTTCAGTGCTAAAATTTTGTCATAGACCTTCTCATCAAAGTTTACGGTCTTTGTGTTGTCAAATACACTTAACAAATGAGCCTGAAAAATATTAAAATCATCATTAACTAAAAACCAGAAAACAACATGTAGAAAATTTGCATTAAATAAATATGAATATTTATATAAAGTCATGGTTGAAAATTTACACTAAATAAATATGAATATTCATATAAAGCTAAGTTTGAAATTTTGCATGAAATAAATATGAATATTCATATAAAGTTAAGGTTGAAATTTTGCACTAAATTAATATGAATATTCATATAAAGTAAAGGTTGAAATACTAGCATGGTCTCTAAAGGTTTTCAAAGTTTATGGATAGGGGAGATAACTGAATATATCATAACAAAAAGGTGATACAAGACAGCAGAAAATGTTTCTACCTAACTCTTAAATGCAATTTCAGTCAGACATAACTACATTATGAGATGATCATGATGTCATAAAACTTACTTGGATGGTATGAGAGTCACTGGCTTGACCGAGGATTTCCAGAAGAGCTGGATCCGAGACGAAGAAGAATCGTGGGAAGATCAAACGTTTCTTCTCTAGGTATCCAGTAAGAGATTTCTGACAGATTTCTAACTGTTCCAGTAAATGTGGAAGAAGTTGACTCAAGGTATCGTCACCAACACAACATTGGACAACATTAGAATTCTCGTGAGCTTTCTGCATTATTTTCATCCAAGATTTATCAATGTTGCTGAATCTTTTGGCTTCCTGAAATCAAATACATTTTAGTACATGCTATTATTGTATGAGGTTAGCAGGAATATATACTTTTGTTTTATAATTATACACTTCGTACAGAAACTTGAATGCATTAATCACATGTGAAGTACACTTAATAAGACATCTACGTTTTATCATTAACTTGAAGACATCTTTTTTTGTTAGAGCTTCTTTTCAAAACAATTATTACAAGACATACCTGTATTTCACTAAAATATTTCAATTCCTATTTTTTTCCCTGAATTTTTACTTAAATTCATATTTTCCATTTAAAAAAAACCCTCAATATTCGTCGATGTTGAAAATAAAATTAAGACACTTTAATTGTAATACTCTGAATGTAAATAAGACCTGTAGCAATAATAACTAACCTGTGGCAATTGTTTGGCAATGTCACCACCGACAAATACGGCCTCTAGGTATATCCACAAGTTCTGTACAATCAACCAATTCTCAATAATTTCTGTAGTACCAGTCAGTTTCTGCACCCATTCTTGAATCTTGGGTTTGAATGGGGCATTGTATCTATTACTGAGAAGTGATCCTAGGACCATTAAACTGTCCTCCATCAAGGCCACTGTCTCACCAGTAGTGTCACCTACGTAATGTAAATAATAGTAGCTTATTAGGATGTTTTACAGATTTGCTTAGGGCTTTTCCAGGAAAAAATACCCGGTAGGGTCGGAACGCCATTGATTTCTTTTTATCTAGGTGGGGGGTGTAAAACGTATTTCTTTTCTGGGGGTTGTTGTCAAATTTCTATTTAATTAATCGTGGTTGTCAGTATTTTTACCATTTCGGTATATTAAAATAGACCTACTTGCCGGCAAGTCGTGTCACTGTGTTGTTCGTTAAATGGTGTATAATATTCGGTTGTTTGTTCTGCGATTTCGCTTCTTTTGCGTGATTTTTAAGCCAAATTGCCTCCCTTTATCTTCCGAATGATATGTTATGTAAAAGATGGAGAAATACGAATGATGACCTGGTACCTGGTTCTTTTATTTTCGTTCCTGGGTTCCGAGATAAAAAGTACCAGTCGAAAACGAAACGTCGTCAAATGCCGAAATGGACTGGGATAATGAACAAATTTGCCACTGGTTAACAGCCGTGGGCCTGGGGGAATATGTTCAGGTGTTTAGAGGTATGTTTGTCAAACTAGGTATCACAGGAAAGGAATCGTCTACTTTCGGCGGTTTCGCTTTTCCTTTTGGTGAGGGAAAGAGGGGGGGGTCCTTGTTTCAAATTTAATTTCTATTTTCTAGGTGGGGGTCATTTTAAGTATTTATATTTATGTGGTGGTACCCCAAAAATAATTAAAATTCTGGTGGTAGTACCCTAAATTATTGACGGAGTTCCGACCTCCCCCCCCCCACACCCCCCCAGGTATTTTTTCCTGGAAAAGCCCTTAAACAAATTTTCGTCTTTTAAAAAAATATAAAATTAAGATAACTCAATGAAAAATAGCTTTGTAAAAAATGTGTTTGTGCTATAGGTCACCAGTCAAGTGATGAAAATATTTTCATACCTAATTATTAAAAAATTAAATAATTTATTAGCCACTTCATGGAGATTTCAGTCAACTGATGGCAAAAAGTTCAGAGTGAAAATGAAATCAATTATTGAAAATAAAAATATTGCTTGAAAGTCTCCATTTCATCTCATATATAAAACAATGGTGCTGAAAGGGAAGTAAAACAGAAGTTTTAAAGACAGACCAACATACCTTTAAGTAGAAGCTCTCCTCTGGTTTTGAAGGCTGAGAACTGGAAGTCTTGTGCACTCCAGTCATTAATAACCTGTTTGAGTTTAGCTTCAATATCTTTTTCTTTAACAGCTGAGATACAGACATCCTGAAATATTTTCAATTTATGTCAGTCTCAAATTTTACACACACAGAAATATTTGAGAGATAGCATCATTAAATAACCCTTCTAAATATTTTCGATTTACATCAGTCAATCTCAAATTTTACACACACAAATATTTGCCAGATAATATCATTCATTAACCCTTCAATTATCAATATAAACTTATGCTTTTCCTTTTATTTAAAAACTTGAATGTGCACATTCAAATATATGCTGAATACTTAAACTTACTAACTAGACAATGAATCTCTAATTAAGGAACTTGAATGTGCACATTCAAATATATGCTGAATACTTAAACTTACTAACTAGACAATGAATCTCTAATTAAGGAACTTGAATGTGCACATTCAAATATATGCTGAATACTTAAACTTACTAACTAGACAATGAATCTCTAATTAAGGAACTTGAATGTGCACATTCAAATATATGCTGAATACTTAAACTTACTAACTAGACAATGAATCTCTAATTAAGGGTCAGGTGTTCAAACTATCGGTTTTTGTGCGAAATCTTTTTGTACTTTTGTTTCGTTTGCCTTTGTATTATTATTGTTGTATCTGGACTGTCTCTATACTTGAAAAACTCTTCAGACTTCTTCTATATTTTGTCTTACAGTATCAAATTAGCCATCTTAATGACTTATGGACTTTAATATGCTTGTAATATTACAATAATTTCAAAGATGGAGGTCATTAAAAAACATTTCTCACCTCAATATCCTCTTTATACTGGAGGAGTGGTGCCTCCATTAAGTTTCTAAGGAGGAAGTTGTCAGCCTCTACATCAAAAGTATGTCCTGTGATTTGTGCAATTCTTTCCCAATGACGAGGCATCATGGCTTTGTTAGCCATCATCTCCAAAAGAGGACAAGTCTCATTGAAATCATCAATAGTCTTCTTCAAATCTCCAAACGCTTGCCATTCCTTCAAGGCTTTTGGAAGTTTTCGGCACCTAATAAAAAAGAACATTCATTGTGTGACCATGTTAAAAATATAATAATATATGTGTAGTGTTTCCCAAGAAATTCAGAACGGTATGGTATCTGAGAGAACCTTTTATAAATTGTCAAATCTGATCGCTGGTAAATCTGTTTAAATAGATTCCAATACTCTTATAATAATAACAGAAGTACTTTTAATGTTATATTTTCACAAATTAGACAGTGAATAGACATTTCCACTGTGATGGCAGCATGGGCTGCAAAGGAAAGGCTGTACCAGGCTAAAATTGCCAAGGGAAACACTAGTGTAGAAAATATTTTCTTAATCAAGGAAAATCTTTGGTGTAATTAACCAATTTCTAAAAGTGCAAATAACAACAGGTATATTATAAAAAATCCCTAAATATATGAAAAAAATTAAAAAAATCTGTATAAAAAAAAAAAACTTTCATTAAAGAAATTCATTACCAAATAAAACTGAAATGTCTTTAAGTAGACTTACTTGTTTTGGAAGTCAAGCAATTCATTGTTGATCTTTTCAATGTCAATTTCAAGCCATGCAATGTCATAATAGGCATTGACAGTTTCCAATACAACATTGTATAACTGGTACAACTTCTGGGCCAAGTTCAATTCCTTACGGATACGCTGTAACTCTGGATACTGGGTAACTGGCAAACCAAACAATTCTTCACCACCAGAGAATGTGACATATTTACGCCATAACTCATCAAATCTAGCTTGGTAAATGTTCAAACGGTCAGATGCTTCTCTTGGTGCAATACCAGCAACCATGGGACCTCTGAAAACGAAAATAAATTATTATTTTTTCAATTCTCACTAAATATTTTTCCCATCAAGATATACATTATATGTGCATTTACGTAAAATATCAAATTTATTTACACAAGCTTTAGAAACAGGTAGAAAAGCAAGCCTTTAGTGAGCTTTATCTGGCCTGTTTCCCAGTGATAATACTTGTATTGTGTTTCTCCTGCAATGTCAAAAAAGTACAAAACAACTGCCTAATTTTACCAAAAAGAGCAGAAACAAGTATATAGTTCCCATCGTTTTCAAGTGTATCTTCTTTCACATCCTCATTTCACTGTCTCTTACTGTTTGCTAAATGAGAATATTTTCAATTATTTCATGGTGAGAACAAGGTACATTAGACAAGATGATAATGTCTGTCTGCATTGTACTTGACCATCATACTGATTTGGATTTTCATAGCTCACTGAAACAACAGTCAGCTGGTAGACATGTCGCTTCACTCGGACACATCATTCTAATTCCGAGCCAAGCAGTCATTGCTAATACTCCTTAATGCTGCGTGCTTACCGGAGAAGCAACAAATACCAATTTCATAATCTTTGGTTTGACCTGGCCGGGGTCCGAACCCACAGTCCACCACACTTGAGTGAGTGTGTGATTGTTGTTTAACACCAATTCAGCAATTTTTCAGCTATATCATGGCGAGAACAAGTTAATTTTCAATGAGATGATGACGAGGTCTGCTTTGTTCTAGACCAATATGCTTAGTTTGATTTTTATAGTGCTATCTCACTGAAACAACAGTTCAGGGGTAGACATGTTGCTCCACTCTGACATATTATCCCAGTTCTGAGCCAACCAGTTTTTGTTCTCACTCCTTAATGCTGCATGCTTAGTGAGGAAGTAACAAATATCAATTTTATAGCTTTTGGTTTGACCAGACTGGGGTTCTATCCCACAAACTGGCAGCAAGCACACTGATCATTACACCACCGATGTTGTTACATTCATCATGTTTTCTCATTGTATTTGACTTACTTGTCATCATAATCAAAGATATAATCATCCGAGTCTTTCTTGAATGTTTCTACACCATCCAGTAAATCAGCCTTAAACTTAGGCTGAATCTGTAGAAGATGGTTCTGTACATGTTGGGACTAAGAAAATTAAAAAAAATATAATATATTAAATTTCACTGATAAGGCCAAGAAAACAAATACATGTGTTTCCACTAACATACTCTAAAATATTATGGTCGGTAGGTAGGAAAAAGATTTTATTCTTTTAAATATTTTTAGCTAGGTTCTACAAGGGACACATTCTGACTTTAATAGTGCTTATTCAAAAAAACTTTAGGGTAGGCACAAAAAATTGGGGTCGGTAGGGTTAGCGGAAACACATGTAAATTTTTTTTGGCCTAACTGCCAATGAATTAATCTACATTTACCAGCTTTTAAACTGTTATTTTGTTTTATTATGTACATCACACATTTCTGTTATAATTAAAATTATTATTGTACTAATTTTACATACATGTACTTATCAAATTCTAACATTTCATTCTATAAGGTTACAGTATATATCATTTAAATAAATAATATTTTCTTATATAAATAAAATTCCTATAAAAAAACAATTATGTATATACATGTATATTTTCAAATGATGGTTGGCTTAGTTGGTTTATGGTGTTTAAAGCCACTTTCAACAATATTTCGACTATATCCTGGCAGTCAGTTTATCGGTGGAGGAAACAGGAGTTCCCAGAGAAAACCACTGATCTGTCGCAAGTCACTGACAAACTTTATCACATAACGTTGTATCGAGTACACCTTGCCATGAACAGGGTTCGAACTCCCAACCTTAGTGGTGATGAGCACTGATTGCATATTTTCAAATGAAAATTCAGTTAAACTTACTTGTGCAATCAATTTCTTCCATCCATAAGACAATGTATCAACTCTCTCAGCATTGCCATCATTAAAGAAAATATTGTACTTATGCAGCATGGCATATGTTTCTTCAATAGGTGTGATTGTCATATCGACCCTGATCTCTGCTTCCCTAATCTCAGCAAGTGAAGCCATGTGTGATCTCACGTCATCCAAATCCTTTACAGGACGAGACAATTTCTTGGTAAGATTTTCAATGAATTCCAAAATGTCATCCATTTCTGAAGCACATTTTTCATTGAGTGCTTTAGAGTATGCCATTTTCCAGTTCTTTGTTTCAGTAACGAGAGCAAGTTTAAGATGGTCTGTAACACACATAACAGATCCCACACGGTAACTCTGCTGCATCTCTTCTATCTCTTGTTCAAGTTTCTGTGAAATACAATAACAAATACAATTAAACGGTTGTTTTTGACACAAAAATAAATGCCCCCCCCCCCAAATTCCTTTTGATGACATAATCAAAATCAAAAAGGGAAATAACTACTTAAAAAATAGTTGGATCAAACTGCCATAATAATATGTGAATCTTCATAGAGTAATCAGCAAGCAATCCAATATAAAATTTAAGAGGAGTTGAGTGTACAGAAATGGAATGGATTTGTGTGATTGTTGTTTAATGCCAAGTGAGCAATTTTTCAGCCATATCATAGCGAGAAAAAGAAACTTTCGATGAAATGATAATGATGTTTGCTTTGTACTAGACCAACACACTTAGTTTGATTTTTATAGTGCTACCTCACTGAAACAACATAAGTATGTGAGTAGACATGTTGCACCACTCGGACACACATGTTAATTCTGAGTCCAAAACACCCTTTGCTCTTACATTTAATGCTGTGTGCTTAAATATTAAGCATCAAATACCAATCTTATAGTCTTTTGTTTAACCCGACCATGGCTTGCATCCTACATCATTGATATTGTTAAGTAATGACAATACCTGATAAAACTTGATCTGTGCTTCAATCTCTGTTAAGATTGGTTTAGATCCCATAAATTCTTTAACAGTTACATCTATTTCCTGTAAAAAAAACCAGCTTTTTAATAAATAAGAATTACATTAGTAATAATGTTAAGTAAAAGAATTAAAGGATCAAAATTCTGAGAAAAAAATTCCTTAAATGTGCAAAGATTATTACATGCACTTTTATCATGGCTGGAAATATCATTCAAAGACCTACGTAATAAATGGCAAAATCTATGAACAAATATGCTTTCGGATTGGGTTGTACCAAAAAAACAGAGAAACAGAAAAAATAGGGTTGTACCCCAAAAAAATGGAGAAACAGATCTTCTTTATATCCTAACTTACCAAGGCAAGGGGAGTTAGTAGTTCAAGGACATGGATGTAAGAGAACATGAAAGAAAATCCATCTAAACTACAGTAGTCTACTTTCACTTTGACCTAATGTTTATTTTATTCAAGAGATGAGAATATCTACAGTGGTTTGTGTTCAATTTCACCTAATCCTTACTTTATCCCAGAGATGATAATATCTGACAAAAGTTGTCTACTTTCCATTTGATTTTGATTCTTACCTTTTCCTAGAGATAATAATATCTGACAAAAGTTGTCTACTTTCCATTTGATTTTGATTCTTACCTTTTCCTAGAGATAATAATATCTGACAAAAGTTGTCTACTTTCCATTTGATTTTGATTCTTACCTTTTCCTAGAGATAATAATATCTGACAAAAGTTGTCTACTTTCCATTTGATTTTGATTCTTACCTTTTCCTAGAGATAATAATATCTGACAAAAGTTGTCTACTTTCCATTTGATTTTGATTCTTACCTTTTCCTAGAGATAATAATATCTGACAAAAGTTGTCTACTTTCCATTTGATTTTGATTCTTACCTTTTCCTAGAGATAATAATATCTGACAAAAGTTGTCTACTTTCCATTTGATTTTGATTCTTACCTTTTCCTAGAGATAATAATATCTGACAAAAGTTGTCTACTTTCCATTTGATTTTGATTCTTACCTTTTCCTAGAGATAATAATATCTGACAAAAGTTGTCTACTTTCCATTTGATTTTGATTCTTACCTTTTCCTAGAGATAATAATATCTGACAAAAGTTGTCTACTTTCCATTTGATTTTGATTCTTACCTTTTCCTAGAGATAATAATATCTGACAAAAGTTGTCTACTTTCCATTTGATTTTGATTCTTACCTTTTCCTAGAGATAATAATATCTGACAAAAGTTGTCTACTTTCCATTTGATTTTGATTCTTACCTTTTCCTAGAGATAATAATATCTGACAAAAGTTGTCTACTTTCCATTTGATTTTGATTCTTACCTTTTCCTAGAGATAATAATATCTGACAAAAGTTGTCTACTTTCCATGAGATGATAATATCTGACTACATCATCTACCTTCATTTTGAATCTTACCTTTCCCCAAAGAAAATAACATCTCACTTAGTCGTCTACTTCATTTTGATTTAAATCTTACCTTATCCCAGAGATGAGAATATCTGACAAAGTTCTCCAACACTTCATTGACGTCTATCTTAAATGTACTGATGATAGAGTTAAGTTGGATCACTATTTTCACGACATCTTTGTGGTCACTGATGATCTTGTGGAGAGGTTTAACAGCTGAGGTCAGCATTATTTTAGCTCCTTCCTCTCCAGCCTCATTGGCAGCTATGTCTATTTCCTAAAAATAAGGTCAATATGTGCATATTATGTTAAACTTGGATACATTTCTTGATATACAAATGGTTTCATAAAATATAAACACATAATTAATCCTTAATAGATATTACTGTTCCTAGCCTATTCTGTGAGCTTCATTCTATTTTTATTTTACCAGTATTTTGATATGTCTGTATGGGCAAACAAAATACAGTACTCGTGTGTACAACAAATAATATTTGTCATCTGTAATAAATTTGTCATCTTTAATAAACAAAGTTATTCAATTTCAGTACATTCTATGAAATCATAAGCTAAGTATTTGTATCTAAAAATTTGATATTTGGTTTTCTGTCTGGATGCCATTTTTTTTAAAGTTTATTTACAAAATTAATGAGTTATGTATTGTTCTTATTCTTTGGTTGATTAAACAAAGATTGTTAATCAATGAAAGTTCAGTGAAACTGTGTATAGAGAATTTGCTTGATACCAGCTGTGCATTCAGAGTAGATAGGTGTTTGGTTTATTGAGGTCAAATTAACAAACATTTCCTACATCCTACATGATTTGGTTTAGACCGGTTTCACAGTATTATTTAAAACAATTTTTCAAAAATATTATAAACCTAAAAAAAGAAAGATGGTAGAAGGATTGCATTATACCAGTACTAACAATGGAAATCATTTAGATAAAATAACAAATAACATATTTATCCAATTTTTTGGCTGCCCACAAGAAAATGTTATCCTTGTACAATGTTGTGTCTGATACCAAAGCCATTTAAGTACTAATCTATATCATGCTTGAACTAAGTCTATACTGAGATGAAGTAAATTTTATCTTATCCAATTTTTGCTTGTTTCCCACATGACAATGCTATCTTTGTAGTGTCCGAAACCCAAGTTGTTTAGTACTAAATTATATCATGCTTGAACTAAGTCTTTACTTAGACAAAGTTAACTTTATTCTATCCAATTTTTATGGATGCTATCTTTGAAGTGTCCGATATCAAAGCTGTTTAGTGCTAAGACTATAACATGCTCGAACTACACTTAGGTGACAAAAGTATTTCACGTTTTGTGTACACAACATCACACCATCAGATAAGAATGTACTTCGGTTGCCTATAACTTTATTGATATTTATCATTATGTTACTAAATTTAGACAACATAATTTCCAAAATATGACGTGTTAGTGATGTAATTTCCACGTGCGTACATAAAACGTAAATGCTACAAAAAGGGAGTTTCCAACATGTCTAGAAAAACAAAACAGATGAGCCATAACTAAAAACAGCAGGTATTAAGGCTACATCAGGATGCATTAAAAAAAACAGAAATCAGAAAGATCATTGGATTTAGTCGATCTGCAGTGTCTAAATTTTTGAACAGATTTGATCCATGGGAAAATATAGAAAACAAGCCATGAACATGTCGACCCAGATCTACGAGCAAGCAAGGTGAGCGTACATTGATAAGGCTTGTAAAACAGGATTGTAAAAGAAGCTTATGCGATTTGATGAATGAATTTAGCCAGTCTGTTCCAGTTCCGATTTGTAAAAGGTCAATTCCAAGACGATTGAGTAATTTATGGCTTTCACAAGAGAATGGTGGGTAAAAAATTAACGACTTCGTTGAAAATAGAAAAAATTGTGTGCGATGGTGTCGAAATAGACTACACTGGACAATACAAAAACAATGGAATAAAATAATATTTCTGATGAAATGTGGTGTTAACTAGGGAAAAATTCATGTGTGTATGTGTGGTGAAAAGCAGAAGAAAGGTGGAACACACAATGTTTAGGACTGTATGGATGTCGTAATGGCTGCGCCTGTGTGTCTAATGTTTTGGGGTGTATTTGTAAAGACGGGGTTGGTACAATCACAGATGTAGAAGGAAATATTAACTCGGCTAAGTGCGTAGACATCCTTGACAATAATCGTTTGCCAGTCGTTTTAAAATTCGAAAATTATCAGTGGATTTTCCAAGATGACAGCGCCCCTGGTACACCAGTCCGTACAGACAAAATTGTAGAAAGATAGCAATGATGTCGATTGTCTTGTTTGGCCATCCCAATCATCAGACCTTAATATAATTGAAAATATTTAAAGATTAATTAAAATACGATTAGAACTGGAACAACACACCATTCATTCCAAGGCTGACCTAGTCCGGGCCACCACAAGTATTTGGTATTCCATTTCAAGTGTGTGCATTTCAAACTTATATCGATCTCTTCCAAGACAAATAAGATATGTAATTAAAGCTAAAGGTCATGCTACTATAAACTGAATGCTTGGTGAGTATAATTCTATTTATTATGAAGTTATAACTTCTCAAGCATCAACAAACTGCAACTGCTTAACTTAGCGTGACGTCGTAAACGTGTGAAACACTTTCGTCACATAACTGTAAGTCTATGCTGAGACAAATTAAATTTTATTGATGTTTATACTATAAATATTATATGATATAATATGGTGTATTAGTTTACCATGAATTTTTAATTCCTTGTCGACCTGTATGAAGAATTTACACAAACTAATTCAATATACTAAAAAAAAAGAAGTTTCAATTCAATTTCAAAAAAGTAAAAAATGGACATGCAAATATTTCTTCTAGATGCTATAGCTGAAAATAAGGAGGTTCAAGTTATGGTGTTTAACGCCACTTTTTAACAATATTTCAGCTATATTGTGGTGGTCAGTTTTATTGGTGGAGGAAACCAATACAGATAAATGTTTCAATGGCATTCTTGTATTAATATTTCTGAAGAAAGCATATGTTTAAATTCAGTGTAGGTCAAGCAAAATAAACCTGGTTAAACATTTCAGTGTAAAGTCAAATTTTTTAAAGAATTATTCAATGAACCTTTTCTTCCCAATATTAAGAAGGAAAAACTGACATAGATCATAAAAGCTTCACACTTAACCCTTTCTGAATTCTTTTAATGTAATAAACTGAACAAGACAATGTCGTTCAAATTGTTTAATCTGGTATCCATGACAACAATAAAATATGGTAGAAACATGGTATTGTGGAGGTTTACACAGAAAATGTTGTGTGTCTCATTCAAAGTTTCTACTGGTCGTCATGACAGGTATTTGTGCACTACATGCAGCTTAGGTGCACAGACTGCACAGAAGTAGACATATTACAGAATAACCTGTCAACACTACAGTTAAACCTGCATTCAAAGGTCACCATTGGGGAAAAGGAAATATGACAGCATAGGACAAGTGACCACATATTTAAGACTGGGAGATCTGGATTGTCAATGTTAAGGGTTTATGGTGTTTAACGCCACTTTCAACAATATTTCAGATATATCATGGCGGTCAGTTTTATTGGTGGAGGAAACCGAAGTTGGAGTACACGGAAAAAACACTGAACTGTCGCAAGTCACTGATAAACTTTATCACATAATGTTGTATCGAGTAAACCTCGCCATGAACGTGGTAAATCCAACTACCATACGATCACAACCATGACGTCCCCTTTGTCAATTTTAGTTTGTAATGATTCATGTATTTTTGTTACTGGGAGGTAATTTATTGGAACATATGATGGTTATTTTGTAATAGCTGAGCTGTTTTTGTTACAATTTACAGTTAGCTAGTAAATTATTTGACAGCTTGAAAAGTCTAGAATGAAAACTGAGCTTTAAAAACCCAAAACTGATATAATGTGATAAAGTTTGAGAGACTATTGACCGCGTTAGTAAGGTGAAAAACCACTATGATGGGATTAACAGCAGGTGACCGCTAATTCAAGGTGCCGGTTAAGCAGGTAGCACTTTTTTAGGCTAGGTTTTAAAATTACCATGTATAATGAGTGGCCTTCAAGGCAGGCTCGACTGTACATTATTGTTGTAATGACCAGATTAAACAGCTTGTACAACGGAATTGTTATGGTAGTTTGTAAGGTACATTTATAAGATACGAGGTTCTGATATTAAAGTCACCATTTGGATTCAAACAATTGATTATAACTATAACATCATTTCTCCCATTCAATCACTTCTTGATGCATATATATCAAATCTAATTTTTGTCTTTCGTACAATATTGATGCTGACAAAAAACCAACTTATAGGAATTCTACCCAAAATAATTTGTTAATCTGATTAAAATAACACCCCTTACATGCTATGCTTTACTGATATGTCACTATGTAGGAGATCTGAGGTAACCCCATTACAGGTCACATGCGGTTTGGTTTGGTTTATAGTGTTTAACGTCACTTTAAACCATGAGCAGGATTTGAACTCACAACATTAGTGGTGATAATAACTGATTGCACAGGTAGATGTAAATCCAACTACCATACAATCACGACCACGACAGCCCCCAGGTCAGGTCAGACAATAGTCATGACATAGGGTTATTCGCATATGACCCACAATATGGTTTCTTCAATTCTCCCACACCATGTCATATCAATAAAGGGCAGAAAGTGACAGGCTTGATTTTAATCAAATTGAAATAATTTGTATTTTTTGCTTTAAATATTTGTTTTGAACAATTTCCCATGATGCAATACACAAAAATTAATGAACAAATTTATGACCCGATTTAAATCAACATAATGTTGGCTTTTCAAAATTTGCATCTGAAAATCGATTATTAAAATTTTCATCATTTTCCCTGATTGAAACACGATAAATGAAAATATGTTTGGTCACCCAGAAAGAGTTAAAACACTGCATGATCCAGAAATATAATAACATAAAAATGCTTTGGACACCAAATAAATGATACCTTTGCCTCTTTTGCTGCTTGCTAAGAATGAAACAATAGAAAAAGTCCCTTATTACAGAAACTGAAACTAATAATTTGTCGAATATTTTGTATATAACTATTTTGTGTTGTATTTACTATTGATAAATCTAGAGCACTAAGTATTTTCATATACACATATCTATAATTATGAGCATGTCCGAAATTGTATTTTAAAATGACCCCAGCAAAGCTTTCAACAAATAGCAACTAATTTACTTCTACCATTGTCAATACACAACACATATTTTCTCCTGCATTTATATAGACTATAATAAGCAAACTGCTGCAATATATATAAAAATGTGTACTTTTATATAGTTTAGGCCATCATTAAAAAAAAGTTGGTTTGCCATTTCCTGACCCTGAATTTGAAAAGTCGATAGGTAGGTAGATAGGTAATTAATTTTTTCTTCTTCATAAATTAAAAAAAACCCACATTTTTCTAGTAAAAAACATGCTAAAATTAGCTAAAAAAATGTTTTGAAAACCCTAATAATCTTTCTTAGTATAGGGTTGTAGACAATTAATTTGTTTCTTCTTCTCACAAATTAAAAAAAACACACGTTTTTCTAGTATAAAGAAACAAGCTAAAATTAGTAAAAAAAAATAATTGAAAACTCTTAATATTTTTTTTTAGTAAGGGACTGATTTTATTGGGTCGGTCTGACAACAGCTAACCAACATTTTTTTTATGAATGGCCTTAATCTATTACATATTTTTCCTCCTTTGATAATCAAATGTCTTTTAAAAAAAAGCACTGGTTTATTATAAATCTATGATTGTATGATTTTTTTTGTAACATGCTCACAATTAGTATTAACTATTCTAAAATTTCATGACTCAAAATTATCTATCATTATACCTTCGTCAATTGTTCATCCAGATTCCCTAAAATTTGTATAACATTTGTATATCTATTTCTCAATAAATATTGACATCAAATATACCTTAAAAAAATAAACCGTTTGTCGGCTATATAAAAAAAATTCAAGAAATTTATAAATTGATGTTAATTTAAAAAACTTTTTATTTTATTTTTCTCAAGTTTATAACAGTACAAAAAAGTACACCAAACCACGGAACAAATTTATTTTTAGTAACAACAGATAAGTGGTCCCAACATACAGGAAAAAAATATTATGCATACCAAATATATGTTTACAGTGCAACATTTCTTAACAAAAACACAAGGGCAACGCAAAGCGTGGCATATCCCCTCGCCTAAAAATTTGACCCGGTGACCTTGACCTTTGACCTTGAAAATCAATAGGGTTCCAGATTCTCTTAAGGACTAAGTATGTACCAAGTTTGGTCAAAATCCATTGAAGGATGTTGATTCTAGAGTGTTCACAAGGACGTTATGCGGTAAATATTTGACCCGGTGACATTGACCTTTGACCTTGAAAATCAATAGGGTTCCAGACTCTCCTAAGGACTAAGTATGTACCACGTTTGGTCAAAATCCATTGAAGGATGTTAATTATAGTGTTCACAAGGATGTTACGTGGTAAAAATTTGACCTGGTGACCTTGACCTTTGACCTTGAAAATCAATAGGGTTCCAGACTCTCCTAAGGACTAAGTATGTACCAAGTTTGGTGAAAATCCATTGAAGGATGTTGATTCTAGAGTGGTCACAAGGATGTTACAGAAGGACGGACGGAAGGATGGATGGTAGCGTTACTCTATCCCTTCGCAACTTCGTTGGCAAGGGGATAAAAAAAAAAATCATATAAATAGTGGATATTTAAAAAAAATATATGTAAAATTACGTTTAGTCATTATGAAAAATCTACAAGCAATGCTTATGCAAGGAGGTGATCTTAATAAAAAAAAAATGATAATAAAAAAAATATCACCCTTAAATAAAACAATTTTAAAATAATAAATCAGCAAAATTAAATAAAATATGACAGCAATCACACACAAAATGTTAGTAAATATTATAATTTATTACCTTCTGTTGTTGTTTTTGGTGTAAAACCATATGGCTCCACTGTGGGATATCTTGAGATGCCTTAAGGATGATCTGTACAGCCTTGTTTAGGGAGGATTGTAGATCTTCTAGGCTTGGTTTCATTACAACATTAGGAATGGTCAGAGTGATGTCTGCATGGAACAATGGTGGCTTAGCATCATCTTTCTGAGCATCTTTGCTATACTTGTTAGAAACCTGCAGCCTCCTTTTGATGGCATCCAATGACAGTCTGGTACCTAGAATGGAATAATTTTAGATATTAACAAAATGTTACACAATTGTTAATATATGCTTGAAAGAATAATGATCAGTCAATACCCCCCAAAAAATGGGCCATTTAGTTTCAAAAGGTATACTAACTACTAGAACAATTTTTGATTTTTTTCACAAATGTATAAAAAAACAACCAGAAATTTTACTTATCTTGACATAACGAGGCCAAAATGCATGGAATAAGAATTATGTTCTACATAATGTAATTTAAAATAATAACAGTGTACCTTTCTTATACCCACCCCTCTTTAATCCACCACCCTCATTTATCATCATAAATGTCAAAGTCCAAATTTCCAAAAATCATAAAGTTGATCATGATATATTGCTATCCTCGCTTATTGCCAAAATATAGCTTGGTGCAAAAGGCGGTGGTAGGGTAAGGGTTATGGTGTTTAATGCCACTTTCAACAAAGTGTACCCGGAGAAAACCATCGACCTGCCACAAGTCACTGACAAACGTTATCACATAATGTTGTATTGAGTACACCTCGCCTAAGCAGGTTTCGAACTCACAACATTAGTGGTGATAGGCACTGATTGCACAAGTAGTTGTACATCCAACTACCTTATGATCACGACCATGGCAGCCCCTCAAAAGGCGATGGTATAATGAGGATGTACTTTACTTACATTTAACAAGAGCTTCTGAATTCCTCTGTGTAAAGTAGTTTAGTAAAGCATAATAAGAACAAGGTTGACATTCTTGACATCTTTGCTTCTTGTTCTTGGTGTCTGGTTGTGTACAAGCATACCCTACTTCAGGAGATAGATTGGCCTGCTGACTTTCAGATAGGTTGCTCTTCAACGTATCAACCATGTCATAAACAGCTATCTCTACAAGCTTGCTTTGTCTGCACAAAAATAGGTTAAACACTCAATTGGTCATTAAACAACTCTACCATGCATATGTGAGGTATACAGCTATATTGTCTGTGCCATTTTATTTTAAAGATTCAAGGAACTGGGTTGGAAAATGTGCATGGAATTGAATACAAAACACAGTATCCTTTTCCACTGTACAAATTCCCACTATTCACCATACTATAACTAAACTAAGATTATTATTCCTTGTATCCTGATCAAAAATAATAAATAGTTGTACACGTAAATATTAAAATGAGATAAAGAAATTAAAAATATTTTCTACCATGTTTACAGCATTAGACAATCTTTAGAGGAAAAATAAAGAAGATTTAAAACACTCAAATTAAATGGCAACAGTGGACCATCCATATACAAATACTGAGTGAAACCATGTTACAATTTCTTTCCAAACTTAAAATTAAGACTGAAATCTAAGTCGTTAAAGAAATAAGTTGTTAAAACAGATACCCACCCTGCCAGCTGCTGTGATGCCTGATCCACAATATTACTGGTCAGTTCTAGGAACTTGTCAGCAGTGATGGCTTCATCTTCTGGTAGATCACAGAGAGCTGTGATAGACATGTCTTGTAGGACAGCCTCTACACGACAGTCAAGTATATCCTGTACTGTTTTAGACAACTTCTCTAGATCATTCAGCTGTTTGTACACGTTATCAATATCTACAATATACAAAGAGTTTAATTACATTGTAAGTAAGTAATGACTTTATTTCAAGAGGGTAACACAGTTAGCAACAATAAGGTAATCTTCCCTGTGGCCCTCAAAACAATAATAATTAAATACAACAAATACAATTTCAAACAATACATACATATATAACAACAAAATATTGATCTCTTTTTATTAATTGTATTTATTAATTGATTGATTGATTGTTGTTTGATGCCAAATGAACAATTTTTCAGCTATATCATATCAAGATTAAGTAACAGCCAATGAATATCAGAGAAGGATCACATAAACCAGTATCCATTAACAATATGTAGCATCAAGAACCATCTTAACAAGTAATTATGGACAAAATGTGACTTCAAGGGCCACATAAAAATCTGTATTCATGAACAAATTGTTGCCTAAAAGAACATATAAACTATTATCCATGAATACAATGTGGCATCGATGGCCACAGAGACAAGTATACCTTAACAATTTGCAGCATAAAGGGGCAACCTACTCCAGTACTCATGACATGTACAACATGTGCCATCAATAGCATAGAAGACCACATAAACAAGTATTCATGAACAAAAGTAAATATTATTATCTGGAATAAGCATGATAATATGTATTACAAAAATTTGATCAAGCTGGTATTCTATAGGGTTAATCTATACATATACGTTGATAATGAATCAGTAATTTTCTACTCCTTCTTCTGTCAATCACGCCCCCCCCCCCTCCCCCCCCCCCCCCCAACACAATTTCTAAAAATTGAATAACTTACAACTTTCAATATTCAAAGAAGCCCATGAAAGGGACATAACTCCTGGAAGTAAAGCCTCCCCAACTTTGTCTGTAAATGGTTTCATCATTGGTACTAAGACTTGTGGAATTTCTGCTATAATTCTATGATATTCTGATAATAGCTCATTTAGTCTGAAAATAAGTAAATATAATTGTATTCTAACAATATTTTCAATAAAATATCCTTTTTTAAATAAAGTTGTTAAATAGACTAGATCTTGAGTATATTCATAAGGAAATTAATAACAACTATTTTTTCTTCATAAAACATGTATCTTCAATCCTTGTACATGTGCCTTTATTACCAAACATAAGCCTTTATGGGTCATCTAGTTATCCCTGCACTGTTTGGGTACAAACAAGTTTGTAATTTCTGTGATAAATCTTTTTTTTTATATAAATATTTCCATATGTAAACACTGTCCTGTGCACGTGGTGTCTGTTAACTTTCACACAAAAAATGAAAAGTTTGTAAGGGGCCATCCAATTTACTGTTCATGTACAATTTATATTCAAACAAGTTTCTAGTTTCTGACAATATTTTTGTAATTTTTCAATAGAGTCCTGCGATTGTGGCCATCTTGGATTCTGATCAACACAGAAAAAACATTCAAGGAACACTCCAGCCAAGTTTGCTTCAAATTGTTAATTGGTTTTAGAGAATAATATTTTTTATCAAAAATATTTCTTTTCTAAAGGGACCTAATGGTAAAAGTTATGTCCTTTGGTGGTGGCCATCTTGACTATAATGAAAACAATGTTCTCAACTGTATTCCAATTATCTTCATGTAAAAAAACTTACGAGACATGATTGGTCTTGATTTCTTCTTCTTTAACCATCAGATTTTTAGCAGTGACTGGGATTTCTAGATTTAATGCTGCTAGACATTTCGATTCCTGTATTAATTCCATGATCTGAGAATCAAAGTTGACAAATAATTCTCCAGTCTCTTGATGTTTGACTAATAAGGCAGCGGCTAGTCCACCTTTGGCAGCTTCTACGGCACGACACCATCCTCTATGATATAACATCTGTAATATGCAATAAAAAATAATTATAACTTTTTATCTAAAAAAATGTTATTAAAATTTGCATTCATATTTATTTAATACATAAAAATAAGAGAAACTAATAATTAAATTATTCACAGGATTTTACAGGCATCAGGAATGCTGGCAAGTTTTAGTACATGTTGTGAATTTCACAAGCATCATAATTTGTGGACATATAATTCTGATTTGATGGTTGCATATTAAAATTATACTTTTAGGAGCCCTAACCAAAAAACAAAAAACAAATATTTTGGACGAAGACATTGAGGCCTAGCACACTTAAAATTCAAGTATAACTGATCTACAGTATCTAAGAATGGCTGCTGATAACATTATGGAGAAAAAAAGAATGACAGAAAGAAGAAGAAATAAACCAAAAGCAATAAGTCTCCAAATGTTGCTTTGGTAGAACATTTTGGTTTATGATATGTACCTCATATTCTAGGAGTACTCCTGCCATCTTGTTGTAATTACGAACAATCTTCTTGGCTTCAGGATGCTGGAAATATAGAACAAATATAGATATGCAAAATTCATTAATAATAATAACAAAGGTTAGTAATGTGATGTGAATAAATTCACTTTTCTCAGAGACAAATACAGCTGTATATTATCAATACAATGAATTTGCATGCAAGAATACAAACAGTCTATGAAATTTTCTTCTGAGTTAACCTTTATCAAAATAACTATAAATGGATGGATGCACACGAATAACATATTCAAAAACATTGAAATTACAAATATGAATTTTCTCATCATATTTTATGTAAAAAAAATCTACTCATTAAGTTTATTATACATGAATCAGATATGTAAAATATGTATACATGAATCAGATATGTAAAATAAGAATTGCTCATCATAATACCTTCAAAAGCTCAGGTTTTTTCTTGAAGACTCTCATTGGATGTTCAATCTTACGATACAGCTGTCTAGACCAGGCGATACGACCAGATACAGGTGGTAGATTCCTAGGAATGGGTGGTTCTTGTTTAAACTTCTGGTAGAGTTTCCTGATGGATTCTAAATCTTTACCATAGCTCATCAATACTTTCATGTACTTCTCGTTCATATCCAGGTTAGCGCCTCCAATATTCTCAAACTTTGACAATAACTCTACAGATTTCTCAGTCTAAAGTAAACATAAAAAGATATTTGTTAATCTTCTGAATTTCCTTAATAGTCAAACACATTTGTATCTAATCAAAGAGGGATTTTGACTTTATTTTGAATTGTATCTAAATTTATAAAATGGTATCAGACTCGATAAAAAACATTAAACAAAATAAGGTGGGGGAAATTCCCACAAAGAATTTGCCATATTTATTTCCTTTCAAACTTCCTGTTTTCATGAAAAGAAAAGGTTTTTTTCTTTTTATTTCAGGGCAAAGCATACATCTGACCTTGAAAATATGACTTACTGTTAGTGACCTTGAGAACCAGGTGTCCATGAAGTTTTGTATCATCTGTCTGAGTGTTTCTATCTGAGATCTAAACTCAAGGTAGTCAGAGTCAAACTGAAAAATACATTTGATAACATTTATTTCCATATTCATACGACCAAAGTTTAAAAAACAACAACAAATATACTGATTTATATTCCTCTAAAATCATGACGAATCTAGTTATACTTGAGTAGTTTAGATGTTCCACAAAATCAACAAAAATGAAGACCATATAGAAATATGAATCACATTTTATTATGAATAACATTTTACCTTTCTAAAAGCATTACACATTGACTAACATATAGACATATTGGCTTTAATTTAGTCCTTAACAATCATCAATTTCAAAGATTAGCTTCAAAATTGTACAAATAAAATTGACCAGTAGTCACAATGGTAATAACCTAATCAATATGAACCCCTCCTTTGTCAAAGACCTCAAAACTTCTAAACACAGCAATGTCAGACGACAGTGGCTGGTGGAAATGTAGAACATGCCTTGGAACAATGACAAGAGTGGCAGTGTTAAACCAGTTAATGGGATTCTGAACCTCCTCTCTAGATATCTATATATCCAGCGGTCATACATAAACAACAGAAAAAACTGCACCGATTCGCTTCAACTAAAAAGACCACATACTCTAAAAGAATTTATGACAACATAAACATGAACAATACAAAAATAGGTCTCTCAAAAAGTAAATCAAATCTTACATCTCCTTTCCTATGGTCTAACAAGTTGTAGTTCTTCTTCTTGGTAGAATCGACAATGGTTTTGTATTTGTTAGCAATGATATCAACACCCTCTATCTTGATATCGCCTAGTCCTGAAAACATCTCCATGGTGTTGATCATGTCAGCTATTCTCTCCAAACGTCGACAAAATGTGTCAAACTTTCCAAAGATGTAATTCTCACTGAAATAAAATACAGTAAATCGATTAGTATAAGCCACCATTTTTTCCCCCAAAAATGTAATTCTCACTGTAATAAAATACTGTAAATTGCTTAGTATAAGCTGCTATTTTTTTTTTCTAAAAATGTTGACCCGCAGCTTATAATAACTAACTGTCACTATGATTTGATTTGATTTGATTTGATTAATTGTGTTTAACGCCACTTTCAGCAATATTTCAGCTATATCATGGCGACCACTTTTAGTGGTGGAAGAAGCCGGAGTCCCCGGAGAGAACCACCGACCATGGGCAAGCAACTGGTAAACTTTATCACTTGTGGCTGTGAGTCGAGTGCACCTTTTTTTGTAATTAAGAAAGCCGGGCAAGAACCCACACCATATTGGTGATAGGATTGTATGAGTTGTTAGGTAATACAACTAATTAACTCATTGTGCCACCCGGGCCCTAACTGTGGATAAACGAAATTGTACTGAGAAAGAGATAAATTCAGAATTTGTTTTCTTTAGAAAATTTGATTTTTCTTCAACAAGAAGTTGAATAGTGTTATAAAATGCTTAAAACTCCTACATTTATAATATAAGACTTTATTGTAGTGCTAAAATGTAAAATAAAGAAGATATATTGAACACAAACCTGAATTCAAATTGTCTCTCATTAGGGTTCAATCTTAGCTTTTCCTTTGTCTTCTGGAACTGCTTCTGATATTCTTCATTCAGCTGGGTACACTCATTTAATCTTTGGAGCAGTAAAGGTCTGAAATATTTAAAAAAACATTTGATTAGTCTCTTCTTTAAAAATAATATAGACATCTAAAATGGAGTTCTTTGAATAAAGCAACAACAAAAAAACCAAAAGGATCTAAGGGAGATAATTAATTATCTGACCTTCCTAACTCACTTACCATGTTTAAGGGAGATAAGCGACAGAGAAAAAAAGGGATGATTGTTTTATTATCTTCCTCATTGACATTGACATAGCAAAGGGAAATAACTGACTAATGTTTCTCATATAGATTTACAGTCTCATTTGCAATAAGTGCCTATCACCACTAACGTTGTGAGTTTGAATCCCGCTCATGGTTAGGTGCACTTGATACAACATTATGTGATAAAGGTCAGAGACTGGAGACAAGTCTGTGGTTTTCTCCGGTGCACCCCCCCCCCCCCCCCATAACTGAAATATTGGTCAGGGGTTTCAAAGTGGGCTGGTACCCGGTACTTTTACCCGTCTGAGATCGTGTATAGTAGCGGCAGAAATTACTGAACCCCCCAAAAATTAGCGGTGGTCAAAATCACAAGTTTGTGGAATATTTTTCATAAAAAATTAATGATCAAGTCAATTGCTGAATTCTCGCATTCAAATCGAAAAACTGCGTTCAGCCACGACCAAGTTGACGGGATATTTCCTGTTTTAAAAAAAACTTTACCTTAGAATCGTAAATAGCAGTTTGCGCATGCGGTAAATAGATATGTTTTCGCCCCAATATCTTTTCATCCTTGTGTAAAACTCGGACCGGAACAAAGCTGACATCATTTCAAAATAAAAAATGTCCGATTACAAATTATGTTCAAACACAAACTAGAGTAATCTTCAGTAATATAAGTATGATAATTTATGTATTATGAATATATGACTACACAATATTTTGTGCGATTTTTTTTATCCATTTAAAACCCAGGGTCGAATCATTTTGGGGCGTACTGTCTTGTTGCTTAACTCCATCCATATTGCTTAACTTCCGGTATAAAAAAATAAAAACCTACATGGCTAATTTATTTACATATTTTTTTTGACGGGACCCTACCGCGGTTGTTCACAGAAATGAAAGTGTGCTGAAAAGCATTTTTAAAAGAGGGTACGAGGAGATAAGGGATAGAAAATTACTAGGAATCTTGAAAAAGGACCGGACATGGCTCAAATACGAAATACATTGTAATGTCAAAATGCCGGCCCCACTTTTTTTCCAAAATAATTTAACTTTTGTGATTCAAATGTTAATAAATGTCTTCCCGCGAATCGTTTTTGATCGAACATTTTTTTTTTGCACTTAAGTCGTGAAAGTAACAATATATATTGTTTTTGTTTAATTATATTTGTATTGATCTATTTATTAAAATTATAAATTTTATTAATGATGACTGCAAATTAAATTTATGTTACATTAATTATGACACTTTTATGTCTTGATCCGTGCCAATGGTCTTTGATGAGTTTAATTATTGGTAATAAAGTAAAAAAACACACAAGCCAAGGTATTGTGAAAAAGAAAAGGACAAAGCCAACAAAAGAATTTTGAGAAGTTTAAGCTTTGATAACAATGGCTTGGTCAAGCCTAGCTGCGGAACCGTATGGCGGACTATCCATGAATAATCTTGGCTGAAGTCTGTAAACTGAAATATTCAATAAAGAAATTGGGAGGGGGGATCCACTATGCATGGTCTTTGTGAAATCTGAACTCTAAAGAGAAAGTTAATGGGATTTTTCTTTCAAAAACACTTAAATGTTTTGCAGTCTCTGAAGTACATTTTTTGGTCCACAAAATGCTAGATTTCAGGAGCTTCCGGGGTGGGGGGGGGGGGGGGGGCAAAGCACCCTGGACCCCTTACGGCCCTCAGGCTGGCCCCAGACCCTCGGCCTAATTTTTTAGGTACCTCCTAAAATTTAAGAAGTACCTCCTGTTATAAAAAATTTTGAAACCCCTGATTGGTGAGAGTGTCATTAAACATCAAAACTGTAACCTATTCAGTTTGAGGGAGAACAACTTCGGTTTATCTTATTTCAAGACACTTTCATGCTGTAATGGTAATTGTGCTCATCTCAAGTGCAGCATACCATGGTTTCGATTTTACAGTGAAGAATATTTTAAAGAGTAAATCTTACCTTGGTATTTCCCAGATTTTGGTGACATCATGGAGGACATATTTTTTACATGTTGTAATCATCTGATTTGTGACCTTGACAAACAGTGAGGTCATCCTCTCAGAGGTGTTGTAATACTGTGAGATACTATATATCATTCTAATAGCATTCATTAGACTTGGAATGTGTTCTACCATAGAGGCCTGTTAAAATAGAAGAACTACATGTATTACTAAAAGTCACAGCTTTATAGTGCAGTGAAATAGAATAGTATGGTTAATTTGAACCATATTGTCAAACTTTATGGGTTTATGGTGTTTAATGCCACCTTCAACAATATTTCAGCTATATCATGGAGGTCAGTTTTATTGGTGAAGGAAACCAAAGTACCCAGAGAATACCACCAACTGTCACAAGTCACTAACAAACCTGTCAAGCTTTAAAATATGGAAGATTTCAGCATTTTGATCAAGCAAACTTTTGTAAAAGCTAACCATTTAATATAATTTCAATGTTTTTAATTTTATGTTAGAAAAAGTAAAACTTCCAGTAAAAAGAATACTTACAGGTGTACACTTGACAAGTGGTCCAAAGAATTTATCAAGTGTATACAAGTACTTGACATTGTCCTTGGCTTCATTAGCAGCATCTGTGATCTGACCATCCTGTAATTAACATTGTATAATATAATATAACACATGGACTACGAAATTGTTCACTCATAAAACTAGTTTAAACCCACCACTTTTTATTGAAGTGCCTGTACCAAGACAGAAAAATGAGCAGTCATGTATTTGTGTTGGGGGGTATCAATTTTGTTTTTCTATGATTTTTCTATTAGATTTTGGAACTGTTCGGACAGTGTAGTATTTTTTGTTTTTCTATGATTTTTCTATTAGATTTTGGAACTGTTCGGACAGTGTAGTATTTTTTTGTTTTTCTATGATTTTGGAACTGTTCGGACAGTGTAGTATTTTTTTGTTTTTCTATGATTTTTCTATTAGATTTTGGAACTGTTCGGACAGTGTAGTATTTTTTGTTTTTCTATGATTTTTCTATTAGATTTTGGAACTGTTCGGACAGTGTAGTATTTTTTTGTTTTTCTATGATTTTTCTATTAGATTTTGGAACTGTTCTGACAGTGTAGTATTTTTTGTTTTTTTATTATTTTTCTATTAGATTTTGGAACTGTTCTGACAGTGTAGTATTTTTTTGTTTTTCTATGATTTTTCTATTAGATTTTGGAACTGTTCGGACAGTGTAGTATTTTTTTGTTTTTCTATGATTTTTCTATTAGATTTTGGAACTGTTCTGACAGTGTAGTATTTTTTGTTTTTTTATTATTTTTCTATTAGATTTTGGAACTGTTCTGACAGTGTAGTATTTTTTTGTTTTTCTATGATTTTTCTATTAGATTTTGGAACTGTTCGGACAGTGTAGTATTTTTTTGTTTTTCTATGATTTTTCTATTAGATTTTGGAACTGTTCGGACAGTGTAGTATTTTTTGTTTTTCTATGATTTTTCTATTAGATTTTGGAACTGTTCGGACAGTGTAGTATTTTTTTGTTTTTCTATGATTTTTCTATTAGATTTTGGAACTGTTCTGACAGTGTAGTATTTTTTGTTTTTTTATTATTTTTCTATTAGATTTTGGAACTGTTCTGACAGTGTAGTATTTTTTTGTTTTTCTATGATTTTTCTATTAGATTTTGGAACTGTTCGGACAGTGTAGTATTTTTTTGTTTTTCTATGATTTTTCTATTAGATTTTGGAACTGTTCGGACAGTGTAGTATTTTTTGTTTTTCTATGATTTTTCTATTAGATTTTGGAACTGTTCGGACAGTGTAGTATTTTTTTGTTTTTCTATGATTTTTCTATTAGATTTTGGAACTGTTCTGACAGTGTAGTATTTTTTGTTTTTTTATTATTTTTCTATTAGATTTTGGAACTGTTCTGACAGTGTAGTATTTTTTTGTTTTTCTATGATTTTTCTATTAGATTTTGGAACTGTTCGGACAGTGTAGTATTTTTTTGTTTTTCTATGATTTTTCTATTAGATTTTGGAACTGTTCGGACAGTGTAGTATTTTTTGTTTTTCTATGATTTTTCTATTAGATTTTGGAACTGTTCGGACAGTGTAGTATTTTTTTGTTTTTCTATGATTTTTCTATTAGATTTTGGAACTGTTCTGACAGTGTAGTATTTTTTGTTTTTTTATTATTTTTCTATTAGATTTTGGAACTGTTCTGACAGTGTAGTATTTTTTTGTTTTTCTATGATTTTTCTATTAGATTTTGGAACTGTTCTGACAGTGTAGTATTTTTTGTTTTTTTTATTATTTTTCTATTAGATTTTGGAACTGTTCTGACAGTGTAGTATTTTTTTTATTTTATTTTATGCCTGATTTGTTTTTAGCTTAGTTCAATCACATAAAGGATTTCTTATGATAACAAATATTTCTCCCATAATAAAAATGTAGATATCTAATTTATTGCGAAATAAACAATTTTATCTTAACTTAAAAAATATCTTTCTATCATTATCAGTCTATTTTCTGTCCAAATGTCCAAACTTAAGTCAACTGCATACAATAATTCAAAAAATTTTGTAGCTATCATTATGAGTCTATTTTGTGTTTACAAACTTACCAGCTCTTTCCATCTTTTAAGTGATTTAGATTTAGACACCAACAGTACACTAACTACTGCCCTGACTCTTGGGCTCTTCATTTGTTCTAACAAACTGAAAGTAGAAATATCAATATCTTATCACTATGAAATCACTAACAAACTGAAAGTAGAAATATCAATATCTTATCACTATGAAATCACTAACAAACTGAAAGTAGAAATATCAATATCTTATCACTATGAAATCACTAACAAACTGAAAGTAGAAATATCAATATCTTATCACTATGAAATCACTAACAAACTGAAAGTAGAAATATAAATATCTTATCACTATGAAATCACTAACAAACTGAAAGTAGAAATATCAATATCTTATCACTATGAAATCACTAACAAACTGAAAGTAGAAATATCAATATCTTATCACAATGAAATCACTACTGTTCACCAGGCTTAAATTTGTCTTCATTTATTAGTATGTCATTTTTTATCTCTAGTATAATTTGCCATTTTACTATTCTAGTAAGCCTACTCATTTATGAACGTTGTCATTCTATTTTTCCAGTTGGCTAAGTCATATGTTAAACCTAAGCATTCTATTTTTCAAAAGGCTAACTCATTCGCTAAATTGACCATTTTACCTTTCCACACTGCTAACTCACTTGATAAACTTAACTATTCTTCTTTTCAAGTAAGCTAACTAACATGTTAAACCTGACTAACTATTTTCCACTATGCTAACTCACTTATCAAACTAATCCATTCTACTTTTCAACTAGGCTAACTAACTTGTTAAACCTGACTAACTATTTTTTCCAGTATGCTAACTCACTTGTTAAACTTAGCCATTCTACTTTTCCAGTAAGCTAACTCAGCAGTTGGTCCAATGTCATCTGCCTCACGTCTCATCTGTTCACTCTCAGCTAAAACTTGTTCTATCTGTTTGGACCAAGTCTGAAGCAAGGTTTCTATTTTTTCCATGAAATCTGTATTTGAAGCTGAAAAATAACAGAAAAAGTAAAAATTTTAATTAAAAAAACTCCCGATATTTTATATCAATTAAAGATTATGTAGTTATCTTAAATATTGGTTTGTAACCAGATGAAGCTAGATACATGTAAATAGGTATAGTTTATAGTGATTAACACTACTTTCAACAATATTTCAGCTATATCGTGGCGGTCAGTTTAATTGGTGGAGGAAACCGGTGTACCCTAAGAAAACCACCAACAAACTTTATCACATAATGTTGTATCGAGTACACCTTGTCATGAACAGGGTTCGAACTCACAACTTTAGTGGTGATAGGCACTGATTGCACAGGTAGTTGTAAATCCAACTACCATACAATCATGATCACCTGATACTGGTAAATAAATTATCAGCTTTTTATCTCTTCTTATTATGAAGTAAAAAAAACATCTAGATGTTTGGAGACTTGTAAATCCAAGAATTTCAAAGCAAGCAGAAAAATCATACAAAATAATGTTTTTTTTTATCACAATCAAAATATGAAGTTTGCACAGCAGAGAAATATAACATACCAGCTGCTTGAAAATCTGTAGGGGAACTTAATCCATCAATCTGTGGGCCGCACCCATTCTCTGCTAGAGTTATCTGACCTTCCATGTTGTCTACAGCTGACAGCAGATTGGTGATGAACATTTCAAGGTGTTCTAAGAATTCATCAATCTGAGGGTTTTTATCATTTTCTAATGAAACATTTCCCCATTGCTGAAAATAAAAATTAAAACCCTTTGTTGCAGATAAGTTTTTTTTATTATGTTTAATTCTACTTATTTTTTAAAACACATTGTCCATAAATCAATAGAAGAGGGAATTGTTTGGAATACCTTTGTCTTCTTAAATTAGTGATAGTTTTAATGAACACAAACTTTTAAGAAGTAAGATAAGGAAGTTCACTTTTACCAAGTTTACTGAAATAAAAAAAGTTTGAAGATACCAAAGGTGTTATCAGAAATTGTAAATCAAACAAGAGCAGACAACTCAATGGCAAAAAGAAAAAGGACAAAAGGACAAGCAATGATCTACGAAAAATATTCATAAAACTAAAGATCGAGCAACACGAAATCAATATTAAATGAGAAACAAAAATATTGAAATATTTTCCTGTTATTATTCTAAGCATATTTGATTTCTACAAAAAGTGAGGTGTAAAACAAAGTCATCACTTCTATTATATTGTGGCATTTATTTCTTCAGGTAAGACACCTGTTACCTGTAAACACCTGTAACCTAGCAATTAATATACAGTGAGAAGCAGTTGTAAAATAATTAGTGGAAAATATTTTTTATGCATAGTTACCTCCAATGACTTGAGAGATGGTAAAACAATTTTGGAGAGGTACCCTTCAAATCCTTTCAAGACTTTTCCATTGGCACAGTTGAGTACTCCAAAATTAACTTCATTAGCTATATTCTGTACTGTTATAGCTTTGTTGGTAATTCTTAGAAAGTAACAGCACACTCCATGTAAACCCTTAAAAAAACAATGTATACATACATGAACTAATATATTAACAATTTAACCCTGCCACCTTTTTGTGTCTGTCCTCAGCCAGGACCTTCTTATGGCTTGGTCTTCTTTAGTTTATGTTCAATGATTTAAGGTTAGAGTTACAGAGAATTACAAAAGGTCTTTGTGTCTAAAAAAAATTTACGATAATATTTCATAATTATGGAACAAATTTTCAATAAAATGATTCCAGAGCCAATTCTTGGTCGATTTTGATCAAATTTTGATCAACAAAAGCAGAATTAAATATAATTTTACTCTATAATTTCAGCTACATTGTTCCTACTGTTTTTTTTTAAATGTATTGTAAACAAACGAGGTCTTCTACATGTTGAAAAATGGCACTCTTCAAACATGTTACCCACTATGGTCCAGAGTCAGGCTTTCAGTATTCTAACTAGACAATAACCCCCCCCCCCCATTGTGATGGCACCCCCAATCTGGGGATGTGATCTAGGCAGCTCTATGGGTGGACCCTTGGGAATCATTACCATAACCCAGTATACTTGTTATGGAATTTTTACTAATACTGCCACAAATTGCTGGGCAGCTTCATGAGTTGAACCCTGTGATTTTTCACCATAACCCAGTGAACTTGTATTAGAATATATGCTATTATGGTAATATTGTAATATCATGTGTCAACATTTCCAATAATTATAGCAGCATGTAGTTATTACCTTACTACAAATTAACTTTCTTAATCACCTTCTAAATAAAATATTGAACATGTATGTGTGTAAATCTGGACCCTAAAATCAATTCATTACCTAGGTCAATATTGATTTTTACCTTATCATTATCGCTCTACTTTCAGGTCAACATTAATTGATTATGTTCATTAATATTACACCTTTCTCTTAACTAAAAACCAAGTGGGGTATACATAAAAACTGTTACAAACTTCTTCAAGCATAACAGCATAGTTAAATTATTTAATTAAATATCATACAATCCAATGAGCAGTTTGTTTTCTTAACGTCTGTGTGCTGCCATGACATGCAACACAACGTTGTTTTTTAATTATTGAAAGTTTGTTTATAACATGGAATATCAAAATGCTTACTTAAAACAACATGGGACATTAATTATGGAAATAATTGCATAGTGGATCAGAATACACTTCATTTAAATAATGATGTGTCGTGGGATAATTTGAGAAGCTTTCTTAAGAATGTATATGCATGGTAATATTATAACTTACATGTATGTACGTTCATATCCATAGATATGGGAATTTTAATACCCTAAAGTACCAGAGTAAGGTGTGAGGCAAAGTTTGTTAAAATATTTACATATAAGAATATGAACATTGATCGACGAATTTATCACCCGATCTTAGTCTAAATGACAGATATTCATCCGAAACTCATGAAAAAATTAAAGTTTAATGAAAAGCACTTTTATTGCTATTCTCCATATGACAGTTACTATGAAGTTTATATTGATGACTACAACCAAAGTTAATATGATATGGCCTATATATGTACTTTTATATTAATTATGAAAGGAAAGTTTAAACAAATATCAACAAAAGAAGCAACCACCTCTAACCTCTAACCTCAAAACATTGAACACAAAAGATACCATGATATTTAGTTATGGAAATCCAGGTCCTGGCTTTGTGACAGGTATAAAATGTGGCTGAGGTAAATGAGTTAATGGGATACAAAGCCTCCACTTATTGATAACTAGTATTACTGTGAGCACAGCTCACTAAGATATACCCCTCGCTCCCCACATCTGTCCAACCTATTTCCATAACCAAAACATTACTGATTGTTCCAACCAAAAATGAAAGGGACCCTCCTCTCTTCACCGGTAAGCTGCTGATAAAATTTCAAAACATTCTGAGAAACACTACTCAAGTTATCATACGACATAGCGTAAAAATCCTATTTTCCGTCATATCAAGTCCAATAACTCTGAAACGGCAAAAGTGAAAATCATCAAAAATGAAAGGGATCCTCCTCTCTTCACTGGTAAGCTGCTAATAAAATTTCAGAACATTCTGAGAAACACTACTCAAGTTATCATACGACATAGGGTAAAAATCCTATTTTCCGTCATATCAAGTCCAATAACTCTGGAACGGCAAAAGTGAAAATCGTCAAAAATGAAAGAGATCCTCCTCTCTTCACCGGTAAGCTGCTGATAAAATTTCAAAACATTCTGAGAAACACAACTCAAGTTATCGTACAACATAGGATTTGTCTACAGACAGACGGACGGACATGGTGAAACCAGTATACCCCCCTACAACTAGTTACCTATAATTAGATATCCGATGGCAATACAGATACAATGTACATACAAACAATAAAAAAAAACCTGCACAGACTGGCTTCTTCTCAAAAAGAGGGATGGGCTTATGGTGTTTAAAGCCGCTTTCAACAATATTTCAGATATATCGTGGCATTCTGTTTTATTGGTGGAGGAAACCGGAGTACCTGGAGAAATCACTGACCTGTCGCAAGTCATTGACAAATTACTAAAAAAATCACATACTATCCCAAAAATGAATGACAACATAAACATGCTGAGTACAATAACAGGCAGGGTCAGTGAATGCTCGTACTGAAAGCTGCCTTCATCTATCAGTCTTTCTCTCTACAGATTTCTACTTCAATAATTGGCTTTTAAAGCTGCTACCATGAAACTATTTATAAAGACTGTCAATTACTGTAACTCAGTTTCAGTTAATAACGTCATGTAACATCCTTTATTAAATTGGCAAACCAGGAATAATGTTTATTTTTCTTTGAAACATATTGAGTAATCAACAGGGCTAAATGTTTGCTTTAGTAAACAGACTGAACATTGAAATAGAACGGTTATTATTTAAATATGCTTTTATCACAGGAAAGAAACAAAATATTGAGAAATAAAATATAAAGTGACTAATAAAGATTTCAATAAAGAGAGAATTTATGTGAACTTTATTATCGGTAATCAGAGATCTCTATAGAAACTCGACCATACAAGATCATTAATCAATGGACAACACTAAATACGCCTTTTAAATAAGCATTGGTCTAGTTTTTTGTAGTCTATGAATGACATTTTGATTAAACAGTGCAAGACTATGACAAATTAATACCACTGATAAAGAAAAATCAATTAACAAACCTATAATAGCCATGTTAGGAAAGCCACTATTCTGACACGATGGCATTTATCAGACAAAAACGGCTTAAATGGCCAATAACACCATACAATAGACTTGTATAGATATTAAACAAAGTGTCTGTTAACCGTTTAGATTTTCTTTCATCCATTTACAGCGTTTTAAATCAATCAATCCAATCAATTCAATGCAATCTATTACGAGTCTCAGTCAATTGATTCCAATACTTATGAATTTTATATACTTTATTTTCACTATAAACGTACAAAGATTAAATCACACAAATTATATCAACAAAAAATTCAATATCATATAAATTGTGTGCATATTAAAAATTGATTAAAAAAATTATATTAAAAAAATCATATCAAAAATTGATTAAAAATTTAATTAAATATTGCAGAGTCGAGTCAATAGAAAATACAAAATCACTTGATTCTAATATTTGATGATATGACGATATTGACAAAGTGTAGAGTGTTTTCTTTAAGCAGAACAGACTATAAAGAAATGAACACTTCACAAAATCAATAACAAATACATTCCATACATGAACCACACCATGATATAGCCGAAATACTGCTTAAGCTGGCATAAAACACCAATCAATTAATCAATCAATTGTACATGTGCCTTTGAGAAGAGAACAGGAACACAAGATCAAATTCTATATTATTGGAAATTATTATAAAATATTGAATATAAATCATGAGTAACCGAATCAAACAACACAGTCGTTCATGAATGTGTTAGCACAAGAGTGAACTTCCGTCGGTCAGTGTTCTGTTACAAGTCATTTATTTTTGTTATTCAGAATGTTAGAGTAGTTATACATAGATTTTACACTTTTGTGTGCCGTAATAAGAGGCTTAAAAAAGAATTTGTTCTTCATCATCAAACGTTCCTTTATGTTTTCGGTTGTGATGACAATTGCACTGTGACGTCACGGCGAAAAAAGCGATTTTGTATCACACAGCGAAACACATGCTTTTATTTCACTTGGAGATCTCAGTATTTCACAAGCATATATGTAATAAAACAATGTAAAGATAATGGTAGGATTTAAATTATGTGCTTATATCCTAAACGAGCTGTAAACAACAACAACAAAATAACTTATATCTAAAATGAGGTGTAAACAACAACAACAACAAAATAACTTATATATCCTAAACGAGCTGTAAACAACAACAACAAAATAACTTATATCTAAAATGAGGTGTAAACAACAACAACAACAAAATAACTTATATATCCTAAACGAGCTGTAAACAACAACAACAAAATAACTCACCTCAACATCTCCTGGTGTTATAAATAATTTCTTATTCTGGGTTCCTGTTGGATCTCTGAAATCCTTAACCTGCCAATTAAAAATTAAAATAATTAATTAAATTTTGGAAATCCTTGAATTGATAACAGTACTCATACATGGGGGGGTTATGGTGTTTAATGCCACTTTCAACAATATTTCAGTTATATCGTGGCGGTCATTTTTATTGGTGGAGGAAACTGGAGTACAGGGACAAAACCACTGACCTGCCACAAGTCACTGACAAACGTACTCATACATGTGCATAGATGCATAGCAGAATTATTATGATCACAAGTATACAAGAAACGGTAAGGATTTCAATAAACATGAGTGAAAATCTTGTAAAAAAAGAAAATGTTTATCTTATACTAGAGAAATATAAAACCAAAGGAACATTGTTTTAGACTGTTGTTCTTCATTTTGCTTACAATGATCTTCAACATTTATGATTTGACTTTAATCCTGCCACAATTTTGTGCCTGTCCCAAGTCAGGACCTAGATTTCCATCAGCTCTATCAATGTCTTCTCTTTGAGTTGTGAACTTGGAGTGAAACAAGAGGAGTTGTTCATGTTTTTGTAGTAGGTGAGATGACACACCCTTAGGCCTGGGGAGGGGTTTCATACAATATCAGGATTCGGTTGAATGTATGACTATTAAAGTCCTGATTTTGAGTCTATCGAAACCCCTTGAACAATCCTGGACCAATGTGTAACTTTCTATTAATTTGTACCTTAACTAAAAAAAAGTTTTAAATGGCCTGTATAACATTTATGATTTTGAAAACTTACAGCTTGGTAGAAAAAAATGAGCTTCCTTGATCCATCAGCTTGAAAGAATGGCTCTATCAGATCAAACTGAAAGTAGAATATAAATAAGTACAGAGAATGACTATATTAAACAAGATGTTAATTACCAATCTTGCACCTTCCCTACAAGATCATGATTAGGTAAAATGGGAATTTAACAATTAATAAGTGCAAGATTAATTTGTCGTAATTTGTGTCCAATAACAAACTTCATAAGTTCCTTAAATTAATATTTGTGTCTTTCCCTAGATACTCTTGATTAGGGCCCGATTTCCTATACCAATGAAACTGATCGCCAGTAACATCAGCATATGTTGTCATTATGTCCACAAACGACATTAGCTTACACACCTACTAGTACTATTAAGACGAACTTCTGATACTACCTGTAGAACATAACAAACAAGGGCCATTGAATTAGTTTATGGTGTTTAACTCCACTTTCAACAATATTTCAGCTATATCGTGGCATGAGCCATTGGATGTGGAATAAACTTCTTCTGTATTACAATCTATCTTGTACATGTACTGTGTACTTTCTTTAAAAAAAAATCCAGAAAATAAATTATTTCAAAGAAAAATGGGAGCTACATGTAAATCTAATTTTAAACCTTGTCTATTATAAAATATAATGTCAGCCTGCTACTTTAGCACTGGTCCTATTGCCTGTGGTCAGTAAAAATCTGACAGGGTCAGTAAGCTTAATTGATTTTTTTATCGCAATTGTGCTTTAAATTTTACTAATTTTTAAAGTTCGGGCCAGTAACTTCTGAAGTCTAAAATCATAGACAGTAAGGTACAATGTATACTCTATTATAAGCTTGTTTATGGTGTTACCACCACTTTCAACAATATTTCAGTTATATCGTGGTGATACTCTATTATAAACATATAAGGTATATGAATACATGTATTACTAAAGCTGTAAAGACAGACACAAATACATGTATTATCCTTAATCTGTCCGTAGTATTTCTTTTATCACTTGTTCACGGGTCATACTCAACTAAGAAACGATTATGTAAATATTGACAATAAACAAATATTTGCTGGACACTTTAAATTTCACTTCAAATGGTAACACAACCTATTGCTAAATAAATTCTTAAGATTAAACGAGGGAACTCAAATGATTTGTGTCAACAAATCTTCTAGATAATCCTACAATCTGGTATGATGAATACACAAAATATACAACATAGCCTTATATGTATACAGACTAACCCAATCTGACCTTTTGATAATTATTTATACATTTTGTAACAAGTCTTTGATGGAGGAAAGATCTTCAGAAACAAATGCTTGAATTTTAGGCCAATTGAATCTGGATTTTTAGATCTTGTGGCTTCAGACAGGAAGATATTTTGAACAAGTCTTGGACAGAGGTGGAAATACCAGAATTGTATTTGAAAGGTCCAACTTATTCTGGATTTAACTGATTTTGTGGTTTAAGCTTCAGACAGGGATATATTTTGATAATTTTGAATAAATTTCTTTTCAGTAACAGTGGCCATCTTGGATTTCCGATATATATTTTTCAAATAGAATCACTCAAGGACCATTATGCTATCTTAGGTTATGGTATATGTTAGTATTGTGGATTCAGAAGAAAAGATTTCTGAACGATTTTTTTTGTAACTTATTATTCATATAAAGTTTTATATCCCATTCCTGTTTGAAATCGTTGGTCATATAAAGTTTTTGCTTGTTTGTTACAGGAATGAATAGAGAAAGGGGTTGTCAGGTACACTTTTTAAGGGGACCACCATAAGGACCATCTCCATAAAGATAGGTTTTTAAATTGGTCAAGTGGTGTCAGTAGAGAAGATTAAAATGTAAAAAGTCTATAGAATAAAGGTAGTCAAGAGGACGCAACAAGGTCATGTGGAATTTGGTTATGGAACAAAGGACATCAAGTGATGACAAAAGGTCACATGGAATTTTTTTTTATGAAAAGATTTTAATATAAATATCTTACTCTCTCATCTCCAAGAACAAAATCTTCTACAGCATTACTGTCTATCCCTAAAGCATCGCTAATCTGTAATAAAAATATCGTCATAAAGCCGAACGATGTACAAATGTATGTATGCTCATAACAACATGTTCAACTTCAATAGTTTTCTGTCAAATATATAGTATTCATTGAAATTGTGCATTTAAACTTTTTAAATGAGGGAATGAAATTGTAGAGATATTATTTCAAACAAGTTAGCATTTTAATTAATAAATAACTTGAACTTTATTTCAACTAAATGTATGTTAAACTTAAAGGGAAGAAAATTCAAATATTCAATCCCATTCAACCATGTGTAAATAATCAATGCAAAGTTAACATGTAATTAAGATCATCTCCATGTACATTCACAATATACAAGGTAACTTATTGGGTTGTTATCAACTCAGTGTGCAGACACAGATCCAGGTTTTGGTGTTAGGGACGGTATGTGCAATCTAGTAGAGGAGCCTCAGGGATCACCTATGTCCCTCGTCAGTACATGGTACCATCCTCCCTCGAAAGCTCTGCTGATTTGAGGAATTACAAACATTACTAGTATTCTGATAAATTAACTGATGTATACCTTATGTTTTGCAAATATTAGGGGGGAGGGGAGCACACACCCAGAATGCCCCCATCTAAATTCACACCTGGTGTCACATCATTTTCCCCCCTGAAGATTATGTTGTAATTGAGAAAATATTACATGGTAGTTTTAAAAACTTGGTACAAGTATACTATAGCTTCACAAGATGTAATCCAAACCCGTAGATGTTTTACAGAAATTTATAGTCCAAACATGTAGATGTTTTACAGGTGTTTATAATGTATCTCAATAGAGACCTTCAAATTGCTCGGATCATGGTTGATGCATGACATTACTCTTCATCAGATATATCAATTAGTCTTCTTTTATACAATCAAATGCATGATCTTTCAAAATATGTGAAATATAATACCCTTTTATTTCAAATGTCAGAACAATAAATAGATATACTGATAATATATCCTTTAACACATAAGACTTCAGTACTCTATGAATAGTGGTCCACCATTATATGTTAGGAATTACTCTGCAGTTGTACAATATACACGATTTAGGTGTGAAAGAACATGATTTGTACCTTTTGTTCAGATAATTATAATAATATAAATTATTATTTGAAAGTAATACATTGTATTTCACTGAAACAGTATATTTCTTTAAATAAAACTCTGACTCACCTGTCTAAATAAATGCTGGTGTCTAGCATCACACTGAAATTAAGAAAAAAATTATATAACAGATATGATTATCATCATATAATGTTATTGCACAAATAATGTCAAATATTATCTAAGTAGAATATTACATACAGTAGCTATAATATGTTTATTACACATGCATGAGCTTGTGAAAAGCAAAACATGTGTCTTACTTTCAGAGATTCCAGCGACAAAACTCACAATTAGATTAAATGGCAGTTATATTAATGAATACTGTCTCTAATACATGTAGATATCATGTTAAAATACCCCTTATAACAGACAATGTCTCTCTATAGCACCAGTCATGTCATACAATGTCCCTATATTTAGTACATTTATGTACATTTATGTACCGGTACATGCCATTACAGACATTATTTTATTTCAATATTGGAGTAGAAACACTTTCATACATATGTATATTACACAAATTGCCTAAATAATTCAGTGTGTGTACACATGTACATGTGTGTTATGGATCTTTAATGTTTCAACAATAATTCAGTGTGTGTACACATGTGTGTTATGGATCTTTAATGTTTCAACAATAATTCAGTGTGTGTACACATGTGTGTTATGGATCTTTAATGTTTCAACAATAATTCATTGTGTGTACACATGTGTGTTATGGATCTTTAATGTCATTTTCAACAATATTTTAGCTAAATCTTGTTTTGTTTTAATTGGAAGGAATCACTGTCACTGACAAACTCTATCATAAAAAGTAACATCAAGTACATCTCATCAAGAACGTCTTTTTATCCTGCAATCAGTACATTTGCTGTACAAATATGCTATACGAATAAATTTTTGCTTTATTTGTACTAGACGAATAAACTTTTCAGCCTACGAATAAACATTCCTGGTACCCTGTAGCTATGTACAGCGGAGAGCGCAGACAAGTATGAAACTGGTACTAATGTAACGCTGACCACGAAGAAGACACCCTTGACAACATTTATGAAAGGCGAGGAATGACACTCGTTTCTGTCCTTTTTGTTTAAATCTCACAAGTTTTCCGACTTTTTTGACATTGCAGGATAAACACAATATACGTACATTGTCGTTATCAAATTCATTTGTACTCGCTACGAAACAGGCCTGAAAAGCTCGTCGAAGGCTCGCTATTCTGCCTGTTTCTAAAGCTCGTACAAATAAATTTTATATTTACCGACAATGTACGTATATTGTATATATATTTAGTGGCAATAGGCAATGATTACCATATATTTGTGGCTGTGTCACACATCCCTTCTTTTTTTAAGTTTGAACACTCACAAATTAGAAAAGACAATAAACGTTAGAGAAAACCAAATGGACAATTAACAATGAACAATCCAGAGACACAGGCAACATTGGGCACGTTAGAGAAAACCAAATGGACAATTAACAATGAACAATCCAGAGACACAGGCAACATTGGGCACGTTAGAGAAAACCAAATGGACAAATAAGAATGGACAATCCAGAGACACAGGCAACATTGGGCACGTTAGAGAAAACCAAATGGACAAATAACAATGAACAATCCAGAGACACAGGCAACATTGGGCATGTTAGAGAAAACCAAATGGACAATTAACAATGAACAATCCAGAGACACAAGCAACATTGGGCACATTAGAGAAAACCAAATGGACAATTAACAATGAACAATCCAGAGACACAGACAACATTGGGCATGTTAGAGAAAACCAAATGGACAAATAAGAATGGACAATCCAGAGACACAGGCAACATTGGGCATGTTAGAGAAAACCAAATGGACAATTAACAATGAACAATCCAGAGACACAGGCAACATTGAGCACGTTAGAGAAAACCAAATGGACAATTAACAATGAACAATCCAGAGACACAGGCAACATTGAGCACGTTAGAGAAAACCAAATGGACAAATAAGAATGGACAATCCAGAGACACAGGCAACATTGGGCACGTTAGAGAAAACCAAATGGACAATTAACAATGAACAATCCAGAGACACAGGCAACATTGGGCATGTTAGAGAAAACCAAATGGACAATTAACAATGAACAATCCAGAGACACAGGCAACATTGGGCACGTTAGAGAAAACCAAATGGACAAATAACAATGAACAAGCCAGACACAGGCAACATTGGGCACGTTAGAGAAAACCAAATGGACAATCCAGAGACACAGGCAACATTGGGCACAAGAAATAGAACAAAGAAAAACAAAGCAAAAAACTAAAAAACTAGGGATGAACCCTGGTTCTTGTGAATGGTAACCAGTTCTTGTTCCTTATAAGCCACCCTCCATGTTAATCATAATCAAGTCCTGTGAAAGTCTTGTAGGTGATAGAGAACAAATCTACTACAGAGGGAAAAGATCCACTTCCATTTGAGTTCGCTAATTCAGTTCATGATGACAAGTCTAGAGTAGATTATACTTTTATGTGTATTTTTAAAGTTAAAAAGTATGCTTTATTCCTGACGTAAGTACCAGTAATACAAAATAAGTAAATAGTTGTACGCGAATCACACAATCAAAGGAAAGCCTTGACCTTGTGTAATTATTAGACTTTATACCTTTCTAATTTGATTTTACTTTATTGTAATGTATATTGTATAGAGACAGACTAATAATGGCTTATGTGATATATATGAAAAATACAACAAGTTTATACCCAGACATTTAAAGGTATTGATATATATATTGTAATACACATTATATCCTGCAAAGATGTCATAAAACTTTAATACACTGAATTCATTAGGCGATCAAAACAATAACTTGAACACGAACCAAAGTAGGATTGCACAAGATTTATCACTATGGTTACAGAAACAAAACAATCGCTGAGTCAAGGAAAGGGTCAAATATGATTAAATTATTGTTATTGCCCTTTATTAATTTTAGTAAGGACCAGTATTGTACATATTAACACCAACAAGTCCATTAGAAATAAAAAGTCTCAGCTTTAAAAGGCTTCCTGTGCTAAAAATGTAGCCATGAGTCAGTTAAAAAATTTATCAGTAATATTTTGATAAGTTTGTTCTCACGAATTTCACTTTGATAAGAATTCTAACATGACCTCCTTCTTTCACTTTGTTAACAAACCAGCGAGTTATCCATTCGGCATAATCTCATTAGCACATGCACCGGTGAATTTGACTGACTTTTCCATTGGCAACATTAATTGTGTGCGACATTTTCCGCAAACGTAAATATAAATTACTGTCTTCCAATCAAAATATACTACCGTATTTGTACTCTTAGACATATCAGAATCGAAATAAATCATGAAAGCCAGAATGTGTTTTGAGTTTAAACATGGATTGGAGGATATTAGTAAATTTTATCCCTCGCTTCTGGCTCAGGATAAAATACTAATATCCGCCAATCCATGTTAAAACTCCCAACACATTCTGGCTTCCATGATTTATTTCTTAATCATTTCATATGTTCTATAATTTGGCACTTTGCTCCTAAAGACTTTTACATTATTTTGACTTTGAATGTAGCCTACCAGTAATGAAGGTTATTCCAGAAACCTATCATGAACATTAATTAGTTTACCTACATTTAAATTATTTGGCTTTCCATCTTTTGATTTTGTGCCTACCTAATTAATGAAGGCATCACACACAATAATTAAATACCTACATTTTTATTTTAGTTTTATAATTGCAGGTTACTCCGATTTTCAACCTTAATGAGTTAATTTCCAAACATTTATTTTATGGAGCAACATTATTGTATTTCAGTGTTTGAACTTAACATCAAATGTAAATAAATCTCTTTATAGTGCCACAACCAACGAGGCCATTGAAAAAAAAAATGTTTTACAGTATTACACAATTACAACAATTTAAAATACAGAGGCAATTGACAAAAAAAATATTACAGCAATTTCAAATTATCTCAGTCCATGTTTTAGGAACTGTTGTATCAAATTCAGTAAGTAACTGTATAGAAACTACAATTAAATGAATGTCATTAATGGTCAATAATAATTAAACCAATTAGACATGCTTGAACTGGCAGGTATTTAGTAAAATTTAATCTACTCATATTAAAAATAATATACAAATCAATAAAATAATCTGGGATATTTATCAAAATTCTTTTGTTGTAGAGTGGAATAATGCACATATGATTTAATATTGCATTGAATATTTTTTCACCTTTAATTCTTTTTATATATACAATACATGTACAATGTCTATAGTCTGAAGACTTATCCCTTTATTTAACTCTACATGTTAATATGTATACCTGTACATAAGAAATTGTTACTATGTAGCCTAGACTACATTATAACTGATTTAAACGATCAGGTTATGCTATTAACAAAATACAAAGGGATTTGAATGGCTTAATCGTTCTATCTAGATGATTATAAACCATAATTATATATTTGTGTTGTATACAATAAGATTTACCTTACGCTTTGATCAAAATAATATGTTATATGTGCCATATCTGGAACTATGTATCAGAATTTGCAGATAAAATCATAAAAGCATCGGAGATGAACACGTCTAATTGACTTATACTACATTACAGTGTACCCTTGTTATAAGCACCTCTTTTTAGTCCATCAAAAATTTATGAAGTTTATAAATAAATTCCTCTCTCATCATATTGCCATCATCGCTTTTCACTAAAATATACTTGATCCAGAAGGCAGTGGTACAATAGGGGTTTTGGGTATGGTGTTTAATGTCACTTTCAACAATATTTCAGTTTTAGGGAGTCAGTTTTATTGATCGAGGGAAGTGGAGTACCTGGAGAAAACCACTGACCTGTCGCAAGTCACTGACAAACTTTATCACATAATGTTGTATCGAGTACACCTCGCTATGAACAGGGTTTGAACTCACAACCTTAGTGGAGACAGGCACTGATTGCACAGGTAGCTGTATATCCAACTACCATAAGATCAAGGACACGACGATACAGAAGTCAGCGGTACAATAAGAGTATACTGTACTACCTAAACACAAGTAGTCAACAGTCATAATTATTCTAATCATTTATTACAAAATTCCACCAATTGTTAATGTTAACTTCACCAATATTGTCATGATTTATTGTCTGTAAACTTCTTTGTATCAGCAATATAGCACTTGATGCTCAACAATAATCAATCAATCTTATATTGTGAAGTTGACTAATAAATTCTGGATCATTTAAAAAAAAATCACAATTTTTCTAAATTTGGCTTTCGGGCAAGTAGGTGAAAAAAAATAAGGCAAAGACTGCGGCAGGTCGGTGGTATTCTCCAAGTACGCCGTTTCCTTTACCAATAAAACTGACCGCCAAGATATAACTGAAATATTGTTGAAAAAGACATTAAACACCATAATCCTCAGGGGCGGATCCAGGATTTCAAGTTAGGGGGGCACACTTAGCAAAAAATTTTGGGGTATTTCATGTGAAAAATCATGATTTTACACAAAAAAATCATATTTTTTCCAATTTTAGGGGGGCATGCCCCCCCCCCCTTGGATCCGCCCTGACCCTAACCCTATATTTGGTACATATCTGTCAAACTGAGATTAATTTTGACTCTTTTTCACATCTTCAAGGGACATAAACCATTGGTGTCAATATCTGTTCATATAGTGTTCCATGCCATTACTGCATTAGCATAACTACTTATATGATATCATCCAAATTAAAAGAAATTTCTTAGCCAAAATATCTTTCATATTTCCATAGTGAACTGGGATAGGGAACAATGACAGAATTAACAAAAAATTCCACTCTAAAGCTTAAGATATATGGTTGTGGCTAGCACTTGATAAATACCTTAAAATTTAACTTTAAACATATTAAAAGGTGAGAATTTACCTGTGTCTCAATATAAAGATAAATAAAAATTTTGCACTTAATGGAAGTCAATCTTTAACTAATTTTGAATGAAAATCCCGATAAAATTATTTGAAAAACTGATAATAAAGTCTGAAAAACTATTACAATACAACTTTATCAGTTTATAACCCTCACAACATACAAAATAAAATAATACAAATTGAAAAGGCTTAGGGGAAAAAACCTATCAATTTTAATTCTTCTTGTCTGTCTAAATCAAATAAAGTATGTACATTGAAAAGTCTTAGGAAATAAAACCAATCAATTTTAAATCTTCTTGTCTTTCTAAATAAAATAAAGCACGTACATCCCAACAAATTAAATTTCCATAGCAAATATATTTATAACAATTGTGTTGTACTTGTTCAACCGTAAATGTGATTTTCCTTTTATTGGATATATAACGGTTACAACAAATTAACTCCAGCTAAATCATTTTTATATTGTGCTTCGGTATTACATACCTTAGAAATAAACTGAAAGTCAATTGAATAGCAAAAAAAAAAAAAAATATATATCAATACAAGGACAAGAATGTTTAAAACCTATGAAAAGAATTAATTGATCAAGAATGTATTGTCTATGACGTATGTGCTGTCGATAGTATTTAAAACTATTTAATAATAAGTTGAATCGCAAAAGTTGATCCAAGGTCAAAGGTTATGTCAATTTTAACATGAATTACAAGAGCTTTTGTGTGAATAAACAGTTCTCGAAATGAAAATTTGAATTTACTGGTCCGAATCAAATTCTTGACTTTATTTTTTAATTTTAAATAAATACTGAAAAAAAAACTTGCACTAACAAAGTTTTACTGGTCTTGGGCCAGAAGACCGGTGCTCATCGTGAGGACTGATTAAAATTAGATCATAGGGTTTTCTTGAAATTATATCAAAACCAAACCGATTAGAATAGCTGAAACATCATCAGATCATATAATTTTTGACAACATCAACTTACCATCATTCTTCTTTCTTCTCTCTTTTGCTTGGCCTGCATTTGTATTTTTTTCATGTCTTCTCCAACAATGATAACATTTTTCTTTGCAGGACCCTGAAAAAAAGTCATGTTTTTTTTTTTTTTAACAAATAAATGCATTTTCAATACTACCAGTATAAAGTATCAATGTCCAATTACATTCTACATAGAAATAGTTTGGAGATACCCAATAGGGTAAACCGAAGCTGTGAATCAAAGGAGAGACAATGCTTATGACCAAAATAGATGAAAAGACAATCAAAACATAACTCAGAAAACTTAAGACTGAGCAACAAGAATCCCACAATAAATAGATGTGAAAGCAGGTTGCTCTGGAAGGATAGGTAGCTCCTGATAAACATTTGGTCAATTTTTCATGGCAATCCACCATAACTATCAGTGTTTCAGATATTTTTGATGCACAAAATTCAATAAATGGGAAATGAAGACAAAAAATAATATGAAACAATATTTTCATGCCAAGTAAAACACTAATTGTTGAGCTCAGAACTAATTCAAGATGTTCCTATTTATTATCTTAGCCCAAGTAAAACAAGTAACAAAACCTTAAAAAAAAATTCAGGTCAATTTTTTTGTCATGAAAAAAAATCCCTAATGAAACCAAATCAACATTGAAATCTTTGTAAATGTTACCTGTCTTAACGAAATAAATAAAAAGTTGTGAAATATGTGTCAGCTTGGGCATATTTCACTGTAAAACTAAAAACAATAATACCTTAGGTGGTGGGGCTTGAGTTTTTCACTATAAAACTAAAAACAATAATACCTTAGGTGGTGGGACTTGTGTTTTTGCTGCTGGTTTTTTCTTTTCCTCTGGTTGTTTCTTTTCTTCAGGTTTCTTCTCTTCAACTTTCTTTTCTTCAGCTAAAAACAATATGAGAAGAAGTCAATTATATTGATATATAATATCAGTCTTGATTTCTGCATCTTGTTGCCATTCAGATTAAATCTGTTTAGGATCTACTAAAAAATTGATCCCAGCGATTTCCATGTTCAGCATTAAGGTCTTCATTAAATATAGAATAACATCAGTTTTGAAGGTCGAGACAGACATAATCGCTAGTATCACAGCGAGTACAATGGGACGAGTTGTGATACTAGTGATAATGTATGTCGAGACCTTCAAAACTGACGTTATTGTTTTATCCATATTAAATTTGACGCTGCACTGACCGATACTTTCCAGTATCGGAGTCCATCAATTGATACTGATAATAACACTCAGTGAGATCAAAGGAAAAATGGAAAATTCACTATTAATAGATATATAGAATCTAACACTGGCAAAAGTGCAAGACAGGGAAATCTCCGACACCCGAGGGTAAGATTTCAATCGTTCACTGACCAGGCTCGCAGAGTCAGCGAACGATTGAAATCTTACCCGAGGGTGTCAGAGATTTCCCTGTCTTGCACTTTTTGCCGGTGTTTGATTTTATTTCTCACTTTTAGCAGCTCTTTTTAGTTTATTGTTTGACAGCTATGTACTTTTAGCAGACAATCATGTAAACAATGTGAGTTATTTCCCCTTCATGTCAATCAAAAAAGTAGTTCCGTATTTTTGTGTATTGCGTGAAGGTTATTATGTAATAATATGGCTGATTGTTAGGATTTGCGTGTTTATAAAAGATTGAAAACTTATATACAGTGTATTGTTTATTTTAAAAAGGAAAAGCATGGAGAATTGGGGGGGACAGTTGACATAAACTGTACAGCATGCATTTGCCGGTAAAACGCACGTGATTTTTTTGTCTTGCACTAGTGCAAGATAAGAAAATCTCACATTGCTAAAAATAGGAACTGGTCTGTCTCAAAAGTGAGAAACAGTAGTCAATCCCCGAGATCATTCCAACCAAAGGCTGCTACTCTTATCATGCCAGATTTCAGATACATCGAGATAGCAAAATATTAATAAGTTGTGTCCCACAAGAGAGGCCTTCCCTTTTATAAGGCTACATTTTCATTGCATAAGGGGTGGCCTTTTAAGAGGGATACTACTAATACCTCAATCCAATGAAATTATTTGAACAATAAGGTATATATTAATTAACATAAGAAAAAACACATCTGAAACTCTGGTAGATTTTCAATAATAAGTACATTGTAAGTCTTACAACAAAGTGAGTGTAAGATGGCCATAGCCAACCGAAAAACACAACACAATATGTTATTTTATTAATGGGTGCAGGGCATATTAGAGAGATTACCAAATACAATGTTCAGTAAAATAATCTTATGACCACTGACATCTGATCAATATTCCCAACATCACAACACAAATATCCAATACAAATAAGAAACAATCATGTTGCTCTCACCAAGATTTGCAATGTTAATTGACAGTTTAAACAATGGTTATAAATATAGGTTTTACAGGTGTTTTTCACCAGGTACTGGGTTGGTGGACTACTAACAGACTTATAATAAATTGTGTCAAATTCTATAAGCTAGTTTTTCCAGCCCCTTGTTTAATAACTGAAAAATGAATACAGTTAAATGCAATCCCAATCCTCCACCTTGGTATTATTTTAAAAAATGACAAAATAAACATGGTCAGTACAATAGCAGGGTTAGCGAATGCTCATATTCAACTGATTACTCTAGCTAAGAAGGTAGAATTTGTTGGTTTAAAGACCAATTTTCTTGAGACCAAAACAAATCATAACTGATACTTCTGACAGATTTAATATCAATTTGTAATAAACATCAAAACAAATTAATGGTCCTTGTTGCAGACCAGCATCCATAAAGATTATTAATCTGTTAGAATTAATTATAAATATTGATTATAAAATGTAATGAAATATCATTATAGTGATTTAATTGCTAATTATTAGACTAAATAGTTCTATCGGCAGATTATATTTTTATATGTTTTAGCAAAGAAAACCTGCTGCTAAATTATTGCCCTTGTATGAATAAAATTTTTCATTGATCTTATCAGTTTGGATGTATCAGATTTGAAATTTGAAATTTTTTTTTAATAATGCTGCCATAGAAATATAGATGGGATATACCTTATTTGATCATGCAAATCTTTGCAGGTAGAATTGTATTTAACACCACTTTAAACAATATCTCAGTTATATCGTGGTTGTCAGTTTTATTGGTGGAGAAAACAACAGACCTATCGCAAGTCACTGACAACCTATATCACATAATGTTGTATCGAGTACACCTTGCCATGAGTGGGATTCAAACTCACAGCTTTAGCAGTGATAGACATTGATTGCACACTGCACAGGCAGTTGTAAACCTAACTACCATACGATCATGACCATGGCAGCCCCTTAGTATTTTTTATAGTGACAATAACATTCAGTGAAAGGTTTCACTAGTTTTTCCAATGTCTAAAAATTATGGTTATATAAGTTTGAAACGTTATTACAAATATGGACAAAACGGTCAGATGGTACCAGCGGTACTCGAACCTGCAACCTTTGGTCTAAAGACAGTGCTCTAACTGACTGAGACAAAGAAGCACGTCCCTAACGCACCTGTTTGCTTTTTGAGGGATTGGTGCCATTCCAAGAAGCACATAGATTCCTATCACTGTAACTTCCGAATATGGTCACTCGGAAAATATCCAGACTGATCGTTGTGAAAAATGGGGTACTGGACTCCAGCCTGAGGATAAGAAGTACTTCCTTGACTAGTCCGAGATTCCTCTACCGTCAGACGGCTTTTTTTCGACTTGCTGGAGCCGTGGGACGTCAGAGAGCTCTACATATGGAAAACAGTGGATTTGCCGCTGCAACTCTGCGTTGACACATTTCCACGTTTCGTGGCTATCAGATTTTATTTTCTATCCGAAGCCCTTATATAAATCGCCTCACCAATCGTAGTTTTCTCGAAGTCACGTGACAAATGTTCCAAAATAGATGTGAAATGACGAAATCATAGGGTCTAAGGGAAAATTGTGCTGTAATCGAGTGTAACACCACTTTCTGAGGGTAAGATGGTTATGAATGAATAGAAAAATGATTGGTGAAGCGATTTATATATAAAGGTTTCGGATAGAAAATAAAATCTGATAGCCACGAAACGTGGAAATGTGTCGACGCAGAGTTGCAGCAGCAAATCCGGTGTTTTCCGTATGTAGAGCTCTCTGACGTCCCACGGCTCCAGCAAATCGAAAAAAAAGCCGTCAGACGGCAGAGGAATCTCGGACTATTCCTTGGCCTGGTGCAACCGATTAAGGTTGCCTTTATAAATTATATCCACTAAATTGTACAACAGAACCAACCAATAATTGTAAATGGCATATACTTTCCAACCTGAACCACAACATATAACCTGTGCCATTCACAAACTATGACCGAGAGTTCTCCTATGTGGTATTTCAGGTATTAAATAAATGTATGTTGACTATGTTCAGCATAGTTTGACAATACTCTACAGCAGAATGACAATCAAAACTTTTTATATGACCTTCACTGACTTCAATCAGTGTATAAAAATAAATGAAATTTCTGAGATATTATAATCAATCATACAAGAAGGCTACAATTAATATCTGAATTGTTATTCACTTTATAAAATTATTGAGGAGACACAAATTTTGGCAATTTGGGCCAGAAAAAAAACTTTCATAACTGCTAAAGATGAAAGCAGTTATATCATAGACCCTAAAATATCAATAATAATATTTTGGATCATTTGTCTTCTGACTATTCTAGTTAATTCTCCAGAAAGTGGAAGAATGTTAATTCATTATAGGCCTATTATCTAAAATATGTTCCATGCTTCATAATTTACAGAACTTCAGAAGGGCTGTTAAGAAAAAATAAAATAATGAAAACTTACGCTTAGAAACTGACACCAGAGGTGGGGAGACATCTTGATCAGGTTTAGGACTTGGGGGCTTATTAGCCTCCTTATCCTGCTCAACATCAGCCATTTCACTTTTCCTGTCTGCAAATTAAAAATTGTTTAAGTGTGTATCCGTCCTAACGATAAAACTTGACAGAAGTAAAGTGAAGTTCCGGTGCGGATTAATTGCACGCACCTGACAACGATATAGTTCTTTAAATCTTTTGTTAATATTTACATAAACGAAATCTGCAAACAACGCGAAAAATTACATGACATCGAATGTTATATTTAGTCGTTATTTAACAACATATTTGAATATATTTAAATAGTATTTAACTATAGCTAAACAGGAAGTGGCGTAATTATTTTAAAACTCCAATCTCCTTGGAGACATAAGACGCTATTGATTTATTTAACAATTCCCCGCGGTTTTTTTTCACGGTGTGAAAAAACAAAATAATTTAGACATTTTTTCCTGACAACGAAATAAGTTTCGCATCAAGTAGTTTCTGAGAGAAATAAAAAAATAGATTGGTCAACACTGGGAATGACATTTGCTCTTATCTTTTTATGGCGGTAAAAAAAAAAGAATGAAAAAAAGAAGAACATATAAAGAAATTCATAAGAGCTACGATTCCACAGCTAAACTTAATACGTGATGGGGGTTATTTATCTGAAGAGTAATACAACTCACAGTATAAAACGGATTGTCTGGGGGGTGGGGGGTGGGGGGTATACATATATATATATATATATATATATAAAGTATGAATGATCTTTAATAACTTTATCATGCAATGTGCGCTTCATAGACTGTGTATAAAGGGTGCAGATGTGTGTGAGTGGATCAGGAATTGGTAGATATGTGTGTGTGGCGGGGGGGCTCACTTCTGGGAGAGGACCGAAAAGTATTCTTGGAGAAGCTATAGGTCTGAGCAGACCGGAAATGGCGCAAGCTTAATATCTGGAAATGCAGTGGTTAAGGACAGCAAGTTGGGGAGGGGAATTCTTTCAAAAACTGACAAGCAAAATACCCTTATACCTCTTAATAAACAGAATGGCATTTGCTTCAAGTTAACTATTCGACTGTCTCTAAATTTTAGCAATAAAAATGGGGGGGGGGGGGGGAGGGGGGAATATGTTGATGCTATACACGTACTGACTATATACGTATCCTGGTACGGTGCTTTAATGTCGAGCGAAGGCTACAAGACAAGCACTTAGTTATTTAAATGGTGTCCACCTCGATGTCTGCGTTACACCGAGATGAGTGGCGTGGAGGTTTCTTTTGAAGTTTTGTTGTACACGTTAATTTGACAAAGTTGTGACTTCTTTCACATTGCAGGATACTCATCATATATGTACATATCAATCAACATCTTTGATTTGATTTGATATACCGGTATATGTAGTTATGTACATACACTGTCCGCGAATGCTTTTTTTATTTGTACTTGGTTCAAAACAGGAGAGACTCGCCGCTCGCTAGAGACTCGCTTTTCTTCCTGTTTCTATTAAGCTCATACACATAAATTCTATATTTCGGCGACAATGTATGTATGTTCTGTTTTTTACATACATTAACTCACTTCGTATACCTGATAAAGGTTGTTCCAGAAACGAGTCGTGCTCATTAAATTCGAGATCTACATTTTTATTGATAACTCTGTTCCTAAATAATGTAATTATTAATAAAAAAAAAAGCCAGGCACAAATGACCTTTTGGCTATCCTGTTTCGGCCCTTTAGTTTAATTGTTCCCAAAGACTTTGGCTTTTCAATCTTTTGATTATGAGCGTACCTGATAAAGATTATTCCAGAAACGTGTTGTGCTCACTACATTCCTATAGAGACTGGGTTAAAGGGGAATAACTCAAAGATAAATAATTGTATGGATGAGGTTCTTCATGATAGATTGATATTATATAATGTGTAAGATCATATCATATAATTGTTAACAGTGAGCATATAGAGAAAATACTTTTATACATATACATACATATCTATATGTATAACTCCTCAAGACATGGTCAGTCCTTGCATTAATTATTATTATTATTTTTTTTTTATATATAAATATACATATTTAATATAGTTGCTAGGTCTACATTCCTAGGAGGGAATCAGCCACACCCATTTCATTAAGTGTCTAATATTGGACAAAGGGGAATAATCCATATAATATATAACGGTTAATTTTTTATCTCCCTTGGTCATCTGCTTCCCTCCTGGTAAATCACTATCATAATTCATCAATTTAATTTGTGCTATGTATTCTAATCATTGTAATCATTGTATCAAATTATAAACCCGCAAGGGTCCTTAATTGGTTTTATAAAGTATTTCTATTTCTATTTCTATTCTCTCAGATGAACTATGCCTACTGATCCCTACCCGCAAAGGCCGTAGCAATGATCGCATGAAATGACCCATATACAAGGAAGGATAACAACGAAATTTTACTCACATCAAAGTGATATTTCTTCAACTTCTACTTCTTATTGACCGCATTCAACGAGCTGAAGGTTATGTAATTGGTGCTGCACTTATGAACTATCAAACTGATTTAACAATTTTAACTTTTTTAACGAATATTTCATTTAATTATTATTATTATGACATATTTGTATAGCGCATTATATAATCATAAAACTACTCTAAGCGCTTTACACTAGTATATACAGTCAACATAATTATAAAACATATTTACAATGGAGACGAAGATAATGAAAAAATAGATTATACCAGTAAAACGAGAGAGGATCATAAACATATATGAAAAAAAAAAAAAAATAGAAATATAATTTTTTTTTTTTAAAAGAAAGTGATAAAAATCTAAAAGAAATAATTCACTCTTCACCTAAAAGTAATATTATACCCTAAAAATTAAATAGGAAAAATTGATAAAATACACATACGAAAATCAAAAACATTTAAAAAAAATATACTAAAATAATTTAAATCTTTACATAACGAAATAAGATTATACCTTTAAAATTCAGCTGGTTCTCACATAAAACGAATGCGGCGTCCTAAAAGTTATAAATAGTCCCCGTATCCCTGTCTAAACAAATGCGTTTTAAGGTCCTTTTTGAAAGAATCCACAGATTGAATGTTCCTTATATTAATTAGTCAATTTGGCAGATTGTTCCACAGTGTTGCAGCCGCTGTATCAAACCGTCTTTAATCTTAGGATAAAGCTAAATACAATTTCCCAAAATTAACTAAATGGAATGTGAATATAAAGGTTTCTAGTCATTTTCGCTTAGTTTCATTTCATTTCGTATTATTGTATTGCATATATATTATCATGCTCCCTAGTAGTATCATAATTATATAATTATGTATTTTCACTCATGCATTGAATAATTGTATATTGTATGTATATTTCTATAAGCAGTATTGCTTTTGAATAAAGTATTTGAATCTAATTGGTTGATGACAAATAATTATATTTACATAGAGCAAAGACGGAGTTAAGGGTTCGCATTCTATTAAACGGTTTATCCATGGCATGACCTAGATTCTCATTGGCGGCGGTAGTTATAGTTGTTATGTGTCCCTGAAGGGTAAACGGTTCCTGTTTCTTATAAGATTGGTTGGTTTTGTTGGTTTTATAGCCACTTTCAACTTTCAACAATATTTCTGCTATATCGTGGCGGTCAGTCTTATTGGTGGAGGAAACCGGAGTATCCGGAGAAAACCACCAACCTACCGCAAGTCGCTGGCAAACTTGATCACATAATGGTGTATCGAGTACACCTCGACTGAGTGGGATTAGAACTGATAACATTAGTGGTGATAGGCACCGATTGCATAGGTAGTTGTGAATCCAACTACTATACGATCACGGCCACGACGGCCCCGTTTCTTATAAGACACCAGCCGTTTTACTAATAGTCAAGTCAGGTTAAAGTTATGTCGGTTATAGAGGAAAAGACATAATCTACGTAACCAGGGAAACGATATACATAGCTATTTGAGAAATGGATATTTGATTGGGTATCGATATCGTTTTGTAGTTAAATCGATGGTAACATGAAAAACAAAACCAATATTAGATGACACTGGTAAATGTGAAACGAATAAGTCCTTTTCATACAATTCATTAGAAACTAACAAGCAGGCAGTGCTATTGTTATTATTATTAGTATTCTTAGTGATTGTGACGATATCAATATCAATATTGAAACTTTACTCTTTAGGAACGATGAAGATAGCTATGATATCAATTCCAAAATTTTTGGAAAAGCTCGGAAATTTATAAATCAATCTAAATGATTTTAGGGCTAAGTCAGCAATTTTTCACCTATAATTCTTACTCTCTTCTTATCAGTGTCAAATTTTAAATGTCTATTGTTAGTGGTTTGATTTGCTGTCATTATTTCATGTGTATACTTTGTAAGGAGAGGACTTCATATAAGTTGGTATAACTTGCTGTCCAACCCTATTGTTTATGTACAATAAAATATCATCGTTGATTGATTGATTGATTGATTGTTGCTTAACGCCAACTCAGCCATTTTTCAGTTAATTTCATGGCGAAAACAAATTAATTTTCAAAGAAATGATGATGAGGTCCGCTTTGTTCTAGACCAACACGCTTAGTTGGATTTTTATAGTGCTAGCTCACTGAAACAACAGTCCACGGATAGACATGTCATCACACTCCGACACATTATCCTGATTCTTAGCCAACCAGTCATTGCTCGTTCTCCTTAATGTTGCGTACTTAGAGGAGAAGCAACAAATACCAATGGTATAGTCTTTCGTTTGACCCGATTTGAGCTCAAACCCACGATCTACCACACTCGAAGCGAGCACGCTAGGTATTACAGCACCGATGTGGTTCTCCTGTACTGAATTATTGACTTTATGGGGATACCTTCATCATTAGCTCCCCCATAGTATCTTTTGCATGACTATTCACTCGTCTGTTGTTCCGCCTTAACAAAAACGTAAATATCAAACTTAGTGCGTTACCCTAATGTTACAATATACGGAAACGATTTCACAACCCATTTGAAATTGAAAATCTCTTTATTTTATTATTCAATCTTGTTTGAGATTACAATAAACCAAGCCTGATCAGCTTATCATTTTTGTCTGTACCTGTATCAACTAAGCTGTATTAATTTGTTGTTATTTTACAGCAAAATGTTTACTCTGCCGAATATCGGTAAAACTAAAAAAATCCCCACTTAGTTACTTTCATTTAAATCCACTAAGTCTATTGTTATTCATAACCCGACAAATAGGATGGTCCAAGCATTAATTAGCTTAAAATAGCTTAAATTAATTAAACAACCCATAGAAAATAGTAAACAAGTGCGTAGATCTTATTTTAATTAGACTGATTGAGTGAGTGAGTGAATCAGTTGTTTAACGCCAATTCAGCAATTTTTCAGCTATATCATGGCGAGAACAAGTCAATTTTCAATGAGATGATGATGAGGTCCGCTTTGTTCTAAATCAACCCGCTGAGTTGGATTTTTATAGTGTTAGCTCACTGAAACAACAGTCCGCGGGTAGACATGTCGCTCCACTCGGACACATTATTCTAATTCCGAGCCAACCATTATTTGCTCTTTCTCCTTAACGCTGAGTGCTTAGCGAAGAAGCAACAAAAACCAATTTCATAGTCTTTGGTTTGACCCGACCGGGACTCGAACCCATGATCTACCGCACTCGAGGCAAGCACCCTAACCATTACACCACCGATGCGGTTAGATTGATTAAAATTGTATATTATGTAGATTCAGATTCAACATTTTATTATGATCTCACCACAAACAAACAGGTACTAAGATTCACTCAGAACACATAAAACAATAAAACAATTGCAATGCATGCAGCAATCTAAAAAGATTTAAGATACTTTTAAGACATGATATATATATATATTAACATAGCTACATATAATACTTACATTTATGCACTAGAATGTAAGAAGAGTTTGAAGATACCAAAGGGGTAATCAGAATCTGTAAATCAAAGAAGAACTGACAACACATTGGCCAAAAGAAAAAGGACAAAAGGACAAAGATATACAAACCATTACACATAAAACTAAAGATCGAGTAACACGAACCCCACTAAAAACCGGGGGTGAACTCAGGTGCTGCGGAAGGGTAAGCAGTTCCTGCTCCACTAGTGACACCCGTCGTGTTAATCTAGTTACAAATCCGGTGATAAGTCATGAATGAGGAAAGGACCGGGAAGTGTTTACGACAAGTGGAATCTATCCGTGGTCATTTGTGAAAATTGGTAGTTACTTGGTGAAAGGGCATCTTCTATATACTGAAATGTGAAAATAAACAATCGGGATAGATATATTTTTTTTCTCGAAAACCCCATGCATGAAGTCTGCCCCAAACGAATAAAGAAACATAATCGACAAGAATCGGACCACAGTTAGTACCCATAGGAATCTGTTGAAAAACACGCCAGCAAACATAGCAAAAGTATGTTGTCAATCAACAACTCTAGCAGTTTGATTATGCAAGTTTCAAAGAACATTCGAATCAGTGGATTTTTTTTTATTACAAAATAAGATTTTCTCTCTCTCTACGTTAGTCATTCTTTTTAATTTTTTCAATCTGTCTTTTAATTTTGAATGCGGAATATTTGCCTAGAGGGTAGAACAATCAAATATTTTAATGTTATTGCACGAGGAGAAGCTAGGATCTTGTTTCATACCACCTATGAAGCCAAGTTTTGATATCTGATAGGATATATGTTAACACTTTGGAAAGAGGGTTCATGGAGCATTTGACAGACCCCATCAACACAACGCTCTTTTTAAGGACAACTTTGCAAGACAAGCTTGGAAATACCAAAGGGGAATCAGCAGCCGTAAATCTATGAAGGACAGGCACCACAATGGGCAAAAGGAAAGGAACAAACATTGATCTACGAAACACTCCACAGTCCACAGAAAACTGATGTTTGGACAACACGAACCTCACTAAAAAAAAAATTAGGTGAACTCGTGTGCTCCGGAAGTGTTAGCAATTTAGCAATTCAGTCGAGTGGCAGGAGATTTAGTTCTTTGGGTGAAATTCCACAGGAACACAAAACCGACCCATGATTTTACAGGATTTCCACTTTCTAAATGTCGTCGGGTTATATGTAAGGTTGATAAGTGAATTGACAGAGCTAATTCCTTTTATCAAGCACTCTATGTAACGTAATTTACACACGAAAACGGTATTGTTAGAGACATTGTCTGTTGGAGGAACAACATACTTGTCATGGAAGTAAAACATGTGGTTAGTTACATTTGGGTCTTTGATGTTCGATGTTGCCCGAGTGCTTATTAACTCATTATATAGCAAATAGTTCATGGCACTGAGGGTCATTTGGCAGTATATGGACCGGTCTGTCACCCAAAAAATATTATATGGACCGAAGCTTCTGAGGTCCATATACTATTTTGTTGGTGACGGACCGGCCCATATGCTGCCATAAGACCCGAAGTGACATGAATTATTTGCTATATTATACTTTTTATCTAAAATAATAATGCAGGTACCTGGCCGGTCCATATACTAAAATAGTGACCGGTCCATATACGAAAATAGTGACCGGCTGCGCTAACAAAGACAAATAGGGAAAATAAAAACGTAAAGTGTAAAGTATATATATATAATTCTAAATTGTATGAACGACCCCACAGCCTTACTCGTTCAGAAAGAGTATCTTTGTCTTCTCTTTCACGTTTGGTCCATAGTAAATGATATAGAAGGACTTCTCGTTTCAATACCCGATGTTGATAAATGAATTCGTAATAAGAAGTTCATTTACTGACAACCACATCTGGTGGTGTAATGGGTAGTATGCTTGCCTCAAATGCGGTAGATTGTTGGTTCGAGCCCCCGTCAGGTCAAACCAAAGACTATAAAATTGGGACATGGGACTTCTCCGCTAAACACGTAGCAATAGGAAGTAAGAGCAAAGACAGGTTGGCTCGGAATAAGGATAATATGTCCGAATGGAACGACATGTCAGACTACCTGTGGACTGTTGTTTCAGTGAGCTAGCACTATAAAAATCACTCATCGTATTGATCTAGTACAAAGCGGGTATCACCATCTGCCTCTCATCAAAATATAGATTGTTTTCACCATGATATAGCTACAAATTCCTCATTTGGCGTTAAACATCACTGATTTACTGACAAATAACAAACACTCACTCATTTACTGACAAATAACAAACAGTCGACATTGATAAGAAGGTAAAAAGAACAAAATAATTTCAGTTTGGATTTAATCACAAATGAAAATTATATTAATTAACTCCATTTCGGAAAAATTTAGTTCACCCCCAGTTTTTAGTGGGGTTCGTGTTACTCGATCTTTAGTTTTATGTGTATGTTTTGTAGATCGCTGTTTGTCATTTTGTCCTCTTTCTTTTGGCCATTGTTTTGTCTGTCCTTTTTCGATCTTCGAATTCTGATTACCCCTTAGGTATCTTCAAACTCTTCTTAGTCAATAAGGGAAAATTTGTATTAAAACACTGACCCGCTAACACAACATAGAAATTAAACTACCTTAGGATCACTACCACGACAGCCCCTAATTAGTATTGTATAATTCGGATATATTTTCGTGGCCGTGATCGCATGGTAGTTGGATTTACAACTACCTATGCAATCAGCGCCTATCACCACTATGGTTGTGAGTTCGAATCTCGATCAAGTCGAGGTGTACAACATTATGTGATAAAGTTTGTCAATGACTTGCGACAGGTCGGTGGTATTCTTCGGATCCTCCGGTTTCCTCCACCAATAAAACTGACCGCCACGATTTAACTGAAATTGTTTTGAAAGTGACATTAAACACCATCAAACAAACAAACAAACAAACAACATCAGATATTATGGAAAAAATAGTATGGGATTGTTTTGTTAACTGCATTGAACAACGGAGATGACCAATTAAATATGATTAAATAATTAACAAAGCAAATATAACTGGTAAATTTCCATATTTTATTGAAGGTAAAGCAGAAAAAAATTCCAAGTTATTATAACATTTAAAAATAGTTTTTCGAAGATGAAATGAAAGTTAAGAAATTTAGCACAAGTAAAGAGCTTTAGTTGACAACAGTACTCCATTTAGATGTTAAAGGAGTTCCGAACGTCTTAATAGAGATCACCAGCTTGTCTGCAACTGCATACTGATCTGAAAATAAATATGAATAACATGAAAACAAAAATACAACAAAATATTTTATCAAAATTTCGATACACCAAACATTATGTGATAAAGTTTGTCAGTGACCTACGACAGGTCGGTGGTTTTCTCTGGGTACTCCGGTTTCCTCCACCAATAAAAACTGACAGCCACAATATAACTGAAATATATTTGAAAGTGGCGTTAAACACCATAATCCTAACCCTTACCTGTAATTTAGTTTTGTTTACTTTAAACAGAAATGACTTGATGTAGTACTTACTAAACTCGTCGTATTATTGTGCTTTTTCTTGTCAGTTTATTAGGATTCTTTTATTATTTTATTTTCTTGTCAGTATTTGCAATAAAGTTAAACATAGTGCCATTTGACTAAATACATGATTACCATCAAACATATTCCTTTTTCTGTGACTAACATGATGGGTGCCACATGTGGAGCAGGAACTGCTTACATTTCTGGAGTAAATGTACCTGTTTTACATATACAGAGAAATTACAATCGTTAGTTTTCCGTGTAGTGTTTTGTACATCATTGTTAATCCTTTTGTTTAGTTTTTGTATTGTCTGTATTTTCTATTTACGGCTTCTGATTACACCTTTGGTATCTTCAAACTCTTCTGTGAAAGTCAAATATTTCTAATTGGAATTTGACAATATCTATAGTTGGGGTCCACTTTATTAATAACGTGAGGCTTCTTAATTTCCCAATTGTTAATTTTCCAATTCTCTGGTAAAAAAACATATCATCTGCTGTAGTACATGAAGCATTGTTATCGTTTTGCATATTTCTATTTTTACTGCCAAGTCCCGGTGGAATGCTTTATTGTTGAAATGAATTGAACTTAAGAATTGATTTTTCTTTTTGTTCAGATCTAATATAGCTTCATTCTCAAACTGACAGTGAGTAGCACATATACATAGAAATTACAATAAGAAATGTTACTAAATGTACCTGTTTTACATATACAGAGAAATTACAATAAGAAATGTTACTAAATGTACCTGTTTTACATATACAGAGAAATTACAATAAGAAATGTTACTAAATGTACCTGTTTTACATATACAGAGAAATTACAATAAGAAATGTTACTAAATGTACCTCTTTTATCATAGTGTGCTACCTTGTTGTTTGAGCCGTACACTATATATGGGTATTTAATTCCCGGAAGATTATCGAACTTGCAAGATCCACGATTAGCCATTAATGTATCAACTACCACCAACCATCCTTTATCGCTACATCCACCATAGTAATTATTTATAAAGAAATGTCGACCATATCTTGTGTCACTTAAATAACAGAAATAGGAAACATGAAGGTGAAGTTTCATTTTGATTTTTTTTAAACCGTATAAAACACGATTTTATGATTAATTTGAAGTCTATTGTTTATTTTTTAGTCAAACGATAATTTCTGTACCAAAATAACAGCTTTCAGAATAATTAGTTGTTCCATGGTGATATTCTATGTAATGTGTTCGAGTGGGGCGAAATGTTGTTTCAGTGATCTACCACTATGAAAATCCAACTGAGCTGTTAGTCTAGTACAAAGCGGACATCCTCATCATCTCATTGAAAATTAACTTGTTCTCTCCTTGATATAGCTGAAAAATCACTCACTTATTTACTCACAAGTCACAAGATAAGCATTTTACTTAAAATGCATTAAAATCTGATGAAAGATATTATGGCTCCTTTCGGTCGAGTTTATACCAGAAACTAAAAGAGATAGAGGAAATCCACCAGCGTACTATCTGAAGCCATTAATATTGTCATAATCAATTCTATGATTAACATATTGCAACAACAAAAATAAATAAAAACATTCAAATTTGATAAAAAAATAAACTGTATTTTGAAACTTCTCCCCTTTTTTATCCCTGTTGTGTCAAAGACGGGTAATAGTTATACTCACTAGCTCTATGCATTTTTCTGAAACGGGGTTTCCTACGGGTTTAATTTAAATAATCTCATCAAAACAAATGAACAATCAATTATTTAGACTCATATATAAAAGCAAACTCCATATTTTCCCCTATATGCCTTTTTTCTGTGGTGGATTTCCGATAACAAAAACCCATAAAAATTGCAGAGAACCACATAATGAATATTCCAACTAAGTTTGGTTCCAATTGGCCTATTGGTTTAAGAGATAATCAAAATGCAAAAGCTTACGACGAACAACGATGACGTCGACGGACGCAAAGTGATGACAATACCCCACATGACTCTTTGGGTCAGTTGATGTTAAAAAAAGAAAGAAATTAGCATACCCAATAATAGAGAAGAAATTTGTTGTGGATGATTTTGACAAGTCGCTGTATGAGCTCTTGACCAGTCTCTGTTTATCAAACCAATTCATATTTGTTGATCCAGTGCCGTCAAACACAAACACCTTTACGACATCACCATCTTTTATCAGTTCTATTTTCACCTAATAATAATAATAATAATAATAATAATAATAATAATAAAACTCTGCTTACAAAAGCATCATGTTAACTATCAGCTGATAATATGACTTTCAACAATATTTCAGCTACAATAATTTTTTTTAATGGCAAGCCACAAGTTATGTATATACTACTAGTATAACATACCCTGACATATTACGGTGAAGCGAAATCTGAACTTTTTAAATTAAAACAATATAATTTAGCTTTGGATTTTGAATTCAGCTTCAGTTTCAAGATTGAGTTTGAGTTTATTTTTTAAATTTAGTTTATTTATTTTTATTCTTTGCTTGCAGGATTTAATTCTAGTTTTTTAATCGTTCTGCATCGCAAAAAAAAAAACACGCAGAAAAAAATCTCCAACATTAACTAATTTAAAACAAAAAACAATAATTAAGATTGATTGGTTGGTTTATGGTGCGCAACGCCACTTTAAGCAATTTTTCAGATATATCATGGAGGTCAGTTTTATTGGTGGAAGAAACCACTGAACAACCGGAGAACACAACAGTCCTGTCGTAAGTCAGTGACAAACTTTATCACATAAAGAAGGTAAATGATGAACTAATATACACGTTATGTGGACAATTCCTTCTTTCTTAAATGTTATTACTTTTGTTTACCTCATCAATCTTGTGACTGTTCCACTTGTTGATTAAAGAGCTTCTTAAATGTCCAGCGGAACAATCTTGGTGTGTTATTTCAGATATATAATCAACTTTCTTGTAAGCCCCCAACATTGACTGTCCATTTCCAGAACAAGCAACAAATATAGTCTGCCACCCTTTATGAATGAAAAGAAGGTTTTAAGGGATAGTACCTGTAAGTTTGGTATTTTGTTTAAAAAATTTTGTGCGTTGAAAGTTAATATATACCTTCAAAACATGAGTATAAAACGTCGTTTTGGCGAGATTCGACCAAAAACGTGTATTTTCGTTATTTTTGTGTGCAGCTTGTCTCCCAGTATCATTAGTTATGCATGTCCCAATTTCCGAATTACATGCGGAATGGTAATTTCTTAGCCACTTCAGCATGAGTTTTAACTCTCAGTGCTTCAACAGTGATGTTGGTGGCTTAGGTTAATTCTTGTTTGATTATAATTCGCCAAACCTTCTTTCCTGCTTCTTTTTCTAGCAGAATCAGTTAATATTTTCGTACCACCGCGTGCAACAGACACCCCCCCCGCAAAAAACAGACTTCGTGCATGCGTAGTATGAGGCCAGACGGGAATTTATGATCGAGATGAGTTTTCATGAAGAAAAAAGAGAATGGGTGAACTGTTTACTCTAAAACTCGATAATAGTGTTAATCTATGTTTTTAAGGATTTACAAATTCTTAGCCATTTTTCATTAATTTATTGAAGGATATCAACTTATATAAAAATTCTTACCGTTTGTTTTCGCTGTATCTACATTCTGAATTCCTGGAATATCAACATTTATATAAACCTTTATTATTAAAATTTATATTTACCTTTAAAACTGTAAGATGAAATCCATCTAATATATGAAGAGGTTAAGAGAGTTTTTTTGTAAATGGAAACTAAATGGCGTATCATGTCCCAAATATCTTGAAAATCAACTTGATAAACTAATGTTCAATCAGTTTTACCAATCAAAATGATAAAATATTTATAATAGCAATTATCCAGAAATGTTTTGTTGGAATATTTGCGTAGATCGTCACTGTACAGTAAGACACGTCAATGATTACGTATCGCATGGTGATATCTATGTGTTGTACTACTTTGGGACACTTTAACTTAGGAATAGCAAGTCAAAAATAAACATTAGAGAAAACCGAAGGGGCAGTCAAGAATGAACAATCCAGATATACTGGCAGCATTGTGCACACAAGACACAGAACGAAGACAAACAAATCAAAAAATCAACACAGAAAACTAAAGAGATATGGAACAAGGACCCCATTAAAAACTGGGGTGAACCTGGGTTCTTGTGAAGGGAGCAGTTATTACTTCTAAAAACTAAAGAGATATGAAACAAGGACCCCATTAAAAAAAACTGAGGTGAACCTGGGTTCTTGTGAAGGGAGCAGTTATTACTTCTAAAAACTAAAGAAATATGGAACAAGGACTCCATTAAAAACTGGGGTGAACCTGGGTTCTTCTGAAGGGTAATTAGTTATTACTTCTAAAAGCTAAAGAGATATGGAACAAAGACCCCATTTAAAACTGGGATGAACCTGGGTTCTTGGGAAGGGTAAGCAGTTATTACTTCTATTACGACACACGAAGTGCACTGCGCATGATACTCGTATAATTAAGTCAGGTATATATCCAGAGTTGTCGATCCTTATATTGGAGAGAATATAAGGACCGACAACTCTGGGTAGAGATTGGTATATATCATGTGGAACTCGAGGTCGCCATTACAAGTGAAAAGATAGATAATCGGCAGATTGACTATGAATAGGATAAACATAAAAATGTACAAATCCTTACGTATGTTAGTTGCCCCTTTCTTTAACTTGAACATGACATTCCGCCAGTCGTCCACAATTAAATGTGCTGTAAAATATAAATATTTCAGTAAATCCCATGATGAATTTACATATATATAATCGTCAACTAAAACTTTGTTTAGTTTTTTAATTCAAGTACTGTGAAATTAGACATTAGTATTTCTATCTGTTGTAATACTTATGTGTGCTTACGATGAGCCATGTGACAGTTGTAATCTTCTTTGTGCTTATGATGAGTCATGTGACTTTTATATCTATCTGTTGTAGTATTCTTTGTGCTTAAGACGAATCACGTGACTTTTATATCTATCTGTTGTAGTATTCCTTGTGCGTACGATGAGTCATGTGACTGTTGTAGTATTCTGTGTGCTTACGATGAGTCATGTAACTGTTGTAGTATTATGTGTGCTGACGATGAATCATGTGACTGTTGTAGTATTCTGTGTGCTTACGATGAGTCATGTGATTTGTAGTATTCCTTGTGCTTACGATTATGTCATATGACTGTTGTAGTATTCTTGTTTGATTACGATGAATCATGTGACTGATGTAGTATTCTGTGTGCTCACGGTGAGTCATATGACTTTTATTTTCATCTGTTGTAGTATTCTTTATGCTTACGATGAGTCAAGTGACCTTTATTTCTATCTGTCGTAGTAATATGGTTTGTTTTTGTTGTACTTGGTTGTCATAGACGACAACTGCTTACTCTGGTTACGTATTGTAGTTTTGTTTATCTGTATTAAATGTTACGTATGATTGCCAAAAAAAGTTTGAAGAAACCAAAGTGATAATCAGAAACCCGTAAATGGAAGGACAGACAATAAAATAGCCAAAGGAAAAGAGACAAAAAGACCTACAATGATCTTCAAGACACTACGTAGAAAACTAAAGATTGAGCAACACGTGAAGGAACTCAAGTGTTCTGGAAGGGTTAACAGTTCCTGTTCCACAGGTGGCACCCGTCGTGTTACTTTTGATTTACGGCTTTTAATCACCCCATTTGTATCTTCAAACTTTTAATGATTACCTTACCTCATCATAAATATTACAATAGCAGTAAGTATCATAAACTTTCCATAGGGTACCATCCATCTAGTAGTCATTGTTTCGGCATGGTTGAAATGTACAGTTCCTAACTTATGTAATTAATGTTAAAAACTTTCCAATCTTTTGACTTTGGGAATACCCTAATGATGGTTATATCAGAAATTAGATATCTACGTTTATATAACTGTTCAGTAATAGAAACGGGTGGACATAGTACAAAAAAACCCAGGTTTTCAAAATCTCACCATATATATTTATATATCAAAGACTTACCTTATTGGCAATCTAGTCCCGACGAGAAAATGAAAATATTTAGGTGTAGGCATGGTATTTGTGCACAATACAAAAACAAAAACAAAAAAAAACTTACCACGCCCCGTAACGTCAACAACGTATTCATTGAAAATCACAAAAACAAGCAGTAAACGATAAGAAAAGTTCATCGTCATTGAACAAACATAGAATACAGGAATACAGGAAGTGTTGTTTATCATATGTAAACAAGATATTCCGTGATAAGATTTCGTGCATATGAAACACCGTAATAAATACTTTGCACATGTTACTTCTGTTGTTCTATTTATTAGGAAAAACAACAATATATGCTAGTGAAAATATAACGTATATTACCTAGAAAAGTATAGATTTATAGGTTTTCAGGTGTTAATACTTGTAAATAAAGGTAATAACAAAATTACCGAACTCCGAACAATCTTATAAAGGGAAAGTCAAAACTCATAATTATATAAACAGACAAAATCAGTCAACAACCGGAAAACTGTGAAAACCTAACAGTCAGTGTTTCCGTATTGGCATAGTTTAATATATTTAGATGTAAATTATTGAAATTTACAGTTCCTAAATAGTGTAATTATTATAAAAACTAAAGTTCTTCTCCCACTGGTTCATGCGACCTTAGATGATTTTGGCTATACTGTTTAGGCCCCTTGGGTTTCTCGCTCCCAAAGTGTTTTAAATATTATTTGGCTTTCCAATATTTCGACTTTGAGCGTAGCTGATGAATGGTTATTCCAGAAACGCATCGTGTGCTCTAAATTAGATACCTGTATGCTGTACATGTACTTAAATTACTGAATAAAGATGAAATGCGAGATATTTTTCTAATAAAATGATTTTCGAGTAAAGACTAACAAAAGACAAAAACAATAGTACAGAAACAAAAGATAGCAATACAAATGAACAAATTCCAAATAAATCCTACGCTTTGTTGTTATGGTAACTTTATATAACTGAGAAAGGTGTTCCTTTAAAGAGAACACAATGTATTATATTCCAAGTTGCTACGTAGGTAAAAGAATAAAAAGAACAAATACAAATATCTTTTGTTATCGATAGCAATTACCACCCTCACGATAGTGCAAACACCATAATTGTCTTGGGACTTTTAAGTCTATTGTCCAAAGAGATATACATGTATTCATATATAAGAGTTTGTGCTTAACATACTTCTTCGATCAGGACACGAATGATAAAAATTGACTAAAACACGTGTGCAATGTACGAACTATATTACTAGTAACATAAGTCGTGATATCTAATTCAAATTCAAGAACCTCTGACCAATCAATGCCCCTGTTGCAGTGAGATTCGTGTTGCTCGAGGGAGTGAGTGATTGTTATTTAACTCCAACTCAGGAATTTTTCAGCTATATCATGGCGAGAACAAGTTAATTTTCAATGAAATGATGATGAGGTCCTCTTTGTTCTAGAACAACACACCGAGTTTGGATTTAATAGTGCTAGTTCACCGAACAACAGTCCGCAGGTAGACATGTCGTTCCACTCAGACACCATATTCGGATTGCGAGCCAAGCAGTCTTTGCTCTTTCTCCTTAATGCTGAGTGTTTAGCGGAGAAGCAACAAATACCAATTGTATAGTCTTTGGTTTGACCCGACCGGGGCTCGAACCCACGTTCTTCCGCACAAGAGGCGAGCACGCTAACCATTATACCACCGGTTCCGTTCGTGCTGCTCGATCTTTAGTTTTCAGTGTAGTGTTTTGTACATCATTGTTTGTTCTTTTGTCCTCTTTCTTTGGCCATTATATGATCTGTCATTCTACGATTAACTGTTTCTGACTACCCCTTTGGTATTTTCAAACTTGTCTTTGGGGAAATAATAACATAACATATATCATAACATGACACCCTTCTTTCGCTTTGTAAACAAACGAGCGATTTATCGATTGGGTATAATCTCACTAGTACATGCGCCGATTCATGTAACTGAGTTTCCCGTCGTAAATGTACATGTTGATGAATTATCGTCTGCTCGAATTTGGCAGCATGAATTGTATGCGACATTGTCCGCAAACGAAAATACAAATTATCGTCTTCCAATCAAATTATACTACTGTATTTGTACTCTTAGATATATCAGAATCGAAATAATTCATGGATGCTAGAATGTGCTTTGAGTTTTAGCATGGGTAGGCAGATATTAAATTTAGTAATTTTTTCCCCTCGCCTCTGGCTCGGGATAAAATACTAATATCCGCTAACCCATGTCGAAACTCAAAGCACATTCTGGCTTCCATGATTTATTTCTTAAATAGAATAATTCCAACAATATATAATAGGACAATGCTTGTTTTTGACGTCAATATATTCGTGTCAATGTATAGGTTATGGTCGACATCAAGGAATTTACAAAATGAAATTCTCTATTATGTTATCAAGAGTTCATCTTCTGGTAACAAGAAAAGCATCCACTGTACCATATGATTTGTACATTACGGAATGCATGTGTCACAGATATGTTCCATTAGTCGTAGTTTGTCCATCGTTCTTTGTCCTTCACGATTTATCACCGACTCATGTGTACTAGTGACGGATCCCAGGATTCAACGATTCAACCAACAGAGCTTTCCTCATATGGTGAATTGGAAAGAGGACCTCGATGGCGGTTGTCAGGTTGTAATTCAAAAAGCCTGGATCATAATAGCTAACTTGTCTTAGAGAGAGTACCACCCAAGGAGTAACTAGTGTCACAGTAACTCTGAAGCCCTGTTTTGAATGCTGATATGGTAATATTTCGGAAAGAGGGTTTTGACAGACCTGTCAATACAACGCTCTTTGTATGGACAAGTTTGTAAGACAAGCTTGGAGATGCCAAAGGGGAATAAGGACAGACAATACAATGGCCAAAAGAAAAAGAACAAAGAAAGATCTACAAAGCATTCCACAGAAAACTAAAGATTGGAGAATAACACGAACCTAACTAATAGTGGGTGAACGCAGGTGCTCCGGAAGGATCAGCTATCCAGTCGACTGGCAGGAGATCTAGTTCTTTATCTTTGGTTGAAATTCCACAGGAACACAACACCGACTTATCATTTTTCAGGATTTCCTCTTCGAAAACGATACTGTTAGGGATATTGTCTGTGTCTTGTCATGGAAGTCAGACAGGTGATTAGCAACATTTGGCTCTTTGAAGATCGAGGTTGTACCATTAAGGTTTTTTTTAATTCCAATTTCTATGAACGACCACAGTCTTACTCGTTGGGAAACAGTATCTTTGTCTTCTCTCTCACGCTTTGTCCATAGTAAATGATATTTAAGAATTTCTCGTTTCAATATCCGATGTTGATCAATGAGTTCGTAAAGAGAAGTTCATTCACTGACAACCGCATAGGGTGGTGTAATGGTTAGCGTGCTGGCTTCGAATGCGGTAGATCATGTGGTTCGAATCCCCTTCAGGTAAAACCAAAGACTATGAAATAGGTATTTGTTGCTTCTCCACGTAGCATTAATGAGTAAGAGCAAAGACTGGTTGGCTCGAAAACTTATAATGTGCCCTAGTGGAGCAACACGACTACCAGTCGACTGTTGTTACAATGAGGTAACACTATAGAAATCCTACTCAGAGTGTTGGTCTAATACATCTTCATCTCATCAAAATCTAACTTGTTCTCACCATGATATAGCTACAAAATTCCTTATTTGGCGTTAAACAACAATCACTCACTTATTCACTGACAAATAACAAACACTCGACATTGATAAGAAGGTAAAAATAAGGATAATATCATTTGAGCTTGCATTTAATTACTAATGAAAATTATATTAATTAACTTCATCTCGGAAAAATTTCAATCAATTTACTGCATTTCGGTAGAATATCAATTAGTTTATTTCATCTAGGTAAAATCTTATTTAATTTACTACATATAGTTAAAATCTTAGCTAATTTACTACATCTAGTTAAAATCTAGGTTAATTTACTACATCTAGTTAAAATCTTAGTTAATTTACAACATCTAGTTAAAATCTTAGTTAATTTACAACATCTAGGTAAAATCTTAGTTAATTTACTACATCTAGTTAACATCTTAGTTAATTTACAACATCTAGGTAAAATCTTAGTTAATTTACTACATCTAGGTAAAATCTCTTCTCTGTATTAACTTACGGGTGCCACTAGTGGAGCAAGAACTGCTACCATTCCACAGCACATGCGTTCAACACGGTTTTTAGTGGGGTTCGTGATGCTCGATCTTTAGTTTTATGTCTATATTTTGTATATAGTTGTTTGCCCCTTTGTCCATTTTCTGTTGTCATTGTGTTGTCTGTCTTTGATTTTCAGATTCTGATTACCTGTTTGGTATCTTCAAACCTTTCTTACTCAATAAGGGTAAATGTGTATTGAAACACTGACCCGCTAACACAACATAAAAAGTGGTATTTGATTACAGGTAAACTTTGAACCTTTGAACCTTTGAACCGTAATGAGAGCGGGAGGTTTGGCGCCTTAAAATCTGATTCAACCCACCATTTCTTTAGAAATGCCTGTACCAAGTCAGGGTCATTACGGTTTTCACAGTTTTCCGGTTGTTGACTGATTTTGTCTGTTTATATAATTATGAGTTTTGACTTTCCCTTTGTAAGATTGTTCGGAGTTCGGTAATTTTGTTATTACCTTTATTTGTCTTGTACGGTAAAGGTGATGGTGCTTAACGCCTCTTTCAACAATATTTCAGTTATATCATGGCGGTCAGTTTTATTGTTGGTGAAAACCAGAGTACCCGGAGAAAACCACTGACTGTCGCAAGTCACTGACAAACTTTATCACATATTGTTGTATCGAGTACACCTCGCCACTGATTGCACAGGTAGTTTTCAATCCACTATCATAAGAATACGACCACGATGGACCATAATTTGTATTGTATAATTCGGGTATATGTTTAGATATTATAGCAAAGATAGTATGGTATTGTTTTGTTAACTGCATTGAACAACGGAGATGTTAATTTAAATGTGATTAAATAATTAACAAAGCAAATTCAACTGGCAAATTTCCATATTTTATTGAAGGTAAAGAAATTAAAAAAAAATTCCAAGTTATCATAACATTTAAAAATAGTTTTTAGTATGAAAGTTAAGAAATTTAGCACATGTAAAGAATTTCAGTTGACAACAGTACTCCATTTAGATGTTAAAGGAGTTCCAAGCGTTTTATTAGAGATCACCAGCTTGTTTGCAACTTCATACTGTCCTGAAAATACATAGGAAAAACATGAAAACAAAAATACAACAAAATATTTTATCAAATTTTCAATACACCGTATTTTATTTTTGTTTGCTTTAAAGAAACATATTTTGATGTGGTACTTACTAAGCTTGTTATCAATGTGTTTAGTATTGTCAGTTTTATTAGGATTCTGTTATTATTGTCAGTATTTGCAATCAAGTTAAGCATAGTACCATTTGACTAAATAAGTGATTACCATCAAACATACTTCCTTTTCTGAGACTAACACCGACGGGCACAACATGTGGAGCAGGAACTGTTTACCTTTCTGGAGCACGGAGTTTTAGCGAGGTTCATATTGCTTAATCTTTAGTTTTCCATGAAGGTTTTTGTACATTTGGCCATTGTAGTGTCTGTATTTCTTCGATTTACGGTTTCTGATTACCCCTTTGGTATCTTCAAACTTTTCTGTGAAAGTAAAAATGTATTTTTCTATTTGGAATTTGACTATGACTATTATTAAGATCCACTTTTCTATAAATTCATTTATAACGTGATGCTCTTAGTTTTCCAATTGTTAATTTTCCGATCCTCTGGTAAAACATCTCATCTTCTGTAGTACATGAGGCATTGTTATCGCTTTGCATATTTCCACTTTTAAACTCTACTAGAGCATTTTGGTCCCGAATGTTATATTGTTAAAATGACATAAAATTTAAAAAAGAAACTAAAAAAAAATTAAGAATTGCTTTTGCTTTTTGTTCAGATCTAATATAGCTTCATTCTCAAACTGATAGTGAATAGCACATATACACAGAAATTACAATAAGAAATGTTACTAAATGTACTTGTTTTACATATACAGAGAAATTACAATAAGAAATGTTACTAAGTGTACCTGTTTTACATATACAGAGAAATTACAATAAGAAATGTTACTAAATGTACCTGTTTTACATATACAGAGAAATTACAGTAAGAAATGTTACTAAATGTACCTGTTTTCTCATAGTGTGCTACGTTGTTGTTTGGTCCGTGCAGTATATATGGGTATTTCATCCCCGGAAGTTTTTCGTACTTGCAAGTGGAATGATTACCCACTGGTGTATCAACTACCAACAACCATCCTTTATCGATGCCACATCCACCATAGTTACGATTTATAAAGAAATGTCGATCACCTGATGGGTCCCTTAAATAACATAAATAAGTAACATGAAGGTGAAGCTTTATTTTAATTTCTTTTAAACCGTATAAAACACGATTTTATAACTAATTTTAAAAGTATATTGTTTATTTTGTAATCAAATGTTAATTTCTGTACCAAAATAACAGCTTTCAGAATAATTAGTTGTTCCATGGTGATATTCTATGTAATATTTCTGAGTGGGGCGAAATGTCTATCCGCGGACTGTTGTTTCAGTGAGCTACCACTATGGAACTCCAACTGAGCTGTTAGTATAGTGCAAAGTGGACATCCTCATCATCTCATTGAAAATTAACTTGTTCTCTCCTTGATATAGCCGAAAAAATCACTTACTCATTTACTCACAAGTCACAAGATAAGCATTTTACTAAAAATGAATTAAAATCTGATGAAAGATATTTTGGCTCCTCTCGGTCGAGTTTATCCCAGAAATCAAGAGATAGATGAAATCCACCAGCGTACTATCTGAAGCCATTAATATTGTCATAATCAATTCTATGATTAACATATTGCAACAACAAAAATAAATAAAAAAATTCAAATTTGATAAAAAAAAAAGTGTATTTTGAAACCTCTCCCTTTTTGTTCCCTGTTGTGTCAAAGACGGGTAATAATTATACTGAATAGCTCTATGTATTATTCTGAAACGGGGTTTCCTAAGGGTTTAATTTAAATAATCTCATAAAAATAAATGAACAATAAATTATTTAGACTGATATATAAAAGGAAACTCCATATTTTCCCCCTTTATGCCTATTTTCTGCGGTGAATTTCCGATAACAAAAACCCATAAAAATTGTAGAGCACCACCTAATGAATATTCCAACTAAGTTTGGTTCCAATTGGCCTATTGGTTTCAGAGATAATCAAAATGCAAAAGCTTACGTCGAACAACGATGACGTCGACGGACGCAAAGTGATGACAATACCCCACATGACCCTTTGGTTCAGTTGAGGTTAAAAAAAAGAAAGAGATTAGCATACCCAATAATAGAGAAGATATTTGTTGTGGATGATTTTGACAAGTCGCTGTATGAGCTCTTGACCAGTCTCTGTTTATCAAACCAATTCATATTTGTTGATCCAGTGCCGTCAAACACAAACACCTTTACGACATCACCACCTTTTATCAGCTCTATTTTCACCTAATAATAATAATAATAATAATAATAATAATAATAATAATAATGATAATAATAATAATAATAAAACTGTACTTACAAAAGCATCATGTTAACTATCAGCTGATAATATGTGCTAGGGTGTTTTAGATGTGGAATATACTGTGTAAGTTTTTATTACATCTTTTCTATTTAAAAATACCAATTCATAAATAAACTTGTCGTTTAACAGTAACACGACGGGTGTCGCCAGTGGAGCAGGAACTGTTGACTCTTCCGGAACATATGAGTTCACCCCAGATTTTAGTGTGGCTCGATCTTTAGTTTTCTGTGTAGTGTTTTGTATATCATTGTTTGTCCTGTGATTTACGGCTTCTAATTGGTCCCTTGGTGACTTCACAGTTTTCTTGTGCATGTAGTCATGTATATTTGTGTATAACAGAATATCTACATAAATAAGAGTGGCGAAAAAAAACATATGTTACCAACTTAATATTGATAAAGCATATATATATTTGTATATAAAGGAATATCTACATAAATAAGAGTGGCGAAAAAAGTCACATGTTACCAATTTAACATTGATGAAAAAAAAATTGGGAGTCAACATTCAACTATCTTTTGGTTTTTTTTTTCAATAAATTTGTGAAAACCAAAAATGATATGTTGAATACAGTCATACTATCACATAATAAAAAAATGTTAAGGCAGTCACAAGTTATGTATATACTAGTAGTATAACATACCCTGACATATTACGGTGAAGCGAAATCTGGACTTTTTAAATTAAAACAATATAATTTAGCTTTGGATTTTGAATTCAGCTTCAGTTTCAAGATTGAGTTTAAGTTTATTTTTTAAATTTAGTTTTATTTATTTTTATTCTAGTTTTTTAATCGTTCTGCAACGCAAAGCAAAAAAAAAAAAAAAAACACCAAAAAAAATCCCTGACATTAATTAATTTAAAAAAAACAATAATTAAGATTGATTGGTTGGTTTATGGTGCTTATCGCCACATTACATTTTTTTTCAGTTATATCATAGAGGTCAGTTTTAACGGTGGAAGAAACCACTGAACAACCGTAGAAAACAACAGTCCTGTCGTAAGTCACTGACAAACTTTATCACATAAAGAAGGTAAATGATGAACTAATATACACGTTATGTGCACAATTCCTTCTTTTTTAAATATTATTACTTTTGTTTACCTCATCAATCTTGTGACTGTTCCACTTGTTGATTAAAAAGCTTCTTAAATGTCCAGAAGAACAATCTTGGTGTGTCATTTCAGATTTATAATCAACTTTCTTGTACGCCCCCAACATTGACTGTCCATTTCCAGAACAAGCAACAAATATAGTCTGCCACCCTTTATGAATGAAAAGAAGGTTTTAAGGGATAGTACCTGTAAGTTTGGTATTTTGCTTAAAAGTTTGAAAGTTAATATGTACCTTGAAAACATGAGTATAAAACGTCGTTTGACCAGATTCGACCAAAAACGTGTATTTTCGTTATTTTTGAGTGCAGCTGGTCTCCCAGTATCATTAGTTATGCATGTCCCAATTTCCGAATTATATGCGCAATGGTAATTGTTTAGCCACTTCAGCATGAGTTTTAAGTCCTTCAATTCAATCCATCCAACAGTCATGTTGGTGGCTTAGGTTAATTCTTGTTTGATTATAATTCGCCAAACCTTCTTTCCTGCTTCTTTTTCTAACAGAATCAGTTAATATTTTCGTACGATCGCGTGCAGGTTTCCCCTCGACAGACCCCTCCCCCACAAACACAGACTTCGCGCATGCGTTCTAAAGTTACATGAAGAGGGGCCTATTTTGTCGCTCAGACAGGAATTTATAATCGAGATAAGTTTTCATGAAAATAAAAGAGAATGGGTGAACTTTTTACTTTAAAACTCGATAATAGTGTTAATTTATGTTTTTAAGGATTTACAAATTCTTAGCAATTTTTCATTAATTTATTGAAGGATATCAACTTATACATAAAAATTCTTACCGTTTGTTTTCGCTGTATCTACATTCTGAATTCCTGGATTACTGTAAGATGAAATCTCTCTGATATATGTAGAAGTCAAGAGAGAATTGTTGTTGTAAATGAAACCTAAATTGCGATCATTTTCCAAATATCTTGAAAATCAACTTGATAAGCTAATGTTCAATCAGCTTTACCAATAAAAATGATAAAATATTTATAATAGCAGTTATCCAGAAATTGTTTTGTTGGAATATTTACACAGATCGTCACTGTACAAATAAGACACGTCACACTTACGTAGGGTATGTTGATAGCTAAGTGTTGTAATACTTTGGGACACTTTAACTTAGGAATAGGAAGTTATAAATAAACATTAGAGAAAACCGAAGGGGCAGTCAAGAATGAACAATCCGGAGACATTGGCAGCATTGTGCACGCAAGACACAGAACGAAGACAAACAAATCAAAAACACAACACAGAAAACTAAAGAGATATGGAACAAGGACCCATTAAAAAAAACCTGGGTTGAACCTGTATGCTCGCGAAGGGTAAGCAATTTCTACTTCTTTTAAGACACTGGCAGTCATACTCGTATAGTCAAGTCCGGCATATATGATTTACAAATTCTTAAAAAATTTTCATTAATTTATTGAAGGATATCAACTTATATATACAAATTCTTACCGTTTGTTTTCGCTGTATCTACATTCTGAATCCCTGGAATATTAACATTCATATAAACCTTTATTATCACTGTGTATCATCTGTACACGGGAAATAGCTACCATGGAATGGGCGATAATATTTTACATTCATAACAGGTAAGTAAAGCTAGAATTTTAAGGATTAAAACTGTATATTTTAATAACATGGCGTTTATTATAGGTCCGGGAATAGTATTTCGTGACATTTAACGAACACTTTACAAGATCAGTCCTGTAATTGATAAAAAATCGAAACATGTGTGTCACTAGTACCTACGAGTAGCTAATACATTTGCTAATCATAAACTAAGGATATGTTACAGTACAAATTGGAATCCAGTAGGATCCGGAATCCTACTAGTACAAATTGGAATTCCAATTTCTACTAGTAGAAATTGGAATTCTGATTTGTACTGGATTTAAACCAGTATAAATCAGAATTCCAATATCTACTAGGACAAATCAGGATATCCAGATTTGTACTAGGAGGATCCAGGATCCTACTAAGCTTTCAGTAGGATTCAGAATATTACTGAATTTAAAGCTTAGAACGATTCTGGATATTACTGAATTGAAAAACATAAATATATTCAAAATTTGTGAAATATAAAATAAGTCTTGTGCGATAACTTAATTACAAATAGTGAAATTTTAATGCAATTTTGGATTAAGTTTCCTATTTATTACAACATTTGGTCAAAGTTTGTTTGTGGCATTTGCTTGAGCAAGGTATCTTAGATTTGCGGCATGAACATCGCATTGTATTACATTTTCCAGCACAGTTACATGTGGATACCCGATTAGCAGTTTCATTTACTGTCCGGTTTTTCTGGCAAGCTTGAATAAGGGAAATTTTCAATAGTAAATTAGGGTCAATATAATTTAATCGTGGGAAGCAAACTGTTCTTAAGTCAACTAGGTCTTCATCTGAATAATAGGTTTTCAATATTCCATCTTTTGAAAATATTTTGTAAACGGATATGGAATCGGTTACTTTTTTTACTTCAAGAACTTTGCATGGCAATATGTTTGATTCAGTGTTAGTTCTGTCTACTTTGTGAATTCTTATACCGACAGTGTCACCAATATAATATGTTTCTCCGATAAATGATGGTTCTGATTCATGTCGAACACGTCTCCGTTTAGCTTCTCGCATATAGTTTAAATAAAATAAAGTATTAATTAAAGATCAGTGATCATTGATCATACAAGTATATTTATTTAGCTTTCACTGATTTTACCTAAGGGACATAAAACAGAATATTTGTATTAAAAAAGTGTTCATATTTATTTTTTCATGTTTCTCCTTTTTTCAATTTTTTATTTCAGTAGGATCCTGGATCCTCCTAGTACAAATCTGGATATCCTGATTTGTCCTAGTAGATATTGGAATTCTGATTTATGCTAGTTTAAATCCAGTACAAATCAGAATTCCGATTTCTACTAGTAGAAATTGGAATTCCAATATGTACCAGTAGGATTCTGGATCCTACTAGATTCCAATTTGTACTGTAACAGATATATGGTTCAATCAACATAAACAACTAAGTGTGACCGGAAATTGATTTAATTTTTGCATCATTAAAGAGAAATCGGATACTTTTTACGATCAGAAAGTGTACGGGTTTTAGCGAATTTAGTGTACGGTAGCTATAACCCGTACACAAACACATTATTTTCGGCTAAAACCGGTACACTAACGTCGATATTAATGTTGTTATAATTCCAAATCCAATTAACAGTGTATCAAAGCGGATATAATTTCAGATGTTTCATCACTAAATTTTACTTTTCCAGTTACGTTTTACTCATGGAAAGCGTCTACATCATTTTATTTCGTAAAATTTTGTGAGAGAAAGCTATTTTCTGAAGTACTAGGTGAGCATTATCACGCATCAAACCATTTTAGCGAAGTTACTTTATATATGAGCCCAAAAGTACAAGCGGTATTTATCTGGAATCTGCCATATTAACAGTTTCAACGAAAACGTTGTGCTTTCGCAGTAAAACGACTTCTTACTTACCTTGACAACTTGTAAATCGGTGTGTTACGTTTCAGTAGTAGCTATTTCCCGTGTACAGATGATACACAGTGATTATTGTAAGATGAAATCCCTCTAATATATGAAGAAGTCAAGAAAGATTTTTTTTGTAAATGAAAACTAAATGGCGTATCATGTCCCAAATATTTTGAAAATTAACATGATAAATTAATGTTCAATCAGTTTTACCAATAAAAATGATAAAATATTTATTATAACCATTTACCAGAAATTGTTTTGTTGAAATATTTACACAGATCGTCACGGGTACATATATATATATAAAGTATGAATGATCTTTAATAACTTTATCATGCAATGTGCGCTTCATATACTGTATATAAAGGGTGCAGATGTGTGTGAGTGGATCAGAAATTGGGAGGTGTGTGTGTGGGGGGGGGGGAGGGGGGCTCACTTCTGGGAGTGGACCGAAAAGTATTCAAGTATTCTTGGAGAAGCTATAGGATAGAGCAGACCGGAAATGGCGCAAGCTTAATATCTGGAAATGCAGTGGTTAAGAAGGACAGCAAGTTGGGGAGGGGCAAGCTTTCAAAAACTGACAAGCAAAATACCCTTATACCTCTTAATAAACAGAATGGCATTTGCTTCAAGTTAACTATTCGACTGTCTCTAAATTTTAGCAATAAAAATGGGGGGGGGGATGGAAATATGTTGATGCTATACACATACTGACTATATACGTATCCTGGTACGGTGTTTTTATGTCGAGCGAATGCTACAAGACAGGCACTTAGTTATTTAAATGGTGTCCTCCTCGATGTCTGCGTTAAACCGAGATGAGTGGCGTGGAGGTTTCTTTTGAAGTTTTGTTGTACACGTTAATTTGACAAAGTTGTGACTTCTTTGACATTGCAGGATACTCATCATATATGTACATATCAATCAAATCTTTGATTTGATTTGATATACCGGTATATGTACATACACGTACTGTCCGCGAATAATTTTTTTTATTTGTACTTGGTTCAAAACAGGAGAGAGAAGCCGCTCGCTAGAGACTCGCTTTTCTTCCTGTTTCTATTAAGCTCATACACATAAATTCTATATTTCGGCGACAATGTATGTATGTTCTGTTTTTTACATACATTAACTCACTTCGTATACCTGATAAAGGTTGTTCCAGAAACGAGTCGTGCTCATTAAATTCGAGATCTACATTTTTATTGATACCTCTGTTCCTAAATAATGTAATTATTAATAAAAAAAAAAGCCAGGCACAAATGACCTTTTGGCTATCCTGTTTCGGCCCTTTAGTTTAATTGTTCCCAAAGACTTTGGCTTTTCAATCTTTTGATTATGAGCGTACCTGATAAAGATTATTCCAGAAACGTGTTGTGCTCACTACATTCCTATAGAGACTAGGTTAAAGGGGAATAACTCAAAGATAAATAATTGTATGGATGAGGTTCTTCATGATAGATTGATATTATATAATGTGTAAGATCATATCATATAATTGTTAACAGTGAGCATATAGAGAAAATACTTTTATACATATACATACATATCAATATGTATAACTCCTCAAGACATGGCCAGTCCTTGCATTAATCATTATTATTAATTTTTTTTTATATATAAATATACATATTTAATATAGTTGCTATGTCTACATTCCTAGGAGGGAATCAGCCACACCCATTTCATTAAGTGTCTAATATTGGACAAAGGGGAATAATCCATATAATATATAACAGTTAATTTTTTATCTCCCTTGGTCACCTGCTTCCCTCCTGGTAAATCACTATCATAATTCATCAATTTAATTTGTGTTATGTATTCTAATCATTGTAATCATTATCAAATTATAAACCCGCAAGGGTCCTTAATTGGTTTTATAAAGTATTTCTATTTCTATTTCTATTCTCTCAGATGAACTATCCCTACTGATCCCTACTCGCAAAGGCCGTAGCAATGATCGCATGAAATGACCCATATACAAGGAAGGATAACAACGAAATGTTACTCACATCAAAGTGATATTTCTTCAACTTCTACTTCTTATTGACCGCATTCAACGAGCTGAAGGTTATGTAATTGGTGCTGCACTTATGAACTATCAAACTGATTTAACAATTTTAACTTTTTTAACGAATATTTTATTTAATTATTATTATTATAACATATTTGTATAGCGCATTATATAATCATAAAACTACTCTAAGCGCTTTACACTAGTATATGCAGTCAACATAATTATAAAACATATTTACAATGGAGACGAAGGTAATGAAAAAATAGATTATACCAGTAAAACGAGAGAGGATCAAAAACATATATGATAAATAGTCTAAGATAATTTAATCTATCGCATAAAAAAAAAAAAAAGATTAAAACACTAAAAATTCGATGGAGAAAAAAAAATAAAAAAATAGAAATATAATTTTTTTTTTAAAGGAAAGTGATAAAAATCTAAAAGAAATAATTACCTCTTCACCTAAAAGTAATATTATACCCTAAAAATTCAATAGGAAAAATTGATAAAATACACATCATACGAAAATCGAAAACAGTTTTAAAAAATATACTAAAATAATTTAAATCTTTACATAACAAAATAAGATTATACCCTTAAAATTCAGCTGGTTCTCACATAAAACGAATGCGGCGTCCTAAAAGTTATAAATAGTCCCCGTATGCCTGTCTGAACAAATGCGTTTTAAGGTCCTTTTTGAAAGAATCCACAGATTGAATGTTCCTTAGTGAATATGGCAGATTGTTCCACAGTGTTGCAACCGCTGTATCAAACCGTCTTTAATCTTAGGATAAAACTAAATACAATTTCCCAAAATTAACTAAATGGAATATGAATATAAAGGTTTCTAGTCATTTTCGCTTAGTTTCATTTCATTTCATTTCATTTCATTTCATTTCGTATTATTGTATTGCATATAAATTATCATGCTCCCCTGTTAGTATCATAATTATATAATTATGTATTTTCACTCATGCATTGAATAATTGTATATTGTATGTATATTTCTTTAAGCAGTATTGCTTTTGAATAAAGTATTTGAATCTAATTTCAGCTATATCGTGGCGGTCAGTCTTATTGGTGGAGGAAACCGGAGTATCCGGAGAAAACCACCAACCTACCGCAAGTCGCTGGCAAACTTGATCACATAATGGTGTATCGAGTACACCTCGACTGAGTGGGATTCGAACTGATAACATTAGTGGTGATAGGCACCGATTGCATAGGTAGTTGTGAATCCAACTACTATACGATCACGGCCACGACGGCCCCGTTTCTTCTAAGACACCAGCCGTGTTACTAATAGTCAAGTCAGGTTAAAGTTATGTCGGTTATAGAGGAAAAGACATAATCTACGTAACCAGGGAAACGATATGCATAGCTATTGAGAAATGGATATTTGATTGGGTATCGATATCGTTTTGTAGTTAAATCGATGGTAACATGAAAAACAAAACCAATATTAGATGACATTGGTAAATGTGAAACGAATAAGTCCTTTTCATACAATTCATTAGAAACTAACAAGCAGGCAGTGCTATTGTTGTTATTATTAGTATTCTTAGTGATTTCGACGATATCAATATCAATATTGAAACTTTACTCTTTAGGAACGATGAAGATAGCTATGATATCAATTCCAAAATTTTTGGAAAAGCTCGGAAATTTATAAATCAATCTAAATGATTTTAGGGCTAAGTCAGCAATTTTTCACCTATAATTCTTACTCTCTTCTTATCAGTGTCAAATTTTAAATGTCTATTGTTAGTGGTTTGATTTGCTGTCATTATTTCATGTGTATACTTTGTAAGGAGAGGACTTCATATAAGTTGGTATAACTTGCTGTCCAACCCTATTGTTTATGTACAATAAAATATCATCGTTGATTGATTGATTGATTGATTGTTGCTTAACGCCAACTCAGCCATTTTTCAGTTAATATCATGGCGAAAACAAATTAATTTTCAAAGAAATGATGATGAGGTCCGCTTTGTTCTAGACCAACACGCTTAGTTGGATTTGTATAGTGCTAGCTCACTGAAACAACAGTCCACGGATAGACATGTCATCACACTCCGACACATTATCCTGATTCTTAGCCAACCAGTCATTGCTCGTTCTCCTTAATGTTGCGTACTTAGAGGAGAAGCAACAAATACCAATGTTATAGTCTTTCGTTTGACCCGATTTGAGCTCAAACCCACGATCTACCACACTCGAAGCGAGCACGCTAGGTATTACAGCACCGATGTGGTTCTCCTGTACTGAATTATTGACTTTATGGGGATACCTTCATTATTAGCTCCCCCATAGTATCTTTTGCATGACTATTCACTCGTCTGTTGTTCTGCCTTAATAAAAACGTAAATATCAAACTTAGTGCGTTACCCTAATGTTACAATATACGGAAACGATTTCACAACTCATTTGAAATTGAAAATCTCTTTATTTTATTATTTAATCTTGTTTGAGATTATAATAAACCAAGCCTGATCAGCTTATCATTTTTGTCTGTACTGTATTAACTAAGCTGTATTAATTTGTTGTTATTTTACAGCAAAATGTTTACTCTGCCGAATATCGGTAAAACTAAAAAAATCCCCACTACTTTCATTTAAATCCACTAAGTCTATTGTTATTCATAACCCGACAAATAGGATGGTCCAAGCATTAATTAGCTTAAAATAGCTTAAATTAATTAAACAACCCATAGAAAATAGTAAACAAGTGCGTAGATCTTATTTTAATTAGACTGATTGAGTGAGTGAGTGAATGGGTGATTATTGTTTAACGCCAATTCATCAATTTATCAGCTATATCATGGCGAGAACATTTTTCAATGAGATGATGATGAGGTCCGCTTTGTTCTAAATCAACCCGCTGAGTTGGATTTTTATAGTGTTAGCTCACTGAAACAACAGTCCGCGGGTAGACATGTCGCTCCACTCGGACACATTATTCTAATTCCGAGCCAACCATTATTTGCTCTTTCTCCTTAACACTGAGTGCTTAGCGAAGAAGCAACAAAAACCAATTTCATAGTCTTTGGTTTGACCCGACCGGGACTCGAACCCATGATCTACCGCACTCGAGGCAAGCACCCTAACCATTACACCACCGATGCGGTTAGATTGATTAAAATTGTATATTATGTAGATTCAGATTCAACATTTTATTATGATCTCACCACAAACAAACAGGTACTAAGATTCACTCAGAACACATAAAACAATAAAACAATTGCAATGCATGCAGCAATCTAAAAAGATTTAAGATACATTTAAGACATGATATATATATATATATTAACATAGCTACATATAATACTTACATTTATGCACTAGAATGTAAGAAGAGTTTGAAGATACCAAAGGGGTAATCAGAATCTGTAAATCAAAGAAGAACTGACAACACATTGGCCAAAAGAAAAAGGACAAAAGGACAAAGATATACAAACCATTACACATAAAACTAAAGATCGAGTAACGCAAACCCCACTAAAAACCGGGGGTGAACTCAGGTGCTGCGGAAGTGTAAGCAGTTCCTGCTCAACTAGTGACACCCGTCGTGTTAATCTAGTTACAAATCCGGTGATAAGTCATGAATGAGGAAAGGACCGGGAAGTGTTTACGACAAGTGGAATCTATCCGTGGTCATTTGTGAAAATTGGTAGTTACTTGGTGAAAGAACATCTTCTATATACTAAAATGTGAAAATAAACAATCGGGATAGATATATTGTTTTTCTCGAAAACCCCTTGCATGAAGTCTGCCCCAAACGAATAAAGGAACAAATCGACAAGAATCGAACCACAGTTAATACCCATAGGAATCTGTTGAAAAACACGCCAGCAAACATAGCAAAAATATGTTGTCAATCAACAACTCTAGCAGTTTGATTATGCAAGTTTCAAAGAACATTCGAATTAGTGGATTTTTTAATTACAAAATAAGATTTTCTCTCCCTCTACGTTAGTCATTCTTTTTAATTTTTTCAATCTGTCTTTTAATTTTGAATGCGGAATATTTGCCTAGAGGGTAGAACAATCAAATATGTTAATGCTATTGCACGAGGAGAAGCTAGGATCTTGTTTCATACCACCTCTGAAGCCAAGTTTTGATATCTGATAGGATATATGTTAATACTTTGGAAAGAGGATTCATGGAGCATTTGACAGACCTCATCAACACAACGTTCTTTTTAAGGACAAGTTTGCAAGACAAGCTTGGAAATACCAAAGGGGAATCAGCAGCCGTAAATCTATGAAGGACAGGCACCACAATGGGCAAAAGGAAAGGAACAAACATTGATCTACGAAACACTCCACAGTCCACAGAAAACTAAAGATTGGACAACACGAACCTCACTAAAAAAAATTAGGTGAACTCGTGTGCTCCGGAAGTGTTAGCAATTTAGCAATTCAGTCGAGTGGCAGGAGATTTAGTTCTTTGGGTAAAATTCCACAGGAACACAAAACCGACCCATGATTTTACAGGATTTCCACTTTCTAAATGTCATCGGGTTATATGTAAGGTTGATAAGTGAATTGACAGAGCTAATTCCTTTTATCAAGCACTCTATGTAACGTAATTTACACACGAAAACGGTATTGTTAGAGACATTGTCTGTTGGAGGAACAACATACTTGTCATGGAAGTAAAACATGTGGTTAGTTACATTTGGGTCTTTGATGTTCGATGTTGCCCGAGTGCTTATTAGCTCATTATATAGCAAATAGTTCATGGCACTGAGGGTCATATGGCAGTATATGAACCGGTCTGTCACCCAAAAAATATTATATGGACCGAAGCTTCTGAGGTCCATATACTATTTTGTTGGTGACGGACCGGCCCATATGCTGCCATAAGACCCGAAGTGACATGAATTATTTGCTATATTATACTTTTTATCTAAAATAATAATACAGGTATCTGGCCGGTCCATATACTAAATTAGTGACCGGTCCATATACGAAAATAGTGACCGGCTGCGCTAACAAAGACAAATAGGGAAAATAAAAACGTAAAGTGTAAAGTATATATATATAATTCTAAATTGTATGAACGACCCCACAGCCTTACTCGTTCAGAAAGAGTATCTTTGTCTTCTCTTTCACGTTTGGTCCATAGTAAATGATATAGAAGGACTTCTCGTTTCAATATCCGATGTTGATAAATGAATTCGTAATAAGAATTTCATTTACTGACAACCACATCTGGTGGTGTAATGGGTAGTATGCTTGCCTCAAATGCGGTAGATTGTTGGTTCGAGCCCCCGTCAGGTCAAACCAAAGACTATAAAATTGGGACACGGGACTGCTCCGCTAAACACGTAGCAATAGGGAGGAAGAGCAAAGACAGGTTGGCTCGGAATAAAGATAATATGTCCGAATGGAACGACATGTCAGACTACCAGTGGACTGTTGTTTCAGTGAGCTAGCACTATAAAAATCACTCATCGTATTGATCTAGTACAAAGCGGGTATCACCATCTGCCTCTCATCAAAATATAGCTTGTTTTCACCATGATATAGCTACAAATTCCTCATTTGGCGTTAAACATCACTGATTTACTGACAAATAACAAACATTCACTCATTTACTGACAAATAACAAACAGTCGACATTGATAAGAAGGTAAAAAGAACAAAATAATTTCAGTTTGGATTTAATCACAAATGAAAATTATATTAATTAACTCCATTTCGGAAAAATTTAGTTCAACCCCGTTTTTAGTGGGGTTCGTGTTACTCGATCTTTAGTTTTATGTGTATGTTTTGTAGATCGTTGTTTGTCATTTTGTCCCTTTTCTTTTGGCCATTGTATTGTCTGTCCTTTTTCGATCTTCGAATTCTGATTACCCCTTAGGTATCTTCAAACTCTTCATACTCAATAAGGGAAAATTTGTATTAAAACACTGACCCGCTAACACAACATAGAAATTCAACTACCTTAGGATCACTACCACGACAGCCCCTAATTAGTATTGTATAATTCGGATATATTTTCGTGGCCGTGATCGCATGGTAGTTGGATTTACAACTACCTATGCAATCAGCGCCTATCACCACTATGGTTGCGAGTTTGAATCTCGATCAAGTCGAGGTGTACAACATTATGTGATAAAGTTCGTCAATGACTTGCGACAGGTCGGTGGTATTCTTCGGATCCTCCGGTTTCCTCCACCAATAAAACTGACCGCCACGATTTAACTGAAATTGTTTTGAAAGTGACATCAAACACCATCAAACAAACAAACAAACAAACAACATCAGATATTATAGAAAAGATAGTATGGGATTGTTTTGTTAACTGCATTGAACAACGGAGATGACCAATTAAATATGATTAAATAATTAACAAAGCAAATATAACTGGTAAATTTCCATATTTTATTGAAGGTAAAGCAGAAAAAAATTCCAAGTTATTATAACATTTAAAAATAGTTTTTCGAAGGTGAAATGAAAGTTAAGAAATTTAGCACAAGTAAAGAGCTTTAGTTGACAACAGTACTTCATTTAGATGTTAAAGGAGTTCCGAACGTCTTAATAGAGATCACCAGCTTGTCTGCAACTGCATACTGTACTGAAAATACATAGGAAAAACATGAAAACAAAAATACAACAAAATATTTTATCAAAATTTCGATACACCAAACATTATGCGATAAAGTTTGTCAGTGACCTACGACAGGTCGGTGGTTTTCTCTGTGTACTCCGGTTTCCTCCACCAATAAAAACTGACAGCCACAATATAACTGAAATATATTTGAAAGTGGCGTTAAACACCGTAATCCTAACCCTTACCCGTATTTTAGTTTTGTTTGCTTAAACAGAAATGACTTGATGTAGTACTTACTAAACTCGTCGTATTATGTTGCTTTTTCTTGTCAGTTTATTAGGATTCTTTTATTATTTTGTATTCTTGTCAGTATTTGCAATAAAGTTAAACATAGTGCCATTTGACTAAATAAATGATTACCATCAAACATATTCCTTTTTCTGTGACTAACATGATGGGTGCCTCATGTGGAGCAGGAACTGCTTACATTTCCGGAGTAACCGTGTTCACACCTCGGATTTTAGTGGGTTTCATGTTGTTCAATCTTTAGTTTTCCGTGTAGTGTTTTGTACATCATTGTTAATCCTATTGTTTAGTTATTGTATTGTCTGTATTTTTCTATTGACGGCTTCTGATTACACCTTTGGTATCTTCAAACTCTTCTGTGAAAGTAAAATATTTCTAATTGGAATTTGACAATATCTATAGTTGGGATCCACTTTATGAATAACGTGATGCTTCTTAATTTCCCAATTGTTAATTTTCCAATTCTCTGGTAAAAAAACATATCATCTGCTGTAGTACATGAAGCATTGTTATCGTTTTGCATATTTCTATTTTTACTGCCAGGTCCCGGTGGAATGCTTTATTGTTGAAATGAATTGAACTTAAGAATTGATTTTGCTTTTTGTTCAGATCTAATATAGCTTCATTCTCAAACTGACAGTGAGTAGCACATATACAGAGAAATTACAATAAGAAATGTTACTAAATGTACCTGTTTTACATATACAGAGAAATTACAATAAGAAATGTTACTAAATGTACCTGTTTTACATATACAGAGAAATTACAATAAGAAATGTTACTAAATGTACCTCTTTTATCATAGTGTGCTACCTTGTTGTTTAAGCCGTACACTATATATGGGTATTTAATTCCCGGAAGATTATCGAACCTGCAAGTGGCACGATAAACCATTAATGTATCAACTACCACCAACCATCCTTTATCGCCGCCACATCCACCATAGCATTGATTTATATAGAAATGTCGATCAAATCTTATGTCCCTTAAATAACAGAAATAAGAAACATGAAGGTGAAGCTTTATTTTGATTTTTTTTAAACCGTATAAAATACGATTTTATGATTAATTTGAAGTCTATTGTTTATTTTGTAGTCAAACGATAATTTCTGTACCAAAATAACAGCTTTCAGAATAATTAGTTGTTCCATGGTGATATTCTATGTAATGTGTCCGAGTGGGGCGAAATGTTGTTTCAGTGATCTACCACTATGAAAATCCAACTGAGCTGTTAGTCTAGTACAAAGCGGACATCCTCATTGAAAATTAACTTGTTCTCTCCTTGATATAGCTGAAAAATCACTCACTCATTTACTCACAAGTCACAAGATAAGCATTTTACTAAAAATGAATTAAAATCTGATGAAAGATATTATGGCTCCTTTCGGTCGAGTTTATCCCAGAAACTAAAAGAGATAGATGAAATCCACCAGCGTACTATCTGAAGCCATTAATATTGTCATAACAATTCAATGATTAGCATATTGCAACAACAAAAATAAATAAAAACATTCACATTTGATAAAAGAAATAAGCTGTATTTTGAAACTTCTCCCCTTTTTTATCCCTGTTGTGTCAAAGACGGGTAATAGTTATACTCAATTGCTCTATGTATTTTTCTGAAACGGGGTTTCCTACGGGTTTAATTTAAATAATCTCATCAAAACAAATGAACAATCAATTATTTAGACTCATATATAAAAGCAAACTCCATATTTTCCCCTATATGCCTTTTTTCTGTGGTGGATTTCCGATAACAAAAACCCATAAAAATTGCAGAGAACCACCTAATGAATATTCCAACTAAGCTTGGTTCCAATTGGCCTATTGGTTTAAGAGATAATCAAAATGCAAAAGCTTACGACGAACAACGATGACGTCGACGGACGCAAAGTGATGACAATACCCCACATGACCCTTTGGGTCAGTTGATGTTAAAAAAAGAAAGAAATTAGCATACCCAATAATAGAGAAGAAATTTGTTGTGGATGATTTTGACAAGTCGCAGAATGAGCTCTTGACCAGTCTCTGTTTATCAAACCAATTCATATTTGTTGATCCAGTGCCGTCAAACAAAAACACCTTGACGACATTACCACCTTTTATAAGCTCTATTTTCACCTAATAATAATAATAATAATAATAATAAAACGCTACTTACAAAAGCATCATGTTAGCTATCAGCTGATAATATGACTTTCAACAATATTTCAGCTATATCGTGACGGTCAGTTTTATTGGTGAGGAAACTGGAATACCCAGAGAAAACCATCAACCTACCACAAATCACTGACAAACTTTTCTCACGCAATGTTGTATCGAGTACACCTCGTCTGAGCGGGGTTCGAACTCACAACGTTAGCCATGATATGCACTTATTGCATATATAGTTATAGATCAAACTACCAAACGATCACGACCATAACGGTCCCTCAGCTGATTAGATGTGGAATATACTGTGTAAGTTTTTATTACATCTTTTCTATTTAAAATTACCTATTTATAACTAAGCTTGTTGAACAGTAATACGACGGGTGTCGCTAGTGGAGTTCACCCATGGTTTTTAGTGGGGCCCGATCTTTAGTTTTCTTTGTAGTATTTTGTAGATCAATGTTCTTATCTTTTTGCCCATTTGTCCTTTGATTTACAGCTTCTTATTGTCCCTTGGTGTCTTCAAACTTGTCTTGTACATGTAATCATATATATATTTGTATATAACAGAATATCTACATAGATAAGAGTGGCGAAAAAAACCATATGTTACCAACTTAACATTGATAAAAAAAAATTGGGAGTCAACGTACAACTTTTTCTTTTGTTTTTGTTTTCAAATAAATTTGTGAAAATCAACAATGATATGTTGAATACAGTCATACTGTCACATGATAATTTTTTTTAAGGCAAGCCACAAGTTATGTATATACTAGTAGTATAACATACCCTGGCACATTACGGTGAAGCGAAATCTGGACTTTTTAAATTAAAACAATATAATTTAGCTTTGGATTTTGAATTCAGCCTCAGTTTCAAGATTGAGTTTGAGTTCATTTTTTAAATTTAGTTTATTTATTTTTATTCTTTGTTTGCAGGATTTAATTCTAGTTTTTTAATCGTTCTGCATCGCAAAGCAAGAAAAAAACACACAAAAAAGCCCCAACATTCACTAATTTAAAAAAAATAAATAATTAAAATTGATTGATTGGTTTATGGTGCGTAACGCCACTTTAAGCAATTTTTCAGTTATATCATAGAGGTCAGTTTTATTGGTGGAAGAAACCACTGAACAACCGAAGAAAACAACAGTCCTGTCGTAAGTCACTGACAAACTTTATCACATAAAGAAGGTAAATGATGAACTAATATACACGTTATGTGCACAATTCCTTCTTTCTTAAATGTTATTACTTTTGTTTACCTCATCAATCTTGTGACCGTTCCACTTGTTGATTAAAGAGCTTCTTAAATGTCCAGAAGAACAATCTTGGTGTGTTATTTCAGATTTACGATTAACGTTCCTGTACGCCCCCAACATTGACTGTCCATTTCCAGAACAACCAACAAATATAGTCTGCCACCCTTTATGAATGAAAAGAAGGTTTTAAGGGATAGTACCTGTAAGTTTGGTATTTTGTTTAAACGTTTTTTTGCGTTGAAAGTTAATATGTACCTTCAAAACATGAGTAAAAAACGTCGTTTGGCGAGATTCGACCAAAAACGTGTATTTTCGTTATTTTTGTGTGCAGCTGGTCTCCCAGTATCATTTGTTATGCATGTCCCAATTTCCGAATTACATGCGTAATGGTAATTTCTTAGCCATTTCAGCATGAGTTTGAACTCTCAGTGCTTCCTTCAATTCCATATAACAGTCATGTTGGTGGCTTAAGTTAATTCTTGTTTGATTATAATTCGCCAAACCTTCTTTCCTGCTTCTTTTTCTAGCAGAATCAGTTAATATTTTCGTACGACCGCGTGCAACAGACACCCCCCCCCCCGCAAAAAACAGACTTCGCGCAAGCGTAGTATAAGGTCACATGAAGAGGGGCGTATTTTGTCGCTCAGACAGGAATTTATGCCAAAGACCTTTAAGTTATTTGGTTTTCCAATCTTTTGACTTTGGGAGTACCCTAATGATGGTTATTTCAGAAATTAGATATCTACGTTTCTACAACTGTTCAGTAATACAAACGGGTGGACATAGTACAAAAAAAAACAGGTTTCCAAAATCTCACCATATATATTTATATATCAAAGACTTACCTTATTGGCAATCTAATCCCGACGCAAAAAGAAATATATTTAGTTGTAGGCATGGTACTTGTGCACAATACAACAACAACAACAAAAAACCCAAACTTACCATGCCCCGCAACGTCAATAACATTTTCATTAAAAATCACAAAAACAAGCAGTAAACGGTAAGACAAGTTCATCGTCATTGAACAAACATAGAATACAGGAATACAGGAAGTGTTGTTTATCACATGTAAACAAGATATTCCGTGATAAGATTTCGTGCATATAAAACATAGTAATACATACTTTGCACATGTTACTTCTGTTGTTCTATCTATTGGGAAAACAACAGTATATGTTAGTGAAAATATAACGTATATTACCTAGAAAAGTATAGATTTATAGGTTTTCAGGTGTTAATTCTTGTCAATGATACATCTAACAGTCAGTGTTTCTGTATTGACATAGTTTAATATATTTAGATATGTAAATTATTGAAATTTACAGTTCCTAAATAGTGTAATTATTAAAAAAAACTAAAGTTCTTCTCGCACTGGCTTATGCGACCTTAAATGATTTTGTCTATAACGTTTAGGCCCCTTGGGTTTCTCGCTCCCAAAGTGTTTTAAATATTATTTGGCTTTCCAATATTTCGACTTTGAGCGTAGCTGATGAATGGCTATTCCAGAAACGCATCGTATGCTCTAAATTAGATACCGGTATGCTGTACATGTACTTAAATTACTGAATAAAAATGAAATGCGAGATATTTTTCTAAGAAAATGATTTTCGAGTAAAGACTAACAAAAGACAAAAACAATAGTACAGAAACAAAAGATAGCAATACAAATGAACAAATTCCAAATAAATCCTACGTTTTGTTGTTATGGTAACTTTTTATAACTGAGAAAGGTGTTCCTTTATAGAGAACACAATGTATTCTATTCCAAGTTGCTACGTAGGTAAAAGAATAAAAAGAACAAATACAAATATCTTTTGTTATCGATAGATTTTACCACCCTCACGATAGTGCAAACACCATCATTGTTTTGGGACTTTTAAGTCTATTGTCCGAAGACATATACATGTATTCATATATAAGAGTTTGTGCTTAACATACTTCTTCGATAAGGACACGAATGATAAAAATTGACTTAGACACGTGTGCAATGTACGAACTATAATAATAGTAACATAAGTCGTGATATCTAATTCAAATTCAAGAACCTCTGACCAATCAATGCCCCTGTTTCAGTGAGGTTCGTGTTGCTCGAGTGAGTGAGTGAGTGATTGTTATTTAACTTCAACTCAGGAATTTTTCAGCTATATCATGGCGAGAACAACTTAATTTTCAATGAGATGATGATGAGCTCCGCTTTGTTCTAGAACAATACACCGAGTTTGGTTTTAATAGTGCTAGTTCACCGAACAACAGTCCGCGGGTAGACATGTCGCTCCACTCGGACACATTATTCTGATTCCGAGACAAGCAGTCTTTGCTCTTTCTCCTTAATGCTGAGTGCTTAGCGGAGAAGCAACACATACCAATTATATAGTCTTTTGTTTGACCCGACCGGGGCGCGAACCCACGTTCTTCCGCACTCGAGGCGAGCACGCTAACCATTATACCACCGGTTCCGTTCGTGTTGCTCGATCTTTCGTTTTCTGTGTAGTGTTTTGTACATCATTGTTTGTCCTTTTGTCCTCTTTCTTTGGCCATTGTATGGTTTGTCATTCTGCGATTATCTGCTGCTGACTACCCCTTTGGTATTTTCAAATTTGTCTTTGGGAAAGAAATATATAAAATATATTCTAACATGACGTCCTTCTTTCTCTTTGTAAACAAGCGAAAGATTTATCGATTGGGTATAATCTCATTAGCACATGCGCCGGTTCATGTAACTGACCTTCCCGTCGTAAATATACATGTTGATGAATTACTGTCTGCTCGAATATGGCAGCATAAATTGTGTGCAACATTGTCCGCAAACGAAAATATAAATTACCGTCTTCCAATCAAATTATATACAGAATATTGGCATTTTGGTTTTTTCGGGACTGACTTTATCATGGGGTATATCAGGTGAGCCGGAACGGTGAGTTGATATACCCGGGTGATAAAGTCAGTCCCAAAAACAAAATGCCTAATATTCTGTTTATCGGTAATCTATAATTAACTTTCCAAAAAATAATCAAATGAATTCTTTAAAACGATATTGTGATTGGATTAATTTTTTGCGGATGGATCTGGTTTTGTAAATGTGATTCGGTTCTGGTGCGCGAGGTTCATTCAAAAACTAGTTAACGATGCGGCAAGATGTGTTTTTTATTATTTGACGTGTGTTATACATTATGATGGTTTTGTTGGATTTAAGTGTGTTTTGAAAATTATAATGTTCGAATATGATACCGGCAAGTATTTTTTGTCATAAAAAATTGTGCTAAAACCATATCGAATACGTATCACTGAAATATTCTGAATGTAGGTCAAATCAATTAACATCCATAATAATCTCACTTGGAAGGCATTTAAGATGTTATGTCATTAATTTTAGAAACTTAATCATAGACTGTTGACACCGACACAAAGTCTTTATTTTCTTTCTAACAATGACAGATATGCATGCATAAATAGATATATGATTTTTGTTTTTTGTTTTTTGTATTTTGTTTTTGGGGGGGGGGGGGGGGGGGTATGTACAACAAATGTATATATATTTGCATATCCAGAATACCAAATTTTAGTTGAGCCTTTCCTGTTACTGATCAGTGCTATGTTGTATTACATTTTAGTTCTTTTCGGTAATTGGATCGATTTCAATTTTAGATCATCATTAGATATTGAAGTGTATATACAATGTAAGCCTAAGGATGTTCAATCTTTACAAAGTAGTTATTTCTTGATTTTCTATCATTTTGGTTTTGAGAGATGCTGATTATTGAAATAATATGGCCAAAGGCTAAATGCTTTGTTTACGATAGTAACGAAAATGATATTGACCTTTTCCCGTATTATTGATTTTGATGACGCAACCAATCTTTTCTTAAAACAAGAATATTCATGCGCGGTAGTTGACGCATGCCTAATATGGACTGACCTAATAATTTTGATATCATGACCAGTACGTTGAGATAAGCTTTATCAATCGACACACTTCAAAGGAAAACTACACAAATTACCGATAAACTACTGTATTTGTACTCTTAGACATATCAGAATCGAAATAATTCATGGAAGCCAGAATGTGTTTTGAGTTTTAGCATGGGTTGGCGGATATTAGTAGATTTTATCCCTCGCCTCTGGCTCGGGATAAACTATTAATATCTGCCAACCCATGTTAAAACTCAAAGCACATTCTGGCTTCCATGATTTATTTCGTAAGTAGAATAATTCCAACAATATATAATAGGACAATGCTTCTTTTTGACGTCAAAATATTCGTGTCAATGTATAGGTTATGGTCGACATCAAGGAATTTACAAAATGAAATTCTCTATCATATGAGTCAGAATTTCTTCAAAGGTTTGTAAAAGATAAGAATATTCATGAAGCTAGAGCCTTTAATTTCACATACAGGTATATTGATGACGTTTTATCTATCAATGATTCTAGATTTCCAGAATTTCTTCCATTGTTAATATCCTCCAGAGTTGGAAATTAAAGAGAGCACAGATACAGCTTCGTCCGCATCATTTTTGGACTTATACCTCCAATTTGACGACAGTGGTCAGGTCAGTACTTAAATTTATGATAAACGGGACGATTTCAGTTTTAAAATCATAAATTTTCCAAATATGTGCAGCAATATACCAGCTTCTCCTGCATATGGTGTTTACATCTCGCAATTGATTCGCTATGCAAGGGCCAGTAGCAATTATTTTGTGATTTTTTTAAACGTCATCTTTATCTGAGAAACAGGCTACTGGACCAGGGCTATCAAAAGATTCGCCTTATTCGATCTCTTAAAAAGTTTAAATTCCGATACCAAGACATTGTCGAAATATATTCTGTCTCTGCAGAGACAATGGTGAACGATGGATTTTCATTAAGTGAAAATGTATAAAGATAAGGAAGTCAACAACAATGTCAAAGATATTTTTTGTCAATGTGTGACGTAGGAGTGATTTGACATTTACTTTCGTAGTTAAAATACTTCAGGGGACTCGTTGTTGTTGATGGAGATGGTTCACGATAGATGTTCCACTTTCCTCATTGGATTTAGTACTGCGTTGACTTCTATTTTACCTATTTTGTTAGAGTATTGCTATAAATGCTGTTATAGTGACAACCGAAACCTTTGAACCGTAATGAAATCGGGAGGTTTAGCGCCGTAATATCTGATTCAACCCACCATTTCTTTGGAAATGCCTGTACCAAGTCAGGGTCATTACGGTTTTCCCAGTTTTTCGGTTGTTGACTGATTTTGTCTGTTTATATACTTATTTGTTTTGAATTTCCATTGGAAGATTGTTGGGAGTCCGGTAATTTTGTTATTACCCTTATGTTATCAAGAGTTCATCTTCTTGTAACAAGAAAAGCATCCACTGTACCATATTATTTGTACATTACGGAATGCATGTGTCACAGATATGTTCCATTAGTCGTAGTTTGTCCATAGTTCTTTGTCCTTCACGATTTATCACCGACTCCTGGGTACTAGTGACGGATCCCAGGATTGAACCAACAGAGCTTTCCTCATATGGTGGATTGGAAAGAGGACCTCGATGGCGGTTGTCAGGTTGTAATTCAAAAAGCCTGCAGACCGTGGATCATAATAGGCAACACGTTTTAGAGAGAGTACCATCCAAGAAGTAACTAGTGTCACGGTAACTCTGAAGCCCTGTCTTGATAGCTGATATGGTAATATTTCGGAAAGAGGGTTCAAGGAGCATTTGACAGACCTGTCAATACAACGCTCTTTGTATGGACAAGTTTGTAAGACAAGCTTGGAGATGCCAAAGGGGAATCAGGACATACAATACAATGGCCAAAAGAAAAAGAACAAAGAAAGATCTACAAAACACTCCACAGAAGCATCCGACACAAAACCGACTTATCATTTTCCAGGATTTCCACTTCGAAAACGATACTGTTATGGATATTGTCTGTCTCTTGTCATGGACGTAAGACAGGTGGTTAGCAATATTTGGATATTTGAAGATCGAGGTTGTACCATTATGTTTTTCTTTAAATTCTAATTTGTACGGACGACCACATAGTCTTACTCGTTGGGAAACAGTATCTTTGTCTTCTCTCTCACGCTTTGTCCATAGTAAATGATATTTAAGAATTTCTCGTTTCAATATCCGATGTTGATCAATGAGTTCGTAAAGATAAGTTCATTCACTGACAACCGTATCGGGTGGCGTAATGGTTATCGTGCTGGCTTCTAATGCGGTAGATCGTGGTATTTGTTGCTTCTCTCCGAAACACGTAGCATTAAGTAGCATTAATGAGTAATAGTAAAGACTGGTTGGCTTGGAAACTTATAATGTGGAGCAACACGTCTACCAGTGGACTGTTGTTTCAGTTAGGTAACACTATAAAAATCCCACTCAGAGTGTTGGTCTAATGCATCTTCATGTCATCAAAATCTAACTTGTTCTCACCATGATATAGCTACAAAATTCATTATTTGGCGTTATGCAGCAATCACCCACTTGTTCACTGACAAATAACAAACACTCGACATTGATAAGAAGGTAAAAAGAAGGATAATATCATTTGAGCTTGTATTTAATTGCCAATGAAAATTATATTAATTAACTTCATCTCGGAAAAATTTCAATTAATTTACTGCATTTCGGTAGAATATTAATTAGTTTATTTCATCTAGGTAAAATCTTAGTTAATTTACTATATCTAGGTAAAATCTCATTTCAGTAGAATCTGTATTAATATGACGAGTGCCACTAGTGGAATAAGAACTGCTACCATTCCGCAGCACATGCGTTCACCCCGGTTTTTAGTGGGGTTCGTGATGCTCGATCTTTAGTTTTATGTCTATATTTTGTAGATCGCTGTTTGTCCCTTTGTCCATTTTCTTTTGGCCATTGCGTTGTCTGTCTTTGATTTTCAGATTCTGATTACCTGTTTGGTATCTTCAAACCTTTCTTACTCAATAAGGGTCAATTTGTATTGAAACACAGACCCGCTAACACAACATAAAAAGTGGTTTGTGATTACAGGTAACATTTGTCTTGTACGGTAAGGGTAATGGTGCTTAACGCCTCTTTCAACAATATTTCAGTTATATCATGGCGGTCGGTTTTATTGTTGGAGAAAACCAGAGTACCCGGAGAAAACCACTGACTGTTGCAACCCACTGACAAACTGTATCACATAATGTTGTATCGAATACATCTCGCCACTGATTGCACAAGTAGTTTTAAATCCACTACCATAAGAATACGACCACGATGAACCCTAATTTGTATTATATAATTCGGGTATATTTTCAGATATCATAGCAAAGATAGTATGGTATTGTTTTGTTAACTGCATTGAACAAAGGAGATGTTAATGTAAATGTGATTAAATAATTAACAAAGCAATTTCAACTGGCAAATTTCCATATTTTATTGAAGGTAAAGAAATTTAGCACATGTAAAGAACTTCAGTTGACAACAGTACTCCATTTAGATGTTAAAGGAGTTCCGAACGTTTTAATTGAGATCACCAGCTTGTCTGCAACTTCATACTGTCCTGAAAATACATAGGAAAAACATGAAAGCAAAAATACAACAAAATATTTTATCAAATTATCAATACACCGTATTTTATTTTTGCTTGCTTTAAGCAAAAATGACTTGATGTCTTACTTACTAAGCTTGGTATTAATGTGCTTAGTCTTGTCAATTTTATTAGGATTCTGTTATTATTGTCAGTATTTACGATCAAGTTAAATATAGTACCATTTGACTAATTAAGTGATTACCATCAAACATACTCCCTTTTCTGAGACTAACACCGACGGGCACAACATGTGGAGCAGGAACTGTTTACCTTTCTGGAGCACGGAGTTTTATCGAGGTTCATATTGCTTAATCTTTAGTTTTCCATGAAGGTTTTTGTACATTTGGCCATTGTAGTGTCTGTATTTCTTCGATTTACGGTTTCTGATTACCCCTTTGGTATCTTCAAACTTTTCTGTGAAAGTAAAAATGTTCTTAGTTTTCCAATTGTTAATTTTCCTATCCTCTGGTAAAACATCTCATCTTCTGTAGTACATGAGGCATTGTTATTGCTTTGCATATTACCACTTTTTCTAGGGATTTTAAACTCTACTAGAGCATTTTGGTCCCGAATGTTATATTGTTAAAATGACTTAAAATAAAAAAAAAATAAAAAAAACTTTAGAATTGCTTTTTCTTTTTGCTCAGATCTAATATAGCTTCATTCTCAATCTGACAGTGAGTAGCACATATACATAGAAATTACAATAAGAAATGTTACTAAATGTACCTGTTTTACATATACATAGAAATTACAATAAGAAATGTTACTAAATGTACCTGTTTTACATATACAGAGAAATTACAATAAGAAATGTTACTAAATGTACCTGTTTTACATATACAGAGAAATTACAATAAGAAATGTTACTAAATGTACCTGTTTTACATATACAGAGAAATTACAATAAGAAATGCTACTAAATGTACCTGTTTTACATGTACAGAGACATTACAATAAGAAATGTTACTAAATGTACCTGTTTTACATATACAAAGAAATTACAATAAGAAATGTTACTAAATGTACCTGTTTTACATATACAGAGAAATTACAATAAGAAATGTTACTAAATGTACCTGTTTTACATATACAGAGAAATTACAATAAGAAATGTTACTAAATGTACCTGTTTTACATATACAGAAAAATTACAATAAGAAATGTTACTAAATGTACCTGTTTTACATATACAGAGAAATTACAATAAGAAATGTTACTAAATGTACCTGTTTTACATATACAGAGAAATTACAATAAGAAATGTTACTAAATGTACCTGTTTTACATATACAGAGAAATTACAATAAGAAATGTTACTAAATGTACCTGTTTTACATATACAGAGAAATTACAATAAGAAATGTTACTAAATGTACCTGTTTTACATATACAGAAAAATTACAATAAGAAATGTTACTAAATGTACCTGTTTTACATATACAGAGAAATTACAATAAGAAAGGTTACTAAATGTACCTGTTTTACATATACAGAGAAATTACAATAAGAAATGTTACTAAATGTACCTGTTTTACATATACAGAGAAATTACAATAAGAAATGTTACTAAATGTACCTGTTTTACATATAGAGAAATTACAATAAGAAATATTACTAAATATACCTGTTTTCTCATAGTGTGCTACGCTGTTGTTTGGACCGTACAATATATATGGGTATTTCATTCCCGGAAGTTTATCGTACTTGCAAGCGCCATGATTAGCCACTGTTGCATCAACTACCAGCAACCATCCTTTATCGATGCCACATCCACCATAGTTACGATTTATAAAGAAATGTCGATTAATTGATGTGTGCCTTCAATAACACAAATAAGAAACATGAAGGTGAAGCTTTATTTTGATTTTATAATTAAACCGTATAAAACACGATTTTATAATTAATTTTAAAAGTCTATTATTTATTTTGTAGTCAAACGTTAATTTCTGTACCAAAATAACAGCTTTCAGAATAATTAGTTGTTCCATGGTGATATTCTATGTAATGTGTCTGAGTGGGGCGAAATGTCTATCCGCGGACTGTTGTTTCAGTGAGCTACCACTATGAAAATGCAACAGAACTGTTAGTCTAGTGTAAAGCGGATATCCTCATCATCTCATTGAAAATTAACTTGTTCTCTCCTCGATATAGCTGACAAAATCACTCACTCATTTACTCACAAGTCACAAGATAAACATTTTACTAAAAATGCATTAAAATCTGATGAAAGATATTTTGGCTCCTTTCGGTCGAGTTTATCCCAGAAACTAAAAGAGATAGATGAAATCCACCAGCGTACTATCTGAAGCCATTAATATTGTCATAATCAATTCAAAGATTAACATATTGCAACAACAAAATTAAATAAAAACATTCAAATTTTATAAAAAAAACAAACAAACTGTATTTTAAAGCTTCTCCCCTTTTTGTCCCCTGTTATGTCAAAGACGGGTAATAATTATACTCAATAGCTCTATGTATTTTTCTGAAACGGGATTTCCTAAGGGTTTAATTTAAATAATTTCATAAAAACAAATGAACAATCAATTATTTAGACTCATATATAAAAGGAAACTCCATATTTTCCCCCTTTATGCCTTTTTTCTGTGGTGAATTTCCGATAAAAAAAAACCCATAAAAATTGTAGAGAACCACCTAATGAATATTCCAACTAAGTTTGGTTCTTATTGGCCATTTGGTTTCAGAGATAATCAAAATGCAAAAGCTTACGACGAAGAACGATGACGTCGACGGACGCAAAGTGATGACAATACCCCACATGATCCTTTGGGTCAGTTGAGGTTAAAAAAAAAGAAAGAAATTAGCATACCCAATAATAGAGAAGAAATTTGTTGTGGATGATTTTGACAAGTCGCTGTATGAGCTCTTGACCAGTCTCTGTTTATCAAACCAATTCATATTTGTTGATCCAGTGCCGTCAAACACAAACACCTTGACGACATCACCACCTTTTATCAGCTCTATTTTCACCTAATAAAAAAAATAAAATAATAATAATAATAAAACTCTACTTGCAAAAGCATCATGTTAACTATCAGCTGATAATATGTGCTAGGGTTAGGGAGTTTCATGCCACTTTCAACAATATTTCAGTTATATAGTGACGGTCAGTTTTATTGGTGAGGAAACTGGAGTAGCCAGAGAAAACCACCGACCTACCACAAATGACTGACAAACTTTTCTCGATTACACCTCGTCTGAGCGGGGTTCGAACTCACAACGTTAGTCATGATATGCACTGATTGCATATGTAGTCATACATCCAACTACCAAACGATCACGACCATGACAGCCCCTCAGCTGATTAGATGTGGAATATACTGTGTAAGTTTTTATTACATCTTTTCTATTTAAAATAACCCATTTATAACTAAGCTTGTCGTTTAACAGTAACACGACGAATGTTGCTAGTGGAGCAGGAAGTGTTGACCCTTCCGGAGCACATGAGTTCAGCCCGGTTTTTAGTGTAGCTCCATCTTCAGTTTTCTGTGTAGTGGTTTGTATATCGTTGTTTGTCAACGTACAACTATTTTTGGTTTTTTTTTTTTCAATAAATTTGTGAAAACCAAAAATGATATGTTAAATACGGTCATACTGTCAAATAATTAAAACAAAAATAAGGCAAGCCACAAGTTATGTATATACTAGTAGTATAACTTACCCTGACACATTACGGTGAAGCGAAATCTGGACTTTTTAAATTAAAACAATATAATTTAGCTTTGGATTTTGAATTCAGCTTCAGTTTCAAGATTGAGTTTATTTTTTAAATTTAGTTTATTTATTTTTATTCTTTGTTTACAGGATTTAATTCTAGTTTTTAAATCGTTCTGCAGCGCAAAGCAAAAAAATAAATATACAAAAAAAGCCCCAACATTAATTAATTTAAAAAAAAACACTAATTAAGATTGATTGTTTGGTTCATGGTGCTTAGATCCACTTTAAACAATTTTTCAGTTTATATAGTATCATAGAGGTTAGTTTTATTGGTGGAAGAAACCACTGAACAACCGCAGAAAACAACAGTCCTGTCGCAAGTCAGTGACAAACTTTATCACAAAAAGAAGGTAAATGATGAACTAATATACACGTTATGTGGACAATTCCTTCTTTCTTAAATGTTATTACTTTTGTTTACTTCATCAATCTTGTGACCGTTCCACTTGTTTTTTTTTTGCGTTGAAAGTTAATATATACCTTCAAAACATGAGTATAAAACGTCGTTTGGCGAGATTCGACCAAAGACGTGTATTTTCGATATTTTTGTGTGCAGCTTGTCTCCCAGCATCATTAGTTATGCATGTCCCAATTTCCGAATTACATGCACAATGGTAATTTTTTAGTCACTTCGACATGCGTTTGAACTCTCAGTGCTTCCTTCAATTCCATATAACAGTCATGTTGGTGGCTTAAGTTAATTCTTGTTTTATTATAATTCGCCAAACCTTCTTTCCTGCTTCTTTTTCTAGCAGAATCAGTTAATATTTACGTACGACCGCGGGAAAGATTTCCCTCGACAGACCCCTCCCCCCTCCCTGCAAAAACAAACTTCGCGCATGTCTAGTATAAGGTCACATGAAGAGGGGAGTATTTTGTCGCTCAGACAGGCATTTATCATCGAGATGAGTTTTCATGAAAATAAATGAGAATGGGTGAACTTTTTACTTTAAAACTCGATAATAGTGTTAATTTATGTTTTTAAGGATTAACAAATTCTTAGCAATTTTTCATTATTTTATTGAAGGATATCAACTTATGTATAAAAATTCTTACCGTTTGTTTTCGCTGTATCTACATTCTGAATTCCTGGAATATCAACATTTATATAAAACTTTATTACTGTAAGATGAAATCCCTCTAATATATGAAGAAATCAAGAAAGATTTTTTTTGTAAATGAAACCTAAATGGCGTATCATGTCCCAAATATTTTGAAAATAAACTTGATTAGCTAATGTTCAATCAGTTTTACCAATGAAAATGATAAAATATTTATAATAGCAATTATCCAGAAATTGTTTTGTTGGAAAATTTACGTAGATCGTCACTATACAAGTACGACACGTCAATGATTACGTATCGTATGGTGATATCTAAGTGTTGTACTACTTTGGGACACTTTAACTTAGGAATAGCAAGTCATAAATAAACATTAGAGAAAACCGAAGGGGTAGTCAAGGATGAACAATCCAAAGACACTGGCAACATTGGACACACAAGACACAGAACGAAGACAAACAAAACAAAGACACGGAGATATGGAACAAAGAACCCATTAAAAACTGGGATGAACCTGGGTTCTTGTGAAGGGTAGGCAGTTATTACTTCTAAAAACTAAAGAGATATGGAAAAAAGACCCCATTAAAAACTGGGGTGAACCTGGGTTCTTGTGAAGGGAGCAGTTATTACTTCTAAAGACTAAAGAGATATGGAACAAGGTCCTCATTAAAAAATGGGGTGAACCTGGGTTCTTGTGAAGGGAGCAGTTATTACTTCTAAAAACTAAAGTTATATGGAACAAAGATCCATTAAAAACTGGGGTGAACCTGGGTTCTTGTGAAGGGTAAGCAGTTATTACTTCAATTACGACACTCGAAGTGCACTGCGCATGATACTCGTATAGTCAAGTCAAGTATATATCCAATCTCTACCCAGAGCTGTCGGTCCTTACATTGGAGAGAATGTAAGGACCAACAACTCTGGGAAGAGATTGGTATATATCTTGTGGAACTCGAAATCGCCATTACAAATGAAAAATATAGATGATCGGCAGATTGACTATAAATAGGATAAATATAAAAATGTACAAATCCTTACGTATGTTAGTTGTCCCTTTCTTCAACTTGAACATGACATTCCGCCAGTCGTCCACAATTAAATGTGCTGTAAAATATAAATATTTCAGTAAATCCCATGATGAATTTACATATAAGGTTTAGTTTTTTTAATTCAAGTACTGTGAAATTAGACATTAGTATTTCTATCTGTTGTAATACTTATGTGTGCTTACGATGAGTCATGTGACTGTTGTAGTCTTCTTTGTGCTATGATGAGTCATGTGACTTTTATATCTATCTGTTGTAGTATTATTTGTGCTCAAGACGAATCACGTGACTGTTATATCTATCTGTTGTAGTATTCCTTGTGCTTACCTTGAGTCATCTGACTGTTGTAGTATTCTGTGTGCTTACGATGAGTCATGTGACTTGTAATATTCTTTGTGCTTACGATTATGTCATGTGACTTGTAGTATTCTGTGTGATTACGATGAGTCATGTTACTATTGTAGTATTCTGTTTGATTACGATGAATCATGCGACTGTTGTAGTATTCTTTGTGCTCACGACGAGTCATATGACTTTTATTTCTATCTGTCGTAGTATTCTTTATACTTACGATGAGTCAAGTGACTTTTATTTCTCTCTGTTGTAGTATTCTTTATACTTACGATGAGTCAAGTGACTTTTATTTCTCTCTGTTGTAGTATTCTTTATACTTACAATGAGTCATATGACTTTTATTTCTCTCTGTTGTAGTATTCTTTATACTTACGATGAGTCAAGTGACTTTTATTTCTCTCTGTTGTAGTATTCTTTATGCTTACCATGAGTCAAGTGACTTTTATTTCTCTCTGTCGTAGTATTCTTTATGTCTACGATGAGTCAAGTGACTTTTATTTCTATCTGTCGTAGTAATATGGTTTGTTTCTGTTGTAGTTGGTTGTCATAGACGACAACTGCTTACTCTGGTTACGTATTGTAGTTTTGTTTATCTGTATTAAATGTTACGTATGATTGCCAAAAAAAGTTTGAAGAAACCAAAGTGATAATCAGAATGGAAGAAGGACAGACAATACAATAACCAAAGGAAAAGAGACAAAAATACCTACAATGATCTTCAAGACACTACGTAGAAAACTAAAGATTGAGAAACACCACGTGGAGGAACTCAAGTGTCCTGGACGGGTTAGCAGTTCCTGTTCCACAGGTGGCACCCGTCGTGTTACTTTTGATTTACGGCTTTTAGTCACCCCATTTGTATCTTCAAACTTTTAATGATTACCTTACCTCATCATAAATATTACAATAGCAGTAAGTATCATACACTTTCCATAGGGTACCATCCATCCAGTAGTCAATGTTTCGGCATGGTTGAAATTTACTGTTCCTAACTTATATAATTAATGTTAAAAACTTTCCAATCTTTTGACTTTGGGAGTAGCCTAATGATGGTTATTTCAGAAATTAGATATCTATGTTTTTATAACAGTTTATGCTAGTGAAAATATATCGTATTATATTACCTAGAAAAGTATAGATTTATAGGTTTTCAGGTGTTAATACTTGTCAATGATACATCTAACAGTCAGTGTTTCTGCATTGATATGGTTTAATCTATTTAGATGTAAATTATTGAAATGTACAGTTCCTAAATAGTATAATTATTATATAAACTAAAGTTCTTATCCCACTGCGACCTTAGATGATTTTGGCTATACTGCTTTGGCCCCTTGGGTTTCCCGCTCCCAAAGTGGTTTGCATATTATTTGGCTTTCCAATATTTCGACTTTGAGCGTAGCTGATGAATGGTTATTCCAGAAATACATCGTGTGCTCTAAATTAGATACCGGTATGCTGTACATGTACTTAAATTACTGAAAAAAGATGAAATGCGAGATATTTTTCTAAGAAAATGATTTTCGAGTAAAGACTAATAAAAGACAAAAACAATAGTACGAAAACAAAAGATAGAATCATTAGAGACAATGGAAAAAAAGATATGGAAGATATGGAAGATACGTAAGTTGAATAGTGAAAAGATAGGGAAAATATGGAAGAAAAGTAAGTTGAATAGTGAAAAGATATGGAAAATACAGAAGAAAGGCCAGTTGAATAGTGAAAAAATATAGAAAATGCGGAAGAAAAATAGGTTGACTTGTGAAATGATATGGAAAATATGGAGGAAAGGCCAGTTGAATATTGAAAAGATATGACAAATGCTGAAGAAAAGTAGGTTGACTTGTGAAATGATATGGAAAATATGGAAGAAAAGTAAGTTGAAAAGTGAAAAGATACGAAAAATATGGAAGAAAAGTAAGTTGAAAAGTGAAAAGATTTGGAAAATACACAAAAAAATTGCGAAAAGATATGAATAATATGGTAGAAAAGTAAGTTGAAAAGTGAAATGATATGAAATATATGGAAGAAAGTCAAGTTAAATAGTGAAAAGATATGGAAAATATGGAAGAAAATAATTTTTTTTTTACAAAACAATTAATACTGCATGCAATTTATTTAAGTTTACATTATGCTTTACAGTAAGAGTGGAATAACTCTGTATCTGAAGGGGTAACACTGTAATAGGGGACATAACTCTTTATGTGGGGAATAAGTTACAATTCTGTATGTGCAAGGATAATATTAAAATAGGGGAATAACTCTTTATGTGGGGGTTTAACACTGCAGTAGGGGACATAACTATTTATGTGGGGATAACACTGCCGTAGTGACACTTATATACAGAGAGTTACTTGACCTTGGCTGGAAAATATATATATTTAAACTTATATACAGATATTTGCTTGCCGTTGGCAGGTAAATATATACTAAAACCCTGTTCAGGAAGTAAGTTTTCTTACTGCTCTAAAAATAGAACACTGTGTTAGGCTGTTATGTAAAATTAATTTGATTGTGGAAATTTGAAACTCATCAAGATAGGAAAATAACTAGAAAAAAATGAATAAAATCTATAATTCTGATAAAAATGTAGATAGATAGGTAGGTAGGTATATGTCTTTGTAAATAAAGGGTTAGGTTGCTGGTGTTTAATGCCACATTCAACAATATTGCAGTTATATCATGGCCGTTTGTACATAAAGGAGATATCATAACTGTTAATGCTTGTTTCTGATAACTGGAAAACATTGGAAAATATGGAAGAAAGATAAGTTGAATAGTGAAATGATTTGGAAAATATGGAAGAAAAGTAAGTCGAATAGTGATACGATATGGACAACATGGAAGAAAGGCAAGTTGAAATGTGAAATGATATGGAAAATAATGTAGAAAGATAAGTTGAATAGTGAAAAGATTTGGAAAATGTGGAAGAAAAGTAGGCTGAATAGTGAAATGCTTTGGAAAATATGGAAGAAAAGTAAGTCGAATAGTGATAAGATATGGACAACATGAAAGAAAGGCAACTTGAAAAGTAAGTCGAATTGTGATAAGATATGGACAACATGGGAGAAATAGGCAAGTTGAATAGTGAAATGATATGGAAAATATGAAAGAAAGGTAAGTTGAAATGTGAAAAGAGATGGAAAATATGGAAGAAAGGCAAGCCTAATAGTGAAAAGATTTGGAAAATATGGAAGAAAATTGTGAAAAGATATGGATAATATGGAAGAAAAGTTGGTTGAATAGTGAAATGATATGGGAAATATGGAAGAAAATTTGTGAAATGATATGGAAAATATGGAAGAAAAGTAGGTTGAATAGTGAAATGATATGGAAAATACAGAAGAAAATAGTGATAAGATAGGGAAAATAGGGAGGAAAAGTAAGTTTAATAGTGAAAAGATATGGAAAATATGGAAGAAACCCAAGTCGATTAGTGAAAAGATTTGGGAAATACGGAAGAAAGGCAAGTTGAATAGTGAAATGATATGGAAAATATGGAAGAAAATTGTGAAATGATATGGAAAATATGGAAGAAAATAGTGAAAAGATAGGGAAATATGGAAGAAAGGTAAATTGAATAGTGAAATGCTTTGGAAATTATGAAAGAAAGATAAGTTGAATAGTGAAATGATATGGAAAACACGGAATAAAAGTAAGTTGAAATGTGAAAAGAGATGGAAAATACAGAGGAAAAGTAAGTTGAATAGTGAAAAGATAGGGAAAATGGGTGGTGGTGGTGGTGGTGGTGGTGGAGGGGGTGGTGGTGGTGGTGGTGGTGGTGATGGTGGTGTCAAACATTTGTAAGAAATGTAATTATTGAAATAAATAATATAATTATGAAAATAAAATGGCGGGGAAGGGGCATATAACCAGTGAAAGGGCTAGTTCGTAGAAAATAATAAGGTTATAGGACGCAGATAATGAAAATAAAATGGCGGGGAAGGGGAAAATAACCAGTAAAAGGGCTAGTTCGTAGAAAATAACCAGTAAAAGGGCTAGTTCGTAGAAAATAATAAGGTTATAGGATGCGGATAATGAAAATAAAATGGCGGGGAAGGGGAAAATAACCAGTAAAAGGGCTAGTTCGTAGAAAATAATAATGTTATAGGACGATGATAATGAAAATAAAATGCTCGCAGGTGAATATGGTCATGGTCTGTCAAAAAGACAAAATGCCAATGACGATTCTGTCACCGTGTCAATTGTTCGGACGCAGACGTATAACAAGTCACCCCCTCTTCTGATTGGTTCAATTCTTACAATCTTTGAAATAAATAATGTAATTATGAAAATAAAATGGCGGGGAGATAACCAGTGAAAGGGCTAGAAAATGATAATAGGACGCGGACATCCAAGAGAGGTGGTGGTGGTGGCAAACTTTTGTAAGAAATGTTATTATTGAAATAAATAATGTAATTATGAAAATAAAATGGCACGAAAGGGGAAGTTTCCTATGGTTATAGGATGCATATTATTTAATATGGGAGCGAAGCTCCCATAGCCGGAAGATCACAAGGCCAACAGGGGTAAGGGTCCACTACGAAGTTAGGCGAGCACCAATGGCGCGAGAATTAGAACTAAAAACAAGTTTCTGGGTGAGGGTCTATTCTTAACAGTTAATTCTATACTATCAATGAGGAAGATCGATTGACGTCACCCAGCTTGCTTATGACGTCACTGAGAGGTTTGAAAGTACCATAGATCGATAGATAAATGAAAGCTACGAAAAATGTACGAAGTTACGAAAAAGGTACGAAAGGGCTTCGAAATAAGTTACCAAGTTACGAAAAAGGTATGAAGTTACGAAAAAGGTATGTAGTTACGAAAAAGGTACGAAGTTACGAAAAGGTACGAAGTTACGAAAAAGGTACGAAAGGGTTACAAAGATGGTACGAACTTACGAAAAAGGTACGAAGTTACGAAAAAAGTGCGAAAGGGTTACGAAGAGGTTACGAAATAAGTTACCAAGTTCTGAAAAAGGTACGAAGTTACGAAAAAGGTACGAAGAGGTTACAAAATAAGTTACAAAAGGCCTTGGTTACAAAGTTACCAAGTTACGAGATAATAACGCCACCTATCGGGATAATTTGCTATGACTTATAGTGATGCATTATATGAAAATGAAAGGGGCTAGTTCCAGTAACCATGCTAAATATGGGATGCGGACGTTCTAGAGAACACCCCAAGGAGACTTCTGAAGGGGTCACGTGATCTTCGGTCACTTCCGGTAGCCATGTTACTAATGTACTACTACTAAGAAAAAAACGCGAGAAAAAGCCGGACATGCGCAGAACATATTTTTGGTCAGGGTCACTTCCGGATAGGGCCTCTTTCGGTCATGTGACTGTGTCACTTCCGGTCAAAAAGGCCCCACTAGGGTGGATATTACGCAACTTCCGGTTGCGTATGCGCAGAACATGCTTCCGGACAGGGCACATGACTGACGTCACTTCCGGTCATATCACTTCCCGTCACGTGACTTCCAGTAGCACCTCACAGCACCTCCGCAAATGCTACTTGAGCTGTGCCCATATACTACTCAAATAGTTCATGGCACTGAGGGTCATATGGCAGTATATGGACCGGTCTGTCACCCAAAAAATATTATATGGACCGAAGCTTCTGAGGTCCACATAATATTTTGTTGGTGACGGACCGGTCCATATACTGCCATATGACCCGAAGTGACATGAACTATTTGCTATATTATACTTTTTATCTAAAATAATAATGCAGGTACCTGGTCGGTCCATACACTAAAATAGTGACCGGTCCATATACGAATATAGTGACTGGTTGCGCTAGCAAAGACAAATAGGGAAAATAAAAACGTAAAGTATGATATATATATATATATATATACTATATATTATTCTAAATTGTATGAACGACCCCACAGCCTTACTCGTTCAGAAAGAGTATCTTTTTTCTTCTCTTTCACGTTTGTTCCATAGTAAATGATATATAAGGACTTCTCGTTTCAATACCCGATGTTGATAAATGAATTCGTAATAAGAAGTTCATTTACTGACAACGCATCTGGTGGTGTAATGGGTAGCATGCTTGCCTCGAATGCGGTAGGTTGTTGGTTCGAGACCCCGTCAGGTCAAACCAAAGACTATAAAATTGGGACATGGGACTTCTCCGCTAAACACGTAGCAGTAAGGAGTAAGAGCAAAGACAGGTTGGCTCGGAAATAAGGATAATATGCCCGAATGGAATGACATGTCAGACTACCAGTGGACTGTTGTTTCAGTGAGATAGCACTATAAAAATCACTCATCGTGTTGATCTAGTACAAAGCGGGTATCACCATCTTCCTCTCATTAACATATAGCTTGTTTTCACCATGATATAGCTACAAATTCCTCATTTGGCGTTAAACGTCACTCATTTACTGACAAATAACAAACAGTCAACATCGATAAGAAGGTAAAAAGAACAAAATAATTTCAGTTTGGATTTAATCACAAATGAAAATTATATTAATTAACTCCATTTCATATTAAAACACTGACCCGCTAACACAACATAGAAATTCAACTACCTTAGGATCACTACCACGACAGCCCCTAATTAGTATTGTATAATTCGGATATATTTTCGTGGCCGTGATCGTATGATAGTTGGATTTACAACTACCTATGCAATCAGTGCCTATCACCACTATGGTTGTGAGTTCGGATCTCGATCAAGTCGAGGTGTACAACTTTATGTGATAAAGTTTGTCAATGACTTGCGACAGGTCGGTGGTATTCTCCGGATCCTCCGGTTTCCTCCACCAATAAAATTGACCGCCACGATTTAACTGAAATTGTTTTGAAAGTGACATTAAACACCATCAAACAAACAAACAAACAAACAAACAACATCAGATATTATGGAAAAGATAGTATGGGATTGTTTTGTTAACTGCATTGAACAACGGAGATGACCAATTAAATATGATTAAATAATTAACAAAGCAAATATAACTGGCAAATGTCCATGTTTTATTGAAGGTAAAGAAGAAAACAAAATCCAAGTTATTACAACATTTAAAAATAGTTTTCCGAAGGGGAAATGAAAGTTAAGAAATTTAGCACATGTAAAGAACTTTAGTTGACAACAGTACTCCATTTAGATGTTAATGGATTTCCGAACGTTTTAATAGAGATCACCAGCTTGTCTGCAACTTCATACTGTCCTGAAAATGCATAGGAAAAACATGAAAACAAAAATACAACAAAATATTTAATAAAAATTTCGATACACCAAACATTTTGTGATAAAGTTTGTCAGTGATCTACGACAGGTCGGTGGTTTTCTCTGGGTACTCCGGTTTCCTGAAATATATTTGAAAGTGGCGTTTAACACCATAATCCTAAACCTTAACCGTATTTTAGTTTTGTTTGCTTTAAACAGAAATGACTTGATGTAGTACTTACTAAACTCGTCGTATTATTGTGCTTTGTCTTGTCAGTTTTATTAGCATTTTTTTATTATTTTATATTCTTGTCAGTATTTGCGATAAAGTTAAACATAGTACCATTTGACTAAATACATGATTACCATCAAACATATTCCTTTTTCTGTGACTAACATGATGGGTGCCACGTGTGGAGCAGGAACTGCTTACATCTCCGGAGTAACCGTGTTCACACCTCGGATTTTAGTAGCTTTCATGCTGTTCAATCTTTAGTTTTCCGTGTAGTGTTTTGTACATCATTGTTTGTCCTTTTGTTTAGTTTTTGTATTGTCTGTATTTTTCTATTTACGGCTTCTGATTACACCTTTGGTATCTTCAAACTCTTCTGTGAAAGTAAAATATTTCTAATTGGAATTTGACAATATCTATAGTTGGGATCCACTTTATGAATAACGTGATGCTTCTTAATTTCCCAATTGTTAATTTTCCAATTCTCTGGTAAAAAAAACATATCATCTGCTGTAGTACATGAAGCATTGTTATCGTTTTGCATATTTCCATTTTTACTGCCAGGTCCGGGTGGAATGCTTTGTTGTTGAAATGAATTGAACTTAAGAATTGATTTTGCTTTTTGTTCAGATCTAATATAGCTTCATTCTCAAACTGACAGTGAGTAGCACATATACAGAGAAATTACAATAAGACATGTTACTAAATGTACATGTTTTACATATACAGAGAAATTACAATAAGAAATGTGACTAAATGTACCTGTTTTACATATACAGAGAAATTACAATAAGAAATGTTACTAAATGTACCTGTTTTACATATACAGAGAAATTACAATAAGAAATGTGACTAAATGTACCTGTTTTCTCATAGTGTCCAACGTTGTTGTTTGGACCGTACACTATATATGGGTATTTCATTCTCGGAAGCTTATCGAACTTGCAAGGGCGATAATTAGCCACTGGTGTATCAACTACCATCAACCATCCTTTATCATTGGGACATCCACCATAGTTACGATTTATATAGAAATGTCGATCAACCGATTTATCCCTTAAATAAGAGAAATAAGAAACATGAAGGTGAAGCTTTATTTTGATTTTTTTTAAACCGTATATAATACGAATTTATAATTAATTTGAAAAGTCTATTGTTTATTTTGTAGTCAAACGTTAATTTCTGTACCAAAATAACAGCTTTCAGAATAATTAGTTGTTCCATGGTGATTTTCTATGTGTCCGAGTGGGGCGAAATGTCTATCCGCGGACTGTTGTTTCAGTGAGCTACCACTATCAAATTACAACTGAGCTGTTAGTCTAGTACAAAGCAGACATCCTCATTGAAAATTAACTTGTTCTCTCCTTGATATAGCTGAAAAATCACTCACTCATTTACTCACAAGTCACAAGATAAGCATTTTACTAAAAATGAATTAAAATCTGATGAAAGATATTATGGCTCCTTTCGGTCGAGTTTATCCCAGAAACTAAAAGAGATAGATGAAATCCACCAGCGTACTATCTGAAGCCATTAATATTGTCATAACAATTCAATGATTAGCATATTGCAACAACAAAAATAAATAAAAACATTCAAATCGGATAAAAAAAATAAACTGTATTTTGAAACTTCTCCAATTTTTGTTCCCTGTTGTGTCAAAGACCGGTAATAGTTATACTCAATAGCTCTATATATTTTTCTGAAACGGGGTTTTCTAAAGGTTTAATTTAAATAATCTCATCAAAACAAATGAATAATAAATTATTTAGACTCGTATATAAAAGGAAACTCCATATTTTTCTCCTTCATGCCTTTTTTCTGTGGTGGATTTCCGAAAAAAAACCCATAAAGATTGTAGAGAACCACCTAATGAATATTCCAACTAAGTTTGGTTCCAATTGGCCTACTGGTTTCAGAGATAATCAACATGCAAAAGCATACGACGAACAACGATGACGTCGACGGACGCAAAGTGATGCCAATACCCCACATGATCCATTGGGTCAGTTGAGGTTAAAATAAAGAAAGAATTTAGCATACCCAATAATAGAGAAGAAATTTGTTTTGGATGATTTTGACAAGTCGCTGTAGGAGCTCTTGAGCAGTCTCTGTTTATCAAACCAATTCATATTTGTTGATCCAGTGCCGGCAAACACAAACACCTTGACGACATCACCACCTTTTATCAGCTCTATTTTCACCTAATAATAATAATAATAATAATAATAATAATAATAAAACTCTACTTACAAAAACATCATGTTAACTATCAGCTGATAATATGTGCTAGGGTTAGGGTGTATTATATAATAATAATAATAATAATAATAATAATAATAATAATAATAATAAAACTCTACTTACAAAAGCATCATGTTAACTATCAGCTGATAATATGTGCTAGGGTTAGGGTGTATTATATAATAATAATAATAATAATAATAATAATAATAATAAAACTCTACTTACAAAAGCATCATGTTAACTATCAGCTGTTAATATGTGCTAGGGTTAGGGTGTATTATATAATAATAATAATAATAATAATAATAATAATAGTAATAATAAAACTCTATTTACAAAAGCATCATGTTAACTATCAGCTGATAATATGTGCTAGGGTTAGGGTGTATTATATAATAATAATAATAATAATAATAATAATAATAATAATAATAATAATAATAATAATAAAACTCTACTTACAAAAGCATCATGTTAACTATCAGCTGATAATATGTGCTAAGGTTAGGGTGTTTTATGCCACTTTCAACAATATTTCAGTTATATCGTGACGGTCAGTTTTATTGGTGAGGAAACTGGAGTATCCAGAGAAAACCATCAACCTACCACAAATGACTGACAAACTTTTCTCACGCAATGTGTATCAAGTACACCTCGTCTGAGCGGTGTTCGAACTCACAACGTTAGTCATGGTATGCACTGATTGCATATATAGTTATAGATCCAACTACCAAACGATAACGAACATGACGGTCCCTCAGCTGATTAGATGTGGAATATATTGTATAAGTTTTTATTACATCTTTTATATTTAAAATTATCCATTTATAACTAAGCTTGTTGAACAGTAACACGACGGGTGTCGCTAGTGGAGAAACTGCCTATTCCCAGATCCCCCGCCCCGCCCCCGGAGAACCCGAGAGTCACCCCTGGTTTTTAGTGGGGCTCGATCTTTAGTTTTCATTGTATTATTTTGTACATCAATGTTCTTTTCTTTTTGTCCATTTGTCCTTTGATTTACAGCTTCTTATTGTCCCTTGGTGTCTTCAAACTTGTCTTGTACATGTAATTATATATATATTTGTATATAACAGAATATCTACATAAATAAGAGTGGCGAAAAAAACACATGTTATCAACTTAACATTGATAAAATAAAATTGGGAATCAACGTACAACTATTTTTTATTTTTTTTTCAAATAAATTTGTGAAAACCAAAAATGATATGTTGAATACGGTCATACTGCCACATAATAGAAAAATTTAAGGCAGCCACAAGCTATGTATATACTAGTAGTATAACTTGTGACCTACCCTGACACATTACGGTGAAGCAAAATCTGGACTTTTTAAATTAAAACAATATAATTTAGCTTTGGATTTTGAATTCAGCTTCAGTTTCAAGATTGAGTTTGAATTTATTTTTTAAATTTAGTTTTATTTATTTTCATTCTTTGTTTGCAGGATTTAATTCTAGTTTTTTAATCGTTCTGCATCGCAAACCAAATAAAAAAACACACAAAAAACCCCAACATTAATTAATTTAAAAAAAAACAATAATTAAGATTGGTTGGTTGGTTTATGGTGCTTATCGCCACTTTAAACAATTTTTCAGTTATATCATAGAGGTCAGTTTTATTGGTGGAAGAAACCACTGAACAACCGCAGAAAACAACAGTCCTGTCGTAAGTCACTGATAAACTTTATCACATAAAGAAGGTAAATGATGAACTAATATACACGTTATGTGCACAATTCCTTCTTTCTTAAATGTTATTACTTTTGTTTACCTCATCAATCTTGTGACCGTTCCACTTGTTGATTAAAGAGCTTCTTAGATGTCCAGAAGAACAATCTTGGTGTGTTATTTCAGATTTAGAATCAACTTTCTTGTACGCCCCCAACATTGACTGTCCATTTCCAGAACAAGCAACAAATATAGTCTGCCACCCTTTATGAATGAAAAGAAGGTTTTAAGGGATAGTTACTGTAAGTTTGGTATTTGTTTAAAAGTTTGTGTGCGTTGAAAGTTAATATATACCTTCAAAACATGAGTATGAAACAACGTTTGGCGAGATTCGACCAAAAACGTGTATTTTCGTTATTTTGTGTGCAGCTGGTCTCCCAGCATCATTAGTTATGCATGTTCCAATTTCCGTATTACATGCGCAATTGCAATTTCTTAGCCACTTCAGCATGAGTTTGAACTTTCAGTGCTTCCTTCAATTCCATATAACAGTCATGTTGGTGGCTTATGTTAATTCTTGTTTGATTATAATTCGCCAAACCTTCTTTCCTGCTTCTTTTTCTAGCAGAATCAGTTAAAATATTTGTACGACCGCGTGCAGGTTTTCCCTCGGCAGACACCCCCCCCCCCCCGCAAAAACAGACTTCGCACATGCGTAATATAAGGTCATATGAAGAGGGGCGTATTTTGTCGCCCAGACAGGAATTTATGATCGAGATGAGTTTTCATGAAAATAAAAGAGAATGGGTGAACTTTTTACTTTAAAACTCGATAATTAGTGTTAATTTATGTTCTTAAGGATTTACAAATTCTTAGCAATTTTTCTTTAATTTATTGAAGAATACCAACTTATATATAAAAATTCTTACCGTTTGTTTTCGCTGTATCTACATTCTGAATTCCTGGAATATCAAAATTTATATAAACCTTTATTACTGTAAGATGAAATCCCTCTAATATATGAAGAAGTCAAGAAAGAATTTTTTCAGATTTAGAATCAACTTTCTTGTACGCCCCCAACATTGACTGTCCATTTCCAGAACAAGCAACAAATATAGTCTGCCATCCTTTATGAATGAAAAGAAGGTTTTAAGGGATAGTTACTGTAAGTTTGGTATTTTGTTTAAAAGTTTTTTTGCGTTGAAAGTTAATATATACCTTCAAAACATGAGTATAAAACGTCGTTTTGGCGAGATTCGACCAAAGACGTGTATTTTCGTTATTTTTGTGTGCAGCTGGTCTCCCAGCATCATTAGTTATGCATGCTCCAATTTCCGAATTACATGCGCAATGGTAATTTCTTAGCCACTTCAGCATGAGTTTTAACTCTCAGTGCTTCCTTCAATTCAGTCCATTCAACTGCCATGTTGGTGGCTTAGGTTAATTCTTGTTTTATTATTATTCGCCAAACCTTCTTTTCTGCTTCTTTTTCTAGCAGAATCAGTTAATATTTTCGTACGTACCGCGTGCAACAGACACCCCCCCCCCCCCCGCAAAAAAACAGACTTCGCGCATGCGTAGTATGTGGTCAGACGGGAATTTATGATCGAGATGAGTTTTCATGAAAATAAAAGAGAATGGGTGAACTTTTTACTTTAAAACTCGATAATAGTGTTAATTTATGTTTTTAAGGATTTACAAATTCTTAGCAATTTTTCGTAAATTTATTGAAGGATATCAACTTATATATAAAAATTCTTACCGTTTGTTTTCGCTGTATTTACATTCTGAATTCCTGGAATATCAAAATTTATATAAACCTTTATTACTGTAAGATGAAATCCCTCTAATATATGAAGAAGTCAAGAAAGATATTTTTTTTGTAAATGGAAACTAAATGGCGCATCATGTTCCGAATATCTTGAAAATCAACTTGATAAGCTAATGTTCAATTAGTTTTACCAATGAAAATGATAAAATATTTATAATAGCAATTATCCAGAAATTGTTTTGTTGGAATATTTACGTAGATCGTCACTATACAAGTAAGACACGTCAATGATTACGTATCGTATGGTGATATCTAAGTGTTGTACTACTTTGGGACACTTTAACTTAGGAATAGCAAGTCAAAAATAAACATTAGAGAAAACCGAAGGGGCAGTCAAGAATGAACAATCCAGAGACACTGGCAGCATTGTGCACGCGAGACACAGAACGAAGACAAACAAATCAAAAACACAACACAGAAAACTAAAGAGATATGGAACAAGGACCCCATTAAAAACTGGGGTGAACCTGGGTTCTTGTGAAGGGAGCAGTTATTACTTCTAAAAACTAAAGAGATATGAAACAAGGACCCCATTAAAAAAAACTGGGGTGAACCTGGGTTCTTCTGAAGGGTAATTAGTTATTACTTCTAAAAGCTAAAGAGATATGGAACAAAGACCCCATTTAAAATTGGGATGAACCTGGGTTCTTGTGAAGGGTAAGCAGTTATTACTTCTATTACGACACACGAAGTGCACTGCGTATGATACTCGTATAGTTAAGTCAGGTATATATCCAGCCTCTACCCAGGGTTGTCGGTCCTTACATTGGAGAGAATATAAGGACCGACAAATCTGGGTAGAGATTGGTATATATCATGTGGAACTCGAGGTCACCATTACAAGTGGAAAGATAGATAATCGGCAGATTGACTATGAATAGGATAAAGGAAAATGTACAAATCCTTATTCCTACATAAGGATGTCAGAATGTATAAATTAAGTAATATAATTAAATTTCAATTACCATTTTAATATTTGAATTAGTTAAAATGGAATACAAATAATGTTCATATATTTCATCGACCTCTTCTACTTTCGTTTTCACCCTTGTTTCATGTTTTCTATTTTCCAGTAATTTCATTGGTGTAATACCTTTATGAATCCTATATATTGATGGATATCATTCAATGGCCATGATGTTTCCTAACTAAGTTGATATAGAAATCCTGATAAGTGTGGATGAGAAGCATTTCGCTATAAGCTTGCATTGAAATATGAATATAATACATTTGTATCCACTGTATTAATTGCTGAATTAAGAAATAATAGCAAAGATTGGTTTGATCGCAGTCAGAAAGATACGTCCAAAATGGAGTAAAATCACTACCTTGGACTAGTGATCTGGTACATTTGTCACCACCAAATCAGCACGTTCTCATTGTGATATAGATGTGAAATTGCTTTCATGACCTTCAGCTTTCACTGGATATTTAAGGTTTTTAGTTTATCTAACTTCAGAATGTTTATATTGGATTTGACGACCACCATACCAGCAAATAAATGTTGGAGAATACCGAAAGGGCAATCAAAAAAGGATAATCCAGAGAAACTGGCAACACCAGGTGCACAAGACGAAGAAAAACAAAGCAAAAACACAACACAATATGTGTTGGACTCCGCTATACGCAAACAAAGCAAATAATGTAAATAAAACATACACCCTCCTACAAATAACTGGAGGTAAGGACGAACCTAACATCGTTTTTATGTGGAAATCGTAACAAGGGTGAACTCAGATGCTCGCGAAGGTAAGGAGTTCCTCCAAGACCAATTATCTAGAATAAACTATCTTAAAAATGTAGATATGAAATTTATTGCAAGCAAGGAGTTTACGGAATTATCTTCGCCAAGTCCGATCACGGTCAAAAATTAGAAAGCCACATAATACTAACATCTTGAAAGCAAGGAATCCAAAGTGCCTAATCAAGATAGCAAAAATTAATAAATATATAATGGAAACAACGGTAGTCAAATCTGTTTATAAACGCCACTCAAGGGAACCTGAAAATGTGGCCTTTATGATCAGTTGTTCTTTATATACAGCTTGATAGTATATGCACTATTCATTAATGGGAAAAAATGAGACTATCCTTTATAGCCAGTAATTTGCTATATAGAGGTGACCTTTAATGCAGGTTTGTCTGTATAGTATAATATATAATGCATATCACAAATATTAGACTTACCCTTGATTTCTTCTAAAAGCTCCCGTTTTAAATCAGCCTTTACTTTGGCTACTTCTTGCTGTATTAATACTCCCAGTGCTCCATTAGCGGCAACACATTCATAAACTACAGAAAAAACAGCACAAATTATCAAGCAAGTTTTATAATACATCGTGTTAGTTGAAATGATCTCACGAATATACAAAATGACATATGAAAACCATCTTATATAAGCAACAATAAAAGTTTGATAAAATTACGCCACTAAATGTTTTCACCGTTGTTAACCAAACCCTTTCTAAGAAGAATGTAAAACAGAAACCGCTAATACCATGCATATCCTTATTGTCACATATTTTATGACGATAGTATAAAATATTGTAAGGTAATAAGAAACAAATATGATGTACAGGATAAGTTATTAACTTATACTTATGAAAATTGTAGTGACGTAATTGCAAATTACAGCATAGCCTATTAGAACGCGCTACATGGGATTCATAATTTACAGAATGTCCATGCATCGCATCCGTCCTGATGTGTTCATTTGCAGAGTCGTTCATAACACAAAACGGGGCGATTTCGAATCCCACTCAGGCAAGGTGTACTCGATACAACATTATGTGATATAGTTTGTCAGTGGTTTTCTCCAGGTACTCCGGTTTCCTCCACCAATAAAACTGATCGCCACGATATAGCTGAAATATTGTTGAAAGTGGCGTTAAACATCATAACCCTAACTATAACCCCACACAAAATGGGTCAATGAAAGCATTGTACTATTAGGTAATGAAAGCATTGTACTATTAGGTAAGTCTAACACCCGTTATGGTTAACTAGTTGATAATAACATTTCCATTCAATTTAATTTAATATAATACAAGTGTGGACACAGAATTGTATTGTCCTAAAGGCAAGTGTGGATGTCAATATTTCATATTATTAACTTTAAAAAAAAAATTCATGGACACAGGGGTCCTGGATTTTTTTTTAATAAAAAACTAATGCTGGATTACTATTTTTACTTAAAGTCCGGTTCTGTGTTTTTATTTCAAATTTTCATCATAGCTCCCCCCCTCCCCCTCCCAAGGGATATACAATTGTATCATTAATAATAAATTAATAAATAATAAATTCAGATTTTCTATTTAAAATGAATCTCATTTACAAAACCACTGACATTTGTTCAATTTTTAACGCTGATTTAAGCTTTAGTCGCAACAATTTTTAATTTTTCTCTTTAAACTGTCGAAACATAACATTTATTTAACTGTAAAATTCACTAATAAAATTCAAGTGATATAACCAGGATGTATAAATCGTGAAAATCGTATTTCGTCAATTAATATCATTTTTATTCATTTCTTTATGTAGGTGTGAGAAAGTATATTTATGTCACGAAATCCTTTAGCTCGAGTAATAAAAACGTAGATATCTTAATTTAGTGCGCACGACACGTTTCTGGAAAGACCTTCATCAGGTACGCTCAAAGTCAAAATTGGAAATTCAACTAATTCTTATAATCTTTCGTAACAAGTAAACCAAAGGGTCTAAATAGGAAAGCCAAAATCAGCTTACTTAGATATGCCTGAGGGAGAATGACATTATTGATAATACATTACAGTATTTATTTTAAGGAACGTAAATACTTAATATATATTTAAATTTATTGTTTTTTCCCTTATACAACTCAATAAATATCTATTCAAAATATTATTACACCAATATGATTCAAACAAACAAACAAACAAATACTTTATTATCCCCAGACACTATACCGTGTACAAGGGGTCAAAACATCAAACAAATACATAGTAGTTAGACATTTACAACATAAATACATAAAAACTCAATACATTGAAATAGACAATTGCAATTAGAAATTTACAATAATATACAAATAGGGTAGCTTGACTCAAACAACGTCACGTGCAGTTCGTGGCAAGAATGTAAACATTTATACTACACGTGGCAGTATATACAATTATGTAATTTGTAGAGTGTTGTTAAGTTTTTATTTATTTGTGTGGGATTACATATTTTAAAGTATGCAGGGTAAGTACTATTTTTTTTTTTTTTAATTATTAGTTTAATTCCATGTTCTTGTGAGTAAAAAAAATGAAGAAAAAAAAAAAATGCCTAAACATATAAAATGTGCTAAAACATTGGAACCATTAATATAAAACTGAAAAGGATATTACCAATTACAAATATTTAATAATTTTTCTAATGAATCCACATATTTTACGATACAACGTTACATTACATAGTGATAGCATCCCTTTCAATTTATATAACGAAGGATTTCTTAAGTAATATTCCGGGATAAATTTTGTTCGTAGTTCATTAATTTGTGGATATGAACAAATAAACAAATAATGAAATTCATTTCCAATTTCTAGGTTACATAAATGACATTTCCTGTTTTGTTTCAGAATATTTGCCCATCTACCAGTTTCGATAGGAAGTTTCAAATTCGAGCATCTCAGTTTACACATATATATTCTATCAGATGGGTGTAACCTAATAAGATAAGGTTCTAGCTTAAATTCGGTTTTTAAAATACCATAAAATTCACCTCGTGAAGAACTATTAATCTGTTGAAACCAATGCTGAATATACTGGTCTAACAACTTTTGTTTTAGAACAGACTTTAATACATTTCTATTCATATGTATCTGATCATTCCAAATGAAACTAAGTCCACACTCATCAAAGATTGATTTGACGTATGTAATCCATTTAAAATGTATGGGATTACTTTGATGAAGTTTGAACATAAGTCTATACATGATACTGGAAAGTTTATTATTATTACATAACATTTTATTCTAAAATGTAGCCATTCTCAACTTAATAATAATTTCAACAGGAAAACGACCAATTTCACCGTAGACCATGAAATTTGGTGTACTGCTTCTTAAGTTTAGAATTCTTTTACAATATTGCAAGTGCATTTTTTCTATGCCCTGTTTATTTTCAAATCCCCATACTTCACAAGAGTAAACTAAAATTGGAGTAATAAGTGAGTCAAATAGCTTTAATTGTAAGTCAATCGGGATGGCTAAGTTTCTTATTTTTCTGTATAAAGCATATAATGCTTTATTTGCCTGATCTAACAATTTCTTTCGAGCTGTACAAAAATTTCCATTATAATTAAATATAACCCCTAGGTATGAGTACGAATCTTGTAAATCTATAGCCTGACCATATATTTTAAAAACAACATTAGTTTTATATTTCTTTTTGCTAAACACTACAATTTTTGTCTTATTCGTATTTACAGTGAGTTTCCAAATGTTGCAATACTCTTCAAAAGCTGATATTGCCTCTTGAAGGCTTTCTGCCGATTCAGATAAAATTACAGTGTCATCTGCATAAAGTATTATAAATATTTTTAAATAACATGCAATTGTGTCTTGACATTTTTTAGATATTTGTTCAAGATCACTGATATTATTTTCCAAGAAAAAGGTTTCCAAGTCGTTCAAAAACAATGAGAACAGAAAAGGATACATATTTTCCCCTTGTTTCACCCCTACCTCACTATTAAAAAATACAGAACATTCTTCTCCTTTTCGTATACATGTTTTGATATTTTGATACATATTATATATAACTTTAAAATTTTACCCTGTATATTTGATTTTTGTAGTTTTTGCCACAATCCTATTCGCCAAACTGTGTGGAATGCACTTTTGAAATCAACGAAAGAACAAAAAGAAAAATACATCGCTATTAGAGAGTGTAAAACAAAAATATTGTCTACAGTTGAAAACCCACTTCTAAATCCAGCCTGTGCCCCCGAAATTAGCTCGACCTCATCTGCAAATTTATTTAATCTATTGTTTAGGACGGCAGTAAATGTTTTACTAAGACAAGAATTAAGTGTTATTCCTCTATAGGAAGCTGGGTCTAACTTGGAACCTTTATTTTTGTATATAGGGATCATAATACCTTCAGTCCAGCTCTCTGGTATAATACCTTTGTCTAAAATAACATTAAATAATAAAACATATATTGCCAACATATCATCTAGTGTATATTTAATGTATTCGTTGAGTATATTATCACTGCCAGCAGACTTACCATTCTTTAATTTTTGTACAACTGACTTTATTTCATCTGCTGTTATGGGAGAATTTAAAATGTCCTCAATCTCTGGAGAAAGATTATCAATATTAATATCTATATCAATATTGTTATTATCATTATCAATATTTGTATTTAGATTTTTAAAATAGTCATACAGTGTTTCTATGGATATATTAGATTGATCATCCTTTTTATTTTTTGCAAACCTGTTCAAAATTTTCCAAAAGTCTTTTCCGTTATATTTGGAGGTATTTCTCAGTTTATTTTCTAATTGTAATTGATAATCATTGTATGCCTTGTTTGTTGTCTGTTTATATTGTTTGCTGCAATCCAGTAACTGTTTTTTGTTTATCTCGTTTTTAAACCGATTGTAAAGTTTTCTTGCTTTGTGAAATTTTTTCCTAGATTCATAACATTTTTTGGTGTACCAGGGTTTCGAGTTCGGTTTTAGTTTTGATTTAAATGGTTTGTTTGTGAATGTTTGACTAGCGGTTTTACTGAAGACATCATTAATTTTATTTGTAATATCATCAATCTCTTGTTGCGTACAGCGATCACGTGCTTGTATATTTTCCAAATCATTTATAATTGTGGTTAGCAGACCTTGACTGTTGTGAACTGTATTGACAAACTCATTTCTTTTGTTATCGAACCATTGTGTTTTTGTCGGGTGTTGTGACGTGTTACTGTTATTTATGTTTGGAGTAACAGACGATTGCAAAGTGAGTGTATTGGGTTATGTACATCTGACAGCAAAGGATCGAAATCTTGTATTTCGAATTCTTTCACTAAGGAAAACAATTTTGACGACATCAAAAAATAGTCTATGACACTTGTGTTTTTGCAAGTTCTTTTTCCGATTCCTTTATCCAGGCCTATGCGAGCATTTGCGATGTATATATTAAGTTTTTTACAAAAATTTAATAATTTAAACCCATAGTTATTTGGTTGACAGCTACACTGAGATACTCTAGATAATGGAACATCCTGATTTTCCAAATTTTCATAATCTAACATATATGACAAAACATCGTCATCACTATCTAAATTAAATAAATCTAATAACGTTTCATCAGGTATAATGAAATCATTTAGAGTACCGGTCTTTGCGTTAAAATCACCAACAATTGCAGAATGCATATTTGAATCTTTCGATAATGCAATTAACTCCTTTTCAATTTCGTCAAATGATTCTGAATTAGAATATTTCGAACCTTCTGGAGGTACATAAACACAACCAAGGATAATATCATTTTGTAAGTCAAATGCTACATTGGATATTTTTACCCACTGTACAAATTAACTTTCACTCTGGATAAAGGAGAGACAATTTTCCAATTTGCTTTTATAAATTATTACTATACCACCTGATTTTTTACACATTTTTTTTCTATTTTTTGTAATATATGAGTATCCATTTGGGACATTTAATATATCCAGATTATCAAGTTTTGTTTCTACAAATATTATAATATCATGACTTACAATAATATCTGTAATTTCCTGAAATTTAAGCTTACTTTTTAAACCACATACATTTAAATAATATATTTTCAAAAAATGTTCATGCTTTCTATTTACAAAATTGTCAGAATTATTGTTTTCTGTAGTGTAGCATTGTCCCCTTGTACACCTGTCCTATCCACGAGTAACCGGTGGCTGTACATTCATCGGAACGGCGGCTGGTGGCGGCGGAGGAGGTGGTGGATGATTGAAAGATGAAACAAATGGCCTAGGATAAAACCGTCTTTTGTTAATGTAAAGTCTATCTTCTTTTAACACAGCCTCATGTCCTTTGCCACGCGCATCTTTCATTATAGGTACTAACTGTCTTCTTCTATCTATAATTTCTATTGGATATTGTTCATGCACTATGAACTGTTTATTGTTTTTCAATTTCGCAATGGCCTTACTTAATACTTTGTTCCTATCTTTCCTCCTCTCGAACTTAGCAACTATTCCTCTAGGACTTTTATCTTGTTTTGGCTTGAGCCTATGCACCACATGAAAGTTTATCTCATCCTCAATGCCTAATTCTGACTTGATGAAATCTTTGATTTTACCTTCTGTATCCTCAACTGGATGATAATCATCAGGAATACCTTTGAAGATGAGATTATCCCTCATTGATCTGGACTGTTGTTGGACAACTCTTTCCTTTAACTCACAGTTTTCCTCATAAAGTTTCATGTTTTGTCTATCTATGTCTTGCACTTTGCTATGCATGTCAGTTAAACCCTGGTCCATTGTACTAAAATTGATTGTGTGTCTTTTCAATTGTTCTCTTATATCTAATATTTCATTATCAATTGTCTGACAATGTGTTTCCATGTTTACAAGCCTAGATAATATGTCATCCAAAAGATCAAGTTTTTTAAGTCTATTTGTCACTTCACTCATGAATCGTTCAAGATCTGGGAATGCAGGCGAAGGAGGTGGCAGTGACATACTGGGCAACTGTTGAAGTGGACTATATATCATATGAGCAGGTGTGGTATGTGGCACTGGTGGTTGATATGGCGTGAAAGGATAACCAGGAGGTGCACCATAAAGTGTCTGATGAGCAGCGGAATATACATTACTGGTTGGTAGAGAGAGTTCTGATTGTGGTGTGGTACTGACAGGCTGTTGATTTTGTTTTTGTTTGGAGTCGGAACTAGAATTGTCAGCCATCTTGGAATATCTACCTGGCGAAGGTGTTCCAGTTTGTTTACCTTTACGTTTTGAGCTATTTTTTCTATTCTTTGCCATTCAATTCATGATTTAAAGTCATTAAAACATCTCACTATGTATGTATTATAAGTGGAATATACTTCTACAGAATTTTATGATAATTTTCATTACAAACTTTCATAATATATATGAGCCGATATTTCCTGACTTCTAACCCTGTCGCCATCTTTATCTAAATATATATATTTTCATATTTTGAAAAACATGTGCATCATTTAACCAACTGTGAAATACGTATGTCAATTAAACAAGAACAAAAATATCTATTATTGTCACACACGACACCCCATAAAGTGCAGAATTATCAATAACAAATTGCACAATATACAATATGATTACATAAATAATGATATTAATTTGAGCAACATATACATTGGATATATATATTGATGATGAAGAACAGCTTACAAACTGTGCTCCTCTTCCTTTATTCGTATGAGGCAAGCTTCGTAGAGGGGATTCTCAATAAAAAAGAAAGAAAAAAAGTTAACCCGATCCTTTAATTTCACGTTCTGCTATATAGATGATGTCCTTTCACTGAATAATTATAAGTTTGGCCATTTTGATGATCGCATATATCCTATTGCGCTTGAAATAAAAGATACCATATATACAGCTAGGTCTGTTTCATACCTTGACATACATGTACTCATGGAAATTGACAGTGAGGGGTGGTTAAGAACGAATCTTTACGACAAAAGAGATGATTTCAAATTTCCCATTGTGAACGTTCCATCTATATGTAGCAACATTCCAGCAGCACCTGCTTATGGAGTCTATATTTCTCTGTTGGCCCGATAATCCATAGCTTGTGATTCCTATCAAGATGTCCATGACAGAGGATTCCTTCTAACAAAGAAGATACAGAAACAAAGGTTCCTATTTGTTAAGTTGAAGACACCACTGCGAAGTTTTATGGTCGCAACCACGACTTGGTTAACCGTTACGAAATATCTGTGTCACAAATGACCACGGATATGTTCGCCCCCGTTTTCTTACTTGTCTTATTTGGGTTCGTGTTGTTAAATGTTGTGAAATTACATGTCTTCACGTTTTTAGTTCCGTGTTGTTATGTCCGTTACGATTTCCGCGTAAAATCGATGTTCAGTTCATCTTAGCTCCCATTTGTTATATTGGGGATTTATGTTTTGATTATGTTTTTTGTATTTATTTACCTATACTGGTGTCTAGCACGATGTTCATGTCAGATGATGTTCGTGTCATTTAACAGTAACACGACGGGTGTCACTAGTGGAACGGGAACTGTCTACCCTTCCGAAACACCCCCGTTTTAGTGGGATTCGCGTTGTTCGATCTTTAGTATTTTTGTAGATCGTTGCTTGTCTTTTTTCTGTTTGCCATTGTGTTGTCTGTCCTTATTTGATTTGCGGATTCTGATTACCCTTATGGTATTTCTAAACTTGTCTGATTAATTTCGAACATGTTTCGTTTCTGTGTTATGTTATGAAAAGAAAGTTTAAACAGCGATGGTCAACAATTCCACAAATATCAACAAAACGAACTATCATCTCTCACATTCACTCACTGAACATATGTTTGGTGTTAATGGTCTGTATTCGTACTCACACAAAGGCAGTTCCACATTCATTTTAGGGTATGGGTTATTCTCATTACTGAAAGAATCTCTGTTACTGAAATGGAGAACATCAAAATATTGCTATAATTTGTGTGTAGTGTGAAATTGGAAGTCTCACTTATTCATTTACATCCACACCTGTTTTTTTAATAGCAGAATTTCAATTTAAATGAAATTATCTTTTGACATATTTTATTTTCATCTGTCAATTTGGAGCCATTTATAAAAAAGATTGAAGTTATCAAAGGGGTAATCAGAAACCGTATATCGAAGAACAGACAATAGAATGCCCGAAAGAAAAAGTACAAAAGGACAAACAACGATCTCCAAAACATACACATAAAACTATAGATCGAATAACACGAACCCCACTAAAAATCGGGGGTGAACCCAGGTGCTCCGGAGGGGTAGGCAGTTCCTGTTCCACTAGTGGCACCCGTCGTGTTAATCTAGTTACAAAGCCGGTGATAAGTAATATATAACAATTTAATGAAATAGCAGATATCTGATTTATCTAGCTAATATATCGAACTTTCTTGAATTTTGTAATATCCATTCTTATTGTCTTTATATATGGATCCTGGAATATTTCTTACGCAATATTCTCACAGTATATCATCACATTCAAAAATATTTCAGTTATATCGTGGATGTCAGTTTTATTAGTGGAGGTAACCGGAGAACCAGGAGAAAACCAGCGACATGCCGGAAGTCACTGACAAACTTTATCACCAATCATGAATATGACTTATATTCTGTTTATTATGAAAATTGTAAAAATTGTAATACTAAGTAATTACGCTTAATTTAAAAAAATGATTTAAATTTAAAGTTTAATTTAAATATGTGTTTATTTTAATAAAAAAAGAAAACAACAAGCAAATACAGTCAACAATATAACTTTACATGAAATCATTTAATTATAAAACGTGTTAAATTATACATTTAAAATTAAAGTTTAATTGAAATATGTGACTATTTTGATAAAAAAAAACAACAAAAAACAACAACAAAACAAGAAAAAAACAGTCAACAATATAACTCTAAAATAAAATCATTTCCTAATACCACATGTTAATTAATACAATACCTACTAAATACTACAATACTATATTACGTTTAATTTAAAAAAAAATCATTTCCTAATACCACGTGTTAATTAATACAATACCTACTAAATACTACAATACTATATTACGTTTAATTTAAAAAAAAATCATTTCCTAATACCACGTGTTAATTAATACAATACCTACTAAATACTACAATACTATATTACGTTTAGTTTAAAATAAAATCATTTCCTAATACCACATGTTAATTAATACAATACCTACTAAATACTACAATACTATATTACGTTTAATTTAAAAAAAAATCATTTCCTAATACCACGTGTTAATTAATACAATACCTACTAAATACTACAATACTATATTACGTTTAGTTTAAAATAAAATCATTTCCTAATACCACGTGTTAATTAATACAATACCTACTAAATACTACAATACTATATTACGTTTAATTTAAAAAAAAATCATTTCCTAATACCACGTGTTAATTAATACAATACCTACTAAATACTACAATACTATATTACGTTTAATTTAAAAAAAAATCATTTCCTAATACCACGTGTTAATTAATACAATACCTACTAAATACTACAATACTATATTACGTTTAATTTAAAAAAAAATCATTTCCTAATACCACGTGTTAATTAATACAATACCTACTAAATACTACAATACTATATTACGTTTAGTTTAAAAAAAAATCCAAATTAAAGTTAAATTTAAACATGTTTATTTTGTTAAAAAAACAACAACAACAACGTCAACAATATAACTTTAAATAAAATCATTTAATAATAAAACGTGTTAATTAACACAAGACCAACTAATACTACAATACAACATATCTTTTAAGTGTCTTTAACCATCAATCAAATTTAATTACTAATTGACACAACACATATATTTATTATTAATGGCACCGCCTTTATTACACGACTAGTTACCTATAACCTTATATACATGATATTGTCATATGTGTACTGATTAAGAACGTCGCTGTCCATCGTTTGTGCGGTATAAGGGAAAATAAGACAAAAAACATTAGGATATAGGATTATTCGATATGAAAGCAAGATATTATGAAGATATAGAAAACGCAAGATCACCGCAGGTAACATCTCAAATAATTTAAATTAAATTGAAAAAATAGTAAATTATATATAAGTATATAGATATTAGCGTACCTGTGTGCATTTTATGCAAATTTATTTTTAGTTTTACTCGACAGTTTATGAGACTCAATTGTATGTAGCTAATTTCAGTGGAGACAGCCACAGAGTAAAAAATAAAAAAAATTCTAAGACTTTTTAGACCCCTAAAACTAGTGTAATTTCGCCTGGTTTTATTGAAGTGTCTACCAAGCCAGAAAGGTGAGCGGTCATGTATCTATGTTAGGAGTATCATATTTGTCCCTTTCTACGATTTTTCTATTGGATTTTGAAACTGTTCCGATTATGTGGTATATCTTTTCGGTTTTCATTTTAGTTTTTATGAAATGAATTGCAATAATCTAAATGTCCATAATATCTCACATCTTTAACTGTACAATGGATAATATACCTATTCGTTAAGGATATATGTGCTATTCATGGCAAGGAATGTCATTAATCTGAAAATAGATAGTGTGTGGTCGGCTGGGCCACAAATCTACCATTTTATCTATTTTTGTCATAGTGTTTAACCATGATGTCCATTCCCGACTTTCTTTATGAACATTGTATGTTAAATGTTCAAGGAGTAATAGAACGAAAAACAATATCTCGTCGTCGGACTAGTTCAAATATGTAATAGAAATATCGTAGAAAAGGAGGTAAAATCGTTACCCTTAAAAACAATTTTCATAACCGCTTATTTTTCTGGCTTGGTACATGTACTTCAATACAATATAGAGAGGTGGCTTGGTACATGTACTTCAATAGAATCTAGAGAGGTTAAGTTAGTTTTATGGAACCAAACATGCATGAGCAAACAAGAAAGATAATCAACAAGTAAATGTTTTTCATTTAACCATTTAACATTTATATCTATATTATTACTTGAACGTTTATCATTATAAAGTTTGACACTTCTTTAATGTTAACTATGACCACTTACTACTTAGATTTGGGCTCATAAAACAAACTTAGCCCTACCTTACTTTGCATCGAAGTATATTCACCAATCCAGCAAAGTGACTCGTCATGTAGTTGTGTGTTAGGGGTATGTACCAGCAAAATGACCCGTCATGTAGTTGTGTGTTAGGGATATGTACCAGCAAAATGACCCGTCATGTAGTTGTGTGTTAGGGGTATGTACCAGCAAAATGACCCGTCATGTAGTTGTGTGTTAGGGATATGTACCAGCAAAATGACCCGTCATGTAGTTGTGTGTTAGGGGTATGTACCAGCAAAATGACCCGTCATGTAGTTGTGTGTTAGGGGTATGTACCAGCAAAATGACCCGTCATGTAGTTGTGTGTTAGGGGTATGTGCCAGCAAAGTGACCCGTCATGTAGTTGTGTGTTAGGGATATGTACCAGCAAAATGACCCGTCATGTAGTTGTGTGTTAGGGGTATGTGCCAGCAAAATGACCCGTCATGTAGTTGTGTGTAAGGGGTATGTGCCAGCAAAGTGACCCGTCATGTAGTTGTGTGTTAGGGGTATGTGCCAGCAAAGTGACCCGTCATGTAGTTGTGTGTTAGGGGTATGTGCCAGCAAAGTGACCCGTCATGTAGTTGTGTGTTAGGGGTATGTGCCAGCAAAGTGACCCGTCATGTAGTTGTGTGTTAGGGGTATGTGCCAGCAAAATGACCCGTCATGTAGTTGTGTGTTAGGGGTATGTGCCAGCAAAGTGACCCGTCATGTAGTTGTGTGTTAGGGATATGTACCAGCAAAATGACCCGTCATGTAGTTGTGTGTTAGGGGTATCGATTTGTCCTCCTTCTATGAGTATCTTTTGAATTTTTGGACTGTTGTGACAGTGGGATATTTTACGTTTTTCATTTTATTTTATCCCATAGCAAAATATTTTTATTTGTGTAGTTTCCATGATAAATTGGTATAGATACATCCTGTTGTGTAAGAATACATTATTATTGTATACAATACACCCAAGTTATTATTATTTTTCCTTTGAATTTTCCATTAGAAACGGAGTAGGCAATGTCTGCATAACATGTGCTTCAAATGTACTTGTTTTTAATGGTATTTTTTATCGACATTAGTGTTTTTATGATAATAAAGTAATAGAATTGTACATGTATTAATGTGATAGTCATTATCATTATGTGTTAAGTATATCTATTAACAGTTCCTAAATATTGCCCGATTGTCGCTACCCTGTTGAGCCCTTTTTGCTGTTTGGTTGTCCAATCCTTTGACATTATGCGTACCTGATGAATGTTATTCCAGAAACGCGTCACACACACTAAGTAATACATCTACGTTTTTCTTCTAACCTGTATTTTTGCTTTATTGTTGACACACATCCCAATAAAGGGGGATGGGGGTGTGTAAAACTGTTTAACCACCTCTCCACTTGTCACTGAAGTGTATGTACCAATAAGACAGGACAGTCAGTAGTCATTCATATATGTGTGATAAGGGTATCAATTTTCCCTCTGTTTCTACGATTTTTCGATTGGATTTGGAATTGTTTCGACGGTATGGTACAGGAACTGCTTACCATTCGCGAGCACTGGGTTTAGTCCCCGGTATTTCTTGGTGGGGTCCGTGTTGGTCTTCTTTTTAGGATTAGCTTTCGGTATTGTATGGGTTTTTGTTTGTCTTCATTCTCTGTCTTGTGCTCAATGTTACCGATGTCTCTGGATTGCCCATTCTTATTTGCCTCTTTGGTTTTCTATAACGTTTATTTGTGTTTAACGTTATTATTTATCACAGAAATCCCTAGAAAACTATATGTATCTGATAGATAAACAAACGATACAACAACTAGTCAAGGTGTGTCAAAAACAAGACGATGTTTAACATGAATCTAGGTAAATGAAATTAAAAACAATTAATTGACAGTATACTTTAACATTTGACATACCTGCCTGTTATTGGTAAGACAACTGACACTAATTAATAAAATTACATGTTACATATTGTACATCAATAAAAGTTACTTTTTTTATTATCATAATCAATTTTATTTAAGGAAAATTGAAAATAAATTTAATAGAAATTAAAAATATAGTAATTTCCTTTTCTACGGGGATGTCGTATCAAATACCATGTGCTAGGAAGGGATAGATCTTATTTTGTTAAAAAAAAAAACTCACTCTGATTCCATCAAAATGCTATCTGAGACTGATATCATCAACATGCTCAAGTTTTTGATTGACAACATATTTGCTATGCTTGGTGGATGTGTTTTACATATGGGTACAAACTGTGCTGCTCTTCTCGTAGACTGGTTCCGTTATTCGTATGAAGCATGCTTCATATAGGGGCTTCTCAAGAAAAACGAAAAGAAGCTAGCCTGATCCTCTAATTTCGCGTTCTGCTATATAGATGATGTCCTTTCACTGAATAATTCTAGGTTTGGCGATTTCGTTGATAGCATCTATCCGATTGAACTTGAAATAAAGGATACCACAGATACAGATAGGCTTGCTTCATACCTTGACCTACACCTCAAAATTGACAATGAGGGACGGTTAAGAGCGAAACTTTACGACAAAAGAGATGATTTCAATTTTCCCATATTGAATTTTCCATTTATATGTAGCAACATTCCAGCATCACCTGCATATAGAATATATATCTCTCAGTTGATGAGATATCACAGAGCTTGTGGTTCATATCAGGAATTCCTTTATAGAGGATTGCTACTGAACCAAGGGTTCCTCTTGGTTAAGGTGAAGTCATCACTTCAAAAGTGTTACGGTCGCCACCACGACTTGCTTGACCGTTATGAAATATCTGTGTCACAAATGACCAAGGATATGTTCCATTTGTCGTACACACTTCTCGGTCCTTTTCTCATTCATGACTTATCACCGGGTTTGTAACTAGATTAACACGACGGGTGTCACTAGTGAAGTAGGAACTTCTTACCCTTCCGGAGACAATGAATAATCACTCACATCGTTATTCAATAATATACATTAATATGTCAATATATATTTGTAGACTTTATAAGAACCACTCTTACAAGAGCAGTGAGAAAGTAAAATTATAAATAAAGTATACATGTATACAAGTATTACAAACATTTGTTCATTAGGAATAATATACATCTAATTCATACAAGCATTGCAAAAAAATTCATGTGTTAATAGAATAAAGTACATCTGCAATAGTCTAGACATTACAACACGACATATTTTTCATGCTAAATTCATTCTAAATTTGCTACAATAATTTTTTTTATTTTGATTATCTGGTTAGGATCCTTGGTTTATTTGCTAACAAAGATTTAAACTATTTAGCTCCTCCAATCTTTTGACTATGAGCGCACCAGAAACGCGCATGTCGAGTGGCTGCCCACTAAATTAGCTATCTTTGTTTTCATCATTATAAAAACTCATCTCCAGAGTTATGCAATTAGCAATCATATCTTCTCATAATAATTGTATACAAATCCATCAATTCAATGTTGGCAGTATAATAATTGCAATGGGATGAATGAATGATCTTTATTCTCATTAACTATGCATAACCAGAGGGAAGATAAATACAACATATACACAAATAATGAAGTACATGTGCAGAAACAAAATATCTTTCCTAACCAAAAATTCGTAATGGGTTAACAGGGTGAAGCACATTATTGTTTTCCCCGAAAATGTAGTTAGCCATAGTGTGACAAATGGTATACAGATATGATAAAACAAAAGAATTTTTATTGATGCAAAAATAGATATATGTGGTGTTATCAGTGGGTTGTGGTCTTAATTTATTCTTCATTCGTGTAAAGGTCGTAATATCAGGTGTATTCATAAGTCTTTAATATATACACTGTAATACCTATAAAATGTGTTGGTAGATTTAGGTACTTTTGTTCCCGTTCCTTTGTCTGTATTATCTGTCCGGCGATTTACGGCTTCTGGTTACCCTTTGGTATTTTTAAGCTTCCTTCTTCTTTTTAAATCATATCTATTTATTATGGAGGCAAATATTGAAACTTCGATCATGTTAGGAAGCTTCTACATTTTTACAATGCAAAATATTAATTTATTCAAAGCAAGGACAATCTCTCTCAGGCATATATAAACTTATCAGATATTTGCAATCCTGTTTAGGAACTTTGGGTGACTTACTCCTAAAATACTTATTTGGGAGTCATTAATTTTCATATCTACTTTTTAATTACTATCACTGTGTCGATACCTCAACTGGTAGACTATTAGTCACAGAGGGTATCATCTGCACTGTAGCCAGTGTTTCGGCACAGATATAATTTATTAGTGAAATTTATACAGTTCCAAAATAATGTATTATTAGTAAAACTAAGGTTCTCCTCCTTCAGGTATAGGTGACTGTAGCTGATTTGGTCTATTCTGTGTAGGCCCTTTAGGTTTATTGCTTCCAAAACTTTATATTACTTGGCTTGAGCAATCTTTTGATTTTGAACGTACCTGATGAAGGTTATTCCAGAAATGCGTCATGCGCACTAAACTTGATATCTACGTTTTTAATTACTATAACTGGATCGATACCTCTACTTGTGGACTATTAGTTCCCGAGGATATCAGCCGTCCTGTAGCCAGTGCTTCGGCACTGACATGGTTTGTTAAACATATTCATTACTGAAATTTACAGTCCCTAAATGTAATTATATAAAAAAAGAGAAGGTTTTCCTCCCTCAGGCATAGATGACCTTAGCTGATTTTGACTATCCTGTTTCTACCCTCAGACATAGATGACCTTAGCTGATTTTGGCTATCCTGTTTCTACCCTCAGACATAGATGACCTTAGCTGATTTTGGCTATCCTGTTTCTACCCTCAGACATAGATGACCTTAGCTGATTTTGGCTATCCTGTTTCTACCCTCAGACATAGATGACCTTAGCTGATTTTGGCTATCCTGTTTCTACCCTCAGGCATAGATGACCTTAGCTGATTTTGGCTATCCTGTTTCTACCCTCAGACATAGATGACCTTAGCTGATTTTGGCTATCCTGTTTCTACCCTCAGGCATAGATGACCTTAGCTGATTTTGGCTATCCTGTTTCTACCCCCAGGCATAGATGACCTTAGCTGATTTTGGCTATCCTGTTTCTACCCTCAGGCATAGATGACCTTAGCTGATTTTGGCTATCCTGTTTCTACCCTCAGACATAGATGACCTTAGCTGATTTTGGCTATCCTGTTTCTACCCTCAGACATAGATGACCTTAGCTGATTTTGGCTATCCTGTTTCTACCCTCAGGCATAGATGACCTTAGCTGATTTTGACTATCCTGTTTCTACCCTCAGACATAGATGACCTTAGCTGATTTTAGCTATCCTGTTTCTACCCTCAGACATAGATGACCTTAGCTGATTTTGACTATCCTGTTTCTACCCTCAGACATAGATGACCTTAGCTGATTTTGGCTATCCTGTTTCTACCCTCAGACATAGATGACCTTAGCTGATTTTGACTATCCTGTTTCTACCCTCAGACATAGGTGACCTTAGCTGATTTTGGCTATCCTGTTTCTACCCTCAGACATAGATGACCTTAGCTGATTTTGACTATCCTGTTTCTACCCTCAGACATAGATGACCTTAGCTGATTTTGACTATCCTGTTTCTACCCTCAGACATAGATGACCTTAGCTGATTTTGGCTATCCTGTTTCTACCCTCAGGCATAGATGACCTTAGCTGATTTTGGCTATCCTGTTTCTACCCTCAGACATAGATGACCTTAGCTGATTTTGGCTATCCTGTTTCTACCCTCAGACATAGATGACCTTAGCTGATTTTGACTATCCTGTTTCTACCCTCAGACATAGATGACCTTAGCTGATTTTGGCTATCCTGTTTCTACCCTCAGACATAGATGACCTTAGCTGATTTTGACTATCCTGTTTCTACCCTCAGGCATAGATGACCTTAGCTGATTTTGGCTATCCTGTTTCTACCCTCAGACATAGATGACCTTAGCTGATTTTGACTATCCTGTTTCTACCCTCAGACATAGGTGACCTTAGCTGATTTTGGCTATCCTGTTTAGACACTTTGGTTTTATTACTCCCAAAGATTTTACAGTTATTTTGCTTTCCAATCTTTCGACTTTGAGTGTAGCTGATGAAGGCTATTCTAGGAAAGCGTCGTACGCACTACGTTTTAATTTAATCTAAAGACAAAACTATTATCACAAAAACAATCCATCCATATCAGCCTTTTATTACATTATTACATTACCATAAATATCCCATCAAATCAAGTCAAGTTCATAACGCAATCTTCCAATTCGCACCCATTTCACCAAAATTATGTTTTTTGTAGGATTTTTCTGTTCTTTGAAATGTGTGCAATAAATGTCTAATAAGATGAAAGACAAAAAATACCACCCTGTCGAAACAGTTCCAAAATCCTATTGAAAAATCGTAGAAACAGAGGTAAAATTGATATCCCTAACACATATACACAACCAAACACTTTTCTGACTTGGTATATGCATTTCAATGGTGCGATTGTGGGTCCAAATCTCCCTCCTACTGAAGTGATGCGGTCGTGCAAAGTTCTTTCCACATGTAGGTAACATGTAAACGGTCACATAAAACTTTGTGAGCAGCGTTGTTATAAAGGACACCCTACACATAACACAGACGAACATAACACAGACTAACATAACACAGACTAACATAACACAGACGAACATAACACAGACGAACATAACACAGACTAACATAACACAGACTAACATAACACAGACTAACATAACACAGACGAACATAACACAGACTAACATAACACAGACTAACATAACACAGACGAACATAACACAGACGAACATAACACAGACTAACATAACACAGACTAACATAACACAGACTAACATAACACAGACTAACATAACACAGACTAACATAACACAGACTAACATAACACAGACGAACATAACACAGACTAACATAACACAGACTAACATAACACAGACTAACATAACACAGACGAACATAACACAGACGAACATAACACAGACTAACATAACACAGACTAACATAACACAGACTAACATAACACAGACTAACATAACACAGACTAACATAACACAGACGAACATAGCACAGACTAACATAACACAGACTAACATAACACAGACTAACATAACACAGACTAACATAACACAGACTAACATAACACAGACTAACATAACACAGACTAACATAACACAGACTAACATAACACAGATTAACATAACACAGACTAACATAACACAGACGAACATAACACAGACTAACATAACACAGACTAACATAACACAGACTAACATAACACAGACTAGCATAACACAGACTAACATAACACAGACGAACATAACACAGACGAACATAACACAGACTAACATAACACAGACTAACATAACACAGACGAACATAACACAGACTAACATAACACAGACGAACATAACACAGACTAACATAACACAGACTAACATAACACAGACTAACATAACACAGACTAACATAACACAGATTAACATAACACAGACTAACATAACACAGACGAACATAACACAGACTAACATAACACAGACTAACATAACACAGACGAACATAACACAGACGAACATAACACAGACTAACATAACACAGACTAACATAACACAGATTAACATAACACAGACTAACATAACACAGACGAACATAACACAGACTAACATAACACAGACTAACATAACACAGACTAACATAACACAGACTAACATAACACAGACTAACATAACACAGACGAACATAACACAGACGAACATAACACAGACTAACATAACACAGACTAACATAACACAGACGAACATAACACAGACTAACATAACACAGACGAACATAACACAGACTAACATAACACATAACTGATTGTCGTAAGTCTAGATCCGGATGCAAAAACAAAAAAATATTTCAAACAAAACAAATAAGAAAATAACTTTTAAATAATTTTGTCAAAAACTGGGTTAATAAATAAGATATACACAATGTATTGATAGCAAGCATTATATTTCTGTCAGAACGAACTCAAGGAAACCAGCATTCAGTTTCATATCTGTCTATTTTTTCTAGCAAAAAAGTCAACCTTATCATTTTAAATAAAGGTGAGAGAATACGAAAGGAACAATCACAAATATGTGTAAGCCCAAACCAATAGGAAATTATTTCTAATATATAGATTTTTCTTTGTATTTATTTACAGGAAACTATACTGAAGTTTCACGCCGAGGCCAAACGATGGATAGCATACACTGTGATATTAGGAAGTTTGGCAGTTGTTGTTGTCACTGGAATTCTTGTAGGATTATATCTGACTGGCAACTTAAATAAAAGTCATGGCAACTATGTACATCCGGTAGGTTTAAAATGTGTCACTCGAAATCCGTATTTACAGTGAACAATATAAGTTTTTATAATATTACTTAAAATACTTTGGAAATTACAAAAATAGACAGCAGATACTTGTAAATTAAGGCAGCTAACATATTGTGTGATAGTCATGGCAACTACATGTATATTCATCCGGTAGGTTTAAAATGTGTCACTCGAAATCCGTACTTACAGCGTACATATAAGTTTTTTTATAATAATACTTAAAATATATTGGAAATTACAAAAATAAAAACAGCAAGTAATTTTCAATTATGTCAGCTAACATATTGTGTGACAGTCACGACAACTATGTTCATCCTGTAGGTGTAGAATGTGTCACTCGAAATCCGTACTTACAGTGAGCAATATAAGTTTTTATAATAATACTTAAAATACTTGGACAATTACAAAAATAAAAAGAGCAGGTAATTTTCAATTATGTGCTAGCATATTGTGTGACAGTCATGGCAACTATGTCCTCCCGGTAGGTTTAAAATGTGTCACTCGAAATCTGCACTTACAGGTAACATATAAGTTTTTATAATAATGCTTAACATACTTTGGCTATTACAAAACTAAAAACAGCAGGTAATTGTCTATTATGTCAGCTAAGATATTGTGTCACAAATATAAATATATATTATATACAACGTGCAAGGTATGAATTGGAGTTAAATGATCTTCTCAATATTTTTTGTATTTACATTAATTGCAAATATAATTTCCACTTACGATGTCAAAAGACAAGACTCGCCTACAAGTGTATTAATGTGAATAGCATTGTCTTGTTTGTACATAATTAGCTTAGAAACATGTCTTACACTTTTTGTGTACTATTTTGACAAGGTATTGCTACACGGTGATTCGACAAAAACTGTGTCTAGGTCACGATTTCTGCTATATAAATAATAACAATATGCTATAACAAATTATTAACGTATTTAGGCAATTCAATTTAGTAAATTGACATAATTTTAGATTAATTTCTGATTTAGCACGTTTTCTTGTCACGTGGGTGGTTATTGCTGGCAGGGTAAAAGTCGGAGTAATATTACAAATAAACAATGATACGATGGGCACATCGGGTTTGTTACATTTCCCACTAATTGATGATGCAATAACGTGTGTCCTACGGATATTATATATTTATTGATGTAGAATGGCTTAATGAGCCCTTTATATTAATTTAATGCAGTTTATATACGCAAATAAGACAAACGGCTGATTATTTGGAGTAAATATCATATTTTTATGCGTAATAATAATAATCGTTCAAAATTATTGCTAAGATGTAAAAAGAAAATGGTTCTACGATTAAAAAAACGTCCCTGAAGAACAACAAATAGGTTAATCCTTGGGAAAAATGTAGTTTTATGTGAAATATATAGGGAGACTTGGAAGCGTTCGAATATTTTTGCCCACTATCTATAAAATAGATATGAACATTATTTGAACCCATAATTATTTATGCTTGTGCAGTGATCAACCATTTTTGTTCCTTTATTTTGGAAGCATCTGATTACCCATTTGGTATCTTCAATCTTTTCGAACCCTTATTGGCCTTATTTAATCGTAAATAAAACAAAACATGAAAACAACTTTTCAAAGAAATAATTGTTCGAATATTAAACCAGACTCAATATTTTAACTAGAAATAAACCGCTTTGTCAGTAATGCTAGATTTGCTTTAGCCAAATGCAAGGATAATTGTATTGTTCCATTAGAATCTCGTTTAAACATTACACACTTGTTCTTTAATTGGACATTATTATGTGGATAGTTCTAAATGTTGGTGTAAACAATGTGTTCGTTTATATTTAATGCATTGACATGTGGTTGGTTGGGTGGTGAAATTGTAAGTTTGTTTGCCTCGAGTTCTACAGATAGTGGATTTGATCTCTTTCTTTTATAACGGTTAGGATAATGTATCCAAATGGAGTGACATGTCTCTATATAGACTGTTGTTTCAATCTGTCAACAATAATAGACTCGTTGGCATGCTGTTTAAAATCACACTACTTCCTACATGACATATGTTTATGCTAATTACGTTACGTTGATGGTGATAATAACATTGATACAATATTTAAATTCCAGAAATATACATGCCTATGGTGTATTACAGGAATATTTACAATTTTGAACATCTGTGACCACCAATCTGACACTGTAGCCATCAATATGCCCTTTAGCAACTTTTTCTTGCGTGTATATTGTCAATAAAAATGTTATCACGAAGAGTTCAATATCCAAAGTTAGTCATTATTCTTTGGTCGTATCGTATCTATTTTTAACAAGAACCATCCCGCTAATTCGCTTTGCTGATATTGGTCAATTGTTGACCAATCACTGCTTAAACGTCCTTTTCATAACTTGTAGCACCATGATATAGCTGAAATACTTCTAAAGTTGGCACGAAACACCAATCTATCAAACGTAACTTGTAATTGAAGCATAGAAAACATTATTTTTTTCCACATTTATAAGGGTGAAAATGATAAAAAAGGGGATACGTTCCGCATTGGTACAATCAAATAAAAGTACATAAAAATATTTTAGTAAGAAAAGGGAAAATTATCAATAAAATCAATGCTGTGACTGCCTGGCGGGAACATCTGTTTACATTAACAACAACAAAGAGCTACCGCCTACATCACTGAAAACAAAGATACATGTAAACTGTAGAAGATCGTATATATATATATGCAGCAAATATAGATCAAGCGACGGAAAGGATACCATTGAACACAGATATTGTGGTAAAGGGTTTAGGTGAGTTTATCTTATCAGCCTTTACTACAATCAACCAAAACTCAATGAAGACCATTCTCCAATACAGCTTGATAGTTTGCTCCTACCAACACTCATACATGTCAATAGTCTTACCTGCAGGTCAATATTCATCATGAGACTTGTCATAACCTTCCACACTCTCCTCCTGTTTGCCATCATCCTCGCACTACAACCAAAAATATTACTCATACTTGAAGGTACTGAAGAAACAAACTTTGTCTTTGCTAGAGAATCGCCTTGCTTCAACGAATACCACCATTTAATAGTATGGATATTAAAAAGGAGGCAGAAAATCGGAAAAATCCAACATGGCCACTACGAAACATTCCTTGTCTACCTAGTCATCTTATTGCTCACAAATGCAAATGACATCCATTTGAACCCTGGACCAAGAACCGAGAGAGAATACCTATGCAGCACCTGTGACAAAGCTGTAAATTGGGAGGAAAGAGGGGTTATATGTGAGACATGTGACCAGTGGTACCATACAGGCTGTCAAAACATCCACACTCTATCCTATGATCAACTAGGAGACTCAGAGCTTAACATTAGTTGGCATTGCATCATCTGTAATAACTCCAACTATAGCTATACAGTGCACGACTATCAGAGTATTGAAATCGCTTCGTTCTTATCAAACAGCAACATCCTGGATTTACCACCACAGAGTCCAGAAAGAACAAACATAAAGCCTCTTCACTCATCAACACCTACTAGAAAGGCAGGACCACCGAAATGTGCCTCACCATTAAAAATTGTAAATATTAACTTTCAATCTATCAAATCCAAACTATGTAGATTATCAAATGTTATCGACAGTATTAAGCCAGATATCATCATAGGTACAGAAACATGTCTAGATAAAGACATCAAAGACTCTGAAATATGTCCGAAGGGCTATATTCTACATATGAAAGACTGGAACAGTAAAAACCATCGTGCTGGAGGAGGAGTACTTCTAGCCATTAAAAATGAGTACAACAGCGAATATGTGCCAGAACTAGACACTGACTGTGAACTCGTCTTGGTCAAAATGAACCTTAAAGGCAATGGAAATATTTACATATGCGCATACAACCGCAGAAATGTTACAGACGAAGAGAGCATAAGGAACTTCGAAACACCAGTAACAAGAGCCAGTGCTATAAACAACGCGACAATAATCATAGGAGGTGACATGAACTTCCCTGGATGGAATTGGAAGGAAAACACCTTGAAGCCAAATTCTACTACTCCCAATCTACATACTGATTTCAGGGATATACTGAACAACAATGCTCTAACTCAACTTGTGGAAGAACCAACACGCCAACAAAACACAATGGATCTGATTCTCACAAACCATCCTGATAAAATTATCAGAACAGACACCATACCAGGAATCTCGGACCATGACATCGTATACACAGAATTTGACCTCAGATCAATCAAGCTACAACAAAAACCACGGACCATCCCTTTATGCAACAAAGCTAACTGGTATGGAATGAAGATAGACATGCAAAACATCAAACACACCTTATCAAATATGTTCAAGGACAATGACTGCCAAGTAATCAATATGTAGAATGTCTTTAAAGAAACAATAACACAATCTGCAGTAAAACACATTCCACAAAAAAGAACTAAGGTCAAAGACAGCAGACCATGGATAAATACAGAAATTCGAAAAAATCTGAGAAAGCTACAAAGACTCTACTAGCAGAAAAAGAAGACCGGTGACCAAAATACAAAAGAAAAGTACAAACAACTTAAACATCATACTCAAAAGATCACACGACAATCACACTGGAAATATATTGAAAACATCGTAACATCAAAGGAGGAAGAACCACACTCGGGAATGAAAAAATTCTGGATATACATAAAACACAATCGTAAGGACAACATAGGAATTTCCTCTCTGATGATGAATGGCAAACTGTTTTGTGATCCAACTTCAAAATCTAACATACTTAGCCGTCAATTCAAATCCGCATTCTCAGCAAATTCTACATTCACGAAAAAAGAGTTTATAAAATCTAAAAGAATGGACCCTAGCATCAAACATCAAACAATGAAACGATTTAATATCACAACAAATGGAATAATAAAACTACTAAAGAACCTTAATCCATACAAAGCACAGGGATCAGACTACATCTCACCAATAATACTCAAAGAACTAGCTGATGAGATCTCGCCTCTCCTCCAACTTATCTACACAAAATCCTTAGATACAGGAGAAGTCCTAGCAGATTGGCGTACAGCTAATGTCTCCCCAGTATACAAAAAGGACTAAAATCTGCAGCTGAAAACTATCGACCAATTTCACTAACATCTGTTTGCTGTAAGATCCTGGAGCATATCATTGCAAGAAACATCATGCAACATGCAGAAGAAAACACCATTTTATATCCACTACACCATGGATTTCGAAAAGGCCGTTCCTGTGAGACACAGCTCATTGAATTTGTAGACGATATTTCAAAAAACCTTCAAGAAGGCCGTCAAACCGACATACTTATAATTGATTTTGCCAAGGCCTTTGACAAAGTAAACCACAGTCTACTAATACATAAACTGAGATACTATGGAATTGATGGGAAAACAACAAGATGGATCCAAAACTGGTTAGAAGATAGACAACAAACAGTAGTGCTAGATGGAGTTTCGTCGGAAGCAGTAAGTGTTGACTCTGGTGTACCACAGGGCTCAGTACTAGGACCAGGACTCTTCCTTTTCTACATCAACGACCTCCAGTCAAGACTAACCTCCAAAGTCAGACTCTTTGCTGATGATACCATCATATACCTCACTATCGCAAATGAAGATGACGCATCAACACTTCAAGAAGACCCCAATAAGCTCGGCCAATGGGAAAATGAATGGTTTATGAAGTTCCATCCAGATAAATGCAATGTCCTAAGAGTAACAAATCAAACAAAGAAGACTGAGGCAAACTACCATATGCATGGTCACACTCTAGAGCTAGTTACATCAGCTAAATATCTTGGATTAACAATCACCAATAAGTTGCAGTGGGATCAGCACATAAACAATATAATTGCCAAAGCAAATAAAACTCTAGGATTCCTCAGAAGGAACCTGAAAATTCCATCAATCAGGATTAAAGAACAAGCCTACAAATCGCTTGTTCGCCCGTTGGTTGAATATGCCAGTACTGTTTGGAATCCTTATACGAAAACAGAAATAAACAAAATTGAAGCCGTACAAAGAAGAGCAGCTAGATATGTCGTTAACAACCAGAGAAACCGATCTAGTGTCAGCAACATGCTCCAAAGACTCAAATGGAGACCTTTGGAAAACAGGAGAAAAGATGCAAGACTGATGATGATGTACAAAATTGATAGAGAGCTAGTATCCATCACCAAAGAAAACAGACTAATACCACCTTGTCGACGCTCTAGAAATACACACAACAGGGCAATTCAACTAGAATACTGTCGTATTGACACCAGAAAGATGTCCTTTTCTCAAGAACAGTGAGGGACTGGAATCTGCTGCCACCAGACATTGTGGAGCTGGACACACCTGTAGCCTTTAAGGCCAGGATTGTGTCCCTTTAGCCGCCAGGCAGTCCCCAAATGTATATACATTTGTAGTTAACTTTTAATTGTAAATAAGCCCCATTAAATCATTATCCCACACACTTGATTAGTTCAACTAAGACGCGCAGTCCAAAGTCATTGCATAATCTTCAAAATGATGAAGGAGGCAATTACATGGCAGAAACAGAAACAGAAACAGTAATAAAACAATCAAACTTCAAATATAATTGTTCACAAATTGTACGTAAGTCCAATCATTCCGCAAAATTCACATGATTTCCGCCACTGCTCATAATGCAGTCAACATACGACATCCGTCATTTGTCATCAATCAGTTTTCTAAATTCGTTTTGATAATGACATAACAATTTTGATGTAACCTTCACCTTTTGTTGCATTCTCGTGATACTGCAACTTTCGAATGGTAATTAGATATAATCGTTATATTCTGGAATTTAAATCTTGTGTTGAAAAGAAACAAACTTTGTATTTATGTTCTTTGTAGGACATTGAACAGTCAAATGTGCTTGCTTCTAAGAAGATCTTGAAGATAACAAAGGGATAATCAGAATCCGTAAGTCGAAGAAGAACAGACAACACAATAGTGAAAAGAAAAAGTACAAAAGGACAAATAACGATCTACAAAACATACACATAAAACTAAAGATCGAGTAACATGAACCCCACTAAAAACCAGGGATGAACTCATGTGCTCCGGAACGGTAAGCAGTTCCTGCTCCACTAGTGTCAGACAAGTAACCAAATAAAAGTATCAACTAAAAATCGATTATTCTACGCTGTCACTTTTCACCACTCGGAAGATTCCGTTCCTCTAAAGGACAAGGGGAAGAAGCAAATTCATCCACGGTTTTCTGATTGTTTCCGATATGTCTGCCCTTCTTCGATTTACGGATTCTGATTGCCTCATTGATATCTTCAGACTCTTCTTCCGTTTGACGAATATTACAATCTTTTATGATTGGTCTCCGGTGATATTAACACATATTGTCACCAATGGAGCAGGAACTGGTTACTGTCCCGGAGCACATAAATTCATCACGACGTTTAGTGGGGTTCCTGTTATTCATTAGACCATTGGTATATTCCCAATGTGATGCTAAAATCAAACCTTTATCAATTAAGAGTTATTTCCGTACCGGTGAGCAATTAAAAATGGTACCCATTCTAGCAAGCGAAACGGAAAGGACAATGACTTAAAGAGTATAATCTGTAAATATTTTAGAGGAGAGTTTTATTCCAAAACGTTGTTAAAAAATTCAAATTGTGTACAGATTATGAAAAAAAGTTATGCATTCATTGAACTTGCATAAAAAGATATCCAAGTACAATTAATATGCTTGTAGCGTATAATTTAAGATTCAATTCCAATTTCAATGTGCAAATGGTCCTTTACATGTCAACACGTTTTTAGTTCCGTGGTGTGATGTCACCTGCGATTTCCGCATAAAAACGATGTTCCGTTCGTATTTACTGACATTTGTTTTTTAGAGGATTTATGTTTTATTTATATAATTTGCATTTATTGATGAATAAACGTTAGAGAATACCGAAGTGGCACAGAAGGGCTTGAAGATACCAAAGAGGCAATCAGAATCCGTAAATCGATGACCAAAAGAGTATCTGGGTATTGCATACAGCAACATACCCAGACTATCAGAGATTAACGACAGCAAAAGAAAGGAAAACATAATATAAATACAAAGACAAATAAAATGCATACAAACATTATATTTTTTCAGTCGAATTACTAACGGCTAACGGCTTAATGGGAAATAAAAAAAACCCAGCATAGGTATGCCACTGTCTATGAATACTGCACACTTCAACAGTCCGAAACTACAGAGGTCGACAACGGTGATATACATCATCAACATAGGTAGAAGAGTTTGAAGATGTCAAAGGGGTAATCAGAATCCGTAAATCGAAGAATGACAGACAACACAGTGGCCAAAAGAAAAAGGACAAACAACGATCTACAAACATTACACATAAAACTAAAGATCGAGTAACACATACCACACTAAAAACCGGGGATGAACTCAGGTGCTCCGGAAGGGTAGGCAGTTCGTGCTCTACTATGGACAAACTGGTTTCAAACACGATTTTTACACGATCAGTGTGACTAGTGGAGCAGACACTGAATACAGTAGTGAAGCCAGGGTTATGGTGGGGTCCCAGTGGTCAACTCAGTACTAAAATTTATGATAAACGGGATGACTTCAATTTTAAAATCATAAATTTTCCAAACATGTGCAGCAATATACCAGCTTCTCCTGCATATGGTGTTTACATCTCGCAATTGATTCGCTATGCAAGGGCCAGTAACAATTGTTCTGATTTCCTGAAACGTCATCTTCATCTGAGAAACAGGCTACTGGACCAGGGCTATCAAAAGATTCGCCTTATTCGATCTCTTAAAAAGTTTATAATCCGATACCAAGATCTTGTCGAAATATATTCCGTCTCTGCAGAAACGATTATAAGCGATGCATTTTCATATAGTGAAAATGTATAAAGATAGAGAAGTCAAGAAAAATGTGAAGGATATTTTTTTATCAATGTGTGACGTAAAAATATTTTGAAATTTACGTCACCGAATACGGTACTGCTTTGACAACTATTTTACCTATTTTGTTCCTGTATTTAAATACTGTTATAGTGACAGCCGGAACCTTTGAACCGTAATGAGAGCGGGAGGTTTGGCGCCTTAAAATCTGATTCAACCCACCATTTCTTTAGAAATGCCTGTACCAAGTCAGGGTCATTACGGTTTTCACAGTTTTCCGGTTGTTGACTGATTTTGTCTGTTTATATAATTATGAGTTTTGCCTTTCCCTTTGTAAGATTGTTCGGAGTTCGGTAGTTTTGTTATTACCCTTATTGATTAATATTTAATTGCATGTGTCGTTTGTTGTCGATCGTTGTATGTCTGTTTTGTAACTTTTCTATTGGCCATTGTATTGTTTATGCGGCCTGTAATTTACGGCTTCTGAATACCCCTTTTAGTAATTTTACCCATTTGTTTTTCTAGATATGGAGATAGTTTAATAGATGTAGTTGATTGAGTTATTTTCCATCGTTGATATTCTGCGGAAACATCTGGTTGATTGAAACAATATTTGTTCAGATATATAAGAACAGATATGGATGCAAAAGAACATAAGGCAGTATTCAACTTTACTCTTGTACAAATATTATGGTACAGGAATGTCGCTGTTCTACATGTCACATTCACAATACCATCTTCAATATTGAGCATATCATATCGTGTTCGCCTCGTGTTCGGTGGATCATACGTTCGAGCCACAGTCGGGTCAATCCAAAGACAAATAAGTTGGTATTTGTTTATTCACCGCTTAGCACGCAACATTAAGCAGTAAGAACAACACTGGTCGGCTTGAAATCAGGATATTGTGTCTGAGTTGAGTGACATGTCTACCCGCGTTCTATCGTTTCAGTTACCTAGCAGAACAAAAATCAAATTAAGTGTGTTGGTCTAGTTCAAAACTGGCCATCATTGTTTTCACCATAATATAACCAAAAAATTCCTTATTTGGCGTCACTTACTAAATCACTCATTCCTTCCCCTGCGAACGTACCCACTCAACAAGCACAACTCATATTGATTGTATTTTAAGACCCCTTAAATACTAATACAAATAAACATTAAAATGGGCATGCAAGAAACTTTATTGTTGGACAGCTATCCAATAAAGGAAAACAAGTAGTGTAAGGTATTTTCTGGTATCAGTTCTGGGAAGTTCAGTTTAATCAGCGGCATACGACCTACAATGACAACAATAGCGTTATGCATATATATATTCTACTGGAGCGAAATAGCTAGGCTAATCCTGTAATTTAATTGGTTAATCAAACCAGGGAAATTAGCCCGTATCTCTGTGGTAAGACCAGGGATATTAGCCCGTATCTCTGTGGTAGGACTGGGGATATTAGCCCGTATCTCTGTGGTAGGACTGGGGATATTAGCCCGTATCTCTGTGGTAGGACCGGGGATATTAGCCCGTATCTCTGTGGTAGGACCGGGGATATTAGCCCGTATCTCTGTGGTAGGACCGGGGATATTAGCCCGTATCTCTGTGGTAGGACCGGGGATATTAGCCCGTATCTCTGTGGTAGGACCGGGGATATTAGCCCGTATCTCTGTGGTAGGATCGGGGATATGGACAGTTTTTTGTCTCTTCATCGCTTCATAGTTTTACTCATTTTGAAAAATAAATTACAAAAAGAAAATGCTAAACTCATTTTGTTTGTATTGATTTTCCCCATATCCGTTCCGATATTAATTTTTCTGTTTGTGAAAAGGAGAGATAATCAGAATGTGGTGTCTGCTAGTCAACAAAAATGTCAAAACGCATTGCGAGTGATATTTCTAGTGCTAGTTTAATCGGAACACTGCAGTAGAAAACAATTGCTATTCGGACTTCACAGGGGATACAGACTCATATTCCCTGTCTGTTTTCTATATCCCCTTCGCCTGACGGCCCAGGAGATATAGAAGACAGTCAGGGATTATGGACCCGTATCCCCTGTGAAAATCCTGAATAAAAAATATATGTCCATCTATTATCCTCAAAAACGCCCATATAATAGTTGTTATAAGACATCAAAACATTAATCCCAGCTGCATCTGTTTAAAAGGTCGCTCAACAGAACGTGAAAATATTCCCTTTATGAGCAATGGCCCTTTATATAAGGGTTAAAATTATATGCATTATTCATTAAACCAGGCGGACCTTTATAGACAGTGAGATGCGAAATGAAAGATCAGTCTAAAGATATCAAAGGACCTGTAATCATATGCCTTACATCGGAGAAGTACAAATAATAATTATGATCAAATGTAAAGACAAAAAGACATTGTCCGCGAAACATTGACAGAAAATCTACTTTTAGCAGGAGTGGACGTAATTTTTTTTAATATTTCGAGAACTCCTATATGAAATGATAAAAAACTAATTCGACCAGAATTAACTAAATGTTTTAACGTGTTATTATGAATATCATATAAATAAAAATAAACGAATGCGCCTACATTTTCATATAATCACGACACAGTGATGGGTGCAGAGTAAACATAACATCTTTGACATTCTCTCCAAATGTGTTGGTTTCGTAAAAGATGCACAGTGCCTAGGGTATAGAGCCACTTTAAGGCAGATTTGACTGTATTTGAAGATTTAAAGTTGGTATGATGGATTAAAGACTTAAATAGCTAATATAGTGCGCATGACTTGTTTCTGGATTATCCTTCATCATGTACTCTCAAAGTTAACAGGTTGGAAAACAAAATATTTTAAAAGTTTTTGGAGCACGAAAACCAACGGATCTTAGCAGAAACATATTCATCTTCAAACATGATGTAATTTCGGTTTGGTTTATGGTGTTTAACGCCACCTTCAACAATATTTCATTTATATCGTGGTGGTCAGTTTTATTGGTGGAGGAAATCGGAGAACCCGGAGAAAACCACCGACCTACCGTAAGTCACTGACAAACTTTTTCACATAATGTTGTACACCTCGCCCTGAGCGGGAGTCGAACCCACAGCATCAGTGGTGATAGGCACCGATTGGATGGGTAGTATACATCCAACTACCATACGATCACCTGCCACGACGATTCCTGTGTAATTTCGATTATTCCAAGATTTAGTAACGATTATGTTCGTATAAACGATTGAATCAATACAATGGAATGAGTGATTGTTGCTAAGCGCCAATGAGCAATTTGTCAGGAATATCATGGTGAGAACATTTCGATGAGATGGTGATGATGACTATGTCCGCCTTGGACTAGACCAACACGCTTAGTTGGATTTTGCTTAGTGCTATCCCACTGAAACAAGAGTCCGCGGAAAGACATGTCGCTTCACTGAGACACATATTATCCTGATTTTGAGCCAACCAGTCTTTGCTCTTATTTCTTAATGCAGCGTGCTTAGATGAAAAACACAGCTAATGCCAATGTTATAGTCTTTGTATTTTACTTAACCGGGTCAATATAGTGTAATACAAGGGAGCACTCCGGATTATTTTCAGTTGATTATTTCAGAAGAAATGGATTTATACCTTTTTGCTGTCTGCAATATTATTGGTACGATTACCCATTGACGGAACATTAGTTGGATCATTTGACTGTACATGTTGAAGCATTGTAATATATGGATTTAAATCTAGTTGGTTTTGTTAGACAACAATGAAACATGAATTTTTTATATAATGAATCAGTAATACCTTATTAAGACTTTTCACATATGTAATGCCTCCGAACGGAACATGGAAGGTCATTCCATTTGCCACCACTAGTTGCCATATATATTTCAGCACAAGCTCCGTTACGACCATTGGGCTCGCCAGGAGCCCAGTTCTTGGAAGTCAGAGGAGACTTGTCTGAAACCCACTGCCATTTGTTGTTCTTAGTACGATCGAATAATCCGATCCAAGCTCTACGCACATTTCCTGTAAACACAAAAGGAAAATATAATGTGTACTTAAATTTTACAACAATGAATAATGTGCACTGTATTTCATACAGGAAATATTGAAAATATTCGAAAATATTATGTATGCAGATGAACCAAGCAACATTTCATCTAAATATCCAAACGGATTGAGACAATGATATTTTTTTCACATTGGAGACATTCGGAAAACCATTTAATGTAATTACGGGTAATATTTGTTCTGTATAAACAGAGGGTGCATGGACCAATTCAATATTTCTACTAAACACAATAGGTATGAATGTCTCGTTGTAATCTGAAAGTATTTTATACCCCATATCAATGATATAACATTTCTGAATGGAAAGAAATAATGATTTTTTTTCATGATCATTAAAATAATAACAACAGCTTCCATGACCTTTGGTCATTGTGCTAAACAATGCAAAGCCGATGAACAAACTATGATATTAATATTTGATGAGGTCAAAAATCCCTGGAACGTAAATCAATTTTAGAACTGACAGTAGAGAATCAGCAATAATATTGATTCGCAATGCAATTATTGATACATGATGCTTACCTCTTTTTGATACAATCCAGGCGGTTTCAGCTGCATTGTCAATTTTGACCAAGTTGGCACCCATTCTCTTACAATAAACCTGAAAGAAACTTTCTTAATAAATATTCACTGTCATGACATATTTATGGTGAAACAGAGAAGCGAAACATAAATTTAGTCAATTAATTTAGTTTAGCAAAAAATCGGGCTAAAACTCGATATATACAAAACTTTGATGAATATATATGGATAACAGTACTGCTGCTGTATCAAATATAGTTATTTTATTGTAAATGACGGTGTCTTTCAATATGGGGTTTTTAGGTCAATAAAATCTCACATTGACCGATACAAAATAATGTAATTGTTTTATTGTATAGCAGGTAAGTGAAAGTCAATAGGAGTCAATCCGAATCAATATGATTTTTCGGAATCGTTGTAATATTAGTGATAATGTTTGTCTCGACCTTGAAACATGCCTTTATTCTTTATTTATGTAGGTAGTTTATGAGTGATATGCACACATTAGTGCACATATAGTGTTTTTGGCGATGCAAATGTAGCTAAACTATCTGACTATCCATTATCAGTCTTGAATTGTTTGTTTTCTCCACACAATGATCGTGTCATCACAAAGGCAGTTACGACAGAGAAAGCAAAATACCACACTTTCGGAACAGCTCCAAAATATAATAGAACAATCGTAGTAATATTCAGAATTGATATCCCTAACACACATATAAATGACATACATTTTGCTTGCTTGACATTGATACTTCATTAACAAATGGCGGGGTTAAATAGTTTCATGGGCCTGTACTAACATCAATATAAGTAGAATGAGTGGGGTGCTTCGAATTTATCCATACCATATATTTTGTTCTCAGTCGAATAACTAATGAATTAGTGCGAAACAGAAGGGTGGATCAATTTATCCATACCTTGTACTTTGTTGTCAGTCGAATTACTAATAAACTAGTGCGAAGCAGAACGGTCGATCAATTTATCCATGTCTTGTACTTTGTTGTCAGTCGAATTACTAACGAACTAGTGGGAAACAGAACGATCGATAAATTCATCCATTCCTTATATTTTGTTCTCAGTCGAATTACTAACAAATTAGCGCGAAACAGAACAGTCAATACATTTATCCATACCTTATATTTTGTTCTAATTCGAATTGCTAACGAACTAGTGCGAAACAGAAGGGTGGATCGATTTATCCATACATTATATTTTGTTGTCAGTCGAATTACTAACGAATTAGTGGGTAACAGAACAGTCGATAAACTTATCCATACCTTATATTTTGTTCACAATCGAATTGCTAGCGAACTAATGCAAACAGAAAGGTGGATCAATTTATCCATACCTTGTACTTTGTTCTCAGTCGAATTACTAACGAACTAGTGCGAAACAGATCGGTCGATCAATTTATCCATACCTTATGTTTTGTTCTCGTTCGAATTACTAACAAATTAATGCGGCGAAGAAAACCTTCACATCTGTCTCTGAGCATTGCATACAGCAACAGGACGAGACTATCAGAGATCGACAACAAGCAAATGAAAGGAAAATATAAGATAAATGCAAAGACAAATAAAATGCATACAGATATTATATTTTTTTCAGTCGAATTACTAACTACTAATGGCTTAATGGGAAATAAAAACAACATAGATATGTATCTGTCTATGAATACTGCACAGAGCAACAGACCGAAACTATCAAAGGTCGACTACAGTTATATCCAGAAACAGCTGTAGCGATATCCATCATAAACGTAGTTTGATGTTTGCTAAAAAGTCAATTGTTCTGCATACTGCACACAACAACAGGCCGAGACAATCAAAGGACGAGGACAGTGATATCCAAAACCAGCCATAGTGACATGCATCAGAAGCGAAGTGTAATGTCTGTTAAAAAGTCAATTGTTCTGAAAATTGTTGTAATATCGACGATGTTCGTCTTTATCTCCAATTGTTTGTAGGAAGGCCCATATCTTATTTACTTGATGTGTGCATGTTTGCGTAGAGTGGTTTCCAACACATATCGTGTTGTGTTTTTTTGTGTGCTGATTGTCTTCGTGTTGTGCATACAATGTTGCCAGTTTCTCTGGATTGTCCATTCGTGATTGGCCCTTCGGTTTACCCTATCGTTTATTTTACATAATAAATCAAACAAAGAGAATAATGCAAGATCAGTCCTTACTTTTGAGAACGAATCTTTGCACATGCACTGCAAGATTGTTCAATCTTAGCAAAGTAATACTTGGTTGATTTTTCAAGTACGAGTCATGCTGAACAATTTATGACAACAAGGTCTGATTCCCGACCAACTTCAGTTACTCGATATTCGAGTTCGATATTGTCTCAACACGCTCAATATAAAAAATATAGTAAACACGCATCGAAACAAAATACATTATACTTATGTGAATATTGATAGGATGCGTACCTGGGAATAAGGCCACATGGTTGAACGTTTACTGATAAAATAACAATGGCCTCCATATTTCAACCAACCAGCTGAACACTGAACATTTGAAATTAACAAATATTAAACTAAATATTTTAACTAAATCGATATATTAGAAAAGCGAAAAGATTTTAATCAGTGGTCTGTCATCTGGTCTACATCAACATCAACTTATTTCCCATGTTTCACTATATTGTGTTAAATATTATTCATATTTGTGTATGTGATATTTTTGTTGACATTATTATATGTGTATTATTTGTAGGGAAAGGACAGCCCATAAGTTGTGATAACTTTTTGTCCAACCACCCCATTGCTGTTTTATTTGAAATAAAATAATATTAAACTAACTAAATTGAATGGTATGCCAAATTGATTATAATCGACTAAACATTCCAGTATTTTCTTTTGTTTGAAAATGTTTAGTTATAACTTTATGATAAAGATGTAGATATCTAACTTTGTGTGCACGTCTCGTTTCTGGAATCACTTTTATCGGGTACGCTCAAAGTTAAAAGATTGGAAAACCAAATAGGGAGCAAGAAAATCAAGGTACATTTACAGGACATTCAAAATCGGCTGAGGTTATCTATGGCTGGGGGAGAGCTGCAGAACCCTAACTCTTATGGTTCCTATGGTGTTTCTTTTTATATGTGTGGATCATAGAAGAATTTGAAGATACAAAAGAGGTAATCTGAATCAGTATATCGAATAAGAACAGACAACACAATGGTCAAACGAAAAAAAGTACAAAAGGACAAACAACGATCTACAAAACATTCATATAAAGCTAAAGAGTGAGTAACACGAACCCCATTAAAAACCGGTGGTGAACTCAGGTCACCCGTCGTGTTAATCTAGTTACAAACCCGGTGATAAGTCATGAACGAGGAAAGGACCGGGAAGTGGTTACGACAAGTGGAACATATCTGTGGTCATTTGTGACTCAGATATTCCATAACGGTCAACCAAGTCATAGTGGCGACCGTGATGACTTCAACTTAACTAAGAGGAACCCTTGGTTCAGTAACTTCCTTGTTAGCAGCAACCCTTTATCAAAGAGATCCTGATAGGAAGCACTAGCTCTGGAATATCGTATCAACTGAGAGATGTATACTCCACATGCAGGTGCTGCTGGAATGTTGCTACATTTGAATGGAAAGTTCACAATGGGAAAATTGAAATCATCTTTTTTGTCGTAAAGTTTCGTTCTTAACCGCCCCTCACTATCAATTTTGAGGTGCAGGTCAATGTATGAAGCAGACCTATTTGTATCTGTGGTATCCTTTATTTCAAGCTCAATGGAATAGGTGCAATCAACGAAATCACCAAACTTAGAATTATTTAGTGAAAGGACATCATCTATATAGCGGAACGTGAAATTAAAGGATCGAGCTAGCTTCTTTTCGTTTTTCTTGAGAAGCATCTTTATGAAGTCTGCCTCATACGAATAAAGGAACAAGCCGGCGAGAAGAGGAGCACAGTTTGTACCCATAGGTATGCCGACTGTCTGTTGAAAAACACGTCCACCAAAGTTAACAAATATGTTGTCAATCAAAAACACAAACATGTTGATGATGTCAGTTTCAGAGAACTTTTCGCAAAATAAGATCTATCCCTTCCTAGCACAAGGTCTGTGTATCTACGTAGAGCTACGGAATTCACCTTTCAAAACTTTCAACTCTGCTCAGTCGAGATGCTGCGCCGCTTGCGAAGGGTTTTTATTCATGAATAACCTTCAAAAAGTGGTCTCATGTAGAAATTTTATTTGTGAGATATTAATCTATCACCTTCCATATTTATTTACCTATCATTATTCATTTCTAGCTCATAACCATAACAAATGTCTGCGTTTGTAACAAAGCCCACCTACTTCATCGACCATCTTGCTGCTCCGGTATTCTCGCTTTGGGAGTCACGTGGTTTTCCGAAAATAACTCTAAATCGCAAGTACACGTGTTTGTCAAGTTCTGTTTCAGTGAATGGTAGATTTGATTTGATTTATTGTGCTTAACGCCACTGTCAGCAATATTTCAGCTATATCATGGCGATCAGTGAATTGACATTTCATTCATTTTCATTGTCATGAAATTGTATATTTATAGCGAAAAAACTAAAATTTTATATACATGAAATTGAATAAAACAATCAATACCGTTCGAAATATCGCGGTATGAAATCGTAAACAAATACACGTGTTCCTTAAGTAGGTCCGATTATTTTTAACCGATCACGTGATCGTAAGACGAGATTTCCGGAGCAGCGCCGACCAAAGTAGGCGGGATATGTTGATCTTGTGACATATATTTTGATATTACAATTTTCTGAAAATTAATATTCAGAGTGAAATAAGTAGGTAAAGCAATAGATAAATATATGTAGAAACGGGAAACAAATAGCTTAAAGGGAGTCTCATGTCTGTCCCGATTCAAACTAAGCTTCAAAAGATAGAGATCGCACTTCCGAACGTTTTTGAAAGGGTGAGCTACGGTATCACAGCTAGGGAGACAAATTTTAGTTTTAATAATACAAACATTAAATAAGAACTAAATTTTAATAACAAATACACATTTTACATCATGTCAGTGTCGAAATACAGTAATACAAATAAAGCTGTCTAATTCTGTGAGTCGTGTTTACCTATTTTGTTCCTGTATTTAAATACTGTTACAGTGACAGCCGGAACCTTTGAACCGTAATGAGAGCGGGAGGTTTGGCGCCTTAAAATCTGATTCAACCCACCATTTCTTTAGAAATGCCTGTACCAAGTCAGGGTCATTACGGTTTTCACAGTTTTCCGGTTGTTGACTGATTTTGTCTGTTTATATAATTATGAGTTTTGACTTTCCCTTTATAAGATTGTTCGGAGTTCGGTAATTTTGTTATTACCTTTATCGTACTCGTATGGTAGTTGGATGTATAATTACCTATGCAATCAATGCCTATCACCACTAAAGTTGATAGATCGAATCCTGCTCATGGCGAGGTATACTCGACGAAACTTTATATCAAATTTCCTCCATCAATAAAACTGGCCGCCACAATATAACTGAAATATTGCTGAAAGAGGCGTTGAACACCATAACCCCAACCCTCTAAAAATAATATTCCCAGATATGCTCAACGTCAAAAGATTGGAAATACAAATAACGTTGACAACAGCTGTATGCAACGTATGACATATACCTAAGCAATGCTATGCTTAGTATTATTATACTTTATGCAAATTTCTTACATTATCCATTCATTTCATTGGACAAGCGGCATTTGTTAATGTTCACTAACCTTTCATAAGCCCCGCCCATCCCTAGCAACATGTGATAATATTAGCAACGGGTGTTAATGCCTACAATTAACACCCGCTGAGCCCGAAATTTGCCGATCCGGAAAAAATTAACACCCGCTACGGCCGAGGTTTACCGATTTTCAAAATTCTAAAATAAAAAAAAAGGTATCTATTACTTCCGGTATTGAATTTGCAAAGTAAACAAAAGCGCCGAATTCAAAATATTCGACGAATATGAGCATTTCTCTATCATCAACAGTTGAGGACATTCAAAGCTTTCTGAGGTCCGTCAATGCCAAATTAACTGGAACAAAGCATGAACTTGCGCAAAGGGCATAAGAAAAATTATCACAAGTGCGACGTGAAGGTGTTCTTGTTGAGAATGATGGTAACGTTAGCAATGCAGAAAATGCAACAATCAGTTCTTCAGATGTCAACACCCCTTCATTTGAGGAACTCACAGCAGGGTGGACTAGTAATTTAAATAATACGCAAAAGATAATGCACACAGACGTTGACAACTATTTTATTAATAGTAGACACAGGACTGTAGACAGAAAAAAATGCCGTGTTATAGACAGTTTATAAGAGGGTACAATTTCCATAAAGAAGGTTATGTCCATAACATCATGATGAATAACATTAGTACCGAAAATCCTCTTTGCTACGTAAGATCAAAATGTTTTGCATCTATGAAAAAAGAAGTTTACACTCAGTGGATTCTTTTGACCAAAACTGTTCCAGTTACCATCGTGAAAGCTTCATGCACTTGACCCACAGGGTACGTATGTGTGTGTGTGAGTTGGTAAAAATTAGAAAAAAGTGTTTCTTTTCATAATAAATAATTAAATATTCTAATTTTCTTATTCCCCCCCCCCCCCCCCAAAAAAGGGAAGTTAGGGGTATCGCAATTATGATACATGTCGATAGTCCGTCTATGAATCTTGTATGCGCTAAAACTCCTAATTACTTTATTAATTTCAATGTAGCTTCTCATCAACGCAGTTACTTAAAAATGTTTAGCAGGAAAGAGATTATGGTTCAGTTAATTGAATGGGGACTAGAAGATAGGGGCTTGGGGCTTTTCCCGTTTTTTGTTTTTGTTTTTTATTTTATTATTATTTTTGTTTTTTTCATTTTTCTGAAATTTAGATATGAACTGAATGTCTATTATATTCATGAATTAAAAAACAAACAAACCCAAAAAATGACACACAACACACATAAGGTTAGAAAAATGGTACAGGTCAGCAGCATTTTTCTATCATCATGACAGACAAAATATATATTCATATACTAGTACATTGTATATTGAGAAAAAAAACATGAGGGTAGTCGCATGTTCAGCCACAGTCTAGGACAGTCCTAAGCGCCTATTACGGTGTCAAAAATACTTTTATCGATTCGCGATTTGAACAAATTTCTTGACCATAGTATATAGAATTGATAAACATTAAATTTTGACAATCATACCAGTAACCACATCTCCTAACACATTGACCAATTCATTTTCAGGGGGAGGGGAGTTTGCAACAACAAAATTTGGCCAGCTCCAAGTTGAAAAAAAAAATCTGGCCCATATTTTGCCGTGTGGAAAAAAAATTCCTTCCGAACAAAATTTTGCTGCATTAACTATATAAGAGAAAAACTTTCTGGCCCATGAAGCGACCGAAACAAAATTTGACAAGACAAAATATCCAGCCCTCCCTCAAAATCAAATGGTCCGTGCCTAATTTAATTCTTTACTTTCTATCTTAGATTAGGAGAAGGATGTACTCATATATCTGGCTTATTATTTTCACTGGAAGAAGCAACTGGCAAACGTGATCAATAGGACGTAGCCTGTACATCTAAACACTGTGTTTGGAATAAACCCACTAAGAGAGCACGGAAAAGTCTTCCAATTGACAAATTAGAATTTAAGAAAATAAAATATGATACTCCATCAGACAGAAGAAAACTTGTAAAAACTAGAAATGAAGTTCGTCTGAATGACAAAGACATGTCTTTTTGCGAAAAAGTTGTGTGTCAAATTAGGGAATACAAATTCGGCAATATTTGATATACTACCAGATTCTTTCGGTTAACCTTCTGATAAAACTGAAGATGAATGTAGCGATTTGAATGTCGCAAATTATGAGGAGGTCAGTACATCTGAAATCACAACATTTGAATCTGTCTCGTTCTTAAGTATGCAAGAAATCATAATGTCTGGTAATATCGACGATTTATGTCCTTCATCCGTCGTTAATGAAATGGAAATTCGGACAAGAGGACAACATGAAAATCCATTGTGGTATAAAGTTAGAAAAGGTAGAATAACCGCATCTATTTTCCATGATGCACTTACAAGAAAATCAAATACACCCCCCCAACAGTTAGTAGAACGGATTGTTGGAAATTCTGAATCCGCTTGCGTCGATAATAAAGCTCTTCAGTGGGGACGAAAACACGAACCAATAGCCAAAAAAAGGTACAAGGCTTACAAAAAATTAAACTACAAGCAAAAAATAAATGTTCATGAGAGGGGAGTATTTCTTTGTGATACCTGCTCATTTCTTGCTGCAAGCCCCGACGGTGTCGTATCGCAGGAGAAAACAGAACATTTGTTAGAAATCAAATGTCCTTACAAATGGAAGGTCGCAGCCGTGATCGCATAGTAGTTGGACGCTATCAGTGCGTGTCGCGATTACCGAAATGAGTTAGACTCTCATCGAAGTCGATATGCCCTCGATACACCAGTGGCATGCCGCAGGTCTGTATTTTCTGCCAGTGGTATGGTCAGTTCCCTCCACTAATAAAAACAACTGACTTTTACAGTGTATTTAAAATTGTTGAAAATGTCGCTAAAACCCATAACCCATAATGATTATGTCTAATTAAAATAAAATAATTAAAATTGTAAAATGCTATAATATATGTAAATCTATAGTGTGTAACACGTGTAACGAACAAAGCATGATGTTATTTTATTGTCCTGATGATTATTGTAACGGCCGTTAAATGTGCAATGATGTTATGTCTATCAAGATAATATAAGATAAAATAAGATATGTTTTAATTAAAGTCGACATGCTAAAACAACAAATGCAGCACAAGCTCTATGCATAGTATGGGGGAAATATCTGAACAGATATTACTAACCGATCGGTGACACATCTGATGAGAATAAAGATATATATATGTATATATATATATAGGTAAAGAAAAGTTTGATCTACCAAACACTACATAGAGAACAGATTGAGCAATACGAACACCTCTACAAACTGGGGGTGAACCCGTGTGCTACAGAAGGGTAAGCAGTTTCTACTCCACTAGTGACACCAGTCGTGCTACTTTTGATACAAACATGGATGATAACTCATGAATGAGGAAGGAACTGGATTGTGATTACGACAAGCGTAACATATATGTGGACATTTGTAACTGTCTGGAAAACTTAACTACAGGACCACAACAAACCTCTACAAAATATTCAACGTTCTTTTATAGCTTAATATTATTATGGCCATATACATTACTGCTCAATTTTCTTGACTTGGTACAGGCATTTCAATAAAAGTGGCAGGGTTACACTTAGTTTTATGTACTCAGGCCCCGCTTCTAATGAACAGATGCGGTCATGCAAGTGTCAACCACATGTGGGTTATGGTTAGGGTTGTGCTTTTTTAATAATGGAGGAAACCGGAGTACCCGGAAAAAACCACTGACCTGCCGCAAGTTACTAACATATCTTTATCACATAAAGTTGTATCGAGTGCACCTCGCCATGAACGGGATTCGAACTCACAACTTTAGTGTTGATAGGCACTGATTGCATAGGTAGTTGTAAATCAAACTACCATACGATCACGACCACGACGGACCCTGTTAACCTCATGTGAGTAAAATAATAACCATTGAAAGCCAAAAACAAATGTAATGTGGCTGTACGTTCAACGAAATAATATACCACGTACTACAGTATAAACAAAAAATCATTGTCATATACTTGAGATGTTAAGAGTGGAAATGACCATCAAAATATCTGTAGATATAGGTCATAACAACAGTTAATATTATTCCATTATTGTCTTCTCCAGAGGGAACTGTTCTCCTATTGTGTTGCTTGGTGAGGTATAGTGCCTGACCCAACAGCGAGTGCACTATACCTCAGCTACCAAGTGATTTAATTACAATATTGAAATAACATGAAAATATAAATTCATTTACAATTAACTGTTTTTTTCTTTCTTAAATTTCCCAATGAAATAGATTTTGTACCACATTTTTCGTTATTCACACCAATACAACCTGTATAAATATATTTATAAAAAGAGATCGAACGTCCATGAAAAAAATTCATTTTAGTATAATATATAAGACCATAAACAATGATGATTCACAATATAATGTTACAACAACAAGACCTACTTCTATAGCAAATAAAACAACAACAAGAACTACTTCTATAGCAAATAAAACAACAACAGGAACTACTTCTATAGCAAATAAAACAACAACAAGAACTACTTCTATAGCAAATAATACAACAACAAGAACTACTTCTATAGCAAATAATACAACAACAAGAACTACTTCTATAGCAAATAATGCAACAACAAGAACTACTTCTATAGCAAATAAAACAACAACAAGAACTACTTCTATAGCAAATAATACAACAACAAGAACTACTTCTATAGCAAATAATACAACAACAAGAACTACTTCTATAGCAAATAATGCAACAACAAGAACTACTTCTATAGCAAAAAAAACCCAACAAGAACTAATTCTATAGCAAAAAAACAACAACAAGAACTACTTCTATAGCAAATAATACAACAACAAGAACTACTTCTATAGCAAATAATGCAACAACAAGAACTACTTCTATTACAAATAATACAACAACAAGAGCTACTTCTATAGCAAATAATACAACAAGAACTACTTCTATAGCAAATAATACAACAAGAACTACTTCTATAGCAAATAATCGACATTCGAAACAAAGACATGACATATGGAAAAGCTGATAGAAATCTAGGTCATGATTAATTGAAAAACAAAAAAACTGCCGGAACAATTCGAAAATCCAATCGAAAATTGTAGAAAGAGGCAAAACATATACATGACCAATCACTTTCCTGGATTGGTGCAGGTACTTCAATAAAAAGTGACGGACTTGAGACTGACATATACAGGTATGTGCGGATGGGATTAAGCCTACCAATAGGATCCATACGCCATCAGAAATGACCTCATCAGAAATGTCCTCAACACAAATATGGACAAGACAAAGGTAGTGTCAGTGAATGGTTACCCTCCTTAAATGAATGGGAAATATAACTTTCATCAACTGATCTGTGAAACCATTGAATTTGTAGCATATTTCTCAATTAATAACAGATATCTAATTTAGTTTTCAAATCAGCTGATTTGTTGTTGACTATTCAGTTCATTTCCTTTGGTATTATTAGTCACAAACACTTTTAAGCTATTTGGATTTCCAATTGTTCGATTGTGAGGGTACCTGATGAAGGTTATTCCAGAAAGGAGCCGTGCACACTAAATTTGCTCTCTACGTTTTTATTATCTTCATCAAGTACAGTTATAGTCAAGCGATAGATAAACCAAATGTTTTAAAAGGGGGTAAGAAGAAGAGTTTGGTGATACCAAAGGGGTAATAAAAATCCGTAAATGGAGGACAGACAACACAATGGCCAAAAGGAAAACATACAAAAGGACAAACAACGATCTACAAAACAGAACGATCTACACATAAAACTAAAGATCGAGCAACACGAACCCCACTAAAAACCAAAGGATTTAAACAGCATATCGACTCAGGATCCCTATGCCTAAGGGAGATTAATTGCATCATATGTATATATGAACTATAAATTAATAATGTTCGATCTGAATAAGAATCGAATTGCTTGCTGTCTATCATCAAATCCACGAATTAACATGTAGATTACGCATAGGAAAACACAATCATTTTATTAACAGAACAGTTATTAGTTATTTAAGAAATAAATCATGGAAGCCAGAATGTGTTTTGAGTTTTAACATGGATTGGCGGATACAATTTACTAATATCCGCCAAACCATGTTAAAACTCAAAACACATTCTGGCTTCCATGATTTATTTCGATTCTGATATGTCTAAGAGTACAAATACGGTAGTATACTTTGGTTGGAAGACGGTAATCTATATTTACGTTTGCGGAAAATGTCGCACACAATTTATGCTGCCAAATTCGAGCAGACGATAATTCATCAACATATACATTTACGACGGAAAAATCAGTGACATGCACCGGCGCATGTGATAATGAGATTATATCCTATCGATAAATTGCTCGTTTGTCTACAAAGCGAAAGAAGGACGTCATGTTAGATTTGTAAATCTACAAATGATTTACAAGATAAGACAAACATAGTCATATAGATGCATACTGGGGCCGTCGTGACCGTGATTGTATGGTAGTTGGATTTACAACTAACTATGTATGCAATCAGTGCATATCACCACTGATGTTGTCAGTTTCGAATCTCGACCAGGGCGAGGTGTATAACATTATGTGATAAAGTTTGTCAGTGACTTGCGACAGGTCGGTGGTTTTCTGCGGGTCCTCCGGTTTCCTCCACCAATAAAACTGACCGCCACGATATTACTGAAATATTGCTGAAAATGGATTTAAACACCATAAAACCAAACCAAACCAACCCTAAATGCATCCTTATGGTCCTTCCCACTGAACAAATATGGTTTATTTTGTTTTTAAGGGACACCAAATACTATCCTATCTTATAAATGTTGATATATATTTATATATCCTATATTAGTAAACGCGGGAATTAAGTATACGCGTGGGATAAAGTTACACGATAAGAACATTAGCAACACGGTATTACAATAATATGTCAGTATGCTTAACGATTAAGTATCTGAATAACGGGATATACAAACCCAGTAAAAAAGGTGACCTGGACAGTTTCAATTAAACGTGTATATTAATTCCATGTACATTCCAAGTAAATGTAAGTCTCAATTAAACCTTACGTGTATATTAATTCCATGTACATTCCAAGTAAATTTAAATCTCAATTAAGTTTTAATTGGAAATTAAATTTAATGGAGGTTTGTGCAACCCAGTCCAGAATATATTGTCTGCTATAGCAGCGTGACACGCTATTAACTAAAGGGATGAGTATAAACTATATTTATGATGAATATATGAAACAGAACCAGTGCAGAAACAACAACGATCGGATAACCAAGGTTCTTACAGACAAAAGGGGCGAGAAAATTGATTCTGAAATCTGTTCTGTAGTGCATGTACATGTACCTAAGCACACAATATTACAATAAATATGCATGTGCTTCTGAAAAACGTAAATATATGTAAAAGAGAGAAACCAAACACCCACACATTTAGGGAACACGACGCGTTTCTGCCGTAATTTTATGCATTTTCTATCAAATTCAAAAGCGAAATAAAATTAAATGTTTTTGGGAAAAAGGGGTCTCTCCTTGAGGGGTCTCTCATTGGCGGAGTTTTAATTAATTTCATTATCATCGAACTTTACAATTCAAACATATATCTAAACAGCAATGTGCCGAAGCACGAACTACTAGGTGAACGATAACTCCGGGCCGCCGACTAACAGTTTCCCAGCAATGGTTTCGACCCAGTGATAGAAATAATAAATGTACATTTATAATTTAGCAAGCATGTTGCTTTTCTGGAATAATTTAACCTGGCAGGCTCGAAGTCAAAAGATTGGAAAGCCAAATAATTTAAAGAAAATTCAAGTAAGCCAAAGCACCTACATAGAATAACCCAATAAGGTCATCTATGTCTGAGGGAGATAACCCAATAAGGTCATCTATGTCTGAGGGAGATAACCCAATAAGGTCATCTATGTCTGAGGGAGATAACCCAATAAGGTCATCAATGTCTGAGGGAGATAACCCAATAAGGTCATCTATGTCTGAGGGAGATAACCCAATAAGGTCATCTATGTCTGAGGGAGATAACCCAATAAGGTCATCTATATTTGAGGGAGATAACTCAATAAGGTCTTCTATGTCTGAGGGAGATAACCCAATAAGGTCATCTATGTCTGAGGGAGATAACCCAATAAGGTCATCTATGTCTGAGGGAGATAACCCAATAAGGTCATCTATGTCTGAGGGAGATTGACTTTAGCTTTAAACAATGACATTATTAAAAAGAAAAAAATCAAGAACGAATATAAACAATGCCAGTGCCGAAGCATTGACTTCTAGGAGAATTATATCATCTGGAACTTATATTCCACCAGCAGAGGTAACGACCTCGTGATGATAATAAACACGTTGATAACTCATATGTGATATTAACGTGACTTACTGTTTGCCTATTGACTAAATAAACCTTTGTGAGTATTTGCAGCATTATCATGAACACCGTACCATTCTTGCTTTATTAATATATTTGTGTCTCTGGGGACTCTGGGGAGATGTGTACTTATTTTGTGCTTGGTATTAAACCTCGTACTGAAATTGAAATTTTTTGTAGATACTAGTTGCTATAAGATAATCGCGCGTTAAATTCTATGAAACTGCTGTGCTCTAAAAATATTGATGTTATGTATATTATCTTTTATTGTGTGGGTGTGGGTGGTGTATTTACGACTAAAATATATTCATTTAGATAATGTCGTATTACTATTAGAGAATGTCTTATGATAGTGGTCACACATGTCTTTGTGGTTTCACAGTTTGTAGTCGTTTCAGTATATTCACGCTTTTGAAAATTTTATCTTACCTTATTGTTGCAAGTTCACCACAAATTCATCAAAACAGAAATAATCATAGTACATGAAATACTCCATTGTGATTTTATCTGCGGAATGAGTAGAAATATCTTTTAAGTCACAACAACTGATAAATATGGTAGCTGGTTTAGCGAAAATATGATCAATGTCAAAAATCTTTTTTTTGCAACTGTCCATTGATGGTGGTTTTCAAATATTCCATCTAGTAGACTGATGGACACTGTATTTATGCTTATCAAACATATATCTAAATCCTTTTCCTCCGATAACAAAAATATTTAAAATATGTTAATTTCAATTTTTTTTCATAATTCTTCTTTAAAGCAAGTGTCAAACTAGTGAAATATTTCCCTACCACTGTTAATTGAGGATGTTTTGTTTGATTAACATGTACATATGAAAGGGCAGGATATTTAAAATCAAACGTTTTAAACATAATTGATATATTTTTTTTTTGTGGAAACTATTATTTTTTGTACATAACATATACAATTATACCCCTTCTCCCCCAAAAAATAATGAAATTTGGATTTATTATTTTAAATTCATGTTTGTGTTTTTATGAATATTCCTCTTGTTGGGGAAAGGGCATTATCCAAGGACATGCTTATTGAAAACAAACATTCAATATTAACAATCAGTGATTAAAAATGAGTGTTTCCCCTTTCTGCAAATATGCAGGACATTTCCGCAATTTAATTTTCTCTTTTAATTCCGCAATTTTGTGTCCCATTCCGTATATTTTTAATAGCACTTTACCACAAACCAGTGAATAAGAAATAATTAGATAAGTAACATCTTCCTCTAGCCAAACATAGAACCTGTCCACTTGCTCACTACGTGTGGGTGGGAAGTGGAGGTAGGGAGAAGTAGGATTCTGAGCAAATAATGTTTTTAAATATAAATAATGCACACCAAAATTTGCTTAAATTACCCCTTTGGTATTTTCAAACTCTTCTAACATAAAATTGTGCACCCCAATCTGCATAAACTATCGCTGATAACATTTAAAAGCGCAAACTCTAAGTCTTTCATCGCTGCACATTGGTGTCCCATGCCGCTGATGTAATTCAATCTCGAACTCGTCACAGAAGTGTGCTGTTCATAGTGTTCAAAAGAATACCTTAACTTTTCTGTATCACTACGCCGTAAAGGAGAATCGGTATCGAGAGAGCGGAGTTTGGAGTGTGTAGTTGACTCGATGTCTGCTATGAAACTGTGCTCCACGTCATTTTGTGAATTATTACCTGTTCTTATCTTTATTTCATGTTTAAACAAAATTATCAATCATATTTTACATCGAAAACGTACGAGTTTAATTTATTGGCACAAAGGTTGTTTCCATTATTATTTTTGTATTTATCTCTAAATAGCTCAAAATTGGGATTTCATATAGCTTACATGTTAATGTCGCCAAGAAACTGCTAAGACCCAAATGGGCTAGACTTTGAAAACACATAGAATGGCATTGCTTAATAACAGTAAATGTCGTACAAAATTATTTAATATCGTCAATAGTTGTCAAAAATAAATTTTAATCACATAAAAATGTAACAGAAATGTTTATTTCTAGCAGTGAAATATAAATCGATTTCAAACTTACTATACGTATTACAGTTGTCTATAAACTGGTAATTACCAATGTGACAAAATGTAGGACATAAGCCAGACTTTTTTCTTGTTTATATATTGAACATCAATATTGTAACGAAGAATATGTCAAATGTCTTGCAAGCGTTGTATAAACATATCACAACTTCAGGAAATGAATAATGTAATGGTTTGGGTTTATGGTGTTTAACGCCACTTTCAACAATATTTCAATTACATGTATATCGAAGCGGTCAATGTAATGTAATGTGCAAAAGATAGTGGGTCGGTTTATGGTTTTTAACGCCACTTTCAACAATAGTTCAGTTATATCGTGGCTGTCAGTTTTATTGTTGGCGGAAACCGGAGTACACGGAGAAAACCTGTCGCAAGTCACTGACAAGCTTAATGTGTTAAAGCCCTATATGATTATCTGCCCAAATCATTTAAAATAGGATGATCAATTAAGGAAGTTTGGTGAAACAACACTTTTATGAAATTATTACTGTAACCAGGGTAACAGGTTTAGTGGATAATCTTTCTCACACAAATCACAAGATACCAGGTACGTATGGTTGTTTTCGAATCTATTTGATTCATTTATAGAGATTTAACTTAGATTTGTGGTGCTTAACGCCACTTTCAACAATATTTCAGCAATATCGTGGCGGTCAGTTTTATTTATGAAGGAAGCAAGAGATCCTGAAGAAAACAAGCTTCCTAAAGAGGGAATTTGTGTATATGTTGTAATGCATGTATAGTACAACAAAGGACAAAAAACACACAATAACCTACAAAACACTACACATTCGCAATACATTTAGTTATAAATTACTCTGCTTTAAATTATTATCTGAAATCATATTTCAAATTAACCTGGAAATTGGTGGACATCTTAGATATTGGTTAAAAATTTATATACAAAGTTTTTAATTGGCACTACAACAGCCTAATCACTCATTTACATATAATTAAGTTAGTACACAAGGACATCGAAAAAAGTAATAGTCAATGTCGAACCAAAATATATTGCCAATGCCTTTTTTCGTCACATTGAAGACATATTAATTAATACAATTGTGATTGAGTGATTGTTGTTCAACGCCAATTGAGCGTATTTTCAGCTATATCATGGCGAGAAAAAAAATATTTTGAAGAGATGATTATGCCCGTTTAGAACTAGACAAATACGCTGAGTTGGCAAGTAAACATGTTGCTCCACCCGGCTACATTATTCTGATTCGGAGCCACCTAGACTTGCTTATGCTTTAGTGCTGAGCGCAGAAGCAACAAACATCAATTTCATAATCTTTGATTTGACTCGACCGGGGCTCGAACCCACATTCTACTACATTTGAGGCGAGACGAACTAACTAACCATTGCATCACCGATGAAGCTTGTAATACAATGTTATAATATGTAATTGTCTAATATGATATTCATGATTAGCCAATTATAATTTCACAACAACACTGACTATTGGCAATGGAATTTCCCGAGGGATGACATTAAGTTACAGAGACAGGTATATAATAACTTGGACACGAACGTAAAGAGATTTATAGTATCAACATTACTGACCTGAAAAGTCATTAATTGTTTGATTTGCTAAACCACTGGTACATTCGTACATAATGTTATTATAATGTTATTTGTAGCATTTGATATTTAATTATGTAATGCTATGGAAAGATTGGAAAGCCAAATAATTATAATTTTTGGAAGTAATAAAACCAAAAGCACATAAACAGTATAGTCAAATTTTGCTAAGGTCAGCTATGGAGAATCTTAGTTTGATTAATAATTACATTATTTAAGAACAGTTATAAATAGAATAGGATAGAATAATTGTATTATCCAAACCAGGTCCCCAAGGGGACATTTACATTTAACAGTCATGATTGTTTAACATATATAAAACAGCATATCACAGCAAAATCAGTACATATCAAGGACTAAACAATAAAATGATTTATTGAACAATAACATGACTTGTCAATTAATATTGACCAACAAGGAATGTGCAGCTCTGTTGCTACTCTGGGTAATGGAAGCAATGTTTAATATAATATTGTTTTGCTGCAATGGGCACCAATGGACGGTGCTATAGGTTTGTTGAAATTGTAACAAAACCTCCTCGTGTCCAATGCAGGAAAACAGTATGTATTTAGTAAAATAATCAAAATTAGTATGTGTTATCATTAATTATTCTGTTTAAAGATATAAAATAAAAAAAGAGAATCATATTCAAACATAGTAATAGTAACTGTAGAGGTCTCATTTCAGCTAAGGACACCAAGGGACGATGCTCAAGGTACTGTTATATGCAGACCTCCTCGTGTCCAGAGCAAAAAAGAGAGCCATGCTATTTCATGTTCTTTAGAATAAATGTTGCTATAGTAGTGAAGACTGATTTTTCCTCTGTATTCATTAACCAAACAAGTTTGTTCTTTGAATTTAAACGTTTGAAATTAGGACAGCTTTTTACTCTCTCCTTAAGTAGGAGATTTCGGTCATTTTCAAGTTTATTACAGTGAATTAGAAAATGATATTCATCTTCCACTTCCCCAGAGGAGCAACGCTCACATTTTCTATCTTGTAGGAGAGTACCCTGGTATCTAGCAGTCTCAATTTTCAATTGATGACAGGAAATACGTAGCTCTGTAAGGCATCTCCTCTGCTCAAAACGTTTTTTTTAGAACAGACAGATATTTTTCTCTGCCAAAGTTAGATTTGAATGTAATGTAAGTTCTAAGTTTTCCATTTGTTTGTTGAAGCATTTGGTTTCTCCACAATTCAATAAATTTTGACTTTAAATGAATTTTTGCTTTATTTTTGAAGCTACTTAGCCTTTTAATTTCTGGTATTTGTTCTAAAATTGGATGGATTGAACCATACCAAGAAGTTGTCTTAGATTCGAAAAGTGTTTTAGATGTTATATATTATGCATCTTGAAGAATTGGAAATGTTGAATCTAAAGTCTCTTATCGATGCCAGTAATTAAGCCTAGATTAGAATATATCATAATAAATGGAAAATCTTCCCAACTCTGACAGGAATTTGTAGATTTGTTATGAACTCCCAAGAATAAATTTGCAGAATTTGGTATGTAGTAATTCACACTTTAAAATTTGACATATCTTATCCAATGTTATTGTTCCATTTCTAAATCTTGCCGTAGTTGGAATAAAACTCCCCCATATTTCACATCCATACAGTAAGATAGGTTTAATTGTATGGTCAAATACATGTAAACTGGTATTAATATTAGGGCTTAAATATATCTAGTGTTCGTGAATAAAACCAACCACATCGACACGAAACGTCCCATTGCGGTGAAACATCTAACCTCTAAAAAATGGATATTCCCACAACATTTCACCTTAAAAGTGCTATTATTGTTAAAGTATTAACCAATTGAAGGACAAATATCACAAGGTCACAACATTTCCCAAATCTAATCGGAAAATCGACGGAAAATATCAAAATCGATAGCCCGAACACGTTTTTACAATTATAGTATTAGAATCAATATAAATATTTTTAGCATAATAGCATCTGTCCATTATTAAAAGCTAACTCGGATCTTTATGTTTGTAACCACCAGAAAAAATATAATGACACATTTCTAAGTGACCTCTGATTGCATAAATATCATGCCTTTCTGCATTCTTTGGAGGAGGGGATCCAATAAAGAAAACGTAGATCTTTAATTTATTGCACACGGAACCGTTCTGGATCAACCTCTAACAGATATGTTCAAAGACAGAAGATGGTAAGCCAAATAATCTAAGAAGTATTTGGAAGAGGAAAACCAAAAGGCCTAAACAGGATATTGAAAATCGGGTATGGTTATCAAAGGTAGTAGGGCACAATAATAGCAGTGGAATCGATATGAATAATATTAATACTGACAGTATCTGTCAATTAATTTTAAAAAGTGCCCTGATGTCTTTATTAATGTTATCCTCCGAATTAAAATGAAATAATAAGTCTCCTCTGATTGCGCAAATACCAAATGATTACTGACAACAGGTTTCTGGAATAACCTTTATCAAGTACGCCCAATGTAAATAGATTGGAAAGCTAATCATTGTAGAAGTATTTGGTGACAAGAAAACCAAAGGGTTTAAACAGGATAGTCAAAATCAGCCAAGAATAATTTTTCCCGAGGGCTATGACTCTTAGTTTTTGATAATAGTTACTTTATTTAGGAACTGTAAATTTCAACTGTAAAAAAATATTTTTTCTCTCTCCGTAATTGCCCCTGTCACGTAAGTATGATGACAACACATTAATCAGGACATGTATTTGATAATGATTTGGGACAGGTCACTTCAATGGCTGAAAAAAATTACAATATCGGAGAGGAGAAAAACGACTCCAATAAATTCACAGATAGTCGTTCTGTACATGAAGGATGTTTCAACTGTTCCATCAGGATTTGTAGACGTCGCTGTTTGAAGAACTTAATTAACGTTAGAGAATACCGAAGGAGCAATGAAAAATGGACAATCCTTATAAACCAGCAACATTTGGTACACAAGGCAAAGACAAACAAAACAAAAACACAACACAATATGTGTTGGACACCAATATACGCAAACAAACACAAATAACGTAAATAAGACATGAGCTTTCCTAAAAAACAACCGGAGGTATAGATAAACCGAACATTGCTTTTAGGATATTATTAAAAAATAGCTATTGATTGTTATTAGCTTTACAAATGCTGACGAAAACCGAACGGGTAATCAAGAATGGAAAATCCAGAAATACAGGAAATTTTGGTCAAAAGACAGAAAGCAAAGACAAAGAAAACGAAGGATATGTAGTTCCTGTTTCTTATAAGACATCCACAGTGTCACTCATATTCATGTCGGTAATAGCGAATAGAAATCTACGTAAAAAGAAATGTTCATTGCCATTTGAGAAATGTATATTCGTAACGGTCAACCTATTCGTATTGCCAACCGTGCAATTTTTGTAGCGATGATTTCAACCTACAGACTACTAAATGGTAGTCATTGAACCCCTACTGTCATGATTAATCCTAATCTTGGAGAATACATTTACAGTTATATTTTATTTATTTATTTTTGATGTTTTAACGCCACTTTCAGCAATATTTCAGCTATATCATGGCGACCAGTTTTAATGGTGGAAGAAGCCGGAGAACCCGGAGAGAACAACCAACCATGGGCAAGCAACTGGTAAGCTTTATCACTTGCTGCTCCAAGCCGAGTAACCCTTTTTCGTTATTTACAAAGTCGGTGGCGAACCCACGCCGTATTGGTGATAAGCTTGGATGAGTTGTTAGGTAATCCATTGAAATATTGAAAAGCAAATGGAATAATGTAAGATTTGCATTACTGTAATTAGTCGATCTTAACGATTAAGTTGAAGGTATGACTGGTCATAATCACTCCGTTTGACAATTGTGGGAAGGTTGTTCTGACTCCCCAAAATACTGCATACAATGTACGATCCACAGTGACTGTGACTACACTGTAGAAAATATACGATGTTGATATTTTCTTGATAGTTTTGCAACTGAAATTGCAAAGCAAATTATTCGTATGTTGTATCTGTCGATATGTCATACAACATTTGTTTCACAACCATATCAAAATCCAACTGACGAGATGCATGGAGTTTAAGGCAATATCAACTCTCACCAACTTGGGTCTTCTGCCGGCTTGTTGTTAATGGTATTTTTTGATTTTCTACAGGCTAAATCTTTTTAGTTGAAAATATATGATAAATAGATTATAACATGGCATTTTCCATATCGGCCCTGGTATCAGCCCTCGACTTATATCCGCCCTCGGGTCCGATATGACAGTCTCAGGTTGATACCAGGGCCGATATGGAAAATTCCATGTAATAATCTATAATTATCATATATTTTATGATGATATGGTGTAATTTGTATGGTTGATACCGCCAACTCTGATTGTCAGTTCTCAAGCCCTGGGCTGATATGGGGGCTGATATGAGGTTCGATATAGATTTTTAATATAAAACCCGAATCACAATCCTTTTATTATATAGTAATAAATATTTTAGTAACAAGGTCTGAAATTTTATGAAAATTTTGAAATTTTTGAAATCTTAAAAAAAAATTTGAAATTCTTGAAATCTTAAAAAAAAAATTGAAATTTTTGAAATCTTAAAAAAAAAATTGAATTTTTTGATATTTTGATATTTTTTGAAATTTTTGTTGTTAATGGTATTTTTTTTATTTTCTATGATGAGCAATGCATCTATTGGCAATGTGACCATAACTATTGATGGTGATAATTTTAAAAATCCATAATTGTGAAGTAAATTCCACAAGTTATAAAACATTGTTTTTGAGTTGTTGAATTAAATTTTTGTTGTAAATGGTATTTTTTGATTTTCTACAGGGTAAATCTTTTTAGTTAAAAATATATGATAAATAGATTATAACATGGCATTTTCCCTATCGGCCCTGGTATCAGCCATCGACACATATCGGCCCTCGGGTCTGATATGACAGTCTCAGGCTGATACCAGGGCCGATATGGAAAATGCCATGTAATAATCTATAATTATTGTCATTTTGACGTCATCTAAATAACAGGAGAGAAAAGTTGATCCACATTGACGTACATTACTATTAGATTATTGATACATTTATTGACAATATTAGGTCCGTGGTGTTCGTCATCGTATGGGAGTTGGATTAACACATACCTATGCAATCAGTGCATATCACCACTAATGTTGTGAGTTCTAATCCCACTCATGCGAGGTGTACTCGATACAACATTATGTGATAAAGTTTGTCAGTGACTTGCAGCAAGTCGGTTTTCACCGATTATTCCGGTTTCCTCCACCAATAAAAGCAGACTACCACGATATAAGTGAAATATTGTTGAAAGTATTGTTAAACACCATAACCCTTACCCGAATGTACACTGTTGGATGTTCTATTGATAATGGAATATTGCTGGCGTTATGTAATTTTGACACCTGAATTCATCCTCGATTTTTAGTGGGATTCGTGTTGCTCTTTCGTTAGTTTTCTGTATAGTGTTTTGTACATCATTGTTTGTCATTTTGTCCTTTTTCTGTTAATCATTGTATTGTTTGGTCTTCTCTGATTACATCTTTTTCTGTTAATCATTGTATTGTGTGGTCTTCTCTGATTACATTTTCTTCTGTTAATCATTGTATTGTATGGTCTTCTCTGATTACATCTTTTTCTGTTAATCATTGTATTGTTTGGTCTTCTCTGATTACATTTTTTTCTGTTAATCATTGTATTGTGTGGTCTTCTCTGATTACATCTTTTTCTGTTAATCATTGTATTGTCTGGTCTTCTATGATTACATCTTTTTCTGTTAATCATTGTATTGTCTGGTCTTCTCTGATTACAACTTTCTATGTTAATCATTGTATTGTTTGGTCTTCTCTGATTACATATTTTTCTGTTAATCATTGTATTGTTTGGTCTTCTCTAATTACATCTTGTTCTGTTAATCATTGTATTGTGTGGTTTTCTCTGATTACATCTTTTTCTGTTAATCATTGTATTGTGTGGTCTTCTCATTACATATTTTTCTGTTAATCATTGTATTGTCTGGTCTTCTCTGATTACATCTTTCTTTGTTAATCATTGTATTGTTTGGTCTTCTCTCATTACATATTTTTCTGTTAATCATTGTATTGTGTGGTCTTCTCTGATTACATCTTTTTCTGTTAATCATTGTATTGTGTGGTCTTCTCTGATTACATTTTCTTCTGTTAATCATTGTATTGTATGGTCTTCTCTGATTACATCTTTTTCTGTTAATCATTGTATTGTTTGGTCTTCTCTGATTACATTTTTTTCTGTTAATCATTGTATTGTGTGGTCTTCTCTGATTACATCTTTTTCTGTTAATCATTGTATTGTCTGGTCTTCTATGATTACATCTTTTTCTGTTAATCATTGTATTGTCTGGTCTTCTCTGATTGCAACTTTCTATGTTAATCATTGTATTGTTTGGTCTTCTCTGATTACATATTTTTCTGTTAATCATTGTATTGTTTGGTCTTCTCTGATTACATCTTGTTCTGTTAATCATTGTATTGTGTGGTTTTCTCTGATTACATCTTTTTCTGTTAATCATTGTATTGTGTGGTCTTCTCATTACATATTTTTCTGTTAATCATTGTATTGTCTGGTCTTCTCTGATTACATCTTTCTTTGTTAATCATTGTATTGTTTGGTCTTCTCTGATTACATTTTTTTCTGTTAATTATTGTATTGTTTGGTCTTCTCTGATTACATATTTTTCTGTTAATCATTGTATTGTTTGGTCTTCTCTGATTACATCTTTTTCTGTTAATCATTGTATTGTCTGGTCTTCTCTGATTACATCTTTTTCTATTAATCATTGTATTGTCTGGTCTTCTCTGATTACATCTTTCTCTGTTAATCATTGTATTTTCTGGTCTTCTCTGATTACATCTTTTTCTGTTAATCATTGTATTGTTTGGTCTTCTCTGATTACATATTTTTCTGTTAATCATTGTATTGTTTGGTCTTCTCTGATTACATATTTTTCTGTTTATCATTGTATTGTTTGGTCTTCTCTGAGTACATCTTTCTCTGTTAATCATTGTATTGTCTGGTCTTCTCTGATTACATCTTTCTCTGTTAATCATTGTATTGTCTGGTCTTCTCTGATTACATCTTTCTCTGTTAATCATTGTATTGTTTGGTCTTCTCTGAATACACCTTTTTCTGTTAATCATTGTATTGTCTGGTCTTCTCTGATTACATATTTTTCTGTTAATCATTGTATTGTTTGGTCTTCTCTGATTACATATTTTTCTGTTAATCATTGTTTTGTTTGGTCTTCTCTGAGTACATCTTTCTCTGTTAATCATTGTATTGTTTGGTCTTCTCTGATTACATATTTTTCTGTTAATCATTGTATTGTGTGGTCTTCTCTGATTACATCTTCTTCTGTTAATCATTGTATTGTGTGGTCTTCTCTGAATACATATTTTTCTGTTAATCATTGTATTGTCTGGTCTTCTCTAATTACATCTTTTTCTGTTAATCATTGTATTGTTTGGTCTTCTCTGAGTACATATTTTTCTGTTAATCATTATATTGTGTGGTCTTCTCTGAATACATCTTTTTCTGTTAATCATTGTATTGTCTGGTCTTCTCTGATTACATATTTTTCTGTTAATCATTGTATTGTTTGGTCTTCTCTGATTACATATTTTTCTGTTAATCATTGTTTTGTTTGGTCTTCTCTGAGTACATCTTTCTCTGTTAATCATTGTATTGTTTGGTCTTCTCTGATTACATATTTTTCTGTTAATCATTGTATTGTGTGGTCTTCTCTGATTACATCTTCTTCTGTTAATCATTGTATTGTGTGGTCTTCTCTGAATACATATTTTTCTGTTAATCATTGTATTGTTTGGTCTTCTCTAATTACATCTTTTTCTGTTAATCATTGTATTGTCTGGTCTTCTCTGATTACATCTTTTTCTGTTGATCATTGTATTGTGTGGTCTTCTCTGATTACATCTTTCTCTGTTAATCATTGTATTGTCTGGTCCTCTCTGATTACATCTTTAGTATCATCAAACCTTTCTTACCGAGAATGTACGATAATTTAACCTTTATAAATAAGAAAATAAAACAAAGAATGAAAAAAAATATGTCTTTATTGTACATGTATATTGCCACCAATTAGTACATTACAGATGTGTTTCACATATGTATCCATGTAGAGCTGAACACCCATGATCATTCCACCTGTATTCAAAATTTCTCCACATATGAACACAGTGTTCAGTGGCATGAGACGGTTCGTGACGATTCCAGTTACTGTAAGTAACAGGTGTGTTATCTGATACCCATTTCCATTGATTTTGCACTTTCAGATCATTGGCTCCAATCCATGTATCTTCTAAAAAACACGAGATTTAGAATATATTTGAAAACCTATGTTAGACTTTATTTGATAACTTACTTCAGACTTTATTTGAAAATTTAATTTTAAAAAAGAATTCGAAGTATATTTTTTTCCCTCAAATATTAACGATTGTATTTCATGCAAAGGTGTTCCATTAAATTTTTGAAATTGTAATTGTATCTTGGGCTTCGAAAATACTACAGCGAAGGGTAATGCTAATTAATTATTTAGCAAATTTACTACTCTCAGCTACTCATGTTGTAAGAGAAAGAATATGTAAACTCTAGGCTTTATCTAATGCCACATATTTATTGATTCCTGATTTCTAAGATCGATGAAATATACTGCAGCCAACTTACGCTTAGCAACTGTTTTCAGCCATTCATTTTCTGCTGCAGTTTCAACCTTTACTAAGTTAGCATTTCGTCTTTGACAATCACTCTGTATAATAAACAAAGGCAAAAAAACTTGTATTACAAATATGGACAAAACGGTCAGATGGTACCAGCGGTACTCGAACCAGCAACCTTTGGTCTAAAAACAGTGCTCTAACTGACTGAGACAAAGAAGCACGTCCCTAACGCACCTGTTTGCTTTTTGAGGGATTGGTGCCATTCCAAGAAGCACATAGATTCCTATCACTGTAACTTCCGAATATGGTCACTCGGAAAATATCCAGAGTGATTGTTGTGAAAAATGGGGTACTGGACTCCAGCCTGAGGATAAGAAGTACTTCCTTGACTAGTCCGAGATTCCTCTACCGTCAGACGGCTTTTTTTCGACTTGCTGGAGCCGTGGGACGTCAGAGAGCTCTACATACGGAAAACAGTGGATTTGCCGCTGCAACTCTGCGTTGACACATTTCCACGTTTCGTGGCTATCAGATTTTATTTTCTATCCGAAACCCTTATATAAATCGCCTCACCAATCGTAGTTTTCTCGAAGTCACGTGACAAATGTTCCAAAATGGATGTGAAATGACGAAATCATAGGGTCTAAGGGAAAATCGTGCTGTAATCGAGTGTAACACCACTTTCTGAGGGCAAGATGGTTATGAATGAATAGAAAAATGATTGGTGAAGCGATTTATATTTAAAGGTTTCGGATAGAAAATAAAATCTGATAGCCACGAAACGTGGAAATGTGTCGACGCAGAGTTGCAGCAGCAAATCCGCTGTTTTCCGTATGTAGAGCTCTCTGACGTCCCACGGCTCCAGCAAGTCGAAAAAAAAGCGTCAGACGGCTGAGGAATCTCGGACTATTCCTTGGCTTGGTGCAACCGATTAAGGTTGCCTTTATAAATTATATCCACTAAATTGTACAACAGAACCAACCAATAATTGTAAATGGCATATACTTTCCAACCTGAACCACAACATATAACCTGTGTCATTCACAAACTATGACCGAGAGTTCTCCTATGTGGTATTTCAGGTATTAAATAAATGTATGTTGACTATGTTCAGCATAGTTTGACAATACTCTACAGCAGAATGACAATCAAAACTTTTTATATGACCTTCACTGACTTCAATCAGTGTATAAAAATAAATGAAATTTCTGAGATATTATAATCAATCATACAAGAAGGCTACAATTAATATCTGAATTGTTATTCACTTTATAAAATTATTGAGGAGACACAAATTTTGGCAATTTGGGCCAGGAAAAAAACCTTTCATAACTGCTAAAGATGAAAGCAGTTATGTCATAGACCCTAAAATATCAATAATAATATTTTGGATCATTTGTCTTCTGACTATTCTAGTTAATTCTCCAGAAAGTGGAAGAATGTTAATTCATTATAGGCCTATTATCTAAAATATGTTCCATGCTTCATAATTTACAGAACTTCAGAAGGGCTGTTAAGAAAAAATAAAATAATGAAAACTTACGCTTAGAAACTGACACCAGATGTGGGGAGACATCTTGATCAGGTTTAGGACTTGGGGGCTTATTAGCCTCCTTATCCTGCTCAACATCTGCCATTTCACTTTTTCTGTCTGCAAATTAAAAATTGTTTAAGTGTGTATCCGTCCTAACGATAAAACTTGACAGAAGTAAAGTGAAGTTCCGGTGCGGATTAATTGCACGCACCTGACAACGATATAGTTCTTTAAATCTTTTGTTAATATTTACATAAACGAAATCTGCAAACAACGCGAAAAATTACATGACATCGAATGTTATATTTAGTCGTTATTTAACAACATATTTGAATATATTTAAATAGTATTTAACTATAGCTAAACAGGAAGTGGCGTAATTATTTTAAAACTCCAAAACTCCAATCTCCTTGGAGACATAAGACGCTATTGATTTATTTAACAATTCCCCGCGTTTTTTTTTCACTGTGTGAAAAAACAAAATAATTTAGACATTTTTTCCTGACAACGAAATAAGTTTCGCATCAAGTAGTTTCTGAGAGAAATAAAAAAATAGATTGGGCAACACTATGAATGATCTTTAATAACTTTATCATGCAATGTGCGCTTCATAGACTGTATATAAAGGGTGCAGATGTGTGTGAGTGGATCAGGAATTGGTAGGTGTGTGTGTGTGGGGGGGGGGGGGGGGGGGCTCACTTCTGGGAGAGGACCGAAAAGTATTCTTGGAGAAGCTATAGGTCTGAGCAGACCGGAAATGGCGCAAGCTTAATATCTGGAAATGCAGTGGTTAAGGACAGCAAGTTGGGGAGGGGAATTCTTTCAAAAACTGACAAGCAAAATACCCTTATACCTCTTAATAAACAGAATGGCATTTGCTTCAAGTTAACTATTCAACTGTCTCTAAATTTTAGCAATAAAAATGGGGGGGGGGGGGAGGGGGGAATATGTTGATGCTATACACGTACTGACTATATACGTAACCTGGTACGGTGCTTTTATGTCGAGCGAAGGCTACAAGACAAGCACTTAGTTATTTAAATGGTGTCCTCCTCGATGTCTGCGTTACACCGAGATGAGTGGCGTGGAGGTTTCTTTTGAAGTTTTGTTGTACACGTTAATTTGACAAAGTTGTGACTTCTTTCACATTGCAGGATACTCATCATATATGTACATATCAATCAAAATCTTTGATTTGATTTGATATACCGGTATATGTACATACACTGTTCGCGAATAATTTTTTTATTTGTACTTGGTTCAAAACAGGAGAGAGAAGCCGCTCGCTAGAGACTCGCTTTTCTTCCTGTTTCTATTAAGCTCATACACATAAATTCTATATTTCGGCGACAATGTATGTATGTTCTGTTTCTTACATACATTAACTCACTTCGTATACCTGATAAAGGTTGTTCCAGAAACGAGTCGTACTCATTAAATTCGAGATCTACATTTTTATTGATACCTCTGTTCCTAAATAATGTAATTATTAATAAAAAAAAGCCAGGCACAAATGACCTTTTGGCTATCCTGTTTCAGCCCTTTAGTTTAATTGTTCCCAAAGACTTCGGCTTTTCAATCTTTTGATTATGAGCGTACCTGATAAAGATTATTCCAGAAACGTGTCGTGCTCACTACATTCCTATAGAGACTGGGTTAAAGGGGAATAACTCAAAGATAAATAATTGTATGGATGAGGTTCTTCATGATAGATTGATATTATATAATGTGTAAGATCATATCATATAATTGTTAACAGTGAGCATATAGAGAAAATACTTTTATACATATACATACATATCTATATGTATAACTCCTCAAGACATGGTCAGTCCTTGCATTAATTATTATTATTATTTATTCTTTTTATATAAATATACATATTTAATATAGTTGCTATGTCTACATTCCTAGGAGGGAATCAGCCACACCCATTTCATTAAGTGTATAATATTGGACAAGGGGAATAATCCATATAATATATAACAGTTAATTTTTTATCTCCCTTGGTCATCTGCTTCCCTCCTGGTAAATCACTATCATAATTCATCAATTTAATTTGTGTTATGTATTCTAATCATTGTAATCATTGTATCAAATTATAAACCCGCAAGGGTCCTTAATTGGTTTTATAAAGTATTTCTATTTCTATTTCTATTCTCTCAGATGAACTATGCCTACTGATCCCTACTCGCAAAGGCCGTAGCAATGATCGCATGAAATGACCCATATACAAGGAAGGATAACAACGAAATTGTACTCACATCAAAGTGACATTTCTTCTACTTCTACTTCTTATTGACCGCATTCAACGAGTTGATAGTTACTGTAATTGGTGCTGCACTTATGAACTATCAAACTGATTTAACAATTTTAACTTTTTTAACGAATATTTCATTTAATTATTATTATTATAACATATTTGTATAGCGCATTATATAATCATAAAACTACTCTAAGCGCTTTACACTAGTATATACAGTCAACATAATTATAAAACATATTTACAATGGAGACGAAGGTAATGAAAAAATAGTAAAACGAGAGAGGACCAAAAACATATATGATAAATAGTCTAAGATAATTTAATCTATCGCATAAAAAGAAAAAAAGATTAAAACACTAAAATTCGATTGAGAAAAAAAAAAAAAAATAGAAATATAATTTTTTTTTTTTAAAAGAAAGTGATAAAAATCTAAAAGAAATAATTAACTCTTCACCTAAATGTAATATTATACCCTAAAATTTAAATAGGAAAAATTGATAAAATACACATCATACGAAAATCAAAAACTTTGTAAAAAATATACTAAAATAATTTAAATCTTTACATAACGAAATAAGATTATACCCTTAAAATTCAGCTGGTTCTCACATAAAACGAAGGCGGCGTCCTACAAGTTATAAATAGTCCCCGTATGCTTGTCTGAACAAATGCGTTTTAAGGTCCTTTTTGAAAGAATCCACAGATTGAATGTTCCTTATATTAATTAGTCAATTTGGCAGATTGTTCCACAGTGTTGCAGCCGCTGTATCAAACCGTCTTTAATCTTAGGATAAAATACAATTTTCCAAAATTAACTAAATGGAATGTTAATATAAAGGTTTCTAGTCATTTTCGCTTAGTTTCATTCCATTTCATTTCATTTCGTATTATTGTATTGCATATATATTATCATGCTCCCTAGTAGTATCATAATTATATAATTATGTATTTTCACTCATGCATTGAATAATTGTATATTGTATGTATATTTCTATAAGCAGTATTGCTTTTGAATAAAGTATTTGAATCTAATTGGTTGATGACAAATAATTATATTTACATAGAGCAAAGACGGAGTTAAGGGTTCGCATTCTATTAAACGGTTTATCCATGGCATGACCTAGATTCTCATTGGCTGCGGTAGTTATAGTTGTTATGTGTCCCTGAAGGGTAAACGGTTCCTGTTTCTTATAAGATTGGTTGGTTTTGTTGGTTTTATAGCCACTTTCAACTTTCAACAATATTTCTGCTATATCGTGGCGGTCAGTCTTATTGGTGGAGGAAACCGGAGTATCCGGAGAAAACCACCAACCTACCGCAAGTCGCTGGCAAACTTGATCCCATAATGGTGTATCGAGTACACCTCGACTGAGTGGGATTCGAACTGATAACATTAGTGGTGATAGGCACCGATTGCATAGGTAGTTGTGAATCCAACTACTATACGATCACGGCCACGACGGCCCCGTTTCTTATAAGACACCAGCCGTGTTACTAATAGTCAAGTCAGGTTAAAGTTATGTCGGTTATAGAGGAAAAGACATAATCTACGTAATCAGGGAAACGATATAATAGCTATTTGAGAAATGGATATTTGATTGGGTATCGATATCGTTTTGTAGTTAAATCGATGGTAACATGAAAAACAAACCAATATTAGATGACACTGGTAAATGTGAAACGAATAAGTCCTTTTCATACAAACTAACAAGCAGGCAGTGCTATTGTTATTATTATTAGTATTCTTAGTGATTGTGACGATATCAATATCAATATTGAAACTTTACTCTTTAGGAACGATGAAGATAGCTATGATATCAATTCCAAAATTTTTGGAAAAGCTCGGAAATTTATAAATCAATCTAAATGATTTTAGGGCTAAGTCAGCAATTTTTCACCTATAATTCTTACTCTCTTCTTATCAGTGTCAAATTTTAAATGTCTATTGTTAGTGGTTTGATTTGCTGACATTATTTCATGTGTATACTTTGTAAGGAGAGGACTTCATATAAGTTGGTATAACTTGCTGTCCAACCCTATTGTTTATGTACAATAAAATATCATCGTTGATTGATTGATTGATTGATTGTTGCTTAACGCCAACTCAGCCATTTTTCAGTTAATTTCATGGCGAAAACAAATTAATTTTCAAAGAAATGATGATGAGGTCCGCTTTGTTCTAGACCAACACGCTTAGTTGGATTTTTATAGTGCTAGCTCACTGAAACAACAGTCCACGGATAGACATGTCATCACACTCCGACACATTATCCTGATTCTTAGCCAACCAGTCATTGCTTTTTCTCCTTAATGTTACGTACTTAGAGGAGAAGCAACAAATACCAATGGTATAGTCTTTCGTTTTTCCCGATTTGAGCTCAAACCCACGATCTACCACACTCGAAGCGAGCACGCTAGGTATTACAGCACCGATGTGGTTCTCCTGTACTGAATTATTGACTTTATGGGGATACCTTCATCATTAGCTCCCCCATAGTATCTTTTGCATGACTATTCACTCGTCTGTTGTTCCGCCTTAATAAAAACGTAAATATCAAACTTAGTGCGTTACCCTAATGTTACAATATACGGAAACGATTTCACAACCCATTTGAAATTGAAAATCTCTTTATTTTATTATTCAATCTTGTTTGAGATTACAATAAACCAAGCCTGATCAGCTTATCATTTTTGTCTCTACCTGTATCAACTAAGCTGTATTAATTTGTTGTTATTTTACAGCAAAATGTTTACTCTGCCGAATATCGGTAAAAATAAAAAAATCCCCACTTAGTTACTTTCATTTAAATCCACTAAGTCTATTGTTATTCATAACCCGACAAATAGGATGGTTCAAGCATTAATTAGCTTAAAATAGCTTAAATTAATTAAACAACCCATAGAAAATAGTAAACAAGTGCGTAGATCTTATTTTAATTAGACTGATTGAGTGAGTGAGTGAATCAGTTGTTTAACGCCAATTCAGCAATTTTTCAGCTATATCATGGCGAGAACAAGTCAATTTTCAATGAGATGATGATGAGGTCCGCTTTGTTCTAAATCAACCCGCTGAGTTGGATTTTTATAGTGTTAGCTCACTGAAACAACAGTCCGCGGGTAGACATGTCGCTCCACTCGGACACATTATTCTAATTCCGAGCCAACCATTATTTGCTCTTTCTCCTTAACGCTGAGTGCTTAGCGAAGAAGCAACAAAAACCAATTTCATAGTCTTTGGTTTGACCCGACCGGGACTCGAACCCATGATCTACCGCACTCGAGGCAAGCACCCTAACCATTACACCACCGATGCGGTTAGATTGATTAAAATTGTATATTATGTAGATTCAGATTCAACATTTTATTATGATCTCACCACAAACAAACAGGTACTAAGATTCACTCAGAACACATAAAACAATAAAACAATTGCAATGCATGCAGCAATCTAAAAAGATTTAAGATACATTTAAGACATGATATATATATATATATTAACATAGCTACATATAATACTTACATTTATGCACTAGAATGTAAGAAGAGTTTGAAGATACCAAAGGGGTAATCAGAATCTGTAAATCAAAGAAGAACTGACAACACATTGGCCAAAAGAAAAAGGACAAAAGGACAAAGATATACAAACTATTACACATAAAACTAAAGATCGAGTAACACAAACCCCACTAAAAACCGGGGGTGAACTCAGGTGCTGCGGAAGGGTAAGCAGTTCCTGCTCCACTAGTGACACCTGTCGTGTTAATCTAGTTACAAATCCGGTGATAAGTCATGAATGAGGAAAGGACCGGGAAGTGTTTACGACAAGTGGAATCTATCCGTGGTCATTTGTGAAAATTGGTAGTTACTTGGTGAAAGGGCATCTTCTATATACTGAAATGTGAAAATAAACAATCGGGATAGATATATTTTTTTTCTCGAAAACCCCTTGCATGAAGTCTGCCCCAAACGAATAAAGAAACATAATCGACAAGAATCGGACCACAGTTAATATCCATAGGAATCTGTTGAAAAACACGCCAGCAAACATAGCAAAAGTATGTTGTCAATCAACAACTCTAGCAGTTTGATTATGCAAGTTTCAAAGAACATTCGAATCAGTGGATTTTTTTTTATTACAAAATAAGATTTTCTCTCCCTCTACGTTAGTCATTCTTTTTAATTTTTTCAATCTGTCTTTTAATTTTGAATGCGGAATATTTGCCTAGAGGGTAGAACAATCAAATATTTGTCTAGAGGGTAGAACAATCAAATATTTTAATGTTATTGCACGAGGAGAAGCTAGGATCTTGTTTCATACCACTTATGAAGCCAAGTTTTGATATCTGATAGGATATATGTTAACACTTTGGAAAGAGGGTTCATGGAGCATTTGACAGACCCATCAACACAACGCTCTTTTTAAGGACAACTTTGCAAGACAAGCTTGGAAATACCAAAGGGGAATCAGCAGCCGTAAATCTATGAAGGACAGGCACCACAATGGGCAAAAGGAAAGGAACAAACATTGATCTACGAAACACTCCACAGTCCACAGAAAACTAAAGATTGGACAACACGAATCTCACTAAAAAAATTTAGGTGAACTCGTGTGCTCCGGAAGTGTTAGCAATTTAGCAATTCAGTCGAGTGGCAGGAGATTTAGTTCTTTGGGTGAAATTCCACAGGAACACAAAACCGACCCATGATTTTACAGGATTTCCACTTTCTAAATGTCGTCGGGTTATATGTAAGGTTGATAAGTGAATTGACAGAGCTAATTCCTTTTATCAAGCACTCTATGTAACGTAATTTACACACGAAAACGGTATTGTTAGAGACATTGTCTGTTGGAGGAACACCCTATTTGTCATGGAAGTAAAACATGTGGTTAGTTACATTTGAGTCTTTGATGTTCGATGTTGCCCGAGTGCTTATTAGCTCATTATATAGCAAATAGTTCATGGCACTGAGGGTCATATGGCAGTATATGGACCGGTCTGTCACCCAAAAAATATTATATGGACCGAAGCTTCTGAGGTCCATATACTATTTTGTTGGTGACGGACCGGCCCATATGCTGCCATAAGACCCGAAGTGACATGAATTATTTGCTATATTATACTTTTTATCTAAAATAATAATGCAGGTACCTGGCCGGTCCATATACTAAAATAGTGACCGGTCCATATACGAAAATAGTGACCGGCTGCGCTAACAAAGAAAAATAGGGAAAATAAAAACGTAAAGTGTAAAGTATATATATATAATTCTAAATTGTATGAACGACCCCACAGCCTTAATCGTTCAGAAAGAGTATCTTTGTCTTCTCTTTCACGTTTGGTCCATAGTAAATGATATAGAAGGACTTCTCGTTTCAATACCCGATGTTGATAAATGAATTCGTAATAAGAAGTTCATTTACTGACAACCACATCTGGTGGTGTAATGGGTAGTATGCTTGCCTCAAATGCGGTAGATTGTTGGTTCGAGCCCCCGTCAGGTCAAACCAAAGACTATAAAATTGGGACATGGGACTTCTCCGCTAAACACGTAGCAATAGGAAGTAAGAGCAAAGACAGGTTGGCTCGGAATAAGGATAATATGTCCGAATGGAACGACATGTCAGACTACCTGTGGACTGTTGTTTCAGTGAGCTAGCACTATAAAAATCACTCATCGTATTGATCTAGTACAAAGCGAGTATCACCATCTACCTCTCATCAAAATATAGCTTGTTTTCACCATGACATAGCTACAAATTCCTCATTTGGCGTTAAACATCACTGATTTACTGACAAATAACAAACACTCACTCATTTACTGACAAATAACAAACAGTCGACATTGATAAGAAGGTAAAAAGAACAAAATAATTTCAGTTTGGATTTAATCACAAATGAAAATTATATTAATTAACTCCATTTCGGAAAAATTTAGTTCACCCCCGGTTTTTAGTGGGGTTCGTGTTACTCGATCTTTAGTTTTATGTGTATGTTTTGTAGATCATTGTTTGTCCTTTTGTCCTCTTTCTTTTGGTCATTGTATTGTCTGTCCTTCTTCGATCTTCGAATTCTGATTACCCCTTAGGTATCTTCAAACTCTTCTTACTCAATAAGGGAAAATTTGTATTAAAACACTGACCCGCTAACACAACATAGAAATTCAACTACCTTAAGATCACTACCACGACAGCCCCTAATTAGTATTGTATAATTTGGATATATTTTCGTGGCCGTGATCGCATGGTAGTTGGATTTACAACTACCTATGCAATCAGCGCCTATCACCACTATGGTTGTGGGTTCGAATCTCGATCAAGTCGAGGTGTACAACATTATGTGATAAAGTTTGTCAATGACTTGCGACAGGTCGGTGGTATTCTTCGGATCCTCCGGTTTCCTCCACCAATAAAACTGACCGCCACGATTTAACTGAAATTGTTTTGAAAGTGACATTAAACACCATCAAACAAACAAACAAACAAACAAACAACATCAGATATTATGGAAAAAATAGTATGGGATTGTTTGTTAACTGCATTGAACAACGGAGATGACCAATTAAATATGATTAAATAATTAACAAAGCAAATATAACTGGTAAATTTCCATATTTTATTGAAGGTAAAGCAGAAAAAAATTCCAAGTTATTATAACATTTAAAAATAGTTTTTCGAAGGTGAAATGAAAGTTCAGAAATTTAGCACAAGTAAAGAGCTTTAGTTGACAACAGTACTCCATTTAGATGTTAAAGGAGTTCCGAACGTCTTAATAGAGATCACCAGCTTGTCTGCAACTGCATACTGTCCTGAAAATACATAGGAAAAACATGAAAACAAAAATACAACAAAATATTTTATAACAATTTCGATACACCAAACATTTTGTGATAAAGTTTGTCAGTGACCTACGACGGGTCGGTGGTTTTCTCTGGGTACTCCGGTTTCCTCCACCAATAAAAACTGACAGCCACAATATAACTGAAATATATTTGAAAGTGGCGTTAAACACCATAATCCTAACCCTTACCCATATTTTAGTTTTGTTTACTTTAAACAGAAATGACTTGATGTAGTACTTACTAAACTCGTCGTATTATTGTGCTTTTTCTTGTCAGTTTATTAGGATTCTTTTATTATTTTATATTCTTGTCAGTATTTGCGATAAAGTTAAACATAGTACCATTTGACTAAATACATGATTACCATCAAACATATTCCTTTTTCTGTGACTAACATGATGGATGCCACGTGTGGAGCAGGAACTGCTTACATTTCCGGAGTAACCGTTTTCACACCTCGGATTTTAGTGGGTTTCATGTTGTTCAATCTTTAGTTTTCCGTGTAGTGTTTGTACATCATTGTTAGTCCTTTAGTTATTGTATTGTCTGTATTTTTCTATTTACGGCTTCTGAATACACCTTTTGTATCTTCAAACTCTTCTGAGAAAGTTAAATATTTCTAATTGGAATTTGACAATATCTATAGTTGGGATCCACTTTATGAATAACGTGATGCTTCTTAATTTCCCAATTGTTAATTTTCCGATCCTTTGGTAAAAAACATATCATCTGCTGTAGTACATGAAGCATTGTTATCGTTTTGCATATTTCCATTTTTACTGCCAAGTCCCGGTGGAATGCTTTATTGTTGAAATGAATTGAACTTAAGAATTGATTTTTCTTTTTGTTCAGATCTAATATAGCTTCATTCTCAAACTGACAGTGAGTAGCACATATACATAGAAATTACAATAAGAAATGTTACTAAATGTACCTGTTTTACATATACAGAGAAATTACAATAAGAAATGTTACTAAATGTACCTGTTTTACATATACAGAGAAATTACAATAAGAAATGTTACTAAATGTACCTGTTTTACATATACAGAGAAATTACAATAAGAAATGTGACTAAATGTACCTGTTTTCTCATAGTGTCCAACGTTGTTGTTTGGACCGTACACTATATATGGGTATTTCATTCTCGGAAGCGTATCGAACTTGCAAGGGCGATAATTAGCCACTGGTGTATCAACTACCATCAAAAATTGTGTTAATAGTCGACCTAAGTTTGTATTTAAAGACCAAGAAGCTGTTAAGTGTCTTTCCTCTCTTCATGACAAATATGTTATCGTTCCTGCGGACAAGGCTTCCAACAATATCGTGTTTGTATGTAAATCATATTACTACGAATGCCTAATCAAGGAATTAGGCATAAATAGCAACACCTCTAGTAATACCACATACAAACCAACTTCGTTCGACAAAGATGAAATCCTAGCTAACCACAGATCATTCATGACCTCTTTAAACATTCCCTCTGGTAAAGAGTCTGAGGATTTACCCTATTTATATTGGATACCTAAACTCCATAAAACACCATACAAAGAAAGGTACATAGCGGGATCATCAACTTGTTCGACGAAAGAATTGTCTATTCACCTGACAAAGATTCTGTCTGCAGTAAAAGAGGGACAACAGAAATATTGTGAAACTGTTTACTCGCGTAGTGGCATAAATCACATGTGGATTTTGAAAAACTCTAAAGATCTTTTGGATAATCTGAAATCAAGATCTTTCTCTCAGGTATCCTCCATCAAAACTTTTGATTTTTCAACTCTATATACCACCCTACCGCATGACAAATTAAAAACCCGCTTAAAAGAAACAATTCATAAAGCTTTTAGTCATAGAAACTATGGCTCAAAATTTGTTGTGTTAGGCTACAATTTCACATATTTTTTAAACAAAATTCATAAAGGTAAAACATGCTACTCCGAGGAACAAGTGATCAGTATGCTGGAGTTCCTCATCGATAACATATTTGTCTCCTTTGGAGGGACACTGTTTCAGCAGGTCGTCGGCATACCAATGGGTACGAATTGTGCCCCTCTTCTAGCCGATTTATTTTTATACTCATATGAGTCGGAGTTTCTTCAAAAGCTTGTAAAAGATAAGAAGATTCATGAGGCTAGAGCCTTTAATTTCACATACAGGTATATTGATGACGTTTTATCTATCAATAATTCTAGATTTGCAGAATTTCTTCCATTGATATATCCTCCAGAGCTGGAAGTTAAAGAGACCACCGATACAGCTTCGTCCGCATCATTTTTGGACTTATACCTCGAATTTGACGACAGTGGTCAACTCAGTACTAAAATTCATGATAAGCGGGACGACTTCAATTTTAAAATCATAAATTTTCCAAACATGTGCAGCAATATACCAGCTTCTCCTGCATATGGTGTTTATATCTCGCAATTGATTCGCTATGCAAGGGCCAGTAGCAATTATTCTGATTTCCTGAAACGTCATCTTCATCTGAGAAACAGGCTACTGGACCAGGGCTATAAAAAGATTCGCCTTATTCGATCTCTTAAAAAGTTTATATTCCGATACCAATATCTTGTCGAAATATATTCCGTCTCTGCAGAAAAAATTATAAGCGATGCATTTTCATATAGTGAAAATGTATAAAGATAAAGAGTCAAATATGTCAAGAATTTTTTTTGTCAATGTGTGACGTAAAAATATTTTTGACATTTACGTCACCGAATATGGTACTGCTTTGACAACTATTTTACCTATTTTGTTCCTGTATTTAAATACTGTTACAGTGACAGCCGGAACCTTTGAACCGTAATGAGAGCGGGAGGTTTGGCGCCTTAAAATCTGATTCAACCCACCATTTCTTTAGAAATGCCTGTACCAAGTCAGGGTCATTACGGTTTTCACAGTTTTCCGGTTGTTGACTGATTTTGTCTGTTTATATAATTATGAGTTTTGACTTTCCCTTTGTAAGATTGTTCGGAGTTCGGTAATTTTGTTATTACCCTTATCAACCATCCTTTATCATTGGGACATCCACCATAGTTACGATTTATATAGAAATGTCGATCAACCGATTTGTCCCTTAAATAACAGAAATAAGAAACATGAAGGTGAAGCTTTATTTTGATTTTTTTTAAACCGTATAAAATACGAATTTATAATTAATTTGAAAAGTCTATTGTTTATTTTGTTGTCAAACGTTAATTTCTGTACCAAAATAACAGCTTTCAGAATAATTAGTTGTTCCATGGTGATTTTCTATGTGTCCGAGTGGGGCGAAATGTCTATCCGCGGACTGTTGTTTCAGTGAGCTACCACTATGAAAATCCAACTGAGCTGTTAGTCTAGTACAAAGCGGACATCCTCATCATCTCATTGAAAATTAACTTGTTCTCTCCTTGATATAGCTGAAAAATCACTCACTCATTTACTCACAAGTCACAAGATAAAAATGAATTAAAATCTGATGAAAGATATTTTGGCTCCTTTCAGTCGAGTTTATCCCAGAAACTAAAAGAAATAGAGAAAATCCACCAGCGTACTATCTGAAGCCATTAATATTGTCATAATCAATTCAAAGATTAACATATTGCAACAACAAAATTAAATAAAAACATTCAAATCGGATAAAAAAAAATAAACTGTATTTTGAAACTTCTCCCCTTTTTGTTCCCTGTTGTGTCAAAGACGGGTAATAGTTATACTCAATAGCTCTATATATTTTTCTGAAACGGGGTTTTCTAAAGGTTTAATTTAAATAATCTCATCAAAACATATGAACAATAAATTATTTAGACTCATATATAAAGGGAAACTCCATATTTTCCCCATTTATTCCTTTTTTCTATGGTGAATTTCCGATAAAAAAAAACCCCATACAAATTGTAGAGAAACCCCTAATGAATATTCCAACTAAGTTTGGTTCTAATTGGCCTATTGGTTTCAGAGATAATCAAAATGAAAAAGCTTACGACGAACAACGATGACGTCGACGGACGCCAAGTGATGACAATACCCCACATGACCCTTTGAGTCAGTTGAGGTTAAAAAAAAAAAGAAATTAGTATACCCAATTATAGAGAAGTGATTTGTTTTGGATGATTTTGACAAGTCGCTGTATGAGCTCTTGACCAGTCTCTGTTTATCAAACCAATTCATATTTGTTGATCCAGTGCCGTCAAACACAAACACCTTTACGACATCACCATCTTTTATCAGCTCTATTTTCACCTAATAATAATGATAATAATAATAATAATAAAACTCTACTTACAAAAGCATCATGTTAACTATCAGCTGATAATATGTGCTAGGGTTAGTGTGTTTTATGCCACTTTCAACAATATTTCAGCTATATCGTGACGGTCAGTTTTATTGGTGAGGAAACTGGAGTACCCAGAGAAAACCATCAACCTACCACAAATGACTGACAAACTTTTCTCACGCAATGTTGTATCGAGTACACCTCGTCTGAGCGGGGTTCGAACTCACAACGTTAGTCATGATATGCACTAATTGCATATATAGTTACAGATCAAACTACCAAACGATCACGACCATGACGGTCCCTCAGCTGATTAGATGTGGAATATATTGTATAAGTTTTTATTACATCTTTTATATTTAAAATTATCCATTTATAACTAAGCTTGTTGAACAGTAACACGACGGGTGTCGCTAGTGGAGAAACTGCCTACTCCCACATACCCCGCCCCGCCCCCGGAGAACCCGAGAGTCACCCCTGGTTTTTAGTGGGGCTCGATCTTTAGTTTTCATTGTAGTATTTTGTACATCAATGTTCTTTTCTTTTTGTCCATTTGTCCTTCTTTGATTTACAGCTTTTTATTGTCCCTTGGTGTCTTCAAACTTGTCTTGTACATGTAATCATATATATATTTGTATATAAAGGAATATCTACATAAATAAGAGTGGCGAAAAAAACACATGTTATCAACTTAACATTGATAAAAAAAAATTGGGAATCAACGTACAACTATTTTTTATTTTTTTTCAAATAAATTTGTGAAAACCAAAAATGATATGTTGAATACAGTCATACTGCCACATAATAGAAAAATGTTAAGGCAGTCACAAGTTATGTATATACTAGTAGTATAACATACCCTGACACATTACGGTGAAGCGAAATCTGGACTTTTTAAATTAAAACAATATAATTTAGCTTTGGATTTTGAATTCAGCTTCAGTTTCAAGATTGAGTTTGAATTTATTTTTCAAATTTAGTTTTATTTATTTTCATTCTTTGTTTGCAGGATTTAATTCTAGTTTTTCAATCGTTCTGCATCGCAAACCAAATAAAAAACACACAAAAAACCCCGACATTAATTAATTTAAAAAAAACCAATAATTAAGATTGGTTGGTTGGTTTATGGTGCTTATCGCCACTTTAAACAATTTTTCAGTTATATCATAGAGGTCAGTTTTATTGGTGGAAGAAACCACTGAACAACCGCAGAAAACAACAGTCCTGTCGTAAATCACTGATAAACTTTATCACATAAAGAAGGTAAATGATGAACTAATATACACGTTATGTGGACAATTCCTTCTTTCTTAAATGTTATTACTTTTGTTTACCTCATCAATCTTGTGACTGTTCCCACTTGTTGATTAAAGAGCTTCTTAGATGTCCAGAAGAACAATCTTGGTGTGTTATTTCAGATTTAGAATCAACTTTCTTGTACGCCCCCAACATTGACTGTCCATTTCCAGAACAAGCAACAAATATAGTCTGCCATCCTTTATGAATGAAAAGAAGGTTTTAAGGGATAGTTACTGTAAGTTTGGTACTTTGTTTAAAAGTTTTTGTGCGTTGCAAGTTAATATATACCTTCAAAACATGAGTATGAAACATTGTTTGGCGAGATTCGACCAAAGACGTGTATCTTCGTTATTTTTGTGTGCAGCTGGTCTCCCAGCATCATTAGTTATGCATGTTCCAATTTCCGTATTACATACGGAATGGCAATTTCTTAGCCACTTCAGCATGAGTTTTAACTCTCAGTGCTTCCTTCAATTCAGTCCATCCAACAGTCATATTGATGGCTTAGGTTAATTCTTGTTTGATTATAATTCGCCAAACCTTCTTTCCTGCTTCTTTTTCTAGCAGAATCAGTTAAAATATTTGTACGACTGCGTGCAGGCTTTCCCTCGGCAGACACCCCCCCCCCCGCAAAAACAGACTTCGCACATGCGTAAGATAAGGTCATATGAAGAGGGGCGTATTTTGTTGCTCAGACAGGAATTTATGATCGAGATGAGTTTTCATGAAAATAAAAGAGAATGGGTGAACTTTTTACTTTAAAACTCGATAATTAGTGTTAATTTATGTTCTTAAGGATTTACAAATTCTTAGCAATTTTTCATTAATTTATTGAAGAATATCAACTTATATATAAAAATTCTTACCGTTTGTTTTCGCTGTATCTACATTCTGAATTCCTGGAATATCAACATTTATATAAACCTTTATTACTGTAAGATGAAATCCCTCTAATATATGAAGAAGTCAAGAGAGAATTTTTTCAGATTTAGAATCAACTTTCTTGTACGCCCCCAACATTGACTGTCCATTTTCAGAACAAGCAACAAATATAGTCTGCCACCCTTTATGAATGAAAAGAAGGTTTTAAGGGATAGTTACTGTAAGTTTGGTATTTTGTTTAAAAGTTTTTGTGCGTTGAAAGTTAATATATACCTTCAAAACATGAGTATAAAACGTCGTTTTGGCGAGATTCGACCAAAGACGTGTATTTTCGTTATTTTTGTGTGCAGCTTGTCTCCCAGCATCATTAGTTATGCATGCCCCAATTTCCGAATTACATGCGCAATGGTAATTTCTTAGCCACTAAACTAAATGGCATATCATGTTCCGAATATCTTGAAAATCAACTTGATAAGCTAATGTTCAATTAGTTTTACCAATGAAAATGATAAAATATTTATAATAGCAATTATCCAGAAATTGTTTTGTTGGAATATTTACGTAGATCGTCACTGTACAAGTAAGACACGTCTATGATTACGTATCGTATGGTGATATCTAAGTGTTGTACTACTTTGGGACACTTTAACTTAGGAATAGCAAGTCAAAAATAAACATTAGAGAAAACCGAAGGGGCAGTCAAGAATGAACAATCCAGAGACACTGGCAGCATTGTGCACGCGAGACACAGAACGAAGACAAACAAATCAAACAATCAACACAGAAAACTAAAGAGATATGGAACAAGGACCCCATTAAAAACTGGGGTGAACATGGGTTCTTGTGAAGGGAGCAGTTATTACTTCTAAAAACTAAAGAGATATGAAACAAGGACCCCATTAAAAAAAAATGGGGTGAACCTGGGTTCTTGTGAAGGGAGCAGTTATTACTTCTAAAAACTAAAGAAATATGGAACAAGGACTCCATTAAAAACTGGGGTGAACCTGGGTTCTTCTGAAGGGTAATTAGTTATTACCTCTAAAAGCTAAAGAGATATGGAACAAAGACCCCATTTAAAACTGGGATGAACCTGGGTTCTTGTGAAGGGTAAGCAGTTATTACTTCTATTAAGACACACGAAGTGCACTGCGCATGATACTCGTATAATTAAGTCAGGTATATATCCAGCCTCTACCCAGAGTTGTCGGTCCTTATATTGGAGAGAATATAAGGACCGACAACTCTGGGTAGAGATTGGTATATATCATGTGGAACTCGAGGTCGCCATTACAAGTGAAAAGATAGATAATCGGCAGATTGACTATGAATAGGATAAACATAAAAATGTACAAATCCTTACGTATGTTAGTTGCCCCTTTCTTTAACTTGAACATGACATTCCGCCAGTCGTCCACAATTAAATGTGCTGTAAAATATAAATATTTCAGTAAATCCCATGATGAATTTACATATATATAATCGTCAACTAAAACTTTGTTTAGGTTTTTAATTCAAGTACTGTGAAATTAGACATTAGTATTTCTATCTGTTGTAATACTTATGTGTGCTTACGATGAGTCATGTGACTGTTGTAATCTTCTTTGTGCTTATGATGAGTTATGTGACTTTTATATCTATCTGTTGTAGTATTCTTTGTGCTTAAGACGAATCACGTGACTTTTATATCTATCTGTTGTAGTATTCCTTGTGCGTACGATGAGTCATGTGACTGTTGTAGTATTCTGTGTGCTTACGATGAGTCATGTAACTGTTGTAGTATTATGTGTGCTGACGATGAATCACGTGACTGTTGTAGTATTCTGTGTGCTTACGATGAGTCATGTGACTTGTAGCATTCCTTGTGCTTACGATTATGTCATGTGACTGTTGTAGTATTCTTGTTTGATTACGATGAATCATGTGACTGATGTAGTATTCTGTGTGCTCACGGTGAGTCATATGACTTTTATTTTCATCTGTTGTAGTATTCTTTATGCTTACGATGAGTCAAGTGACTTTTATTTCTATCTGTCGTAGTAATATGGTTTGTTTTTGTTGTACTTGGTTGTCATAGACGACAACTGCTTACGCTGGTTACGTATTGTAGTTTTGTTTATCTGTATTAAATGTTACGTATGATTGCCGTAAATGGAAGGACAGACAATAAAATAGCCAAAGGAAAAGAGACAAAAAGACCTACAATGATCTTCAAGACACTACGTAGAAAACTAAAGATTGAGCAACACGTGAAGGAACTCAAGTGTTCTGGAAGGGTTAACAGTTCCTTTTCCACAGGTGGCACCCGTCGTGTTACTTTTGATTTACGGCTTTTGGTCACCCCATTTGTATCTTCAAACTTTTAATGATTACCTTACCTCATCATAAATATTACAATAGCAGTAAGTATCATAAACTTTCCATAGGGTACCATCCATCTAGTAGTCAATGTTTCGGCATGGTTGAAATGTACAGTTCCTAACTTATGTAATTAATGTTAAAAACTTTCCAATCTTTTGACTTTGGGAGTACCTTAATGATGGTTATATCAGAAATTAGATATCTACGTTTTTATAACTGTTCAGTAATAGAAACGGGTGGACATAGTACAAAAAAACCCCAGGTTTTCAAAATCTCACCATATATATTTATATATCAAAGACTTACCTTATTGGCAATCTAGTCCCGACGAGAAAAGGAATATATTTAGTTGTAGGCATGGTATTTGTGCACAATACAAAAAAAAAAAAAAAAAAACTTACCACGCCCCGTAACGTCAACAACGTTTTCATTAAAAATCACAAAAACAAGCAGTAAACGGTAAGAAAAGTTCATCGTCATTGAACAAACATAGAATACAGGAATACAGGAAGTGTTGTTTATCATATGTAAACAAGATATTCCGTGATAAGATTTCGTGCATATGAAACACCGTAATAAATACTTTGCACATGTTACTTCTGTTGTTCTATTTATTAGGAAAAACAACATTATATGCTAGTGAAAATATAACGTATATTACCTAGAAAAGTATAGATTTATAGGTTTTCAGGTGTTAATACTTGTAAATGATACATCTAACAGTCAGTGTTTCCGTATTGACATAGTTTAATATATTTAGATGTAAATTATTGAAATTTACAGTTCCTAAATAGTGTAATTATTATAAAAACTAAAGTTCTTCTCCCACTGGTTCATGCGACCTTAGATGATTTTGGCTATACTGTTTAGGCCCCTTGGGTTTCTCGCTCCCAAAGTGTTTTAAATATTATTTGGCTTTCCAATATTTCGACTTTGAGCGTAGCTGATGAATGGTTATTCCAGAAACGCATCATGTGCTCTAAATTAGATACCTGTATGCTGTACATGTACTTAAATTACTGAATAAAGATGAAATGCGAGATATTTTTCTAAGAAAATGATTTTCGAGTAAAGACTAACAAAAGAAAAAAACAATAGTACAGAAACAAAAGATAGCAATACAAATGAACAAATTCCAAATAAATCCTACGCTTTGTTGTTATGGTAACTTTATATAACTGAGAAAGGTGTTCCTTTACAGAGAACACAATGTATTATATTCCAAGTTGCTACGTAGGTAAAAGAATAAAAAGAACAAATACAAATATCTTTTGTTATCGATAGCAATTACCACCCTCACGATAGTGCAAACACCATCATTGTTTTGGGACTTTTAAGTCTATTGTCCGAAGACATATACATGTATTCATATATAAGAGTTTGTACTTAAAATACTTCTTCGATGAGGACACGAAGGATAAAAATGGACTTAGACACGTGTGCAATGTACGAACTATATTACTAGTAACATAAGTCGTGATATCTAATTCAAATTCTAGAACCTCTGACCAATCAATGCCCCTGTTGCAGTGAAGTTCGTGTTGCTCGAGGGAGTGAGTGATTGTTATTTAACTCCAACTCAGGAATTTTTCAGCTATATCATGGCGAGAACAAGTTAATTTTCAATGAGATGATGATGAGGTCCTCTTTGTTCTAGAACAACACACCGAGTTTTGATTTAATAGTGCTAGTTCACCGAACAACAGTCCGCGGGTAGACATGTCGTTCCACTCAGACACCATATTCGGATTGCGAGCCAAGCAGTCTTTGCTCTTTCTCCTTAATGCTGAGTGTTTAGCGGAGAAGCAACAAATACCAATTGTATAGTCTTTGGTTTGACCCGACCGGGGCTCGAACCCACGTTCTTCCGCACAAGAGGCGAGCACGCTAACCATTATACCACCGGTTCCGTTCGTGTTGCTCGATCTTTAGTTTTCTGTGTAGTGTTTTGTACATCATTGTTTGTTCTTTTGTCCTCTTTCTTTGGCCATTATATGATCTGTCATACTACGATTAACTGTTTCTGACTACCCCTTTGGTATTTTCAAACTTGTCTTTGGGGAAACAATAACATAACATATATTATAACATGACACCCTTCTTCCGCTTTGTAAACAAACGAGCGATTTATCGATTGGGTATAATCTCACTAGCACATGCGCCGATTCATGTAACTGAGTTTCCCGTCGTAAATGTACATGTTGATGAATTATCGTCTGCTCGAATTTGGCACATGAATTGTATGCGACATTGTCCGCAAACGAAAATACAAATTATCGTCTTCCAATCAAATTATACTACTGTATTTGTACTCTTAGATATATCAGAATCGAAATAATTCATGGATGCTAGAATGTGCTTTGAGTTTTAGCATGGGTTGGCAGATATTAAATTTAGTAATTTTTTCCCCTCGCCTCTGGCTCGGGATAAAATACTAATATCCGCCAACCCATGTCAAAACTCAAAGCACATTCTGGCTTCCATGATTTATTTCTTAAGTAGAATAATTCCAACAATATATAATAGGACAATGCTTGTTTTTGACGTCAATATATTCGTGTCAATGTATAGGTTATGGTCGACATCAAGGAATTTACAAAATGAAATTATATATTATGTTATCAAGAGTTCATCTTCTGGTAGCAAGAAAAGCATCCACTGTACCATATGATTTGTACATTACGGAATGCATGTGTCACAAATATGTTCCATTAGTCGTAGTTTGTCCATCGTTCTTTGTCCTTCATGATTTATCACCGACTCCTGTGTATTAGTGACGGATCCCAGGATTCAACGATTCAACCAACAGAGCTTTCCTCATATGGTGAATTGGAAAGAGGACCTCGATGGCGGTTGTCAGGTTGTAATTCAAAAAGCCTGGATCATAATAGCTAACTTGTCTTAGAGAGAGTACCACCCAAGAAGTAACTAGTGTCACAGTAACTCTGAAGCCCTGTTTTGAATGCTGATATGGTAATATTTCGGAAAGAGGGTTTTGACAGACCTGTCAATACAACGCTCTTTGTATGGACAAGTTTGTAAGACAAGCCTGGAGATGCCAAAGGGGAATAAGAAAAGACAATACAATGGCCAAAAGAAAAAGAACAAAGAAAGATCTACAAAGCACTCCACAGAAAACTAAAGATTGGAGAATAACACGAACCTAACTAATAATAGTGGGTGAACTCAGGTGCTCCGGAAGGATCAGCTATCCAGTCGACTGGCAGGAGATCTAGTTCTTTATCTTTGGTTGAAATTCCACAGGAACACAACACCGACTTATCATTTTCCAGGATTTCCTCTTCGAAAACGATACTGTTAGGGATATTGTCTGTGTCTTGTCATGGACGTCAGACAGGTGATTAGCAACATTTGGCTCTTTGAAGATCGAGGTTGTACCATTAAGGTTTTTTTTAATTCTAATTTCTATGAACGACCACACAGTCTTACTCGTTGGGAAACAGTATCTTTGTCTTCTCTCTCACGCTTTGTCCATAGTAAATGATATTTAAGAATTTCTCGTTTCAATATCCGATGTTGATCAATGAGTTCGTAAAGAGAAGTTCATTCACTGACAACCGCATAGGGTGGTGTAATGGTTAGCGTGCTGGCTTCGAATGCGGTAGATCATGTGGTTCGAATCCCCTTCAGGTAAAACCAAAGACTATGAAATAGGTATTTGTTGCTTCTCCACGTAGCATTAATGAGTAAGAGCAAAGACTGGTTGGCTCGAAAACTTATAATGTGCCCTAGTGGAGCAACACGTCTACCAGTCGACTGTTGTTTCAATGAGGTAACATTATAGAAATCCTACTCAGAGTGTTGGTCTAATACATCTTCATCTCATCAAAATCTAACTTGTTCTCACCATGATATAGCTACAAAATTCCTTATTTGGCGTTAAACAACAATCACTCACTTATTCACTGACAAATAACAAACACTCGACACTGATAAGAAGGTAAAAATAAGGATAATATCATTTGAGCTTGTATTTAATTACCAATGAAAATTATATTAATTAACTTCATCTCGGAAAAATTTCAATCAATTTACTGCATTTCGGTAGAATATCAATTAGTTTATTTCATCTAGGTAAAATCTTAGTTAATTTACAACATCTAGGTAAAATCTTAGTTAATTTACTACATCTAGGTAAACTCTTATTTAATTTACTACATCTAGTTAAAATCTTAGTTAATTTACTACATCTAGTTAAAATCTAGGTTAATTTACTACATCTAGTTAAAATCTTAGTTAATTTACAACATCTAGTTAAAATCTTAGTTAATTTACAACATCTAGGTAAAATCTTAGTTAATTTACTACATCTAGTTAAAATCTTAGTTAATTTACAGCATCTAGGTAAAATCTTAGTTAATTTACTACATCTAGGTAAAATCTCTTCTCTGTATTAACTTACGGGTGCCACTAGTGGAGCAAGAACTGCTACCATTCCACAGCACATGCGTTCAACACGGTTTTTAGTGGGGTTCGTGATGCTCGATCTTTAGTTTTATGTCTATATTTTGTATATAGTTGTTTGTCCCTTTGTCCATTTTCTGTTGTCATTGTGTTGTCTGTCTTTGATTTTCAGATTCTGATTACCTGTTTGGTATCTTCAAACCTTTCTTACTCAATAAGGGTAAATTTGTATTGAAACACTGACCCGCTAACACAACATAAAAAGTGGTATTTGATTACAGGTAAACTTTGTCTTGTACGGTAAAGGTTATGGTGCTTAACGCCTCTTTCAACAATATTTCAGTTATATCATGGCGGTCAGTTTTATTGTTGGTGAAAACCAGAGTACCCGGAGAAAACCACTGACTGTCGCAAGTCACTGACAAACTTTATCACATATTGTTGTATCGAGTACACCTCGCCACTGATTGCACAGGTAGTTTTCAATCCACTACCATAAGAATACGACCATGATGGACCCTAATTTGTATTGTATAATTCGGGTATATGTTTAGATATTATAGCAAAGATAGTATGGTATTGTTTTGTTAACTGCATTGAACAACGGAGATGTTAATTTAAATGTGATTAAATAATTAACAAAGCAAATTCAACTGGCAAATTTCCATATTTTATTGAAGGTAAAGAAATTAAAAAAAAATTCCAAGTTATTATAACATTTAAAAATAGTTTTTAGTATGAAAGTTAAGAAATTTACCACATGTAAAGAATTTCAGTTGACAACAGTACTCCATTTAGATGTTAAAGGAGTTCCAAGCGTTTTAATAGAGATCACCAGCTTGTCTGCAACTTCATACTGTCCTGAAAATACTTAGGAAAAACCTGAAAACCAAAAATAAAACAAAATATTTTATCAAATTTTCAATACACCGTATTTTATTTTTGTTTGCTTTAAAGAAACATATTTTGATGTGGTACTTACTAAGCTTGTTATCAATGTGTTTAGTATTGTCAGTTTTATTAGGATTCTGTTATTATTGTCAGTATTTGCAATCAAGTTAAGCATAGTACCATTTGACTAAATAAGTGATTACCATCAAACATACTTCCTTTTCTGAGACTAACACCGACGGGCACAACATGTGGAGCAGGAACTGTTTACCTTTCTGGAGCACGGAGTTTTATCGAGGTTCATATTGCTTAATCTTTAGTTTTCCATGTAGGTTTTTGTACATTTGGCCATTGTAGTGTCTGTATTTCTTCGATTTACGGTTTCTGATTACCCCTTTGGTATCTTCAAACTTTTCTGTGAAAGTAAAAATGTATTTTTCTATTTGGAATTTGACTATGACTATTATTAAGATCCACTTTTCTATAAATTCATTTATAACGTGATGCTCTTAGTTTTCCAATTGTTAATTTTCCGATCCTCTGGTAAAACATCTCATCTTCTGTAGTACATGAGGCATTGTTATCGCTTTGCATATTTCCACTTTTAAACTCTACTAGAGCATTTTGGTCCCGAATGTTATATTGTTAAAATGACTTAAAATTTAAAAAAGAAACTAAAAAAAAATTAAGAATTGCTTTTGCCTTTTGTTCAGATCTAATATAGCTTCATTCTCAAACTGATAGTGAGTAGCACATATACACAGAAATTACAATAAGAAATGTTACTAAATGTACTTGTTTTACATATACAGAGAAATTACAATAAGAAATGTTACTAAGTGTACCTGTTTTACATATACAGAGAAATTACAATAAGAAATGTTACTAAATGTACCTGTTTTACATATACAGAGAAATTACCATAAGAAATATTACTAAATGTACCTGTTTTCTCATAGTGTGCTACGTTGTTGTTTGGTCCGTACAGTATATATGGGTATTTCATCCCCGGAAGTTTTTCGTACTTGCAAGTGGAATGATTACCCACTGGTGTATCAACTACCAACAACCATCCTTTATCGATGCCACATCCACCATAGTTACGATTTATAAAGAAATGTCGATCACCTGATGGGTCCCTTAAATAACATAAATAAGTAACATGAAGGTGAAGCTTTATTTTAATTTTGTTTAAACCGTATAAAACACGATTTTATAACTAATTTTAAAAGTATATTGTTTATTTTGTAATCAAATGTTAATTTCTGTACCAAAATAACAGCTTTCAGAATAATTAGTTGTTCCATGGTGATATTCTATGTAATATTTCTGAGTGGGGCGAAATGTCTATCCGCGGACTGTTGTTTCAGTGAGCTACCACTATGGAACTCCAACTGAGCTGTTAGTCTAGTGCAAAGTGGACATCCTCATCATCTCATTGAAAATTAACTTGTTCTCTCCTTGATATAGCCGAAAAAATCACTCACTCATTTACTCACAAGTCACAAGATAAGCATTTTACTAAAAACGAATTAAAATCTGATGAAAGATATTATGGCTCCTCTCGGTCGAGTTTATCCCAGAAATCAAGAGATAGAGGAAATCCATCAGCGTACTATCTGAAGCCATTAATATTGTCATAATCAATTCAATGATTAGCATATTGCAACAACAAAAATAAATAAAAAAATTCAAATTTGATAAATAAAAAAATGTATTTTGAAACCTCTCCCCTTTTTGTTCCCTGTTGTGTCAAAGACGGGTAATAATTATACAGAATAGCTCTATGTATTATTCTGAAACGGGGTTTCCTAAGGGTTTAATTTAAATAATCTCATAAAAATAAATGAACAATAAATTATTTAGACTCATATATAAAAGGAAACTCCATATTTTCCCCTTTTATGCCTATTTTCTGCGGTGAATTTCAGATAACAAAAACCCATAAAAATTGTAGAGCACCACCTAATGAATATTCCAACTAAGTTTGGTTCCAATTGGCCTATTGGTTTCAGAGATAATCAAAGTGCAAAAGCTTACGTCGAACAACGATGACGTCGACGGACGCCAAGTGATGACAATACCCCACATGACCCTTTGGTTCAGTTGAGGTTAAAAAAAAGAAAGAAATTAGCATACCCAATAATAGAGAAGATATTTGTTGTGGATGATTTTGACAAGTCGCTGTATGAGCTCTTGACCAGTCTCTGTTTATCAAACCAATTCATATTTGTTGATCCAGTGCCGTCAAACACAAACACCTTTACGACATCACCACCTTTTATCAGCTCTATTTTCACCTAATAATAATAATAATAATAATAATAATAATAATAATGATAATAATAATAATAATAAAACTCTACTTACAAAAGCATCATGTTAACTATCAGCTGATAATATGTGCTAGAGTGTTTTAGATGTGGAATATACTGTGTAAGTTTTTATTACATCTTTTCTATTTAAAAATACCAGTTCATAAATAAACTTGTCGTTTAACAGTAACGCGACGGGTGTCGCCAGTGGAGCAGGAACTGTTGACCCTTCCGGAACATATGAGTTCACCCCAGATTTTAGTGTGGCTCGATCTTTAGTTTTCTGTGTAGTGTTTTGTATATCATTGTTTGTCTTGTGATTTACGGCTTCTAATTGGTCCCTTGGTGACTTCACACTTTTCTTGTGCATGTAGTCATGTATATTTGTGTATAACAAAATATCTACATAAATAAGAGTGGCGAAAAAAACCATATGTTACCAACTTAACATTGATAAAGCATATATATATTTGTATATAAAGGAATATCTACATAAATAAGAGTGGCGAAAAAAGTCACATGTTACCAATTTAACATTGATGAAAAAAAAATTGGGAGTCAACATACAACTATTTTTTGGGTTTTTTTTTCAATAAATTTGTGAAAACCAAAAATGATATGTTGAATACAGTCATACTATCACATAATACAAAAATGTTAAGGCAGTCACAAGTTATGTATATACTAAGTAGTATAACATACCCTGACATATTACGGTGAATAAAGGTAATAACAAAATTACCGAACTCCGAACAATCTTATAAAGGGAAAGTCAAAACTCATAATTATATAAACAGACAAAATCAGTCAAAAACCGGAAAACTGTGAAAACCGTAATGACCCTGACTTGGTACAGGCATTTCTAAAGAAATGGTGGGTTGAATCAGATTTTAAGGCGCCAAACCTCCCGCTCTCATTACGGTTCAAAGGTTCCGGCTGTCACTGTAACAGTATTTAAATACAGGAACAAAATAGGTAAAATAGTTGTCAAAGCAGTACCATATTCGGTGACGTAAATGTCAAAAATATTTTTACGTCACACATTGACAAAAAAATTCTTGACATTTTGGACTTCTTTATCTTTATACATTTTCACTATATGAAAATGCATCGCTTATAATTATTTCTGCAGAGACGGAATATATTTCGACAAGATATTGGTATCGGAATATAAACTTTTTAAGAGATCGAATAAGGCGAATCTTTTTATAGCCCTGGTCCAGTAGCCTGTTTCTCAGATGAAGATGACGTTTCAGGAAATCAGAATAATTGCTACTGGCCCTTGCATAGCGAATCAATTGCGAGATGTAAACACCATATGCAGGAGAAGCTGGTATATTGCTCCACATGTTTGGAAAATTTATGATTTTAAAATTGAAGTCGTCCCGCTTATCATAAATTTTAGTACTGAGTTGACCACTGTCGTCAAATTCGAGGTATAAGTCCAAAAATGATGCGGACGAAGCTGTATCGGTGGTCTCTTTAACTTCCAGCTCTGGAGGATATATCAATGGAAGAAATTCTGCAAATCTAGAATTATTGATAGATAAAACGTCATCAATATACCTGTATGTGAAATTAAAGGCTCTAGCTTCATGAATCTTCTTATCTTTTACAAGCTTTTGAAGAAACTCCGACTCGTATGAGTATAAAAATAAATCGTCTAGAAGAGGGGCACAATTCGTACCCATTGGTATGCCGACGACCTGCTGAAACAGTGTCCCTCCAAAGGAGACAAATATGTTATCGATGAGGAACTCCAGCATACTGATCACTTGTTCCTCGGAGTAGCATGTTTTACCTTTATGAATTTTGTTTGAAAAATATGTGGAATTGTAGCCTAACACAACAAATTTTGAGCCATAGTTTCTATGACTAAAAGCTTTATGAATTGTTTCTTTTAAGCGGGTTTTTAATTTGTCATGCGGTAGGGTGGTATATAGAGTTGAAAAATCAAAAGTTTTGATGGAGGATACCTGAGAGAAAGATCTTGATTTCAGGTTATCCAAAAGATCTTTAGAGTTTTTCAAAATCCACATGTGATTTATGCCACTACGCGAGTAAACAGTTTCACAATATTTCTGTTGTCCCTTTTTTACTGTAGACAGAATCTTTGTCAGGTGAATAGACAATTCTTTCGTCGAACAAGTTGATGATCCCGCTATGTACCTTTCTTTGTATGGTGTCTTATGGAGTTTAGGTATCCAATATAAATAGGGTAAATCCTCAGACTCTTTACCAGAGGGAATATTTAAAGAGGTCATGAATGATCTGTGGTTAGCTAGGATTTCATCTTTGTCGAACGAAGTTGGTTTGTATGTGGTATTACTAGAGGTGTTGCTATTTATGCCTAATTCCTTGATTAGACATTCGAAGTAATATGATTTACATAAAAACATATGAAGCGAAATCTGGACTTTTTAAATTAAAACAATATAATTTAGCTTTGGATTTTGAATTCAGCTTCAGTTTCAAGATTGAGTTTAAGTTTATTTTTTAAATTTAGTTTTATTTATTTTTATTCTAGTTTTTTAATCGTTCCACTTGTTGATTAAAGAGCTTCTTAAATGTCCAGAAGAACAATCTTGGTGTGTCATTTCAGATTTATAATCAACTTTCTTGTACGCCCCCAACATTGACTGTCCATTTCCAGAACAAGCAACAAATATAGTCTGCCACCCTTTATGAATGAAAAGAAGGTTTTAAGGGATAGTACCTGTAAGTTTGGTATTTTGTTTAAAAGTTTGAAAGTTAATATGTACCTTGAAAACATGAGTATAAAACGTCGTTTGACCAGATTCGACCAAAAACGTGTATTTTCGTTAATTTTGAGTGCAGCTGGTCTCCCAGTATCATTAGTTATGCATGTCCCAATTTCCGAATTATATGCGCAATGGTAATTGTTTAGCCACTTCAGCATGAGTTTTAAATCTCTGTCCTTCAATTCAATCCATCCAACAGTCATGTTGGTGGCTTAGGTTAATTCTTGTTTGATTATAATTCGCCAAACCTTCTTTCCTGCTTCTTTTTCTAACAGAATCAGTTAATATTTTCGTACGATCGCGTGCAGGTTTCCCCTCGACAGACCCCTCCCCCACAAACACAGACTTCTCGCATGCGTTCTAAAGTTACATGAAGAGGGACCTATTTTGTCGCTCAGACAGGAATTTATGATCGAGATAAGTTTTCATGAAAATAAAAGAGAGTGGGTGAACTTTTTACTTTAAAACTCGATAATAGTGTTAATTTATGTTTTTAAGGATTTACAAATTCTTAGCAATTTTTCATTAATTTATTGAAGGATATCAACTTATACATAAAAATTCTTACCGTTTGTTTTCGCTGTATCTACATTCTGAATTCCTGGAATATCAAAATTTATATAAACCTTTATTACTGTAAGATGAACTCCCTCTGATATATGAAGAAGTCAAGAGAGAATTGTTGTTGTAAATGAAAACTAAATGGCGATCATTTTCCAAATATCTTGAAAATCAACTTGATAAGCTAATGTTCAATCAGCTTTACCAATAAAAATGATAAAATATTTATAATAGCAGTTATCCAGAAATTGTTTTGCTGGAATATTTACACAGATCGTCACTGTACAAATAAGACACGTCACACTTACGTAGCGTATGTTGATAGCTAAGTGTTGTAATACTTTGGGACACTTTAACTTAGGAATAGGAAGTTATAAATAAACATTAGAGAAAACCGAAGGGGCAGTCAAGAATGAACAATCCGGAGACATTGGCAGTATTGTGCACGCAAGACACAGAACGAAGACAAACAAATCAAAAACACAACACAGAAAACTAAAGAGATATGGAACAAGGACCCCATTAAAAAAAACTGGGTTGAACCTGTATGCTCGCGAAGGGTAAGCAATTTCTACTTCTTTTAAGACACTGGCAGTCATACTCGTATAGTCAAGTCCGGCATATATGATTTACCAATTCTTAGCAATTTTTCATTAATTTATTGAAGGATATCAACTTATATATACAAATTCTTACCGTTTGTTTTCGCTGTATCTACATTCTGAATCCCTGGAATATTAACATTTATATAAACCTTTATTATCACTGTGTATCATCTGTACACGGGAAATAGCTACCATGGAATGGGCGATAATATTTTACATTCATAACAGGTAAGAAATGCTAGAATTTTAAGGATTAAAACTGTATATTTTAATAACATGGCGTTTATTATAGGTCCGGGAATAGTATTTCGTGACATTTAACGAACACTTTACAAGATCAGTCCTGTAATTGATAAAAAATCGAAACATGTGTGTCACTAGTACCTACGAGTAGCTAATACATTTGCTAATCATAAACTAAGGATATGTTACAGTACAAATTGGAATCCAGTAGGATCCGGAATCCTACTAGTACAAATTGGAATTCCAATTTCTACTAGTAGAAATTGGAATTCTGATTTGTACTGGATTTAAACCAGTATAAATCAGAATTCCAATATCTACTAGGACAAATCAGGATATCCAGATTTGTACTAGGAGGATCCAGGATCCTACTAAGCTTTCAGTAGGATTCAGAATATTACTGAATTTAAAGCTTAGAACGATTCTGGATATTACTGAATTGAAAAACATAAATATATGCAAAATTTGTGAAATATAAAATAAGTCTTGTGCGATAACTTAATTACAAATAGTGAGATTTTAATGCAATTTTGGATTAAGTTTCCTATTTATTACAACATTTGGTCAAAGTTTGTTTGTGGCATTTGCTTGAGCAAGGTATCTTAGATTTGCGGCATGAACATCGCATTGTATTACATTTTCCAGCACAGTTACATGTGGATACCCGATTAGCAGTTTCATTTACTGTCCGGTTTTTCTGGCAGCTTGAATAAGGGAAATTTTCAATAGTAAATTAGGGTCAATAGAATTTAATCGTGGGAAGCAAACTGTTCTTAAGTCAACTAGGTCTTCATCTGAATAATAGGTTTTCAGTATTCCATCTTTTGAAAATATTTTGTAAACGGATATGGAATCGGTTACTTTTTTTACTTCAAGAACTTTGCATGGCAATATGTTTGATTCAGTGTTAGTTCTGTCTACTTTGTGAATTCTTATACCGACAGTGTCACCAATAGAATATGTTTCTCCGATAAATGATGGTTCTGATTCATGTCGAACACGTCTCCGTTTAGCTTCTCGCATATAGTTTAAATAAAATAAAGTATTTATTAAAGATCAGTGATCATTGATCATACAAGTACATCTATTTAGCTTTCACTGATTTTACCTAAGGGACATAAAACAGAATATTTGTATTAAAAAAGTGTTCATATTTATTTTTTCATGTTTCTCCTTTTTTCAATTTTTTATTTCAGTAGGATCCTGGATCCTCCTAGTACAAATCTGGATATCCTGATTTGTCCTAGTAGATATTGGAATTCTGATTTATGCTAGTTTAAATCCAGTACAAATCAGAATTCCGATTTCTACTAGTAGAAATTGGAATTCCAATATGTACCAGTAGGATTCTGGATCCTACTAGATTCCAATTTGTACTGTAACAGATATATGGTTCAATCAACATAAACAACTAAGTGTGACCGGAAATTGATTTAATTTTTGCATCATTAAAGAGAAATCGGATACTTTTTACGATCAGAAAGTGTACGGGTTTTAGCGAATTTAGTGTACGGTAGCTATAACCCGTACACAAACACATTATTTTCGGCTAAAACCCGTACACTAACGTCGATATTAATGTTGTTATAATTCCAAATCCAATTAACAGTGTATCAAAGCGGATATAATTTCAGATGTTTCATCACTAAATTTTACTTTTCCAGTTACGTTTTACTCATGGAAAGCGTCTACATCATTTTATTTCGTAAAATTTTGTGAGAGAAAGCTATTTTCTGAAGTACTAGGTGAGCATTATCACGCATCAAACCATTTTAGCGAAGTTACTTTATATATGAGCCCAAAAAGTATAAGCGGTATTTATCTGGAATCTGCCATATTAACAGTTTCAACGAAAACGTTGTGCTTTCGCAGTAAAACGACTTCTTACTTACCTTGACAACTTGTAAATCAGTGTGTTACGTTTCAGTAGTAGATATTTCCCGTGTACAGATGATACACAGTGCTTATTGTAAAATGAAATCCCTCTAATATATGAAGAAGTCAAGAAAGATTTTTTTTGTAAATGAAAACTAAATGGCGTATCATGTCCCAAATATTTTGAAAATTAACATGATAAATTAATGTTCAATCAGTTTTACCAATAAAAATGATAAGATATTTATTATAACCATTTACCAGAAATTGTTTTGTTGAAATATTTACACAGATCGTCACTGTACAAAAAAGAAGAACATAAAAAGAAATTCATAAGAGCTACGATTCCACAGCTAAACTTAATACGTGATGGGGGTTATTTATATGAAGAGTAATACAACTCACAGTATAAAACGGATTGTCTGGGGGGGGGGGGGGTACATATATATATATAAAGTATGAATGATCTTTAATAACTTTATCATGCAATGTGCGCTTCATAGACTGTATATAAAGGGTGCAGATGTGTGTGAGTGGATCAGAAATTGGGAGGTGTGTGTGTGGGGGGAGGGGGGCTCACTTCTGGGAGTGGACCGAAAGGTATTCAAGTATTCTTGGAGAAGCTATAGGATAGAGCAGACCGGAAATGGCGCAAGCTTAATATCTGGAAATGCAGTGGTTAAGAAGGACAGCAAATTGGGGAGGGGCAAGCTTTCAAAAACTAACAAGCAAAATACCCTTATACCTCTTAATAAACAGAATGGCATTTGCTTCAAGTTAACTATTCGACTGTCTCTAAATTTTAGCAATACAAATGGGGGGGGGATGGAAATATGTTGATGCTATACACATACTGACTATATACGTATCCTGGTACGGTGTTTTAATGTCGAGCGAATGCTACAAGACAAGCACTTAGTTATTTAAATGGTGTCCTCCTCGATGTCTGCGTTAAACCGAGATGAGTGGCGTGGAGGTTTCTTTTGAAGTTTTGTTGTACACGTTAATTTGACAAAGTTGTGACTTCTTTGACATTGCAGGATACTCATCATATATGTACATATCAATCAAAATCTTTGATTTGATTTGATATACCGGTATATGTACATACACTGTCCGCGAATAATTTTTTTATTTGTACTTGGTTCAAAACAGGAGAGACTCGCCGCTCGCTAGAGACTCGCTTTTCTTCCTGTTTCTATTAAGTTCATACACATAAATTCTATATTTCGGCGACAATGTATGTATGTTCTGTTTTTTACATACATTAACTCACTTCGTATACCTGATAAAGGTTGTTCCAGAAACGAGTCGTACTCATTAAATTCGAGATCTACATTTTTATTGATACCTCTGTTCCTAAATAATGTAATTATTAATAAAAAAAAAAGCCAGGCACAAATGACCTTTTGGCTATCCTGTTTCGGCCCTTTAGTTTAATTGTTCCCAAAGACTTTGGCTTTTCAATCTTTTGATTATGAGCGTACCTGATAAAGATTATTCCAGAAACGTTACGTGCACACTACATTCCTATAGAGACTGGGTTAAAGGGGAATAACTCAAAGATAAATAATTGTATGGATGAGGTTCTTCATGATAGATTGATATTATATAATGTGTAAGATCATATCATATAATTGTTAACAGTGAGCATATAGAGAAAATACTTTTATACATATACATACATATCTATATGTATAACTCCTCAAGACATGGTCAGTCCTTGCATTAATTATTATTATTATTTTTTTTTTATATAAATATACATATTTAATATAGTTGCTAGGTCTACATTCCTAGGAGGGAATCAGCCACACCCATTTCATTAAGTGTCTAATATTGGACAAAGGGGAATAATCCATATAATATATAACAGTTAATTTTTTATCTCCCTTGGTCGCCTGCTTCCCTCCTGGTAAATCACTATTATAATTCATCATTTTAATTTGTGTTATGTATTCTAATCATTGTAATCATTGTATCAAATTATAAACCCGCAAGGGTCCTTAATTGGTTTTTATAAAGTATTTCTATTTCTATTTCTATTCTCTCAGATGAACTATGCCTACTGATCCCTACTCGCAAAGGCCGTAGCAATGATCGCATGAAATGACCCATATACAAGGAAGGATAACAACGAAATTTTACTCACATCAAAGTGATATTTCTTCAACTTCTACTTCTTATTGATCGCATTCAACGAGCTGATAGTTACTGTAATTGGTGCTGCACTTATGAACTATCAAACTGATTTAACAATTTCAACTTTTTTAACGAATATTTTATTTAATTATTATTATTATAACATATTTGTATAGCGCATTATATAATCATAAAACTACTCTAAGCGCTTTACACTAGTATATACAGTCACCTAATTTTATAAAACATATTTACAATGGAGACGAAGGTAATGAAAAAATAGATTATACCAGTAAAACGAGAGAGGATCAAAAACACATATGATAAATAGTCTAAGATAATTTAATCTATCGCATAAAAAGAAAAAAAGATTAAAACACTAAAAATTCGATGGAGAAAAAAAAAAAAAAATAGAAATATAAATTTTTTTTTTAAAGGAAAGTGATAAAAATCTAAAAGAAATAATTAACTCTTCACCTAAAAGTAATATTATACCCTAAAAATTCAATAGGAAAAATTGATAAAATACACATACGAAAATCGAAAACATTTTTAAAAAATATACTAAAATAATTTAAATCTTTACATAACAAAATAAGATTATACCCTTAAAATTCAGCTGGTTCTCACATAAAACGAATGCGGCGTCCTAAAAGTTATAAATAGTCCCCGTATGCCTGTCTGAACAAATGCGTTTTAAGGTCCTTTTTGAAAGAATCCACAGATTGAATGTTCCTTAGTGAATTTGGCAGATTGTTCCACAGTGTTGCAACCGCTGTATCAAACCGTCTTTAATCTTAGGATAAAACTAAATACAATTTCCCAAAATTAACTAAATGGAATGTGAATATAAAGGTTTCTAGTCATTTTCGCTTAGTTTCATTTCATTTCATTTCATTTCATTTCATTTCATTTCATTTCGTATTATTGTATTGCATATAAATTATCATGCTCCCCTGTTAGTATCATAATTATATAATTATGTATTTTCACTCATGCATTGAATAATTGTATATTGTATGTATATTTCTTTAAGCAGTATTGCTTTTGAAAAAAGTATTTGAATCTAATTGGTTGATGACAAATAATTATATTTACATAGAGCAAAGACGGAGTTAAGGGTTCGCATTCTATTAAACGGTTTATCCATGGCATGGCCTAGATTCTCATTGGCTGCGGTAGTTATAGTTGTTATGTGTCCCTGAAGGGTAAACGGTTCCTGTTTCTTATAAGATTGGTTGGTTTTGTTGGTTTTATAGTGTTTAACGCCACTTTCAACTTTCAACAATATTTCAGCTATATCGTGGCGGTCAGTCTTATTGGTGGAGGAAACCGGAGTATCCGGAGAAAACCACCAACCTACCGCAAGTCGCTGACAAACTTTATCACATAATGGTGTATCGAGTACACCTCGACTGAATGGGATTCGAACTGATAACATTAGTGGTGATAGGCACCGATTGCATAGGTAGTTGTGAATCCAACTACTATACGATCAAGGCCACGACGGCCTCGTTTCTTATAAGAAACCAGCCGTGTTACTAATAGTCAAGTCAGGTTAAAGTTATGTCTGTTATAGAGGAAAAGACATAATCTACGTAACAGGGATATACATAGCAATTTGAGAAATGAATATTTGATTGGGTATCGATATCGTTTTGTAGTTAAATCGATGGTAACATGAAAAACAAAACCAATATTAGATGACACTGGTAAATATGAAACGAATAAGTCCTTTTCATACAATTCATTAGAAACTAACAAGCAGGCAGTGCTATTGTTATTATTATTAGTATTCTTAGTGATTGTGACGATATCAATATCAATATTGAAACTTTACTCTTTAGGAACGATGAAGATAGCTATGATATCAATTCCAAAATTTTTGGAAAAGCTCGGAAATTTATAAATCAATCTAAATGATTTTAGGGCTAAGTCAGCAATTTTTCACCTATAATTCTTACTCTCTTCTTATCAGTGTCAAATTTTAAATGTCTATTGTTAGTGGTTTGATTTGCTGTCATTATTTCATGTGTATACTTTGTAAGGAGAGGACTTCATATAAGTTGGTATAACTTGCTGTCCAACCCTATTGTTTATGTACAATAGAATATTATCGTTGATTGATTGATTGATTGATTGTTGCTTAACGCCAACTCAGCCATTTTTCAGTTAATTTCATGGCGAAAACAAATTAATTTTCAAAGAAATGATGATGAGGTCCGCTTTGTTCTAGACCAACACGCTTAGTTGGATTTTTATAGTGCTAGCTCACTGAAACAACAGTCCACGGATAGACATGTCATCACACTCCGACACATTATCCTGATTCTTAGCCAACCAGTCATTGCTCTTTATCCTTAATGTTACGTACTTAGAGGAGAAGCAACAAATACCAATGTTATAGTCTTTCGTTTGACCCGATTTGAGCTCAAACCCACGATCTACCACACTCGAAGCGAGCATGCTAGGTATTACAGCACCGATGTGATTCTCCTGTACTGAATTATTGACTTTATAGGGATACCTTCATCATTAGCTCCCTCAAAATATCTTTTGCATGACTATTCACTCGTCTGTTGTTCCGCCTTAATAAAAACGTAAATATCAAACTTAGTGCGTTACCCTAATGTTACAATATACGGAAACGATTTCACAACCCATTTGAAATTGAAAATCTCTTTATTTTATTATTTAATCTTGTTTGAGATTACAATAAACCAAGCCTGATCAGCTTATCATTTTTGTCTGTACCTGTATCAACTAAGCTGTATTAATTTGTTGTTATTTTACAGCAAAATGTTTACTCTGCCGAATATCGGTAAAACTAAAAAAATCCCCACTACTTTCATTTAAATCCACAAAGTCTATTGTTATTCATAACCCGACAAATAGGATGAATCAAGCATTAATTAGCTTAAAATAGCTTAAATTAATTAAACAACCCATAGAAAATAGTAAACAAGTGCGTAGATCTTATTTTAATTAGACTGATTGAGTGAGTGAGTGAATGGGTGATTATTGTTTAACGCCAATTCAGCAATTTTTCAGCTATATCATGGCGAGAACAAGTCAATTTTCAATGAGATGATGATGAGGTCTGCTTTGTTCTAAATCAACCCGCTGAGTTGGATTTTTATAGTGTTAGCTCACTGAAACAACAGTCCGCGGGTAGACATGTCGCTCCACTCGGACACATTATTCTAATTCCGAGCCAACCATTATTTGCTCTTTCTCCTTAACGCTGAGTGCTTAGCGAAGAAGCAACAAAAACCAATTTCATAGTCTTTGGTTTGACCCGACCGGGACTCGAACCCATGATCTACCGCACTCGAGGCAAGCACCCTAATCATTACACCACCGATGCGGTTAGATTGATTGAAATTGTAGATTATGTAGATTCAGATTCAACATTTTATTATGATCTCATCACATACAAAGAGATACTAAGATTCACTAAGAACACACAAAACAATAAAACAATTGCAATGCATGCAGCAATACTTTTAAGACATGATATATATATATTTTAGCATAACTACATATAATACTTACATTTACGCACTAAAATGTAAGAGTTTGAAGATACCAAAGGGGTGATTAGAATCTGTAAATCAAAGAAGAACTGACAACACAATGGCCAAAAGATGGAGGATAAAAGGACAAAGATCTACAAACCATTACACATAAAACTAAAGATCGAGTAACACAAACCCCACTAAAAACCGCGGGTGGAGTCAGGTGCTGCGGAAGGGTCAGCAGTTCCTGCTCAATTAGTGACACCCGTCGTGTTAATCTAGTTACAAATCCGGTGATAAGTCATGAATGAGGAAAGGACCGGGAAGTGTTTACGACAAGTGGAATCTATCCGTGGTCATTTGTGAAAATGGGTAGTTACTTGGTGAAAGGACATCTTCTATATACTAAAATGTGAAAATAAACAATCGGGATAGATATATTTTTTTCTCGAAAACCCCTTGCATGAAGTCTGCCTCAAACGAATAAAGGAACAAATCGACAAGAATCGGACCACAGTTAGTACCCATAGGAATCTGTTGAAAAACACGCCAGCAAACACAGCAAAAATATGTTGTCAATCAACAACTCTAGCAGTTTGATTATGCAATTTTCAAAGAACATTCGAATCAGTGGATTTTTTTTTATTACAAAATAAGATTTTCTCTCCCTTTACGTTAGTCATTCTTTTTAATTTTTTCAATCTGTCTTTTAATTGTGAATGCGGAATATTTGCCTAGAGGGTTGAACAATCAAATATTTGTCTAGAGGGTAGCACAATCAAATATTTGTCTAGAGGGTAGAACAATCAAATATTTGTCTAGAGGGTAGAACAATCAAATATTTGTCTAGAGGGTAGAACAATCAAATATTTGTCTAGAGGATAGAACAATCAAATATTTGTCTAGGGGGTAGAACAATCAAATATTTGTCTAGAGGGTAGAACAATCAAATATTTGTCTAGAGGGTAGAACAATCAAATATTTTAATGCTATTGCACGAGGAGAAGCTAGGATCTTGTTTCATACCACCTCTGAAGCCAAGTTTTGATATCTGATAGGATATATGTTAATACTTTGGAAAGAGGGTTCATGGAGCATTTGACAGACCCCATCAACACAACGCTCTTTATAAGGACAAGTTTGCAAGACAAGCTTGGAAATACCAAAGGGGAATCAGCAGCCGTAAATCTATGAAGGACAAGCACCACAATGGCCAAAAGGAAAGGAACAAACATTGATCTACGAAACACTCCACAGTCCACAGAAAACTAAAGATTGGACAACACGAACCTCATTAAAAAAAATTAATAGGTGAACTCGTGTGCTCCGGAAGTGTTAGCAATTTAGCAATCCAGTCGAGTGGCAGGAGATTTAGTTCTTTGGGTGAAATTCCACAGGAACACACAACCGACCCATGATTTTACAGAATTTCCACTTTCTAAATGTCGTCGGGTTATATGTAAGGTTGATAAGTGAATTGACAGAGCTAATTCCTTTTATCAAGCACTCTATGTAACGTAATTTACATACGAAAACGGTATTGTTAGAGACATTGTCTGTTGGAGGAACAACATACTTGTCATGGAAGTAAAACATGTGGTTAGTTACATTTGGGTCTTTGATGTTCGATGTTGCCCGAGTGCTTATTAGCTCATTATATAGCAAATAGTTCATGGCACTGAGGGTCATATGGCAGTATATGGACCGGTCTGTCACCCAAAAAATATTATATGGACCGAAGCTTCTGAGGTCCATATAATATTTTGTTGGTGACGGACCGGCCCATATGCTGCCATGTGACCCGAAGTGACATGAATTATTTGCTATATTATACTTTTTATCTAAAATAATATTGCAGGTACCTGGCCGGTCCATATACTAAAATAGTGACCGGTCCATATACGAAAATAGTGACCGGCTGCGCTAACAAAGAAAATAGAGAAAATAAAAACGTAAAGTGTAAAGTATATATATATAATTCTAAATTGTATGAAAGACCCCACAGCCTTACTCGTTCAGAAAGAATATCTTTGTCTTCTCTTTCACGTTTGGTCCATAGTAAATGATATAGAAGGACTTCTCGTTTCAATACCCGATGTTGTAGAAATTCATTTACTGACAACCACATCTGGTGGTGTAATGGGTAGTATGCTTGCCTCAAATGCGGTAGATTGTTGGTTCGAGCCCCCGTCAGGTCAAATCAAAGACTATAAAATTGGGACATGGGACTTCTCCGCTAAACACGTAGCAATAAGGAGTAAGAGCAAAGACAGGTTGGCTCGGAATAAGGATAATATGTGCGAATGGAACGACGTGTCAGACTACCAGTGGACTGTTGTTTCAGTGAGCTAGCACTATAAAAATCACTCATCGTGTTGATCTAGTACAAAGCGGGTATCACCATCTGCCTCTCATCAAAATATAGCTTGTTTTCACCATGATATAGCTACAAATTCCTCATTTGGCGTTAAGCATCACTGATTTACTGACAAATAACAAACACTCACTCATTTACTTACAAATAACAAACAGTCGACATTAATAAGAAGGTAAAAAGAACAAAATAATTTCAGTTTGGATTTAATCACAAATGAAAATTATATTAATTAACTCCATTTCGAAAAAAATTAGTTCACCCCCGGTTTTTAGTGGGGTTCGTGTTACTCGATCTTTAGTTTTATGTGTATGTTTTGTAGATCGTTGTTTGTCATTTTGTCCTTTTTCTTTGGCCATTGTATTGTCTGTCCTTCTTCGATCTTCGAATTCTGATTACCCCTTAGGTATCTTCAAACTCTTCTTACTCAATAAGGGAACATTTGTATAGAAACACTGACCCGCTAACACAACATAGAAATTCAACTACCTTAAGATCACTACCACGACAGCCCCTAATTAGTATTGTATAATTCGGATATATTTTCGTGGCCGTGATCGCATGGTAGTTGGATTTACAACTACCTATGCAATCAGCGCCTATCACCACTATGGTTGTGAGTTCGAATCTCGATCAAATCGAGGTGTACAACATTATGTGATAAAGTTTGTCAATGACTTGCGACAGGTCGGTGGTATTCTTCGGATCCTCCGGTTTCCTCCACCAATAAGACTGACCGCCACGATTTAACTGAAATTGTTTTGAAAGTGACATTAAACACCATCAAACAAACAAACAAACAACATCAGATATTATAGAAAAGATAGTATGGGATTGTTTTGTTAACTGCATTGAACAACGGAGATGACCAATTAAATATGATTAAATAAATAACAAAGCAAATACAACTGGCAAATGTCCATGTTTTATTGAAGGTAAAGAAGAAAAAAAAATCCAAGTTATTACAACATTTAAAAATAGTTTTTCGAAGGTGAAATGAAAGTTAAAAATTTAGCACATGTAAAGAACTTTAGTTGACAACAGTACTCCATTTAGATGTTAAAGGAGTTCCGAACGTTTTAATAGAGATCACCAGCTTGTCTGCAACTGCATACTGTCCTGAAAATACATAGGAAAAACATGAAAACAAAAATACAACAAAATATTTTATAAAACTTTCGATACACCAAACATTTTGTGATAAAGTTTGTCAGTGACTTACGACAGGTCGGTGGTTTTCTCTGGGTACTCTGGTTTCCTCCACCAATAAAAACTGACAGCCACAATATAACTGAAATATATTTGAAAGTGGCGTTAAACAGCATAATCCTAACCCTTACCCGTATTTTAGTTTTGTTTACTTTAAACAGAAATGACTTGATGTAGTACTTACTAAACTCGTCGTATTATTGTGCTTTTTCTTGTCAGTTTATTAGGATTCTTTTATTATTTTATATTCTTGTCAGTATTTGCGATAAAGTTAAACATAGTGCCATTTGACTAAATAAATGATTACCATCAAACTTATTCCTTTTTCTGTGACTAACATGATGGGTGCCACGTGTGGAGCAGGAACTGCTTACATTTCCGGAGTAACCGTGTTCACACCTAGGATTTTAGTGGGTTTCATGTTGTTCAATCTTTAGTTTTCCGTGTAGTGTTTTGTACATTATTGTTTGTCCTATTGTTTAGTTTTTGTATTGTCTGTATTTTTCTATTTACGGCTTCTGATTACACCTTTGGTATCTTCAAACTCTTCTGTGAAAGTAAATTTTTTCTATTTGCAGTTTGACTATATCTATAGTTGGGATCCACTTTATGAATAACGTGATGCTTCTTAATTTCCCAATTGTTAATTTTCCGATCCTCTGGTAAAAAACATATCATCTGCTGTAGTACATGAAGCATTGTTATCGTTTTGCATATTTCCATTTTTACTGCCAGGTCCCGGTGGAATGCTTTATTGTTGAAATGAATTGAACTTAAGAATTGTTTTTTTTTGCTCAGATCTAACATAGGTTTATTCTCAAACTGACAGTGAGTAGCACATATACAGAGAAATTACAATAAGAAATGTTACTAAATGTACATGCTTTACATATACAGAGAAATTACAATAAGAAATGTTACTAAATGTACCTGTTTTACATATGCAGAGAAATTACAATAAGAAATGTTACTAAATATACCTGTTTTACATATACAGAGAAATTACAATAAGAAATGTTACTAAATGTACCTGTTTTACATATACAGAGAAATTACAATAAGAAATGTTACTAAATGTACCTGTTTTACCATAGTGTGCTACGCTGTTGGTTAGACCGTACAGGATATATGGATATTTCATCCCTGGAAGTTTATCGAGCTTGCAAGGGCGACGATTAGTCACTGGTGTATCAACTACCATCAACCATCCTCTATCGATGTCACATCCACCATAGTTACGATTTATAATGAAAGGTCGATCATTTGATGTGTCCCTTAAATAACAGAAATAAGAAACATGAAGGGGAAGCTTTATTTTGATTTTGTTTTAAACCGTATAAAACACAATTTTATAATTAATTTGAAAAGTCTATTGTTTATTTTGTAGTCAAACGTTAATTTCTGTACCAAAATAACAGCTTTCAGAATAATTAGTTGTTCCATGGTGATTTTCTATGTAATGTGTCCGAGTGGGGCGAAATGTCTATCAGCGGACTGTTGTTTCAGTGAGTTACCACTATGAAAATCCAACTGAGCTGTTAGTCTAGTACAAAGCGGACATCCTCATCATCTCATTGAAATTTCCTTGATATAGCTGAAAAAAATCACTCACTCATTTACTCACAAGTCATAAGATAAGCATTTTATTAAAAATGCATTAAAATCTAATGAAAGATATTATGGCTCCTTTCGGTCGAGTTTATCCCAGAAACTAAAAGAGATAGATGAAATCCATCAGCGTACTATCTGAAGCCATTAATATTGTCATAATCAATTCCATGATTAACATATTGCAACAACAAAAATAAATACCGTATTTCTTCTAATAAACGCCCCAGGGGCGTTGACATTTTCCAAAAGGGGGGCGTTAATTAGAGAAATAATTTCCAAGTTGACTTCGTGAAACAGACAATAGAATTTTACACGTGTGTCGGTTGTCTCATTGTTATCTATAAATAGCACAATCCAGTTGATGTAAATTCTTATAAACGTGTTTGATAATCGTCTATTGAATCTATGGAATCTAATTTTAATATTTCTATCAGGGGTTACCATGTCTATAAAAATGTGTGGAAATACGAAATTGGAGACAAACTAATATGTGAAAGAGAGGAAAACAATCCAAATGATAAATTTTCAGTAAAACTCGTTCTTCAGCGTGGGAATCCAGGACGGTGTGTTGGGCATTTCTCAATATGGATGAGACCCCAGTGTGGTTCGAAATGCCAGGAAAGTCAACATTAGCTGAACGTGGGGAAAAGGAGGTGCGTGTGGCAACAACGGGCCATGAAAAAGAAAGACTTACTGTTACGCTCGCTGCTTATGCTGACGGAACAAAACTACCTCCTCTTGTTCACCTACCTGGTGTCCGTCCACTACCAAAAAATGAAGTTCCGAACGGTGTGGTAGTGTTTATGTGTGGATCGGGAAAAAAGTCTTGGGCAAACGAAGAAAGCATTAACTTTTGGTTGAAAAGAATTTGGTGTTTAAATAACCAAAAACGCCGTGTTCTCGTTTGGGATGCCTTTAGGGCACATATAACTCCATCCATCAAGGAGTCTGTCCGAATGAAATACAACTCGGATCTGTGTGTTATTCCCGGAGGATGCACATCAAAATTACAGCCGGCTGATGTTTCATGGAATAAACCGTTTAAGTCGCACTTATCAGAAATGTATGATGAATGGCTATTTTCTGGACCTGTGGAGAAAACCAAAGGTGGCAACAGACGTGCTCCTTCTAAATCTTTAATTCTGAAATGGATCAAACAATCCTGGGATGCAATTTCTCCTGACATAATACGTAAATCATTTAAAAAATGTGGAATCTCGAATGCCTTGGACGGCAGTGAAGATAATTGATTTCAAAATGAAGGCGACGATGATCCATTTGAAGGATTCGACGAAGAGGACGTCAGAATGGATGAGGAAATTTTAGCAAACGTTTCGTCATTCAACGAACAAAACACCGAAATCAGCGATGGTGAAAACGAAATAAATTCAGAATTGGAAGAGGAAAATGAATCCGCTTATGACAGTGACGGACATTAACGATGTGTAGCTTTTACCAGTTGTATAAAATCTTTATGAAAAAACTTAGTTTTAGTTTAGAATAGTTACCGTAGTTCATTGATAGATAGATTTAGAGTGTAGATTATTGATTTATTTTCCGATGTACATGTAGCATGTGTAGCGAAGTGCATAATTAGCGGAACTACCGGTATTTTTGGAACTCATTGTTCGATTATTTTACAATTTTCATTAAAGCTCAAATCGATTACTGTATAATTCTAATTAAAGTTCTAAGATTACTGGTCTTAATTTATTTTTATGGAAATGGGGGCGTTTATTAGAAGTAAAAATGTTCTGTTGGCAGAATTAAGTGAGGGGGCGTTTATTAGAAGGGGGCGTTAATTAGAAGAAATACGGTAAAAACATTCAAATTTGATAACAAAAAACCTGTATTTTGAAACTTCTCCCTTTTTTGTTCCCTGTTGTGTCAAAGACGGGTAATAGTTATACTCAATAGCTCTATGTATTTTTCTGAAACGGGGTTTCCTAAGGGTTTAATTTAAATAATCTCATAAAAGCAAATGAACAATAAATTATTTAGACTCGTATATAAAAGGAAACTCCATATTTTCCCCCTTTATTCCTTTTTTCTGTGGTGAATTTACGATAAAAAAAAACCCATACAAATTGTAGAGAACCACCTAATGAATACTCCAACTAAGTTTGGTTCCAATTGGCCTATTGGTTTCAGAGATAATCAAAGTGCAAAAGCTTACGATGAACAACGATGACGTCGACGGACGCCAAGTGATGACAATACCCCACATGACCCTTTGAGTCAGTTGAGGTTAAATAAAAAAAAGAAATTAGTATACCCAATAATAGAGAAGAGATTTGTTTTGGATGATTTTGACAAGTCGCTGTATGAGCTCTTGACCAGTCTCTGTTTATCAAACCAATTCATATTTGTTGATCCAGTGCCGTCAAACACAAACACCTTTACGACATCACCATCTTTTATCAGCTCTATTTTCACCTAATAATAATAATAATAATAATAATAATAATAATAATAATAATAATAAAACGCTACTTACAAAAGCATCATGTTAGCTATCAGCTGATACTATGACTTTCAACAATATTTCAGTTATATTGTGACGGTCAGTTTTATTGGTGAGGAAACTGGAGTACCCCGAGAAAACCATCAACCTACCACAAATCACTGACAAACTTTTCTCACGCAATGTTGTATCGAGTACACCTCGTCTGAGAGGGGTTCGAACTCACAACGTTAGTCATGATATGCACTAATTGCATATATAGTTATAGATCCAACTACCAAACGATCACGACCATGACGGTCCCTCAGCTGATTAGATGTGGAATATACTGTTAAGTTTTTATTACATCTTTTCTATTTAAAATTACCCATTTATAACTAGGCTTATTGAACAGTAACACGACGGATGTCGCTAGTGGAGTAACTGCCTACTCCCACACCCACGCCCCGCCCCCGGAGAACCCGAGTTCACCCCTGGTTTTTAGTGGGGCTCGATCTTTAGTTTTCATTGTAGTATTTTGTACATCAATGTTCTTTTCTTTTTGCCCAGTTGTCCTTTGATTTATAGCTTTTTATTGTCCCTTGGTGTCTTTAAACTTGTTTTGTACATGTAATCATATATATATTTGTATATAACAGAATCTCTATATAGATAAGAGTGGCGAACAAAACCATATGTTACCAACGTAACATTGATAAAAACAAATTGGGAGTCAACGTACAACTATTTTTTTGTTTTTTTTTCAAATAAATTTGTGAAAATCAACAATGATATGTTGAATACAGTCATACTGTCACATAATAATTTTTTTTAAGGCAGCCACAAGTTATGTATATACTAGTAGTATAACTTACCCTGACATATTACGGTGAAGCGAAATCTGAACTTTTTAAATTAAAACAATATAATTTAGCTCTGGATTTTGAATTCAGCTTCAGTTTCAAGATTGAGTTTGAGTTTATTTTTTAAATTTAGTTTATTTATTTTTATTCTTTGTTTGCAGGATTTAATTCTAGTTTTTTAATCGTTCTGCATCGCAAAGCAAAAAAAAAAAAAAACACACACAAAAAAATCTCCAATATTAACTAATTTAAAACAAAAATCAATAATTTAGATTGATTGGTTGGTTTATGGTGCTTAACGCCACATTAAGCAATCTTTCAGCTATATCATATAGGTCAGTTTTATTGGTGGAAGAAACCACTGAACAATCGGAGAAAACAACAGTCCTGTCGTAAGTCACTGACAAACTTTATCACATAGAGAAGGTAAATGATGAACTAATATACACGTTATGTGGACAATTCCTTCTTTCTTAAATGTTATTACTTTTGTTTACCTCATCAATCTTGTGACTGTTCCACTTGTTGATTAAAGAGCTTCTTAAATGTCCAGAAGAACAATCTTGGTGTGTTATTTCAGATTTAGAATCAACTTTCTTGTACGCCCCCAACATTGACTGTCCATTTCCAGAACAACCAACAAATATAGTCTGCCATCCTTTATGAATGAAAAGAAGGTTTTAAGGGATAGTACCTGTAAGTTTGGTATTTTGTTTAAAAGTTTTTTTGCGTTGAAAGTTAATATAAACCTTCAAAACATGAGTATAAAACGTCGTTTTGGCGAGATTCGACCAAAAACGTGTATTTTCGTTATTTTTGTGTGCAGCTGGTCTCCCAGCATCATTAGTTATGCATGTCCCAATTTCCGAATTACATGCGCAATGGTAATTTGCTTAACCACTTCAGCATGAGTTTGAACTCTCAGTGCTTCCTTCAATTCAGTCCATCCAACAATCGTGTTGGTGGCTTAGGTTAATTCTTGTTTGATTATAATTCGCCAAACCTTCTTTCCTGCATCTTTTTCTAGCAGAATCAGTTAATATTTTCATACGACCACGTGCAGGTTTCCTTTCGGCAGACCGCCCCCCCCCCCATCAAAACAGACTTCGCGCATGCATTCTAAAGTCACATGAAGAGGGGCGTATTTTGTTGCTCAGACAGGAATTTATGATCGAGATGAGTTTTCATGAAAATAAAAGAGAATGGGTGAACTTTTTACTTTAAAACTCGATAATACTGTTAATTTATGTTTTTAAGGATTTACACATTCTTAGCAATTTATCATTAATCTATTGAAGGATATCAACTTATATAAAAATTCTTACCGTTTGTTTTCGCTGTATCTACGTTCTGAATTCCTGGAATATCAAAATTTATATAAACCTTTATTACTGTAAGATGAAATCCCTCTAATATATGAAGAAGTCAAGAAAGAATTTTTGCTGTAAATGAAAACTAAATGGCGTATCATGTCCCAAATATCTTGAAATTCAACTTGATAAGCTAATGTTCAATCAGTTTTACCAATAAAAATGATAAAATATTTATAATAGCAATTATCCAGAAATTGTTTTGTTGGAATATTTACACAGATCGTCACTGTACAAATAAGACACGTCAAACTTACGTAGCGTATGTTGATAGCTAAGTGTTGTAATACTTTGGGACACTTTAACTTAGGAATAGGAAGTTATAAATAAACATTAGAGAAAACCGAAGGGGCAGTCAAGAATGAACAACCCAAAGACACTGGCAGCATTGTGCACGCAAGACACAGAACGAAGACAAACAAATAAAAAACACAGCACAGAAAACTAAAGAGATATGGAACGCGGGTCCCATTAAGAAAAAACTGGGTTGAACCTGTATGCTCGCGAAGGGTAGGTAGTTTCTACTTCTTTTAAGACACTGGCAGTGATACTCGTATAGTCAAGTCTGGCATATATGATTTACCAATTCTTAGCAATTTGTCATTAATTTATTGAAGGATATCAACATATATAAAAATTCTTACTGTTTGTCTTCGCTGTATCAACATTCTGAATCCCTGGAATATCAAAATTTATATAAACCTTTATTATCACTGTGTATCATCTGTACACGGGAAATAGCAACCTTGGGATGGGCGATAATATTTTACATTCATAACAGGTAAGAAATACTCGAATTTTAAGGATTAAAACTGTATATTTTAATAACATGGCGTTTATTATAGGTCCGGGAATAGTCTTTCGTGACATTTAACGAACACTTGACAAGATCAGTCCTGTAATTGATAAAAAATCGAAACATGTGTGTCACTAGTACCTACGAGTAGCTAATACATTTGTTAATCATAAACTACGGATATGTTACAGTACAAATTGGAATCCAGTAGGATCCGGAATCCTACTAGTACAAATTGGAATTCCAATATGTACTAGTATGATTCTGGATCCTGCTAGATTCTAATTTGTACTGTAACAGATATATGGTTCAATCAACATAAACAACTAAGTGTGACCGGAAATTGATTTAATTTTTGCATCTTTAAAAAGAAATCGGATACGTTTTACGATCAGGAAGTGTACGAGTTTTAGCGAATTTAGTGTACGGTAGCTATAACCCGTACAGAAACACATTATTTTCGGCTAAAATCCGTACACTAACGTCGATATTAATGTTGTTATAATTCCAAATCCAATTAACAGTGTATCAAAGGGGATATAATTTCAGATGTTTCATCACTAAATTTTACTTTTCCAGTTACGTTTTACTCATGGAAAGCGTCTACATCATTTTATTTCGTAAAATTTTGTGAGAGAAAATTATTTTCTGAAGTACTAGGTGAGCATTATCACGCATCAAACCATTTTAGCGAAGTTACTTTATATATGAGCCCAAAAAGTATAAGCGGTATTTATCTGGAATCTGCCATATTAACAGTTTCATCGAAAACGTTGTGCTTTCGCAGTAAAACGACTTCTTACTTACCTTGACAACTTGTAAATCGGTGTGTTACGTTTCAGTAGTAGCTATTTCCCGTGTACAGATGATACACAGTGATTATTGTAAGATGAAATCCCTCTAATATATGAAGAAGTCAAGAAAGATTTTTTTGTAAATGAAAACTAAATGGCGTATCATGTCCCAAATATTTTGAAAATTAACATGATAAATTAATGTTCAATCAGTTTTACCAATAAAAATGATAAAATATTTATTATAACCATTTACCAGAAATTGCTTTGTTGGAATATTTACACAGATCGTCACTGTACAAATAAGACACGTCAAACTTACGTAGCGTATGTTGATAGCTAAGTGTTGTAACATTTTAACTTAGGAATAGCAAGTTATAAATAAACATTAGAGAAAACCGAAAGGGCAGTCAAGAATGAACAATCCGGAGACACTGGCAGCATTGTGCACGCAAGACACAGAACGAAGACAAACAAATCAAAAACACAACACAGAAAACTAAAGAGATATGGAACAAGGACCCATTAAAAAAAACTGGGTTGAACCTGTATGCTCGCGAAGGGTAAGCAGTTTCTACTTCTTTTAAGACACTGGCAGTGATACTCGTATAGTCAAGTCCGGTATATATATATAATGTGGAACTCGAAATCGCCATTACAAGTGAAAATACAGATGACCGGCAGATTGACCATGAATAGGAAAAAGAAAAATGTACAAATCCTTACGTATGTTAGTTGCCCCTTTCTTCAACTTGAACATGACATTCCGCCAGTCGTCCACAATTAAATGTGCTGTAAAATATAAATATTTCAGTAAACCCCATGATGAATTTACATATATATAATCGTCAACTAAACCTTTGTTTAGTTTTTTAATTCAAGTATTGTGAAATTAGACATTAGTATTTCTATCTGTTGTAATACTTATGTGTGATTACGATGAGTCATGTGACTATTGTAGTCTTCTTTGTGCTTATGATGAGTCATGTGACTTTTATATCTATCTGTTGTAGTATTCTTTGTGCTTAAGACGAATCACGTAACTTTTATATCTATCTGTTGTAGTATTCCTTGTGCTTACGATGAGTCATGTCACTGTTGTAGTATTATGTGTGCTTACGATGAGTCATGTGACTGTTGTAGTATTCTGTGTGCTTACGATGAATCATGTGACTGTTGTAGTATTCTGTGTGCTTACGATGAGTCATGTGACTTGTAGTATTCTTTGCGCTTACGATTATGTCATGTGACTGTTGTAGTATTTTGTGTGATTACGATGAGTCATGTGACTGTTGTAGTATTCTATTTGATTACGATGAATCATGTGACTGCTGTAGTATTCTTTGTGCTCACGATGAGTCATATGACTTTTATTTTCATCTGTTGTAGTATTCGTTATGCTTACGATGAGTCAAGTGACTTTTATTTCTATCTGTCGTAGTAATATGGTTTGTTTTTGCTGTAGTTGGTTGCAAGTCATAGACCACAACTGCTTACTCTGGTTACGTATTGTAGTTTTGTTTATCTGTATTAAATGTTACGTATGGTTGCAAAAAAAGTTTGAAGAAACCAAAGTGATAATCAGAAACCCGTAATGGAAGAAGGACAGACAATAAAATAGCCAAAGGAAAAGAGACAAAAAGACCTACAATGATCTTCAAGACACTACGTAGAAAACTAAAGATTGAGCAACACGTGAAGGAACTCAAGTGTTCTGGAAGGGTTAACAGTTCCTTTTCCACAGGTGGCACCCGTCGTGTTACTTTTGATTTACGGCTTTTGGTCACCCCATTTGTATCTTCAAACTTTTAATGATTACCTTACCTCATCATAAATATTACAATAGCAGTAAGTATCATAAACTTTCCATAGGGTACCATCCATCTAGTAGTCAATGTTTCGGCATGGTTGAAATGTACAGTTCCTAACTTATGTAATTAATGTTAAAAACTTTCCAATCTTTTGACTTTGGGAGTACCTTAATGATGGTTATATCAGAAATTAGATATCTACGTTTTTATAACTGTTCAGTAATAGAAACGGGTGGACATAGTACAAAAAACCCCAGGTTTTCAAAATCTCACCATATATATTTATATATCAAAGACTTACCTTATTGGCAATCTAGTCCCGACGAGAAAAGGAATATATTTAGTTGTAGGCATGGTATTTGTGCACAATACAAAAAAAAACAAAAAAAACTTACCACGCCCCGTAACGTCAACAACGTTTTCATTAAAAATCACAAAAACAAGCAGTAAACGGTAAGAAAAGTTCATCGTCATTGAACAAACATAGAATACAGGAATACAGGAAGTGTTGTTTATCATATGTAAACAAGATATTCCGTGATAAGATTTCGTGCATATGAAACACCGTAATAAATACTTTGCACATGTTACTTCTGTTGTTCTATTTATTAGGAAAAACAACATTATATGCTAGTGAAAATATAACGTATATTACCTAGAAAAGTATAGATTTATAGGTTTTCAGGTGTTAATACTTGTAAATGATACATCTAACAGTCAGTGTTTCCGTATTGACATAGTTTAATATATTTAGATGTAAATTATTGAAATTTACAGTTCCTAAATAGTGTAATTATTATAAAAACTAAAGTTCTTCTCCCACTGGTTCATGCGACCTTAGATGATTTTGGCTATACTGTTTAGGCCCCTTGGGTTTCTCGCTCCCAAAGTGTTTTAAATATTATTTGGCTTTCCAATATTTCGACTTTGAGCGTAGCTGATGAATGGTTATTCCAGAAACGCATCGTGTGCTCTAAATTAGATACCTGTATGCTGTACATGTACTTAAATTACTGAATAAAGATGAAATGCGAGATATTTTTCTAAGAAAATGATTTTCGAGTAAAGACTAACAAAAGAAAAAAACAATAGTACAGAAACAAAAGATAGCAATACAAATGAACAAATTCCAAATAAATCCTACGCTTTGTTGTTATGGTAACTTTATATAACTGAGAAAGGTGTTCCTTTACAGAGAACACAATGTATTATATTCCAAGTTGCTACGTAGGTAAAAGAATAAAAAGAACAAATACAAATATCTTTTGTTATCGATAGCAATTACCACCCTCACGATAGTGCAAACACCATCATTGTTTTGGGACTTTTAAGTCTATTGTCCGAAGACATATACATGTATTCATATATAAGAGTTTGTACTTAAAATACTTCTTCGATGAGGACACGAAGGATAAAAATGGACTTAGACACGTGTGCAATGTACGAACTATATTACTAGTAACATAAGTCGTGATATCTAATTCAAATTCTAGAACCTCTGACCAATCAATGCCCCTGTTGCAGTGAAGTTCGTGTTGCTCGAGGGAGTGAGTGATTGTTATTTAACTCCAACTCAGGAATTTTTCAGCTATATCATGGCGAGAACAAGTTAATTTTCAATGAGATGATGATGAGGTCCTCTTTGTTCTAGAACAACACACCGAGTTTTGATTTAATAGTGCTAGTTCACCGAACAACAGTCCGCGGGTAGACATGTCGTTCCACTCAGACACCATATTCGGATTGCGAGCCAAGCAGTCTTTGCTCTTTCTCCTTAATGCTGAGTGTTTAGCGGAGAAGCAACAAATACCAATTGTATAGTCTTTGGTTTGACCCGACCGGGGCTCGAACCCACGTTCTTCCGCACAAGAGGCGAGCACGCTAACCATTATACCACCGGTTCCGTTCGTGTTGCTCGATCTTTAGTTTTCTGTGTAGTGTTTTGTACATCATTGTTTGTTCTTTTGTCCTCTTTCTTTGTCCATTATATGATCTGTCATACTACGATTAACTGTTTCTGACTACCCCTTTGGTATTTTCAAACTTGTCTTTGGGGAAACAATAACATAACATATATTATAACATGACACCCTTCTTCCGCTTTGTAAACAAACGAGCGATTTATCGATTGGGTATAATCTCACTAGCACATGCGCCGATTCATGTAACTGAGTTTCCCGTCGTAAATGTACATGTTGATGAATTATCGTCTGCTCGAATTTGGCACATGAATTGTATGCGACATTGTCCGCAAACGAAAATACAAATTATCGTCTTCCAATCAAATTATACTACTGTATTTGTACTCTTAGATATATCAGAATCGAAATAATTCATGGATGCTAGAATGTGCTTTGAGTTTTAGCATGGGTTGGCAGATATTAAATTTAGTAATTTTTTCCCCTCGCCTCTGGCTCGGGATAAAATACTAATATCCGCCAACCCATGTCAAAACTCAAAGCACATTCTGGCTTCCATGATTTATTTCTTAAGTAGAATAATTCCAACAATATATAATAGGACAATGCTTGTTTTTGACGTCAATATATTCGTGTCAATGTATAGGTTATGGTCGACATCAAGGAATTTACAAAATGAAATTATATATTATGTTATCAAGAGTTCATCTTCTGGTAGCAAGAAAAGCATCCACTGTACCATATGATTTGTACATTACGGAATGCATGTGTCACAAATATGTTCCATTAGTCGTAGTTTGTCCATCGTTCTTTGTCCTTCATGATTTATCACCGACTCCTGTGTATTAGTGACGGATCCCAGGATTCAACGATTCAACCAACAGAGCTTTCCTCATATGGTGAATTGGAAAGAGGACCTCGATGGCGGTTGTCAGGTTGTAATTCAAAAAGCCTGGATCATAATAGCTAACTTGTCTTAGAGAGAGTACCACCCAAGAAGTAACTAGTGTCACAGTAACTCTGAAGCCCTGTTTTGAATGCTGATATGGTAATATTTCGGAAAGAGGGTTTTGACAGACCTGTCAATACAACGCTCTTTGTATGGACAAGTTTGTAAGACAAGCCTGGAGATGCCAAAGGGGAATAAGAAAAGACAATACAATGGCCAAAAGAAAAAGAACAAAGAAAGATCTACAAAGCACTCCACAGAAAACTAAAGATTGGAGAATAACACGAACCTAACTAATAATAGTGGGTGAACTCAGGTGCTCCGGAAGGATCAGCTATCCAGTCGACTGGCAGGAGATCCAGTTCTTTATCTTTGGTTGAAATTCCACAGGAACACAACACCGACTTATCATTTTCCAGGATTTCCTCTTCGAAAACGATACTGTTAGGGATATTGTCTGTGTCTTGTCATGGACGTCAGACAGGTGATTAGCAACATTTGGCTCTTTGAAGATCGAGGTTGTACCATTAAGGTTTTTTTTAATTCTAATTTCTATGAACGACCACACAGTCTTACTCGTTGGGAAACAGTATCTTTGTCTTCTCTCTCACGCTTTGTCCATAGTAAATGATATTTAAGAATTTCTCGTTTCAATATCCGATGTTGATCAATGAGTTCGTAAAGAGAAGTTCATTCACTGACAACCGCATAGGGTGGTGTAATGGTTAGCGTGCTGGCTTCGAATGCGGTAGATCATGTGGTTCGAATCCCCTTCAGGTAAAACCAAAGACTATGAAATAGGTATTTGTTGCTTCTCCACGTAGCATTAATGAGTAAGAGCAAAGACTGGTTGGCTCGAAAACTTATAATGTGCCCTAGTGGAGCAACACGTCTACCAGTCGACTGTTGTTTCAATGAGGTAACATTATAGAAATCCTACTCAGAGTGTTGGTCTAATACATCTTCATCTCATCAAAATCTAACTTGTTCTCACCATGATATAGCTACAAAATTCCTTATTTGGCGTTAAACAACAATCACTCACTTATTCACTGACAAATAACAAACACTCGACACTGATAAGAAGGTAAAAATAAGGATAATATCATTTGAGCTTGTATTTAATTACCAATGAAAATTATATTAATTAACTTCATCTCGGAAAAATTTCAATCAATTTACTGCATTTCGGTAGAATATCAATTAGTTTATTTCATCTAGGTAAAATCTTAGTTAATTTACAACATCTAGGTAAAATCTTAGTTAATTTACTACATCTAGGTAAACTCTTATTTAATTTACTACATCTAGTTAAAATCTTAGTTAATTTACTACATCTAGTTAAAATCTAGGTTAATTTACTACATCTAGTTAAAATCTTAGTTAATTTACAACATCTAGTTAAAATCTTAGTTAATTTACAACATCTAGGTAAAATCTTAGTTAATTTACTACATCTAGTTAAAATCTTAGTTAATTTACAGCATCTAGGTAAAATCTTAGTTAATTTACTACATCTAGGTAAAATCTCTTCTCTGTATTAACTTACGGGTGCCACTAGTGGAGCAAGAACTGCTACCATTCCACAGCACATGCGTTCAACACGGTTTTTAGTGGGGTTCGTGATGCTCGATCTTTAGTTTTATGTCTATATTTTGTATATAGTTGTTTGTCCCTTTGTCCATTTTCTGTTGTCATTGTGTTGTCTGTCTTTGATTTTCAGATTCTGATTACCTGTTTGGTATCTTCAAACCTTTCTTACTCAATAAGGGTAAATTTGTATTGAAACACTGACCCGCTAACACAACATAAAAAGTGGTATTTGATTACAGGTAAACTTTGTCTTGTACGGTAAAGGTTATGGTGCTTAACGCCTCTTTCAACAATATTTCAGTTATATCATGGCGGTCAGTTTTATTGTTGGTGAAAACCAGAGTACCCGGAGAAAACCACTGACTGTCGCAAGTTACTGACAAACTTTATCACATATTGTTGTATCGAGTACACCTCGCCACTGATTGCACAGGTAGTTTTCAATCCACTACCATAAGAATACGACCATGATGGACCCTAATTTGTATTGTATAATTCGGGTATATGTTTAGATATTATAGCAAAGATAGTATGGTATTGTTTTGTTAACTGCATTGAACAACGGAGATGTTAATTTAAATGTGATTAAATAACTAACAAAGCAAATTCAACTGGCAAATTTCCATATTTTATTGAAGGTAAAGAAATTAAAAAAAAATTCCAAGTTATTATAACATTTAAAAATAGTTTTTAGTATGAAAGTTAAGAAATTTACCACATGTAAAGAATTTCAGTTGACAACAGTACTCCATTTAGATGTTAAAGGAGTTCCAAGCGTTTTAATAGAGATCACCAGCTTGTCTGCAACTTCATACTGTCCTGAAAATACTTAGGAAAAACCTGAAAACCAAAAATAAAACAAAATATTTTATCAAATTTTCAATACACCGTATTTTATTTTTGTTTGCTTTAAAGAAACATATTTTGATGTGGTACTTACTAAGCTTGTTATTAATGTGTTTAGTATTGTCAGTTTTATTAGGATTCTGTTATTATTGTCAGTATTTGCAATCAAGTTAAGCATAGTACCATTTGACTAAATAAGTGATTACCATCAAACATACTTCCTTTTCTGAGACTAACACCGACGGGCACAACATGTGGAGCAGGAACTGTTTACCTTTCTGGAGCACGGAGTTTTAGCGAGGTTCATATTGCTTAATCTTTAGTTTTCCATGAAGGTTTTTGTACATTTGGCCATTGTAGTGTCTGTATTTCTTCGATTTACGGTTTCTGATTACCCCTTTGGTATCTTCAAACTTTTCTGTGAAAGTAAAAATGTATTTTTCTATTTGGAATTTGACTATGACTATTATTAAGATCCACTTTTCTATAAATTCATTTATAACGTGATGCTCTTAGTTTTCCAATTGTTAATTTTCCGATCCTCTGGTAAAACATCTCATCTTCTGTAGTACATGAGGCATTGTTATCGCTTTGCATATTTCCACTTTTAAACTCTACTAGAGCATTTTGGTCCCGAATGTTATATTGTTAAAATGACTTAAAATTTAAAAAAGAAACTAAAAAAAAATTAAGAATTGCTTTTGCCTTTTGTTCAGATCTAATATAGCTTCATTCTCAAACTGATAGTGAGTAGCACATATACACAGAAATTACAATAAGAAATGTTACTAAATGTACTTGTTTTACATATACAGAGAAATTACAATAAGAAATGTTACTAAGTGTACCTGTTTTACATATACAGAGAAATTACAATAAGAAATGTTACTAAATGTACCTGTTTTACATATACAGAGAAATTACCATAAGAAATATTACTAAATGTACCTGTTTTCTCATAGTGTGCTACGTTGTTGTTTGGTCCGTACAGTATATATGGGTATTTCATCCCCGGAAGTTTTTCGTACTTGCAAGTGGAATGATTACCCACTGGTGTATCAACTACCAACAACCATCCTTTATCGATGCCACATCCACCATAGTTACGATTTATAAAGAAATGTCGATCACCTGATGGGTCCCTTAAATAACATAAATAAGTAACATGAAGGTGAAGCTTTATTTTAATTTTGTTTAAACCGTATAAAACACGATTTTATAACTAATTTTAAAAGTATATTGTTTATTTTGTAATCAAATGTTAATTTCTGTACCAAAATAACAGCTTTCAGAATAATTAGTTGTTCCATGGTGATATTCTATGTAATATTTCTGAGTGGGGCGAAATGTCTATCCGCGGACTGTTGTTTCAGTGAGCTACCACTATGGAACTCCAACTGAGCTGTTAGTCTAGTGCAAAGTGGACATCCTCATCATCTCATTGAAAATTAACTTGTTCTCTCCTTGATATAGCCGAAAAAATCACTCACTCATTTACTCACAAGTCACAAGATAAGCATTTTACTAAAAACGAATTAAAATCTGATGAAAGATATTATGGCTCCTCTCGGTCGAGTTTATCCCAGAAATCAAGAGATAGAGGAAATCCTTCAGCGTACTATCTGAAGCCATTAATATTGTCATAATCAATTCAATGATTAGCATATTGCAACAACAAAAATAAATAAAAAAATTCAAATTTGATAAAAAAAAAAATGTATTTTGAAACCTCTCCCCTTTTTGTTCCCTGTTGTGTCAAAGACGGGTAATAATTATACAGAATAGCTCTATGTATTATTCTGAAACGGGGTTTCCTAAGGGTTTAATTTAAATAATCTCATAAAAATAAATGAACAATAAATTATTTAGACTCATATATAAAAGGAAACTCCATATTTTCCCCCTTTATGCCTATTTTCTGCGGTGAATTTCAGATAACAAAAACCCATAAAAATTGTAGAGCACCACCTAATGAATATTCCAACTAAGTTTGGTTCCAATTGGCCTATTGGTTTCAGAGATAATCAAAGTGCAAAAGCTTACGTCGAACAACGATGACGTCGACGGACGCCAAGTGATGACAATACCCCACATGACCCTTTGGTTCAGTTGAGGTTAAAAAAAAGAAAGAAATTAGCATACCCAATAATAGAGAAGATATTTGTTGTGGATGATTTTGACAAGTCGCTGTATGAGCTCTTGACCAGTCTCTGTTTATCAAACCAATTCATATTTGTTGATCCAGTGCCGTCAAACACAAACACCTTTACGACATCACCACCTTTTATCAGCTCTATTTTCACCTAATAATAATAATAATAATAATAATAATAATAATAATGATAATAATAATAATAATAAAACTCTACTTACAAAAGCATCATGTTAACTATCAGCTGATAATATGTGCTAGAGTGTTTTAGATGTGGAATATACTGTGTAAGTTTTTATTACATCTTTTCTATTTAAAAATACCAGTTCATAAATAAACTTGTCGTTTAACAGTAACACGACGGGTGTCGCCAGTGGAGCAGGAACTGTTGACCCTTCCGGAACATATGAGTTCACCCCAGATTTTAGTGTGGCTCGATCTTTAGTTTTCTGTGTAGTGTTTTGTATATCATTGTTTGTCTTGTGATTTACGGCTTCTAATTGGTCCCTTGGTGACTTCACACTTTTCTTGTGCATGTAGTCATGTATATTTGTGTATAACAAAATATCTACATAAATAAGAGTGGCGAAAAAAACCATATGTTACCAACTTAACATTGATAAAGCATATATATATTTGTATATAAAGGAATATCTACATAAATAAGAGTGGCGAAAAAAGTCACATGTTACCAATTTAACATTGATGAAAAAAAAATTGGGAGTCAACATACAACTATTTTTTGGGTTTTTTTTTCAATAAATTTGTGAAAACCAAAAATGATATGTTGAATACAGTCATACTATCACATAATACAAAAATGTTAAGGCAGTCACAAGTTATGTATATACTAAGTAGTATAACATACCCTGACATATTACGGTGAATAAAGGTAATAACAAAATTACCGAACTCCGAACAATCTTATAAAGGGAAAGTCAAAACTCATAATTATATAAACAGACAAAATCAGTCAACAACCGGAAAACTGTGAAAACGTAATGACCCTGACTTGGTACAGGCATTTCTAAAGAAATGGTGGGTTGAATCAGATTTTAAGGCGCCAAACCTCCCGCTCTCATTACGGTTCAAAGGTTCCGGCTGTCACTGTAACAGTATTTAAATACAGGAGCAAAATAGGTAAAATAGTTGTCAAAGCAGTACCATATTCGGTGACGTAAATGTCAAAAATATTTTTACGTCACACATTGACAAAAAAATTCTTGACATTTTGGACTTCTTTATCTTTATACATTTTCACTATATGAAAATGCATCGCTTATAATTATTTCTGCAGAGACGGAATATATTTCGACAAGATATTGGTATCGGAATATAAACTTTTTAAGAGATCGAATAAGGCGAATCTTTTTATAGCCCTGGTCCAGTAGCCTGTTTCTCAGATGAAGATGACGTTTCAGGAAATCAGAATAATTGCTACTGGCCCTTGCATAGCGAATCAATTGCGAGATGTAAACACCATATGCAGGAGAAGCTGGTATATTGCTGCACATGTTTGGAAAATTTATGATTTTAAAATTGAAGTCGTCCCGCTTATCATAAATTTTAGTACTGAGTTGACCACTGTCGTCAAATTCGAGGTATAAGTCCAAAAATGATGCGGACGAAGCTGTATCGGTGGTCTCTTTAACTTCCAGCTCTGGAGGATATATCAATGGAAGAAATTCTGCAAATCTAGAATTATTGATAGATAAAACGTCATCAATATACCTGTATGTGAAATTAAAGGCTCTAGCTTCATGAATCTTCTTATCTTTTACAAGCTTTTGAAGAAACTCCGACTCGTATGAGTATAAAAATAAATCGGCTAGAAGAGGGGCACAATTCGTACCCATTGGTATGCCGACGACCTGCTGAAACAGTGTCCCTCCAAAGGAGACAAATATGTTATCGATGAGGAACTCCAGCATACTGATCACTTGTTCTTCGGAGTAGCATGTTTTACCTTTATGAATTTTGTTTGAAAAATATGTGGAATTGTAGCCTAACACAACAAATTTTGAGCCATAGTTTCTATGACTAAAAGCTTTATGAATTGTTTCTTTTAAGCGGGTTTTTAATTTGTCATGCGGTAGGGTGGTATATAGAGTTGAAAAATCAAAAGTTTTGATGGAGGATACCTGAGAGAAAGATCTTGATTTCAGGTTATCCAAAAAGATCTTTAGAGTTTTTCAAAATCCACATGTGATTTATGCCACTACGCGAGTAAACAGTTTCACAATATTTCTGTTGTCCCTCTTTTACTGTAGACAGAATCTTTGTCAGGTGAATAGACAATTCTTTCGTCGAACAAGTTGATGATCCCGCTATGTACCTTTCTTTGTATGGTGTCTTATGGAGTTTAGGTATCCAATATAAATAGGGTAAATCCTCAGACTCTTTACCAGAGGGAATATTTAAAGAGGTCATGAATGATCTGTGGTTAGCTAGGATTTCATCTTTGTCGAACGAAGTTGGTTTGTATGTGGTATTACTAGAGGTGTTGCTATTTATGCCTAATTCCTTGATTAGACATTCGAAGTAATATGATTTACATAAAAACATATGAAGCGAAATCTGGACTTTTTAAATTAAAACAATATAATTTAGCTTTGGATTTTGAATTCAGCTTCAGTTTCAAGATTGAGTTTAAGTTTATTTTTTAAATTTAGTTTTATTTATTTTTATTCTAGTTTTTTAATCGTTCCACTTGTTGATTAAAGAGCTTCTTAAATGTCCAGAAGAACAATCTTGGTGTGTCATTTCAGATTTATAATCAACTTTCTTGTACGCCCCCAACATTGACTGTCCATTTCCAGAACAAGCAACAAATATAGTCTGCCACCCTTTATGAATGAAAAGAAGGTTTTAAGGGATAGTACCTGTAAGTTTGGTATTTTGTTTAAAAGTTTGAAAGTTAATATGTACCTTGAAAACATGAGTATAAAACGTCGTTTGACCAGATTCGACCAAAAACGTGTATTTTCGTTAATTTTGAGTGCAGCTGGTCTCCCAGTATCATTAGTTATGCATGTCCCAATTTCCGAATTATATGCGCAATGGTAATTGTTTAGCCACTTCAGCATGAGTTTTAAATCTCTGTCCTTCAATTCAATCCATCCAACAGTCATGTTGGTGGCTTAGGTTAATTCTTGTTTGATTATAATTCGCCAAACCTTCTTTCCTGCTTCTTTTTCTAACAGAATCAGTTAATATTTTCGTACGATCGCGTGCAGGTTTCCCCTCGACAGACCCCTCCCCCACAAACACAGACTTCTCGCATGCGTTCTAAAGTTACATGAAGAGGGACCTATTTTGTCGCTCAGACAGGAATTTATGATCGAGATAAGTTTTCATGAAAATAAAAGAGAGTGGGTGAACTTTTTACTTTAAAACTCGATAATAGTGTTAATTTATGTTTTTAAGGATTTACAAATTCTTAGCAATTTTTCATTAATTTATTGAAGGATATCAACTTATACATAAAAATTCTTACCGTTTGTTTTCGCTGTATCTACATTCTGAATTCCTGGAATATCAAAATTTATATAAACCTTTATTACTGTAAGATGAACTCCCTCTGATATATGAAGAAGTCAAGAGAGAATTGTTGTTGTAAATGAAAACTAAATGGCGATCATTTTCCAAATATCTTGAAAATCAACTTGATAAGCTAATGTTCAATCAGCTTTACCAATAAAAATGATAAAATATTTATAATAGCAGTTATCCAGAAATTGTTTTGCTGGAATATTTACACAGATCGTCACTGTACAAATAAGACACGTCACACTTACGTAGCGTATGTTGATAGCTAAGTGTTGTAATACTTTGGGACACTTTAACTTAGGAATAGGAAGTTATAAATAAACATTAGAGAAAACCGAAGGGGCAGTCAAGAATGAACAATCCGGAGACATTGGCAGTATTGTGCACGCAAGACACAGAACGAAGACAAACAAATCAAAAACACAACACAGAAAACTAAAGAGATATGGAACAAGGACCCCATTAAAAAAAACTGGGTTGAACCTGTATGCTCGCGAAGGGTAAGCAATTTCTACTTCTTTTAAGACACTGGCAGTCATACTCGTATAGTCAAGTCCGGCATATATGATTTACCAATTCTTAGCAATTTTTCATTAATTTATTGAAGGATATCAACTTATATATACAAATTCTTACCGTTTGTTTTCGCTGTATCTACATTCTGAATCCCTGGAATATTAACATTTATATAAACCTTTATTATCACTGTGTATCATCTGTACACGGGAAATAGCTACCATGGAATGGGCGATAATATTTTACATTCATAACAGGTAAGAAATGCTAGAATTTTAAGGATTAAAACTGTATATTTTAATAACATGGCGTTTATTATAGGTCCGGGAATAGTATTTCGTGACATTTAACGAACACTTTACAAGATCAGTCCTGTAATTGATAAAAAATCGAAACATGTGTGTCACTAGTACCTACGAGTAGCTAATACATTTGCTAATCATAAACTAAGGATATGTTACAGTACAAATTGGAATCCAGTAGGATCCGGAATCCTACTAGTACAAATTGGAATTCCAATTTCTACTAGTAGAAATTGGAATTCTGATTTGTACTGGATTTAAACCAGTATAAATCAGAATTCCAATATCTACTAGGACAAATCAGGATATCCAGATTTGTACTAGGAGGATCCAGGATCCTACTAAGCTTTCAGTAGGATTCAGAATATTACTGAATTTAAAGCTTAGAACGATTCTGGATATTACTGAATTGAAAAACATAAATATATGCAAAATTTGTGAAATATAAAATAAGTCTTGTGCGATAACTTAATTACAAATAGTGAGATTTTAATGCAATTTTGGATTAAGTTTCCTATTTATTACAACATTTGGTCAAAGTTTGTTTGTGGCATTTGCTTGAGCAAGGTATCTTAGATTTGCGGCATGAACATCGCATTGTATTACATTTTCCAGCACAGTTACATGTGGATACCCGATTAGCAGTTTCATTTACTGTCCGGTTTTTCTGGCAGCTTGAATAAGGGAAATTTTCAATAGTAAATTAGGGTCAATAGAATTTAATCGTGGGAAGCAAACTGTTCTTAAGTCAACTAGGTCTTCATCTGAATAATAGGTTTTCAGTATTCCATCTTTTGAAAATATTTTGTAAACGGATATGGAATCGGTTACTTTTTTTACTTCAAGAACTTTGCATGGCAATATGTTTGATTCAGTGTTAGTTCTGTCTACTTTGTGAATTCTTATACCGACAGTGTCACCAATAGAATATGTTTCTCCGATAAATGATGGTTCTGATTCATGTCGAACACGTCTCCGTTTAGCTTCTCGCATATAGTTTAAATAAAATAAAGTATTTATTAAAGATCAGTGATCATTGATCATACAAGTACATTTATTTAGCTTTCACTGATTTTACCTAAGGGACATAAAACAGAATATTTGTATTAAAAAAGTGTTCATATTTATTTTTTCATGTTTCTCATTTTTTCAATTTTTTATTTCAGTAGGATCCTGGATCCTCCTAGTACAAATCTGGATATCCTGATTTGTCCTAGTAGATATTGGAATTCTGATTTATGCTAGTTTAAATCCAGTACAAATCAGAATTCCGATTTCTAGAAATTGGAATTCCAATATGTACCAGTAGGATTCTGGATCCTACTAGATTCCAATTTGTACTGTAACAGATATATGGTTCAATCAACATAAACAACTAAGTGTGACCGGAAATTGATTTAATTTTTGCATCATTAAAGAGAAATCGGATACTTTTTACGATCAGAAAGTGTACGGGTTTTAGCGAATTTAGTGTACGGTAGCTATAACCCGTACACAAACACATTATTTTCGGCTAAAACCCGTACACTAACGTCGATATTAATGTTGTTATAATTCCAAATCCAATTAACAGTGTATCAAAGCGGATATAATTTCAGATGTTTCATCACTAAATTTTACTTTTCCAGTTACGTTTTACTCATGGAAAGCGTCTACATCATTTTATTTCGTAAAATTTTGTGAGAGAAAGCTATTTTCTGAAGTACTAGGTGAGCATTATCACGCATCAAACCATTTTAGCGAAGTTACTTTATATATGAGCCCAAAAAGTATAAGCGGTATTTATCTGGAATCTGCCATATTAACAGTTTCAACGAAAACGTTGTGCTTTCGCAGTAAAACGACTTCTTACTTACCTTGACAACTTGTAAATCAGTGTGTTACGTTTCAGTAGTAGATATTTCCCGTGTACAGATGATACACAGTGCTTATTGTAAAATGAAATCCCTCTAATATATGAAGAAGTCAAGAAAGATTTTTTTTGTAAATGAAAACTAAATGGCGTATCATGTCCCAAATATTTTGAAAATTAACATGATAAATTAATGTTCAATCAGTTTTACCAATAAAAATGATAAGATATTTATTATAACCATTTACCAGAAATTGTTTTGTTGAAATATTTACACAGATCGTCACTGTACAAAAAAGAAGAACATAAAAAGAAATTCATAAGAGCTACGATTCCACAGCTAAACTTAATACGTGATGGGGGTTATTTATATGAAGAGTAATAAAACTCACAGTATAAAACGGATTGTCTGGGGGGGGGGGGGGGTACATATATATATATAAAGTATGAATGATCTTTAATAACTTTATCATGCAATGTGCGCTTCATAGACTGTATATAAAGGGTGCAGATGTGTGTGAGTGGATCAGAAATTGGGAGGTGTGTGTGTGGGGGGAGGGGGGCTCACTTCTGGGAGTGGACCGAAAGGTATTCAAGTATTCTTGGAGAAGCTATAGGTCTGAGCAGACCGGAAATGGCGCAAGCTTAATATCTGGAAATGCAGTGGTTAAGAAGGACAGCAAATTGGGGAGGGGCAAGCTTTCAAAAACTAACAAGCAAAATACCCTTATACCTCTTAATAAACAGAATGGCATTTGCTTCAAGTTAACTATTCGACTGTCTCTAAATTTTAGCAATAAAAATGGGGGGGGGGGGGGGATGGAAATATGTTGATGCTATACACATACTGACTATATACGTATCCTGGTACGGTGTTTTAATGTCGAGCGAATGCTACAAGACAAGCACTTAGTTATTTAAATGGTGTCCTCCTCGATGTCTGCGTTAAACCGAGATGAGTGGCGTGGAGGTTTCTTTTGAAGTTTTGTTGTACACGTTAATTTGACAAAGTTGTGACTTCTTTGACATTGCAGGATACTCATCATATATGTACATATCAATCAAAATCTTTGATTTGATTTGATATACCGGTATATGTACATACACTGTCCGCGAATAATTTTTTTATTTGTACTTGGTTCAAAACAGGAGAGACTCGCCGCTCGCTAGAGACTCGCTTTTCTTCCTGTTTCTATTAAGCTCATACACATAAATTCTATATTTCGGCGACAATGTATGTATGTTCTGTTTTTTACATACATTAACTCACTTCGTATACCTGATAAAGGTTGTTCCAGAAACGAGTCGTACTCATTAAATTCGAGATCTACATTTTTATTGATACCTCTGTTCCTAAATAATGTAATTATTAATAAAAAAAAAAAGCCAGGCACAAATGACCTTTTGGCTATCCTGTTTCGGCCCTTTAGTTTAATTGTTCCCAAAGACTTTGGCTTTTCAATCTTTTGATTATGAGCGTACCTGATAAAGATTATTCCAGAAACGTTACGTGCACACTACATTCCTATAGAGACTGGGTTAAAGGGGAATAACTCAAAGATAAATAATTGTATGGATGAGGTTCTTCATGATAGATTGATATTATATAATGTGTAAGATCATATCATATAATTGTTAACAGTGAGCATATAGAGAAAATACTTTTATACATATACATACATATCTATATGTATAACTCCTCAAGACATGGTCAGTCCTTGCATTAATTATTATTATTATTTTTTTTTTTATATAAATATACATATTTAATATAGTTGCTAGGTCTACATTCCTAGGAGGGAATCAGCCACACCCATTTCATTAAGTGTCTAATATTGGACAAAGGGGAATAATCCATATAATATATAACAGTTAATTTTTTATCTCCCTTGGTCGCCTGCTTCCCTCCTGGTAAATCACTATTATAATTCATCATTTTAATTTGTGTTATGTATTCTAATCATTGTAATCATTGTATCAAATTATAAACCCGCAAGGGTCCTTAATTGGTTTTTATAAAGTATTTCTATTTCTATTTCTATTCTCTCAGATGAACTATGCCTACTGATCCCTACTCGCAAAGGCCGTAGCAATGATCGCATGAAATGACCCATATACAAGGAAGGATAACAACGAAATTTTACTCACATCAAAGTGATATTTCTTCAACTTCTACTTCTTATTGATCGCATTCAACGAGCTGATAGTTACTGTAATTGGTGCTGCACTTATGAACTATCAAACTGATTTAACAATTTCAACTTTTTTAACGAATATTTTATTTAATTATTATTATTATAACATATTTGTATAGCGCATTATATAATCATAAAACTACTCTAAGCGCTTTACACTAGTATATACAGTCACCTAATTTTATAAAACATATTTACAATGGAGACGAAGGTAATGAAAAAATAGATTATACCAGTAAAACGAGAGAGGATCAAAAACACATATGATAAATAGTCTAAGATAATTTAATCTATCGCATAAAAAGAAAAAAAGATTAAAACACTAAAAATTCGATGGAGAAAAAAAAAAAAAAAATAGAAATATAAATTTTTTTTTTAAAGGAAAGTGATAAAAATCTAAAAGAAATAATTAACTCTTCACCTAAAAGTAATATTATACCCTAAAAATTCAATAGGAAAAATTGATAAAATACACATACGAAAATCGAAAACATTTTTAAAAAATATACTAAAATAATTTAAATCTTTACATAACAAAATAAGATTATACCCTTAAAATTCAGCTGGTTCTCACATAAAACGAATGCGGCGTCCTAAAAGTTATAAATAGTCCCCGTATGCCTGTCTGAACAAATGCGTTTTAAGGTCCTTTTTGAAAGAATCCACAGATTGAATGTTCCTTAGTGAATTTGGCAGATTGTTCCACAGTGTTGCAACCGCTGTATCAAACCGTCTTTAATCTTAGGATAAAACTAAATACAATTTCCCAAAATTAACTAAATGGAATGTGAATATAAAGGTTTCTAGTCATTTTCGCTTAGTTTCATTTCATTTCATTTCATTTCATTTCATTTCGTATTATTGTATTGCATATAAATTATCATGCTCCCCTGTTAGTATCATAATTATATAATTATGTATTTTCACTCATGCATTGAATAATTGTATATTGTATGTATATTTCTTTAAGCAGTATTGCTTTTGAAAAAAGTATTTGAATCTAATTGGTTGATGACAAATAATTATATTTACATAGAGCAAAGACGGAGTTAAGGGTTCGCATTCTATTAAACGGTTTATCCATGGCATGGCCTAGATTCTCATTGGCTGCGGTAGTTATAGTTGTTATGTGTCCCTGAAGGGTAAACGGTTCCTGTTTCTTATAAGATTGGTTGGTTTTGTTGGTTTTATAGCCACTTTCAACTTTCAACAATATTTCAGCTATATCGTGGCGGTCAGTCTTATTGGTGGAGGAAACCGGAGTATCCGGAGAAAACCACCAACCTACCGCAAGTCGCTGACAAACTTTATCACATAATGGTGTATCGAGTACACCTCGACTGAATGGGATTCGAACTGATAACATTAGTGGTGATAGGCACCGATTGCATAGGTAGTTGTGAATCCAACTACTATACGATCACGGCCACGACGGCCTCGTTTCTTATAAGAAACCAGCCGTGTTACTAATAGTCAAGTCAGGTTAAAGTTATGTCTGTTATAGAGGAAAAGACATAATCTACGTAACAGGGATATACATAGCAATTTGAGAAATGAATATTTGATTGGGTATCGATATCGTTTTGTAGTTAAATCGATGGTAACATGAAAAACAAAACCAATATTAGATGACACTGGTAAATATGAAACGAATAAGTCCTTTTCATACAATTCATTAGAAACTAACAAGCAGGCAGTGCTATTGTTATTATTATTAGTATTCTTAGTGATTGTGACGATATCAATATCAATATTGAAACTTTACTCTTTAGGAACGATGAAGATAGCTATGATATCAATTCCAAAATTTTTGGAAAAGCTCGGAAATTTATAAATCAATCTAAATGATTTTAGGGCTAAGTCAGCAATTTTTCACCTATAATTCTTACTCTCTTCTTATCAGTGTCAAATTTTAAATGTCTATTGTTAGTGGTTTGATTTGCTGTCATTATTTCATGTGTATACTTTGTAAGGAGAGGACTTCATATAAGTTGGTATAACTTGCTGTCCAACCCTATTGTTTATGTACAATAGAATATTATCGTTGATTGATTGATTGATTGATTGTTGCTTAACGCCAACTCAGCCATTTTTCAGTTAATTTCATGGCGAAAACAAATTAATTTTCAAAGAAATGATGATGAGGTCCGCTTTGTTCTAGACCAACACGCTTAGTTGGATTTTTATAGTGCTAGCTCACTGAAACAACAGTCCACGGATAGACATGTCATCACACTCCGACACATTATCCTGATTCTTAGCCAACCAGTCATTGCTCTTTATCCTTAATGTTACGTACTTAGAGGAGAAGCAACAAATACCAATGTTATAGTCTTTCGTTTGACCCGATTTGAGCTCAAACCCACGATCTACCACACTCGAAGCGAGCATGCTAGGTATTACAGCACCGATGTGATTCTCCTGTACTGAATTATTGACTTTATAGGGATACCTTCATCATTAGCTCCCTCAAAATATCTTTTGCATGACTATTCAATCGTCTGTTGTTCCGCCTTAATAAAAACGTAAATATCAAACTTAGTGCGTTACCCTAATGTTACAATATACGGAAACGATTTCACAACCCATTTGAAATTGAAAATCTCTTTATTTTATTATTTAATCTTGTTTGAGATTACAATAAACCAAGCCTGATCAGCTTATCATTTTTGTCTGTACCTGTATCAACTAAGCTGTATTAATTTGTTGTTATTTTACAGCAAAATGTTTACTCTGCCGAATATCGGTAAAACTAAAAAAATCCCCACTACTTTCATTTAAATCCACAAAGTCTATTTTTATTCATAACCCGACAAATAGGATGAATCAAGCATTAATTAGCTTAAAATAGCTTAAATTAATTAAACAACCCATAGAAAATAGTAAACAAGTGCGTAGATCTTATTTTAATTAGACTGATTGAGTGAGTGAGTGAATGGGTGATTATTGTTTAACGCCAATTCAGCAATTTTTCAGCTATATCATGGCGAGAACAAGTCAATTTTCAATGAAATGATGATGAGGTCCGCTTTGTTCTAGACCAACACGCTTAGTTGGATTTTTATAGTGCTAGCTCACTGAAACAACAGTCCACGGATAGACATGTCATCACACTCCGACACATTATCCTGATTCTTAGCCAACCAGTCATTGCTCTTTATCCTTAATGTTACGTACTTAGAGGAGAAGCAACAAATACCAATGTTATAGTCTTTCGTTTGACCCGATTTGAGCTCAAACCCACGATCTACCACACTCGAAGCGAGCATGCTAGGTATTACAGCACCGATGTGATTCTCCTGTACTGAATTATTGACTTTATAGGGATACCTTCATCATTAGCTCCCTCAAAATATCTTTTGCATGACTATTCACTCGTCTGTTGTTCCGCCTTAATAAAAACGTAAATATCAAACTTAGTGCGTTACCCTAATGTTACAATATACGGAAACGATTTCACAACCCATTTGAAATTGAAAATCTCTTTATTTTATTATTTAATCTTGTTTGAGATTACAATAAACCAAGCCTGATCAGCTTATCATTTTTGTCTGTACCTGTATCAACTAAGCTGTATTAATTTGTTGTTATTTTACAGCAAAATGTTTACTCTGCCGAATATCGGTAAAACTAAAAAAATCCCCACTACTTTCATTTAAATCCACAAAGTCTATTGTTATTCATAACCCGACAAATAGGATGAATCAAGCATTAATTAGCTTAAAATAGCTTAAATTAATTAAACAACCCATAGAAAATAGTAAACAAGTGCGTAGATCTTATTTTAATTAGACTGATTGAGTGAGTGAGTGAATGGGTGATTATTGTTTAACGCCAATTCAGCAATTTTTCAGCTATATCATGGCGAGAACAAGTCAATTTTCAATGAGATGATGATGAGGTCTGCTTTGTTCTAAATCAACCCGCTGAGTTGGATTTTTATAGTGTTAGCTCACTGAAACAACAGTCCGCGGGTAGACATGTCGCTCCACTCGGACACATTATTCTAATTCCGAGCCAACCATTATTTGCTCTTTCTCCTTAACGCTGAGTGCTTAGCGAAGAAGCAACAAAAACCAATTTCATAGTCTTTGGTTTGACCCGACCGGGACTCGAACCCATGATCTACCGCACTCGAGGCAAGCACCCTAACCATTACACCACCGATGCGGTTAGATTGATTGAAATTGTAGATTATGTAGATTCAGATTCAACATTTTATTATGATCTCATCACATACAAACAGATACTAAGATTCACTAAGAACACACAAAACAATAAAACAATTGCAATGCATGCAGCAATACTTTTAAGACATGATATATATATATTTTAGCATAACTACATATAATACTTACATTTACGCACTAAAATGTAAGAGTTTGAAGATACCAAAGGGGTGATTAGAATCTGTAAATCAAAGAAGAACTGACAACACAATGGCCAAAAGATGGAGGATAAAAGGACAAAGTTCTACAAACCATTACACATAAAACTAAAGATCGAGTAACACAAACCCCACTAAAAACCGCGGGTGGAGTCAGGTGCTGCGGAAGGGTAAGCAGTTCCTGCTCAATTAGTGACACCCGTCGTGTTAATCTAGTTACAAATCCGGTGATAAGTCATGAATGAGGAAAGGACTGGGAAGTGTTTACGACAAGTGGAATCTATCCGTGGTCATTTGTGAAAATGGGTAGTTACTTGGTGAAAGGACATCTTCTATATACTAAAATGTGAAAATAAACAATCGGGATAGATATATTTTTTTCTCGAAAACCCCTTGCATGAAGTCTGCCTCAAACGAATAAAGGAACAAATCGACAAGAATCGGACCACAGTTAGTACCCATAGGAATCTGTTGAAAAACACGCCAGCAAACACAGCAAAAATATGTTGTCAATCAACAACTCTAGCAGTTTGATTATGCAATTTTCAAAGAACATTCGAATCAGTGGATTTTTTTTTATTACAAAATAAGATTTTCTCTCCCTTTACGTTAGTCATTCTTTTTAATTTTTTCAATCTGTCTTTTAATTGTGAATGCGGAATATTTGCCTAGAGGGTTGAACAATCAAATATTTGTCTAGAGGGTAGCACAATCAAATATTTGTCTAGAGGGTAGAACAATCAAATATTTGTCTAGAGGGTAGAACAATCAAATATTTGTCTAGAGGGTAGAACAATCAAATATTTGTCTAGAGGATAGAACAATCAAATATTTGTCTAGAGGGTAGAACAATCAAATATTTGTCTAGAGGGTAGAACAATCAAATATTTGTCTAGAGGGTAGAACAATCAAATATTTTAATGCTATTGCACGAGGAGAAGCTAGGATCTTGTTTCATACCACCTCTGAAGCCAAGTTTTGATATCTGATAGGATATATGTTAATACTTTGGAAAGAGGGTTCATGGAGCATTTGACAGACCCCATCAACACAACGCTCTTTATAAGGACAAGTTTGCAAGACAAGCTTGGAAATACCAAAGGGGAATCAGCAGCCGTAAATCTATGAAGGACAAGCACCACAATGGCCAAAAGGAAAGGAACAAACATTGATCTACGAAACACTCCACAGTCCACAGAAAACTAAAGATTGGACAACACGAACCTCATTAAAAAAAATTAATAGGTGAACTCGTGTGCTCCTGAAATGTTAGCAATTTAGCAATCCAGTCGAGTGGCAGGAGATTTAGTTCTTTGGGTGAAATTCCACAGGAACACACAACCGACCCATGATTTTACAGAATTTCCACTTTCTAAATGTCGTCGGGTTATATGTAAGGTTGATAAGTGAATTGACAGAGCTAATTCCTTTTATCAAGCACTCTATGTAACGTAATTTACATACGAAAACGGTATTGTTAGAGACATTGTCTGCTGGAGGAACAACATACTTGTCATGGAAGTAAAACATGTGGTTAGTTACATTTGGGTCTTTGATGTTCGATGTTGCCCGAGTGCTTATTAGCTCATTATATAGCAAATAGTTCATGGCACTGAGGGTCATATGGCAGTATATGGACCGGTCTGTCACCCAAAAAATATTATATGGACCGAAGCTTCTGAGGTCCATATAATATTTTGTTGGTGACGGACCGGCCCATATGCTGCCATGTGACCCGAAGTGACATGAATTATTTGCTATATTATACTTTTTATCTAAAATAATATTGCAGGTACCTGGCCGGTCCATATACTAAAATAGTGACCGGTCCATATACGAAAATAGTGACCGGCTGCGCTAACAAAGAAAATAGAGAAAATAAAAACGTAAAGTGTAAAGTATATATATATAATTCTAAATTGTATGAAAGACCCCACAGCCTTACTCGTTCAGAAAGAATATCTTTGTCTTCTCTTTCACGTTTGGTCCATAGTAAATGATATAGAAGGACTTCTCGTTTCAATACCCGATGTTGTAGAAATTCATTTACTGACAACCACATCTGGTGGTGTAATGGGTAGTATGCTTGCCTCAAATGCGGTAGATTGTTGGTTCGAGCCCCCGTCAGGTCAAACCAAAGACTATAAAATTGGGACATGGGACTTCTCCGCTAAACACGTAGCAATAAGGAGTAAGAGCAAAGATAGGTTGGCTCGGAATAAGGATAATATGTGCGAATGGAACGACGTGTCAGACTACCAGTGGACTGTTGTTTCAGTGAGCTAGCACTATAAAAATCACTCATCGTGTTGATCTAGTACAAAGCGGGTATCACCATCTGCCTCTCATCAAAATATAGCTTGTTTTCACCATGATATAGCTACAAATTCCTCATTTGGCGTTAAGCATCACTGATTTACTGACAAATAACAAACACTCACTCATTTACTGACAAATAACAAACAGTCGACATTAATAAGAAGGTAAAAAGAACAAAATAATTTCAGTTTGGATTTAATCACAAATGAAAATTATATTAATTAACTCCATTTCGAAAAAAATTAGTTCACCCCCGGTTTTTAGTGGGGTTCGTGTTACTCGATCTTTAGTTTTATGTGTATGTTTTGTAGATCGTTGTTTGTCATTTTGTCCTTTTTCTTTTGGCCATTGTATTGTCTGTCCTTCTTCGATCTTCGAATTCTGATTACCCCTTAGGTATCTTCAAACTCTTCTTACTCAATAAGGGAACATTTGTATAGAAACACTGACCCGCTAACACAACATAGAAATTCAACTACCTTAAGATCACTACCACGACAGCCCCTAATTAGTATTGTATAATTCGGATATATTTTCGTGGCCGTGATCGCATGGTAGTTGGATTTACAACTACCTATGCAATCAGCGCCTATCACCACTATGGTTGTGAGTTCGAATCTCGATCAAATCGAGGTGTACAACATTATGTGATAAAGTTTGTCAATGACTTGCGACAGGTCGGTGGTATTCTTCGGATCCTCCGGTTTCCTCCACCAATAAGACTGACCGCCACGATTTAACTGAAATTGTTTTGAAAGTGACATTAAACACCATCAAACAAACAAACAAACAACATCAGATATTATAGAAAAGATAGTATGGGATTGTTTTGTTAACTGCATTGAACAACGGAGATGACCAATTAAATATGATTAAATAAATAACAAAGCAAATACAACTGGCAAATGTCCATGTTTTATTGAAGGTAAAGAAGAAAAAAAAATCCAAGTTATTACAACATTTAAAAATAGTTTTTCGAAGGTGAAATGAAAGTTAAAAATTTAGCACATGTAAAGAACTTTAGTTGACAACAGTACTCCATTTAGATGTTAAAGGAGTTCCGAACGTTTTAATAGAGATCACCAGCTCGTCTGCAACTGCATACTGTCCTGAAAATACATAGGAAAAACATGAAAACAAAAATACAACAAAATATTTTATAAAACTTTCGATACACCAAACATTTTGTGATAAAGTTTGTCAGTGACTTACGACAGGTCGGTGGTTTTCTCTGGGTACTCTGGTTTCCTCCACCAATAAAAACTGACAGCCACAATATAACTGAAATATATTTGAAAGTGGCGTTAAACAGCATAATCCTAACCCTTACCCGTATTTTAGTTTTGTTTACTTTAAACAGAAATGACTTGATGTAGTACTTACTAAACTCGTCGTATTATTGTGCTTTTTCTTGTCAGTTTATTAGGATTCTTTTATTATTTTATATTCTTGTCAATATTTGCGATAAAGTTAAACATAGTGCCATTTGACTAAATAAATGATTACCATCAAACTTATTCCTTTTTCTGTGACTAACATGATGGGTGCCACGTGTGGAGCAGGAACTGCTTACATTTCCGGAGTAACCGTGTTCACACCTAGGATTTTAGTGGGTTTCATGTTGTTCAATCTTTAGTTTTCCGTGTAGTGTTTTGTACATTATTGTTTGTCCTATTGTTTAGTTTTTGTATTGTCTGTATTTTTCTATTTACGGCTTCTGATTACACCTTTGGTATCTTCAAACTCTTGTGTGAAAGTAAATTTTTTCTATTTGCAGTTTGACTATATCTATAGTTGGGATCCACTTTATGAATAACGTGATGCTTCTTAATTTCCCAATTGTTAATTTTCCGATCCTCTGGTAAAAAACATATCATCTGCTGTAGTACATGAAGCATTGTTATCGTTTTGCATATTTCCATTTTTACTGCCAGGTCCCGGTGGAATGCTTTATTGTTGAAATGAATTGAACTTAAGAATTGGTTTTTTTTGCTCAGATCTAACATAGGTTTATTCTCAAACTGACAGTGAGTAGCACATATACAGAGAAATTACAATAAGAAATGTTACTAAATGTACATGCTTTACATATACAGAGAAATTACAATAAGAAATGTTACTAAATGTACCTGTTTTACATATGCAGAGAAATTACAATAAGAAATGTTACTAAATATACCTGTTTTACATATACAGAGAAATTACAATAAGAAATGTTACTAAATGTACCTGTTTTACATATACAGAGAAATTACAATAAGAAATGTTACTAAATGTACCTGTTTTACCATAGTGTGCTACGCTGTTGGTTAGACCGTACAGGATATATGGATATTTCATCCCTGGAAGTTTATCGAGCTTGCAAGGGCGACGATTAGTCACTGGTGTATCAACTACCATCAACCATCCTCTATCGATGTCACATCCACCATAGTTACGATTTATAATGAAAGGTCGATCATTTGATGTGTCCCTTAAATAACAGAAATAAGAAACATGAAGGGGAAGCTTTATTTTGATTTTGTTTTAAACCGTATAAAACACAATTTTATAATTAATTTGAAAAGTCTATTGTTTATTTTGTAGTCAAACGTTAATTTCTGTACCAAAATAACAGCTTTCAGAATAATTAGTTGTTCCATGGTGATTTTCTATGTAATGTGTCCGAGTGGGGCGAAATGTCTATCAGCGGACTGTTGTTTCAGTGAGTTACCACTATGAAAATCCAACTGAGCTGTTAGTCTAGTACAAAGCGGACATCCTCATCATCTCATTGAAATTTCCTTGATATAGCTGAAAAAAATCACTCACTCATTTACTCACAAGTCATAAGATAAGCATTTTATTAAAAATGCATTAAAATCTAATGAAAGATATTATGGCTCCTTTCGGTCGAGTTTATCCCAGAAACTAAAAGAGATAGATAAAATCCATCAGCGTACTATCTGAAGCCATTAATATTGTCATAATCAATTCCATGATTAACATATTGCAACAACAAAAATAAATACCGTATTTCTTCTAATAAACGCCCCAGGGGCGTTGACATTTTCCAAAAGGGGGGCGTTAATTAGAGAAATAATTTCCAAGTTGACTTCGTGAAACAGACAATAGAATTTTACACGTGTGTCGGTTGTCTCATTGTTATCTATAAATAGCACAATCCAGTTGATGTAAATTCTTATAAACGTGTTTGATAATCGTCTATTGAATCTATGGAATCTAATTTTAATATTTCTATCAGGGGTTACCATGTCTATAAAAATGTGTGGAAATACGAAATTGGAGACAAACTAATATGTGAAAGAGAGGAAAACAATCCAAATGATAAATTTTCAGTAAAACTCGTTCTTCAGCGTGGGAATCCAGGACGGTGTGCTGGGCATTTCTCAATATGAATGAGACCCCAGTGTGGTTCGAAATGCCAGGAAAGTCAACATTAGCTGAACGTGGGGAAAAGGAGGTGCGTGTGGCAACAACGGGCCATGAAAAAGAAAGACTTACTGTTACGCTCGCTGCTTATGCTGACGGAACAAAACTACCTCCTCTTGTTCACCTACCTGGTGTCCGTCCACTACCAAAAAATGAAGTTCCGAACGGTGTGGTAGTGTTTATGTGTGGATCGGGAAAAAAGTCTTGGGCAAACGAAGAAAGCATTAACTTTTGGTTGAAAAGAATTTGGTGTTTAAATAACCAAAAACGCCGTGTTCTCGTTTGGGATGCCTTTAGGGCACATATAACTCCATCCATCAAGGAGTCTGTCCGAATGAAATACAACTCGGATCTGTGTGTTATTCCCGGAGGATGCACATCAAAATTACAGCCGGCTGATGTTTCATGGAATAAACCGTTTAAGTCGCACTTATCAGAAATGTATGATGAATGGCTATTTTCTGGACCTGTGGAGAAAACCAAAGGTGGCAACAGACGTGCTCCTTCTAAATCTTTAATTCTGAAATGGATCAAACAATCCTGGGATGCAATTTCTCCTGACATAATACGTAAATCATTTAAAAAATGTGGAATCTCGAATGCCTTGGACGGCAGTGAAGATAATTGATTTCAAAATGAAGGCGACGATGATCCATTTGAAGGATTCGACGAAGAGGACGTCAGAATGGATGAGGAAATTTTAGCAAACGTTTCGTCATTCAACGAACAAAACACCGAAATCAGCGATGGTGAAAACGAAATAAATTCAGAATTGGAAGAGGAAAATGAATCCGCTTATGACAGTGACGGACATTAACGATGTGTAGCTTTTACCAGTTGTATAAAATCTTTATGAAAAAACTTAGTTTTAGTTTAGAATAGTTACCGTAGTTCATTGATAGATAGATTTAGAGTGTAGATTATTGATTTATTTTCCGATGTACATGTAGCATGTGTAGCGAAGTGCATAATTAGCGGAACTACCGGTATTTTTGGAACTCATTGTTCGATTATTTTACAATTTTCATTAAAGCTCAAATCGATTACTGTATAATTCTAATTAAAGTTCTAAGATTACTGGTCTTAATTTATTTTTATGGAAATGGGGGCGTTTATTAGAAGTAAAAATGTTCTGTTGGCAGAATTAAGTGAGGGGGCGTTTATTAGAAGGGGGCGTTAATTAGAAGAAATACGGTAAAAACATTCAAATTTGATAACAAAAAACCTGTATTTTGAAACTTCTCCCTTTTTTGTTCCCTGTTGTGTCAAAGACGGGTAATAGTTATACTCAATAGCTCTATGTATTTTTCTGAAACGGGGTTTCCTAAGGGTTTAATTTAAATAATCTCATAAAAGCAAATGAACAATAAATTATTTAGACTCGTATATAAAAGGAAACTCCATATTTTCCCCCTTTATTCCTTTTTTCTGTGGTGAATTTACGATAAAAAAAAACCCATACAAATTGTAGAGAACCACCTAATGAATACTCCAACTAAGTTTGGTTCCAATTGGCCTATTGGTTTCAGAGATAATCAAAGTGCAAAAGCTTACGATGAACAACGATGACGTCGACGGACGCCAAGTGATGACAATACCCCACATGACCCTTTGAGTCAGTTGAGGTTAAATAAAAAAAAGAAATTAGTATACCCAATAATAGAGAAGAGATTTGTTGTGGATGATTTTGACAAGTCGCTGTATGAGCTCTTGACCAGTCTCTGTTTATCAAACCAATTCATATTTGTTGATCCAGTGCCGTCAAACACAAACACCTTTACGACATCACCATCTTTTATCAGCTCTATTTTCACCTAATAATAATAATAATAATAATAATAATAATAATAATAATAATAATAAAACGCTACTTACAAAAGCATCATGTTAGCTATCAGCTGATACTATGACTTTCAACAATATTTCAGTTATATTGTGACGGTCAGTTTTATTGGTGAGGAAACTGGAGTACCCCGAGAAAACCATCAACCTACCACAAATCACTGACAAACTTTTCTCACGCAATGTTGTATCGAGTACACCTCGTCTGAGAGGGGTTCGAACTCACAACGTTAGTCATGATATGCACTAATTGCATATATAGTTATAGATCCAACTACCAAACGATCACGACCATGACGGTCCCTCAGCTGATTAGATGTGGAATATACTGTTAAGTTTTTATTACATCTTTTCTATTTAAAATTACCCATTTATAACTAAGCTTATTGAACAGTAACACGACGGATGTCGCTAGTGGAGTAACTGCCTACTCCCACACCCACGCCCCGCCCCCGGAGAACCCGAGTTCACCCCTGGTTTTTAGTGGGGCTCGATCTTTAGTTTTCATTGTAGTATTTTGTACATCAATGTTCTTTTCTTTTTGCCCAGTTGTCCTTTGATTTATAGCTTTTTATTGTCCCTTGGTGTCTTTAAACTTGTTTTGTACATGTAATCATATATATATTTGTATATAACAGAATCTCTATATAGATAAGAGTGGCGAACAAAACCATATGTTACCAACGTAACATTGATAAAAACAAATTGGGAGTCAACGTACAACTATTTTTTTGTTTTTTTTTCAAATAAATTTGTGAAAATCAACAATGATATGTTGAATACAGTCATACTGTCACATAATAATTTTTTTTAAGGCAGCCACAAGTTATGTATATACTAGTAGTATAACTTACCCTGACATATTACGGTGAAGCGAAATCTAAACTTTTTAAATTAAAACAATATAATTTAGCTCTGGATTTTGAATTCAGCTTCAGTTTCAAGATTGAGTTTGAGTTTATTTTTTAAATTTAGTTTATTTATTTTTATTCTTTGTTTGCAGGATTTAATTCTAGTTTTTTAATCGTTCTGCATCGCAAAGCAAAAAAAAAAAAAAACACACACAAAAAAATCTCCAATATTAACTAATTTAAAACAAAAATCAATAATTTAGATTGATTGGTTGGTTTATGGTGCTTAACGCCACATTAAGCAATCTTTCAGCTATATCATATAGGTCAGTTTTATTGGTGGAAGAAACCACTGAACAATCGGAGAAAACAACAGTCCTGTCGTAAGTCACTGACAAACTTTATCACATAGAGAAGGTAAATGATGAACTAATATACACGTTATGTGGACAATTCCTTCTTTCTTAAATGTTATTACTTTTGTTTACCTCATCAATCTTGTGACTGTTCCACTTGTTGATTAAAGAGCTTCTTAAATGTCCAGAAGAACAATCTTGGTGTGTTATTTCAGATTTAGAATCAACTTTCTTGTACGCCCCCAACATTGACTGTCCATTTCCAGAACAACCAACAAATATAGTCTGCCATCCTTTATGAATGAAAAGAAGGTTTTAAGGGATAGTACCTGTAAGTTTGGTATTTTGTTTAAAAGTTTTTTTGCGTTGAAAGTTAATATATACCTTCAAAACATGAGTATAAAACGTCGTTTTGGCGAGATTCGACCAAAAACGTGTATTTTCGTTATTTTTGTGTGCAGCTGGTCTCCCAGCATCATTAGTTATGCATGTCCCAATTTCCGAATTACATGCGCAATGGTAATTTGCTTAACCACTTCAGCATGAGTTTGAACTCTCAGTGCTTCCTTCAATTCAGTCCATCCAACAATCGTGTTGGTGGCTTAGGTTAATTCTTGTTTGATTATAATTCGCCAAACCTTCTTTCCTGCATCTTTTTCTAGCAGAATCAGTTAATATTTTCATACGACCACGTGCAGGTTTCCTTTCGGCAGACCGCCCCCCCCCCCATCAAAACAGACTTCGCGCATGCATTCTAAAGTCACATGAAGAGGGGCGTATTTTGTTGCTCAGACAGGAATTTATGATCGAGATGAGTTTTCATGAAAATAAAAGAGAATGGGTGAACTTTTTACTTTAAAACTCGATAATACTGTTAATTTATGTTTTTAAGGATTTACACATTCTTAGCAATTTATCATTAATCTATTGAAGGATATCAACTTATATAAAAATTCTTACCGTTTGTTTTCGCTGTATCTACGTTCTGAATTCCTGGAATATCAAAATTTATATAAACCTTTATTACTGTAAGATGAAATCCCTCTAATATATGAAGAAGTCAAGAAAGAATTTTTGCTGTAAATGAAAACTAAATGGCGTATCATGTCCCAAATATCTTGAAATTCAACTTGATAAGCTAATGTTCAATCAGTTTTACCAATAAAAATGATAAAATATTTATAATAGCAATTATCCAGAAATTGTTTTGTTGGAATATTTACACAGATCGTCACCGTACAAATAAGACACGTCAAACTTACGTAGCGTATGTTGATAGCTAAGTGTTGTAATACTTTGGGACACTTTAACTTAGGAATAGGAAGTTATAAATAAACATTAGAGAAAACCGAAGGGGCAGTCAAGAATGAACAACCCAAAGACACTGGCAGCATTGTGCACGCAAGACACAGAACGAAGACAAACAAATAAAAAACACAGCACAGAAAACTAAAGAGATATGGAACGCGGGTCCCATTAAGAAAAAACTGGGTTGAACCTGTATGCTCGCGAAGGGTAGGTAGTTTCTACTTCTTTTAAGACACTGGCAGTGATACTCGTATAGTCAAGTCTGGCATATATGATTTACCAATTCTTAGCAATTTGTCATTAATTTATTGAAGGATATCAACATATATAAAAATTCTTACTGTTTGTCTTCGCTGTATCAACATTCTGAATCCCTGGAATATCAAAATTTATATAAACCTTTATTATCACTGTGTATCATCTGTACACGGGAAATAGCAACCTTGGGATGGGCGATAATATTTTACATTCATAACAGGTAAGAAATACTCGAATTTTAAGGATTAAAACTGTATATTTTAATAACATGGCGTTTATTATAGGTCCGGGAATAGTCTTTCGTGACATTTAACGAACACTTTACAAGATCAGTCCTGTAATTGATAAAAAATCGAAACATGTGTGTCACTAGTACCTACGAGTAGCTAATACATTTGTTAATCATAAACTACGGATATGTTACAGTACAAATTGGAATCCAGTAGGATCCGGAATCCTACTAGTACAAATTGGAATTCCAATATGTACTAGTATGATTCTGGATCCTGCTAGATTCTAATTTGTACTGTAACAGATATATGGTTCAATCAACATAAACAACTAAGTGTGACCGGAAATTGATTTAATTTTTGCATCTTTAAAAAGAAATCGGATACGTTTTGCGATCAGGAAGTGTACGAGTTTTAGCGAATTTAGTGTACGGTAGCTATAACCCGTACAGAAACACATTATTTTCGGCTAAAATCCGTACACTAACGTCGATATTAATGTTGTTATAATTCCAAATCCAATTAACAGTGTATCAAAGGGGATATAATTTCAGATGTTTCATCACTAAATTTTACTTTTCCAGTTACGTTTTACTCATGGAAAGCGTCTACATCATTTTATTTCGTAAAATTTTGTGAGAGAAAATTATTTTCTGAAGTACTAGGTGAGCATTATCACGCATCAAACCATTTTAACGAAGTTACTTTATATATGAGCCCAAAAAGTATAAGCGGTATTTATCTGGAATCTGCCATATTAACAGTTTCATCGAAAACGTTGTGCTTTCGCAGTAAAACGACTTCTTACTTACCTTGACAACTTGTAAATCGGTGTGTTACGTTTCAGTAGTAGCTATTTCCCGTGTACAGATGATACACAGTGATTATTGTAAGATGAAATCCCTCTAATATATGAAGAAGTCAAGAGAGAATTTTTTGTAAATGAAAACTAAATGGCGTATCATGTCCCAAATATTTTGAAAATTAACATGATAAATTAATGTTCAATCAGTTTTACCAATAAAAATGATAAAATATTTATTATAACCATTTACCAGAAATTGCTTTGTTGGAATATTTACACAGATCGTCACTGTACAAATAAGACACGTCAAACTTACGTAGCGTATGTTGATAGCTAAATGTTGTAACATTTTAACTTAGGAATAGCAAGTTATAAATAAACATTAGAGAAAACCGAAAGGGCAGTCAAGAATGAACAATCCGGAGACACTGGCAGCATTGTGCACGCAAGACACAGAACGAAGACAAACAAATCAAAAACACAACACAGAAAACTAAAGAGATATGGAACAAGGACCCATTAAAAAAAACTGGGTTGAACCTGTATGCTCGCGAAGGGTAAGCAGTTTCTACTTCTTTTAAGACACTGGCAGTGATACTCGTATAGTCAAGTCCGGTATATATATATAATGTGGAACTCGAAGTCGCCATTACAAGTGAAAATACAGATGACCGGCAGATTGACCATGAATAGGAAAAAGAAAAATGTACAAATCCTTACGTATGTTAGTTGCCCCTTTCTTCAACTTGAACATGACATTCCGCCAGTCGTCCACAATTAAATGTGCTGTAAAATATAAATATTTCAGTAAACCCCATGATGAATTTACATATATATAATCGTCAACTAAACCTTTGTTTAGTTTTTTAATTCAAGTATTGTGAAATTAGACATTAGTATTTCTATCTGTTGTAATACTTATGTGTGATTACGATGAGTCATGTGACTATTGTAGTCTTCTTTGTGCTTATGATGAGTCATGTGACTTTTATATCTATCTGTTGTAGTATTCTTTGTGCTTAAGACGAATCACGTAACTTTTATATCTATCTGTTGTAGTATTCCTTGTGCTTACGATGAGTCATGTCACTGTTGTAGTATTATGTGTGCTTACGATGAGTCATGTGACTGTTGTAGTATTCTGTGTGCTTACGATGAATCATGTGACTGTTGTAGTATTCTGTGTGCTTACGATGAGTCATGTGACTTGTAGTATTCTTTGCGCTTACGATTATGTCATGTGACTGTTGTAGTATTTTGTGTGATTACGATGAGTCATGTGACTGTTGTAGTATTCTATTTGATTACGATGAATCATGTGACTGCTGTAGTATTCTTTGTGCTCACGATGAGTCATATGACTTTTATTTTCATCTGTTGTAGTATTCGTTATGCTTACGATGAGTCAAGTGACTTTTATTTCTATCTGTCGTAGTAATATGGTTTGTTTTTGCTGTAGTTGGTTGCAAGTCATAGACCACAACTGCTTACTCTGGTTACGTATTGTAGTTTTGTTTATCTGTATTAAATGTTACGTATGGTTGCAAAAAAAGTTTGAAGAAACCAAAGTGATAATCAGAAACCCGTAATGGAAGAAGGACAGACAATAAAATAGCCAAAGGAAAAGAGACAAAAAGACCTACAATGATCTTCAAGACACTACGTAGAAAACTAAAGATTGAGCAACACGTGAAGGAACTCAAGTGTTCTGGAAGGGTTAACAGATCCTGTTCCACAGGTGGCACCCGTCGTGTTACTTTTGATTTACGGCTTTTAGTCACCCCATTTGTATCTTCAAACTTTTAATGATTACCTTACCTCATCATAAATATTACAAGAGCAGTAAGTATCATACACTTTCCAAAGGGTACCATCCATCCAGTAGTCAATGTTTCGGCATGGTTGAAATGTACAGTTCCTAACTTATGTAATTAATGTTAAAATCTAAGGTTGTCCTTCCTCAGGTATATGTGACCTTTGCTGATTTTGGCTATTCTGCTTAAGCCCTTTGATTTTCTTTCTCCCAAAGACTTTTAAGTTATTTGGCTTTCCAATATTTTGACTTTGGGAGTACCATAATGATGGTTATTTCAGAAATTAGATATCTACGTTTATATAACTGTTCAGTAATACAAACGGGTGGACATAGTACAAAAAAACAGGTTTCCAAAATCTCACCATATATATTTATATATCAAAGACTTACCTTATTGGCAATCTAATCCCGACGCGAAAAGAAATATATTTAGTTGTAGGCATGGTATTTGTGCACAATGCAAAAAAAAAAAAAAAAACTTACCACGCCCCGTAACGTCAACAACGTTTTCATTAAAAATCACAAAAACAAGCAGTAAACGGTAAGAAAAGTTCATCGTCATTGAATAAACATAGAATACAAGAATAAAGGAAGTGTTGTTTATCATATGTAAAAAAGATATTCCGTGATAAGATTTCGTGCATATAAAACATAGTAATAAATACTTTGCACATGTTACTGCTGTTGTTCTATCTATTGGGAAAACAACAGTATATACTAGTGAAAATATAACGTATATTACCTAGAAAAGTATAGATTTATAGGTTTTCAGGTGTTAATACTTGTGAATGATACACCAAACAGTCAGTGTTTCTGCATTGACATCTTTTAATATGTTTAGATATGTAAATTATTGAAATTTACAGTTCCTAAATAGTGTAATTATTATAAAAACTTTTATTATAAAAAAAGTTCTTCTCCCACTGGCTTGTGCGACCTTAGATGATTTTGGCTATACTGTTTAGGCCCCTTGGGTTTCTCGCTCCCAAAGTGTTTTAAATATTATTTGGCTTTCCAATATTTCGACTTTGAGCGTAGCTGATGAATGGTTATTCCAGAAACGCATCGTGTGCTCTAAATTAGATACCTGTATGCTGTACATGTACTTAAAGTACTGAAAAAAGATGAAATGCGAGATATTTTTCTAAGAAAATGATTTTCGAGTAAAGACTAAGTAAAGACAAAAACAATAGTACAAAAACAAACAATACATGCATTGTTAGTATCATGAGCCACCAGTTACACATGTATAATCTAATAATTGTATGTGTAATATGACAATAAGTTGAATAACAAATTTGACTAGATATCTATCGCAATTTAGTAAGAAGGGTACAGCAACCAAATGTTGACCTGTACCCTGCAAACACTGTTCTACAAAATGCATTGTTCGTATCATGAGCCACCAGCTACAAATGTCTAAATCTAATAATTGTATGTCAACAATAAAAGCAAATTAATAGAAACAGTAATAATGTAATATAAAACAACATGAGCAGGCAAATCCTGACCTCATGTAAAAAGTTACACGAGGAAATGCGATATATCTCTGAACTGCATTTGAGTTCCATCTTCCTAGTTGTCTTATATATGGTTCCGAAAAACCTAAGGTAGTCGCATGTGTAGCAGCCCCTATACGAAAACTGTGACCTTTGTAAAATTTTGGATCGATGCCTAAAAATTTCAAGATAAAAGTTAATTGTCCTGTTACGTAACTGTGTGTAACTGGAGTTCCCCCAATGTTTTGAAACAGGGGATCATCTACACGGCTGTAGTTTTCTAGATGATAGTGTACCGCTGTAACTGGACATAATTGTGAATTAGTGTGATTTGCTTCGATCGTGATGGTAACTGGTTGATTATTCTTAATATTTTTATAGTCTCTTATGACCAATGTGAGACTCTGTGGACGTCGATTGCAGTATGTAAATGTTACATCCTGTTTTTGGATAACTGAACCGGCCTCCTTAGGTGAACGAACTAAAATTTCGCCCAAGCGCAAAAATGCGTTAAAGGCCAATAGAAAAACTGCTTTAAGTAACGTTTTTGTGAAGTTGTTGTCAATATATTTATCTATACCATCAATAATTTTCTCCAACATTTGCTTTGTAATAGGTAGACGGTATCATGTGACTTTCGAAGGTTTGTTGCATCCTTTGAGGAGTTTTTTTTAACTACGAAGGCACTGGTTGGGTCAAAAATTCCTAAAATTTTATGAATGTAGCTAATTGCGGAGACGTGAGAAGTAATAGTGGATGGACTGTATGATTTATCAAACAGAGCACCAATGAAATTGCAAATTTGAATCACAGAAAGGGGCAACCTTGTAATAGACTTGTCAAAGATAAAAATTAAATTCCATGAGTGTTTGTATGATTTTCTTGCTGACCATGACAGAGAGGATCTTAATAAAGTCATTGCTGAGCTATTCAAATTGTCAGCAGGTGTTCTGGTATTTCCGCTGGGGTCAGATTCAACCAAGGCGCAACTTGTCTGGCCTTCTGAAAGTGGAAACGAGACAACTTGTCAGCTACTATGTTAGACTTTCCTGCAATATGTTTTGCACGGAACACAATGTTGTATGAAAGGGTGCATCAAACCAATCTCCGTACCAAACGCATTAAAATCTTATCCCTGCAAGACTGTTTATTCAAAACATCTACAACAGCCTGATTATCTGAGAGAAACAAAAATTTTGAATTTACCATATATTTCCCCCATAATTCTAACGCAATAACAATAGGAAAAAGCTCCTTGACTGCTATTTGGTGGCAGTGTAAAGATTTGGTCTAAGAATTTGCAAACCACCAACTACCAAATACGGCGGCATAGCCTATGTTTCCTGATGCGTCCGTAAATAATTTTAAGTGGTCAGATGAGATCCAATTATCAGATAGGAAAACTGATTTACCATTGAAAGACTGAATAAAGACTGACCAGGCATGTAAATCTGTCCTTGCTTCACAATTTAATTTCACAAAATAAAACGGGTTGGTAATATTTCTGGTCAAATAAATGAGTCGGGGGTGGGGGTATGCACAACACATGTATATATATTTGCATATCCAGAATATCGAAGTTTTAGTTGAGCCTTCTCTGTTACTGGTCAGTGCTATTTTGTATTAAATTTTAGTTCTTTTCGGTAATTGGATCGATTTCAATTTTAGATCATCATTAGATATTGCAGTGTATATACAATGTAAGCCCAAGGATGTTCAATCTTTACAAAGTAGTTATTTCTTGGTTTTCTATCATTTTGGTTTTGAAGGATGCTGATTATTGAAATAATAATGGCCAAACGCTAATTGCTTTGTTTACGATAGTAACGAAAATGACATTGACCTTTTCCCGTATTATTGATTTTGAAGACGCAACCAATCTTTTATTAAAACAAGTATATTCATGCGCGGTAGTTGACGCATGCCTAATATGGACTGATCTAATAATTTTGATATCACGACCAGTACGTTGAGATAAGCTTTATCAATCGACACACTTCAAAGGAAGACTACACAAATTACCGATAAACTACTGTATTTGTACTCTTAGACATATCATAATCGAAATAATTCATGGAAGCCAGAATGTGTTTTGAGTTTTAGCATGGGTTGGCGGATATTAGTAGATTTTATCCCGAGCCTCTGGCTCGGGATAAAATACTAATATCCGCCAACTCATGTTAAAACTCAAAGCACATTCTGGCTTCCATGATTTATTTCTTAAGTAGAATAATTCCAACAATATATAATAGGACAATGCTTCTTTATGACGTCAATATATTCGTGTCAATATATAGGTTATGGTCGACATCAAGGAATTTACAAAATGAAATTCTCTATCATATGAGTCAGAATTTCTTCAAAAGCTTGTAAAAGATAAGAAGATTCATGAAGCTAGAGCCTTTAATTTCACATACAGGTATATTGATGCCGTTTTATCTATCAATAATTCTAGATTTGCAGAATTTCTTCCATTGATATATCCTCCAGAGCTGGAAATTAAAGAGAGCACAGATACAGCTTCGTCCGCATCATTTTTGGACTTCTACCTCCAATTTGACGACAGTGGTCAACTCAGTAATAAAATTTATGATAAACGGGACGATTTCAGTTTTAAAATCATAAATTTTCCAAATATGTGCAGCAATATACCAGCTTCTCCTGCATATGGTGTTTACATCTCGCAATTGATTCGCTATGCAAGGGCCAGTAGCAATTATTCTGATTTCTTGAAACTTCATCTTTATCTGAAAAACAGGCTACTGGACCATGGCTATCAAAAGATTCGCCTTATTCGATCTCTTAAAAAGTTTATATTCCGATACCAAGACATTGTCGAAATATATTCTGTCTCTGCAGAGACAATGGTGAACGATGGATTTTCATAAAGTGAAAATGTATAAAGATAAGTCAACAACAATGTCAAAGATATTGTTTGTCAATGTGTGACGTAAGAGTGTTTTTGACATTTACTTTCGTAGTTAAAATACTTCAGGGGACTCGTTGTTGTTGATGGAGATGGTTCACGATAGATGTTCCACTCTCCTCATTGGATTTAGTACTGCGTTGACTACCATTTTACCTATTTTGTTCCGGTGTTGTTATAAATGCTGTTATAGTGACAGCCGAAACCTTTGAACCGTAATGAAAGCGGGAGGTTTGGCGCCGTAAAATCTGATTCAACCCACCATTTCTTTGGAAATGCCTGTACCAAGTCAGGGTCATTACGGTTTTCCCAGTTTTTCGGTTGTTGACTGATTTTGTCTGTTTATATACTTATGTGTATTGAATTTCCCTTTGGAAGATTGTTGGGAGTTCGGTAATATTGTTATTACCCTTATGTTATCAAGAGTTCATCTTCTGGTAGCAAGAAAAGCATCGACTGTACCATATTATTTGTACATTACGGAATGCATGTGTCACAGATATGTTCCATTAGTCGTAGTTTGTCCATCGTTCTTTGTCCTTCACGATTTATCACCGACTCCTGTGTACTAGTGACGGATCCCAGGATTCAACCAACAGAGCTTTCCTCAGATGGTGTATTGGAAAGAGGACCGCGATGGCGGTTGTCAGGTTGTAATTCAAAAAGCCTGCAGATCGTGGATCATAATAGGCAACTTGTGTTAGAGAGAGTACCACCCAAGAAGTAACTAGTGTCACAGTAACTCTGAAGCCCTTTCTTGATAGCTGATATGGTAATATTCCGGAAAGAGGGTTCACGGAGCATTTGACAGACCTGTCAATACAACGCTCTTTGCATGGACAAGATTGTAAGACAAACTTTGATATGCCAAAGGGGAATCAGGACAGACAATACAATGGCCAAAAGAAAAAGAACAAAGAAAGATCTACAAAACACTCCACAGAAAACTAAAGATTGGACAATAACACGAACCTAACTAATAATAGTGGGTGAACTCAGGTGCTCCGGAAGGATCAGCAATCCAGTCGAGTGGCAGGAGATCTAGTTCTTTATCTTTGGTTGAAATTCCACAGGAACACAAAACCGACTTATTACTTTCCAGGATTTCCACTTCGAAAACGATATTGTTAGGGATATTGTCTGTCTCTTGTCATGGACGTATGACAGGTGGTTAGCACCATTTGGGTCTTTGAAGATCGAGGTTGTACCATTAAGGTTTTCTTCAAATTCTAATTTGCATGAACGACCACACAGTCTTACTCGTTCAGAAACAGTATCTTTGTCTTCTCTCTCACGCTTTGTCCATAGTAAATGATATTTAAGAATTTCTCGTTTCAATATCCGATGTTGATCAATGAGTTCGTAAATAGAAGTTCATTCACTGACAACCGCATCGGGTGGTGTAATGGGTAGCGTGCTGGCTTCGAATGCGGTAGATCGTGGGTTCGAGTCCCCTTCAGGTAAAACCAAAGACTATGAAATAGGTATTTGTTGCTTCTCCCCGAAGCACGTAGCATTAATGAGTAAGTGCAAAGACTGGTTGGCTCGAAAACTTATAATGTGCCCTAGTGGAGAAACACGTGTACCAGTGGACTGTTGCTTCAGTGAGGTAACACTATAAAAATCCTACTCAGAGTATTGGTCTAATGCATCTTCATCTCATCAAAATCTAACTTGTTCTCACCATGATATAGCTACACAATTCCTTATTTGGCGTTAAACAACAATCACCGACTTGTTCACTGACAAATAACAAACACTCGACATTGATAAGAAGGTAAAAAGAAGGATAATATCATTTGAGCTTGTATTTAATTACCAATGAAAATTATATTAATTAACTTCATCTCGGAAAAATTTCAATTAATTTACTGCATTTCGGTAGAATATTAATTAGTTTAGTTCATCTAGGTAAAATCTTAGTTAATTTACTACATCTAGGTAAAATCTCATTTCAGTAGAATCTGACTTAACATGAAGAGTGTCACTAGTGGAACAAGAACTGCTACCATTCCGCAGCACATGCGTTCACCCCGGTTTTTAGTGGGGTTCGTGATGTTCGATCTTTAGTTTTATGTCTATATTTTGTATATAGTTGTTTGTCCATTTGTCCATTTTCTTTTGTCCATTTGTCCATTTTCTTTTGGCCATTGTGTTGTCTGTCTTTGATTTTCAGATTTTTATTACCTGTTTGGTATCTTCAAACCTTTCTTACTCAATAAGGGTCAATTTGTATTGAAACACTGACCCGCTAACACAACATAAAAAGTGGTTTGTGATTACAGGTACACATTTTCTTGTACGGGAAGGGTTATGGTGCTTAACGCCTCTTTCAACAATATTTCAGTTATATCATGGCGATCGGTTTTATTGTTGGAGAAAACCAGAGTACCCGGAGAAAACCACTGACTGTCGCAACCCACCGAGAAACTTTATCACATAATGTTGTATCGAGTACACCTCGCCACTGATTGCACAGGTAGTTTTCAATCCACTAACATAAGAATACGACCACGATGGACCCTAATTTGTATTGTATAATTCGGGTATATTTTCAGATATTATAGCAAAGATAGTATGGTATTGTTTTGTTAACTGCCTTGAACAACGGAGATGTTAATTTAAATGTGATTACATAATTAACAAAGCAAATTCAACTGGCAAATTTCCATATTTTATTGAAGGTAAAGACATTTAAAAAAATTAATTATAACATTTAAAAATAGTTTTAGTATGAAAGTTAAGAAATTTAGCACATGTAAAGAACTTCAGTTGACAACAGTACTCCATTTAGATGTTAAAGGAGTTCCGAACGTTTTAATTGAGATCACCAGCTTGTCTGCAACTTCATACTGTCCTGAAAATACATAGGAAAAACATGAAAACAAAAATACAACAAAATATTTTATCAAATTTTCAATACACCGTATTTTATTTTTGTTTGCTTTAAGCAAAAATGACTTGATGTCGTACTTACTAAGCATGGTATTAATTTGCATAGTCTTGTCAGTTTTATTAGGATTCTGTTATTATTGTCAGTATTTGCAATCAAGTTAAACATAGTACCATTTGACTAATTAAGTGATTGCCATCAAACATACCCCCTTTCCTGAGACTAACAACGACGGGCGCAACATGTGGAGCGGGAACTGTTTACCTTTCCGAAGCGCCGGAGTTTTAGCGAGGTTCATATTGCTTAATCTTTAGTTTTCCATGAAGGTTTTTGTACATTTGGCCATTGTAGTGTCTGTATTTCTTCGATTTACGGTTTCTGATTACCCCTTTGGTATCTTCAAACTTTTCTGTGAAAGTAAAAATGTATTTTTCTATTTGAAATTTGACTACAACTATTATTGAGATCCACTTTTCTAGAAATTTATATATAACGTGATGCTTTTAGTTTTCCAATTGTTAATTTTCCGATCCTCTGGTAAAACATCTCATCTTCTGTAGTACATGAGGCATTGTTATCGCTTTGCATATTTCTACTTTTTCTAGGGATTTTAAACTCTACTAGAGCATTTTGATCCCGAATGTTATATTGTTAAAATGACTTAAAATTAAAAAAAAAAACAAAAAAAAAACCTAAGAAATGTTTTTGTTTTTTGTTCAGATCTAATATATCTTCATTCACAAACTGACAGTCAGTAGCACATATACAGAGAAATTACAAAAAGAAATGTTACTAAATGTACCTGTTTTACATATACAGAGAAATTACAATAAGAAATGTTACTAAATGTACCTGTTTTACATATACAGAGAAATTACAATAAGAAATGTTACTAAATGTACCTGTTTTACATATACAGAGAAATTACAATAAGAAATGTTACTAAATGTACCTGTTTTACATATACAGAGAAATTACAATAAGAAATGTTACTAAATGTACCTGTTTTACATATACAGAGAAATTACAATAAGAAATGTTACTAAATGTACCTGTTTTACATATACAGAGAAATTACAATAAGAAATGTTACTAAATGTACCTGTTTTACATATACAGAGAAATTACAGTAAGAAATGTTACTAAATGTACCTGTTTTACATATACAGAGAAATTACAGTAAGAAATGTCACTAAATGTACCTGTTTTACATATACAGAGAAATTATAATAAGAAATGATACTAAATGTACCTGTTTTACATATACAGAGAAATTACAATAAGAAATGTTACTAAATGTACCTGTTTTACATATACAGAGAAATTACAATAAGGAATGTTACTAAATGTACCTGTTTTACATATACAGAGAAATTACAATAAGAAATGTTACTAAATGTACCTGTTTTACATATACAGAGAAATTACAATAAGAAATGTTACTAAATGTACCTGTTTTACATATACAGAGAAATTACAATAAGGAATGTTACTAAATGTACCTGTTTTACATATACAGAGAAATTACAATAAGAAATGTTACTAAATGTACCTGTTTTACATATACAGAGAAATTACAGTAAGAAATGTTACTAAATGTACCTGTTTTACATATACAGAGAAATTACAATCAGAAATGTTACTAAATGTACCTGTTTTACATATACAGAGAAATTACAGTAAGAGATATTACTAAATGTACCTGTTTTACATATACAGAGAAATTACAGTAAGAAATGTTACTAAATGTACCTGTTTTACATATACAGAGAAATAACAGTAAGAAATGTTACTAAATGTACCTGTTTTACATATACAGAGAAATAACAGTAAGAAATCTTACTAAATGTACCTGTTTTACATAAACAGAGAAATTACCATAAGAAATGTTACTAAATGTACCTGTTTTACATATACAGAGAAATTACAATAAGAAATGTTACTAAATGTACCTGTTTTACATATACAGAGAAATTACAGTAAGAAATCTTACTAAATGTACCTGTTTTACATATACAGAGAAATTACAATAAGAAATCTTACTAAATGTACCTGTTTTACATATACAGAGAAATTACAATAAGAAATATTACTAAATGTACCTGTTTTACATATACAGAGAAATTACAATAAGAAATGTTACTAAATGTACCTGTTTTACATATACAGAGAAATTACAGTAAGAAATGTTACTAAATGTACCTGTTTTACCATAGTGTGCAACGTTGTTGTTAGAACCGTACAGGATATATGGATATTTCATCCCTGGAAGTTTATCGAACTTGCAAGGGCGATGACTAGCCGCTGCTGGATCAATTACCATTAACCATCCTTTATCATTGGGACATCCATCATATTTATGATGTATAAAGAAATGTCGATTAATTGATGTGTGCCTTCAATAAGTCAAACGTTAATTTCTGTACCAAAATAACAGCTTTTAGAATAATTAGTTGTTCCATGGTGATATTCTATGTAATGTTTCTGAGTGGAGCGAAATGTCTATCCGCGGACTGTTGTTTCAGTGAGCTACCACTATGAAAATCCAAATGAGCTGTTAGTCTAGTGCAAAGCGGACATCCTCATCATCTCATTGAAAATTAACTTGTTCTCTCCTTGATATAGCTGAAAAATCACTCACTCATCTACTCACAAGTCACAAGATAAGCATTTTTCTAAAAATGAATTAAAATCTGATGAAAGATATTATGTCTCCTTTCGGTCGAATTTATCCCAGAAACTAAAAGAGATAGAGGAAATCCATCAGCGTACTATCTGAAGCCATTAATATTGTCATAATCAATTCAAAGATTAACATATTGCAACAACAAAAATAAATAAAAACATTCAAATTTGATAAAAAAAAAATAAACTCTATTTTGAAACTTCTCCCCTTTTTGTTCCCTGTTGTGTCAAAGACGGGTAATAGTCATACTCAATAGCTCTATGTATTTTTCTGAAACGGGGTTTCATAAGGGTTTAATTTAAATTATCTCATAAGAACAAATGAACAATAAATTATTCAGACTCATATATAAAAGGAAACTCCATATTTTCCCCCTTTAGGCCTTTTTTCTGTGGTGAATTTCCGATAAAAAAAAACCCCCAAAAATTGTAGAGAACCACCTAATGAATATTCCAACTAAGTTTGGTTCCAATTGGCCTATTGGTTTAAGAGATAATCAAAATGCAAAAGCTTACGACGAACAACGATGACGTCGACGGACGCAATGTAATGACAATACCCCACATGACCCTTTGGGTCAGATGAGGTTAAAAAAAAGAAAGAAATTAGCATACCCAATAACAGAGAAGACATTTGTTTTGGATGATTTTGACAAGTCGCTGTATCTTGATCAGTCTCTCTTTATCAAGCCAATTCATATTTGTTGATCCAATGCCGTCAAACTCAAACACCTTTCCGACATCACCACCTTTTATCAGCTCTATTTTCACCTAATAATAATAATAATAATAATAATAATAATAATAATAATAATAATAACACTCTACTTAAAAAAGCACCATGTTAACTATCAGCTGATAATATGACTTTCAACAATATTTCAGCTATATTGTGACGGTCAGTTTTATTGGTGAGGAAACTGGAGTACCCAGAGAAAACCATCAACCTACCACAAATGACTGACAAATTTTTCTCACGCAATGTTGTATCGAGTACACCTCGTCTGAGCGGGGTTCGAACTCACAACGTTATTCATAATATGCACTGATTGCATATGTAGTTATAGATCCAACTACCAAACGATCACGACCATGACGGTCCCTCAGCTGATTAGATGTGGAATATACTGTGTAAGTTTTTATTACATCTTTTCTATTTAAAATTACCTATTCATAATTAAACTTGTCGTTTAGCAGTAACACGACGGGTGTCGCTAGTGGAACAGGAACTGTTGATCCTTCCGGAGCATATGAGTTCACCCCGGTTTTTAGTGTGGCTCGATCATTAGTTTTCTGTGTAGTGTTTTGTATATCATTGTTTGTCTTTTTTCTTTTGCCCATTTGTCCTTTGATTTACGGCTTTTGATTGTCCCTTGGTGACTTCAAACTTGTCTTGTGCATATACAGGTAATCATCTATATTTGTACATAACAGAATATCTACATAAATAAGAGTAACGAAAAAACCCATAGGTAACTAACTTTGTACTATTTTTGTTTACCTCATCAATCTTGTGACGGTTCCACTTGTTGATTAAAGAACTTCTTAAATGTCCAGAAGAACAATGACCAAGCAACAAATATAGTCTGCCATCCTTTAGGAATGAAAAGAAGGTTTTAAGAGATAGTGCCTGTAAGTTTGGTATTTAAAATAAAATTGCGTTGAAAGTTAATATATCTTCAAAACATGAGTATAAAACGTCGTTTGGCGAGATTCGACCAAAAACGTGTATTTTCGTTATTTTTGTGCATATCTTGTCTCCCAGCATCATTGCTTATGCATGTCTCAATTTCCGAATTACATGCGCAATGGTAATTTTTTAGCCACTTCAGCATGCGTTTGAACTCTCAGTGCTTTCTTCAATTCCATATAACAGTCATGTTGGTGGCTTAAGTTAATTCTTGTTTTATTATAATTCGCCAAACCTTCTTTTCTGTTTCTTTTTCTAGCAGAATCAGCTACAATTTTCATACGACCGCGTGCAGGTTTTCCCTCGGCTAAAGCAGACTTCGCGCATGCGTAGTAAAATGTCACCTAAGGTCATATGAAGAGGGGCGTATTTTGTCGCCCAGACAGGAATTTATGATCGAGATGAGTTTTCATGAAAATAAAAGAGAATGGGTGAACTTTTTACTTTAAAACTCGATAATACTGTTAATTTATGTTTTTAAGGATTTACAAATTCTTAGCAATTTTTCAGAAATTGTTTTGTTGGAATATTTACACAGATCGTCACTGTACAAATAAGACACGTCAAACTTTCGTAGCGTATGTTGATAGCTAGGTGTTGTAATACTTTGGGACACTTTAACTTAGGAATAGCAAGCTATAAATAAATATTAGAGAAAACCGAAGGGGCAGTCAAGAATAAACAATCCGGAGACACTGGCAGCATTGTGCACGCAAGACACAGAACGAAGACAAACAAATCAAAAACACAACACAGAAAACTAAAGAGATATGGAACGAGGGTCCCATTAAAAAAAACCTGGGTTGAACCTGTATGCTCGCGAAGGGTAAGCAGTTTCTACTTCTATTAAGACACTGGCAGTCATATTTTTATAGTCTATGATTTACAAATTTTTAGCAATTTGTCATTAATTTATTGAAAGATATCAACTTATATAAAAATTCTTACCGTTTTTCTTCGCTGTATCTACATTCTGAATTCCTGGAATATCAAAATTTATTTAAACTTTTATTATTGTAAGATGAAATCCCTCTAATATATGAAGAAGTCAAGAAAGATTTTTTTTTTGTAATTGAAAACTAAATGGCGTATCATGTCCCAAATATCTTGAAAATCAACTTGATAAGCTAATGTTCAATCAGTTTTACCAATAAAAATGATAAAATATTTATAATAGCAATTATCCAGAAATTGTTTTGTTGGAATATTTACGTAGATCGTCACGGTACAAGTACGACACGTCAATGATTACGTATCGTATGGTGATATCTAAGTGTTGTACTACTTTGGGACACTTTAACTTAGGAATTTGGTTTAAAAAAAGATTCCGTTGAAAGTTAATATATACCTTCAAAACATGAGTATAAAACGTCGTTTGGCGAGATTCGACCAAAAACGTGTATTTTCGTTATTTTTGCGTGCAGCTTGTCTCCCAGCATCATTAGCTATGCATGTCCCAATTTCCCAATTACATGCGCAATGCTATTTTCATTAGCCACTTCAGCATGAGTTTTAACTGTCAGTGCTTCCTTCAATTCAGTCCATCCAACAGTCATGTTGGAGGCTTAGGTTAATTCTTGTTTTATTACTATTCTCCAAACCTTCTTTCCTGTTTCTTTTTCTAGCAGAATCAGTTACAATTTTCGTACGACCGCGTGCAGGTTTTCCCTCGGCAGACACCCCTCCCCTGCAAAGACAGACTTCGCGCATGCGTAGTATAAGGTCACATGAAAAGGTGTGTATTTTGTCGCTCAGACAGGAATTTATGATCTAGATGAGTTTTCATGAAAATAAAAGAGAATGGGTGAACATTGGAGAGAATGTAAGGACTGACAACTCTGGATATATAGCATGTGGAACTCGAAGTCGCCATTACAAGTGAAAATATAGATGATCGGCAGATTGAATATGAATAGGATAAAGAAAAATGTATAAATCCTTACGTATGTTAGTTCCCCTTTCTTCAACTTGAACATGACATTCCGCCAGTCGTCCACAATTAAATGTGCTGTAAAATATAAATATTTAAGTAAATCCCATGATGAATTTACATATCTGGTTTAGTTTTTTAATTCAAGTACTGTGAAATTAGACATTAGTATTTCTATCTGTTGTAATACTTATGTGTGCTTACGATGAGTCATGTGACTTTTATATCTATCTGTTGTAGTATTCTTTGTGCTTAAGACGAATCACGTGACTTTTATATCTATCTGTTGTAGTATTCCTTGTGCTTACGATGAGTCATGTGACTGTGATAGTATTCTGTGTGCTTACGATGAATCGTGTGACTGTTGTAGTATTATATGTGCTTACGATGAGTCATGTGACTTGTAGTGTTCTTTGTGCTTACGATTATGTCATGTGACTGTTGTAGTATTCTGTGTGATTACGACCAGTCATGTGACTATTGTAGTATTCTGTTTGATTACAATGAATCATGTGACTGTTGTAGTATTCTTTATGCGTACGATGAGTCAAGTGACTTTTATTTCTATCTGTCGTAGTAATATGGTTTGTTTTTGCTGTAGTTGGTTGCAAGTCATAGACCACTACTGCTTACTCTGGTTACGCATTGCAGTTTTGTTTATCTGTATTAAATGTTACGTATGGTTGCAAAAATAATTTGAAGAAACCAAAGTGATAATCAGAAACCGTAAATGGAAGAAAAATAAAATAGCCAAAGGAAAAGAGACAAACAGACCTACAATGATCTTCTAGACACTACGCAGAAAACGAAAGATTGAGCAACAGTTGGAGGAACTCAAGTGTTCTGGAAGGGTTAGCAGTTCCTGTTCCACAGGTGGCACCCGTCGTGTTACTTTTGATTTACGGCTTTTAGTCACCCCATTTGTATCTTCAAACTTTTAATGATTACCTTATCTCATCATAAATATTACAATAGCAGTAAGTATCATAAACTTTCTATAGGGTACCATCCATCCAGTAGTCAATATTTAGGCATGGTTGAGATTTACAGTTCCTAACTCATGCAATTAATGTTAAAAACTAAGGTTGTCCTTCCTCAGGTATATGTGACCTTTGCTGATTTTTGCTATTCTGCTTAAACCCTTTGATTTTCTTTCTCCCAAAGACTTTTAAGTTATTTGGCTTTCCAATCTTTTGACGTTGGGAGTACCCTAATGATGGTTATTTCAGAAATTAGATATATACGTTTTTATAACTGTTCAGTAATACAAACGGGTGGACATAGTACACAAAAAACAGGTTTCCAAAATCTCACCATATATATTTATATATCAAAGACTTACCTTGTTGGCAATCTAATCCCGACGCGAAAAGAAATATATTTAGTTGTAGGCATGGTATTTGTGCACAATACAAAACAAACAAAAAAACTTACCACGCCCCGTAACATCAACAACGTTTTCATTAAAAATCACAAAAACAAGCAGTAAACGGTAAGAAAAGTTCATCGTCATTGAATAAACATAGAATACAGGAATACTCTAAAGTTCACCAACCACATTTTTTGTGTTGTTTATCATATGTAAAAAAGATATTCGTGCATATAAAACATAGTAATAAATACTTTGCACATGTTACTGCTGTTGTTCTATCTATTGGGAAAACAACAGTATATGCTAGTGAACATATAACATATTATATTACGTAGAAAAGTATAGATTTATAGGTTTTCAGGTGTTAATACTTGTCAATGATACACCAAACAGTCAGTGTTTCTGCATTGACATGGTTTAATATGTTTAGATATGTAAATTATTGAAATTTACAGTTCCTAAATAGTGTAATTATTATAAAAACTAAAGTTCTTCTCCCACTGGTTTATGCGACCTTAGATGATTTTAGCTATACTGTTTAGGCCCCTTGGGTTTCTCGCTCCCAAAGTGTTTTAAATATTATTTGGCTTTCCAATATTTCGACTTTGAGCGTAGCTGATGAATGATTATTCCAGAAGCGCATCGTGTGCTCTAAATTAGATACCGGTATGTTGTACATGTATGTACTTAAATTACTGAAAAAAGATGAAATGCGAGATATTTTTCTAAGAAAATGATTTTCGAGTAAAGACTAATAAAAGACAAAACAATAGTACAGAAACAAAAGATAGAATCATTAGAAACAATGGAAAAAAAGATATGGAACATATGGAAGAAACGTAAGTTGAATAGTGAAAAGATATGGAAAATACAGAAGAAAGGCCAGTTGAATAGTGAAAAGATATGGAAAATGCGGAAGAAAAATAGGTTGACTTGTGAAATGATATGGAAAATATGGAAGAAAGGCAAGTTGAATAGTGAAAAGATATGAAAAATACGGAAGAAAAGTAAGTTGAAAAGTGGAAAGATACGAAAAATATGTAAGAAAAATAAGTTGAAAAGTGAAAAGATTTGGAAAATACACAAGAAAATTGTGAAAAGATATGAAAAATATGGAAGAAAAGTAAGTTGAAAAGTGAAATGATATGAAAAATATGGAAGAAAGCCAAGTTGAATAGTGAAAAGATATGGAAAATATGGAAGAAAAGTATTTTTTTTACAAAACAATTAATACTGCATGGAATTTATTTAAGTTTACATTATGCCCTACAGTAAGGGGGGAATAACTCTGTATCTGAAGGGGTAATACTGTAATAGGGGACATAACTCTATGTGGGGAATAAGCTACAACTCTGTATGTGCGAGGATAATATTAAAGTAGGGGAATAACTCTTTATGTGGAGTTTTAACACTGCAGTAGCGGACATAACTATTTATGTGGGATAACACTGCCGTAGGGACACTTATATACAGAGAGTTACTTTGACCTTGGCAGGGAAATATATATATCTAAACTTATATACAGATATTTGCTTGCCGTTGGCAGGTAAATATATACTAAAACCATATTCAGGAAGTAAGTTTTCTTACTGCTCTAAAAATAGAACACTGTGTTAGGCTGTTATGTAAAATAAATTTGATTGTGGAAATTTGAAACTCATCAAGATAGGAAAATAACTAGAAAAAAATTAATAAAATCTATAATTCTGATAAAAATGTAGATAAATAAAAACTGGAAAAAAACTTGCACTAACAAAGTTTTACTGGTCTTGGGCCAGAGGACCGGTGCTCATCGTGAGGACTGATTAAAATTAGATCATAGGATTTTCTTGAAATTAAATCAAAACCAAACCGATTAGAATAGCTGAAACATCATCAGATCATATAATTTTTGACAACATCAACTTACCATCATTCTTCTTTCTTCTCTTTTTTGCTAGGCCTGCATTTGTATTTTTTTCATGTCTTCTCCAACAATGATAACATTTTTCTTTGCAGGACCCTGAAAAAAAGTATTGGTTTTTTTTTAACAAATAAATGCATTTTCAATACTACCAGTATAAAGTATCAATGCCCAATTACATTCTACATAGAAAAAGTTTGGAGATACACAATAGGGTAAACAGAAGCTGTAAATCAAAGGAGAGACGATGCTTATGACCAAAATAGATGAAAAGACAATCAACTCAGAACTTAGAAAACTTAAGACTGAGCAACAAGAATCCCACAATAAATAGATGTGAAAGCAGGTTGCTCTGGAAGGATAGGCAGCTCCTCATAAACATTTGGTCAATTTTTCATGGCAATCAACCATACCATAAATATCAGTGTTTCAGTTATTTTTGATGCACAAAATTCAATAAATGGGAAATGAAGACAAAAAATAATTAAAGGTAATAACAAAATTACCGAACTCCGAACAATCTTATAAAGGGAAAGTCAAAACTCATAATTATATAAACAGACAAAATCAGTCAACAACCAGAAAACTGTGAAAACCGTAATGACCCTGACTTGGTACAGGCATTTCTAAAGAAATGGTGGGTTGAATCAGATTTTAAGGCGCCAAACCTCCCGCTCTCATTACGGTTCAAAGGTTCCGGCTGTCACTGTAACAGTATTTAAATACAGGAATAAAATAGGTAAAATAGTTGTCAAAGCAGTACCATATTCGGTGACGTAAATGTCAAAAATATTTTTACGTCACACATTGACAAAAAAATTCTTGACATTTTGGACTTCTTTATCTTTATACATTTTCACTATATGAAAATGCATCGCTTATAATTATTTCTGCAGAGACGGAATATATTTCGACAAGATATTGGTATCGGAATATAAACTTTTTAAGAGATCGAATAAGGCGAATCTTTTTATAGCCCTGGTCCAGTAGCCTGTTTCTCAGATGAAGATGACGTTTCAGGAAATCAGAATAATTGCTACTGGCCCTTGCATAGCGAATCAATTGCGAGATGTAAACACCATATGCAGGAGAAGCTGGTATATTGCTGCACATGTTTGGAAAATTTATGATTTTAAAATTGAAGTCGTCCCGCTTATCATAAATTTTAGTACTGAGTTGACCACTGTCGTCAAATTCGAGGTATAAGTCCAAAAATGATGCGGACGAAGCTGTATCGGTGGTCTCTTTAACTTCCAGCTCTGGAGGATATATCAATGGAAAATATGAAACAATATTTTCATGCCAAGTAAAACACTAATTGTTGAGCTCAGAACTAATTCAAGATGTTCCTATTTATTATCTTAGCCCAAGTAAAACAAGTAACAAAACCTTAAAAAAATATTCAGGTCAATTTTTTTTGTCATGAAAAAAAATCCCTAATGAAACCAAATCAACATTGAAATCTTTGTAAATGTTACCTGTCTTAACGAAATAAATAAAAAGTTGTGAAATATGTGTCAGCTTGGGCATATTTCACTGTAAAACTAAAAACAATAATACCTTAGGTGGTGGGGCTTGAGTTTTTCACTATAAAACTAAAAACAATAACACCTTAGGTGGTGGGACTTGTGTTTTTGCTGCTGGTTTTTTCTTTTCCTCTGGTTGTTTCTTTTCTTCAGGTTTCTTCTCTTCAACTCTCTTTTCTTCAGCTAAAAATAATATGAGAAGAAGTCAATTATATTGATATATAATATCAGTCTTGATTTCTGCATCTTGTTGCCATTCAGATTAAATCTGTTTAGGATCTACTAAAAACTTGATCCCAGCGATTTCCATGTTCAGCATTAAAGTCTTCATTAAATATAGAATAACATCAGCTTTGAAGGTCGAGACAGACATGATCGCTAGTATCACAGCGAGTACAATGAGACGAGTTGTGATACTAGGGATAATGTATGTCAAGACCTTCAAGACTGACGTTATTGTTTTATCCGTATTAAATTTGACGCTGCACTGACCGATACTTTCCAGTATCGGAGTCCATCAATTGATACTGATAATAACACTCAGTGAGATCAAAGGAAAAATGGAAAATTCACTGTTAATTGATATATAGAATCTAACACCGGCAAAAGTGCAAGACAAGGAAATCTCCGACACCCGAGGGTAAGATTTCAATCGTTCGCTGACCAGGCTCGCAGAGTCAGTGAACGATTGAAATCTTACCCGAGGGTGTCAGAGATTTCCCTGTCTTGCACTTTTTGCCGGTGTTTGATTTTATTTCTCACTTTTATCAGCTGTTTTTAGTTTATTGTTTGACAGCTATGTACTTTTAGCAGACAATCATGTAAACAATGTGAGTTATTTCCCCTTCATGTCAATCAAAAAAGTAGTTTCGTATTTTTGTGTATTGCGTGAAGGTTATTATGTAATAATATGGCTGATTGTTAGGATTTGCGTGTTCATAAAAGATTGAAAACTTATATACAGTGTATTGTTTATTTTAAAAAGGAAAAACATGGAGAATTGGGGGACAGTTGACATAAACTGTACAGCATGCATTTGCTGGTAAAACGCACATGATTTTTTTGTCTTGCACTAGTGCAAGATAAGAAAATCTCACATCGCTAAAAATAGGAACTGGTCTGTCTCAAAAGTGAGAAACAGAAGTCAATCCCCGAGATCATTCCAAGCAAAGGCTGCTACTCTTATCATGCCAGATTTCAGATGCATCGAGATAGCAAAATATTAATAAGTTGTGTCCCACAAGAGAGGCCTTCCCTTTCATAAGGCCACATTTTCATTGCATAAGGGGTGGCCTTTTAAGAGGGATACTACTAATACCTCACTCCAATGAAATTATTTGAACAATAAGGTATATATTAATTAACATAAGAAAAAACACATCTGAAACTCTGGTAGATTTTCAATAATAAGTACATTGTAAGTCTTACAACAAAGTGAGTGTAAGATGGCCATAGCCAACCGAAAAAGACAACACAATATGTCATTTTATTAATGGGTGCAGGGCATATTAGAGAGATTACCAAATACAATGTTCAGTAAAATAATCTTATGACCACTGACTTCTGATCAATATTCCCAACATCACAACACAAATATCCAATACAAATAAGAAACAATCATGTTGCTCTCACCAAGATTTGCAATGTTAATTGACAGTTTAAGCAATGATTAGGTTATAAATATAGGTTTTACAGGTGTTTTTCACCAGGTACTGGGTTGGTGGACTACTAACAGACTTATAATAAATTGTGTCAAATTCTATAAGCTAGTTTTTCCAGCCCCTTGTTTAATAACTGAAAAATGAATACAGTTAAATGCAATCCCAATCCTCCACCTTGGTATTATTTTAACAAATGACAAAATAAACATGGTCAGTACAATAGCAGGGTTAGCGAATGCTCATATTCAACTGATTACTCTAGCTAAGAAGGTAGAATTTGTTGGTTTAAAGACCAATTTTCTTGAGACCAAAACAAATCATAACTGATACTTCTGACAGATTTAATATCAATTTGTAATAAACATCGAAACAAATTAATGGTCCTTGTTGCAGACCAGCATCCATAAAGATTATTAATCTGTTGGAATTAATTATAAATATTGATTATAAAATGTAATGAAATATCATTATAGTGATTTAATTGCTAATTATTAGACTAAATAGTTCTATCGGCAGATTATATTTTTGTATGTTTTAGCAAAGAAAACCTGCTGCTAAATTATTGCCCTTGTTTGACTAAACTTTTTCATTGATCTTATCAGTTTGGATGTATCAGATTTGAAATTTTAAAGTTTTTTTTAATAATGTTGCCATAGAAATATAGATGTGATATACCTTATTTGATCATGCAGATCTTTGCAGGTAGAATTGTATTTAACACCACTTTAAACAATATCTCAGTTATATCGTGGTTGTCAGTTTTATTGGTGGAGAAAACAACAGACCTATCGCAAGTCACTGACAACCTATATCACATAATGTTGTATCGAGTACACCTTGCCATGAGTGGGATTCGAACTCACAGCTTTAGCAGTGATAGACATTGATTGCACACTGCACAGGCAGTTGTAAACCTAACTACCATACGATCATGACCATGGCAGCCCCTTAGTATTTTTTATAGTGACAATAACATTCAGTGAAAGGTTTCACTAGTTTTTCCAATGTCTAAAAATTATGGTTATATAAGTTTGAAACGTTATTACAAATATGGACAAAACGGTCAGATGGTACCAGCGGTACTCGAACCTGCAACCTTTGGTCTAAAAACAGTGCTCTAACTGACTGAGACAAAGAAGCACGTCCCTAACGCACCTGTTTGCTTTTTGAGGGATTGGTGCCATTCCAAGAAGCACATAGATTCCTATCACTGTAACTTCCGAATATGGTCACTCGGAAAATATCCAGACTGATTGTTGTGAAAAATGGGGTACTGGACTCCAGCCTGAGGATAAGAAGTACTTCCTTGACTACTCCGAGATTCCTCTACCGTCAGACGGCTTTTTTTCGACTTGCTGGAGCCGTGGGACGTCAGAGAGCTCTACATACGAAAACAGTGGATTTGCCGCTGCAACTCTACGTTGACACATTTCCACGTTTCGTGGCTATCAGATTTTATTTTCTATCCGAAACCCTTATATAAATCGCCTCACCAATCGTAGTTTTCTCGAAGTCACGTGACAAATGTTCCAAAATGGATGTGAAATGACGAAATCATAGGGTCTAAGGGAAAATCGTGCTGTAATCGAGTGTAACACCACTTTCTGAGGGCAAGATGGTTATGAATGAATAGAAAAATGATTGGTGAAGCGATTTATATTTAAAGGTTTCGGATAGAAAATAAAATCTGATAGCCACGAAACGTGGAAATGTGTCGACGCAGAGTTGCAGCAGCAAATCCGCTGTTTTACGTATGTAGAGCTCTCTGACGTCCCACGGCTCCAGCAAGTCGAAAAAAAAGCCGTCAGACGGCAGAGGAATCTCGGACTATTCCTTGGCCTGGTGCAACCGATTAAGGTTGCCTTTATAAATTATATCCACTAAATTGTACAACAGAACCAACCAATAATTGTAAATGGCATATACTTTCCAACCTGAACCACAACATATAACCTGTGCCATTCACAAACTATGACCGAGAGTTCTCCTATGTGGTATTTCAGGTATTAAATAAATGTATGTTGACTATGTTCAGCATAGTTTGACAATACTCTACAGCAGAATGACAATCAAACTTTTTATATGACCTTCACTGACTTCAATCAGTGTATAAAAATAAATGAAATTTCTGAGATATTATAATCAATCATACAAGAAGGCTACAATTAATATCTGAATTGTTATTCACTTTATAAAATTATTGAGGAGACACAAATTTTGGCAATTTGGGCCAGAAAAAAAACTTTCATAACTGCTAAAGATGAAAGCAGTTATGTCATAGACCCTAAAATATCAATAATAATATTTTGGATCATTTGTCTTCTGACTATTCTAGTTAATTCTCCAGAAAGTGGAAGAATGTTAATTCATTATAGGCCTATTATCTAAAATATGTTCCATGCTTCATAATCTACAGAACTTCAGAAGGGCTGTTAAGAAAAAATAAAATAATGAAAACTTACGCTTAGAAACTGACACCAGAGGTGGGGAGACATCTTGATCAGGTTTAGGACTTGGGGGCTTATTAGCCTCCTTATCCTGCTCAACATCTGCCATTTCACTTTTTCTGTCTGCAAATTAAAAATTGTTTAAGTGTGTATCCGTCCTAACGATAAAACTTGACAGAAGTAAAGTGAAGTTCCGGTGCGGATTAATTGCACGCACCTGACAACGATATAGTTCTTTAAATCTTTTGTTAATATTTACATAAACGAAATCTGCAAACAACGCGAAAAATTACATGACATCGAATGTTATATTTAGTCGTTATTTAACAACATATTTGAATATATTTAAATAGTATTTAACTATAGCTAAACAGGAAGTGGCGTAATTATTTTAAAACTCCAATCTCCTTGGAGACATAAGACGCTATTGATTTATTTAACAATTCCCCGCGGTTTTTTTTCACTGTGTGAAAAAACAAAATAATTTAGACATTTTTTCCTGACAACGAAATAAGTTTCGCATCAAGTAGTTTCTGAGAGAAATAAAAAAATAGATTGGTCAACACTGGGAGTGACATTTGCTCTTATCTTTTTATGGCGGTAAAAAAAAAATAATGAAAAAAAGAAGAACATATAAAGAAATTCATAAGAGCTACGATTCCACAGCTAAACTTAATACGTGATAGGGGTTATTTATATGAAGAGTAATACAACTCACAGTATAAAACGGATTGTCTGGGTGGGGGTGGAGGGGGGGGGGGGTAGGGGGGAGGGGGGGTAAATATATATATATAAAGTATGAATGATCTTTAATAACTTTATCATGCAATGTGCGCTTCATAGACTGTATATAAAGGGTGCAGATGTGTGTGAGTGGATCAGGAATTGGTAGGTGTGTGTGTGTGGGGGGGGGGGGGGGGGGGCTCACTTCTGGGAGAGGACCGAAAAGTATTCTTGGAGAAGCTATAGGTCTGAGCAGACCGGAAATGGCGCAAGCTTAATATCTGGAAATGCAGTGGTTAAGGACAGCAAGTTGGGGAGGGGAATTCTTTCAAAAACTGACAAGCAAAATACCCTTATACCTCTTAATAAACAGAATGGCATTTGCTTCAAGTTAACTATTCGACTGTCTCTAAATTTTAGCAATAAAAATGGGAGGGGGGAGGGGGGAATATGTTGATGCTATACACGTACTGACTATATACGTAACCTGGTACGGTGCTTTTATGTCGAGCGAAGGCTACAAGACAAGCACTTAGTTATTTAAATGGTGTCCTCCTCGATGTCTGCGTTACACCGAGATGAGTGGCGTGGAGGTTTCTTTTGAAGTTTTGTTGTACACGTTAATTTGACAAAGTTGTGACTTCTTTCACATTGCAGGATACTCATCATATATGTACATATCAATCAAATCTTTGATTTGATTTGATATACCGGTATATGTACATACACTGTCCGCGAATAATTTTTTTATTTGTACTTGGTTCAAAACAGGAGAGAGAAGCCGCTCGCTAGAGACTCGCTTTTCTTCCTGTTTCTATTAAGCTCATACACATAAATTCTATATTTCGGCGACAATGTATGTATGTTCTGTTTTTTACATACATTAACTCACTTTGTATACCTGATAAAGGTTGTTCCAGAAACGAGTCGTACTCATTAAATTCGAGATCTACATTTTTATTGATACCTCTGTTCCTAAATAATGTAATTATTAATAAAAAAAAAGCCAGGCACAAATGACCTTTTGGCTATCCTGTTTCGGCCCTTTAGTTTAATTGTTCCCAAAGACTTTGTCTTTTCAATCTTTTGATTATGAGCGTACCTGATACAGATTATTCCAGAAACGTGTCGTGCTCACTACATTCCTATAGAGACTGGGTTAAAGGGGAATAACTCAAAGATAAATAATTGTATGGATGAGGTTCTTCATGATAGATTGATATTATATAATGTGTAAGATCATATCATATAATTGTTAACAGTGAGCATATAGAGAAAATACTTTTATGCATATACATACATATCTATATGTATAACTCCTCAAGACATGGTCAGTCCTTGCATTAATTATTATTATTATTTATTCTTTTTATATAAATATACATATTTAATATAGTTGCTATGTCTACATTCCTAGGAGGGAATCAGCCACACCCATTTCATTAAGTGTCTAATATTGGACAAAGGGGAATAATCCATATAATATATAACAGTTAATTTTTTATCTCCCTTGGTCATCTGCTTCCCTCCTGGTAAATCACTATCATAATTCATCAATTTAATTTGTGTTATGTATTCTAATCATTGTAATCATTGTATCAAATTATAAACCCGCAAGGGTCCTTAATTGGTTTTATAAAGTATTTCTATTTCTATTTCTATTCTCTCAGATGAACAATCCCTACTGATCCCTACTCGCAAAGGCCGTAGCAATGATCGCATGAAATGACCCATATACAAGGAAGGATAACAACGAAATTGTACTCACATCAAAGTGACATTTCTTCTACTTCTACTTCTTATTGACCGCATTCAACGAGCTGATAGTTAGTGTAATTGGTGCTGCACTTATGAACTATCAAACTGATTTAACAATTTTAACTTTTTTAACGAATATTTCATTTAATTATTATTATTATAACATATTTGTATAGCGCATTATATAATCATAAAACTACTCTAAGCGCTTTACACTAGTATATACAGTCAACATAATTATAAAACATATTTACAATGGAGACGAAGATAATGAAAAAATAGTAAAACGAGAGAGGACCAAAAACATATATGATAAATAGTCTAAGATAATTTAATCTATCGCATAAAAAGAAAAAAAGATTAAAACACTAAAATTCGATGGAGAAAAAAAAAACAAAAATAGAAATATAATTTTTTTTTTTTTAAAAGAAAGTGATAAAAATCTAAAAGAAATAATTAACTCTTCACCTAAAAGTAATATTATACCCTAAAATTTAAATAGGAAAAATTGATAAAATACACATCATACGAAAATCAAAAACATTTTTAAAAAATATACTAAAATAATTTAAATCTTTACATAACGAAATAAGATTATACCCTTAAAATTCAGCTGGTTCTCACATAAAACGAATGCGGCGTCCTAAAAGTTATAAATAGTCCCCGTATGCCTGTCTGAACAAATGCGTTTTAAGGTCCTTTTTGAAAGAATCCACAGATTGAATGTTCCTTATATTAATTAGTCAATTTGGCAGATTGTTCCACAGTGTTGCAGCCGCTGTATCAAACCGTCTTTAATCTTAGGATAAAACTAAATACAATTTCCCAAAATTAACTAAATGGAATGTGAATATAAAGGTTTCTAGTCATTTTCGCTTAGTTTCATTTCATTTCATTTCATTTCGTATTATTGTATTGCATATATATTATCATGTTCCCTAGTAGTATCATAATTATATAATTATGTATTTTCACTCATGCATTGAATAATTGTATATTGTATGTATATTTCTATAAGCAGTATTGCTTTTGAATAAAGTATTTGAATCTAATTGGTTGATGACAAATAATTATATTTACATAGAGCAAAGACGGAGTTAATGGTTCGCATTCTATTAAACGGTTTATCCATGGCATGACCTAGATTCTCATTGGCTGCGGTAGTTATAGTTGTTATGTGTCTCCGAAGGGTAAGCGGTTCCTGTTTCTTATAAGATTGGTTGGTTTTGTTGGTTTTATAGCCACTTTCAACTTTCAACAATATTTCAGCTATATTGTGGCGGTCAGTCTTATTGGTGGAGGAAACCGGAGTATCCGGAGAAAACCACCAACCTACCGCAAGTCGCTGGCAAACTTTATCACATAATGGTGTATCGAGTGCACCTCGACTGAGTGGGATTCGAACTGATAACATTAGTGGTGATAGACACCGATTGCATAGGTAGTTGTGAATCCAACTACTATACGATCACGGCCACGACGGCCCCGTTTCTTATAAGACACCAGCCGTGTTACTAATAGTCAAGTCAGGTTAAAGTTATGTCGGTTATAGAGGAAAAGACATAATCTACGTAATCAGGGAAACGATATATATAGCTATTTGAGAAATGGATATTTGATTGGGTATCGATATCGTTTTGTAGTTAAATCGATGGTAACATGAAAAACAAAACCAATATTAGATGACACTGGTAAATGTGAAACGAATAAGTCCTTTTCATACAAACTAACAAGCAGGCAGTGCTATTGTTATTATTATTAGTATTCTTAGTGATTGTGACGATATCAATATCAATATTGAAACTTTACTCTTTAGGAACGATGAAGATAGCTATGATATCAATTCCAAAATTTTTGGAAAAGCTCGGAAATTTATAAATCAATCTAAATGATTTTAGGGCTAAGTCAGCAATTTTTCACCTATAATTCTTACTCTCTTCTTATCAGTGTCAAATTTTAAATGTCTATTGTTAGTGGTTTGATTTGCTGACATTATTTCATGTGTATACTTTGTAAGGAGAGGACTTCATATAAGTTGGTATAACTTGCTGTCCAACCCTATTGTTTATGTACAATAAAATATCATCGTTGATTGATTGATTGATTGATTGTTGCTTAACGCCAACTCAGCCATTTTTCAGTTAATTTCATGGCGAAAACAAATTAATTTTCAAAGAAATGATGATGAGGTCCGCTTTGTTCTAGACCAACACGCTTAGTTGGATTTTTATAGTGCTAGCTCACTGAAACAACAGTCCACGGATAGACATGTCATCACACTCCGACACATTATCCTGATTCTTAGCCAACCAGTCATTGCTCTTTCTCCTTAATGTTGCGTACTTAGAGGAGAAGCAACAAATACCAATGTTATAGTCTTTCGTTTTTCCCGATTTGAGCTCAAACCCACGATCTACCACACTCGAAGCGAGCACGCTAGGTATTACAGCACCGATGTGGTTCTCCTGTACTGAATTATTGACTTTATGGGGATACCTTCATCATTAGCTCCCCCATAGTATATTTTACATGACTATTCACTCGTCTGTTGTTCCGCCTTAATAAAAACGTAAATATCAAACTTAGTGCGTTACCCTAATGTTACAATATACGGAAATGATTTCACAACCCATTTGAAATTGAAAATCTCTTTATTTTATTATTCAATCTTGTTTGAGATTACAATAAACCAAGCCTGATCAGCTTATCATTTTTGTCTGTACCTGTATCAACTAAGCTGTATTAATTTGTTGTTATTTTACAGCAAAATGTTTACTCTGCCGAATATCGGTAAAACTAAAAAAATCCCCGCTACTTTCATTTAAATCCACTAAGTCTATTGTTATTCATAACCCGACAAATAGGATGGTTCAAGCATTAATTAGCTTAAAATAGCTTAAATTAATTAAACAACCCATAGAAAATAGTAAACAAGTGCGTAGATCTTATTTTAATTAGACTGATTGAGTGAGTGAGTGAATCGGTGATTATTGTTTAACGCCAATTCAGCAATTTTTCAGCTATATCATGGCGAGAACAAGTCAATTTTCAATGAGATGATGATGAGGTCTGCTTTGTTCTAAATCAACCCGCTGAGTTGGATTTTTATAGTGTTAGCTCACTGAAACAACAGTCCGCGGGTAGACATGTCGCTCCACTCGGACACATTATTCTAATTCCGAGCCAACCATTATTTGCTCTTTCTCCTTAACGCTGAGTGCTTAGCGAAGAAGCAACAAAAACCAATTTCATAGTCTTTGGTTTGACCCGACCGGGACTCGAACCCATGATCTACCGCACTCGAGGCAAGCACCCTAACCATTACACCACCGATGCGGTTAGATTAATTAAAATTGTAGATTATGTAGATTCAGATTCAACATTTTATTATGATCTCACCACATACAAACAGATACTAAGATTCACTAAGAACACACAAAACAATAAAACAATTGCAATGCATGCAGCAATCTAAAAAGATTTAAGATACATTTAAGACATGATATATATATATATATATTAACATAACTACATATAATACTTACATTTACGCGCTAAAATGTAAGAGTTTGAAGATACCAAAGGGGTGATCAGAATCTGTAAATCAAAGAAGAACTGACAACACAATGGCCAAAAGATGGAGGACAAAAGGACAAAGATCTACAAACCATTACACATAAAACTAAAGATCGAGTAACACGAACCCCACTAAAAACCGCGGGTGGAGTCAGGTGCTGCGGAAGGGTAAGCAGTTCCTGCTCAACTAGTGACACCCGTCGTGTTAATCTAGTTACAAATCCGGTGATAAGTCATGAATGAGGAAAGGACCGGGAAGTGTTTACGACAAGTGGAATCTATCCGTGGTCATTTGTGAAAATGGGTAGTTACTTGGTGAAAGAACATCTTCTATATACTAAAATGTGAAAATAAACAATCGGGATAGATATATTTTTTTCTCGAAAACCCCTTGCATGAAGTCTGCCTCAAACGAATAAAGGAACAAATCGACAAGAATCGGACCACAGTTAGTACCCATAGGAATCTGTTGAAAAACACGCCAGCAAACATAGCAAACATATGTTGTCAATCAACAACTCTAGCAGTTTGATTATGCAAGTTTCAAAGAACATTCGAATTAGTGGATTTTTTTTATTACAAAATAAGATTTTCTCTCCCTCTACGTTAGTCATTCTTTTTAATTTTTTCAATCTGTCTTTTAATTTTGAATGCGGAATATTTGCCTAGAGGGTAGAACATTCAAACATTTTAATGCTATTTCACGAGGAGAAGCTAGGATCTTGTTTCATACCACCTCTGAAGCCAAGTTTTGATATCTGATAGGATATATGTTAACACTTTGGAAAGAGGATTCATGGAGCATTTGACAGACCTCATCAACACAACGTTCTTTTTAAGGACAAGTTTGCAAGACAAGCTTGGAAATACCAAAGGGGAATCAGCAGCCGTAAATCTATGAAGGACAGGCACCACAATGGGCAAAAGGAAAGGAACAAACATTGATCTACGAAACACTCCACAGTCCACAGAAAACTAAAGATTGGACAACACGAACCTCACTAAAATTTTTTTAGGTGAACTCGTGTGCTCCGGAAGTGTTAACAATTTAGCAATCCAGTCGAGTGGCAGGAGATTTAGTTCTTTCGAGCCCCCGTCAGGTCAAACCAAAGACTATAAAATTGGGACATGGGACTTCTCCGCTAAACACGTAGCAGTAAGGAGTAAGAGCAAAGACAGGTTGGCTCGGAAATAAGGATAATATGTCCGAATGGAACGACATGTCAGACTACCAGTGGACTGTTGTTTCAGTGAGCTAGCACTATACAAATCACTCATCGTATTGATCTAGTACAAAGCGGGTATCACCATCTGCCTCTCATCAACATATAGCTTGTTTTCACCATGATATAGCTACAAATTCCCCATTTGGCGTTAAACATCACTCATTTACTGACAAATAACAAACACTCACTCATTTACTGACAAATAACAAACAGTCGACATTGATAAGAAGGTAAAAAGAACAAATTAATTTCAGTTTGGATTTAATCACAAATGAAAATTATATTAATTAACTCCATTTCGGAAAAATTTAGTTCACCCCCGGTTTTTAGTGGGGTTCGTGTTACTCGATCATTAGTTTTATGTGTATGTTTTGTAGATCGTTGTTTGTCATTTTGTCCTTTTTCTTTTGGCCATTGTATTGTCTGTTCTTCTTCGAGCTTCGAATTCTGATTACCCCATAGGTATCTTCAACCTCTTCTTACTCTATAAGTGAACATTTGTATTGAAACACTGACCCGCTAACACAACATAGAAATTCAACTACCTTAGGATCACTACCACGACAGCCCTTAATTAGTATTGTATAATTCGGGTATATTTTCAGATATTATAGAGGGGCCGCCGTGGCCGTGACCGTATGGTAGTTGGATTTACAACTACCTATGCAATCAGCGCCTATCACCACTATGGTTGTGAGTTCGAATCTCGATCAAGTCGAGGTGTACAACATTATGTGATAAAGTTTGTCAATGACTTGCGACAGGTCGGTGGTATTCTTCGGATCCTCCGGTTTCCTCCACCAATAAGACTGACCGCCACGATTTAACTGAAATTGTTTTGAAAGTGACATCAAACACCATCAAACAAACAAACAAACAAACAACATCAGATATTATAGAAAAGATAGTATGGGATTGTTTTGTTAAGTGCATTGAACAACGGAGATGACCAATTAAATATGATTAAATAAATAACAAAGCAAATACAACTGGCAAATGTCCATGTTTTATTGAAGGTAAAGAAGAAAACAAAATCCAAGTTATTACAACATTTAAAAATAGTTTTTCGAAGGTGCAATGAAAGTTAAGAAATTTAGCACATGTAAATAACATTAGTTGACAACAGTACTCCATTTAGATGTTAAAGGAGTTCCGAACGTTTTAATAGAGATCACCAGCTTGTCTGCAACTTCATACTGTCCTGAAAATACATAGGAAAAACATGAAAACAAAAATACAACAAAATATTTTATAAAAATTTCGATACACCAAACATTTTGTGATAAAGTTTGTCAGTGACCTACGACAGGTCGGTCGGTGGTTTTCTCTGGGTAATCCGGTTTCCTGAAATATACTTGAAAGTGGCGTTTAACACCATAATCCTAAACCTTACCCGTATTTTAGTTTTGTTTGCTTTAAACAGAAATGACTTGATGTAGTACTTACTAAACTCGTCGTATTATTGTGCTTTGTCTTGTCAGTTTTATTAGCATTTTTTTATTATTTTATATTCTTGTCAGTATTTGCGATAAAGTTAAACATAGTGCCATTTGACTAAATAAATGATTACATCAAACATATTCCTTTTTCTGTGGAGCAGAAACTGCTTTACATTTCCGGAGTAACCGTGTTCACACCTCGGATTTTAGTAGGTTTCATGTTGTTCAATCGTTAGTTTTCCGTGTAATGTTTTGTACATCATTGTTTGTCCTTTTGCTTAGTTTTTGCATTGTCTGTATTTTCTATTTACGGCTTCTGAATACACCTTTGGTATCTTCACACTCTTCTGAAAAAGTTAAATACTTCTAATTGGAATTTGACAATATCTATAGTTGGGATCCACTTTATGAATAACGTGATGCTTCTTAATTTCCCAATTGTTAATTTTCCAATTCTCTGGTAAAAAAACATAGTATCTGCTGTAGTACATGCAGCATTGTTATCGTTTTGCATATTTCCGTTTTTACTGCTAGGTCCCGGTGGAATGCTTTATTGTTGAAATGAATTGAACTTAAGAATTGCTTTTTTGTGTTCAGATCTAATATAGCTTCATTCTCAAACTGACAGTGAGTAGCACATATACATAGAAATTTCAATAAGAAATGTTACTAAATGTACCTGTTTTACATATACAAAGAAATTACAATAAGAAATGTTGCTAAATGTACCTGTTTTACGTATACAGAGAAATTACAATAAGAAATGTTACTAAATGTACCTGTTTTACATATACAGAGAAATTACAATAAGAAATGTTACTAAATGTACCTGTTTTACATATACAGAGAAATTACAATAAGAAATGTTACTAAATGTACCTCTTTTATCATAGTGTGCAAGCTTGTTGTTTGAGCCGTACACTATATATGGGTATTTAATTCCCGGAAGTTTTTCGAACTTGCAAGGGTGACGATTAGCCACTGATGTATCAACTACCACCAACCATCCTTTATCGCCGCCACATCCACCATAGTAATTATTTATAAAGAAATGTCGATCATATCTTGTGTCCCTTAAATAACAGAAATAGGAAACATGAAGGTGAAGTTTCATTTTGATTTTTTTTAAACCGTATAAAACACGATTTTATGATTAATTTGAAGTCTATTGTTTATTTTTTAGTCAAACGATAATTTCTGTACCAAAATAACAGCTTTCAGAATAATTAGTTGTTCCATGGTGATATTCTATGTAATGTGTCCGAGTGGGGCGAAATGTTGTTTCAGTGATCTACCACTATGAAAATCCAACTGAGCTGTTAGTCTAGTACAAAGCGGACATCCTCATCATCTCATTGAAAATTAACTTGTTCTCTCCTTGATATAGCTGAAAAATCACTCACTTATTTACTCACAAGTCACAAGATAAGCATTTTACTAAAAATACATTAAAATCTGATGAAAGATATTTTGGCTCCTCTCGGTCGAGTTTATCCCAGAAATCAAAAGAGATAGAGGAAATCCATCAGCGTACTATCTGAAGCCATTAATATTGTCATAATCAATTCAAAGATTAACATATTGCAACAACAAAAATAAATAAAAACATTCAAATTTGATAAAAAAATAAACTGTATTTTGAAACTTCTCCCCTTTTTTATCCCTGTTGTGTCAAAGACGGGTAATAGTTATACTCACTAGCTCTATGTATTTTTCTGAAACGGGGTTTCCTACGGGTTTAATTTAAATAATCTCATCAAAGCAAATGAACAATCAATTATTTAGACTCATATATAAAAGCAAACTCCATATTTTCCCCCTATATGCCTTTTTTCTGTGGTGGATTTCCGATAACAAAAACCCATAAAAATTGCAGAGAACCAACTAATGAATATTCCAACTAAGTTTGGTTCCAATTGGCCTATTGGTTTAAGAGATAATCAAAATGCAAAAGCTTACGACGAACAACGATGACGTCGACGGACGCAAAGTGATGACAATACCCCACATGACTCTTTGGGTCAGTTGATGTTAAAAAAAGAAAGAAATTAGCATACCCAATAATAGAGAAGAAATTTGTTGTGGATGATTTTGACAAGTCGCTGTATGAGCTCTTGACCAGTCTCTGTTTATCAAACCAATTCATATTTGTTGATCCAGTGCCGTCAAACACAAACACCTTTACGACATCACCATCTTTTATCAGTTCTATTTTCACCTAATAATAATAATAATAATAATAATAATAATAATAATAATAAAACTCTGCTTACAAAAGCATCATGTTAACTATCAGCTGATAATATGACTTTCAACAATATTTCAGCTACATCGTGACGGTCAGTTTTATTGGCGAGGAAACTGGAGTACCCAGAGAAAACCATCAACCTACCACAAATCACTGACAAACTTTTCTCACGCAATGTTGTATCAAGTACACCTCGTTTGAGCGGGGTTCGAACTCACAACGCTAGTCATGATATGCACTAATTGCATATATAGTTATAAATCCAACTACCAAACGATCACGACCATAACGGTCCCTCAGCTGATTAGATGTGGAATATACTGTATAAGTTTTTATTACATCTTTTCTATTTAAAATTACCCATTTATAACTAAGCTTGTTGAACAGTAACACGACGGGTGTCGCTAGTGGAGTTCACCCTGGTTTTTAGTGGGGCTCGATCTTTAGTTTTCTTTGTAGTATTTTGTAGATCAATGTTCTTATCTTTTTGCCCATTTGTCCTTCTTTGATTTACGGCTTCTTATTGTTCCCTTGGTGTCTTCAAACTTGTCTTGTACATGTAATCATATATATATTTGTATATAACAGAATATCTACATAGATAAGAGTGGCGAAAAAAAACATATGTTACCAACTTAATATTGCTAAAAAAAATTGGGAGTCAACGTACAACTATTTTTTTGTTTTTGTTTTCAAATAAATTTGTGAAAATCAACAATGATATGTTGAATACAGTCATACTGTCACATAATAATTTTTTTAAGGCAGCCACAAGTTATGTATATACTAGTAGTATAACATACCCTGGCACATTACGGTGAAGCGAAATCTGGACTTTTTAAATTAAAACAATATAATTTAGCTTTGAATTTTGAATTCAGCCTCAGTTTCAAGATTGAGTTTGAGTTTATTTTTTAAATTTAGTTTATTTATTTTTATTCTTTGTTTGCAGGATTTAATTCTAGTTTTTTAATCGTTCTGCATCGCAAAGCAAAAAAACAACCACACAAAAAAAGCCCCAACTTTCACTAATTTAAAAAAAAAACCAATAATTAAGATTGATTGATTGGTTTATGGTGCTTATCGCCACTTTAAGCAATTTTTCAGTTATATCATAGATTTAAAAAAAAACAATAATTAAGATTTGCTGGTTGGTTTATGGTTCTTCGCGCCACTAAACAATTTTTCAGTTATATTATAGAGGTCAGCTTTATTGGTGGAAGAAACCACTGAACAACCGGAGAAAACAACAGTCCTGTCGTAAGTCACTGATAAACTTTATCAAATAAAGAAGGGACAATTCCTTCTTTCTTAAATGTTATTACTTTTGTTTACCTCATCAATCTTGTGACTGTTCCACTTGTTGATTAAAGAGCTTCTTAAATGTCCAGAAGAACAATCTTGGTGTGTTATTTCAGATTTATAATCAACTTTCTTGTACGCCCCCAACATTGACTGTCCATTTCCAGAACAAGCAACAAATATAGTCTGCCCCCCTTTATGAATGAAAAGAAGGTTTTAAGGGATAGTACCTGTAAGTTTGGTATTTTGTTTAAAAGTTTTTTTGCGTTGAAAGTTAATATATACCTTCAAAACATGAGTATGAAACGTCGTTTGGCGAGATTCGACCAAAAACGTGTATTTTCGTTATTTTTGTGTGCAGCTGGTCTCCCAGCATCAGTAGTTATGCATGCCCCAATTTCCGAATTACATGCGCAATGGTAATTTGCTTAACCACTTCAGCATGAGTTTGAACTCTCAGTGCTTCCTTCAATTCAGTCCATCCAACAGTCGTGTTGGTGGCTTAGGTTAATTCTTGTTTGATTATAATTCGCCAAACCTTCTTTCCTGCTTCTTTTTCTAGCAGAATCAGTTAATATTTTCATACGATCACGTGCAGGTTTCCTCTCGGCAGACCGCCCCCCCACCCCCCCCCCCCCCATCAAAACAGACTTCGCGCATGCATTCTAAAGTCACATGAAGAGGGGCGTATTTTGTTGCTCAGACAGGAATTTATGATCGAGATGAGTTTTCATGAAAATAAAAGAGAATGGGTGAACTTTTTACTTTAAAACTCGATAATAGTGTTAATTTATGTTTTCAAGGATTTACAAATTCTTAGCAATTTTTCATTATTTTATTGAAGGATATCAACTTATATATATAAATTCTTACCGTTTGTTTTCGCTGTATCTACATTCTGAATTCCTGGAATATCAACATTTATATAAATCTTTATTACTGTAAGATGAAATCCCTCTAATATATGAAGAAGTCAAGAGATAATTTTTTTTGTAAATGAAAACTAAATGGCGTATCATGTCCCAAATATTTTGAAAATAAACTTGATAAGCTAATGTTCAATCAGTTTTACCAATAAAAATGATAACATATTAATAATAGCAATTATCCAGAAATTGTTTTGTTGGAATATTTGCGTAGATCGTCATTGTACAAGTAAGACACGTCTATGATTACGTATCGTATGGTGATATCTAAGTGTTGTACTAATTTGGGACACTAACTTAGGAATAGCAAGTCATAAATAAACATTAGAGAAAACCGAAGGGGTAGTCAAGGACGGACAATCCAAAGACATTGGCAACATTGGACACGCAAGACACAGAACGAAGACAAACAAATCAAAAACACAACACAGAAAACTAAAGAGATATGGAACAAAGACCCCATTAAAAACTGGGATGAACCTGGGTTCTTGTGAAGTGTAGGCAGTTATTACTTCTAAAAACTAAAGTGATATGGAACAAAGAACCCATTAAAAACTGGGATGAACCTGGGTTCTTGTGAAGGGAAGGCAGTTATTACTTCTAAAAACTAAAGAGATATAGAACAAGGACCCCATTAAAAACTGGGGTGAACCTGGGTTCTTGTGAAGGGTAAGCAGTTATTACTTCTAAAAACTAAAGAGATATGGAACAAGGACCCCATTAAACAAAACTGGGGTGAACCTGGGTTCTTATGAAGGGAGCAGTTACTACTTCTAAAAACTAAAGAGATATGGAACAAAGTCCCCATTAAAAACTGGGGTGAACCTGGGTTCTTGTGAAGGGTAAGCAGTTATTACTTCTAAAAACTAAAGTGATATGGAACAAGAACCCATTAAAAACTGGGATGAACCTGGGTTCTTGTGAAGGGAAGGCAGTTATTACTTCTAAAAACTAAAGAGATATAGAACAAGGACCCCATTAAACAAAACTGGGGTGAACCTGGGTTCTTATGAAGGGAGCAGTTACTACTTCTAAAAACTAAAGAGATATGGAACAAAGACCCCATTAAAAACTGGAGTGAACCTGGGTTCTTGTGAAGTGTAAGCAGTTATTACTTCTAAAAACTAAAGAGATATAGAACAAGGACCCCATTAAACAAAACTGGGGTGAACCTGGGTTCTTATGAAGGGAGCAGTTACTACTTCTAAAAACTAAAGAGATATGGAACAAAGACCCCATTAAAAACTGGGGTGAACCTGGGTTCTTGTGAAGTGTAAGCAGTTATTACTTCTAAAAACTAAAGAGATATGGAACAAAGACCTCATTAAAAACTGGGGTGAACCTGGGTTCTTGTGAAGGGAGCAGTTATTACTTCTAAAAACTAAAGAGATATAGAACAAAGACCCCATTAAAAACTGGGGTGAACCTGGGTTCTTGTGAAGGGAAATTAGTTATTATTTCAAAAAACTAAAGAGATATGGAACAAAGACCCCATTAAAAACTGGAGTGAACCTGGGTTCTTGTGAAGGGTAAGCAGTTATTACTTCTATTACGACACTCGAAGTGCACTGCGCGTGATACTCGTATAGTCAAGTCCAGTATATATCCAATCTCTACCCAGAGTTGTCGGTCCTTACATTGGAATGTAAGGACCGACAACTCTGGGAAGAGATTGGTATATATCTTGTAGAACTCGAAATCGCCATTACAAATGAAAAATATAGATGATCGGCAGATTGACTATAAATAGGACAAACAGAAAAATGTACAAATCCTTACGTATGTTAGTTGTCCCTTTCTTCAACATGAAGATGACATTCCGCGAATCGTCCATCATTACATGTGCTGTAAAATATAAATATTTCAGTAAATCCCATGATGAATTTACTTATATATAATCGTCAACTAAACCTTTGTTTAGTTTTTTAATTCAAGTACTGTGAAATTAGACATTAGTATTTCTATCTGTTGTAGTATTATTTGTGCTAATGATGAGTCATGTGACTGTTGTAGTCTTCTTTGTGCTATGATGAGTCATGTGACTTTTATATCTATCTGTTGTAGTATTCTTTGTGCTCAAGACGAATCACGTGACTGTTATATCTATCTGTTGTAGTATTCCTTGTGCTTACTTTGAGTCATGTGACTGTTGTAGTATTCTGTGTGCTTACGATGAGTCATGTGACTTGTAGTATTCTTTGTGCTTACGATTATGTCATGTGACTGTTGTAGTATTCTGTGTGATTACGATGAGTCATGTTACTATTGTAGTATTCTGTTTGATTACGATGAATCATGCGACTGTTGTAGTATTCTTTGTGCTCACGACGAGTCATATGACTTTTATTTCTATCTGTCGTAGTATTCTTTGTGCTCACGACGAGTCATATGACTTTTAGTTCTATTTATCGTAGTATTCATTGTGCTCACGACGAGTCATATGACTTTTATTTCTATCTGTCGTAGTATTCTTTATGTCTACGATGAGTCAAGTGACTTTTATTTCTATCTGTCGTAGTAATATGGTTTGTTTTTGTTGTACTTGGTTGTCATAGACGACAACTGCTTACTCTGGTTACGTATTGTAGTTTTGTTTATCTGTATTAAATGTTACGTATGGTGGCAAAAAACGTTTGAAGTGATAATCAGAAACCGTACATGGAAGAAGGACAGACAATAACATAGTCAAAGGAAAAGAGAGAAAAATACCTACAATGATCTTCAAGACACTACGTAGAAAACTAAAGATTGAGAAACACCACGTGGAGGAACTCAAGTGTTCTGGACGGGTGGCACCCGTCCTGTTACTTTTGATTTACGGCTTTTAGTCACCCCATTTGTATCTTCAAACTTTTAATGATTACCTTACCTCATCATAAATATTACAATAACAGTCAGTATCATATACCTTCCATAGGGTACCTTCCAATCCATCCAGTAGTCAATGTTTCGGCATGGTTGAAATTTACAGTTCCTAACTTATGTAATTAATGTTAAAAACTAAGGTTGTCCTTCCTCAGGTATATGTGACCTTTGCTGATTTTTGCTATTCTGCTTAAGCCCTTTGATTTTCTGTCTCCCAAAGACATTTAAGTTGTTTGGCTTTCCAATATTTTGACTTTGGGAGTACCATAATGATGGTTATTTCAGAAATTAGATATCTACGTTTATATAACTGTTCAGTAATACAAACGGGTGGACATAGCACAAAAAAAAACAGATTTCCAATATCTCACCATATATATTTATATATCAAAGACTTACCTTATTGGCAATCTAATCCCGACGCGAAAAGAAAGATATTTAGTTGTAGGCATGGTATTTGTGCACAATACAAAAACAAAACAAAAAAACTTACTACGCCCCGTAACGTCAACAACGTTTTCATTAAAAATCACAAAAACAAGCAGTAAACGGTAAGTAAAGTTCATCGTCATTAAACAAACATAGAATACAGGAATACTCTAAAGTTCACCAACCACATGTTTTGTGTTGTTTATCATATGTAAAAAAGATATTCCGTGATAAGATTTCGTGCATATAAAACATAGTAATAAATACTTAGCACATGTTACTGCTGTTGTTCTATTTATTAGGAAAACAACAGTATATGCTAGTGAAAATATAACGTATATTACCTAGAAAAGTATAGATTTATAGGTTTTCAGGTGTTAATACTTGTCAATGATACATCAAACAGTCAGTGTTTCGGCATTGATATGGTTTAATATATTTAGATGTAAAGTTCTTCTCCCACTGGTTCATGCGACCTTAGATAATTTTGGCTATACTGTTTAGGCCCCTTGGGTTTCTCGCTCCCAAAGTGTTTTAAATATTATTTGGCTTTCCAATATTTCGACTTTGAGCCTAGCTGATGAATGGTTATTCCAGAAATGCATCGTATGTCAAGCTATCCTGGAGACCAGAAGTGGACGAAAATTGAGCCATAATGGTTGTACAGCCGCCAATTTTGACCTACCCGACCATGGTTTTATACCTCTGACTTGGTCCACAGGTCCTATGGAATGATCTACGGGGAATAGTTATCAAGCAGAGGCATTGACAAACGTTTTGAGGTATCATACATGTAGATCAAGCCTCTCTGAGGACCGGAAGTTGCCTATTACGGAGCTAAAATGGGATGCCATGACCGTGACGGATATTCAGGGTAATAACGCATATTGGTTTTTCGCATTTTTCTGGCTAACGGAGGGCTCCAGAAATAAAAACTAAACATATATATTAAGCAGAGACCCCTGCGCACATATTTGTTAAGGTATTTGGTTATTCGGGCCGCCATGGGCACCGGAAGGGGGTGAAAACATAGGTAAACCGTTTTATTTTAACCTACGCCGGACATTGGTTTTACATTATTTACTCCAATCAAGGGGGCGTATAGACAGTCTTACTGTATATATTTATAAAGCAGAGACATGTACAAACATTTTGAGGTATAATACATGTATGTCAAGCTATCCTGGAGACCGGAAGTGGAGGAAAATTGAGCCATAATGGTTGTACAGCCGCCAATTTGACCTACCCGACCATGGTTTTATACCTCTGACTTGGTCCACAGGTCCTATGGAATGATCTACGGGGAATAGTTATCAAGCAGAGGCATTGACAAACGTTTTGAGGTATCATACATATAGATCAAGCCTTCCTGAGGACCGGAAGTTGCCTATTACGGAGCTAAAATGGGATGCCATGACCGTGACGGATATTCCGGGTAATAACGCATATTGGTTTTTCGCATTTTTCTGGCTAACGAAGGGCTCCAGAAATAAAAACTAAACATATATATTAAGCAGAGACCCCTGCGCACATATTTGTTAAGGTATTTGTTATTCGGGCCGCCATGGGCACCGGAAGGGGGTGAAAACATAGGTAAACCGTTTTATTTTAACCTACGCCGGACATTGGTTTTACATTATTTACTCCAATCAAGGGGCGTATAGACAGTCTTACTGTATATATTTATAAAGCAGAGACATGTACAAACATTTTGAGGTATAATACATGTATGTCAAGCTATCCTGGAGACCGGAAGTGGACGAAAATTGAGCCATAATGGTTGTACAGCCGCCAATTTGACCTACCCGACCATGGTTTTATACCTCTGACTTGGTCCACAGGTCCTATGGAATGATCTACGGGGAATAGTTATCAAGCAGAGGCATTGACAAACGTTTTGAGGTATCATACATATAGATCAAGCCTTCCTGAGGACCGGAAGTTGCCTATTACGGAGCTAAAATGGGATGCCATGACCGTGACGGATATTCCGGGTAATAACGCATATTGGTTTTTCGCATTTTTCTGGCTAACGAAGGGCTCCAGAAATAAAAACTAAACATATATATTAAGCAGAGACCCCTGCGCACATATTTGTTAAGGTATTTGGTTATTCGGGCCGCCATGGGCACCGGAAGGGGGTGAAAACATAGGTAAACCGTTTTATTTTAACCTACGCCGGACATTGGTTTTACATTATTTACTCCAATCAAGGGGCGTATAGACAGTCTTACTGTATATATTTATAAAGCAGAGACATGTACAAACATTTTGAGGTATACTACATGTATGTCAAGCTATCCTGGAGACCGGAAGTGGACGAAAATTGAGCCATAGTGGTTGTACAGCCGGCAATTTGACCTACCCGACCATGGCTTTTTACTTCTGACTTTGTCCACAGGTCCTATGGAATGATCTACGGGGAATAGTTATCAAGCAGAGGCATTCATATATTTAATGTGAAAATGACCATTAATTAAAGGGGGATAACTGTATTTTTCATTCTTTACGAGCAGCCTATGATACCTATTTACCCAAAATCCGACTAAAAATCGTGGGGAATCAATGGGCTAATTTATAAATCTTATTTGAGCGTTATGGTGCCTGAAACAAATCTAATATCTTTATTTACCAAATGAAATTCGGAGAAAAATGCATATATTTAACGTGAAATCAGTAAGAAATAAAAACGTATTTATGGAAAGCCTTAAATATTTATATATTAATTGAAATATGTATTATTTAGTATATACTATGCCCTAAAAGCAACATTAATTTCAATGAGATATTTTTAAGGTTATTGAGTCACTGGACATTGCCGCATAGTTAAAAATTCATATATTTAATGTGAAAATGACCAATAATCAAAGGGGGATAACTGTATTTTTCATTCTTTACGAGCAGCCTATGATACCTATTTACCCAAAATCTGACTAAAAATCGTGGGGAATCAATGGGCTAATTTATAAATCTTATTTGAGCGGTATGGTGCCTGAAACAAATCTAATATCTTTATTTACCAAATGAAATTCGGAGAAAAATGCATATATTTAACGTGAAATCAGTAAGAGATAAAAACGTATTTATGGAAAGCCTTAAATATTTATATATTAAATGAAATAGGTATTATTTAGTATATACTATGCCCTAAAAGCAACATTTATTTCAATGAGATATCTTTAAGGGTATTGAGTCACTGGACATTGTCGCATAGTTTAAAATTCATATATTTAACGTGAAAATGACCAATAATTAAAGGGGATAACTGTATTTTTCATTCATTGTATCAAATTATAAACCCGCAAGGGTCCTTAATTGGTTTTTATAAAGTATTTCTATTTCTATTTCTATTCTCTCAGATGAACTATGCCTACTGATCCCTACTCGCAAAGGCCGTAGCAATGATCGCATGAAATGACCCATATACAAGGAAGGATAACAACGAAATTGTACTCACATCAAAGTGACATTTCTTCTACTTCTACTTCTTATTGACCGCATTCAACGAGCTGATAGTTAGTGTAATTGGTGCTGCACTTATGAACTATCAAACTGATTTAACAATTTTAACTTTTTTAACGAATATTTCATTTAATTATTATTATTATGACATATTTGTATAGCGCATTATATAATCATAAAACTACTCTAAGCGCTTTACACTAGTATATACAGTCAACATAATTATCAAACATATTTACAATGGAGACGAAGATAATGAAAAAATAGATTATACCAGTAAAACGAGAGAGGATCATAAACATATATGAAAAAAAAAAATAGAAATATAATTTTTTTTTTTTAAAAGAAAGTGATAAAAATCTAAAAGAAATAATTCACTCTTCACCTAAAAGTAATATTATACCCTAACAATTAAATAGGAAAAATTGATAAAATACACATACGAAACGCAAAAACATTTAAAAAAAATATACTAAAATAATTTAAATCTTTACATAACGAAATAAGATTATACCCTTAAAATTCAGCTGGTTCTCACATAAAACGAATGCGGCGTCCTAAAAGTTATAAATAGTCCCCGTATGCCTGTCTGAACAAATGCGTTTTAAGGTCCTTTTTGAAAGAATCCACAGATTGAATGTTCCTTATATTAATTAGTCAATTTGGCAGATTGTTCCACAGTGTTGCAGCCGCTGTATCAAACCGTCTTTAATCTTAGGATAAAACTAAATACAATTTCCCAAAATTAACTAATTGGAATGTGAATATAAAGGTTTCTAGTCATTTTCGCTTAGTTTCATTTCATTTCATTTCATTTCATTTCATTTCGTATTATTGTATTGCATATATATTATCATGCTCCCTAGTAGTATCATAATTATATAATTATGTATTTTCACTCATGCATTGAATAATTGTATATTGTATGTATATTTCTATAAGCAGTATTGCTTTTGAATAAAGTATTTGAATCTAATTGGTTGATGACAAATAATTATATTTACATAGAGCAAAGACGGAGTTAAGGGTTCGCATTCTATTAAACGGTTTATCCATGGCATGGCCTAGATTCTCATTGGCTGCGGTAGTTATAGTTGTTATGTGTCCCTGAAGGGTAAACGGTTCCTGTTTCTTATAAGATTGGTTGGTTTTGTTGGTTTTATAGCCACTTTCAACTTTCAACAATATTTCAGCTATATCGTGGCGGTCAGTCTTATTGGTGGAGGAAACCGGAGTATCCGGAGAAAACCACCAACCTACCGCAAGTCGCTGACAAACTTTATCACATAATGGTGTATCGAGTACACCTCGACTGAGTGGGATTCGAACTGATAACATTAGTGGTGATAGACACCGATTGCATAGGTAGTTGTGAATCCAACTACTATACGATCACGGCCACGACGGCCCCGTTTCTTATAAGACACCAGCCGTGTTACTAATAGTCAAGTCAGGTTAAAGTTATGTCGGTTATAGAGGAAAAGACATAATCTACGTAATCAGGGAAACGATATATATAGCTATTTGAGAAATGGATATTTGATTGGGTATCGATATCGTTTTGTAGTTAAATCGATGGTAACATGAAAAACAAAACCAATATTAGATGACACTGGTAAATGTGAAACGAATAAGTCCTTTTCATACAAACTAACAAGCAGGCAGTGCTATTGTTATTATTATTAGTATTCTTAGTGATTGTGACGATATCAATATCAATATTGAAACTTTACTCTTTAGGAACGATGAAGATAGCTATGATATCAATTCCAAAATTTTTGGAAAAGCTCGGAAATTTATAAATCAATCTAAATGATTTTAGGGCTAAGTCAGCAATTTTTCACCTAAAATTCTTACTCTCTTCTTATCAGTGTCAAATTTTAAATGTCTATTGTTAGTGGTTTGATTTGCTGACATTATTTCATGTGTATACTTTGTAAGGAGAGGACTTCATATAAGTTGGTATAACTTGCTGTCCAACCCTATTGTTTATGTACAATAAAATATCATCGTTGATTGATTGATTGATTGATTGTTGCTTAACGCCAACTCAGCCATTTTTCATTTAATTTCATGGTGAAAACAAATTAATTTTCAAAGAAATGATGATGAGGTCGCTTGGTTCTAGACCAACACGCTTAGTTGGATTTTTATAGTGCTAGCTCACTGAAACAACAGTCCACGGATAGACATGTCATCACACTCCGACACATTATCCTGATTCTTAGCCAACCAGTCATTGCTCTTTCTCCTCAATGTTGCGTACTTAGAGGAGAAGCAACAAATACCAATGTTATAGTCTTTCGTTTTTCCCGATTTGAGCTCAAACCCACGATCTACCACACTCGAAGCGAGCACGCTAGGTATTACAGCACCGGTGTGGTTCTCCTGTACTGAATTATTGACTTTATGGGGATACCTTCATCATTAGCTCCCCCATAGTATCTTTTGCATGACTATTCACTCGTCTGTTGTTCCGCCTTAATAAAAACGTAAATATCAAACTTAGTGCGTTACCCTAATGTTGCAATATACGGAAACGATTTCACAACCCATTTGAAATTGAAAATCTCTTTATTTTATTATTTAATCTTGTTTGAGATTATAATAAACCAAGCCTGATCAGCTTATCATTTTTGTCTGTACCTGTATCAACTAAGCTGTATTAATTTGTTGTTATTTTACAGCAAAATGTTTACTCTGCTGAATATCGGTAAAACTAAAAAAATCCCCGCTACTTTCATTTAAATCCACTAAGTCTATTGTTATTCATAACCCGACAAATAGGATGGTTCAAGCATTAATTAGCTTAAAATAGCTTAAATTAATTAAACAACCCATAGAAAATAGTAAACAAGTGCGTAGATCTTATTTTAATTAGACTGATTGAGTGAGTGAGTGAATGGGTGATTATTGTTTAACGCCAATTCAGCAATTTTTCAGCTATATCATGGCGAGAACAACCATTATTTGCTCTTTCTCCTTAACGCTGAGTGCTTAGCGAAGAAGCAACAAAAACCAATTTCATAGTCTTTGGTTTGACCCGACCGGGACTCGGACCCATGATCTACCGCACTCGAGGCAAGCACCCTAACCATTACACCACCGATGCGGTTAGATTGATTAAAATTGTATATTATGTAGATTCAGATTCAACATTTTATTATGATCTCACCACATACAAACAGGTACTAAGATTCACTCAGAACACATAAAACAATAAAACAATTGCAATGCATGCAGCAATCTAAAAAGATTTAAGATACTTTTAAGACATGATATATATATATATTAACATAACTACATATAATACTTACATTTATGCACTAGAATGTAAGAAGAGTTTGAAGATACCAAAGGGGTGATTAGAATCTGTAAATCAAAGAAGAACTGACAACACAATGGCCAAAAGATGGAGGACAAAAGGACAAAGATCTACAAACCATTACACATAAAACTAAAGATCGAGTAACACGAACCCCACTAAAAACCGCGGGTGGAGTCAGGTGCTGCGGAAGGGTAAGCAGTTCCTGCTCAATTAGTGACACCCGTCGTGTTAATCTAGTTACAAATCCGGTGATAAGTCATGAATGAGGAAAGGACTGGGAAGTGTTTACGACAAGTGGAATCTATCCGTGGTCATTTGTGAAAATGGGTAGTTACTTGGTGAAAGAACATCTTCTATATACTAAAATGTGAAAATAAACAATCGGGATAGATATATTTTTTTCTCGAAAACCCCTTGCATGAAGTCTGCCTCAAACGAATAAAGGAACAAATCGACAAGAATCGGACCACAGTTAGTACCCATAGGAATCTGTTGTAAAACACGCCAGCAAACATAGCAAACATATGTTGTCAATCAACAACTCTAGCAGTTTGATTATGCAAGTTTCAAAGAACATTCGAATTAGTGGATTTTTTTTATTACAAAATAAGATTTTCTCTCCCTCTACGTTAGTCATTCTTTTTAATTTTTTCAATCTGTCTTTTAATTTTGAATGCGGAATATTTGCCTAGAGGGTAGAACAATCAAACATTTTAATGCTATTACACGAGGAGAAGCTAGGATCTTGTTTCATACCACCTCTGAAGCCAAGTTTTGATATCTGATAGGATATATGTTAACACTTTGGAAAGAGGATTCATGGAGCATTTGACAGACCTCATCAACACAACGTTCTGTTTAAGGACAAGTTTGCAAGACAAGCTTGGAAATACCAAAGGGGAATCAGCAACCGTAAATCTGTGAAGGACAGGCACCACAATGGGCAAAAGGAAAGGAACAAACATTGATCTACGAAACACTCCACAGTCCACAGAAAACTAAAGATTGGACAACACGAACCTCACTAAAACAAATTTAGGTGAACTCGTGTGCTCCGGAAGTGTTAGCAATTTAGCAATCCAGTCGAGTGGCAGGAGATTTAGTTCTTTCGAGCCCCCGTCAGGTCAAACCAAAGACTATAAAATTGGGACATGGGACTTCTCCGCTAAACACGTAGCAGTAAGGAGTAAGAGCAAAGACAGGTTGGCTCGGAAATAAGGATAATATGTCCGAATGGAACGACAAGTCAGACTACCAGTGGACTGTTGTTTCAGTGAGCTAGCACTATAAAAATCACCTCATTTGGCGTTAAACATCACTCATTTACTGACAAATAACAAACACTCACTCATTTACTGACAAATAACAAACAGTCGACATTGATAAGAAGGTAAAAAGAACAAAATAATTTCAGTTTGGATTTAATCACAAATGAAAATTATATTAATTAACTCCATTTCGGAAAAATTTAGTTCACCCCCGGTTTTTAGTGGGGTTCGTGTTACTCGATCATTAGTTTTATGTATATGTTTTGTAGATCGTTGTTTGTCATTTTGTCATTTTTCTTTTGGCCATTGTATTGTCTGTTCTTCTTCGAGCTTCGAATTCTGATTACCCCATAGGTATCTTCAACCTTTTCTTACTCTATAAGTGAACATTTGTATTGAAACACTGACCCGCTAACACAACATAGAAATTCAACTACCTTAGGATCACTACCACGACAGCCCTTAATTAGTATTGTATAATTCGGGTATATTTTCAGATATTATAGAGGGGCCGCCGTGGCCGTGACCGTATGGTAGTTGGATTTACAACTACCTATGCAATCAGCGCCTATCACCACTATGGTTGTGAGTTCGAATCTCGATCAAGTCGAGGTGTACAACATTATGTGATAAAGTTTGTCAATGACTTGCGACAGGTCGGTGGTATTCTTCGGATCCTCCGGTTTCCTCCACCAATAAGACTGACCGCCACGATTTAACTGAAATTGTTTTGAAAGTGACATCAAACACCATCAAACAAACAAACAAACAACATCAGATATTATAGAAAAGATAGTATGGGATTGTTTTGTTAACTGCATTGAACAACGGAGATGACCAATTAAATATGATTAAATAAATAACAAAGCAAATACAACTGGCAAATGTCCATGTTTTATTGAAGGTAAAGAAGAAAACAAAATCCAAGTTATTACAACATTTAAAAATAGTTTTTCGAAGGTGCAATGAAAGTTAAGAAATTTAGCACATGTAAATAACATTAGTTGACAACAGTACTCCATTTAGATGTTAAAGGAGTTCCGAACGTTTTAATAGAGATCACCAGCTTGTCTGCAACTTCATACTGTCCTGAAAATACATAGGAAAAACATGAAAACAAAAATACAACAAAATATTTTATAAAAATTTCGATACACCAAACATTTTGTGATAAAGTTTGTCAGTGACCTACGACAGGTCGGTCGGTGGTTTTCTCTGGGTAATCCGGTTTCCTGAAATATACTTGAAAGTGGCGTTTAACACCATAATCCTAAACCTTACCCGTATTTTAGTTTTGTTTGCTTTAAACAGAAATGACTTGATGTAGTACTTACTAAACTCGTCGTATTATTGTGCTTTGTCTTGTCAGTTTTATTAGCATTTTTTTATTATTTTATATTCTTGTCAGTATTTGCGATAAAGTTAAACATAGTGCCATTTGACTAAATAAATGATTATCATCAAACATATTCCTTTTTCTGTGGAGCAGAAACTGCTTTACATTTCCGGAGTAACCGTGTTCACACCTCGGATTTTAGTAGGTTTTATGTTGTTCAATCGTTAGTTTTCCGTGTGATGTTTTGTACATCATTGTTTGTCCTTTTGCTTAGTTTTTGCATTGTGTGTATTTTCTATTTACGCTTCTGAATACACCTTTGGTATCTTCAAACTCTTCTGAGAAAGTTAAATATTTCTAATTGGAATTTGACAATATCTATAGTTGGGATCCACTTTATGAATAACGTGATGCTTCTTAATTTCCCAATTGTTAATTTTCCAATTCTCTGGTAAAAAAACATAGTATCTGCTGTAGTACATGCAGCATTGTTATCGTTTTGCATATTTCCGTTTTTACTGCTAGGTCCCGGTGGAATGCTTTATTGTTGAAATGAATTGAACTTAAGAATTGTTTTTTTGTGTTCAGATCTAATATAGCTTCATTCTCAAACTGACAGTGAGTAGCACATATACATAGAAATTTCAATAAGAAATGTTACTAAATGTACCTGTTTTACATATACAAAGAAATTACAATAAGAAATGTTGCTAAATGTACCTGTTTTACGTATACAGAGAAATTACAATAAGAAATGTTACTAAATGTACCTGTTTTACATATACAGAGAAATTACAATAAGAAATGTTACTAAATGTACCTCTTTTATCATAGTGTGCAAGCTTGTTGTTTGAGCCGTACACTATATATGGGTATTTAATTCCCGGAAGTTTTTCGAACTTGCAAGGGTGACGATTAGCCACTGATGTATCAACTACCACCAACCATCCTTTATCGCCGCCACATCCACCATAGTAATTATTTATAAAGAAATGTCGATCATATCTTGTGTCCCTTAAATAACAGAAATAGGAAACATGAAGGTGAAGTTTCATTTTGATTTTTTTTAAACCGTATAAAACACGATTTTATGATTAATTTGAAGTCTATTGTTTATTTTTTAGTCAAACGATAATTTCTGTACCAAAATAACAGCTTTCAGAATAATTAGTTGTTCCATGGTGATATTCTATGTAATGTGTTCGAGTGGGGCGAAATGTTGTTTCAGTGATCTACCACTATGAAAATCCAACTGAGCTGTTAGTCTAGTACAAAGCGGACATCCTCATCATCTCATTGAAAATGAACTTGTTCTCTCCTTGATATAGCTGAAAAATCACTCACTTATTTACTCACAAGTCACAAGATAAGCATTTTACTAAAAATGCATTAAAATCTGATGAAAGATATTTTGGCTCCTTTCGGTCGAGTTTATCCCAGAAACTAAAAGAGATAGAGGAAATCCATCAGCGTACTATCTGAAGCCATTAATATTGTCATAATCAATTCAATGATTAACATATTGCAACAACAAAAATAAATAAAAACATTCAAATTTGATAAAAAAATAAACTGTATTTTGAAACTTCTCCCCTTTTTTATCCCTGTTGTGTCAAAGACGGGTAATAGTTATACTCACTAGCTCTATGTATTTTTCTGAAACGGGGTTTCCTACGGGTTTAATTTAAATAATCTCATCAAAACAAATGAACAATCAATTATTTAGACTCATATATAAAAGCAAACTCCATATTTTCCCCCTATATGCCTTTTTTCTGTGGTGGATTTCCGATAACAAAAACCCATAAAAATTGCAGAGAACCACCTAATGAATATTCCAACTAAGTTTGGTTCCAATTGGCCTATTGGTTTAAGAGATAATCAAAATGCAAAAGCTTACGACGAACAACGATGACGTCGACGGACGCAAAGTGATGACAATACCCCACATGACTCTTTGGGTCAGTTGATGTTAAAAAAAGAAAGAAATTAGCATACCCAATAATAGAGAAGAAATTTGTTGTGGATGATTTTGACAAGTCGCTGTATGAGCTCTTGACCAGTCTCTGTTTATCAAACCAATTCATATTTGTTGATCCAGTGCCGTCAAACACAAACACCTTTACGACATCACCATCTTTTATCAGTTCTATTTTCACCTAATAATAATAATAATAATAATAATAATAATAATAATAATAATAAAACTCTGCTTACAAAAGCATCATGTTAACTATCAGCTGATAATATGACTTTCAACAATATTTCAGCTACATCGTGACGGTCAGTTTTATTGGCGAGGAAACTGGAGTACCCAGAGAAAACCATCAACCTACCACAAATCACTGACAAACTTTTCTCACCCAATGTTGTATCAAGTACACCTCGTTTGAGCGGGGTTCGAACTCACAACGCTAGTCATGATATGCACTAATTGCATATATAGTTATAAATCCAACTACCAAACGATCACGACCATAACGGTCCCTCAGCTGATTAGATGTGGAATATACTGTATAAGTTTTTATTACATCTTTTCTATTTAAAATTACCCATTTATAACTAAGCTTGTTGAACAGTAACACGACGGGTGTCGCTAGTGGAGTTCACCCTGGTTTTTAGTGGGGCTCGATCTTTAGTTTTCTTTGTAGTATTTTGTAGATCAATGTTCTTATCTTTTTGCCCATTTGTCCTTCTTTGATTTACGGCTTCTTATTGTTCCCTTGGTGTCTTCAAACTTGTACATGTAATCATATATATATTTGTATATAACAGAATATCTACATAGATAAGAGTGGCGAAAAAAACCATATGTTACCAACTTAACATTGCTAAAAAAAATTGGGAGTCAACGTACAACTATTTTTTTTGTTTTTGTTTTCAAATAAATTTGTGAAAATCAACAATGATATGTTGAATACAGTCATACTGTCACATAATAATTTTTTAAGGCAGCCACAAGTTATGTATATACTAGTAGTATAACATACCCTGGCACATTACGGTGAAGCGAAATCTGGACTTTTTAAATTAAAACAATATAATTTAGCTTTGAATTTTGAATTCAGCCTCAGTTTCAAGATTGAGTTTGAGTTTATTTTTTAAATTTAGTTTATTTATTTTTATTCTTTGTTTGCAGGATTTAATTCTAGTTTTTTAATCGTTCTGCATCGCAAAGCAAAAAAACAACCACACAAAAAAAGCCCCAACTTTCACTAATTTAAAAAAAAAAACAATAATTAAGATTGATTGATTGGTTTATGGTGCTTATCGCCACTTTAAGCAATTTTTCAGTTATATCATAGATTTAAAAAAAAACAATAATTAAGATTTGCTGGTTGGTTTATGGTTCTTCGCGCCACTAAACAATTTTTCAGTTATATTATAGAGGTCAGCTTTATTGGTGGAAGAAACCACTGAACAACCGGAGAAAACAACAGTCCTGTCGTAAGTCACTGACAAACTTTATCACATAAAGAAGGGACAATTCCTTCTTTCTTAAATGTTATTACTTTTGTTTACCTCATCAATCTTGTGACTGTTCCACTTGTTGATTAAAGAGCTTCTTAAATGTCCAGAAGAACAATCTTGGTGTGTTATTTCAGATTTATAATCAACTTTCTTGTACGCCCCCAACATTGACTGTCCATTTCCAGAACAAGCAACAAATATAGTCTGCCACCCTTTATGAATGAAAAGAAGGTTTTAAGGGATAGTACCTGTAAGTTTGGTATTTTGTTTAAAAGTTTCTTTGCGTTGAAAGTTAATATATACCTTCAAAACATGAGTATAAAACGTCGTTTGGCGAGATTCGACCAAAAACGTGTATTTTCGTTATTTTTGTGTGCAGCTTGTCTCCCAGTATCATTAGTTATGCATGTCCCAATTTCCGAATTACATGCGCAATGGTAATTTCTTAGCCATTTCAGCATGAGTTTTAACTCTAAGTACTTCCTTCAATTCAGTTCATTCAACAGTCATGTTGGTGGCTTAGGTAATTCTTGTTTTATTATAATTCGCCAAACCTTCTTTCCTGCTTCTTTTTCTAGCAGAATCAGTTAATATTTTCGTACGACCGCGTGCAACAGACACCCCCCGAAAAAAACAGACATCGCGCATGCGTAGTATAAGGTCACATGAAGAGGGGCGTATTTTGTCGCTCAGACAGGAATTTATGATCGAAAACTAAAGAGATATGGAACAAGGACCCCATTCAAAACTGGGGTGAACCTGGGTTCTTGTGAAGGGAGCAGTTATTACTTCTAAAACTAAAGAGATATGGAACAAGGACCCAATTAAAAACTGGGGTGAAACTGGGTTCTTGTGAAGGGTAGGCAGTTATTACTTCTAAAGAAAAAAGAGATATGGAACAAGGACCCCATTAACAAGTGGGGTAAACCTGGGTTCTTTTGAAGGGGAAGCAGTTATTACTTCTAAAAACTAAAGAGATATGGTACAAGGACCCCGTTTAATACTGGAATGAACCTGAGTTCTTGTGAAGGGGAAGCAGTTATTACTTCTAAAAACTAGAGAGATATGGAACAAAGACCCCATTACAAACTGGTGTGAACCTGGGTTCTTGTGAAGGAAGTAGTTATTACTTCTAAAAACTAAAGAGATATGGAACAAGAACCCCATTAAAAACTGGGGTGAACCTGGGTTCTTGTAAAGGGAGCAGTTATTATTTCTAAAAATCAAAGAGATATTGTACAAGAACCCCATTCAAAACTGGGGTGAACCTGGGTTCTTGTGAAGGGTAAGCAGTTATTAATTCTAAAAACTAGAGAGATATGGAACAAAGACACCATTACAAACTGGGGCGTATTTTGTCGCTCAGACAGGAATTTATGATCGAGATGAGTTTTCATGAAAATAAAAGAGAATGGGAGAACTTTTTACTTTAAAACTCGATAATAGTGTTAATTTATATTTTTAAGGATTTGCAAATTCTTAGCAATTTTTCGTAAATTTATTGAAGGATATCAACTTATATAAAAATTCTTACCGTTTGTTTTCGCTGTATCTACATTCTGAATTCCTGGAATATCAAAATTTATATAAACCTTTATTACTGTAAGATGAAAACCCTCTAATATACGATGAATTCAAGAGATAATTTTTTTTGTAAATGAAAACTAAATGGCGTATCATGTCCCAAATATCTTGAAAATCAACTGCATAAGCTAATGTTCAATCAGTTTTACCAATAAAAATGATAAAACATTTATAATAGCAATTATCCATAAATTGTTTCGTTGGAATATTTACGTAGATCGTCACTGTACAAGTACGACACGTCAATGATTACGTAACGTATGGTGATAACTAAGTGTTGTACTACTTTGGGACACTTTAACTTAGGAATAGCAAGTCATAAATAAACATTAGAGAAAACCGAAGAGTAGCCAAGGATGAACAATCCAGAGACACTGGCAACATTGGACACGGAAGACACAGAACGAAGACAAACAAATCAAAAACACAGCATAGACAACTAACGAGATATGGAACAAGGACCCCATTCAAAACTGGGGTGAACCTGGGTTCTTCTGATGGGAGCAGTTATTACTTCTAAAACTAAAGAGATATGGAACAAGGACCCCATTAAAAACTGGGGTGAACCTGAGTTCTTGTGAAGGGTAAGCAGTTATTACTTCTAAAAACTAGAGAGATATGGAACAAAGACCCCATTAAAAACTGGTGTGAACCTGGGTTACTGTGAAGGAAGCAGTTATTACTTCTAAAACTAAAGAGATATGGAACAAGGACCCCATTAAAAACTGGGGTGAACCTGGGTTCTTGTGAAGGGAGTAGTTATTACTTCTAAAAATCAAAGAGATATGGTACAAGAACCCCATTAAAAACTGGGGTGAACCTGGGTTCTTGTGAAGGGTAAGCAGTTATTACTTCTAAAAACTAAAGAGGTATGGAACAAGGACTCCATTAAAAACTGGGGTGAACCTGGGTTCTTGTCAAGGGAGTAGTTATTACTTCTAAAAACTAAAGAGATATGGAACAAAGACTCCATTAAATACTGGTGTGCACCTGGGTTCTTGTCAAGGGAGCAGTTATTACTTCTAAAAACTAACGAGATATGGAACAAGAACCCCATTAACAACTGGGGTGAACCTGGGTTCTTGTGAAGGGTAAGCAGTTATTATTTCTAAAAAACAGAACAGAGACAACTAAAGAGATATGGAACAAGGACCCCATTAAAAACTGGGATGAACATGGGTTCTTGTGAAGGGTAAGCAGCTATGACTTCTAAAAAGCAGAACACAGACAACTAAAGAGATATGGAACAAGGACCCCATTAAAAACTGGGGTGAACCTGGGTTCTTGTGAAAGGTAAGCAGTTATTACTTCTAATAAACACAACACAGAATACTAAAGAGATATGGAACAAAGACCCCATTTAAAACTGGGGTGGACCTGGGTTCTTGGGAAGGGTAAGCAGTTATTACTTCTAAAAAAGACAACACAGACAACTAAAGAGATATGGAACAAACACGCAATTAAAAACTGAGGTGAACCTGGGTTCTTGTGAAGGGTAAGCAGTTATCACTTATAAAAACTGAAGAGATATGGAACAAAGACCCCATTAAAAACTGGGGTGAACCTGGGTTCTTGTGAAGGGTAAACAGTTGGTACTTCTAAAAACTAAAGAAATATGGAACAAGGATCCCATTACAAACTGGAGTGAACCTGGGTTCTTGTGAAGGGTAAGCAGTTATTACTTCTAAAAACTAAAGAGATATGGAACAAAGACCCATTAAAAACTGGGGTGAACCTGGGTTCTTGTGAAGGGTAAGCAGTTATTACTTCTATTACGACACTCGAAGTGCACGGCGCATGATACTCGTATAGTCAAGTCCTGTACATATCATGTGGAACTCGAAGTCGCCATTACAAGTGAAAAATATAGATGATCGGCAGATTGACTACAAATAGGATAAACAGAAAAAAAGTTTCAAATCCTTACGTATGTTAGTTGTCCCTTTCGTCACCGTGAAGATGACATTCCGCCAGTCGTCCACAATTGCATGTGCTGTAAAATATAAATATTTCAGTAAATCCCATGATGAATTTACATATAAGGTTTAGTTTTTTAATTCAAGTACTGTGAAATTAGACATTAGTATTTCTATCTGTTGTAATACTTATGTGTGATTACGATGAGTCATGTGACTGTTGTAGTCTTCTTTGTGCATATGATGAGCCATGTGACTTTTATATCTATCTGTTGTAGTATTATTTGTGCTTAAGACGAATCACGTGACTTTTATATCTATCTGTTGTAGTATTCCTTGTTCTTACGATGAGTCATGTGACTGTTGTAGTATTCTGTGTGCTTACGATGAGTCATGTGTCTGTTGTAGTATTCTGTGTGCTTACGATGAGTCATGCGACTTGTAGTTTTCTTTGTGCTTACGATTATGTCATGTGACTGTTGTAGTATTTTGTGTGATTACGATGAGTCATGTGACTGTTGTAGTATTCTGTTTGATTACGACGAATCATGTGACTGTTGTAGTATTCTTTGTGCTCACGATGAGTCATATGACTTTTATTTTCATCTGTTGTAGTATTCTTTATGCTTACGATGAGTCAAGTGACTTTTATTTCTCTCTGTCGTAGTATTCTTTATGTTGACGATGAGTCAAGTGACTTTTATTTCTATCTGTCGTAGTAATATGGTTTGTTTTTGTTGTAGTTGGTTGTCATAGACGACAACTGCTTACTCTGGTTACGTATTGTAGATTTGTTTATCTGTATTAAATGTTACGAATGGTTGCAAAAAAAGTTTGAAGAAACCGTAAATGGAAGGACAGACAATAAAACAGCCAAAGGAAAAGAGACAAAAAGAACTACAATGATCTTCAAGACACTACGTAGAAAACTAAAGATTGAGCAACACGTGAAGGAACTCAAGTGTTCTGGAAGGGTTAACAGTTCCTTTTCCACAGGTGGCACCCGTCGTGTTACTTTTGATTTACGGCTTTTAGTCACCCCATTTGTATCTTCAAACTTTTAATGATTACCTTACCTCATCATAAATATTACAAAAACAGTAAGTATCATACACTTTCCATAGGGTACCATCCATCCAGTAGTCAATGTTTCGGCATGGTTGAAATTTACAGTTCCTAACTTATGTAATTAATGTTAAAAACTTTCCAATCTTTTGACTTTGGGAATACCCTAATGATGGTTATTTCAGAAATTAGATATCTACGTTTTTATAACTGTTCAGTAATACAAACGGGTGGACATAGTACAAAAAAAACAGGTTTCCAAAATCTCACCATATATATATTTATATATCAAAGACTTACCTTATTGACAATCTAATCCCGACGCGAAAAGAAATATATTTAGTTGTAGGCATGGTATTTGGGCACAATACAAAAAAAAAAAAAAAAAAACTTACCACGCCCCGTAACGTCAACAACGTTTTCATTAAAAATCACAAAAACAAGCAGTAAACGGTAAGACAAGTTCATCGTCATTGAACAAACATAGAATACAGGAATACAAGAAGTGTTGCTTATTATATGCAAAAAAGATATTTCGTGATATGATATCGTGCATATAAAACATAGTAATAAATACTTTGCACATGTTACTGTTGTTGTTCTATCTATTGGGAAACATATAACATATCATATTACCTAGAAAAGTATAGATTTATAGGTTTTCAGGTGTTAATTCTTGTCAATGATACATCTAACAGTCAGTGTTTCTGCATTGACATGGTTTAATATATTTAGATATGTACATTATTGAAATTTACAGTTCCTAAATAGTGTAATTATTATAAAAACTTTTATTATAAACTAAAGTTCTTCTCCCACTGGCTCATGCGACCTTAGATGATTTTGGCTACAATATTTAGGCCCCTTGGGTTTCTCTCTCCCAAAGTGTTTTAAATATTATTTGGCTTTCCAGTATTTCGACTTTGAGCGTAGCTGATGAATGGTTATTCCAGAAGCGCATCGTGTGCTCTAAATTAGATACCGGTATCTAATACAAAAGGGTTCATTTACTTTTACATCATATATTGCTTTCAGTCATAATCAAATTTAAAAAGGGGTTTGTTTGTTTGTTTGTTTGTTTGTTTGTTTGATGGTGCTTAACGCCACTTTCAACAATATTTCAGTTATATCGTGACGGTCAGTTTTATTGGTGAAGGAAACCGGAGAACCCGAGAAAACCACCTACCTGTCGTAAGTCACCCACAAACTTTATCACATAATGTTGTACACCTTGCCCTGATAGAAATTCGAACTCACAACATCAGTGGTGATAGACACTGATTGAATAGGTAGTTGTAAATCAAACTACCGTAAGATCACGACCACGACGGCCCCTTTTAAAAGTGGAGTACCAGTTGACATCCAATTAACGAAGATATACGACTGTTGCATCTACTTAGTAAAGATACCCACATGTTGCATTATGGACTTGAAGTAGCATTTACTCACTTAGTTATGTTTATTTCATACTCACTTTAGAAATTGATCATCCATCAATTCCACGTCAACCGTATCGATGGTGTAATGATTGATTAATTGATTGATGGGTTCGAGCTCCGGTCATGTGAAACGAAAGACTATAACACTGGTATTTGCTGCTTCTCCGCTAAGCACGCACGGTGGTGCGGTAAGCGGTGGATCGTGGGTTCGAGCGCCGCGGTCAGGTCAAATCAAAGACCATAAAATTGGTATTTGCTGCGTCCGCGATAAGCACTCTGATTTAAGGAGTAAGAGCAAAAACTGGTTTGTTCGGAATCAGGATAATGTGTCCGAGTGGAACGACATGTTTATCTGCGGACTGTTGTTTCAGTGAGCTAGCATTACACTATAAAAATCCAACTAAGTGTGTTGGTCTAGTACAAAGAGGATATCATCATCATCTCATTGAATATTAACTTGTTCTCGCCATGATAAAACTGTAAAATAGCTGAGTTGACGTTAAACAATAATCACTCACTCACTCGACATGGAGTAGCATTTATTCCCTTCATGTTATGCTTATTTCATACTCACTTTAGAGGTTGATCATTCATTAATCTTACGTGGAACTGTTACATTAAAACCAGGAAAACAGCTGATCTCTGACGTCAGAACCTAGATGTAGCGTCGTTTTATTGTTGATGTTTTATGTATGTGACTTATAGCTCATTTTCCTCCTCATTGATTACATATTTTGTCAGGTGATAAAAGTTATATAGGAGGTAAGAACATGTTAGGGTTCAAATATCTGATGTTTGGGATTGGATAGCTGAATAAATCCACTCTCATAGAAAAATGAAATATATTTAATTTACTTTGACATGTCACAATCATTTTGATTTACAATTGATAAATTGTTTTCACCCCAATTTTTGATTACATTGCTGTATGAGATTCATTTTTTGTGCGACACAAACTACACTACACGTGGAGAATTTTTACCATTAATTGAACTCTTTGTTAAAAATGACACCATGACAGTACTGTCGATAAATGACAGTTATCATGATGTCCATCAACAAATAAAAAAGGAGATACGGGTTAAATAAATAGAAAGAGTGACGTACGGACGAACAATCACCAGGACGGACCCCATATCAGGATTGTTTTAATCCAGCGATCCATTAACATCTAACAACAATCTGTGTGGGTCACGATAGGTAACCTTTCATTTATTTTATATTCGGTAGCTCCCTATCCATTCATAAAACATTCAGATATGTTGAAAAAAGTACAAAAGAAAAACAATGATCTACAAAACATTACACAAAAGATCAGATAGCACAAACCCCACTAAAAACTGAGGCGAACTCAGGTGCTCCGGAAGGGTAAGCAGTTCATGCTCCACTAGTGGCATCCATCGTGTTACTCTAGTTAACAACAATATGTGGAGGGACAGCTCAAGGTCAAGCAGGTTTTTGGGCTGTGCACATGTGCTAGTTTTATTTATTCTACAATAATCAGAACAAAAGAAAAGAACGTATCCAACACCAATAAAAACGTGCATCAAAACGGTCAGTTAGGTATACAGACGTTAAGCATCAATATATTAGGTACCAGTATGCAGACTAGAAATGTCTATATTAATACTATTAAATTATGTTGTAAATAAAAACAGACCTTATGGTTATATGAAATATTGTTGAAAGTGGCGTCAAGCACCATAGCCCTATAAGGGTTATAAAACTTTCGAGTGCAATTTATCTAATTGTACTCGAAAACGTCCAATCAGAACGTCTTATTCAATAAATACGACGATCTGATTGGGTAATTTATGACAGTGAGGTCTGGAAACACAATGTTATCTTAAACTAAAAGCAAATATATCAGCCAATGGGTAATGGAGGCTAAACGTAACATGAAGTATTTAGTTGAAGATATAAATAATCAACGTGTATTTTTTCCCACATTTAATACTTACCTGCTGTTTTACCTGATATTTCAATTATAATTCGATACCAGTACTGTCTTGTTTAGATATCAATATCAGTTAATGATGGTTTATGGTCTGTTTATGGTGCTTAACGCCACTTTCAACAATATATCGTGGCGGTCAGTTTTATTGGTGTGGGAAACCGGAGAAAACCACCAACCTGTCACAAATCACCGACAAACTTTATCACATAATGTTGTATCGAGTATACCTCATCAGTTAATGACAATACATTATATAAAATGACAATATGAGCTAATAGTCAATGTAAACACATATCAATGGCGGGGAAAAAACATCCAACAACCAAAATTCACATGGCTGTCGCCTCTTAACATCAAACGTCTTTACTAATCATTTCCATCTTTTCTTCTGATGAGGTACTGACAATTGGGCTTTCTAAATTATTGCAATAAAAACGGTGTTTATTAGCAAGCGAGTTAGAAAATGTTTGAAGAAGATAGCAAAGGGGTAATCAAAAGCCGTAAATTAAAGAAGAACCTTACAAAAGCCAAAAAGAAAAAGACAAATATTGGTCAACAAAATACTACAGTCAAACCTGTATATAAAGGCCACTCATGAGAACCTGACAATATGGCCTTTATGAGCAGTTGCCCTTTATATACATATTAAAATTATATGCACTTAATTAATGGGAAAAATGAGACTGCCCTTTATAGACAGTGATTTGCTATATAGATGTGCCCTTTAAGACATGTTTGACTGTACATATTCTTTGCGTTAATCCGTAGATTTTGGTTTGACTGGACCTCTGATTGAAACTACGGTCTTCGACACTTTGGGGGAAACGCACTATTTATTGCACCGATGTTAATACCAACGAAATTAATATCAAATATCAATTACTATTTTAAGATCACTATGCTTGATGTAGTCCAACACATATTGTGCTGTGTTTTTGCTTTGTTTTTCTTCGTCGTGTATACCCTATATTGCCAGTTTCTCTGTATTGTTCATTTTTGATTGTCCCTTCGTTATTCTCTTATTTTTATTATCCACAGTCATCACTAAATGGTCTTGTGAAGACTAAAATACAAAAATAATATAAACACAACAAACCTTTCAATATGTAAAGCATCGTCGAATGTGTCTGGTAACTCTATATTTCTAGTTTCAGGCAATAAAAGTGATAGAAGACCAGCTGCTGTACCAACTGATCCAAAAATAACGAGAGGGAGAGCTACACCAAACTTAGAATCTATCAACACACCCTACAAATATCCATATGTTTATAATAAATGTTTCCATAGAGATATGGCTATTTTAATGTTAATGAAACCTTTGCAAAAAAAAACAACAACTCCGTAATCTACATGATTTTAAATATCTGATTAGTTAGTTCAATTTTAGCCACATTCCAGTATATGCATGCAACTGTATCAGTTGTCATTCAGGTTCGACAACTCAATGTTTAAAAATGACAGTTTATTTTTCGAGTTAAACAAGTGTGGACACAGAAGTGTGCTGTCCAAAAGGCAAGTGTGGATGTCAATATTTCATATTATTAACTTTAAATAAAAAAAAATCATGGACACAGAGGTTCTGGATTTTTTTTAATAAAAAACTAATCCTGGATTATCATTTTTGCTTAAAGTCCGCCAGTCCTGTGTTTTTATTTCAAATTTTCATCATAGCCCCCCTCCCCCTCCCAAGGGATATAAAATTGTATCATTAATAATAAATTAATAAATAATAAATTCAGATTTTCTATTTAAAATAAATCTCATATACAAAACCACTGATATTTGCTCAATTGTTAACGCTTTTGTTGCAACAAATTTTTATTTTTCTCTTTAAACTGTCAAAACATAACATTTATTTAACTGTAAAATTCACAAATGAAATTCACACCCCCCCTTTTCCCCTTTTTTTTGGTTTAAATCAATGATCAACAATATTCCAGAATCATACAAATGAATAAATATAACATAGATTTCTTTTACATGCATCTTTCTACCATGTGGAGTCAGTGTGTTTTAAATCGGCCATCCAATCAGGAAGCTCATTATTCTTGTCCAAGATAAAAATCGCTAATATTACCTGTGGGTGTTTCCCCACTTCAACTCGTAAATTTACATAGAAATCGGAGATATTTCGTCATAAAACTTCACACATGGTTTTGTCTATCATATTTCTTGAAGACAAACATAAAATGTTATTGCATTTATCAATATTTTATGAGTATCAACATTTTTTTCAACACGTATCTGTTTCTCGAAACAGCCGCCCGATTACAGTGACCCGTGACCCACATTAGCACGTTCCCCCAGTTTTTTTTGAATATATTGGAGGAAAATTGACATCATTGAATAGAATTGCAAAAATGTGGAATATCTGAGTGTACTGAATTTTAATAAACATGTGGGGAAACACTTGCTTGACCGCATTATGTCAATAATAGGAGAGATTTGGGCCTATAAACTAATTTAATTAATTTAACCCAAGCCACTTTTTTATTGAAGAGCATGTACCAAGTCAGAAGAGAATGGAGAGTGAGTGGTCAGGCCAAGCAAAAATATATGTGTGCTTAGGGTTTCCCTACCTACCCTATTTTGTTCCTCTCAAAAATGCCTACCCTAACATTTTATTGTCATTTTGGCTTAAGCACCGTTAAACTTTGGATTTTTTCCCCCATTAACTTAATGCAAAAATATTTTGAAGAAAAAAAATCCCTACCTACCTACCCTATTTTTTATAGGGATGAAACCATAAACACACATTTTTATGACCTCATGTACGTGTGTGTTAGGCGGTATCGATATTTTCGGTTTCTACGATTTTCCTGTTGGACTTTGGAACTAATCTGAAGGTGTGGCAAGCTTTAAAAATAAAATTATTAAGAAGAAAAAAATCAATTTAAAACTAATAAGGAGTATCAGGTCAGAAGTGATGCTTTAATAAAAGGACGACCAGGATAAAACCGAACATAAAGTACCCAATTAGGTATATTGTAGTAAATGAATGATCCGGATACGGAAAAAAAACAGTAAAAGATTACCAAGGTCAGAAGTGTTATTCCAGTTACGGAAACATTCCGAATATAAAAAGCTAACACGGAGTATCCAGTCATGATGTAATGTTCCACATGAAAAGCCCAATAACATTACAAACACAAAGATAATACAAAGGGAAACAAAACTCTCGATCAGGTAGTATCGAAGGGGTTAGGGTTATGGTGTATAACGCCACTTTCAAAAATATTGCAGTTATATCACGGTGGTCAGTTTTATTGGTGGAGGAAATCGGAGTACATGGAAAAAACTACCGCCCTGTCGCAAGTCACTGAAGAACTGTATCACATAATGTTGTATCGAATCGTCTCGAAGGTTCGAAGAATAAAACTACCAGTATATTGACGTACTAGTTTTCCTATGTAAGATGATGACATTGAACCAATTCTGGCTCCAGTGCTACACAACCCTAACATAGACGCACGTATAGCTGTAGGGAATACTTCTAATGTTATCAGGTAGATAACGAAAAATGCTGTTGTTACTCCTAATTTACCAACCATTGTTAAAGTTATTGTCAACCAATGTAATGCTGAAATTATTAATAAAATATGTTAATTTTGATGAAACGGATGATTATTATCTAATAATTTGCATTGTTTTTGTTTTGTTTGTTTGTTGTTTGCTTGTTTGTTGTTTGTTTTGTTGTTTTTTTGTGCGAGTTGAAACACATCCTGATTGCAATTCTGTAGTTATCCCCGAATCCTGATATCATATCCTAAACCGTGTAAGCATTGGTTTGTTATTTGTGATATACAATGTACAAATATTCCCTAGTTAGTTTCAGTCGCCAAGGATCCATTCATGTTTAATTTTGGTAATTACTTGTTTCAACAATCGGAAAATATATCCTGTTTATATGCTGTTTCTGACTGTAACATAATATAAGCCGCGAAAAAAAACACCATATTTTTGTTTACAGTTACTGTTTTAAATTCACAGGAAGCAATCCATTTTAATATTGCTTTTTTATATGTCACTGGTAAGAACAATTTAGAATGTTACTAATACCATTTTTGTTAATTATAATGACGGAATAATTGTTAGAGAAAACCGAAGAATGGACACAAACTATGACAACAAAATCGGTTACTAAATAACAATATTTGAATTATTGTCCAATTGCCCGCAATAAATATAAGCCATGCTAAGTTATGATTTTTTTGTGTGATTTAGTTTGCGTTGGTCTTGCAGAAAGTATACTCACATTTCCCGCCAAAAATTGACTTAAAAATTGTAGATAGACAAGCACAGCTCCCTATAATCATTGCAGGACAAAACAACATCTTTCTTGGAAATTTATCAGCAAATATACAAAAGAATACAGCAATAGTCTCTACAGTGGTTGAAATAGTATAATTTATATAGACATCTCCACCAAGATCACCCGTATTCATTGTAATCCCAAAATATATTAAACTAATTGAAAACCTGCAAAACAGAGAAATTCTACATCATAATTATATATATATATATTTAAAATCAAACAAATATATTCAAAATATAAATGATATATCAAGGTGGAAGCGGGAAAATGAAAATGTTCCATTTGAATGCATTTTAGGAATAATGCAGATAACGTAGATATCTGATTTACCTCATCTTTTTAGTTTTTTGTGTTGTCCTAATATGTGTCTTTACGTTCTGAGTTCCGTGTTGTGATGTCCGTTACGATTTCTGTATAAAATCGATGTTCGGTTCATCTTTACCTCCAGTTGTTTGTAGGAGGGCTCATGTATTTACGATATGTGTGTGTGTCTGCGTATTGTGGTCTCCAACACATATTGTGTTGTGTTTTTTATTTTGTTTTTCTTCGTCTTAGTACAAAGAGTTTTAAGATACCAAAGGGGCAATCAGAATCGGTATATCGAAGAAGAACAGACAACACAATGGCCAAAAGTCAAAGTACAAAAGGACAAACAACGATCTACAACACATACATATAAAACTAAAGATCGAGTAACACGAACCCCACTAAAAACCGGGGGTGAACTCAGGTGCTCCGGAAGGGTAAGCAGTTCCTGCTCCACTAGTGGTACCCGTTGTGTTAATCTAGATACAAATCCGGTAATACGTCGTGAATGAGGAAAGGACCGGGAAGTGTTTACGACAAGTGGAACATATCCGTGGTGATTTGTGAAACATATATTCCATAACGGTCAACCAAGTCATGGTGGCGACCGTAAACTTTTCGAAGTAATGACTTCAACTTTACCAAAAGGAATCATTGGTTCAGTAGCTTCCTTGTTAGCAGCAACCCTCTATCAAGGAAATCCTGATAGGAACCACAAGCTCTGGAATATCGTATCATCTATGTTGCCAGTTTCTCTGGATTGTCTATTTTTTATTGCCTCTTCGGTGTTCTTTAACGTTTATTTAGCGCGCATGCCTGGTTTCTCTAACAAACACATGGTCAACAGATTCATATTTGTTGCTATTTTGAACCTGCTACATAAATATACTTTGTTGGCTGGCCTGCAACACCATCAAAGACGCTTAACGAAACGGACCAGAGACGTTTATGAACTGATGCCACAATAATATATTTAACACCTTCCTCTTTAAAGTATCCCTTCCCCTTTTTAATATTTGACATGACTATTCTTAGTATATAAAACCAAGATATAGTGGCATGGCCAACGATAATCTTGACATTTAATGGTACCCCAGGATAAAATAAATTATCTACCGTTAGGAACCCATCAGAAATATAGATCGGCTGTTTTTACGTGACGAATCCAGTGCACAACTCGCCTCGTCCTAAGACTAGACGTAAATTAGTTTCTCGAGTTTAATGTATGGCAATATTCTACGCTGAAGACAACTTCCAACAGCAATATTTACCTAGGACTAAAAGTAAGTGGCCGATTACAAAACTAAATCTTGCGACAGTTATTTTTACCTTTGGCAATCAACATCCATCCATATGCCAAACGCAATTCGCGACAACCTTTTTACCAAGATAATGTATTGTTTGTAAACTTGTTTTCGTCATGAATATATCTGAAACATTGTTATCTTGAAAAATAATTAGAAACACAAGTGGTGTAAATATGGAAAGTTACCGTCCTAACTGCTTTGTTTTCTACCTTTTCGCACAAACAACTATAATAATTGTACTTACCAGTTAAAAAATAATATGACGAATCGTGTTATCATTCGCTTTGAGCTTACTATAATTTTCAACCCTTGTAAAATGGATATTCTATGTTCCCCCTTCGTACTGAAATCTGTTGGGCTAAACTCTACTCCAGACGACTTATTGTAATATGCTATTTTCTTTAAAATTTGCGTTGCTTCTTTTGTTCTGCCTTTTATCAGGAGCCATCTTGGCGATTCTGTTACAAATCTAAAAACCGAAACAAAACTTGAAATTTATATTTTGTATCCTGCAATTGGGTTATTTTTTGTCATAATAAATGGGTTGAAATAAACTGTTGCTTTATTATGGTCATAATAACACTTTTCACATTAGCCTAATAAAGCTATTAAGCCATACCCTATCATAATAACACTTTTCATATTAGCCTAATAACGCTATTAAGCCATACCCTATCATAATAACACTTTTCACATTAGCCTAATAAAGCTATTAAGCCATACCCTATCATAATAACACTTTTCACATTAGACTAATAAAGGTATTAAGCCATACCCTGTCATAATAACACTTTTCACATTAGACTAATAAAGCTATTAAGCCACGCCCCTTACAGGAACTATTATTGAGGTAGCAATGTAGTTTCCGTTATCTTTTTATTATTATCAAATTAAATAACATTTTTTCTGTAATTTTTATTGCAGGATAAATACAATATTTGTACATTTGTATATTGACATTAAATATAGAATGTATGTGGCTCCGCACGAAACGGATGGAAAAACTCGCTAAAGCTCGTTTTTCTCCCGTTTCTAAGCCTCGCCACATAAATTCTACATTTATCGTCAATACACCAATATTGTATATATGTTGGTACTATAATATTTTATAACAGCTGCTTATATTATTGAAGCGACACGTACTGGTCAGGTTTTTCAAGTCTATATGAATTATAGCTCTCAGTTGGATATCAATACCTTGTCTTTGCGGTTTTTGTATATTCCTGTAACTTTATTTGGAGCAAACGTAAAATGGTTTCAATTTGATCCATATTTTTCTTCGAAAGAGAAGCTCCTCTGATATTATTTATCATTATTAGATACTCTCCGATTATTGGTTGAAAATAATATCCATCCTCAAATGATATGTCCTTAATAATTAGCGTAGATAAAATGAAAAAGCAAAAAAAATAAATATCACACCGTCAGAACAGTTCCAAAATCAAGCCAGCATCGGTTAGTTACAGAGTAGATCGGTGTCAGAAATGACCTTCTTCGATTTACGGCTTCTGATTATCTCTTTGGTGTTTTCAAACATTTCTCATGGTATATAATTCGCCGATTCATTTCACGAATACAGCTGAAGAAACTCTTTAAACTGGATTTTGAATAATTATCATTCTTTTTAATGCTGACTTTTTAGCCACAATTTTGATGAATAATCTTTTGCATATTAATCATTTGTATATATGATGTAACCTGAATCATCACGGGTCCATAATTTCACTTGTTGACATTTACTATCCACGTCTAATATTAATGCATATGACAGAGAATATTTTCAATCCACCAATTCTGGGAAGCCCGGCATACCAGATAACAAAAAAATGAATAATAAGTCTTTTGTTCTTCAACTATCAGTTTTCCTCTACCCCTCTTAACAATTATGTCATGAGGTTTTATATAAAACGAAACATTAGAGAAAACCTAATAGGCAATGCAGAATGGACAATCCTGAAACACAAGATATATTAGGCACAAGACACAGAACGAAGACAAACAAGGAAAAAACAGAACATTTAGAAGACCCAACATTAAATTGGAGGTGAACACATGAGTTGGCGAAGAGTAAGCATTTCTGGGTTTTTGCTTGCTGGGGTACGTTTTGCTCATCTTTTTAGTTTTTCTGTGCTTTGTTTGCTTGTCTTCGTCCTTTGTCTGGTGTGCCCAATGTTGCCAGTTTCTCTGGATTGTCCATTCTTGATTACCCCATCGGTTTTCTCTAACGTTTATTTAAGATATATCCAACGATCGATAAAGAAAGTCAAGGACGATCCAAGCAAGGAACCTATCAAGTTAAATTCAGTACAGTGGTTTTCGGAGAAGACTGACACGCAAATATACGTACACAGACGACGGTTGTAAATATATGGTCGATATATACACTGTTACCGCATTTTTTAAATGAACGTGTGTCTTGTAAGAAGCAGAGACGGCTTACCCTTCGCGAACACACTGAATTCACCTCCGAATTGTTAGGTAGGGTCTGTGTTCCTCATCTTTTTAGTTTTTTGTGTTGTCCTATCACGTGTCCTTCCGTTGTGAGTTCTGTGTTGTGGTGTCCGATACGATTTCCACAACAACAACAAAACCTTTGTCTTTATCTCACGCTGTTTGTAGTATCATGTCTTATTTACCTTATTTGTGTTTGTCTTTATCTCACGCTGTTTGTAGTATCATGTCTTATTTACCTTATTTGTGTTTGTCTTTATCTCACGCTGTTTGTAGTAGGGCTCATGTCTTATTTACCTTATTTGTGTTTGTTTGTAGAAGGGCTCATGTCTTATTTACCTTATTTGTGTTTGTCTTTATCTCACGCTGTTTGTAGTAGGGCTCATGTCTTATTTACCTTATTTGTGTTTGCTTGCGTAAAGTGGTATCCAACACATATTGTGTTGTGTTTTTGCTTTGTTTTTCTTCGTCTTGTGTACCCTATGTTGTCAGTTTCTCTGAACTGTCAATGTTTGATTGCCCCTTCTGTATTCTCGTTTATTTACAAACAAAAATTAGATAAAGTTTGATAAAAATATGTGTGGGGGAAAGATCGGAGTGATCTACCTCATGCACAAACTAGACAATATACATATATATTAACTACAAAACTTTAACTGGAACAATACAATAGTAGGTATTGGTTACTATTTCCAGGACTCAGCCGATTAGGTAGACGCCAATATTGCCACTAACAGGATTACATGCTCCGTCCCTACCTAACAGGGTTACATGCTCCGTCCCTACCTAACAGGGTTACATGCTCCGTCCCTACCTAACAGGATTACATGCTCCGTCCCTACCTAACAGGGTTACATGCTCCGTCCCTACCTAACAGGGTTACATGCTCCGTCCCTACCTAACAGGGTTACATGCTCCGTCCCTACCTAACAGGATTACATGCTCCGTCCCTACCTAACAGGGTTACATGCTCCGTCCCTACCTAACAGGGTTACATGCTCCGTCCCTACCTAACAGGGTTACATGCTCCGTCCCTACCTAACAGGGTTACATGCTCCGTCCCTACCTAACAGGGTTACATGCTCCGTCCCTACCTAACAGGGTTACATGCTCCGTCCCTACCTAACAGGGTTACATGCTTCGTCCCTACCTAACAGGGTTACATGCTCCGTCCCTACCTAACAGGATTACATGCTCCGTCCCTACCTAACAGGGTTACATGCTCCGTCCCTACCTAACAGGGTTACATGCTCCGTCCCTACCTAACAGGGTTACATGCTCCGTCCCTACCTAACAGGATTACATGCTCCGTCCCTACCTAACAGGGTTACATGCTCCGTCCCTACCTAACAGGGTTACATGCTCCGTCCCTACCTAACAGGGTTACATGCTCCGTCCCTACCTAACAGGGTTACATGCTCCGTCCCTACCTAACAGGGTTACATGCTCCGTCCCTACCCAACTGTTCATACTTTGCAAGTCGCAGTCAAAAGTCGTTGACCGGTTGTTACTTCATTTGATATCTATATTTGTATTCCTCATTTGTATAGAATTTTATTTTAGTATATTCTTTAACTTGTCCCCGTAATTAATATGCATAAAATATTTGCAACGGGACATTAAACAATAAATCAATCAATCAATCAATCAATAATTTTGATAAATGCAATACATAACTAGAGCTGTCTTAACAGCATTATAGATACCCAAGCAAAGTAGTGCACTGGGGATCATACCTACACAACCACTCATATGTATAAAACTGTAAATATCGATAAAATTAAACATATATTTATTGTATTGATACTTCCAACAAAATCAGCATTTAAACATTAAAAAAAACATGCCGTACACAACATACATGATTAGTATGGGGGCTCCTATGCTCGTGGACATCCGGGAAACTTCCAAGCGTACCCATGCGATAAGACGGCGCTGTACATAACTATTTATCTATTTGTTTCTGTATACTTACGCAAATATGAAAAAGCAGAGGGCAATAGGGGCAGCTATGACAATAATTAACGTTTCCCAATCTCTGATGAAATAAGCATATATAAGTAGAACATACTGTCCAACACAGTATGACATATATATTGAAAACGAGGCCAACACTCTGTGTTTAGGATCTACTAATTCTGTCACTGAAAAAAAAAGAGATTTGTTATTATTTCGTATAATGAGTTATTGGTATTTTATCCATATAAACAGTTCTTAAATCATGTAATTATTATTCAATCTGAGGTTCTCCTCTCTTAGGAATAGCTTACCTAAGCCGATTTTGGCTATCGTGTTTAGATTCTTTGAGTTTTTCGCTCCCAAAGACTTTTAAATTATTTGGCTTTGAGCGTTCCTTGTTGAAGGTTATTCCCGAAACGCGTTGTGCCCACTTAATTTGATATCTACGTTTGTATTATATAACGATGGTATTGCAACTTGCACTTTCGTAACTTCGGGTGATTTTTCTGTATCCAATCATTCTCATTTTCATCATGCATTTTCAATTATATCTTAAAAAATATATTTCTTGCACAAAAATAGTTAGAAGAGATATCACGTCTTGAAATATTATATTTTTATCGGATACAATGGTCGCTGCTGACACTATTCTGACAAACATATTTTACACCTGTGTGACCCATACTAATGATTTCATTTTGAGGCTTGTGTTACGGATGAAGCATATCCTCTATCCGAACTATTTATGGTTTTCAGCGATCCAACACTAAAATACCCATGATCTTTGGATACTGCTTAGACGTGTATTATCATTTATTCTTTAGTATGAATCTGGTATAGCACTTGATTTAACCAGTTCCTATCAGGTACGATCCTGGATGACACACACTCACAAGAACATAATACTTAAATAAATTGGTTTTATACACACAAAACACTCTATTACATCTTAGGGCGCCTGATGTATGAAATAGATGCAGCGTAAGCACGTGATCATGTGTCATTATATTTTGCTATGGAAGTCGCCATGTTGATAAATTTGCATCAGACTAAACTTCGTATCAATTAAAAATTAATTATTTTCTAGTGATTAACACTTTCTACATAATCTAAGTAAATTGGATTATGCATCTATCTATCTCATGAAATAGACAAATTCATAATGAGTGGAAGAAAACGTCCTGCGCGGCATGATCCAAGTGATCCAATGCATTGGAACAAAGAACAATACATTCACCATCTTAAGGAAATGGGCATTTCCGTGAAATCTACTTGGCGACTAGACATGATTCGGCAATTGTACTTTGAGAATCACAAAAACACTCCACAAAGTGAAGGTGAAGCTCCTCAAGATACTATTAATATAAACGACAATACTAAAGTTAATAATCTCAATCATTATGTTTCACTGCCTCCTGAATGCCGAGAAGACCTTAAAATGTGGCATATTTTCCTCAAACAGTGGAATCGCGTATCTTTTTTCTACGATACATTGACTACTAGTTCTGACGACTTAGTCTTGTTCACAGATGCAGCTTCGACATTGAGATTTCGGGGATACTTCCAGGGAAGATGGTTTAGTAGCCCTTGGCCATCTGAGTTGAGCTATATAATGGATTCAGAAATGTCGATGGCTTTCCGAGAATTGTACCCTATTATCGTTGCGGCAGTGCTTTGGAATAAATATTGGATAAAAAAGTGAATAGTTTTTCACTGTGACAATGAATCGACTGTTCACTTAATAAACAAGGGGCGATCTAAGGTGCAGGATATTATGAAGCTAATGCGTAAACTCACTTGGCTAGCAGCAACAAACAATTTTACATTTTGAGTAAGCATATTCCGGGAGTTACACACGTCATAAGCGATGCACTTTCTCGATTTGATTTTCAGACGTTCCGGAAAGTAGCACCGGAAGCCGATGTCCAAGCGACAACCTGTCCTCACTACTCACTCGTAATGTGGAATTAACTTTAAACAACACTAGCACCAAGAACCCGTACACAATATGAATGCGGTTATTCCGGCTATGTCACCTTTCTAAGCATGACTGGAGTACTTTGGACAAATTCATATATGCCTCCGTTAACCGAGGAATCACTTATTCATTTTGCTACACATTGCTTCAAAAACTTACACTTGAAATGTTCTATCAGTAAAATGTACATTTGTGGAATACGGTATAAATATCTAGAGTCCGGGAAAAAATCTGTATTTAGCAATGCATCTGACAAACTTTATCGGCTTGATACCCTATATAGAGGAATTCAGAAAAATGAGTCACATTCAACCAAACCTAGACTACCGATTACTTTCGGTTTACTTCTTGATATTTGTCATCTTTTGAGACAAAAGTATTTCACACCGTATACCGATATGCTCTTAGGAGCAACATGCGCTATGGCATATTTCGGCTTTCTACGTTGCGGTGAATTCACCATATTACATTCTTTCGACCCAGAATGCATTGTATGTATGGAAGATGTGCATTTCCATCAATACAGAGTGACTTTACATCTGAAAGCTTCTAAAACGGACCCTTTTCGTGAGGGTGTCGATATTCATTTATTTTCGTCAGGAGCTTCAGTTTGTCCCGTCATTTCTTTGGAACGTTATGTTGAATTTCGAAATAAAACATTTGAAAGGAATAATGATAAAGAACCATTCTTTGTAATGGAGATCGGGAGGGCGTTAACGAGAGATTATTTCATTTATTCACTAAAAAGGATACTCACATCATTAGGATACAATTCTGACATGTATAAAGGTCACAGCTTCAGAATTGGGGCGAGTACAACTGCAGGGTCAAAAATTGAAGACCATCTTATTCAGACTCTCGGATGTTGGAGTTCACTATGCTATACCCGTTATATTAGAACTTCTATGTCGACAATCAAGCAGGCCCAAAAAGCGTTACTCGATTGAATGGTTCAGTGCTAACACAGTGTTTTGGGCCATGATAAAATTCGGGTGTTAGTGCTATCGTTGTGCATTTCGTTACTGTCGAAGCACAATAATTGAGACATCATCAACTCAATTGTGTTTTTCATTTGTTCAAGTGATCCAAATGTAATCTACTGATCAATATTTTGCTTAATTGTCACTAACATCCAATCAGCTCACACTGTGCGGTGGGGCATAATAATCCCCGTATGAGCATCAGAAATAGAAAGAGTACACAATTGTATATTTTTATTTTGTGTGTTTTGTTTTTATTTTTAATCAATTGCTAGTAAACTGTTTATTGATAGTGACATAACTTTACAACTCGTGTTAATTATGTGTTTTAATTTCAACACAACTGGGAGCAATAAATAACAAGAACAATGGACAATAGTAACACATGGATGTTTGAATTAAATTCGTGTTGATAGAACGATAACTCATGATGTAAGACATGGGTATCAAATTTCATGCACCATAAAGTGTAATTAGAAACATTATATCTCAATGCATCATAAAGTGCAACAAGATATGATTATAATCTAACGATTATGGAAGTCTCACAAACCGGCCATTGACAATATCTACCCACATATCAAATTTTGATGATATCGGACAATGTTGAATTTTTACCCCCCATTTTTATGCGTGTTTTGGCAGCCATTTTGAAAATGGCAGACATCTTGAAAATTTTGAAAACCCAGAATTGCTCCTCTAATGGTGACCTATCACTATGTCAAAATTTATGTCTCTATCATTATCCAGTTAGAAGTTTCCCATAGGATTCTATAGTAATCCCCACCCCATTTGAACCCCCAAAATATGGCTTTGACCCCCTTTACCACAAATCTGAAAACTTTAGGATCAACTAGAAACATATATCTATAACTCCACCAAGTTTCATGAAATTCTGTCAGATAGTTCCTGAGATCTGCCGTGGACAAGTTCATGCTTCGCGGAAAGAAAGAATAAGAATAATAATAATAAAAATAAAAATAATAATAAGAAACGGAGGAAAAACAATAAGTCCCCAAAACCTTGCTTGGGAGACTTAATTAGAAACATTATATCTCAATGTAACATTCACCAGACACTCTCGCTGCTGATGTACTGGGTTGTCGACCCTGGCAATATGGCTGCCTGAAAATTTGTGAGGAGAAAAAATTGTCATTTCCCACGATTATACCAATTAGAAGTAAGCCGTAAAATAAGAAATTGATACAGATTTATTCATTTATGTTGCAATTCTCATAATCCGAAATGGAAAAGCTCCAGATAAAATCCACTCCCTTCCCGCCCTTCCAAGCTACACAAACGGACAGGTAAAGCAAAAAAATGCCTTTAAGAACAAATAGATTTATCGCTCTATGAACCAGGTGCGAAAATGTTGTCATTTCACACGAATATCGACCGAATACAACCGTGGATAAAAACTTTAAATGTGTTGTATTATGAAAATTTCGGTAAGGAAGAATCGGAATTCCGAGTGTTGTGGAGTGACGAGCCACCGGAATGGGTGGATCGCGAAAGTGCTGCAAATACTATATGCATTGAATAACACACCATTCACGAGAAACAAAATTCTTTATTATACAAACTAACTTTCTTTGTTACAACTGGCACAATTATAGTGCAAGGACAAAAGTACAAAAAGTTCAATGACCATTTCCAATTATTAACACAAATACTAGAACAAGTAATAGAGAAAAATATCTCAATAAATGCACATCGAAATACAACCACTGATGAAGCTCATATAGACACAGATTACAATAGTGAGACAAGTGAAACAGACACTCTAACTGAGAATGAGTTTGATCCCGACATTACTGTTGTTAAAAGTGCAGTGAATGAGTGTGATCACTTAACACCAACTCTGAACCAAACTTGGATATAGCTGATAAATATGTGGATGAACAACCTTATCAAACTAAAGCAGACAATAACAATAACACTGATTCTAAAACAGAAATGTCATCAGATGATGCCCATGATGCAGAGCTATCAATGCAGATGAATGAGAACTGTAAGTTCATTAATGAACGTCTCCAAATTGAAACAAGGAGGATTGAACACAGCCTTGCAGATGCAATTTCAAAAATTGAAAATAGCCAATCAACAAATATATGTATTATTTTATCTCGTGTCAATGAATGCAAATCACTTCTGAAGGATGTACATACATCGTTGAAATCTCAGATGTCAAAAAACAGATTGTCTGAGACTGTTCCAGAATTACACAGTAAAATCACAAATCTTGCAGAAGAAAAGCAGTCACTCCTGCTGAAATTACAAAATGAGGAAAGTAGTGCATTATTATGTAAAACGAGATATGAAGATGCACTAAAACACGAAAAAACCATGCTTGAAGAAACACGTACACAACTACGAAAACTTGTTTCTAGCACAAACAGTGAGCTAACTTTTATTTCAAACCGACTTGATGGAAAAAAACACCTCTGAGATTGCTGCTTTAACAGAGACAAATCAGAAACTGAAATAAGGGTAATAACAAAATTACCGAACTCCGAACAATCTTACAAAGGGAAAGTCAAAACTCATAAGTATGAAAACAGACAAAATCAGTCAACAACCGGAAAATTGTGAAAACCGTAATGACCCTGACTTGGTACAGGCATTTCTAAAGAAATGGTGGGTTGAATCAGATTATAAAGCGCCAAACCTCCCCCTTTCCTTACGGCTTAAAGTTTCCGGCTGTCACTATAACAGTATTTATAACAATACTTGAACAAAGCAGGTATAACAGTTGTCAAACCAGCACCAAACTCAGTGAAGTAAATGTCAAAGACACTTTTACGTCACACATTGATAAAACATATTTTTGACATTTTTGTTGACACCTTATCTTTATACATTTTCACTATATGAAAATCCATCGTTTATAATCTTTTCTGCAGAGACGGAATATATTTCGACAAGATCTTGGTATATGATCATAGCATGATTCAAGATGAAACACTATCCCTAAAGTCTCAGTTATCTGATGCTCTGGATGAACTGAGCCTTACCAAGTCAAAACTTGAACACCAGAAAATACAACCAGGGAATGTTGATATGTCCTACAAGCCTACTGTACAACATCTCATTGGTACATCAAATACCCATGGAATTGATAAAGAAAAGCTTACTACTATGGCTCATGCTACAAAATTCACAGCTTACACGCTAGACGAAACTAGGAAGTATTTATCGAAGCTTTCCCATCCCCCAGAAATTATGGCACTTCGTGTGTTAACAAATGACCACAAGTCAAAACCCCCACAAGAATGTGCGAAGGAATTAAGTGATATTGTCTCATCTACTCAACAAAAGTGGGGCTCATTGAAAATTATAGTTTCTCTTGCCACTCCAAGAAGTGATTCAATTATTCACAACACAAATGGTCAAATTATAAATGCCCTAGTGAAACAAAATCTATCGGCATTAAATGTTGTGCTTGCTGATCATAGCAATATGGCTGTGGGTGGAAACCCCATTCCTGGAATGTTGCAGGAAGATGGATATCATTTAAGCTATAAAGATATTGCGCAGTTAGTGAGCAACTTGAAAAGAGCCATTCATTCTCTATTAGGAGTGCCTATATCCAATAGAAGAAATGACCGCAGTCGCTCCCGCTCTAGGAGGGGTCGTGGTAGAGGCTTTAGAGGCGGTCGTGGAAGACATGCTTCTCCGAATTAACATACATGTATTAGATTTTCTAGTCTGTCAATACATTTTATGAATATATACTAGACTAGTCTTAAGTTTACTTTAATACATTGTTATTTGTACCTTCTCATTTAGAATCATTACTTATGAACAAAAGAATTGTAAAGATATTACAATTTTATTTCTTTCATAGCAAAGAAGTTTCATAATTTTACTATAATATGACTTTCTCGCCATTAAAAATGTGTTGTTGGAATGTTGGGGGACTCATTTCAAAAGGAGTTAATAAAACCAGTGACCCTTTATTTATTAAGTCAGTCGAAAAGTATAATATTGCTTTTTTGGTAGAGACCCATCAAGGATATAACTCTTCATTTGGAAATATTGGCACTTTCCACTATCATCTAATTTGCAGGCCCGTTACTAAATATAACAATAGCACGGCTGGTAATCGGCACAAGCAGAACAGTTGGTTCTGCAAAGAAATTCGTGAGGATAACTTCCGGTTTTGGTGGAGGAGAGTTCACGAAGACGCTTCGCAAGGTATGTACATGTCAAAAATTGAAATTTTCTTTTTTTACTGCTCGAATATTGCAAAATCAGAGAATGCTATGCTTTGGCGAATGCTTTCACGATTAGAAACATGCATAGTTTATTCTTGTATATGAAGTGTAACTCTCGCAAAATCAATCGTCCCACGAAAAACATGACGAAAATTGTGACACTCTTACATTTCTAAGTTGTTCTTGACAAAGATGCAAGTTAAATTTTCAATATTTTTTCATCATGGGAGTCTAAATGTAATCGGGGATAAATTCCGATTCGTCAGAAGTAAATTGAAGTCTAGATAAATCTACAAGCTGTCAATTTTCTCGTTTTCCTACTTGAGGAGATCGATTCTGATAGAGCACATTGCGAATGCATGAGGAGATTTGTTAGTTTTGTTAATTGTTTTCTGCAAAATTGTTAAATTGACACTTTTAAACACAAAACTGATAAATACTCTAATCAAAATAAACTATTCTCTGTCCACTTTCAGGAGATGCCAGGATTCAAGGGAAAGAGGAAAAGGGGACTGACATTGACTCTTTACCCATTTCGATATAGATTGCCTGTATCATTCACCGCCAAGGAAACGAACAAAAACAAGTAGCAGTACACCAAATTTAAAATCCCCATCAATCAGGACACCAAGTTTATTTAAAAAAATCTCTTTCAATTTCAAAATATTTATATCCTTTCAAACGGGTTTACACATCTATTCGGCGCAACCTTTTTACTAAAGACGACGGAAACTTCACCGCAGATCTACACAAGTTATAATATTACATGATTTCAGCACATACATAGGTCTAACGTAAATAAACATTCACTTTGTGCTAGTAGTAATGAATAAATTAAACACAAGATGTCAATTAAACTATGGACATATCCTTAAAATCTGTAAAGCGCTTTACATCTTGTAACCACTACTAACAGAGATTTTTTTTATTTACAAGTGTGTACACATAACACACTACATAATAGGAAATAAGGGTAATAACAAAATTACCGAACTCCGAACAATCTAACAAAGGGAAAGTCAAAACTCATAAGTATATAAACAGACAAAATCAGTCAACAACCGGAAAATTGTGAAAACGTAATGATCCTGACTTGACACAAGCATTTCTAAAGAAATGGTGGGTTGAATCAGATTTTAAAGCGCCAAACCCCCCCCCCCCTCCCTCTTTCACTACGGCTTAAAGTTTCCGGCTGTCACTATAACAGTATTTACAACAATACTTGAACAAAACAGGTAAAACAGTTGTCAAATCAGCGCCAAATGTCAAAAACACTTTTACGTCACACATTGATAAAAAAAATATTTTTGACATTTTTGTTGAAACCTTATCTTTATACATTTTCACTATATGAAAATCCATCGTTTATAATCTTTTCTGCAGAGACGGAATATATTTCGACAAGATCTTGGTATCGGAATATAACCTTTTTAAGAGATCGAATAAGGCGAATCTTTTTATAGCCCTGGTCCAGTAGCCTGTTTCTCAGATGAAGATGACGTTTCAGGAAATCAGAATAATTGCTACTGGCCCTTGCATAACGAATCAATTGCGAGATGTAAACACCATATGCAGGAGAAGCTGTTATATTGCTGCACATATTTGGAAAATTTATGATCTTAAAATTGAAGTCGTCCCGTTTATCATAAATTTTAGTACTGTCGTCAAATTTACCACAAATTAATATTATTCTCAACTGTATGATATTTAATTTAGAGTGTATCATTTGTATTAGAAATTATAAAGATATGATTCACATTAAGTTTAAATATTCTTGATTATAAAATTATCTTACAGTGCATTTTCAATTTTTTCCAATGTAAGGGAAGTTAATCTTGTGTATCCAATACACAATGGAAGTTGTCACAAACAACAAATGATCAATAATGACAAGTTAAATCATGGGAAATCGCAGTTACAATTATGAATTGGTTCCTAAAATGAAATGTTTCTTTCTAGGTGGACAGCCCATGAACAATGAAATATTACTTTTATACTTTTAAAAACCCGACGAGAAGAAGGGCATCAGTTCGTGAATTTATTACCAGACAGACATGCAAAATTTGTGATTATACAGTGGATTACATGTGTCCTACCAAAACTAGCAAATCTCCTCGTGCATTCGCAATGTGCTCTTTCAGAACCGATCTCCTCAAGTAGGAAAACGAGAAAATTGACAGTTTGTAGATTTATCTAGACTTCAATTTATTTCTGACGAATCGGAATTTATCCCCGATTACATTTAGACTCCCATGATGAAAAAAATATTGAAAATTTAACTTGCATCTTTGTCAAGAACAACTTAGAAATGTAAGAGTGTCACAATTTTCGTCATGTTTTTCGTGGGACGATTGATTTTGCGAGAGTTACACTTCATATACAAGAATAAACTATGCATGTTTCTAATCGTGAAAGCATTCGCCACAGCATAGCATTCTCTGATTTTGCAATATTCAACCAGTAAAAAAGAAAATTTCAATTTTTGACATGTACATACCTTGCGAAGCGTCTTCGTGAACTCTCCTCCACCAAAACCGGAAGTTATCCTCACGAATTTCTTTGCAGAACCAACTGTTCTGCTTGTGCCGATTACCAGCCGTGTGGCATTGCAATTTTAAGAAAACCACATGTAAGAAATCATGTTAAAATTTTACAAAACACTAACCGAAACTTTCAGTGGGTTAAATTAGATAAACGGTTCTTTGGATTTCAAAAAGACCTATGTATATGTGTTGTATACTTCCCCCTGCTATGTCTTCATATACAAAAAGTCTTGATGTAGATAGTTTTGCCTGTATTGAAAGTGATATTACAAGGAAGTTTGGAGATGCCAATATTCTAATCTGTGGAGATTGTAATGCAAGAATAGGAACTAATCCTGATTATATTTTGCAAAATGACAACACATTTCTTCCTTTATTCCAATCATATCCAGTTGACCAAAGCATTACAAAACGTAAAAGTAGGGTTATGAAAATTGATACAAGAGAAAAGGAATTATTAGATTTGTGTATCTCCCATCAATTACGATACATAATGGTAGGAAACTAGGTGACATACAGGGTAATTATACTTGTCATACACATAACGGTGCAAGTGTGGTTGATTATAATATGACGTCCTTCAAACGCTTTGAGTCCAAAGCCATGGTAAAAATAATATTACCTACACCCATTGTAATTTATGACGTCATCGACAATTTATAACGATATTTTAACAATTTTTACATATTAGAATCGAAATAATTCATAGAAGCCATATGTATATATTGTTTTTACCACGAGTAGGCCTTTATGTCAGCTTTTTACCCCTCGCCAACGCTCGGGGAAAAACTTCGTGACATAAAGGTCTACCCGTGGTAAAAACAATATATACATATGGCTTCCATGAATTATTTCTTAATTATACTGTTGTGTTAGAGGATGCCCTGAAAAATATTTTATATTTTAAAATATCAGAGTTTAATCCAACTTTGTCAGATTGTCATTGTAAGCTAGAATGGGAGATGTCTGCAAGTTATAGTTTAACTCCTACATCTAGTGAGGAATGTAGTATGCATCCAATTCCGTTAAGATACATATGGTCAGAAAATTCTACCTCTGCATTTCAAGGAGCATTGTCTTCTAGTGCATTACAATTAAAAATTGACAATTTTCCTAAAAAAAATATTCTGATTCCCAATGTTGCTGAAATAATCTGATTCAGAGTTTTTGTCATATAACCTAATGTTAAATTCTGCGACAAAAAAAATAAATATTCTAACTCTCGTGTTGTCCGAAAAAAAATAATTCTGAACGAAACAAAAATCCCCCCCCCCCCCCTGCAAGTTAAATGGTCGGTCCCTTACATGAGCTTGACACACTTAATGAAGGTAACCAAAAAATGTACTGGAAAATGATTAATGAATTACAAAAAAAACCCAGACAGATTCTGATAATAATAATTGTATTTCCCCCACCAGATGGTTGAAACATTTTCAGAGTTTAAATGAGGGGAAGGAACATTTTAAGTCTAGAATAAAAGATTTAGAAGATAAACTTAAAAGATTGGAAGGCACAAACTGTTTTAATGAGCTTGACTTCCAAATATCTTTGGACGAGATTGCAAATGCAATTTAAAAAATTAAGCTGAACAAATCTTCTGGCTTAGATAATGTTACAAATAACATGATTAAATTTAGTCAATCTACACTCTTAAAATGTTTAAAAAAATATTTAATTCCTGTTTGAGCTTAGGAATATATCCAGAAGCCTGGGAAGAGGGTTATATAACACCCCTTTATAAAACAAATGATATTTCGGATCCAAGTATAAACTACCGGAGACTGACTACTACAAGTTCCATTGGCAAATTATTTAATCGTGTTTTAAATGCACGACTTGATACATTCTTGATTAAGTAGAACGTTATAGACGAGTGTCAAATTGAGCTTAGAAAGAAAGCCAGAACTTCTGATGACATTTTTGTTCTGAAGACCATCATTGATAAGTATTGTGTAGCAGGCAATAACAAGTTATATTCCTGTTTTGTTGATTTCCAGAAGGCATACGATACTGTAATTCACACTGGTATCAAACTGAAACTTTTAAATATTGGTGTTGGATCTCTTTTTTTATAATATTATTAAAAACATGTATTCAGTGAGTAAATCATGTATAAAGGTTAACAGTGAAATTTCTGATAGTTTTCTTTTTAAAATAGGTGATAAACAGGGTGATAATCTGAATCCCAATCTCTTTAAAATTTTTATTAATGACCTACCAAGATATTTACAGTCTTCCGGTAATGCAGTATTACTAAATGATTGACCAGTGAACTGTCTGATGTATGCTGATGACATAGTTTTGTTATCGACATCTCCTCAGGGTCTCCAGAACAAACTAGATATACTAAAGCAATACTGTAATGACTGGTGTTTAACAGTCAATACTAATAAAACCAAAGTATTAATTTTTAATAAGGCAGGGAAACATATCAAGCACACCTTTAACTTCAATGATACCCAACGTGAATGTGTGAATCGATACAAATACCTTGGTATTCATTTTTGTGCATCGGGGTTCTTTTATTTTGCACAGGAAGAACTTTACAAAAAAGCATTAAAAGCCTGCTTTAAATTCTCAAAAGTCCAATTGTCACTGAATCCAACAATCAAGACAAGTATGCATGTTTTCGATCATATTATTAAACCAATTCTCTTGTATGGCTGTGAAGTGTGGGGCATTCTTAATCCATTCACCTCTAAGTTTAGGAACACTTTATTGAACTTTAGTAGAATTTTTGACAAACTTCCTGCAGAAAAATTGCATCAAAAGTTCTGTAAATATATACTTGGGGTTCCCTCAAGAACAAGCAATACAGCTGTGTTGTCAGAATTGGGTAGATTCCCCATATATTTCAACATAGTCAAAGCCCTAGTTAAATATTATTACAGACTAAAAAACATTCAGTCAGATTTTCCAGTTTTACATGATGCTTCTGAGGAATCTAAGATCCTGTCACATTCAAATAAACCCTTATGGTATGCCTCTATCAATTACATATTCAAAATAATCAAGACCTATAAGTCAGGGAACGATGACAACATGCATGCTGGTGGTAAATTGGTGCAAAATTATTTTTTACATAGAGGAAACAGAATTTACAGGCACAAGCTAATGGTAAATTATGCTCTTATGTTCTTTTCAAAAGTAATTTTGGGTGTGAAAAATATTTGTCTGTAATAAATAACATTGAAATAAGGAAACACTTTACAAGACTTCGTTAATCAGCACATTCTCTAAAGATTGAGAAGGGTAGGCATCAGTGTATTCCTCGGCATAATAGAACATGTCCCAGATGCTCAAGCAATGAAGTTGAAGATGAATTACATTTTCTTCTTACTTGCAGTGCTTTACATAATGAGAGAGAAAGTTTGATTCAATGCATTACTGATAACTGTATAAATTTCATAAAATTATCTAATAAGGATAAATTTATTTGGCTAATGAATAATGAAAATAAGCATATCCTGGTTACTTTATGTAGTTATATAAAAAATATTGAAAGATGTGGTTAATTTTTGTTCACTTTCACATATTGATTGTAGCACTGGGGCATGTGCTGGAGGCTGTATCAGTTCCCATATAGTGTACATTGTAACTTGTATAATCTTTATACCTGAAGCATCATAAATGTACTAAACATGTAATTGTAACCACAAACAGGAGAATGTCCTTTTGCACCTGCCCTTGGTGACCGTTGCATCTGGGTAACTTATATTCTTACTTGCCCCTTTGCACTGATCACAAGGAGGACTAATTATATAGAGATATGTTTCTCCTTTGGGTTCCTTTTTTAAAATATATATGGTAATGCATATATATATAATTGTTTTATGTGTATGTGTATGCATGTATGTGTGTGTGTATGTATGTGTATGCATATGTGTATGCATATGTATATGTATATATATATATATATGTATGTATGTATATGTGTGTATGTATGTATATATATACGTCTGAAGTGTGTAAGTGTATATATGTGTATATGTATGTATGTAGATATGTATATGTGTATGTATATGTGTGTGCATATATATATATATATATATATATATATATATATATATATATATATATATATATATATATATATATATATATATATATACGAGACAAGGTAACACTACGATAATTGAAGCTCCTTTTTTAGGGAGTGGATGTGGTCGAGTGGTCTAGGGCGCTGGACGTAAGGCTAAGCGAATGGTGCTGCAGTGTATCAATGGTGTGAGTTCAAATCCCGTCGAGGGAAGAACAAAATTTTGACAGTTCTAAAATCTAATTCTAACACTTTGGTTTAATTTTCAGACGTATATATATATATGAATGAGTTTGGGTATTATACCGTTTTCAACAATATTTTGACAGTGCTATTTGGGTGATTTTCAAAAAAATGAAGACTTTGTGTGACATAGAGGGTGAAATTTCAAATTGGACAAATTGACATAATCTTGGTCGTAAAATAATGTCAATATGATATATTTTTCAGATTCAGTTGCACAGTGCAATATATGAAGACATAAAAAAAAATCAACTTTTATTGGCAGCAAAGTGTTAAAATGATAACAAATACAGACTTACTTCCTCAGAAGTATCATTTTCTTTTGGTATGGTAAAAGACCTAAATGTATTTCCATTTGATAATGATGTGAAAAAGGCACATTTTGGTACCAAACTTTGTATATATCATGAGAAAACAGTTTCAGTATATCAAAGAAACACTATTTTTACTGTATATTTTAAGAAATCTGGTAATTAAAGTTTTCATACAAGCATAAAAAATATGATCTAATGAGGCTTAATAGTTGTAAATCAATTATTTATATATGCCTAATAAATATAACAAAAGTTAAGTTAAGTTGATCATTGGTGGTATAAACTAGAGGTAACCAAATGAAAATACTGTCCATTTTTTGATGTTTTGTCACACTCCTGACACATTTTTCTAATAGATAAATACACCAAATATCAAGCTAAATGCAATCATTGTTGGTCACAATAACTTTTTTAAGTAGTAGTACATAATCTATTTTGACTGAAAAAAGGTTTCCCTTGAATATATTTCATTTTTGCATTGCTATGATGTTATTTCAATCATATTTTATCATATTCTAAGTTATCCTATCATAATTATAAAAAATGACAACTCAATTTTCAACCATTTATACATCTTTTCAAGAGTATAGTGCTTATTGAGAATTAAATAATTCCCCAAGACAATTACAAGCAGTTTTATGGAGGCTATATGCTTACAAAATAATCTATTTCTTAAATAAAATTGTCATACTCCTGACTGCCTCTCGAAAATAAACCTGTCGAGCTGAAAATAATATAACCAACTTATTCTTGCCAAACTAAAAGTTATATTTCTGCAAAAGCTTATATTTCTTACAGTTAACAGTAAATATTAAAAGAAGATTCAAAATTATTTGTCCTTTAGGAATTTATCTCATCAAAAATGGTTAAAATGGATTTGAAATTTATTAAAACTAGCAATAGATCATCTTTTCTTAGTATAAAATTACTTTTTAGTGGTTTTCAAATTAGTTTCCCCATGTTTCTCAATAAATTATTCTGCAAAAAAACTTCCTACTGCAATTGCAATCGACATTTAATGTTTTTATGTCAGGAGTGTGACATATTACTGTTGAATGAAAAATTATCGATAAATTTTCAAAAATGCTATATCAAAAGAATGAAAATGTTTTATGAAAGGCAAGATATATTAAAGTAAGTATTCTGTTTATCTAAATCAACATACATCAATTTTTCATTTAGAAAAAATCCATCTTTTCACATGTTTTAAAAAAATATAACCCTTTATCATCACTTATTATGAGAAAGGTGTCATGCAATATACAAAAATACTATAATTATTACTTATTGTTTATATGTGATTAAATTGAAAACATTGTGAAAATTTGTATAAGCATGTTTTTATTTTATTTTTATTTAAAAGATATGCCTATTAAAAGTGTCACACTCCTGACATTAGTTATTTTGATTTCCTAGCTATGATATGTCATATATCAGAGCTATTTCCAACTTTTTTCTTTGATTGGGTCTGGAGCTTTTAGAAAATAAAGAAAATTGTGCACTATTAAAGCATTTAACATAGTACTATACAACTAAGATAAAATGTCACACTCCTGACGTTTTTTGTGTCTCTCCTTATGCAAGCCCAATTTTACAACTATCATATTCATCCAGTCTAATACTACTAAATTATTATAACTAATGTTTTTTTACAACATATTTTGACTTTTCTGAACTAATTAGTCTCAACAATGAAAAACTATTAAGGTTTGATTTGACATTTGTACAATTTTCCAATTTAAATTTATTCACGTACACCAATTTAAGAAATATAATAATTTTTTGTCCCATAATCATAGGGTCACAAAACATCTAGATATTTGAAGTAAAATAGTACGAAATTATAGAGTACCATCTTTCTTTAATATATTTTTTACTATATTTTTTTTATCATCAAGGTAAGTTGAGGCAATTTAAAGTTCGTCACGCTAAAACGTCAAACTCCTGACAAATTTGACCAGTTTTTAGAGAATAATTTTTTAAGCGGAAGAGCAATCTCCATAACACTTTGCATGAAAAAAACTGTTACCATTGTGCTTGTATTACGATATTTACCTTTCTTTCATATCATTTAATATTCAAATTATTCTCTGAAAATGAAAGTCTTCATTTTTTTGAAAATCACCCATTTGAAACATTTACCAATAATGTCTCATTTTTATATTTATTTCTAATTTAACATTTATTTAAATGTGTAGCCCTATTGTGTATTTATTTTATTGTTATTGTACTTTTATTTATATGTAGGATTTCCATTCTTTTATGCATGTAGTTTCATATGTGCATCTTCTGGTTCTTTTGTGCCGTACATGGACCGTCAAAACCTTTTTTGAAATTGTAAAGTCGCTATATTGTTTCGAGATTTTATTTAATTAGACATTGATAAAGTCCCTCGGTGGGACGAAAATTTGTCATTCAACGAAGTGTTTAATTCGTTATCACTTTGTTTTGTGTACTTGGTGTTGTTTTACAAACCATTTTAGACGTTTATAATTGTTTTACTTGTATAGTATCGTTAGATTGATCGTTGACTGGTTTTGCAGACGTTGTATATATAAATATATATGTGTATGTGTATGTATGTGTGTATATGCATGTATATATATGTATGTATATGTATATATGTGTGTGTATGTATGTATATATGTATATGTATGTATATATATGTAGTGTCCAATTATATATGTCTATGTGAGTGGAGGGTATGTTTGTATATGTATGCTTACATTTGTATGTATGCATATGCAGATAAGTATGTGTGTATATATATATGTATATGTATTATATATGGGTGTATTGTATGTATGTATTTGTGTGTGTTTATATAAGTGTATATTTGGCCACACATTTATGTTCCTCCTCCTCCTACTGGATGAATGTCCTTTAGCACCGGCCCTTGGTGACTTCTGCACCTAGACAACTACAAATTATACATGTACTTGTGTATATGCCTTTATGCCACGGGGAGGTTCATCTAAATATAAAACATGTAGTATCTTTTTGAATTGATGCATGGATGGGGACTGTTGCAGCTTCTGGTAATAATCAACTACCTTGTCCTCTTTATTGAGTATGCTTATCAGACACTTGTTGTCTGTCCTATGTTATATAGGTATCATCTAATATTATTGTTATATTTTTTTATTTTTTTATTTTATTGTTAAATTGTATTGTGTGTATACATTACACATTGTATCCATATACTTAATCATTGTAATGATTTTGCCCTTAATGGGTCCTTGATTGGAAATAAACACATTTGTATTTGTACTATTATCAAATGAATTTAAACACTTGTGCTAATTAGTGAAAAACTAGTTCATTTAGAAGCAGATGGTAAATACGTTTATATTTACAACTAATCGTCGAGTACTTTATAGGTTACTTCGACACTTCATGATGCTTTGTTAAATGTCATATAACATGTATAACGAGTTAATCAAGTTATATATCGCATGCCTTTCGTAATTCTCTTTACATAAAGTGTGTCTTCATTTGGGGTTCAGTTCGGTAATTTTGTTATTACCTTTATCTCCTATAGTCATTAGTCATCAACTGATTTGGCATTTTTTCGTTTATTTTAACTCAAATTCCCCAAATTCGATGGGTAAGTTATTGATGACTTAGTTGCTTGTCGCAGTAAATGACACTTTGGCACGAGTCTTGGTTAGCATACAGACAAGACACCTGTCAAAGGTTTCATGACCCTAGCTAATAACTGATCACTGTCCTAAGTCAATCTGCCGTCAGTCCATGCATGGACTTTCACCACTGACGTTTATGGTCTACATGCTTGTAGTCATAAATAGGGCCAGCGTTCATCAGTCAGTTCAAGCATGGGGGAGATTCAACAACATGCAGTTCAAGCATAAACTCGGGTGTTTGATTGATATAATTCCCAAGCTTGGAAATTAATCAATCGTTATGCGATCAAAAGCTGTGACAACAACCGAGACAGCTATATCCCAAATGATGTTTATTATATTATTATGTTTTGATATGTATTATGTATGTAGTTTCTATCTTATATCTTAATAAACATATATCTCTGTTTTGTTGTGTATAAATTATTGTTCGTGTGTGTATTTTTATATTTCAACAAGTGTGGACACAGAAATGTGCTGTCCAAAAGGCAAGTGTTGATGTCAATATTTCATATTATTAACTTTTAAAAAAAAAATTCATGGACACAGCGGTCCTGGACTTTTTTTTAATAAAAAACTAATCCTGGATTATTATTTTTGCTTAAAGTCCGGTCCTGTGTTTTTATTTCAAATTTTCATCATAGCCCCCCCCCCCCCCCCCCCCTCCCAAGGGATATAAAATTGTATCATTAATAATAAATTAATAAATAATAAATTCAGATTTTCTATTTAAAATAAATCTCATTTACAAAACCACTGATATTTGTTCAATTTTTAACGCTGATTTAAGCTTTAGTCGCAAAATTTTTTTATTTTTCTCTTTAAACTGTCGAAACATAACATTTATTTAACTGTAAAATTCACAAATAAAATTCACCCCATCCCCCCTTTTGTCCACTTTTTCTTGTTTAAATCAATGATCAACAATACTCCAGAATAAAACAAACGAATAAATATAACATAGATTTCTTTTACATGCATCTTTTTACCATGCGGAGTCAGTGTGTTTTAAATCGGTCATCCAATCAGGACGCTCATTATTCTTGTCCAAGATAAAAATACATCGCTAAAATTACCTGTGGGTGTTTCCCCACTTCAACTCGTAAATTTACATAGAAATCGGAGATATTTCGTCATAAAACTTCACACATGGTTTTGTCTATCATATTTCTTGAAGACAAGCATAAAATTGTATTGCATTTATCAATATTTTATGAGTATCAACAGTTTTTTCAACACCGTATCTGTTTCTCGATACAGCCGCCCGGTTACAGTGACCCGTGACCCAGATTAGCACGTTCCAGCATTTTTTTCTTAATAATGTTGTTTAAATATTAATTTTACGTTCGTGGTGTAATTGTACACCTTATAGACGTTTAATGATATTTTGTCTTGTAAGTACGATATCGTTCTTCAATCTTCCATTGATTGATTGGTGTTTAACGACAACTTTAGCAGTATTTCAGCTATATCGTGGCGTCTTCAATCTTCCAAGACCAACGTAAATATATATTTGAAGAAAATGCGATTTTACGTTTCTGAAAGAAATCGTTTTGCATTGCAGTGGCAACGTCAATATTTATAGGGCCACGATATAACTGAAATATTGTTGAAAGTCTCGTTAAACACCATAAACCAACCAACCAGCTATTCACAGGGGACACAATTTCACAGTTCCTAAAAGAAATCTTTTTGCATTTTAAGAAGTGGAAGTTTGATTTAGTTCTACTCTCTAAGTTTGATTTAGTTCTACTCTCTAAGTTTGATTTAGTTTTACTCTCTAAGTTTGATTTAGTTCTACTCTCTAAGTTTGATTTAGTTCTACTCTCTAAGTTTGATTTAGTTCTACTCTCTAAGTTTGATTTAGTTCTACTATCTAAGTTTGATTTAGTTCTACTCTCTAAGTTTGATTTAGTTCTACTCTCTAAGTTTGATTTAGTTCTACTCTCTAAGTTTGATTTAGTTCTACTCTCTATGTTTGATTTAGTTCTACTATCTAAGTTTGATTTAGTTCTACTCTCTAAGTTTGATTTAGTTCTACTCTCTAAGTTTGATTTAGTTCTACTATCTAAGTTTGATTTAGTTCTACTCTCTAAGTTTGATTTAGTTCTACTCTCTAAGTTTGATTTAGTTCTACTCTCTAAGTTTGATTTAGTTCTACTATCTAAGTTTGATTTAGTTCTACTCTCTAAGTTTGATTTAGTTCTACTCTCTAAGTTTGATTTAGTTCTACTCTCTAAGTTTGATTTAGTTCTACTATCTAAGTTTGATTTAGTTCTACTCTCTATGTTTGATTTAGTTCTACTCTCTAAGTTTGATTTAGTTCTACTCTCTAAGTTTGATTTAGTTCTACTCTCTAAGTTTGATTTAGTTCTACTCTCTAAGTTTGATTTAGTTCTACTCTCTAAGTTTGATTTAGTTCTACTCTCTAAGTTTGATTTAGTTCTACTCTCTAAGTTTGATTTAGTTCTACTCTCTAAGTTTGATTTAGTTCTACTCTCTAAGTTTGATTTAGTTCTACTCTCTAAGTTTGATTTAGTTCTACTCTCTAAGTTTGATTTAGTTCTAATCTCTAAGTTTGATTTAGTTCTACTCTCTAAGTTTGATTTAGTTCTACTCTCTAAGTTTGAATTAGTTCTACTCTCTAAGTAACTAGTTTGGTACATATAGTGTCTTAATTTCATATTTTCGTGTTTAATTAAAATTGTTTAATAAAAATTTCACGCCACGAAATGGCTGCAATGCTGCGAAAGATGGCATATATCAACAACAAAAAAATAATATAAACCCTTCCGGAGCACATGAGTTCACCCCGGTTGTAGTGGTGTTCGTGTTACTCCATCTTTAGCTTTATGTGTAATGTTTTGTAAATCATTGTTTGTCCTTGTGTCCTTTTTCGTTTGGTCATTGTGTTGTCTGTCCTTCTTCGATTTACAGATTCTGATTAACCTTTTGGTATCTTCAAACTCTTTTTTACTAAATAATCAAATCAACTTTATACAAATTACCAATGGTAAATGGTACGACATAGGTTATGTTACTGCCCATTGCGTTCAGGAATTCGCACATAGCTACCAGTAAAAGATTAGGCATCCATGGCCGAATGAAATTAGGAACAATCAAGAAGAAAATCCCGACCATCAATACTGGTTTCCTTCCCCATCTGTAAAGAAAACAAAAATACATGGAAATAAAGGATAAAGCAATCTAAATATATAAAAAATAAAATAAAACCTAAATACAAATATATGTAAATAAATAACAATAATAAAAAAAAATCAATCTAAATAGAAATGCATGGCAATAAAACAAACATTCTAAATAAAAACACATGGAAATAAAACAACAACAAGCTGAGTAACCACATGCATTCTCTAGCACAGCATGCATTCTCTATCACAGCATGCGCTCAGAAAAGAACACATAGTCATCACAACATTCATAATGATTACACTTGTTACTCTTTTGATAACACATTAATCGAACAACCTATTACAATATTGTATCATCGGTTAATGCCCAATGGTATAAATAACCATACAAATAACGTAGAAGGGAGATAGAGCTTGTCGACCACTTATGACATTCATTTTGTTTTTAGATATTCTTTTAATCTCTAAAAAATCAAATGTTAAACATGCAAAGAAAGAACAAACGAAACTCTGCCCGAGAATGTTGTTCTCCTCTGGATACTGTAATAAAATAAAGAGTTTTTCCTTTAAATATCGAAGGTAGATGTAATAATAAAATCACTGGGGGCAGATGTCCGATCGGGGGTATAATTAACTTGTACCATGATTCTTTGATTGACGCACAATGATTAGCTTTTAATATTTTAGAGCTAAGGTCTTCGACGAATTTGTCTTTATCTAATGTCAAAGTATGCATGTTATCCGATTACATTTGACAACATTACAGCTAGGACAGTGATGTCCGGTTAAGAACAAATCTTTGCGACAAAAGAGATGATTTCACTTTTCCAATTGTGAACTTTCCATTTATATGTAGCAACATGCTAGCACCACCTGCACGTGGAGTATATCTCTCTCGGTTGATACGATATTCCAGAGATTGTGACTCCTATCATGACTTCGTTGATATAGTGTTTATGCCTACAAGGAATCTATTGAACCAAGGGTTCCTAGTGGTTAAGCTGAAGTAATCACTTCGAACGTTTTATTGTCGCCATCATAACTTGCTCAATCGTTATAGAATATCTGTTTCCCAAAACACCACGAAAATGTTATGTTTGTCGTAATCATTATGCCTTCCGGTCCTAATTCATGACTTACCACCTGGTTTGTATGATACCAAAGTGGATAGCAGAAGCCGTAAATCGAAGAAAGACAGGCAATGCAATGGCCATAAGACAGGCAATGCAATGGCCAAAAGACAGACAATGCAATAGCCAAAAGACAGGAAATGCAATGGCCAAAAGACAAAAATGACAAAAGAGCAAACAATGTCTAAAACGTGATAATTATTGTTACGTACAATTGAAACATTCGATGTTATATCATATTATAATATGACGTCTATAAAACGGCACACACGATAATACTCAACAACTCTATATTTAGCGCAAGTGCAGCACACAACAAATATGGCTGTTCCATCTGTCTCCCGCTGTGAAATTACCGTGACGACCGAGTGTAAACAAACAAAACACCGGCATATAACGTATTTTTAAAGTCCTTAAAATAAAAATCCCCCTCCCCCAGTTATAATAAATATTCTGTAACTAAGTATTTTTTTTTCATTTGCTTTGAAAATTTACATTTGGGGATCCCAGTACGCACATATACATTCCATTGATATGTATTGTATGTGTCGGCCATGAATAACAAAATGCACTATTCCACTAATCTTGTTTTCCTACGTATACATTGATAACTAGACGGTGATGTAATTAAGTTACTGATATTTTCCAATTTGATGGCATTTTGAATTTTGCTACTCAAACAAGTAAAATGCTCACAAAATCGTAAAATAAATCAGTAGCTTGTCACTCGTCGCAACTTCGGCTGATTCCGTACCTTCATCATACCTCGTCCGTATTACGATAGTTCCCATTGGAACTACTTTCGGAAATCTTCAATGAAGGAGGTATTAAAATAATTTCACTTTCGAATATTCGTCCAATAATAATATATTTTCATTCGTCGCAATGTCGGCTGATTCCGTACCTTCATCAAAGACCAATATTTGTCAAAGCAAACTCATCTATTGTCGCCATTTTAGAACTTATTCGCGGTGCGCAATGTTTGATTGAAGTGATACGGTCTTCCGGCGAAGAAATGTGACGCGTAGACGCATATCAAATACCATATTACAGCCGAGGTATTGAGGGAGAGAAGCGGACTCACCCGAGGTTTGCCGATTGACTAGCTTGTGTCAATCAGCGTCCCTTGTAAACAACGTCACAGGATGACGATATATTACAAAAGTCAAAGTCGATAGATGGTTGTCTTAAGTATTTTTTCCGGAAATTTTTTTTATGTCAACAATACAAGCTTTTTTTTTCATTGACATTTATTTTTTTTATTTCATATCAAACAATAATTGTCGATTATTAATAACTGTTCAAGTGTTCGATATTATGTTTGACAACTCCGCTCCGCCATCTTGTTAGCGCTCGAAATGATGAACGAATGAACTCCGACTTTGTTTTAAATATTTGTACGCAGGAATTGTTCAATCGAATCTATGTTGGAAAATACGCAATAAATATGTTTTTTCATGTTAACATCCATATCTTTGTTTTAAAATATCTCGTTCAAATACATATAATTCAAAATCAATTCAAAATTTCCGAGGGAGGTAAATGGAACAGCCACCAAATGCCGTGTGTATACAGTTCACGAATGGTTAAACATTACCGTATTTGTCCTATTAGAATCGAAATAATTCATGGCAGGCATAGAGTTGTGCAAATTTATACATGGGCTGGACCTTTATATTCTTAGATTTTACCACTCGCTATCGCTCGGGGTAAAATTCGAATATAAAGGCCCAGCCAATGTGTAAATTTGCACAACTCTATGCCTGCCATGAATTATTTCTTAAGTATGGTAATCATTGTTACACACCTGAATCCTCCATTAATATATTATTTCGCTACATGACTGACATATGAAAGTTCTTTATAAATAGTCAACGTTATATTCAACTAGTTCCGCTTTGCTATGTTTTCATATATTTCCGGTTTGTTGGTCATTGTATTCTTCGCTCGATTACGACAAAACTATATTAGGATTTACAAATAATATTGCATGAATAGATTCGAAATATATTTTCTAAAATAATCTAAGGGGGAAAGGTCTGTGAACATGATTACAATACTCACCTGTCGCTAGCAATTCCACAAAAGATGGCGTTAAAAAATGTTCCAACAAACTGTGATAACAAAACATGACTGCGCATAAATTTGGCCTGACACACCATATTGAACTAAAATGAAACAATAAGTGGTTGCAAATTTGCTGCACACTTCCATGTGTGTTGTTGTTTTAAAATACAAATGCAAAAATGATGGTATTGAAAACATAGATGAAGGTAGCAAAGGATAGGTAAAACATACAATACTATTGCAATAAGATGGCAAACAATTCAATGCCCGACAACACGGTTTAGCATATACATGTACTACCATTATTGTATTGTAAGGAGAAAGAATATAATATTACAATCCAGAATAGGAAACAACACAATTGAAACAGTATTAAATAAACGTTAGAGAATACCTAAGGGGCAATCAAAAATGGACAATGCAGAGAAACTGGCAACATAGTGTACACAAGACGAAGAAAAACAAAACAGAAACACGACACAATATATGTTGGACACCACTATTCACAAACAAACACAAATAACGTAAATAAGACATGAGCCCTGCAACAAATAACTGGAGGTAAAGACGGACCAAAGAATATAGAACACAATATTACTATCTGGTTGAGGAAAACAGTTGCATATAAAATACCAAAGTAGCAACTGAAGGAGAATCTATATTTACTGCATAATAAACAGTCTAAATATCACAACACAACACAGAAACCTGAAAAGATGAGCAACGTGGACCCCTCCAAGCAATCGGGGTGGACCCAGGTGTTAGCAAATGGTAAGATGTACTGATTAAGTTTCTGTTTCGAGAGGATTGCGAAATAGGCGGGGGTGGGGCGGGGGGGGTGTTGGATGGGGTTTGTTTTTTGTTGTTTTGTTTGTTTGTTTGTTTGTTTGTTTTTGTTATGTTTTTATTAAATATTTCTACCAAAGGTGTTTCATTTACTATAACTTCATAATAAATAGTCGAACATTATCAATATCTCCCAAAATTTTAATTACTAAGTATGAAACAAATGATACCATAACTAAAGCATAGTGAGTCGACAACCAAGATGAAAATTAACTAGTGGAACAGGAACTGCCTACCCTTCCGGATCACCTGAGTTGACACCATGTTTTAGTGGGGTTCGTGTTACTCGATCTTTAGTTTTATGTGTATGTTTTGTAGATCGTTGTTTGTCCTTTTGTACTTTTTCTTTTTGCCATTGTGTTGTCTGTTCTTCTTCGATATACGGATTCTGACTACCTCTTTGGTATCTTCAGACTCTTCTTTCTGTAGACAGTGTAATCAGAGTGTGCCATGGGTTAAATTAGTAGCTTGAAATTTGTCAACAGACACAATTATTAACCAGCCGTAGCGTTGTAAATTATTTTTAAGCTTAAGCGTAAATAAAGTTTGATTTATGGTAAATGCTACTTCAAGTCGATAAATGCAACATGTTGGTATCTTTATCAATTAAATACAACAGTCGTATATCTCCGTTATTTTGGATGTTATTTGGTATGATATCAAATTATGTGAAGATACAACACCAATATTACTGGTATAAGGCGATCAAATTTACATAATTACATTTACAGTAGAAAGTTCCGAATGGCTTGACTGAGGATTGTATACAATGTATGTCCTTATAATTCTAAATTTTGGTAGCGTATTTTATTTTATTGTTTTAACTAAGGACCATATTGTGATGTACAATGTATGTCTCTTTAGAAACATTTTTCGCGTTTCTGTCATGTGATCATCTTTGTTTTAATTTATAGGGGTTAGTGTGAGGGTTATCATATTTAACGCCACTTTCAACAATATTTCGGTTATATCGTGGCGGTCAATTTTATTGGTGGAGGAAACCGGAGTACTCAGAGAAATCACCGACCTGTCACAAGTCACTGACAAACTTTATCACATAATGTTGCATCGAGTACACCTAGCCATGAACGGGGTTTCAACTCACAACTTTAGTGGTGATAGACACTGATTGCACAGGTAGTTGTAAATCCATCTACTATGCGATCATGACCACGACGGCCCCTTGAGCGTAAATAAGATAAAACAAATACGAAGTACAAAGAGGTCATCAGAAGCTGTAAAGCGAAGAACAGACAATACAATGACAAAAAAAAAGGATAAAAATACATGTATAAACATTGATTCACCACAATTCAGTAAAACTAAAGGTTGAACAGCATGAAGCCAACTAAAATCCGAAAGTGAACCCCGGTGCTTCGGAAGGGTAACAGGGCAATAATTAATGTTTTATAGCCAATTACAGATTAGTACTTTTTTCAATGATATTTTTGATGATACGGAAAGTAATTGTTATAACATATAAAAACGTCATGTTAGTTCTACGTTTGAAATGATAATTAAGTATGACTTAAACACATATTTAGCTTGAAAATAAAATATGTTCGAAAATATATAGTTGATAATTATATTCGACCTGTAGAAAACAATCGATATTATAGTATTATTACGTGATGTTGTTCATATTGGTCTAGTCATAGGTTCGAGGCCTGCTGTATTGGCCTGAGGCGCAGCCGAACGCCAATACAGCAGACCGAGGACCTATAACTAGGCCAATATGAAAAACATCACGTAATGATACCTTTATTAATTAACCAGTCCAATATCTTTCGGAATTTTTCCTTGCAATTGTAGAAATGTCTAACGGATTCCGATCTAGTTGTTATTGGACTGACTGGAATTGGGCCAATACGGAAAATACCGTATTGGACTGGTTTTTGCCGTATTGGCCCAATGAAAGTTTTTATATTGTATTGACAGATTTGATCATATAAAGGCTAATAAATCAAAGTTAATTAATAATAGCTAAAAGTCAGTGTTGGTTATTTGCCCTCAGGGCAAATACGGGGCAAATATTCGTATTTGCTCTCAAATATCCGAATTTGCCCTCATATATCCGTATTTGCCTCCGTATTCAACTTCCGGTATCTGCGCAGTGGTCTCAAAGATTATATGTCAAAGTACAAGGAAAGATATGCATAAAATCGTATTTCAATCAAATTAACACATTTCAACATATTGGAATAAATTTTAAATAACTTGAAACGGAATAATTAGCTCAAATATATACGTCGTGTTGAATAGGAATGTCCATTCAAATGTCAACGTCTTGGGTAGATTTTACAAACAGTTTCTATCGACATTGTTTGGTATATTTTTGAAACCAGATTTGAAACAAAAATATTTGCAAGTTGAACAAAGGCACTTTTAAGGATTTATTTTCGCAATTTGTCTGTTCATAGATCTTTTTTGCAATATAAAAGTCAATGATTGGAAAAGGTCAATGTAAAATATGTGATAAAAAGATTATGACATGAAATTTTCCATATGGTTCCTGGTATCAACCCCCCAGCTTCGCTGTCGGGCATGGTATGGGAGTCTCGAGCTAATACCAGGGCCGATATGGAAAATGTCAAGTAATAATATCTTAATATTTCATATCACGTAAGCGCTGAGATGATTCCAATTATCGCTAAGCGTTGTCATGGACGCACGTAGTAATATTGCTGTTTTCTAATATGACGTTATAATGACTTCACATTACCAAATCCTTGATAAACATCGAGGGTTGACATCAACCTGGATGTTTCCCTACACAGAGGGCCGTAATTGTTTTATTATATTTTTGCCAATGTTTTATGGGTTATCACCCTTGTGAGGAAAATTGGGTTGTTCGGCGGGGAACAATAGGGTTGTTTCCCGGCAGCGCAAATTTTTGCCAATGTTTTATAGCTTATCTCCCTTGTGGGAGAAAATTGGGTTGTTCGGCGGGGAACAATATACAATTACGGCCCTCTGTGTAGGGAAACATCCAGATTTGTCAACCTGAGGGGGAAGTTGTTTTTCCCGAGGGAAAACAACCCCCCCGAGGGTTGACAAATCTGGATGTTTCCTTACACAGAGGGTCGTAATTGTTTTATTATATTTTTGCCAATGTTTTTTTTAGGTTATCTCCCTTGTGGAGGAAAATTGGGTTGTTCGCGGGGAACAATATGGTTGTTTCCGGGCAGCGCAAATGTTTGCCAATGTTTTATAGGTTATCTCCCTTGTGGGGGAAAATTGGGTTGTTCGGCGGGGAACAATGTACAATTATTGCCTGCACTTAAGTTGAACAATTATGATGTTCACCGCAAGTGCAGGCAATACTTGATTTATTATACCGAAACTCTATTTACAATAATGTTGGATGCAATAAACACTTATTTGTGTGTTTTCATAAACTTCATATTTGTGTTTTTAACTTCCGGTCAAGATTGTAATTCCGGAATGCAAAAACGGATACATTTCCGGACAGACGTGGAACATTACATTTATCGACCATGTTTCCCTGGGGTACCAATTTTGTAAAAACATCACTTTTATTTTATATATAATATATAATGTAAGGTATAATAATAGGTGTTGTTCGACGGGGAACAATAGGTTGTTTCCCGGCAGCGCAAATTTTGGCAAAACATCTCAATTATTTTATTATCACATGACTAATTTAATCCAATCAAAATCTATCATATAAATTAAAATATAATAAACTATCATAGCGATAAAATAATTAAAGATGTTTTCTAAAACTCGTAATATCATAGCGATAAAATAATCAAAGATGTTTTCTAAAACTCGAGGACGTTTCTCAGTCATCTCTCATCTCAGGGGCTTCGCCCTTCGACCTTCGATGAGAGATGACTGAGAAACGTCATCTCGTTTTAGAAAAACATCGTTAATCACTTAATATAAAAGTAATAAGGCAATGTGGAAGTTTTACGAAAATTTGCTGACGAGGGAGACAATTCGGACAACAACCCAAGCATATATATTGTAGAGAGAGGCAATATGTTCTTCTTCATCTCACTGTCAGTTCGTCATTCAGATTTACTTCCGAGGGAATGAACGTTTCATTTTCGTTTATTTTCATTAGAAATTTGTATCTTTCCCCAACACATGTATAATAAATCGTAATAACGCACATAATATAATATTAAAATCAAATAAAGGTTCAAAATAATGACTTAAAACTTTTAAATTCACAATTAAGTCCTCTCTCCCGTTGAGGGGTTAGGGTTATGGTGTTTAACATCCCACTCAACAATATTTCAACTATTTCGTGGCGGTCAGTTTTACTGGTGGAGGAAACCGAAGAAAACCACCGACCTGCCGCAAGTCACTGACAAATTTTATCACTGACTTGCGGCTGGTCTGTGGTTTTCTCCGGATGCTCCGGATCTCCCCAACAATAAAACTGGCAGCCATGATATATAGCTAAAATATTGTCGAAAGTGTCGTTAAACACCATAATCCAACAACCCCCCTCCAAAAGATGGACATTAGAATTTACAAATTTTTCCCGTTGAAAACATACGTTGGTGACTTGTTGATTTCACAACGCAATGGAAAAAAAGATATGTTATCTTACTATGACAAACAGTGTTTGGCTCTCTCTTAAAACAGATATTAAAAGCTAGAAGAAAATAATACTAACTTTTGAAATGAGTGTAGATGTGTACACAGATGAATCGTAAATCCATTCATTGCACGGAATAGTTGTCTCATTTGTTGTTAAATAACACTGACTAGCGTTATAGATGCTGACATTGGAGGTTTCCAAACCTGTAGTAAGCGTTGAAAAACTATCATCTTGGACATCTGGTAATCTACATCTGTAATGAAAAATAAATGTTATTGAGGATGTAAATATGATTTGCTGTCATTTAAGTACACAGTACAACAAACAGCGAAATGCGATGCAAAGAAAACGTAGATACAGTGCTGTTCCATAATTTACCGGCAAAATCCAAGATGGCGGCATTCAAGCGTAACGGGTGTCACAATAAATTACACTGTTGTATTTCATCCTGGGGAATAAATAAACATCTATTTTATGACAATGTATTTTTAAACCTTCTATTTTTAAAATAAGACCGGAAATAAACCTGTCGTCTGCTATGTTAGGGCAAAAAGTTGATATTTTCATCATGGTTGGAAAACGTAAACAGTTGTCAAATGACATCAAAAATGTGATCGTAGAAATGCGTAAGAGTGGTCATAAAATACAGGAGATTGTAGATACCTTGAATATTCCTAGAGGAACGGTTTCGGATGTAGTTGTTCGTTTTAAGCGCAGATGATCAGTGGAAAACAAACCTCATACAGGACGTCATCGTTTGCTGGACGAGAGAGACACAAGGGGGCTTGTTAGGCTAGTTCGGAGCGATCGTAAGACCCCATTGAAGGACGTGACAACAAGATTTAATGAAAATAGAGAGAATCAGGTGTCTAAACGAACAGTTCAGCGTTTCTTGTATCAAGAAGGATACAACAGCCGATTTGTACAGAAGAAAGTCAGGATCAGAGAGGTTAACAGGAAAAAGCGTGTGACATGGGCGTGTGAAATGGGCCCGATAAAAGCTTCATTGGAGAATTGAAGGTCAGTGGGACAGAGTTATATTTTCAGACGAAAGTCAGGTGGTCGTTGGAAACAATAATCGGATTTATATTTGGCGGAAAAAGGACGAGGCCGAGTCCAGAGATTGTGTTTGTCCACCGGCCCAGAGAAAACTTTCGGTCATGATCTGGGGATGCATATCACACTACGGTGTGGGGACAATTACGACAGTGAATGGCACGATAAATAGACATAAATACATTGAAATTCTCGAGGACAACTTATGGCCTGTGATTGGGAGACATTTTCCAGAGCAGGACTGTTTATTTCAGGACGACAACGCTCCCATACATCGGGCAAACGACGTTAAAAACTGTAAGGAAGAGAACCATATAAATTGCCTCGAGTGGCCTGCACAGTCACCCGATTTAAACGTAATCGAGAACGTGTGGCTAAGACTGAAAATGCTAATTATCGCCCTTGCAAGTTCGATAAGCTTCCGAGAATGAAATACCCATATATAGTGTACGGTCCAAACAACAAGGTTGGACACTATCAGAAAACAGGTACATTTAGTAACATTTCTTATTGTAATTTCTCTGTATATGTAAAACAGGTACATTTAGTAACATTTCTTATTGTAATTTCTCTGTATATGTAAAACAGGTACATTTAGTAACATTTCTTATTGTAATTTCTCTGTATATGTAAAACAAGTACATTTAGTAACATTTCTTATTGTAATTTCTCTGTATATGTAAAACAGGTACATTTAGTAACATTTCTTATTGTAATTTCTCTGTATATGTGCTACTCACTGTCAGTTTGAGAATGAAGCTATATTAGATCTGAACAAAAAGCAAAATCAATTCTTAAGTTCAATTCATTTCAACAATAAAGCATTCCACCGGGACCTGGCAGTAAAAATGGAAATATGCAAAACGATAACAATTCTTCATGTACTACAGCAGATGATATGTTTTTTACCAGAGAATTGGAAAATTAACAATTGGGAAATTAAGAAGCATCACGTTATTCATAAAGTGGATCCCAACTATAGATATTGTCAAATTCCAATTAGAAATATTTAACTTTTTCAGAAGAGTGTGAAGATACCAAAGGTGTAATCAGAAGCCGTAAATAGAAAATAAAGACAATACAATAACTAAACAAAAGGATTAACAATGATGTACAAAACACTACACGGAAAACTAAAGATTGAACAACATGAAACCCACTAAAATCCGAGGTGTGAACACGATTACTCCGGAAATGTAAGCAGTTCCTGCTCCACATGTGGCACCCATCATGTTAGTCACAGAAAAAGGAATATGTTTGATGGTAATCATTTATTTAGTCAAATGGCACTATGTTTAACTTTATCGCAAATACTGACAAGAATATAAAATAATAAAAGAATCCTAATAAACTGACAAGGAAAAGCACAATAATACGACGAGTTTAGTAAGTACTACATCAAGTCATTTCTGTTTAAAGTAAACAAAACTAAAATATGGGTAAGGGTTAGGATTATGGTGTTTAACGCCACTTTCAAATATATTTCAGTTATATTGTGGCTGTCAGTTTTTATTGGTGGAGAAAACCGGAGTACCCAGAGAAAACCACCGACCTGTCGTAGGTCACTGACAAACTTTATCACATAATGTTTGGTGTATCGAAATTTTGATAAAATATTTTGTTGTATTTTTGTTTTCATGTTATTCCTATTTATTTTCAGATCAGTATGCAGTTGCAGACAAGCTGGTGATCTCTATTAAGACGTTCGGAACTCCTTTAACATCTAAATGGAGTACTGTTGTCAACTAAAGCTCTTTACTTGTGCTAAATTTCTTAACTTTCATTTCACCTTCGAAAAACTATTTTTAAATGTTATAATAATTTGGAATTTTTTTCTTCTTTACCTTCAATAAAATATGAAAATTTACCAGTTATATTTGCTTTGTTAATTATTTAATCATATTTAATTGGTCATCTCCGTTGTTCAATGCAGTTAACAAAACAATCCCATACTATTTTATCCATAATATCTGATGTTGTTTGTTTGTTTGTTTGTTTGATGGTGTTTAATGTCACTTTCAAAACAATTTCAGTTAAATCGTGGCGGTCAGTTTTATTGGTGGAGGAAACCGGAGGATCCGAAGAATACCACCGACCTGTCGCAAGTCATTGACAAACTTTATCACATAATGTTGTACACCTCGACTTGATCGAGATTCGAACTCACAACCATAGTGGTGATAGGCGCTTATTGCATAGGTAAATCCAACTACCATGCGATCACGGCCACGAAAATATATCCGGATTATACAATACTAATTAGGGGCTGTCGTGGTAGTGATCCTAAGGTAGTTTAATTTCTATGTTGTGTAAGCGGGTCAGTGTTTTAATACAAATTTTCCCTTATTGAGTAAGAAGAGTTTGAAGATACCTAAGGGGTAATCAGAATTCGAAGATCGAAAAAGGACAGACAACACAATGGCCAAAAGAAAGAGGACTAAATGACAAACAGCGATCTACAAAATATACACATAAAACTAAAGATCGAGTAACACGAACCCCACTAAAAACCTGGGGTGAACTAAATTTTTCTGAAATGGAGTTAATTAATATAATTTTCATTTGTGATTAAATCCAAACTGAAATTATTTTGTTCTTTTTACCTTCTTATCAATGTCGACTGTTTGTTATTTGTCAGTAAATGAGTGAGTGTTTGTTATTTGTCAGTAAATCAGCGATGTTTAACGCCAAATGAGGTATTTGTAGCTATATCATGGTGAAAACAATCTATATTTTGATGAGAGGCAGATGGTGATACCCGCTTTGTACTAGATCAATACGATGAGTGATTTTTATAGTGCTAGCTCACTGAAACAACAGTCCACAGGTAGTCTGACATGTCGTTCCATTCGGACATATTATCCTTATTCCGAGCCAACCTGCCTTTGCTCTTACTCCCTATTGCTACGTGTTTAGCGGAGCAGTCCCATGTCCCAATTTTATAGTCTTTGGTTTGACCTGACGGGGGCTCGAACCAACAATCTACCGCATTTGAGGCAAGCATACTACCCATTACACCACCAGATGTGGTTGTCAGTAAATGAACTTCATATTGCGAATTCATTTATCAACATCGGGTATTGAAACGAGAAGTCCTTCTATATCATTTACTGTGGACCAAACGTGAAAGAGAAGACAAAGATACTCTTTCTGAACGGGTAAGGCTGTGGGATCGTTCATACAATTTAGAATTATATATATATACTTTACACTTTACGTTTTTATTTTCCCTATTTGTCTTTGTTAGCGCAGCCGGTCACTATTTTCGTATATGGACCGGTCACTATTTTAGTATATGGACCGCCAGGTACCTGCATTATTATTTTAGATAAAAAGTATAATATAGCAAATAATTCATGTCACTTCGGGTCTTATGGCAGCATATGGGCCGGTCCGTCACCAACAAAATAGTATATGGACCTCAGAAGCTTCGGCCCATATAATATTTTTTGGGTGACAGACCGGTCCATATACTGCCATATGACCCTCAGTGCCATGAACTATTTGCTATATAATGAGCTAATAAGCACTCGGGCAACATCGAACATCAAAGACCCAAATGTAACTAACCACATGTTTTACTTCCATGACAAGTATGTTGTTCCTCCAACAGACAATGTCTCTAACAATACCGTTTTCGTGTGTAAATTACGTTACATAGAGTGCTTGATAAAAGGAATTAGCTCTGTCAATTCACTTATCAACCTTACATATAACCCGACGACATTTAGAAAGTGGAAATCCTGTAAAATCATGGGTCGGTTTTGTGTTCCTGTGGAATTTCACCCAAAGAACTAAATCTCCTGCCACTCGACTGAATTGCTAAATTGCTAACACTTCCCGGAGCACACGAGTTCACCTAATTTTTTTTTTAGTGAGGTTCGTGTTGTCCAAACATCAGTTTTCTGTGGACTGTGGAGTGTTTCGTAGATCAATGTTTGTTCCTTTCCTTTTGCCCATTGTGGTGCCTGTCCTTCATAGATTTACGGCTGCTGATTCCCCTTTGGTATTTCCAAGCTTGTCTTGCAAAGTTGTCCTTAAACAGAGCGTTGTGTTGATGGGGTCTGTCAAATGCTCCATGAACCCTCTTTCCAAAGTGTTAACATATATCCTATCAGATATCAAAACTTGGCTTCAGAAGTGGTATGAAACAAGATCCTAGCTTCTCCTCGTGCAATAGCATTAAAATATTTGATTGTTCTACCCTCTAGGCAAATATTCCGCATTCAAAATTAAAAGACAGATTGAAAAAATTAAAAAGAATGACTAACGTAGAGGGAGAGAAAATCTTATTTTGTAATAAAAAAAAATCCACTGATTCGAATGTTCTTTGAAACTTGCATAATCAAACTGCTAGAGTTGTTGATTGACAACATACTTTTGCTATGTTTGCTGACGTGTTTTTCAACAGATTCCTATGGGTATTAACTGTGGTCCGATTCTTGTCGATTATGTTCCTTTATTCGTTTGGGGCAGACTTCATGCAAGGGGTTTTCGAGAAAAAAAATATATCTAGCCCGATTGTTTATTTTCACATTTCAGTATATAGAAGATGCCCTTTCACCAAGTAACTACCAATTTTCACAAATGACCACGGATAGATTCCACTTGTCGTAAACACTTCCCGGTCCTTTCCTCATTCATGACTTATCACCGGATTTGTAACTAGATTAACACGACGGGTGTCACTAGTGGAGCAGGAACTGCTTACCCTTCCGCAGCACCTGAGTTCACCCCCGGTTTTTAGTGGGGTTCGTGTTACTCGATCTTTAGTTTTATGTGTAATGGTTTGTATATCTTTGTCCTTTTGTCCTTTTTCTTTGGCCAATGTGTTGTCAGTTCTTCTTTGATTTACAGATTCTGATTACCTCTTTGGTATCTTCAAACTCTTCTTACATTCTAGTGCATAAATGTAAGTATTATATGTAGCTATGTTAATATATATATATATCATGTCTTAAAAGTATCTTAAATCTTTTTAGATTGCTGCATGCATTGCAATTGTTTTATTGTTTTATGTGTTCTGAGTGAATCTTAGTACCTGTTTGTTTGTGGTGAGATCATAATAAAATGTTGAATCTGAATCTACATAATATACAATTTTAATCAATCCAACCGCATCGGTGGTGTAATGGTTAGGGTGCTTGCCTCGAGTGCGGTAGATCATGGGTTCGAGTCCCGGTCGGGTCAAACCAAAGACTATGAAATTGGTTTTTGTTGCTTCTTCGCTAAGCACTCAGCGTTAAGGAGAAAGAGCAAATAATGGTTGGCTCGGAATTAGAATAATGTGTCCGAGTGGAGCGACATGTCTACCCGCGGACTGTTGTTTCAGTGAGCTAACACTATAAAAATCCAACTCAGCGGGTTGATTTAGAACAAAGCGGACCTCATCATCATCTCATTGAAAATTGACTTGTTCTCGCCATGATATAGCTGAAAAATTGCTGAATTGGCGTTAAACAATAATCACCCATTCACTCACTCACTCAATCAGTCTAATTAAAATAAGATCTACGCACTTGTTTACTATTTTCTATGGGTTGTTTAATTAACTTAAGCTATTTTAAGCTAATTAATGCTTGGACCATCCTATTTGTCGGGTTATGAATAACAATAGACTTAGTGGATTTAATTGAAAGTAGCGGGGATTTTTTTAGTTTTACCGATATTCGGCAGAGTAAACATTTTGCTGTAAAATAACAACAAATTAATACAGCTTAGTTGATACAGGTACAGACAAAAATGATAAGCTGATCAGGCCTGGTTTATTGTAATCTCAAACAAGATTGAATAATAAAATAAAGAGATTTTCAATTTCAAATGGGTTGTGAAATCGTTTCCGTATATTGTAACATTAGGGTAACGCACTAAGTTTGATATTTACGTTTTAATTTAGGCGGAACAACAGACGAGTGAATAGTCATGCAAAAGATACTATGGGGGAGCTAATGATGAAGGTATCCCCATAAAGTCAATAATTCAGTACAGGAGAACCACATCGGTGCTGTAATACCTAGCGTGCTCGCTTCGAGTGTGGTAGATCGTGGGTTTGAGCTCAAATCGGGTCAAACGAAAGACTATAACATTGGTATTTGTTGCTTCTCCTCTAAGTACGCAACATTAAGGAGAAAGAGCAATGACTGGTTGGCTAAGAATCAGGATAATGTGTCGGAGTGTGATGACATGTCTATCCGTGGACTGTTGTTTCAGTGAGCTAGCACTATAAAAATCCAACTAAGCGTGTTGGTCTAGAACAAAGCGGACCTCATCATCATTTCTTTGAAAATTAATTTGTTTTCGCCATGAAATTAACTGAAAAATGGCTGAGTTGGCGTTAACCAACAATCAATCAATCAATCAATCAACGATGATATTTTATTGTACATAAACAATAGGGTTGGACAGCAAGTTATACCAACTTATATGAAGTCCTCTCCTTACAAAGTATACACATGAAATAATGACAGCAAATCAAACCACTAACAATAGACATTTAAAATTTGACACTGATAAGAAGAGAGTAAGAATTATAGGTGAAAAATTGCTGACTTAGCCCTAAAATCATTTAGATTGATTTATAAATTTCCGAGCTTTTCCAAAAATTTTGGAATTGATATCATAGCTATCTTCATCGTTCCTAAAGAGTAAAGTTTCAATATTGATATTGATATCGTCACAATCACTAAGAATACTAATAATAATAACAATAGCACTGCCTGCTTGTTAGTTTCTAATGAATTGTATGAAAAGGACTTATTCGTTTCACATTTACCAGTGTCATCTAATATTGGTTTTGTTTTTCATGTTACCATCGATTTAACTACAAAACGATATCGATACCCAATCAAATATCCATTTCTCAAATAGCTATATATATCGTTTCCCTGGTTACGTAGATTATGTCTTTTCCTCTATAACAGACATAACTTTAACCTGACTTGACTATTAGTAACACGGCTGGTGTCTTATAAGAAATGGGGCCGTCGTGGCCGTGATCGTATAGTAGTTGGATTCACAACTACCTATGCAATCGGTGCCTATCACCACTAATGTTATCAGTTCGAATCCCACTCAGTCGAGGTGTACTCGATACACCATTATGTGATAAAGTTTGCCAGCGACTTGCGGTAGGTTGGTGGTTTTCTCCGGATACTCCGGTTTCCCCCACCAATAAGACTGACCGCCACGATATAGCTGAAATATTGTTGAAAGTTGAAAGTGGCTATAAAACCAACAAAACCAACCAATCTTATAAGAAACAGGAACCGTTTACCCTTCAGGGACACATAACAACTATAACTACCGCAGCCAATGAGAATCTAGGTCATGCCATGGATAAACCGTTTAATAGAATGCGAACCCTTAACTCCGTCTTTGCTCTATGTAAATATAATTATTTGTCATCAACCAATTAGATTCAAATACTTTATTCAAAAGCAATACTGCTTATAGAAATATACATACAATATACAATTATTCAATGCATGAGTGAAAATACATAATTATATAATTATGATACTACTAGGGAGCATGATAATATATATGCAATACAATAATACGAAATGAAATGAAATGAAATGAAACTAAGCGAAAATGACTAGAAACCTTTATATTCACATTCCATTTAGTTAATTTTGGGAAATTGTATTTCGTTTTATCCTAAGATTAAAGACGGTTTGATACCGTGGCTGCAACACTGTGGAACTATCTGCCAAATTGACTAATTAATATAAGGAACATTCAATCTGTGGATTCTTTCAAAAAGGACCTTAAAACGCATTTGTTCAGACAGACATACGGGGACTATTTATAACATTTAGGACGCCGCATTCGTTTTATGTGAGAACCAGCTGAATTTTAAGGGTATAATCTTATTTCGTTATGTAAAGATTTAAATTATTTTAGTATATTTTTTAAAAATGTTTTTGATTTTCGTATGTGTATTTTATCAATTTTTCCTATTTAATTTTTAGGGTATAATATTACTTTTAGGTGAAGAGTTAAGTATTTCTTTTAGATTTTTATCACTTTCTTTTAAAAAAAAAAAATTATATTTCTATTTTTTTTTTTCTACATCGAATTTTTAGTGTTTCAATCTTTTTTTCTTTTTATGCGATAGATTAAATTATCTTAGACTATTTATCATATATGTTTTTGATCCTCTCTCGTTTTACTGGTATAATCTATTTTTTCATTATCTTCGTCTCCATTGTAAATATGTTTTATAATTATGTTGACTGTATATACTAGTATAAAGCGCTTAGAGTAGTTTTATGATTATATAATGCGCTATACAAATATGTTATAATAATAATAATTAAATGAAATATTTGTTAAAAAAGTTAAAATTGTTAAATCAGTTTGATAGTTCATAAGTGCAGCACCAATTACACTAACTATCAGCTCGTTGAATGCGGTCAATAAGAAGTAGAAGTTGAAGACATATCACTTTGATGTGAGTAAAATTTCGTTGTGATCCTTCCTTGTATATGGGTCATTTCATGCGATCATTGCTACGGCCTTTGCGAGTAGGGATCAGTAGGCATAGTTCATCTGAGAGAATAGAAATAGAAATAGAAATACTTTATAAAACCAATTAAGGACCCTTGCGGGTTTATAATTTGATAATGATTACAATGATTAGAATACATAACACAAATTAAATTGATGAATTATGATAGTGATTTACCAGGAGGGAAGCAGATGACCAAGGGAGATAAAAAAATTAACTGTTATATATTATATGGATTATTCCCCTTTGTCCAATATTAGACACTTAATGAAATGGGTGTGGCTGATTCCCTCCTAGGAATGTAGACCTAGCAACTATATTAAATATGTATATTTATATAAAAAATAATAATAATAATAATAATTAATGCAAGGACTGACCATGTCTTGAGGAGCTATACATATAGATATGTATGTATATGTATAAAAGTATTTTCTCTATATGCTCACTGTTAGCAATTATATGATATGATCTTACACATTATATAATATCAATCTATCATGAAGAACCTCATCCATACAATTATTTATCTTTGAGTTATTCCCCTTTAACCCAGTCTCTATAGGAATGTAGTGAGCACGACACGTTTCTTGAATAATCTTTACCAGGTACGCTCATAATCAAAAGATTGAAAAGCCAAAGTCTTTGGGAACAATTAAACTAAAGGGCCGAAACAGGATAGCCAAAAGGTCATTTGTGCCTGGCTTTTTTTTTTTATTAATAATTACATTATTTAAGAACAGAGTTATCAATAAAAATGTAGATCTCGAATTTAATGAGCACGACTCGTTTCTGGAACAACCTTTATCAGGTATACGAAGTGAGTTAATGTATGTAAAAAACAGAACATACATACATTGTCGCCGAAATATAGAATTTATGTGTATGAGCTTAATAGAAACAGGAAGAAAAGCGAGTCTCTAGCGAGCGGCGAGTCTCTCCTGTTTTGAACCATATAATTTTTTTTTTTAAAAGAAAGTGATAAAAATCTAAAAGAAATAATTCAATCTTCACCTAAAAGTAATATTATACCCTAAAAATTAAATAGGAAAAATTGATAAAATACACATCCGAAAATCAAAAAAATTTAAAAAAAATATACTAAAATAATTTAAATCTTTACATAACGAAATAAGATTATACCCTTAAAATTCAGCTGGTTCTCACATAAAACGAATGCGGCGTCCTAAAAGTTATAAATAGTCCCCGTATGCCTGTCTGAACAAATGCGTTTTAAGGTCCTTTTTGAAAGAATCCACAGATTGAATGTTCCTTATATTAATTAGTCAATTTGGCAGATTGTTCCACAGTGTTGCAGCCGCTGTATCAAACCGTCTTTAATCTTAGGATAAAACTAAATACAATTTCCCAAAATTAACTAAATGGAATGTGAATATAAAGGTTTCTAGTCATTTTCGCTTAGTTTCATTTCATTTCATTTCATTTCGTATTATTGTATATATATTATCATGCTCCCTAGTAGTATCATAATTATATAATTATGTATTTTCACTCATGCATTGAATAATTGTATATTGTATGTATATTTCTATAAGCAGTATTGCTTTTGAATAAAGTATTTGAATCTAATTGGTTGATGACAAATAATTATATTTATATAGAGCAAAGACGGAGTTAAGGGTTTGCATTCTTTTAAACGGTTTATCCATGGCATGACCTAGATTCTCATTGGCTGCGGTAGTTATAGTTGTTATGTGTCCCTGAAGGGTAAACGGTTCCTGTTTCTTATAAGATTGGTTGGTTTTGTTGGTTTTATAGCCACTTTCAACTTTCAACAATATTTCAGCTATATCGTGGCGGTCAGTCTTATTGGTGGAGGAAACCGGAGTATCCGGAGAAAACCACCAACCTACCGCAAGTCGCTGGCAAACTTGATCCCATAATGGTGTATCGAGTACACCTCGACTGAGTGGGATTCGAACTGATAACATTAGTGGTGATAGGCACCGATTGCATAGGTAGTTGTGAATCCAACTACTATACGATCACGGCCACGACGGCCCCGTTTCTTATAAGACCCCAGCCGTGTTACTAATAGTCAAGTCAGGTTAAAGTTATGTCTGTTATAGAGGAAAAGACATAATCTACGTAACCAGGGAAACGATATATATAGCTATTTGAGAAATGGATATTTGATTGGGTATCGATATCGTTTTGTAGTTAAATCGATGGTAACATGAAAAACGAAACCAATATTAGATGACACTGGTAAATGTGAAACGAATAAGTCCTTTTCATACAATTCATTAGAAACTAACAAGCAGGCAGTGCTATTGTTATTATTATTAGTATTCTTAGTGATTGTGACGATATCAATATCAATATTGAAACTTTACTCTTTAGGAACGATGAAGATAGCTATGATATCAATTCCAAAATTTTTGGAAAAGCTCGGAAATTTATAAATCAATCTAAATGATTTTAGGGCTAAGTCAGCAATTTTTCACCTATAATTCTTACTCTCTTCTTATCAGTGTCAAATTTTAAATGTCCATTGTTTCTGGTTTGATTTGCTGACATTATTTCATGTGTATACTTTGTAAGGAGAGGACTTCATATAAGTTGGTATAACTTGCTGTCCAACCCTATTGTTAATGTACAATAAAATATCATCGTTGATTGATTGATTGATTGATTGATTGATTGATTGATTGTTGCTTAACGCCAACTCAGCCATTTTTCAGTTAATTTCATGGCGGAAACAAATTAATTTTCAAAGAAATGATGATGAGGTCCGCTTTGTTCTAGACCAACACGCTTAGTTGCATTTTTATAGTGCTAGCCCACTGAAACAACAGTCCACGGATAGACATGTCATCACACTCCGACACATTATCCTGATTCTTAGCCAACCAGTCATTGCTCTTTCTCCTTAATGTTGCGTACTTAGAGGAGAAGCAACAAATACCAATGGTATAGTCTTTCGTTTGACCCGATTTGAGCTCAAACCCACGATCTACCACACTCGAAGCGAGCACGCTAGGTATTACAGCACCGATGTGGTTCTCCTGTACTGAATTATTGACTTTATGGGGATACCTTCATCATTAGCTCCCCCATAGTATCTTTTGCATGACTATTCACTCGTCTGTTGTTCCGCCTTAATAAAAACGTAAATATCAAACTTAGTGCGTTACCCTAATGTTACAATATACGGAAACGATTTCACAACCCATTTGAAATTGAAAATCTCTTTATTTTATTATTTAATCTTGTTTGAGATTATAATAAACCAAGCCTGATCAGCTTATCATTTTTGTCTGTACCTGTATTAACTAAGCTGTATTAATTTGTTGTTATTTTACAGCAAAATGTTTACTCTGCCGAATATCGGTAAAACTAAAAAAATCCCCGCTACTTTCATTTAAATCCACTAAGTCTATTGTTATTCATAACCCGACAAATAGGATGGTCCAAGCGTTAATTAGCTTAAAATAGCTTAAATTAATTAAACAACCCATAGAAAATAGTAAACAAGTGCGTAGATCTTATTTTAATTAGACTGATTGAGTGAGTGAGTGATTCGGTGATTATTGTTTAACGCCAATTCAGCAATTTTTCAGCTATATCATGGCGAGAACAAGTCAATTTTCAATGAGATGATGATGAGGTCCGCTTTGTTCTAAATCAACCCGCTGAGTTGGATTTTTATAGTGTTAGCTCACTGAAACAACAGTCCGCGGGTAGACATGTCGCTCCACTCGGACACATTATCCTAATTCCGAGCCAACCATTATTTGCTCTTTCTCCTTAACGCTGAGTGCTTAGCGAAGAAGCAACACAAAACAATGTCATAGTCTTTGGTTTGACCCGACCGGGACTCGAACCCATGATCTACCACACTCGAGACAAGCACCCTAACCATTACACCACCGATGCGGTTAGATTGATTGAAATTGTAGATTATGTAGATTCAGATTCAACATTTTATTATGATCTCACCACATACAAACAGATACTAAGATTCACTAAGAACACACAAAACAATAAAACAATTGCAATGCATGCAGCAATACTTTTAAGACATGATATATATATAGTTTAGCACAACTACATATAATACTTACATTTACGCGCTAAAATGTAAGAGTTTGAAGATACCAAAGGGGTAATCAGAATCTGTAAATCAAAGAAGAACTGACAACACAATGGCCAAAAGATGGAGGACAAAAGGACAAAGATCTACAAACCATTACACATAAAACTAAAGATCGAGTAACACGAACCCCACTAAAAACCGCGGGTGGAGTCAGGTGCTGCGGAAGGGTAAGCAGTTCCTGCTCAACTAGTGACACCCGTCGTGTTAATCTAGTTACAAATCCGGTGATAATGAATGAGGAAAGGACCGGGAAGTGTTTACGACAAGTGGAATCTATCCGTGGTCATTTGTGAAAATGGGTAGTTACTTGGTGAAAGGACATCTTCTATATACTGAAATGTGAAAATAAACAATCGGGATAGATATATTTTTTTCTCGAAAACACCTTGCATGAAGTCTACCTCAAACGAATAAAGGAACAAATCGACAAGAATCGGACCACAGTTAGTACCCATAGGAATCTGTTGAAAAACACGCCAGCAAACATAGCAAAAATATGTTGTCAATCAACAACTCTAGCAGTTTGATTATGCAAGTTTCAAAGAACATTCGAATCAGTGGATTTTTTTTTATTACAAAATAAGATTTTCTCTCCCTCTACGTTAGTCATTCTTTTTAATTTTTTCAATCTGTCTTTTAATTTTAATGCGGAATATTTGCCTAGAGGGTAGAACAATCAAATATTTGTCTAGAGGGTAGAACAATCAAATATTTGTCTAGAGGGTAGAACAATCAAATATTTGTCTAGAGGGTAGAACAATCAAATATTTGTCTAGAGGGTAGAACAATCAAATATTTGTCCAGAGGGTAGAACAATCAAATATTTGTCTAGAGGGTAGAACAATCAAATATGTTAATGCTATTGCACGAGGAGAAGCTAGGATCTTGTTTCATACCACCTCTGAAGCCAAGTTTTGATATCTGATAGGATATATGTTAATACTTTGGAAAGAGGGTTCATGGAGCCCATCAACACAACGCTCTTTTTAAGGACAAGTTTGCAAGACAAGCTTGGAGATACCAAAGGGGAATCAGCAGCCGTAAATCTATGAAGGACAGGCACCACAATGACCAAAAGGAAAGGAACAAACATTGATCTACGAAACACTCCACAGTCCACAGAAAACTAAAGATTGGACAACACGAACCTCACTAAAAAAAATTAATAGGTGAACTCGTGTGCTCCGGAAGTGTTAGCAATTTAGCAATCCAGTCGAGTGGCAGGAGATTTAGTTCTTTGGGTGAAATTCCACAGGAACACACAACCGGCCCATGATTTTACAGGATTTCCACTTTCTAAATGTCGTCGGGTTATATGTAAGGTTGATAAGTGAATTGACAGAGCTAATTCCTTTTATCAAGCACTCTATGTAACGTAATTTACACACGAAAACGGTATTGTTAGAGACATTGTCTGTTGGAGGAACAACATAATTGTCATGGAAGTAAAACATGTGGTTAGTTACATTTGCGTCTTTGATGTTCGATGTTGCCCGAGTGCTTATTAGCTCATTATATAGCAAATAGTTCATGGCACTGAGGGTCATATGGCAGTATATGGACCGGTCTGTCACCCAAAAAATATTATATGGACCGAAGCTTCTGAGGTCCATATACTATTTTGTTGGTGACGGACCGGCCCATATGCTGCCATAAGACCCGAAGTGACATGAATTATTTGCTATATTATACTTTTTATCTAAAATAATAATGCAGGTACCTGGCCGGTCCATATACTAAAATAGTGACCGGTCCATATACGAAAATAGTGAACGGCTGCGCTAACAAAGACAAATAGGGGAAATAAAAACGTAAAGTGTAAAGTATATATATATAATTCTAAATTGTATGAACGACCCCACAGCCTTACTCGTTTAGAAAGAGTATCTTTGTCTTCTTTTTCTCGTTTGGTCCATAGTAAATGATATAGAAGGACTTCTCGTTTCAATACCCGATGTTGATAAATGAATTCGTAATAAGAAGTTCATTTACTGACAACCACATCTGGTGGTGTAATGGGTAGTATGCTTGCCTCGAATGCGGTAGATTGTTGGTTCGAGCCCCCGTCAGGTCAAATCAAAGACTATAAAATTGGGACACGGGACTGCTCCGCTAAACACGTAGCAATAGGGAGTAAGAGCAAAGACAGGTTGGCTCGGAATAAGGATAATATGTCCGAATGGAACGACATGTCAGACTACCTGTGGATTGTTGTTTCAGTGAGCTAGAACTATAAAAATCACTCATCGTATTGATCTAGTACAAAGCGGGTATCACCATCTGCCTCTCATCAAAATATAGCTTGTTTTCACCATGATATAGCTACAAATTCCTCATTTGGCGTTAAACATCACTGATTTACTGACAAATAGCAAACACTCACTCATTTACTGACAAATAACAAACAGTCGACATTGATAAGAAGGTAAAATGAACAAAATAATTTCAGTTTGGATTTAATCACAAATGAAAATTATATTAATTAACTCCATTTCGGAAAAATTTAGTTCACCCCCGGTTTTTAGTGGGGTTCGTGTTACTCGATCTTTAGTTTTATGTGTATGTTTTGTAGATCGTTGTTTGTCATTTTGTCCTTTTTCTTTTGGCCATTGTATTGTCTGTCATTTTTCGATCTTCGAATTCTGATTACCTCTTAGGTATCTTCAAACTCTTCTTAGTCAATAAGGGAAAATTTGTATTAAAACACTAACCCGCTAACACAACATAGAAATTCAACTACCTTAGGATCACTACCACGACAGCCCCTAATTAGTATTGTATAATTCGGATACATTTTCGTGGCCGTGATCGCATGGTAGTTGGATTTACAACTACCTATGCAATCAGCGCCTATCACCACTACGGTTGTGAGTTCGAATCTCGATCAAGTCGAGGTGTACAACATTATGTGATAAAGTTTGTCAATGACTTGCGACAGGTCGGTGGTATTCTTCGGATCCTCCGGTTTCCTCCACCAATAAAACTGACCGCCACGATTTAACTGAAATTGTTTTGAAAGTGACATTAAACACCATCAAACAAACAAACAAACAAACAACATCAGATATTATGGAAAAAATAGTATGTGATAGTTTTGTTAACTGCATTGAACAACGGAGATGACCAATTAAATATGATTAAATAATTAACAAAGCAAATATAACTGGTAAATTTCCATATTTTATTGAAGGTAAAGCAGAAAAAAATTCCAAATTATTATAACATTTAAAAATAGTTTTTCGAAGGTGAAATGAAAGTTAAGAAATTTAGCACAAGTAAAGAGCTTTAGTTGACAACAGTACTCCATTTAGATGTTAAAGGAGTTCCGAACGTCTTAATAGAGATCACCAGCTTGTCTGCAACTGCATACTGTCCTGAAAATACATAGGAAAAACATGAAAACAAAAATACAACAAAATATTTCATAAAAATTTCGATACACCAAACATTTTGTGATAGAGTTTGTCAGTGACCTACGACAGGTCGGTGGTTTTCTCTGGGTATTCCGGTTTCCTGAAATATATTTGAAAGTGGCGTTAAACACCATAATCCTAACCCTTACCCGTATTTTAGTTTTGTTTTACTTTAAACAGAAATGACTTGATGTAGTACTTACTAAACTCGTCGTATTATTGTGCTTTTTCTTGTCAGTTTATTAGGATTCTTTTATTATTTTATATTCTTGTCAGTATTTGCGATAAAGTTAAACATAGTGCCATTTGACTAAATAAATGATTACCATCAAACATATTCCTTTTTCTGTGACTAACATGATGGGTGCCACGTGTGAAGCAGGAACTGCTTACATTTCCGGAGTAAATGTACCTGTTTTACATATACAGAGAAATTACAATAAGAAATGTTACTAAATGTACCTGTTTTACATATACAGAGAAATTACAATAAGAAATGTTACTAAATGTACCTGTTTTACATATACAGAGAAATTACAATAAGAAATGTTACTAAATGTACCTGTTTTACATATACAGAGAAATTACAATAAGAAATGTTACTAAATGTACCTGTTTTCTGATAGTGTCCAACGTTGTTGTTTGGACCGAACACTATATATGGGTATTTCATTCTCGGAAGCTTATCGAACTTGCAAGGGCGATAATTAGCCACTGGTGTATCAACTACCATCAGCCATCCTTTATCATTGGGACATCCACCATAGTTACGATTTATATAGAAATGTCGATCAACCGATTTGTCCCTTAAATAACAGAAATAAGAAACATGAAGGTGAAGCTTTATTTTGATTTTTTTTAATTCATCGGCAGTGTTCAATACTTCAACTCTCTGCTGCAATCGTATTTTCAGTTTTAGCCTCACGTTCTCGATTACGTTTAAATAGGGTGACTGTGTAGGCCACTCGAGGCAATTTATATGGTTCTCTTCCTTATAGTTTTTAACGTCGTTTGTCGTCCTGAAATAAACAGTCCTGCTCTGGAAAATGTCTCCCAATCACAGGCCATAAGTTGTCCTCGAGAATTTCAATGTATTTATGTCTATTTATCGTGCCATTCACTGTCGTAATTGTCCCCACACCGTAATGTGATATTTTTTTTAAACCGTATAAAATACGATTTTATAATTAATTTGAAAAGTCTATTGTTTATTTTGTAGTCAAACGTTAATTTCTGTACCAAAATAACAGCTTTCAGAATAATTAGTTGTTCCATGGTGATTTTCTATGTGTCCGAACTCGGGGCGAAATGTCTATCCGCGGACTGTTGTTTCAGTGAGCTACCACTATGAAAATCCAACTGAGCTGTTAGTCTAGTACAAAGCGGACATCCTCATCATCTCATTGAAAATTAACTTGTTCTCTCCTTGATATAGCTGAAAAATCACTCACTCATTTACTCACAAGTCACAAGATAAGCATTTTACTAAAAATGAATTAAAATCTGATGAAAGATATTATGGCTCCTTTCAGTCGAGTTTATACCAGAAATCAAGAGATAGAGGAAATCCATCAGCGTACTATCTGAAGCCATTAATATTGTCATAATCAATTCCATGATTAGCATATTGCAACAACAAAATTAAATAAAAACATTCAAATCGGATAAAAAAAATAAACTGTATTTTGAAACTTCTCCCCTTTTTGTTCCCTGTTGTGTCAAAGACCGGTAATAGTTATACTCAATAGCTCTATATATTTTTCTGAAACGGGGTTTTCTAAAGGTTTAATTTTAATAATCTCATCAAAACAAATGAACAATAAATTATTTAGACTCGTATATAAAAGGAAACTCCATATTTTTCTCCTTTATGCCTTTTTTCTGTGGTGGATTTCCGATAAAAAAAACCATAAAAATTGTAGAGAACCACCTAATGAATATTCCAACTAAGTTTGGTTCCAATTGGCCTACTGGTTTCAGAGATAATCAACATGCAAAAGCTTACGACGAACAACGATGACGTCGAAGGACGCAAAATGATGACAATACCCCACATGACCCTTTGGGTCAGGTGAGGTTAAAATAAAGAAAGAAATTAGCATACCCAATAATAGAGAAGAAATTTGTTTTGGATGATTTTGACAAGTCGCTGTATGAGCTCTTGACCAGTCTCTGTTTATCAAACCAATTCATATTTGTTGATCCAGTGCCGTCAAACACAAACACCTTGACGACATCACCACCTTTTATAAGCTCTATTTTCACCTAATAATAATAATAATAATAATAATAATAAAACTCTACTTACAAAAGCATCATGTTAACTATCAGCTGATAATATGACTTTCAACAATATTTCAGCTACATCGTGACGGTCAGTTTTATTGGTGAGGAAACTGGAGTATCCAGAGAAAACCACCAACCTACCACAAATGACTGACAAACTTTTCTCACGCAATGTTGTATCAAGTGCACCTCGTCTGAGCGGGGTTCGAACTCACAACGTTAGTCATGGTATGCACTGATTGCATATATAGTTATAGATCCAACTACCAAACGATCACGAACATGACGGTCCCTCAGCTGATTAGATGTGGAATATACTGTGTAAGTTTCTATTACATCTTTTCTATTTAAAATTACCTATTCATAATTAACTTGTCGTTTTACAGTAACACGACGGGTGTCGCTAGTGGAGTAACTGCTTACCCCCCCCCCCCCCATCCCCCCGGAGAACCCGAGTTCACCCCTGGTTTTTAGTGGGGCCCGATCTTTAGTTTTCTTTGTAGTATTTTGTAGATCAATGTTCTTTTCTTTTTGCCATTTGTCCTTTGATTTACGTCTTCTTATTGTCCCTTGTTGTCTTCAAACTTGTCTTGTACATGTAATTATATATATATTTGTATATAACAGAATATCTATATAAATAAAAGTGGCGAAAAAAACACATGTTACCAACTTAACATTGATAAAAAAAAATTGGGAGTCAACGTACAACTATTTTTTTTGTTTTTTTTTAAATAAATTTGTGAAAACAAAAAATAATATGTTGAATAGTCATACTGCCACATAATAAAAAAATTTAAGGCAGCCACAAATTATGTATATACTAGTAGTATAACTTACCCTGACACATTACGGTGAAGCAAAATCTGGACTTTTTAAATTAAAACAATATAATTAGCTTTGGATTTTGAATTCAGCTTCGGTTTCAAGATTGAGTTTGAATTTATTTTTTTAAAGTTAGTTTTATTTATTTTCATTCTTTGTTTGCAGGATTTAATTCTAGTTTTTTAATCGTTCTGCATCGCAAAGCAAAAAAAAATCCACACAAAAAAGCCCCAACATTAATTAACTTAAAAAAAAACCAATAATTAAGATTGGTTGGTTAGTTTATGGTGCTTAACGCCACTTTAAACAATTTTTCAGTTATATCATAGAGGTCAGTTTTATTGGTGGAAGAAACCACTGAACAACCGTAGAAAACAACAGTCCTGTCGTAAGTCACTGATAAACTTTATCACATAAAGAAGGTAAATGATGAACTAATATACACGTTATGTGGACAATTCCTTCTTTCTTAAATGTTATTACTTTTGTTTACCTCATCAATCTTGTGACTGTTCCACTTGTTGATTAAAGAGCTTCTTAAATGTCCAGAAGAACAATCTTGGTGTGTTATTTCAGATTTATAATCAACTTTCTTGTACGCCCCCAGCATTGACTGTCCATTTCCAGAACAAGCAACAAATATAGTCTGCCACCCTTTATGAATGAAAAGAAGGTTTTAAGGGATAGTACCTGTAAGTTTGGTATTTTGTTTAAAAGTTTCTTTGCGTTGAAAGTTAATATGTACCTTCAAAACATGAGTATAAAACGTCGTTTGGCGAGATTCGACCAAAAACGTGTATTTTCGTTATTTTTGTGTGCAGCTTGTCTCCCAGTATCATTAGTTATGCATGTCCCAATTTCCGAATTACATGTGCAATGGTAATTTCTTAGCCATTTCAGCATTAGTTTTAACTCTCAGTACTTCCTTCAATTCAGTTCATTCAACAGTCATGTTGGTGGCTTAGGTAATTCTTGTTTTATTATAATTCGCCAAACCTTCTTTCCTGCTTCTTTTTCTAGCAGAATCAGTTAATATTTTCGTACGACCGCGTGCAACAGACACCCCCCGCAAAGAACAGACTTCGCGCATGCGTAGTATAAGGTCACATGAAGAGGGGCGTATTTTGTCGCTCAGACAGGAATTTATGATCGAAAACTAAAGAGATATGGAACAAGGACCCCATTCAAAACTGGGGTGAACCTGGGTTTTTGTGAAGGGAGCAGTTATTACTTCTAAACCTAAAGAGATATGGAACAAGGACCCCATTAAAAACTGGGGTGAACCTGGGTTCTTGTGAAGGGAGCAGTTATTACTTCTAAAACTAAAGAGATATGGAACAAGGACCCAATTAAAAACTGGGGTGAAACTGGGTTCTTGTGAAGGGTAGGCAGTTATTACTTCTAAAGAAAAAAGAGATATGGAACAAGGACCCCATTCACAACTGGGGTAAACCTGGGTTCTTTTGAAGGGGAAGCAGTTATTACTTCTAAAACCTAAAGAGATATGGTACAAGGACCCCGTTTAATACTGGAATGAACCTGAGTTCTTGTGAAGGGGAAGCAGTTATTACTTCTAAAAACTAGAGAGATATGGAACAAAGACCCCATTACAAACTGGTGTGAACCTGGGTTCTTGTGAAGGAAGTAGTTATTACTTCTAAAAACTAAAGAGATATGGAACAAGAACCCCATTAAAAACTGGGGTGAACCTGGGTTCTTGTAAAGGGAGCAGTTATTATTTCTAAAAATCAAAGAGATATTGTACAAGAACCCCATTCAAAACTGGGGTGAACCTGGGTTCTTGTGAAGGGTAAGCAGTTATTAATTCTAAAAACTAGAGAGATATGGAACAAAGACACCATTACAAACTGGGGCGTATTTTGTCGCTCAGACAGGAATTTATGATCGAGATGAGTTTTCATGAAAATAAAAGAGAATGGGAGAACTTTTTACTTTAAAACTCGATAATAGTGTTAATTTATATTTTTAAGGATTTGCAAATTCTTAGCAATTTTTCGTAAATTTATTGAAGGATATCAACTTATATAAAAATTCTTACCGTTTGTTTTCGCTCTATCTACATTCTGAATTTCTGGAATATCAAAATTTATATAAACCTTTATTACTGTAAGATGAAAACCCTCTAATATACGATGAATTCAAGAGATAATTTTTTTTGTAAATGAAAACTAAATGGCGTATCATGTCCCAAATATCTTGAAGATCAACTGCATAAGCTAATGTTCAATCAGTTTTACCAATAAAAATGATAAAACATTTATAATAACAATTATCCAGAAATTGTTTCGTTGGAATATTTACGTAGATCGTCACTGTACAAGTACGACACGTCAATGATTACGTAACGTATGGTGATAACTAAGTGTTGTACTACTTTGGGACACTTTAACTTAGGAATAGCAAGTCTTAAATAAACATTAGAGAAAACCGAAGGGTAGCCAAGGATGAACAATCCAGAGACACTGGCACCATTGGACACGGAAGACACAGAACGAAGACAAACAAATCAAAAACACAGCATAGACAACTAACGAGATATGGAACAAGGACCCCATTCAAAACTGGGGTGAACCTGGGTTCTTCTGAAGGGAGCAGTTATTACTTCTAAAACAAAAGAGACATGGAACAAGGACCCCATTAAAAACTGGGGTGAACCTGGGTTCTTGTGAAGGGAGCAGTTATTACTTCTAAAACTAAAGAGATATGGAACAAAGACCCCATTAAAAACTGGTGTGAACCTGGGATATTGTGAAGGAAGCAGTTATTACTTCTAAAACTAAAGAGATATGGAACAAAGACCCCATTAAAAACTGGGGTGAACCTGGGTTCTTGTGAAGGGAGTAGTTTTTACTTCTAAAAATCAAAGAGATATGGTACAAGAACCCCATTTAAAACTGGGGTGAACCTGGGTTCTTGTGAAGGGTAAACAGTTATTACTTCTAAAAACTAAAGAGGTATGGAACAAGGACCCCATTAAAAACTGGGGTGAACCTGAGTTCTTGTGAAGGGTATGCAGTTATTACTTCTAAAAACTAGAGAGATATGGAACAAAGACCCCATTAAAAACTGGTGTGAACCTGGGATATTGTGAAGGAAGCAGTTATTACTTCTAAAACTAAAGAGATATGGAACAAGGACCCCATTAAAAACTGGGGTGAACCTGGGTTCTTGTGAAGGGAGTAGTTATTACTTCTAAAAATCAAAGAGATATGGTACAAGAACCCCATTTAAAACTGGGGTGAACCTGGGTTCTTGTGAAGGGTAAACAGTTATTACTTCTAAAAACTAAAGAGGTATGGAACAAGGACTCCATTAAAAACTGGGGTGAACCTGGGTTCTTGTCAAGGGAGTAGTTATTACTTCTAAAAACTAAAGAGATATGGAACAAGGACTCCATTAAAAACTGGTGTGAACCTGGGTTCTTGTCAAGGGAGCAGTTATTACTTCTAAAAACTAACGAGATATGGAACAAGAACCCCATTAACAACTGGGGTGAACCTGGGTTCTTGTGAAGGGTAAGCAGTTATTACTTCTAAAAAACAGAACAGAGACAACTAAAGAGATATGGAACAAGGACCCCATTAAAAACTGGGATGAACATGGGTTCTTGTGAAGGGTAAGCAGTTATGACTTCTAAAAAGCAGAACACAGACAACTAAGGAGATATGGAACAAGGACCCCATTAAAAACTGGGGTGAACCTCGGTTCTTGTGAAGGGTAGGCAGTTATTACTTCTAATAAACACAACACAGAAAACTAAAGAGATATGGAACAATGACCCCATTTAAAACTGAGGTGAACCTGGGTTCTTGTGAAGGGTAAGCAGTTATCACTTATAAAACCGAAAGAGATATGGAACAAAGACCCCATTAAAAACTGGGGTAAACCTGGGTTCTTGTGACGGGTAAGCAGTTATTACTTCTAAAAACTGAAGAGATATGGAACAAAGACCCCATTAAAAACTGGGGTGAACCTGGGTTCTTGTGAAGGGTAAACAGTTAGTACTTCTAAAAACTAAAGAGATATGGAACAAGGACCCCATTACAAACTGGAGTGAACCTGGGTTCTTGTGAAGGGTAAGCAGTTATTACTTCTAAAAACTAAAGAGATATGGAACAAAGACCCATTAAAAACTGGGGTGAACCTGGGTTCTTGTGAAGGGTAAGCAGTTATTACTTCTATTACGACACTCGAAGTGCACGGCGCATGATACTCGTATAGTCAAGTCCTGTACATATCATGTGGAACTCGAAGTCGCCATTACAAGTGAAAAATATAGATGATCGGCAGATTGACTATAAATAGGATAAACAGAAAAAAAGTTTCAAATCATTACGTATGTTAGTTGTCCCTTTCGTCACCGTGAAGATGACATTCCGCCAGTCGTCCACAATTGCATGTGCTGTAAAATATAAATATTTCAGTAAATCCCATGATGAATTTACATATAAGGTTTAGTTTTTTAATTCAAGTACTGTGAAATTAGACATTAGTATTTCTATCTGTTGTAATACTTATGTGTGATTACGATGAGTCATGTGACTGTTGTAGTCTTCTTTGTGCATATGATGAGCCATGTGACTTTTATATCTATCTGTTGTAGTATTATTTGTGCTTAAGACGAATCACGTGACTTTTATATCTATCTGTTGTAGTATTCCTTGTTCTTACGATGAGTCATGTGACTGTTGTAGTATTCTGTGTGCTTACGATGAATCATGTGTCTGTTGTAGTATTCTGTGTGCTTACGATGAGTCATGCGACTTGTAGTTTTCTTTGTGCTTACGATTATGTCATGTGACTGTTGTAGTATTTTGTGTGATTACGATGAGTCATGTGACTGTTGTAGTATTCTGTTTGATTACGACGAATCATGTGACTGTCGTAGTATTCTTTGTGCTCACGATGAGTCATATGACTTTTATTTTCATCTGTTGTAGTATTCTTTATGCTTACCATGAGTCAAGTGACTTTTATTTCTCTCTGTCGTAGTATTCTTTATGTTGACGATGCGTCAAGTGACTTTTATTTCTATCTGTCGTAGTAATATGGTTTGTTTTTGTTGTAGTTGGTTGTCATAGACGACAACTGCTTACTCTGGTTACGTTTTGTAGATTTGTTTATCTGTATTAAATGTTACGAATGGTTGCAAAAAAAGTTTGAAGAAACCGTAAATGGAAGGACAGACAATAAAACAGCCAAAGGAAAAGAGACAAAAAGACCTACAATGATCTTCAAGACACTACGTAGAAAACTAAAGATTGAGCAACACGTGAAGGAACTCAAGTATTCTGGAAGGGTTAACAGTTCCTTTTCCACAGGTGGCACCCGTCGTGTTACTTTTGATTTACGGTTTTTAGTCACCCCATTTGTATCTTCAAACTTTTAATGATTACCTTACCTCATCATAAATATTACAATAACAGTAAGTATCATACACTTTCCATAGGGTACCATCCATCCAGTAGTCAATGTTTCGGCATGGTTGAAATTTACAGTTCCTAACTTATGTAATTAATGTTAAAAACTTTCCAATCTTTTGACTATGGGAATACCCTAATGATGGTTATTTCAGAAATTAGATATCTACGTTTTTATAACTGTTCAGTAATACAAACGGGTGGACATAGTACAAAAAAAACAGGTTTCCAAAATCTCACCATATATATATTTATATATCAATGACTTACCTTATTGACAATCTAATCCCGACGCGAAAAGAAATATATTTAGTTGTAGGCATGGTATTTGGGCACAATACAAAAAAAAAAAAAAAAAAAACTTACCACGCCCCGTAACGTCAACAACGTTTTCATTAAAAATCACAAAAACAAGCAGTAAACGGTAAGACAAGTTCATCGTCATTGAACAAGCATAGAATACAGGAATACAAGAAGTGTTGCTTATTATATGCAAAAAAGATATTTCGTAATATGATATCGTGCATATAAAACATTGTAATAAATACTTTGCACATGTTACTGTTGTTGTTCTATCTATTGGGAAACATATAACATATTATATTACCTATAAAAGTATAGATTTATAGGTTTTCAGGTGTTAATTCTTGTCAATGATACATCTAACAGTCAGTGTTTCTGCATTGACATGGTTTAATATATTTAGATATGTAAATTATTGAAATTTACAGTTCCTAAATAGTGTAATTATTATAAAAACTTTTATTATAAACTAAAGTTCTTCTCCCACTGGCTCATGCGACCTTAGATGATTTTGGCTACAATGTTTAGGCCCCTTGGGTTTCTCTCTCCCAAAGTGTTTTAAATATTATTTGGCTTTCCAGTATTTCGACTTTGAGCGTAGCTGATGAATGGTTATTCCAGAAACGCATCGTGTGCTCTAACTTAGATACCGGTATCTAATACAAAAGGGTTCATTTACTTTTACATCATATATTGCTTTCAGTCATAATCAAATTTAAAAAGGGGTTTGTTTGTTTGTTTGTTTGTTTGTTTGATGGTGCTTAACGCCACTTTCAACAATATTTCAGTTATATCGTGGCGGTCAGTTTTATTGGTGAAGGAAACCGGAGAACCCGAGAAAACCACCTACCTGTCGTAAGTCACCCATAAACTTTATCACATAATGTTGTACACCTTGCCCTGATAGAAATTCGAACTCACAACATCAGTGGTGATAGACACTGATTGAATAGGTAGTTGTAAATCAAACTACCGTAAGATCACGACCACGACGGCCCCTTTTAAAAGTGGAGTACCAATTGACATCAAATTAACGAAGATATACGACTGTTGCATCTACTTAGTAAATATACCCACATGTTGCATTTATGGACTTGAAGTAGCATTTACTCACTTAGTTATGTTTATTTCATACTCACTTTAGAAATTGATCATCCATCAATTCCACGTCAATCGTATCGATGGTGTAATGATTGATTAATTGATTGATGGGTTCGAGCTCCGGTCATGTGAAACGAAAGACTATAACACTGGTATTTGCTGCTTCTCCGCTAAGCACGCACGGTGGTGCGGTAAGCGGTGGATCGTGGGTTCGAGCGCCGCGGTCAGGTCAAATCAAAGACCATAAAATTGGTATTTGCTGCGTCCGCGATAAGCACTCTGATTTAAGGAGTAAGAGCAAAAACTGGTTTGTTCGGAATCAGGATAATGTGTCCGAGTGGAACGACATGTTTATCTGCGGACTGTTGTTTCAGTGAGCTAGCATTACACTATAAAAATCCAACTAAGTGTGTTGGTCTAGTACAAAGAGGATATCATCATCATCTCATTGAATATTAACTTGTTCTCGCCATGATAAAACTGTAAAATAGCTGAATTGACGATAAACAATAATCACTCACTCACTCGACATGGAGTAGCATTTATTCCCTTCATGTTATGCTTATTTCATACTCACTTTAGAGGTTGATCATTCATTAATCTTACGTGGAACTGTTACATTAAAACCAGGAAAACAGCTGATCTCTGACGTCAGAACCTAGATGTAGCGTCGTTCTATTGTTGGTGTTTTATGTATGTGACTTATAACTCATTTTCCTCCTCATTGATTACATATTTTGTCAGGTGATAAAAGTTATATAGGAGGTAAGAACATGTTAGGGTTCAAATATCTGATGTTTGGGATTGGATAGCTGAATAAATCCACTCTCATAGAAAAATGAAATATATTTAATTTACTTTGACATGTCACAATCATTTTGATTTACAATTGATAAATTGTTTTCACCCCAATTTTTGATTACATTGCTGTATGAGATTCTTTTAATTGTGCGACACAAACTACACTACACGTGGAGAATTTTTACCATTAATTGAACTCTTTGTTAAAAATGACACCATGACAGTACTGTCGATAAATGACAGTTATCATGATGTCCATCAACAAATAAAAAAGGAGATATGGGTTAAATAAATAGAAAGAGTGACGTACGGACGAACAATCACCAGGACGGACCCCATATCAGGATTGTTTTAATCCAGCGATCCATTAACATCTAACAACAATCTGTGTGGGTCACGATAGGTAACCTTTCATTTATTTTATATTCGGTAGCTCCCTATCCATTCATAAAACATTCAGATATGTTGAAAAAAGTACAAAAGAAAAACAATGATCTACAAAACATTACACAAAAGATCAGATAGCACAAACCCCACTAAAAACTGAGGCGAACTCAGGTGCTCCGGAAGGGTAAGCAGTTCATGCTCCACTAGTGGCATCCATCGTGTTACTCTAGTTAACAACAATATGTGGAGGGACAGCTCAAGGTCAAGCAGGTTTTTGGGCTGTGCACATGTGCTAGTTTTATTTATTCTACAATAATCAGAACAAAAGAAAAGAACGTATCCAACACCAATAAAAACGTGCATCAAAACGGTCAGTTAGGTATACAGACGTTAAACATCAATCTATTAGGTACCAGTATGCAGACTAGAAATGTCTATATTAATACTATTAAATTATGTTGTAAATAAAAACAGACCTTATGGTTATATGAAATATTGTTGAAAGTGGCGTCAAGCACCATAGCCCTATAAGGGTTATAAAACTTTCGAGTGCAATTTATCTAATTGTACTCGAAAACGTCCAATCAGAACGTCTTATTCAATAAATACGACGATCTGATTGGGTAATTTATGACAGTGAGGTCTGGAAACACAATTTTATCTTAAACTAAAAGCAAATATATCAGCCAATGGGTAATGGAGGCTAAACGTAACATGAAGTATTTAGTTGAAGATATAAATAATCAACGTGTATTTTTTCCCACATTTAATACTTACCTGCTGTTTTACCTGATATTTCAATTATAATTCGATACCAGTACTGTCTTGTTTAGATATCAATATCAGTTAATGATGGTTTTTGGTCGGTTTATGGTGCTTAACACCACTTTCAACAATATATCGTGGCGGTCAGTTTTATTGGTGTGGGAAACCGGAGAAAACCACCAACCTGTCACAAATCACCGACAAACTTTATCACATAATGTTGTATCGAGTATACCTCATCAGTTAATGACAATACATTATATAAAATGACAATATGAGCTAATAGTCAATGTAAACACATATCAATGGCGGGGAAAAAACATCCAACAACCAAAATTCACATGGCTGTCGCCTCTTAACATCAAACGTCTTTACTAATCATTTCCATCTTTTCTTCTGATGAGGTACTGACAGTTGGGCTTTCTAAATTACTGCAATAAAAACGGTGTTTATTAGCAAGTGAGTTAGAAAAAGCTTGAAGAAGATAGCAAATGGGTAATCAAAAGCCGTAAATTGAAGAAGAACCTTACAATAGCCAAAAAGAAAAAGACAAACATTGGTCAACAAAATACTACAGTCAAACCTGTATATAAAGGCCACTCATGAGAACCTGACAATATGGCCTTTATGAGCAGTTGCCCTTTATATACAGATTAAAATTATATGCACTTAATTAATGGGGAAAATGAGACTGCCCTTTATAGACAGTGATTTGCTATATAGATGTGCCCTTTAAGACATGTCTGACTGTACATATTCTTTGCGTTAATCCGTAGATTTTGGTTTGACTGGACCGCTGATTGAAACTACGGTATTCGACACTTTTGGGGAAACGCACTATTTATTGCACCGATGTTAATACCAGCGAAAATAATATCAAATATCAATTACTATTTTAAGATCACTATGCTTGATGTAGTCCAACACATATTGTGCTGTGTTTTTGTTTTGTTTTTCTTCGTCGTGTGTACCCTATATTGCCGGTTTCTCTGTATTGTTCATTTTTGATTGTCCCTTCGTTATTCTCTTATTTTTATTATCCACAGTCATCACTAAATGGTCTTGTGAAGACTAAAATACAAAAATAATATAAACACAACAAACCTTTCAATATGTAAAGCATCGTCGATTGTGTCTGGTAACTCTATATTTCTAGTTTCAGGCAATAAAAGTGATAGAAGACCAGCTGCTGTACCAACTAATCCAAAAATAACGAGAGGTAGAGCTACACCAAACTTAGAATCTATCAACACACCCTACAAATATCCATATGTTTATAATAACTGTTTCCATAGAGATATGGCTATTTTAATGTTAATGAAACATTTGCAAAAAAAAACAACTCCGTAATCTACATGTACATGATTTTAAATATCTGATTAGTTAGTTCAATTTTACCCACATTCCAGTATATGCATGCAACTGTATCAGTTGTCATTCAGGTTCGACAAGTCAATGTTTAAAAATGCCATTTTATTTTTCGAGTTAAACAAGTGTGGACACAGAAATCTGCTGTCCAAAAAGCAAGTGTGGATGTCAATATTTCATATTATTAACTTTAAATAAAAAAAAATCATGGACACAGGGGTCCTGGATTTTTTTAATAAAAAACTAATCCTGGATTATTATTTTTGCTTAAAGTCCGCCGTACCTGTGTTTTTATTTAAAATTTACATCATAGCTCCCCTCCCCCTCCCAAGGGATATAAAATTGTATCATTAATAATAAATTGATAAATAATAAATTCAGATTTTCTATTTAAAATAAATATCATACACAAAACAACTGATATCTGTTCAATTTTTAACGCTTTAGTCGCAACAAATTTTTATTTTTCTCTTTAAGCTGTCGAAACATAACATTTATTTAACTGTTAAAATCACAAATAAAATTCAACCCCCTTTTTCCCTTTTTTTCTTGTTTAAATCAATGATCAACAATATTCCAGAATCAAACAAATAAATAAATATAACAGATTTCTTTTACATGCATCTTTTTACCATGCGGAGTCAGTGTGTTTTATATCGGTCATCCAATCAGGACGTTCATTATTCTTGTCCAAGATAAAAATACATCGCTAAAATTACCTGTGGGTGTTTCCCCACTTCAACTCGTAAATTTACATAGAAATCGGAGATATTTCGTCATAAAACTTCCCACATGGTTTTGTCTATCATATTTCGTGAAAACAAACATAAAATTGTATTACATTTATCAATATTTTATGAGTATCAACAGTTTTTTCAACACCGTATCTGTTTCTCGATACAGCCGCCCGATTACAGTAACCCGTGACCCACATTAGAACGTTCCACCAGATTTTTCTTAATAATGTTGTTTAAATATATTGGAGGAATATTGACATAATTGAATAGAATTGCAAAAATGTGGAATATCTGAGTGTAGTTAAAGTGATGTACTGAATTTTAATAAACATGTGGGGAAACACTTGCTTGACTGCATTATGTCAATAATAGGAGAGATTTGGGCCTATAAACTAATTTAATTAATTTAAACCAAGCCACTATTTTATTGAAGAGCATGTACCAAGTCAAAAGAGACTGGAGAGTGAGTGGTCAGGCCTAACAAAAATATATGTGTGTTTAGGGTTTCCCTACCTACCCTATTCTGTTCCTCTCAAAAATGCCTACCCTAACATTGTTATGGTCATTTTGGCTTAAGCACTGTTAAACTTTGGATTCCTTCCCCCATTAACTTAATGTAAAAATATTTTGAAAAAAAAAATCCCTACCTACCTACCTACCCTATTTTTTTAGGGATGAAATCCTAAACACACATTTTTGTTTTACCTCATGTACGTGTGTTAGGGGGTATCGATATTTTCTGTTGGACTTTGGAACTAATCTGAAGGTGTGGCAAGCTTTAAAAAAAATCATTAAGAAAAAACAAATCAATTTAAAACTAATAAGGAGTACCAGGTCCGAAGTGATGTCTTAATAAAAGGACGACCAGGATAAAACCGAACATAAAGTACCCAATTAGGTATATTGTAGTAAATGAATGATCCGGATACGAAAAAAAAAACCAATGAAAGATTACCAAGGTCCGAAGTGTTATTCCAGTTACGGAAACATTCCGAATATAAAAAGCTAACACGGAGTATCCAGTCACGATGTAATGTTCCACATGAAAAGCCCAACACCATTACAAACACAAAGATAATACAAAACTAAAATACCAAGGGCTCAGATAACGCAAAGGGAAACAAAACTCCCGATCAGGTAGTATCGAAGGGGTTAGGGTTATGGTATTTAACGCCACTTTCAACAATATTGCAGTTATATCACGGCGGTCAGTTTTATTGGTGGAGGAAATGGGAGTACCTGGAAAAAACCACCGCCTTGTCGCAAGTCACTGAAAAACTGTATCACATAATGTTGTATCGAATCGTCTCGAAGGTTCGAAGAATAACTCCAAAGATATAATAAAACTACCAGTATATTGACGTACTAGTTTTCCTATGTAAGATGATGACATTGAACCAATTCTGGCTCCAGTGCTACACAACCCTAACATAGACGCACGTATAGCTGTAGGGAATACTTCTAATGTTATCAGGTAGATAACGAAAAATGCTGTTGTTACTCCTAATTTACCAACCATTGCTAAAGTTATTGTCAACCAATGTAATGCTGAAATTATAATAAAATATGTTAATTTTGATGAAACGGATGATTATTATCTAATAATTTGCATTGTTTTTGTTTTGTTTGTTTGTTGTTTGCTTGTTTGTTGTTTGTTTTGTTGTTTTTTTGTGCGAGTTGGAACACATCCTGATTGCAATTCTGTAGTTATCCCTGAATCCTGATATCATATCTTAAACCGTGTAAGCATTAGTTTGTTATTTGTGATATACAATGTACAAATATTCCCTAGTTAGTTTCAGTCGCCAAGGATCCATTCATGTTTAATTTTGGTAATTACTTGTTTCAACAATCGGAAAATATATCCTGTTTATATGCTGTTTCTGACTGTAACATAATATAAGCCGCGAAAAAAACCAACATATGTTTGTTTACAGTTACTGTTTTAAATTCACAGGAAGCAATCCATTTTAATATTGCTTTTTTATATGTCACTGGTAAGAACAATTTAGAATGTTACTAATACCATTTTTGTTAATTATAATGACGGAATAATTGTTAGAGAAAACCGAAGAATGGACACAAACTATGACAACAAAATCAGTTACAAAATAACAATATTTGAATTATTGTCCAATTGCCCGCAATAAATATAAGCCATGCTAAGTTATGATTTTTTTGTGTGATTTAGTTTGCATTGGTCTTGCAGAAAGTATACTCACATTTCCCGCCATAAATTGACGTAAAAATTGTAGATAGACAAGCACAGCTCCCTATAATCATTGCAGGACAAAACAACATCTTTCTTGGAAATTTATCAGCAAATATACAAAAGAATACAGCAATAGTCTCTACAGTGGTTGAAATAGTATAATTTATATAGACATCTCCACCAAGATCACCCGTATTCATTGTAATCCCAAAATATATTAAACTAATTGAAAACCTGCAAAACAGAGAAATTCTACATCATAATTATATATATATATTTAAAATCAAACAAATATATTCAAAATATAAATGATATATCAAGGTGGAAGCGGGAAAATGAAAATGTTCCATTTGAATGCATTTTAGGAATAATGCAGATAACGTAGATATCTGGTTTACCTCATTTTTTTAGTTTTTTGTGTTGTCCTAATATGTGTCTTTACGTTCTGAGTTCCGTGTTGTGATGTCCGTTACGATTTCTGTATAAAATCGATGTTCGGTTCATCTTTACCTCCAGTTGTTTGTAGGAGGGCTCATGTCTTATTTACGATATGTGTGTGTGTCTGCGTATTGTGTTCTCCAACACATATTGTGTTGTGTTTTTTGTTTTGTTTTTCTTCGTCTTAGTACAAAGAGTTTGAAGATACCAAAGGGGCAATCAGAATCGGTATATCGAAGAAGAACAGACAACACAATGGCCAAAAGAAAAAGTACAAAAGGACAAATAACGATCTACAACACATACATATAAAACTAAAGATCGAGTAACACGAACCCCACTAAAAACCGGGGGTGAACTCAGGTGCTCCGGAAGGGTAAGCAGTTCCTGCTCCACTAGTGGTACCCGTTGTGTTAATCTAGATACAAATCCGGTAATACGTCGTGAATGAGGAAAGGACCGGGAAGTGTTTACGACAAGTGGAACATATCCGTGGTCATTTGTGACACATATATTCCATAACGGTCAACCAAGTCATGGTGGCGACCGTAAAATTTTCGAAGTAATGACTTCAACTTTACCAAAAGGAACCATTGGTTCAGTAGCTTCCTTGTTAGCAGCAACCCTCTATCAAGGAAATCCTGATAGGAACCACAAGCTCTGGAATATCGTATCATCTATGTTGCCAGTTTCTCTGGATTGTCTATTTTTGATTGCCTCTTCGGTGTACTTTAACGTTTATTTAGCGCGCATGCCTGGTTTCTCTAACAAACACATGGTCAATAGATTCATATTTGTTGCTATTTTGAACCTGCTACATAAATATACTTTGTTGGCTGGCCTGCAACACCATCAAAGACGCTTAACGAAACGGACCAGAGACGTTTATGAACTGATGCCACAATAATATATTTAACACCTTCCTCTTTAAAGTATCCCTTCCCCTTTTTAATATTTGGCATGACTATTCTTAGTATATAAAACCAAGATATAGTGGCATGGCCAACGATAATCTTGACATTTAATGGTACCCCAGGATAAAATAAATTATCTACCGTTAGGAACCCCTCAGAAATATAGGTCGGCTGTTTTTACGTGACGAATCCAGTACACAACTCGCCTCGTCCTAAGACTAGACGTAAATTAGTTTCTCGTGTTTAATGTATGGCAATATTCTACGCTGAAGACAACTTCCAACAGCAATATTTACCTAGGACTAAAAGTAAGTGGCCGATTACAAAACTAAATCTTGCGACAGTTATTTTTACCTTTGGCAATCAACATCCATCCATATGCCAATCGCAATTCGCGACAACCTTTTAACCAAGATAATGTATTGTTTGTAAACTTGTTTTCGTCATGAATATATCTGAAACATTGTTATCTTGAAAAATAATTAGAAACACAAGTGGTGTAAATATGGAAAGTTACCGTCCTAACTGCTTTGTTTTCTATCTTTTCGCACAAACAACTATAATAATTTTACTTACCAGTTAAAAAATAATATGACGAATCGTGTTATCATTCGCTTTGAGCTTACTATAATTTTCAACCCTTGTAAAATGGATATTCTATGTTCCCCCTTCGTACTGAAATCTGTTGGGCTAAACTCTACTCCAGACGACTTATTGTAATATGCTATTTTCTTTAAAATTTGCGTTGCTTCTTTTGTTCTGCCTTTTATCAGGAGCCATCTTGGCGATTCTGTTACAAATCTAAAAACCGAAACAAAACTTGAAATTTATATTTTGTATCCTGCAATTGAGTTATTTCTTGTCATAATAAATGGGTTGAAGTAAACTGTTGCTTTATTATGGTCATAATAACACTTTTCACATTAGCCTAATAAAGCTATTAAGCCATACCCTATCATAATAACACTTTTCACATTAGCCTAATAACTCTATTAAGCCATACCCTATCATAATAACACTTTTCACATTAGCCTAATAAAGCTATTAAGCCATACCCTATCATAATAACACTTTTCACATTAGACTAATAAAGGTATTAAGCCATACCCTGTCATAATAACATTTTTCACATTAGACTAATACAGCTATTAAGCCACGCACCTTACAGGAACTATTATTGAGGTAGCAATGTAGTTTCCGTTATCTTTTTATTATTATCAAATTAAATAACATTTTTTCTGTAATTTTTATTGCAGGATAAATGCAATATTGGTACATTTGTATATTGACGTTAAATATAGAATGTATGTGGCTCCGCACGAAACGGATGGAAAAACTCGCTAATGCTCGTTTTTCTCCCGTTTCTAAGCCTCGCCACATAAATTCTACATTTATCGTCAATACACCAATATTGTATATATGTTGGTACTATAATATTTTATAACAGCTGCTTATATTATTGAAGCGACACGTGCTGGTCAGGTTTTTCAAGTCTATATGAATTATAGCTCTCAGTTGGATATCAATACCTTGTCTTTGCGGTTTTTGTATATTCCTGTAACTTTATTTGGAGCAAACGTAAAATGGTTTCAATTTGATCCATATTTTTCTTCGAAAGAGAAGCTCCTCTGATATTATTTATCATTATTAGATACTGTCCGATTATTGGTTGAAAATAATATCCATCCTCAAATGATATGTCCTTAATAATTAGCGTAGATAAAATGAAAAAGCAAAAAAAATAAATATCACACCGTCAGAACAGTTCCAAAATCAAGCCAGCATCGGTTAGTTACAGAGTAGATCGGTGTCAGAAATGACCTTCTTCGATTTATGGCTTCTGATTACCTCTTTGGTGTTTTCAAACATTTCTCATGGTATATAATTCGCCGATTCATTTCACGAATACAGCTGAAGAAACTCTTTAAACTGGATTTTGAATAATAATCATTCTTTTTAATGCTGACTTTTTAGCCTCAATTTTGATGAATAATCTTTTGCATATTAATCATTTGTATATATGATTTAACCTGAATCATCACGGGTCCATAATTTCACTTGTTGACATTTACTATCCACGTCTAATATTAATGCATATGACAGAGAATATTTTCAATCCACCAATTCTGGGAAGCCCGGCATACCAGATAACAAAAAAAATGAATAATAAGTCTTTTGTTCTTCAACTATCAGTTTTCCTCTACCCCTCTTAACAATTATGTCATGAGGTTTTATATAAAACGAAACATTAGAGAAAACCTAATAGGCAATGCAGAATGGACAATCCTGAAACACAAGATATATTAGGCACAAGACACAGAACGAAGACAAACAAGGAAAAAACAGAACATTTAGAAGACCCAACATTAAATCGGAGGTGAACACATGAGTTGGCGAAGAGTAAGCATTTCTGGGTTTTTGCTTGCTGGGGTACGTGTTGCTCATCTTTTTAGTTTTTCTGTGTTTTGTTTGCTTGTCTTCGTCCTTTGTCTGGTGTGCCCAATGTTGCCAGTTTCTCTGGATTGTCCATTCTTGATTACCCCATCGGTTTTCTCTAACGTTTATTTAAGATATATCCAACGATCGATAAAGAAAGTCAAGGACGATCCAAGCAAGGAACCTATCAAGTTAAATTCAGTACAGTGGTTTTCGGAGAAGACTGACACGCAAAATACACGTACATAGACGACGGTTGTAAATATATGGTCGATATATACACTGTTACCGCATTTTTTAAATGAACGTGTGTCTTGTAAGAAGCAGAGACGGCTTACCCTTCGCGAACACACTGAATTCACCTCCGAATTCTTAGGTAGGGTCTGTGTTCCTCATCTTTTTAGTTTTTTGTGTTGTCCTATCACGTGTCCTTCCGTTGTGAGTTCTGTGTTGTGGTGTCCGATACGATTTCCACATCAACAACAAAACCTTTGCCTTTATCTCACGCTGTTTGTAGTAGGGCTCATGTCTTATTTACCTTATTTGTGTTTGTTTGTAGTAGGGCTCATGTCTTATTTACCTTATTTGTGTTTGTTTGTAGTAGGGCTCATGTCTTATTTACCTTATTTGTGTTTGTCTTTATCTCACGCTGTTTGTAGTAGGGCTCATCTCTTATTTACCTTATTTGTGTTTGTTTGTAGTAGGGCTCATGTCTTATTTACCTTATTTGTGTTTGTCTTTATCTCACGCTGTTTGTAGTAGGGCTCATCTCTTATTTACCTTATTTGTGTTTGTTTGTAGAAGGGCTCATGTCTTATTTACCTTATTTGTGTTTGTCTTTATCTCACGCTGTTTGTAGTAGGGCTCATGTCTTATTTACCTTATTTGTGTTTGTCTTTACCTCCAGTTGTTTGTAGTAGGGCTCATGTCTTATTTACCTTATTTGTGTTTGTCTTTATCTCAAGCTGTTTGTAGTAGGGCTCATGTCTTATTTACCTTATTTGTGTTTGTCTTTACCTCCTGTTGTTTGTAGTAGGGCTCATGTCTTATTTACGTTATTTGTGTTTGCTTGCGTAAAGTGGTATCCAACACATATTGTGTTGTGTTTTTGCTTTGTTTTTCTACGTCTTGTTGTCAGTTTCTCTGAACTGTCAATGTTTGAATGCCCCTTCGGTATTCTCGTTTATTTACAAACAAAAATTAGATAAAGTTTGATAAAAATATGTGTGGGGGAAAGATCGGAGTGATCTACCTCATGCACAAACTAGACAATATACATATATATTAACTACAAAACTTTAACTGGAACAATACAATAGTAGGTATTGGTTACTGTTTCCAGGACTCAGCCGATTAGGTAGACGCCAATATTGCCACTAACAGGGTTACATGCTCCGTCCCTACCTAACAGGGTTATATGCTCCGTCCCTACCTAACAGGGTTACATGCTCCGTCCCTTCCTAACAGGGTTACATGCTCCGTCCCTACCTAACAGGGTTACATGCTCCGTCCCTACCTAACAGGGTTACATGCTCCGTCCCTACCTAACAGGGTTACATGCTCCGTCCCTACCTAACAGGGTTACATGCTCCGTCACTACCTAACAGGGTTACATGCTCCGTCCCTACCTAACAGGGTTACATGCTCGTCCCTACCTAACAGGGTTACATGCTCCGTCCCTACCTAACAGGGTTACATGCTCCGTCCCTACCTAACAGGGTTATATGCTCCGTCCCTACCTAACAGGGTTACATGCTCCGTCCCTACCTAACAGGGTTACATGCTCCGTCCCTACCTAACAGGGTTACATGCTCCGTCCCTACCTAACAGGGTTACATGCTCCGTCCCTACCTAACAGGGTTACATGCTCCGTCCCTACCTAACAGGGTTACATGCTCCGTCCCTACCTAACAGGGTTACATGCTCCGTCCCTACCTAACAGGGTTACATGCTCCGTCCCTACCTAACAGGGTTACATGCTCGTCCCTACCCAACTGTTCATACTTTACAAGTCGCAGTCAAAAGTCGTTGACCGGTTGTTACTTAATTTGATATCTACATTTGTATTCCTCATTTGTATATAATTTTATTTTAGTATATTCTTTAACTTGTCCCCGTAATTAATATGCATAAAATATTTGCAACGGGACATTAAACAATAAATCAATCAATCAATCAATCAATAATTTTGATAAATGCAATACATAACTAGAGCTGTCTTAACAGCATTATAGATACCCAAGCAAAGTAGTGCACTGGGGATCATACCTACACAACCACTCATATGTATAAAACTGTAAATATCGATAAAATTAAACATATATTTATTGTATTGATACTTCCAACAAAATCAGTGTTTAAACATTAAAAAAAACCATGCCGTACACATCATACATGATTAGTATGGGGCACCTATGCTCGTGGACATCCGGGAAACTTCCAAGCGTACCCATGCGATAAGACGGCGCTGTACATAACTATTTATCTATTTGTTTCTGTATACTTACGAAAATATGAAAAAGCAGAGGGCAATAGGGGCAGCTATGACAATAATTAACGTTTCCCAATCTCTGATGAAATAAGCATATATAAGTAGAACATACTGTCCAACACAGTATGACATATATATTGAAAACGAGGCCAACACTCTGTGTTTAGGATCTACTAATTCTGTCACTGAAAAAAAAGAGATTTGTTATTATTTCGTATAATGAGTTATCGGTATTTTATCCATATAAACAGTTCTTAAATCATGTAATTATTATTAAATCTGAGGTTCTCCTCTCTTAGGAATATCTTACCTAAGCCGATTTTGGCTATCCTGTTTAGATTCTTTGAGTTTTTCGCTCCCAAAGACTTTTAAATTATTTGACTTTGAGCGTTCCTTGTTGAAGGTTATTCCCGAAACGCGTTGTGCGTACTTTATTTGATATCTACGTTGTTATTATATAACGATGGTATTGCAACTTGCACTTTCGTAACTTCGGGTGATTTTCCTGTATCCAATCATTCTCATTTTCATCATGCATTTTCAATTATATCTTAAAAAATATATTTCTTGCACAAAAATAGTTAGAAGAGATATCACGTCTTGAAATATTATATTTTTATCGGATACAATGGTCGCTGCTGACACTATTCTGACAAACATATTTTACACCTGTGTGACCCATACTAATGATTTCATTTTGAGGCTTGTGTTACGGATGAAGCATGTCCTCTACCCGAACTATGTATTGTTTTCAGCGATCCAACACTAAAATACCCATGATCTTTGGATACTGCTTAGACGTGTATTATCATTTATTCTTTTGTATGAATCTGGTATAGCACTTGATTTAACCAGTTCCTATCAGGTACGATCCTGGATGACACACACTCACAAGAACATTTTACCCATGTGTCGTCCATACTAACGATGTCATTTTGAGGACTTGTGTCGTGATATTGCAAAAACATATTTGTTATTCAAAATATGGGTTATTTATATAAGTTTACTTAATTAAATTGGTTTTATACACACAAAACACATCTTAGGGCGCCCGATGTATGAAATAGATGCAGCGTAAGCACGTGATCATGTGTCATTATATTTTGCTATGGAAGTCGCCATGTTGATAAATTTGCATCAGACTAAACTTCGTATCAATTAAAAATTAATTATTTTCTAGTGATTAACACTTTCTACATAATTTAAGTAAATTGGATTATGCATCTATCTATCTCATGAAATAGACAAATTCATAATGAGTGGAAGAAAACGTCCTGCGCGGCATGATCCAAGTGATCCAATGCATTGGAACAAAGAACAATACATTCACCATCTTAAGGAAATGGGCATTTCCGTGAAATCTACTTGGCGACTAGACATGATTCGGCAATTGTACTTTGAGAATCACAAAAACACTCCACAAAGTGAAGGTGAAGTTCCTCAAGATACTATTAATATAAACGACAATACTAAAGTTAATAATCTCAATCATTATGTTTCACTGCCTCCTGAATGCCGAGAAGACCTTAAAATGTGGCATATTTTTCTCAAACAGTGAAATCGCGTATCTTTTTTCAACGATACATTGACTACTAGTTCTGACGACTTAGTCTTGTTCACAGATGCAGCACCGACATTGGGATTTCGGGGATACTTCCAGAGAAGATGGTTTAGTAGCCCTTGGCCATCTGAGTTGAACTATATAATGGATTCAGAAATGTCGATGGCTTTCCGAGAATTGTACCCTATTATCGTTGCGGCAGTGCTTTGGAATAAATATTGGATAAAAAGGTGAATAGTTTTTCACTGTGACAATGAATCGACTGTTCACTTTATAAACAAGGGGCGATCTAAGGTGCAGGATATTATGAAGCTAATGCGTAAACTCACTTGGCTAGCAGCAACAAACAATTTTACATTTTTGAGTAAGCATATTCCGGGAGTTACACACGTCATAAGCGATGCACTTTCTCGATTTGATTTTCAGACGTTCCGGAAAGTAGCACCGGAAGCCGATGTCCAAGCGACAACCTGTCCTCACTACTCACTCGTAATGTGGGATTAACTTTAAACATCAATAGCACCAAGAACCCGTACACAATATGAATGCGGTTATTCCGGCTATGTCACCTTTCTACGCATGACTGGAGTACTTTGGACAAATTCAAATATGCCTCCGTTAACCGAGGAATCACTTATTCATTTTGCTACACATTGCTTCAAAAACTTACACTTGAAATGTTCTACCAGTAAAATGTACATTTGTGGAATACGGTATAAATATCTAGAGTCCGGGAAAAAATCTGTATTTAGCAATGCATCTGACAAACTTTATCGGCTTGATACCCTATATAGAGGAATTCAGAAAAATGAGCCACATTCAACCAAACCTAGACTACCGATTACTTTCGGTTTACTTGGTGATATTTGTCATCTTTGGAGACAAAAGTATTTCACACCGTATACCGATATGCTCTTAGGAGCAACATGTGCTATGGCATATTTCGGCTTTCTACGTTGCGCTGAATTCACCATATTACATTCTTTCGACCCAGAATGCAATGTATGTATGGAAGATGTGCATTTCCATCAAGACAGAATGACTTTACATCTGAAAGCTTCTAAAACGAACCCTTTTCGTGAGGGTGTCGATATTCATTTATTTTCGTCAGGAGCTTCAGTTTGTCCCGTCATTTCCTTGGAACGTTATGTTGAATTTCGAAATAAAACATTTGAAAGGAATAATGATAAAGAACCATTCTTTGTAATGGAGATCGGGAGGGCGTTAACGAGAGATTATTTCATTTATTCACTAAAAAGGATACTCACATCATTAGGATACAATTCTGACATGTATAACGGTCACAGCTTCAGAATTGGGGCGAGTACAACTGCAGGGTCAAAAATTGAAGACCATCTTATTCAGACTCTCGGACGTTGGAGTTCACTATGCTATACCCGTTATAATAGAACTTCTATGTCGACAATCAAGCAGGCCCAAAAAGCGTTACTCGATTGAATGGTTCAGTGCTAACACAGTGTTTTGGGCCATAATAAAATTCAGGTGTTAGTGCTATCGTTGTGCATTTCGTTACTGTCGGAGCACAATAATTGAGATATCATCAACTCAATTGTGTTTTTCATTTGTTCAAGTGATCCAAATGTAATCTACTGATCAATATTTTGTTTAATTGTCACTAACATCCAATCAGCTCACACTGTGCGGTGGGGCATATTAATCCCCGTCATCAGAAATAGAAAGAGTACACAATTGTATATTTTTATTTTGTGTGTTTTGTTTTTATTATTCATCAATTCTAGTAAACTGTTTATCGATAGTGATATAACTTTACAACTCGTGTTAATTATGTGTTTTAATTTCAACACAGCTGGGAGCAATAAATAACAAGAACAATGGACGATAGTAACACATGGATGCTTGAATTAAATTCGTGTTGATAGAACGATAACTCATGATGAAAGACATGGGTATCAAATTTCATGCACCATAAAGTGTAATTAGAAACATTATATCTCAATGCATCATAAAGTGCAACAAGATATGATTATAATCTAACGATTATGGAAGTCTCCCAAACCGGCCATTGACAATATCTACCCACATATCAAATGTTTATGATATCGGACAATGTTGAATTTTTACCCCCCATTTTTATGTCGTGTTTTGGCAGCCGTTTTGAAAATGGCAGACATCTTGAAAATTTTTAAAGGCAGAATGGCTCCTCTAATGGTGACCTATCACGATGTCAAAATTTATGTCTCTATCATTATCCAGTTAGAAGTTATCAACATTAATGTACGAAATTTCAAGTTTCCCATAGGATTATATAGTAACCCCCATCCCCTTTGAACCCCCAAAAATATGGCTTTGACCCACTTTACCACAAATCGGAAAACTTTAGGGTCAACTAGAAACATATATCTATAACTCCACCAAGTTTCATGAAATTCTGTCAGATAGTTCCTGAGATCTGCCGTGGACAAGTTCATGCTTCGCGGAAAGAAAGAATAAGAATAATAATAATAAAAATAAAAATAATAATAAGAAACGGAGCAAAAACAATAAGCCCCCCAAACTTTGTTTGGGAGACTTAATTAGAAACATTATATCTCAATGTAACATTCACCAGACACTCTTGCTGCTGATGTACTGGGTTGTCGACCCTGGCAATATGGCTGCCTGAAAATTTGTGAGGAGAACAAATTGTCATTTCCCACGATTATGCCAATTAGAAGTAAGCCGTAAAATAAGAAATTGATACAGATTTATTCATTTATGTTGCAATTCTCATAATCCGAAATGGAAAAGCTCCAGATAAAATCCACTCCCTTCCCGCCCTTCCAAACTACACAAGCGGACAGGTAAAGCAAAAAAATGCCTTTAAGAACAAATAGATTTATCGCTCTATGAACCAGGTGCGAAAATGTTGTCATTTCACACGAATATCGACCGAATACAACCGTGGATAACAACTTTAGATGTGTTGTATTATGAAAATTTCGGTAAGGAAGAATCGGAATTCCGAGTGTTGTGGAGTGACGAGCCACCGGAATGGGTGGATCGCGGAAGTGCTGCAAATACTATATGCATTGAATTACACACCATTCACGAGAAACAAAATACTTTATTATACAAACTAACTTTCTTTGTTACAACTGGCACATTATAGTGCAAGGACAAAAGTACAAAAAGTTCATTGACCATTTCCAATTATTAACACAAATACTAGAACAAGTAATAGAGAAAAATATCTCAATAAATGCACATCGAAATACAACCACTGATGAAGCTCATATAGACACAGATTACAATAGTGAGACAAGTGAAACAGACACTCTAACTGAGAATGAGTTTGATCCCGACATTACTGTTGTTAAAAGGGCAGTGAATGAGTGTGATCACTTAACACCAACTCTGAACCAAACTTGGATATAGCTGATAAATATGTGGATGAACAACCTTATCAAACTAAAGCAGACAATAACAATAACACTGATTCTAAAACAGAAATGTCATCAGATGATGCCCATGATGCAGAGCTATCAATGCAGATGAATGAGAACTGTAAGTTCATTAATGAACGTCTCCAAATTGAAACAAAGAGGATTGAACACAGCCTTGCAGATGCAATTTCAAAAATTGAAAATAGCCAATCAACAAATACATGTATTATTTTATCTCGTGTCAATGAATGCAAATCACCTCTGGAGGATGTACATACATCGTTGAAATCTCAGATGTCAAAAGACAGAGTGTCTGAGACTGTTTCAGAATTACACAGTAAAATCACAAATCTTGCAGAAGAAAAGCAGTCACTCCTGCTGAAATTACAAAATGAGGAAAGTAGTGCATTATTATGTAAAACGAGATATGAAGATGCACTAAAACACGAAAAAACCATGCTTAAAACACGTACACAACTACAAAAACTTGTTTCTAGCACAAACAGTGAGCTAACTTTTATTTCAAACCGACTTGATGGAAGAAAACACCTCTGACATTGCTGCTTTAACAGAGACAAATCAGAAACTGAAATAAGGGTAATAACAAAATTACCGAACTCCGAACAATCTAACAAAGGGAAAGTCAAAACTCATAAGTATAAAAACAGACAAAATCAGTCAACAACCGGAAAATTGTGAAAACCGTAATGACCCTGACTTGGTACAGGCATTTCTAAAGAAATGGTGGGTTGAATCAGATTATAAAGCGCCAAACCTCCCCCTTTCATTACGGCTTAAAGTTTCCGGCTGTCCCTATAACAGTATTTATAACAATACTTGAACAAAGCAGGAATAACAGTTGTCAATCCAGCACCAAAATCAGTGAAGTAAATGTCAAAGACACTTTTACGTCACACATTGATAAAAACATATTTTTGACATTTTTGTTGACACCTTATCTTTATACATTTTCACTATATGAAAATCCATCGTTTATAATCTTTTCTGCAGAGACGGAATATATTTCGACAAGATCTTGGTATACGATCATAGCAAGATTCAAGATGAAACACTATCCCTAAAGTCTCAATCATCTGATGCTCTGGATGAACTGAGCCTTACCAAGTCAAAACTTGAAAACCTGAAAATACAACCAGGGAATGTTGATATGTCCTACAAGCCTACTGTACAACATCTCATTGGTACATCAAATACCCATGGAATTGATAAAGAAAAGCTTACTACTATGGCTCATGCTACAAAATTCACAGCTTACACGCTAGACGAAACTAGGAAGTATTTATCGAAGCTTTCTCATCCCCCAGAAATTATGGCACTTCGTGTGTTAATAAATGACCACAAGTCAAAACCCCCACAAGAATGTGCGAAGGAATTAAGTGATATTGTCTCATCTACTCAACAGAAGTGGGGCTCATTGAAAATTATAGTTTCTCTTGCCACTCCAAGAAGTGATTCAATTATTCACAACACAAATGGTCAAATTATAAATGCCCTAGTGAAGCAAAATCTATCGGCATTAAATGTTGTGCTTGCTGATCATAGCAATATGGCTGTGGGTGGAAACCCCATTCCTGGAATGTTGCAGGAAGATGGATATCATTTAAGCTATAAAGGTATTGCGCAGTTAGCGAGCAACTTGAAAAGAGCCATTCATTCTCTATTAGGAGTGCCTATATCCAATAGAAGAAATGACCGCAGTCGCTCCCGCTCTAGGAGGGGTCGTGGTAGAGGCTTTAGAAGCGGTCGTGGAAGACATACTTCTCCGAATTAACATACATGTATTAGATTTTCTAGTCTGTCAATACATTTTATGAATATATACTAGACTAGTCTTAAGTTTACTTTAATACATTGTTATTTTGTACCTTCTCATTTAGAACCATTACTTATAAACAAAAGAATTGTAAAGATATTACAATTTTATTTCTTTCATAGCAAAGAAGTTTCATAATTTTACTATAATATGACTTTCTCGCCATTAAAAATGTGTTGTTGGAATGTTGGGGGACTCATTTCAAAAGGAGTTAATAAAACCAGTGACCCTTTATTTATTAAGTCAGTCGAAAAGTATAATATTGCTTTTTTGGTAGAGACCCATCAAGGATATAACTCTTTATTTGGATATATTGGCACTTTCCACTATCATCCAATTTGCAGGCCCGTTACTAAATATAACAATAGCACGGCTGGTAATCGACCCAAGCAGAACAGTTGGTTCTGTAAAGAAATTCGTGAGGATAACTTCCGGTTTTGGTGGAGGAGAGTTCACGAAGACGCTTCGCAAGGTATGTACATGTCAAAAATTGAAATTTTCTTTTTTACTGGTTGAATATTGCAAAATCAGAGAATGCTATGCTGTGGCGAATGCTTTCACGATTAGAAACATGTATAGTTTATTCTTGTATATGAAGTGTAACTCTCGCAAAATCAATCGTCCCACGAAAAACATGACGAAAATTGTGACACTCTTACATTTCTAAGTTGATCTTGACAGATGCAAGTTAAATTTTCAATATTTTTTCATCATGGGAGTCTAAATGTATTCGGGGATAAATTCCGATTCGTCAGAAATAAATTGAAGTCTAGATAAATCTACAAACTGTCAATTTTCTCGTTTTCCTACTTGAGGAGATCGGTTCTGATAGAGCACATTGCGAATGCACGAGGAGATTTGTTAGTTTTGGTAGGACACATGTAATCCACTGCATAATCACAAATTTTGTATGTCTGTCCGGTAATAATTTCACGAACTGATGCCCTTCTTCCCGTCAGGTTTTTAAAAGTATAAAAGTAATATTTCATTGTTCATGGGCTGTCCACCTAGAAAGAAACATTTCATTTAAGGAATCAATTCATAATTGTAACTGCGATTTCCCATGATTTAACATGTCAGTTTTGATCATTTGTTGTTTGTGACAACTTCCATTGTGTATTGGATACACAAGATTAACTTCCCTTACATTGGAAAAAATTGAAAATGCACTGTAAGATAATTTTATAATCAAGAATATTTAAACTTAATGTGAATCATATCTTTATAATTTCTAATACAAATGATACACTCTAAGTTAAATATCATACAGTTGAGAATAATATTAATTTGTGGTAAATTTGACGACAGTACTAAAATTTATGATAAACGGGACGACTTCAATTTTAAGATCATAAATTTTCCAAATATGTGCAGCAATATAACAGCTTCTCCTGCATATGGTGTTTACATCTCGCAATTGATTCGTTATGCAAGGGCCAGTAGCAATTATTCTGATTTCCTGAAACGTCATCTTCATCTGAGAAACAGGCTACTGGACCAGGGCTATTAAAAGATTCGCCTTATTCGATCTCTTAAAAAGTTTATATTCCGATATCAAGATCTTGTCGAAATATATTCCGTCTCTGCAGAAAAGATTATAAACGATGGATTTTCATATAGTGAAAATGTATAAAGATAAGGTTTCAACAAAAATGTCAATTTTTTTTTTTATCAATGTGTGACGTAAAAGTGTTTTTGACATTTGGCGCTGATTTGACAACTGTTTTACCTGTTTTGTTCAAGTATTGTTGTAAATACTGTTATAGTGACATCCGGAAACTTTGAGCCGTAATGAAAGGGGGAGGTTTGGCACTTTAAAATCTGATTCAACCCACCATTTCTTTAGAAATGCCTGTACCAAGTCAGGATCATTACGGTTTTCACAGTTTTCCGGTTGTTGACTGATTTTGTCTGTTTATAGACTTATGAGTTTTGACTTTCCCTTTGTTAGATTGTTCGGAGTTCGGTAATTTTGTTATTACCCTTATTTTCTATTTTGTAGTGTGTTATGTGTACACACTTGTAAATAAAAAAGATCTCTGTTAGTAGTGGTTACAAGATGTAAAGCGCTTTACCGATCTTAAGGATATGTCCATAGTTTAATTGACATCTTGTGTTTAATTTTTTAATTTATTCATGACTACTAGCACAAAGTGAATGTTTATTTACGTTAGACCTATGTATGTGCTGAAATCATGTAATATTATAACTTGTGTAGATCTGCGGTGAAGTTTCCGTCGTCTTTAGTAAAAAGGTTGCGCCGAATAGATGTGTAAACCGTTTGAAATGATATAAATATTATGAAATTGAAAAAGATTTTTTTAATAAACTTGGTGTCCTGATTGATGGGGATTTTAAATTTGGTGTACTGCTACTTGTTTTTGTTCGTTTCCTTGGCGGTGAATGATACAGGCAATCTATATCGAAATGGGTTTTTGTAAAGAGTGAATGTCAGTCCCCTTTTCCTCTTTCCCTTGAATCCTGGCATCTCCTGAAAGTGGACAGAGAATAGTTTATTTTTATTAGAGTATTTATCAGTTTTGTGTTTAAAAGTTTCAATTTAACCATTTTGCAGAAAACAATTAACAAAACTAACAAATCTCCTCACGCATTCGCAATGTGCTCTATCAGAACTGATCTCCTCAAGTAGGAAAACGAGAAAATTGACAGCTTGTAGATTTATCTAGACTTCAATTTACTTCTGACGAATCGGAATTTATCCCCGATTACATTTAGACTCCCATGATGAAAAAATATTGAAAATTTAACTTGCATCTTTGTCAAGAACAGCTTAGAAATGTAAGAGTGTCACAATTTTCGTCATGTTTTTCGTGGGACGATTGATTTTCCGAGAGTTACACTTCATATACAAGAATAAACTATACATGTTTCTAATCGTGAAAGCATTCGCCACAGCATAACATTCTCTAATTGTGCAATATTCGAGCAGTAAAAAAGAAAATTTCAATTTTTGATATGTACATACCTTGCGAGGCGTCTTCGTGAACTCTCCTCCACCAAAACCGGAAGTTATCCTCACGAATTTCTTTGCAGAACCAACTGTTCTGCTTGTACCGATTACCAGCCGTGAATAGACACTTTGGTGGCATTGCAATTTTAAGAAAACCACATGTAAAAAATCATGTTAAAATTTTACAAAACACTAACCCAAACTTTCAGTGGGTTAAATTAGATAAACAGTTCTTTGGATTTCAAAAAGACCTATGCATATGTGTTGTATACTTCCCCCTGCTATGTCTTCATATACAAAAAGTCTTGATGTGGATAGTTTTGCCTGTATTGAAAGTGATATTACAAGGAAGTTTGGAGATGCCAATATTCTAATTTGTGGAGATTGTAATGCAAGAATAGGAACTAATCCTGATTATATTTTGCAAAATGACAACACATTTCTTCCTTTATTCCAATCATATCCAGTTGACCAAAGCATTACAAAACGTAAAAGTAGGGTTATGAAAATTGATACAAGAGGAAAGGAATTATTAGATTTGTGTATCTCCCATCAATTACGATACATAATGGTAGGAAACTAGGTGACATACAGGGTAATTATACTTGTCATACACATAACGGTGCAAGTGTGGTTGATTATAATATGACGTCCTTCAAACGCTTTGAGTCCAAAGCCATGGTAAAAATAATATTACCTACACCCATTGTAATTTATGACGTCATCGACAATTTATAACGATATTTTAACAATTTTTACATATTAGAATCGAAATAATTCATAGAAGCCATATGTATATGTTGTTTTTACCACGGGTAGGCCTTTATGTCAGCTTTTTACCCCTCGCCAACGCTCGGGGAAAAACTTCGTGACATAAAGGTCTACCCGTGGTAAAAACAATATATACATATGGCTTCCATGAATTATTTCTTAATTATACTATTGTGTTAGAGGATGCCCTGAAAAATATTTTATATTTTAAAATATCAGAGTTTAATCCAACTTTGTCAGATAGTCATTGTAAGCTAGAATGGGAGATGTCTGCAAGTTATAGTTTAACTCCTACATCTAGTGAGGAATGTAGTATGCATCCAATTCCGTTAAGATACATATGGTCAGAAAATTCTACCTCTGCATTTCAAGGAGCATTGTCTTCTAGTGCATTACAATTAAAAATTGACAATTTTCCTAAAAAAAATATTCTGATTCCCAATGTTGCTGAAATAATCGGATTCAGAGTTTTTGTCATATAACCTAATGTTAAATTCTGCGACAAAAAAAAATATTCTAACTCTCGTGTTGTCCGAAAAAAAATAATTCTGAACGAAACAAAAATACCCCCCCCCCCCCCCCCCCCTGGCAAGTTAAATGGTCGGTCCCTTACATGAGCTTGACACACTTAATGGAGGTAACCCAAAAATGTACTGGAAAATGATTAATGAATTACAAATAAAAACCAGACAGATTCCGATAATAATAATTGTATTTCCCCCACCAGATGGTTGAAACATTTTCGGAGTTTAAATGAGGGGAAGGAACATTTTAAATCTAGAATAAAAGATTTAGAAGATAAACTTAAAAGATTGGAAGGCACAAACTGTTTTAATGAGCTTGACTTCTAAATATCTTTGGACGAGATTGCAAATGCAATTTAAAAAATTAAGCTGAACAAATCTTCTGGCTTAGATAATGTTACAAACAACATGATTAAATGTAGTCAATCTACACTCTTAAAATGTTTTAAAAAAATATTTAATTCTTGTTTGAGCTTGGGAATATATCCAGAAGCCTGGGCAGAGGGTATATAACACCCCTTTATAAAACAAATGATATTTCGGATCCAAGTATAAACTACCGGAGACTGACTACTACAAGTTCCATTGGCAAATTATTTAATCGTGTTTTAAATGCACGACTTGATACATTCTTGATTAAGTAGAACGTTATAGACGAGTGTCAAATTGAGCTTAGAAAGAAAGCCAGAACTTCTGATGACATTTTGTTCTGAAGACCATCATTGATAAGTATTGTGTAGCAGGCAATAAAAAGTTATATTCCTGTTTTGTTGATTTCCAGAAGGCATACGATACTGTAATTCACACTGGTATCAAACTAAAACTTTTAAATATTGGTGTTGGATCTCTTTTTTTATAATATTATTAAAAACATGTATTCAGTGAGTAAATCATGTATACAGGTTAACAGTGAAATTTCTGATAGTTTTCTTTTTAAAATAGGTGTTAAACAGGGGATAATCTGACCCCCAATCTCTTTAAAACTTTTATTAATGACCTACCAAAATATGTACAGTCTTCCGGTAATGCAGTATTACTAAATGATAGACCAGTGAACTGTCTGATGTATGCTGATGACATAGTTTTGTTATCGACATCTCCTCAGGGTCTCCAGAACAAACTAGATATACTAAAGCAATACTGTAATGACTGGTGTTTAACAGTCAATACTAATAAAACCAAAGTATTAATTTTTAATAAGGCAGGGAAACATATCAAGCACACCTTTAACTTCAATGATACCCAACGTGAATGTGTGAATCGATACAAATACCTTGGTATTCATTTTTGTGCATCGGGGTTCTTTTATTTTGCACAGGAAGAACTTTACAAAAAAGCATTAAAAGCCTGCTTTAAATTCTCAAAAGACCTATTGTCACTGAATCCAACAATCAAGACAAGTATGCATGTTTTCGATCATACTATTACACCAATTCTCTTGTATGGCTGTGAAGTGTGGGGCATGTTTAATCCATTCACCTCTAAGATTAGGAACACTTTATTGAACTTTAGTAGAATTTTTGACAAACTTCCTGCAGAAAAACTGCATCAAAAGTTCTGTAAATATATACTTGGGGTTCACTCAAAAACAAGCAATACAGCTGTGCTTTCAGAATTGGGTAGATTCCCCATATATTTCAACATAGTCAAAGCCCTAGTTAAATATTATTACAGACTAAAAACATTCAGTCAGATTTTCCAGTTTTACATGATGCTTCTGAGGAATCTAAGATCCTGTCACATTCAAATAAACCCTCATGGTATGCCTCTATAAATTACATATTCAAAATAATCAAGACCTATAAGTCAGGGAACGATGACAACGTGCATGCTGGTGGTAAATTGGTGCAAAATTATTTTTTACTTGAGTGGAAACAGAATTTACAGGCACAAGCTAATGGTAAATTATGCTCTTATGTTCTTTTCAAAAGTAATTTTGGGTGTGAAAAATATTTGTATGTAATAAGTAACATTGAAATAAGGAAACACTTTACAAGACTTCGTTTATCAGCACATTGTCTAAAGATTGAGAAAGGTAGGCATCAGGGTATTCCTCGGCATAATAGAACATGTCCCAGATGCTCAAGCAATGAAGTTGAAGATGAATTACATTTCTTCTTACTTGCAGTGCTTTACATAATGAGAGAGAAAGTTTGATTCAATGCATTACTGATAACTGTATACATTTCATAAAATTAACTAATATAAAGGATAAATTTATTTGGCTCCTGGTTACTTTATGTAGTTATATAAAAAATATTGAAAGATGTGGTTAATTTTCGTTCACTTTCACATATTGATTGTAGCACTGGGGCATGTGCTGGAGGCTGTATCAGTTCTCATATAGTGTACATTGTAACTTGTATAATCTTTATACCTGAAGCATCATAAATGTACTAAATATGTAATTGTAACCACAAACAGGAGAATGTCCTTTTGCACCTGCCCTTGCATCGTCGGTAACCCACGGTTGATTCCGATACGTTCCTCGCTCTCCATCACCCGTGGGTCAAATCGCTTGTAAACATTGGTTTTCATGAATATTCAAAGTTTCGAATTAACCAATCAAAATCAAGTTTATGAAAGTGAAACTCTTTGGTATCGGAGGTAAAAAATCGTTCTGTCAGTAATGGATGCGCCCATGAAAATGTGTGTGGATGAAGTGTAGTGCTGTATAGAAACAATGAGTCAACTTGTAAAAGTCCCTCAATTCTTTCACTCCAAATTTTTGCAACAGGTCCAATATTTTTAACCAAACTCATTATGAAAGGAACGATTTGATTGGCTGAATCGTATTTGAAGTTTGTAATGCGAAGACTTATGAATTATTCATGAGTACGAATGTTTACAAGCGATTTGACCCACGAGTGATGGAGAGAGAGGAACGTATCGAAATCAACCGTGGGTTACCAACGATGCTGCCCTTGGTGACCGTTGCATCTGGGTAACTTATATTCTTACTTGCCCTTTTGCACTGGTCACAAGGAGGACTAATTATATAGATATATGTTTCTCCTTTGCGTTCCTTTTTTAAAATATATATGGTAATGCATATATGTATTTTGTTTATATGTATGTGTATGTATGTATGTGTGTGTATCTATATGTGTATGCATATGTATGTGTATATGTGTATATGTATATATATGTATGTATATGTATGTATGTATATGTATATATATATAGGGAGTGGATGTGGTCGAGTGGTCTAGGACGCTGGACGTAAGGCTAAGCGAATGGTGCTGCAGTGTATCAATGGTGTGGGTTCAAATCCCGTCGAGGGAAGAACAAAATTTGACAGCTCTAAAATCTAATTCTAACACTGTTTGGTTTAATTTTCAGACGTATGTATATGGGGACTGTTGCAGCATCTGGTAATAATCAACTGCCTTGTCCTCTTTATTGAGTATGCTTATCAGACACTTGTTGTGTGTCCTATGTTATATAGGTATCATCTAATATTATTGTTATATTTTTTTTTTTTTTTTTATTGTTACATTGTATGGTGTGTATACATTACACATTGTATCCATATACTTAATCATTGTAATGATCTTGCCCTTAATGGGTCCTTGATTGGAAATAAACACATTTGTATTTGTATTTGTATTTGCACTATTATCAAATGAATGTAAACACTTGTGTTAATCAGTGAAAAACTAGTTCATTTAGAAGCAGATGGTAAATACGTTTATATTTACAGCTAATCGTCGACTACTTTATAGGTTACTTCGACACTTCATGATGCTTTGTTAAATGTCATATAGCATGTATAACGAGTTAATCAAGTTATATATCGCATGCCTTTCGTCATTCTCTTTACATAAAGCGTATCTTCATTTGGGGTTCAGTTGTCTCCTGTACACATTAGTCATCAACTGATTTGTCATTTTTCGTTTATTTTAACTCAAATTCCCCAAATTCGATGGGTAAGTTATTGATGACTTAGCTGCTTGTCGCAGTAAATGACACTTTTGGCACGAGTCTTGGTTAGAATACAGACAAGACACCTGTCAAAGGTTTCATGACCCTAGCTAATAACTGATCACTGTCCTAAGTCAGTCTGCCGTCAGTCCATGCATGGACTTTCACCACTGACGTTTATGGTCTACATGCTTGTAGTCATAAATAGGGCCAGGGTTCATCAGTCAGTTCCAGCATGGGGGAGATTCAACAACATGCAGTTCAAGCATGAACTCTGGTGTTTGATTGATATAATTCCTAAGCTTGGAAATTAATCAATCGTTATGCGATCAAAAGCTGTGACAACAACCGAGACAGCTATATCCCAAATGATGTTTATTATATTATTATGTTTTGATATGCATTATGTATGTAGTTTCTATCTTATATCTTAATAAACAAATATCTCTGTTTTGTTGTGTATAAATTATTTATGTAAGTTTACTTAAATAAATTGTTTTTTTACACACAAAACACTCTATAACACCTTAGGGCGCCTCATGTATGAAATAGATGCAGCGTAAGCACGTGTCATTATATTTTGCTATGGAAGTCCCGATGTTGATAAATTTGCATCAGACTAACCACCACATTCCCCACCACCACATTCCCCACCACCACCATAGTTTGTTTTGTTTGTTATTTTTTTTTTTTATAATTTGTTGTCTTGGTTTAAACAAAACAATATTTTTATGTGTCATTTTTTCGTTTATTTTAACTCAAATTCCCCAAATTCGATGGGTACGTTATTGATGACTTAGCTGCTTGTCGCAGGAAATGACACTTTTGGCACGATTCTTGGTTAGCATACCTGTCAAAGGTTTCATGACCCTAGCTAATAACTGATCACTGTCATAAGTCAGTCTGCCGTCAGTCCATACATGGACTTTCACCACTGACGTTTATGGTCTACATGCTTGTAGTCATAAATAGGGCCAGGGTTCATCAGTCAGTTCAAGCATGGGGGAGATTCAACAACATGCAGTTCAAGCATAAACTCGGGTGTTTGATTGATATAATTCCCAAGCTTGGAAATTAATCAATCGTTATGCGATCAAAAGCTGTGAGAACAACCGAGACAGCTATATCCCAAATGATGTTTATTATATTATTATGTTTTGATATGTATTGTGTATGTAGTTTCTATCTTATATCTTAATAAACATATATCTCTGTTTTGTTGTGTATAAATTATTGTTCGTGTGTGTATTCATATATTTCAACAAGTGTGGACACAGAAATGTGCTGTCCAAAAGGCAAGTGTTGATGTCAATATTTCATATTATTAACTTAAAAAAAAAAAATCATGGACACAGGGGTCCTGGACTTTTTTTTAATAAAAAACTAATCCTGGATTATTATTTTTGCTTAAAGTTCGGTCCTGTGTTTTTATTTCAAATTTTCATCATAGTCCCCCTCCCCCTCCCAAGGGATATAAAATTGTATCATTAATAATAAATTAATAAATAATAAATTCAGATTTTCTATTTAAAATAAATCTCATTTACAAAACCACTGATATTTGTTCAATTTTTAACGCTGATTTAAGCTTTAGTCGCAACAAATTTTATTTTTCTCTTTAAACTGTCGAAACATAACATTTATTTAACTGTAAAATTCACAAATAAAATTCACCCCCCCCCCCTTTTGGCCCCTTTTTCTTGTTTAAATCAATGATCAACAATACTCCAGAATCAAACAAACGAATAAATATAACATAGATTTCTTTTACATTCATCTTTTTACCATGTGGAGTCAGTGTGTTTTAAATCGGTCATCCAATCAGGACGCTCATTATTCTTGTCGAAGATAAAAATACATCGCTAAAATTACCTGTGGGTGTTTCCCCACTTCAACTCGTAAATTTACATAGAAATCGGAGATATTTCGTCATAAAACTTCACACATGGTTTTGTCTATCATATTTCTTGAAGACAAACATAAAATTTTATTGCATTTATCAATATTTTATGAGTATCAACAGCTTTTTCAACACCGTATCTGTTTCTCGATACAGCCGCAACTTCAACTCGTAAATTTACATAGAAATCGGAGATATTTCGTCATAAAACTTCACACATGGTTTTGTCTATCATATTTCTTGAAGACAAGCATACAATTGTATTGCATTAATCAATATTTATGAGTATCAACAGTTTTTTCAACACCGTATCTGTTTCTCGATACAGCCGCCCGATTACAGTGACCCGTGACCCAGATTAGCACGTTCCAGCAGTTTTTTCTTAATAATGTTGTTTAAATATTAATTTTACGTTCGTGGTGTAATTGTACACCTTATAGACGTTTAATGATATTTTGTCTTGTAAGTACGGTATCGTTCTTCAATCTTCCATTGATTGATTGGTGTTTAACGACAACTTTAGCAGTATTTCAGCTATATCGTGGCGTCTTCAATCTTCCAAGACCAACGTAAATATATATTTGAAGAAAATGCGATTTTACGTTTCTGAAAGAAATCGTTTTGCATTGCAGTGGCAAACGTCAATATTTATAGGGCCACGATATAACTGAAATATTGTTGAAAGTGTCGTTAAACACCACAAACCAACCAACCAGCTATTCACAGGGGACACAATTTCACAGTTCCTAAAAGAAATCTTTTTTGCATTTTAAGAAGTGGAAGTTTGATTTAGTTCTACTCTCTAAGTTTGATTTAGTTCTACTCTCTAAGTTTGATTTAGTTTTACTCTCTAAGTTTGATTTAGTTTTACTCTCTAAGTTTGATTTAGTTCTACTCTCTAAGTTTGATTTAGTTCTACTCTCTAAGTTTGATTTAGTTTTACTATCTAAGTTTGATTTAGTTCTACTCTCTAAGTTTGAATTAGTTCAACTCTCTAAGTTTGATTTAGTTCTATTCTCTAAGTTTGATTTAGTTCTACTCTCTAAGTTTGATTTAGTTCTACTCTTTAAGTTTGATTTAGTTCTAATCTCTAAGTTTGAATTAGTTCTACTATCTAAGTTTGATTTAGTTCTACTCTCTAAGTTTGATTTAGTTCTACTCTCTAAGTTTGATTTAGTTCTAATCTCTAAGTTTGATTTAGTTCTACTCTCTAAGTTTGATTTAGTTCTAATCTCTAAGTTTGATTTAGTTCTAATCTCTAAGTTTGATTTAGTTCTACTCTCTAAGTTTGATTTAGTTCTACTCTCTAAGTTTGATTTAGTTCTACTCTCTAAGTTTGAATTAGTTCTACTCTCTAAGTAACTAATTTGGTACATATAGTGTCTTAATTTCATATTTTCGTGTTTAATTAAAATTGTTTAATAAAATTTTCACGCCACGAAATGGCTGCAATGCTGCGAAAGATGGCATATATCAACAACAACAAAATAATATAAACCCTTCCGGAGCACATGAGTTCACCCCGGTTGTAGTGGGGTTCGTGTTACTCCATCTTTAGCTTTATGTGTAATGTTTTGTAAATCATTGTTTGTCCTTGTGTCCTTTTTCGTTTGGTCATTGTGTTGTCTGTCCTTCATCGATTTACAGATTCTGATTAACCTTTTGGTATCTTCAAACTCTTTTTACTAAATAATCAAATCAACTTTATACAAATTACCAATGGTAAATGGTACGACATAGGTTATGTTACTGCCCATTGCGTTCAGGAATTCGCACATAGCTACTAGTAAAAGATTAGGCATCCATGGTCGAATGAAATTAGGAACAATCAAGAGGAAAATCCCGACAATCAATACTGGTTTCCTTCCCCATCTGTAAAGAAAACAAAAATACATGGAAATAAAGGATAAAGCAATCTAAATATATAAAAAATAAAATAAAACCTAAATACAAATATATGTAAATAAATAACAATAATAAAAAAAATCAATCTAAATAAAAACACATGGAAATAAAACAACAACAAGCTGAGTAACCACATGCATTCTCTAGCACAGCATGCGTTCTCTAGCACAGCATGCGTTCTCTATCACAGCATGCGTTCAGAAAAGAACACATAGTCAGCACAACATTCATAATGATTACACTTGTTACTCTTTTGATAACACATTTATCGAACAACCTATTACAAAATTGTATCATCGGTTAATGCCCAATGGTATAAATAACCATACAAATAGCGTAGAAGGGAGATAGAGCTTGTCGACCACTTATGACATTCATTTTGTTTTTAGATATTCTTTTAATCTCTAAAAAATCAAATGTTAAACATGCAAAGAAAGAACAAACAAAACTCTGCCCGAGAATGTTGTTCACCTCTGGATACTGTAATACAATAAAGAGTTTTTCCTTTAAATATCGAAGGTAGATGTAATAATAAAATCACTGAGGGCAGATGTCCGATCGGGGGTATAATTAACTTGTACCATGATTCTTTGATTGACGCACAATGATTAGCTTTTAATATTTTAGAGCTAAGGTCTTCGACGAATTTGTCTTTATCTAATGTCAAAGTATGCATGTTATCCGATTACATTTGACAACATTACAGCTAGGACAGTGAGGTTAAGAACAAATCTTTGCGACAAAAGAGATTATTTCACTTTTCCAATTGTGAACTTTCCATTTATATGTAGCAACATGCTAGCACCACCTGCACATGGAGTATATCTCTCTCGGTTGATACGATATTCCAGAGATTGTGGCTCCTATCATGACTTCGTTGATATAGTGTTTATGCCTACAAGGAATCTATTGAACCAAGGGTTCCTAGTGGTTAAGCTGAAGTAATCACTTCGAACGTTTTATAGTCGCCATCATGACTTGCTCAATTGTTATAGAATATCTGTTTCCCAAAACACCACGAAAATGTTATGTTTGTCGTAATCACTATGCCTTCCGGTCCTAATTCATGACTTATCACCTGGTTTGTATGATACCAAAGTGGATAGCAGAAGACGTAAATCGAAGAAAGACAAGCAATGCAATGGCCAAAAGACAGGCAATGCAATGGCCAAAAGACAGGCAATGCAATGGCCAAAAGACAGGCAATGCAATGGCCAAAAGACAGGCAATGCAATGGCCAAAAGACAGACAATGCAATAGCCAAAAGACAGGAAATGCAATGGCCAAAAGACAAAAATGACAAAAGAGCAAACAATGTCTAAAACGTGATAATTATTGTTACGTACAATTGAAACATTCGATGTTATATCATATTCTAATATGACGTCTATAAAACAGCACACACGATAATACTCAACAACTCTATATTTAGCACAAGTGCAGTACACAACAAATATGGCTGTTCCATGTGTCTCCCGCTGTGAAATTACCGTGACGACCGAGTGTAAACAAACAAAACACCGGCATATAACGTATTTTTAAAGTCCTTAAAATAAAAATCCCCCCTCCCCCAGTTATAATAAATATTCTGTAACTAAGTATTTTTTTATCATTTGCTTTGAAAATTTACATTTGGGGATCCCCCAGTACGCACATATACATTCCATTGATATGTATTGTATGTGTCGGCCATGAATAACAAAATGCACTATTCCACTAACCTTGCTTTCCTACGTATACATTGATAACTAGACGGTGATGTAATTAAGTTACTGATATTTTCCAAAATTTATGGCATTTTGAATTTTGCTACTCAAACAAGTAAAATGCTCACAAAATCGTAAAATAAATCAGTAGCTTGTCACTCGTCGCAACTTCGGCTGATTCCGTACCTTCATCATACCTCGTTCGTATTACGATAGTTCCCATTGGAACTACTTTCGGAAATCTTCAATGAAGGAGGTATTAAAATAATTTCACTTTCGAATATTCGTCCAATAATAATATATTTTCATTCGTCGCAATGTCGGCTGATTCCGTACCTTCATCAAAGACCAATATTTGTCAAAGCAAACTCATCTATTGTCGCCATTTTAGAACTTATTCGCGGTGCGCAATGTTTGATTGAAGTGATACGGTCTTCCGGCGAAGAAATGTGACGCGTAGACGCATATCAAATACCATATTACAGCCGAGGTATTGAGGGAGAGAAGCGGACTCACCCGAGGTTTGCCGATTGACTAGCTTGTGTCAATCAGCGTCCCTTGTAAACAACGTCACAGGATGACGATATATTACAAAAGTCAAAGTCGATAGATGGTTGTCTTAAGTATTTTTTCCGGAAATTTTTTTTATGTCAACAATACAAGCTTTTTTTTTCATTGACATTTATTTTTTTTATTTCATATCAAACAATAATTGTCGATTATTAATAACTGTTCAAGTGTTCGATATTATGTTTGACAACTCCGCTCCGCCATCTTGTTAGCGCTCGAAATGATGAACGAATGAACTCCGACTTTGTTTTAAATATTTGTACGCAGGAATTGTTCAATCGAATCTATGTTGGAAAATACGCAATAAATATGTTTTTTCATGTTAACATCCATATCCTTGTTTTAAAATATCTCGTTCAAATACAAATAATTCAAAATCATTTCAAAATTTCCGAGGGAGGTAAATGGAACAGCCACCAAATGCCGTGTGTATACAGTTCACGAATGGTTAAACATTACCGTATTTGTCCTATTAGAATCGAAATAATTCATGGCAGGCATAGAGTTGTGCAAATTTACACATGGGCTGGACCTTTATATTCTTAGATTTTACCACTCGCTATCGCTCGGGATAAAATTCGAATATAAAGGCCCAGCCCATGTGTAAATTTGCACAACTCTATGCCTGCCATGAATTATTTATTAAGTATGGTAATCATTGTTACACACCTGAATCCTCCATTAATATATTATCTCGCTACATGACTGACATATGAAAGTTCTTTATAAATAGTCAACGTTATATTCAACTAGTTCCGCTTTGCTATGTTTTCATATATTTCCGGTTTGTTGGTCATTGTATTCTTCCCTCGATTACGACAAAACTATATTAGGATTTACAAATAATATTGCATGAATAGATTCGAAATATATTTTCTAAAATAATCTAAGGGGGAAAGGTCTGTGAACATGATTACAATACTCACCTGTCGCTAGCAATTCCACAAAAGATGGCGTTAAAAAATGTTCCAACAAAATGTGATAACAAAACATGACTGCGCATAAATTTGTCCTGACACACCATATTGAACTAAAATGAAACAATAAGTGGTTGCAAATTTGCTGCACACTTCCATGTGTGTTGTTGTTTTAAAATACAAATGCAAAAATGATGGTATTGAAAACATAGATGAAGGTAGCAAAGGATAGGTAAAACATACAATACTATTGCAATAAGATGGCAAGCAATTCAATGCCCGACAACACGGTTTAGCATATACATGTACTACCATTATTGTATTGTAAGGAGAAAGAATATAATATTACAATCCAGAATAGGAAACAACACAATTGAAACAGTATTAAATAAACGTTAGAGAATACCTAAGGGGCAATCAAAAATGGACAATGCAGAGAAACTGGCAACATAGTGTACACAAGACGAAGAAAAACAAAACAGAAACACGACACAATATATGTTGGACACCACTATTCACAAACCGAGGACCTATAACTAGGCCAATATGAAAAACATCACGTAATGATACCTTTATTAATTAACCAGTCCAATATCTTTCGGGATTTTTCCTTGCAATTGTCGAAATGTCTAGCGGATTCCGATCTAGTTGTTATTGGACTGACTGGAATTGGGCCAATACGGAAAATATTCGTATTGGACTGGTTTTTGCCGTATTGGCCCAATGAAAGTTGTTATATTGTATTGACAGATTTGATCATATAAAGGCTAATAAATCAAAGTTAATTAATAATAATTATTATTAATTAACTCTATATTATTGTTGTCAATACAACCTAAACTGTCTTTACAATATAAAATCATAAACTCGGTCAATAAAAAAAACAACTAAGCCTTAGTTTTTTTTATATTGGCCGAGTTTATGATTTTATAATACCCATTATAAGATAAAATTTTATGGTTAATTAATAAATATATCAATTTTATAAATACCCATTTTATGGTTAGTTAATAAATATATCAGTACGTGATGATTTCCGTATTGGCCTAGTTATTAGTCATCGGACAGCTGTATTGGACTTCGGCTTCGCCTCAGGCCAATACAGATACCCTCGGACTAATAACTAGGCCAATACGGAAATAATCACGTAATAATTGGTAATCTTTATACTGTGCATAATATTTTACTTTATCCTTCAATGACAGCATTTACCGACCAATATAGCCTGCCCAATAATTTTTTTGATATTGGTCAGTTATAAATAGAACATTTTTTGATATTGGTCAGTTATAAATAGAACATACAAATGTAAAACGGGGCACATCGGGGATATTGTTTTCAAATACATACACTAAATTATTTCAAATACTTTTATCATCGTCCAGTAAACGTTTATTTACGGTTTAAAATTGCAGGATAAATACAATACATGTGCACTGTCGAAGCATATAGGTAAATATGTGTATTCGGTGCGAAACGCGGGAAAAGGCTCGGCCAAGCCTCGCCTTTTCCCGCGTTTCTAAGCCTCGTACACATATTACCTATATGGTTCGACAGTGCACAAGTATTGTATATTTATCGCTATTTTGTTTATTTTCCCTTTGATGTTTAAAACTAATTTATCACATATTTTCCTGCAATATGTTCATTTTTGCATGTACAATAATAGCTAAAAGTCAGTGTTGGTTATTTGCCCCAATACGGGTATACGATTTTGCCCTCATATATCCGTATTTCCCCCCGTATTCAACTTCCGGTATCTGTGCAGTGGTCTCAAAGATTATATGTCAAAGTACAAGGAAAGATGATGCATAAAGATATGCATAAAATCGTATTTCAATCAAATTAACACATTTCAACATATTGGAATAAATTTTAAACAACTTGAAACGGAATAATTAGCTCAAATATATACGTCGTGTTGAATAGGAATTTCCATTCAAATGTCAACGTCTTGGGTAGATTTTACAAACAGTTTCTAACGTCATTGTACAGATCGACATTGTTTGGTATATTTTTGAAACCAGATTTGAAACAAAAATATTTGCAAGTTGAACAAAGGCACTCTTAAGGATTTATTTTCGCAATTTGTCTGTTCATAGATCTTTTTTGCAATATAAAAGTCAATGCTTGGAAAAGGTCAATGTAAAATATGTGATAAAAAGATTATGACATGAAATTTTCCATATGGTTCCTGGTATCAACCTCCAGCTTCTCTGTCGGGCATGATATGGGAGTCTCGGGCTAATACCAGGGCCGATATGGAAAATGTCAAGTAATAATATCTTAATATTTCATATCACGTAAGCGCTGAGATGATTCCAATTATCGCTAAGCGTTGTCATGGACGCACGTAGTAATATTGCTGTTTTCTAATATGACGTTATAATGACGTCACATTACCAAATCCTTGATAAACATTATACAATTACGGCCCTCTGTGTAGGGAAACATCCAGATTTGTCAACCTGAGGGGGAAAACAACCCCTCGAGGGTTGACATCAACCTGGATGCTTCCCTACATAGAGGGCCGTAATTGTTTTATTATATTTTTGCCAATGTTTTATGGGTTATCTCCCTTGTGAGGAAAATTGGGTTGTTCGGCGGGGAACAATATACAATTACGGCCCTCTGTGTAGGGAAACATCCAGATTTGTCAACCTGAGGGGGAAGTTGTTTTTCCCGAGGGTTGACAAATCTGGATGTTTCCTTACACAGAGAGCCGTAATTGTTTTATTATATTTTTGCCAATGTTTTTTAGGTTATCTCCCTTGTGGAGGAAAATTGGGTTGTTCGGCGGGGAACAATAAGGTTGTTCGGCGGAGAACAATATGGTTGTTTCCGGGCAGCGCAAATTTTTGCCAATGTTTAATAGGTTATCTCCTTTGCGGGGGAAAATTGGGTTGTTCGGCGGGGAACAATGTACAATTATTGCCTGCACTTAAGTTGAACAATTATGATGTTCACCGCAAGTGCAGGAAATACTTGTTTTATTATACCGAAACTCTATTTACAATAATGTTGGATGCAATAAATACTTATTTGTGTGTTTTCATAAACTTCATATTTGTGTTTTTAACTTCCGGTCAAGATTGTAATTCCGGAATGCAAAAACGGATACATTTCCGGACAGACATGGAACATTACATTTGTCGACCATGTTTCCCTGGAGTACCAATTTTGTAAAAACATCACTTTTATTTTATATATAATATATAATGTAAGGTATAATAATAGGTGATGTTCGGCGGGGAACAATAGGTTGCTTCCCGGCAGCGCAAATTTTGGCAAAACATCTCAATTATTTTATTATCACATGACTAATTTAATCCAATCAAAATATATCATATAGATTAAAATATAATGAACTATCATAGCGATAAAATAATTAAAGATGTTTTTTAAAACTCGTACTATCATAGCGATAAAATAATTAAAGATGTTTTCTAAAACTCGAGGACGTTTCTCAGTCATCTCTCATCTCAGGGGCTTCGCCCTTCGACCTTCGATGAGAGATGACTGAGAAACGTCATCTCGTTTTAAAAAACATCGTTAATCACTTAATATAAAAGTAATAAGGCAATGTGGGAGTTTTACGGAAAAGTTGCTGACGAGGGAGACAATCGGACAACAACCTAACCATATATATTGTAGAGAGAGGCAATATGTTCTTCTTCTTCTCACTGTCAGTTCGTCATTCAGATTTACTTCCGAGGGAATGAACGTTTCATTTTCGTTTATTTTCATTAGAAATTTGTATCTTTCCCCAACACATGTATAATAAATCGTAATAACGCACATGATATAATATTAAAATCAAATAAAGGTTCAAAATAATGACTTAAAACTTTTAAATTCACAATTAAGTCCTCTCTCCCGTTGAGGGGTTAGGGTTATGGTGTTTAACATCCCACTCAACAATATTTCAGCTATTTCGTGGCGGTAAGTTTTACTGGTGGAGGAAACCGAAGAAAACCACCGACCTGCCGCAAGTCACTGACAAATTTTATCACTGACTTGCGGCTGGTCTGTGGTTTTCTCCGGATGCTCCGGATCTCCCCAACAATAAAACTGGCAGCCATGATATAACTAAATTATTGTCGAAAGTGTCGTTAAACATCATAATCCAACAACCCCCTCCAAAAGATGGACATTAGAATTTACAAATTTCTCCCGTTGAAAACATACGTTGGTGACTTGTTGATTTCACAACGCAATGAAAAGAAAGATATGTTATCTTACTATGACAAACAGTGTTTGGCTCTCTCTTAAAACAGATATTAAAAGCTAGAAGAAAATAATACTAACTTTTGAAATGAGTGTAGATGTGTACACAGATGAATCGTAAATCCATTTATTGCACGGAATAGCCGTCTCATTTGTTGTTAAATAACACTGACTAGCGTTATAGATGCTGACATTGGAGGTTTCCAAACTTGTAGTAAGCGTTGAAAAACTATCATCTTGGACATCTGGTAATCTACATCTGTAATGAAAAATAAATGTTATTGAGGATGTAAATATGATTTGCTGTCATTTAAGTACACAGTACAACAAACAGCGAAATGCGACGCAAAGAAAACGTAGATACAGTGCTGTTCCATAATTTACCGGCAAAATCCAAGATGGCGGCATTCAAGCGTAACGGGTGTCACAATAAATTACACTGTTGTATTTCATCCTGGGGAATAAATAAACATCTATTTTATGACAATGTATTTTTAAACCTTCTATTTTTAAAATAAGACCGGAAATAAACCTATCGTCTGCTATGTTAGGGCAAAAAGTTGATATTTTCATCATGGTTGGAAAACGTAAACAGTTGTCAAATGACATCAAAAATGTGATCGTAGAAATGCGTAAGAGTGGTCATAAACTACAGGAGATTGCAGATACCTTGAATATTCCTAGAGGAACGGTTTCGGATGTAGTTGTTCGTTTTAAGCGCAGAGGATCAGTGGAAAACAAACCTCATACAGGACGTCATCGTTTGCTGGACGAGAGAGACACAAGGGGGCTTGTTAAGCTAGTTCGGAGCGACCGTAAGACCCCATTGAAGGACGTGACAACAAGATTTAATGAAAATAGAGAGACTCAGATGTCTAAACGAACAGTTCAGCGTTCCTTGTATCAAGAAGGATACAACAGTCGATTTGTACAGAAGAAAGTCAGGATCAGAGAGGTTAACAGGAAAAAGCGTGTGAAATGGGCCCGAGAAAAGCTTCATTGGAGAATTGAAGGTCAGTGGGACAGAGTTATATTTTCAGACGAAAGTCAGGTGGTCGTTGGAAACAATAATCGGATTTATATTTGGCGGAAAAAGGACGAGGCCGAGTCCAGAGATTGTGTTTGTCCACCGGCCCAGAGAAAACTTTCGGTCATGATCTGGGGATGCATATCACACTACGGTGTGGGGACAATTACGACAGTGAATGGCACGATAAATAGACATAAATACATTGAAATTCTCGAGGACAACTTATGGCCTGTGATTGGGTGACATTTTACAGAGCAGGACTGTTTATTTCAGGACGACAACGCTCCCATACATCGGGCAAACGACGTTAAAAACTATAAGGAAGAGAACCATATAAATTGCCTCGAGTGGCCTGCACAGTCACCCGATTTAAACGTAATCGAGAACGTGTGGCTAAAACTGAGAATACGATTGCAGCAGAGAGTTGAAGTATTGAACACTGCCGATGAATTGTCAGCGGCCATCAAAGACATTTGGGAAAATCTCAGTGTGGACTACATTCAAGGACTTTATCACTCGATTCCAAAGCGCTTACGCAAAGTATTGAAGGTGAAGGGAGAAATGACAAAGTATTGAGTAAAGGTAAGCACCTTTTTCATAAATTTATTGGTTTTTTATTAATGCAAAACTTGATGCTTGAATGCCGCCATCTTGGATTTTGCCGGTAAATTATGGAACGGCACTGTATATAATTTACTGCGCATGGCGCGTTTAAGTTCCATATTATTACTCAAGCAAGGTTAAGCAATCTAACTATTAACACTTCAGAAATAATATGGCGCCACCAGTAACTGATCTGTCTATCCAGAATTACATATTCTCAGATTATTGCACACATATTTCCAAAATGAACTTGAGATTCTTCATATCCTTAATAAGGGTAATAACAAAATTACCGAACTCCGAACAATCTTACAAAGGGAAAGTCAAAACTCATAAGTATATAAACAAACAAAATCAGTCAACAATCGGAAAACTGTGAAAACCGTAATGACCCTGACTTGGTATAGGCATTTCATTACTGAGGAAGGTGATACAAATCCTTCCTGTGCCCCTGTTCTCACAGCCTGGTATTTTTAGTTTGATTTGGTCGAGGATAATTTTTGTTTAGCTTACCATTGTGCTTGTACTGGTTTTTTCTTTTTGTTTTGTTTTGTTTTTGTTTGTATCCAAATCTTAAATTAATCTTACTGGAATATCTATTCTGACGAGGTAATATTTTTATATGAAACATCCATTTTCTGGAAAACCTATTTGTTATTGGTTCTTTGCATCCACTTATACAACAATGCCTATCACCACTGAATATGTTTGCGTTCGACTTTGTCAGAAGGTCGGCGTTCTTCTCAAGAGTATTCCAGATTCCACCACTAGTAAATCTTACTCCCATGGTATAACTGAAATATGCTTGAAAGATGTACATTTTTGTGTCTTTTCCAAAGCCAGGACCCTTAGAGTCTTTTCTATGTTCAGAAATTTGAGGTGAGAGATTATTGTTCATTTTGTTGATGGTGGTGTGGAATTGGTGACCATCACTGTTTGTCACTTTCTTTACACAACTGTGGTAACAGCTATGTGTGGTTACTGCCACTTATAACAATATTTCAGTTTATATTGTGTTTTTCTTTTTGATCTGTGAAGGAAATCCGAGTACCTGGGGAAAACAACCTGCACTTTATTGGAAGAAGAAGAAGAAAACGACGACCCCCCAAGAGGTTGTACCAAGAACATCTCGGCGGAATCGATCTCACAACCTAAGTGATGATGATTAATGTCTTTGGGAGCAAATAAACGAGAGGATCTAATCGAAGTTTCCAAAATAAACTAGGGTTACTTATGCCACATGTGAAGATAGGAGCTATTTACTCATTCGCAGCACCTGAAATCACTCCCTGTTTCAAGTGGGATTCGTGTTGCTCAATATTTAGTTTTCTGATTAGTGTTTTGTAGATCTTTATTTGTCCTATTTCTTTTGGCCATTGTATTGTCTATCCTTCAATTAACGGCTTCTGATTACGACTTTAGTATCTTCACACTTTTGGCCATTGTATTGTCTATCCTTCAATTAACGGCTTCTGATTACGACTTTAGTATCTTCACACTTTTGGCCATTATATTGTCTATCTTTCAATTAACGGCTTCTGATTACGACTTTAGTATCTTCAAAAATGTTCTATACCTGAGGGAGATGAACCTAAGTTTTAATAACAATTGTATTATTTTAATTAATCACGTCGTATATTAGTGTTCATAGCCCCACACGTCAGTAGCAAGAACAGGTTTCATATGATGTGTCAGTTACTTTTTCCCCTCCATAAACATTTGGTCTTGTTTGACAGTTTTACATGTATAGCGTACATATTATATAATGATATCAAATGTCAATGCAAATTCAACATTACACACAAAACGTCCATACATTTGTTGAGAACGGAATTGATTTTGATGTTTTTACGCAGCATCGTCAAAAGATAGGGGTCTGAATTTGAATTAACTAAACCTCTATTTTATGTGTAATGTGTGTAGATCGTGTTTTGTCCCTTTGTCCTTTTTCGTTTGGCCATTGAGTTGTCTGTCTTTGATTTACGGATTCTGATTACCCCTTTGGTATCTTCAAATTCTTTTCTCTAATGATTTTGGCTAACTTTGTTTTTCCTATCCTGAAATTTACATCACCATTTATCAAGTTAAGAATCGTTGTGCCTACGAAATTTATTCAACCAGTCAAACAATATTATGGTCTTGCAGGATTGAGTTTTGAACACGTGTGATTTTCCTTTTTAATTCAAAACAAGATATATTTCATGAGAGATCTTAATCATGTAAGTATATTTATCTATTATAAATATAATCAATATAATCAATAAAGTAAAAAACGAACAAATACAAATAAAAATACAATGGCATATTAGGGGGTGTTCGATTGGTCAGTAGACAGCTGTAACTTGACTCACAAATGTATGATAATGATTGAACATAATCAGGATTGTCACAAATATATACAGTTTGACAGCATTGTCGTATTGAACGGGGAGTAATTGCAAAACGGGAAATAAATACGTTCGTTTGAATGCATGTTTTTGAATAAACATTAGTTCAATCGGAAGTTCAAATAATTTCACCACTTCTTCCATTTCCATATCATGCCATTCCACATACAATAATCCAAAAGATAAACGGTTAGTTGCATACACAAGGTGTATTATGCCTATTACGGATAAAGCTTTGCAAGGTTTAATGCCACCTTCCATGAGAAACAGACGTGCAAACAGATAATCAAACATCCATGTGAATATGATTTTCTTTCGGAAATACCACCTCCTTACACGCGAAAGTGACGTCTTAGCAGATATTTCAACATATATGTGAATTTGATTTGCAAGCATTTCCTTTAAACGCAAAAGTGGTGTCAAAACAGATATTCAAATATTTATGGGAATCTGGTTTGCATGCTGAAATACTATCTTACAAACAAAAGTGACGTCCAAACAGATATTCCAACATACACGTGCATCTGATTTGCAAGCTGCAATATCACCTTACATGCGAACATGACGTCGAAACAGATATTCCAACATACACGTGAACCTGATTTGCAAGCTGCAATATCACCTTACATGCGAACATGACGTCGAAACAGATATTCCGATATACACGTGAACCTGATTTGCAAGCTGCAATATTACCTTACAAGCGAACATGACATCCAACCAGATATTCCAACATACACGTGCATCTGATTTGCAAGCTGCAATATCACCTTACAAGCGAACATGACGTCAAAACAGATATTCCAACATACACGTGCATCTGATTTGCAAGCTGCAATATCACCTTACATGTGAACATGACGTCGAAACAGATGTTCCAACATAGACATGAACCTGATTTGCAAGCTGCAATATTACCTTACAATCGAACATGACGTCCAAACAGATATTCCAACATACACGTGAACCTGATTTGCAAGATGCAATATTACCTTACATGCGAACATGACGTCCAAACAGATATTCCAACATACACGTGAACCTGATTTGCAAGATGCAATATTACCTTACATGCGAACATGACGTCCAAACGGATATTCCAACATACACGTGAACCTGATTTGCAAGCTGAAATACCTCCTTACATGCGAACATGACGTCGAAACAGATATTTCACATACCTGTGAATCTGATTTCCATTCAGAAATACTACTGTCACGCACGAAAGTGACGTCCATTCAAATATTACAACATCCATGTGAACCTGTTCTGTGAGGAGATATACGAGAAATAGACACCTAAACAGATATATGTGAATCTGATGTGCACCCAGCTCTCTCAGGCTTATTATAACTTTAATTGAGTGTGGCTATCATGAATATAAACTTTGCTTTACTGACTTCCAAAGACATTTCAAATTATTTGGTTTCCAATCTGTTGATTATGAGCGTACATGAAAATGGTTGTTCCGGAAACGCGTCGTGTGCACCATATTAGATATCTTCGTTCCATTGCACGCTGATATACTACAATACCTGCGAAAGAGAGATGTAATCAGGTATTTCAAAATACATGTCAACCTGCTTTGCAAGCAATAATACCATCTAACATGCGAACATGACGTCGACTCAGATATTCTAACATACCTGTAAATCTTATTTACACTCAGAAATAATACCTTGACACACGTGAGTGACGTCCAAGCCTATTTTCCAACATCCATGTGAATTTGATTTGCAAGCTGATATACTAGTTTTACACGCGTAAGTAACGTCCAAACATTATTAAAACATCCATGTGAACCTAATTTGCAAACTGCAATATCATCTTACATGCCAAAGTGACGTCCATGCAGATATTCGAACATACCTGTGATTTTGATCTCCAAGCAGAAATACCAACATCATACTAGTGATACCTTCCCAAATAACAATAATAGATAGTCTGATAGGCAAAAAACAACAATTCTTTGATAGTTTCCACAACCTCCTAAATGTTTGTGTACATCAGGGTGATCATCCATTTTTTTCTCCATTGAATTGACATTTGAATCAAACCTTGAAGTGTTATTTATATAATAACATTTATATCAAGACATCAAGTTTTAAAATATTACATATATATATTATTGTTGTATATGTCAAACAAAAGGCCAATAAGCACAAAAACAACATCTGTATTCAAAAATTCTGATGTTGCTGAAACTGTGTCCACCATAAGCGACAAACATGCTGTTGTTCCTGCAGTTCAATTTGAAGAACTAGTGTTTCAATAGACGATCGGTATTCCAATGAGTATCAACTGTGTTCCACTATTTGCTGATTTGTTTTACGCGCGGATGTAGTAGACCTCCTTCGAGAGCTTTTCTAAGATGAGTTTGAAATAAAAGATACTTCCGACACTCATACGTCTGTTTCTCAATTTGTTCTTCCTCTTGAAGTGAGGTCGACAACGAGGTTCTCTCCGGGTACTCCGGTTTCTTCCACCACTAAAACTGGTCGCCATGATATAGATGAAATATTGCTGAAAGTGGCGTTAAACACCAAAAATCAATCAATCAATCAATCTTTGGATTGTTCATTCTATTCTTAATTGCCCCTTCGGTTTTATATAACCTTTATTCATCCCTTATGTTTTATGTATATGTTATCTGGATGTGAATTGATTGATACCGAAAATATTAGCCTGCGGTGCCAGAATATGAGGCTAGTTGGCGAGTGAGCGAAGCGAACGAGTCAGAAGCTTCATATTCTGTCGAGCAGGCTGATATTTTTCAGTATCAATCATATTCACATTCAGATGACATATTTATCATCCTTAAATCAACCATAAACACGGATACATCTATATTTGTATTTTCGCGGGAAAAATTACATGATTCAAAATATTCAAAATACGCTTCCCTAAAACCGTAGGTCATAAGTAGTTTGCAAATATACCATTCATTTTTACAGGTTTATATAAATGTTAAGATTGTTGCATTTTCCCTTTAATTGTGATATTCATTGGGGTTTTTTTTATTACAAACATAAAGTCACCCATTTTCATTAAAGGTTTTGTTTACCAATGCCGTTCCGGTTTAGAAAACATGAACGTCACAACGTCACAACATGAACGTCACCCTCAACCAATATCATCCCTCGGGCCTAAAGGATGATATTGGTTTCTCGGAATGATACGGCATATGATACGGATTTTGCCATGTATTATTCTCTATGTATATCATATATTTAGATTAAAATACAGGTGTTTTGTATATGCATTATCAATGATTGTCCCTAGCCTGTATCGTTTACCCTATATCGCACCCCTAGACCTATATCGCATACCTAAAAAAATTCAAAATTTCAAAATTTTCAAAAATTTCATAAAATTTCGAATTCCCATACAAAATTTCAAAATTTTCATAAAATTTCAAAATTAAAAAAAAATTAAAGAATTAAGCAAATTTCAAAATTTTCATTTGATGTTATGTAATTATTATATAATTTCAGTCATGATTATCTTATATTATGTAACAATTTTATATATGCAATTTTCCACAAATTAGTGCTTGCTTAATTTAGCAAACTAGCTAGGACTCTGTTGTCACTATATTTAATATACAGGTATATTGGTTGTCATAAATGTAATTCTGTAAATACTAAATAAATGTATTGTCATATAAACTTTTACAAATGACAAAAAAGGAAAAGAACCCCACCAAGTATTAAATAAAGGAAAATAACCCCACCAAACATTACATAGAAGGAAAAGAACCCCACCAAACATTACATAGAAGGAAAAGAACCCCACCAAACATTACATAGAAGGAAAAGAACCCCACCAAACATTACATAGAAGGAAAAGAACCCCACCAAACATTACATAGAAGGAAAAGAACCCCACCAAACATTACATAGAAGGAAAAGAACCCCACCAAACATTACATAGAAGGAAAAGAACCCCACCAAACATTACATAGAAGGAAAAGAACCCCACCAAACATTACATTGAAGGAAAAGAACCCCACCAAACATTACATAGAAGGAAAAGAACCCCACCAAACATTACATAGATGGAAAAGAACCCCACCAAACATTACATAGAAGGAAAAGAACCCCACCAAACATTACATAGAAGGAAAAGAACCCCACCAAACATTACATAGAAGGAAAAGAACCCCACCAAACATTACATAGAAGGAAAAGAACCCCACCAAACATTACATAGAAGGAAAAGAACCCCACCAAACATTACATAGAAGGAAAAGAACCCCACCAAACATTACATAGAAGGAAAAGAACCCCACCAAACATTACATAGAAGGAAAGGAACCCCACCAAACATTACATAGAAGGAAAAGAACCCCACCAAACATTACATAGAAGGAAAAGAACCCCACCAAACATTACATAGAAGGAAAAGAACCCCACCAAACATTACATAGAAGGAAAAGAACCCCACCAAACATTACATAGAAGGAAAATAACCCCACCAAACATTACATAGAAGGAAAAGAACCCCACCAAACATTACATAGAAGGAAAAGAACCCCACCAAACATTACATAGAAGGAAAAGAACCCCACCAAACATTACTTAGAAGGAAAGGAACCCCACCAAACATTACATAGAAGGAAAAGAACCCCACCAAACATTACATAGAAGGAAAAGAACCCCACCAAACATTACATAGAAGGAAAAGAACCCCACCAAACATTACATAGAAGGAAAAGAACCCCACCAAACATTACATAGAAGGAAAAGAACCCCACCAAACATTACATAGAAGGAAAGGAACCCCACCAAACATTACATAGAAGGAAAAGAACCCCACCAAACATTACTTAGAAGGAAAGGAACCCCACCAAACATTACATAGAAGAAAAAGAACCCCACCAAACATTACATAGAAGGAAAAGAACCCCACCAAACATTACATAGAAGGAAAAGAACCCCACCAAACATTACATAGAAGGAAAAGAACCCCACCAAACATTACATAGAAGAAAAAGAACCCCACCAAACATTACATAGAAGGAAAAGAACCCCACCAAACATTACATAGAAGGAAAATAACCCCACCAAACATTACATAGAAGGAAAAGAACCCCACCAAACATTACATAGAAGGAAAAGAACCCCACCAAACATTACATAGAAGGAAAAGAACCCCACCAAACATTACATAGAAGGAAAGGAACCCCACCAAACATTACATAGAAGGAAAGGAACCCCACCAAACATTACATAGAAGGAAAAGAACCCCACCAAACATTACATAGAAGGAAAAGAACCCCACCAAACATTACATAGAAGAAAAAGAACCCCACCAAACATTACATAGAAGAAAAAGAACCCCACCAAACATTACATAGAAGGAAAAGAACCCCACCAAACATTACATAGAAGAAAAAGAACCCCACCAAACATTACATAGAAGGAAAAGAACCCCACCAAACATTACATAGAAGGAAAGGAACCCCACCAAACATTACATAGAAGGAAAGGAACCCCACCAAACATTACATAGAAGGAAAAGAACCCCACCAAACATTACATAGAAGGAAAAGAACCCCACCAAACATTACATAGAAGAAAAAGAACCCCACCAAACATTACATAAAGCAAAAGAACCCCACCAAACATTACATTGAAGGAAAAGAACCCCACCAAACATTACATAGAAGAAAAAGAACCCCACCAAACATTACATTGAAGGAAAAGAACCCCACCAAACATTACATAGAAGGAAAAGAACCCCACCAAACATTACATAGAAGGAAAAGAACCCCACCAAACATTACATTGAAGGAAAAGAACCCCACCAAACATTACATAGATGGAAAAGAACCCCACCAAACATAACATAAAGGAAAAGAACCCCACCAAACATTACATTGAAGGAAAAGAACCCCACCAAACATTACATAGAAGGAAAAGAACCCCACCAAACATTACATAGAAGGAAAAGAACCCCACCAAACATTACATAGAAGGAAAAGAACCCCACCAAACATTACATAGAAGGAAAAGAACCCCACCAAACATTACATTGAAGGAAAAGAACCCCACCAAACATTACATAGATGGAAAAGAACCCCACCAAACATTACATAAAGGAAAAGAACCCCACCAAACATTACATTGAAGGAAAAGAACCCCACCAAACATTACATAGAAGGAAAAGAACCCCACCAAACATTACACATAAAGGATTTAGTAGAAGATTAGTTAAGTATTAAACTTAATCTCCTGTCTTCAGTTGAATGACCGTCTAATACAGGCTAAGATAGTGGTTATGCTTAGAGATTAAGTATTTAGTCAATTATTTAATTTTGCCGAGTCATCGAAGTTATGAAATTTGTTATAAAAGATTTGTATAATACATGTATTTAGAAGAATGATATTAAGTTAAAATTTTGTTCACAATGTAAAAATAGATGAGTTTCGACTTTGCGGGTACCCGATGAAGGTTATTCCAGAAACGCGTCGTGCGCACTAAATTATATCTCTATGTCTTTATTTCGTCCTCTACTTTATCACAATTTAGACTTATATGTAGTTTAAGATTTCTAGGAATTGTTTTCTATATGAAGAGAATGATAACTCATTCTGAATTTGGTTAATATTTTACGAATCTCATATTTCAATGACATAAATAATACTCCCTTTTAAACCATTTTTTAAATGTTATATGTTAATATATTTGCTATCGAACATGAATTTTACAATGATAATGATAACATTCAATTATTTCGTTTGTTTTGTGCATCACTAATTTATCATACAGAGTCCTCCAACACACACAAACCAGTAAATGTCATAATATGTTTGTTTGATGGTGTTTAACGCCACTTTCAATAATATTTCAGTTATATCGTGGCGGTCAGTTTTATTGATGGAGGAAAAGGGAGAACCCGGAGAAAACCACCAACCACCGAGAAACTTTATCACAAAATGTTGTATCGAGTACACCTTGTCATGAACGGGGTTCGAACTCACAACAACAGGTAGTTGTTAATTCAACTAGCATTAGATCACGGTCATGACGGCCCCTAAATGTCATAATATACAAATATAGTCTTTTGTTGAGGTCAATACGAGTTTTTATGGACCTTAGAAACGATATTCATCTCAGCCTTTAGGCTGAGGTGAATATTGATTTCTAAGGTTCATAAAAACTCGTATTGACCGATACAAAAGACTGTAATTGTTTTATTACATTAAAATGAAAAAGATTATTTTTTTAGATTTCGTTAGAAAACGAAAGTGAAACCAAGTCAATACGAGTTTGAATCAAACAATATAAAATTTTACGGAATGTCATAATGTAATAATAGATCTTATGTCAATTTATAAGCTTGTTTAAGCCACCTTACATATGTAAACCTATATCACATTGTGTCTAATCTGTACTTTATTTAATATTTAATCTTATAAATTCGGATTCATGAAATCAATATCAAGTTGAAAACTTAAAACAATAATGGCCGACAAGAGAAACAAATACAACAAAGTAAACAAATAACGTTGAATTAAGACCATGTTTACCGTTTTTGCGCTATACTGCTTAATTATAGAATGTCAACCAAAGGGTTTTCCCCTGATCGTGAATGTTTCATCTTACTCTCTGGCGTTTTCCCATACTTCTATCTTTACACGTGTATCATAGTACTACGAATAATAACAAAATATCATACCCTGCACTATATGAAGCCATTTTATTTATATCTTGCGGGGTTTTTTTGCCTTTTTTTTTGGTTTTTGGTCTTTAATTTTTTTATTTAATTTTTTTTTAATTCAAATTTCAATTTACATAAGATACACAAAAAATATCAGTCATGGCAATTTGCATGACAGCAAGTGCGGATTTAGAGGGTATGCGTCAGAATACTAGTAATGGCTATCATAGCCTCACACCGAATCAGCGCCTGGACATTTGTGCATTTGTCACTTGTCACAATATGCTATAAAGTATTATTTTCCTATTCTACTAACCTGAAAATAACATAAGACGTCGTATAGATAATAATAAAAAGCTCATCTACCTGTAGTTGTGATCTCCAAGTATAAAAACCAGCATCATTGTTGTTATACCATCAAAACAAACAGGAATTGTTATCAACAACAATATTATTTTCTGGTATTTTCCAAATCCTCCCAAAAGTTGTAAAATGTCTTCGTAATTCATCGTTTCTCCTTCTGCCTTCTTGTACTGATATTTGAAAAAGATATAAGAATTATGAGCATTATAAAAATTATACGGATCAATTATTAATCCAAAATATAAATAAACGGTCGTTGAGAAAATCTCGGGTTATCATGATCCATGCAAATAAACGTTAGAGCATACCGAAGGGGCAATCCAGAGAGGTACGCAAGACGAAAAAAACCAAAAACACAACACAATATGTCTTGGACACCACTATGCGCAAACAAACACAAATAACGTAAATACCATTTCATTCATTGTTTTAATGGCTCTACATGTATTCAATAAACATCTATGTACCACGCACTACCGACTTAATTACTATATATTTCTATGTTTTTTAAAGAAACACAACACAATAATACGATAACAATAACCAAGGCACCAGTAGTCATTCTGAACTGGGTTACGATAACAACCAAGGCACCAGTAGTCATTCTGGAGTGTGTTACGATAACAATAACCAAGGCACCAGTAGTCATTCTGGACTGGGTTACGATAACAATAACCAAGGCACCAGTAGTCATTCTGGACTGGGTTACGATAACAATAACCAAGGCACCAGTAGTCATTCTGGACTGGGTTACGATAACAATAACCAAGGCACCAGTAGTCATTCTGGAGTGGGTTACGATAACAATAACCAAGGCACCAGTAGTCATTCTGGAGTGGGTTACGATAACAATAACCAAGGCACCAATAGTCATTCTGGACTGGGTTACGATAACAATAACCAAGGCACCAGTAGTAATTCTGGACTGGGTTACGATAATAACCAAGGCACCAGTAGTCATTCTGGACTGGGTTACGATAACAATAACCAAGGCACCAGTAGTCATTCTGGAGTGGGTTACGATAACAATAACCAAGGCACCAGTAGTCATTCTGGACTGGGTTACGATAACAATAACCAAGGCACCAGTAGTCATTCTAGACTGGGTTACGATAACAATAACCAAGGCACCAGTAGTCATTCTGAAGTGGTTTACGATAACAATAACCAAGGCACCAGTAGTCATTCTGGACTGGGTTACGATAACAATAACCAAGGCACCAGTAGTCATTCTGGAGTGGGTTACGATAACAATAACCAAGGCACCAGTAGTCATTCTGGACTGGGTTACGATAACAATAACCAAGGCACCAGTAGTCATTCTGAAGTGGTTTACGATAACAATAACCAAGGCACCAGTAGTTATTCTAGACTGGGTTACGATAACAATAACCAAGGCACCAGTAGTCATTCTGAAGTGGTTTACGATAACAATAACCAAGGCACCAGTAGTCATTCTGGACTGGGTTACGATAACAATAACCAAGGCACCAGTAGTCATTCTGGACTGGGTTACGATAACAATAACCAAGGCACCAGTAGTCATTCTGGACTGGGTTACGATAACAATAACCAAGGCACCAGTAGTCATTCTGGACTGGGTTGTACAAACCTTAATTAAATCTTATCTTAAATCAAAAGTTAATTGGGGCTATAGGGATATGGTATTTAACGCCTCTTTCAACAATATTTCAGTTATATCGTGGCAATTAATTTATTTGGGTGGAGGAAAGCGGAGTATCCTGAGAAAAACACCAACCTGTCGCAAGTCACTGACAAACTGAGTGGGATTCGAACTCACAACGTTAGTGGTGATAGGCACTGGTTGCAGATGTAAGTTCCGCTACAATACGATCACGGCCACGACTGTCACCAAAAGTTAATTGACACTTAATATTACTTGAAATGTACATGAAATGAATTTACACTTACTTCATAGATAGATTCAGTTTTTTTTGTGTACAAAGGAAGGTCAAAGAGAAGAGTTTGAAGATGCCAAAGGGGTAATCGGAATCCGTAAATCGAAGAAGGACGGACAGCACAATGGACAAAAGGAAAAGGACAAACAACGATCTATATAACACTACATAGAAAACTAAAGATCGAGCAACACGAACCCCCACTAAAAACCGGGGGTGACCTCGGGTGCTCCGGAACGGTAAGCAGTTCCTGCTCCACTAGCGGCGCCCATAGTGTTACTCTAGATACAAACCTGATGATAAGTCATGAAGGAGTAAAGGACCAGGAAGTGCTTACGACAAATGGGACATATTCGTGGCCATTTGTGACACAGATAGTCCGTAACGGTTAACCATGTCATGGTTACGACTTCAACTTAACCAATAGGAACCCTTGGTTCAATAGCTTCATTGTTAACAGTAACCCTCTATCAAGGTAATCCTGATAGGAACCACAAGGAAAATAGGCTACAGACAAAAAGCACTGTGATCGTTTGATCAGATGACATTTGAACATTAACTCAATACTATGAATACTCTTGCGTCGAATTATAGAACTTTGTTCTGATATTGTTTGAGCGTGGTTACACGAGAGCAACGGGATAATTATTTTCAAAAAGGCCCAATTGTCCACTGTGCTTATAGGATCTGCTAAATCAATCAATCAAAAACTTCGAAATATGTATGAGACACATTTCTGTAATACAGGTGTACTTTTGCTAACATGTGTTCATGCCTATATACCGGTATGTTGATATAACGAACTCAAGAGTACCAAGTTTGCATGGCTATATATGTTGACATAACGAACTCAATAGTACCAAGTTTTAATGGATATATATGTCCACATAACTAATTCAAGAGTACCAACGTGCCGACTTAATTATGTCCTATAAATTAATCCTTTAAATTAAAATAAACTAGGAAGAACTGTTTTAGAAACCTAAAACTTATGTCTCCCTTTAATGCGGCCATCTGTACAACAATAAGTTACACATTATGAGTTGAATGATACTATTTAAAAACAATTATTTGACCTTGAGGTCAAAGGTCAAGGTCCCACGAAGGTCATTACGGTATAGGACACACCGGCTTATGGTCATGCACCCACATACCAAATATAATTGACCTATCTGGAAAGACAAAAAAGTTATGGTCCGGACAAGCTTCGCTGAGAAGAAGCAGAAGCGGAAGCGGATACGGAAGCAGAAGCGGAATAAAAAATCAGACTAAAATAATATGTCTCCCTTCGTTCGAAGGGGAGACATAATTATTATTAATAGTTCATTGTGATTTTTTATCTCGAAGTCTTAATAAACTATTTAAAATATTCAATGACATTTAAAATTTAGTTTGATCTTCGTCAACAGCGTTCTTGATTCACCTAATTTGACATTGTTTATGCTGTATTTATTCTTATTTTCGAACAGAATACTATCACAATCCAGGGATTTTAATTGGGAAAATAATATAGAAATAAATGCTTTTCAAAAGTCTGTATTTCTTACATTGACACCGTAACGGATTATGGTATTGGCTCTATGAACTGAAGCGCTTGGGTCTACACAAGCTGGAGGACTCCGGATATTAAGTGAAATTGATTTATTGTGGACAGTTACTTCCTTTGTTCATGCAGAATGAACATATAAGTATGCTGTATAATCTATTTAAAAAGGGCCCAATATCCTATATAATATACTGGATTTTTTTATGTGAAGAATATAATCAAATTATCTCCCTTACTGTGTGGCTTACATTCTTAATGTAATAAAAAGTATCTGTTGTCGTAACTATGGGAAACAATGTAATATCTGTTTGAAGTGTCTAATTACAAACTTGTATGAAATAAATGTTCGAATCACGCTCCGGCGAGGTGTACTCGATACAACATTATGTGATAATTTTTGTCAGTGACTTGCGGCAGATCGGTTTTCTCATGGTACTCCGGATTCATCCACCAATAAAACTGAACGTAACGATATAACTGAAATAGTGTTGAAAGTGGCGTTAAACACCATAAACCAAACCCTGATCACACTCTGATGAGTGGAGAGTATATGATGGGATCAGCCGTGGGTTCCTTGTCATGTGTTACTACAAAATCAGAACGCTTATCATTGATGAGTTATCTCGACATCTCTTATAGGGTCATGTGAAGGTTCATATTATCAAGCAACCAATCAGAGATGCATATAATTAAAAACGAAATATATAGATTTAATCGGTCTTTTCTTTAAATTTCTCAATTGTTGTAACATTCAAGGTTGGTTGGTCGGTGTAACGTGTTTAAAGCCCATCTTAGCAGTATTTCAGCTACATGTACATTATATATGGTGGCGTTGTAACATTCAGAGATCTATTTAGTACATTGTATTTGTGCATTAGATGCAATTTAAAACGCATATAAATATAAAAATAAACATTTGGTTTCTAACCATTAAAACTAAATTCACTCATTCATTTATCACAGGTCATTTAAATGTCCCATTTTACATTAAAAAAATACCATAAACTGGTGGTTTTATTATCTATAATTCATAATTTCGAGCCAACCATTTTAAAACTGCCTTCACAAAATCTAAATACGGAAATCAACTAACTGAGTCTAGACGTTCATGTCTCAGTATTTTTCTTTCTATTGATTGACTAAGCCAGTATTTAGAGTTAGGTTTATGGTGATTAATGCCACTTTCAACAATATTTCATTTTTATCTAACATTATGTACGTTTTCCTTTGAAATTAACGAAAGTCGCCTGTCTGATACAAGGTGTCTGCTACAAGATATTGCATCACCACACTGGTGATAAAAGAATGGCGCGACGTAGCACGAAACGTTCTCTGCCGAACTACTTTGACATGACGTCTTATCATTGGAATGTGAGACATATAGAATCTAACACCGGCAAAAGTGCAAGACAGGGAAATCTCCGACACCCGAGGGGATTTCCCTGTCTTGCACTCTTTGCCGGTGTTTGATATTATTTCTCACTTTTATCAGCTGTTTTTAGTTTCGTGTTTGTTTATGTACTTTTAGCAGACGATCATGTATTGTATTTTTGTATATTGCGTGGAGGTTATTATGTAATAATATGGCTGATTGTTAGGATTTGCGTGTTTATAAAAGATTGAAAACTTATATACAGTGAATTGTTTATTTTAAAAAAGGAAAAGCATGGAAAATGGAGACCATTCACCCAAATTTACTCAACAAGTGTCGCTCGAGTACCAACGGTGGTTAGCGGAGCGTTTTATTATCGCTTAGACGTTTGTAATCTATGTAAACTATTATTTCAAACACAATTTCTATCTAATTATCCAACAATAATTATTTTTTATTTGTATAACAATATTCCTCAAGTTAACAACAAATGCATCATAAGTTGTAACCATCTTCTGACATGTTACTAAATTACTAAAGTGATCACTTCATTACGTTGAAATAAGGACAACGTTGCAATCATATCTGAGTCACGGGCACCTGTTACTAACTGTGAATGCGAATATAAAATAAAATTGAATACATTCTTATTAATTTTTTCTTATGTTCTCCATGAGAAAAAAATCAATATTTTCAATAATTTTGTAATTAGTAAATACGCATAGCATACGTACAATAACTGTTGAATGAGGAAACTATAGTACACGTGTACGTACGTTGTTAAACAAAGTTTGATATTTGTTCACATTCTTTGTATTTCCCTTTTTAAAAGATTTTCGTGTTGGTTTCCTAGTTTTGTTGTATCGTGATTTTCTACTTTCATGGTAAATAATCGTTTATTAATGGTTAGAATCAAATAATTTCGATCAATTTCATGTACATTAATTATTCTTGGCGAATTTTATGTACTGTTCTGTTCCGGATTCCAACCACATTGGCTTGTCCTTAAGACATATAACTTTATTAATAAAAAAATATGCACCCCTATATCATTTTTAAGATATATATATATTATATATATATATTATAAAAAAAAAACAAAAAACTAAGCGTGTTGGGACCTCATCTTCATCTCATTGAAAATTAACTTGTTCTCGTCGTGATATAGCTGAAAAATTGCCGTAAGCAACAATTACTCACTGATCCCCAACATGATGTTAAAAACATATTCTGTCTCAAACATAAATATCTACATTTATTAATCTACTATTTAAGTGGTTATTTTCGAAGGGGTGTTAATTTGGCGTTTTTTAGTTAAACTGTTCGCGTGGGCTCTAATTTGCGAAAATTGAAAAAAGCAAAATTAAAAATTTTACGATTTCAGCTTTATCTTAAGCCATTCAAATAAAGGCATCAAACATTCTGAACATTTTGATAAATAAAATTCAAATGTGAATACCTGGGTCGTATTATAGATAATGTTGATTTTTTTCATGAACAGTCATGTGTACATTTTATTTTCATCAACAGTCATGTGTGGATTTTATTTTTCATCAACAGTCGCTTGACTATTATTGATTGGTAATAATACTAATGTGATTTCTATATGATAAAGTTTGTCAGTGACTTGCGGCAGGTCGATGGTTTTTTCAGGGAACTCTGGTTTCCTCCACCAATAAAACGGGCCGAATAAAACTGGCCGTCACGAAACAAGAAGTGTACTGTTTCATTTCAACAGTAATACAAGCTATTTAACAACCTCTACACTAAATACAAAAAATATACTTGGGCGGTGTTGATTAAATTACATGATAGTGCTACATATGACGATAGAAGAAAAGCATATGAATGGTTAAAGCACCAAGCATTAAAATGCAACTTATCTCTTTGAAGGTTTACTTTTTAAGGAATCAATCTTATCCGGACAAATCCGCGAATCAGAAGCAATAATTAAACTGGTGAACTTTCTTGCATAAGGTTCTTGAAATCCGGACACGTATTATACGAGTGATTGTTGTTGTTTAACGTCAATTCAGCAATTTTTCAGCTATATCATGGCGAGAACAAGTTAATTTTCAATGAGATGATGATGAGGTCCGCTTTGTACTAGACCAACACACTGAGTTGGATTTTTATATTGCTAGCTCACTAAAACAACAGTCCGCGGATAGACATGTCGCCCCACTCGGACACATTATCCTGATTCCGAGCCGACCAGTCTTTGCTCTTTTTCCTTAATGCTGCGTGCTTACCAGAGAAGCAAAAATATCAATTTGCATAGTCTTTGATATGACCCGACCGGGGCTCGAACCCACGATCTACCGCACTCGAGGCGAGTACTCTAACCATTACGCCACCGATGCGGTTCGTATTATACGAAGCTGCATGGACGCGGTCGAGACACACATGCATGTCATTAAGGGGATGACCATTTAACTTTTAGGATGTTTTTTTCTGAAAAAAAAAATATATTAATTATGTGGTGAAATTTTAAAGAAGCAAAATAAATTGACACGAAAGATGCAAAAATATCATTAATCCGGCCCTACAGTTCTCAACGAGAAATTTATGATAAAAATTTGAATGGAAATTACTGATTTTTTTTTATGTCCAATAATTAAAAATCTGATTTTTGTTTCCTGTAAAAAAATATATCGCTGTGGGGGAAATGATAGTTTTCTGTGTAGTGTTTTGTAGATCAGTGATTGTCCTTTTTCTTTTGGCCATTGTATTGCCTGCCCTTGCGCTTGGGGATCTTAAAACTCTTTTTGCATTGTTTTTGAAGCAAAAGCGAGTACGCAAATTTACATGGTTAGACCCTATACAGTGTGAACAAAATACGTGTACAATTTTCAATCGGGTTCAATTTTGTCTGAAAACTCGTGTGCAATTTTATGTCATTAGACAACAAATGAAGCAAAAAAAAAACTCGTGTGCAATTTTACGTCATTAGACACCAAATGAAGTAAAAAAAAACACGTACATGCAATTTTACATTGCCATTGCAGGCATTGGGCCCTATAGGCTATGATTGTTACCGGTCACTGTGAAATAAACTAGAAAAAAAAGTATTGGAAATATCAAATTAAAATCTATTATGTTTACTTCCGTCCTCTATATAGGCCGTGCCTACCGTCATATTACTCAACGCTTCAGATCAAGGACACCGCGTAGGTAATGATATTGTCATTTGATTACATTGGTTACAAGCGTTTATCGGAAAACAAACGTTTTCCTAACCACCGTTGGTACAGCGACGCCACCTGGGGGGAAATGGGTGAATGGTCTCCATTGGGGGAGGGGACAGTTGACATAAACTGTACAGCATGCATTTGCCGGTAAAACGCACGTGATTTTTTTTGTCTTGCACTAGTGCAAGATAAACAAATCTCACATCACTAAAAATAGGAACTGGTCTGTCTCAAAAGTGAGAAAAAACACAGAAACCTGACATTGGTGAATGAACGGAAGAAATAACATGACGTCATACACAAAATGTAGTCTCCCTGAGAGTATTGTACAAATTTTAATTCAACCCTTGTTATTTGTTTAAAATTCATTTTTATTGAAATGTTAGATAAACTTATTACATACATACTAGTAGTGTGTTGGTACAAGACTTTATATCAGGTCTTGCCTGTTGCGTGAACTAACCGCATCACTATCGTGACTCGTAGTGATACTGGTTCACACAACAGGCTCGACCTGATACAAAGTCTTGTACCACCATACTATGCATATAATGGGTATACATCGTTGCAGTCAGTTTTATTGGTGGAGAATACCGGAGTACCCGTAGAAAACCACAGACCTGCCGCAAATCACCAATGCTGTATCGAGTACACATCGCCATCGCCATGAGCGGAATTCACCAGCGTTAGTGGTGATATGCACTGATTGCATAAGTAGTTATAAATTCAACTACCATACGATCACGACCACGACACCCCCAGTAGTTATATAAAAGTGACGTGCTTTATATCCACCCTACACAATATTTCTATGATTTTATATTTCACGAGTAGCACTAGTATCGAAAAGTCCCAAAGTTCATAATAATCATTGTGAGATCGCTTAGAACAATAAAATTAATACAACATGTGGGATTGAACCAATAACATGCTAAACCAAATTATGCTAATGACAACCCACAAAACTACCAAAAAATGTTGAACCAAATTACGGTAAGGTCAATCCCGAAAACAGCCAAAGCATATTGAACATATTATGATACGAAGCTTGAGATCAACAGTATAAAATAGGTTTCAATGTGAAATTTAGAGATAAAACTTTCTTTTATTAAAGAACCAGGAATGGAAATGTAATTATTGTTGAATTGTAAGGAAGCATCATTATGACATGAACATTCAAAATTTCACTAACGAATACCCCAGTATAAATATGGACCAAACCTAGAGTTGGGATGTAAAGACATGACAATATAAGTAACATAATGGATTAGTTATAAGAAACAAGGACTGCTTGCCTTTCACGAACACATGGGTTCAACCACAGTTTTTTATGGGGTCCGTCTAACTCATCTTTTTAGTTTTTCTTTGTTGTTGTTTCCTGTTATGTTTGTCCTTGTCCTGTGTCTTGTGTGCCCAATGTTGCCAGTGTCTCTGGATTGTCCATTCTTGATTGCCCTTTCAGTTTTCTATGTTGTGTTTCCTGTTTTGTTTGTCCTTGTCCTGTGTCTTGTGTGCCCAATGTTGCCGAGGTCTCTGGATTGCTCATTCTTGATTACCCCTTCGGTTTTCGATAACATTTATTTCTGTCTGTGTCCTTGCATAGACAATAATTCAGGAAATACCCTTTATGCCAGAAGAGCGATACATTGCTCTTGTGGGCCTTTGGTTTTACAATGGAAGACTACATTTTCTTACTCTGAGCATTTGCAAGAGAATCATATCTTTTCTGTATACAAGTGAAAACAGTAAAGGACGTGGAATCGATTCGACATCGAAATGTACATGTAGATTTATTTTTACTAATGATCTGGTCTCACAAAATATGAAGGAAACCATTTCATGTCTCACAGATGATATGCTTAAATGCTGGTGTGGAATCTATTCAAGTCAAGGATATAAATTCATGCCATGGTGAGATATACAAGAGGTGCGAAAGGCAGAAGGCAAACCAATAGGGCAAGACATAGTGAAAATGTATAAAAGATTTTATATAAAATTAAGAAATAATTACCGGTAGCCATATATTTATATTGTTTTTACCACGGGTTGGCACTTTATGCCTAATATTTTACCACGAGCGGTAGCGAGGGGTAAAATGAAGACATAAAGTGACAACCCGTGGTAAAAACAATATAAATATATGGCTACCGGTAATTATTTCGATTCTAATAGGACAATTACGAAATTTTTCTAATCGAAGCGGCCTAGGTCATCCAGTGTTTTTGGCTGTTCTGTTAATTAAACCGACTGAAATGTTACATAACATTTCGTTTTTTCCAAAGAATTTTGAAATAACAACCGGAAAGGTGTTTCAATGCCGATGGTAAATATGTTTTGAAGTTTCTAAATGTTGTCATTCATGAACACCAATTCAAAAGAAAGGGGAAATTCCACATTAACGAGGAGGCGGACACGCAGCCCAATAAGCCTTATCTTTACGTTTTACACTGGAAGTCTTCATATGACGTCATGTTGTTTATGTTCCAAAGTCGTCAACAATATTTTGCGGAATTTTAATCTGTGTGATTGTTAGACCCAGGGATATGCAAGAATTAAGAAATAATTACTGATAGCCATACATTTATATTGTTTTTACCACGGGTTGGCACTTTATGCTGAATATTTTACCACGAGCGGTAGCGAGGGGTAAAATGAAGACATAAAGTGACAACCCGTGGTAAAAACAATATAAATATATGGCTACCGGTAATTATTTCGATTCTAATAGGACAATTACGAAATTTTTCTAATCGAAGCGGCCTAGGTCATCCAGTGTTTTTGGCTGTTCTGTTAATTAAACCGACTGAAATGTTACATAACATTTCGTTTTTTCCAAAGAATTTTGAAATAACAACCGGAAAGGTGTTTCAATGCCGATGGTAAATATGTTTTGAAGTTTCTAAATGTTGTCATTCATGAACACCAATTCAAAAGAAAGGGGAAATTCCACATTAACGAGGAGGCGGACACGCAGCCCAAAAAGCCTTATCTTTACGTTTTACACTGGAAGTCTTCATATGACGTCATGTTGTTTATGTTCCAAAGTCGTCAACAATATTTTGCGGAATTTTAATCTGTGTGATTGTTAGACCCAGGGATATGCAAGAATTAAGAAATAATTACTGATAGCCATACATTTATATTGTTTTTACCACGGGTTGGCACTTTATGCTGAATATTTTACCACGAGCGGTAGCGAGGGGTAAAATGAAGGCATAAAGTGACAACCCGTGGTAAAAACAATATAAACATATGGCTACCGGTAATTATTTCGATTATCATAGGACAATTACGGAACATTTCACATCGAAGCAGCCTAGGTCATCCAGTGGTTCTGGCTGTTCCATTAATTGACTCGACTGAAATGTTACAATAATATTCGGTTTTTTTCCAAAGATGTTTGAAATGACAACCGAAAAGGTGTTTCATGCCGATGACAAATATGTTTTGAGATTACTAAATGTTGTTATTCATGAACATCAATTCAAATGAAAGGGAAAATACTACAAATTCCACTTCGACAAGGAGGCGTACACGAAGCCAAAAAACGTCAGGATCTTTATATTCTAAACTGGAAGTCTTCATATGACGTCATGTTGTTTACGTGCCAAAATCGTCAACAACATTTCGCGGAATTTTAATTTGTGTGATCTTTAGGCTCAGGGATATCCAAAAATAATATATGTTATTCGAGATCTTCGCAAGGGATGTGGGTTTATAGTAGTGTAGATGCACCATCCAGGTTGCATTTGTGGAGAAGCAGGTAAGGAGCAGGTAAGGATCAGTGACGTCACCGGAAATAACCGGAAGTTGCATCACCGGAAATGGCGTCACCGGAAGTTGCATCACCGGAAATGGCGTCACCGGAAGTGGTGAACCAGAAATGACCTAAGTAATCTTCCCGCCAACATTCAAATTTTCCGCCAAAATTCTAATTTGCCCGCTAAAAAATTTGAATTTTTAGTAACAATTCAAATTGACCGAAAAAAATCTATCGATTAATCCTAAGAACCAATCGAAAGCCGCCTTTATTTTATCCAATGAATTCGGTAAAACGGAACCAATGAAAACCTTCGACAGTTCCAACCAATCGGAGAAGTACCCTGCACTTGTATTTTTCAAATTCAAAATCCATCCTTTTTCAGCAATTCACGAAGTGAACGGACGTATTGTTGACTATTCCTTGTTTTATTGGATATTTCTCATTCACTATTTGAAGGTAAGTCCTCTTAATATTTTTCTTTTTCTAACTGAAAAAAAAAACGAAATTTTTTTTTTTTAAATTCGGCGAAGAATTCGATTTTGTTTGATAGACGGTAAAAAAGAAAAGTTTTGATTTGTTTAATATTAAGGTTGTAAAATGATATGTTTTAATACGTAACGGAAAGGATCTGGTCGGAACTGAGGATTATCTTAACAGATTAGAATTAATGTGACACAAAGTTTACATTTAATACACTTTGTGTAATTTTTGTACAATTCCTGTAATACGATTTCTTACAACTAAGTAAATTAAAAAATATTTTAAATGTGTAGTAAGAGAAAACACAAACAAAATACAAACGTGACACTATCCAATATGTGGTAATGGTCCACTTTTTACTGCGTATATTAATCGTTCAAACTGTAGCTATCCCACATCGCATTGGATGTGGACTCGCAGGCGGACATTGTAATACTTATTTAGAACTAATTCGTGAATTTGCATTGTCTTGCGATATCCAAGTTAAAATAGTATTCCCTTGTTAAATTTTTTTTTTATGTTTCAGATGCAACAAGAACACAGACTCGCCCTAACCAAGAATTACGTGTTGTTGGGGAATGAAATCCCGGTTGACGACATATTGGATGAACTCCGTCAACAACAGATAGTAGACGAGGAGCAGCGAGAATTCCTTGCTCGACAACCCACCCAAAAAGGAAGGACTAGGGCCCTGTTAGAATTATTGCCCAGAAAAGGACCTAAAGCGTTTCACGCCTTCTGTTATGCTCTGTTGGCCCGTAACAAGAACGAGTTGGCATCTGTGCTAACCGACCCAGAAAAAGAAGACATGGAAGTGTGCTTCCCAAAACATTCCAGTTTTCATCTGGGTGGAGAAGACCACTTAAGACCGACGTTTTCCGAGATGTCACCCATATTTAAAAACGTCGAAGTATCCAGAGACGATGTTGGCGACCACATGTGGCAGTATGCCGTGGACCACGACATCATGTCTCAACCCCGTAAAAGTCTAATTGGAAGTATGGTTGGGTCCAAGATTATGATAATCACCCCACTATTAAAATGTTATTTGACCAAAGGACTCGTCGTCACCCGTATTTACCAGGTCGTTGAATATAGTCCTGCAAAATATTTTCAAACCTTTGGAGAAGTCGTCAGCGATGCCCGCCGAGCCGGAGATGCGGATCCAAATAAAAGAATTATAGCCAAAACCAATAAGCTAGATGGAAATTCGTCTTACGGAAAGACGATCACGAACAAAGAGAGACACACAGACGTCATATACTGTAAGGATAGATATGTCCATCAATACCTTGTAGATCCGTTTTTTCGTAAATGTAACCAGATTAACGAAAATACATTTGAAGTCGAAATGAGTAAGAAGACAATGACTTCAGATTTACCCTTACAAATTGGATGTTTCGTTTACCAGTACGCCAAACTGCGTATGCTACAGTTTTATTACGATTTCATGGACGTCTTCGTAGACCACCGTAACTTTCAATATTGCAGCATAGACACTGACTCTGCATATATGGCTCTTTCCGCAGACACCCTGGAAGAAGTCGCAAAACCTCATTTACGACAGAAATATATATTAGAGAAGAACGACTGGTTTCCCCGTGATGACACCCCCGAACATGCCGCCTACCTCAAGAGGACACCCGGGCTCTTCAAAGAAGAGTACAGAGGAGATGGAATTGTTGCCTTATGCAGCAAAACGTATTACTGTTTTGGTGTAGAGGATAAATTTAGCTGTAAAGGGATCAATAAACGTCTAAACGACATCCATAAAGGCACGTATATGGACGTCCTCTTATCCAAGAAATCCGGATCCGGTACCAACAGAGATTTCCGTGACGTTGACAATAAAATGTATACATATTTACAAGAGAGAGCTGGGTTCTCCTATTTCTACCCTAAAAGAAAAGTATGAGATGATGGTGTTTCTACCGAACCATTGGACATTTAACTTGTGATATAAACTGTAATTTTTATTGTGTATATAATAGACTGCTTAACCAAATATTTTGAATATTTATCGTTTTCAAATTGTATATTTTTGTTCATTGTTCTATTAATCGGTTTTTCCCGTGAATTTTAATATTTTTTTTTCAAATACGAGTTTAATTCAACTTTTCCGGGGAACTTTAAATCAATTTTATTTAAATTCTATTTGTAAAGATTAATTTATTCAACCGTGTAAGCATAATTTCATTGTACATATCGAATATTGTAAATAACTTATTGTATATTTATAAAATATTTTATTTGGTGTTTAACGCCACTTTCAGCTATATCGTGATACAAATATTTTATTTGGATTTTAACGCCACCTTCAGTTATATCATGGTGGAGGAAACCTGACAAACTTATCTCTATTTCAAAGATGAGGTGTCTAGACAGACATTGTTTGATCTTATACATAGAAGAGTTTGAAAATACCAAAGAACAGAAAACGGCCAAAAGAACAACAACATACACATAAAACAAAGGACAGTACAATAAAGTACAGATTATGAGCCCCGCAGGGACAAACAGACAGCACATTAAAGTACAGAGTATGAGCCCCACGGGGACAACACAACGGCCACGTAAAGTTTAAACCAATGGAGGGCGTGGTCAAAAGCCTATGAAAACAGAAAAAAGGGAAAATAGATCATTCAGACATGGAAAACGATACCGTACAGACGTGTAGAAGGATTGCGTCTACTATGTTCAATGACGGTGTTATTAACATGGGTCGAGTTCTAGTGTTATTTGGCTTCACGAGTCAAATGAGGCAACAGTATCCCACCGATGCATGGAAGTTTTGGGACATTTACCATGCCGTTCTTAAAGGGACAGAATACGAATACTTCAATCGATCGCTCATCCACCAGAATAGAGGAAAAGGAACCAATCAGAAAGTTCCATTGCATAAACAACTGACCAATCGAAATACAGAAAGACTGTCCAATCAGATACGACGTTACGAATGAAATCGAATAATCAGACACGTCGCTACGAATGAATATTACGTCATTTTCTAAAAATAGTATCACGCTTTTGGATATAAGATGGTGTAGCTAGAACTTCGCGTCATTTACTGACTGGAACCCGCAACATGCCAAGGGTGTTCAGATGACAGAACACCAGTCTAAAATCGCGCAGATAATTGATATTGAAAAGATGCCACCAACTGCTGATATTATACAGATTCCAGGGACACAAGATATCGCACAGATTCCAGCGACAGAAGACATCTTGCAGATGGCAGCCCATATGATCGACGTTCAGCCGCTCAAACGAGCCCTGGGAGGAAACAGATACTAGGAGATTAAAGAATGGAACGGATTCAAGAGAGTAGACTTACGATTCTGGAAAGATGACACAGTCCCTACGATAGAAGGAGTGAGCTTACATTTGGATCAATGGAAAGCCCTGTGCAACATGTCGGACGTCATCGACGATTTGCTTACCAGTCATAGAAAAATAACCAGTAGAGTGGCGATACCATATCGGAGACGACATTTTCGTCACCATCAAGGCACCTTACGTCTGTGTTCATATCAGAAGACACTTTATTCCCAAAGACGAATGGACCTACCGTCCTACCAAGAGAGGTGTGTCTTTGCACTTTGGAGAATGGAAAGAACTGATAAAAACAATCCCATTGTTGGAAGAAAGAGAGCCAGAACTGAGATAGTTAGTTCCCTTGTATAGAACAGACTTGTAAAATAAAAAGATAGAAATGTATGATGATGTTATGAAACGACAACATGAGAAATACTTTAGCTTATGTAATAGGTCCTATGTCTGGCCTGCCGATTTAAAACGCCACTTAAAAACCAAACACGATCAACAAAAGTCTATACTTAAGCAGCCATACATCCCAGTGCAGCAGCAGCGTCCATATATCCCAGAGCAGCAGCAGCGGCAGCACGAAATACAATGGAAAACAGAGGAACCTTTCTGGATAATACCAACAAAAGACCCCGATACCTTTGTGTGCGCTGACGGACCAGACCCAAATCATTTCATGCCATGGATACATCCTTTTACCAGCGTGATCTTTCCTTTTTTCATACTATATTTAATAGTTATGCTAAATTCGTAGTCTTGGTTCAAATGTAAATGCATAATAAAACACATACGTTATTTTTATCTATCTTCTTTTAACACTATGTAATCTTTTCCTCGAGTTTTCAATCAATTCAACGTGTAAACGAAATACAAGTTAATTACTTCCTACAAGATAATCCGTGTATGTATTGATTTATAACCAGGATCTTCATCAGAACGTCATTTTATTTTTAATACACCAACATGCATATCAGAAAAGCATACATTCTAATCAGACATTTCTTCAACGTTAAAGATGACTTTTTCGAGGAATCTAGAGTGCCCTTAGCCAAGTGGTTATACTTCCTGTACCTATGGTGTCAAGATACGATGGTAAATAAAGCTGCTGAAACGACAGGTATCGCCGAGAGGACCACCTTCCAAGTGTACCAGTACATCAGAGATATCTATACCACCAAACTCCTTCATACTCCTACACGACTAGGCGGCCCGGGTGTCATCGTACAGATCGACGAAAGTCTCTTTTGCCACAAGGCAAAGTACTGCCGAGGTCATCGGGCCAGCAAGGAACAGTGGGTTTTTGGACTAGCCGACACATCAGCAAAACCAGCCATCACCTATATGCAGACAGTGGACAAACTTGATGCTGATACTCTTCTACCAATTATACAAAGTGTGGTACAACCGAGGACCATCATACACTCAGACCAATGGAGGGTATACTACCATATCCAAGAAAAACTTCATCTAGAGCATGCAACAGTCAACCATTCTGTCAACTTTGTTGATCCGGATACCGGCGTCTACACACAGACCATAGAATCTTGTTGGGCACGAACCAAGCTAAAGTTCAAGACCATGAAAGGCGTCTCAACCGATGCCCTTCCTTCCTACCTAGATGAAAGAATGTGGCGAGACCGTTGGGGGAAGACCACCGAAGACACTTTTAACAACTTATGTGCCCACATAGCAGAACAGTACCTAGTTACAGCCGTTTTAAGTCCCAACGTGGCAAAACAGTCCTTTTAAGGGCTACCAAAATAGTTCAAAAAGAATCTAAACTGTTATGCAATTACAAATTAAAATGAGCTATCCTAACGTCCAAATTTCTTAATATACTTCTATATATTTTTAATATTATCTCTTTTGTAATCTTTGTAAATTACCCTTTAATTCTGTCAATCATTTTTTTTAAACACGTTAACATCTTTGTAAATAACCCTTTAATTCTGTCAATCATTTTTTTTTAAATACGTTAACATCTTTGTAAATAACCCTTTAATTCTGTCAATCATTTTATTTTAAATACGTTAACTTAACATCTTTGTCAATAACCCTTTAATTCTGTCAATCATTTTTTTTTAAATACGTTAACATCTTTGTAAATAACCCTTTAATTCTGTCAATCATTTTTTTTCAAATACGTTAACATCTTTGTAAATAACCCTTTAATTCTGTCAATCATTTTATTTGTTTATTTTCTGTTAAATTTTTGTTCAATTGTTATGTACTATTTTATTCAATTTAATCATAGAGCAAACTTATATATTGAAAGAGTAGTTATCTCCCTTTAAATGTCGTATTTCAGAAAAACGTATTTTCTTCCAATAACAAGTAAAAATAACAAAACAAGTTAACATATTTGTTTTACCAAAGTTTACAAAATTAAAACATATATATATATTGTCTAAAAATTATGTTTCTAAACTATTTTCTTGAAAACAAACATTTATGTTCATACCTGATGTAGAGGCATATATCAAACAAAATCGAATTCTTCGTCCATAATTTATATTGAATTTTTAAGTATTTGTGTTTTCTTATACTACACATTTAAAATATATTGTCTTTCTTTTTTTTTTAGCTAGAAAAAGAAAAATATTAAGAGGACTTACCTTCAAATAGTGAATGTTAAATATCCAAATTTAAAAAGTGCCAATAATACAAGGAATAGTCAACAATACGTCCGTTTGAATTGTTGCTATGAATTCAAAAAAAAAATTAGCGGGAAAATTTGAATTTTGGCAGGAAATTTGAATGTTGGCGAGAATATTACTTAGGTCATTTCCGGTTCACCACTTCCGGTGATGCAACTTCCGGTGACGTTATTTCCGGTGATGCAACTTCCGGTTATTTCCGGTGACGTCACTGCTCCTCGCCTGCTCCTCCATAAATGCGACCTGGATGGTGCATCTATACTACTGTTTATATTCCCTGTCTGTTTTCTATATCGCCTGAGCCGATTTCCAATACACGAATGTTTAGTTATTTTGTGTATTGCATATTTATCATTGTGTACCTTTTACAGGGGAGTGTCATGGAACAGTCGCTTATAAAGCACAGACCACTTCTATCTATGACGTAATCGGTCATAGATAAATATTTTTTTTACCACGGGTTTGGACTCAAAGCGTTTGAAGGACGTCATATTAGAATAAATAACAAAATATTGCTAACCCGGTGATAAAACCTCTCAGAATGACGACAGAGAGAAATATTATATTTATGTAAATACTTATACACAATTATTAAATCAAACGAAATGATGGGTAAAACGGTAAAACACCAGATATATAGTTGATAAGATACACCTTAAAGATAAAGTATTATTTTGTACAAAAAATATCCAAAAACAAAAACGTGTAGTACAAGTTGATATGCATATATTAAAATATTTGAAAATAAAAAGAAATTGGAGAATCGAAATTTGCATAATTATGGCAAGTAAAGAAAAGGATGATATATTCTATTCTAATGTAGTTGTTTAAAATCCCTGGTTTGTGATTGGACAATGCTGTAATTTTCACGGTATCAATTTCACGATTGAAATAGCAGGAGATATTTTTAGAATTTTAGCTCAATACCGCTTACGTCATCTTGTCAATAATGTGGAAATATAAATCGATTCTACACATGATTACATTAGAATGGAGATAACTGTATTGTATTTGAAAATTTCATGGCATCAATTGTCGATTTAATGGTCGCAAATATCAGTTTACTGGCTCCGCTAGGGCGTCGCCAGTAAACTCAATTTGCGACCATCAAATCTCCAATTGATGCCGTGAAATTTTCAAATACAATACAATTATCTCGCAATTGTTCCTAGCAACTAACGTTGTTGTGGTAGATTTCTACAGTTCCTTCCTGAATACGCTTATAAAAACATAATAAGCAAAGTTGTGAAAAGAAAGACTATTAAACGATGTTGATCAACAATTCCTCCAATATAAAAAAAATAAACCTCTCATATCCAGCCTTTGAAAACAAACAATACCACGAAATATGGAGTTGGAAATCCATGTCCTGGCTTGGGACAGGCACAGAAATGTGGCAGGTTTAAACTGGTTAATTTGATTTCAAACGATTTCTTTGTTTACTCATGCTCATATATAGAACGTACTACTTTTTCTCTGGGGTTAATTATTAGATCGAAACCTACAAATACTACAGTTCAATTTCACTTTGGAATTGTGACAAATTGTACAAAAAACGAAAGACAAAATGTCTTCACTTTGATCAAATTTCGACGAGACCAGATTTTGAATAGAATACCCTCCCCTTGATTGTCGTGTATTACTTGTGCGTAAAGTCTTTGTTTCATTGGCACGTGTTTGAGATATTATTACGTGGAATAAATAAAAATATTGAAATTCGTATTGGATCTACTGTTGGTAGGAATTCAAGCGATCAAGGTCGTTGTATTACAAATGATAATAAAGTTGTTTGGGGGGGGGGGGAGGGGTGAGAGGTAGGGTAGGTAATGGCAAACATAGCCATGATGGGAATCTAGTGTAGTGGTGGATAGGATGGTGCTTCTCAACTTCTCAATGGGGACGGGGGGGGGGGGTGTTGTAATACAGAAAGCCTCATTATGAATCATGCTTGGTAATGTGTTTTGAGGAGAGTGTCACGCAACCTGCACCTTAAAGTCCTTTTGTTGATTACGAAAAAAAATAGGCACATTGTAGCTATTACAAAGTTTTATCTTTTCGTCCCTACCTAACTCCCCATACTTTTCATGTGGATTTCAAATGTCGTTCCACCAATTGTCCCTTCCTTCCCTCGTTTGTACATAATTCTCCTTGAACTTATTCTCGTCATCAACGTGTATATTTGACATCTGACGTTATGCAACCGACCATAAATCCATCATTCTTTTCGGAATTTGAAGTGACTAAATTTTAGTGTTGATATATTTTCTTTAATAATCCCACCCTAGTGGATAGTGAATAGATCTTTGGTGTTCTTGCTACCAATTATAAAATGAAAAACACAACATACCAGACTGTCGGAACAGTTCCAAAATCCAATATTAAAATCGTAGAAAGAGACAAAATGGACCGTCCTATGTACTCAAGACTCCCGCATCTTTTAGTGAAATGATGCAGACACCCAAGTGCTTTCCCCATGTGACTAAAATGCTAAATACTTCTATATAAAAAGAAAACTTAGACATCAAACAAAACGTACACGAAGCTTTACTGGAATAACTTTCATCAGGTACGCTCAGTATTATTTGGTTTTCAAAATCTTTTGACTTAAAGCATAGCTGGTTACGGTTATCCCAGAAACGTCCTCACACTAAATACGATATCTGTGATTTTATTCAGCATTTTCAGGTTCAGGTTATGAGCGCTGAATGCAATGATAAACTGAAACCTTCACAAACTGAAAGAAAACTTTGAAAATACCAAATAAGGAAATCAGACGTAAATCGAAGGACAGAACAGTTAATACAATAGCCACGTGGAAAAGGACAGAACAGTTAATACAATGGCCGCGTGGAAAAGGACAGAACAGATAATACAATGGCCACGTGGAAAAGGACAGAACAGATAATACAATGGCCGCGTGGAAAAGGACAGAACAAATAATACAATGGCCGCGTGGAAAAGGACGGAACAGATAATACAATGGCCACGTGGAAAAGGACAGAACAGATAATACAATGGCCACGTGGAAAAGGACAGAACAGATAATACAATGGCCACGTGGAAAAGGACAGAACAGATAATACAATGGCCGCGTGGAAAAGGACAGAACAGATAATACAATGACCACGTGGAAAAGGACAGAACAGATAATATAATGGCCACGTGGAAAAGGACAGAACAGATAATACAATGACCACGTGGAAAAGGACAGAACAGATAATACAATGGCCACGTGGAAAAGGACAGAACAGATAATACATTGGCCACGTGGAAAAGGACAGAACAGATAATACAATGGCCGCGTGGAAAAGGACAGAACAGATAATACAATGGCCGCGTGGAAAAGGTCAGAACAGATAATACAATGGCCGCGTGGAAAATGACAGAACAGATAATATAATGATCACGTGGAAATGGACAGAACAGATAATACAATGGCCTCGTGGAAAAGGACAGAACAGATAATATAATGGCCACGTGGAAAAGGACAGAACAGATAATACAATGGCCACGTGGAAAAGGACAGAACAGATAATACAATGGCCGCCTGGAAAAGGACAGAACAGATAATACAATGGCCGCGTGGAAAAGGACAGAACAGATAATACAATGGCCGCGTGGAAAAGGACAGAACAGATAATATAATGATCACGTGGAAATGGACAGAACAGATAATACAATGGCCGCGTGGAAAAGGACAGAACAGATAATATAATGATCACGTGGAAATGGACAGAACAGATAATACAATGGCCGCGTGGAAATGGACAGAACAGATAATACAATGGCCGCGTGGAAAAGGACAGAACAGATAATACAATGGCCGCGTGGAAAAGGACAGAACAGATAATATAATGATCACGTGGAAAAGGACAGAACAGATAATACAATGGCCGCGTGGAAAAGGACAGAACAGATAATACAATGGCCACGTGGAAAAGGACAGAAAAGATAATACAATGATCACGTGGAAATGGACAGAACAGATAATACAATGGCCACGTGGAAAAGGACAGAACAGATAATACAATGGCCACGTGGAAAAGGACAGAACAGATAATACAATGATCACGTGGAAATGGACAGAACAGATAATACAATGGCCACGTGGAAAAGGACAGAACAAATAATACAATGGCCGCGTGGAAAAGGACAGAACAGATAATACAATGGCCACGTGGAAAAGGACAAAACGAATAATACAATGGCCACGTGGAAAAGGACAGAACAGATAATACAATGACCACGTGGAAAAGGACAGAACAGATAATACAATGGCCACGTGGAAAAGGACAGAACAGATAATATAATGGCCACGTGGAAAAGGACAGAACAGATAATACAATGACCACGTGGAAAAGGACAGAACAGATAATACAATGGCCACGTGGAAAAGGACAAAACAAATAATACAATGGCCACGTGGAAAAGGACAGAACAGATAATACAATGACCACGTGGAAAAGGACAGAACAGATAATACAATGGCCACGTGGAAAAGGACAGAACAGATAATATAATGGCCACGTGGAAAAGGACAGAACAGATAATACAATGACCACGTGGAAAAGGACAGAACAGATAATACAATGGCCACGTGGAAAAGGACAAAACAGATAATACAATGGCCACGTGGAAAAGGACAGAACAGATAATACAATGGCCACGTGGAAAAGGACAGAACAGATAATACAATGGCCACGTGGAAAAGGACAGAACAAATAATACAATGGCCACGTGGAAAAGGACAGAACAGATAATACAATGGCCACGTGGAAAAGGACAGGACAGATAATACAATGACCACGTGGAAAAGGACAGAACAGATAATACAATGGCCACGTGGAAAAGGACAGAACAGATAATACAATGATCACGTGGAAAAGGACAGAACAGATAATACAATGGCCGCGTGGAAAAGGACAGAACAGATAATACAATGGCCACGTGGAAAAGGACAGAACAGATAATACAATGGCCACGTGGAATAGGACAGAACAGATAATACAATGGCCACGTGGAAAAGGACAGAACAGATAATACAATGGCCACGTGGAAAAGGACAGAACAGATAATACAATGGCCACGTGGAAAAGGACAGAACAAATAATACAATGACCACGTGGAAAAGGACAGAACAAATAATACAATGGCCGCGTGGAAAAGGACAGAACAGATAATACAATGGCCACGTGGAAAAGGACAGAACAGATAATACAATGGCCACGTGGAAAAGGACAGAACAGATAATACAATGGCGACGTGGAAAAGGACAGAAACACAAACAATGGTTGTATACATCATAAGAAATATGCACTGCACAGAAAACTAAAGATTGACCAAGCACACACCCAACTAAAACTTACCTCACTGTCATGTTATAAAAACCATATGATCTTTTAACTATTAATTCAAGTACGTTTATTTGACACATATACGTATTCAATCGATAGAAATGTTTTTGTCATTCCAACATGCCCGCCATTATTTCTATAATTGAAGAAAATGATCATTATCAAAATAACGATTTGAAATATATTACCTCACTGGTATAGTTTGATCGCTCTTCTGTGTGTCCAATGAACACTTTTACACTGATTTTGGCCAGACAGTTGATAAAATAATTTCAAAATACGATAAATATATTTTTATTGGTGATTTTAACTATGATATGCTTAACTGTGAAAAGAGTGCAATGTTACGAGATATCTGTGATATTTTTAACATGAAAAATATTGTTAAAAAAGCTACTTGTTTTACTAAAATTGCCAAGGCAACTCTTTTAGACTTAATTTTAACTTGTCAAGAGTGTGATTTTAAAAAGGTGTGTAATTTTGGTACTGGTATTAGTGATGTGCATAATTTTATTGCGGTTCAACTAAATTGTGATCTGCCAAAAATGTTTCCGAAGAAGAAACTTTGTCGAAGTTTTAAAAATTTTGATGTTACAAATTTTTTACAAGATCTAGAAAACCAATATTTAGATATGTCAAATTTTGATAATGTAAATTCAGCTTATGATCATTTTAGTAAATGTTTTAATGAGGTAGCTGAAAAGCATGCACCTTTCAAAGAGAGGAAGATTTTACCAAAGCAGGTTCCATATATGAATTCAGAATTAAAACGGGCTATTTATAGAAAGAAAATGCTTTATAATAAATTTCAGAAATATAATAAGAGTAAGAACTGGGAAGCATACAGACGTCAACGAAACTATGTCACTAAGCTTAAAAGTAAATCTATAAACACATATGTTATAGAAAGGTGTGCTGGGGGGCCCTAAATCCAAGGATTTCTGGCCAACAGTTAAGCCTTTCTTGACAAATAAAGGTAATGTAAACCAAAAAGATACTGTTTTATCAGAAAATGATGTTTTAATAACAAAACAAGATGAGGTTTGTGAAATTTTTAATAATTTTTTTGTTAATTTGCCTAAAAATATTGGAAACAATCAAATAAATGTTGATGGAGACCATCCTAGTATTTTGGAGATAAAAAATAACCATCCAGAATTACTCGAGAACAGCTTCTCTTTTTCTTCAATAAATCCTGACTTTGTCGAAAAACGTATTAACAAAATAAATGTAAAAAAGGCTACAGGTATAGATGGTATTTCCCCTAAACTACTCCATTTTGCAAAACCGATTATTGTTAAACCACTGACTGATATAGTAAATTTATCAATATCAACATCAACTTTCCCCGACCGTCTTAAGGAAGCTCAGGTCGCTCCTATTCATAAAAAGAATAGTGTTTTAGAAAAGGGAAATTATAGACCAGTAAGTGTCTTACCTGCTTTATCAAAAATTCACAACTAGTAAATTATTTTGAAAATATGTTTAATCCATTTCTAGCAGCTTTTCGTTCCGGGTTTGGATGCCAATCTACTCTTTTACGTGTAATTGAGGACTGGAAAAATGCATTGGACAAAAATGAATACCTTGCAGCTATCCTTATGGACTTATCAAAGGCCTTTGACTGCCTCCCTCATGACTTGCTGTTATTGAAATTAAATGCATATGGTCTATCAAAGTCATCCTTAGACCTACTTTGTAGTTATTTAACAAAAAGAGCAGAACAGTTAATACAATGGCCACGTGGAAAAGGACAAAACAGATAATACAATGGCCACGTGGAAAAGGACAGAACAGATAATACAATGGCCACGTGGAAAATGACAGAACAAATAATACAATGACCACGTGGAAAAGGACAGAACAGATAATACAATAGCCACGTGGAAAAGGACAGAACAAATAATACAATGGCCGCGTGGAAAAGGACAGAACAGATAATACAATGGCCACGTGGAAAAGGACAGAACAGATAATACAATGGCCACGTGGAAAAGAACAGAACAGATAATACAATGGCCACGTGGAAAAGGACAGAACAGATAATACAATGGCCACGTGGAAAAGGACAGAACAAATAATACAATGGCCACGTGGAAAAGGACAGAACAGATAATGCAATGATCACGTGGAAAAGGACAGAACAGATAATACAATGGCCACGTGGAAAAGGACAGAACAGATAATACAATGGCCACGTGGAAAAGGACAGAACAGATAATACAATGGCCACGTGGAAAAGGACAGAACAAATAATACAATGGCCGCGTGGAAAAGGACAGAACAGATAATACAATGGCCGCGTGGATAAGGACAGAACAGATAATACAATGGCCACGTGGAAAAGGACAGAACAGATAATACAATGGCCACGTGGAAAAGGACAGAACAGATAATACAATGACCACGTGGAAATGGACAGAACAGATAATACAATGGCCACGTGGAAAAGGACAGAACAAATAATACAATGATCACGTGGAAAAGGACAGAACAGATAATACAATGGCCACGTGGAAAAGGACAGAACAGATAATACAATGGCCACGTGGAAAAGGACAGAACAGATAATACAATGACCACGTGGAAATGGACAGAACAGATAATACAATGGCCACGTGGAAAAGGACAGAACAGATAATACAATGGCCACGTGGAAAAGGACAGAACAGATAATACAATGACCACGTGGAAAAGGACAGAACAGATAATACAATGGGCACGTGGAAAAGGACAGAACATATAATACAATGGCCACGGGGAAAAGTACAGAACAGATAATACAATGGCCACGTGGAAAAGGACAGAACAGATAATACAATGACCACGTGGAAATGGACAGAACAGATAATACAATGGCCGCGTGGAAAAGGACAGAACAGATAATATAATGGCCACGTGGAAAAGGACATAACAAATAATACAATGGCCGCGTGGAAAAGGACAGAACAGATAATGCAATGGCCACGTGGAAAATGACAGAACAGATAATACAATGGCCACGTGGAAAAGGACAGAACAGATAATACAATGGCCACGTGGAAAAGGACAGAAAAGATAATACAATGGCCACGTGGAAACGGACAGAACAGATAATACAATGGCCACGTGGAAAAGGACAGAACAAATAATAAAATGGCCGCGTGGAAAAGGACAGAACAGATAATATAATGGCAACGTGAAAAAGGACAGAACAGATAATACAATGGCCACGTGGAAAAGGACAGAACAGATAATACAATGGCCACGTGGAAAAGGACAGAACAGATAATACAATGGCCACGTGGAAAAGGATAGAACAGATAATACAATGGCCACGTGGAAAAGGACAGAACAGATAATACAATGGCCACGTGGAAAAGGACAGAACAGATAATACAATGACCACGTGGAAAAGGACAGAACAGATAATACAATGGCCACGTGGAAAAGGACAGAAACACAAACAATGGTTGTATACATCATAAGAAATATGCACTGCACAGAAAACTAAAGATTGACCAAGCACACACCCAACTAAAACTTACCTCACTGTCATGTTATAAAAACCATATGATCTTTTAACTATTAATTCAAGTACGTTTATTTGACACATATACTTATTCAATCAATAGAAATGTTTTTGTCATTCCAACATGCCCGCCATTATTTCTATAATTGAAGAAAATGATCATTATCAAAATAACGATTTGAAATATATTACCTCACTGGTATAGTTTGATCGCTCTTCTGTGTGTCCAATGAACACTTTTACACTGATTTTGGCCAGACAGTTGATAAAATAATTTCAAAATACGATAAATATATTTTTATTGGTGATTTTAACTATGATATGCTTAACTGTGAAAAGAGTGCAATGTTACGAGATATCTGTGATATTTTTAACATGAAAAATATTGTTAAAAAAGCTACTTGTTTTACTAAAATTGCCAAGGCAACTCTTTTAGACTTAATTTTAACTTGTCAAGAGTGTGATTTTAAAAAGGTGTGTAATTTTGGTACTGGTATTAGTGATGTGCATAATTTTATTGCGGTTCAACTAAATTGTGATCTGCCAAAAATGTTTCCGAAGAAGAAACTTTGTCGAAGTTTTAAAAATTTTGATGTTACAAATTTTTTACAAGATCTAGAAAACCAAAATTTAGATATGTCAAATTTTGATAATGTAAATTCAGCTTATGATCATTTTAGTAAATGTTTTAATGAGGTAGCTGAAAAGCATGCACCTTTCAAAGAGAGGAAGATTTTACCAAAGCAGGTTCCATATATGAATTCAGAATTAAAACGGGCTATTTATAGAAAGAAAATGCTTTATAATAAATTTCAGAAATATAATAAGAGTAAGAACTGGGAAGCATACAGACGTCAACGAAACTATGTCACTAAGCTTAAAAGTAAATCTATAAACACATATGTTATAGAAAGGTGTGCTGGGGGGCCCTAAATCCAAGGATTTCTGGCCAACAGTTAAGCCTTTCTTGACAAATAAAGGTAATGTAAACCAAAAAGATACTGTTTTATCAGAAAATGATGTTTTAATAACAAAACAAGATGAGGTTTGTGAAATTTTTAATAATTTTTTTGTTAATGTGGCTAAAAATATTGGAAACAATCAAATAAATGTTGATGGAGACCATCCTAGTATTTTGGAGATAAAAAATAACCATCCAGAATTACTCGAGAACAGCTTCTCTTTTTCTTCAATAAATCCTGACTTTGTCGAAAAACGTATTAACAAAATAAATGTAAAAAAGGCTACAGGTATAGATGGTATTTCCCCTAAACTACTCCATTTTGCAAAACCGATTATTGTTAAACCACTGACTGATATAGTAAATTTATCAATATCAACATCAACTTTCCCCGACCGTCTTAAGGAAGCTCAGGTCGCTCCTATTCATAAAAAGAATAGTGTTTTAGAAAAGGGAAATTATAGACCAGTAAGTGTCTTACCTGCTATATCAAAAATTCACAACTAGTAAATTATTTTGAAAATATTTTTAATCCATTTCTAGCAGCTTTTCGTTCCGGGTTTGGATGCCAATCTACTCTTTTACGTGTAATTGAGGACTGGAAACATGCATTGGACAAAAATGAATACCTTGCAGCTATCCTTATGGACTTATCAAAGGTCTTTGACTGCCTCCCTCATGACTTGCTGTTATTGAAATTAAATGCATATGGTCTATCAAAGTCATCTTTAGACCTACTTTGTAGTTATTTAACAAAAAGGACAGAACAGTTAATACAATGGCCACGTGGAAAAGGACAGAACAGATAATACAATGGCCACGTGGAAAAGGACAGAACAGATAATACAATGGCCACGTGGAAAATGACAGAACAAATAATACAATGACCACGTGGAAAAGGACAGAACAAATAATACAATGGCCGCGTGGAAAAGAACAGAACAGATAATACAATGGCCACGTGGAAAAGGACAGAACAGATAATACAATGGCCACGTGGAAAAGGACAGAACAGATAATACAATGGCCACGTGGAAAAGGACAGAAACACAAACAATGGATGTATACATAATAAGAAATATGCACTGCACAGAAAACTAAAGATTGACCAAGCACACACCCAACTAAAACTTACCTCACTGTCATGTTATAAAAACCATATGATCTTTTAACTATTAATTCAAGTACGTTTATTTGACACATATACTTATTCAATCGATAGAAATGTTTTTGTCATTCCAACATGCCCGCCATTATTTCTATAATTGAAGAAAATGATCATTATCAAAATAACGATTTGAAATATATTACCTCACTGGTATAGTTTGATCGCTCTTCTGTATGTCCAATGAACACTTTTACACTGATTTTGGCCAGACAGTTGATAAAATAATTTCAAAATACGATAAATATATTTTTATTGGTGATTTTAACTATGATATGCTTAACTGTGAAAAGAGTGCAATGTTACGAGATATCTGTGATATTTTTAACATGAAAAATATTGTTAAAAAAGCTACTTGTTTTACTAAAATTGCCAAGGCAACTCTTTTAGACTTAATTTTAACTTGTCAAGAGTGTGATTTTAAAAAGGTGTGTAATTTTGGTACTGGTATTAGTGATGTGCATAATTTTATTGCGGTTCAACTAAATTGTGATCTGCCAAAAATGTTTCCGAAGAAGAAACTTTGTCGAAGTTTTAAAAATTTTGATGTTACAAATTTTTTACAAGATCTAGAAAACCAAAATTTAGATATGTCAAATTTTGATAATGTAAATTCAGCTTATGATCATTTTAGTAAATGTTTTAATGAGGTAGCTGAAAAGCATGCACCTTTCAAAGAGAGGAAGATTTTACCAAAGCAGGTTCCATATATGAATTCAGAATTAAAACGGGCTATTTATAGAAAGAAAATGCTTTATAATAAATTTCAGAAATATAATAAGAGTAAGAACTGGGAAGCATACAGACGTCAACGAAACTATGTCACTAAGCTTAAAAGTAAATCTATAAACACATATGTTATAGAAAGGTGTGCTGGGGGGCCCTAAATCCAAGGATTTCTGGCCAACAGTTAAGCCTTTCTTGACAAATAAAGGTAATGTAAACCAAAAAGATACTGTTTTATCAGAAAATGATGTTTTAATAACAAAACAAGATGAGGTTTGTGAAATTTTTAATAATTTTTTTGTTAATTTGCCTAAAAATATTGGAAACAATCAAATAAATGTTGATGGAGACCATCCTAGTATTTTGGAGATAAAAAATAACCATCCAGAATTACTCGAGAACAGCTTCTCTTTTTCTTCAATAAATCCTGACTTTGTCGAAAAACGTATTAACAAAATAAATGTAAAAAAGGCTACAGGTATAGATGGTATTTCCCCTAAACTACTCCATTTTGCAAAACCGATTATTGTTAAACCACTGACTGATATAGTAAATTTATCAATATCAACATCAACTTTCCCCGACCGTCTTAAGGAAGCTCAGGTCGCTCCTATTCATAAAAAGAATAGTGTTTTAGAAAAGGGAAATTATAGACCAGTAAGTGTCTTACCTGCTTTATCAAAAATTCACAACTAGTAAATTATTTTGAAAATATGTTTAATCCATTTCTAGCAGCTTTTCGTTCCGGGTTTGGATGCCAATCTACTCTTTTACGTGTAATTGAGGACTGGAAAAATGCATTGGACAAAAATGAATACCTTGCAGCTATCCTTATGGACTTATCAAAGGCCTTTGACTGCCTCCCTCATGACTTGCTGTTATTGAAATTAAATGCATATGGTCTATCAAAGTCATCCTTAGACCTACTTTGTAGTTATTTAACAAAAAGAGCAGAACAGTTAATACAATGGCCACGTGGAAAAGGACAAAACAGATAATACAATGGCCACGTGGAAAAGGACAGAACAGATAATACAATGGCCACGTGGAAAATGACAGAACAAATAATACAATGACCACGTGGAAAAGGACAGAACAGATAATACAATAGCCACGTGGAAAAGGACAGAACAAATAATACAATGGCCGCGTGGAAAAGGACAGAACAGATAATACAATGGCCACGTGGAAAAGGACAGAACAGATAATACAATGGCCACGTGGAAAAGAACAGAACAGATAATACAATGGCCACGTGGAAAAGGACAGAACAGATAATACAATGGCCACGTGGAAAAGGACAGAACAAATAATACAATGGCCACGTGGAAAAGGACAGAACAGATAATGCAATGATCACGTGGAAAAGGACAGAACAGATAATACAATGGCCACGTGGAAAAGGACAGAACAGATAATACAATGGCCACGTGGAAAATGACAGAACAAATAATACAATGACCACGTGGAAAAGGACAGAACAAATAATACAATGGCCGCGTGGAAAAGAACAGAACAGATAATACAATGGCCACGTGGAAAAGGACAGAACAGATAATACAATGGCCACGTGGAAAAGGACAGAACAGATAATACAATGGCCACGTGGAAAAGGACAGAAACACAAACAATGGATGTATACATAATAAGAAATATGCACTGCACAGAAAACTAAAGATTGACCAAGCACACACCCAACTAAAACTTACCTCACTGTCATGTTATAAAAACCATATGATCTTTTAACTATTAATTCAAGTACGTTTATTTGACACATATACTTATTCAATCGATAGAAATGTTTTTGTCATTCCAACATGCCCGCCATTATTTCTATAATTGAAGAAAATGATCATTATCAAAATAACGATTTGAAATATATTACCTCACTGGTATAGTTTGATCGCTCTTCTGTATGTCCAATGAACACTTTTACACTGATTTTGGCCAGACAGTTGATAAAATAATTTCAAAATACGATAAATATATTTTTATTGGTGATTTTAACTATGATATGCTTAACTGTGAAAAGAGTGCAATGTTACGAGATATCTGTGATATTTTTAACATGAAAAATATTGTTAAAAAAGCTACTTGTTTTACTAAAATTGCCAAGGCAACTCTTTTAGACTTAATTTTAACTTGTCAAGAGTGTGATTTTAAAAAGGTGTGTAATTTTGGTACTGGTATTAGTGATGTGCATAATTTTATTGCGGTTCAACTAAATTGTGATCTGCCAAAAATGTTTCCGAAGAAGAAACTTTGTCGAAGTTTTAAAAATTTTGATGTTACAAATTTTTTACAAGATCTAGAAAACCAAAATTTAGATATGTCAAATTTTGATAATGTAAATTCAGCTTATGATCATTTTAGTAAATGTTTTAATGAGGTAGCTGAAAAGCATGCACCTTTCAAAGAGAGGAAGATTTTACCAAAGCAGGTTCCATATATGAATTCAGAATTAAAACGGGCTATTTATAGAAAGAAAATGCTTTATAATAAATTTCAGAAATATAATAAGAGTAAGAACTGGGAAGCATACAGACGTCAACGAAACTATGTCACTAAGCTTAAAAGTAAATCTATAAACACATATGTTATAGAAAGGTGTGCTGGGGGCCCTAAATCCAAGGATTTCTGGCCAACAGTTAAGCCTTTCTTGACAAATAAAGGTAATGTAAACCAAAAAGATACTGTTTTATCAGAAAATGATGTTTTAATAACAAAACAAGATGAGGTTTGTGAAATTTTTAATAATTTTTTTGTTAATGTGGCTAAAAATATTGGAAACAATCAAATAAATGTTGATGGAGACCATCCTAGTATTTTGGAGATAAAAAATAACCATCCAGAATTACTCGAGAACAGCTTCTCTTTTTCTTCAATAAATCCTGACTTTGTCGAAAAACGTATTAACAAAATAAATGTAAAAAAGGCTACAGGTATAGATGGTATTTCCCCTAAACTACTCCATTTTGCAAAACCGATTATTGTTAAACCACTGACTGATATAGTAAATTTATCAATATCAACATCAACTTTCCCCGACCGTCTTAAGGAAGCTCAGGTCGCTCCTATTCATAAAAAGAATAGTGTTTTAGAAAAGGGAAATTATAGACCAGTAAGTGTCTTACCTGCTATATCAAAAATTCACAACTAGTAAATTATTTTGAAAATATTTTTAATCCATTTCTAGCAGCTTTTCGTTCCGGGTTTGAATGCCAATCTACTCTTTTACGTGTAATTGAGGACTGGAAACATGCATTGGACAAAAATGAATACCTTGCAGCTATCCTTATGGACTTATCAAAGGTCTTTGACTGCCTCCCTCATGACTTGCTGTTATTGAAATTAAATGCATATGGTCTATCAAAGTCATCTTTAGACCTACTTTGTAGTTATTTAACAAAAAGGACAGAACAGTTAATACAATGGCCACGTGGAAAAGGACAGAACAGATAATACAATGGCCACGTGGAAAAGGACAGAACAGATAATACAATGGCCACGTGGAAAATGACAGAACAAATAATACAATGACCACGTGGAAAAGGACAGAACAAATAATACAATGGCCGCGTGGAAAAGGACAGAACAGATAATACAATGGCCACGTGGAAAAGGACAGAACAGATAATACAATGGCCACGTGGAAAAGGACAGAACAGATAATACAATGGCCACGTGGAAAAGGACAGAAACACAAACAATGGATGTATACATAATAAGAAATATGCACTGCACAGAAAACTAAAGATTGACCAAGCACACACCCAACTAAAACTTACCTCACTGTCATGTTATAAAAACCATATGATCTTTTAACTATTAATTCAAGTACGTTTATTTGACACATATACTTATTCAATCGATAGAAATGTTTTTGTCATTCCAACATGCCCGCCATTATTTCTATAATTGAAGAAAATGATCATTATCAAAATAACGATTTGAAATATATTACCTCACTGGTATAGTTTGATCGCTCTTCTGTATGTCCAATGAACACTTTTACACTGATTTTGGCCAGACAGTTGATAAAATAATTTCAAAATACGATAAATATATTTTTATTGGTGATTTTAACTATGATATGCTTAACTGTGAAAAGAGTGCAATGTTACGAGATATCTGTGATATTTTTAACATGAAAAATATTGTTAAAAAAGCTACTTGTTTTACTAAAATTGCCAAGGCAACTCTTTTAAACTTAATTTTAACTTGTCAAGAGTGTGATTTTAAAAAGGTGTGTAATTTTGGTACTGGTATTAGTGATGTGCATAATTTTATTGCGGTTCAACTAAATTGTGATCTGCCAAAAATGTTTCCGAAGAAGAAACTTTGTCGAAGTTTTAAAAATTTTGATGTTACAAATTTTTTACAAGATCTAGAAAACCAAAATTTAGATATGTCAAATTTTGATAATGTAAATTCAGCTTATGATCATTTTAGTAAATGTTTTAATGAGGTAGCTGAAAAGCATGCACCTTTCAAAGAGAGGAAGATTTTACCAAAGCAGGTTCCATATATGAATTCAGAATTAAAACGGGCTATTTATAGAAAGAAAATGCTTTATAATAAATTTCAGAAATATAATAAGAGTAAGAACTGGGAAGCATACAGACGTCAACGAAACTATGTCACTAAGCTTAAAAGTAAATCTATAAACACATATGTTATAGAAAGGTGTGCTGGGGGCCCTAAATCCAAGGATTTCTGGCCAACAGTTAAGCCTTTCTTGACAAATAAAGGTAATGTAAACCAAAAAGATACTGTTTTATCAGAAAATGATGTTTTAATAACAAAACAAGATGAGGTTTGTGAAATTTTTAATAATTTTTTTGTTAATGTGGCTAAAAATATTGGAAACAATCAAATAAATGTTGATGGAGACCATCCTAGTATTTTGGAGATAAAAAATAACCATCCAGAATTACTCGAGAACAGCTTCTCTTTTTCTTCAATAAATCCTGACTTTGTCGAAAAACGTATTAACAAAATAAATGTAAAAAAGGCTACAGGTATAGATGGTATTTCCCCTAAACTACTCCATTTTGCAAAACCGATTATTGTTAAACCACTGACTGATATAGTAAATTTATCAATATCAACATCAACTTTCCCCGACCGTCTTAAGGAAGCTCAGGTCGCTCCTATTCATAAAAAGAATAGTGTTTTAGAAAAGGGAAATTATAGACCAGTAAGTGTCTTACCTGCTATATCAAAAATTCACAACTAGTAAATTATTTTGAAAATATTTTTAATCCATTTCTAGCAGCTTTTCGTTCCGGGTTTGGATGCCAATCTACTCTTTTACGTGTAATTGAGGACTGGAAACATGCATTGGACAAAAATGAATACCTTGCAGCTATCCTTATGGACTTATCAAAGGTCTTTGACTGCCTCCCTCATGACTTGCTGTTATTGAAATTAAATGCATATGGTCTATCAAAGTCATCTTTAGACCTACTTTGTAGTTATTTAACAAAAAGGACAGAACAGTTAATACAATGGCCACGTGGAAAAGGACAGAACAGATAATACAATGGCCACGTGGAAAAGGACAGAACAGATAATACAATGGCCACGTGGAAAATGACAGAACAAATAATACAATGACCACGTGGAAAAGGACAGAACAAATAATACAATGGCCGCGTGGAAAAGGACAGAACAGATAATACAATGGCCACGTGGAAAAGGACAGAACAGATAATACAATGGCCACGTGGAAAAGGACAGAACAGATAATACAATGGCCACGTGGAAAAGGACAGAAACACAAACAATGGATGTATACATAATAAGAAATATGCACTGCACAGAAAACTAAAGATTGACCAAGCACACACCCAACTAAAACTTACCTCACTGTCATGTTATAAAAACCATATGATCTTTTAACTATTAATTCAAGTACGTTTATTTGACACATATACTTATTCAATCGATAGAAATGTTTTTGTCATTCCAACATGCCCGCCATTATTTCTATAATTGAAGAAAATGATCATTATCAAAATAACGATTTGAAATATATTACCTCACTGGTATAGTTTGATCGCTCTTCTGTATGTCCAATGAACACTTTTACACTGATTTTGGCCAGACAGTTGATAAAATAATTTCAAAATACGATAAATATATTTTTATTGGTGATTTTAACTATGATATGCTTAACTGTGAAAAGAGTGCAATGTTACGAGATATCTGTGATATTTTTAACATGAAAAATATTGTTAAAAAAGCTACTTGTTTTACTAAAATTGCCAAGGCAACTCTTTTAGACTTAATTTTAACTTGTCAAGAGTGTGATTTTAAAAAGGTGTGTAATTTTGGTACTGGTATTAGTGATGTGCATAATTTTATTGCGGTTCAACTAAATTGTGATCTGCCAAAAATGTTTCCGAAGAAGAAACTTTGTCGAAGTTTTAAAAATTTTGATGTTACAAATTTTTTACAAGATCTAGAAAACCAAAATTTAGATATGTCAAATTTTGATAATGTAAATTCAGCTTATGATCATTTTAGTAAATGTTTTAATGAGGTAGCTGAAAAGCATGCACCTTTCAAAGAGAGGAAGATTTTACCAAAGCAGGTTCCATATATGAATTCAGAATTAAAACGGGCTATTTATAGAAAGAAAATGCTTTATAATAAATTTCAGAAATATAATAAGAGTAAGAACTGGGAAGCATACAGACGTCAACGAAACTATGTCACTAAGCTTAAAAGTAAATCTATAAACACATATGTTATAGAAAGGTGTGCTGGGGGCCCTAAATCCAAGGATTTCTGGCCAACAGTTAAGCCTTTCTTGACAAATAAAGGTAATGTAAACCAAAAAGATACTGTTTTATCAGAAAATGATGTTTTAATAACAAAACAAGATGAGGTTTGTGAAATTTTTAATAATTTTTTTGTTAATGTGGCTAAAAATATTGGAAACAATCAAATAAATGTTGATGGAGACCATCCTAGTATTTTGGAGATAAAAAATAACCATCCAGAATTACTCGAGAACAGCTTCTCTTTTTCTTCAATAAATCCTGACTTTGTCGAAAAACGTATTAACAAAATAAATGTAAAAAAGGCTACAGGTATAGATGGTATTTCCCCTAAACTACTCCATTTTGCAAAACCGATTATTGTTAAACCACTGACTGATATAGTAAATTTATCAATATCAACATCAACTTTCCCCGACCGTCTTAAGGAAGCTCAGGTCGCTCCTATTCATAAAAAGAATAGTGTTTTAGAAAAGGGAAATTATAGACCAGTAAGTGTCTTACCTGCTATATCAAAAATTCACAACTAGTAAATTATTTTGAAAATATTTTTAATCCATTTCTAGCAGCTTTTCGTTCCGGGTTTGGATGCCAATCTACTCTTTTACGTGTAATTGAGGACTGGAAACATGCATTGGACAAAAATGAATACCTTGCAGCTATCCTTATGGACTTATCAAAGGTCTTTGACTGCCTCCCTCATGACTTGCTGTTATTGAAATTAAATGCATATGGTCTATCAAAGTCATCTTTAGACCTACTTTGTAGTTATTTAACAAAAAGGACAGAACAGTTAATACAATGGCCACGTGGAAAAGGACAGAACAGATAATACAATGGCCACGTGGAAAAGGACAGAACAGATAATACAATGGCCACGTGGAAAATGACAGAACAAATAATACAATGACCACGTGGAAAAGGACAGAACAAATAATACAATGGCCGCGTGGAAAAGGACAGAACAGATAATACAATGGCCACGTGGAAAAGGACAGAACAGATAATACAATGGCCACGTGGAAAAGGACAGAACAGATAATACAATGGCCACGTGGAAAAGGACAGAAACACAAACAATGGATGTATACATAATAAGAAATATGCACTGCACAGAAAACTAAAGATTGACCAAGCACACACCCAACTAAAACTTACCTCACTGTCATGTTATAAAAACCATATGATCTTTTAACTATTAATTCAAGTACGTTTATTTGACACATATACTTATTCAATCGATAGAAATGTTTTTGTCATTCCAACATGCCCGCCATTATTTCTATAATTGAAGAAAATGATCATTATCAAAATAACGATTTGAAATATATTACCTCACTGGTATAGTTTGATCGCTCTTCTGTATGTCCAATGAACACTTTTACACTGATTTTGGCCAGACAGTTGATAAAATAATTTCAAAATGCGATAAATATATTTTTATTGGTGATTTTAACTATGATATGCTTAACTGTGAAAAGAGTGCAATGTTACGAGATATCTGTGATATTTTTAACATGAAAAATATTGTTAAAAAAGCTACTTGTTTTACTAAAATTGCCAAGGCAACTCTTTTAGACTTAATTTTAACTTGTCAAGAGTGTGATTTTAAAAAGGTGTGTAATTTTGGTACTGGTATTAGTGATGTGCATAATTTTATTGCGGTTCAACTAAATTGTGATCTGCCAAAAATGTTTCCGAAGAAGAAACTTTGTCGAAGTTTTAAAAATTTTGATGTTACAAATTTTTTACAAGATCTAGAAAACCAAAATTTAGATATGTCAAATTTTGATAATGTAAATTCAGCTTATGATCATTTTAGTAAATGTTTTAATGAGGTAGCTGATAAGCATGCACCTTTCAAAGAGAGGAAGATTTTACCAAAGCAGGTTCCATATATGAATTCAGAATTAAAACGGGCTATTTATAGAAAGAAAATGCTTTATAATAAATTTCAGAAATATAATAAGAGTAAGAACTGGGAAGCATACAGACGTCAACGAAACTATGTCACTAAGCTTAAAAGTAAATCTATAAACACATATGTTATAGAAAGGTGTGCTGGGGGCCCTAAATCCAAGGATTTCTGGCCAACAGTTAAGCCTTTCTTGACAAATAAAGGTAATGTAAACCAAAAAGATACTGTTTTATCAGAAAATGATGTTTTAATAACAAAACAAGATGAGGTTTGTGAAATTTTTAATAATTTTTTTGTTAATGTGGCTAAAAATATTGGAAACAATCAAATAAATGTTGATGGAGACCATCCTAGTATTTTGGAGATAAAAAATAACCATCCAGAATTACTCGAGAACAGCTTCTCTTTTTCTTCAATAAATCCTGACTTTGTCGAAAAACGTATTTACAAAATAAATGTAAAAAAGGCTACAGGTATAGATGGTATTTCCCCTAAACTACTCCATTTTGCAAAACCGATTATTGTTAAACCACTGACTGATATAGTACATTTATCAATATCAACATCAACTTTCCCCGACCGTCTTAAGGAAGCTCAGGTCGCTCCTATTCATAAAAAGAATAGTGTTTTAGAAAAGGGAAATTATAGACCAGTAAGTGTCTTACCTGCTATATCAAAAATTCACAACTAGTAAATTATTTTGAAAATATTTTTAATCCATTTCTAGCAGCTTTTCGTTCCGGGTTTGGATGCCAATCTACTCTTTTACGTGTAATTGAGGACTGGAAACATGCATTGGACAAAAATGAATACCTTGCAGCTATCCTTATGGACTTATCAAAGGTCTTTGACTGCCTCCCTCATGACTTGCTGTTATTGAAATTAAATGCATATGGTCTATCAAAGTCATCTTTAGACCTACTTTGTAGTTATTTAACAAAAAGGACAGAACAGTTAATACAATGGCCACGTGGAAAAGGACAGAACAGATAATACAATGGCCACGTGGAAAAGGACAGAACAGATAATACAATGGCCACGTGGAAAATGACAGAACAAATAATACAATGACCACGTGGAAAAGGACAGAACAAATAATACAATGGCCGCGTGGAAAAGGACAGAACAGATAATACAATGGCCACGTGGAAAAGGACAGAACAGATAATACAATGGCCACGTGGAAAAGGACAGAACAGATAATACAATGGCCACGTGGAAAAGGACAGAAACACAAACAATGGATGTATACATAATAAGAAATATGCACTGCACAGAAAACTAAAGATTGACCAAGCACACACCCAACTAAAACTTACCTCACTGTCATGTTATAAAAACCATATGATCTTTTAACTATTAATTCAAGTACGTTTATTTGACACATATACTTATTCAATCGATAGAAATGTTTTTGTCATTCCAACATGCCCGCCATTATTTCTATAATTGAAGAAAATGATCATTATCAAAATAACGATTTGAAATATATTACCTCACTGGTATAGTTTGATCGCTCTTCTGTATGTCCAATGAACACTTTTACACTGATTTTGGCCAGACAGTTGATAAAATAATTTCAAAATACGATAAATATATTTTTATTGGTGATTTTAACTATGATATGCTTAACTGTGAAAAGAGTGCAATGTTACGAGATATCTGTGATATTTTTAACATGAAAAATATTGTTAAAAAAGCTACTTGTTTTACTAAAATTGCCAAGGCAACTCTTTTAGACTTAATTTTAACTTGTCAAGAGTGTGATTTTAAAAAGGTGTGTAATTTTGGTACTGGTATTAGTGATGTGCATAATTTTATTGCGGTTCAACTAAATTGTGATCTGCCAAAAATGTTTCCGAAGAAGAAACTTTGTCGAAGTTTTAAAAATTTTGATGTTACAAATTTTTTACAAGATCTAGAAAACCAAAATTTAGATATGTCAAATTTTGATAATGTAAATTCAGCTTATGATCATTTTAGTAAATGTTTTAATGAGGTAGCTGAAAAGCATGCACCTTTCAAAGAGAGGAAGATTTTACCAAAGCAGGTTCCATATATGAATTCAGAATTAAAACGGGCTATTTATAGAAAGAAAATGCTTTATAATAAATTTCAGAAATATAATAAGAGTAAGAACTGGGAAGCATACAGACGTCAACGAAACTATGTCACTAAGCTTAAAAGTAAATCTATAAACACATATGTTATAGAAAGGTGTGCTGGGGGCCCTAAATCCAAGGATTTCTGGCCAACAGTTAAGCCTTTCTTGACAAATAAAGGTAATGTAAACCAAAAAGATACTGTTTTATCAGAAAATGATGTTTTAATAACAAAACAAGATGAGGTTTGTGAAATTTTTAATAATTTTTTTGTTAATGTGGCTAAAAATATTGGAAACAATCAAATAAATGTTGATGGAGACCATCCTAGTATTTTGGAGATAAAAAATAACCATCCAGAATTACTCGAGAACAGCTTCTCTTTTTCTTCAATAAATCCTGACTTTGTCGAAAAACGTATTAACAAAATAAATGTAAAAAAGGCTACAGGTATAGATGGTATTTCCCCTAAACTACTCCATTTTGCAAAACCGATTATTGTTAAACCACTGACTGATATAGTAAATTTATCAATATCAACATCAACTTTCCCCGACCGTCTTAAGGAAGCTCAGGTCGCTCCTATTCATAAAAAGAATAGTGTTTTAGAAAAGGGAAATTATAGACCAGTAAGTGTCTTACCTGCTATATCAAAAATTCACAACTAGTAAATTATTTTGAAAATATTTTTAATCCATTTCTAGCAGCTTTTCGTTCCGGGTTTGAATGCCAATCTACTCTTTTACGTGTAATTGAGGACTGGAAACATGCATTGGACAAAAATGAATACCTTGCAGCTATCCTTATGGACTTATCAAAGGTCTTTGACTGCCTCCCTCATGACTTGCTGTTATTGAAATTAAATGCATATGGTCTATCAAAGTCATCTTTAGACCTACTTTGTAGTTATTTAACAAAAAGGACAGAACAGTTAATACAATGGCCACGTGGAAAAGGACAGAACAGATAATACAATGGCCACGTGGAAAAGGACAGAACAGATAATACAATGGCCACGTGGAAAATGACAGAACAAATAATACAATGACCACGTGGAAAAGGACAGAACAAATAATACAATGGCCGCGTGGAAAAGGACAGAACAGATAATACAATGGCCACGTGGAAAAGGACAGAACAGATAATACAATGGCCACGTGGAAAAGGACAGAACAGATAATACAATGGCCACGTGGAAAAGGACAGAAACACAAACAATGGATGTATACATAATAAGAAATATGCACTGCACAGAAAACTAAAGATTGACCAAGCACACACCCAACTAAAACTTACCTCACTGTCATGTTATAAAAACCATATGATCTTTTAACTATTAATTCAAGTACGTTTATTTGACACATATACTTATTCAATCGATAGAAATGTTTTTGTCATTCCAACATGCCCGCCATTATTTCTATAATTGAAGAAAATGATCATTATCAAAATAACGATTTGAAATATATTACCTCACTGGTATAGTTTGATCGCTCTTCTGTATGTCCAATGAACACTTTTACACTGATTTTGGCCAGACAGTTGATAAAATAATTTCAAAATACGATAAATATATTTTTATTGGTGATTTTAACTATGATATGCTTAACTGTGAAAAGAGTGCAATGTTACGAGATATCTGTGATATTTTTAACATGAAAAATATTGTTAAAAAAGCTACTTGTTTTACTAAAATTGCCAAGGCAACTCTTTTAGACTTAATTTTAACTTGTCAAGAGTGTGATTTTAAAAAGGTGTGTAATTTTGGTACTGGTATTAGTGATGTGCATAATTTTATTGCGGTTCAACTAAATTGTGATCTGCCAAAAATGTTTCCGAAGAAGAAACTTTGTCGAAGTTTTAAAAATTTTGATGTTACAAATTTTTTACAAGATCTAGAAAACCAAAATTTAGATATGTCAAATTTTGATAATGTAAATTCAGCTTATGATCATTTTAGTAAATGTTTTAATGAGGTAGCTGATAAGCATGCACCTTTCAAAGAGAGGAAGATTTTACCAAAGCAGGTTCCATATATGAATTCAGAATTAAAACGGGCTATTTATAGAAAGAAAATGCTTTATAATAAATTTCAGAAATATAATAAGAGTAAGAACTGGGAAGCATACAGACGTCAACGAAACTATGTCACTAAGCTTAAAAGTAAATCTATAAACACATATGTTATAGAAAGGTGTGCTGGGGGCCCTAAATCCAAGGATTTCTGGCCAACAGTTAAGCCTTTCTTGACAAATAAAGGTAATGTAAACCAAAAAGATACTGTTTTATCAGAAAATGATGTTTTAATAACAAAACAAGATGAGGTTTGTGAAATTTTTAATAATTTTTTTGTTAATGTGGCTAAAAATATTGGAAACAATCAAATAAATGTTGATGGAGACCATCCTAGTATTTTGGAGATAAAAAATAACCATCCAGAATTACTCGAGAACAGCTTCTCTTTTTCTTCAATAAATCCTGACTTTGTCGAAAAACGTATTTACAAAATAAATGTAAAAAAGGCTACAGGTATAGATGGTATTTCCCCTAAACTACTCCATTTTGCAAAACCGATTATTGTTAAACCACTGACTGATATAGTACATTTATCAATATCAACATCAACTTTCCCCGACCGTCTTAAGGAAGCTCAGGTCGCTCCTATTCATAAAAAGAATAGTGTTTTAGAAAAGGGAAATTATAGACCAGTAAGTGTCTTACCTGCTATATCAAAAATTCACAACTAGTAAATTATTTTGAAAATATTTTTAATCCATTTCTAGCAGCTTTTCGTTCCGGGTTTGGATGCCAATCTACTCTTTTACGTGTAATTGAGGACTGGAAACATGCATTGGACAAAAATGAATACCTTGCAGCTATCCTTATGGACTTATCAAAGGTCTTTGACTGCCTCCCTCATGACTTGCTGTTATTGAAATTAAATGCATATGGTCTATCAAAGTCATCTTTAGACCTACTTTGTAGTTATTTAACAAAAAGGACAGAACAGTTAATACAATGGCCACGTGGAAAAGGACAGAACAGATAATACAATGGCCACGTGGAAAAGGACAGAACAGATAATACAATGGCCACGTGGAAAATGACAGAACAAATAATACAATGACCACGTGGAAAAGGACAGAACAAATAATACAATGGCCGCGTGGAAAAGGACAGAACAGATAATACAATGGCCACGTGGAAAAGGACAGAACAGATAATACAATGGCCACGTGGAAAAGGACAGAACAGATAATACAATGGCCACGTGGAAAAGGACAGAAACACAAACAATGGATGTATACATAATAAGAAATATGCACTGCACAGAAAACTAAAGATTGACCAAGCACACACCCAACTAAAACTTACCTCACTGTCATGTTATAAAAACCATATGATCTTTTAACTATTAATTCAAGTACGTTTATTTGACACATATACTTATTCAATCGATAGAAATGTTTTTGTCATTCCAACATGCCCGCCATTATTTCTATAATTGAAGAAAATGATCATTATCAAAATAACGATTTGAAATATATTACCTCACTGGTATAGTTTGATCGCTCTTCTGTATGTCCAATGAACACTTTTACACTGATTTTGGCCAGACAGTTGATAAAATAATTTCAAAATACGATAAATATATTTTTATTGGTGATTTTAACTATGATATGCTTAACTGTGAAAAGAGTGCAATGTTACGAGATATCTGTGATATTTTTAACATGAAAAATATTGTTAAAAAAGCTACTTGTTTTACTAAAATTGCCAAGGCAACTCTTTTAGACTTAATTTTAACTTGTCAAGAGTGTGATTTTAAAAAGGTGTGTAATTTTGGTACTGGTATTAGTGATGTGCATAATTTTATTGCGGTTCAACTAAATTGTGATCTGCCAAAAATGTTTCCGAAGAAGAAACTTTGTCGAAGTTTTAAAAATTTTGATGTTACAAATTTTTTACAAGATCTAGAAAACCAAAATTTAGATATGTCAAATTTTGATAATGTAAATTCAGCTTATGATCATTTTAGTAAATGTTTTAATGAGGTAGCTGAAAAGCATGCACCTTTCAAAGAGAGGAAGATTTTACCAAAGCAGGTTCCATATATGAATTCAGAATTAAAACGGGCTATTTATAGAAAGAAAATGCTTTATAATAAATTTCAGAAATATAATAAGAGTAAGAACTGGGAAGCATACAGACGTCAACGAAACTATGTCACTAAGCTTAAAAGTAAATCTATAAACACATATGTTATAGAAAGGTGTGCTGGGGGCCCTAAATCCAAGGATTTCTGGCCAACAGTTAAGCCTTTCTTGACAAATAAAGGTAATGTAAACCAAAAAGATACTGTTTTATCAGAAAATGATGTTTTAATAACAAAACAAGATGAGGTTTGTGAAATTTTTAATAATTTTTTTGTTAATGTGGCTAAAAATATTGGAAACAATCAAATAAATGTTGATGGAGACCATCCTAGTATTTTGGAGATAAAAAATAACCATCCAGAATTACTCGAGAACAGCTTCTCTTTTTCTTCAATAAATCCTGACTTTGTCGAAAAACGTATTAACAAAATAAATGTAAAAAAGGCTACAGGTATAGATGGTATTTCCCCTAAACTACTCCATTTTGCAAAACCGATTATTGTTAAACCACTGACTGATATAGTAAATTTATCAATATCAACATCAACTTTCCCCGACCGTCTTAAGGAAGCTCAGGTCGCTCCTATTCATAAAAAGAATAGTGTTTTAGAAAAGGGAAATTATAGACCAGTAAGTGTCTTACCTGCTATATCAAAAATTCACAACTAGTAAATTATTTTGAAAATATTTTTAATCCATTTCTAGCAGCTTTTCGTTCCGGGTTTGAATGCCAATCTACTCTTTTACGTGTAATTGAGGACTGGAAACATGCATTGGACAAAAATGAATACCTTGCAGCTATCCTTATGGACTTATCAAAGGTCTTTGACTGCCTCCCTCATGACTTGCTGTTATTGAAATTAAATGCATATGGTCTATCAAAGTCATCTTTAGACCTACTTTGTAGTTATTTAACAAAAAGGACAGAACAGTTAATACAATGGCCACGTGGAAAAGGACAGAACAGATAATACAATGGCCACGTGGAAAAGGACAGAACAGATAATACAATGGCCACGTGGAAAATGACAGAACAAATAATACAATGACCACGTGGAAAAGGACAGAACAAATAATACAATGGCCGCGTGGAAAAGGACAGAACAGATAATACAATGGCCACGTGGAAAAGGACAGAACAGATAATACAATGGCCACGTGGAAAAGGACAGAACAGATAATACAATGGCCACGTGGAAAAGGACAGAAACACAAACAATGGATGTATACATAATAAGAAATATGCACTGCACAGAAAACTAAAGATTGACCAAGCACACACCCAACTAAAACTTACCTCACTGTCATGTTATAAAAACCATATGATCTTTTAACTATTAATTCAAGTACGTTTATTTGACACATATACTTATTCAATCGATAGAAATGTTTTTGTCATTCCAACATGCCCGCCATTATTTCTATAATTGAAGAAAATGATCATTATCAAAATAACGATTTGAAATATATTACCTCACTGGTATAGTTTGATCGCTCTTCTGTATGTCCAATGAACACTTTTACACTGATTTTGGCCAGACAGTTGATAAAATAATTTCAAAATACGATAAATATATTTTTATTGGTGATTTTAACTATGATATGCTTAACTGTGAAAAGAGTGCAATGTTACGAGATATCTGTGATATTTTTAACATGAAAAATATTGTTAAAAAAGCTACTTGTTTTACTAAAATTGCCAAGGCAACTCTTTTAGACTTAATTTTAACTTGTCAAGAGTGTGATTTTAAAAAGGTGTGTAATTTTGGTACTGGTATTAGTGATGTGCATAATTTTATTGCGGTTCAACTAAATTGTGATCTGCCAAAAATGTTTCCGAAGAAGAAACTTTGTCGAAGTTTTAAAAATTTTGATGTTACAAATTTTTTACAAGATCTAGAAAACCAAAATTTAGATATGTCAAATTTTGATAATGTAAATTCAGCTTATGATCATTTTAGTAAATGTTTTAATGGGGTAGCTGATAAGCATGCACCTTTCAAAGAGAGGAAGATTTTACCAAAGCAGGTTCCATATATGAATTCAGAATTAAAACGGGCTATTTATAGAAAGAAAATGCTTTATAATAAATTTCAGAAATATAATAAGAGTAAGAACTGGGAAGCATACAGACGTCAACGAAACTATGTCACTAAGCTTAAAAGTAAATCTATAAACACATATGTTATAGAAAGGTGTGCTGGGGGCCCTAAATCCAAGGATTTCTGGCCAACAGTTAAGCCTTTCTTGACAAATAAAGGTAATGTAAACCAAAAAGATACTGTTTTATCAGAAAATGATGTTTTAATAACAAAACAAGATGAGGTTTGTGAAATTTTTAATAATTTTTTTGTTAATGTGGCTAAAAATATTGGAAACAATCAAATAAATGTTGATGGAGACCATCCTAGTATTTTGGAGATAAAAAATAACCATCCAGAATTACTCGAGAACAGCTTCTCTTTTTCTTCAATAAATCCTGACTTTGTCGAAAAACGTATTAACAAAATAAATGTAAAAAAGGCTACAGGTATAGATGGTATTTCCCCTAAACTACTCCATTTTGCAAAACCGATTATTGTTAAACCACTGACTGATATAGTAAATTTATCAATATCAACATCAACTTTCCCCGACCGTCTTAAGGAAGCTCAGGTCGCTCCTATTCATAAAAAGAATAGTGTTTTAGAAAAGGGAAATTATAGACCAGTAAGTGTCTTACCTGCTATATCAAAAATTCACAACTAGTAAATTATTTTGAAAATATTTTTAATCCATTTCTAGCAGCTTTTCGTTCCGGGTTTGAATGCCAATCTACTCTTTTACGTGTAATTGAGGACTGGAAACATGCATTGGACAAAAATGAATACCTTGCAGCTATCCTTATGGACTTATCAAAGGTCTTTGACTGCCTCCCTCATGACTTGCTGTTATTGAAATTAAATGCATATGGTCTATCAAAGTCATCTTTAGACCTACTTTGTAGTTATTTAACAAAAAGGACAGAACAGTTAATACAATGGCCACGTGGAAAAGGACAGAACAGATAATACAATGGCCACGTGGAAAAGGACAGAACAGATAATACAATGGCCACGTGGAAAAGGACAGAACAAATAATACAATGGCCGCGTGGAAAAGGACAGAACAGATAATACAATGGCCACGTGGAAAAGGACAGAACAGATAATACAATGGTCACGTGGAAAAGGACAGAACAGATAATACAATGGCCACGTGGAAAAGGACAGAAACACAAACAATGGATGTATACATAATAAGAAATATGCACTGCACAGAAAACTAAAGATTGACCAAGCACACACCCAACTAAAACTTACCTCACTGTCATGTTATAAAAACCATATGATCTTTTAACTATTAATTCAAGTACGTTTATTTGACACATATACTTATTCAATCGATAGAAATGTTTTTGTCATTCCAACATGCCCGCCATTATTTCTATAATTGAAGAAAATGATCATTATCAAAATAACGATTTGAAATATATTACCTCACTGGTATAGTTTGATCGCTCTTCTGTATGTCCAATGAACACTTTTACACTGATTTTGGCCAGACAGTTGATAAAATAATTTCAAAATACGATAAATATATTTTTATTGGTGATTTTAACTATGATATGCTTAACTGTGAAAAGAGTGCAATGTTACGAGATATCTGTGATATTTTTAACATGAAAAATATTGTTAAAAAAGCTACTTGTTTTACTAAAATTGCCAAGGCAACTCTTTTAAACTTAATTTTAACTTGTCAAGAGTGTGATTTTAAAAAGGTGTGTAATTTTGGTACTGGTATTAGTGATGTGCATAATTTTATTGCGGTTCAACTAAATTGTGATCTGCCAAAAATGTTTCCGAAGAAGAAACTTTGTCGAAGTTTTAAAAATTTTGATGTTACAAATTTTTTACAAGATCTAGAAAACCAAAATTTAGATATGTCAAATTTTGATAATGTAAATTCAGCTTATGATCATTTTAGTAAATGTTTTAATGAGGTAGCTGAAAAGCATGCACCTTTCAAAGAGAGGAAGATTTTACCAAAGCAGGTTCCATATATGAATTCAGAATTAAAACGGGCTATTTATAGAAAGAAAATGCTTTATAATAAATTTCAGAAATATAATAAGAGTAAGAACTGGGAAGCATACAGACGTCAACGAAACTATGTCACTAAGCTTAAAAGTAAATCTATAAACACATATGTTATAGAAAGGTGTGCTGGGGGCCCTAAATCCAAGGATTTCTGGCCAACAGTTAAGCCTTTCTTGACAAATAAAGGTAATGTAAACCAAAAAGATACTGTTTTATCAGAAAATGATGTTTTAATAACAAAACAAGATGAGGTTTGTGAAATTTTTAATAATTTTTTTGTTAATGTGGCTAACAATATTGGAAACAATCAAATAAATGTTGATGGAGACCATCCTAGTATTTTGGAGATAAAAAATAACCATCCAGAATTACTCGAGAACAGCTTCTCTTTTTCTTCAATAAATCCTGACTTTGTCGAAAAACGTATTAACAAAATAAATGTAAAAAAGGCTACAGGTATAGATGGTATTTCCCCTAAACTACTCCATTTTGCAAAACCGATTATTGTTAAACCACTGACTGATATAGTAAATTTATCAATATCAACATCAACTTTCCCCGACCGTCTTAAGGAAGCTCAGGTCGCTCCTATTCATAAAAAGAATAGTGTTTTAGAAAAGGGAAATTATAGACCAGTAAGTGTCTTACCTGCTATATCAAAAATTCACAACTAGTAAATTATTTTGAAAATATTTTTAATCCATTTCTAGCAGCTTTTCGTTCCGGGTTTGGATGCCAATCTACTCTTTTACGTGTAATTGAGGACTGGAAACATGCATTGGACAAAAATGAATACCTTGCAGCTATCCTTATGGACTTATCAAAGGTCTTTGACTGCCTCCCTCATGACTTGCTGTTATTGAAATTAAATGCATATGGTCTATCAAAGTCATCTTTAGACCTACTTTGTAGTTATTTAACAAAAAGGACAGAACAGTTAATACAATGGCCACGTGGAAAAGGACAGAACAGATAATACAATGGCCACGTGGAAAAGGACAGAACAGATAATACAATGGCCACGTGGAAAATGACAGAACAAATAATACAATGACCACGTGGAAAAGGACAGAACAAATAATACAATGGCCGCGTGGAAAAGGACAGAACAGATAATACAATGGCCACGTGGAAAAGGACAGAACAGATAATACAATGGCCACGTGGAAAAGGACAGAACAGATAATACAATGGCCACGTGGAAAAGGACAGAACAAATAATACAATGACCACGTGGAAAAGGACAGAACAAATAATACAATGGCCGCGTGGAAAAGGACAGAACAGATAATACAATGGCCACGTGGAAAAGGACAGAACAGATAATACAATGGCCACGTGGAAAAGGACAGAACAGATAATACAATGGCCACGTGGAAAAGGACAGAAACACAAACAATGGATGTATACATAATAAGAAATATGCACTGCACAGAAAACTAAAGATTGACCAAGCACACACCCAACTAAAACTTACCTCACTGTCATGTTATAAAAACCATATGATCTTTTAACTATTAATTCAAGTACGTTTATTTGACACATATACTTATTCAATCGATAGAAATGTGTTTGTCATTCCAACATGCCCGCCATTATTTCTATTATTGAAGAAAATGATCATTATCAAAATAACGATTTGAAATATATTACCTCACTGGTATAGTTTGATCGCTCTTCTGTATGTCCAATGAACACTTTTACACTGATTTTGGCCAGACAGTTGATAAAATAATTTCAAAATACGATAAATATATTTTTATTGGTGATTTTAACTATGATATGCTTAACTGTGAAAAGAGTGCAATGTTACGAGATATCTGTGATATTTTTAACATGAAAAATATTGTTAAAAAAGCTACTTGTTTTACTAAAATTGCCAAGGCAACTCTTTTAAACTTAATTTTAACTTGTCAAGAGTGTGATTTTAAAAAGGTGTGTAATTTTGGTACTGGTATTAGTGATGTGCATAATTTTATTGCGGTTCAACTAAATTGTGATCTGCCAAAAATGTTTCCGAAGAAGAAACTTTGTCGAAGTTTTAAAAATTTTGATGTTACAAATTTTTTACAAGATCTAGAAAACCAAAATTTAGATATGTCAAATTTTGATAATGTAAATTCAACTTATGATCATTTTAGTAAATGTTTTAATGAGGTAGCTGATAAGCATGCACCTTTCAAAGAGAGGAAGATTTTACCAAAGCAGGTTCCATATATGAATTCAGAATTAAAACGGGCTATTTATAGAAAGAAAATGCTTTATAATAAATTTCAGAAATATAATAAGAGTAAGAACTGGGAAGCATACAGACGTCAACGAAACTATGTCACTAAGCTTAAAAGTAAATCTATTAACACATATGTTATAGAAAGGTGTGCTGGGGGCCCTAAATCCAAGGATTTCTGGCCAACAGTTAAGCCTTTCTTGACAAATAAAGGTAATGTAAACCAAAAAGATACTGTTTTATCAGAAAATGATGTTTTAATAACAAAACAAGATGAGGTTTGTGAAATTTTTAATAATTTTTTTGTTAATGTGGCTAAAAATATTGGAAACAATCAAATAAATGTTGATGGAGACCATCCTAGTATTTTGGAGATAAAAAATAACCATCCAGAATTACTCGAGAACAGCTTCTCTTTTTCTTCAATAAATCCTGACTTTGTCGAAAAACGTATTAACAAAATAAATGTAAAAAAGGCTACAGGTATAGATGGTATTTCCCCTAAACTACTCCATTTTGCAAAACCGATTATTGTTAAACCACTGACTGATATAGTAAATTTATCAATATCAACATCAACTTTCCCCGACCGTCTTAAGGAAGCTCAGGTCGCTCCTATTCATAAAAAGAATAGTGTTTTAGAAAAGGGAAATTATAGACCAGTAAGTGTCTTACCTGCTATATCAAAAATTCACAACTAGTAAATTATTTTGAAAATATTTTTAATCCATTTCTAGCAGCTTTTCGTTCCGGGTTTGAATGCCAATCTACTCTTTTACGTGTAATTGAGGACTGGAAACATGCATTGGACAAAAATGAATACCTTGCAGCTATCCTTATGGACTTATCAAAGGTCTTTGACTGCCTCCCTCATGACTTGCTGTTATTGAAATTAAATGCATATGGTCTATCAAAGTCATCTTTAGACCTACTTTGTAGTTATTTAACAAAAAGGACAGAACAGTTAATACAATGGCCACGTGGAAAAGGACAGAACAGATAATACAATGGCCACGTGGAAAAGGACAGAACAGATAATACAATGGCCACGTGGAAAAGGACAGAACAAATAATACAATGGCCGCGTGGAAAAGGACAGAACAGATAATACAATGGCCACGTGGAAAAGGACAGAACAGATAATACAATGGTCACGTGGAAAAGGACAGAACAGATAATACAATGGCCACGTGGAAAAGGACAGAAACACAAACAATGGATGTATACATAATAAGAAATATGCACTGCACAGAAAACTAAAGATTGACCAAGCACACACCCAACTAAAACTTACCTCACTGTCATGTTATAAAAACCATATGATCTTTTAACTATTAATTCAAGTACGTTTATTTGACACATATACTTATTCAATCGATAGAAATGTTTTTGTCATTCCAACATGCCCGCCATTATTTCTATAATTGAAGAAAATGATCATTATCAAAATAACGATTTGAAATATATTACCTCACTGGTATAGTTTGATCGCTCTTCTGTATGTCCAATGAACACTTTTACACTGATTTTGGCCAGACAGTTGATAAAATAATTTCAAAATACGATAAATATATTTTTATTGGTGATTTTAACTATGATATGCTTAACTGTGAAAAGAGTGCAATGTTACGAGATATCTGTGATATTTTTAACATGAAAAATATTGTTAAAAAAGCTACTTGTTTTACTAAAATTGCCAAGGCAACTCTTTTAAACTTAATTTTAACTTGTCAAGAGTGTGATTTTAAAAAGGTGTGTAATTTTGGTACTGGTATTAGTGATGTGCATAATTTTATTGCGGTTCAACTAAATTGTGATCTGCCAAAAATGTTTCCGAAGAAGAAACTTTGTCGAAGTTTTAAAAATTTTGATGTTACAAATTTTTTACAAGATCTAGAAAACCAAAATTTAGATATGTCAAATTTTGATAATGTAAATTCAGCTTATGATCATTTTAGTAAATGTTTTAATGAGGTAGCTGAAAAGCATGCACCTTTCAAAGAGAGGAAGATTTTACCAAAGCAGGTTCCATATATGAATTCAGAATTAAAACGGGCTATTTATAGAAAGAAAATGCTTTATAATAAATTTCAGAAATATAATAAGAGTAAGAACTGGGAAGCATACAGACGTCAACGAAACTATGTCACTAAGCTTAAAAGTAAATCTATAAACACATATGTTATAGAAAGGTGTGCTGGGGGCCCTAAATCCAAGGATTTCTGGCCAACAGTTAAGCCTTTCTTGACAAATAAAGGTAATGTAAACCAAAAAGATACTGTTTTATCAGAAAATGATGTTTTAATAACAAAACAAGATGAGGTTTGTGAAATTTTTAATAATTTTTTTGTTAATGTGGCTAACAATATTGGAAACAATCAAATAAATGTTGATGGAGACCATCCTAGTATTTTGGAGATAAAAAATAACCATCCAGAATTACTCGAGAACAGCTTCTCTTTTTCTTCAATAAATCCTGACTTTGTCGAAAAACGTATTAACAAAATAAATGTAAAAAAGGCTACAGGTATAGATGGTATTTCCCCTAAACTACTCCATTTTGCAAAACCGATTATTGTTAAACCACTGACTGATATAGTAAATTTATCAATATCAACATCAACTTTCCCCGACCGTCTTAAGGAAGCTCAGGTCGCTCCTATTCATAAAAAGAATAGTGTTTTAGAAAAGGGAAATTATAGACCAGTAAGTGTCTTACCTGCTATATCAAAAATTCACAACTAGTAAATTATTTTGAAAATATTTTTAATCCATTTCTAGCAGCTTTTCGTTCCGGGTTTGGATGCCAATCTACTCTTTTACGTGTAATTGAGGACTGGAAACATGCATTGGACAAAAATGAATACCTTGCAGCTATCCTTATGGACTTATCAAAGGTCTTTGACTGCCTCCCTCATGACTTGCTGTTATTGAAATTAAATGCATATGGTCTATCAAAGTCATCTTTAGACCTACTTTGTAGTTATTTAACAAAAAGGACAGAACAGTTAATACAATGGCCACGTGGAAAAGGACAGAACAGATAATACAATGGCCACGTGGAAAAGGACAGAACAGATAATACAATGGCCACGTGGAAAATGACAGAACAAATAATACAATGACCACGTGGAAAAGGACAGAACAAATAATACAATGGCCGCGTGGAAAAGGACAGAACAGATAATACAATGGCCACGTGGAAAAGGACAGAACAGATAATACAATGGCCACGTGGAAAAGGACAGAACAGATAATACAATGGCCACGTGGAAAAGGACAGAAACACAAACAATGGATGTATACATAATAAGAAATATGCACTGCACAGAAAACTAAAGATTGACCAAGCACACACCCAACTAAAACTTACCTCACTGTCATGTTATAAAAACCATATGATCTTTTAACTATTAATTCAAGTACGTTTATTTGACACATATACTTATTCAATCGATAGAAATGTTTTTGTCATTCCAACATGCCCGCCATTATTTCTATAATTGAAGAAAATGATCATTATCAAAATAACGATTTGAAATATATTACCTCACTGGTATAGTTTGATCGCTCTTCTGTATGTCCAATGAACACTTTTACACTGATTTTGGCCAGACAGTTGATAAAATAATTTCAAAATACGATAAATATATTTTTATTGGTGATTTTAACTATGATATGCTTAACTGTGAAAAGAGTGCAATGTTACGAGATATCTGTGATATTTTTAACATGAAAAATATTGTTAAAAAAGCTACTTGTTTTACTAAAATTGCCAAGGCAACTCTTTTAAACTTAATTTTAACTTGTCAAGAGTGTGATTTTAAAAAGGTGTGTAATTTTGGTACTGGTATTAGTGATGTGCATAATTTTATTGCGGTTCAACTAAATTGTGATCTGCCAAAAATGTTTCCGAAGAAGAAACTTTGTCGAAGTTTTAAAAATTTTGATGTTACAAATTTTTTACAAGATCTAGAAAACCAAAATTTAGATATGTCAAATTTTTATAATGTAAATTCAGCTTATGATCATTTTAGTAAATGTTTTAATGAGGTAGCTGATAAGCATGCACCTTTCAAAGAGAGGAAGATTTTACCAAAGCAGGTTCCATATATGAATTCAGAATTAAAACGGGTTATTTATAGAAAGAAAATGCTTTATAATAAATTTCAGAAATATAATAAGAGTAAGAACTGGGAAGCATACAGACGTCAACGAAACTATGTCACTAAGCTTAAAAGTAAATCTATAAACACATATGTTATAGAAAGGTGTGCTGGGGGCCCTAAATCCAAGGATTTCTGGCCAACAGTTAAGCCTTTCTTGACAAATAAAGGTAATGTAAACCAAAAAGATACTGTTTTATCAGAAAATGATGTTTTAATAACAAAACAAGATGAGGTTTGTGAAATTTTTAATAATTTTTTTGTTAATGTGGCTAAAAATATTGGAAACAATCAAATAAATGTTGATGGAGACCATCCTAGTATTTTGGAGATAAAAAATAACCATCCAGAATTACTCGAGAACAGCTTCTCTTTTTCTTCAATAAATCCTGACTTTGTCGAAAAACGTATTAACAAAATAAATGTAAAAAAGGCTACAGGTATAGATGGTATTTCCCCTAAACTACTCCATTTTGCAAAACCGATTATTGTTAAACCACTGACTGATATAGTAAATTTATCAATATCAACATCAACTTTCCCCGACTGTCTTAAGGAAGCTCAGGTCGCTCCTATTCATAAAAAGAATAGTGTTTTAGAAAAGGGAAATTATAGACCAGTAAGTGTCTTACCTGCTATATCAAAAATTCACAACTAGTAAATTATTTTGAAAATATTTTTAATCCATTTCTAGCAGCTTTTCGTTCCGGGTTTGGATGCCAATCTACTCTTTTACGTGTAATTGAGGACTGGAAACATGCATTGGACAAAAATGAATACCTTGCAGCTATCCTTATGGACTTATCAAAGGTCTTTGACTGCCTCCCTCATTACTTGCTGTTATTGAAATTAAATGCATATGGTCTATCAAAGTCATCTTTAGACCTACTTTGTAGTTATTTAACAAAAAGGACAGAACAGTTAATACAATGGCCACGTGGAAAAGGACAGAACAGATAATACAATGGCCACGTGGAAAAGGACAGAACAGATAATACAATGGCCACGTGGAAAATGACAGAACAAATAATACAATGACCACGTGGAAAAGGACAGAACAAATAATACAATGGCCGCGTGGAAAAGGACAGAACAGATAATACAATGGCCACGTGGAAAAGGACAGAACAGATAATACAATGGCCACGTGGAAAAGGACAGAACAGATAATACAATGGCCACGTGGAAAAGGACAGAACAAATAATACAATGACCACGTGGAAAAGGACAGAACAAATAATACAATGGCCGCGTGGAAAAGGACAGAACAGATAATACAATGGCCACGTGGAAAAGGACAGAACAGATAATACAATGGCCACGTGGAAAAGGACAGAACAGATAATACAATGGCCACGTGGAAAAGGACAGAAACACAAACAATGGATGTATACATAATAAGAAATATGCACTGCACAGAAAACTAAAGATTGACCAAGCACACACCCAACTAAAACTTACCTCACTGTCATGTTATAAAAACCATATGATCTTTTAACTATTAATTCAAGTACGTTTATTTGACACATATACTTATTCAATCGATAGAAATGTGTTTGTCATTCCAACATGCCCGCCATTATTTCTATTATTGAAGAAAATGATCATTATCAAAATAACGATTTGAAATATATTACCTCACTGGTATAGTTTGATCGCTCTTCTGTATGTCCAATGAACACTTTTACACTGATTTTGGCCAGACAGTTGATAAAATAATTTCAAAATACGATAAATATATTTTTATTGGTGATTTTAACTATGATATGCTTAACTGTGAAAAGAGTGCAATGTTACGAGATATCTGTGATATTTTTAACATGAAAAATATTGTTAAAAAAGCTACTTGTTTTACTAAAATTGCCAAGGCAACTCTTTTAAACTTAATTTTAACTTGTCAAGAGTGTGATTTTAAAAAGGTGTGTAATTTTGGTACTGGTATTAGTGATGTGCATAATTTTATTGCGGTTCAACTAAATTGTGATCTGCCAAAAATGTTTCCGAAGAAGAAACTTTGTCGAAGTTTTAAAAATTTTGATGTTACAAATTTTTTACAAGATCTAGAAAACCAAAATTTAGATATGTCAAATTTTGATAATGTAAATTCAACTTATGATCATTTTAGTAAATGTTTTAATGAGGTAGCTGATAAGCATGCACCTTTCAAAGAGAGGAAGATTTTACCAAAGCAGGTTCCATATATGAATTCAGAATTAAAACGGGCTATTTATAGAAAGAAAATGCTTTATAATAAATTTCAGAAATATAATAAGAGTAAGAACTGGGAAGCATACAGACGTCAACGAAACTATGTCACTAAGCTTAAAAGTAAATCTATAAACACATATGTTATAGAAAGGTGTGCTGGGGGCCCTAAATCCAAGGATTTCTGGCCAACAGTTAAGCCTTTCTTGACAAATAAAGGTAATGTAAACCAAAAAGATACTGTTTTATCAGAAAATGATGTTTTAATAACAAAACAAGATGAGGTTTGTGAAATTTTTAATAATTTTTTTGTTAATGTGGCTAAAAATATTGGAAACAATCAAATAAATGTTGATGGAGACCATCCTAGTATTTTGGAGATAAAAAATAACCATCCAGAATTACTCGAGAACAGCTTCTCTTTTTCTTCAATAAATCCTGACTTTGTCGAAAAACGTATTAACAAAATAAATGTAAAAAAGGCTACAGGTATAGATGGTATTTCCCCTAAACTACTCCATTTTGCAAAACCGATTATTGTTAAACCACTGACTGATATAGTAAATTTATCAATATCAACATCAACTTTCCCCGACTGTCTTAAGGAAGCTCAGGTCGCTCCTATTCATAAAAAGAATAGTGTTTTAGAAAAGGGAAATTATAGACCAGTAAGTGTCTTACCTGCTATATCAAAAATTCACAACTAGTAAATTATTTTGAAAATATTTTTAATCCATTTCTAGCAGCTTTTCGTTCCGGGTTTGGATGCCAATCTACTCTTTTACGTGTAATTGAGGACTGGAAAAATGCATTGGACAAAAATGAATACCTTGCAGCTATCCTTATGGACTTATCAAAGGCCTTTGACTGCCTCCCTCATGACTTGCTGTTATTGAAATTAAATGCATATGGTCTATCAAAGTCATCTTTAGACCTACTTTGTAGTTATTTAACAAAAAGAGCAGAACAGTTAATACAATGGCCACGTGGAAAAGGACAAAACAGATAATACAATGGCCACGTGGAAAAGGACAGAACAGATAATACAATGGCCACGTGGAAAATGACAGAACAAATAATACAATGACCACGTGGAAAAGGACAGAACAGATAATACAATGGCCACGTGGAAAAGGACAGAACAAATAATACAATGGCCGCGTGGAAAAGGACAAAACAGATAATACAATGGCCACGTGGAAAAGGACAGAACAGATAATACAATGGCCAGCGTGGAAAAGGACAGAACAAATAATACAATGGCCAAGTGGAAAAGGACAGATCAGATAATACAATGGCCACGTGGAAAAGGACAGAACAAATAATACAATGGCCGCGTGGAAAAGGACAGAACAGATAATACAATGGCCACGTGGAAAAGGACAGAACAGATAATACAATGGCCACGTGGAAAAGGACAGAACAGATAATACAATGGCCACGTGGAAAAGGACAGAACAGATAATACAATGGCCACGTGGAAAAGGACAGAACAAATAATACAATGGCCGCGTGGAAAAGGACAGAACAGATAATACAATGGCCACGTGGAAAAGGACAGAACAAATAATACAATGGCCACGTGGAAAAGGACAGAACAGATAATACAATGGCCACGTGGAAAAGGACAGAACAGATAATACAATGGCCACGTGGAAAAGGACAGAACAGATAATACAATGGCCACGTGGAAAAGGACAGAACAGATAATACATTGACCACGTGGAAATGGACAGAACAGATAATACAATGGCCGCGTGGAAAAGGACAGAACAGATAATATAATGGCCACGTGGAAAAGGACATAACAAATAATACAATGGCCGCGTGGAAAAGGACAGAACAGATAATACAATGGCCACGTGGAAAATGACAGAACAGATAATACAATGGCCACGTGGAAAAGGACAGAACAGATAATACAATGGCCACGTGGAAAAGGACAGAAAAGATAATACAATGGCCACGTGGAAACGGACAGAACAGATAATACAATGGCCACGTGGAAAAGGACAGAACAAATAATAAAATGGCCGCGTGGAAAAGGACAGAACAGATAATATAATGGCCACGTGGAAAAGGACAGAACAGATAATACAATGGCCACGTGGAAAAGGACAGAACAGATAATACAATGGCCACGTGGAAAAGGACAGAACAGATAATACAATGGCCACGTGGAAAAGGACAGAACAGATAATACAATGACCACGTGGAAAAGGACAGAACAGATAATACAATGGCCACGTGGAAAAGGACAGAACAAATAATACAATGGCCACGTGGAAAAGGACAGAACAGATAATACAATGGCCACGTGGAAAAGGACAGAACAGATAATACAATGGCCGCGTGGAAAAGGACAGAACAGATAATACAATGGCCACGTGGAAAAGGACAGAACAAATAATACAATGGCCACGTGGAAAAGGACAGAACAAATAATACAATGGCCACGTGGAAAAGGACAGAAACACAAACAATGGTTGTATACATCATAAGAAATATGCACTGCACAGAAAACTAAAGATTGACCAAGCACACACCCAACTAAAACTTACCTCACTGTCATGTTATAAAAACCATATGATCTTTTAACTATTAATTCAAGTACGTTTATTTGACACATATACTTATTCAATCGATAGAAATGTTTTTGTCATTCCAACATGCCCGCCATTATTTCTATAATTGAAGAAAATGATCATTATCAAAATAACGATTTGAAATATATTACCTCACTGGTATAGTTTGATCGCTCTTCTGTATGTCCAATGAACACTTTTACACTGATTTTGGCCAGACAGTTGATAAAATAATTTCAAAATACGATAAATATATTTTTATTGGTGATTTTAACTATGATATGCTTAACTGTGAAAAGAGTGCAATGTTACGAGATATCTGTGATATTTTTAACATGAAAAATATTGTTAAAAAAGCTACTTGTTTTACTAAAATTGCCAAGGCAACTCTTTTAGACTTAATTTTAACTTGTCAAGAGTGTGATTTTAAAAAGGTGTGTAATTTTGGTACTGGTATTAGTGATGTGCATAATTTTATTGCGGTTCAACTAAATTGTGATCTGCCAAAAATGTTTCCGAAGAAGAAACTTTGTCGAAGTTTTAAAAATTTTGATGTTACAAATTTTTTACAAGATCTAGAAAACCAAAATTTAGATATGTCAAATTTTGATAATGTAAATTCAGCTTATGATCATTTTAGTAAATGTTTTAATGAGGTAGCTGATAAGCATGCACCTTTCAAAGAGAGGAAGATTTTACCAAAGCAGGTTCCATATATGAATTCAGAATTAAAACGGGCTATTTATAGAAAGAAAATGCTTTATAATAAATTTCAGAAATATAATAAGAGTAAGAACTGGGAAGCATACAGACGTCAACGAAACTATGTCACTAAGCTTAAAAGTAAATCTATAAACACATATGTTATAGAAAGGTGTGCTGGGGGCCCTAAATCCAAGGATTTCTGGCCAACAGTTAAGCCTTTCTTGACAAATAAAGGTAATGTAAACCAAAAAGATACTGTTTTATCAGAAAATGATGTTTTAATAACAAAACAAGATGAGGTTTGTGAAATTTTTAATAATTTTTTTGTTAATGTGGCTAAAAATATTGGAAACAATCAAATAAATGTTGATGGAGACCATCCTAGTATTTTGGAGATAAAAAATAACCATCCAGAATTACTCGAGAACAGCTTCTCTTTTTCTTCAATAAATCCTGACTTTGTCGAAAAACGTATTAACAAAATAAATGTAAAAAAGGCTACAGGTATAGATGGTATTTCCCCTAAACTACTCCATTTTGCAAAACCGATTATTGTTAAACCACTGACTGATATAGTAAATTTATCAATATCAACATCAACTTTCCCCGACCGTCTTAAGGAAGCTCAGGTCGCTCCTATTCATAAAAAGAATAGTGTTTTAGAAAAGGGAAATTATAGACCAGTAAGTGTCCTACCTGCTATATCAAAAATTCACAACTAGTAAATTATTTTGAAAATATTTTTAATCCATTTCTAGCAGCTTTTCGTTCCGGGTTTGGATGCCAATCTACTCTTTTACGTGTAATTGAGGACTGGAAAAATGCATTGGACAAAAATGAATACCTTGCAGCTATCCTTATGGACTTATCAAAGGCCTTTGACTGCCTCTCTCATGACTTGCTGTTATTGAAATTAAATGCATATGGTCTATCAAAGTCATCTTTAGACCTACTTTGTAGTTATTTAACAAAAAGAGCAGAACAGTTAATACAATGGCCACGTGGAAAAGGACAAAACAGATAATACAATGGCCACGTGGAAAAGGACAGAACAGATAATACAATGGCCACGTGGAAAATGACAGAACAAATAATACAATGACCACGTGGAAAAGGACAGAACAGATAATACAATGGCCACGTGGAAAAGGACAGAACAAATAATACAATGGCCGCGTGGAAAAGGACAAAACAGATAATACAATGGCCACGTGGAAAAGGACAGAACAGATAATACAATGGCCAGCGTGGAAAAGGACAGAACAAATAATACAATGGCCAAGTGGAAAAGGACAGATCAGATAATACAATGGCCACGTGGAAAAGGACAGAACAAATAATACAATGGCCGCGTGGAAAAGGACAGAACAGATAATACAATGGCCACGTGGAAAAGGACAGAACAGATAATACAATGGCCACGTGGAAAAGGACAGAACAGATAATACAATGGCCACGTGGAAAAGGACAGAACAGATAATACAATGGCCACGTGGAAAAGGACAGAACAAATAATACAATGGCCGCGTGGAAAAGGACAGAACAGATAATACAATGGCCACGTGGAAAAGGACAGAACAAATAATACAATGGCCACGTGGAAAAGGACAGAACAGATAATACAATGGCCACGTGGAAAAGGACAGAACAGATAATACAATGGCCACGTGGAAAAGGACAGAACAGATAATACAATGGCCACGTGGAAAAGGACAGAACAGATAATACATTGACCACGTGGAAATGGACAGAACAGATAATACAATGGCCGCGTGGAAAAGGACAGAACAGATAATATAATGGCCACGTGGAAAAGGACATAACAAATAATACAATGGCCGCGTGGAAAAGGACAGAACAGATAATACAATGGCCACGTGGAAAATGACAGAACAGATAATACAATGGCCACGTGGAAAAGGACAGAACAGATAATACAATGGCCACGTGGAAAAGGACAGAAAAGATAATACAATGGCCACGTGGAAACGGACAGAACAGATAATACAATGGCCACGTGGAAAAGGACAGAACAAATAATAAAATGGCCGCGTGGAAAAGAACAGAACAGATAATATAATGGCCACGTGGAAAAGGACAGAACAGATAATACAATGGCCACGTGGAAAAGGACAGAACAGATAATACAATGGCCACGTGGAAAAGGACAGAACAGATAATACAATGGCCACGTGGAAAAGGACAGAACAGATAATACAATGACCACGTGGAAAAGGACAGAACAGATAATACAATGGCCACGTGGAAAAGGACAGAACAAATAATACAATGGCCACGTGGAAAAGGACAGAACAGATAATACAATGGCCACGTGGAAAAGGACAGAACAGATAATACAATGGCCGCGTGGAAAAGGACAGAACAGATAATACAATGGCCACGTGGAAAAGGACAGAACAAATAATACAATGGCCACGTGGAAAAGGACAGAACAAATAATACAATGGCCACGTGGAAAAGGACAGAAACACAAACAATGGTTGTATACATCATAAGAAATATGCACTGCACAGAAAACTAAAGATTGACCAAGCACACACCCAACTAAAACTTACCTCACTGTCATGTTATAAAAACCATATGATCTTTTAACTATTAATTCAAGTACGTTTATTTGACACATATACTTATTCAATCGATAGAAATGTTTTTGTCATTCCAACATGCCCGCCATTATTTCTATAATTGAAGAAAATGATCATTATCAAAATAACGATTTGAAATATATTACCTCACTGGTATAGTTTGATCGCTCTTCTGTATGTCCAATAAACACTTTTACACTGATTTTGGCCAGACAGTTGATAAAATAATTTCAAAATACGATAAATATATTTTTATTGGTGATTTTAACTATGATATGCTTAACTGTGAAAAGAGTGCAATGTTACGAGATATCTGTGATATTTTTAACATGAAAAATATTGTTAAAAAAGCTACTTGTTTTACTAAAATTGCCAAGGCAACTCTTTTAGACTTAATTTTAACTTGTCAAGAGTGTGATTTTAAAAAGGTGTGTAATTTTGGTACTGGTATTAGTGATGTGCATAATTTTATTGCGGTTCAACTAAATTGTGATCTGCCAAAAATGTTTCCGAAGAAGAAACTTTGTCGAAGTTTTAAAAATTTTGATGTTACAAATTTTTTACAAGATCTAGAAAACCAAAATTTAGATATGTCAAATTTTGATAATGTAAATTCAGCTTATGATCATTTTAGTAAATGTTTTAATGAGGTAGCTGATAAGCATGCACCTTTCAAAGAGAGGAAGATTTTACCAAAGCAGGTTCCATATATGAATTCAGAATTAAAACGGGCTATTTATAGAAAGAAAATGCTTTATAATAAATTTCAGAAATATAATAAGAGTAAGAACTGGGAAGCATACAGACGTCAACGAAACTATGTCACTAAGCTTAAAAGTAAATCTATAAACACATATGTTATAGAAAGGTGTGCTGGGGGCCCTAAATCCAAGGATTTCTGGCCAACAGTTAAGCCTTTCTTGACAAATAAAGGTAATGTAAACCAAAAAGATACTGTTTTATCAGAAAATGATGTTTTAATAACAAAACAAGATGAGGTTTGTGAAATTTTTAATAATTTTTTTGTTAATGTGGCTAAAAATATTGGAAACAATCAAATAAATGTTGATGGAGACCATCCTAGTATTTTGGAGATAAAAAATAACCATCCAGAATTACTCGAGAACAGCTTCTCTTTTTCTTCAATAAATCCTGACTTTGTCGAAAAACGTATTAACAAAATAAATGTAAAAAAGGCTACAGGTATAGATGGTATTTCCCCTAAACTACTCCATTTTGCAAAACCGATTATTGTTAAACCACTGACTGATATAGTAAATTTATCAATATCAACATCAACTTTCCCCGACCGTCTTAAGGAAGCTCAGGTCGCTCCTATTCATAAAAAGAATAGTGTTTTAGAAAAGGGAAATTATAGACCAGTAAGTGTCCTACCTGCTATATCAAAAATTCACAACTAGTAAATTATTTTGAAAATATTTTTAATCCATTTCTAGCAGCTTTTCGTTCCGGGTTTGGATGCCAATCTACTCTTTTACGTGTAATTGAGGACTGGAAACATGCATTGGACAAAAATGAATACCTTGCAGCTATCCTTATGGACTTATCAAAGGCCTTTGACTGCCTCCCTCATGACTTGCTGTTATTGAAATTAAATGCATATGGTCTATCAAAGTCATCTTTAGACCTACTTTGTAGTTATTTAACAAAAAGGACAGAACAGTTAATACAATGGCCACGTGGAAAAGGACAGAACAGATAATACAATGGCCACGTGGAAAAGGACAGAACAGATAATACAATGGCCACGTGGAAAATGACAGAACAAATAATACAATGACCACGTGGAAAAGGACAGAACAGATAATACAATGGCCACGTGGAAAAGGACAGAACAAATAATACAATGGCCACGTGGAAAAGGACAGAACGAATAATACAATGGCCACGTGGAAAAGGACAGAACAAATAATACAATGGCCACGTGGAAAAGGACAGAACAGATAATACAATGGCCACGTGGAAAAGGACAGAACAGATAATACAATGGCCACGTGGAAAAGGACAGAACAGATAATACAATGGCCACGTGGAAAAGGACAAAACAAATAATACAATGGCCGCGTGGAAAAGGACAGAACAGATAATACAATGGCCACGTGGAAAAGGACAGAACAGATAATACAATGGCCACGTGGAAAAGGACAGAACAGATAATACAATGGCCACGTGGAAAAGGACAGAACAAATAATACAATGGCCACGTGGAAAAGGACAGAACAAATAATACAATGGCCAGGTGGAAAAGGACAGAACAGATAATACAATGGCCACGTGGAAAAGGACAGAACAGATAATACAATGGCCACGTGGAAAAGGACAGAACAAATAATACAATGGCCGCGTGGAAAAGGACAGAACAGATAATACAATGGCCACGTGGAAAAGGACAGAACAGATAATACAATGGCCACGTGGAAAAGGACAGAACAGATAATACAATGGCCACGTGGAAAAGGACAGAACAGATAATACAATGGCCACGTGGAAAAGGACAGAACAGATAATACAATGGCCACGTGGAAAAGGACAGAACAAATAATACAATGGCCGCGTGGAAAAGGACAGAACAGATATTACAATGGCCACGTGGAAAGGGACAGAACAGATAATACAATGGCCACGTGGAAAAGGACAGAACAGATAATACAATGGCCACGTGGAAAGGGACAGAATAAATAATACAATGGCCGCGTGGAAAAGGACAGAACAGATAATACAATGGCAACGTGGAAAAGGAGAGAACAGATAATACAATGGCCACGTGTAAAAGGACAGAACAGATAATACAATGGCCACGTGGAAATGGACAGAACAGATAATACAATGGCCACGTGGAAAAGGACAGAACAAAGAATACAATGGCCGCGTGGAAAAGGACAGAACAGATAATACAATGGCCACGTGGAAAAGGACAGAACAGATAATACAATGGCCACGTGGAAAAGGACAGAACAAATAATACAATGGCCACGTGGAAAATGACAGAACAGATAATACAATGGCGACGTGGAAAAGGACAGAACAGATAATACACTGGCCACGTGGAAAAGGACAGAACAAATAATACAATGGCCACGTGGAAAAGGACAGAACAGATAATACAATGGCCACGTGGAAAAGGACAGAACAAATAATACAATGGCCGCGTGGAAAAGGACAGAACAGATAATACAATGGCCACGTGGAAAAGGACAGAACAGATAATACAATGGCCACGTGGAAAAGGACAGAACAGATAATACAATGGCCACGTGGAAAAGGACAGAACAAATAATACAATGGCCACGTGGAAAAGGACAGAACAGATAATACAATGGCCACGTGGAAAAGGACAGAACAGATAATACAATGGCCACGTGGAAAAGGATAGAACAAATAATACAATGGCCACGTGGAAAAGGACAGAACAGATAATACAATGGCCACGTGGAAAAGGACAGAACAGATAATACAATGGCCACGTGGAAAAGGACAGAACAAATAATACAATGGCCACGTGGAAAAGGACAGAACAGATAATACAAAGGCCACGTGGAAAAGGACAGAACAGATAATACAATGGCCACGTGGAAAAGGAGAGAACAAATAATACAATGGCCGCGTGGAAAAGGACAGAACAGATAATACAATGGCCACGTGGAAAAGGACAGAACAGATAATACAATGGCCACGTGGAAAAGGACAGAACAGATAATACAATGGCCACGTGGAAAAGGACAGAACAAATAATACAATGGCCACGTAGAAAAGGACAGAACAGATAATACAATGGCCACGTGGAAAAGGACAGAACAAATAATACAATGGCCGCGTGGAAAAGGACAGAACAGATAATACAATGGCCACGTGGAAAAGGACAGAACAGATAATACAATGGCCACGTGGAAAAGGACAGAACAGATAATACAATGGCCGCGTGGAAAAGGATTGAACAGATAATACAATGGCCACGTAGAAAAGGACAGAACAGATAATACAATGGCCACGTGGAAAAGGACAGAACAGATAATACAATGGCCACGTGGAAAAGGACAGAACAGATAATACAATGGCCACGTGGAAAAGGACAGAACAAATAATACAATGGCCACGTGGAACAGGATAGAACAGATAATACAATGGCCACGTGGAAAAGGACAGAATAAATAATACAATGGCCGCTTGGAAAAGGACAGAACAGATAATACAATGGCCACGTGGAAAAGGACAGAACAGATAATACAATGGCCACGTGGAAAAGGACAGAACAGATAATACAATAGCCACGTGGAAAAGGACAGAACAAATAATACAATGGCCGCGTGGAAAAGGAGAGAACAGATAATACAATGGCCACGTGGAAAAGGACACAACAGATAATACAATGGCCACGTGGAAAATGACAGAACAGATAATACAATGGCCACGTGGAAAAGGACAGAACAAATAATACAATGGCCGCGTGGAAAAGGACAGAACAGATAATACAATGGCCACGTGGAAAAGGACAGAACAGATAATACAATGGCCACGTGGAAAAGGACAGAACAGATAATACAATGGCCACGTGGAAAAGGACAGAACAAATAATACAATGGCCACGTGGAAAAGGACAGAACAGATAATACAATGGCCACGTGGAAAAGGACAGAACAGATAATACAATGGCCACGTGGAAAAGGATAGAACAAATAATACAATGGCCACGTGGAAAAGGACAGAACAGATAATACAATGGCCACGTGGAAAAGGACAGAACAGATAATACAATGGCCACGTGGAAAAGGACAGAACAAATAATACAATGGCCACGTGGAAAAGGACAGAACAGATAATACAAAGGCCACGTGGAAAAGGACAGAACAGATAATACAATGGCCACGTGGAAAAGGACAGAACAAATAGTACAATGGCCGCGTGGAAAAGGACAGAACAGATAATACAATGGCCACGTGGAAAAGGACAGAACAGATAATACAATGGCCACGTGGAAAAGGACAGAACAGATAATACAATGGCCACGTGGAAAAGGACAGAACAGATAATACAATGGCCACGTGGAAAAGGACAGAACAGATAATACAATGGCCACGTGGAAAAGGACAGAACAAATAATACAATGGCCGCGTGGAAAAGGACAGAACAGATAATACAATGGCCACGTGGAAAAGGACAGAACAGATAATACAATGGCCACGTGGAAAAGGACAGAACAGATAATACAATGGCCACGTGGAAAAGGACAGAACAAATAATACAATGGCCACGTGGAAAAGGACAGAACAAATAATACAATGGCCAGGTGGAAAAGGACAGAACAGATAATACAATGGCCACGTGGAAAAGGACAGAACAGATAATACAATGGCCACGTGGAAAAGGACAGAACAAATAATACAATGGCCGCGTGGAAAAGGACAGAACAGATAATACAATGGCCACGTGGAAAAGGACAGAACAGATAATACAATGGCCACGTGGAAAAGGACAGAACAGATAATACAATGGCCACGTGGAAAAGGACAGAACAGATAATACAATGGCCACGTGGAAAAGGACAGAACAGATAATACAATGGCCACGTGGAAAAGGACAGAACAAATAATACAATGGCCGCGTGGAAAAGGACAGAACAGATATTACAATGGCCACGTGGAAAAGGACAGAACAGATAATACAATGGCCACGTGGAAAAGGACAGAACAGATAATACAATGGCCACGTGGAAAGGGACAGAATAAATAATACAATGGCCGCGTGGAAAAGGACAGAACAGATAATACAATGGCAACGTGGAAAAGGAGAGAACAGATAATACAATGGCCACGTGTAAAAGGACAGAACAGATAATACAATGGCCACGTGGAAATGGACAGAACAGATAATACAATGGCCACGTGGAAAAGGACAGAACAAAGAATACAATGGCCGCGTGGAAAAGGACAGAACAGATAATACAATGGCCACGTGGAAAAGGACAGAACAGATAATACAATGGCCACGTGGAAAAGGACAGAACAAATAATACAATGGCCACGTGGAAAAGGACAGAACAGATAATACAATGGCCACGTGGAAAATGACAGAACAGATAATACAATGGCGACGTGGAAAAGGACAGAACAGATAATACACTGGCCACGTGGAAAAGGACAGAACAAATAATACAATGGCCACGTGGAAAAGGACAGAACAGATAATACAATGGCCACGTGGAAAAGGACAGAACAAATAATACAATGGCCGCGTGGAAAAGGACAGAACAGATAATACAATGGCCACGTGGAAAAGGACAGAACAGATAATACAATGGCCACGTGGAAAAGGACAGAACAGATAATACAATGGCCACGTGGAAAAGGACAGAACAAATAATACAATGGCCACGTGGAAAAGGACAGAACAGATAATACAATGGCCACGTGGAAAAGGATAGAACAAATAATACAATGGCCACGTGGAAAAGGACAGAACAGATAATACAATGGCCACGTGGAAAAGGACAGAACAGATAATACAATGGCCACGTGGAAAAGGACAGAACAAATAATACAATGGCCACGTGGAAAAGGACAGAACAGATAATACAAAGGCCACGTGGAAAAGGACAGAACAGATAATACAATGGCCACGTGGAAAAGGACAGAACAAATAATACAATGGCCGCGTGGAAAAGGACAGAACAGATAATACAATGGCCACGTGGAAAAGGACAGAACAGATAATACAATGGCCACGTGGAAAAGGACAGAACAGATAATACAATGGCCACGTGGAAAAGGACAGAACAAATAATACAATGGCCGCGTGGAAAAGGACAGAACAGATAATACAATGGCCACGTGGAAAAGGACAGAACAGATAATACAATGGCCACGTGGAAAAGGACAGAACAGATAATACAATGGCCGCGTAGAAAAGGATTGAACAGATAATACAATGGCCACGTAGAAAAGGACAGAACAGATAATACAATGGCCACGTGGAAAAGGACAGAACAGATAATACAATGACCACGTGGAAAAGGACAGAACAGATAATACAATGGCCACGTGGAAAAGGACAGAACAAATAATACAATGGCCACGTGGAACAGGATAGAACAGATAATACAATGGCCACGTGGAAAAGGACAGAACAAATAATACAATGGCCGCTTGGAAAAGGACAGAACAGATAATACAATGGCCACGTGGAAAAGGACAGAACAGATAATACAATGGCCACGTGGAAAAGGACAGAACAGATAATACAATAGCCACGTGGAAAAGGACAGAACAAATAATACAATGGCCGCGTGGAAAAGGAGAGAACAGATAATACAATGGCCACGTGGAAAAGGACACAACAGATAATACAATGGCCACGTGGAAAATGACAGAACAGATAATACAATGGCCACGTGGAAAAGGACAGAACAAATAATACAATGGCCGCGTGGAAAAGGACAGAACAGATAATACAATGGCCACGTGGAAAAGGACAGAACAGATAATACAATGGCCACGTGGAAAAGGACAGAACAGATAATACAATGGCCACGTGGAAAAGGACAGAACAAATAATACAATGGCCACGTGGAAAAGGACAGAACAGATAATACAATGGCCACGTGGAAAAGGACAGAACAGATAATACAATGGCCACGTGGAAAAGGATAGAACAAATAATACAATGGCCACGTGGAAAAGGACAGAACAGATAATACAATGGCCACGTGGAAAAGGACAGAACAGATAATACAATGGCCACGTGGAAAAGGACAGAACAAATAATACAATGGCCACGTGGAAAAGGACAGAACAGATAATACAAAGGCCACGTGGAAAAGGACAGAACAGATAATACAATGGCCACGTGGAAAAGGACAGAACAAATAATACAATGGCCGCGTGGAAAAGGACAGAACAGATAATACAATGGCCACGTGGAAAAGGACAGAACAGATAATACAATGGCCACGTGGAAAAGGACAGAACAGATAATACAATGGCCACGTGGAAAAGGACAGAACAAATAATACAATGGCCACGTAGAAAAGGACAGAACAGATAATACAATGGCCACGTGGAAAAGGACAGAACAAATAATACAATGGCCGCGTGGAAAAGGACAGAACAGATAATACAATGGCCACGTGGAAAAGGACAGAACAGATAATACAATGGCCACGTGGAAAAGGACAGAACAGATAATACAATGGCCGCGTGGAAAAGGATTGAACAGATAATACAATGGCCACGTAGAAAAGGACAGAACAGATAATACAATGGCCACGTGGAAAAGGACAGAACAGATAATACAATGGCCACGTGGAAAAGGACAGAACAGATAATACAATGGCCACGTGGAAAAGGACAGAACAAATAATACAATGGCCACGAGGAACAGGATAGAACAGATAATACAATGGCCACATGGAAAAGGACAGAACAAATAATACAATGGCCGCTTGGAAAAGGACAGAACAGATAATACAATGGCCACGTGGAAAAGGACAGAACAGATAATACAATGGCCACGTGGAAAAGGACAGAACAGATAATACAATAGCCACGTGGAAAAGGACAGAACAAATAATACAATGGCCGCGTGGAAAAGGAGAGAACAGATAATACAATGGCCACGTGGAAAAGGACACAACAGATAATACAATGGCCACGTGGAAAATGACAGAACAGATAATACAATGGCCACGTGGAAAAGGACAGAACAGATAATACAATGGCCACGTGGAAAAGGACAGAACAGATAATACAATGGCCACGTGGAAAAGGACAGAACAGATAATACAATGGCCACGTGGAAAAGGACAGAACAAATAATACAATGGCCGCGTGGAAAAGGACAGAACAGATAATACAATGGCCACGTGGAAAAGGACAGAACAAATAATACAATGGCCACGTGGAAAAGGACAGAACAGATAATACAATGGCCACGTGGAAAATGACAGAACAGATAATACAATGGCCACGTGGAAAAGGACAGAACAGATAATACAATGGCCACGTGGAAAAGGACAGAACAGATAATACAATGGCCACGTGGAAAAGGACAGAACAGATAATACAATGGCCACGTGGAAAAGGACAGAACAAATAATACAATGGCCGCGTGGAAAAGGACAGAACAGATAATACAATGGCCACGTGGAAAAGGACAGAACAAATAATACAATGGCCACGTGGAAAAGGACAGAACAGATAATACAATGGCCACGTGGAAAAGGACAGAACAAATAATACAATGGCCGCGTGGAAAAGGACAGAACAGATAATACAATGGCCACGTGGAAAAGGACAGAACAGATAATACAATGGCCACGTGGAAAAGGACAGAACAAATAATACAATGGCCACGTGGAAAAGGACAGAACAGATAATACAATGGCCACGTGGAAAAGGACAGAACAGATAATACAATGGCCACGTGGAAAAGGACAGAACAAATAATACAATGGCCGCGTGGAAAAGGACAGAACAGATAATACAATGGCCACGTGGAAAAGGACAGAACAAATAATACAATGGCCACGTGGAAAAGGACAGAACAGATAATGCAATGGCCACGTGGAAAAGGACAGAACAAATAATACAATGGCCGCGTGGAAAAGGACAGAACAAATAATACAATGGCCACGTGGAAAAGGACAGAACAGATAATACAATGGCCACGTGGAAAAGGACAGAACAAATAATACAATGGCCACGTGGAAAAGGACAGAACAGATAATACAATGGCCACGTGGAAAAGGACAGAACAGATAATACAATGGCCACGTGGAAAAGGACAGAACAGATAATACAATGGCCACGTGGAAAAGGACAGAACAAATAATACAATGGCCACGTGGAAAAGGACAGAACAGATAATACAATGGCCACGTGGAAAAGGATAGAACAAATAATACAATGGCCACGTGGAAAAGGACAGAACAGATAATACAATGGCCACGTGGAAAAGGACAGAACAGATAATACAATGGCCACGTGGAAAAGGACAGAACAAATAATACAATGGCCACGTGGAAAAGGACAGAACAGATAATACAAAGGCCACGTGGAAAAGGACAGAACAGATAATACAATGGCCACGTGGAAAAGGACAGAACAAATAATACAATGGCCGCGTGGAAAAGGACAGAACAGATAATACAATGGCCACGTGGAAAAGGACAGAACAGATAATACAATGGCCACGTGGAAAAGGACAGAACAGATAATACAATGGCCACGTGGAAAAGGACAGAACAAATAATACAATGGCCGCGTGGAAAAGGACAGAACAGATAATACAATGGCCACGTGGAAAAGGACAGAACAGATAATACAATGGCCACGTGGAAAAGGACAGAACAGATAATACAATGGCCGCGTGGAAAAGGATTGAACAGATAATACAATGGCCACGTAGAAAAGGACAGAACAGATAATACAATGGCCACGTGGAAAAGGACAGAACAGATAATACAATGGCCACGTGGAAAAGGACAGAACAGATAATACAATGGCCACGTGGAAAAGGACAGAACAAATAATACAATGGCCACGTGGAACAGGATAGAACAGATAATACAATGGCCACGTGGAAAAGGACAGAACAAATAATACAATGGCCGCTTGGAAAAGGACAGAACAGATAATACAATGGCCACGTGGAAAAGGACAGAACAGATAATACAATGGCCACGTGGAAAAGGACAGAACAGATAATACAATAGCCACGTGGAAAAGGACAGAACAAATAATACAATGGCCGCGTGGAAAAGGAGAGAACAGATAATACAATGGCCACGTGGAAAAGGACACAACAGATAATACAATGGCCACGTGGAAAATGACAGAACAGATAATACAATGGCCACGTGGAAAAGGACAGAACAAATAATACCATGGCCGCGTGGAAAAGGACAGAACAGATAATACAATGGCCACGTGGAAAAGGACAGAACAGATAATACAATGGCCACGTGGAAAAGGACAGAACAGATAATACAATGGCCACGTGGAAAAGGACAGAACAAATAATACAATGGCCACGTGGAAAAGGACAGAACAGATAATACAATGGCCACGTGGAAAAGGACAGAACAGATAATACAATGGCCACGTGGAAAAGGATAGAACAAATAATACAATGGCCACGTGGAAAAGGACAGAACAGATAATACAATGGCCACGTGGAAAAGGACAGAACAGATAATACAATGGCCACGTGGAAAAGGACAGAACAAATAATACAATGGCCACGTGGAAAAGGACAGAACAGATAATACAAAGGCCACGTGGAAAAGGACAGAACAGATAATACAATGGCCACGTGGAAAAGGACAGAACAAATAATACAATGGCCGCGTGGAAAAGGACAGAACAGATAATACAATGGCCACGTGGAAAAGGACAGAACAGATAATACAATGGCCACGTGGAAAAGGACAGAACAGATAATACAATGGCCACGTGGAAAAGGACAGAACAAATAATACAATGGCCACGTAGAAAAGGACAGAACAGATAATACAATGGCCACGTGGAAAAGGACAGAACAAATAATACAATGGCCGCGTGGAAAAGGACAGAACAGATAATACAATGGCCACGTGGAAAAGGACAGAACAGATAATACAATGGCCACGTGGAAAAGGACAGAACAGATAATACAATGGCCGCGTGGAAAAGGATTGAACAGATAATACAATGGCCACGTAGAAAAGGACAGAACAGATAATGCAATGGCCACGTGGAAAAGGACAGAACAGATAATACAATGGCCACGTGGAAAAGGACAGAACAGATAATACAATGGCCACGTGGAAAAGGACAGAACAAATAATACAATGGCCACGTGGAACAGGATAGAACAGATAATACAATGGCCACGTGGAAAAGGACAGAACAAATAATACAATGGCCGCTTGGAAAAGGACAGAACAGATAATACAATGGCCACGTGGAAAAGGACAGAACAGATAATACAATGGCCACGTGGAAAAGGACAGAACAGATAATACAATAGCCACGTGGAAAAGGACAGAACAAATAATACAATGGCCGCGTGGAAAAGGAGAGAACAGATAATACAATGGCCACGTGGAAAAGGACACAACAGATAATACAATGGCCACGTGGAAAATGACAGAACAGATAATACAATGGCCACGTGGAAAAGGACAGAACAGATAATACAATGGCCACGTGGAAAAGGACAGAACAGATAATACAATGGCCACGTGGAAAAGGACAGAACAGATAATACAATGGCCACGTGGAAAAGGACAGAACAAATAATACAATGGCCGCGTGGAAAAGGACAGAACAGATAATACAATGGCCACGTGGAAAAGGACAGAACAAATAATACAATGGCCACGTGGAAAAGGACAGAACAGATAATACAATGGCCACGTGGAAAATGACAGAACAGATAATACAATGGCCACGTGGAAAAGGACAGAACAGATAATACAATGGCCACGTGGAAAAGGACAGAACAGATAATACAATGGCCACGTGGAAAAGGACAGAACAGATAATACAATGGCCACGTGGAAAAGGACAGAACAAATAATACAATGGCCGCGTGGAAAAGGACAGAACAGATAATACAATGGCCACGTGGAAAAGGACAGAACAAATAATACAATGGCCACGTGGAAAAGGACAGAACAGATAATACAATGGCCACGTGGAAAAGGACAGAACAAATAATACAATGGCCGCGTGGAAAAGGACAGAACAGATAATACAATGGCCACGTGGAAAAGGACAGAACAGATAATACAATGGCCACGTGGAAAAGGACAGAACAAATAATACAATGGCCACGTGGAAAAGGACAGAACAGATAATACAATGGCCACGTGGAAAAGGACAGAACAGATAATACAATGGCCACGTGGAAAAGGACAGAACAAATAATACAATGGCCGCGTGGAAAAGGACAGAACAGATAATACAATGGCCACGTGGAAAAGGACAGAACAGATAATACAATGGCCACGTGGAAAAGGACAGAACAGATAATACAATGGCCACGTGGAAAAGGACAGAACAAATAATACAATGGCCGCGTGGAAAAGGACAGAACAAATAATACAATGGCCACGTGGAAAAGGACAGAACAGATAATACAATGGCCACGTGGAAAAGGACAGAACAAATAATACAATGGCCACGTGGAAAAGGACAGAACAGATAATACAATGGCCACGTGGAAAAGGGCAGAAACACAAACAATGGTTGTATACATCATAAGAAATATGCACTGTACAGAAAACTAAAGATTGACCAAGCACACACCCAACTAAAACTTACCTCACTGTCATGTTATAAAAACCATATGATCTTTTAACTATTAATTCAAGTACGTTTATTTGAGACATATACTTATTCAATCGATAGAAATGTTTTTGTCATTCCAACATGCCCGCCATTATTTCTATAATTGAAGAAAATGATCATTATCAAAATAACGATTTGAAATATATTACCTCACTGGTATAGTTTGATCGCTCTTCTGTATGTCCAATGAACACTTTTACACTGATTTTGGCCAGACAGTTGATAAAATAATTTCAAAATACGATAAATATATTTTTATTGGTGATTTTAATTATGATATGCTTAACTGTGAAAAGAGTGCAATGTTACGAGATATCTGTGATATTTTTAACATGAAAAATATTGTTAAAAAAGCTACTTGTTTTACTAAAATTGCCAAGGCAACTCTTTTAAACTTAATTTTAACTTGTCAAGAGTGTGATTTTAAAAAGGTGTGTAATTTTGGTACTGGTATTAGTGATGTGCATAATTTTATTGCGGTTCAACTAAATTGTGATCTGCCAAAAATGTTTCCGAAGAAGAAACTTTGTCGAAGTTTTAAAAATTTTGATGTTACAAATTTTTTACAAGATCTAGAAAACCAAAATTTAGATATGTCAAATTTTGATAATGTAAATTCAGCTTATGATCATTTTAGTAAATGTTTTAATGAGGTAGCTGATAAGCATGCACCTTTCAAAGAGAGGAAGATTTTACCAAAGCAGGTTCCATATATGAATTCAGAATTAAAACGGGCTATTTATAGAAAGAAAATGCTTTATAATAAATTTCAGAAATATAATAAGAGTAAGAACTGGGAAGCATACAGACGTCAACGAAACTATGTCACTAAGCTTAAAAGTAAATCTATAAACATATATGTTATAGAAAGGTGTGCTGGGGGCCCTAAATCCAAGGATTTCTGGCCAACAGTTAAGCCTTTCTTGACAAATAAAGGTAATGTAAACCAAAAAGATACTGTTTTATCAGAAAATGATGTTTTAATAACAAAACAAGATGAGGTTTGTGAAATTTTTAATAATTTTTTTGTTAATGTGGCTAAAAATTTTGGAAACAATCAAATAAATGTTGATGGAGACCATCCTAGTATTTTGGAGATAAAAAATAACCATCCAGAATTACTCGAGAACAGCTTCTCTTTTTCTTCAATAAATCCTGACTTTGTCGAAAAACGTATTAACAAAATAAATGTAAAAAAGGCTACAGTTATAGATGGTATTTCCCCTAAACTACTCCATTTTGCAAAACCGATTATTGTTAAACCACTGACTGATATAGTAAATTTATCAATATCAACATCAACTTTCCCCGACCGTCTTAAGGAAGCTCAGGTCGCTCCTATTCATAAAAAGAATAGTGTTTTAGAAAAGGGAAATTATAGACCAGTAAGTGTCTTACCTGCTATATCAAAAATTCACAACTAGTAAATTATTTTGAAAATATTTTTAATCCATTTCTAGCAGCTTTTCGTTCCGGGTTTGGATGCCAATCTACTCTTTTACGTGTAATTGAGGACTGGAAACTTGCATTGGACAAAAATGAATACCTTGCAGCTATCCTTATGGACTTATCAAAGGCCTTTGACTGCCTCCCTCATGACTTGTTGTTATTGAAATTAAATCCATATGGTCTATCAAAGTCATCTTTAGACCTACTTTGTAGTTATTTAACAAAAAGGAAACAGTGTGTAAAACTTAACCAGAATCTTAGTAATATGTTCCCAATTTTTTGCCACATGGATTGCTGTTTGTGATTGCCAATAGTACATCTATTTTGCATGTTTGTTTAAATGTACTGTAATTGCTATTTTTTTATGTAGTGCTTGACATAAGTTGTTATGTTTATATCTGTATAGTCGGTTTAAGAGCACTCTAGGGCTCGTGTTGATTTGTTGTCTATGTATATATACACCGACTCTAAATAAAATTTACTTACTTACTTACCTCACTGGAATAGCTTGATTGCTCTTCTGTCTAGAGTTACATTAGGACAATCGTATAATGTTTCACTAAAACACCATTGCATTTTTTGTTTATGTTCCGCACAAATTAAACCACGTGTAGCTATAGTCTTATAGATTATTCCATTATGTATGTATTAAATACTATAATCGTAAAACAAAACAATGTCGGATATTTTAAATGTTCTATCATTGTAAACAAATATTTGTTTGTTTCTACTAGCTTTAATTGGAGTTCATCTAGTTCAAATATATCTATTTAGCTTTGGTTGTAGCCTTGTCATACTGAACGGAATTTCAGAAGATATCATAGGAATAGTCCTTGGACCAGATTAAAGCAGACAAGCCACAAAAATCAGAATCAACTGAAGCATTCTGGCGCCCTTACCATGGAAACACAAAGGGGCAGGTGAATTTTTACATTTTTAGTTGTATGTATACCTCAAAACTTAATATACATATTTCTTATGATGTATACAAGTGTTTTAAAAATAATAAATTTCCAAATGGCTACCGTTGTCATGCAATCAAAAATTTCAAAAAATCCTGTCTTCTTAATAATCTATGTCAAATCATGTTGCAATAGATATATATATAGTTGTGGATTAGATATAGACAAAAAGGTGATATATATCTGTATAGTGTGTCCTTTTTTTGTCCTCTGAATGTCTCTTCCTATTGTCTTATAACTTTTCTTGGACTTCCAACCAACCTGACAGGGATCTTCCATCGGCGGATTTTTTATAGAACCAAAACCGTTAAATGTAAAAATATATAAATACATCGCACCTTTCAAAAACTGACAATACTTTACAAAATGAATACTTATCCGCAGAGTACAAGATTCAGCATGCAATAAATAAACTCCGCAACACCCGAATGATATTAATTTTGCTAAAGATATTACATAATCCTTAATAAGTATTTTACTTTTCGTAGAATACATTTAACCTAACACACACCTACTTATTAAATTCAGCTACATCATCGTATAAGATACAATAAAACGGGTAATGCATATGATTATATAATGCAATATGAATGTGCACCTGCAGTCAAGAGTATAAATCGTACTAAAATAAATAAGTTGAATAAATTTTGTATCTTAATAATATTTGACGATGAAGTAAAATTGAATGATGAAACAGATAAAAACTACAGTTTTCTAGAGCCTTCACATAATCCTTCACAAAATGAAAGAAAACTTTGAAGATACCAAATCAGAAGACGTAAATCGAAGAACAGAACAGATAATACAATGGCACCAAGCAAAAGAACAGAAAGGCAAACAATGTTCGACAAAACACTACACAGAAAACTAAACACTGACCAGCCATTTAAAACTGACCCCACTGACCAGCCAACTAAAACTGACCAGCCACCTAAACACTGACCAGACACCTAAAACTGACCCCACTATCATGTCTAAACACTGACCAGCCACCTAAAACTAAACACTGACCAGCCACCTAAAACTGACCCCACTGACCAGCCACCTAAAACTGACCCCACTGTCATGTCTTAGGAACCATATGATCTTTTAACTATTAATTCAAGTACGTTTATTTGACACATATACTTATTCAACCGATAGAAATGTGTTTTGTTATTCCAACATGCCCGCCATTATTTCTACGATTGAAGAAAATGATCGTAATCAAAATAATGATCTAGTGGATGTTACCTCACTGGAATAGTTTGATCGCTCTTCTGTCTAGAGTTACGTTAGGACAATCGTATAATGTTTCACTAAAACACCATTGCATTTTTTTGTTTATGTTCCGCGCAAATCAAACCACGTGTAGATATAGTCTTATAGATTATTTCATTACGTATAAATAATATAATCGTAAAACAGGACAATCTCGGATATTTTAAATTGCGATCTATTGTTATTGATTATAATAGGGTTCTATCATTGTAAGCAAATATTTGATTGTTTCTACTTGTTTTAATTGGAGCTCATCTAGTTCAAATATTTATATTTAGCCTTGGTTGTAACCTTGTCATTGATACTGAACGGAATTTCAGAAGTTATCATAGGAATAGTCTTTAGACCAAAGGAAAGCAGACAAGCCCCAAAAAATCAGAATCGGTTGAAACATTTTCGACGCCCTTACCATGGAAACACAAAGGGCAGGAACATTTTGACATTTTTAGTTGTATACCTCCAAACATAATATATATATTTCTTCTGCTGAATACAAGTGTAAAAAATCAATTTATAAATGGCTACCGTTGTCATGCAATTAAAAATCTTAAAAAATCATATCGTCTTAATAATCCATGTCAGATCATGTTGCAATAGTTGTGGATTAGATATAGACAATAAAGGTGATATATAGAGTATAGTGTGTCCGTTTTCCTATTGTCTGTAATTTGTCTTGGACTGCTCCATTACTTCCAACCAACCTGACAGGGATCTTCCATCGGCGGATTTTTTATAGAACCAAAACTGTTAAATGTAAAAATGTATAAATACGTCACACCTTTCAAAAACAGAAAATACTTTACAAAATGAATACTTACCGCTGAGTACAAGATTCAACATGCAATAAACAATTTTACTTTTCGTAGGATACATTTAACCTAACACGCCTACTTATTAAATTCAGCTACATCATAAGACGGGTAATAACCATGAATATATAATGCAATATTAATGTGCACTAAGTCATTCACCAAGTGGAACCAATGAGTACTCAGGTCTGACGGTAGTGTAGTAAAGAGACGATACGTATAAAAACCCAATAAAACAAACATTAAAAATATTTTTATATGTTTTTCCTGATGTATAAATATGGATGTTTATATGTATATTAGCGTTTTATTATGTTGGATACGGGAATGAAATCGATTTTAAAATTCGGTCAATGATAGATGGATGTCGCTATTTTGATAGCATCTCGATACCAATTATCACGTGATGTCTAAATACCACCACGCCCCAAAACAACCGTGACAAAACGGGGTCCTCATTCAGTGTCGATATGGCTTGTCAGGCGTAATTCTTTTTATTTTTCTTATTATTCTAAATATATGAATTTATTACACAATCACTTTTTGCAGATTTACGTTTTGCTTCTATATACTTATGGAGAAAACGGTCCGTCTTTAATGAGAAACATTTACAAAAGATTTTTTTCGAAAATTGAAGAACTACGAAATTATGTGGAAAAAAAGAACGGACATTGGAACAATGCCATGAATTCGTAAAAAAATAAAAATAGGCCTATACTACGGGGCAAAATTGTTTTAATGATATTATTTATAAGATCGCACTTTGTAATCGATCGTTCATGCACTACAATAAAGCTACACATAAGCTCTGCTTCTTAGATAAAGGCACAGAAAGTTACAGGGTATGAAGCCATAAAATTGAGAGGATTATGTAAACATTTAATTTGTAATAGTTTTCATTTGACAATTACAGACGATGAGTATTATAAATACTTTTAAAGTTTATTATACAAAACTTCAGGGTACATCTCTTACGTAATATAATAATTTGTTTATGGAAATACAATATTCTTATTCGCCAACAGTAAAAAGATTAATCTGTTTTCATAACGGTTATTTCTAATTTGAACAAAGCGTAACATATAATATGTCTCTGCGTAAAGAAAACATTCTTTGTTTATTTTAATCACGTCTTTCGAACTGGCGGATCCTTCTGATTAATCTCAGAATAGTCATAAAAAATATGGTTGTTGTTTTTATAAGGAAAAATTGCATACGAATGGTTTTTGTCTATTTTGCTTTTTGGGGTTTGCAAGAAGAATGTTCTACCCTGCCCTGTTCACCCTGCTTTACTTCATAATTTTGGTTGTTGCTATATCATTCTGATGAGGCACCAACAAAAATCAAGATAAAAATGAACAATTCAATATAACTTACGATCAATGTTAATCTTAAGATTTTTTTGTGAAAATAGCCCCAGAATCATTGCTGCATCAGGCGCGGATCCAGCAGTTTTGAAAACGGGGTCCCAGGCTCTTCGCCAATTTTTACCCAATTTATACACGAATTTTATTAAATTGTCGAACACCCCCTTGATCCGCCAGTGTGCATTAATAAGCACCCATTCATAATATATACTTGATCAGGGTCGTGTATTTTGATCACCTATTAGAACCTTTAAAATGTGCATTGCATCTCCTATTCTAGTCACGGGTAGCGTTAACGGGTCACAAAATGTGTATTGCGTTTCTGATTATTGCCAAAGATTGTGACACATGTATTCAAGTATTCGTTCAGAGTCCCGTCGACCGGATGTAAAATGACACTTGTATATTCTGCCTGGCGACTTCCTGTGTGGACCTAAACTCATTACGCAATATTAGGTACCCTGCTGAGTGAACCGGTGTGAATGTACCTGTCGTTTTCAGAATGAAAATAAAAATAAGTAAATCCCGCCATTCACTTCTTATTTCAGGAATTAATTTGCCTTAATTTATTGAAGAATGAAATATTCAAAATTAAAATATGGTCTCTCGCTTCTGCAAAAACATGAAAAATATAAGAAATATATTTTCCGCATAATATTTTACGTTTCGTTCATCAAAAATGACAAACAAACAAAAAAAGGAAAAGAAATTAACATTTTTAAATAACTTGCTCGCTCCAACGTTTTTAGCACAAAATCCAAAGAATAAGAAGTAAATTTGGTGTGGCCTAATCTCTGTATATTTTGACTGCTCTTCATCTGTTTATACCGCTCATGATCATGATCTCTTCCGAACTTTGTCTGAATGAATATCAGTGGATATCAAAATTATAGGTCAAGTTTGCTTACGGGGTTCCGAACCGAAAAAAATCACATATTTAGGTTTTGTACCTTCTGGGGGGGGTCACTGAGCAAAGAGTTTTTATTTAAAACACTAACTTTGTAAACTCAGTTGCCACCCGATCTCCTAACCTTTAATTTTTAGTTCTTTAATTAAGATTAAAGCATCTTTTATGAACATCGATCGTTAAAATTGTGAATACATATTAATTATGATGAGACAGCTATATTTGGCGCCTCTAATAATGAAAACTTATAATTTCAAGGATGATGTATACTTTTTTATCATCTAAAACATAATTACAATTATAATTGTTCCTGTTATTTCAACATTATATTTATTCAAATTTTTTAACAATATTTTATTTTTAATAAATAATAAACGATCTACCAACTCGTCTTGTAAAGTAAATAGTGTGTATTCAAATTCCCATTTTATTAATCCGATCAATACACAAGTTACGCGTTGTCAAAATTATCCATTATATTTTTCAGCACATTAGCAGTAAAACAAAATGAACATAATCGTAAAAGGGATCCTACATATAGTGAATATAGGTGACTGTCGTAAAACACTCTTTCCGTTGTAAATATAAAGGAAAAGAAACATTTTGTTCATTTAAAATAGTTGTTTGTCAAAAAGGTACGTAGCTGTTCACTTCAGTATTTAATTTTCCAACGTTTATTAGATTTAAATTACAGTCCTCTGAGCGCTTTAAATGAAGCGAATCTAACATCAGCGACCCAGACTTTAAATTTCAATCCCACAATGCAATTATCGGGCTAAAACGTCACAACCCATGAACAAATCAGAAATTAAAATTACAAATTTACGATTTGCTTCGTTATTTGTGGAAATATGTCGATTAAGCTTTGTGAATATGTATTTTATATCACCAGGAACATATTTAGCTAACATGTAAAAATCGCGAAGTTTCCCTTTAAGATAAAGCAAAGCAAAAATAGAAAGGACAACACGAATTCCAACAACACGCGGCAAATCAGCTTCTTCGGAAGGGTCAAATAAGAACTCCAAAGATGTAATGAAAGTGAACCCATTGAAGTGCAGACGTATCAGTTTTCCACAGTAAGATGAAGTTGACCATATTCTTGCTCCACAGCCCAAGAATAGACGCACGTAAAGCGGTAGTGAAAACTTTTTCAACCACTGTTTTATGGATATTGGCAACCAATATCATACTGATATTAATAAAAAAAAAAATAGAATGTCGATCAAATGGATAATACTAATTACTAGTATTTGATTCTTGAACATTTTATTATTGTCAGCTTGTAATGGTACTAATGGGTTTGTTACAAGAGTAGCATGACGGGTGCCACTAGTGGCGTAGGGGCCGCTTGTCCTTCTTGAGCACCTGTGTTCACTCCGATGTTTAATGGATTTCGTGTTTCTCATCAATGTAATTTATCTTGACAATTAAGCAAGGCTTGAATATACTAAACGGGCAATCAGAAGCCGTAAATCGAAGAAGATCATATGATACAATATAATAGCCAAAAGAAAGAGAGCTAAAACACAAACATTGGTCCACAAAATACTACACAGAAAACTAAAGATTGTGCAACAAGAACCATATACTAAAATCCGGCAACGAACTCAACGACCATACGTCATTTATTTTCAATCATATTATCCTAATGTAACTTTCACATGATCAATATCTTTTTATAAGACATCGGCGCGTTAGCGATGAACGTAGAACATTCAGCTTTCTACTTGTTTCTTAAGATTACATTAATAAACAAATATTTTAGTAAATCCAATTTCTATTGTTCTATTTTTAGTATTCTGATCATTGAAAATCATCGGAATACATTGTTTTAGGTGTGACCACCAATAAAGTCCACACGGTAGCATCCCAAATTCCCGATTCCCAGTTTGCCGAATCCCAAATTGCCGAGTCCAATTAGCCGATTCCCAAATTGCCGACATATGAAAAATATTGTTATTGCAAGTAGAATAATGCTTCTAATTTATGAAGGAATATTGTAAATAATTAAATAAATATTTCTTTTGAAATGGTCCGACATACAAGGGAGTTTAGATTATAGCATTCGAGCTCAAAGTCAAAAGGATATACGGTGGATTAGTCCTGCAGACAACCATGATTTCTGTCAAGATGAAGGATGCCAAGAAATAATTTCAAAACATATGCTAGAATAACTAGCATAAACATGAGAGAATACACATTTTTTGTAAATAGGTCCCAAATTTTGCATTTGAGCGAGACTTAGTACAACTCTAAATAAACATTTACTTATTTGTAGTTTATTTCCATTGTTCTTCAATTATTTGAGTAATGAGGATCGGCATCACCTATTCATCAGTGCATTTGATTATGGTTTTTCTAATTAAAATTGCGCGAAAAATTACTGCTTTCAGTAAAATATGTACACATCATCAATATTTTTTTTTAAATAAAAAATAATATTATGAAACTTTGTCATTTTTAACAAAAGTCGGCAATATGGGATTCGGCAAAATGGACTCGGCAATATGGTATTCGGCAATCTGGTACTAATTCGTCCACACACCCTTCATTTTCATTTTGAGCCGAATCAATAAGCAGCTTGCAGTTCGGTAGAATTGTAATACCTCAACTCTTAGTACTTATAATCGGCATTATACAAACATTGTCATTCACGATCAGATTGAATAAGTTATGTGACAATGGTAAATTTTGGTGTAGGTTAATTTTGGCCTTTTTTCTCCAAAAGAGGGTCGTTTTATTTTGGTGTGTGAAATTTTGGCCATTTTCGCTTCTAGTGTGTTTAATTTTGGCCACTTTTGGTTCCCATGTGTTTAATTATTTTGTCAGTTAATTCAGAACGTAAATGGAAGCGTTCTCATTTCACTACGTTTATACTGTAACTTACCGGATATTTTGATGTCATTTTAAAAACCAAATCGATTATGGATAAATTGTGATATCTATTAAAACTAGGAATTTAAATATTTAAACAGCATAAAGTAAAATGCATTTAATATAAGAAAAAACAACAAATAATAATTTTGCACTAGTATTAATCATCGCTTTTACAGGTACACAGTCTTATTATATCGCCCCTTAGTAATGGCGACACGCAAATTTTGCTTGTAATGAACTGGAAATATACCTGGTAATTTGGTTGATGGCAGAAGGCTTCGTGGTGTGATTATCTTAGAGGCAATCTTTAAACATATGTTGTGCAATTTATTTACAGAAATAATAAGAAATTAACTGTAAGCACACAGAAGTTGATCGCGTTTGTTTGAGTAGAATCAAAATGGCGGACAATGTGAATTCGCTCGAAGGTCTGCACATAGACTTATCTATGGAAAAAATTCTGCTAGAATACCCTCTTGAATGCTTGCCATCAAAATTAAACAAACGTACAGGGAAAGCCCTAAGATGCCCGTATGAGGCCATTGATCTAAACTTGTATGAGGAAGGGGCACGCATGATAACATTCCACACCACGTTGCCCAGAATTCAACCTTGGATAAAGGTCCTGAGTATCTTTTATTATGACAATTTGGGCAAACAGGACAATATTAAGCTAAGTTGGTCGGACATACCAGAGACTTGGTCAGACAGGCATGATGCGGCAAACTGTATTCTCATTGAAGTGAAAAACCTTGATGAAACACTGAAATATAATTTGACATTCTTTGTGACTACTGGTACAATCCGTGCCCAAGGTAGCCAATATAGGTTATTTACAGATAAACACTTCCCAACATTAATAAGAATCCTTAAACAAGTTCTTGAACATTTAGAAATAAATGCCACATGTGCCGCCGTACAACAAAATAATGCTGAAACTTGTGTTAAATTACCTGTCGCACCAGATAATATACAAGATAACACTGACACTTGCCCCAAACTGCCTTTGGTGCCTGAAAAAACACAGACGACTAATGATCACAATGATGACAATAATAATACTGTAACACTAAAGGTTCCAGATGATCAAATAACAACATTAGAAAACTGTTCTTTGGGAGCAATAAAAAAACTGGAAAATGTGACATTGATAGATTCGTCTAAAATACTGGATGCTGTAAATGCTTGCAATTCATCAATTGCAAAAATAATCCCTCAACAAGGTACAAACAAATCTGCTGAGGCTATATGTGCAACACTTAAGCAACAAATGATAAATTTAAAAGAAGAAAAAGACTCACTTAAAGCACAACTTCAGCATGAAAGGGGAAATATTCTGCTGGTCAAATCACAGTATGAGGATACTTTAAAACATCAGAGAGAAATGTTAAACGAAACCAGAAATGAACTGAAAAATCTGGTAACATCTACAAATTCTGAGACTGCCTTCGTTTCTAATAGACTGGGTGAAAAAAAAACAGGAAATACAGCAGCTTCTAGATTCAGAACGTGCTCTCAAAACAACCTTAGATAAAGCTCAAGATGAAATCCTTAATCTGAAAAGTCAGTTGTCAGACTCATTTGACAATGCAACACATGTGACAGGCATTAGCTCTGCTTCTGGAAAATTATGCCAGAAAAATGAACAGACAAAATATGATCAACCTCCAAAACCTGTTGCTCTCCTCATCGGAACCTCAAACATCAGTGGTATAAATGAAGAAAAACTCACGCCTGATGTTTAAGTTGTTAAGCACATTAGCTATACCCTGCAAGAATGCAGAGATTACATATTATCATGCAACCCACACACTCCCCCTGATGTGGTTGTACTACATTCTCTAACTAATGATCTCAAGACTAAGTCGCATCAGGACTGTGTGGAAGATCTCACTAGAATTATCACCATCATTAATAGAAAATGGAAAAATACAATATGCATCATATCATTAGCCACTCCGAGGAGGGATAATTTAAAATATCACACGAATGGTCAGATAGTAAATGCACTACTAAAGCAACAGTTTAGCGACGAAGATCACACTACCTCTGTTTGTCTCCTGGATCATCATAATTTGTACTTCGAAGGACAACCAAATTCAGATTTACTTAAGCCGGACGGATACCACTTAAATGAGAAAGGTGTATCACTCTTAGCAATGAACATAAAGAAAACTGTACATCACATTCTGAATATTCCATTACCAATAAGAAGACAAAGAAGCCGATCCCGAAACAGAATTGGCAGAGGAATTGGACGCGGCCGTTTTAGATAAACATGACATAATGGACTATACTTGCATATATAATTTATATATGCATATAAAATATGTTACAACAAAACAATACACTGTACAATCATCACCATGTAATATGTTATCAATGGTACATGTATCTCATTTTTTTTTTTTTTTTTTTTTTTTTATTCAAATTCAAATTCAAATAGTATGTGCATATAATTATTAACCTTTAATCCAGTACAGAATGTCTGCTAGCCAATACCAGGATATCACCAAAAATTGTTAAAACTACCAAAAACTTAACTGGTTACATAAAAACAAAATACCACTGTTTTAATCAGCAAAAGTATTAACTGATTTTTCAACCCTCCTTTATTTTTTAATAGTTGGGTTATTATAGAACAGTGTAAATAATATTCCTGGGGTTCTTTTTTTTGTTTGTTTGTTTGTGCAATCAGAAAAGAAGCACTCTTTTATCCCAAAAATAATTTTTTTGTTTTTTTTTTTGCTTGTGCAATCAGAAAAGTAGCACTCTTTTGTCCCAAAAATAACCAAGATCAGTAATACTTTATGAAAATTAGTAATGGTCCCATTACACTCATCAACCTCCTTAAAAATGTGTTTTTTAAATGTAGGAGGTCTGAAAAACAAGGAGGGCAGTAAATTAGAGGATCTCTTTTTTATCAACAAAATGAACAAGTATGACATTGTGTTTTTAGCTGAAACACATATTGGTTATGAATCCAATATTCACAGAGTGGGAACATTTTATGTTTATCAAATATGTAGGCCTATATGTAGACCCAATAACCGCTATTTTGGAGGGTTAGCTATATTAACTAAGTCTCATATAAGACCACATGTAAAAATTCAAAAAAATACAAACCCTGATTTTCAGTGGATAAAATTAGAAAAATCCTTCTTTGGATTTTTGAAAGACCTATATATTTGCTTGGTTTATAACCCACCTATGACATCATCATATACCCAGGGGCTCAACCATGATATTCTGGAATGCATAGAAAACGAAACAGTTGAATACAAGAAATATGGTAATATCCTTTTATGTGGTGATTTCAATGCCAGGGTCTCAAGTTCTGATGACTTTATCATAGACGATGATAACTCACATACACCCCTTTTTAACAACTATACTGTTGATAAGCAAATCCGATGCCGTAAGAGTAAAGATACCACTTTAGACACACGGGGAAAGGAACTTATTGATTTTTGTATTTCTAATCAGATTAGAATGTTAAATGGTAGAGTCCTTGGTGATTTATGTGGCAACTACACTTGCTACACGACAAATGGTACAAGTATTGTCGATTATACTTTAATCTCGGAGAGTATTCTGGATCAAATATTGTATTTTAACGTTAATAATTTTGTACCTACAATATCAGATTGTCATTGTATAATTGAATGGTCAATGTCAGCAAAATTTACTATTGATATAATAGATGATGAGGTTAAATTGTATGACAAAAGTAGTAATTTTATATGGTCAGATGATTCTATAGCTGAATTCCGGGCAGCCCTTTTATCTCCAGATATACAGAAAAAAATAGAAAATTTTAAAAATAAAGATATTGATAATTCACAAATCTTAATTGATGATGCGTCAGCAGAACTATCAAATATATTTATTTCAGCCGCCTCAATTTCACTCAAACGGGGTACAAAGAGTAAAAAAAGTTGCAAAGATAAGAAATGGCATGATACAGATCTTAAGTCACTTAGGAGGAAGTTAATAAATTACGGGAAAGTCTACAGTAAATTCCCACATGATCCTTTAGTACGAGGGCATTATTTCCAACTTGACAAGCAATATTCCAGACTGAGGAAGTTCAAATACAGGGAGTACAAGAACTCTCTGATTGATCAGCTTCAGTCTCTTCATGACGATAACCCAAAATTGTATTGGAATATTATTAACGAACTCAAAAACAAAAAAAATAACGATTATAGTTCTGCTGTAGCACCATCCAAGTGGTTGTCCCATTTCCAATCCCTTGGAGAACTTAAAGAATCATATAAAGTAAGACTATCTCAGTTGGAGAGAAGACTTGATGACCTTGAAAAGATACCATGTTATAATGATTTAGATAATGTTATTTCCCAAAAAGAGATCACCTCAGCAATATCAAAGCTGAAAAACAAGAAGGCCCCAGGTCTTGATAATATTTCCAATACCATGATAAAACAGAGCCAAACAGTACTATTGCCATGTCTCTCAAAATTATTTAATTCCTGTCTGTCTCATGGCAAATATCCACACTCATGGGCTGAAGGTTATATCTCTGTAATACATAAATCTGGTGATGCCGCAGATCCCAACAATTACCGAGGTATTACTATTACCAGCTCAGTTGGCAAAGTTTTCAACAGTATTTTAAATGAAAGACTAGATTCCTTCTTAAAGCAAAATAATATTATTGATCACTGTCAAATAGGTTTCACTAGAAAAGCTTGAACATCTGATCATATGTTTATTTTAAAATGTATAATTGACCAGTATTGTAAAACTAAAGATGGAAGGGTGTTTGCCTGCTTTGTCGACTTTCAAAAAGCATTTGATAAAGTTATACATACAGGAATTAAACTCAAGTTATTAGAAATAGGGGTTAGTTCAAGATTTTATAATATCATAAAAAACATGTACAGTTATAGTACATCTTGTGTCAAGATAAACGATAAATTAACAGAATTGTTCGCCACCAAACTGGGAGTAAAACAAGGGGACAACCTGAGTCCTAACTTATTTAAAATATTTATTAATGATCTTCCCAGTTATCTCAGTAGCACAAAAGACCCAGTCATTTTAGATAATTCCCCAATCCATTGTTTGATGTATGCTGATGACATTGTCTTATTATCCAAATCAGCAGAAGGAATGCAAGAAAAATTAGACAAACTTTCTGCATTTTGTACTGATTGGTGTCTTGATATCAATATTAAAAAAAACAAAATTTTGATTTTTAACAAGGCGGGCAGACATCTTTCACATAAGTTTGTATTTCAGAATAATAATTTAGAATGTGTATCTCGTTATAAATATTTAGGAATATGGTTTAACAACTCTGGCTCCTTCAACTTTGCTCAAAATGAACTTTATCAGAAAGCCTTAAAGGCCCTTTTTAAATTGAAGAGTGATTTTCTAGTCCACAATCCTGAAGTTAAAACCTCAATTCACGTTTTTGATCACACTATTAAGCCGATTCTGTTATATGGCTGTGAAATTTGGGGTTATTTTAACCCGTTTACCTCACGGTTTAGAAATGGAAATATTCCAATAGACCAAATTTTTTCTAAACTACATTGTGAAAAGTTACACTTGAAGTTCTGTAAATTTCTTTTGGGAGTGCATAAAAAAAGCACCAATCTTGCAGTACAGTCAGAACTAGGCCGGTTCCCTCTTCATTTCGATATATTAAAGCAAATTTTAAGATTTTGGCATAGACTTGAAAATCTGGATTCATCTTTCCCACTTCTTAAAGCTGCATATAAATGTACTAAAAATTTATATGAAGGCAAGCAACCATCATGGTATGGCTCTGTAAAACATATTTTGCAAAATATGCCAAGCTTAACTAATTTCTTGACAGACAAAACATCAACCTTTAAATATAAATGCAATAAAATTGTAAAACAACACTATTTGGAATTGTGGACAAAAAAAGCCCATTCACTTAGAGAGGGAAAATTAAGAACTTATTTAAAAATAAAAACCAATTTTGGATATGAAAATTATTTGTCAATCATTAAAAATTTGGAGCAGAGAAGAAGGTTGTCCAAATTAAGAATATCAGCTCACAAATTACAAATAGAAATAGGAAGATACCAGGGTACTCTCCGGGAAAACCGCATCTGTTGCAGGTGCACTTCGGGTCAGGTAGAAGATGAGATCCATTATTTACTTCATTGTACTTGCCATGCAAACCATAGGGAAATTTTTACTACATATTTGACATCTGAGTGTCAAAATTTTCAAAATTTAGATGACAAATGTAAACTCATATGGATCTTAAATAATGAAGACCCAACTATACTCAGATATCTTTGTCAATATCTTTTATCAACAACTATTTGATTAAATGGAATTGGAGATCTGCAAACTGGATGACCTGCATTGAGCATGAGAAAGAAAATATTCTTTTTGGCATCGTCCCTTGATGCTCACTGCTGGTTATCCAAAAGCTCTGATCCCTTTCCATGTTCCAAACAATATTCCTTCCACATCAACATGGCCGGTCTGCACTAGACACAAGTAGGACTTTATTCCTTTTAGCATCGACTCAAGGTGTCTCTTGCAGATTGGTGATGAATCACCTGATATATATGTATATGTTCTCTCTCATCACCCCCCCCCCCCCCCCTCTCATATATATGTGAGCAAGTGTATGTATCTCTTTTCCTGCCCGAGTGTGCTTGCACCACAATTATTGATATTTCACCGCGAATATTTAAGTTGATATATTGTTGTTGTGTATCAATCATAATTGTTATTTGTATTGTTGTTGTGTATCAATCATAATTGTTATTTGTATATGCCCTCCTGGGGCCCTGATTTGGTTAATAAACTTATTCTATTCTATTCTATTCTATAACGGTCAGTACATGTATTTGTTTACACAACAATTATATATAATAAACAGATCAAAGGTTACAAAAAATGTATATGACAGTCACACCTTTATAATTGGATTTTGTACCTGTAAATCTATTTGATTATTTGCTGTGCATTTTATGTTGTTATAAATAAAACAGATAAGACACTAATTACGTGTTTATAGATTTTTCTTTTTTCTATAGGGGTAATTGTCATTTTAATGATATTTGACATTTTGTTGATTGAATAAATTTTATTGGTATTGCATGGTTTTTATCAATGTACTTTATTTACCTTTAATTTCTCTCTTGTCATCCAAGCCAACGATTTCACATCGTGAACACTTTTCAGTTTGACTTGTGTGTGTATTTACATGTATAACGGTAATTGACAAAGTTTTACTTAGGAAAGAAGTAAGACAAAAAGGTACAGACTAGGGAATATAAATATAAAAATATATTAAGGCAGTGTTCAATTTTGGCAGTAAATTTTTGGAGTGTGACATATTTTGGTGTGTTTACTTTTGGCACTTCGTATTTAGGGGCCAAAAATAGGCCAAAATAAAACCATGACCAAAATTTCCCGATTTACGGTATTGTATAATACCTTCTCTTTTCATTTCCACCGTGCATTTCTTGGCAACTATGCATGCATTATGCTTCCAAATTATATGGAATGTATATATATAAAACATAGCGTGTATGTGTTAATAGGAAAAAACTGGTGATCTGATTACATTTTAAAGGTTGGGCTATTTGAAGATAAATTCTATCTATTTATGTTTATGCTATGCGTGTATATATATTGTGATATTTTTACTAGTCTTCCTTTATAAATATACCTAAAAAGTAGAACAATTCCGAATGATTTAAAAATATTGCATCTTGACCGATATTGCATTCCATTCTTTCTCCTTTAAGTTAGGAACACACTAGAGAGGTTCCGATTAAAACTATATTTGCACGCAAGCGGACGAGAGATAAACAATATGGCGGAATTATATTGAACACATGTTGCAAAGAAATATGGTTAAATGTAATTGTCACAGACTGAAATATTTGGCACTATATTATAAAAGGGTTATTGCACTAATATTGAGGATTATTGCATATCAGAGTGAAAATCATACATTTAAATGGCTGAACTCTCTCCACGTGACCTTCACTATTCTGCGATATAGACTGGAATGCTGATATAGACAGGTCCAAAAACCGTGTATAGACTGGTACTACTGGTCTATACACGGATATTTGTTTGTTTACGTTTTAATAAATTACAATGTTACTTATAATCTCATTTTATTTCTCATTATAAGTTGAACACCATTCAAACAATTGTTGTAGTCAATTCAAATTAGGTAATAACGAAGGTGATAGCGCCTGCCCTAGGGAAACCTTCAATGATCCTAATTAAAAATTTCTATGCATTCATATTGTATGTGTCAGATTCTGGTCTTCAATGAAATAAACACAATAGTTACTGATATGGAGTGCAATATCAGGATAGACAGACTCGGGCTCTGGCAATATCATTTCCACTGGCACTGGTCCGTACCACGACCCTTGGGAAGTCTGTATATCCTGATGTTGCCCTCCATATCAGTAACTATTATATAAATATTGTCCCTCGCAGTATATCATATTGCACTCGCAAGCTCGTACAATATGACATACTGCTCGGGACAATATTCCTCAATATTAGTACAATCATCCTATAATATTATACAAATACAGCCTTTCTATGAAGTCGATGCAAGTTTATATCGACCGAGGTCGATATACAACTTGTATCGACTGAATAGAAAGGCTGTATTTTTTTATATTATTAATTGATAATTTTACTGTCATTTGATTTGTTCAATGCCCATCACATATTTTTTATATTATTAATTGCCACGCAGAACATGAAACAGAAAATCTACAAATGGATATTCATCCGGGACTAGGTGTACTTGCTACTGGAAACTAGAACTAAAGTAAGACAACGGAAACAAAATGTGTACATAATTAGAAATCCTATACTCTGATTGGGTATAAGCGCTTATGGAGGCGGGGTTTTTGTCAGTTTATTTTTCGAGAGACGATGTTCACCGGACTACTGTTTTCGTAATGTAAACAAAATGGCGGCTTGGATTCCCGATAATAAAAAAAGATAAAAGAAACAATGTTTATTGTTAATAATCGACAATTATTGTTAGATATGAAATAAAAAATAAATGCCAATGAAAATGAAAAAAAGCTTTCATTGTTGACATAAAAAAAGAAATCCGAAAAAAATACTTAAGACAACCATCTATCGACTTTGACTTTTGTGATATATCGTCATCCTGTGACGTAGTTTACAAGGGACGCTGATTGACACAAACTAGTTACGGATTTATTTTACGATTTCGTGAGCATTTTAGATACTTGCTTAAGTAGCTAAATGCAAAATGCCATCAAATTGGAAAATATCAGTAACTTAATTACATCACCGTCTAGTTATCAATGTAGGAAAACAAGGTTAGTGCATTTTGTTATTCATGCCGACACACATCAATGGAATGTTAATGTATGTGTTCCTACTGGGGATCCCCAAAGGTAAATTTTCAAAACAAATGAACAAAAAAACTTAGTTACAGAATTATAAGCATTAAACACATTTTTTCCGGAGTTTATTTATGTATAACCTGGACCAATTCACTCACAAACAAATAAAACATCAATAAATCCTTGCCGTGCAATCCGCAAAAGTTAACCTGCCAAAATACAGAACACCACGTGATGGGCATTGAACAAATCAAATGACCGTAAAATTATCAATTAATAATATCACAATATAAGAAATACATATATACACCAATAATGTATTTATCCTGCAATAAAATTTGCAAAAAAAAAATGTTATTCAATTTAATAATTAAAAAAAAATAACAGAATCCCCATTGATACCTCAATAGTAGTTTCGGTGAGGGGCGTGGCTTAATAGCGTTGTTAGGCTAATATAAGAAGTGTTATTATGACAGGGATGTGTCATAAAACCTTTATTAGGCTAATGTGAAAAGTGTTATTATGACAGGGGTGTGGCTTAATAGCTTTATTAGGCTAATGTGAAAAGTGTTATTATGACACTCATAATAAAGCAACAGTTTATTTCAACCCATTTATGATGACAAAAAATATCCCAATTGCAGGATAAACAATAATAGTAGTGCAGTATCTTAAAATATGGGATTGAGGCTTAAACACTGTGATAAAGGTGAGGTTCACCGAGTTTTTTCCCAATTTTGTGCCGAAAACTCACGTTAATCCATTGACGCTTTTATTTTGAATTAAAGAATAAAATCTTGATGGCATCTTTTGATATGTTCTGTCAACAGAAAGTGAACTGGATTTAAAACTAGGTTTCCAAAACTCAACAGGTAGCATGTTGAAGGAATACCAGAACAAATTATAATTCGGTCAGTGACAGTATTAACAAACATTTATCCAGTCAATCCAATTAAAATATTGGGTTCTTCTGTTTATCTTTAAAATAGATAGAAAATCCTTGTCAGTATGGACTATGACAGCATTTTGCAGCAGCTGGGTGGCTTTGGGCACTTCCAGAAGAAAATGTTGGCATTATTGTTAATATCATCTTTTCTTGACCCTTTGACCTCATTCATCTTGACGTTTATATTAGGAGATCACAAGTACAGGTAAGAGTTATAGTCTATAACGTTATGAAATGAAAACCAACCAATACCAGAATGTCAGAACAGTTCTAAAATACCAGACTGTCGGAACAGTTCTAAAATACCACACTGTCAGAACAGTTCTAAAATACCACACTGTCAGAACAGTTCTAAAATACCACACTGTCAGAACAGTTCTAAAATACCACACTGTCAGAACAGTTCTAAAATACCACACTGTCAGAACAGTTCTAAAATACCAGACTGTCAGAACAGTTCTAAAATACCACACTGTCAGAACAATTCTAAAATACCAGACTGTCAGAACAGTTCTAAAATACCACACTGTCAGAACAGTTCTAAAATACCACACTGTCAGAACAGTTCTAAAATACCACACTGTCAGAACAATTCTAAAATACCAGACTCAGAACAGTTCTAAAATACCAGACTGTCAGAACAGTTCTAAAATACCAGACTGTCAGAACAGTTCTAAAATACCAGACTGTCAGAACAGTTCTAAAATACCACACTGTCAGAACAGTTCTAAAATACCAGACTGTCAGAACAGTTCTAAAATACCACAATGTCAGAACAATTCTAAAATACCAGACTGTCAGAACAGTTCTAAAATACCACACTGTCAGAACAGTTCTAAAATACCACACTGTCAGAACAGTTCTAAAATACCAGACTGTCAGAACAGTTCTAAAATACCACACTGTCAGAACAGTTCTAAAATACCACACTGTCAGAACAGTTCTAAAATACCACACTGTCAGAACAGTTCTAAAATACCACACTGTCAGAACAGTTCTAAAATACCACACTGTCAGAACAGTATATATTGCTGATAAACAGCACGATCATCATTTGATATGAAAAAAACAGTTTGCACACAAAATATCTACGTAAAAGGAAAAAGATCCATTGCCATTGAAAAATGAATATTTCGTTGCGGTCAACCACATGATTACAACGAACAACAATATATACAATATTTACTCTCATATTCAAAGCATGATAATATAAAAAAAAATATAGCAATGAAATCTTATGGATTGCATTGATGGACAAATATACTCTGGGCTTTTATTTCTTCCTTTCTTAAATTAATTTCTTTCCGATTCTTCAGGAAAAACGATACTAAAGCCGCCTATTATCTGCCGTCTGCTCGAAACTTGGACAACATGCTTGGCCATATAGATCCTTCAACACATTCATGTAAATTTTGATACCATATATCTTTACTATTCCTTTTCTGTGTAATAGAAGATAGAAGAAAATTAAATCTATGTTTTCTTTTTTTCCAATACTATATGTAGTTCAACATTATTTTTTAAGGAATGAGAATAACTTATAAAAGCGGAATAATTCAACTTCTTCAACTCAACAAATATTGCAGTATTTCTACAGCTAGCTCTTGAGAAGCATACATGTATTTTAACAGATTAATTTATTCCCCTTTTTGCTCCTCACATGAAGGATCAACTTTATTTGTAGAAATCTGTACCAAATAATAAAATTTAACACCAGAACCAATATGCCATAAAAACTACCTCGTGGTATAATGAGTAGAGTGTAGAAGACCATGGTTCCACACCTGGCCGATCAAACCAAATACTATAAAACAAATCTGCTATGCACGGCAGCATTAAGGAGTAAAAACAAAGTGGCTCAGAGTCAGGATACGTGCAAGTGGAGAGACATTTCTACTGGCGGACTGTCTTTAGAGAGGACTAGTACTGTAAAATATGTACAATACAGTGTGTGGACATCTGGAAAAAAGCAAGCGTAAATCATCATCTCATTAAAAAGTAGCTTTTTATAGCCATGATATAGCTGAACAAGGATCAAAACCGTACCAATCAATGGCCAACTATTCCTATTGATTGACACACAGAAAATCTTCTTGCCACCATTATCCACAATATGAAAGTGTATGGTAAAGGTATATATGATTTATTTTATGCAGTGTGTGAATGAGGCTTAGATCCTCATCACAAGATGATATTTGAAATAAATGATTCTATTAGAAATATAGTTAAACCTTCTTAGGTTAAAGTCTGTGATCGTATGGTAGTTGGATTTATAACTACCTGTGCAATCAGTGTGTATCACCACTAAAGTTATGAGTTTGAATCATGCTCATGGTAAGGCGCACTAGACACAACATTATGTGATAAAGTTTGTCAGTGACTTACGACAGGTTGGTGGTTGTTTCCGGGTACTTCGGTTTCCTTCACCAATAAAACTGACCACCACGATATAGCTGAAATATTCTTGAAAGTGTCATTAAACACCATAATCCTTATGTTGAAGTCAAAGGGACCTACTAATTTAGTTTGATTCAGCAAAATAATCGAACAGGAACTGCACTCCCTTCTGGAGCATCTGAGTTCAGATTTTTGTGCCCGTGCCAAACCAGGAACCGTGATTTCCAATGTCACATTGTGGTCTTTTTCATGTTCAGTGAGAAGATGAGAGCGGATTGTTTATTTTGTTGATATTGGTGGAATGGTTGATCATCACTTTTTTTCATAATAGTGGGACTCTAATTACCAAATTTTCTATTATAATCTGAATTACATTTTGAAGGAAAAAAAAAGATTTGCAAAGTTCTTGGATAAATTTATTTTTCTATAAAAATGGGAGTGAAAATGACAAATTGCACAAACAAAGACCTAAAATAGATCACAGTGTTAATTCTCTTAATAAGATAAGATATGGTGTTAAACTAGACCTGTCATTATCAACACAGTCTAAGTAGAAAAGTCAAAAGACAGGAGAAAATTTCTAATAACAATGAACATATCACATATCACAGACACATAACTCAAACAAATTAAGGAGTCACATTATTATGTATCATACAGGTAAAACTATCTTATATCATAGAGATTTTTCAATTGCAAGCACATTGTAAAATTAACCTCTGACAATAATAGGCTAGGATATGTTGATTATCTTTGTGGCTATTTATTCTAAGAATTAACTAATCTACTGTTGTCATCAAGCTAGTACAATCATTTTTAACAATCATATCCATATATTACTTTATATTACCCTACAACATCTAGAACTACTTAATATATAAACCAGAGGCTCACCTGAGCATGCATCACTCACCTGGTTATATCAGCACTGATTAAGTTTCATGAACATCCCTATCAAGTAACAATGCCAACATACATGCAGTTTTGTAGAAGAAGATTTTTGAAATTTCAGCCAATCAGAAAGCATTATTAGTTCACCAGCTATTTTGAATGTCTGGATAAAACAAAAACCATATAGAATGGAGAAAGTAACATTTCTACCCTGTTTGGTTACTATTGGGTTGATTAGTTTATGGTGTTGAACACCACTTTCAACTATATTTCAGTTATATCGTGGAGGTGGTTCCTCTTGGGCCAGTGATTTGAGATGAACAGATTGAAATGTCAAAAGCTAAGAGACATTGACTATGACCACCCTGATGATGACGATGAATGCCAAATGATGACAATACCTCACCGCGACCATTGGTCCAGGAGAGCTAAAAAAAATATATACATAATAAATGTTTCATATAAATAAAGGTACAATTGTCCTCTTGCATATTCAACAATAATTCATGCAAAATAAATAAGGTAACCAAACTAAAAATATAACGGTAATTTTTTTTTTTTTTTTTAGAATTTTATATAAAATATATATATATATATATATATATATATATATATATATATATATATAAAGAAATGATTAAACTGTTCAAAAGTCGTAATAACATCACAGAAATTTACAACAGAATATATCAATTTGCTTGATTTAAATTCTCACAAAACTAGAGATAATTCAAATTTAATAGTCATATAAAAATTATATAATCAAAATACATGTAGAATGAAATTTCTTGTAAGACAATTTGTAAATGTTCATATCACTTTCACACATACAAATGCATGTTTATTTACTGAACGTGTACCATGTATACACGATGTATGATGTTTTGTCCTTTGATCACTATAGAAATGTAAACAGTTACTGAAGGTTTAAACACATGATAAAAAAAATAGTACTACTATTATTGAATCATTTTACATCTTTGATTAAATCAACAAATCTATCCTACAAGTGATTTTTTTAGTTACACTGAAACCTGTCTAAACCAAACATCCTTTGGACCAAGATTTTTGTTCCCACTAGACACACATAAACACACTAAAATAAGTAAAATGTTTAAAGAATTCAAATATGGGAAACTAAGTTTAGATATTTTGTGTACAAATGATTCTGATCTATTCATGATTTGGATCAAGCAGGTTTCATCGTATAGTGAAACCTGTCTAAACCAAACCCTGAGTAAATAAAAAAACCTGCCTAAACCAGACAGACTTTTAAAGTCCCATTTACTAATTGTCTATGTAATTTGAAGCTGTCTAAACCAAACACCTGTCTAAATTGAACAAATTCTTCAGTCCCAAAGGGGTTCAGTTTAGACACGTTTTACTGTACAACATTCAGCTTTTTATGTCTACCTTAGTCTAATAGAGGATTATTTTAAGGTGTGTCTACTTTTACAGTGAGGTCACATACAGGAGAATACACTGATAAAAAACATAATAAATAATAAATAATAACAAAAAACATTAAGGTCACAGGGAGAAAGGTTATAGGAGTAGTAAATATTACATGAATTTCTTTTGCAAAAAAAAACACAATAACACTCATAAACCAAGTAACCCCCTCCTTTTTTTTCACAGCCTGATACAAATAAATTCCATATTTAAAGAAACTACATTTATATTTTTTAATTACAATTCACAGTTATCATAATTCCACTGTATGTCATGATGGACACGATTTCTAAATTTCAACATACAATACACATTTTTACATAGTTATTTAAGATGTATTTATATTTAAGTGTGTACTGTGCATCAACCTTGTTTACTAATGTTCCATTGAAGATCCAATAAGTCCATGGGCTGTATTGAAGAGATTGATAGGAGAGTTGCCATCTGTAATCAAAACACTCTCCATGCCCAGTCCTCTCATAAGATTCACCTGAAACAAGTGTAAATATGTAATAGCAGGTTAACAATAACTTATTCACTTAGAAACATTGATGTTTTAATGTTTTACCAGTAATTTGGACACTTTTCCTTTGATCTCACTTAGTGATATTATCAGTTTCCTTTGATCTCACTTAGTGATATTATCAGTTTCCTTTGATCTCACTTAGTGATATTATCCGTTTCCTTTGATCTCACTTAGTGATATTATCAGTTTCCTTTGATCTCACTTAGTGATATTATCCGTTTCCTTTGATCTCACTTAGTGATATTATCAGTTTCAACGAAATGATTCTGATACTGAAATTTATTGGTAAGTATAACATCAAACACATTATGATGTTACCGACTAAATAAATCGCCAGTTTTGTAGGTCTCAACATACTTTATTACTAGTATCACAGCTGGTCCTATCAGACTTGCTACTAATACTAGCGATAATGTCTTTAACCTTTAACATTTCGGTTAATCTATATTTATCAATGATTTGTACATTTTCACTTTGATCTTTACATGTGTTAACTACTATCAAGTAAATAGCGTTGTATCAACATAATATCACTGTTTTCTAATGTGACATTATAATGAAGTCACTGATGTCACATGATCAACTCTTCAATAAATATACTATTGTTGTTTTGCTCTAAATGGACTTCTAATCACATTTCACTGAGAAATCTATTCTCGCAATACAAATCAACAATAGTATATATTTATTCGTTACTTTGATGTAAAAAAAATTTCAATGTATCTCTTATGTTCTACAGCATTTTGTACTGACATCCTATTTTTGTTGGGGCCATTGTGGTCGTGATTGTATTGTAGTTAGATTTACAACTACCTATGCAATCAGTGCATACCACCACTAAAGTTGTGAGTTTGAATCCCACTCGATATAACATTATGTGATAAAGTTTGTCAGTGACTTGCAGCAGAACGATGGTTTTCTCAGAATACCTCCAACAATAAAACTGACTGCCACGATATAACTGAAATATTTTTGAAAGTGGCATTATAAACCTAAACCAAACCTATTTTGATCAAAAGTTGTTCACACATGATATACATAGTTATAGTAAATTATAGTATGACTCTTGATCCAACACATAAACTTTAAATCTGTAATTAACATTGTAAGTTAAATTCTGATACAAGTTACTTTCATCATGAAGATATAGCAAACAGCTATATATAGAATGGGTTGTTATGGGCAAGATACACAGAATCTGTCTGAATAAAAATGTACAGATATCAAATTAAGTACACACAAAGCATTTCTGAAATAACCCAAAATATTGGAATGTCAAATATCTTAAAAGTCTTTGGGAGCAAGAAAAACGAAAGTACAGGATTTTAAGGTCTTCTATGTCTGAAAGAATGAGTGTATTAATTTTTTTCATATAAACATCTTTTAACTGCCAAGACCTTTACTGGACTTGACTGTATATATTAGTAACACGGTGGGTGTCTTATAAGAAGCAGGAACTGCTTACCCTTCACGAGCACATGAGTTAACCCTCGGTTTATATGGTGGGGTCCGTGTTACTCATGTTTTCAGTTTTTTGTGTTGTGCTATTATTTGTCTTTACGTTGTTTCGTGTTGTGATGTCCTTTACGATTTCCGCATACTAATGATGTTCAGTATGTCTTTACCTCTAGATGTTTGTAGGAAGGTTCATGTCGTATTTACATTCTTTGTGTTTGTTTGCACATAGTGGTGTCCAACACATATTGTGCTGTGCTTTTCTTCGTATTGTGTACCCTACATGTCGCCAGTTTCTCTAGATCATCCATTTTTGATTGACCCTTCAGTGCTCTCTTAATGTTTATTTATTAACATACCTGAGCTTGAGGACCAGCAATTGCCATGGCTTGTATTGTTTTCTTTCCCAATGTTGTTACCATGGATCTAAACCTGTTAACCTATAACAATAAGCATCAAAACAAGCTTATTGAAAATTAAATCAAAATGATTAGTCACCTTTTTCCTTGTTCACTTGCAGGACGAGTGAGTGATTTTTGTTCAACTCAAGTGAGCTATTTTTCAGCTACATCATGGCGAGAACACATTTCAATTTGAGATGATCATGACCACTTTGTGCTAGACCAACATGCTTAGTTGGATTTTTATAGTGCTAGAATCAACAGTCTGCAGGTTGAAATGCCACTCCACTCATTACCCCAATTCCAAGCCAACCAGTCTTTGATCATACTCCTTAATGCTGCATGCTTAGTGGGGAAGCAGCAAATGCTAATTTTATAGTCTTTGATTTCATTCATGATTGTTTGGGTTGAAGCAAGTTTGACATTGAAAGGCTTTTTATTCATATTCAGCTAGTTATTAACAATATCCTGTAGTGGCACCTAACTTGGATTTCTGATCCATACAAAAACATGAAAAGTTTGTAAAGGACCATCCAATGACTACTGAAGAGAACATTAATTTTGAAAGTTTTTTTTAATTGATTCTAAAATTATACGTTTTTCTGTGTTTTTGTAGTAGTAATTTTCTTTTAATGTGTGCAACGGGTCCCATTTCATGTGAAGTTCAATGAAAATAACATACATTTTGTTTGTAATCCGTGCAAAATTTAAAATGTTGCAAAACTTATGAATTTCCTATTTGCGATAAAATTATCCTTTGAATTTTTGTAAGATTATAAATTTACAAATTATAAGAAAATTATCCTCAACTTCTTTGTCTTTCTCATTACTCTTGAATACAATGGGTATCATTTTACCTGGAATAAGGGAAATAACTGCAAAAAGCAATTTGTTTTTGACTCCAGCAGGGTATGTGCAAATGGTGTATTAAATCAAGTGTCTAGTTTCTAAGAATTTTTTTTTCATTGTTAAACTATGTCCTGCAGTGGTGACCATCTTGAATTACCAATCAACATATGAGAAGGACGATATTTTTCTTGTCTGAACCAAACCCTGAATAAAACAGAATCCTCTATAAACCAAACTTTAAATAAAGTACCAATGTAGGAAATATTTGTTAATTTAACCTGTATAAACTGAACACCTGTCTATTCTGAACATAAAATCTGGTCCCAAGGAGATTCTGATTAGACAGGTTTCACTGTACAATATGGTAATTCTACATAAAAAAGAACCTACTTCAATGTCTGCTCTTCCCTTCTCTAAATTCAACTCCATTCTGTTTAGTTGTTTCTGATATGATAATTCCTGAGATTTCATCTACAATATGATAAACATGGTGGTAATTCAAGCTACTAAATGTCAAGATTGTGTATAGTATAAAAAAAAATGAACATTCCTATTTCCAGAAAATAAGGGGAAATAACTCCATCAAAATTGAACATTATCTGGAGCACTGATCATGACCATTTCATATGTAATAATTTGTGATATAGGTATTAATTCAATACATAAATATGTATATCCAAATCAGAAAAATGTCAATATAGTGTGTGTAATGTCTTGTTGTGTAAATGTATTGTACTCTCTGTAAAAATGGAATATTACAAAAAAAAAATAAAAAAATAATAAAAAGATTGTGTATAGTGAACTAATTGAGTAAATTTTTTTTTTTACTGAATTCACTGATTACTTTCTTCTTCCACGATCTGCCACACTCAAGGCAAGCATGCAAACTGTTACACAACCGATGCAGTTGGTATGACTTGAAATTGTAACAGATTCATATACAATGTTACTGGTAATTGTTAAATCTGCTTAGGTCGTCAAAATGTTCGTCTATAAAGAAAATAACCAGGAGCACTCAGTACTCACCCCTATCAATATAAAACACCAATGGATCAGCTGCAGGTTGTTTGTTGTTAAATCAGTAATAAAATAATGTAGATTTGTTCCCTTTGGGGGGGGGGGGGGGGGAGTCAAAAATATGACAGATTTTTTTTTTTTTTTTTTACTTCTTACCATACTCTCTGTTTCCAATTTAGTGAAGTGTTCAATTTCTTCTGCTTCAGCCTTAAGTTTGGCAGCTAAAATAAATAAATGTATATAATATATCTTTAGGATGCACGGTAACAAAATAATAACTGCACCAAAATTTTACTTATACAAGTTTATGTTCCAAATAAATCTAAAATTCCATATTTTTTCATTCTGTGTTGTTTCTTTCCCAGATAATAAAAATTTCACAGCAAGATCTTTATATGAGCATAATTACTGACTTAGGAGTTATGGTTAAGGTGTTCAATGCCACTTTCAACAATATTTCAGTTATATCATGGCGGTCAGTTTTATCCATAGTACACAGAGAAAACCACTGTCACAAGTCACTGACAAACTTGTCCACATCATGTTGTATCTAGTACACCTCCCCTTATAGAATAACCTTCATCAGCAATGCTCATAGTATAAAGAATTGGTAAGCAAAATAATTTAAAGTCTTTTGGAGCAAGCAAACCAAACGACATTAAAAATGACCTACATTCAATTTCACTTTCACATTCTATAAGCATTTTCTCAGCTTGAGCTTGTGATTCAGCCTTTGCCTGACCAGTTGACTCTACGGCCGCTGTAATAGCCTGCAGTTCTAATAGCTTGGTCTTCTCCTTCTCAGCATCCATCTCGTTGAGGAGTTTCTGACGTTCCAGTTGTCCTCGAGCTTCCTGTTCATTTCTCATAGCTTCATGTGATGCTGAAGCTTCAATAGATCTGTCAAATAAAGTCATTTTTTTAATATGTTACCAAATAAACTTTTGTATCTTATGCATCAATACACAAAAATAATAATACCCATAAAAATTGTAAATATTGGTCATATTTAAGCTCTATTAGAGCAAAAATGTGGCATTCTTAGCTCTATATATGTGTTCTTTACCCCCCTATGTTCTATTAATAGTAACATCAATCATTGGATTGTTTCTTGTTTGTTTTATTGTGTGTTTAAGGCCACTTTCAGCAATATTTCAGCTATATCATGGCCACCAGTTTTAGTGGTGGAGGAAGCCGGAGTACCGGGAGAGAACCACCGACCATGGGCAAGCAACTGGTAAACTTTATCACTTGCGGCTGTGAGTCAAGTGCACCTTTTTTGTAATTTACAAAGCCGGGCGCAAACCCACGCCATATTGGTAATAGGCTTGTATGAGTTGTTAGGTAATCCAACTACCGAACTCATTGAACCATCCGGGCCCCCGTTAATTAGAAGGCAGAGTTAACAGACAAATTTTTTTTTAAATGGCTGCAGTAACTATATATAGAAATATCTTTAAATGACTTTATTTTATGCTTTAATCAACTGATATTGGAACTCTAGCTGAATGATAATGAGATGTGAAACATACACATTCCATAAAATACAAAAATGTGTAAACAAAAATCTTCTCCTCTGACATCACTGGGCCCATCGGAACCAAACTTTGCCTGATTATTCAGGCAACTGACATCATTGGGCCAATCAGAACCAAACTTTGCCTGATTATTCAGGCAACTGACATCACTGGGTCAATCAAAACCAAACTTTGCCTGATTATTCAGGCAACTGACATCACTGGGCCCATCGGGACCCAACTTTGCCTGATTATTCAGGCAAAGCTTGGTTCAGATTTTCCCAGTGATGTCAGAGGAGAAGATTTTTCAAATTTTTATAGATGACGGCAACAACTGACAGGCAGTGATGGCAAAAGCTTAAATAACCCTTTGAGTCAGGTGAATTATATATATTGGTTAAATAATTATTACTAAGTCTGTATTTAATTCTTACTTTGTACTGATTTCAATAGCTAGTTGTACAGATTTACTTAAGCTGTCTCTCATCTTAACATCAACAGGTTCAATACTCTGTATATCTACACTGCTAATTACCTATAAACATAAATTGTCATTCCTTTAACCAATGTGTTTTTTTATTTCTAAATTATGGTGTAGCCTTTTTACCCATGATCATATGGTAGTAGTGGGAATTCAATTTTTATTCGTTGAATAAATTTGTTTGTGGTTTTCGTTGGTTCGATCAAACCACAAAATTTAGTGTGCAATGAAAGGCATAATTATCCATAGAATTCATTTGCAAGTATAATTTAAATGTCAGTGAACAACAAAAATAAATAAAAATACCAATCATAACTAAGGCTTGTCAGTCTGACACCTGACCATGACAAGGTATATGCGACAGATTATCATATAAAAAATCAGTAACGTACCAAAGATGCGAAAGCCGAGTTGCAAACATGTGGATGGACAATGTGACCTTGACCTTTGACCTACAAACCTCAATAGCAATAGGCTTCCTACTCTCACCATCAGGCATGTGTGTACCAAGATTCATTTAGATTTGATGTTTCGTTCTTAAGATATCGTGCGGAAACAAAAAAAGTATCTAATTTTTATTCTATTTTTAGAAGTTGTGACCTTGACACCTTTGTCCTACAAACCTCAATATCGATAGGCTTCCTCCTCTCACCATCAGGCATGTGTGTACCAAGTTTCATTTAGATCCGACATTTCGTTTTTAAGATATTGTGCGGAAATGAAAAAAGTATCGATTTTTTGTTCTATTTTTAGAAGTTGTGACCTTGACCTTTGTCCTACAAACCTCATTATCACTACGCTTCCTCATCTCACCATCAGGCATATGTGTACCAAGTTTCATTTAGATCCTATATTTTGTTCTTAAGATATCGGACGGAAACGAAAAAAGTATCAAATTTTTGTTCTATTTTTAGAAGTTGTGACCTTGACCTTTGTCCTATCAACCTCAGTATCACTAGGCTTCCTCCTCTCACCATCAGGCATATGTGTACCAAGTTTCATTTAGATCCAACATTTAGTTCTTATGATATCGTGCGGAAACAAAACAAGTATCAAATTTTTGTTCTATTTTTAGAAGTTGCAAACTTGACCTTTGATCTACAAACCTCAATATCAATAGGCTTCCTCCTCTCACCATCAGGCATGTGTGTACCAAGATTCATTTAGATCCGACATTTCGTTCTTAAGATATCGTGCCGAAACAAAAAAAATATCTAATTTTTTTTGTTCTATTTTTAGAAGTTGTGACCTTGACACCTTTGTCCTACAAACCTCAATATCGATAGACTTCCTCCTCTCACCATCAAGCATGTGTGTACCAAGTTTCATTTAGATCCGACATTTCGTTCTTAAGATATAGTGCGGAAATGAAAAAAGTATCGATTTTTTGTTCTATTTTTAGAAGTTGTGACCTTGACCTTTGTCCTACAAACCTCATTATCAATACGCTTCCTCCTCTCACCATCAGGCATATGTGTACCAAGTTTCATTTAGATCCTACGTTTTGTTCTTAAGATATCGGACGAAAACGAAAGAAGTATCAAATTTTTGTTCTATTTTTAGAAGTTGTGACCTTGACCTTTGTCCTATAAACCTCAGTATCACTAGGCTTCCTCCTCTGAGCGTCAGGCATATGTGTACCAAGTTTCATTTAGATCCAACATTTAGTTCTTATGATATCGTGCGGAAACAAAACAAGTATCAAATTTTTGTTCTATTTTTAGAAGTTGCAAACTTGACCTTTGACCTACAATCCTCAATATCAATAGGCTTCCTCCTCTCACCATCAGGCATGTGTGTACCAAGTTTCGCTTAGATCCAACATTTCGTTCTTAAGATATTATGCGGAAACGAAAAAAGTATCAAATTTTTGTTCTATTTTTAGAAGTTGTGACCTTGACCTTTGTCCTATAAACCTCATTATCAATAGGCTTCCTCTTCTCACCATCAGGCATATGTGTACCAAGTTTCATTTAGATCCTATATTTTGTTCTTAGATATCGTGCGGAAACGAAAAAAGTATCAATTTTTTTTTCTATTTTTAGAAGTTGTGACCTTGACCTTTGTCCTACGATCCTCAATATCAATAGGCTTCCTCCTCTCACCACCTGGCATGTGTGTACCAAGTTTCAATTAGATCAGACATTTCATTCTTAAGATATTGTGCGGAAACGATTGCGCCGCCCGGACGCCATTCATCATATTGTAAGCCGAGTTCGACTTCGTCGCAACTCGGCTAAATATGTCTGTTACCTACAAAAAGATGGAAATTTTATTTCATTACTGCAGTTTCTATCACGATTAAAATGGCTGCCACGATATAACTGAAAGTGCCATGAAATGCCCATAATCTGAGAAATGCATAATATTAACCCTATTTTTACTGAATAAGTATAATACAAGTAAATACACAAAAATACCTACCAAATTATTTGCAGCAAATTTCAGTGGTATGATGAGATTTCCATCTTGGTCCAAACCAAATACTGCTGTCTGTATGATCTGTGCTGAATGTTTGTGGAATTCATCAAAAGGAATCTGTGCTACCTGTCCTCTAATTCTACCACCTAAAATAAAATGCTGAGAATTCACTTTTCTAAAAGTGGCCATAATCTTATCTTACCAGTAGTTGGATCTCTCTTGTCTTTTTGCAATCGGCGCAAAATCACCAACAAGGTTGTGAGTTTTGAATCTCGTTCATAGTTGTATTGTTTAAGACTTTATGTGATAAAATTTGTCAGTAACTTGCGGCAGGTCTGTAGTTTTGTCAAGAAACTGATTTTCCTACTTAAGCAATAAAGGGCTATGTTGGGTGCAGAACGATGCGACCGCAGAAGTCGACACAGGCTACCTCCTACAACAGTTTGACTGCAGTCAAGTTTAACTTGAAAACCATAGTTGGTAAAGGAAATCAACTTGAATACTACATGAAGCCCTCATCAAAATCAATTCAAAGAAAAAAACTGCATCAAAATTAGATAAAAAATAAAAAAAATTCTATCTTCCAAATTTGCAAGCAATATTTCAGCTTTATTCAGGATGAGCTCTTAAATTTGACCAAATGGTTTCAGAGGAAATAATTCATAAAAGATAATTTTGGACAAAATATTAGTAATGCAGTACACACTTGTCAAAAATACTCAAAATTACAACTATTACAGAAAAACCCTGAATATTTGTTAAACAACTCATTTTCATATTGTTACAGTTTAAATTTCAGGTAATTCCACCAAATAATGGAAATATCTTTGGTCTTAAATTAAGATACTTCATTTTCAGTATCTGTTTTTTGAAAGTAAACCTCCCAAGGACCATCCCGGCCATGTTTGATTTAAATTGGGCAAGAAGTTTCAGAGAAAACTAAAATCTGACAATGACCAGGTAAGCTAAAAAAGAGTGGCAATAGACAAAGTAAACAAGATGCTCAGCTGGTTATTCATATTCAGTTTTTGTTCAATCAAGTTTGTGTTCAATCAAAAGAACAAGAAGATGAAAAATAATTCACGTTAAAACATAAAATGTCTTTTTTCGTTGAAAAGAGTTATAAATATCTATCTCGTTTAATATCAAACTAATAATAATTTAATAATACAAACCAATTTGTCTACAGGCAAAACCAATAAAGTCTGGTACTGCAAATATTTTGGCTTCACTTTCAAAGTTTCCTTTCTCGTACTGTAAATAAATAGAACAGCTATCAAAATTTAAATATTTAGTAAACAATTACCGGTACTTTGATAATATTGTAAATTTTGTAAAGTGTTGTTTGCAGACCCTTTCTGATATTGTACTTCTGATATATCAGGGCTCTACAATGCGACCAAACCACTCGCATTTGCGAGTTACTTCTGTAAAATGCGAGTAAAAATTCAGTATTGATGGCCAGATGGCGAGTTGATATTTCAGGAACATTTTCATTCCCTCATCGATATTTTTTTTCAATTTAAATTCCGACTTTGATTATCCGATCTTTTAAACCATGCAATTGACTCAGACATAAAAGCTTTAAATCACGTACTTTTGATGCTTGCAAGTGACCACGATTAGCAAAAAACAAAACCTTCTCGCAAAAAATATACCGGTTGAATCAACTGATTACAAAGATAGCCTGCCTGATGCAACACAGATGGAGGTATCAAGCCAAAATACTGATGAAGGTTCAGGTTCTAAAGCTGAAGTGTATTTTCCAAAATGTCTGGATGTCTGAGTTTTTGTGGCTCATTGATGATTCCAATAACGACGTTATGTATTGTTATGCTTGCAGAAAGGCAGGCCCAGATATTGATGGCAAAACCGAATTTGTCACTGGAAAAAAGTTTAAACGTGAAAGTCTTGTTTATCATAATAAAACTAAAAGTCTGAAACATGAAAATTGTTTCAATGTGGTATCAGAAAAAGCCCATTCCTCAACTAAATTAGTAAAATCTTCTGTATCATTCAGGGCATTAATATTATGTACAAATAAATACATATTAGAGATATATAGTACGAATTATGTAAAGTAACATTCTTTTGTTGGTGAGTAAAAAATGTTTCCTTACTACACTGTAGCCAGGGACTAGTGGGTGTTGGTATGAATTGTAAAGCCCTGTATATATGAACAGCTCTAAAGTGAAAACCTTCCTCTGTACTTGGTAAATCTGATTAAAATCAACTGTTATATATGTGTTACACTCCCCTTAACATCTGACAGAACTAGATTAGAGGTCATATATAGATAAACTTTCGTATATATATATATACTTATTAAAAAAACCATCAACTAATCAGAGAACTTTATGTTTGTGATGAGGTAATTTAAAAGAAAGCTTGAAAGGCACAGAGGGGCCGCCGTAATCATATGGTGTTTGGATTAACAACTACCTATGCAATCAGTGCCTATCACCACTAACGTTGTGAGTTCAAATCCCGTTCAGGCAAGGTCTTCTCAATACAACATTATGTGATAAAGTTTGTCAGTGACATGCGGCAGGTCGATGGTTTTCTCTGTGTACTCCGGTTTCCTCCACCAATAAAACTGACCGCCACGATATTGTTCAAATATTGTTGAAAGTGGTGTTAAACAGCATAACCCTAACCCCTGAAAGGCACTGTTTCGATTTTGCTAGCAAAATTTCATTGGCTGATCAGGAGTTCATCTGGTAGTGTATTATAACACTTGATTTTAGTTAGACTGGTACTTAGTTGGAAATATTTATCAAGTGACCAGTGACAGTGTGATATAGGAATACAAAATGTAGTCTGGTAAAAAAATGTTTACCAATACCAATTCTAGGAGGTAAAAAGTACTTGCACAAGGACAGTAATTTAATTAACATTTTGCATATAATGTTTTTTCTTGTTTCAGCACTCACATGATTTATAAGACGTATTTATCATCAAAATTAATGTAAATATTACTAAAACTATGGTTCTCTTCCCTCAGGCTTTGGTAATTTTAGGTGGCTATCCTGTTTTAGGTTGTTTAATTAATCATTAAAATACATTTATGTAGGTCACTGTGACATGAAAAGTAAACAAAAAGAAACATGGCACATTGTTATCTGGTGTATAAGATAAAACTATTAAGAGCAGGAGTGACATGAGAATCAAGCCATAGATATGCTACTAATAGACGTAAGATTTTTGCTTAGACCAAAATACGCTGCCATGTCTATGTAAGGGGTCATGCCTAATTAGTGTAAATCATATGCATACCAATACTAAGAATGACCGTACCAAAATCACGTTTTTTTAACCTTTTTTTCTAAAATTTCTGTTATCGTACTGTTATATATTTGAAAAAAAAATCACATTGTTATGTATAATAAGGCTTTTCAAAATATTTCATAACTCAGTCCCATTTAGATTTGTCAATCTGTCGAATGAAGTTGAATCATAACAAATATTTTTTTTTATTATATTTATCACAACATATTAGGGAGATAAAAATTGCTTTGCCTGGGCTATCAAATTGTTCTAACACTGCCATTTAATTAAATTCAGTGAAATGTACTTGACATCTTTACCGTATAAATGTCACAGTAAAGGAAAGAAATCTTATGTTCACTTCTAAAATACATTTTCTATACTAATATCAATATGCAAAACCAGAGGCTCAGTGTGCTGAGCCTGTGTCGCTCCCCTGTCAGATCACCCAGAAATTAAATTGCCCATGGCGGCAATGCTTGTTAACGAACCAGAATGAAAAGAGCAATCTTTATAGAGGGCCTTCCATAGATGCTTCATACCAAGTTGTGGTTCATTTGACTTTGAGGTTTCAGAGGAGAAGATTAAAATGTAAGAAGTTAACAAACGACGGATGCTAAGTGATGGCAAAAGCTCACATTGCTTTTGGCAAGGTGAGCTAAAAAGTCAAATTACTTGAGAATTCTCCATGTAGTTTTAATATATAATTCATTGCAAATAATTAAGTTAAAACTTTTTTGGAACAGAAGCAATCTGCACATAATCAAAATGGCAGATATTTTTCCATTTTCAGCTATGGCGAAGAAATTAATTTCCATATTATAATTTTTTTAATTTTTTCTTACCAAATTTCTACCGTTAAGAGTAAGCTATCTTTTGCTTCTTACTAATATGATTGAACTGTGACAATTGTAAAACAAAATACAAATATAACAGAAAACATAGTACATTCAAAATATTAATGAAAATGTATTAAAAATCTTTATTTGCATATTATATCCATAAGGGTCAAGCTACATCAAAAGAAATAAAACTACAGAGTAACACATACAATATCAATAGCACAAAAAAAAAACAGTTAATGCATGATATCATCAACAGTTCCAGTTTTAAATTAAATTTATTCTTTGGTTATATTTTATATCTAGAACGGTAGTAGTACTTTTTTTGGATGTTTTATTTATAAAATAATATAGGTTAGGGGTTTAGTGTTTAAACCACTTTCAACAATATTTCAGTTATATCCTGGCGGTCAGTTTTATTGGTGGAGGAAACCAGAGTGTCGGAGAAAACCACTGACCTGTCACATAATGTTGTATCGAGTACACCACGTCATGAAAGGGGTTCGAATTCACAACTTTAGAGGTGATAGGCACTGATTGCACAGGTAGTTGTAAATCCAACTACCATACGATCATGACGGCCCCGGCTTAGGATATGTAACACTTGTTTGTATCAAACCATCAAAATAAGGCACTCAGGCTTAATATTGCAAAAAGAGGTCCTTGCATATGTGAATTTAAATTTACAATTAAAAAAGAAATAAAATTCATCATCTAAATATTAAAATTTCTTGCAAAACATTTGTTCTTTCAGTGAGAATATTACATTAATGCTCAATTTCTATATCAAGAAAATAATAATTTAATCTAAATTTATGTGTAGTTTTTATTTTGTAAAAGATTTTCAAATTCAGGGTTAGTTGTATTCTTTATTTTATTTGTTTACATGAAGCATAGTTGTACAAGATGTAGTACACATTGTACTAATATGAGACAATAAAGTAATAAAAAATAGTACTACACATAAAAAAATCTTCACAGTGCAAAAATTTGAAAAACACTTCCTTCTGAATGAAATTTTATAAAGCAAAATTAGTGAGTGACCCTAATAAAACAAATTATTCTCACCTCAGAGTCAATCTACGTAGGAAAAAAAACATGAAAAGACATTAATAATAAGTTACATGAAATTTATTTAGGAAATATTTTACAGAAATTTAGACAATAAATTGTAAGCCTTAATTGGGTTTGATTGTAGGCTTATCTTCCTTAGATATAAAGAGCCTTAGCTGGATTTGGTTGTAGGTTTTCCCCCCCCCCTTTAGACATAACAGAAATTATTAATTTTAAATAATGCTGTCCATATTATGGAAGGAAAATATGGATGGGAGACCAGGATGTTAAATATCTATTCTTAAGGAATTACTAAGAACCATCACTTAAACTAACAATGGCAAAAGCTAAAAGTTGCAAAATTGCTGGAGCAGATAAATTAGGTCAGATGGCTCTAACGTTATGATTTTTCAATATGTATCTAAATATTGAACCACAAATCAACTAGAATGTTAACATCAAGTTTAGAAGTTAGTCAAAAATTAAGTGAGATGAATGAATGAATGGACATTATTGAGTAATTAAACAGAAGTTATTCAGTGACTCAAGAAAATATTTAATTATGGCAGGCTGAAAAATGTGGAATTCACACTTTCTTTGTTGGGGGATTTAACATGGGATGGCAGGATATTAGTATGTTATCCCCATAGTCCTGTATAAATACATGAAATTGCCAAAGAATATGATGTCCATAATTTTCGCTGCTATACTCATGTGCGAAGCAAAGTATATCAGGAGTTCTATCATGACATGGTTTATAAAGCAAATGAAGGACTTCATATTAGAATTATTAATAATACAAAAATGAATACTTCATTTCCCTATTTCCAATTTATAACTCATACCTCAAAATGATTATTGAATGCAAGCTGTAGTCGAAGTCGAGCATGATCAGATGTTTCTACCTACAAAAATAAAATAAAATATTTCAGTAATTTGACCTAGTTTCTCTACAATCCCTTCTACCTGCTAGTTTTGCTGAAAAAATTCTACTACATGACTCGTCCTTCGTGTATGGAGAAGGTCACTTTCCTATCAGTTATCTACCATCTTATTTTTCTACCAATCACAGCATCAGTCCATAGGCAATGACACCGTTTCACCTACATGAATAAATGTTTGCTAACTTGTTATTTGTCATGAATTTATATAATCAACCACAACAAAACAAATCATTCCTCTGATAAACCTCAAACTTCTGAATACAAAAATAACAAGATATCATTATAATCTAACGATTATGAAGTCTCCCAAACCGGCCACAGACAACCGGTTTAAAAAATAAATTAAAAGCTACCTTTGAAATCGAACAATGTTGAATTTTTGCGGTATTGTGGTGGCCATTTTGAAAATGGAGACCGGTAGAAATTTTTCAATGTCAGGAATCAATTCAGGACGTTGAAATTGAACAATGTTGAATTTGTGCAGTATTGTGGTGGCCATTTTGAAAATGGCGACCGGTAGAAATTTTTCGATGTCAGGAATCATTTCGGGACATCATAATCTACCCACATATGAAATGTCGCTGAAATCGGACAATGTTGAATTTGTGCAGTATTGTGGTGGCCATTTTGAAAATGGCGACCGGTAGAAATTTTTCGATGTCAGGAATCATTTCGGGACATCATAATCTACCCACATATGAAATGTCGTTGAAATCGGACAATGTTGAATTTGTGCGGTATTGTGGTGGCCATTTTGAAAATGGCGACCGATAGAAATTTTTCGATGTCAGGAATCAATTCGGGACATCATAATCTACCCACATGTGAAATGGCGTTGAAATCGGACAATGTTGAATTTGTGTGGTATTGTGGTGGCCATTTTGAAAATGGCGACCGATAGAAATTTTACAATGTCGGGAATCAATTTGGGACATCATTATCTACCCATATATAAAATTTTGATGATATCGGACAATGTTGAATATTTGCGGTATTGTGGCGGCCATTTTGAAAATGGCGACCGGTAGAAATTTTTCAATGTCGGGAATCAATTCGGGACATCATTATCTATCCATATATCAAATTTTGATGATATCGGACAATGTTCAATTTTTGCAGTATTGTAGGGGCCATTTTGAAAATGGCGACCGGTAGAAATTTTTCAATGTTGGGAATCAATTCGGGACATCATTATCTACCCACCTATCAAATTTTGATGATATCGGGCAATATTGAATTTTTACCTCCCATTTTTTATACTGTGTTTTGGCAGCCATTTTGAAAATGGCAGACATCTCGAAAATTTTGAAAACACAGAATTGCTTCTCTAATGGTGACCTATCACTATATCAAATTTTATGTCTCTATCATTATTCATTTAGAAGTTATCAACATTAATGAACGAAATTTCAACTTTCCCATAGGATTCTATAGTAACCCCCACCCCCTTTGAACCCCTCAAAATATGACTTTGACCCCCTTTACCACAAAGCTGAAAACTTTATGACCAACTAGAAACATATATCTATAACTCCACAAAGTTTCATGAAATTCTGTCCAGTAGTTCCTGAGATCTGCCGTGGACAAGTTCATGGTCTGCGGAAAGAAAGGAGAAAGAAAAAGAGAAGAATAATAATAATAATAATAATAAGAAACGGAGCAAAAACAAAAAGTCTCCCAAACTTTGTTTGGGAGACTTAACAACAAGACGCCATTAGAAATTAGGGTTCTCACATGGCACAGGAAAAGAAATGTGACAGGGTTAAACCATTTAATGGGATACCCAACCCCTTCCCTCTTGATATCTATAGTAGATCTTTATTGACAAAATAGAAATAAATAAACAATTCATCTCAGCTCAAAAAACAAACATACTTTCATACACATGGACAGTACAAAAGTAGAGTGAATGATTGTAGCTAGTTTAGTACTAGCTATGAAGGTATAATCTGTTCGTTGTAGACCATTACTCCAAAGGATAATATGTAAATATGAATATACTATTGGTGATTTGTTTTGCGAGAATAGATTTCTCAGAATAAGAAGTCCATTTTGAGCAAAACTTATCAACTATATGTTTATTGAGGATTTGGTGAGATGACACCAGCGATATCACTATAATATCACATTAAAAACAGCGATATTATGTTTATATCATGCTAGTTCCTTGATAATAGAAGGAAAATGCACAAATCAACGATAATAATGTTTACCTCAATGATATCTGAAATGAAGTCTGGTCCTAACATTAAACACAATGATCTCATAGCATCTGATTTCTTTGGTTTACCAGCTGAAACGATACAGGTATTATTATATCAATAGTGTTAAATGACATCATGCTATTTATTATACCTCAGTAGAAGTCTTCCTATGAAAAAGTCAGGCTCATAAATATTCTTGCTGCTGGTAAACTGTGTAATGAACTATTCACCTCTCCTGTGCTATTCACCACAGACACAATTTTCTGCAGAATTATGAATGATCTTGATTCATTGAAGGAAGCACAGTAATGGACATTCAAAATTCTCTAGATTTTTCCTATGCAAAACTAAAATCCCAAATCAACAGACAACAACAAACATGGCAAGCAGGTTCTGTGTTTGTCCATGGTATCATAGTCTCTTATGCTGTTAGGTATAATAAAACACTTATTGACTGGATATTCAGGTAATAGCAATAGTTGGTGTCTCGGGGAACAATAAACTTGCTATTACCCTCATACCAGTCAATAAGTGTACCAGTATATTATTGCCAAGTGAGCCAGCTAATCATTAGGACAACAAGTTTCCTTCTAATGAGATAATAAAGATGGTGGCTGTTTTGGACTATGCCATTACAATGAGCTTGATTTGTATAGTGTTAGCTTACTTAAACAACAGTCTTTTGTAGACAGTGTCGGTCTACCAGAACACATTATCCTGACTACGAGCCAACCAGTATTTCCTCTTACTCCTTAATGCTGCAGACACCAATATCATAGTCTTTGCTCTATATCAGGAAACAAACCTAGAATCTCCCATATTCAAGATGAGCACACTAAGCATAACATCACCGAGGTAGCTGGAATATTAATGTGGATGAATTTACACTGTTCCATATATTTAAAAACTAGATGAAAGCATTCACCAACAAAGTCATGGACACATAAAAAAAATACAGTCAAACCTGCTTAAGCAGTAACCTGTATACAAAGGTAACTTTTTTTCTTGTCCTGTCATAGAAAATTTCATAGGAATTGAGCCTCTTTTAAGAGGTCACCTGTATTAAAAGGCAAGTTTTTCTTTGTTTTTGTGACCTCTTAATACAGGTTTAACATTAGCTTGTTTTTTGAAAGCTTCACATATTTGCTTCAAAAAACACAATTATACTAGAAAATATATAAAAATGTTACCCTCTATCTGCCATGAATATTATTATATAGACCTTTTATTTAGTAACCATGGTAACTTACCACTCAAACTAAGTACATTGAAATTTTCATGTGGTCCCAAAATAACTAAATCTGGTCCAAACACAACACGGGCTGTCTTCTGTAGGTAGTTATAAACCTGTAAAAATATTAAAATTAAACTCAAACTCAATCATATTTAATTGTTTGCTAATCTTTGTGAAAATACTGGAGGAAAATACTGACAAATCCTGGGAGCTGCTTAATATCCTGTCCAGGGCCTGTCAAGGTTTTGATGTTTTTTCAGACCTCCTTGGGAAAAAATAAGAGCACTTCTAGGCATGCTGTTATTTTTTTAAATTTTTGGTTATTAATTTTTTTATTGAGGGGTGAAACGAAACATCCCCACTTCCAGTTGTGCTTCATATTTTTTTTCCAAATGATTTTAAATTGATATTATGCTTTGCTTTGTTATGAGCCATCATCCATTAATATGCAATTGTAAAATAAAATAAATAAAGCAGACAGAAAATAGTGTGGAAAAATCTTATTCCATTAAATACTGAAATGTTTTGTTTTTTTGGGATATTAGATTGACACATTAAATCTAAGAAAAAAGTCACCTTTTCAATATTACTAAAATGGTTTGCCACATGTATGCTTTCATTACATTTTTCTTCCTGGTTTATTAATTAGTACAAACTAGATAATAAGATTAAACTGTACCTGTACAGCTGTATTTCCAGGACATCTGTATGAGATAACTCTAGTCTTGTCACGTCCCTGAAAATGAAGTAGAACATGACTGATTCATAACAAATATGTTCTTATGCAAACAGTCAAACCTGCTTTAGTGACCACCTCTACTTTATAGCAATAACTTATATGCATTTCACATAAATTAAACCTATATTTAGCGACCACCTGTCTTATGTGACCGTAATTCAATGTTCCTTGGAAGGTCACATAATACAGGTTTCAATGTATTTTTATTGATCTATTTTTTTTTCCATATTTCTGGCAAACATAAGATTACTTTTCATTGATTTAACATTGTCTTAAAGTGTTAATGTAACTATATATAGTTTTCAAAACTCATCATAGTTACATATGTCAGACCCACTTTCACTAAGGGTGACAGGGAGATGAAATAAATCATAGAAATCTTTATTACTTGACTTTGATGTTTATCTCAGTTTCATTTGATGTTCATTTGATGTTTATTTGAGTTCAAGGTGATGTTTATCTGAGTTTCATTTGATGTTTATCTGAGTTTTAGGTGAATTTACTTTCATGTGCACTTACATCTATATTCTTTTGTATTAGTGATTGTTGTTTAATGCCAAATAATAAATTTTTCAGCTATATCATGGCGAGAACAACTTACAATCGATGAGAAAATAATAATGTCCACTTTGTACTAGATCTAGACCAAAATGCTTAGTCAGATTTAATAGAGCTAACATTACCTTCAACATTTGTGGGTCAATGCTTTGTTCAAAATAAGCGATCTTTCTGATATCACCTGAGCCATCTCCGCCACCTTGTCTGAAAAAAATTTAATAAACCCATTATTAAGAGGTCAGTCTTCAGAGATTCAAGATATGATCATGTACCACTGCTCATATCCCATATTTTTATCTTTAATACTTGCCAGTCTAAAATCTTCCAAAATATATTCCAAAGCCAGGTTCAAGGTTCAGTATTTTGTATCATCTCATCTTTTATAACATTTTACTTGCTATACATTTTTTTAAATTATTTTAAGACATAAACATGATTCAATCAAAATCAACACAAGTTTTAAATCTAATTTAAACAATCGATTAACATATAGTTGATGATAACAAAAAAAAATTCTGAAAAAAAAAGAAATTTGTTATTGCTTACTTTAATAGTTTTTCTATATTTTGATCCAAAATTTTCTCCCATAATTCTTCATTTTCTGTTAACATATAAGACCTTGGTCCCATTACTGCTCGAACCTATAGATAAAGAACAAAAAATATTTAACTGGTACAGACCTATACAGTTTCTAGACTAATGAAGAAAAATTAATTACTTTGGTTTCATGAAAATTAATATTAATTTTCATATTTTGAAGCCTAACATTCAGACATGGAGAAATATTTTACTGTTAAATTTGTGTCCCTTAATTTATTACTCATTATTATTATTTCAATAATACACATTTTTTTATGTACATGATTTAATATTATTCAGAACAATATTCAATTGAAAAAAAGTTCTTTTTTCTACATACTTTGCCTGTTCGTTTGTTCTGGACATAAATTCCTTCATTTTTACTCAGAGGTATCTGGTTTCTGAAAAATAGAAGAGATATCACTATCCATATATCTATATAATTTTACTGATTGATGGCAGATTTAAATGTTGTTTGATACCATTTTCAGACATTAATTAATTATAATGAGGCAACCATGTTGATTGATCGAGGCAGAAAAACAACCAGTGTAAGTTAGTATCTTGCCCTCAAACATCATTAGTGAAAGAATTATTTAAGAAAATAGACCATGGTCACTTAAAGGCATACAAGGCTGTTAGAATTGATTTTTTTTGTTTATATTAAAAGTTGCCAATATTGATTATATTTTTTTCGAAAAAAACAGACATGAAGTTCATTATTTTAGTCTCTAATTTAAAAGAGATATCACCTAGCGTTTTCTCCTGAAAAAAAGGAATATATAAAAAAAACTATGATGCAATTCTACTGTAAAATATATGATTCGGCCGAAAAAAGATACTAAATTATGCTTACGTGTTGAAAAATGGAGTAGGTCGGTATAACATCTTTTTTTAATTTTTACACAAAGCTTGCTGAAGCCTCCATTTTGTGTCGTTTTCGTGAAGAATCAGTCAATATTTTTGTTTGTGCCATGTGCTTTTTCTTCAACAAACAATTTCGCACACGCGCAAACGCATTACCGAATGAGTTCACTGTGTAGGTCGTATGAATGTATGAATATTGTGCGGGTAAACATCAAACAGCGACGTATTTCCTTCGTTCTAGGCTATTTACGTATGATATTATGAAAAATTTCAACTGGAATTAGTATAAAACATCGAATATTGGCAACTTTTAATATAAAAAAAAATTCAATTCTGACAGCCTGTATGCCTTTAATACATGTATCTATACATCTTTTCAATTAGATTTGCTATATGAAAATCACAGAAAATTAACATCACAGAAATTGGTCTTAACATTCATGAAAAGGTTGCAATTAAAATTAGATAAATGTTGAGCTGTTTAATTTTTTTTAGTTTGAAATTTATTTATGGATTAATATTAATTTGATTACTGTGGTTTAAAGCATAAAATAATTTGTGTCACTAGTCCCCCTCTAGTAAGGCCACCCTTTCTGCAGTGAAAAAGTGGACCTATGACAGGGTTCGTCTCTCTTGAGGGAGACAGTTTAATAGTATATTAGGAGATCTGGCCTGAAAAGAGAGTTAGAGAGGCCCTATAAGAGGAGAATCACGTATTCCCCACATACCATGATAGATAACATATATATCAGGGTTCAAGAGTACTGTGGAAGTTAAATTAAAAATATTGTGACAAAAATTGATTGAAATAGCACATGAATACTGGGAACCATAAAACCTGTGGATTATACAGTCAAACCTGTCCATGTGTTCACCTCTATTAAGCAGTCACCTGTATTAAAAGGTCACCTTTTTCTTGTCCTGTCATAGAAAATTTCATATGAATTGAACCTCTTTTAAGAGGTCACCTGTATTATAAGGTCACTCTTTCTGTGTCCCAAAGGTGACCTCTTAATACAGTTTTGACTGTATATCTATATACCTTTGTGTGACAACTTGTACTTCAACAGGTGGTATATAATTAATTGGTCCTTTTATCATCCATGTGTCTCCTGGCAACCGTTTCTTATCTACAATTTATTTGATATATGTTCAAATCTTTGCTACATAAAATAACAATTTGATAAGGGCAAGAATAAATATAAATCTGACACAACTAAACTTGTAAATTCCTTGAAAAATCTTCTTCTTAAAGGTTTATGACTTAGCTACTATAGTTCTCTATTTGAGACAGGTTTACTTTGCTAAAAATATAAACAATCTGCTAGTACAACTAGTAGGTACAACTAGCAATTAAATTAGTACATTTATATATAATTCCTTATCATATGTCACTTAACTATGAGCATTCATTGACTATTGTACTATTCATATTTATGTTGTCATTTGTTTTTGTGATAGTATGGGTCTTTTGGAGTGGAAGCTAATAAAATCAATATGTAGAGGTTTTTTATCATTTATTTATACATGTATTTTGGGATGTTACAGTGCATGAGAACTGTTTCTCATTTTGTTGTAATTTATGGTAACACCATTGGGGGCTGTCTTTGTCGTGATCGCATGGTAGGTGGATTCCCAACTACCTGTGCAATCAGTGCTTATCACCACTAAAGTTGTGAGATCAACTCCTGTTCATGGTGAAGTGTACTCGATACAATATTATGTGATAAAGTTTGTCAGTGACTTGTGACAAGTCGGTGGTTTTCTCCAGGTACTCTTCCACCACAATATAATTGAAATACTGTTCAAAGAGGCATTAAACACCATAAACCAAACCAAACTTAAACTATATTTTACAACTTACTTTTATACATCTGATCAAAGAATTCACATATAGCTCGAAGGACTATGGATTGTTGGTCAGACAAGATATAGGAGGATTTAACCTTTCCTCCTTGTAATGCTTCTCCTGAAAAACAAAAGTATAATGATCATAGAATAAACATGTAGAATTAAACTGTAGTTAATTAATTATAACAAATGGATGTTGATGGAAACAAAAACAAAAAAAACCCATCCAAAACTAAATCAAATTTACTCACGATAACTGTGGTCATGCAGGACATTGGGAGTGGAAAAATGACGATGTTGCAGGAAAAATCGTGATGTCATAAACGCATTTAATTGTTCTACGACGTCATCTTATGGGAAAGGGTATTATTACCACTCACAAATGTCCCGGAGGAATGCAGGACCAGAGTTATCGTGAAAGGGTCTATTGAAATTCTAAGTTTGTTGCATCTTCTTTAATTGTTTTTCTTTAGCAATACACTAACATCTAGTAACATTCTGTTTGGGGTCATGTCAGGTAACCCTGTTTGGGGTCATGTCAGGTAATCCTGTTTGGGGTCATGTCAGGTAACCCTTTTTGTTCATCTTTGACCATCCAATCATATGCAAGAAAGACAAATATATTGACCCTATGAACAAAAGCTTTTGGTGTGTACTTGGTTTTAAATAGTTGGGTCATAACCCTTTGGTCCGTTAAAAATATGAACTCTGACATGACCTCATGGTGTATCAACTCTATTGTCATTTGTGTCTTACTAATATTGTATTATCCTTTATTCAGGATTTGTTGACCTAGCTGCATTCATTTTCATTTCCACAAAATGTTGTTTACACTTAACACTGAAAGGATGATGTCATGGTGTAACTAACTACAAATTAAAGCATGCCAAATGCCGAAAATGTATCCGTCATAATTTTATCCCCAAAAAAATATTAACAAAAATAATATTCACCATACTTTAAGTTATACAGAATTTTGATAGGGAATATTGTGTTATTACTCCTTAGTCATGTATCTCTGGTAGAGAAGCAATAAATAAATATAGAATAATGTGTGTTTAGGAGGTCGAGACATTATCACTAGTATCACAGAGAGTCCAGTAGAACTAGCTGCAATACTAGTGCTAATGTATGTCGAGACATTCAAAACTGATGTTATTGTTTTATTGGTAACATCATAATGTGTTTGACGTCACACTGACAGATAATTTTCAGTATAAGATTCAGCTTGTTGATACTGAAGATATCACTCATCAAGATCAAAGAGAAATACCCATGTTCCCGATAATTATCTTTATATTGTAGATGTTTGTCTATTTTTTCCTAGTTTTACAAGTTGTTTATTCAGTACACAGCTGTTCATTTTTTATTGATATTGGTAGAATTTTTGACAATTTACACTTTCTTTTCATACCATACTAACAAAAATCAAATATTTCCACATTTAAAAGAACAACAGCTATAATAAATCTAAAACAAGACTCTAGAAAATGTCACCGTCTGAAACTAAACTAAATCTAACCTGGATGTAAGAAGAAGCTAGAACAACCTTTCCTCAGTTCTAACTTTCCTAGTTGTGGTTTACCAGATTTGTCAATGGGGTTCTCCACCACACAATACTCCCCTTTTTTCAACACTATTTTCTTAGCTCTTGATGTAACTTCCTTAAAAAAAAAACAAGAAAAAAACATATAAATAATATATTCTTATCTAATAAGGATCCTGACAAAAAAATAGCATATATCCTAATGCTAATATCATATTTCTTCATCATCAGAGATGAACATGATCACTGATTAAAGAAAAGAGAACTCTCACTATAAAGTGCCCCTTAATCTAATTAAAATTGGATGTTTGTTGTCCGATTTTTATGGTAATAATTTAACACCTAACAACAACCTTCCATTTGTCTCTGACCATCCAATCATATGCAAGACAATACAATATATTGACTAATCGAACAACAGCTCTCAGCATGCCCTCAATTTTCAATACCTCAAAATTTGGTAAACTTGTCGCTGATAAGTCAGTTGAAAATATGACCTCTGAGGTGAGCCTATGCAAAGTGTTGCTCTAGATGTTGATGCAATATAGCAATAGATCTACCAAACATCTACTTTTTATTAGAATGCAGTTCCTATATCTACATTTTCTACAATAGATCTACCAAACATCTACTTTTTATTAGAATGCAGTTCCTATATCTACATTTTCTACAATAGATCTACCAAACATCTACTTTTTATTAGAATGCAGTTCCTATATCTACATTTTCTACAATAGATCTACCAAACATCTACTTTTTATTAGAATGCAGTTCCTATATCTACATTTTCTACAATAGATCTACCAAACATCTACTTTTTATTAGAATGCAGTTCCTATATCTACATTTTCTACAATAGATCTACCAAACATCTACTTTTTATTAGAATGCAGTTCCTATATCTACATTTTCTACAATAGATCTACCAAACATCTACTTTTTATTAGAATGCAGTTCCTATATCTACATTTTCTACAATAGATCTACCAAACATCTACTTTTTATTAGAATGCAGTTCCTATATCTACATATTCTAGCAGTTGAGACCAAATTTGACACATTTTATTTCCAAATATTTTCATCAAACAAGATGAAATGCATTGATGAGAGGAAAACTTTCATCCAAGATCATGTCCATAGCTTTGGATTACAAAAATAGAGTGTTCATGATGACTTAATCCCTGGAACATTCAAACTTCATGATAAATAAGTAAGTAGTCTACATGTAGATCACACCTATGTATAAAAGCTTCACATATGTTGGGTTTTTCTAAATTGTATTTGAATATAGATTAAAAATCATTAAATAAAATGCAATAACAATCCCACATTCTGATAGCAGGTGCCATTTAAAAATTAGATTAAAATAAGATAAGATGTATTTATCATCATATTATGTGAAATGTTAATTCTAAACTCTAAACACAAGGTTCAGAATGCATATATTGAACCCATATATTAAAACACTATGAGCTCTCTTAAAAAAAAGATTGTGAATACTAGTGATTTCTTCTATAATTATTGATATATATATATATTCTTCTTCTGCTACCAGTGGATTACGATATTTCAACACATGGGATAGTGAAATTTCAATTTCTAAAGCTAATGCTTTAGCAAATTTTATAAAATTAACTACCGGAGAGTGCAGGAATATTGTAATTCACTAGTAGCAGAAAGGAGTCGGTTTCTCCTGTGACAAAAATGTCTCAAAAAAATTTACATTGTTAATTTCCTTCATTAATGACGGTTGAAAGGAAATTGTGGGGAATTCTCATGCAGAAGTTCAACCTCAGTGACAATTCAAAATACTACGAAAATTTAACCAACTAATTAAACACACTAACAAATAGGAGATAGTAACTTACAACTCCAATCTCTGGGTAATATTCATCTGTTGTTTCACCAGTCAATAACCATTCTTGTCCTGCTAATCTAAAATACAATAAGATATGACAGTAACAGGATGCTGTTACGGAAAGTCTCCCAAATGTCGCAGTTTTTCCCCCCGTGTTTTGGTGGTCATTTTGAAAATGGCAGAAATTTTGAAAATTTTGAAGATACATACTTGCTCCTCTAATGGTGACCTATCACTATGTCAAATTTTATGTCTCTATCATTATCCATTTAGAAGTTATCAACATTAATGTACGATATTTCAAGTTTCCCATAGGATTCTATAGTAAACCCCACCCCCTTTGAACCCCTCAAAATATGACTTTAACCCCCTTTATCACAAAGCTGAAAATTTTAGGACCAACTAGAAACATATATCTATAACTCCACCAAGTTTCATGAAATTCTGTCCAGTAGTTCCTGAGATCTGCCGTGGACACGTTCATGTCGCAAAGAAAGAAAGGAGAAGAATAATAATAATAATAAGAAGCGGAGCAAAAACAATAAGTCTCCAAACAACGTTTGGGAGACTTAATAATAAGAAACGGATCAAAAACAATAAGTCTCCAAAAACATTTGGGAGACTTAATTAACATCTAGTGATACAAGAGTAATTATAGTGAAATGGAACAAAACATGGATTTTATTTCTATTCTTTTCTTGCTGCATTTTGCATTTTCTGTGAAGACTTCAAGGGGGAGCAAACCTATGCTTCACAGCAAGTTGATTCTACAGATGATCATCAATTAAATTAATTAATAAAGTGAATTAATGCTACACTAAACCTATTTCAATCATTTAGTACAACATTACACCAAACTATCAATGAATAAAATACTGACATACCTAGGTGATGTGGACATTTAACTAATAAAATACCATGTCTGATACTGACATACATAGTTGATGTGGACATTTAACTAATAAAATACCATGTCTGATACTGACATACATAGTTGATGTGGACATTTAACTAATAAAATACCATGTCTGATACTGACATACATAGTTGATGTGGACATTTAACTAATAAAATACCATGTCTGATACTGACACTGTAATTCTAAACAGGAAAAATGACCCCAGAACTATAAATTAAACACCCTATAAATATCCTGTAATACTGGTAAAATATATACCTTGTTATACCATATCTGTCTTTAACAGTTTGTGTTGCTCTCAAGTTCAATCCAGTATCAATTGTCAATGTTATCTTCTTAAGTAGATCTACAACCTTAAAGCAATAGTATTTTATTGTTAATACTATCTAATAAGAACAATCAGAAATATTATGACGTGAACACTATCTGATCAGGACAAAATGTAAAATAATGTGTGAACACTATTGGATGTGGACAATATTTATTAAAATGTGTGAACATTAGCTGATACGGACCATATATGTAACATTAAGTGTCATATCTAGGAAATGTGGACAACATGTAACATAATGTGTGAACACTAAGTAATGTGGACAATCAGTAAAGTGGGTGAACATATTCTGATGCGGACAATATTTAACATTATGTGGATAAGTGGATAATCAGTAAAGTGGGTGAACATATTCTGATCAGGACAATATTTAACATTTAACACCTTTAGAGGGTGCCCCACCAGGTGTTGCCCTGGAAACAATTGGAATCTTAGACTCCTCGTCTACAAAATGTGCACCCAAACCCCCCTCTTACTTAATTTCCTGCATCCATGCCTGAATAGTCTACTAATGATTCAATTATCAACCATTTTTTATAATAAACAGTCACTTTATTTGAAAACTTAATTTGGAAAATTCCACGAAATATCTAAGCTAAAGAATTTACCTCTTCATATACATCAGGTAGGTAGGCTCCTGGTACACATATAATCCATTCTTCTGATGTCACTCTTTCACTGATAAAAAGAGAATTAAAATATTGCATAAATTTGTTAAACAATATATAAACTGTTTATCAGCTCATATAATTTATGGGGGACCATCATGGTCGTGATTGTATGTTAGTTGGATTTACAACTACCTGTGCAATCAGTGCCTATCACCACTAAAGTTGTGAGTTCGAACCCTGTTCATGGCGAGGTGTACTTAATACAACATTATGTGATGAAGTTTGTCAGTGACTTGCAACAGGTTGGTGGTTTTCTCCTGGTACTCCGGTTTCCTCCACCAATACAACTGACAGCCTCGATATAACTAAAATATTGTTGCAAGCCGCATTTAACACCATAAACATAAACCTATACTATATAATTTATGATATCCCTTTTCAATTTCCTTTATTTCCATCAGATCATATGTTCTGTGACAATGAATTATATCATTTTTATTCTCACTAAATAATGCAGCTATTTACCAAATTTAAATAAAAAATTATTTCTATTGGTGGTAAATGGGATTGATCGTTTTGTGTAGAGAAATCTAGTAATTGTGAGCTACTTAAAAACTATTACCTATGAAAACAAAACTGGAACTTTTTCCTTTTTTTCCCTTTTTATGGTATTTAATGCCACTTTCAACAATATTTCAGTTATATCATAGTGGTCAGTTTTATTAGTGGAGGAAACCAGAGGAAACCACAGACCTGCCACAAGTCTGGAATTGATATTATATTTGATGAAACAATTTAATTAAAAGAAGGTCAGTCAAGGCAGGATAACCTTATTTTAGCATATTCCAACAGCTCTAGTAATCCTGTTTAAAATGTGTTGGCAATAATTTAAGAAAAAAAGAAAATTCAAGGGACATAATACCTAAACATTATAATAGACAGGTTGTTTAATTTGACATTCCTAACAACATTGTACTACAATTTGCCTTTCTTTATTTTAAGTATGATAATCATTTAAGAAATAAAAACAAATGCTATTAAAAAAAATTCAAAATTGACAAACTCTTTATGAAACCTACATACCAAAATTAATGGACATTTTAAATATTACTGTTTTTTCATTTTTTTTTTTTATTTTAATTTTTATTTTCCTATTTTTTTGGGGGTGTTTTCTTTCTTTTTTTCTTTTTTTGGGGGGAGGGGTATTTTTTTTCAATTTGTTTTTGTTGCTATTTTTTTCTTTCTTTTTTTTTTGTTCTGTTCACATTTGAGACATTAAATGGCAGATTAGTGAAAATTTGTAAAAAAAAAAAAAAAAAAAAAAAATAAGCATCCGAATTAAAAATTATACAGTAGGATCAACAGAAAATATAACTTACTTATTATATCTATCAATGAACCCCTGTCTAGCCTTCAGTCTCAAATATAACTTACTTATTATATCTATCAATGAACCCCTGTCTAGCCTTCAGTCTCAAATATAACTTACTTATTATATCTATCAATGAACCCCTGTCTAGCCTTCAGTCTCAAATATAACTTACTTATTATATCTATCAATGAACTCCTGTCTAGCCTTCAGTCTCAAATATAACTTACTTATTATATCTATCAATGAACCCCTGTCTAGCCTTCAGTCTCAAATATAACTTACTTATTATATCTATCAATGAACCCCTGTCTAGCCTTCAGTCTCAATGCTTCTCCAGTTTTAATAAGTACTGGATTTACAATTCCTTGAACTTCCTGAAATCATCAATTTTAAACAAAATTAGTTTTTTATGCACAATTTACAATGAGACTTATACAAACAGGTCCATTTAAGCATAGTTTTCAGTCAGCTTACGGGAAACTTATTACAGCCTAAAACTTCAAATTTACTGTAATTGCATCCAAACTGAAACTGGCCACCCTATTGTATCAGCTAAAATGTTTCATTAATGGTCAATTTAGAAAGGTTTAATAATAAACATAAATAAATAAGATAAATTACTGATATATATACTATGGTTGGTTTGTTTTTCAAGAATGGATTTCTTAAAGCAATATCACGTCAAGGGCGAAGCCTGAGATGTGAGATCAAAGAGAGGGTTTGGGTTTATGGTGTTTAATGCCACTTTCAACAATATTTCAGTTATATCGTGGCGGTCAGTTTTATTGGTGGAGGAAACTGGAGTACCCAGAGAAAACCACTGACCTGTTGCAAGTCACTGACAAACTTAATCACATAATGTTGTATCGAGTACACCTCGCCATGAATGGGGTTCGAACTCACAACTTTAGTGGTGATAGGCACTGATTGCACAGGTAGTTGTAAAGCCAACTAACATACGATCACGACCATGACGGCCCCAAGATCAATACATTGTAATGACAAGTACGACTACTGTACAAATAATTAATCCTTTATTCTAACATGACGTCCTTCATTGACTATATAAATAATACCATGATAAAACACTCAATATATTTTAATTCGCACATGCATATTGACAAACAAATTATAAACATCATTCCTAAGTAAATTCATTTGACTGTGGTGCATACAAACATAAACATTTTCAAATTGTTTCTTGACGTATAACTTTTCCGAAAAAAATACTTAAGACAACCTTTATTGACTTTGACGTTTGTAGTTTGTCCTGTGACGTAGTTTACAAGGAACTCTGGTGACATTGAAACAAGCTTTCTGATTTATTTAACGATTTTGTGAGCATTTTACTTGTTTAAGTAGCTAAATTCAAAATTCCATAAAACTGAAAAATATCAGTAATTTAATTGCATCTCCATCATAGGCGTCTAGTTATCCATGTAGGAAAAACAACTGTAAACATGAAGGTTTGTGGATTTTGTTATTACTTACATTTCTATTACTGATTTCCACTTCAAAATATAAGTTAAATTTTTCCTACTAGAATCAAAATAATTCACGGAAGCCATAGTTTGTATAATGTTTTAACATAGGTAACATTATTTTCGTTCCATTTTATCCCTCACACTCGCTCGGGATAAAATATTTATGAAAATAATGTTACCCATGTTAAAACTGGATACAAACTATGGCTTCCATGAATTATTTCTTAAATATTTCACTTCCAAATTCTATTTTAAGTAAATAACTTACAACTTCTGGTCTTGGAATGTATGTACGTGGACCATTTAACTGCCACTCTTCTCCTGCTAGATGTGGTCCTGCTTCATCTTCACAATCTAAGACAGCTTTCACTTTAATTCCATGATTGACAGGTACGACAGGTAACTTCTGTATGGCCTTCTGATAGTCTCCATGGCCACCTCTGAGGACGTCTGTAGCCCCTTCTAGAATCTCGCCAGGATACAAGGGAAAAGGTTCCTAAACAATATAGTATACAATATGACTAATGAGTAAGTATGGCTATAAGTTTTGTAACTCGTCACCTTGTTGATGTAATGGTTAGGATGCTTGTCTTGAATGAGATAGATCATGGGTTCAAGCCCTGGTTAGGTCAAATAAAAGACTATCAAATTGACATTTGCTGGTTTTCTGCTAAGTATGCAACATTAAGGAATAAGAGCAAAAACTGACTGGTACGGAGTCAGGATAATGTGCATGAGTGGAGTGATATGTCTACATGTGAACTGTTTATTCAATGAACTAGCACTATAAAAATCGGTGTAGTACAAAACAGACATAATCATCATCATCTCATGAAAAATGAAACTTGTTCATGTCAGGTTATAGCTTAGAAATTGCTTATTTGGTGTTGCACAATGTATTTCTTCAAAATTACACAAGAAGTGGTGTGGATGCATGTACATGGATATAGATAAAATATGTTTCACCGTTCAGTTTGTTTAAGCTGTCTAGGCTTTCCTCCTACAATACATCTTGTAGTCTTGATAAGGCTGAAAAATTGCTGTGAACGACAATAAATACTATAAGAAGAATCACACAAATTATTACATTACCTTATTAAAATGAATAGCCTTTTCCCCGTACTTTACTTCACATGCTAGACCAGGAACGTAATTGCTGAAATATAATTTATTTTTTTATCTATACATGTATATATTAAGTTATTCAATAAGTCAGTCATTCCCAAGGTCTGTCGTACATGTAGCAATGTCCAGTAAAAATTTGTTTGGTCCAGTAAAAGGTTATTCATTACTGGACAGTGGACATTGATGCTGGGTCCAGTAATTCATACTCCTTTACTGGACTGAAGGCCCATTCAATTTCAATTTACCTTGAGAAACACTGAAAAGTATAGCCGAATCTTGTTATCTTTACAAGGTCCATTGGTTTTACATTGTTATTTTCTAGGATTATGGACCTAGTGGAACAACAATCATTGATCACCCCTTCAGGGTCCATTAGTCTAAAAGTCAACTCAAAATAGTGGTTTTGGGACCAAAGATCACTTACCTTGCAGGAGTATGGACTTGGTTGATACTGGTCCGATTTCCAAGAGTCCATATTTTGGACAAACGCTCACACATATTACAGGATTATGGGCTGCCCAACACAAGAATGGCTTGGGATTTTATACGACAAGAAGGAATAATTAATCATCCAAATAGTGGTCCACAAACTAGTGGATCCAAGATTACACAACACATTTATTATAGCGTTACAGACCACACAGAAATGGTCCAGTTTAACCATAATAATTGGTAATTGTCCTGCTAAAAGTACTCATATGTCTGCAAACCTATGTTCTGAGGAGTAGTATCGGTACTCAAGAGTTAAAAACCATGTTCTTCACAGGATTATTGACCTGATGGAAACAATAATCATTGGTAATCATTGGTAATGCTCCTGCCACATGGTCAAAGGACTCACATGTCTCTGAATCTGTGGTTTATCAACTCATAGACATAATTTATTGATCACATACCGGTACCTTACAGGATTATGGACCACACAGAAATGGCCTGGTGGAATAACAATCATTGGTAATGGTCCAGCCACATAGTCAAAGAACTACCTGTAATATGTCTCTAAAACTAGGATTTATCAATTAGTAGACAATAAATCACATACCTTACAGGATTATGGACGACACAGAAATGGCCTGGTGGCACAACAATCATAGGCAATGGTCCAGCCACCAAGGATTCATTGGTCTTTAAAACAATAGTCTGTGGACCTATCTCTATCCTTGTAATATTGGATGTCTATATAAATATAAAGTAAATAAGAGTAAAATTAAATTCTTCTGTTTACTCAAACTTTCTTGTTCTGTATATCTCCTCTTCCAATGCTCATAGTCAAAATAACATTCATCAACGTTCAAATGTTTTTTGGTGAATTTTCAGCATTTTCTGTAAAACAAATATGATAAATTTCATGACTATAACTGGAGACCTTTGGAAGACCATAATTTAAAAGCAGAAATGGAATGATCAGTTCAGACCATTTAAACTTTAAACAATCAGTCATGGTTGAGAATGTGATATGGCACAATTCCACCCAAAGGTTCACAAAATTAAGTCAGAAACGAGGCTTGTCAAGTTTTTGATGAAAGTAATGTGGACCAGAGAGTGGAAATTGTTTGTTTTTGCAACATTTTCACACTGCCGTCAAAACACAGACATCGACGATTAGACGCCGCGAAATAAAGAAATGGGATATTAACCTTTATTTGTACATTTGTATGTTCTTGATATTTGTATATAAAACTGTCATTTTTGATAATATGAATGATTCATAACAAATAATTATTTTCTTTTTCAGGTGTGCATTAGCTGTCACCATATTTTCGTTCTTTAATTCTGATATTTGCTTTTGTTTTAATCTATTATGTTAAGAAAACAATGTACAAACGTTTAGTATTATGTGATCATTACCATTTATAAGCTTGTATTGTATTATTTTTTAATTAAAATAAACTTGATCTTTTGAATGAAAGCTTGGTATCCCGAGTTAATTTGTGGCTTCTGAACTGGTGTAGTTGAGTTGATTTGTGGCTTCAAAGTGGGTGATAGCTAATTGTAATCAAAGCCAATTAAGATCAATCAAAAACTATTCAGACAGATACCTGTTCTATAGCATGTGTGTCTAATTATTTGCCCAATCATGCTTTTTCCTCAATATTCTATTGAATACATGTCTGATTACTTGGCCAATCATTTTTTTACTCCATGGTCCAACAAGAAGCCCTTTCGTCATAATATATAGTTTACCTTCTTTTCGGCTATCACACACTACGTTCCAAAATGTTGTTACACACGTTGCTCAAGAAAGATCCAACACACTTTCTAATATTGTATGATAATAATTGCAATAATTCAGATTATTTATTTAAAGTATTTTTATAGACCGCAATTCCCGCATAATTAATTTTCTCCCTCCCCTTTTTGTATTTACAATGTAAGTATCTCGAGTATACAAAATGTATACGTCACATCGGAAACTCGCATAAAAACTACACAAATCACACAGTTTGTAGCAGTTTTTTTTTACAAATCTAAGCTGTCGTACATTGGAAAAGAAGGTTCATCAATGTCTCAAAATTGTTTTTACAATTCATGTTTGTACTAACACAAATAATCATATCTCAAAATTGAAGATTATATCTTTTCATGTTCGTAACAGTCAATCAAATACAATGTGCACAATTTGGGTACCGTAATCTGACGTTGCATGTTTAACTCACTGAAATTGAAATATACAGTACGAAATAGTAAAAAAACAAAACTAAACAAACAAAAAACACATGAAGTACAGTTACATGTACGTGTATACACGTATGATTTTCGCCGCAGTGTTGTCACCGACAATTAAAATATTTCACCAACATTTAGGCCCTAATTTGTATATTTTCGCGGTGAAAGTTTCACTGTGATTTCACCGACATTTTACGGAGATTTTATGACATATAACCGCCATTTCACCACGAAAAAACACCGACCAAGGTGATTTCGTGCTAAAAACCTCTGTGCGTAGTACTGCGTACTGTACATGACATAATAAGTTTTTCGAGGAATTATTTTGCAAAAAAAAAAATCTGTCTTAAGGTGGTCAATCTCCCTATTAAATTTACTAAATCTCTCTCTGTCATTTTCAAAAGATCACATATGCATGTACAGGTATATTCCTATCATGCATGTACAATCATGTCACATGTGACAAAATGCAATTTCATTGATATTGACCAAGATCTATAAATAAATACAGACGCGTTTGAAAATTTATTTGAAGCTTTCAATTTACACTTGCATTGTGATTAAGTTACACAGACCAAAAATATTTCCCTGTTGGCATGGAAATTGCAAAACTAGCTAATTTGTAAAATAAACAAATCGAACAGTGTCAGTGTACAGTAATTTAGAATTTGGCGTTTGCAAATTCAAATGAAAAGACATGTGCCTTCCCCTTTTACAATCTACTTACATAGTCTAAAATATGAACAAATTGGTGCGGCTTTAAGCCAAGGACTTTGGCATTAGACATCGTAGATTCTAATAGTGCTGAACAAACAAATATTTTCCTGTTTCGGTTTGTTTTTTCGAAACGGGGTTGTCTAACTTAGCATTTAACGTAAAGTGTTCATTTTTGCAAGGTGAAAGGCACACGCCTGTAGTTTGTGACGTAAAGTGTTCATTTATGAACTCCCCTATTTATCACATAATATTAGAAAAGTTGTCTATTTTTGAAGAGACTTATGTGTTTCTGTCATGAATAACACGAGGAAGGAGAAATTTTACATTTGCAGTTTATGCTAGAGTATTGAATTTTAATGTAAAAATGTGTAGATTTGTGGAAAACGTGTTAGAAATGCTGGTCGAAGTTCTAGTCTATATGGTACCGTGCATTTGCGTGATATTTCAACCAATTTTTACCGTTATTTTCAATGAACTACAACGGTACCATCTGGTCCCGATATTTTTCTAGTTTTTTATATAACCAATAAAAATTTTAACAATTTGCTACAACACTTTAAAGGGATATTGTCTACTAAAATCGTAATTTTTTCATACCCAAAATCATTGTCGTTTTCCGTACTGACCTTCATAAAATGAAGATTAACACCGAGTTATGCTGCAAAAGATACGATTTTTTGACAAAAAAGACCCAAAACTATCGTTATCAGAATTATTGTCCTGGATGATAATATTCAGATCTATTCATATGGCCTTCTATGTGAACCCGTCTTGAGCATGCGCACTGTTTAGAAACAATAAACAACATGTGGTTCTTGGGCAAAAGAGAAAGTGTCAACGCGTGGAAGAAAGCGGACTTTGACGGATTCAGAGAGAAAGATGAATAGAAGTGAAGTATCTTCCAAATGGAACAAATGCAGGATATATGTAGGGGATCAGTTGGACCGTTGGAACGAACTCAAGGAAGTGCTACGCGTCCAAACTCGCGCTGAATTTGCAAATATTTTGCTTGATAGGTAAGCCTAACATGTTTTTTCCTTCTTTTCTCAATCGTTTTTCATATTTTATGAATTTATGATGATGCCTATGATCATTTTCGGTAGATATTATTCAATATATGTAATCTTGCACCTGGCAACAGCAAATTATTGTCAATGAATAGCATAAAACGGCCGTATTTGTGAGGTAAACAAACACGAATTTTAACATCCATGCTGCAGCATCCGGGCTACTGGCATAAAAATAGATAAAAATAGATTTGGCCTCGCTCAGGTCAGTGAATAATTAATTAGCTTCCAGTAACGATGGTCAGCTTTTTTATATCGAAAAAACAACGTTTCGTAGCGTATTCGCCAATAATTCGGTGTTTAATCTTCATTTTATATAGTATGGAAAACGACAATAATTTTGGGTATGAAAAAATTACGATTGTGGTAGACAATATCCCTTTAAGACATATGGAAACAATTGGCTATATCAGAGACCTAAGAGTAATAAAACACAACAGAGACTTATAAAGCAATTTATGTTTATTACTAGTATTATTTATATCTGAAGTTTTTCATTAATTCATCAACAAATATAAATCATGATTAGCAAAAACCAACTCGGAGATCCCAAGTCCAAATGTGGACTAAGTGAGTAACCAGATTTAAGTCGCAGACTTCCAGAGGAAGATTGAGACTTTTGCTGTCACCATACTCAACATACCGCCAAATTTGACCAACAATATCCCTCATTGATACGACCTTATAACCCAGCCTTGATTTCAATAGATAAAGTTTTTAAATATTTGACAATATAGGGGTTTTAGAGATGTTTAAACAAAATGTATTGTGTCGTGGTATTTAGTGCTTAGCTGTTTTACGTAATCAACTTTTGGAACTCTTTCATTGTCTTGATTACGTGCGTGTATGAATACACAAGTGAATCTATTCTTAGATTACAACTATTGTTTATAATTAACTACAGAAATAAATTGGTTACTATTTCGTAATATATAATATAACTTCAACCATTGACTTATAATACATACGTACACATTTATCTATCACCACTAACGTTGTGAGTTCGAATCCCGCTTGTGGCGAGGTGTACTCGATACAACAGTATGTGATAAAGTTTGTCAGTGACTTGCGGTAGGTCGGTGGTTTTCTCTGGATACTCCAGTTTCCTCCACCAATTAAACTGACCGCAACGATATAACTGAAATATGGCTGAAAGTGACGTTAAGCGCCATAATTCTGTAGCAGCGGAAGATTATCTATGACATCTGGGAGGACAAATTACTAACAAAGCAGTCAATACACTAAGATTTCTACCAATATCTACTTTTTATTGACGATGTTTAACACCCCATAAAATACGATTTCTTTCGATAAAAAGAACTTCTTAAAAAAATTTCCGACTGTGCAAAATCAAGTCTGTGACTAATTAGACAATGCCAGGTTAAACGTTAAAATTTGAAAGGGTCGTTGAGAGGACATATGAAAAGGGCAAAACGGGTCACTACAGTGTTATCTCTTATGCTTCCTTATACCACCAACCGACGGAGAACAACTATTGACCGTTTATCAAGCGCTACTCAACTGAACATGATATCAGTCCTTTCTCTCGTATTACTTTAAAATTATCACACAATGTACCGAGGTGAACAATAAAGGAGAACATCATAACAATTTCTATTTTAAATACCTAGTGCAAAAGAAAATCGTAGATATTATTTATCCCATTGAAATATAAATACCATGCCAATTAAATTTGCGATTAGACAGTAATAATTGTTCAATAATTACAATTAACAGTATAAATGTATATTGATGTAACAACATCACCTTTTGGGTCATGCCAGGTAACATTTCATGCATTTTTTACCATCCAATCGTATGAAGACAGTTAAACATATCGCCGACCATTCCGAAAACAGCTGATTGGGAGATTGATATGAACCCTGACATGACCTCAAACGGGAATTTGTTAGATGTTAGTGTCAATCGGCAAACCTCGGGTGAGTCCGCTTCGCTTCCTCAATATGATGAAGGTACGGAATCAGCCGAAGTTGCGACCAGTTATGTTAGTGTATCGCAAAAAAATTTATTATAAAACAAAATCAAATACAACAAACAAATACGTTTTAAATAGATTACCCAGCAGTGACGTAGCTACGTCGTTAGGCTCAAGTAGGCACGTGCCTATGCATAAATTTGACCATCTTTTTTTTTATAAATCAACGCTCCACTTTCCTACTGGTATACGCATGTAGATATTATTCCATGATTAAATCTATAATGTACATATAATAAAAATGTACAGAGCGAATTATCCTGTAGACAACCCATCTGACTACTGGAAAATATCCCTATGCCTTGTCTTCTTGGATCATTTACTGGAAGAGATATTAAAGCGAGTAGTAAGCAACGAGGAGCGTTAGTTTTGGGGGAGGGGGAATTTTACAACAACCCTGCAAGTCTTCAGAAAAACCTTACACCTGAAATAGTTGATAGATTGTTCAATACCTATCAGAGAGATTTACCAAGGAAATTAGATTATATGGATGAGGTTGAGCGCTGGAAAATCAGGCGGGCTCTCGTAGATGAAAAGCTAGAGAGACTACTCGACACTCTGCATGCAACAAACCGTGACTTATACCCGGATATATTCTAATACACACTGACAATGACGGTGTCATCGGCAACAAGCGAGAGATCTTTCAGTGCAATAAGACACGTGAAATTCTACTTAAGGTCGACTATTGGCGATGAACGACTGTCCAACTTATCACTTATACACATACACAGACATGTGCATGTCGACTTGAATGTGATTATTGATGACTTTTCATAAATTTATGGAAGTGAAAACTGAATAATTCATGATGAATAAAAATTCTGTTATTCCTTTCGGCATTAAAGTTTCGAAGGGTATAAAGTAACGTGATCATCCGTCCGTCCGCGAGAGGTATGTCTTGGTAGTCAAGGACATTAAAGTTCTACCTCAGTCCGTAGTGGCATTGTCAAAAAGGGAGAAAATAATATGAATTTCATGTTGTTAAAAGCACTTCAAAAATGATCAAAAACGTCATCCTTTCTGTTGTATAACCCTTGAGCTTCCAGGGGCTTTGCACCATGGATCCCATTGATCGATCCCAGTCCGCTCGCAGAAACAGCTTGTGCCTATACTTCTCCATTATTCTGGCTAAGCCCCTGCGCAGTGTCGCTGAATGGACACAAATAACCACACTGTCGCAAGTTCAAAAATCTTAACGAGAAATCGTAGAAACAGCTAGAGGCAAAATCAATAGCAGGGGCGGATCCCGTATTTCAAGTTAGGGGGGGGGGCGCATTTAAAAAAATTGTTTTGGGTATTTCGTATGAATAATCACGATTTTACGCCAAAAATCATATGTTTTCAAATTTTATGGGGGTGGGGGGGTGGGGGGGGGGGGCGCCTCCTGGATCCGCCCCTGACCTAGAGTATTTACAAACCAATGATGACGACAAATCAGGCGTCCATTTATCTGCCATTTTGCGATTTGACTTTTTTTTACCACTAGTGGTTTGCAGTCACATTTTGCACACTGTTGTTCCCATTACAGTAACGTTGCAGAGCAGCACCTCCTGAGATTTAATAGATGTGTGTGAGTGAATGTCAAACATTGATTTGACATTTTGAGACTGAGAGAAATGAAATCAATTAGTTTACAACACTTTATATGATGAAGCTATAGATTTAGCGGAGCAATGTTGTGTTGTCTCGTCCAACCGGTAGACAACGAAATCGTGCCAATTCACAGGTAGCAGACAACAAGGATTACTGACGGATTATACTGTATTACTAGTTCCTAGATCACTTGTTAAACTAGATAAGGGACTGCTAGGTGAACAACGATGTCTAGCACAGTTATTGATACCGATTAATTTAAACAAACTAAAACAGGAGAATGAATTGCATATTTATGATGCTTATAGCCATAGGGCAGATGGAAAGCAAAGTGGGAATTCCATCTTTGTAAGACATTGGAACTTGTAAACAAAAACTTGTGTCTGAATATCTATTGTATATATTTTGAAAAGTTTGCTTACAATGCCACCCTCTACAGCAACATCAGAAATATCATTTAGTGTTTTGAAACGTGCAAAGACATATTTACGCGCCACAATGGGGCAGGAATGACTATGAGCCTGGTCATTGCCACATATTCACATAGACATTCAGCTCCCATTGCATGCATTCGTAGACAAGTTTAATAATACCAGGCAAAAAAAAACTTTTGCTTGATTGTACATGTATGTAAACATCAATTACATTATTAACATGATTAAAGAATATTAAACGTAGTTTAAAAAAGACTTTCCTATTTTCTATATATCAAACTTTCCAAATTTCTCCCTGTACCCCTATACCTTGGAGGGAAAACCTCAAACCCGCAGTGCGTGCACTTTTAATAACTCCTTCCTACGCCACTGGCGTGTAATTCATCAATTTGTATCTGGTTATGAATGATACTGATGTTGAAAGAACTTCAGTATCAGGATTTAAGTTTACTAAATGCTTTGATCTGAAAAAGATTTGTTTTTCTTATAGTTGTAAAATTGACTGAAGAAATAATGTTTAATTAGCGTGAGAAAATAGTTGATGTCTGGTACCTCGGAACTGATCAGAATGGAATAATCTTTGAACTACTGACGGCGAATCCATATTTGAATCAGTGAACACACCCAACGTGTATTCACAATGTGTAGGAATATTTTACTACAGGTCACGAGTTAACCATTCATGAAAAATTTGTTTGTTGAACTGCTTAATTAACGTTGTATAACATATGCTTTGCGAATTTTAGGGGGGGGGGGGGACGCACGCCCCGCACGCCCCCTCTAAATCCGCCTCTGAATACCCCCAGCGACACATATACATGACCACTCACTTTCCTGCCTTTGCACAGTGAAAAGAGTCGGTGTTAAACTATTTTTATTGACCCAAACATTATGAAAGACATTCGGGTACGTCTTGAATATTACGTTGTCGCAGTCCAGAGCCACGTTGTGTGTTTGGAGTTATCTCCCTTCTTACATAAGATCGCATTTTTTTCAGTCAGATAACTCAATATTAACAAACCTCGGATAAATCCAGTCCTCTCCCTCATGACCTTTTGCAGTAGATGGGAGTACGGTATCAGGTGAAGTTGCGACGAGCGATATGACCCGTCAGGGTCTTACTACATTGACGCATGCAAAAAATACTTGCGTACAAATCATCTGCACAACAAACAAATGTTAACTTTTCATTTGAGGTTTTTTGCTTTAAAATAAAACTTAAGTCATCGACATATTTGTTTGAAATTAGGTTTTAATATTACTTCAATTATCCGAACCAATATTGACAGTGTACAGACGAAACATCGAGGGGAGTAGCTAAAACGCAGGGGGCGTTTCTATAACGCAGGAACGGGTATTTTCGGGATCATCCCGACGGCTCCATACTACTAATTATTTTACAAGTCAAATACAATGTATATCCAATTAATGGTTTAACAGATCGTGTTGCTAATGTACGTAACATATTTGGCGTCGCAACACGTGTGCATGTTGTGTTGTGTTGAATTCATATATGGAAATAAACGTGTCGATAAATAAAGTTACAGAAAGCGACATACATTGTAACTGTCCAATAGAAATAGACATATTTCTCGGATGATCAGGAGTCCTATAAAGGAAGTGTTAGCGACCCTCTATTTTCATTAGTCAGTAACGCTGCCGCTTTGTCTCCTCATATATCAACAATCACAGATATCGCAAAACTGCAAATTAAGAATGTTGTGACGCTTATGATGTAACAACAGTAGCATGGACTAAATGATACTTGACCACAACATTGATAATTTGGAGCGGCCGGGTAGTCGCGAAAATATCAACCGTTACTTGTACTTGAAACTTATACATGCATACACAATATTAATTCGCATGGAATATTATGATTGTTAATGACTGTTTTGCTTATAAAAAACAAAAGAATATTGAAAGTGTCCATTTTTTCAAGAGCTCACAGGGACAGTATGCTCATTCCAATGACAGATCCACGATTTTGTTAAGTTTGTCCTAAAAGAAACATAACAACACACTACGGAGTCACTGTAATTGTTCTGGACATCGATAACCTTAATATCACACACTCGAAACTTTGGTGTAAGGGTGATATCAAACACGTCAAGAAACACACAAATTAATGAATTATAGACTTATAAATGTTTGGTCGAGAGCTTTCAGGGGTATAGGGCTATTTTCCCAGAACCTTAATTCAGCGCCCCACACACCGTTCGCCTTTAATTACTTTGTGCGTACACTTCATTTAACCCTTCCTATGCCCCTGCCCATGAATGTGTTCAAGATTTATTAAAATTTTCTAGGATACGGAGAAGAAATTTTGAATATCTTGTGATACGGTGGTGGAATAGGAAAAGTCTAAAATGTACTGGGATGATCATAGCTATGGGTGGACATTTTTAGATTGATACAGGAAAGAGGGGGTATAATGGATATGGTCGGAAAACTTTGCTCCTCAACAGGCCACCAACAGTCTCCTTTTAAGGATTGCAATGCTCATTAGACATAAAGTGACAGCAATGTTTTCATAATTTGTGAGAGTTGGATCGTGTTTACAACATTTCCCTCCAATTCTTTGACAAAGATGATAAAAAAAACTTTGATAGTGACAACAGACACTTTGTCCAAGTTTTATTTGCCAAATTTTTTATGGAAAACTTTGATAGTGACAACGGGCCTTTACAGTATGCGACAACGGATAACTCATCTTTAATACCATATTATAATACACAAAGTGAATTAAAAGTACTTACATTTGACGAAATAACGTATTATTAATCTAATAACTAACAACACGTGCTATAGTCTGTTTGACCAGCCTAAAACAGGACTAAAAAATTAATTAAAAATCAACAGTTCAACTTATTGATTTTTTTTCTTCATACATTTACTCATATATCATCTACCTACTCTGACAAATAATTTCAGAATTTTGACACTGTTTTCCAAAAAGTTGCCCATTAGGTCTCTATGTTAAATATTTGTACCAAATGTGGATATGTGCAGAGGGAGTTAGTATGCTTGTTGTTACCAACTTCCAGTGTAAACAATAACAACAACACATGTGATTTTATTTACATTTCACTGTCATGTGATTACCTAATTTGAATGTCACCAGAACCCAAGCATGCATGAGATGTTCATTTCACCCAAAGTTAAACTTTTTACATTTTATTGGAAATTATTTTAGAAATTTAAAAGTAAAAAGTATAAATGCAAGCCTTTGAATTTTAAATCTTTTTTTTTAAATTCTAAATAAAATCACTTTTGTTTTGGTGTTTTCTAAAGCCCAGTATTTGAACTCAAAGAACATGGCTATAAAGTAAGCCTATGTGTATTGACCAGATATACCATGTAAATAGCCCATGCTTTGCATGCTTTGTGTATACTTTTAGAAAATGAAAACAAGTTTTATGTATGTTATTTAAAGGGATATTGTCTACCAGCTGCGTAATTTTTTCATACCCAAAATTATTGACGATTTCCGTACTGACCTTCATAAAATGAAGATTAAACACCGAATTATTGATGAATACGCTCCGAAACGTTGTTTTTTCGACTAAAAAAGCTGACCATCGTTACCGGAAGCTAATTAATTATGCACTGACCTGGGCGAGGACAACTCTATTTATTTATCTATTTTTATGTCAGTAGCCCGGATGCTGCAGCATGGATATTGAGGTAAGTTTCTATAAAAGTTGAGGAAAAAAGCTATTTGCGAACCGATTGTATCTAAAAGACGTAGAATAAATAATTTCTGTATCAGGAATAGATTTTCTTCGATGAAAACTACATGCCTTAACAGATTCAGCCGATATTTCCACGATAACCATTGAAAACATGCCAGGAGGCACCCTATGGGGACAAGCTCAACTACGTATTTTCGATCGGAAATTTTTGCCGGCGTTAAAAATAACTAAATTAGATTTTTTCTTCTTATAAGTTATGAAGTTGTTCCCCGAGATTTTGATACACGTGTTAAATAAATTTATTTTAGCCAGTTTACCGACAATATGAAACAGACATACATGTAGAACACAGTGAAATACATGTCTGATGAAAACGAATGACGTAGCTAGTGTTGTTTTATTTGATAATTGACTGGAATGTTTCAGAGAAATTTGGGCTGGATTAGAAACAAAAGAGACCTTACTTCTAGTTCCACAAGACAGTTGCTGCAAAATAATATGGGACTGACCATTTACCTTGAAGGGGGCTATGTCACGTTTTTTCGCCGTAGAAATGTTTTTTTCAGACGCCACAGAAATCATATTTTCTTATTTTCCGGCGAAGTGCCAATCTAATTAAAACTAGGTGAACTGTGATCTAATGCTCACTTATGATACCCCTGCCACTTCCCATGATATGGGGTACCTATATGAAGCTTGTGACCAAATACCAGATTTCTGCCATCAATAGTTGTTGAGAAAAATGTGCATATATGTTCAATGTGGATAAAAACCAACTAAGTCGGCAAACAGGAAGTAGGAATCTGATGGTTCCAAAAACGCTTCCCACGATATGGCATACTTATGTGAAGCTTGTGACCAAATATCAGATTTCTGCCATCAATAGTTGCTGAGAAAAATGTGACGAAAAATATTTTGGAAGGACGGACAGAGGTAAAACAGTATACCCCCTCCCCCTTCGGGGACCGGGGGTATAATTTGATCTAAAATAGGGAGCAAGCGCGTAGATCTAATTTTAATTAAATTGGCGAAGTGCTGGAATAATTTTTTTTCTTCAAAATTTTGTATATGATTATACTGTGAAAATGGCAAGTATATGATTATACTGTGAAAATGTCAAGTCAGAATATATTTTTTTCTCCTGTCCAGCCAAATTGTTTTCTTCAAGATTCAGAATCAAAATAATTTTTAGGAAAACTAGAGGCTCTGGTGAGCCTGTATCGCTCACCTGACATAAATAAGTCCTCTTAAGAATGTCTGCATGCTGAATACATCTAAGTTACTATTCAAATCCCATACTGCCATAGGGTTATATGTTAAAACTATGTCTGCTCATGGCAGCCATCTTGGATGGAGGTCGTGGTCACCGGACACAATTTTGAAAGTATACTACCCAAGGACCATCCATGCCATGTTTGCTTTAAATTGGCTGACTGGTTTCAGAAGAGAAGACTTTTAAACAATTTTCCCATAGGGTCCTATGTTAAAACTATGTCTGCTGACGGCGGCTATTTTGAACCGAGATCGGGATCACTGAACACAATTTTGGAAGTTGACCACCTAAGGACCATCGATGACATGTTTGCTATATTGGCTTACTAGTTTCAGAGGAGAAGATTTTAAAATATTTTTTCCCATAGGGTCCTATGTTAAAACTACAGTATGTCTGCTGAAGGTGGCCATCTTGGATGGAGGTCAGGGTCACTGGACACAATTTTGAAAATTGACCACGTAAGGACCATCCATGCCATGTTTGCTTTAAATTGGCTCACTGGTTTCAGAGAAGAAGATTTTTAAATATATTTCCCATAGGGTCCTATGTTAAAACTATGTTCGCTGATGGTTGCCATCTTGGATGGAGGTCGGGGTCACAGGACATAATATTGAAAGTTGACCACCTAAGGACCATTCATCCCATGTTTGCTTTAAACTGACTTACTGGTTTCAGAGGAGAAGACTTTTAAACATTTTTTCCATAGGGTCCAATGTTAAAATTAAGTCGAGTCATGGTGGTCATCTTGAATTTCCGATCAGCAAACGATTCACAAGTTTAGTACAGGACCACCCAATGATCATTCCTGCAAAGCCACAATTCAATTGGCTTAGTGGTTTCTAACAAGAAGATTTTTAAAATTTCGACCAATCAGAACACATTATAGGCCCTGGCAGCCATGTTGGATTTCCGATCAGCACCAAAAACAAAAATCTTGTATATGACCATCCAATGAACATTTCTGCCAAGTTTGGTTCAAATCTGTTTTGTGGTTTCAGAAACAAAGATGAAAATGTGAAATTCCCATAGGGTCCAATGTTAAACTAAGTCGAGTCATGGCGGCCATCTTGAATTTCCGATTGGCAAACGATTCACAAATTTGGTACAGGACCACCCAATGATCATTCCTGCAAAGTCACAATTCAATTGGCTTAGTGGTTTCTAACAAGAAGATTTTTTAAATTTCGACCAATCAGAACACATTATGGGCCCTGGCAGCCATGTTGGATTTCCGATCAGCGCCAAAAACAAAAATCTTGTATATGACCATCCAATGAACATTTCTGCCAAGTTTGATTCAAATCTGTTTTGTGGTTTCAGAAAAAAGATGAAAATGTGAAATTCCCATAGGGTCCAATGTTAAACTAAGTCGAGTCATGGCGGCCATCTTGAATTTCCGATCGGCAAACGATTCACAAGTTTAGTACAGGACCACCCAATGATCATTCCTGCAAAGTCACAATTCAATTGGCTTAGTGGTTTCTAACAAGAAGATTTTTAAAATTTCAACCAATCAGAACACATTATGGGCCCTGGCAGCCATGTTGGATTTCCGATCAGCGCCAAAAACAAAAATCTTGTATATGACCATCCAATGAACATTTCTGCCAAGTTTGATTCAAATCTGTTTTGTGGTTTCAGAAAAAAAGATGAAAATGTGAAATTCCCATAGGGTCCTATGTTAAACTAAGTCGAGTCATGGCGGCCATCTTGAATTTCCGATCGGCAAACGATTCACAAGTTTAGTACAGGACCACCCAATGATCATTCCTGCAAAGTCACAATTCAATTGGCTTTGTGGTTTCTAACAAGAAGATTTTTAAAATTTCGACCAATCAGAACACATTATGGGCCCTGGCAGCCATGTTGGATTTCCGATCAGCGCCAAAAACAAAAATCTTGTATATGACCATCCAATGAACATTTCTGCCAAGTTTGGTTCAAATCTGTTTTGTGGTTTCAGAAAAAAAGATGAAAATGTGAAATTCCCATAGGGTCCAATGTTAAACTAAGTCGAGTCATGGCGGCCATCTTGAATTTCCGATCAGCAAACGATTCACAATTTTAGTACAGGACCGCCCAATGATCATTCATGCAAAGTCACAATTCAATTGACTTAGTGGTTTCTGACAAGAAGATTTTTAAAATTTCAGCCAATGAGAACACATTATGGACCCTGGCAGCCATGTTGGATTTCAAATCAGCACCAAAAACACATATCTGGTAGAGGACCATCCAGTGAACATTTCTGGCAAGTTTGGCTGATTTCTGTTCAGCGGTTTCAGAGAAGAAGATTTAAATGTGAAAAGCTAACGGACGGACGACGGACGCTTACCCATGACAAAAGCTCACATGGCCTATGGCCAGGTGAGCTAAAAAACATAAAATTAAAATTGAATAGCTTGAGGGGTAAATTGATAAAAAAAAATTGCAAGACCAAAATGGTTCTCCCATATACCAACAAAAAACGAAATAAAACTGTGGTCATAAGAAAGTCCCACGAGAAAATCTTTCCTTCCAAAATAAGACTTTTTTTTATTTCTCTAAACTGAGATTGTGCAAACTATTTCACTTATAATGAATTATATTTCTTTTCTAAATAGAGCTCATTTTTCTAGACGAATGTATAACCATCTGTCTTTACTCTGTTTTTATTAAATCTCTTGTCTTTATTACAGGACTTTGATCGGATTGTCCTTGATGAGGTAGTGTTGGGGGTTGCTAGAATGTTTCGAGAGGAACTTGTAGTAATGCCCCATGATGAGGATTACAACAAATCCAATAGGTATGCAGCCTACCGCCAGTATACCATTTGGGCACATGGCCGACTTGGAGCTGGGGTCAGACGTGTGATCCCAAGCTGTTGTACTTGGAAAATTAGGGACAAGTATCCTGATCTATATGGACAATACAAGGGTTTCATTCCTAGACGATTTAATTAAAACTTGTTCATGAAATATTTTGTATTTTATCCCATATGTAATGTATTTCCAGTACCCAAGATATAAACTTGTTTGCATAAAGTTGTTGAAATTTGATAAAATTAAAAGCCTAATTATATCAAAGAAATAAATTTGCTTGAATAAAAAGAACTTTATAGGGTTTTCATTAAGCCATGTACAGTTTTAATTCTTGCATTAAAAATGAATTGATTCGATATTTTTTTTTAAATTGATAATAATAAACTGCATTGTCATTGATATCATTTTTGCACTCCCATTTCCCCTTTGCTGGCCTCTTAAAATTTATGTTTGTTTACCTCGCAAATACGGCCGTTTTATGCTACTCATTGACAATAATTTGCTGTTGCCAGGTGCAAAATTACATATATTGATTAATACCTACCGAAAATGATCATAGGCATCATCATAAATTCATAAAATATGAAAAACGATTGAGAAAAGAAGGCAACATGCTCGGCTTACCTATCAACAATAATCAAGCACTTCCTTGAGTTCGCTCCATCCAACGGCAACGGTCCAACTGATCCCCTACATATATCCTGCATTTGTTCCATTTGGAAGATACTTCACTTCTATTCCTCTTTATCTCTGAATCCGTCAAAGTCCGCTTTCTTCCACGCGTTGACAGTTTCTCTTTTGCCCAAGAACCACATGTTGTTTATTGTTTCTAAACAGTGCGCATGCTCAAGACGTGTTCGCATAGAAGGCCATATGAACAGATTTGAATATTGTCATCCGGACAATAATTCTGATAACGATAGTTTTGGGTCTTTTTCGTATCTTTTGCAACATAACTCGGTGTTAATCTTCATTTTATGAAGGTCAGTACGGAAATCGACAATAATTTTGGGTATGAAAAAATTACGCAGCTGGTAGACAATATCCATAAAATGAAGATTAAACACCGAATTATTGATGAATACGCTCCGAAACGTTGTTTTTTCGACTAAAAAAGCTGACCATCGTTACCGGAAGCTAATTAATTATGCACTGATCTGGGCGAGGCCAACTCTATTTATTTATCTATTTTTATGCCAGTAGCCCGGATGCTGCAGCATGGATATTCAGGTAAGTTTCTATAAAAGTTGAGGAAAAAAGCTATTTGCGAACCGATATTGTATCTAAAAGACGTAGAGATAAATAATTTCTGTATCAGGAATAGATCTGAAACATTTGAAAGAATGAAAACTACATGCCTTAACAGATTCAGTCGATATTTCCACGATAACTATTGAAAACATGCCAGGAGGCACCCCATGGGGGCAAATTGTTGAAGCAGCTACTAGAGTTATTTTCGATCGGACTTTTTTGCCGGCCTTAAAAATAACTAAATTAGTCTTTTTCCTCATATAAGTTATGAAGTTGTTCCCCGAGATGTTGATACACATGTTAAATTAATTTATTTTAGCAAGTTTTACCGACAATATGAAAACAGAGACATAGAACACAGTGAAATACATGTCTGATGAAAACGAATGACGTAGCCAGTGTTGTTTTATTTGTTGATTGACTGGAACGTTTTAGAGAAATTTGGGCTGGATTAGAAACGAAAGAGACCTTCTAATTCCACAAGACAGTTGCTGGAAAATATTAATGGCAAATTATATGGTACTGACTATTGACTTTGAAGGGGGCTATGGTTTTTTTCAGACGCGACAAAAATCATATTCTTTTACATTTGTATTTGCCGGAATGATTTTTTTTTTCTTCAAAATTTTGTATATGATTATACTGTGTCTGTGAAAATGGCAAGTATATGATTTTATTGTGAAAATGGCAAGTCGGAATATTTTTTTTCTCTCCTGTCCTGTTGCAAGACCAAAATGGTTCTCCCATAAACAAAAAAAAAAACAAAAAAAACGAAATAAAACTGGTCATCAGAAAATCTTACCTTCCAAAATCTAAAATAAGACTTTCTTTATTTCTCTAAACTGAATTAGTGCAAACTATTTCACTTATATAAATGAATTATTTAAAAACAAAATAGAGCTCATTTTTCTAGATGAATGTAAAATAAATTCTGAAAGTCCACAATTGTGTATATCTACATGTAATCAAAATTACATTTTTTCTTTATAGTATTCTGAAAGTTCTGTTTCAAAACACGATGGCAGTACATGTAGTGACAGTGATACACAGGCCCCAAGGGGTAGAGGAAGAGGCAGGGGGGAAAAAGAGAACCAGGGGGAGTACAAGGAGACCATCAAGAAGAGGGGCAAGAGGAGGAAGAGGTTCCAGGGGAGGAAGACAGACTTGGGCACCAAATAGGGCCGATATTGCTCTTCAGACGAGGCAAAGAAGAGATCAAGAACGTCAGGTATCAGATTGCTAAAAAAAATATAAAATAATACTTTCATAAGGCGAGGATGGTATCAGGAAACCACGCTTGTCAGTTGGATGGGACGATAAAAATCATAATTTTTTTCTGGTGCATATGATTATACTATATCAACACGACGGGTGCCACTAGTGGAGCAGGAACTGCTTACCCTTCCGGAGAACCTGAGTTCACCCCCGGTTTTTAGTGGGGTTCGAGATACTCGATCTTTAGTTTTATATATATGTTTTGTCGATTGTTGTTTGTCCTTTTGGGCATTGTATTGTCTGCTCTACTTCGATATACGGTTTCTGATTGCCCCTTTGGTATCTTCAAACTCTTCTTACCCCTAGCATGTTAAAGACCCCTTTATAGGGTTCGATAAGAGTAGGCTCAGTAGGGCCGCTATGAAGGTGGTACTCGCACCCGCCACCTGGAGAGGGGGTTTCATCCAAGCCTTGGCTTATCCCCCAATGCACTATAAATAAATGAGCTTAAACTAAACACTGCATTGAAAACCTCATTGATTTTAATCAAAATTAAGTTTTTAATTTGTTTTTTTATGTAATGCATTTTTTTTTGTACTTGAACTGTAAAGCACTCCCATTGATTTCATATTAATCATTAAAATGATTTATTTATTTAAGGAGAGAATATCAAGACTAACCGAAGACCAGCTCAGGACCATTGTGAACGAGATGGTAGTTAGGCATCCTGGGTACGTCTTTGACATCCTTGATAGTCAGAATACGACACCAAGTGGAGGACATCATCCACCAGAAGGCAGTACATCACCAGAGTGGTGTACCTGCTCCTACTGCAGGGATATGCCATCAGAAGCTGAGAGGCATTGCTGTGGCAGGAACCCAGAAAATTGCTACTCTCAAATAGCAGTATGTATAAATTTCTATATTTTTTTTTTACAATAAATGATTTTCCAAGTTTCATGTGCATTTAAAACCTGAAAGGGATGTATTTAGGACCATCTCAGATGGATGTTTGATATATGCAAGTATGAGCAGCAAAAGTGTATGCCAGTGTAAGTTCATTATTTACTAATTTTTTTAACAAGGTGTGCCTCTCAGCAAAGATCTTCCAGGAAGCACTATAAAAATCTCAATTTTTTAAGGCAACCAAACCTTCATACTTTTAATTGTCAATTTCAGTGGATCCCAATACCTACATGTATGAAATAAAACTTGCAAATGTATTATGGGATCGACCATTTAACTTGCAGGTGGGAGGGCAAGTTTTTTATCCAAAAAATATTTTTATTCCGAATCTTGGGAAGAAAAAAAAAATTTGGCTGTTCAGGAGAAAAGAAAATATTCCGACTTGCAATTTTCACAGTATAATATGCATCAGAAAAAAAAAGAATATGATTTTTGTCGTGTATGAATAAAAAATCATTACCCCCCTTCAATTTAAATGGTCGGTCCTGAATGGTTTATTACCATGTCTTTACTCTATTTTTATTAAATCTCTTGTCTTTATTGTAGGACTTTGATCTGATTGTCCTTGATGAGGCAGTGTTGGGGGTTGCCAGAATGTTTCGAGAGGAACTTTTAGTAATGCCCCATGACCAGGATTACAACAGATCCAATAGGTATGCAGCCTACCGCCAGTATACCATTTGGGCACATGGCCGACTTGGAGCTGGGGTTAGACGTGTGATCCCAAGCTGTTGTACTTGGAGAATTAGGGACAAGTATCCTGATCCATATGGACAATACAAGGGTTTCATTCCTGGACGATTTGATTAAAACTTGTTCATGAAATATTTTGTATTTTATCCCATATACCCCAATGAGTTGTTAATTTCACAAGTTGGTCAGCTGGAATTGTAAATTTAATTTGAAAGTTTTGCCATCTTATTATTATTATTAGTTCACCTGACCCGAAGGGTCACGAGAGCTATTGCTACCACTGGGCGTCTGTCGTTAGCTTTTTGCATTTAAATCAACTCTAAAACCACTAGGCCAATTTGAACCAAACTTTGGTGGAATGGTCCTTGAGTGCTCCCCTTTCAGAATTGTGTCCGACAATCCCCCCGCCAACCAACATGGCTGCCATTACTAAAAATATAAAATTTTGCAAAAAATCACTTAAAAATTATCTTCTTTGAAACTGCTGGGCCAATTGGGCCCAAACTATGGTGGAATGGTCTTCAGATGGTCCTCTTTGATAATTGTGTCAAGACAGACCTGCCCTCCATTCAAGATGGCTATTGTTACTAAAACTAGAAATTTGTTCAATTGTCCATTGCTGCTTTATTATAAATCTAAATGAGCTCAAATTTTTACTGCAGCTACATGGAAATTAGGTAGTTTAACATATTTTAGCGGGCTAGCTGGTGAAATATATCCCGCCGAGGATGCCAAAAATTATGTAGCGGCTAGCTGGTGAAATAAATAAACCACAAGTTATATTCTATCCCTTGATAGAATCCTCAAATATACCAAGATATAACTGATATAAAAATATTGACAAAGTGATTCTATGTGTCGCTTTACATGTATTGGTAAAGCAATACTATGTCTCGTGTACAGTACTAACTTTTAGTACCGGGTCATCTAAACTTCACTAATGTGAACGAAAAATATAAGGGAAAACATGGCAAAATTCATGGAATACTATATGATTTAATATATCATTTATTTTCTCAACTTATTCTCAATGTCACAGATAAAATCAAAACAATTGAATATATTTGGATCCTGAGCTCTTACAGGATATGTGGATAAAATGCATTAATATATACAACAATCAAAATTACTTTGTCTCCAGATACATTGATTGATTAACTAATTACAGTAGTAATTACTAATTTACGCTACCGGGTATTTATCTACTTATGAAAATAGTTGTTATTGAACAAAGTTCTTTCAAATTGTAATCTGAACAGAATTTAACCAAACTTGGCAGAGATGTTTCTTGTGAGGTCCTAAAAAGTTGTCCTGGTTTGTACTAACTAGATCAACACACTGAGCGCCATCATTATTGCGCATTGGACAATTTGGAAAACCATTATCCTGACTTGGGTATTTTTCCTCTCTAAATGTGCAGACCTTCTGTTAGACCAGCAAAGACTAGTATTACTGTGAGCACAGCTCACTAAGATATACCCCCCACATCTGTCCAACCTATTTCCATAACCAAAACATTACTGATTGTTCCAACCAAAAATGAAAGGGATCCTCCTCTCTTCACTGGTAAGCTGCTGATACAATTTCAAAACATTCTGAGAAACACTACTCAAGTTATCATACGACATAGGGTAAAAATTATATTTTCCATCATAACAAGTCCAATAACTCTGGAACAGCAAAAGTGCAAATTGTCAAAAATAAAAAGGATCCTCCTCTCTTCACCTGTAAACAGCTGATAAAATTTTAAAAGATTCTAAGAAACACAACTCAAGTTATTGTACGAAATAGGATTTGTCTAGAGACGGACGGACATGGTGAAACCAGTATACCCCCCTACAACTTTGTTGCAGGGGGTATAACAAAGTGACAATTAAAATTTATTTTATGGGATAATATAGTCAATTGTTTTGTCTTGGTTTTCATATCTGGACTTATGAGATGCTACAATATCCCGAGTTGGAGGTGGTGGAATTGGTGCAAGATGGACAGAGATTCTTCTGGGATCATCTACTTCCAACTGCACACGTTGATTCATTCCTTCATTATCCTGCAGTCTCATACAAATGATGGCCCTTAATAGTCTTGGAACATAAAAATATGACTTGTCAGTTTTAACAGGCTTCACAGACCATCTAGTTGTCTTTTTGTTGTAACTTCTCTGCCATCTGAAGTAGAAAAATACATACAATGTAATTCACAAGAATAAAACAATAGAATTGAAATTATGATCTATGGAGACCTAACTTTCAATTCAAGATGAATATCTCGAATGTATAGTGAATGAGCAACTAAACATATCATTACAGGTCCACTTTATGAAGGATTTGTAGACAGATTTTAGGTTGTGGTCATCCCTCAAGAAGTTCTACGGCAGGCATCACGAGCTGGTGAACAGCTGATTTGGGTAACAGGGTGTCTGTTACCCAAATCAGAACTGGTCTTCATTTGTTGTTGATGTCTTTCCCTTCATCGGACATGACTTCTAATGGAATTGACCATGGACAACGCAGTGGGTGTATTGCAATAGGCAGGAACTGTTGACTCTTCCGGAGCATCTGAGTTACCCCCATTTCATCGGAGATCTGTGTTGTTCATGTTTTTTTGTTGTTGATGTGATTTATATTTTTGTGTGTTTTGGTTGTATGTTCCCGGGATGTTCATGTTATCGGATTTATGACTTTTGATTGACCCTTCTATTTTTCCCATACATACCTTGAAAAACCATCTTTGTTAGTCATTAAAGGTCTCTCTACATGGCCATTGTGGTCCAGAGCTGCCAGTCTGTTCCTAACCCTGTACACTGGGGGACTATATGAATGTCTCTTGGAGGCATAGGCAAGGATCAGATTTTTGAAATTTTCTAACTCTGCTGTGCTCCTAAAAATATAAAATCATTCATGATAGTGTGTTATAGACAAATTAACAACTTTCTTTATTTGTGAAAAGGATCAAAACTTGCTACATGCAGATGTATATCCCACATAAATGCTACAAAAATCGCTATAATACGACCATATGTATATCATGTATAAGAAACGTGTCCATTGGACAAAGATGCCGCAGCCCCCTAACTTGAAAACCCCTCATACCAGATATCCAAAATTAGAACTTCGTTTGCGGATTACTGATATAAACAACATTTCCAAATTTTAAATAAATCAGTCGAGACATTCAGGAGTTATTGCATGGAAACCTATTTCAAGACGTACAGACGGACATACAGGGGTAACACTTCATGCCCCTGTCACTTATCAGTGGGTAGTGTTCACAACAGTTTGGGAGGAGTTGCACTTTACAAGGGAGATGGACAGTCTGATACGACATACAGACAGGGTGATCTCAATTGGTGTGGGATGAAGTAAAAATTAATAATAAAAAAATTTTAAGTTTTGTTATTTTTATGGAAATTATTTTTGTATATCTTACTCAAATGATAGAAGTTTTAAAATGTGTTGATTTCTGTTTTGCAAAAAATTCACTTTCCCACAGACAAAATGTGAAAAAGTTAATGGACGGATAACGGATGCCAAGTGATGGCAATACATCAAATGGCCCTTTGGGCGAGGTGAGCTAGCAATACATAGTTGACATAAGTACCTGCAGTTAAGATAATAGTGAACTCTGTTGACCAGGTATTTGTCCATCACAACTGATCGTAAACTGTTGTGTGCAGAAGAACCTTTTTTTAAATATGTCGTATCTCTGTTTTCCTCCAAAGGTCCATGCTGGCAACCGCCAATGACAGAGGAATCCCCATATGGGTCTGCATAAGGCACAGGCCATTCATGTTCATCAACCACATGATGGAGGACGCCATACCAAATATCCTGTAATTAGATTGTACTGACATTTAAAGATTGTGTTTTCCCATGATTTCAACAGAATAATTAATAATTTACGACAAAAGAGATGATTTCAATTTTCCCATTGTGAACTTTCCATGTCGTAAACACTTCCTGGTCCTTTCCTCATTCACGACTTATTATCGGGTTCGTAACTAGATTAACACGGGTGCCACTAGTGGAACAGGCACTGCTTACACTTCCGGAGCACCCGAGTTCACCCCCTGTTTTTAGTGGGGTTCGGGTTACTGGATCTTTGGTTTTATATATATGTTTTGTCGATCGTTTTTTGTACTTTTGGTATCTTCAAACTCTTTTTATTTAACTTGTTAATTCTCATTATCTTGTTTCCATTCCAGAAGAAATTTTAATACCACATTAACTATTTCTAACTATAAGGCCTATCACTCTTGACACTTGAATTTTATTTATTACCATAAAGGAAACACTTTGGGCTTTGGTTTCCAAGTTGATTTTTACAGATGTAAGATATGAGCCAATGAACCCATTATAATACATATTTGCCAGTTCCTCCATGACAATTGTGATAACACCCATAGTTTTACTTACAAGAAATCTTTCTACTGTCTTTCCTACTTCAGCAGTGTGCCAGTAATGGTTGACGATATCTTTCACCCACACGAGCAACTCCTTATTCTCTTTTTCCTGACCCACCTAAAAAAATAAAAATTTATACTACAAAAGGAAATGATCGTGATAACAAGCCTAAGTTTAAAACTTGAATCAAACTGTATAAATTCATGCAGCTTGTATTTATAAAATGCAGCACTTTTGAATGTTTTATCATGTTAAAAAAAATTCTGTGCTCAGTTAAAGTCATATAGTGCTTTATGGAGATAAACTACAGGCTCAGGTGAGCCTGTATCGCTCACCTGACATAAATAAGCCCTCTTAAGAATGTCTGCAAGTCAATATGCCAAAGTCATGTATCAAAAATAAAATCATTTCGTCCAGTAGCAGCTGAGACATCTTTAACGGAAGTGTGAACGGACGGACAAACGGACGGACAAGGTGTTTGCAATATAACCCCTTCTCTACGAGTGGGGGTATAAAAATCAGGTATATGACCATCCAATGAACATTTCTGCCAAGTTTGGTTCAAATCTGTTTTGTGGTTTCAGAAAAAAAGATGAAAATGTGAAATTCCCATAGGGTCCAATGTTAAACTAAGTCAAGTCATGGCGGCCATCTTGGATATGCGATCGGCACAAAAATAACAAACTTGCTACAATGTAGAGGACCACATAGACATCATTTCTATAATGTTACAATTCCATCGGCTGGGTATTTTATGATAAGAAGATTTTCAAAGTTGGATTTCCGATCTGCACCAAAATAACAAATCTGATGGAAGACCTCCTAATGAGCATTTCTGCCAAGTTTGGTCCAAATCTGTTCAGTGGTTTCAGAGAAGAAGATGAAAATATGAAAAGTTTACAGACACGGATGCAAAGTGATGACAAAAGTTCACATGGCCCTTTGGGCCAGGTAAGCTAAAAACACATTGGCCCTCATCCTGAAATATCATTATATATATATACATATCAAGCATTCTGGTTTCATGATTTGATATGTCATTGAAATCAATTAAAACTATAAATGTTTCATTTCCAATCATACCAAACATATAACAATATACGAGGCCATGCAAAGTTAATTTATTGGTTCACAGGCCATTTTTGATGAAAATCAATGAGGGAGGGAGGCACTTGTTTTCCTTTTTTATTGTCCCAAAAGAGTGATGAGGATGTTTTTTACATTGTTCATAGACAGAAAAAATTATAAGCGATGTAGTTTTTGGATTTTGTTTTATTAATATGGCAATAAAAATGGGTAATAAGGCACCTTTAAAAGAGATGAGGGAAATTATTTTTTGTTGGCCCCATAAAAAATCTTACCTTTGTCAACTTCTTTCCCAAATTCTTAGTGCCATGCCAAACATCAAAAGAGTGTTTGATGTCAAGGTAATCTTTCTCTGAAACATAAAAATTAACACTATTAATCATTTAAAAGTATTGTTGGGGAAGTAAATCAATTCTAATGAATTTACATTTTGTTGCACTTTGCATATTGCCATGAAAGAAACAGAAACATTACATAAGAAAGAATGCTTTTCGAGTGAATATGACATGTTAATTGATCTGCTGAATCAATACCGAGCATATTGACTTATTCCTAATAAGAAACAAATTGACTGAACATTTAACTTAGTTGTCAAACAGGTTGGAAGGTAGGAGAAATAAGTAAATCTTACTCATCAATGCAGCTATCTGGTTGTGAGCATCTGTAACAACTTCCACAACTCGCAAATGCTTTTCCCTAAAAAACTGCATCCCTTTCTGGAAACATGCCTTTTCCATATTTGTGCTCTTTCTGTCAGTGTTGCGCTTGTCCAAAGTCACAATAAATAGGATCTTCTTACTGTGATATTCCATGAAGGTATAGGAACAGTACTGTGCACTGTGTCCAGGGCTGTCCATCCTTCCATCCCCTGAAAATGATGTAAATTACCTAATTTTGGTCTATTACGTTTCTCTCAGTCAATCTGATATTTTATTAAGCCTCTTATCATAGTCCTTTTCTAGATGTATACAAATGAAAATGAATACATGTACATACAATGAATACATGTACATACAATTATTGTAAATGTTGGTAGTAATGACATGTAACTTTATATCAATGTAAGACCTTTATAAAACTGACATTTACATTGACAAGAGTTTAATTTCACTTAAAATGAAATTATATTGAAAGATCTATTCCCATGCATACAACCTTCGTTCGGTCTTTCCTTTAATTGGTCATAAGCAGTCTGTACCAAAAACTTTTTCAGCTACTAGCCCGAAATAGCTACTTTTGAGGTTTTCTTCTATTTGTTTGTATAAATTTCAGTCAAATTTCAATAGCTTGAACAACATTTTACTAGTTTCGAGCATAGGGCTAGTGGCTAAAGGCACAGACTGCCATAAGGTGTTCTAATAATAATTTACAAAATTTAGGCCAGATAAATTTAAATTCTAACATGACCTTCTTCTTTTGCTTTGTTAACAAACGAGCCAGTTATCCATTCGGTATAATCTCATTTGCACACGTGTCGGTGAATGTGAACGACTTTTGCATGGACAGCAAAATAATGACGATAGAGTGTGCAGTATTATTCAAGTTACATAAATTGTGTGCGACATTTTACGCAAGCGTAAATATAAATTACCGTCTTCCAATCAAAGTATACTACCGTATTTGTACTCTTAGACATATCAGAATAGAAATAAATAATGGAAGCCAGAATGTGTTTTGAGTTTTAACATGAATTAGCGGATATTAGTAAATTGTATCCCTTGCTTCTGGCTCGGGATAAAATACTAATATCCGCCAATCCATGTTACAACTCCCAACACATTCTGGCTTCCATGATTTATTTCTTTATTTTATATTCTCATCCTCTCACTCTCCTGTTTTTTGAGCAGCAAAATCACAATTCATTTTCAATTTTTGTGGAATTTTCTTAAAATTTCAGCAATTTTAGCACAAATTCAACTAATTATAAATTATAAATGCCTCCCTCCCTTCCCATATTTTTACTGACAGGACGAGAATGTAAAAATTTATTTCATGTGGCCTTACCCAGCACAATAAGATCTTTGTCCTGAAATTCACTGAGAACATCCTCCTGTTGTTGCATCCAAAACCTGTCAATTGAGGGCACAAGGTATGTTCCCTGGATACGATGAAATGTCGAAGAACTCAAAAATGGTAGTTTCAAACATTTTGCCAAAGTGGAAATTTTTTGGAAGTTGTTGCCTGAAATCAAAATAGACGAAGCTAACATTAAGTCTCCAGCATGCATGCGCATATTCAGTAGAGGTTGAGAGCACCATCTGTGATTTATATGTTCATTTGTGCAGACCTGCAAAGAGAATATAAGATATATGTACATGCATTTATAATAAAAGTCTAGCTATATGTAAATCAGCGAAATGACATAAACTGTGCTACAACTATAAATATAAAACATGTTTAAAATACAGTGTGTGTATATTTTCCGGCTAACTATTTTACAAGTTTGTAAATAATATTTTTGATAAAAGAAGATGAACTGTGAGCTAATGCGCATGCTCATTTATGATACCCCCGCTCTTCGGTAAACAGGAAGTAGGAATCTGATGGGTCCAAAAACACTTCCCACAATATGGCATACCTATATGAAGCTTGTGACAAAATATCAGATTCCTGTCATCAATAGTTGCTTAGAAAAATGTGCATATACAAAATATATGTTCAATGTGTATAAAAATCAACAAAATCGGCAAACAGGAAGTAGGAATCTGATGGGTCCACAAACGCTTCCCACGATATGGGGTACCTATATGAAGCGTGTGACCAAATATCAGATTTCTGCCATCAATAGTTGCTGAGAAAAATGTTACAAAAAATGTGCATATATGTTCAATGTGTATAAAAACCAACTAAGTCGGCAAACAGGAAGCAGGAATCTGACGGGTCCAAAAACGCTACCCACAATATGGTATATCTCTATGACGCTTGTGACCAAATATCAGATTTCTGCCATCAACAGTTACTGAGAAAAGTGTGACGAAAAATATCTTGGACAGGCAGAAGGACAGTGGTAAAACAGTATACCTCCCTCCCCCTTTGGGGAGCGGGGGTATAAAAACAAACAAAAAACAAAATTTTAGTAAATACAACATACTCACCCACTTGATGTAGATTGCAGATGCAATGATCTCAGTGGACATAGATATAGCTTCTCCACAGTCCTTAAATGTACAGTTGGAATTGACATGTGTTGTAGCTAAGTCCATAAGCTGTCTCTGGTACACAAGAACAGGACGATCACTTGTCAGCAAGTCAACTTCTTCCTCTTTCTTAATTCTGTGAATTCCTATTCCTAGGTCGATCTTTTGGTCATCCAAAGGTTCATCCTCACCATAATCAGATTCATCAGATTCCTCGATGGGGAGGTGTTCGGCATTGTTATGTCTGTGTAGAAGAGACAAGTAACACAATGTGTATTACCATTAAAATAATGTACATGTATCTGAATTGGATCAGTTGGTATGAATGCAAGTTTAAACAACTGTCCTGTTGAATACATTAAAACCTCATTTTTTATAACATCTGCTTAGTATTACAATTTTCAATGTGTATAAAACAAACTATGTCAGCAAACAGGAAGTAGGAATCTCACTGGTCCAAAATATGCTTCCATTATATGGCATACTTATATGAAGCCCATGACCAAATATCAGATTGCTGCCATAAATAATTACTGAGAAAAATATCTTGGGACAGACGGATGGACAGAGGTAAAACCGGTGGAGCGGGGTATAATAAAGCTCCTATGACATGATCATGCATGGTTCTGTTAATTTATTAGGACCAAATTTCAAGTATGTAAGTAAGTTACAACTGAAACATATGAAACTAGGAAGAACTGTTTTAGATACCTAAAACTTACGTCTCCCCTTAATGCGGCCATCTGTACAACAACCCATCTTGAAAGACAAAAATGTTATGGCCCGGACAAGAAAATAATATTTAAAAAACCATTATTTGAACTGGAGGTCAAAGGTCAAGGTCCCACGAAGGTCATTATGGTATGCAACACATCGCCTTATGGTCATACACCCACATACCAAATATCATTGACCTATCTCGAAAGAGTAAAATGTTATGGCCCAGACAAGAAAATACTATCCAAAAACAATTATTTGACCTTGAGGTCAAAGGTCAAGGTCACACAAAGGTCACTACAGTATGTGACACACTGCCTTATGGTCATGCACCCACAAATCAAATATAATTGACTTATCTGGAAAGAAAAAAAATTTATGATCTGGACAAGCTTTGCTGAGAAGAAGCGGAAGAAGGAAAAATCAGACTAAAACAATATGTCTCCCTTCTTCGAAGGGGAGACATAATTAATATGACAAACCTTAGAGTGAAGTTGAGGCTAGGTTCAAAATCTTCATCATCAGAATCATCACCAACATCACTGCACTCTTCAGTAATATCTATTGAGAGACTGTAAGAATAAAAAATAATTGTTTATTGGTGTATGTGTATAATATCGAAACAAATTTTGTAACATGGTCCTGATGTGCTGCTGTATAACGAAAAAGCTTTTCAAAATAATATCAAATCTATAATCTAAATACATGTATTCAGCACACATCTACACAGACAACCCAATATCAAGAAACAAAATTATATCAAAGTTCCAGGCAAACATTTGGTGTGCCAGAAGCGTGTCAATTCTGTCCAAGTTTGGTAACATTCCCATAAATAGCTAAGGAGGAGTCACACGACTGGCCATTTCAGCTTGTGGATTAATGAAAATGTAACGATGACGCAGAAGCCAACATGATCCCTACTAGTAGTAATAAGCATGCAAGCCACAATAATTAATAGGAAATTGTTATACAAGTGACTGTGTTAAACAATATTGACAATGTTACCTATAAACATAATGTAGAATATGTCTAATCAAACAAAATGAACATACTCAAATGGGTTCACAAATGAATTTGATTTCTCCAGCTTTGTCCGTTTCCTTGAAATGTGATGGCTGCTCCTTTCTTCTACGCCAGAAATACCATAGTCAGAATATCTAAATTAAAAGTACAAATATCAATCATTACAAAATCACATATCAAATTACCAGTTTTTGTAGTAATTTGCCTAAAAAAAATAAGATAATTTTACAAAAATCTGCATGATTTTAACACATACATGGTCCATCTGTCTACCGTTAAATTCACACACTGTGAGAACATGCAAATTGCTATGGATCTTCACATTATTTCTTAAAAATCTTGTTTATAAATCATACTAACAAGATCCAAACTAAAAAAACAGTTCAAATGACACTTCTTTAAATAGAAAGCCTTTATATGAAAAATACATATTGATTTTCCTCTAACATATTTATGTTGATAATTCAAAAACAGTAGGTATAATTATGTCAAAAATTGTTGAAATGTAGTAAAAAACTAGTTAATGTAATGTTTTTAGAATAGACAAGAAATAAACTTGGTTTGCATAAGGACATTGAAAATTATTTTCATTTAGCCATGGTCTAAACTAAAATATGCAGTTTAGGACATTTCAGTACAATTTTATAGTCAAATTTCTATGGATCTTCATATTATTTTTGAAAACCTTGTTGATGTATCATACTTACAGGATCCAAACTAAAAATGCTATTGAAATGACACTTATTTAATGGAAAGCTTTTTATATAAAAGATACATACTGATTTTCCACTATGGTGATAATTCACAGACAGGTAGATATAATTTTGGTTCCCATAACAAAGTTTTATGCTCAAACTTGTTGAAAAGTACTTAAAACCTTATTTATGTAATGTACTTCCAGTACCCAAGATATAAACTTGTTTGCATAAAGGAATTGAAAATGATTTTCATTTAGCCATGGTCTAAAATATGCGTTTTAGGACATTTTGTTAAAATTTTGTAGTCATATATAAAAAAAGTTCTGAAACTTGAAAATTTCAATGGATATTCATATCATTTCTTCAAAACCTTGTTTATATATTATACTTACAGGATACAAACTAAAAATGCACTTCAAATGAAGCTTCTTTAATAATAGAAAGCTTTTATATGAAAAATACATATCAATTTTCCATTATAGTGATAATTCACAGAAAGTAAGGTGTACTTTTGGTTCCCAAAACTAAGTGGTTGAAATTTGATAAAAGCCTAATTATATGTAATATATTTAGAAGATCAAAGAAATAAATTTGCTTGAATGGTTTTCATTCAGCCAAAGTCCAAAATATGTACATACAGGTACCTGTATATTTCAATAATTTACAGATATTATACATGTAGTCAAATACATATATCACACTTTTTAAGTGTACAAAATTCATTCATGTAATGGTCAAGTCTAAAAGTGATAAATTATCAATTAGCATTCTGTGTAATGAATTATTTACTCTGAACAAAATACCATCCCACAGATACAAACAAAAAAAACTCACAATCCACGTTCTCCTCCAGAAGAAATGTCCGACACCCCACATGGTGATACAAATTCAGGACGTACTGGGTCTGGTGTAGAGGCAAATGCAATAGGTTGCTGACATGCTGTTGCAGAAACTGGTTTAAGCTCTTCTTCTACATGTACACTACTTGTGGCCGTCTCGACACAGGATTTGTAATAACTGAATAGTAAATAAATCCAATATCACATCTTAAGGTTTTTAATCACTGTTTTAAAAAAGTGTTGTTGAGAACAATTTCTTTTTTATGCAATCTGTTCCTTTATTTCATGAGACATGATTTTACATACTTTGCCAACAAGGCCATCTAAACAAGCCTTGTTACAAGGCATATAGAATACCTGCATGTACACCTGTAGATCCATGTAGAGTTTTAATACTTGCATTAACAATTAATTGATTCGATATTTTTATTTAAATTGATAATAATAGTAAAATTCGGGTCATTTCAATATTTGTTGATCGCAAAAATACTAAACTGCATTGATATCATTTTTGTATTCCCATTTCCCCTTTGCTGGCCTCTTAACATTCGTGTTTGTTTACCTCGCAAATATGACTGTTTTATGCTACTCATTGACAATAACCTGCTGTTGCCAGGTGCAAAATTACATATATTGAATAATTATCTACCGAAAATGATCATAGGCATCATCATAAATTCATAAAATATGAAAAACGATTGAGAAAGGAAGGCAACATGCTCTGTTTACCTATCAAGCAAAATCTTTGCCACTTTAGCGTGAGTTTTGACGCGTAGCACTTTCTTCAGTTCGTTCCAACGGTCCAACTGATCCCCTATATATATCCTGCCTGTGTTCCATTTGGAAGACACTGCACTTCTATTCCTCTTTCTCTCTGAATCTGTCAAAGTCCGCTTTCTACCACGTGTTGAAACTTTCTCTTCCGACATGTTGTTTATTGTTTTTAAGCAGTGCGCATGCTCAAGACGCGTAAAATAAGAAGGCCATATGAATATATTTGAATATTGTCATCCGGACAATAATTACAATAACGATAGTTTTGGGTCTTTTTTGTCAAAAAATCGTATCTTTTGCAGTGTTAATCTTCATTTTATGAAGGTCAGTACGGAAATCGACAATAATTTTGGGTATGAAAAAATTACGCAGCTGGTAGACAATATAAAAAAAACAAGTAATTAATATATATATTTTTTTTAAATATAATAGAAAAAATATAAAATAAAGGTAGAAAAAAACAACATTTTTTTTGTCTTTTCATAAATTAATATTTACAAATTAAAAATTATCTGCCCTTATTTAGAACTCTACCAATACTTATATAGAAAGGATAGTCATGCCTCTCAAAACTTCAGATGAAAAACAGGATTTAATACTAAAAGTGTTTGAATATTTTGAAGCCGAATCAAAATTGTCACTTGGTGAAAGTGAAATGAACATCTCATGCATGCTTGGGTTCTGGTGACATATTCAAATTAGGTAATCACATGACAGTGAAATGTAAATAAAATCACATGTGTTGTTGTTATTGTTTACACTGGAAGTTGGTAACAACAAGCATACTAACTCCCTCTGCACATATCCACATTTGGTACAAATATTTAACATAGAGACCTAATGGGCAACTTTTTGGAAAATAGTGTCAAAATTCTGAAATTATTTGTCAGAGTAGGTAGATGATATATGAGTAAATGTGTGACGAAAAAAAATCAATAAGTTGAACTGTTGATTTGTAATTAATTTTTTAGTCCTGTTTTAGGCTGGTCAAACGGACTATACTGTCTATGTCCCAGTTTATTTTATACTCGGGTCTGTTTGATTGGTTACTTTTAATGATATTCCATTGTCGCATTCTGCTATATTGCTACATTTATTGTTTCATGTCTTCATGTTAAAATTTTAGAGAAATTATGTAATAATCATGCATATCATATTGTATATTGTATATAGTATATGGAGAAGACAATGCTAAGTTGAAAAACTTATGTCTGATCCTTTTGTCATTATTTAGACAATACAATATGTTTAAATTAACTGCGGCTGATTCCGTACCTACATTGAAGACCACTGAATCACACTAGGCTTGCCGATTAGCACAAGCCGAGTTGCATAATTGACTTATTTGTCTGGTACAATTGGCAGAGAAACCATTGTGCCTTATTTCTATTCCCTGGGGACGACTGTCTTTCTGATTTTGGGGATGATTTTGATTTTACAAATTTAATAGGATCCTCTTTCTGGATGACATTATCATAGGAGAGAGTGTATCTCCTTTACAACATTTGCTCAATAACGTTTAATTGTGTAAGTTGTGTATACATTGTTTTCTGTGAATACCTTGATAATTTTGTCATCACATTCTGCCGGAGACCTATTGTTTTCTCCCTATCCGTCCTCCGCAAATGTTTGTAAGCGCAAATCTTTTTTTTTTCTTTTACATTTGATTTCGAAATTTCTCGAAAGTTTTATGCATGCACTTGCTTATTACTATGAAGATTTGAACACTCGTGACGGCCATTTGATCGGTCTACTTTTGGCAGAGTTATTGTAGGATATTTTGTAAGCGCAACTCCTCCTTCATTTTAAATGGGAATTTTTACTCCGAAACTTTATATGATTAGTATATATGAGTTCAGATTTGAATCATTACTCATAATACCTAATCATTACTCATTATGAAATTGAAAATTTTCTCAAATTAGACATCGTTAGATCAGATGTTTCAAACTTTATCAGAATAAGAATAAGTAATAGTACTCTAATGATTGAAAAAGGCAGACATAGAAAGATAAACTTAGCAAATAGAATTTGTCCCTTATGCAGATCTGAAGTAGAAGATGAATTCCATTTCAGTATGATATGTGATAAGCTCAAAGATATACGTGATAAATTCTTTCAGAAATTAACTGATATTGTACCTTTATTTTCAAAATTTTCAGATTTAGACAAATTCTTTTTTATATTTCGAAGTAATGATTATGACATAAACATTAAAGGCATAAGTGAAATGTATAAATACAGAAATTCAATAATGTAATTTGTTTAAGAGCTAGAAAAACTATAATATTTCGAGTATTCTGTCTCTGTATCAAACCTCCTCAGTCGAAATATTATATTAAATATTATGTTATATATTTTCATTGTAAATAATCTGAATGTTTATATTTGTGTATGCCTGCATGCTGTAGTTGAATGTATCGTTTGTTGTTTGATGACAATCCAACCTTTGGATTTTAAATCAATAAAATCTTATCTTATCTTATCTTATCTTACTCATGATATGAATACTTTTTTACATGGGTTTTTTAAAAGTATTTTCCTAGGGACCATCAATCAATATCGCCTCAATTAAGTTTAAAGAGATAATCACTGAAAGATCAACAGTTCACTAGATGTATCATCCTAAGAAACATTTTAAAACCAGAGTCGCCATTTTTATAACTCTGATTAGTCTGAAGTCTGATTAAACTGAGAAAACTAGTTTCATTTTCACATCGGTAGGTTTGAAGCATCAGTCATATGTTTCTGGTTTCGAATTCGCGATGACACACTCATAATTCTGTAAATGACATCTCAAAAACGTTTCTTTTCATTTGCATGAGAAATTTATTAAATTTCCCCGCTAAATTAACTATCAAAATATATTTTCGGTGTCTTTCAACACTTATTAAAAAAACCTAAAAGTTTACGAAAGAAAGTATGTGTTTCCGCTTGCGTAGAGCAAATGCGCATATACTTAGTAGCAAAACAAGCGCCTATGGTGACCTGAATTTACAGTGAATGCCGAATAGACTTACGTTATGTGATTTATAATGACTTAATTTCAGTATGTTATATATCACTGGATATTTTAAAAAAATAATTTGTTGTTCTTGTAATTTTTTAATCGAGAAGGAGATTTAACTGACAGAGTTCTTCTAATGTAAAAAGGTGAGATAACTTCAACAAGTGGTTCATATTTATTATTATGAATGGTGGAGGGTGTCGCACGGTAATACCCTACTATAGTCAAATTGAAGATAACACCCTTAAATAGTAATGTCAAATGATACTTATTTGTTGTTGTTTTTGTTGTAATTATTTGTCCTCTTATAAACTTCAAATTTAGACTCGCAGAAAGCAAATGTTCGGTCTCTAGTATTAATTTAAAGTATTATTATTAGAATATTCATTATTATTGTCTGTCTATTTCTAGTATTAGATATGTACCACGAAAATTAATATGGAAGGAATAGAGGCTGACGTAGTGGCTGAACAAGCCAGTGCCCACTGAAGATCCTATGGCATCCTATAGGCTATGCCTATGGTAGATATACATGTACCATAGGATACCATAGGGACTAATGTGGACGCTGGCTTACTCAGCCACTATATCCGCCTCTGTGATATTTTCTGTCGTATTTGTGCGTGACTTTACATGACATCCGGTTTTTGATCGAATATTTATGTCCATCGAAAAGTCGTATTTGCACTCTTGGTGTTTCCAGTGATTGTCGAGACCAATTTCAAATTCTTTTACTGTTTTGGCAACTATAATTTCTTCTGGCAAACTGTTCCAAATATCTACCACTCTACTTGTGAATGAGTATTTCCTCACATTCAGTTTACATGACTGTTTCTTTAGTTTTTTGTTGTGGCCCCTTGTGTTTGCTTGTGTGTTTAATTCCATCATTCCAATTGTAACATGCGTGTCATAAATTCCATTCAAAATTTTAAATACCTCTATCATATCCCCTCTTGCCCTTCTATATTTTAGGGTTGGCATGTTTAGTTTCCTTAGCCTTTGGTTATATTCCATATTTTTTAGTGATGGTATTTGTTTCGTGGCTCTTCGTTGCACATTTTCTATTTGTTTTATTTCTCCAGATTTGTATGGGGACCAAACAGCTGCAGCATATTCAAGATGTGGTCTAACTAGGGCTTGGAACAGGTATTTGAAGCTCTGTTCGTCTAGGTACGTGTATGTCCTTCTGATAAGTCCCATTATACTGTTTGCCTTATTTATCTGGTTTTGCGTACTGAATGATATTGTTTCGTCAACTAATACCCCTATGTCTTTTTCTCCATCTGATTGTTCCAGTTTGACTTCCTTCCCCTCATTGTCATAGATATGTACTAGTCAGTGTTTATCTGATGCATGCCATCAAGCTCATATCTTAGAAATGTCTGATCAGAAATCACAAATGAAATTTAACTGCAATATACTCTTCCTTTTCTTGCTATCACATTTCATATAAATTTAACAAAATGTTGCAAAATATACTGGTTTGGAATATTGTATCATGCCTGGTATCATCACCAGTTTTCGACGGTCTAAAAAACACATTTTAATATCTCGATAAACCGACAGGAATTGAAGTTTGCCATATATAATTTGAAAATCAAGTATTTTCTTTCTGTGTCAAAACGGGTGCACAAAAGCAACACAATCACATGCGTCTTTATAAACCATGTGTCACCAGTTTTCGACGGTCCAGGTAAATAAAGCTGTTTATCCACCACATACTCGGTTGCTTTTTCTTTGATCTTGTAAGTAAGAGATAGTTTGTCGAATACATTATAGTTCATATCGCTTTGTATGGAATTTAATAATCTTAGAATATTAAGACCATGAAGGCATGATATATTTGATTTATAGGAATTCAGGGGCACAGTATCCCAAGACCACTAAAATTTCACATGGGTCCCTGAAAATTTTCAGACAGTACGTCAGTAGTTGGCCCAGTTGGCTTCTGAAATTTTGAATATTTCCATGTGCAATGTCAGTTGCTGGAATTAAAGATATTTTACTGGGCTATTTAAATTGTTATTTTTGGGAGCCCAGCTGGCAACTGCTGTAAAAATGCATATTTTTGCCCCTGAGCATGAAGATAAACTGAGTTGTATGTGATATCATATACATGTAGTCCTAATGCAAATTGATATTTGACAAATAGCTGACTATCATCAGTGATTATCATTATTGCTTTGCACATTATTTTAGCATCCTACAAGTAAAAAGAATTTTCTAAGATCATGCTGTTTCCATATATACAGGGATGATTTTTTTCAGTTATTTAACTGATTTCCATCCTGAAATTTGCAGGACACTGTCTGAACAGGTCACAAATGGAGAATTTGAAAGGGGGTGTAGATGGTTTCTGTTATTTTCATTGATTTTCTAACCAGAATAATTCCTGCATATATGATGCATGTTCGATTAGCTTTATTCTGTTTGTTTTCAGTATACATTTTTGTACCAATTGCTATATTAAGGCATATTACTATCCTGTTGACTTCTTCCAGATGTGTATGTGTTGTTCCTGGTATTTTATTCCATTTTCAAATTGTACATGTATATACTGGATCCACAGACTGTGTCAAAAAACACTAGCCCTTAACCCCAGTCTAGTAAAAATTGGTGAAGGCTACTTTTGTAGTGGAAAATTGTCTTTCAGGCCAGATTGTCAAAATGTTTTTGATACAGTCGTGACAGTGAACCCATGTATTGTAGAGATGTCTAAAGCTTGATCTCACGATTAGTTCTTGATTTAAAGTATTTACATTTTTAAGTACTCTATCTGTTTACAATTGTTTCCATTGAGTTTTCACATGGATTATGCATTTACTGTATAAAAAAAAAATTAAAAAAAAAGGGGGGGGGGGTTACATATAAAAATTCACATGTATGAAAGACTCCATTAGTCAAAGTAGACGGAAATAAATATTTGACATTGAATAGATGTCCTTTTGGACAGGGTAACTTCAGAGTGGTTGCAAAACAATGTTTCGATTAACCACCATTAGCTTCTTTCAGAAGTCTCCCCACTTCTCTCTGTTGTCTGACACTTCTCCCTGTGAGATCTCTGAAAGAGAAGTACTTTTTCTGTCTAAATTGAAAGTAGTCGGAGTTATGTTACTATTTACCGGACAGGAGCATTGATGATGCCTTTTTGGTCTGTATACCATTTGAAACCTTGTAATGTGATGTAAGACACAATGATGACAATATTTGTTAATATTACTTCATGTGTATCTTGTTTTCTTGTTGCTAACCCTTGGGAAGTACAGTTCTATAAATAACATCAGAACGACAAAGATGTCATGATGTAGTGTTCATTGACAGAAGTAAATCTTTTAAAGAGTACTGCTCAACTGCAGACCAAGGGTTGTCTACCTGCAGACTGTTGTTTCAGTGAGCTGGCACTAACTAAGCATGTTGGTCTAGTACAAAGTGGATGTCATCATCTTGTCAGATGTAATTTGTTCTCAACATGATATAGCTGAAAATTTGTTCAATTGGTGTTAAACAACAATCACTCACTTCCTCCATTTCTGAAAGAAGATTGAAAAAAATATCCTGACACCTATTGGCATTCAGGGGGCAGTAAAAAAATGTGGTGTTATCTTATGGAAGTTGGATTTACATGTACCTGTGCAATCAGTACCTATCACCACTAAAGTTGTGAGTTGGAATCCCGCTCATGGCAAGGTGTACTCGATACAACATTATTTGATTAAGTTTGTCTGTGACTTGTAACAGGTAGGTGTTTTCTCATGTATCACAGCTCGTCCTATTGATACTAATAATAATGCCTGTCTCGACCTTCAAGACCGTTATTATCTTATATTAACTTTAGTTTTGAATTTGGTCTTGATAGTTTATATGCATTATCACTAGTATCACAACTCGTTCTCTATGACTCGCTGCAATACTAGTGATAATGACCTTTAAAACTGCTGTTATTTGTACAGTGAAACCTGCCTTAAAGGACACCTCTATATAGCAAATAACTTTCTCTAAAGAGCCATCTCATTTTCCCCATTAATGAATAGTGCATATAATTTTAAACTATTTAAAGGGCAACTGTTCATAAAGGGCATATTTTCAGGTTCCCTTGAGTGCCCTTTATATACAACAGATTTGACTATATACACAACTGATTGTGTGAGATAGCTGAAATCTATATAGACTGTATACTATATAGTTTTATGTATAAAAGGTATTATTTCACTGCTTATTTATATGTTCATTTCTGGAGCTCCTGAGTTCACCCCTGGTTTTGAGTGGGGTTCATGTTGCTCTATTTTTAGTTTTCTGTGTAGTTTTTTGTAAATCATCTTTGTCCTGTTGTCCTTTTTTCTTATGGCCATTGTATTGTATTGACAGATTCTGATAACCCTTTTGGTATCTTCAAATTATAGATCTACAGAATAGTGATTTTAGACCAGTTTTGACAATCTCTATTTCACTGTGGATAGGGTCCCTAAATCTTTTTGTTTTAAATGGTTATGATTTTGTTAATTGAGATCCTTCTGAATGTTATGGTTCATTGATTTTGTTAATTGAGATCCTTCTGAATGTTATGGTTCATTGATTTTGTTAATTGAGATCCTTCTGAATGTTATGGTTCCATTAATTAGATACAGTAGTGTTTGTACTAACTGTGTTAGTCATCCTGTTTTTGATAGTACATGAAGATACTTGTGTTACATTTATAAGTACAGGAGGTACATATGTAAATGAACAGTTGACAGGAATACACATGTAGTATGAAAAGGAAGTTTAAAAAGGAAGGAACATTAAAAGTTAAGATTGTGGTTGAATTATGACTAATAAAGTTCGGATTTTGGTTTAACTACATTGTATTGTTTATTAATTAAATTGACCCAGATGTTGACCCTTGGCCCAAAGACCATGTCATCACTAGTTTAACGAACCAGATCAGACAGCTTTTTAACTATTTACTAAATTTGGGCATTGTAACTTCAGAGGGGTTTCGACTAATCACAATGAACTTCTCCCATATGTGGTCTCCCTACTTCTCTCTGTTGTCTCCCACTTCTCCCTGAAAGAGAAGTTACTTCTCCCTCTAATTTAAAAGTAGTGAGAGTCCTGGAACTCCTTTCCTATCAACGAGTAATGGTCAGAAATGTGACAGATATAAATAAAACTAACAACTACCTCTAACCTCAAATCATTGAACAGTTTACTAGATTTGAATGTAAAACTGAAAGCTTACAGCGAGAGAAGAGATGGACATGTTTAGCACTGTATATGTATTATGTAGAACTAGAAGAAGTGAATGATAATGATAATTTTGTTTTAGGGAATTGCTGTGAATTTTCGAGTCGTAGTACATGTTCAAGATTTTAAGCATGTTCTATCCATTTGTCCTTGTATATTTTATTGTGATTTCAAATTTGAATAAAGGACTGGCCACAACAAAACATTTTATTATTTTATGAAGTTTATTTTTATCTTTTAATCTGACTTAATCTTTCGGCTACCGTTGTGTATTAGTGTATACAATACAAGTTTGGTAACTGTTCCAATCAGTTTGTTTGTTTACTAGATTATTTCTTAAACACTTCTAGATTTCGGTATTTATGGAAATTTTTCTTTGTTTGTTGATCATTTTGTTTTCTGATATGGAATTTTTAAGTCATATATATATATAAACTAGTATATATTCAAATTAATCTCAAGTACTTTATTGTGGTATTGATTCAATGATTAATTTAAGAACTTCAAGTTGAACTTTCAAATTGAGTTTGAATGTCTGCCGTTGCTTAACAAATAAAAAGAAAAATTAAAGGAATGGCTAGAGCTAAATTTAAATTGTATTATATGTTGGTGTCTTGTTGTGTCTAGTCAAGTTGTTTAAATTACCTACTTTCAATTGTACTTTCTAAAAAATTGTGGTTTTAAGCAAGTCATTAAGACGTGTTACTTACGAAATTATGTACAGAAATGTACAGAAAAGAATGGATAAGGGTCTTTCGTGGCAATGTTTGCTTGATAAGTGCATTAACATCTACCTATGAAGGCAAGATCTAGTTCAGCAACATAAAATAATATTAGACACAGAAATGGGGGAGGAATGGGACAACCAAAGGAAATAATTTTTGACTGCCAGTGGAAGAGTTGGTTAAGAATGAAACATTTAGCCTTTCCTAGCTGCAACAATCACCTATTCTTTTTTTAAATCTACAGAAGAGGCCTTCAACATGCAGAGAGTGTGGTACTCTCCAAACGTTTTACCCACTATGGTCTGCAGTCAGGATTTCCATATAACCTGACAACCCCCATTTAGAGGACACTCCCCTATTCACTACTCAGGAATATCCTGGGCAGCTCTGTGAGTTGAACCCTGTGAACATTCACCACTATCCAGCACATCTACTATACAATCAGTTCCTGTCAGTACTAAAAAAAAATTGTGAGTATGGTTCCCGCTGATGGTGAGGTTTACTTGATACAACTCTACACTGTGAAATTATCAATTTCTTGGACCGTATTAGGTCGGTGGTATTCTTTCTCAGGGTATTTTATATTCTTTACTATTTATAGCTGACGGTCACAACATAACTGAAATATTGTTGATAGTGAGTGGCATAAAAACTTAATCCAATCCTGTATAAAAAAAACATGTACATTTTGTATATATAAATTAAAGATTTTAGAAAAATGTTTTTTCTAGTATTTGAACATATAATATAAATTAATGGATACTGTAGCTGCAGATATAATATATTTTGTAGTAAACAAATATTTTGATTAAGACTTTTTGCAGTAATTGATATTTTGCATTCCATATGCTTCATCGATTATCAATGTACATTGACATTTGAAATCATTATATTTAACGTGTTACAATTGAATTTCTTTTTTTAAAACTATTCAAGCTGTTAATAGGCTTGTTATTTGTTAAAATGTTTAAACATGATAAATAACCAAATTATATTAAGTGTTATGATATATCTAATCATTTTATATATTATAATTTGTATGCTAATGCATTCAACTGAACATTTAAAAGGTCATTTAGGAAAGATGCAAAACCCTACAATGTACAGTCAAACCTTCCCATGTAGTCACCTCTATTAAGCAGTCACATGCATTTAAGGGTAACATTTTATTGTCTTGTCATATAAAATTTCATATGAATTGAACCTCTTTTAAGAGGTCACCTGTCTTATAAGGCCACTTTTTCTTTGTTTCGAAGGTGACCTCTTAATATAGGCTTGACTGTATATAGTATAAATCATCCCATCCTTCATATTTCTTGTCTGAAAGAACAGTTGTACATTGTATACATATGTATATCCTCAATACCTATTTGGTGTATATATTGGCAATAACAGTATTTGTAAAACTCTGCTTGGGGTCTTTGAAGTATAGAATTAAATACTGTTATTATAAGATATTTGATCATTGCAAGTTTTGTAGGGAATTTTGATAACTAAATTTACCATGCAAAATGTATGTGGTCTTCTATAAAAATTGATGTGATCTGTGCATTTATTTTGTTTGGCTTTGAGAAATCTATGGTGTTTAACATCACATTCAACAATATTTCAGTTTTATTGGTGGAGAAAACCACCGACCTTTCGTAAGTTACTGACAAACTCTATCACGTATTGTGACGTAATGTTGTATTGAGTACACATCGCCACAGACTGGGTTCGAACTCACAATTTTAGTGGTGATAGGCACTGATTGCATAGGTAGTTATAAATCCAACTACCATACGATCATGATGGCCCCCAATCTAATTAAAATTAGATGTTTGTTGTACCAGTTTTCTTTAATTTTGTTTTGCCTGTACAATAACATCTAACAACATTCTGTATAGGATCACGTGAAGTAACCTTTCCTTCATCTTTCACTGTCCAATTTTAGAACATCTGTCAACTTGTGGTGGGTTTTAATTGATAGATTCCTTGATGATTGGTTAGTTGAAAATATGAACCCTGACATTACCCAATGCAGTATGTTGGTGTTAGATGTTAGCATATGGCCAAAAAAAATTAAACTACAGCTCTGCATGTTGATGAATAGTTTAATATACAAACATGTATCTTCTGAGTTTTTTTGTGCAAATATTATTTAGTCGGTTTATTCAAATTAGGCTTAGATATTTTGTTAAAAAAAAATCACATAAAATTTAAAACCACTAAACATATTTTGGTTTAGATTGCTTTTGGTTGGTCCACTTTCAATATTGTGTATAACAACCCCGCCCTCTATCCAAAATGGTTGCCACTACCTTTTGTATTGAAATAGATTTTTTTTCGAATGGGGAAAATAGGTTAATTTAGACTTAATTTATGTGTTTGAATTTAATATTCAAGCAGATTTGAAATAAACAATTCTTCCATTGCTACTGTTCATGTTAATTCCTTCAGTGTGTTGACCTGTAATAAACAGTTTCTTCTACTGCTACTGTTCATGTTAATTTCTACAGTGTGTTGACCTGTAATAAACAATTTCTACTACTGCTACTGTTCATGTTAATTTCTACAGTGTGTTGACCTGTAATAAACAGTTTCTTCTACTACTACTGTTCATGTTAATTTTTACAATGTGTTGACCTGTAATAAACAATTTCTACTACTGCTACTGTTCATGTTAATTCCTTCAGTGTGTTGACCTGTAATAAACAATTTCTACTACTGCTACTGTTCATGTTAATTCCTACAGTGTGTTGACCTGTAATAAACAATTTCTACTACTGCTACTGTTCATGTTAATTTCTACAATGTGTTGACCTGTAATAAACAATTTCTTCTACTGCTACTGTTCATGTTAATTTTTACAATGTGTTGACCTGTAATAAACAATTTCTACTACTGCTACTGTTCATGTTAATTCCTACAGTGTGTTGACCTGTAATAAACAATTTCTACTACTGCTACTGTTCATGTTAATTTTTACAATGTGTTGACCTGTAATAAACAGTTTCTTCTACTACTACTGTTCATGTTAATTTTTACAATGTGTTGACCTGTAATAAACAATTTCTACTACTACTACTGTTCATGTTAATTTCTACAGTGTGTTGACCTGTAATAAACAATTTCTTCTACTGCTACTGTTCATGTTAATTCCTACAGTGTGTTGACCTGTAATAAACAGTTTCTTCTACTACTACTGTTCATGTTAATTTTTACAATGTGTTGACCTGTAATAAACAGTTTCTTCTACTGCTACTGTTCATGTTAATTTTTACAATGTGTTGACCTGTAATAAACAATTTCTACTACTGCTACTGTTCATGTTAATTTCTACAATGTGTTGACCTGTAATAAACAATTTCTACTACTGCTACTGTTCATGTTAATTTCTACAATGTGTTGACCTGTAATAAACAATTTCTACTACTGCTACTGTTCATGTTAATTTCTACAGTGTGTTGACCTGTAATAAACAATTTCTACTACTGCTACTGTTCATGTTAATTCCTTCAGTGTGTTGACCTGTAATAAACAATTTCTACTACTGCTACTGTTCATGTTAATTTCTACAATGTGTTGACCTGTAATAAACAATTTCTACTTCTGCTACTGTTCATGTTAATTCCTTCAGTGTGTTGACCTGTAATAAACAATTTCATCTACTACTACTGTTCATGTTAATTTTTACAATGTGTTGACCTGTAATAAACAGTTTCTTCTACTGCTACTGTTCATGTTAATTTTTACAATGTGTTGACCTGTAATAAACAATTTCTACTACGGCTACTGTTCATGTTAATTCCTACAGTGTGTTGACCTGTAATAAACAGTTTCTTCTACTACTACTGTTCATGTTAATTTTTACAATGTGTTGACCTGTAATAAACAATTTCTACTACTGCTACTGTTCATGTTAATTCCTTCAGTGTGTTGACCTGTAATAAACAATTTCTACTACTGCTACTGTTCATGTTAATTTTTACAATGTGTTGACCTGTAATAAACAGTTTCTTCTACTGCTACTGTTCATGTTAATTTTTACAATGTGTTGACCTGTAATAAACAATTTCTACTACTGCTACTGTTCATGTTAATTTCTAGTGTGTTGACCTGTAATACACAGTTTCTTCTACTGTTACTGTTCATGTTAATTTCTACAATGTGTTGACCTGTAATAAACAATTTCTTCTACTACTACTGTTCATGTTAATTTCTACAATGTGTTGACCTGTAATAAACAATTTCTACTACTGCTACTGTTCATGTTAATTTCTACAGTGTGTTGACCTGTAATAAACTTCTATTGCTACTGTTCACGTTAATTCCTTCGGTGTGTTGACCTGAAATAAATACAAATGTCTTGTATTGACTCCAAAATCGAGTTCAAAACTGAAATAAAGTTTGTTTAAAGTGTCAATATTTATTTATTATAGTCATCAAAAGTTTTGTGAGCACATTATTTCCTTATCTAAATATTACCTAGAAATAGCCCTTTAATGATATATACTGGTATGACAGACTGAAATATTATAAGACAGAAGATCAATTATGTTAAAGTAAACACTTATCTTTTGAAGTGTGAAATTCTCGTTTTTCTTTGTATCTAATTTACTAAATATGAAGAGCAAATATTGTAGAGGGGAACAACAATACACGGATGTTGCTGCTTTTCTTTGTATCTACAATGTAATTTACTAAATATGAAGAACAAATATTGTAGAGGGGAACTACAATACATGGATGTTGCAATATACCGGTGGGTAGTGGCGTAATTGTATGAACAGACATTTTTTTGTACATTTTGTAAGAAAGACATTAATTGACTACAGTCAAACCTATATTAAGACGTCACCTTTTGGACATATAAAAAGTGGTCTTATAAGACTGGTGACCTCTTAAAAGAGGTTAAATTCTTATGAAATTTTCTATGACCGGACAAGAAAAAGGTGACCTTTTAATACAGGTGGCTGCTTAATAGAGGTGACGACTGCATAGGCAGGTTTGACTATATTTTGTGAAAATATTTTGTTTTACATTGAGACAAATGCACAGTGTCCAAGAGATTTTTGATTGATGGGATTATCTAGACGGGAAAAAACAATTAGTGTTTAAACTTAAAGGTAAAAACCCCCAAAAAACCCTTAGCCTGAATATTTACATGTATTGGTACATGTCTAGTCTGTAGTGGAGATATTTCTGAAATTATTCATGATCGTAAGACAAAACTCATGATCATCTGATCATGGGGTGAAGCAAAAATATCCTGTTTATGCTGTTTATTGCATAAGTGCAAATTTGTTTTGAATGAAATTTTTTTTTATATAAGTGGTGGTATTTAGAATTTTAATAATGTATGTCTACATTTTTGTACTACACATATTTGGAAGAAAATACGGTATAATGTCAATGTAGATATTTACCGTTTTTAAAATCCACTTTATTTTAATCAAGTGTAAAACTGTTACTGACTACGAAATAAAGAAAATGTTCAAATTTTTTCAATTAAAAGCATATAAAGCTCTAAAACTATTATCATATAGCTCTTATTTTTGTTATAGTGTGCCTTGTTATTAAAAATGCTTATTTCAATTTTGAATTATAAATATATCCCATATTTCTTGATCTATTGATACCTCATCATCAAAAGGACAATTTAATCGTCAGTTGACCCGATCAGATATAACTACTTGAGGTTGTGGAATAACTGAAGTGTGTAAATGCTGTCCTATAAAGCCATTGTAAAACTTAGATCAGATAGTCAACGGTCGCATTGTTACGGAACAATGTTTAAATAAAATATTCAATATTATTGTATTATAAGGTGCTGGTTTGTCTAAATTTTGGTTCAATATCTGGTAAGAAGGCTACATTTTGTATGTCGTGTTACTTCATCTATTGACTTACCGTAGTTATGCAAGAAACATAATATTTACTGTACTATATGAGAATATACCAAGGAGCCATAATGAGATTTTTTAACTCCAAAGTGGTATGTAGGTTTTTTTTGTTGTATTTTTTGTCTTTGTACATTGTATCGTGTTGCGTTAAATGTTTATTTCAAATGTACTTACTACAATGTCAGTATATATATATATATATATGTGTGTAATTCAGCCATGTTTTATTTATTCACACAAAAAATTGCGATATTTGTGGTAGGCTGAAGTTGCCATATAAAACAAATTTTACTTAATATACAAATAATCTAGTGGTAAACAGCAGGATGCTCTCTTCAAAGGTTATTTTTTGGACCATACTTTGTTTCCAGTTTTTGTAGATACAAATTTGGGGTGTCCTTCAAAGTTAAAGGTTAAAATCTTAAAACATCACAAAATATTTATGTCTCACTCTGATGTCAACTTTAGAAATTTTATCAAAATAATCACATAAAACATAAACTTTATCATTCATATTTCAAAGTTTTAAAGTCCATGTAAGATACAAAAGCAGGGTTCCTGATCTTTAGAGGAAGAAAGAGCCTCTGGGGTTTACAAGTTCAACTCTCGTCTGTGGTAAGGTGTACTTGTTACAACCTTGTTTGATATCGTGTAGTGGTTTACTTTTGCAGGATGTAAATTTTAGCTTATTTTGGTCTTTTTATTGCAAATGCCAAAATAAAGACAAGGGCTTTCAATATTTTTCAAGGTTACCAGTACTTCACTATTTACAGGTGGTACTTTTTATTAAAATTTGAACAATTTTCATGAATATCTTATACACCACTCTTTAAAATTAGGAGGTACCAAAGACCATTTTATGGGGGTAAAAGTACCTGGTACCGTCCCTTATTGAAAGGCATGAAAGACTGCCAATATTATTAATATGTTACCATACTCAGGCATTGTCTAACAGAAAACGGAAAGTAATCATGGAAATATAAACCACTAAACATTTTTGTACATGTTTTTTATGCAAATTCGTGGCTACCCTATCAAGGTTAGGGTCACAGTCTAAGGACAATTTCAAATTTGTCTAAATATGACTACGGATACTCAGTATACTCATTGTTGTTTGATTAATTAAGAAATGGTTACCACCTTTATCAATTGTTTAGCTGCAATGTATACAGTTGCAATCTGGTTTTGTGGTGGACAAGTCCTCTGTACCAGAGAAAAAACATAGACCACTGCAACTTCTACTCGATAAAGTTTTTATTCGTCTTCGATCATTCATGAAATCATGACTTTCAATCTTGACAACAATTTCGATGCTAGGACATGGATTTCTATTGACATATGTCATGGTCTTTTTTATGTTCAATGAGTTGAGATGAGATGTGATTGCTCGTTTTGTTGATATTGGTGGATTTATTGACCATCACTATTTAAACTATCTTTTTCATAATTGATTAAATATTAAGGTAAGTTTGCTGGGTGCAAAATTTTGAGTGCCTTCTGAACAGATCACAGCTAGACAAATACAAAATAGTTTACTTAAACTAAAAGAGTATTTGAATAGAAATACATGTACAGTCTCTTAAATAACCACATTTTGAGGACATAATAAGTACATTGATATTCATGAGTACACTTCATTATAATTAGTAGTATTATTTAAGGTTAACAGTCCTCACGATAAGCACCGGTTCTCCGACCCAAGACCAGTAAAACTTTGTTCGGACCAGTAAATTTTTCAGTTTTGATTTAGATATATATAGATAAATTAAAGAATTTGATTCGGACCAGTAAATTCAAATTTTCATTTCGAGGACTGGGTTTAGGAGGGCACCTTTCTTTCGTGGACATATTAAACATTTAGGTATAATTTAAGGCTTCTTCCAACTCAATATAAAATTATTTCTTTTTACGATTTCATATTCGGTATTAAATGGGTAAAAGACCACCAATAGGAGAAAACAAACACTCGTCAATTTTATCTTGAATACCTATATATTTTATATACATTGTGTGTATATTTGTAAATAGGTCAGTCAGTCACTTTGTAATCAATTTCAATGGCAAAGTAACTTCGAATTAATTATCTATGAATTGACGGAGAGCAAATAAAAACATTTAAGTTTTTCTGTATAGACACTTTATATACAAAAGTAAGTTACAGGGTTTACATGTCAAACATTAATCAAAATTTAAAAACTTAGAAATTAACGGGAAAGTCTAAAGATTATAATCGTGGTTCATGGCTTCTTGAAGGTAATTAGCATTAAGAAATAATTGAAACACTTCTATAAACAATGTTACGACTCATTTTGGTGTTAACCTTTAAAGGGTATATTACAAAAGATTTGTACTAAGGACTAATTTTATGTTTTGTTGTTAATCCAGAAAATAACCATTAAGTTTTTACATAACAATTATAAAGATATACACAATATTACAAATTATTTTATTTTTTAAACTTCAAATTAAAAACTTTGTGGTGCACCTGGAATTGAATCGCTAGCAGATAAAGACTGACAGACAACTGTTTGAATCATGCCTGCTAGACACCGGTAGGTTGTATCCCCTAAAATTAATTGGGGGTTCTTTTTCTAGCTTTTTGTAAAAAAATTATATTTAATATATCTGAGACCATGCCAAAATTTAAGAGCTGTGGACTAGAGATCCTAATCTTAAATTTTATCCATTTTATGAATTGGATTTCATCAAACAAGTTTTGTGGAACAAGATCGGTATCCTTTGTATGTCAATAAAATACATTGAAACCGTGAGGTACATTTGTAATAATATTTTCAGTATACAAATGTAGATGCCTTTCATCCTCCCACGGTCACCATTCGTAGCATGAAATATAGAAATGATGGACACGTATTCTTTCGTCCGTATTGCTCTAGCTAATATTTGTTGTATAATTATCATATGGGATGAAAATTTATACAAAATCTTTGTACATGTATTCCAGAATACAAGAGTTATTAATGAGTAGTTTGAAAGGGTTATTACTCTTGAAAAACTTTGTAAATTGGCAAATGGTCTGTAAGCATTCTCTGTAGTCATTTCTTCAATAAATCGATTGAGTTAATGAATTCAGATGGAGTTGCACCTATCACACGCCCCTTGTCTAACATTATAACAAGTTTTTTTTATTATTATAAGCTAAAATGTATACATTGGAATGATCAAAATCAACCCCTGACGCCCCCTCTTTCCCTTGAACCAAGTAACTGAGATGAGGTCTTGTTTAAAAATGCATGTAGCGAACATCCACTGTTAAGCAATTAAACAAACAATGCATTGTAGCCGTATGGAACATCAGATTGATATTAAATTTATTTTCAATACTACTAGTTCTTTATTATAATAAATTGCATGCTCATAAACATTGTTTTTTCTGTAACTTTTGTTAAAAAATAGAATTAATTAGCAAAAAAGTAAAATTACCCTTTTTGAAAAGTGCAAATAATTTTTTTAGTACTAATTAAGATGAAACGAACTGCACAGCACGCAAGATATAATCTGTTTCATTTATCTCATTTATTACTCTTTGGCTATAATACTGTTTCAGAACCATCGTGTAAATTAATGTCCTTTTTTCTATACCTGTACATTAAATTAACAAAAAAATCTATTATGACGTCAAGCATTTTTGATTGGTCAGTTTATGGTCACATTCTTTGTGTAAACCAGCGGTAAATGTATAAATATTCAGAATTGATGACCCGTCACCATTCTCTGTTTGAAAATTGATGCAGGCACACGAGAATAATTTGAAATACTTGGGTAAACATAAAAAATTGATGGTTTAAAGTTTTTGTTGTTAGACATGCAAGTTGTCTTGATAGCTATGATGGAAATTTTTTTAAAACTTTATAAGAATATTTATGAAAATATGGAAATCTGGGATGTTGTAAAAAATATTTCAGAGAACAGAAATGATTGTTGAAATGTTTACGGTTATTATTATGATGATATGAGATCGTATTTTAGAATTCTTTTTCATGTTATATATTTTGGAAATGATAGTTTGTTTTACCGGTATATAAACTTAAAAGTTTATATCTAAGATCAGTTTTTGTATCAGTTGATGAACAAGAATCTGGTATCTCTTTCTTCTTAAGACTACCAGTAGATTATTTGACAGGAAACCAGAAGAATGAGATAACAAGGTGATGTCATGGATAGATATGGCAGAATTCCATGTATCATGTACCTGGATTTTCTGGTTCTTTTTAATATTAATATTGTGTGAGAGAGAAATAGACAATACATTTACATTCAGAAATATTGTTATCAGTATAATGTGTAAATAAATAACCTTCTATGATTGACTTTGCAACGTGTATTCCGCGATTGAATAAACGTGGGAAAATCTTGATGTGCCCTCTGTATATAATGATTTACATGTAACATCAATCTGTTCTTAATCTGACAAATGAATATTTTTTTTCTTCCAGAATTTCATATTGTAATTCCATGAACATGGCGAACATGGGGGCTAGGAAAGGCAGTGCAGAAAAGACTGGTATTCCACATACAAGGATAGATGAAGAATCATGGATAGATAAATATTATGAAGTCGGTGAAAAGATTGGCCAGGGGATGTTTGGTAAAGTGTTTAAAGTAAAACACAAGGAGACCGAGGAATACTGGGCCATGAAGGTCATCAATAAAGAAAAGGTACCAGTTTTGTACATTTTGTGTAACTTTTACAACAAACTATTGTGAATACAGTGCTTAGCCCTCCCCTCTTTTAAGGTGATATTTTCTGCTGTGCAAAAGTGGCATAAAAAGAGAGGGACAATTTGTTAGTATTTTACTATCTCTTTGCATGTGAAATCTGTTCCTATAAGAGGAGTGGCCTTTGGTGGGAGAGGCATTATATGAGGGGGAATTATACTGTAATTAATTATTTAAGAGGGGGCTTTTTCAAAGTATATTTTTATAATCTTGGATAAGGACATTTTTTTTCTCCATGCAATCAATTGTTCTAAAATGTGTCATTTTTACAAATTCACCGACTAGAAAAAAATTCCCACATAAATTTATTTAATTTCTTTCAAACTTTAACACTTTGAGATTTCATATCATGGTACAAAGTATTAGTCAGAAGAATTTATATCATTTTTCTTCCTTTATTTTATGTATATTATCAAATTTTTATTTATGAAAGAAATAGGTAATCCTCTAGCCTGTCCTTTTTGGAAATTTTTTTTTTTATTGACTTTCATCTGTAACTATCTTTTTGTTATTGTATAGGTATAGACCGTCTTTACATTATTAAAGAGATATCTATGAAAGGATAAGACCAATTTTGTAAAAAAAAAAAAAGTTTTTATTAAAGGTCATTAAGTTATACAGAATTGAAGATTTAAGTAATGGATTAAACTCACGTAATGTTAGCTTGATCAAAACAGGTTATTGCTTAATTTACTGCTTAAAATTTGTTTCAACTGTGAACAGGTACGTGTACTTTATATAAAGAACAGTTGAGGCAAGAAGCTTCATGTAGATTTTAATATTACATTGAATGGATTACAAAATTTCTCCTCTAGAGATAGTTAAATTTTCTTTCATATTAAAGTCTAAGATGTTGTTAGAATTGAAATACTTAACTATCAGTAAAGTCAGCAATATCATATAATCCCCAAGATGTAGTAGGAGAAATGATTTCTCCCCAAGTAATGTCAGCAATATCATATAATCCCCAAGATGTAGTTGGAGAAATGATTTCTCCCCAAATAATGTCAGTAATATCATATAATCCTCAAGATATAGTAGGAGAAATGATTTCTCCCCAAGTAATGTCAGCAATATCATATAATCCTCAAGAAGTACAAATGTAGTAGGAGAAATGGTTTCTCCCGAAGTAATGTCAGCAATATCATATAATCCCCAAGATGTAGTAGGAGAAATGATTTCTCCCCAAGTAAAGTCAACAATATCATATAATCCCCAAGATATAGTAGGAGAAATGATTTCTCCCCAAGTAATGTCAGCAATATCATATAATCTCCAAGATGTAGTAGGAGAAATGATTTCTCCCCAAGTAATGTCAGCAATATCATATAATCCCCAAGATGTGGTAGGAGAAATGATTTCTCCCCAAGTAATGTCAGCAATATCATATAATCCTCAAGAAGTAGTAGGAGAAATGGTTTCTCCCCAAGTAATGTCAGCAATATCATATAAACCCCAAGAAGTAGTAGGAGAAATGATTTCTCCCCAAGTAATATCAGCAATATCATATAATCCCCAAGATGTAGTAGGAGAAATGATTTCTCCCTAAGTAATGTCAGCAATATCATATAATCCTCAATAAGTAGTAGGAGAAATGATTTCTCTCCAAGTAAAGTCAGCAATATCATATAATCCCCAAGATGTAGTTGGAGAAATGGTTTCTCCCCAAGTAATGTCAGCAATATCATATAATCCCCAAGATGTAGTAGGAGAAATGATTTCTCTCCAAGTAATGTCAGCAATATCATATAATCCCCAAGATGTAGTAGGAAAAATGATTTCTCCCTAAGTAATGTCAGCAATATCATATAATCAGGGGTTTCAAAGTGGGCCGATACCCGGTACTTTTACCCGCCTGAGATCGTGTATAGTACCGGCAGAAATTACTGAACCCCCCAAAATTAGCGGTGGTCAAAACCACAAGTACGATGGTCGATAGGCTTGTGGAATATTTTTCATCATAAATTAATGATCACGTCAGTTGCTGAATTCTCGCATTCAAATCGAACAACTGCGTCACGACCAAGTTGATGGGATATTCCCTGTTTTAAAAATATCTTTACCTTAGAATCGTAAATAGCAGTTTGCGCATGTGGTAAATAGATATGTTTTCGCCCCAATATCTTTTCATCCTTGTGTAAAACTCGGACCGGAACAAAGCTGACATCATTTCAAAATAAAAAAATGACCGATTACAAATTATGTTCAAACACAATTTAGTGTAATCTCCAGTAATATAAGTATGATCATTATGTATTATGAATATATGACTACACATTGACAATATTTTGTGCGATTTTTTTTATCCATTTAAAACCCAGGGTCGAATCATTCTGGGGTGTACTGTCTTGTTGCTTAACTCCGTCCATATTGTTTAACTTCCGGTATAAAAAAATAAAAACCTATGCCTAATTTATTTACATATTTTGAAGGGGCCCTACCGCGGTTGTTCACAGAAATGAAAGTGTGCTGAAAAACATTTTTAAAAGGGGGTACGAGGAGATAAGGGATAGAAAATTACTAGAAATCTTGAAAAAGGACCGGACATGGCTCAAATACGAATTGCATTGTAATGTCAAGACGCCGGCTCCACTTGTTTTCCAAAATAATTTAACTTTTGTGATTCAAATGTTAATAAATGTCTTCCCGCGAATCGTTTTTGTTCGAACATTTTTTTGGCACATAAGTCGTGAAAGTAACAACATATATTGTTTTTGTTTAATTATATTTGTATTGATCTATTAAAAAATTATAAATTTTATTAAAGATTGATGATTGCAAATTAAATTTATATGTTTCATCAAGGACGTATTATATATACGTCCTTGGTTTCATTAATTATGACACTTATATGTCTTGATCCTGCCAATGGTCTTTGATGAGTTTAATTACTGGTAATAAAGTAAAAAAAAAACCACACCAGCCAAGGTATTGTGAAAAAGGAAAGGACAAAGCCAACAAAAGAATTTTGAGAAGTTGAAGCTTTGATAACAATGGCTTGGTCAAGCCTAGCTGCGGAACAGTAGCTCTTTATGGTCCTTTTGGTTTTTTTTAAGATATGGCAGACTATCTATGAATAATCTTGGCTGAAGTCTGTAAATTGAAATATTCAATAAAGAAATTGGGGGGGGGGGGGGGGAATCCAGGCATTATGCATGGTCTTCACTCTTGGTGATATCTGAACTCTAAAGTTAATAGGATTTCAGGAGCTTCTGACCCCTGGACCCCTTACGGCCCTTAGCCTAATTTTTTAGATACCTCCTAAAATTTAAGAAGTACCTCCTATTATAAAAAACTTTGAAACCCCTGTATAATCCCCAAGATGTAGTAGGAGAAATGGTTTCTCCCCAAGTAATGTCAGCAATATCATATAATCCCCAAGAAATAGTAGGAGAAATGATTTCTCTCCAAGTAATGTCAGCAATATCATATAATCCTCAAGAAGTAGTAGGAGAAATGGTTTCTCTCCAAATAATGTCAGCAATATCATATAATCCCCAAGATGTAGTAGAAGAAATGATTTCTTCCCAAGTAATGTCAGCAATATCATATAATCCCCAAGATGTAGTAGGAGAAATGATTTCTCTCCAAGTAAAGCCAGTAATATCATATAATCCCCAAGATGTAGTAGGAGAAATGATTTCTCCCCAAGTAATGTCAGCAATATCATATAATCCCCAAGATGTAGTAGGAGAAATGATATCTCCCCAAGTAATGTCAGCAATATCATATAATCCCCAAGAAGTAGTAGGAGAAATGATTTCTCCCAAAGTAATGTCAGCAATATCATATAATCCCCAAGATGTAATAGGAGAAATGATTTCTCCCCAAGTAATGTCAGCAATATCATATAATCCCCAAGATGTAGTAGGAGAAATGATTTCTTCCCAAGTAATGTCAGCAATATCATATAATCCCCAAGATATAGTAGGAGAAATGATTTCTCCCCAAGTAATGTCAGCAATATCATATAATCCCCAAGTTATAGTAGGAGAAATGGTTTCTCCCCAAGTAATGTCAGCAATATCATATAATCCCCAAGATATAGTAAGAGAAATGATTTCTCTCCAAGGTTAAACATAGTAAAAATTACTTTAAAGGTGGAAAGTCCATCAAATTGTATAATTTGCCTTTACCTTCCATGTACTACCGGCACACAGGTCTGTAGTAAGAGCGGGGGTGGGGGTGGGGGGTTTGATGAACTTGCAATGTGACATGGTCTTACAGCTGGGGTCAAAATCTCGAGTTAAATAATCATAATTCAACCAAAATATTGACTTGAATACCGGTAACCTTTCTTAATTTGTATGAACCTCCACCTTCTTTGACTGAACAGTAGCAAGAATGCAAAATCCTGACATCACAACAACTTTTAAAACCTGCAATGACTTAGTACTATAGAATAATACACAAACTACAGGAACTTGTACAAGACATTTATTTCATTACATTGATTCAATTACAACAGGGCCGTCGTGGTCGTGATCGTATGGTAGTTGGATTTATAACTACCTATGAAATCAGTGCCTATCACCACTAACTTTGTGAGTTCAAATCCCGCTCAGGCGACATGTGCTCGATACAACATACATGATAAAGTTTGTCTGTGACTATTAAAGTCACTTGCACCAGGTCAGTGGTTTTCTCTGGGTACTCCAGTTTCCTCCACCAATCAAACTGACTGCCATGATATAGCTGAAATATTGTTGAAAGTGGCATTAAACACCACAACCCTTTACCCTCAATTACAGCATGATTAATTAAAAACATATGAATTAAGGTAGAGACTGACACTAGTCACATGACTTTTAAGAATATTGAATAAAAATGTGGTAATAATGATTAATTATGTTTGCAGTATTTCTTACGAGGTATTTTGCTTTTTGAATTTTCTACATATGATTTGTACAAGTTCTCAAATTAAACTGAAATACAAATTCAATACAGTATTTGAGTAATTTCTTGGCAATAATACATTATATGTGTAAAATGCTATATGAAGCATTTCGTCAAGGGAGGTAATCATATCTCAAATGATATTAGAATATAATGAGTTTTGCATGTTTTTGTTAAATATACAAGTTTTTAATATTATGACCCCAGACTTTCCTTACACTTCTGAAAATAAAACAAAATGCACCATATATAAAAAATTTAGAAATTTTTAATGACAGGATTTTTCGCTATTCAAGAATTTTGAGGAGAATTTATACATTTCACATACAATGCATTATAAAAGTTGAAGATTTAAATGCTTTATATCTTGAAAATTAGTCTGGTGACTTATATTTTTTAATTAAATTCCTTAAAGTCTGCCACAAAAGCAATAAATCTGGCAAGTTTTAAGGAAATTCAATGACAAATTATTTTAGTATGAAATGTGGGTCTCTATCTTAAAAAAAAATTGACAAAACACAGATATAACTTTTTTCAAGTGCATTTAGTTCATGATCTTTGTCCAAGCCCCTGGTCAATTAGTAAGAAACGATAAGGATGTAAATGAACATGAGAGACTATCTAACTTTACACTTAGACACAAAATAAAGTAAAGGAACAGATTGTAGTAAGAAATGATATGGATGTAAATGAACATGAGAGACTATCTAACTTTACACTTAACCACAAATTAAAGTAAATTAACAGAGCTTTTATTTCACAGTTGATATTTGTTTCTTTCAGTTCAGTATTTAATATTCAATTTCCCACCTAACCTGACAATACATATTATTGCTATGGTTCTGAAGAATTTGACTCTAAAGTATTAAAAACAATATTTTTAAAAACCTTTCAATGGCCTTGTATATATCATTATATGTGGCTTTTCATTTGCAAGTTATGATGTATTTAAATGACGGTCATAATTTGAAATTAATTGTGATAAAATATTTCAAATTTGTCAAGTGTTCCTTACTTAGGCCACACTTAAAAATATTATTGTTTTCCATCTCCATCTTGACTGATAACTTGGAACATTTCATTCCATTCACCAATCAAACACCAATCATTAAACCAATTGGTGTTTAATGCCATGCCCCACAATATTTCAATTACAGAATATAATGGTGGTCATGTAAGTTTTAATTGTGGAAAAAACCGGATTACCTGTAGAAAACAAACAATTTTATTATATTTAGGCTGTTTTGATTACACCTTGCCACGGATTGGAGTCAAGTACAATAATACCCCCTCTTATAAGGCCATTCTCACCAAAGTCCACCCCTCTTATCAGGCTAGATTTAAAATGCACTAAGGTAGTAAAATACTACTAAATTGTCCCACTTAAGAGACTCTTATAAGGTCACTTTTTCATATTGCACAAGGGGTAGCCTTATAAGAGGGGGACAGTTGTGCTGCTGTAGACTTTGATTATCTTAAACAGATTCCATTATTATATACAATACAACTAGAAATGCTCAATCAGCAAACGTTATAGGATTATGTTGCCTACATCTATGGAGGAACATATTCAGAAAAAGTGAGCTGGATGTAGTGGCAGAAGTGAGCTGGATGTAGTGGCAGAAGTGAGCTGAATGTAGTGGCAAAAGTGAGCTGAATGTAGTGGCAGAAGTGAGCTGGATGTAGTGGCAAAAGTGAGCTGGATGTAGTGGCAGAAGTGAGCTGGATGTAGTGGCAAAAGTGAGCTGGATGTAGTGGCAGAAGTGAGCTGAATGTAGTGGCAAAAGTGAGCTGAATGTAGTGGCAGAAGTGACATGGATATAGTGGCAGAAGTGAGCTGGATGTAGTGGTAGAAGTGAGCTGGATGTAGTGGCAGAAGTGAGCTGGATGTAGTGGCAGAAGTGAGCTGAATGTAGTGGCAGAAGTGAGCTGGATGTAGTGGCAGAAGTGAGCTGGATGTAGTGGCAGAAGTGAGCTGGATGTAGTGGCATAAGTGAGCTGAATGTAGTGGCAGACGTGAGCTGAATGTAGTGGCAGAAGTGAGCTGAATGTAGTGGCAGAAGTGAGCTGGATGTAGTGGCAGAAGTGAGCTGGATGTAGTGGCAGAAGTGAGCTGGATGTAGTGGCAGAAGTGAGCTGGATGTAGTGGCAGAAGTGAGCTGGATGTAGTGGCAGAAGTGAGCTGAATGTAGTGGCAGAAGTGATCTGGATGTAGTGGCAGAAGTGAGCTGGATGTACTGGCAGAAGTGAGCTGGATGTAGTGGCAGAAGTGAGCTGAATGTAGTGGCAGAAGTGATCTGGATGTAGTGGCAGAAGTGAGCTGAATGTAGTGGCAGAAGTGAGCTGAATGTAGTGGCAGAAGTGAGCTGAATGTAGTGGCAGAAGTGAGCTGAATGTAGTGGCAGAAGTGAGCTGAATGTAGTGGCAGAAGTGAGCTAAATGTAGTGGCAGAAGTGAGCTGGATGTAGTGGCAGAAGTAAGCTGAATGTAGTGGTAGAAGTGAGCTGAATGTAGTGGCAGAAGTGAGCTGAATGTAATGGCAGAAGTGAGCTGGATGTAGTGGCAGAAGTGAGCTGGATGTAGTGGCAGAGGTGAGCTGAATGTAGTGGCAGAAGTGAACTGAATGTAGTGGCAGAAGTGAGCTGGATGTAGTGGCAGAAGTGAGCTAAATGTAGTGGCAGAAGTGAGCTGGATGTAGTGGCAGAAGTGAGCTGGATGTAGTGGCAGAAGTGAGCTGGATGTAGTGGCAGAAGTGAGCTGAATGTAGTGGCAGAAGTGAGCTGAATGTAGTGGCAGAAGTGAGCTGAATGTAGTGGCAGAAGTGAGCTGGATGTAGTGGCAAAAGTGAGCTGGATGTAGTGGCAGAAGTGAGCTGGATGTAGTGGCAAAAGTGAGCTGGATGTAGTGGCAGAAGTGAGCTGAATGTAGTGGCAAAAGTGAGCTGAATGTAGTGGCAGAAGTGACATGGATATAGTGGCAGAAGTGAGCTGGATGTAGTGGTAGAAGTGAGCTGGATGTAGTGGCATAAGTGAGCTGGATGTAGTGGCAGAAGTGAGCTGAATGTAGTGGCAGAAGTGAGCTGGATGTAGTGGCAGAAGTGAGCTGGATGTAGTGGCAAAAGTGAGCTGGATGTAGTGGCATAAGTGAGCTGAATGTAGTGGCAGACGTGAGCTGAATGTAGTGGCAGAAGTGAGCTGAATGTAGTGGTAGAAGTGAGCTGGATGTAGTGGCAGAAGTGAGCTGGATGTAGTGGCAGAAGTGAGCTGGATGTAGTGGCAGAAGTGAGCTGGATGTAGTGGCAGAAGTGAGCTGGATGTAGTGGCAGAAGTGAGCTGGATGTAGTGGCAGAAGTGAGCTGAATGTAGTGGCAGAAGTGATCTGGATGTAGTGGCAGAAGTGAGCTGGATGTACTGGCAGAAGTGAGCTGGATGTAGTGGCAGAAGTGAGCTGAATGTAGTGGCAGAAGTGATCTGGATGTAGTGGCAGAAGTGAGCTGAATGTAGTGGCAGAAGTGAGCTGAATGTAGTGGCAGAAGTGAGCTGAATGTAGTGGCAGAAGTGAGCTGAATGTAGTGGCAGAAGTGAGCTAAATGTAGTGGCAGAAGTGAGCTGGATGTAGTGGCAGAAGTAAGCTGAATGTAGTGGTAGAAGTGAGCTGAATGTAGTGGCAGAAGTGAGCTGAATGTAATGGCAGAAGTGAGCTGGATGTAGTGGCAGAAGTGAGCTGGATGTAGTGGCAGAGGTGAGCTGAATGTAGTGGCAGAAGTGAACTGAATGTAGTGGCAGAAGTGAGCTGGATGTAGTGGCAGAAGTGAGCTAAATGTAGTGGCAGAAGTGAGCTGGATGTAGTGGCAGAAGTGAGCTGGATGTAGTGGCAGAAGTGAGCTGGATGTAGTGGCAGAAGTGAGCTGAATGTAGTGGCAGAAGTGAGCTGAATGTAGTGGCAGAAGTGAGCTGAATGTAGTGGCAGAAGTGAGCTGAATGTAGTGGCAGAAGTGAGCTGAATGTAGTGGTAGAAGTGAGCTGGATGTAGTGGCAGAAGTGATCTGGATGTAGTGGCAGAAGTGATCTGGATGTGTAGTGGCAGAAGTGAGCTGGATGTAGTGGCAGAAGTGAGCTGGATGTAGTGGCAGAAGTGAGCTGGATGTAGTGGTAGAAGTGAGCTGGATGTAGTGGCAGAAGTGAGCTGGATGTAGTGGCAGAAGTGAGCTGAATGTAGTGGTAGAAGTGAGCTGAATGTAGTGGTAGAAGTGAGCTGAATGTAGTAATACTGTGACAATGAAATAGAAAAAATATAGTCACCACTTTTTATATAAATGTACATAGTTTTTGCCAACATGTACATCTTAGATTGTCGTAATTGAAGCATACTTCAAATAAGAACAGTTATTTTGGGGGTTCATCCATGTCAGGTAATAATACCCAACTTCCCAAGTCCATGTGAGCATTCACCATCAGATAGGGTCTGCCATCTGTTGTCCTTTGTTATTTTTAATAAGCACTTGTTTAACTTTCCCTTGTAGACTTGCTGTGGCCATATCATGCTTCCCTCTGCATAGCCCTTTTTTTTGTGTGTGTGTTTCTCTTATAAACTTGAAAGTAGCTTCACCATCAGAAAGGGTCTATATTCTGTTGTCTTTTGTTGTTTTCAATAAGCACTTGTTTAACTTTCCCTTGTAGACATGCTGTGGTCATATCATGCTTCCCTCTGCATAGCCCTTTATTTATTTATTTTTTGTGTTTCTCTTTAAACTTGAAAGTAGCAAGTTTAGCTTTAAATTTGAGTATTAAAAGCATATACAATTATTACTAGCCTAATCCATTGAAAAATACAGGATTTAATTCTCTCTCAAATAATTTTTTTTCAGATATTCTCATTGCCCAGTCATTTGTAGATAAAATAACAATATTATGTAAGAAAATGTATTACTGTGTTGTGTAAATTGAAATTTTATCTTAAGAACTTATTGATGTTTTCTGTATAATTTGATTTCAATTTTTATCAAGCATGATATTTTTTTGATCGTAAAATATTTGAATTGTATGGAAAATGGACTTGTCAATTTGGGGTCATTGATTTTACGTAATGATGAAGTTTACGTGATTATTAAATACGGGGATAAGATAAATTGGAGGCGACTGTCACCTTGTGTTACATTCAATCTTTTGAAAGAAAAGAAATGTTAATCTGGAAATGACATTTTGACAACAAACAAAAAGAAGAGATATGCATTCTGTTCTGTAATTCGGTTGGTGAAATTAAAGTACATTATAATCTCGTATGTCGGTTAAGTTACTGTGAAATCATTACCTCAGTATAAAGTTTTAGGACAAAATGAGAAATAATTCTCTGTACATGCCTTGAAGAAAAACAAGCAAATATGTATACACAAAATATTATAGTAGCCCCCCCCTCTTTATAAGGCCACCCCGTATGCTTTTAGTAACTATAAAAATAACTCTTTTTCTGTTTCTTAAGATGGATTATTGTCGACAGACACAGAAGTTTCAAGTAGACATTTTAAAAATCATATCAGAACTTTCCACAGAATATAATATTTCTAAATGACTTATTTACAGATTCTGATTACACCTTTGGTATCTTAGATTTACAGATTCTGATTACACCTTTGGTATCTTAGATTTACAGATTCTGATTACACCTTTGGTATCTTAGATTTACAGATTCTGATTACACCTTTGGTATCTTAGATTTACAGATTCTGATTACACCTTTGGTATCTTAGATTTACAGATTCTGATTACACCTTTGGTATCTTAGATTTACAGATTCTGATTACACCTTTGGTATCTTAGATTTACAGATTCTGATTACATCTTTGGTATCTTCAAGCTCTTCTTATTTCTATGTTCTGTGATGTATTTTATTGTTTTATTTTTTCAGGCTGGAAGTTCAGCGATCAAGTTACTGGAAAGAGAAGTGAATATACTAAAGATGGTTGACCATGATAATATAATCAAACTAAATGAAGTTTTTGAGACCAGCAAAGTATGTTTATTAAGTTCTTACATTAACCCTGGCAGATTTACAGCATTGTTTTTACCTGTTGAAATTTGAATTGATCTAATTTATAGTGGTGTTGCCAATTTAGTGTTTTCCACAGTAATTTAGAGAGTGTTGCCAATTTAGTGTTTTCCCTAGTAATTTAGAAAGAGATGGTATTTGTGTAATCAGAGGGCAGTTATTCATCATTTTGTGAATTTGATGGGCAACATATGTAAAGATATGAATGCACTTTTTATTAATTGTCCGATATTTATTCTGATATTGTTATTATACTTCTATATTACAAGAAGCACTTTAAAGGTGAAATAAACAAAATTGGACAAGGGCATAGTATACAGTCATCGAAATGAATATTTGAATTTACTGGTCCGAATCAAATTCTTGAATTTATTTTATATATACATGTATATCTAAATAAAAACTGAAAAATTTACTGGTCCAAACAAAGTTTAACTGGTCTTTGACCGGAGGACCGGTCCTCATCGTGAGGACTGGGCATAGACACTTCCATTGTGAGAGCAGCATGGTGCTGGAAAAGGAATGCATGGTGCTGTACCATGCTAAAATTGCCTCGAGAAAACACTTCATTTACACAAAGAAAATGTGTAATTTATGACTGAAAAGTGTATTTGTTAAATCTTGTTACATAGAAAAATAAATACCTGAACATTTTTTTTTTTATTTCTATTACTTTTTTTAAATGGTTAGTTTTTATTGTATATTTATAGGTAATTTTACCAAGGCTTATAACTTTAATAATATAGTTTCTAAACCATTAAATAAATAATTTAAGTTAAAGAATTGATTTTAAAAATCAAACTTGTAATTTATGTCATTAAAAAACATATACATATAAATCAACCCAATTAGTATTAGATCTCCTCGATTGGTTCCCCCTTTTTTCTTTTTGCTGCATGGGAGATCTTACAACATTGGAAAAAATCAAAGCAGCTGCCATATATATATGTATTATTTGTTTTTATATCTATTTTTTAAATGACTAAAAATGAACAACTCCTAGCTAGGAAAAGCATAACATTTGACATTGTAAACAAAAGTTTAAGAAATGAATAAATGCATGGTCTTAACTGTAATTATGAAGACTACTCAAAAGCGTGTCTCGATCAGAGTTCATAACAAAAGTAGTGCAGTTGAAGACGAGTCTCATGAGATTTTAAATGCATTATTGTGCCTCGTTGAGTGAACTTATAATTAATGAATGTACATGGCTTAAAATCACTATATGCTTTAAAAAAATATCAGTTATGATGTTTACTTGATTGTCAAATGTTTTTTTTAAATATTAAATTTTGTATTTTATTCCTCTGTTTTAAAATCCAGACAAAAGGTAGTATTTTCAATGTCCGTCCAAATGAAGGATTTTAATTCTGTCCACATATCTCCCTATCGATGCAACATTATGTGATAAAGTTTGTCAGTGACATGTGGCAGGTCGGTGATTTCCTCCACCAATAAAACTGACTGCCACGATATAACTGAAATATTGTTGAAAGTGGTGTTAATTACCATAACACCCTCTAAATTAAATACAATGTAAATGTTTTCAGAGGCTGTTTTGGCCACTATCGTATGTTACAGTAATCTCCCTCATATGAAATGATCCCTTCTGTAATGAAAAAGTGGACTCATAAGATGGGTGACCTCTCTTGACTTGTTTGAGGGCAACAGTTTAGTAGTATTTTATGATCTCAGTGCATCTGTTATGCATGATGGGAGGAATTGCCTCACAAGAGGAGGACTATTGTAGTAGGATATCTAGTGATCTACCGATGCATTCAGTATCTTTGATTCGAACCGGTGATATGGTGTATTCGATACAACTTGTGTGATAGAGTACAGGTTACTTGTGGTGGATAGGTGGTTTTTCTTGGGGTACACTGGTTATCACCACAAATAAAACTGACCACCGTGAAATACATGTAACTGAAAGTGGCTTTAAAAAAACCTTGAGATCGTTAATAAGTATGGACTAGTGCACATGTCTTTAGAGAAATACCAATCTAAGTTTGTTAAGACTAGTTCAGTAGGGAATAGTACAATGTTAACTTTAGAACAAGTTAATTATATAATTTATATGTACTTTATACAATAACATCAATTTAACACACAGATTATAAAGATAATATGACTAATTTATTCACTTACAGGAATTTGGAAGCATTTTTTAAATTTCTTAGAAATAATTGTAATTTAAAATGAATATTAAGATTTAAGATTTTAATATGTATGAGCATGTTAAAATTAAATGCTTTTATTAAATGTATTGACATATTATATTGTATCAAATTAAATGTAAAAATGTAACGAGAACTAAATAGTACCAAAGTAATAAAAATAGCACATGTGTTTTATAAAGAAAAGGATAAAAGACGGTTTTTCTTTGAATTAACTACTTATGGCTGTCAAAAGTTGAAATCTCTGTCCAATTAAAAATTCAGCGTTCTTTCAAATTTTTTTTAAAACTAAGTTATTTTATTTTTTGTATTAATGACATAATCATAGTTATATAGAAGTAATAAATAATTTTGTTATTTTATACAGTGTACTTTAAAGTATCCAATGTATTTAATTTCACTCCTGTTATGCAGTTAGCTGCAGCTGAGTAGCTTTGAAATAAACAGTTGAAAGGAGTGTTAAAGGATTTGTATAGTACGTTGTATAATATTTTCACAAATTTTTTATTTTATTTAAAGTTGTCGAATTACGAAACTCTAATTTTTTAGTAGCTCTTCATATGTAAATTACAAATTAAAACAATGCTAAATATACTTTCACCTTTTGAACTTGAATTATTTCAATTAACAACAGACTATTAATAATCAAAAATAGAAATTAATCCACAGCTGTCGACACCGAAAATTGTCAATGTTTCCCAGTTATTGACACTGCATCAAAAGTAATGGTAAGATTCTATTCACCATGAAATGTCTCCCTGATTGCTCTTACAGTTTGCTTTGATTGCTGGTGGTTGTCTTGAAAACACAACAATTTGTCATTGAAAATTATCAGGCATAAGCGATGTTCTATAGAGTCACCTTGTTAGTATTGTACATTTCAACCAGACTCATTTTCATCGGTTCATTTGGGGCCATCATGGTCATGATCGTACGGTAGTTGGATTTACAACTACCTGTGCTATCAGTGCCTCTAAAGTTGTGAGTTCCAACCCCATTCATGGTGGGGTGTACTCGATACAACATTATGTGATAAAGTTTGTCAGTCACTTTCGACATGTCAGTGCTTTTCTCCGGATACTCCGGTTTCCTCCACAAGTAAAACTTACTGCCATGATATAGCTGAAATATTGTTGGAAGTGGCATTAAACACCATAAGTCATAAGCCAGCCATTGGTTCATTGGGGAATTTCTTTTCAGAAAAAAGTTGGTTAAAACTAGTTGAAAAATCTAGTGTTAAATTTGATTTTTTTTCTTCTTCAGAAAATGTATCTTGTAATGGAGTTATGTGAGGGTGGTGAGCTGTGTGATGTGTTAAGAGAAAAACAGACATTTTGTGAAAAAGACACCAAGGTCATAATGACAAAAATGGCTAAGGCAACGTCATATTTACATAAAAGAGGTGTGTATTTATAGAAATGTTTGTAATAATGTTCTGGTGTTTATAAGTAATCCTAATATGAAGAATTGTTACATATCAAACATTGATATGCTCTGAAAGTCTTGATTCTGTTACTAAATCTGAAAAACAATGCTGCCGAACAAGGATACACACACACACACACACACACACACACATACACACATATATATTATAGTAAAATATTCTTCAAAAATACAAACACGAAATGTATAGTGTTTGACATATTCTTTCACAAAATACTTTAAAGTAGGAATGGTCTATCTATCCACGTTTTTTCCAAGATAATGTAATCCAATTGTAAGAAGGACTAATATAGTTGAGATTTTCATTGAACTATGACTATTGAAATCAGGATTTTGGTTGAATTTTGACTACTAAAATCAGGAATTTGGTTGAACCATGACTATTTTAAGTCCTGATTTTGACCCCTGGTCACAAGACCATGTTGCATCACAATTTCACCCCCTCCCCCTCAAGAATTCCTACCTATGGACCTGATAAACGTACAAATAATACTGGATGATATAGCTTATACATTTTCCAGACTTACAGACATTTCTATTTTATTAATTGTAGATATAGTTCATAGAGATTTGAAATTGGAAAATATTCTCCTAAGTCAAAACCCAGCTGATGCTAATGACAAACTCCATATAAAGGTGAGATAAATAATTGATGTTCTCTTAAGTTGTAAGCAGATAGTGGAGAATATTGATTTAGTATTAGTAATGATCTCTCTCTGTTTCTTTTTTTTTTATTGCATGTTCTTGACTGCCATCAATAGCTATAAAAACTTTTTATATTAACATGAAACAATTTGTTAGACTCCCATTCTAATTAGGTTTAATTGTTTAACTGATTAAATCTTATAATAGGGGGATTATTTAAATATGTGTAACATGCAAGCTTACGTGATTAAATAATGGATACAGGGTGATGAATAATTGAAGAAATATGTAGAATCATTTGTTGCTCAGGAATTGGACATGATAGCCCTTTCTGCTAGCTATTAGCATGGGGGAGGGGGGGGGGGCAGTTTTACCCCTGTCTGTATGGTTCATGACTCTCCGTCCATCTCACATTTGGTTTTAGCTCAATAACTTAAGTTACCCTTAAGAAAATCATTTAAAATTATACGCAAGGTCAAGGACCATAAAAGTTTGATTTCTGACTTTACCACTTTTTCTGTTCTGGAGTTATGCCCCTATTTACTTTAGCTGGAAGCGAGGGGCATCTGTGTCCTTCTTACACTTTTTAAAAAATTCAAATTATGATAGTTGATGGAGTTAAGTGGTTTGGTTTGAGATTCAGGTTCTTATTTGTAGGTTTTCATTTTGAATATTATAGTCTCACTTCTTCAGGGGGAGACTTTGTTTTCATCCTGTCCAACCATCCTTCCATCACAAAAGTTTTTATGTACAACTCCTCTTACATTTTAAATGGGAATTCCCCAAAACTTTACATGTGTTGGTCTAGTACAAAACAGATATCACCATCTTCTCATCCAAATCTATGTAGCTGAAAAATTGGTCACTTGGCACTAAACAACAATCAATCACTCATTTCCCTACAAAATGAAGAAAGAAGCTTTCACCTCTTTTGGAGTTGACCATCAGTAATTTTCAGACGAAGTTGATTTGATATTAAAAGACATCATTACTATTGTATATACTACTGCAACTCAGAGTGTGTTTTTGAAATAGCATTTGTTTGGCAAAATAAAATCAATGAAAAAGTATTTGATTTTTCAATATTTTGAATACTCATACTGTACCATTTTATAATTTTAGAGACAAAGAATTCCCATAAGATTTTTATTTTGTATGATAATTTGTGGTGGAATAAAAAGTTTACAAGGAAAAACAATTTTTAGAGTGAAGTGGCATAACTGTTGTTTATATGCACTAAGAATTTCCTATTATTTTAAATGGTTCCACATCAAGAGTCCCAAGTCTACAAAACAATAACTACGCGTTGTTCACAAATATATTCCATTAAAAAATGACGCAAATGCTAGCGGAGAAGAATATGATTAAACTTTTTACTTCAGTACAGTATTGACATCTTTTTTCCCGTAATGTTGATCTGTCAATTGATAATTAGCTAGACACCAAGCTCTTTTTATTATTTTTTTTATTGAACTGTTTTTGTTATCCGTATATTGATAATTTTTGTGAGAATTTGTCAATTTTTCATTCATGAGTACAGGTTGATGAACATGTGTATATTTGGTTGTATTGACACAGAAGTTCTTTATAACAGATACATATACAGTCTAACCTGTATTAAGAGGTTACTTTTGGGACAAAGAAAATGTGGCCTTATAAGACAGGTGACCTCTTAAAAGAGGTTCAATTCATATGAAATTATCTATGACAGGATAAGCAAAATGTGTCCTTTTAATACAAGTGACTACTTAATAGAGGTGACTACATGGGCAGGTTTGACTATATATATTTTCATCTCATTTTTTTATTGGATTTTTAAAGGAATTTAAAATAGTGCATTGCGTGGGTGTTGACAATTTGTAGCTTAGAAAAGTCAATATGTCAGTGACAGTATCAAGGTTTTTTTTTTTTACATAATTGATCCAATTTCAATTTAGATTAAAACGTTTTCCACAAGAAATGAAATCCAATTTAGTTCGACTTTTTTTCTTCTCCAGGCAAAAGGCCAAATGAGTTTTAGCCATCAGTTGGGTGTCCATCGTCATTGACAGTTCACATGCTATTCATCTCCTTAGAAACTGCTGTGCTAAATTAAACCAGATTTGGGTGGGATGATCCTTTGATAATCTTGGTCACTCTCATGTCAAAACTCACAGAGTTCTGTCCCATATCTAAGATCGACACTATTAGAATTACATGTACTAAAACAAAAAATTTTGGTTTAAAATTGTCAAAATTTCCACATTTTACGATAAAATGAGATAGAAATTTAAAAAACCTAAATTTTAATAAGTTTTCTAACACATACATGTACTATAAGAATTTTTGTGAAATTTTAAATTTTGATGATTGTCCAAAAACCTATTTTTATCAAAAGTCATTTTGAATATCTTCTCAGAAACCACTCGACTAATTTAAATTTAATGTGTCTGTGATCATTCTAAGACAGACTTAAAATAGGACTGTTTTACAAATCCATGTCATGTTTAAATAGGCTGAAATTTGAGCTGTTATTTTATGATAATGACTTTGTATAAGGTATATAATATATGGTTTTATGTCAAATCACTCCTTGACAGTTGTTTAGATAGTGCTATTTAAAAGACATTAAATATCTAACCTCCAATGTTTAAAATTGTTACTACCTTTATATTATTGCTATATATTTTTTGACTTATGTAGGTTTTTTGTTAAAACTAAGATGGGAATAGTGAGGGGTCACAGTACCACTTATTTTTGGTCCCAAATGAGTCCAGGGCAGGATTTTTTTTACTTGTGTAGCAGTTTTGTTTAAACTATTATTAAGATGGAAAAAAGGGTCACAGTGCCACTTATTTTTGGTCCCAAGTGGGTCCAGGGGATCTCAACCTTGGGTCCAAAATTTAAAATAGACTGCAATTGTGAGAATTAATGAATCTCAAGAACAGTGAATGAAGATTCAGTTGTACAAATAAATGTCTTAAGTTACTATTGGGTCCAAGTCTGGGGAGATCAAAATTTAATACATGTATATCCAAACCTTGTGGACCCAAAGTTCAGATCCCCAGGGGTTGGACATCATATTCATGGGGCATATGTAAAATCTGATATGATGCTTCAAAACAAATACAATTGTATATCTGTAGTTGGTTTTTGAAAAACGTTTGATACCAAGGGCTTGTATATCTGAGCATTTTTAACAAATGTCGTGTGATACTTATGATACATAATCGCCTATTGTGTTCATGTTTTGAATGAATTCAAAGATATACCTGACAATCTCAGTATGATATGAGGTGATCAATTCAATCTTGACATGAAAAAAAAAAAAGACATTTTATATTTATTATTCATTTATCAATTAAATTGATTGAATATTTCTAGTGTTCATTAAACGAAAAATCAATATAAATAAACGATTTACATACAGATATATTTTAATTTGTCTTTTTACCTTGATTTGTTTTGTTATTTGAACATTTCCCGTAGGTACTTAAATACAGTCAAACCTGTCCATACAGTCACCTCTGTTAAGCAGTCACTTGTATTAAAAGTTCACTTATTCTTTGTCCCAATGTTGACCTTTAAATACAGCTTTGACTAAGTACTTTCATTTTATGCTGATATGAAAAAATATGAAATTGTTTAGTTAGAGAGAATATGGGTGTAAATTGACTCGAGAGAAATACATCGCAGACAAATATTTTACATACAGTACTAATTATGCCGTTCTTCATCACATAGTCACAATATGACCAGAGCCAGATTAGGGCCATTGTAGGCTCTAGTCACTATTTTGTTTCATGTAAATTAAAAATGAAGTGCACCAGAAAAAAATGCTACTTTTCAGGTAATTTTCGTAGGCCCTAGGCATAGTGCCTAATGTTCCTAATAGATAATCCGGAACTGAATAGGACCTCAGTGAAGAAATATTGCAAGCTAAAGAGGATGAATACAATAGAATATTATTAGATACAGATATTTGTTTTATATGGATATTATTTTTCAACATTTATAGACATATCTTTTCAGGTAACAGACTTTGGTTTATCTGTAGTTAAAGGTGGTGTAGGACATGACAATATGATGCAGGATTTCTGTGGAACTCCTATATATATGTGTAATTATAAAATTAGTTATTATTTTCTATAATGATTTTGTATTGAGGAATATTTTCGTATTTTATATTATGAAAACATGTTTCTTTTTAAGATAAATACTGGTACACACTTTGAATTTCAAGGGTATTTCCATTTGTTTACATCATGGAGGGAAAACTATTTTTGTTTTCATATGATAATTGTTACAAATTTTTATACATTCCAGAATTTTTTGTCATCTTTATTTATCCTTTTCTGTAAAAAAAAAAAAAAAAAAAAAGTACCCTTTTTTTCAATTCTTAATAAAAGATTTAAAATTCTTAAAATTTTGAGTATTTAGAAAAAGAATATAGAACATTGATAGCTTAAGAGTTGTAATACATGGATGGTGTTTAATGATGAGTTCATTGGATTTTAACACCATGATATAGCTGAAATATTGCTAAAGTTGGCATTAAACACCAATCAATCAATCAATCATTGTATTTTATTTTTGCAGCTCCAGAAATAATAGATAATAAAGCATACAGTCAGATGTGTGATGTTTGGGCCATGGGTGTTATAATGTATTCATTGTAAGTATTATTTGTCTTCTGGTTTGGTTTGGTTTTATGGTGTTTAACGCCACTCTTAAACAATATTTCACTTATATCGTGGCAGTCAGTTTTATTGGTGGAGGAAACCGGAGGACCCAGAGAAAACCACTGACCTGCTGCAAGTCACTGACAAACTTTATCACATAATTATGTACACCTTTCCCTGAGCGGGATTCGAACCGACAACATCAGTGGTGATAGACACCGATTGCATAGGTAGTTGTAAATCCAACTACCATATGATCATGACCACGACGGCCCCTTAATGTGCCTAACGAACCACATCAGTGGTGTAAAGGTCAAAGACTATAACATTGGTATCTACTGCTTCACCACTAAGTACTGAGGAGTAAGTATAATGTGTCAGTGTCTACCTGTAGACTCTTATTTTAGTCAGCTAAGTACTGAGGAGTAAGTATAATGTGTCAGTGTCTACCTGTAGACTCTTATTTTAGTCAGCTAAGTACTGAGGAGTAAGTATAATGTGTCAGTGTCTACCTGTAGACTCTTATTTTAGTCAGCTAAGTACTGAGGAGTAAGTATAATGTGTCAGTGTCTACCTGTAGACTCTTATTTTAGTCAGCTAAGTACTGAGGAGTAAGTATAATGTGTCAGTGTCTACCTGTAGACTCTTATTTTAGTCAGCTAAGTACTGAGGAGTAAGTATAATGTGTCAGTGTCTACCTGTAGACTCTTATTTTAGTCAGCTAAGTACTGAGGAGTAAGTATAATGTGTCAGTGTCTACTGTAGACTCTTATTTTAGTCAGCTAAGTACTGAGGAGTAAGTATAATGTGTCAGTGTCTACCTGTAGACTCTTATTTTAGTCAGCTAAGTACTGAGGAGTAAGTATAATGTGTCAGTGTCTACCTGTAGACTCTTATTTTAGTCAGCTAAGTACTGAGGAGTAAGTATAATGTGTCAGTGTCTACCTGTAGACTCTTATTTTAGTCAGCTAAGTACTGAGGAGTAAGTATAATGTGTCAGTGTCTACCTGTAGACTCTTATTTTAGTCAGCTAAGTACTGAGGAGTAAGTATAATGTGTCAGTGTCTACCTGTAGACTCTTATTTTAGTCAGCTAAGTACTGAGGAGTAAGTATAATGTGTCAGTGTCTACCTGTAGACTCTTATTTTAGTCAGCTAAGTACTGAGGAGTAAGTATAATGTGTCAGTGTCTACCTGTAGACTCTTATTTTAGTCAGCTAAGTACTGAGGAGTAAGTATAATGTGTCAGTGTCTACCTGTAGACTCTTATTTTAGTCAGCTAAGTACTGAGGAGTAAGTATAATGTGTCAGTGTCTACCTGTAGACTCTTATTTTAGTCAGCTAAGTACTGAGGAGTAAGTATAATGTGTCAGTGTCTACCTGTAGACTCTTATTTTAGTCAGCTAAGTACTGAGGAGTAAGTATAATGTGTCAGTGTCTACCTGTAGACTCTTATTTTAGTCAGCTAAGTACTGAGGAGTAAGTATAATGTGTCAGTGTCTACCTGTAGACTCTTATTTTAGTCAGCTAAGTACTGAGGAGTAAGTATAATGTGTCAGTGTCTACCTGTAGACTCTTATTTTAGTCAGCTAAGTACTGAGGAGTAAGTATAATGTGTCAGTGTCTACCTGTAGACTCTTATTTTAGTCAGCTAAGTACTGAGGAGTAAGTATAATGTGTCAGTGTCTACCTGTAGACTCTTATTTTAGTCAGCTAAGTACTGAGGAGTATAATGTGTCAGTGTCTACCTGTAGACTCTTATTTTAGTCAGCTAAGTACTGAGGAGTATAATGTGTCAGTGTCTACCTGTAGACTCTTATTTTAGTCAGCTAAGTACTGAGGAGTAAGTATAATGTGTCAGTGTCTACCTGTAGACTCTTATTTTAGTCAGCTAAGTACTGAGGAGTAAGTATAATGTGTCAGTGTCTACCTGTAGACTCTTATTTTAGTCAGCTAAGTACTGAGGAGTAAGTATAATGTGTCAGTGTCTACCTGTAGACTCTTATTTTAGTCAGCTAAGTACTGAGGAGTAAGTATAATGTGTCAGTGTCTACCTGTAGACTCTTATTTTAGTCAGCTAAGTACTGAGGAGTAAGTATAATGTGTCAGTGTCTACCTGTAGACTCTTATTTTAGTCAGCTAAGTACTGAGGAGTAAGTATAATGTGTCAGTGTCTACCTGTAGACTCTTATTTTAGTCAGCTAAGTACTGAGGAGTAAGTATAATGTGTCAGTGTCTACCTGTAGACTCTTATTTTAGTCAGCTAAGTACTGAGGAGTAAGTATAATGTGTCAGTGTCTACCTGTAGACTCTTATTTTAGTCAGCTAAGTACTGAGGAGTAAGTATAATGTGTCAGTGTCTACCTGTAGACTCTTATTTTAGTCAGCTAAGTACTGAGGAGTAAGTATAATGTGTCAGTGTCTACCTGTAGACTCTTATTTTAGTCAGCTAAGTACTGAGGAGTAAGTATAATGTGTCAGTGTCTACCTGTAGACTCTTATTTTAGTCAGCTAAGTACTGAGGAGTAAGTATAATGTGTCAGTGTCTACCTGTAGACTCTTATTTTAGTCAGCTAAGTACTGAGGAGTAAGTATAATGTGTCAGTGTCTACCTGTAGACTCTTATTTTAGTCAGCTAAGTACTGAGGAGTAAGTATAATGTGTCAGTGTCTACCTGTAGACTCTTATTTTAGTCAGCTAAGTACTGAGGAGTATAATGTGTCAGTGTCTACCTGTAGACTCTTATTTTAGTCAGCTAAGTACTGAGGAGTATAATGTGTCAGTGTCTACCTGTAGACTCTTATTTTAGTCAGCTAAGTACTGAGGAGTAAGTATAATGTGTCAGTGTCTACCTGTAGACTCTTATTTTAGTCAGCTAAGTACTGAGGAGTAAGTATAATGTGTCAGTGTCTACCTGTAGACTCTTATTTTAGTCAGCTAAGTACTGAGGAGTAAGTATAATGTGTCAGTGTCTACCTGTAGACTCTTATTTTAGTCAGCTAAGTACTGAGGAGTATAATGTGTCAGTGTCTACCAGTAGACTCTTATTTTAGTCAGCTAAGTACTGAGGAGTAAGTATAATGTGTCAGTGTCTACCTGTAGACTCTTATTTTAGTCAGCTAAGTACTGAGGAGTAAGTATAATGTGTCAGTGTCTACCTGTAGACTCTTATTTTAGTCAGCTAAGTACTGAGGAGTAAGTATAATGTGTCAGTGTCTACCTGTAGACTCTTATTTTAGTCAGCTAAGTACTGAGGAGTAAGTATAATGTGTCAGTGTCTACCTGTAGACTCTTATTTTAGTCAGCTAAGTACTGAGGAGTAAGTATAATGTGTCAGTGTCTACCTGTAGACTCTTATTTTAGTCAGCTAAGTACTGAGGAGTAAGTATAATGTGTCAGTGTCTACCTGTAGACTCTTATTTTAGTCAGCTAAGTACTGAGGAGTAAGTATAATGTGTCAGTGTCTACCTGTAGACTCTTATTTTAGTCAGCTAAGTACTGAGGAGTAAGTATAATGTGTCAGTGTCTACCTGTAGACTCTTATTTTAGTCAGCTAAGTACTGAGGAGTAAGTATAATGTGTCAGTGTCTACCTGTAGACTCTTATTTTAGTCAGCTAAGTACTGAGGAGTAAGTATAATGTGTCAGTGTCTACCTGTAGACTCTTATTTTAGTCAGCTAAGTACTGAGGAGTAAGTATAATGTGTCAGTGTCTACCTGTAGACTCTTATTTTAGTCAGCTAAGTACTGAGGAGTAAGTATAATGTGTCAGTGTCTACCTGTAGACTCTTATTTTAGTCAGCTAAGTACTGAGGAGTAAGTATAATGTGTCAGTGTCTACCTGTAGACTCTTATTTTAGTCAGCTAAGTACTGAGGAGTAAGTATAATGTGTCAGTGTCTACCTGTAGACTCTTATTTTAGTCAGCTAAGTACTGAGGAGTAAGTATAATGTGTCAGTGTCTACCTGTAGACTCTTATTTTAGTCAGCTAAGTACTGAGGAGTAAGTATAATGTGTCAGTGTCTACCTGTAGACTCTTATTTTAGTCAGCTAAGTACTGAGGAGTAAGTATAATGTGTCAGTGTCTACCTGTAGACTCTTATTTTAGTCAGCTAAGTACTGAGGAGTATAATGTGTCAGTGTCTACCTGTAGACTCTTATTTTAGTCAGCTAAGTACTGAGGAGTAAGTATAATGTGTCAGTGTCTACCTGTAGACTCTTATTTTAGTCAGCTAAGTACTGAGGAGTAAGTATAATGTGTCAGTGTCTACCTGTAGACTCTTATTTTAGTCAGCTAAGTACTGAGGAGTAAGTATAATGTGTCAGTGTCTACCTGTAGACTCTTATTTTAGTCAGCTAAGTACTGAGGAGTAAGTATAATGTGTCAGTGTCTACCTGTAGACTCTTATTTTAGTCAGCTAAGTACTGAGGAGTAAGTATAATGTGTCAGTGTCTACCTGTAGACTCTTATTTTAGTCAGCTAAGTACTGAGGAGTAAGTATAATGTGTCAGTGTCTACCTGTAGACTCTTATTTTAGTCAGCTAAGTACTGAGGAGTAAGTATAATGTGTCAGTGTCTACCTGTAGACTCTTATTTTAGTCAGCTAAGTACTGAGGAGTAAGTATAATGTGTCAGTGTCTACCTGTAGACTCTTATTTTAGTCAGCTAAGTACTGAGGAGTAAGTATAGTGTGTCAGTGTCTACCTGTAGACTCTTATTTTAGTCAGCTAAGTACTGAGGAGTAAGTATAATGTGTCAGTGTCTACCTGTAGACTCTTATTTTAGTCAGCTAAGTACTGAGGAGTAAGTATAATGTGTCAGTGTCTACCTGTAGACTCTTATTTTAGTCAGCTAAGTACTGAGGAGTAAGTATAATGTGTCAGTGTCTACCTGTAGACTCTTATTTTAGTCAGCTAAGTACTGAGGAGTAAGTATAGTGTGTCAGTGTCTACCTGTAGACTCTTATTTTAGTCAGCTAAGTACTGAGGAGTAAGTATAATGTGTCAGTGTCTACCTGTAGACTCTTATTTTAGTCAGCTAAGTACTGAGGAGTAAGTATAATGTGTCAGTGTCTACCTGTAGACTCTTATTTTAGTCAGCTAAGTACTGAGGAGTAAGTATAATGTGTCAGTGTCTACCTGTAGACTCTTATTTTAGTCAGCTAAGTACTGAGGAGTAAGTATAATGTGTCAGTGTCTACCTGTAGACTCTTATTTTAGTCAGCTAAGTACTGAGGAGTAAGTATAATGTGTCAGTGTCTACCTGTAGACTCTTATTTTAGTCAGCTAAGTACTGAGGAGTAAGTATAATGTGTCAGTGTCTACCTGTAGACTCTTATTTTAGTCAGCTAAGTACTGAGGAGTAAGTATAATGTGTCAGTGTCTACCTGTAGACTCTTATTTTAGTCAGCTAAGTACTGAGGAGTAAGTATAATGTGTCAGTGTCTACCTGTAGACTCTTATTTTAGTCAGCTAAGTACTGAGGAGTATAATGTGTCAGTGTCTACCTGTAGACTCTTATTTTAGTCAGCTAAGTACTGAGGAGTATAATGTGTCAGTGTCTACCTGTAGACTCTTATTTTAGTCAGCTAAGTACTGAGGAGTAAGTATAATGTGTCAGTGTCTACCTGTAGACTCTTATTTTAGTCAGCTAAGTACTGAGGAGTAAGTATAATGTGTCAGTGTCTACCTGTAGACTCTTATTTTAGTCAGCTAAGTACTGAGGAGTAAGTATAATGTGTCAGTGTCTACCTGTAGACTCTTATTTTAGTCAGCTAAGTACTGAGGAGTATAATGTGTCAGTGTCTACCTGTAGACTCTTATTTTAGTCAGCTAAGTACTGAGGAGTAAGTATAATGTGTCAGTGTCTACCTGTAGACTCTTATTTTAGTCAGCTAAGTACTGAGGAGTAAGTATAATGTGTCAGTGTCTACCTGTAGACTCTTATTTTAGTCAGCTAAGTACTGAGGAGTAAGTATAATGTGTCAGTGTCTACCTGTAGACTCTTATTTTAGTCAGCTAAGTACTGAGGAGTAAGTATAATGTGTCAGTGTCTACCTGTAGACTCTTATTTTAGTCAGCTAAGTACTGAGGAGTAAGTATAATGTGTCAGTGTCTACCTGTAGACTCTTATTTTAGTCAGCTAAGTACTGAGGAGTAAGTATAATGTGTCAGTGTCTACCTGTAGACTCTTATTTTAGTCAGCTAAGTACTGAGGAGTAAGTATAATGTGTCAGTGTCTACCTGTAGACTCTTATTTTAGTCAGCTAAGTACTGAGGAGTAAGTATAATGTGTCAGTGTCTACCTGTAGACTCTTATTTTAGTCAGCTAAGTACTGAGGAGTAAGTATAATGTGTCAGTGTCTACCTGTAGACTCTTATTTTAGTCAGCTAAGTACTGAGGAGTAAGTATAATGTGTCAGTGTCTACCTGTAGACTCTTATTTTAGTCAGCTAAGTACTGAGGAGTAAGTATAATGTGTCAGTGTCTACCTGTAGACTCTTATTTTAGTCAGCTAAGTACTGAGGAGTAAGTATAATGTGTCAGTGTCTACCTGTAGACTCTTATTTTAGTCAGCTAAGTACTGAGGAGTAAGTATAATGTGTCAGTGTCTACCTGTAGACTCTTATTTTAGTCAGCTAAGTACTGAGGAGTAAGTATAATGTGTCAGTGTCTACCTGTAGACTCTTATTTTAGTCAGCTAAGTACTGAGGAGTAAGTATAATGTGTCAGTGTCTACCTGTAGACTCTTATTTTAGTCAGCTAAGTACTGAGGAGTAAGTATAATGTGTCAGTGTCTACCTGTAGACTCTTATTTTAGTCAGCTAAGTACTGAGGAGTAAGTATAATGTGTCAGTGTCTACCTGTAGACTCTTATTTTAGTCAGCTAAGTACTGAGGAGTAAGTATAATGTGTCAGTGTCTACCTGTAGACTCTTATTTTAGTCAGCTAAGTACTGAGGAGTATAATGTGTCAGTGTCTACCTGTAGACTCTTATTTTAGTCAGCTAAGTACTGAGGAGTAAGTATAATGTGTCAGTGTCTACCTGTAGACTCTTATTTTAGTCAGCTAAGTACTGAGGAGTAAGTATAATGTGTCAGTGTCTACCTGTAGACTCTTATTTTAGTCAGCTAAGTACTGAGGAGTAAGTATAATGTGTCAGTGTCTACCTGTACTCTTATTTTAGTCAGCTAAGTACTGAGGAGTAAGTATAATGTGTCAGTGTCTACCTGTAGACTCTTATTTTAGTCAGCTAAGTACTGAGGAGTAAGTATAATGTGTCAGTGTCTACCTGTAGACTCTTATTTTAGTCAGCTAAGTACTGAGGAGTAAGTATAATGTGTCAGTGTCTACCTGTAGACTCTTATTTTAGTCAGCTAAGTACTGAGGAGTAAGTATAATGTGTCAGTGTCTACCTGTAGACTCTTATTTTAGTCAGCTAAGTACTGAGGAGTAAGTATAATGTGTCAGTGTCTACCTGTAGACTCTTATTTTAGTCAGCTAAGTACTGAGGAGTAAGTATAGTGTGTCAGTGTCTACCTGTAGACTCTTATTTTAGTCAGCTAAGTACTGAGGAGTAAGTATAATGTGTCAGTGTCTACCTGTAGACTCTTATTTTAGTCAGCTAAGTACTGAGGAGTAAGTATAATGTGTCAGTGTCTACCTGTAGACTCTTATTTTAGTCAGCTAAGTACTGAGGAGTAAGTATAATGTGTCAGTGTCTACCTGTAGACTCTTATTTTAGTCAGCTAAGTACTGAGGAGTAAGTATAGTGTGTCAGTGTCTACCTGTAGACTCTTATTTTAGTCAGCTAAGTACTGAGGAGTAAGTATAATGTGTCAGTGTCTACCTGTAGACTCTTATTTTAGTCAGCTAAGTACTGAGGAGTAAGTATAATGTGTCAGTGTCTACCTGTAGACTCTTATTTTAGTCAGCTAAGTACTGAGGAGTAAGTATAATGTGTCAGTGTCTACCTGTAGACTCTTATTTTAGTCAGCTAAGTACTGAGGAGTAAGTATAATGTGTCAGTGTCTACCTGTAGACTCTTATTTTAGTCAGCTAAGTACTGAGGAGTAAGTATAATGTGTCAGTGTCTACCTGTAGACTCTTATTTTAGTCAGCTAAGTACTGAGGAGTAAGTATAATGTGTCAGTGTCTACCTGTAGACTCTTATTTTAGTCAGCTAAGTACTGAGGAGTAAGTATAATGTGTCAGTGTCTACCTGTAGACTCTTATTTTAGTCAGCTAAGTACTGAGGAGTAAGTATAATGTGTCAGTGTCTACCTGTAGACTCTTATTTTAGTCAGCTAAGTACTGAGGAGTAAGTATAATGTGTCAGTGTCTACCTGTAGACTCTTATTTTAGTCAGCTAAGTACTGAGGAGTAAGTATAATGTGTCAGTGTCTACCTGTAGACTCTTATTTTAGTCAGCTAAGCATAATACAAGTGCAACTTGGCACATTAGTCTAGTACAAAGCCAACATCAGCATCATCTCATCAAAAGTAACTTATTCTCGTCATGATAAAACTGAAAAATTGCACACTTGGTGTTAACAGCAATCACTCACTCACATGAATGTTGAAGTAATTGCTTTATTGTCAAATCTGTCTTGCATCAATGGTGTAATGGTTAGCAAGCTCGCCTTGGGCGTGGTAGGTCGTGGGTTAAAACAAAATCATTCACTCACTATTTTACTCAGTGCTATTAATTGTATTCTAATCTATTTTCAGGATATGTGGTTCACCTCCATTTAAAGCAAGTACTGAAGATGAATTATACGAAATCATTAAGAGAGGAGAGATAGATTTTACTTCAGACCCAGTTTGGAAATCTATTTCTACTGAAGGTAAGCATAAACCAACAGCTTTTCAAATATTTCAGGGGCCGTTGTGGCCCTGATCATATGGTAGTTGGATTTACAACTACCTGTGCAATCAGTGCCTATCACCACTAAAGTTGTGAGCCCGAACCCCGTTCATGGCGAGGTGTACTTGATACAACATTATGTAATAAAGTTTGTCAATGACTTGCGACAGGTCAGTGGTTTTCTCTGGGCACTCCGGTTTCCTCCACCAATAAAACTGACTGCCACAATATAACTGAAATATTGTTGACAGTGGCATTAAACACCATAACCTTAACCCTTCAAATATTTCAACAGAAGTAGATTTTAAAGGAACAATATTTTTTGGTTTTCTTTAGAAACCAATCTATGAGACTGGGAAAGGTATTGAAGATTATATGATGTGATCTACATGATTTTGGCACTCTGTGCTGATCAACCTGATCATGAGGGATGCCATATTGAAGAAAAGTTCATGTTGTACTCACAAAACATTGCATCAGAGGAGCAATTCTTATGATTGTCCAATTTTTAAAAATCTTTCAAAATTCATTGTGCAAAAGTTGATCAAGGGATTTTCCTTCCACAAAATTTCTCATTTAGCTCCAATCTGAAATCAAAATAGACTTCCACCTGATGACATAGTTTTGATAAGGACCTAAAAGGACATGTACAGTCATCACAATGACAAAATTGGGACCAAATCTTTATTTTAATGTTATTTTAAAAATACCAGAAAATGCCCAAAATTATAGACAAAAAGGTAATAAAATTAATATATATTGTACCTATGGTCAGGTATGTCATCTTTTTTTTCAACAACCAAGACTATTGAATTAATTCAATCTCACATTTACAAAGGAAGCCTAGGAATTGCATTAATTCAATCTCACATTTTTAACGGAGGTCTAGGATTTGCATTAATCCAATCCAATCTCACATTTTCAACGGAGGTCTAGGATTTGCATTCATTCAATCTCACATTTTCAACAGAGGTCTAGGATTTGCATTCATTCAATCTCTCATTTTCAACAGAGGTCTAGGAATTGCATTCATTCAATCTCACATTTTCAACAGAGGTCTAGGATTTGCAATTCATTCAATCTCACATTTTCAACAGAGGTCTAGGATTTGCATTCATTCAATCTCACATTTTCAACAGAGGTCTAGGATTTGCATTCATTCAATCTCACATTTTCAACAGAGGTCTAGGATTTGCATTAATTCAATCTCACATTTTCAACAGAGGTCTAGGATTTGCATTCATTCAATCTCACATTTTCAACAGAGGTCTAGGATTTGCATTCATTCAATCTCACATTTTCAACAGAGGTCTAGGATTTGCATTAATTCAATCTGTCATTTTGAACTGAGGTCTAGGATTTGCATTCATTCAATCTCACATTTTCAACAGAGGTCTAGGATTTGCATTAATTCAATCTCTTATTTTGAACTGAGTTCTAGGATTTGCATTAATTCAATTTCACATTTTCAACGAAGGTCTAGGGTTCGCAATAATTTATGAATTTACAGTAGTATTTAAATACAAATACTGGAGTTAATATATTAAATATCATTGCAGCAAAGAATTGTATAGACCTTATGCTAAGAACAGACCCAGCACACAGAATATCTGCTAGTGAAGTATTACATCATACATGGATATCTGTAAGTATTTATTTAAGAAAGGGTCGTCATGATCGTATATGGTCGTTGGATTTACAACTACCTATGCAATCAGTACCTATCACCACTAATGTTGTGAGTTCGAATCTCGATTAGGGCGAGGTGTACAACATTATGTGATAAAGTTTGTCAGTGAAAGTGGGGTTAAACACCAAAAACAAAACCTTTATTTAAGAATTCTATAGAACTTTATATCTTTGAAATGTTCCTTACAAGGTCCTGATCTTATGTTGTTATAAAAACGTAGATATCAAATTTAGTTTGGTTGGTTTTATGGTGTTTAATGCCACTTTCAACAATATTTCAGTTATATCGTGGCGGTCAGTTTTATTGGTAGAGGAAACCGGAGGACACGGAGAAAACCACCGACCTGTCGCAAGTCACTGACAAACTTTATCACATAATGCTGTACACCTTTCCCTGAGCGGGATTCGAACTGACAACATCAGTGGTGATAGGCACCGATTGCATTGGTAGTTGTAAATCCAACTACGATATGATCACGGCCACGACGGCCACAAATTTAGTTTGCACGACACGTTTCTGGAATAACCTTCATCAGGTACGCTGAAATCCGAAATATTGGAAATCCCAAAATTTACTTTGCTGCCAATTGATGATCAAACATGGCTTCCATAGGCCATGAAAGCTTCTGATTAGACAATATTTCAAAGGTCTTCTTAAGAACTGCATAACCTATTTAAACCAAATATACCAGAGATGATCCTTGCTAGATAGATACTTCCCCAGTTTTGTTTCTATGGTATCGATCAGTCCACCAAGATAGCCACCACCAAAGGATTTACGATTTTAATATAGGACCCTAAGGGAAAATAAGTTTAAAACATAATTGTTCATATGAATAATGTATTTTAATTTGTTACAGGGTATTAAAAGAGAGAGTAGGAATGTTTTAGAATTAATGAGGGTTTTTAATGAAGATAGAAAGAATGAAGAGGAAGAGGGACAAAAAAGTGCAATAAATGGAGAGGTTGAAAATGGTGACGACACAGACTGTGGTGTTGATGATAAATCACAACCAAAGGTCAATATCTAGCATTTATTGTATTTAGGGTATTAGGTGCCGAAATGGACCAAAAAGTACCAATTTCCAAATTTGAATGTTTTTATATTTCATCCAATTTTAATGTAGTTTTTGTTGGGTTTTTTTTAAAAAGATAATCTGAATGAGTTGATACATACCCATTACATACATAGTGTGGTGGTACAAGACTTTGTACCAGGTCGAGCCTGTTGTGTGAACCAGTATCACTACGAGTCGTGATAGCGACAAGTTGTGATGTGGTTAGTTCATACAACAGGCAAGACCTGATACAAAGTATTGTACCAACACACTATGTATGTAACAAGTTTATCTAACATTTCAATAAAAACGAATTTTAAGCAAATAATAAGGGTTGAATTAAAATTTGTACAATACTCTGAGGGAGACTACATTTTGTTCATGACGTCACGTTATTTTTGACGTTCATTCACCAATGTCATGTTACTGTGTTTTTGCTCACATTCCAATGATATGGCGTCATGACAAAGCAGTTCGGCAGAGAACGTCTCGTGCAACGTCGCGCCATTCTTTTATCACCACAGTGTGGTGATACAACATTTTGTATCAGACAGTCAACTTTCGTTAATTTCAAAGGAAAACATGATGTTAGATAAAAGAAAATTATCAATTTTATTTTGGGAAAGGGGTTAAGAGTGGCACAAACCAAAATTTTGAATACAGGTATATTTGGAAAATACAGTCGTGCCTGTCCATGTAGTCACCTCTATTAAGCAGCCACCTGTATTAAAAGGTCACCTTTTTCTTGTCCTGTCATACAAAATATAATATTATTTGAACCTCTTTTAAGAGGTCACCTGTCTTAAAAGACCACTTTTTATTTGTCCCAAAGTTGACCTCTTAAGACAGGTTTAACTGTATAAAAAAAAAATTTCATCTAATTTTGACATGCTTGATGTATTTTTTCTTTGAATTGATTGTGACAGAGGCTTCTGGTAGTATTCCAGCAGGCTTTATCTATCAATCATGATTTTCGAAGTTGAACTTGATTGCAGTAAAACTGGTGCAGGAGGAAACTCTTGTAGACTTACTGTGGTTCTATCATGATGCACCCGCCGTAACCCTTTATTGTTTTTTAGTTAGTATTTTACAAAAAAATTATGGGGTACCTAAAAAAAATTCTTTGAACAATTAACTACATACAACCTATTACAAAGGCAGTTCGGCTACCATGAAAAGAACGTCAGAGTGCCCAATTCAAATTTTAGTAACTGAGGACGGCTAAGAGAACATTTTTTCCGTCTCTGAAATACAACTTCAGAACAGATTTGGTAAAATAACCTCTTGTTTATACATTTATTTGTAAATAAACAAACAAAAAGAATTCAACAAAAGAAACAATAACTTAAATTGCTGTCTTATGAATAACAAGAAAAGTAGGTGTGACATATTTCATTTTATCCTGCAATTATGTGATTTTGAGTACTAATGAAAGGGGTCAAATCTACTTCAGTGGTATTTAGTCATTGACCTAATAAAGCTTTTCTGATACCTGATTCATGTAGAGTGACAGTAATAAACGGTAACAGTATAAGTGCCAACTTCATTGAGGACACCATTGAAAACTATTATAACGACGCATGCTGCAGCTATTTTCAGACAATTTGGCACTTGTTTTGGACTTTATAACATTGTAGGATAAACACAATATACGTACATTGTCGGTAAATATATGGGTTCTAAGAATAAGAGAAGACCACAGTTTAGAAATTAAAATATATAGTAAGCTAATAGCCATCTGTCTAAAGTTGAATCACGTTATAATCATGTTTAGAATACTTTTCTTCAATGAATTACTTTTTACAGACAACAGAAACTAGGAAAGGCTCAGCAGAAACAAAGAAACCAGGATCTGGGGGAAAGTCAGGGGTAAGAAGAATATTTAGCTATTTCTTAAAACACTAAATTTTGTACAATAACGGTGTATAAATGCTTTTAAAGTTCATATTTTTTGTAGTTTTTGTTTTATGAGCCTTTGTGTCAGTGACGGTTTGGTGTTCAACTAACTTCTACCTGTACATTTATAATCAATCAAGGTTTTGGTATCACAAAGTGGCCATTCTTGTTTCTGGCTGGTCAATTTTTAAAGAAATCTGCTACTGAAACTGCTTAGCCTGTGCAAAATTTCCATGGGCCGCCATAGGCAGTTCTTGTTTGTGATTGGCCAATTTTAAAAAATCTTCTCTAAAACCATTTAGCCAAATTAATTGAAATTTGGTAGGAAGCAACTATGGAAGGTTCTGTATAAAGGTTCCTCAAAACAGAAAGGTGAGCGGCTCAGTCCACTGGGCCTCTAGGTTTTTTTTTTAAAGAAAACCATTGGAAACCACAGAACCAATATAAATCAAAGTTTGTTGGAATGTTCTCAATCTAATGACAATTTGATTTTTGTTAAAGTTTTTTTTTTTTTGCAATACACCAGCATCTTTAAAACATCAGGAATGCAGTCGTGTCAGGTAACCTTTCGTTCATCTTTGAAACATCAGGAATGCAGTAGTGTCAGGTAACCTTTCGTTCATCTTTAAAACATCAGGAATGCAGTCGTGTCAGGTAACCTTTCGTTCATCTTTGAAACATCAGGAATGCAGTCGTGTCAGGTAACCTTTCGTTCATCTTTGAAACATCAGGAATGCAGTCGTGTCAGGTAACCTTTCGTTCATCTTTGAAACATCAGGAATGCAGTCGTGTCAGGTAACCTTCGTTCATCTTTGACAATCCGATCATATAGCAAGACAGTTGAATATACTGATTCATCAAACAACAGCTTACAGTATGTACCTTAAAGATAAAAATTTACTATAGTTAACATCCACCTTGAAAGACACTCATAACAATATGAAATCTGTCTTATAAGTGTTGATTAAGTTTTCTTAACATTTTTTCTCTTTCTTTGATTTTTACAGAATTCAAACAAGACTGGAACAAATTCAGATAAGTCACAAAAATTGAGTCCAGGTCAACGAAATGTGGGTGCCAAATCACCAGGTCTTAGTAAAGGTAATAATTCAAAGACAACTAACAACCATGTACGAGCTGCGTCTACACCAGTAAGTAGTAAACCGTCTACGGTGAAGAAAAAAACATGACAAGAAACATGGAACAGGAAATAGCTACAGCTGATCCTTGACACACGGAAGAATTCTAGTGGCGTGTGTGTGTGTCCGTGTCATTATGTAAAATTTGATTTCATATGACATCAATAAGTGTGCAACGGATAGTGTTTACATTATGATGAAACAAAATGATGTTCACTTTATTTTGATTAGAGCATTGCTATTATGAAATGTTGAGACAGTTGTACTTTTTTATATATAAGACAATAAGAAAATTAAGAAGCCTTTGAAACCATAGGAAAACTAGGAAAACAAAGAAAAAAAAAGCTGTCGGGACAAAATAGAAACAAACAAGTTTTTGAAGATCAACTTTCATCTAACAATTTTGAATATACATTTTGTACTCTGTAATTTATTATTTGTTAGAAACATCTGTTGATGGATTTAATCCTTTGAAATTAATCAACTGATATTTCACACTTTAATAACTTCAAAGCGTTTAAATAAGGAATGAACTGGAATATTAACTTATGTATTTTGTATTATGCAAAGATAAGCTTTCATTTTAATGTTAAAATTGAACAAGTGCAGAGTTAATTTACAAGTGAATCTCCTGTGATGATTTTTTTTAATTATACATTTTTCTTAATATTGTTTGTTTATTTTTCTCTTTCACACCATTCAGTATTTACTTATTTAATAATTGTATATGTGTTTCCATGGAAACTCTGTGTACTGCTGAAATTGTGATAAATGTCATTCCAGGTATTGCAGTCATAAAACTCTCGATATGAATTTTGTACTCATTCTCAATAAACATCCAATCAGAAAGTCATATTCAATAAATACAGCATTCTGATGGGATGATTTTGAAGTACGAGTAAAAAACCTGCACTTGAAGACCAGAAAAATAAAATATTGAAATATTCCATATTCACTTAATATTGTACATTATTAAATTTGTTTCTTGTTGGATAATAAAATTTATTATACTATAGTTAACTTTTTGAAGATTGTTTTTGTTTTGGAATAGCCTTCATCTTTATTTGTAATTTGTTTGAAGAGTTATGTTACTGCTGAATTTTTTTTTTGTAAAACATGAGAACAGAAACATTGTTTTTTTATGTCAGATTATAAGTTTTCAAATGTATATATTCATTACTTAACTGCTGAAAAATGATAAAAATCTGTAGGATATGTGCTCAAATGTTGCTGTGCCAAATATTGGCCTTTTTAATTATTATTTAAATGACCGTGCCTTGATAGAAATCAAATTATTTTATATCATTAGTGCTATGTGATCATTCCATACAATTCTGTGTCTCTGGCAATTGGTCTTAGTAATCCATTGATTACCTCCCTTGAATAAGATCGAGCCAAGTCAAGTAGTTTTGAAAAAATTGCATGTGTCTCGTTTGGATAGATTATTTGAAAATAAAGTATCTTTGAACCTTAATAAGCTGTTCTTTTGTACAATAGGTGCAGGAATTATGTTTTTTTTTAAATAATTGAATATTAGATAATTTGTAACTTATGGGTTATATTATTATGTTTTTTACCAGTTTTCCCACAGACAGGATATTTTTTTCTTCAAATTTCTGAATTTTTAGCTCATCTGGCCCAAAAATCATTGAAACTGCTTGACCAAATGAATTGAAAGCAAGCATCTATTGAAGGTCTTCAATGCTCATTTCGTCCCGATCCATTAACAAACATGGCCACCGTAGCCAATTCTTGTTTCTGGTTGGATTTCTAAAAATCTTCTCCTCAGAAAACGCTGGGCAAAAATATATTTTACAGGAAGCATCTATGGAAGGTCCTCTCTAAAGATTGCTCATTTCGTCCTGATCCGTTAACAAACATGGCCGCGACAGGCAATTCTTGTTTCTAATTGGTTGATTTCTACAACAATCTTCTCCTCTGAAACCGCTTGGCCAAATGAATCGAAACTTGGTAAGAAGCATCCTTGGAAGGTCCTCTATAAAGATTGCTCATTTAGTTCCGATCCATTAACAAACATGGTCGCCATGAGCAATTCTTGTTTCTGATTGGCTGAAATTTAAAAAATCTTCTCCCCTGAAACTTGGAGGCACAATGAATTGTAACTTTGTAGGAATTATGTATAGGAGATTCTGTACAAATTTCCACATTTCTTGCTGATCATACAATTAATATGGCCATCATAGGCAGTTCTTGTTTGTTATTTGCCAATTAAAAAAAAATTCTCTAAAGCCATTTTTCTATGTGTGGCAGAGATAATAATTTAGGGTATTGATACGGAACCGGTTATATTCTTGTACTGAAAAGGGGGGAAGATTTAGGCCGAAAGTCAAAGACACTGAATTTTGTACTAGAAAAATAGTCCCATTTGTTTTTTCGCTGAACCAGATGTCAGTTGTTAAGCTGCGTTAAAAACAATTGTTTGTGTTTTAATTTCAGTCAGTTTTTTCCTGTTGAAATCTTTTGATTTTTATTGAGACTTCAGTATCCAAATGAAGCACGCTTTCTAAAAATCAAAATTTGAAACCTTCATTTGTAAAGTAATTACATACAACAAAACAACGAACAATTTCAAAGTTATGAAAATTTCATCATCAGTTCTTGAAATTTGTAAAACTTTGTAATAATATCCAAACACAATTTTTTAAAAGAAATAAAATCATAATTTTTTTTGTCAATGTTCTAATCAGTATTTTTTAAATGAATGTTCAGTGGTAATATATGTATTATTGGTAAAGAAAAAAAATGTTTATTTCACAACATTTTTGGCCAGCAGAATTTTTGTATCATTACATCGTTTGGTGATAGTGTGAACAGAATTTTAATAACTAGTGTTGTATTCATGATGATGGATGAAATATTAGGGTCAAAAGGTTAAACTGACTTTTAATAACTAGTGTTGTATCCAAGATGGTGGATGAAATATTAGGGTCAAAAGGTTAAACTGACTTCTAATAACTACTGTTGTATCCAAGATGGTGGATGAAACATTAGGGTCAAAAGGTTAAACTGACTTAATAACTAGTGTAGTATCCAAGATGGTGGATGAAATATTAGAGTCAAAAGGTTAAACTGACTTTTAATAACTAGTGTTGTATCCAAGATGGTGGATGAAATATTAGGGTCAAAAGGTTAAACTGACTTCTAATAACTACTGTTGTATCCAAGATGGTGGATGAAATATTAGGGTCAAAAGGTTAAACTGACTTCTAATAACTACTGTTGTATCCAAGATGGTGGATGAAACATAAGGGTCAAAAGGTTAAAACTGCTGTTTATTGTATACATTCCATAACAGAAATCCGTCCAAAATATACATTTTTGTTTTTTGATTGATTTTTTAATTGTTGAAGAGTTTACTGGTATTTTTTGTAATAAATATTATATGTGAAGTCTATTGTGTGAAGAGTTATGTTTAGAATTCTTGCCCATTTTTAAACCTTTTCATTTTATGCGACTCTTTGTAATGAAAAGGAGTTTTTTGTTTTTCCCTGAAAATTGTAACCATCTCTCGACTGTTGTCGCTGCTGAAACTTTTCGAACTGTACATTTAAATGCAATTTATTTTATGCAAATCTACTCTTGGGTGTGCCATTTAAACACCACCCGAAGCAAATATATAAAAATTAACTTCTGCCTCCTTGGGGTTCGTTTAAAAAGAATATCTTTAATCTGTGGTTGTAAGAATATGAACGGAAATTTATTCTACAAATATCCCTATGTAATACCGTACAGTGGGTTATTTTCACGAGATGCAAATTTTTATTTATTTTGGCCTTTTGCTCGCAGGTCCCAAAATAAAGACCACCAACATTAATATGTTACACATTGTGTAGCAAAAAATTGAAAATAATCGCAAAAATATGTATATGTATTTCATGCAAAATCGTTAAATTTTATGTCTGCTATCCAGTATATATTTCAGTATTGAAAAGAGGGGAAAAGGATGTTTAAACCAAATAAAAAGAATTCAAGTGCAATGTTAATGTATTCTATGTAGCCCATGTTTTATAACAATATATAACACTTTACATGGCTTTTTAGATGGATGCATATATCTTTTAGACCTGAAATATATTGTAGGAAGTCATATTGACTAAAATACATCATATACAAACATAAAAATTGTTTGTTTTTTCTTTAGTTTATTTATTTTCTAGTGTATCATCATATTACATGACTAATTCTCATTTTTCTACTAAAGATTATGATATCTTTTTATTTGTCCAGTGTTGACACAAAATCTGCATTTCCTTAATCTTCCATTTAATTTTTTAATTTCTCGAAGACACATATTGTTAAAACATTAAAAGTCATGTTATATATTTTTTTTACTTCTATCAAAAATCGGTACCCAAAAACTTAAGTTTCTTTGTTTCAATTTTAAGTGTGTGAAAATATATAATATAACCACATTCTGACTTCTTAGAATAAAGGTAAACCTAACAGATCATTCATGGAAAAAGTTACCGCTATTCTCTATTGATTATTTGTAAGTTAAACGAGCTAAAACATTCAAAATGAAGAATATGTCCTGAAATAACATTTGATAATCAGGGCTTCCTTAATCAACAATGTCATCAAGTACAAATTAAAAAAAAGTGCCATCTAGAATTACATATTGGGCAACATCAGTGCAGTCTTTTTTTCTCTCTTTTAAATTGGGTTAATTAGGTCTCTACCACCAAAGGCCACCCTTCTTATCAGGCCAGATTTCAGATGCACTAAGATAGTAAAATATTATTAAACTGTCCCTCTCAGGAAAGGCCACCCCTCTTAGGCCAGATTTCAGATGAACTAAGAGAGTAAAATATTTCTAAATTGTCCCTTTCAAGAGAGGCCTCCTCCTCTATTATTAGGCTGATTTTTCAAAATAGAAAGAAGAGGTGGCCTTTGAAGAGGGGAACAATTGTATCTGCATGTAGTCTTCAGTCTTTGCCTTAAATTTTTTTCACCTACTTGCCCGAAAGCCAAATTTAGAAAAAAATTGCTATTTATTCAAACAAATTCTTTCATAATTTTCACTTTTCCAAATCCAGTTTTACTTGTCCCGGGCTTCAGGCAAGTGGGTTAGTGCGAAGACTGAGTCTTTAACTAATCGTTTTCCAGAAATAATAGTAGACAAACATACCATCTTCACCAGGGTGTTCAGAATCATTAACGATCATATTTGATTAATTAGGTGCCAATATAGTTTTCATGTGATAGTTTCCTCTTGGTGTGTGCATAAAATGCTTATTTTTATGTAAATATAGTAAATTATTGTTATGATTTTATTGTAAACAAATTGTTATGATAAAAAAAAATGTTATATTTATGAAGTTTTGTTATGATGATGATCTGTGAAGCCAGTAAAAAAAAACAGAAATGTCATAAGTGTGGAAATATACTAGAGTGTGTTTTTTGTGTATTATTTTTATAATTGATATGTAAATTGAAATATAAATAATTAAAATGGAAGAAGATGATACATTTCCATAATCCGTCCTGACATTCAAAGCAATTTACTTTCTTAGAAATGTCCATTTTTATTTATTTTTTTTACACATATTATACAAGTTTATGAATGACTTTTGATAAGCATTGTGAAATTTTGATAAAAGTAAAAGCAGCATTGATTTTCTGGGCAATTTTAAAAAGAGAATTCTCAGTTAACAAGGTAATTTATTTTAACAATATGACATGTCTTAAATAGCGTTTAAAAGTTTGGTTAATTATTACCTTATTAGGAATTGAAATTCAAGTTTATACCGGTATTTAATATTTATGCATGTATTTGGATTGTTTGTTTTGTTGATATTTGTGGAATTGTTGACTGTCGCTGTTAAAAAAAATAATCTTTTTCATAATTTGGATTTTTGCTGTACAAATTTCAGAAAAAAAATAAAAATTATATGGAATTTGTCCCGCATGTTTGTTTTGAAAAGCATTCCTTTAGTTATCAACATGTTTACAGGATATCTTTTCAAGACCTCTATCACTGTGTAAAATAACAACACTGGACAAGAATTAAAAATGGGGTCCAATTTTATTTTTGTGTGTGAACATTGTTAAGTCTACTTAAAAGTGGATGTATTACATCTTATTGAAGCTAGAGTAAGATGCATTCCAAGTTATCTAATAAATTTTTGAATTTTATTAGTTGGTTTATCATCTTGTCTGCAGTTAAAGTTGTTGAAGCTGTCATCATGTTTTTCCACAACAGCTTTGACAATTGTGACTAGTTCCATTTCTCACCTGCCGCAAGTCACTGGGAAACTTTATCACATAATGTTGTATCGAGTACACCTCGCCCGAACAGGGTTCAAACTTACAACGTTAGTGGTGATAGGCACTGATTGCATAGGTAGTTGTAAATCCAACTACCATACGACCATGATGGTCCCTCCTACTTCATAAATACGAGGTGGATTATCAACACTTATTTAAAATTTTATGTTTCATAGTAAAGTACACAAGAAATAGATGACAAAGTCTAATTACAGAGATATAATTCTGTAGCATGCTAAGAAGAGTTTGAAGATACCAAAGGGGTAATCAGAAACCATATATCGAAGAAGAACAGACAACACAATGGCCAAATACGATCTACAAAACATACACATAAAACTAAAGATCGAGTAACACGAACCCCACTAAAAACCAATGAAGGTATCTAGTTTGTGTTTATTTATTTGTTTTTTTATTATGATATAGTTCGTGATTGTTGTTTAATGCCAAGTGCACAATTTTTCAGCTGTATCATGGTGAAAACAAGTTACATATCGATGAGATGACGATAATGATGATGTCTGCTTTGTACTTGTCTAATATGCTTAGTTGGATTTCTCATTGAAACAAGTCTGCAGGTAGACATATGTCACTCCACACTGAAACATTATCCTGATTCTGAGCCAACAAGCCTTTGCTCTTACTCCTCAATGTTGCATGCAAAGTGGAAAAGCAGCAAATACCAATTTATAGTCATTGCTTTTGCCCAAGTGGTGTTCTAAACTACGATCTACCACACTTAGTGGTGTTCTAACCTACGATCTACCACACTTAGTGGTGTTCTAACCTACGATCTACCACACTTAGTGGTGTTCTAACCTATGATCTACCACACTTAGTGGTGTTCTAACCTACGATCTACCACACTGAGGCAAGCAGGCTAACCATTACACCACCAATGCAGTTCATTAAGATTTGCTAAATTAAAAATGTGCTGGAATTGAATTAGAGGTGTGGAGAAACTAGGATGTATACAATATTAACATGACGAGATATGCAATAGTTACTTAAATAAATACGATGGAAAATTCAGCAGGTTAAAATCAGAGGTTTTAGCTAGTGCTTTCATTGTTGTCTTGAGCTGTCACTGTTAAATCTTTAAAAAAAAAATGGTATGACTATAACCACTTCTCTTAGCTTCTAACAATGTGCATGGCTGTTATCTGAGTAACGTAAATAATTGAAAAGTCTTTGAGGGCAAGAAAACTAAAGGGTTTAAACAGGAAAGCCAAAATCGGCTAAGGTTACCTATGTCTGAGGTAGATGAAACTTAGAAACTGAAAATTTCAAGCATACATATATCTAATAAACTATGTCAGTGTCGAAGCAATGACTATATAACAGATGATATCCTCGGGACTATAAGTCCACCAGCAGAGGTATCGAACCAGTGATGAATCACTACATTTCTGTTTCTTATCTCACAGAAACAAAGGTATTAGAAAGAACTTTTTTCCGTTAGATACTCTCCACCTTTTTCTGTTCATCGTGTTACCATGGTTACCTTTGAATATTACTACATTTTGAATTACATGAAATTTTATTCAAATGGTTCATTCTTCTAAAATCTCCTTCTGATAACTTTCATACATGAAATAAAAATGACTTCGTTTTTAGTGGTTATGAATCGCTAGCTTTCACAAAATTATACATCATTTTCTTTTTCACTGGGACATCATCAGAATTTGTCTTTTCATCAAGTTTATGCTTTTCACCAACTTTTTCGTCGGTCTTTTCACCAACTTTTTCGTCGGTCTTTTCACCAACTTTTTCATCAGTCTTTTCACTGTTCTCATCTTCTTTAGACTTTGAGTCACCGCTTGCTGTAGAATTGTCAGAAATCTTTTTGGGGTCGTCATGAAATCCTAGTCCTATATGAGCTTTAGGACCTGCAATTAATTTATGTTCCAGACCTTGTTTGAACTGATCTTCTAACTTTTCTTCAATTTCCTTCTCTGGACCTAAAATTGTAAAAGACAAAAACATGGCAAGATTCTTGTTACAGTAGTCCTCCTATCATAAGATAACTCTTACCACCCATCTTATCAGGTCAAATTTCAGATGCACTGAGATAATAAAATATAGTAGTACCCTTCTCATAAGGCCACTCTTACCGAAGCCCATCTCTCTTATCAGGTCAGATTTCAGATGCACTGAGATTATAAAATATAGTAGTACCCCTTTTATAAGGCCACCCCTCTCAGTGTATTAGCTAGCCCTCGTCACTTTCGTCATTGACAAGTATTTCCCATACCCAATTCGTCACTTGAATTTTCAAAAAATTGTAAAAAAATGTTTGTAACAATCCATTCTTCTTCATTTGCTGATTAAAACTAATTAGTCACTGCAATGACAATTTTATTACATGTTACAAGCCAATCAACAGATTATAGAATTTTTGTTTTGATTGCGTAATCTTTGATCTCACCTGGACAAAGAATTCAATCAACGATAATAATTTTTTTTATAGTTATGACATGTACTCAAAATGCCACAGTATGTATTTAAAGTGGACATATTTTTGTAATCGTCATATGGGCACAATTTCGCATAGGGAAAGTTGCTGTCAAAATATATAATTAATAGTAATCGTCATTCATTGCACGATTCGTCTCAATGTCTGCCATATTAACGAATTATTTTTGCCAAATTTATGAAAATGTCGATATCATGTTTATTGAAATCTATCGTATCCATTAAGTATTTTGAAAGTGATTTTCTCGAAAAGTCATAGCTTTGATTAAAGAACCAAGGACGTGTATACACGTCCTTTGAAAAAACTAATACAAAATAAAAATGGCACGATCAACAGGAGTTCGCAATCTACCGAAGCTACTTTTAACCAAACGAACTTTTGACGTATTTATTCTCATTTCTGTGAAATGAAATTTTAGTTCTCATATTTTATATTTCATTTATATGCAAAGGATGGCCATTCAATTCGTTGAAATGCACTGCACGAGGACACATATAAGTTTTTTTGTATAATATATTGATCAGCATCCGGGTAACAATTGCGTTCTATTTATAGAACTATTTACAAACAGACACGTGTCGGCAATTAAAAAAAAAAAATACAGTATTTTTATTCCAATTGTTGCAATTTGATTATGAGGTCTGAGAAATAATTATCATTTTACAACTTGCTTCAGTTTTTGAAGTGTGTTCTATACTGATTTCCTACAAAGAATCTAGATAGAAGTTGGACCATTGCCATTGGTCAAACTGGTAGAATTTTTTTTTCTGCTGAAGACTACACAAATATGAGTTATTACAATTGTTGTGGTATTAGACCAAAGCACAGTAACATTTCAAAAAGGGTGGGGGAGGGGGTATTTACAATTTGTGTGGTATTAGACCAAAGCACAGTAATATTTCAAATTACATTACAATTTGTGTGGTATTGAGATCAAAATAGTGACAATGTTATGTTTTATCAGTTGGTTGTTAATTTGCAGAATATGTTCCCATCCTAGGAGGTTTTCAATCTCCATTACTAACCAATAAGGCAACGTAACTGATTATAAGATTAAGCTCATTATATTCTTGTTTATTCATAATTTAAAAAAAAAATCTGTTCCGCAAAAGTGACTAATGGTCTCAAAATCCTGGCTAAATCCCTGCCTCTTATCAGGCCAGATTTCAGACAACTAAATTGTCTCCCTCATCTCCTGCAGCAATTTTTATTAGTGTAGGAAACCAGAGTACCCGGAGAAAACCACCAACTTGCTGCAAGTATACTTCATCATGAGCGGGATTCTAACTGCCAACATTAGTGGTGATAGGCACTGATTGTATAGGTAGTTCTGAATCTAACTACCATACGATCACAACCATGACGGCCTCCGACTATCCTTGAAAATTTTGTTTTGATGAGTAATTGTGATCTATAATTATAAAGTAAACATACTTTCTCTGTCATGTGGAAGAACATGTTCGTCTCCTATTATAAATCTTCCATGATGTTCTTTCTGAAATGACAACAAAATATATTAAAGGTTATTCTGATTGCAAAAACAAATCTTCCCCCCCCCCCTCCACTCCCTAAATTCTTTTTTGATGAAATATTATTTAAGTTAAAAAGGGGCCATAACCCTTTTAAAAACAGTCAGATCAAACTGCATTAAAACTAAACATATTCTAAGATGTTTTATATAAGCATGCAAAGTTTTTGTGAATTCCAATTTATTAAAAATGTAGGAGGAGTTGGACATACAGATGATGTCTGCTTTATACTAGACCAACTTGCTTAGTTAAATTTTCAGTGCTAGTTTATTGAAATAATAGTCTGCTGGTAGACACAATGTACTTATTCTGATCTTTGCTCTTACTCGTAATATTGCATGCTTAGCACAAAAAAGGCCATGACATATGGTGTTGAAAATCCAAGTCCTGGCTTGGTACAAGCCCAAAAATGTGGCAGGGTTAAACATGATATTAGTATTCCAACCCTTCCCCCCTTGAAGCTGTCTTATAAATATCTTAATGGGAGCAATGTGGTTTGTATCATTGTTTTTATTTGTTATTTATTTTGTTGTGATTAAAATTAAGAAATTCAACGGTACTGGCTGAAAATATTATCAACTGTGTGTGTAAACTAAAACACCTCCTCTTACAGAAAAAATACAACGACAGAAACCAATGAGAATCAGCTTAGAACAGACACAACAAGATGAACTGTGAGCTAATGCTCACTTATGATACCCCGCATATAATGTTCAATGTGTATAAAAACCAACTAAGTCAGCAAACAGGAAGTAGGAATCTGACAGGTGCAAAAACGCTTCCCACAATATGGCATACCTATATGAAGCTTGTGACCAAACATCAGATTTCTGCCATCAATAGTTGCTGAGAAAAATATCTTTGGACGGACGGACGGACAGAGGTAAAACAGTATACCCCCCTCCGGTGGAGCGGGGGTATAAAAATGTGATAGAGAACACTGGTGACAGTGTTTGAAAGATTAGCGGTACTTAACCCCCTACATGTATATTTAATCATTTTAGTCCAAGAAAATACAAATGTAGAACTTAAGCTGCCTAGATGTTAAGTGTACTTCTCATAAACAAATTAGAAGTTTTCTAAAGCTCATATTGAGGTACATTTGTATGACTACGAGTTATTGTCGTAACTGCGAGATAAGGAAAGCAATAAAAGCATTGTCCCTTAAACAGTTAGTTATCTATGAGCATTCACTGACCCTGCTATTGTACTGTTTGTGTTTATGTTGTTGTTCATTTTTGTGAGTGTGTTGTCTTTTAGAGATGAGGCGAATTAGCACAGGTCTTTTATCTGTATTGCTGTTGGAGATCCAATTATCAGAGTGGGAGGGATGGGATCCCATTAAGCAGTTTAACACTGCCACATTTTTGTCCCTAATCCAAGACAGGATCTGGATTTCCAACACCACATCATGGTCTTTTTTATGTTCAATGATTTGAGGTGAGAGGTGACTGTTCATTTGGTTGAATTGTATGCCATCACTATTTAAACTTTCTTTTCATAACTTTTGCTTTTTTTACCAGAGTTTCAAATAAATGTTAAATTACATCCAAATCAATTCTTGTCAAAATTTATACCTTAGATGCACCCATCAGTCGTAGAAATTTCTTTTTTCTGTCATCATCTCCCATATCAACCTTTTCCCATTTGTTTGCTGAATGGACCTGCAAATATAGTGAGTGATTGTTATTAAAACGTTGTATGAGCAATTCAGCTATATCATGGTGAGAACAAGTTTCATTTGATGAGATGATTATGGTGTCTGCTTTGTATTATGGCCAAAATGCAGAGTTGAACTTTTACAGAAACAACATTCTGTGGACAGACATGTTGCCCCACTCAAACACATTATCCTGAATACTGCATGCTTTAGCAGAGAAGCAGCAAATACCAATTTTGCAGTCTTGGGTGGTTTGACTAGACCGGGGCTCTATCTACCACACTCTAGGGGAGCATGCTGACTATTACACATTCCACAAGTTTACAAATGGGTAAAATCTGTAGCTCTATGGTAAAAAAAAGACTGTTAATTATATAAGAGCTATGGTTCCACAGCCGAAATTTTGAGATTACCGAGGTTGACAAAAACAAGATTCACCTGTAATAATAAAATAAAATTTAGATATTCTCAGCTGTAGTCAACAAAGGAAGACTAGACAACTGGGGTCTTCACTTTGAAATAGATTATGCTTAAACAAATTGCAATATTGCATGTGCATATATATTGTATTGAGAAAATAAAAACATATTTTAATGCAACACATGTAATTTTTCCCTTTCAGCAGTTAGACATAATGTGTGGAAAGATGAGACGTGTGGAGACATAATTATTGTACAGCACGGTTATCTAATTGAAATTAAATTGCTCCAAATAGACGAAGACAGTCCCATAACATAACAACAGCCCTGCACAAATCATTTAATGTAACATAATATTAGAGCAAATTTGCATTTCTGTTTGTTAAACGTTCTTTTAAGACGACAATGCGATACCCAAATTTGATATATTCCTTAAAAAAGATATCGGATGCATTTATTTTGAAAAATTGTAATAATACTGAAACGAAAATGGAATTAAAAACGTGGAGAAAGCAAAATTCTAAAAAAGAAAAAAGAGCGTGAACTAAACGTTTTGACATGAAATTTCTGTAAATAAGTGTGAACTACAAAACACAGTATGGGTTATTACATTTTCTGATTCGGAATCAACACTTGTTTTCTTATCTGTGTCTTTAGACTTTGTCGAATCTGCATCTGGCGAACTCATTTTCCCCAAAAAAAGGAACCACAGCTTGCCCCTTCTATCATTGAAATATTGGGTAACACTAATGCCCGAAAACTGTCCTGGAAATGACTGAAATGGCTATATCTTTTTTATTATGTGATGGATTTACTTCAAATTTGAAGTTATATATATATATTAGATTTTAACATATATATAAAAAAAGATATTATTACAACAGATTCAGATATCAAATATTAAATTTTTTGTTGTTTATGATTTAAGCAAAAGACAGGGGGGTAACTCTGACAAGGCTTGCTGTTTTGGAAACATGGCAAATATGACAGACGTTGATTTATTTCACGACATAATTATGGGTGAAGAAAAGTAAACCTATTATTTTTGTTGACCTAATCATTATAGGCCTAAGTATAGTATTGCCAAAACTTCACTAATATGAAACCGGCACGGCCATGAATGTTCGCGCATCTGAAAATTATCTGGCAATTTCACGCTCATCCAGTCACAGGAGTCGGAAGTTCTATCAATAATAAGGTATAGGGGCACCTCGAAGATCGCTGGGCAGCAATGTTTTTTTTATAGTTGCCCAGCGATCTTCGAGGTGCCCCTATACCTTATTATTGATAGAACTTCCGACTCCTGTGATCCAGTGCAACAAAAAGTGTCGAGATATTTTGGGCCGAGATATATTGGGGACGACTCATTTTAGGGCCGAATCTAGTCTTAATTCAATCGAGCTGTCTCGTTCCTTACGAAATCTCAAAAGTTAACTTCCGCGTAGAAACAAAAATTCATGTCAGTATGTCAGAAGAGATTTAATAAATTAAAAAATATCAATATAAGTAAAACAAGCTAACAAAATGACTTTTATTACACACGGGTTCTGGGTTTCAGTGATATCGGACGTACGAGAGAGGGTACGAGACTTCAGGATCACCTTTGCGCTTTATGTTAAGAAGATCTTCATTAGTTGAGTGTGTTAGTGTGTTACACGGAACCGGTGTTTACAAAGCATTGATTTTTTTTCTTCAACAGTATGTTCAGCCATGTTTGTTAAAAAATCCTAAGTACACATTTTATACCATAAAGAGCTCGCTGACACTCGCATAATATGAAACCGGCACGGCCATGAATGCTCGCGCATCTGAAAATTATCTGGCAATTTCACGCTCATCCAGTGTATCAAAAAGTGTCAAGATTTTTTGGGTCGAGATATATTGGGGACGACTTTTTTTAAGGGCCGAATCTAGTCAATCGTAACTACTCGGCCATTCTTGCTACCCTGCAAATAACCTCGTACGTACATAGTAGAAATTCTTCTTAAATTGTTTGCCGGAAGTTAAGTTAAGTTAAGCCGCACAAAAATATAGTCCACGAAAATCCAATATTGAAGACATACTAAGTAAAATCTAATCATGCAAAACTAATTAAAACTTTAATTGAAATATAGAAAATTGTTTAAAATATAACTTTATCAAACTTTCATGTAACTGACATGTGAAAAGTAGTGCGATTTATACGCCTAATGCATACGAGGTTATTTGCAGGGTAGCGAGAATGGCAGAGTAGTTACGATTGGAATCTAGTCTCATTCAATCGAGCTGTCGTTACTTTATTCGAGTTATCGTTCCTTACGAAATCTCAAAAGTTAACTTCCGCGTAGAAACAAAATTTTTGTCAGTATGTCAGAAGAGATTTAATAAATTAAAAAATATCAATATAAATAAAACAAGCTAACAAAATGACTTTTATTATACAGGGGTACCGGGTTTCAGTGGTATCGGACGTACAAGACTTCAGGATCACCTTTGCACTTTATGTTAAGAAGATCTTTATTAGTTGAGTGTGTTAGTGTGTTACACGGAACCGGTGTTTACAAAGCGTCAATTTTTTTTTTATTTGTCAATATGTACAGCCATGTTTGTCAAAAAATTCTAAGTACACATTTTATACCATTAAGAGCTCGCTGACGCTCGCATATTACCACCGAATCATATATAAGTCGGCCAGTCATTGAATAATGTTTGATTATTTTTTTCATGTTTGAAAAGTAAACATTTTTTCTTTTTAATTATGTTTCTCATCTATTCTTGCTCAAATGTGTAAAGTTCCATGGAAAAAAGATCGATAATAATGACACACTGACCCATATTTGTTTACTACCCTTTTTCCAAATGGCATCGTTTTACGTCGCATAAGGCTGGTCAGTGGTAAATAAATCACGTGATTTTGTCATATGCCAACCAAACTTAAAAAGTAAACCAGATTTAGAAAGTATAGTATTTCAGCTTTTCCTGTGTAATTGTTTTGTCTGAAAAATTTCAAAAGATGTTTTTTTTTAAATAGTTTGAAATTAAAGTATTAAAAATATTATTTGATGCAAACATTGAACTTACTTACCCATAGCATCGTGTGATGGGTTTTCGTACTATTATCGATTTTCCGATATAGCGATTAACAGTGTTAACCCTTCATTCATATGACGATTGGAATTTTCAAAGAATGGCTAGTTAAATATTTCTTTGTACATAAGATTGTTTTAAAAGCCATTCTTGTATCATAACAGTTACACAGAAAAAAAGATTACTTCATAGAAATTATTGATTTTGGCCTAACATTTTTCCTTATAATAAATTCCGACACATTATGTGATTCTAAACCACACCAGTCCTTGCTTTCTCCTTGAATGCTGCATTATTAGCGGATAAGCATCAAATATTAATTTAAAATTAAATTTTATAGTTTTTGGTTTGACCCTACCAGGGCTTGAACCCATGATCTATCATACTCAGGGCAAGCACACTAACCATTACACCAACAATGCTGTTTATTGAACTTGATGTCATTATAATATCTTTGTATTATTTTGCAGGTGTCAGGCGAAAGGTTTTGAGGCTGGATATGAAGTAGGACAACAATCGGGATATGAAGAAGGATATAGACTTGGATGGGAAAAGGGATCATCTATTGCCTCAGAGGTACATGTACAAAAGATTGATTGTTGGTTGCTCAACTTCTATCAGTAAATATTTCATGCATATTCGGGATGAGAACAAGTAAAAAAATATGGGAAATAACTCATATAAAAACCATCTAATTCTAGAAACAAATAAGGAATGTGCAAGTGATCTATTTGTAACATAAAGACTCGTTGAAATGATTGATTGCAACAACATGGAAAAGGTCCAAACATTTGATTAACTGATATTTGCAGTTTGTTTTATCATGTATATAGTAGGACTCCTTTACTAATTATGAAGCTTATATAAAGTGAAAAACAAAAAATACCACACTGCCATTATAGTGTCATATAAACAGTTCTGAAATGTAATCCAAAAGAAAGCAAACAATTAATACCCCTAACACACATATACATGATTGCCCACTTTCCTTGCTTGGTACAGGCACATCAATAAAAAGTGGCATGGTTAAACTAGTTTTATGAGCTCAATTATATATATAAATTGATATTAAAATTATGTGACCTGTAATGGTGTTTTCTTAGATCTACCAGGCCGCAACAAATCAGTAAAAAGGAGCAAGTGAAAGATCTATTAATTTTAAAGGACACAATTCGTTAATTGAGTAATTGTAATGTTCTCTTTTTTACATACATTGTATGTGGTGCCCTTCAAATTAAATGCACTTTAATACCAGCTTTTAGTTCTGTATGAAAACAGTGTAATGTGTATATGTAATGGTAATTTCTTTATAATTCAAATGATCAATTCTTCAATTCTTCCAGAAACAGAGGATCCTGGGTGATGCAGATTCATGGTTTTCTTGCCTATGAAATAGAAAATTACTGTTGGAAATTTTGCATTTCACATTTTTTATACCCAGTAAATATAATTTTGCTTCGTCAGTTCCTGTATACTTCATCATTGGTCTCTATTGTTATCTAGACATATGATTTTTATAGGTAGGATTTTATCATGGATTTACAGAACGACTTCACAAGAAGTTTAAGGATGATACAAGTAAGACAAGGTAGATAACTCTGTATTGGATTTTCAAGAACATAAAAAAATTATAAATATGATTGATTGCAGGGTTCGACATTAACGGTAGTCCGATTGCCCGAGACAACTAAAAATTGTATTCAGACAAGTAAAAAAAGTCTTACTGTACTAGTACGATCGGGCAAGTGGAAAAAACAACAAATACCCATGAGAATTGTATAAAATTGAATGAAATGTACAGAAATATACAATGTGTGTCTTAAAATTGAAAAATTTGTTTGTTATTCGGTAACTTTCTTCCGCATAATTTCCCTGTTCTAAATTTAACTTACCGGTACTTTAACAATGTTGACCAATCATATCGCACGGTTTTGTCATCCTACTTCATCGACCAATCAGATTTTATCAAACGATTTTTGGAAGGTTAATTTTTGGAATTGATCGACAAGTTGTGTTTTACCTATCCAGTTGAATTTCAAACGTCTAATAAGAAATAAGTTGACTTCCACTGGTTGTTTATGTTTAATTATACCCCCGCTCCACCGGAGGGGGATATACTGTTTTACCTCTGTCCGTTCTTCCGTCCGTCCAAGATATTTTTCGTCGCATTTTTCTCAGCAACTATTGATGGCAGAAATCTGATATTTTGTCACAAGCTTCATATAGGTATGCCATATTGTGGGAAGCGTTTTTGAACCCGTCAGATTCCTACTTCCTGTTTGCCGACTTAGTTGGTTTTTATACACATTGAACATATATGCAGGGGTATCATAAATGAGCATTAGCTCACAGTTCATTTCGTCACTGAAATAAATAAAGGATGAAACCGAATGTTGACCATTGATGTAAAATTCGGAACCGAAACGGATCATTAGATACGGATTGTTGGCTATATCTGCCTTATCTTTTAGATAACAATATACAGAACATTTAATTAACCCTTCCCTCCCTCCCTCCTACAAATTATAGGTACATGTACCTGTAGGTAGTTAATTCCTGTTTAGAAAATGTGGGAGTTTATCAGTGGCATTAAGCATCCAGAAAAGAGGAAGACGGACGAAGATCAAATTTCATACTGCCACAAGTATTTAAGAAGCCTGTATTACCTGAATGAATGGGTTTTTAAAATGAACACTAATTCATTCTTGTCCGAATGTTTCCATTTCTCTTTAACATCAACTGAAAAAAACTGGGCCTCTAAAAATGTTGCAGCCCCCTAGAAATTAAAAGTCAGTAGTCCAGCTGGACCAGTTTTATCCCTCAGGCATGTTACTAATAAGTAAAACTTCGGGCACGTAGTTTTCACTTTCGGACAAGTAAAATTTAACCGATGGGACAAGTTGGTTCAATAGTTAATGTCGATCCTTGAATTGGTGTTCAACGCCAACTTTAGCAGTATTTCAGCTATATCGTAGCGTAAATAAATATTATATAGATATGATGTACATGTAATAGTTTTATGCTGATTAATAAATTTTCTATTAATGGTCATCAACTCTTAACCACAAGCCTGTAATCTTTGTTGTAAAGGTTTCTAGACACCATAAAGGAAGGACAGGGTTTCACATAAATGTCATAGAAAATTGTGACATCATATGAACATTTTCAGTGTAGAGCATAAACACTGGACGTTATTTTGCAATATGTACACTTCAATTTCAGATAAAAGCCAGCAAGACATTATTTTAAAGGTACAGATGCAATGTCTCACTTTTCTATCATATTGTATTAATGGACATGTTGGATTTCAAGAATTCCATATGGTGGCTCGTTCACACTAGAACCATTAATTAGTTACGACATGTCAATTGTGGATTTGACAGCAAACAATTGACTAATGAAATCACATGTTACATAAAAATTTCATTAGTCAAAATGGTAGAAGCAACAATAACACAAGGTCTACGTAACATAACAATCTTCTAGTAAAACAAGTCTCAAACAAAAATGATGCTTAAGAAGTCGTTAAAAAATGATTATTTAATTTTACACCTGGACAGGTGGTATCATGATTTAAAATTACAGATAATCTATTCACTGAAGTTAATCATTTTTAATTTTTGATTTGATTTTAGGGCAATTAAAGTTATAGAAACTCTACAGAAGTTAATTAGTGATTTCACAATAGATGACCCTACAAATCCATTGTTGTTTGAGAAATTAGAAAATATCAGGGCTAAATTTAAACAGGTAAATAGTCTGATAACATTGTATTGATTGATTCTTGACTGACGTTAAATGAGCAATTTTTCAGCCATATCATGTCGAGAACAAATTATATTCGATGACATAGGCCATAATGTCCATTTTGTACCAGTGCTAGATCACTGAAATAACAGTCTGTGGGTAAACATGTCGGTGATGATGATCATGTCGCACCACTCGGACATATTATCCTGATTCAAAGCCAACCAGTCTCTGCTCTTTTTCATTAAAGCTACATACTTAGCAAAGAAGCAACAATTACCAAATTGAGTCTTTTGTTTGACTCAACCAGGAATCGAACCCACAATCTAATGCACTCAAGGTGAAATCCCTAACCATTACAGCATCAATGTGATTAAATGATAGTATTGTAGAGGTATTTTTAATATTTTCTTCACTGTGCTCCTTATTGAAATGCATTAATTTATTATTTAATGAGAAGCTATTTGTTTTAATGGGGTTGGGGTGTTAGAAGTAAATTTGATCATTTTGTATTACATGTAAGACTAAATGAAAATGCATGTTTAGTTTATCTGAACCTTTTTTTTAAAAAGATAATGCTGTCTGGAATTTATTGTAGTACACTGATCAGTTTTCTTCTTGAAATCATCTTGATAGTATAGTGGTTTGTATGCTCGTGTGTGATAGATGGTACAGCATTAAGGAGTAAGAACAAGGACTTGGAGGTTCGTAGTGAGGATAATGTGATGCAAGCTCATGCAAACAAAACATATAGTTTAATTATTTTATGATATACATTGTATTAAGATACTGATAAATCAGTGCTAGTGGAAAATAAAATGGTTACCTAGTAATGAAATTACACAGCAGTAATATTTTACAAGTACATACATAGCAGATGTAGGTGAGAGGTGATTGTTCGTTTTGTTGATATTGATGGAATTGTTGACCATCACTAAACTTTCTGTTCATAATTACATGCTCTTAAAATGTTTATACTAGAAAGTTAGATTTTGAGCAGGTTAAAAAATCAGGATGTAGATTACTACATACAGTCAAACCTGCTCATAAGGTCACCTCTATTAAATGGTCACCTTTTTCTTGTCCTGTCATAGAAAATTCATATTAACTGCACTCTTTTAAGAGGTCACCTGTCTTATAAGGCCATTTTTATTTGTACCGAAGGTGACCTCTCAATACAGGTTTGACTGTATATTTTATATTTGAATAAGCAGGCAAGTTGAATATTCATTCAAGTACACAATTTTATTGTAGATGATGTCTTTGCTAGGCATGAAGGCAGATTTTAACACTGGACAAGAGGTTAAAGGGATGTCCTTTTGACCTTGAGTGGTTGAAATGTTGATAAAGACGAATGCTATGGATCCTTTAGTCTGTAAATGGCATTTACACGTGCAACAGGTTTGTTTTTTAAATACATAGAATAACGTTCGTTCTGAAATCAGAGGTTATTGTTTTTAATGTCATAATGTGGTTAACGTCACATTGACCAACATTTTTCAGTATCAGAATCAGTTCATTGATACTGTTAATATCACTCATCAAGATCAAAGGAAAATAACAGAATTACCAATAAATTGATGTTATATGATATGTAATAGTATATAAATCATGTGTTAAACAGACAGCCAAAACTTTTCATATTTCAATCTTCATTTCTGAAATTCTGTTTGTCTAGTACATATTTTGCTGTAAAGAGAATCATGTAATATTTGTCAGTTTTTTTTCAGTTTTGAAATTCCTGAATTTTATGAAAATCTAATAATTTTATCCAATTATTAACAATATTTTTAGATTTTCATAACATTCAGTTTTGCACTGTACCGTAAACATTGTAAATATTTAAAATTTTTATTTTTGCAGATTTCCGTCATACAAGACACAGATAGATTGAGCTGTTCCAGAAGATTCCAGTGTATAAGAAAGTCATTCAGTGTACAAGTTGTTGGAAGAGTCTTTCTACTTGTATAAAATAATCAATTGTTAAAGCCTTTGTTTTTAATTATTATGGTGCCGTCATGGTCGTGATCGGATGGTAGTATGCAATCAGTGACTATCACCACTAAAGTTGTGAGTTCGAATTCCTCTCATGGTGAAGTGTACTCAATGCAACATTATGTGATAAAGTTTGTCAGTGACTTGTGGCAGGTTGGTGGTTTTCTCCGGTTTCCTCCACCAATAAAACTTACTGTGCCACGATATAACTGAAATATTGTTGAAAGTGGCACTAAACACCATAACCCTAACCCTTTAATTTCACCATAAATACTGTTTAATCTTTTCATCCCTATATGAAACTAAAAAATTGCTTAAGACAAGGAAAGGTTGACCTGGACAGGTGAACAATTTTCTGATTGAAATGTGATTATTGTTATGGAAGATTGTTTTACTATAAATAAATAAATACATGTAAGAGTTCCACATCTCTAACAAATCCCAGTTTTTGAAAATACATATATATAGTCTGACAAGGAGACTCAACTTTCATTTGCAGAACATTAGTTTGAGGTTGAACGAAAGACATTGAAAAACAGATAAAACGTTATCTGCTCTGGATGTTTGAGATTTAACAGCATTTAAAATCATTTCGTCTATAATATCTTCAGCAATTTCTAAATTTCGGTCTACATCTACGAATAATCATTGTATGGAACTGACATTTAAACGAGCAATTGTTCAGCAATATCATGGCCAGAACAAATTATATTTCAATGAGATGATGTCCACTTTATACTAGACCAACACGCTTAGTTGGATTTTTAATAGTGCTAGCTCACTGAAAAAACTATTAATAGATCATTGAAACAACTGAAGAAAAAAGTCCTGAGGTAGACATGTTGTCCACTCTGACACTTTATCCTGATTCCAAATAAACCAAAAATAAAGCCAAAATGGGTCGAAGGCATCAAATTCACATGGAAAAAGAGGGTGGTTTAATCCGGGAAATCTAAAAGACGATCAATGTTAACTACATGTATATGTTAAGACTAATATTAAAGTAAATGTACATACATTATTTGTGAAATGAAGATTATATATACTCAATAAAAAAGTCACAACACATTAAGATAAAATAAATTTATTTGATGCATAAGATTTGAAAATGCTTTCTCTCTCCCTCTCAAACACTTGTGATAACCAGCAGTAATTCAATTACACAAACACACAAATACACATCAATAAAGCTATAATCACATATAAAATACACAAAAAAACATCAACAAAGCTACTATAACCTATTTGATTGCATGATAATGGTGATGATCACATGACTGAGAATGCAATGTTTAAATAACATTCCATCAAGCAAGCATTGAAACTTTGGTAGGGAATGTATAACTCAGAAGTGTTGTTAAAAGTGAAGTGTGGTTGGTGTAAACATACAACTTTTTACTTTGAATTAATACGCTGGAAAAGAAGGGGAGATAATTCATAAGCAACAAAATGTCACATCATCCAACTAGATCGATATTAAAAAAAAAACATTGTAGCTCGACAAAGACAAAATCAAGTAATTTTGCCTTTAAGCTTAAAATGTATTATGTGTGATTTACTTATAATAATATGTATTGCTTAAATTTGGTCTGTAGGCATTTTAGAAATAGAAGAAGACAATAACTCATTCTAAAGAAAAAAAAATGGCTTGGATGAAGTTTGTTTGCATAAATATATATCATAAATATGCAGATAAGCATTTACAAGTTAATATCATTAAAGCTAAGCATATTTTATGGAATTATTTTTAATAGAAAAAAACCCTGCTATAATAGATATAGTCTGACAAATAAAAATGTAGATATATAATGTGTGCACAACACGTTTCTGGAATAACCTTCATCAGGTACATTCAAAGTCAAAAATTTGGAAAGCTTTTGAAAATGTAAGAACACTGAGATTTGAACATTGATATATTTTTTAAGATTGTATAAAAATGAATGAGATTCAAATCAAGGAGAGAACAGATAGGAAAATAATCAAGTCCAAACATTACATATGCATCCAAGTAATAATATTACAATTATTTATATGTATTTAAAATATGAAGAATAGTACTGTAGCAGAAAATTACTTTCTTGTATTGTCTATACATCTTTATGTAAATTGAAATATTGGATTACATGGTTGCCGTCATGTATATAATTTGTTGAAATGTGTAGGAAGCGAGCTTTAAATAATTGTTGTTATAACTTGTGCCCAATCCCAATTCCTAATATTTTGAGCTTATAAAAATATGTTTAATTCAAACCAGTAAAGACCTGAGACTTAGTTGCAGAAGAATTTCAATTGCATGTACATGTACATACATGTAACACAATTCATGTTAAATTGTACATAAACAACATTTTTGTACTAGTAACAAATATCACAAAACATTTGGATATGAATTAAATTGTTTAGGTACTTGTAAACAGTCAATTTTTCCCTTCAAATTTTAGCTAAATTTGACATTCTAAATACCTATCCAATTCCCTTCCAATATTTGATGAACCAGTCAAACGTGTTTAACGAGTTCAGGTTGTCAAATTTGTGTCTATAGTAAAACACGTACACAACAAAAGTTTGAAGCGAATTTGAAAGAAAAATTTGACTGTAAGTGCACTTTAACACATTTTCAAAATATTATTAAATTTCATTGTATAATGATATGTTTATTTAAAATGAGTAACAATCATCAGATAAAATAAATGCATCAATTAAAAAAAACATTGAATATGTAAAATTACGATCTACCTTAGTGCATCATATTTATACAGTGAAAACTTCTAAGCCGAACCTACTTTTGTGTTCATAATAGATGTTTGGTTTTTGTAGGTTAACTTAACAAAGATTTCCTACATTGGGACTTTATTTAAAGTTTGGTTTTTTCAGAATTCCATTTTATGCAGGGTTCGGTTTAGACAGGTTTCGCTTATACTGTGCAATCTGTCTAAACTGAACACTGAATAAAGTTCCTATGTAGGGAATCTCTGTTTATTAAACCTATATAAACCATCACCTGTCTATTCCGAAAAAGTTGGTCTGAAGGAGATTTGGTGTGGTAGATCGTGTGTTCGAGCTCCTGTCAGGTCAAACCAAAGACTATACAATTAGAATTTGCTGTTTCTTCACTGAGCATGCAGCATTAAGAAATAAGAGCAAAGACTGGTTGGCTTCAAATTGGGATAATGTGTCAGAGTGGAGTGACATGTCTACCTGCTGACTATTGTTCAGTGAGTAAGCACTATAAAAATCCAACTAAGTGTGTTGGTCTAGTACAATGCAGACACCATGAACTCATCGAAATATAACTTGTTATCGTCACACTATGGCTGAAAAATTTCTCACTTGGCATCTAATAAAAATCATTCATTCATTCACACATTTTTTTGTATCACAATGTGATGCTATAATAGTAAAAAAAAACTTTACTACACCCCTTTAACTACCAGCAACCACAACATCTAATGAAGAACTAATTTTGTCATACAGTTTTGAAGTAATGTTAACTCAAATAGAAAAGTCATGTTTTGGATACACCCCTTTAACTATCTGCAACCATAACATCTATTAAAGCACTATTTTTGTCAAAAACGAAAACAATGTAAAAGAATGTTAACTCAAACTCAGAAAAATCACTTTTTGGATCCCTCAAAATGAAATTAAGTCATTTTTAGGATCCCTCAAAATGAAATTAAGTCATTTTTAGGATACCTCAAATGAAATTAAGTCATTTTTAGGATCCCTCAAAATGAAATTAAGTCATTTTTAGGATACCTCAAAATGAAATTAAGTCATTTTTAGGATCCCTCAAAATGAAATTAAAAGTCATGTTTAGGACACACTCCTTTAACTACCTGCAATCATAATATGTAATAAAGCACTATTTTTGTCCAAAAAAACATACAGTTTATTTAAAAAATGTTAACTTTTTTTAATGTTAAAAAAACTCAAAAGAAACTAAAAGTAATTTTGTTTAATACCTCAAAATAAGTCATGTTTAGGATACACCACTTTAACTACTTGCAACCATGATATGCTATACAGCACTATTTTTGTCTAAAAAAAAAACATAGTTTAAAAAAAAACTCGGAAAAGTTACGTTTTGGTTACCTCAAAATAAAATTAAAAGTTGTTTTGTAGTAACCTCTAAATACATGAGAAAACATGAATACTAGCTAAATATGAACTAAAATTGCTGGTCCCTTTTGTCTTTGATTTAACATGGATTTATTGTAATATAATTTGTGTTAACACATTATCAACTGACAATAGAAAAGTTAATCTCACAGCTTTATATTTATATTCAACACAGTGTTACTGCAATACATGTAACCACGATTAACATTAAAATACATGGATTAGTTTAAGCACAAACAAATAATCAGAAAAACACATAAATTGACATGTATTTTTATAAACAAATAAATGTATGTCTGCTTCATATTACAAAAGTTGCAGAACAATAAATCACAAAAAATAGATTAAATTAGATTTGTGACTACATGTAATACTATTAAACAGTGAAACTAGGTTAAAATCAAACAAAACCAAAAAATTTGAAAATCATACCCTAAAAATATTGTCTAAATGTTTAGCGATAAATATATCTTTGTAAACTGTCTTATCCCTGAACACATGTCTATTCTGAAAAAAAGTTGGTCTTAAAATCGTTTGATTTGTACCTGTATTTCACTGTAATATTATTAGAATGTTACATAAACTAAAGGCTCTCTTGCATACAAACATATTAAATAAATTTCATTATTTACATCTTTCTATGTTTATAAATTCTCCGTTACTTTTATCTGTTTTTGGTTCTTAAACCTGAACCAGGACAAATGAACAACAACTTGTAAATAACATCACAAAAAATTAGGCAAACTGGAACTTTTCCCTGAATTTATCAGAACTGCATAAAACTCTGGTGTTTACTTCCTAATACATGTACAGTCAAACCTGCCTTAAAGGACACCTCTAATCACTGTCTATAAAGGACAGCCTCATGTTCCCCATTAATGAATAGTGCATATAATTTTAACTTGTATATAAAGAGCAACTGCTGATAAATGGCACATTTTCAGGTTCCCTTGCATGCCCTTTATATACAAGTGTATGCACAAATTGCAGTCTGCTAAGGCCCCAAGTAGGTTAAGGGCAGTGCCATGATGTGGAGTTATTTAAGGAAAGGGGAATACCACAGACCGAAAACAATTTTCAACATTTAACAGATGCAATAATAGTGATTTAACATGAAGAGTTCAGTTGTAAGAAAACATGTCCCTATCCCAATTTGTATAACATTGTCATATATCTTCATTTATATCTAAATATTTAATCATAATAAAAATGTGTAGGCAGATGCCTAAAGTGTCTTACGGCAGCTATGCCACTGGTAATGATTGAACTAGAATGATATACAGTTAAACCTGACTTAAAGGGTACTTCTATATATCAAATTGCTGTCTATAAAGGACAGTCTCATTTTTCCAATTAATGAATAGTGCATATAATTTTAACCTGTATATAAAGGACACATTTTCAGGTTCCCTTGTGTGCACTTTATATACAGGTTTGTATATTACATGTTTAAGGTTAATTGATATCAATATGACTCACTTCTATAATAAATACTACCAACATTAAACATTAATACATTATTGTCCAAAAGTTAAATGTCATGGTTATATACAATAATTGAATAAACAAAATGTCCATTCAACCGCCCACCAATGCTAAATAAAATTAGATGTTCTTTGTATCTTCTTTAATAATTTTCTTTTGCAATACTTTTAACATTTAACACCAATTTGGGGTCATGTCAAGCAACCTTTCATTCATCATATGCAAGACAGTTAAATATATTGACCAATTATGTGTTCTCGGCTTTGATACCTAAAGATTTAGAAGGCTCAACACTGATTGGTTGGCTGAAAATATGAACCATTACGTGACCCCACACAGGATGTCATTAGATGTTAGTGTATCACCAAAGAACAATTATCTAAAAATAGACACAATAAACATCCAATTTTAATTTGATTGAACTCCCACAGTTTTAAGAGAGGAAGCAAAAAAATCAGTATTGAAGCATTCCTCATACATATATAAAATATGTTGAAATAATCCCAGACACTCTACAAAAATCTGCAAAGCTTGTGATGATTTTTTTTTCACATTTTCTTGTTAAAAATAAATCTTTCCTCAATAGAGACAATTCTCTCTCATTTCAAGAGGGAGTCATCACTTGTGTCCCTCACATTTTTATATTCAAAATAAACGTGTATATTCATCAGAATTAAAAACACCATTTCTATAACTTACCGGTAACACACAAAAATATAACATTTTTATTCAGTATCCAAAATATCTCTTGATATCACATAGATTGCAACAAAGAGGACAAAAAAAAAACTGTCTTGAAAGACAAACAAAATGTACAACAAATATGGATCACGCTAACAAGTCTTCATCACTATCGTCATGGTAACCTCCTGCATCTTCAAAAGGATTTAAAATTTTGATATCATTAGATGTCGTCTGTTCGTCGGCTGACACTAAAGTTTGTCCCATTGCTTCTTCATTAGCTAATAATATAACTTCATCATTATCATTTCCTTCCATATCGTCTACAGAACTTGGTAACTGTAATGAAATAACAATAGGGTTAGTTTCCTTCAATATCGTCTTCAGAACTTGGTAACTGTAATGAAATAACAATAGGGTTAGTTTCCTTCCATATCGTCTTCAGAACTTGGTAACTGTAATGAAATAACAATAGGGTTAGTTTCCTTCCATATCGTCTTCAGAACTTGGTAACTGTAATGAAATAACAATAGGGTTAGTTTCCTTCCATATCGTCTTCAGAACTTGGTAACTGTAATGAAATAACAATAGGGTTAGTTTCCTTCCATATCTTCTTCAGAACTTGGTAACTGTAATGAAATAACAATAGGGTTAGTTTCCTTCAATATCATCTTCAGAACTTGGTAACTGTAATGAAATAACAATAGGGTTAGTTTCCTTCCATATCGTCTTCAGAACTTGGTAACTGTAATGAAATAACAATAGGGTTAGTTTCCTTCCATATCGTCTTCAGAACTTGGTAACTGTAATGAAATAACAATAGGGTTAGTTTCCTTCCATATCTTCTTCAGAACTTGGTAACTGTAATGAAATAACAATAGGGTTAGTTTCCTTCAATATCATCTTCAGAACTTGGTAACTGTAATGAAATAACAATAGGGTTAGTTTCCTTCCATATCTTCTTCAGAACTTGGTAACTGTAATGAAATAACAATAGGGTTAGTTTCCTTCAATATCTTCTTCAGAACTTGGTAACTGTAATGAAATAACAATAGGGTTAGTTTCCTTCCATATCTTCTTCAGAACTTGGTAACTGTAATGAAATAACAATAGGGTTAGTTTCCTTCAATATCTTCTTCAGAACTTGGTAACTGTAATGAAATAACAATAGGGTTAGTTTCCTTCCATATCTTCTCCAGAACTTGGTAACTGTAATGAAATAACAATAGGGTTAGTTTCCTTCAATATCTTCTTCAGAACTTGGTAACTGTAATGAAATAACAATAGGGTTAGTTTCCTTCCATATCTTCTTCAGAACTTGGTAACTGTAATGAAATAACAATAGGGTTAGTTTCCTTCCATATCGTCTTCAGAACTTGGTAACTGTAATGAAATAACAATAGGGTTAGTTTCCTTCCATATCTTCTTCAGAACTTGGTAACTGTAATGAAATAACAATAGGGTTAGTTTCCTTCAATATCTTCTTCAGAACTTGGTAACTGTAATGAAATAACAATAGGGTTAGTTTCCTTCCATATCGTCTTCAGAACTTGGTAACTGTAATGAAATAACAATAGGGTTAGTTTCCTTCCATATCTTCTTCAGAACTTTGTAACTGTAATGAAATAACAATAGGGTTAGTTTCCTTCCATATCTTCTTCAGAACTTGGTTACTGTAATGAAATAACAATAGGGTTAGGTTTATAGTGCTTTAACACCACTTTCAACAATATTTCAGTCAGTTTTATTGGAGGAAACAGGAGTTCTCGGAGAAAACCACTGACAAACTATCACATAATATTGTATCGAGTACATCTCACCATGAGTAGGATTCAAACTCCTGTTGGTGGTGATATGCACAGATTGCATAGTTAATTGTCAATCCAACTACCATATGATGATGACCCCTGAAACAATAGTAAAGTAACTGCTAACAAAGAAGTTACTGAATCACAGGCCCCTAGTGGTTAACTTGAAATTACCACATTGAAAGATTTACGGCTGCCACCATGACTTGTGTCACAAATGACCACGGATATGTTCCCATCGTCATAATCACAGTCCTGTCCTTTCCTCATTCATGACTTTCCACCAGATTATTGACAGGAGTATCAAGACGAGTGCCACTAGTGAAGCAGGATCTGTTTCTGGAGCACCTGAGTTCACCCCCAGTTTTTTGTGTGGTTCATGTTGCTAATCTTTAGTTTTCTGTGTAGTGTTTTGTAGATCATTTTTGTGTCGTCTTTTTGTCCCTTTTCTTTTGTATTAAATTGTATTGTCTGTCCCTCAATTTACGGCTTCTGATTACCCCTTTGGTATCTTCAAATATTTCACACAGTATCCCAGTAGAGGTCATGCATTGCGCATACCGTAAATCATTAAAATGTTGGGTCTTTTTTTTTCTCCAAAAAAAGTGGTTTTATTTTTATGTGTTAAATTTTGGCCACTTTGAATACCAAACATCAATTTGGACAACATGTTTGGTCTGTGTTCTAACTACATGCTGATTGTCGAAACATTCAAACATGGATATTTAATCCCAATATTATGAAAGCATTGGTTTCCATACGTGTCAATTGACAATTGCTATCTACTTCTTGGCTTTTTCAGTCACCTTATTAAGAGTTCAATAATCATTTTATAAATACATATGATACATTTTTTACCGACACATAATACACTTTCTTTACTCACACATATATGACACATTTTAAGAAAAAAGTAACAAAAAATTTTTACTGAGACAGGCAGGATTAAATCATGCAGAATGCCACACAAGTCCTTTGGACAAAGGCTTTAAAATATACCAGTCAATACAAAACAAATAATATGTAAACTTACAGCACTGTATAAAGCTCTTTCTCTTCCTTCTCTTCCAAAAATTCTTCTAACTCTTATTTTAAATGCAGTTCTACAATGACAAATGCTCAAAATATTAAAAAACACATATGTATAAGAGAGGCCGTCATGGCCATGATCGTATGGTAGTTGGATTACCACTGATGTGAGTTAGAATCCCAATCAGGGTGATTATGTGATAAAATTTGTCACTGACTTGCGACAGGGTGGTGGTTTTCTCCAGGTTCTCTGATTTCCTCCACCAAAAAAACTGACTGCCACGATATAACTGAAATATTGTTGAAAGTGGCGTTGAACACCATAAAACCAAACCAAACCATATGTATAAGACACCTCTGAATGGTCTAACAAAGAAGATATGAAACTGTTTTATGTGTAAGTTTTTAAGTGTATTTTTGATAGCTGGATACAAAACTACAAAAGTACAAATAGTAGATTAAGCTTAAGTAAACTAATACATTTCTACCCTATATATTTCTTCAGAGGGTTCTGATTGGATATGATTTTAATGTTAATAGAAAATATAGGAAAAGGTTTGTATTTCTCAAAAAAAAAAAAAATTTCAATAGGTGTGTATTTCTAGAAAAATAGATTTATATATGTAGGTACATGATTGGTTGTTGGATTTACAGCTACCTATGCAATCAGTGTCTATCACCACTAAAGTTGTGAGTTTGAATCCCAATCATGGCAAGGTGTATTTGATACAATTTTATGTCATAAAGTTTGTCAGTGACTTGCGGCAGGTCTGTGGTTTTCTCCGGGTACCCTGGTTTCCTCCACCAATAAAACTTACCGCAACGATATAACTGAAATATTGTGAAAGTAACGTTAAACACCATAACCCTACCACTTAATTTTAAAAAATATGAATTAGGGAGTGTTAGTAGCAGATCCCTACCAATAGAATATGGAAGTTACCGCCATATTTTATTTCTCAGTATGATAGTTTGAGCATCATCATCATCATAATGTTTTAATATTTACCTTCTTTCTGCCTTATGGAAAACTATGAGTAAGACACAGGCTACAATGGCTACCAAGAAAACACTAACAATGATGCCAATTTTTCCTCCACTCGTTCCACCTCCTCCTCCTCCTTGTGTGTTTGCAGCTCCTGCCTTATTGGTACCACCAGTAACTGTAGGAATTTCACTACAAAAAATTGTTTTTAATAATAAATTTGAAGACTCAAATTTGTAGATATAGCCATTTTCATGGCTTCATTTCTACTAAGTACATTTATACAGGGCTTTCAATATTTTTCAGGTGCACCAGTATTTCACTATCTATAGGTGGTACTTTTTATTAAAATTTGAACATTTTCATGAATATCTTATACAACACTCTTTAAGATCAGGGTGTACCAAATACCATTTTAAACGGGTAAAAGTACCTGGTACCTCCCCTTATTGAAAGGCCTGCGTATAAAGTGAAATGCTCTTACAGTTTTGTTGATTGTGATTATTTACAGCTACAGTCAAACCTGTCTAATGTGACCTCCCAAGAGAACATTGAAATAGGGTCACATAAGACAGGTGGTTTCTATATATAGGTTTAATTAATATAAAATGTTCTGGGAAGGGAAATTAACATTAGGGTCACATAACACAAGCTATTGCTTGATAGAGGTGGTCATTAAAGCAGGTTTGACTGTAACTTAATAGAGGTGGTCATTAAAGTAGGTTTTACTGTAACTTAATAGAGGTGATCACTAAAGCAGGTTTGACTGTAACTTAATAGAGGTGGTCACTAAAGCAGGTTTGACTGTAACTTAATAGAGGTGGTCATTAAAGCAGGTTTGACTGTAACTTAATAGAGGTGGTCATTAAAGTAGGTTTTACTGTAACTTAATAGAGGTGATCACTAAAGCAGGTTTGACTGTAACTTAATAGAGGTGGTCATTAAAGTAGGTTTGACTGTAACTTAATAGAGGTGGTCACTAAAGCAGGTTTGACTGTAACTTAATAGAGGTGGTCACTAAAGCAGGTTTGACTGTAACTTAATAGAGGTGGTCACTAAAGCAGGTTTGACTGTAACTTAATAGAGGTGGTCACTAAAGCAGGTTTGACTAACTTAATAGAGGTGATCACTAAAGCAGGTTTGACTGTAACTTAATAGAGGTGGTCACTAAAGCAGGTTTGACTAACTTAATAGAGGTGGTCACTAAAGCAGGTTTGACTAACTTAATAGAGGTGGTCACTAAAGCAGGTTTGACTAACTTAATAGAGGTGGTCACTAAAGCAGGTTTGACTAACTTAATAGAGGTGGTCATTAAAGCAGGTTTGACTGTAACTTAATAAAGGTGGTCACTAAAGCAGGTTTAACTGTAACTTAATAGAGGTGGTCATTAAAGCAGGTTTGACTGTAACATAATAGAGGTGGTCACTAAAGCAGGTTTGACTGTAACTTAATAGAGGTGGTCATTAAAGTAGGTTTTACTGTAACTTAATAGAGGTGATCACTAAAGCAGGTTTGACTGTAACTTAATAGAGGTGGTCACTAAAGCAGGTTTGACTAACTTAATAGAGGTGATCACTAAAGCAGGTTTGACTGTAACTTAATAGAGGTGGTCACTAAAGCAGGTTTGACTGTAACTTAATAGAGGTGGTCATTAAAGCAGGTTTGGCTGTAACTTAATAGAGGTGGTCATTAAAGCAGGTTTGACTGTAACTTAATAGAGGTGGTCATTAAAGCAGGTTTGACTGTAACTTAATAGAGGTGGTCATTAAAGTAGGTTTTACTGTAACTTAATAGAGGTGATCACTAAAGCAGGTTTGACTGTAACTTAATAGAGGTGGTCATTAAAGTAGGTTTGACTGTAACTTAATAGAGGTGGTCACTAAAGCAGGTTTGACTGTAACTTAATAGAGGTGGTCATTAAAGTAGGTTTTACTGTAACTTAATAGAGGTGGTCACTAAAGCAGGTTTGACTGTAACTTAATAGAGGTGGTCACTAAAGCAGGTTTGACTGTAACTTAATAGAGGTGATCACTAAAGCAGGTTTGACTGTAACTTAATAGAGGTGGTCACTAAAGCAGGTTTGACTGTAACTTAATAGAGGTGGTCACTAAAGCAGGTTTGACTAACTTAATCGAGGTGATCACTAAAGCAGGTTTGACTGTAACTTAATAGAGGTGGTCACTAAAGCAGGTTTGACTGTAACTTAATAGAGGTGGTCACTAAAGCAGGTTTGACTAACTTAATAGAGGTGGTCACTAAAGCAGGTTTGACTGTAACTTAATAGAGGTGGTCATTAAAGCAGGTTTGACTGTAACTTAATAGAGGTGGTCATTAAAGCAGGTTTGACTGTAACTTAATAGAGGTGGTCACTAAAGCAGGTTTGACTGTAACTTAATAGAGGTGGTCACTAAAGAAGGTTTGACTAACTTAATAGAGGTGATCACTAAAGCAGGTTTGACTGTAACTTAATAGAGGTGGTCACTAAAGCAGGTTTGACTGTAACTTAATAGAGGTGGTCACTAAAGCAGGTTTGACTGTAACTTAATAGAGGTGGTCACTAAAGCAGGTTTGACTAACTTAATAGAGGTGATCACTAAAGCAGGTTTGACTGTAACTTAATAGAGGTGGTCACTAAAGCAGGTTTGACTAACTTAATAGAGGTGGTCACTAAAGCAGGTTTGACTGTAACTTAATAGAGGTGGTCATTAAAGCAGGTTTGACTGTAACTTAATAGAGGTGGTCACTAAAGCAGGTTTAACTGTAACTTAATAGAGGTGGTCATTAAAGCAGGTTTGACTGTAACATAATAGAGGTGGTCACTAAAGCAGATTTGACTGTAACTTAATAGAGGTGGTCATTAAAGTAGGTTTTACTGTAACTTAATAGAGGTGGTCACTAAAGCAGGTTTGACTGTAACTTAATAGAGGTGATCACTAAAGCAGGTTTGACTGTAACTTAATAGAGGTGGTCACTAAAGCAGGTTTGACTGTAACTTAATAGAGGTGGTCACTAAAGCATGTTTGACTAACTTAATAGAGGTGATCACTAAAGCAGGTTTGACTGTAACTTAATAGAGGTGGTCACTAAAGCAGGTTTGACTGTAACTTAATAGAGGTGGTCACTAAAGCAGGTTTGACTAACTTAATAGAGGTGGTCACTAAAGCAGGTTTGACTGTAACTTAATAGAGGTGGTCATTAAAGCAGGTTTGACTGTAACTTAATAGAGGTGGTCATTAAAGCAGGTTTGACTGTAACTTAATAGAGGTGGTCATTAAAGTAGGTTTGACTGTAACTTAATAGAGGTGGTCACTAAAGCAGGTTTGACTGTAACTTAATAGAGGTGGTCATTAAAGTAGGTTTTACTGTAACTTAATAGAGGTGGTCACTAAAGCAGGTTTGACTGTAACTTAATAGAGGTGGTCACTAAAGCAGGTTTGACTGTAACTTAATAGAGGTGATCACTAAAGCAGGTTTGACTGTAACTTAATAGAGGTGGTCACTAAAGCAGGTTTGACTGTAACTTAATAGAGGTGGTCACTAAAGCAGGTTTGACTGTAACTTAATAGAGGTGGTCATTAAAGCAGGTTTGACTGTAACTTAATAGAGGTGGTCACTAAAGCAGGTTTGACTGTAACTTAATAGAGGTGGTCATTAAAGCAGGTTTGACTGTAACTTAATAGAGGTGGTCATTAAAGCAGGTTTGACTGTAACTTAATAGAGGTGGTCACTAAAGCAGGTTTGACTGTAACTTAATAGAGGTGGTCATTAAAGCAGGTTTGACTGTACTTATCAAAACTTAGCTGTGTACATTAGCAGACTGATTTATAACTGTTAAGTATACACATTTGACACTAGCAGATTATCAAGTCATGACATCCACTGGCATAAAATTTCAAAGCAAATTTACAATGTAATTATTTAAATCAATTTTACATACTAACACTGTTACTTTTATACTCGAACTTCAATTAAACTTGAGAGCTGGAAAATTGTAAAAACATTGTGAAACAAAATTAGGAAAAATTTCGGAAGTTTTATGAGGCTAAGCAATGTTTCAGTTTTTTGTGTGAAATAAGACAAATAAACTTTAAAAACTTATACTTTGTTTTCATCTATTAAAAGATATATTTAAATCTATAAACTTACACATCAGGTGTTAGACAGGTATATTGTGTTTCCCAGATAAAAAGATATATTTAAATCTATAAACTTACACATCAGCTGTTAGACAGGTATATTGTGTTTCCCAGATAAAAAGATATATTTAAATCTATAAACTTACACATCAGCTGTTAGACAGGTATATTGTGTTTCCCAGATAAAAAGATATATTTAAATCTATAAACTTACACATCAGCTGTTAGACAGGTATATTGTGTTTCCCAGATAAAAAGATATATTTAAATCTATAAACTTACACATCAGCTGTTAGACAGTTATATTGTGTTTCCCAGATAAAAAGATATATTTAAATCTATAAACTTACACATCAGGTGTTAGACAGGTATATTGTGTTTTCCAGATAAAAAGATATATTTAAATCTATAGACTTACACATCAGCTGTTAGACAGGTAAATTGTATTTCCCAAATAAAAAGATATATATAAATCTATAAACTTACACATCAGGTGTTAGACAGGTAAATTGTGTTTCCCAAATAAACATGTAGACACAATCTCTGGATTCTGACAAAAATATAGGATTACTCTGTAATTATATAATGAATATCTGTTAACTTGATAAATAAACATGGAAAAAAGGTGTATGTAGGGGGTGGGAGAGGGATAGGGGTCGAGTTTGGAAAAGGTGTATGTAGGGGGTGGGAGAGGGATAGGGGTCGAGTTTGGAAAAGGTGTGTGTAGGGGGTGGGAGAGGGATAGGGGTCAAGTTTGGAGTTTTAACATGAATATATTTGAATTCATGCAACACCAGTTTGTTTAGCAGAGTGAAAGAATTAATATTATGAAAAATATATTAAATTAAATTATCCTAACAAATATAAAGAGATGTCATTAGTTTCATGTTGAAAATGTATTTGAAAAAGAGTTGTCATTATAATGGTTACTATAATGAAAATATCAACAACTCCATCAATTATGACAAAAATAACTTTAGAACTTATTATGAATCTGTCTTGAATTAAAATTATACACCATCCCCTTTGTATTCAATTAAATATACAAATCATTAAATAAAACAAAAACTAGAAGTACTGCTGTTTGACATACTTCATTTTGGTGCAAGAAACCTATCAATAATATAAAATAATTTATTCGACCTTGACATTAATACATATTCAAAATATAAAGGCACAGAGCCTTAAGACAATAAAGGTTCTGCCATGGACAAAGGTGTATGATAAAACAATCAATTGTTTGACCTTGTGGTCAAAGGTTGAGGTCACAGTGACTTCACTCTTATATGTGACAGTCCATAATGTCCTAATGCAGGTACTGGGCCTTGAGAAAAAAGTTTTCCACCACACAATAGTTTATGATCAATAAAATACAATTATTTGACCTTGTGGTCAAAGGTCAAGGTGACCTTACTCTTATATGTGATACTGCCATGTCCTAATACATATACAGTCAAACCTGTCTATAGTGGTCACCTGAGAGAGATTGACAAAATGACCACTATATACAGGTGACCTTTATATGAAGGGTTTGATTATTCGATGAAATATTCTACATTAATTGTAAATAAAAGACTTTAATTACATGTTATGTTCTGCTTGTTATTTTTGTTCCTGTCGTAATGTTACTATTGTTTACATTTATTGTTGATGAAATTATCTGAATATGATATGATTTGAATAAAACATAACAAATAAATAAATAAAGATATTTAATAAACAAAATCCTGAAACCAATCCCAGCATAATTGGTTAATGTTTACATTTCCAGTTACACGTTGTTGACGGTTTCTTGAACTGAGAACATTGTTTTCAAAATCGTCAAAATCTCACATTTTTCTTAAAAGAATTTTCATTATCTCGAAGCGATCATCACCCATCTCCACGACCACATTCCCCACCATCACAAATATTTATCGCTTTCTCTTTTTTGTCTAATTTCAAAACTTTCATAGTTACGGATGTTGATGATTTTTACATGATGCACTAGATACATAATACGATGTTTTCGATATTTTTGGTGAGTGAATTTTTAATCGCATTGTAATGAATTAAAATATCAAATGACCCCTGGGTATAAACTGTCCTTTAAGTAATTTACTCTTCACAAAATGTATAGGGTTTGTTTATTTAGTTAATTAAATTAATCAATATATTTTGTAACACCTCGGTGTTATTTTAAAATATAAATTTACCGTTATACAAAGGTTTTACGCTGAAAATTACTAATAAATGATGACTGCTGACCACATTGAACAGGTGACCGCTATATCGAATTAAAATATATAGTAAAACGAACTGGGAGAGCACGAAAGTGACCGTTATGAGCAGGTGACCATTATACAAAGGTGACCGTTACGACAGGTTTGACTGTACATACAAATATGAAGCTGTTGTGCCGTAAGACAGGAAATTTCTATATGGGAAAAGATTGTGTCAACAGACGACACTTAGAAACCAAGTATACTCCTTCCACTTTGTCACGGGAGTACACATGTAATTATGGCTTTTCTTATAAATATAAAAATGCTTAGTCTTAAATATTATTTTTGTTCAGATTTTTAAATAAATATTATCATATATTGAATAACCTAAGCAGACATACTTACAGTAATATTATTTTTATTACATTTAAACTGGATGATACTTTTGGCCGTTTTTGTCTTATCATATTCACACTTTACGTCTGATGAATATTCAGCCTGCAAAATGTCATCTGAAAAAAATATGTTTATAGCTATTATTAATACACAAGTGTATTTAATAATCAATTCTATTGGTCTATAACAGGTCACATGATTTTTTCTGCTTTAAATATCACTGTAATACCAGTCTCAATTCAATAATTTATATTTCACTCCAGCATTGCCATTGGTTTAAAGACATTATTGTGGTTATGTCATATTGTACTGTATATCATATTTGATAGATAAAATAGTTGTTTTTAAAATAAAAAAAGATGTAGCTTACATAATAAAACAATTACAGCAATTTAACTTGATCAAATGAGGTTTTATGCAACACAGGGAGAAATAAAAACAGTAACCTTTAGTGAGAGAAATACAGTCTAACCTGTCTAATAAGACCAACGAATCACTGAAATAGGCTCACTTAAGGTGGTACCATACACTACAGGGAGATAACTCTTTAAAATCAGTTGAACGTTTTGATCATATGATGTTTGTATGCAGATTTCAAGCATCTCGGTGATCAAAACCACAGAGAGAAAAGCTGCTATGTGGCTAGTGAATTTATAGCTCTGAGTCTGTTGGTTGGAATTTGTTAAAATTTTGATATTTATTACAGTGGATATATTCAAACACACTGCCAAAAAAATAAGAAAATTAAACAAGCAGATAAAATTTTACCTGAAGTGTATGGTACCACCTTAAGACAGGTGGTTAGCTATATACAGGATAAATTGATATGAAAAGTACTGTGAAGGGGAATTAAAATTAAGCTCACATAATACAAGTTATTGCTTAATAGACGTGGTCACTAATGTATGTTGACTGTACAGTACTAAAACTGAATAACATACCTTCTATATAAAATTTCCTTTTGTTGAAATGCCCAATAATTTTACCAGGATCATTTAATTTTTCAGTGTGTAGACAGACAACTGCCTGAGCACAACCTGTTCCCATATTTCTACCTCTAGTATCTATGTAGTAGGTATTCTTGCCATATGTTATGGTCGACGTGCTAAAAAAATTATAATTACTTTGAAAAAAAGATAATAAACACTGTTGTTTAATTTATGAGTCATTACTCTCACCACATTTTTGTTTGCCTATCCCAAGCCAGATCATGTATTTCTAATGCCATGTTTCATGACCTTTCCTTGTGTTCATTGATCTGAGTTGAGAGATGATTGTTCGTTTTGTTGATATTATATCAACTGTTTACAGTCACCATTTAACTTTCTTTTCAAAAACCTTGTAATTTTGCATCCAGATTTTCACTCAAAGATCTCAACAAATATATTTACAAATACTTTTATTATACCTCATCGATATAAGAGTGTCTGTTAGTTAAAAAACGTCACATGTCAGGAAGACAAAACTTCATGTATCTCTAGACCGCTTTGCTCCGGGGAAATAAATATCATGTATCTCGCTGCCGCGTGCCCCCATGGCGACCCCCACAAAAAATACACATGCCATCAACATAAACAACTACACAAATTGAATAAAATGTTAAATTAGTTTAAAAAACTGTTTTGTTGTTGTGTGTGTAATTTCGGTATAATAAACAATTTACGGCCCTTGTTGTAGGGAAATATGAAGCTTTGTTTACCTTCAGAAGTCATATTTCTCTCAGGCTTCGTCCTTGAGAAATATGACTTCTTCGGGTAAACAAACCTTCATATCTCCCTACAACAAGGGCATTAAATGTATAATATATGATATGTTACAATTCTTAAATACAAACCTTTTTTTTTTGCTACATTATAATTTTATGCAAGTTTTATGTTGGTGTTCCTTACATTTTATTTGCATGTGTTTTGATGTATAATTATTTCTATAATTATATTTCGTTTATATATTTTATTACCTACCTTGTAATTTTGTTCATGTCTATTATGCCTCCAGATCTTGGGTCAATTATGGTATTGTTTTTCTCTACAACTTCTTGTCTGAAAAATAATTATTAAATATATATTAGGAAACAATTATACTTTTCAAACAAAAACAAAAAATATCCTCCTAAAAAAACAGAAAAGTCTGTATTGCTATCCATGCAGTAAATTACCTGAATATGAAAAAATGTATCCTGACAGGTAGTTATCTTGAATTTCCAAACTACAGATTGATATTGTGGTGTAATGGTTGGCATGCTTGTCTAGAGTGTGGTCAAACCAAAAATTATCAAATTGGTATAAGCCATTTCTCCACTCAAAGCAAACATACAGCATTAAGGCGTTAGAGCAAAGAGTGACTGGCTCAGTCAGGATATTGTCCCCGAGTTCTACCTTTGGACTGTTGCTTCAGTAAGCTAGTAGTATGAAAATCCAACCCAGCATGATGATATTTAGACCTCAACATTATGGGGCTTTCCAAGATGGCTCATCACCCAAAATTCCCCCCTGTTAAGTAGAAATTATCCCTCTATAGATATATTGAGGGAATCAGAAGATTAAAACCAGCTAAACAATCTGGATGGTCAAAAGCCACTTCATATTTTAAACAAAATTACCTTTCAATTCTGCATGCTACACTTGATTTCCATTTGAATACAAATACACAATTGTTTACTCCCCTGAAAATAAATATAAACAATAACATTAAATCTTTTTATTTATTGTATAAATAATAGAATAGAAAATAAAAAAGGTACAAAAATGTATATACAACAGAATAAAAGGTGCTATCACAGAAGATAAAAATAATAACTAATCAAATATCAACACCATAAGATAGGTGGTCTCTCTTGATGAAGACAATTTAGTAGTATTTTACAAATTTAGTAAAATTGAAATCTGGTCTGATAAGAGGGGTTGTTCCTTGGTGGGAATGGCCTTATAAGAGGGTGTTGATGGTTTATGGTGATAAAGCCACTTTAAACAATATTTCAGTTATATTGTGGCATTCAGTTTTATTGATGGAGGAAACTGAATTAGCCTGAGAAAACCAACAATCTGTCGCAAATCACTAACAAACTTTATCACATAACGTGGTATTAAGTACACCTCGCCATGAACGGGGTTATAACTCACAACTGTAGTGGTGATAGGCACTGATTGCACAGGTAGTTGGAAATCCAACTACCATACGATCACGACCACGACGGCCCCTAATATAATATGAATTCATAAGAAAGTATATACAATAGAATAAAAGGTGCTATCACACAAGATAAAAATAATAACTAATAAAATATCAAAACCACAGGCTCCCTTGAGCCTGTAACACAGTGTGAACAAAGCAGTATTTATCTTATGCTTTAGATATTATTTCTAAATAATATATCGTGTCGTGACATCTGCTCTGCCATGCAATAAAGTCGGTCACTTGTTTTGATTTACAATTCTCGCGCAGCACGAGACCGATGACGTCATTCTGTATATTCATAGCGTACATAAACGCAGAGGGACTTCTTTTAAACTTCAAAATTACAAGATGAGATTAAAACAGATAAGATTGAATCGATTAAATTCCATGCAAGTAAAAAAGATCCTTTTTACTAATGTCTTTTTTTCCTGATCATTATGCTTGCTAAGTATGTTTTAAGTGATGGTATTTCCCAAGCATTTTTACGTTTCCGGTTTGTTGATGTAACCATCATCACAGATCATGACCTTTTCTGGAATGTAGGCCAAGCAAATTGTATTTTAAAATACTTTGAAAATATGATGATTGATCATTCAGATTCCACCATTTTCTAGAAAATGGCTGATTTTACCGGGAAAATACATACAAGTTCTCTCCATTAGTCACAAAATGGCAGATTATTTTGCATTTCCACTTCTGCTTTAATAACAAATATACCCCTTACTTCTTGGGGTAATGAAATGATATTCACAGACAAGATAGAAAAAGAATAAATTTAACAGCAATAATCAAAATTTATATCATAAATTGAACAGAGAATTAAATTAAACCAGACAGAAAAATGAGATTATCTGGGGGGGAAAAACCTGTCATTATTACAAATAGCATTAACAAAACTGTATTGTTAAAACTGTATTGTTACCACTCTGTGATAATAAATGTGATTGAAATAAAACAGAAATCAGTCATTAATTGTTTTACAAAAATATGGCAGTATGTAGCCAGTCTAATGTTTTGCATTGACAAAAACAAAAACACCAAATTCACTGGATTAAATATTTTATTATATGGGTAAGCAAGTTCAATGTTTGCATCAAATAATTAATTTTTAATACTTCAATTTCAAACTATTTACAAAAAAACATCTTTTGAAATTTTTCAGACAAAACAATTACACAGAAAAAGCTAAAATACTATACTTTCTTAATCTGGTTTACTTTTTAAGTTTGGTTGGCCTATGACAAAATCATGTGATTAATTTACCGCTGACCGGCCTTATGTGACATAATACGATGCCATTTGGAAAAAGGGTAGTAAACAAATATGGGTCAGTGTGTCATTATTATCGATCTTTTTTCCATGGAACTTTACACATGTGAGCAAGAACAGACGAGGAACATAATTAAAAAGAAAAAATGTTAACTTTTCAAACATGAACAAAATAATCAAACATTATCCAATGACTGACCGACTTATTGTCACACAGGGATATATGATAACCAATAAATGCACCCAGTCATATCTTTTAACTAAACAAATTGAGATCATAATGAATTCAGAGCTTAAACTATATACGAGTAGATATGTCAAATTTAGCTTCAGATGGTCTTATTCAAACATTAGAGAGCTAAAGGTAATCATTTTAAGGTGTGTATTAGGAGTAAGTTGACACATACATTTAATGGAATCCATTGGATAGCACATATTTCTCAACTTGAACTTTTCAATTTTAACCAAGAGCCTTGGCATGCAGATTAAGATACAAAAAAAATTGAGAAATATTTGTTTACTCATTTAAAACATTTCCAATATTTAATCCATTTAACTGTAAATGGTTGACCAATTTTATTGAAAACAGCTTCAGATATAGAAAATGCATAAGAATTAGAGTCAAAACTGTAATGCAGTAGATCCCCACTTAAAAGACCATTCCTTCTACAATGAAAACATGTCCTTACAAGAGGGATGGCCTCTCTTGACAGGGATAATTAAGTAGTATTTTACGAAATGAACTCTGGCCTTACAGGAGAGGCAGTCAATTGGTGGGAGAGATCTAACAGGAGAAGTGGTCTTTGCTGGGAGGGGCCTTATAAGACGGGGACGGACTACTGTAACACAATATTAAATTTATTACTAACCCTGATACATATACTGGACCTCCAACAGTATTACCACATTCAAACTTAATGATAACCTTAGCTGCTGTATTATCACTGCGTCTCTTTGTATGAGAACAAGCTGAATTTCCTTCCTTATATTCTAAAATCAAGGTCTTACCATCTCCTACAAAAATAAACATGGTTATATACTACAGTCAAACCTATATTTAAGTGGTCAGTCAGAGGATCATCAAAAAGTGACCACATAAGAAAGGTGGCTGTTTAAATAAGGTTACTGGTACTTTGTATGAGAACAAGCTGAATTTCCTTCCTTATATTCTAAAATCAAGGTTTTACCATCTCCTACAAAAATAAACAAGGTTATATACTACAGTCAAACCTATATTTAGTGGTCAATCAGAGGATCATCAAAAAGTGACCACATAAAGAAAGGTAACTGTTTAAGAATAGTTTGAAGATACCAAAGGGGTAATCAGAATCTGTAAATCGAAGGACACACAACACAATGGCCAAAAGAAAAAAAGGAAAATAAATAAGGTTACTTTTCTAATATTTGTGATCACTGTAACCTTGAATTAGTGACATCTTATTCGAAGTTACTGCTTAATAGAGGTGGTCACATTCTGCCTATTGATATCACCTAATAAAGCCATGAGCTGAATTATAATCTTTGATCAGCAAATGAGCTCTAGTGAATAAGTGGGAAGGATGATATGGTATTCTGTAGAACAATTTATATTTAAAAAAAAGTTAAGTGTACTGCCCAAAAAATTTAATTCAATAGCATATACCATCCCAGTTTAGACCACTGAAATAAACCCTTAGGAGCCCCAACACAAAAACAAAATATCCAAGGATCAAGAAATCAAGGCACAATACACTTTACAACTTCAAGTGTATCTGACATACAATTTCTGAGAAAGGCTGCAGACAACTTCAGCAATAAGAACAAAAAAGATTAATAAGAGCTAGACCACAAAAAAAATTAATAAGAGCTGGACCACAAAAAAGATTAATAAGAGCTGGACCACAAAAAAGATTAATAAGAGCTGGATGAAAAAAAAGGGCCCCCAAACATTACTTGGAAGATATAAAAATATAAACATAAACCAATTTGATAGTCTTCGGTTTTATCTAACAGGGGCCTTGACCCCACAATCTACAGATATCAAGGTAAGCACCCTAACCATTACATCACCAATGTGTTTCAAAGAAGTAAACATTCAAGTTGAATACTAAGAACATTTATCAAAGACAAATGTCAAGTTTTGCATATCATTATGCTAAAATAATCCAAAACCTTAATACAGCAGACAAAAAAATGTCACATGAAATTGTGACAGACAGACACATAGAAAGACTTTGTCCACAAACACAAAATAATACTTACCATCCATTGTTAGTGTCTGTGTAGAAATGAGGCCCAGTGTATCTATAATACCACTTGGAGTTTTCCTACAGGCTGCTGCTCTTGGTGTACATTTATCTGACTGTAATTCACTATGGACACCTTCGCATATATTAAGCCAATATCTAAAAATGTAAAAAAGAGTTCCATCTACCATACCTTCAGGCATTCTCTTATAAATTATCTGATATATAATAAAAACATAGATAATCAAATTTAGAGCACACAACATGTTTCTGTAATAACCTACACCAGGTAAACTCAAGGTCAAAAAGACAAATTATTAAAATTCTTTAGAGCAGGTAAACTTAAGGGCCTAAACAGGATAGCCAAAATCTGCTATGGTTACTTACCTCTGAGGGTGATTTCAACTTATTGAAAACTAGAGGCTCCCAGGAGCCTGTATAGCTCACCTGGGTATAATAACATCAGTCAATAAAACTTGACAAGGTCGGTAAAAAAAATTAACAAATGTAGCCTTCATCATTGCAGACCCCTTCTACAAAAAAATTTGGGCAGGGGTTCCCCCTTTAATGTAAGTTATCAAAATTGCTGTAAAAAAACATATATGTCAATGATTCTCAAAATTTAGCTTTTCCTACTTCACATTTTGTAATAGAGTTGCTTCCCTTTGATTATTTGAGTAACCAAAAGCAGTGAGTCAACAAAAAAATGCATTTCAAGAGGAATAATTTCATCCCCCCTTTTTTCTATTTTTAGCTTGGCGGCCATCTTGGTTGGAAGTCGGGATCACCGGACACAATTTTGGAAGGGGGCCATCCAAGGATCATTCCACAAAAGTTTGGTTGCAATTGTCCCAGTGGTTTCAGACAAGAAGACTTTTATGGGAATTTCCCATAGGGTCCTATGTTAAATTAAGTTCGGCTGTGGTGGCCATCTTGGTCGGTGTCCTGAAATGCCGGACACAAATTTGGAAGAGGACCACCCAAGAATCATTTCAGCAAAGTTTGGTTGAGATTGGCTCAGTAGTTTCAGAGGAGAAGATTTTTTTTAAATTTCATCCCCCCTTTTTTCTAATTTGCATAATCGGTCAAAATCGGCAAAAGTTCAAAGTTCATAAAAAATCCCGTATCATTATGCTTATACAGTTCAAATTTGGGCACTTTCTGGCTTAAAATAGAGCAGATTTGGCCATTTGAAGAAATTTCTATTTTTAGTAATAGCAGCCATCTTGGATACAGGACGGCGCTGATGGACACAATTTTGAAAGGGGACCACCTAAGGATCATTTCAGCAAAGCTTGGTTGAAATTGGCTCAGTAGTTTCAGAGGAGAAGATTTTTTTTTAATTTCATCCCCACTTTTTTCTAATTTGCATAATCGGTCAAAATGGGTAATGGGATTTACTTCAAAATTGCAGGGTGGGTAGATCTTGACATGCTGCACATTTTTGCAATTTAAACTTAACATCTATCTCTAAATAGTTTTTGAAATATAAGACGAAAAGTATTAAAATTAAAAAAAAAATTGATGAAAAAAGGGCAATAACTCCAAGATGGGTAATCAAATTTACTTCAAAATTGCAGGGTAGGTAGATCTTGACATGCTGAACATGTTTGCAGTTTCAACTTACCATCTGTCTCTTATAGTTTTTGAAATAAAGGACGAAAAGTATTAAAATTTTGAAAATTTGATGAAACCAGAGGCTCCCAGGAGCCTGTAATCGCTCACCTGGATCAAAGCTGCTTTCAATAACAACGCAACTGCACTGCGGCAGCCATCTTGGTGGGAGAGCACGACTGCCGGACACAATTTTGGAAGAGAACCATCCAATGACTATTTCATCAAAATTTTGTTCTTATTGAGCAAATGGTTTCAGAAAAGAAGATTTTTATGGGAATTTCCCATAGGGTCCTATGTTAAATTAAGTTCGGCTGTGGTGGCCATATTGGTCGAAGTTCTGAAATGCCGGACACAGCTTTGGAAGAGGACCATCCAAGAATCATTTCAGCAAAGTTTGGTTGAGATTGGCTCAGTAGTTTCAGAGGAGAAGATTTTTTAAAAATTTCATCCCCCCTTTTTTCTAATATGCATAATCGGTCAAAATCGGCAAAAGTTCAAAGTTCATAAAAAATCCTGTAATATATGTTTAAAAGCTCATCATTATGCTTTAACAGTTCACATTTGGGCACATTCTGGCTTAAAATAGAGCAGTTTTGGCCATTTGAAGAAATTTCTATTTTTAGTAACAGTGGCTATCTTGGATGGAGGGCAGGGCTGTCGGACACAATTTTGAAAGGGACCCACCCAGGGACCATCCCTGCCAGGTTTGGTTTAATTTGGTTCAGCGGTTTCAGAGAAGAAGATTTAAATGTGATCTTTTATCAAAATATGCCTAATTTGCATAATCGGTATAAATCGGCTGAAAGAAAAATTTCACAGAAAAACCCGGAATATATGTTAAACTACTCATTGCCATGTAGCTGCAGTTAAAATTTGAGCTCATTTTGACTTATACTAAAGCAGCAATGGACAATTAAAATTTCATCCCCTTTTTTTCTATTTTTAGCTTGGCGGCCATCTTGGTTGGAAGTCGGGATCACCGGACACATTTTGGAAGGGGGCCATCCAAGGACCATTCCACCAAAGTTTGGTTGCAATTGGCCCAGTGGTTTCTGAGGAGAAGATTAAAATGTGAAATGTTGGACGGATGACAATAGCTCACATGGCCTAACGGCCAGGTGAGCTAAAAAGGGAAATAACTCCAAAATGGGTAATGGGATTTACTTCAAAATTGCAGGGTGGGTAGATCTTGATATGCCGCACATTGTTGCAATTTAAAGTTAACCTTTATCTCTTATAGTTTTTTAAATATAAGACGAAAAGTATTAAAATTTTACAAATTTGATGAAAAAAGGGCAATAACTCCAAGATGGGTAATAAGATTTACTTCAAAATTGCAGGGTAGGTAGATCTTGATGTGCTGATCATTTTTACCCCATGTCAGATTTTTGATATTATTAACGGTTTTTGAGTTATTACCCAAAACCTGCAATTTTATCATATGTTCTATTTTTAGTTACAGCGGCCATGTTGGTTGGTGCACGGCATCACCGGACACAATTTTAAATCTAGACACCCTAGTGATGATTCAGACCAAGTTTGGTTTCCATTGGTCTAGTACTTTCAGAGGAGAAGATTTTTGAAAAAGTTTACGACGTACGACGGACGGACAACGACGACGGACGCCAAGTGATGGCAATAGCTCACATGACCCTTTGGGTCAGGTGAGCTAAAAATGTCTGATATGTAGTCATTACATTTGAAACAGGAGTTTCAAGTAAACACTAAACGGTAAAATTATTTTGTTTTACAGTGTGCCAATTATTATCTATGAAAAATTATACTGAAAGCTATTACACACGTACCAAATATTTACTTTGTGATATGGAAATGACTTGGCCGAGTCCAAGATAACAAGGTTTAACACATGGAAACCAGAGTTGATTTATCGTAAAATTTTGAAAAGACAAAATTCTGGAACAGTATTTCACATGTAATTTGTCAAAAGAAATCGACACTTGGAAGTGATATCTATAAAGGAACTCAAAATATTATTCATATACAATTTGTTTCAGGTAGACTGAATGACCAAATAAACATCCTAAGTCCAAGAATATGAACCCAACAATATATTTGTCAGACATAAATATACCTGTCTACATTATTACATTCTGAAAATTATATTACTTACTGATTCCCTGCTCCATCCTTCAACGACCAAGATTTTGTTATACTTGTCAGGATATTTAAGTCATACAGATGGCCACCGTAACTGAGGGAGCAGCTGCTAGCTTGTTGTGGACACATCAGCAAAGTGTTCCATGTCAGTATTGTTTGGCACTGTGCAGACTATAAAGTAAGAGGAAATAATAATCAAGGGAGATAATTGTATATTTATAAATAGGCAAAAATAAACAAGGGGGGTAATTATATATATTTATAAATAATTCAATTTGATTTGAATACTACAATCTTGATAACCTGGATTGATATTGTGACGTCATCAACATATTCATTCCCCAACGACAAATTCAAAAAAAATTAAATTATAAGGAATATTTGAAATTTTTGAACAGGTTATACTTGTATAATCCTAGTTTGTAACAGTTTACGCTTTTCATAAACCGCTTCACGGTATATTAATCGTAAACTGCACGAAACCAGGTTACTATCATATAACCTGTTCAAAAATTTCAAATATTCCTTAAATAGACAATAAACAAGTGATATAATTAGATATATTTATAAATAAACAATAAACAAGGGAGATAATTGTATATATTTATCAAGTCTACACACACAAACAAGGGAGGTAATTGTATATAATTATAAATAGGCATTAATATACAAGGGAGATAATTGTATGTCTAAAATATAGGCAATAATAAACAAGGGAGATAATTATATAAATTTATAAATAAATAGGCAATCACAAACAAGAGAGGTAATTGAATATATTTTAAAATAGGCAATAATAACAAGGGAGATAATTGTATATATTTTTTCAATAGAAAATAACATAAAAGGGAGATAATTGTATATATTTATCAATAGAAAATAACATAAAAGGAAGGTCATTGTATATATCTCTAACCAGGCAATCATAAATAAGAGAGATAATAAATAAAACTAATTTAACACTGAGACTTTTATTTGAAGTGTCTGTACCAAAGTAGGAAAGTGAGCAGTCATGTAAATGTGTTAGGAGTATCCATTTTATCTGTTTCTACAATTTTTCTATTAAATTTTGAAACTGTTCCAACAGTGTGGTATTTTTTGTTTTCATTCGTATTCCTTCTTAATCAGCAAAATGACTTACAAGTGTGATCTTTGGTCCCATAGGAGCATTCTTATCACATATAAACTGTATGATCCCTTCACTCTTTGTTGTGCCTAGTATAAATTAACACCAGTAAAACATTAAAGGTACTTCATATTTATTAACAGACATTTATGCTCATTTAAGAAAATTATGATGATAATTTCATATAATGCAGTTATAAGAAGTATTAAAAAATGTTGCAAACCCAAAATACCCTCTTTTCGTACTAATTTACTATAGAAATGTTTAAAATATTGATGAAATAAATCAAATTCCAGGTGATAAAAAATTCATACAGTTGGAAAGACAGTTGGCCACCATTGTTTAATTTTCTTTCCACAATAAAAACAAGCTTATTAACATTAAAAACCAATAACATGGATAAAATTTATCCAAAAAAAAAAAATTGATATAAAACTAGAGGCTCAGTGGGCTGAGCCTGTGTCGCTCACCTTTCATTCTGCTTTGAGGAAACTTAATACAGAACCTTCCATACATGTAGATGCTTCCTACCAAGTTTCGGTTCATATGGCTAAGCAGTTTCAAAGGAGAAGAATTTTTAGAAGTCGACCAATCAGAAACAAGAATTGCATGTGGTGGCCATGTTTGCTAACCAATCAGGACGAAATGAGCAATCTTCATAGAGGACATTCCATAGATGCTTCCTACCAAGCTTCGGTGGTAGCCACGTTTGCTAACCGATCGGGACGAAATGAGCAATCTTCATAGAGGACATTCCATAGATGATTCCTACCAAGTTTCGGTGGTAGCCATGTTTGTTAACCAATCGGGACGAAATCATCAATCTTCATAGAGGACATTCCATAGATGCTTCCTACCAAGTTTCGGTTCATTTGGCCAAGCGGTTTCAGAGGAGAAGATTTTTTTAAATCAGCCAATCAGAAACAAGAATTGCCTATGGTGGCCATGTTTGGTAATGGATCATAACAAAATGTGCATGCTTTAGAAAGGACCTTCCATAGATGCTTCCTTCCAAGTTTCAATTCATTTGGCTGAGGGTTTTTAGAGGAGAAGATTAAAATGTGAAAAGTAAACGGATGACAGACAACGGACACCAAGTGATGGCAAAAGCTCATATTGCCTTTGGCAAGGTTTGCTAAAAAGAATATTAAAATGTGAATACCTACTTGTAATGTATAGAATAAACATGTTACACTATATCAGCATTAGTTAATTTCTAAGGGAGATAATGGCAAGAGTTATCTTTCTTTTAACAGTTTAGGCAAGAGTTATCTTTCTTTTAACAGAGGAGAAGATTTTTTTAGAAATCAAGCAATCAGAAACAAGAATTGCCTGTGGCGGCCATGTTTGTTAACCGATGGGGACGAAATGAGCAAACTTTATAGAGGACCTTCCATAGATGCTTCCCACCAAGTTTCGGTTCATTTGGCCATGCGGTTTCAAAGGAGAATATTTTTTTAAATCGTCCAATCAGAAACAAGAATTGCCTGTGGTGGCCATGTTTGTTAACTGATCGGGACAAAATGAGCAATCCTTATAGAGAACCTTCAAAAGATGCTTCCTACCAAGTTTCAGTTCATTTGGCTAAGGGGTTTCAGAGGAGAAGATTAAAATGTGAAAAGTTAACGGACGACGGACTACGGATGCCAAGTGATGGCAAAAGCTCACATTGCCTTTGGCAAGGTGAGCTAAAAATAAGTTTTAAAATTTACCCTGGCAAGTTTGTCCATTTTTGTATGCCATCTGTAAAACATCACCAGTCTTGACAAACTCTCCATTACTAATACTGCCATACCCAAATCCTGATTTACCATCTAATTTACATATAGATGTTGTACCACAGCCTGGTATAGACGTTTTTACACTACTACATACATTTACTAGGTAACTAGCCATATGTCCATTCCCTGTATAGTTTATCTAAATAAAGGAACCAATTATAAAATAATTACTGATATTGTATGTATAATAAAATCATAGCTGTTCTGTTAAAAAATTAAAGTAAATAATGGTATTGTATGTATTTTAAAATCATATTTGATCTGTTAACAAAAAAATAAATAAAATAAATAAAATAAATAATGGTATTGTATGTATTTTAAAATCATAGTTGATCTGTTAACAAAAAAATAAATAAAAAAAATAAAATAAATAATGGTATTGTATGTATTTTAAAATCATAGTTGATCTGTTAACAAAAAAATAAATAAAATAAATAAAATAAATAATGGTATTGTATGTATTTTAAAATCATAGTTGATCTGTTAACAAAAAAATAAATAAAAAAAATAAAATAAATAGAAATAAAAATTTAGAATCAATAGGAGATAGTAATTACAAACATTTCTTAATTTAAAATAAATTAATTTTATGCATAAATTTTGCACAATTCGCTTCACTTGGACACACTATCCTGATTCTGAGCCAACATGTCTTGTTCCTACTCTTTCAAATGCTGCATGCTTAGCGGAAAAGTAGAAATTCCAATTTTATAGTCTTTGGTTTGACCCAACCAAAGCTTGAACCCATGATCTACCACCCTCAAGGCAAACATGATAAACCATTACAACATCAATGCAGTAAACAGTTCAAAAGAAACTGATTTAAAAACATTAATATTACAAACCTTAATTGGATCACTGGTCTGGAGTGAAGTCAGGTTTATATTTAGTCCTGAGGCTGGGTCCTGATAGGTACAGTCCTTTAGAGGAATGTTGAGGTCACTATCCTCACAGACAACATTGGTATCCCACAGAAAATTGTAAACACAGTTAGCTGATATTGATTCAAATATTGGTTGACCCTGGTAACAAAATAACATTTTAAGTAATCAACAAGTTTGTGTAATTTTAGAAAAAAGACAGTAAGATCAATTAAAAGAAATCTGGTGCCATTGCGATCGTGTGGTAGTTGGATTTATAACTACCTATGCAATCAGTATCACACTAACATTGTGAGTTTGAATCCCATTCAGGCAATGTGTACTTGATACAACATTATGCAATAAAGTTTGTCAGAGACTTGGGACAGGTCTGTGATTTTCTACAAGCACTCCGGTCTCCTCCACCAATAAAACTGACTGCCACAATATAACTGAAATATTGTTGAAAGTAGTGTTAAGCATCATAACCCCCTAACCCCTAACCCAAGTGTAAAAAGTGACATTGTCAGCATAACAAGATCAAAGTCTGTCTGGACTGGATACACTGAATAACATTGACCATATTTTAATTGTCACATTTTGGGAGAAGGTAGTATATATGTAGGTATACAATATAAACTATAAAGAATGTAGTACAGGTGAATAGTATGGTAAATCATTAGAGTTACTGATTACATTAATTTGGGGTTAATGATTATGGTTTACATATTAAAAGCGTGGTAAAAAACATTTTAAATACTGATAAGATAAGTACATCATGATTATATTTCGAATAATTCTTCAGGAGGTGTACATCTTCAACTTGTGTTCAATAACTATGTAGAGTTTGATAACGAAAATTATTCCAATTACAGATTACACAAACTATTTACCCTCTCTAGGCATGCATTGACAAAAACATGTGGATTTTATTTCTTAAATTTGTGAAATCTTGAATGCTCCTATGTGTGCAAGAATCAAAACTATGCATGATAGGTATCCTTTGTTGGAAATCTTGAACACACTTATAATCTTCAATATCTATGCAAACACTCAGTAAAATTTCAATGATGTGAATATATTAGATGCAGAACTTAGTATCCTTTTCTCAGCCTAATCAAAAAACTATTAATTTCAGTAGCATTATAAATACCTGATCTGGGCCTGGATTACAAGAGAATACAATTCTGGTTGAAGCATTCTTATGAGTATCATGAGGACATTGGCTTCCGTTTGAATATTCTAAGACTATCTTTCCCGTACTTTTATCTTTGTATGGCCTGTTCTTTAATTTTCCCAAACTCTGAAATATACAGAAAAAAAATAGAAATTTATCAAAGATTGAGTGAATAATTAAAATACATTTTACCTAATAAATCAAAGGAAAGTTTATATTAGTGAGAATACTAAATTCTTTGCTGAAAATTTTATTTTGAGAAATGTAGTGAGAATTTATGTGAAAATTTGACAAATGTGTTATTTTTATTTTTAAGTAAATGTCAATGATTTATATTCCAACATCAACTGTTTTACCATTTTAATCAACAGTGAGTATGCCAACTGAGCAATTTTTCGGATAAATCATGGCCTAGTTGACCAAAACAACATGCCTAGATGACCAAAACAACATGTCTAGTTGACCAAAACAACATGCCTAGTTGACCAAAATAACATGCCTAGTTGACCAAAACAACATGTCTAGTTGACCAAAACAACATGCCTAGTTGACCAAAACAACATGCCTAGTTGACCAAAACAACATGCCTAGTTGACCAAAACAACATGCCTAGTTGACCAAAACAACATGCCTAGTTGACCAAAACAACATGTCTAGTTGACCAAAACAACATGCCTAGTTGACCAAAACAACATGTCTAGTTGACCAAAACAACATGTCTAGTTGACCAAAACAACATGCCTGGTTGACCAAAACAACATGTCTAGTTGACCAAAACAACATGTCTAGTTGGATTTTTATAGTACTAGCTAACTGAGACAACAGACCACAGCTAGACACATCACTTCACTCTGACATATAATCTTGATTTCAAGCCAACATGTCTTTGCTCTTACTCCTTAATCCTGTATGCTTAGCGGAGAAACAGCAAATATCAATCTTGATTTGACCTGGGGATTGAACCGTACTCGAGGTGAGCATGCTAACCATTATAACACCAATGTGGTTTTTAACCATGAATCAACAAGCTCAGTGAATTGTGAAATATAAGTTAAAATGACCTTCCTTTGAAGTATTAGGTGTGTGTGTAAAATTGCTGAATGTTGTCTTATAATATTAATGTGTTTAACATTTACATTGTACTTAATTTAAACTTCAGTTTATAAAGAATTTTGCTTTATTCAGGGTTCCATTTAAACCGGGTTCACCATATCTTCAAAAAGAAACAATTATATAATAAATTATAATACTTACAACTGGTTTTGAACCTTGTTTTATATAACAAGCACTAGATCCAGGGGGACACAAGGTACCATAGATTGGATTGAGAGGTTCACAGATATTAATATAGAATGTCTCATTAGTTGTCTTGGTAGCAGTAGACAAGGCTAGATGATGTCCAGAAGTTTTTATCAGAGGACTCAAGTCCTTCAATTTATTATTTCCTAAATCTACAGAACACAAAACCTGAAAAAAAAATTAGGGGAAAAAATTAAATATATGATTTTAACTTAATCTACAGAATGCATAACCTGAAATAATGAGAGAAGAAAATTTGAATACATGTTTGTGTATATGATTTTAATTTAAATTGAATCAATTATATAGAAGTGCAGTTTTTAATCATTGACATCATATACCGTTAACTAGTGCTGACATAAGTTTGCCCTCATGTTGACCTTTAGTTGTTCAAAAACATGTAGAAGAACTTGAACATACTCAGCATATAGAATAGTCAAATAAAATTGAAAGTTTGAATATTTCAATACTTGCTGCTTAATTTCATTGGGTCATTAAACATATACAAGTATGACACATTCAGCACTCTATCATATTAGAATTGGAGACTGAATACAATTATTGCTCATTAAAAGCCCTATCTGACATGCAGCATACAGGAATTACCTTCTAAATTGATCATTCTTACTAGGGAAACTATCAGGTTTGGGCCGATAAAACTTGTTTAACCCAGCCACTTTTTATTGAAGTGCCTGTACCAAGCAAGGAAAGTGAGCAGTCAGCATTTGTGTGTTAGGGGTATTGATTTGACCTCTATTGGATTTTGGAAATGTTCCACAGTGCCGTATCTTATTCTTTTTTAACATATGTTATTATATTTGTTAAAACTAGCTTACCTTTTCTTCACAAGCAAGTTCTGTATGCCAATAGACAAAATATGTACAACTTTCAGATTCATCAATAAATGCTGGAGTGCCCTCCCCTGCTCCTTTTTTACATATAAAGTTGATAACTGTATTTCTCTGATATTTATTTTGATGACAAGGACTTCCACCAGTATAATTCAACACCAATACACCATCATCAAAGGCTAAATTACCATTAGCGTTGCCAGCATTCCATTTATTTGAAGTTCCTTTTTCTAACTGACAAGCACCTGTTTTTTTTACCAAGTAAAAAATTTATGTAAACTGCAAGATCATGCAAATAATATCTTCTCATCTCCCATCATAAAAATGGCAAAATCAGATGAAAAATTAGAATACAAACCATCAATTAAACAATCAAAAGATTGAACGGTGTGAAAAATGTAGAAGAAACAATTTATATCACTGTCACTTATATTTTTTAAGATTAAATAAATAAAATATAAAAAGACAAACTACATTCATAAAATTGACTGATCAGAAAAATGATGTTCGGTTTGTATCATTGCAAGCTATCAAACCAAATAATCTATCAAAAAATAAGTCACTCATTGCATTAGATAAGATAATCAGAAGAACTAATGAACAAACAAGATAATCTACTAACAATACCAAATCATCATCCCTAATACAATATAATCTGCCATAAAATCTATACAGTGAAATCTGTCAAAACCTAATCCTGAATAAACTAGAATTCTGTAAAACAAATCTGCCTTAAATAAAGTCCCAATGTCAGAAATCTTTGTTATAAATTTAACCTGCATAAACTGAACACCTGTCTATTTCCCAAACAAGGAGCTTCAGTTTCAATATGTTTCACTATACTTAAAGATTAAATAATTACATTACTTCCGTTTTTCATTGAAATGTTACAATATGATTGGCTATGAAGTGGTCACATGATTATAAAAGAGATGTTTTACATCCCAATAAAACTCAAACCCGAACTTGCACGTGCCTCTATGACGACGTCAGATGTAAACAATCAATGGCGTAGTAATTTCCAACAGCAAATAATCTAACACAAATAAAATTCACAACGAAAAATTCAACTATATTAAATTTTGATGTGATTTAAATGTAATTATAAGAATTGAATGCATTTTTTGGTAGTTTTATAGGCATGTAAAAGCGTGGACCGAGGCACATTTTTTGTATGAAGCACAGCTTCATACAAAATGTGCTTCGGTCCACGCTTTTACATGCCAATAAAACAAAACAAAAATGCATTCAATTGTTAAGAGAAGACAACACTATTACCTGATGTCTTGGCACATGTTGTTGTTGGTAATGATTTACACACATGTAAATTAAAGGTGTGTTTTCTGTTGTCATCTAAGGTGAAGGTCTTCTGAGACAGGGGAGATAAATCAAAGATATGTCCTGTCTGTTTATTTTTCACCCTGCAATTATTTCCAAAGGTCTCCCCAACAGCACAGCCTACTTCTGATGACCATACAAAATGGTGTTCACAACCAACTTTAAAATGGCCACTTGGATGGGAATCCTGCAAATAATAATCAATATATAGACTTGAAAATTAATTGGGATAAGGAGTTTCATTGGATAAATTGAAGAAAAAAATAGGTCTGTTTGTTATAGCCATAGCTTTTATCCCATATATCATATAAAACTTAATTATTCCACTATTTTAAGTAAAATTAACAGTGACTTCGACACAAGTTTCGACTGCGATTGTAAAATTTCTTTTAACATGCAGTGTGTCACCTCAAAATTTGATAGATTGAATTATGATTTAAAAAAGTTCCAATAACTTTTCAGCTATATAGTTGTCAAGAGGAAATCGAAGCATTGGTAAGATAACTAACTTTTTACTTTTATGTTTTGCCTGTGTTTTTGTATGATTTTCCAATTGTTTTTTGGAACTGTTCTGACAGTGACATTTTTACCTGAGTTTGTGAGATGAAGTACAGCAATAAAAACACTAGCTTAACTTGTGATGTTCACCTGAGTTACAGGTGGACTTCCTGTTAATTAACATCCATATCCTTTATAGATAAATTAGATTTTTCTTTTATGAATAATAAGTGTATTTTTTACTTTAATAATAAATAACAGAAACATCCATTTTTGCACCTTAGGGCCTCTTGTTTGGAAACCGGTAGAGTTACAATACCCCAAATCAATACCAACCTTTATTCAGTGCCAATGGTTATTGTGTTTAAAATTTGGAAGGATCCGTTGACTACAACTTAAGTTATCACACAGAAACCATTCTGTCAACAGACAGACGTCAACAATGATGACAGCACCATAACATAAAAACAAAATGAGGAAGTACCAATACTCATTAAAATTTTGTCTAACTTACCTTAACAGATTGACTACAGTAGAATATAATACGTGTAGATGTCTTAGTTTTCCCATCCTCACAAAGTTCACCATTGGTGTAATACAATTCTACTTTATTGTTATCTATCATAACTTGTTCAGCATTTACCTCTCCCAGATTATGGAACCTAAAATATCATGTCATATTTATTGATTGATTGATTGATTGATTGGTATTTAATGCCAACTTTAGCAATATTTCAACTATCATGACTAAAGTCATATAACTATGAACCATGCTAATTACGTGTTTCTTGTTTTACTATAGATAGAACAGTAGCCTTCAAATTCTAGTCATTCAGCACATATTTTTCTTTGTTAAACTAAGAAATTTGTAAGAGATCTTGTATTTCAATTTGAATTAACAGGATTAGGGTAAGGTTTATGGTTTTTAACACAACTTTCAACACTATTTCAGTTATATCGTGGCAGTCAGTTTTATTGGTGGAGGAAACCTGAGTACCTGGAGAAAACCACAGACCTGTCGCAAGTCACTGACAAACTTTATCTCATAATATTGTATCCAGTACATCTCACCATGAACAGGGTTCGAACTCACAACTATAGTGGTGATAGCACTGATTGCATAGGTAGTTATAAATCCAACTACCATATGATCCTGGCAACGACGACCTTTTTTTTTTTAAAACTAGGAATCTGTAAGAGATCTTGTATTTCAAAGTGAGTTAAGGTGGGATGCTAACCAATTCGCGCAAGAGACTCTTTTATCCAAATAAAGCATACCCACTATTACAATATTTTAACAAATATTTAATAGGCAAATCAGAGGCATGGATTATCTCCAGGGAAAGTGACTGTTAATTTGAACCAAGCACTTGATGAGAAACGGAAATGGAAGAAAGGAAGTCAAAAAGTGCCTGCCACCAAACAAACCCGAAAGAAAAGAAAAATACAAGGTCATGAACAAAGCATGAAACGAAACAAAGGAGGGACCAATATATTGTCAAGGAATCGCAATTGGCCCTGACAGTGATCATAGCCCCACAGACCTGCATGAGATACCAGATCCTGCTATAATGGAAGATCAATCATCTCCAGTAAATAAGGACGATGGGATTTCAATGGTAGTCTTTGATTTGGAAACAACCGGATTCGGTAAGCGATAATACGTCAAATCATTAGAGTTGTTAAAATGTTACACTTTGATTCAAATGACAGCAGCAAATTGTCTATTTCATTCGATTTTAGCACAGAATACGAAAAATATCTCACAAAGTCACCAACCGTAAGGAGCACAAATACATACACATCCAGATGTATCAAGCACAAATACAGACTGGACACTTCCACCTAATGTAAAAAGAAACGTGTCTGGGGGAAAAGCCATGAATGTAGCAGTTCATTATCTAAAACATTTCTTTATCGTTTTAATTTCTTTTCTCCCTCGACCTATATATATTGTGTATGCATTTAAAACTTAGTTACTGTCATAATTTTATACAGTTTTACTATATTTAGATAGAGAGAAATATACCACCTTTATCATTTTTTTAGGAAATGGTGCTGAAATAGTCCAGATGGCTGCGTTGAACCCAGCTACCAGCAATTCGTTTGAAAAATTTATTTTATCCGGGAAACCGATACATCCGAAAGCTGTTGAAATCACTCAACTATATAGCAGCGGTTGTAAATTGTTTTACATAGGAAAGCCTATGAAAACAGAACCAGTCAAAGATGTACTGAATAGTTTTATTGATTGGCTGCCTAATGATGCACTGCTCGTCGCACACAACTGTAAAAAGTTCGATGCTAACATTATAGTTTCACACTATCAGAATCACGATTTAATTAACAAATTGAAAGAAAAAGTCACTGGGTTCTCAGATACCCTTCCTTTGTTTCAACAAAAAATTCTGAATCTTCAATCTTACTCACAAACTTCACTTGCTACTGAAATTCTTCGACAAACTTACGATGCTCATAATGCAAAAGAAGATGTAACACTTCTGCAACAGCTGATTACACCCGTAAACCTAACCTCCGATGATATCTTACGTTTCAGTTTTTCCGTGAAATATGAGCAAGAATATTTGGAACATTCCGAAATGAAAAAGGTGAATGTAATTACGTTCAACGGGATGGTAAGAGACAAAATAATGACGAAAACAATGTGCGAGAAAGCTGCCACAAACGGAATCACATTTAACCATCTGAAATGTGTGTTTGCCAGAAATGGATATGATGGACTGTATTCTATTATGAGCGAGGAGGTAGATAAAAAGCCAAGAGTTATCAAGCAGAAAAAAATTATTGAGCGAATTAGCAATTACTTTTCTAGACTGAAAATAACAGCGTGATTAATTGAATGAAAATTATCTAGTTATACTATTTTATCTTATTTGTATTGACATGATTGGTAGCGACCCCGAATATGAATTTAGTATATGATTTAACCCTTTCCCGTCCATCCGCCTATGTTACTTTTCGTTGCACTTTTGTTTCAGCAGAACGTAATATTTTCACTGTTTTAGACACCATCATGTAAAGAGTAATGTCAAAATCCACAATGTCAAATTTGGCATTTTTCTATAGATTAGGGGAAGTTTACGGTTTTATATCTTGAAAACGAAATCGGTGACATATATACTTTTTTATATCAATGAATTTGGAATCTTTTTCACAATGATATGTTAGTTTTTGGTCATGATCTGGATATCATGTGTTTGTCCAATTTAAACAAATTTAAAAAAAAAAAAGACTTCAAAAGTCGACGTTTTCCCTATTTGTCTATGTTAATTTCCCGCCAAAATTGCATTTTTTAAATGCATATAGTGAAAAAACGAAATTGGTGACCCCTATTTTTTATAATAGATTTCGAAGTATATCACTTAGGACTACAACTAGGCAAAAATTCAAACAAATCTGGATATATGCCATTTGGTATCGTCCCACCTTAACAGGAGAAGTTAATGACAACAGTTGTGTCCATAATATGTAATTTTTGACAAAATTTTAGCCAATTGGAATAGAATGCAATCAAACTTTCTTGTTAGTTCCAGAAAAACACCTTTTTTGCTGGCACAGTATTTCATATTTCAGCTTATATATCCAAAAATATGTTCACATATTACTGAAGAATATGGCATTACGCTTAGTAACAATTATTGATACTTACTTATTAGTACTGTTAGCGCTTTGAAAATCAATCTCACAAGCAGCTGAATAAAAGGGACATGTTTGACCTAAAAGTAAATAAAACATACTGTTATTTTCAAAGAAAATGTAACATACTGTTAATTCAAAGTAAATATACATATGTACTATTTATTTAAAGTACCTCTACACATGTACTGTTTATTCCAAGTAAATCTACATATGTAGTTTATTTAAAGTGAATCTATATAAGTACTGTTTATTCCAGTAAATAATATACTGTTTATTCCAAGTGTGCTACCTGAAAATTATATTGAAAGTGTGAATGGGGGTTGAACAATAATCTAGCTAACAACTGTCCACATCAAACGACACAACCATCTTGAATTTAAAAAAAAAACACTAAAATTCTCAATTTTGACCACTTATATATTTTGATCATGTACAAAAACAACCTGCAAAATTCTTAAGAGAGAAACTACAGACAGAATTTCTTGCACAAAATTTATATACACTTCATAAAAAAGTTCGTTCAATAATATAATGCAAAAATAAGGTACACACGACAGTGCTTTCCAGTATCATACGATAAGAAAACCTCTAAACAGGGGAGACAAAAATGTGTAGTCAAATAGGATGGTTAATTATCAGTACTTAAGTACTTGTAAATATTATCAATAATGTCTGATTCTTAGAGGGAAAATAAAACATATATTTTTACAACAATTCACTTACCTTTCTGATGTACAAGAGACCTGCACACGTTGAAAATATATTTCTTCTTTTCTGTGTAATCAATTTCCTCGTAATTATTATCAGTCATGGCGAGTGAAGAAAGGTCGAACGTCTTCTCTGTATCAGGATCATGGGCTGTACACGATGCAGCCCTATATGGTGGACATGCAAACCGAGTCACCCATGTAAATTGGTAAATACAATCTGAAGTTTCCCGCACAAATTTAGGTTGACCCAATCCACCTGTTTGGTCACAAGAGAATGTTATACTTGTTTTTCTAGTATACTTTGCATCATGACAGGCTTGTCCACCATTATAAGTTAGAATTATCTCCCCTTCATCATAAACCAAACTGCTATTGATATGACCTACAAAATTTAAATACAAAATAAAGTAGCATTAAAAAGCAGATGCTCCATTGTTGATCTGCATTTTAATAGTGCTAACTTAGTGATAGGAAAACATGTCGCTTCTCTCAAATACATTATACTGATTCAGAGCCTGACAGTATTTGCTCATATTCATTATTATTATATGACTTCAGATAATGTCTTTTCTGATTGGCTGACGTCCCTAGTAACGTTCTTTGATAAAACGTTATATTCAACGTGCAAAAAGTCATGATAGTGAACATAATATTCCAAACCTTCTCCAGACACCATAAAATAGAAATAATGTTTCCCAATTATCTTAAAAGTAGTGGCCAATCATCATCGGGTTAAGTTTTGTCATCGACTAATCAAATGCATTCTTACTAATTACTTTCGGTACACAATTAAATTAATAATGGCAGACGTTGGGCAGACAGGGGTGTCTGGGGAACAAAGTCGGCGCTGTTTGGTGTTAACTCAAATTTGATTTAATGTCATATAATAAAACAGTTAATGACTTTCAATTTCAGATGCCTCTGTGAATATCATGTTCCATGGGTTGATCAATCCTTGTATTCACCTCATGGAAAGTCATCAATTGTATAATGTTGAATGCTTAGCTGAGATTCAATTTGACTTTAAACGTACATGATGAAGATTATTCCAGTTACTGAGTGATTGTTGTTTAATGCCTAATGAGCAATTTATTAGCTATATCATGGCGAGAGCATGTTACATTTCAATGAGATGATGATGTCCACTTTATACTAGAACAACATGCTTAGTTGTATTTTTATTTGCTCACTGCAAACAACAGTCCCTAGGTAGACATGTCACTCCAATATAACAAATTATTCTGATTCCCATCCAACTACTCCTTGCTCTTACGTACTAAATAGAGAAGCAACAAATACCACTTTTATAGTCATTGGTTTGACCCGACTGTGGCTCAAACTCACAATCTCCCCCACCAGGTGAGCACACTAACCATGACACCACCGATGCAGTTCACTAAATTAGATATCTACAATTTTATTAGTCACAGCAATAACAAGTAAAGAGGCTTTGTACCAACCTGTTTTCAACACAGCAATAGAAACCCTTATGTGATTATATTAAACTATTGATATCACCAATGTATCAGTTTTATTGATGGAGGAAACCTGAGTACCTGGAGAAAATCACCGACCTGCTGCAAGTCACTGACAAACTTTATCACATAATGTTGTATAGAGTACACCTTGCCATGAGCAGGATTCGATCTCACAAGGTTAATGGTGATAGGCACTGATTGCATAGGTAGTTATAAATCCAACTACCATACGATCACGATTATGACAGTCCCCCCATGTATTAAATGATTGCATGGTTATATAATAGGAGAATACCTACCTGCATTCCTGTGAAATGTTTTATCAGCTGGTTTTGTTTGACAATTAGCCACATTAGGTCCACATCCTGTCCCAGTGGACTTCAAACCCTGGCATACATTAAGTAGATAAGAATAGTCTCCAGAGGTTACATTATAATCTGTATCTCTCTTCAGTGCACTTAGGTCAAACTCATAGTTATAAATAGGGTCTGCTACTTTACAGTCCTTCCCAACATTTAGTGGCTGAAAGAGAATGCAACATATTTAAATCCCTTTTTTTAGGTGATAACATCTACAATAACGATTTGCTCTGTTCCATTTTGAATCTCTAAATTCATAATGCATATACTAGATGGATGGTTTAGGTTTCTGGTGTTTAATGCCACTTTCAACAATATTTCAGCTATTTCGTGGCGGTCAGTTTTATTGGTGGAGGAAACCGGAGCACTCTTAGAAAACCACCGACCTGTCGCAAGTCACTGACAGACTTTATCACTTAATGTTGTATCAAGTACACCTCTCCATGAACGGGGTTCAAGCTCACAACTTTAGTAATGAGGGGCACTGTTTGCACAGGTAGTTGTAAATCCAACTATCATACGATCACGACGACCCCAAATGTTAGATGGAAAAAATCCAACAAGATAATTTGATTGAAACTGATGTACAAGTAGTCAAATTTATTATCACGAACTCTTAATAAAATCATTTTCTGATCATTCTGTGAGATAGTTCAAAGCAAAACTATAGACCATATATACAATTATACTAGTCATTTTGTTTAAAACATCCTATCACCATTATCTTTGATACAATGGGTTGTATAATGTTAATGGGTGTTTAACGCAACAATCAACAATATATCAGATACATCATGGTGGCTAGTTTTATGAATTCAGGAAACCGGAGTATCCGGAGAAAATCACCGAAACGAAGCAAATCGCTGACAAACTTTATCACATGAAGTTGTATCGAGTACACTTCACAACAGACAGGAATCAGACTCACAACTTCAGTAGTGATGAACACCTACTGCACACATACATGCAAACCTCGGCATACAGAAGTTTTGAAAAATATATTAAAATCCTTACTGCTTGTACACAGGCATGTGGTGTCATCCAATGGAAAATATATTCACACTCCTCCGATTCTCCTTCAAATACAGGATCATGCTGAAAGTAATGGTTTATACTACAGATATCTATTTAAAGTAATAAATTTTTAATCAAATCAAGCAAATACGATTATAGATAAACATGAAGATTCATGGATTTTGCTATGAGATGCATTTCCCATACTGCCTTCCATCTAAAAAAAAAAAAAATAAGTTAAGATTTTTCCAGAGAGAATCAAAATGATTCATGCAAGCCATAAGTTTGTGTGTGTGTCATTTTAACATGGATAATGTTATTTTTGTTGCAATTTATCTATCACTATGAAAGTATTAATTATAAAAGTAAAAATAGATATACAAGGCTTAGAAAAAACCCAGCAAGTCTGTTCATTAAAATACTCATTTGAGTCTATGAGTTTTTTAACGAAATTAGAGTCTGGTTCTCTTGTGTGTTTATTGTGGTATTCTATTAGGGCACATATCACCATTACTGTTTGTTTGATGGTGTTTAATGCCACTTTCAACAATATTTCAGTTATATCATGGCATTGCTATACAAACCTGGACGTGTGAACATATAAATGTAATCCTAGTACTCCTGTGTGCCTGTTTTGGTGTTCCACGATGACATAAATCTCCGTTCCTATATCGTAACACTATTGTCCCGTCTCCTACAACCACTGGTTTGGACTGTATATACCCCATGTTAAAAGATTCTCCATGGGTTGATGTCTGACAGCCACCAATTGGTCCTCCTAAAAACAATAAAAAAAAAACAAAAAAACAAATGAATACCATTTGCTCGTGTCATATACATGTAACTAGGGGCCGTCGTTGCTGTGATCGTATGGTAGTTTGAATTACAACTACCTATGCAATCAGTGCCTATCATCACTGATGTTGTGAATTCGAATCTTGATCAGGGAAAGGTGTACAACAATATGTGATAAAGTTTGTCAGTAACTTGTGACAGGTCGGTGGTTTTCTCTGGGTCCTCCGGTTTCCTCCACCAATAAAACTGACCGCCACGATATAACTGAAATATTGTTGAAAGTGACGTTAAACACCATCAAACAAACATACAATAAACATGTAACTGCGAAACCTGTCTAAACCTGTCTAAACCAAACCTCCTTGGTACCAACTTGTGTGTTCGGAATAGACAGGTGTTTGGTTAATACAGAATAAATTTACAAAATATTTCTACTTTGGGTCTTTATCAAAAGTTTGGTTTACACAGGATTTCAAATGGTGATGGGTTTGATTTAGACCATTTCAACTAATATCTCATTTCTAACAATATGTGCATGAAGTTATATACAATGTAGTTCGGAGTGTACAGCTTCTCGACAATTATGAAAATGCTTAGACTTATACTTTAAACATTATAAGAAGTTTCTAAGCCCATGGATATCCTAAAGATATTTGATTAAAACAGGTTTCATTGTATATACCTGGGCATGAGGTTCCAGAAACTGTATTAATAGGTCGACAAACATTAATGTGATAGCTCAGATCACTATGGCCTGGTCGTGGATCTGGTACCATCCAGTCATGTATCCTAGCTAAAGCAGACAAGTCGTACTGGTTTCCTTTAGAGTCCTGGGTTACACAATCAACAAACTGTGGTTTACAAGCTAATGCTGTTGGGAATTTAAAATAATATTTATCTTCCTCGATCCTTTCAAAAATTGGAACTCCATATTCCACGGCCTGATTACAAAGAAACAGAATGATCACTTCGGTAACTCTACCTGTAAACAACAAAGTAATCAGTTTGATCAAAATGTTCTTTTTTCATATCTACATTTGCATTATAACACAACACACACAAAAATTATTAGCATGAACATTTATAAAGAAATTATTGTTAAGGCCATCAGCTCACTGCAGTAGAACTATAGTACAATGATTGTTAAGGCCATCAGCTCACTGCAGTAGAACTATAGTACAATGATTGTTAAGGTCATCAGCTCACTGCAGTAGAACTATAGTACAATGATTGTTAAGGTCATCAGCTCACTGCAGTAGAACTATAGTACAATGATTGTTAAGGCCATCAGCTCACTGCAGTAGAACTATAATACAATTATTGTTAAGGCCATCAGCTCACTGCAGTAGAACTATAGTACAATGATTGTTAAGGCCATCAGCTCACTGCAGTAGAACTATAGTACAATTATTGTTAAGGCCATCAGCTCACTGCAATAGAACTATAGTACAATGATTGTTAAGGTCATCAGCTCACTGCAGTAGACCTATAGCACAATGATTGTTAAGGTCATCAGCTCACTGCAGTAGAACTATAGTACAATGATTGTTAAGGCCATCAGCTCACTGCAGTAGAACTATAATACAATTATTGTTAAGGCCATCAGCTCACTGCAGTAGAACTATAATACAATTATTGTTAAGGCCATCAGCTCACTGCAGTAGAACTATAGTACAATGATTGTTAAGGCCATCAGCTCACTGCAGTAGAACTATAGTACAATGATTGTTAAGGCCATCAGCTCACTGCAGTAGAATTATAGTACAATTATTGTTAAGGCCATCAGCTCACTGCAGTAGAATTATAGTACAATTATTGTTAAGGTCATCAGCTCACTGCAGTAGAACTATAGTACAATTATTGTTAAGACCATCAGCTCACTGCAGTAGAACTATAGTACAATTATTGTGCCGTGAACAATAAAATGACTATGTATTAAGTTCATGATAATTAGGATTCTCTGTTCTATACAACAATGCTGCTCAACCAGTAATATGTGATTTTTTATTTTTTTTTATTTTTGGTGTTTTAATGCCACTTTCAGCAATATTTCAGCTATATCGTGGCGACCAGTTTTAGTGGTGGAAGAAGCCGGAGTACCCAGAGAGAACCACCGACCATGGGCAAACAACTGGTAAACTTTATCACTTGCGGCTGCGAGTCGAGTGCACCCTTTTTTGTAATCTACAAAGCCGGGCACAAACCCACGACGTATTGGTGATAGGCTTGTATGAGTTGTTAGGTAATCCAACTACCTAACTCATTGAGCCACCCGGGCCCTTAGTAATATGTGAGGGTCAGCACATATCTCACATGTGGAAATCACTTGCCTGACTGGATCCTTTCACTAAGAGAAGATATTTGGGCCCATAGTCTAACCACACCATTTTTCATTACATTTAAGATGAAATGAATGACATTAAATGAAAATGAGTCACGAGTTATGTCTCATTGTACCTGATTGATGAATTTGAGTAAAGTCATCTGATATCTCTATATTATATTACAAATACAACTTCAAACACACATGGGGCCATCATGGCTGTGATCATATGGTAGTTGGATTTACAACTACCTGTGCAATCAGTGCCTATCACCACTAATGTTGTGAGTTCAAATCCCGCTGATGGTGAGGTGTACTCGATACAACCTTCTGTGATAAAGTTTGTCAGTGACTTGTGACAGGTCGGTGGTTTTCTCCATGTACTCCGGTTTCCTACACTAATAACACTGACCACCACGATATAGCTGAAATATTATTGAAAGTGGCATTAAACACGATAACCCCTAACCCCCTATATTACAGATCCAACTTCAAATACACATAAAACATTACCACATAAATAACATACCTGTTTTGCTATTCCTTTCACCGTAATAATTCAGCGTCATTTGTCCATCGTCGGTGAAGTAAAGTTTAAAATTGTTCAGGTTAGCTATTCCAGGCTTACTACTTTCAGATTTGACCTCGCATATTGAAGAAGGCAGATTACTGGTCTTATCACAGCTTGAGGTTAAAATACTGTCACAAATATTTATCTAAAATATAGTTTATTTTTTTTTTTTTTACAGAGGCATAATTAATATTTCATTTAACATATGACGATTTTCAATTAATAGCAATAATGTGGGAATTTTTGTCATTTATAACAATTTTTTTAATTCATCTCCCTTTTTTATATGTCTTATAAGAAAGGGGTAGGAGGGATTCTCATCCCAAAAGTCCTGTTGAAATAAAGTGTTATTTGCAGAATCCCAAAAATTAAAGAATCTAATCCCAAATCTCGATAAAGTTTAAACCCGATGTTTAAATTCCAAAATCCTATACATGTATTCCTTCAAAATAAAAAGCTCAATCATGATGCCCTCAAAATGGTCCTTCCTCTCCTCTTGTAAATATGCAAATTTAAAATAAACCTGTGACTGAAATCTTCCAACCTATCAAATGATTCTGGCCACTGAGACCACTCATAAAGATTAGATAAAACTCCTGAACAAATTCATTCATAGTAAACAGGTAATCCAAGGTTCTTCACGGAAAGTTTCATTTCTAACATCTAGAAATTTCTCTGAACCCTTTTATCATGCAAAGCATGACTGACTAAATCAATAATAAACATCCCTTGTCTTTATATCAAAGTTTTTCTTTTCATCAAAAATTTTCTACAAAAGCTACAAATCCTGAATGCTGTTGTTTTTCCCCATTATTAATATTTTTCAATGTAATAATTATTTTTTTCCTTAAAAATATTACAAATTCTGTATGCTTCCCCCCCCCCACCCCCTCCCCCCCCCCCCCCCCCCCATTTAAAAAAATATTTTCCACTGAATAATAATCATTTTGTTCTACAAAGACTACAAACCCTGTATGCTACTCCATTTTTAACATTTTGCACGGTGTAATAATCAACTTTTCCTGTCTTTTTCAACGGCTGTAAGTTATACGTGTATTCTGAGTTGGGATCCTTGATGGTACATGTATCTGATTCCAGCATTTCTAAAGGACATGCAGCTTCCGTCTCCCAGATAATTGACTCTTCACAATTTCCAATCTTGATGGGTATGTTTGGGCCTTTTGTCTATATAAAATAAAATACATCTTTCATATACATGTATATTATACTGTGTGAATGGTCAACTTCTTTTGAGGGGGTCCAGGTGGCTCAATGAGTTAGATCGTTGGATCTAACAACTCATACAAGCCTATCACCAATACGGCTTGGGTTTGCACCCTGCTTTGTAAATTACAAAAAGGGTGCACTCGACTCGCAGCCGCAAGTGATAAAGTTTACCAGTTGCTTGCCCATGGTCGGTGGTTCTCTCTGAGTACTCTGGCTTCCTCCACCACTAAAACTGGTCTCCATGATATAGCTGAAATATTGTTGAAAGTGGCGTTAAAACACCAAAAATCAAATCAATCAAATCAATCAACTTCTTTTTTTTTAAAGTGGTGTTAAACACCATAAACCAAACATCCTATAAACTTCTTCTTAGCAATTTGTACCATGCCAGGAAAGTGAGTGGTCATTAGTCGTGTATTAGGGGTAAAGGTTTTGCCAATTTCTACGATTTTTCTATTGGATTTTGGAACTGTTCTGACAGTGTGGTATTTTTTGCTTTTCGTTTTATTTCAACTTGTAAACATTTTGCTATGGCATAATTTTCTCCCATCTGTCTTCGCTTACTGCATTGTGTACATGCTGTGATATAAATATTCAATTCGGCCCGAAACAGCCGCAAGATAAGAAAGTTTGTATCAACTCTTAACAAATTTATCATATTCATTAAAGCATTGAAAATGATCATGTGATATAAGTTTTAAATAATACTATTTTACTCAATTTATTTACATTATTCTGAACAGAACAATGCATATATGCGATATGTCAAACAGTTGTGTTTTGATTGCTTGTCTTTGTTAAAGTTTTCAAAAGCGAAAAAGGGGCTGTCGTGGCCGTGATCGTATGATAGTTGAAATTACAACTACCTATGCAATCAGTGCCTATCACCACAGATGGTCTGAGTTCGAATCTCGATCAGGGCGAGGTGTACAACATTATGTGATAAAGTTTGTCAGTGACTTGCGACAGGTCGGTGGTTTTCTCCGGGTCCTCTGGTTTCCTCCACCAATAAAACTGACTGCCACGATATAACTGAAATATTGTTGACAGTGGCGTTAAACACCATCAAACAAACAAAAAAACAAAAGCGAAAATCTTTTCATTTCCTATTAAAATCACAGATTGGGATAGATGAATCATAAATTTCTAAAATTACATGAAAAATACGATCATTGAGAATCATCCGGGAAAATAAAATCTTAACACATCAATTTCATGTGACCATATCTACTTTCTAGTACATAAAATGTTAATATATGAAAATGGTTTATGCATTAAGTGGAAAGAATCAAATTTTTGTACGCGTCGAATGTATACATTTTTCCTGTCAATTTTCAGAGCTAAAACTTAAAGCAGACGATACCAATGCAATATTCAGCTTCATGATTCTGTCGTATAAATCTTAATTAAAGAAAAATGAGTCAAGTTACGTCCCTTTGTATGTATTTCCTCAATTTGGGAGAAAGTCTACTGATATTATGTTTATAATGGTCAGGAACGGTGATTTGTACTTACAAGTGCACCTTTGGAACAGATAAAATGTATTGTTGTCAGGAATGGTGATTTGAACTTACAAGTGCCCCTTTAGTACAGATAAAATGTATTGTTGTCAGGAACGGTGATTTGTACTTACAAGTGCCCTTTAGTACAGATAAAATGTGTTGTTGTCAGGAACGGTGATTTGTACTTACAAGTGCCCCTTTAGTACAGATAAAATGTGTTGTTGTCAGGAACGGTGATTTGTACTTACAAGTGCCCCTTTGGTACAGATAAAATGTGTTGTTGTCAGGAACGGTGATTTGTACTTACAAGTGCCCCTTTAGTACAGATAAAATGTGTTGTTGTCAGGAACGGTGATTTGTACTTACAAGTGCCCCTTTAGTACAGATAAAATGTATCGTTGTCAGGAACGGTGATTTGTACTTACAAGTGCCCCTTTGGTACAGATAAAATGTATCGTTGTCAGGAACGGTGATTTGTACTTACAAGTGCCCCTTTGGTACAGATAAAATGTATTGTTGTCAGGAACGGTGATTTGTACTTACAAGTGCCCCTTTAGTACAGATAAAATATATTGTTGTCAGGAACGGTGATTTGAACTTACAAGTGCCCCTTTAGTACAGATAAAATGTATTGTTGTCAGGAACGGTGATTTGAACTTACAAGTGCCCCTTTAGTACAGATAAAATGTGTTGTTGTCAGGAACGGTGATTTGTACTTACAAGTGCCCCTTTAGTACAGATAAAATGTGTTGTTGTCAGGAACGGTGATTTGTACTTACAAGTGCCCCTTTAGTACAGATCAAATGTGTTGTTGTCAGGAACGGTGATTTGTACTTACAAGTGCCCCTTTAGTACAGATAAAATGTATTGTTGTCAGGAACGGTGATTTGTACTTACAAGTGCCCCTTTAGTACAGATAAAATGTATCGTTGTCAGGAACGGTGATTTGTACTTACAAGTGCCCCTTTGGTACAGATAAAATGTATCGTTGTCAGGAACGGTGATTTGTACTTACAAGTGCCCCTTTGGTACAGATAAAATGTATTGTTGTCAGGAACGGTGATTTGTACTTACAAGTGCCCCTTTAGTACAGATAAAATATATTGTTGTCAGGAACGGTGATTTGTACTTACAAGTGCCCCTTTAGTACAGATAAAATGTGTTGTTGTCAGGAACGGTGATTTGAACTTACAAGTGCCCCTTTAGTACAGATAAAATGTATCGTTGTCAGGAACGGTGAATTGTACTTACAAGTGCCCCTTTAGTACAGATAAAATGTATTGTTGTCAGGAACGGTGATTTGTACTTACAAGTGCCCCTTTAGTACAGATAAAATGTATCGTTGTCAGGAATGGTGATTTGTACTTACAAGTGCCCCTTTGGTACAGATAAAATGTATCGTTGTCAGGAACGGTGATTTGTACTTACAAGTGCCCCTTTGGTACAGATAAAATGTATTGTTGTCAGGAACGGTGATTTGTACTTACAAGTGCCCCTTTAGTACAGATAAAATATATTGTTGTCAGGAACGGTGATTTGTACTTACAAGTGCCCCTTTAGTACAGATAAAATGTGTTGTTGTCAGGAACGGTGATTTGAACTTACAAGTGCCCCTTTAGTACAGATAAAATGTATCGTTGTCAGGAACGGTGAATTGTACTTACAAGTGCCCCTTTAGTACAGATAAAATGTATTGTTGTCAGGAACGGTGATTTGTACTTACAAGTGCCCCTTTAGTACAGATAAAATGTATTGTTGTCAGGAACGGTGATTTGTACTTACAAGTGGCCCTTTAGTACAGATAAAATGTGTTGTTGTCAGGAACGGTGATTTGTACTTACAAGTGCCCCTTTAGTACAGATAAAATGTGTTGTTGTCAGGAACGGTGATTTGTACTTACAAGTGCCCCTTTAGTACAGATAAAATGTGTTGTTGTCAGGAACGGTGATTTGTACTTACAAGTGCCCCTTTAGTACAGATAAAATGTATTGTTGTCAGGAACGGTGATTTGTACTTACAAGTGCCCCTTTAGTACAGATAAAATATATTGTTGTCAGGAACGGTGATTTGTACTTACAAGTGCCCCTTTAGTACAGATAAAATGTGTTGTTGTCAGGAACGGTGATTTGAACTTACAAGTGCCCCTTTAGTACAGATAAAATGTATCGTTGTCAGGAACGGTGAATTGTACTTACAAGTGCCCCTTTAGTACAGATAAAATGTATTGTTGTCAGGAACGGTGATTTGTACTTACAAGTGCCCTTTAGTACAGATAAAATGTATTGTTGTCAGGAACGGTGATTTGTACTTACAAGTGGCCCTTTAGTACAGATAAAATGTGTTGTTGTCAGGAACGGTGATTTGTACTTACAAGTGCCCCTTTAGTACAGATAAAATGTGTTGTTGTCAGGAACGGTGATTTGTACTTACAAGTGCCCCTTTAGTACAGATAAAATGTGTTGTTGTCAGGAACGGTGATTTGTACTTACAAGTGCCCCTTTAGTACAGATAAAATGTATTGTTGTCAGGAACGGTGATTTGTACTTACAAGTGCCCCTTTAGTACAGATAAAATGTGTTGTTGTCAGGAACGGTGATTTGTACTTACAAGTGCCCCTTTAGTACAGATAAAATGTATTGTTGTCAGGAACGGTGATTTGTACTTACAAGTGCCCCTTTAGTACAGATAAAATGTGTTGTTGTCAGGAACGGTGATTTGTACTTACAAGTGCCCCTTTAGTACAGATAAAATGTGTTGTTGTCAGGAACGGTGATTTGTACTTACAAGTGCCCCTTTAGTACAGATAAAATGTATTGTTGTCAGGAACAGTGATTTGTACTTACAAGTGCCCCTTTAGTACAGATAAAATGTGTTGTTGTCAGGAACGGTGATTTGTACTTACAAGTGCCCCTTTAGTACAGATAAAATGTATTGTTGTCAGGAACAGTGATTTGTACTTACAAGTGCCCCTTTAGTACAGATAAAATGTGTTGTTGTCAGGAACGGTGATTTGTACTTACAAGTGCCCCTTTAGTACAGATAAAATGTGTTGTTGTCAGGAACGGTGATTTGTACTTACAAGTGCCCCTTTAGTACAGATAAAATGTGTTGTTGTCAGGAACGGTGATTTGTGCTTACAAGTGCCCCTTTAGTACAGATAAAATGTGTTGTTGTCAGGAACGGTGATTTGTACTTACAAGTGCCCCTTTAGTACAGATAAAATGTATTGTTGTCAGGAATGGTGATTTGTATTTACAAGTGCCCTTTAGTACAGATAAAATGTATCGTTGTCAGGAACGGTGATTTGTACTTACAAGTGCCCCTTTAGTACAGATAAAATGTATTGTTGTCAGGAACGGTGATTTGGCACCATTATCTTCAGTACATAGTTTTGATGACGTCTTGTACTGTATATAAAGTCTCTCATCACCTTCTATCTGCGGTCCATTCTTTACTTCTCCTCTGTTAGCAGACGTATCATCAATTATTTCCTACAATGCAAAATGTAATGAAATTACATGCAGGAGAGACACTTTTACAATAATTACATGCAGGATAGACACTTTCACAATAACTGTGGTCCTACATTCATACGGGACATTTGTGAGTGGAAAAATGACGATTTCGCTGAAAAATTGTGACATCATAAACACATTTAATTGTTATACAACGTGATTTTACCCTGAAAGGGCTTTATTACCACTCACAAATGTCCCGGATGAATACAGGACTGCAGTTATCGTGAAAGGGTCTATTGTGCTAAACACACTTCCACTGATTTCTAATCACTGTTACTATAATACAGTAATACCCCTCTTATAAGGCCACCCTCTGAATATTATAAAGAAACAATTTTCACATGTACACATTTTTTGTTCATTTACATGTATACTTTCAATCAAAACAAAAAAACAAAACAACACATTGATAATATCAAAAATACAGTTTGAGGAATGTTTAAGTGAAAATTTTCCCATAGTAGAAATTTTTGCTTAATTTTCGTTTCACTAAAATACACAAAAATTGCCCACACACGAAAAAATATCAAAATATGTGTGTTCAACTGGAAACAATAACATTTTAGCAAAAATAACCGAAATTAACCGGAATGATTTGTACAAATTGCAAAATTTACCTCCTATGAAATTAACCACTTATACAGTATCTCAACAGCTATCTTGATCAATTAACATCAAGTAAAATCAATTTGCAACAATAAAATCTATATATACTGTAGGTAATTCAAATATTTTACCTGTCCATTAGTGTCAAATTTAGATCTACATGCAGCTGCAAAAGTGGCACATCCTTTACCGATCGGTACTTCAATGACAGGACGACATACGTTGATATAATACTTCATCTTGTGGTTAGGATTATGATCATCTAATACTTCCCAGTTACCCTGTGCTCCAGATTTAGATAAACTGTCAATAGAAAGCAAGAAAGTCACATATGAAATATTGTACTTGTTTGATTGGTTGGTTTTATAGTGCTTAATGCCACTTTCAACAATATTTCAGTTATATCGTGGCGATCAATATTTATTGGTGGAGGAAACCGGAGTACTCGAGAAAACCACCAACCTGCCACAAGTCACTGACAAGCTTTATCACATAATGTTGTATCGAGTATACCTCACCATGTGCTGGATTCGAACTCACAATGTTAATGGTGATAGGCACTGATTGCATAGGTATTTGTAAATTTAACTACCATATGATCACGACCACGTCCCTTGTACTTGTTTGATAACTGGAAAAATGATCAAATATTAATGAAATGAATAGGCTTTATTTTTACATAAACATTAAACAAGAGATTCACTAAGAACCATATTTATCCTGCAATCGGTACATTTGCTGTACAAATATGCTATACGAATAAATTTTTGCTTTATTCGTACTATACGAATAAACTTTTCAGCCTACGAATAAACTTTCCTGGTACCCCGTAGCTATGTACAGCGGAGGGCGCAGACAAGTATGAAACTGGTAATAATGTAACACGGACCACGAAGAAGACACCCTTGACAACATTTATGAAAGGCGAGGAATGACGCTTCTTTCTGTCCTTTTTGTTTAAATCTGACAAGTTTTCCGACTTTTTTGACATTGCAGGATAAACACAATATACGTACATTGTCGTTAAATATAAAATTCATTTGTACTCGCTGCGAAACAGGCCTGAAAAGCTCGCCAAAGGCTCACTATTCTGCCTGTTTCTAAAGCTCGTACAAATAAATTTTATATTTACCGACAATGTACATATATTGTATATATATTCTTTTCTGAATTAGGAAAAATAAAAATAATCATTGTATTACTTGAGTCTTATTTTTCTTGAAGTGTGATCAGTAGAATTTATTGCATATGAACTCTGATCAGCACTTTTCATATTTTTCGTAAACCATCTACCCCTCCCATTGTCCTCCTCATCATAAGGTCAATACTGATTCATTCAAGGTCAGAACATCTAAAAAAAACAAAATTATACTAACCCTGACAGGTCATACTGTTTATTTCTTATTGTGTCAGTCACTGTGCATTCTACAGGGGGATTAGGGCAAGCATATGATGTAAACCACTTAAAATTATAACCATGATCTTCTGTTACGAATTCTGGCTTGCCAATGCCAGCATCCCTGTCACATAGAAAGGCTATTTCTGTTGTACGAGATATATTTGATCGGTATAAATCACCATTGGGATAAGTAAGATTGATAAAACCATCGTAATACTGAAGCTTTGAACTAGCCTGTCCTGTGTTGTATGAGTTACTGAAAAATATAAGTGAGACATGAAAAATTAAACAAAAATATACAATACCATGTTTGGGTAAAATACACAATGACAAACTATTTTTTAGAGGGGTATGCATGCAAAATACACAATGACAAACTATTTTTTAGAGGGGTATGTATGTAAAATACACAATGAGAAACTATTTTTTAGAGGGGTATGTATGTAAAATACACAATGAGAAACTATTTTTTAGAGGGGTATGTATGTAAAATACACAATGACAAACTATTTTTTTAGAGAGATATGCATATAAAACACCCTAGCATGGCCAGTGACATCTTTTTTTCTAAAAAAAAAAAAAAAAAATTGTCACAACAGGAATTTCTAAAGAAGAGAGAGTACTCTGTGGTTTTGCAGCTGAATATTATTTGATCACTTCTAATTTCTTTATCTAGCATTTAATAATTACATGTAAAGTAGCTTGGATACATTTAATAATTACATGTACAGTAGCTTGGATACATTTAATAATTACATGTAAAGTAGCTTGGATACATTTAATAATTACATGTAAAGTAGCTTGGATACATTTAATAATTACATGTAAAGTAGCTTGGATACATTTAATAATTACATGTAAAGTAGCTGGATACATTTAATAATTACATGTAAAGTAGCTTGGATACATTTAATAATTACATGTAAAGTAGCTTGGATACATTTAATAATTACATGTACAGTAGCTTGGATACATTTAATAATTACCTTTAAAGTAGCTTGGATACATTTAATAATTACATGTAAAGTAGCTTGGATACATTTAATAATTACATGTAAAGTAGCTGGATACATTTAATAATTACATGTAAAGTAGCTTGGATACATTTAATAATTACTTGTAAAGTAGCTTGGATACAATTTTAACATATTGTTTGATGGCACCTATATCAAGCTGGACTTTTTTAATCTACTGGCCTTAATTCTATGGTATTGCTTGGCAATAATAAATCTGTTTAAATGTAAAAAAATTAACCTATCTGATAAAACACCAGGATATTGCTATTGTCCACAGGATTTCCTACAATGCCAAATAAAAGTACACATGAACTTAATGAAAGTTACCCGCATTGACCTGATAAAACTCCAGGATATTGCCAATGTCAACACATAATTTCCTACATTATCAAACAAAAGTACATATGAACTTACTGACTATTTTCTTTACTGATCTGACAAACTCCAGGATTAGGCTTATGTCCACAAGACGGCACATTTGTAACATTGTCACACACATTCAGTAGATATGAGTACTGGTCAGTACTAACATTGTAGTATTGTCCTCTTGCCTTGGTCAATTTACTCAGGTCAAAGTTTATACCTGTTAAGATAATAAATGAAAAATCAAACAATGTCAATGACAAGAACAGGTAAAACTTATCGTGGGTCATCATCTAGAGGAATCTGAAAGAATGTTTACAACAAGCCTTTTATTCAAAATGAGGAAAAATGATGAAATACTCTTGAAAAGAGATCAAATTAAGGTAACATAAGACAATTTATTGATGATTTGTACATTACACACGATAATATCTATTATCAAGTGACAAGCATGATATGAAAAAAAATATCGTTGATTTTTAGGTAAATATGTGATTTAATACTGACGTCCCTTGATAAATCTTTGATAAACATACTACTATTGATATGTTTTGCTCATAATTGACTTCTCATTGCACCTCTCATTAAAGGTGAAGCTGAGGATGTGATATTTCTCTGAGAAATCCATTCTCGTAAAACAAGGCAACAATAGTACAGATTTATTGTTAGATTGGTTTTAAAACACAAAAATTAAAAGTTATTTACTACATGTACTGGGCTATAATAACATTTCTAAGAACTAACTCTTTTCTTAAAAACCAAAATCCAAAAGACCCTACTGTGACTGTGAAATGTTGAACAGCAATAAAAGTGATGTTCCTTTTACTTGAATTGATGACTAAGAGTAGTGTTGAATAGTTTCTCGTGTTAATTTATATCCTTTCTTTTCTTACTAAAAGTTATATGTGTATAACTTGTCACTTGATACTAAATGTTTTGACTCAGGTGATTAATTATTTGGATTAAAAATAAAATAAAAATATGAGCACACATTTCAATGGAGGTGTGTACTGGTGCCCTGTTTACTATTATTACCTGCTACTTGATCAAATACTCTACAGTTATCTCCAGTAGAATGTGACAGTGTACATGCTGAAGCTGTATACCATTCAAATTCATATATACATTCATCCAGCGAGTGGCTGAGAAATACTGGACCACTTTCTAAATCACCTAAAAAATATAAAAAATAACAGCGAAATCAGGACAATTTAATGATGTGGTATCAACTAACATGTTCACCCATTTACCATGTTTTAATCATATTACGTAACCATTTCTGAGATGCATGGGTAGTGTGCAAAACTTGAGAACTTGAGATAGTGGGATTGGTACTTGGTCAGTTGGAACCAAAGACTATACAATCCTGCACAAGTTTTACTGCAATCAAGTTTAACTTGACAACTAAAACACAATTTGTTCAATTACAAAATAATAATAATTAAAGTGGGTATAGTTAGTTCTCTAAAACAACAATCTTTACAAAATTACCCACAATGTGCCAGTTTAATTGCAGTGTGGGTAACCTATAAACAAAAGTAAATTAAAAATGGCTTTGTGGGAAATACCACAGGGCGTCAAATGGTCCACTAAATATGGTTTATATTTAATTCTATATTGAAATTGAAAGAGGAATGCATATCACTAACTACAAGGTATGGGCTGTTTTACACTCATCTTAGAGTATGAGTTATGTTCATTGTTGAAGACCCACCCCACCATGACTCTGATATTTAGAACATTCATAAAAGCGTTATTCCATTGCTTTAATTGTGTCTGAATGTTATGTTGGACTCCCATCCATATCTTTTCTTACTACTCTGCTAGTCTGAATACATACCTGGCTTACACACAAATGTTACTATAGATTTCTTTTTCCTGGTGTTTTCTCTACAGCCATCACCATTAGAGAATGTTATCTGGAGTTGGTTCGTGGTATTATCATATACCGGGTTGCTGGTGTAGGCACCAAGGTTATGTGCATTATTATGATCATCTGAAACAAAAACAGTGTAGAGTAGTCTCCCTCTAATAAGGCCACTCCTATCAAAGGCCAACCCTCTTATAAGGCCACTCCAATCAAAAAGGCCACGCTTTTTATCACGCCAGATTCTCAGATACACTGAGATAAAAAAATACTACTGAATTGTCACTTTCACAAGAGGTCATTCTTGGACTAATAATGAACAGAAAGTTTAAACAGTGATGATCAAGAATGTCTTTGATGGCCACATCTGTTCAACATTGTAAATATAACATCTATATACCATAAGCATGGTGACATATTTGACAATGTCCACATTGCACGAATGACAAAGAAGACAAAAACTTACGAAAAGAAAGCTTAAACAGTGATTGTCAATGATTCTACCAATAATAACAAACGAACCTATATGTTTGATAAAGTTCTAAAACATACATGTATGTAATAACACAATAAAAGTACTCACTATCATAAGAATGGATACATCAGTGACATCTGTATAGCAAATGTTATTATAACATAAAAGTACAACTCACCTATCATACAGACAGAAGCATCAGAGAGACAACTCCCAACATCCCATATCATTCTTAGGCCACAATAACATAAAAGTACAACTCACCTATCATACAGACAGAAGCATCAGAGAGACAACTCCCAACATCCCATATCATTCTTAGGCCACAATAACATACCAGAGGCTCTCAAGAGCCTGTATCGTTCACCTGGTTATAAAAAGAACCAATTGGTCCTATGTAAAAACTATGTCCTGCAGTGGTAGTCATCTTGGAATTACGATCAACATAAAAAACACAAAGTTTGTAAAGGACCTTCCAATGATTGATGCACAGTTTAGGTTCAATCAGTGCAATAGCTTCAGAGAAGAATATATTTCTGTATTTTCCCCATATGGTCCTGTGTTAATACTATGACATGTGGTGGCAGCCATCTTGCATTTCCGATCGACATAAAAAACAGAGGACCTTCCAATGATCATTCCTGGGCAGTTTGGTTTCAACTGTCCGAGTGGTTTCAGAGAAGAAGCGTTTTAAAACATTTTTCCCATAGGGTCCAATGTTAAACTAAGTCCTGCCGCAGCCGCCATTTTGAATTTCATATCGGAACAAAAAACGTAAGGTTTGTAGAGGACCATCCAATGAACATGCATGTACAGTTTGGCTTTAATCATATTTGTAGTTTCTCAGAAGAAGGCATTTGAACATTTTCCCATAGGGTCCAATGTTAATCTATGTCCTGCGGTGGTGGCCATCTTGGATTTCCGATCGGCATAAAAAAAAAAACACTTTGTAGAGGACCTTCCAATGATCATTCCTGGGCAGTTTGGTTTCAATTATCCAAGTGGTTTCAGAGAAGAAGCATTTTGAAACATTTTTCCCATAGGGTCCAATGTTAAACTAAGTCCTGCTGTAGCCGCCATTTTGAATTTCATATAGGAACAAAAAACGTAAAGTTTGTAGAGGACCATCCAATGAACATTCATGTACAGTTTGGCTTTAATAATATTTGTAGTTTCTGAGAAGAAGGCATTTGAACATTTTCCCATAGGGTCCAATGTTAATCTATGTATTGTGGTGGTGGCCATCTTGGATTTCCGATCGGCATAAAAAATATAAAATTTGTAGAGGACCTTCCAATGATCATTCCTGGGCAGTTTGGTTTCAACTGTCCTAGTATTTTGTAGAGGACCATCCAATGAACATTCGTGTACAGTTTGGCTTTAATCATATTTGTAGTTTCTGAGAAGAAGGCATTTGAACATTTTCCCATAGGGTCCAATGTTAATCTATGTATTGCAGTGGTGGCCATCTTGGATTTCCGATCGACATAAAAAACATATATTTTGTAGAGGACCTTCCAATGATCATTCCTGGGCAGTTTGGTTTCAATTGTCCAAGTGGTTTCAGAGAAGAAGCATTTTGAAACATTTTTCCCATAGGGTCCAATGTTAAACTAAGTCCTGCCGTAGGCGCCATTTTGAATTTCATATCGGAACAAAAAACGTAAAGTTTGTAGAGGACCATCCAATGAACATTCATGTACAGTTTGGCTGTATTCATATTTGTAGTTTCTGAGAAGAAGGCATTTGAACATTTTCCCATAGGGTCCAATGTTAATCTATGTATTGCGGTGGTGGCCATCTTGGATTTCCGATCGGCATATAAAACAAAAATTGTGTAGAGGACCTTCCAATGATCATTCCTGGGCAGTTTGGTTTCAATTGTCCAAGTGGTTTCAGAGAAGAAGCATTTTGAAACATTTTTCCCATAGGGTTCAATGTTAAACTAAGTCCTGCCGTAGCCGCCATTTTGAATTTCATATCGGAACAAAAAACCTTAAGATTGTAGAGGACCATCCAATGAACATTCATGTACAGTTTGGCTTTAATCATATTTGTAGTTTCTGAGAAGAAGGCATTTGAACATTTTCCCATAGGGTCCAATGTTAATCTATGTCCTGCGGTGGCGGCCATCTTGGATTTCCGATCGGCATAAAAAACAGTAACTTGGTAAAGGACATTCCAATGATCATTCCTGGGCAGTTTGGTTTCAATTGTCTATGTGGTTTCAGAGAAGAAGCATTTTGAAACATTTTCCCCATAGGGTCCAATGTTAAACTAAGTCCTGCCGTAGCCGCCATTTTGAATTTCATATCGGAACAAAAAACTTTAAGATTGTAGAGGACCATCCAATGAACATTCATGTACAGTTTGGCTTTAATCATATTTGTAGTTTCTGAGAAGAAGGCATTTGAATATTTTCCCATAGGGTCCAATGTTAATCTATGTCCTGCGGTGGCGGCCATCTTGGATTTCCGATCGGCATAAAAAACAGTAACTTGGTAAAGGACATTCCAATGATCATTCCTGGGCAGTTTGGTTTCAATTGTCCAAGTGGTTTCAGAGAAGAAGCATTTTGAAACATTTTCCCCATAGGGTCCAATGTTAAACTAAGTCCTGCCGTAGCCGCCATTTTGAATTTCATATCGGAACAAAAAACTTTAAGATTGTAGAGGACCATCCAATGAACATTCATGTACAGTTTGGCTTTAATCATATTTGTAGTTTCTGAGAAGAAGGCATTTGAATATTTTCCCATAGGGTCCAATGTTAATCTATGTCCTGCGGTGGCGGCCATCTTGGATTTCCGATCGGCATAAAAAACAGTAACTTGGTAAAGGACATTCCAATGATCATTCATTTACAGTTTGGGTTCAGTCAGTTCATTAGTTTCAGAGAAGAATATCTTTGAAATTTCAGCCAATCAGAGCATATTATTGGCCCTGGCAGCCATGTTGAATATCCGACTGGAACGAAAAACAGTAACTTTGTAGAGGACCATCCAAGGAACCTTTCTGCTAAGTTTGGTTCCAATTGGCCCAGTGGTTTCGGAGAAGAAGCTTGAAATGTGAAAAGTTTACAGACGACGGACGCCAAGTGATGGCAATAGTTCACCTGGACCTTTGGTCCAGGTGAACTAAAAAGTACAACTCACCTATCATACAGACAGAAGCATCAGAGAGACACCTCCCAACATCCCATATCATTCTAAGGTCACAATAACATAAAAGTACAACTCACCTATCATACAAACAGAAGCGTCAGGGTGACATCTTGCGGCATCTCCATCTATCAAAAGGTCATTACACATGTTTATAAAATATCTGTTATTTTTGTTCTTTTTATCAGCATCCAAAACTTCCCAGTTTTTACCTAAAAGTATACATGAACTTTCCTTTATATCTTTATTTCCATATAAAATCCCTATAATACCCTCAAGAGATTACAATATTTTTCTTAAAACCCTATTATATGTAGAATAAGGGGGGATACCAGGTATCAAAATGGTATTTGGTACCTTCTGATTTTAAAGAGTGTTGTATTAGATATTCATGAAAAAACGTTTAAAATGTAATAAAAAAGTACCACCTGTAAATAGTGAAGTACTGGTACACTTGAAAAATATTGAAAATCCCTGGATGACATGAATATTTCCGACTCTAGGTAGCTACAGGTGTAAATCATACTTTAAAATTGATTGGTATATAATATTATTTTAATTGACTGAGAAACAAAACCATATACTTACCAGAATGTCTAACTAGAGGTGAAAGGTCAAATCGTCTTCCATTCCAGTTTACACGGCACTCTGCATCAATAGGGTGATTCAGACAGGCATACTTTGTTTCCCAATGAAAGAAATAAGTACATTCATACTCCTTATCAAATATTGGATGTCCTTTACCATTGTGATCTACAGAATAAAAATTACAATGAATATCCTGTCCTTGTTCCTGGAACATGAGATTAAACCAAGCCGAACATGAGACTCAACTGAGCCTGTTACTGCTTACATGGTTAACATTTGTCTCCAATTTGTTAAAGCGTAGAAATCGGCAATATTCTACATAAAAACTTATAAATAACAAAAATATAACAAGAAACAATCTAAGAATAATTTGTTTAAATATATACTTTTTTATATAGAAAAAATAGTCAGATTTTGAAAAGCTGACATGCTTTTGGTACAATACTGCATATCCAAAAATATTGTAATTTTTTTAATTTTTTTTTTTAAAGATGTTGTAATATATCAGAGATGTAATATCTTTTTATGTCCTTTAAATAGCATTAATTTTTTTTACAAAGTATTAAACGACAAAGATGACCAGATGTAGTGTTAACCAACAGAAGTAAAGAAGCTCAACAGCAGGATAGGGGCTGTTTCACTCATTTTAAGGTATGAGTTATGCTCAATATTGATGACCCTACCGTGACTGTGAAATGAGGAACAGCAATATAATAGTTGCTCCTTTACTTTAATTTGTATCTAACTGTTAAATTGGATAGTCTCTCTCATGTTCATTAACATTCGCATCGTTAGTTACTATATAATATTCTGACTGCAAAAAATTCAACTTGTGAGCAAATCTTCATGAAATTGCATGCAGATCTGATTTTAGATATTTAAGAAAAAATCACTGAAGTCAAAGAAATGACCAAACAGTGACTGCCATGTCTGATCTTTCATAACTTTCTCACAGGCAAGCTAAAAATAATCTATAAACACTGGGAAAAGGGAGACAACTGATCTATTATGACAGATAAGTGATTATACAATGGAACTTGTGCAATCTGACACCTGAGTTTTCCAACATCCTGTGACATCCGACAAAAATTTATGGTCCCAAAGTATTTCTCTTTACTAAAATAAAACCTGAGTATTCCGAAATCCAATACAATCCTACACATTTTTCTGGTCCCTTGGTGTGTCGGATTAGACAGGTTCCACTGTATTTACTCAAACTTACCAGCAGTTTGATTACACAAAAAATTAATAACAGTGGATCTTTGCAACTTTGAATGTGCACATGGTTCACCTCCTCTATAGGTCAAGGTCAATGTTCCATCAGCATACCTAAAAATAGAAGTACATAATAGAACTGTTGAGGACGTGATAGCATGGTACAGTCAAACCTGTATTATGAGGTCCCCTTTAGGACAGAGAACATGGCCTTATAAAACAAGGTCACCTCTTAAAAGAGGTTAAATTCAAATGAAATTTTCTATTACAGCACAAGAAAAAGGTGGTCTTTTAATACAGGTGACTGTTTAACAGAGGTGACTGTTTAACACAGGTGACTGTTTAACAGAGGTGACTGTTTAACAGAGGTGACTGTTTAACACAGGTGACTGTTTAATACAGGTGACTGTTTAACAGAGGTGACTGTTTAATACAGGTGACTGTTTAACAGAGGTGACTGTTTAATACAGGTGACTGTTTAACAGAGGTGACTGTTTAACAGAGGTGACTCTTTAATAGAGGTGACTGTTTAACAGAGGTGACTGTTTAATACAGGTGACTGTTTAACAGAGGTGACTGTTTAATACAGGTGACTGTTTAACAGAGGTGACTGTTTAATACAGGTGACTGTTTAACAGAGGTGACCACAAGTTTGACTGTAATAGGATTTACATTTACCTAAATTGTATGGTAAAGTTTCATCAGTGACTTGCTGCATGTGGTTATCTGCAGGTACTCAGTTTCCCTCCAACAATAAAACTGACCATTAAGAAATAATCTACATATTTTTTAAATCGTCTTCCAGAGCACCTGAGTTTACCCCCGGTTTTTAGTGGGGTTGGTGTTGTTCATTTTGTCCAATTAAATGCCTTCTTGTTTTTAATTCTGGGTTGTAACATATAAACAAAAATGCTTTATCTATATTATTTGTATTTATTTATATGACGGGTGCCAATAGTGGACCAGGAACTGCTTATAATTACCCTTCCGAAGCACCTGAGTTCAACACAGGTTTTTAGTTGGGTTCATGTTACAAAATCTTTAGTTTTCTATTTTCAATTTATGGCTTCTGATTACCCCTTTGGTATCTTTAAACTTTTTTTAAACACCACTGTTTCATAATCCATTCAATCAACAGCTTTCAGATAAAAAGTTAAAATGTAAAAAAAACAAATTCAATAAGAAAAAAAAGTGAACAGTATGGAAATACAACCAATGCGATGAGATGTCCAAAGGCCATGGATTTAAAATTTTGTATGAGGACTAATTACTAAATTTGTACCTTAGTTCCTGTTGATCTGTTTTGCCTATAACATGTGCTTGTTTTGATCCAAAAAATGTCTGACATCCACCCACATTTTTAACATGGTCTTCATCTGGACACTGGATTCCTATCTGACCACAAACATTGATCCAATATTGGTTTGTAGGTAGTGCTACAGCCTCATAGGGATGATTACTTGCTGGAAGAATATTTGAATCATTATGGTAATTATATCACAATTCAAAGCTCCAGATAATTTTTTAGGTTAATGGGTCATTTACTCTCCATTTTGTAACAGTACGGATATTTACATTTTCTGTGGGAGGGAGTACTGCTCACTAAAACTTAATAAAAAAATAAGGACTCGAAATTTTGAATACATTCTGTTAGATTTTTTTTTTTTTTAAACACAAGAAGATAATCAAATTCTGAAGATCAAAAAATAATATCAAATTGACATACATGTACACATATCTTATGTAGAACATGTTATTACAGTCAAATCTGCCCATGTGGTCACCTCTATTAAGCAGTCACCTGTATTTAAGGATCACCTTTTCTTGTCCTGGCATGGAATATTTCATATGAATTGAACATCTTTTCTTGTCCTGTCATAGAATATTTCATATGAATTGATCCTCTTTTAAGAGGTCACTTTGTCTTAAAAAACAACTTTTTCTTTGTCTCAAAGGTGACCTTTTAATACAAGTTTGACTGTCTTTAGAATTTTAGTATTTACTAATTATGAAATTTTTCATTTTGGGCCACCATTGATTATTTTTTCTACTAGAAACATTCTACAACATTTATCTAGAAAATAAAATACCTGGATCATGGGTCAGAGGTGAAAGGTCAATATCTATGTTTCTATCCTCTTGAGTAATTCTACATGTGTCACTAGTTATAACAGATTCACCACAGGCATGTTCTGTGTACCACTGTACATTATACTGGCAGTTAAAATCATAGATTAATAATGGTTCTTTGCTCTGAAAAAAAGAAGATATTTACAGAATAACAAATCATGGTGGTTGTTGCTAAATTATATTTTTATGAATGGTCAACATTATCGTTCTTTTACTATAACCAATGTTTCGTTTCAGCCATTTACTATAACCAACGTTTTTTACTATAACCAATGTTTCGTTTCAGCCATTTACTATAACCAACGTTTCGCTTCGGCCATCAGTTTTTTTTTTACAATTTGAGAATCATGGACGTTTTTAAAGGTATGAACTCCAGAATGTGATTTCTACATAGACATATCCTTGATAAAGTCCTGATGGCTGAAACATTCAATAAAGTAAAAGATAATGTTGAACTTTTACTACGCTATTTTTCCCATTTGGAAAAAATAATTGAACTAGTATATATTTTTATCAACAAAAATATGATCCGCAATAATTAATCATCAAATCCATTCACAACAAGGAGGATTGCAACTATCATTCCACTAATAACTCTTAAAAACTTTACAAAAATATCATTAAAATATGATTATTTCACACAATTCCATTTCAATCCAATTGGGTTAGGGTTATGGGTGTTCAATGCCACTTTCAACAATATTTCAGTTATATCCTGGCAGTCAGTTTTATTGGTGGATGAAACCGAAGTACACGAAGAAAACCACAGACCTGTCCCGAGTCACTGACAAACTTTACCACATCAATCCAATTGGATTTTGGTTATTTAGTATATAAACATAATACTGAAAACATCACTACATTCCATCCATATCTCTCTCTCTCTCTATCTGACCTTTTAAATTCATTACTATAGTTCTACCTATACTGAATTTGTTTTTTTGGTAACAAAAAATAAATAAATATGTTTAACATTTACCCCTCCTTGCTTTGGACAAATAAATTCTATTGTAGTTGCAGGCTTGACTGTACATCCTGTTACAGTCTGATTTGATGAGTAATGTAGCTCTAAATTTCCCTTCACATTTCTCTTTAGTTTAGTATCTGGCTGGCCTGCGTCTGTAAAAGTATCACCATGGATACGACAAGCACCTGATCCTTTTGGACATTTGGCTGTTGCTGCTCCTGCATAAAAGATAGCATAAATTTGATTGATTGATTGATTTATTTATGTATTGTGTTTAATGCCACTTTCAGCAATATTTCATAAATTTGATGATGCCAACCATGATCTAAATAAAATATATTATTGGATAAAATGTTTTACTTTCTGGAAGAGTATTATCATGTGTAAATGTTTTGTGCTACATATGTGTATTATTTGACAAGAATTGTTGACCATCACTGTTTAAATTTCTTTTCATAATAGCATAAAGTATAATTAATTACAATTGTGCTACATATGATACATGTATGTACATTGTTTGACACATTTTATTTACATTTATCATATACTTAGGATAAATATGATATAAATTTTGCATATGTGTAATGATTATGAGTGGAAGTAAACCTCGTTAAATAAATAAAGAATTCAATTAATTAATTACCATCAGTAATATCACGGCAGACATTTATATAAAATTGCCATCCTTCCGTAGAATCTACTAGATAGCCACCGTAAGGTTTAATTAATTGAGACAGGTCAAACTTCTCGTTTTTGTCATCATAAACGTAACATGGTACTTCTTTAACAGCTGTCTGTAAGACATCTTTACACGCTGATATTGTCCTCCATTCAAAATAACTTGTACATGATACGTATTGTGTAAATTCTGGTGATCCCTATAAAAACAAAAACAAGGTTACTATCATCAATAATACATTGAGTGAGTGATTGGTGTTTAACACCAAACAAGCACTTTTTTCAGCTACATCATGGTGAGAATAGTAAATCTATAATATTAGATGCCTACTAACATTTACAAAAGCATGTTTTACTTTCAGGTTTTGAATGAGTGATTGATTGATTGTTGTTTAACACCAAATGAGCACTTTTTTCAGTTATATCATGATGAGGCCAAGTTACATTCAATGAAATGATGATGATGTTTGCTTTACACTAGACCAACATGCTTAATTGTAGTTGTATAGTGCTAGCTCACTGTCATTGCTCTTGCTACTTGATACTGTGTGCTTAGCAGAGAAGCAATAAATACCAGTTTTATTGTCATTTGCTATTATACATCCTTACAAACTGTTATTCATGTTCTTAATTCAAAATTACTTTTACATAATTATGGTGTTCTACGTGTACCACCTCATTAATTTGACATGTACAGATAAATTAAAGAATAAAATGAAACATCAATTTATAAGGGACTTTTATTGTTCAAGGCAATATAAAACAAAGAATCGACTTAAGGAGGGAGATTGTTAATCTCCATACCAGAGATACAACTTTGGTCTGGGTTCTTGAAAATGTTTAGATAGTAGCCCAGCTGGCTAGTGAAATATTTAATATTTCATATGCATTGTAAGTAGCTGGGTCCCAAATGTGTTTCATGGGCTACTGAAATTGTTATTGCAACTGCAGCTAAAATGTTAAGTTTGTCCCTAACCCCACTAGAATTTGATACTTTTCTTAGGCATCAGAAACTAGTGTACAATATCAAATATAACATCTATTGAAGAATGGGCATTATGTAATATTTATACTACGGTTTTCCTAGTTAAACGGTTAAACAATCGAATATGAAGCGTGAGATTGTTTAACCGTTTAACTCGGAAAACCATGGTATAAATGATTTGTAACATGACGCCATGCAATTTCACATCTAGGTTGTTGACTATTGCACGGCTCTCTGATAGTAATAAAACAACAGCCCAGATTTAAAGTGTGCAATATCTCATATCTGCATGTATTAGTTCATAGTTCTTAGTTGTTGTTTACATTCTGGTATATAAACCGTATAAAGATCAAAGGAAAAGAATGCATTGATGTTACAAGATTACCATAGATAAAAGACAGCTGATTAAAACAGTGATTAAGAGCCTTACTTGATTCATCAAGACTACTAAGAAAATAAGAAGAAAAAACAGATCAATAAAGCTCATGAAAATGTATATTTAAAAAATCAATTTTACCAATAGTATATAAAACCTCACCACACATTATTCACAGACATAGAAATAATGTCCTGTTTATTAATAAATTATATTTTTAATAAATTATTAACAAAATCCATTTAATAGGAAGACAAAAAATTTAAGGAGGTGAATCATAAAAATGTGGTGCAACTGCATCTAAATCATATGATTGAAGATACTGTAAGTGAATCCTGTTTACCTGTACAGGTACAAAATGTAGTACTGTACGTTTTAACATTTAAACATATCTTTTTTAATAATTTGAGAACTTTTCCTGTTTTGACATTAAAAATATGATTATTTTCTTGCTGACATTCATGTTGAGGAATGCTCTTTTAAATTTTGGGGTCATCCATCTAATTAAAGTTAGATATTTGTCAGATCTTGTCTTATTTTGGCAATCAAGATGGTCACACGAGTGTGAGTGATCATTATTTGATGCCAAGTGAGCAAACTTTCAGGTACCTTTATAATTATATCATGGTGAGAACATGTCATACTTCAATGAGATGATGAAGATACTTGCTTTGTATCAACCTAACATGATGAGCTGGAGGTATATCATGGTGAGAACATGTCATACTTCAATGAGATGATGAAGATACTTGCTTTGTATCAACCTAACATGATGAGCTGGAGGTATATCATAGTGAGAACATGTCATACTTCAATGAGATGATGAAGATACTTGCTTTGTATCAACCTAACATGATGAGCTGGAGGTATATCATAGTGAGAACATGTCATACTTCAATGAGATGATGAAGATACTTGCTTTGTATCAACCTAACATGATGAGCTGGAGGTATATCATGGTGAGAACATGTCATACTTCAATGAGATGATGAATATGCTTGCTTTGTATCAACCTAACATGATGAGCTGGAGGTATATCATGGTGAGAACATGTTATACTTCAATGAGATGATGAAGATACTTGCTTTGTATCAACCTAACATGATGAGCTGGAGGTATATCATAGTGAGAACATGTCATACTTCAATGAGATGATGAAGATATTTGCTTTGTATCAACCTAACATGATGAGCTGGAGGTATATCATGGTGAGAACATGTCATACTTCAATGAGATGATGAAGATACTTGCTTTGTATCAACCTAACGTGATGAGCTGCAGGTATATCATGGTGAGAACATGTCATACTTCAATGAGATGATGAAGATACTTGCTTTGTATCAACCTAACATGATGAGCTGGAGGTATATCATGGTGAGAACAAGTCATACTTCAATGAGATGATGAAGATACTTGCTTTGTATCAACCTAACATGATGAGCTGGAGGTATATCATGGTGAGAACATGTCATACTTCAATGAGACGATGAAGATACTTGCTTTGTATCAACCTAACATGATGAGCTGGAGGTATATCATAGTGAGAACATGTCATACTTCAATGAGATGATGAAGATATTTGCTTTGTATCAACCTAACATGATGAGCTGGAGGTATATCATGGTGAGAACATGTCATACTTCAATGAGATGATGAAGATACTTGCTTTGTATCAACCTAACGTGATGAGCTGCAGGTATATCATGGTGAGAACATGTCATACTTCAATGAGATGATGAAGATACTTGCTTTGTATCAACCTAACATGATGAGCTGGAGGTATATCATGTCATACTTCAATGAGATGATGAAGATACTTGCTTTGTATCAACCTAACATGATGAACTGGAGGTATATCATGGTGAGAACATGTTATACTTCAATGAGATGATGAAGATACTTGCTTTGTATCAACCTAACATGATGAGCTGGAGGTATATCATGGTGAGAACATGTTATACTTCAATGAGATGATGAAGATACTTGCTTTGTATCAACCTAACATGATGAGCTGGAGGTATATCATGGTGAGAACATGTCATACTTCAATGAGATGATGAAGATACTTGCTTTGTATCAACCTAACATGATGAGCTGGAGGTATATCATGGTGAGAACATGTCATACTTCAATGAGATGATGAAGATACTTGCTTTGTATCAACCTAACATGATGAGCTGCAGGTATATCATGGTGAGAACATGTCATACTTCAATGAGATGATGAAGATACTTGCTTTGTATCAACCTAACATGATGAGCTGCAGGTATATCATGGTGAGAACATGTTATACTTCAATGAGATGATGAAGATACTTGCTTTGTATCAACCTAACATGATGAGCTGGAGGTATATCATGGTGAGAACATGTCATACTTCAATGAGATGATGAAGATGCTTGCTTTGTATCAACCTAACATGATGAGCTGGAGGTATATCATGATGAGAACATGTTATATTTCAATGAGATGATGAAGATGCTTGCTTTGTATCAACCTAACATGATGAGCTGGAGGTATATCATGGTGAGAACATGTCATACTTCAATGAGATGATGAAGATACTTGCTTTGTATCAACCTAACATGATGAGCTGGAGGTATATCATGGTGAGAACATGTCATACTTCAATGAGATGATGAAGATGCTTGCTTTGTATCAACCTAACATGATGAGCTGAATTTTTATTGAAACTTACTCAAACAACAGTCTGAAGGCAGACATGTCGCTTCTGAAACATTTTCTCAAATTTAAGCCAAACAACTTTGCTGCTAGCTACTCCTTATTGCAGCATGCTAGGCAGAAAGCAGCAAGAACCAATTTCATAATAGATCTAGCTTTGGCTTCATCCAACTGGGGGTGGGGGAGGGGGTCTATTAATTCAGTAATCTAACTATTACACCACCAAGACAAGTATTGAGTCAGTCAAGAATATTATATGGAATATATAAATATTATACAGACAATTCTGACTATAGAATATATAAATATAATACAGAAATGAGGAAGGATGGACAACATGAGCAAGGCTTTCTGAATACCACTGAAAAAGTATTGGGAGTTTAATAGGGATGAGCAGCTCTGTGTGTTGAGCCCTGAGAATCGTCACCAAGACACAGCATGATATGGAGGAAGAAATGTGTCTTTACATGAATTGTGGCATATGTATATATACAGGTACATGATGTCATTTTCTGGCAGAAATATTACTAGTATGACTCAGTATATATACTCACCATGGTCATTCCACATTTTCTAGAAGAATTTTATGACTTGTTATACTCACCATTGTCATTCCACATTTCATATTTATTATTGACGTTAGGTTTTCTGACGGATCGTCAGGACAAATGTCACCAGCAGCAATAACCCACAGTTCTCCAGATTTATTATGACCTCCGTTGACTGGTATACCAATATCCGTGGTGTTGGCTGTTGACAATGGCATTGTGAATTTAGGGTCATTTTTCCTTGTCATACATATATGTGTGTTACTATGGCAATCACTAGAGCCACCAGTAGTCAGACTCCCACATAATCTAATCATATATGAAGTGTTTTTATCATCAGATGCAGACTTCCAAGGACTAAATCTAAAAATAGAAAACAATTTCTTTACAAGTAAAATTCTAACATTTTTCAACACAAATAACTTTATAGTTGAAACATTAGGGAAATTATGATAGTTCTTGGGCCATCTAGTACATCCTTCGTCCCTTGATCATTTGTTTACATAGACAGCTATTTGACTAGGAACCTAGAAGTAAATAATCTCCTTCCCCACATCCACAAGGTCTTTTAAAATATCAAATTTAAAAATAGCATGTGAATATACAGTATCATAGAACCCAGTACCATAGGGTCGGTTTATATACAGTGCTGTATTATAACGATTCCGAAGAAGACTATATTGTGAAAAAAACATTTCTCTAGTATATAAATTCATTCTTCCTTTCATTGATGTAAAAATGTTAAAATAACTAGAACAATAACTAATAAAACAAATGGAAAAAATGTGAATGTCCTGCGTTTTTTGTTGAAGTTGACATGTTATATAAGTCTGTGCACAACTTCCTGTAACAGGCATGCATGGAGGGCTTGGAATGCAAAAATTGGGGTGAGATGTAAGTGAAAATATGTTATTTGGTAGGTGGGAGCTTGCTGTAGCAGACGATATTTACATTAGAAACGGAAAAGGAACCAATATTTATCCATATAGAATTAGAAACGCAGTATCTAAAAAAGAAACGTCACTAGGACTAGCAAAGTTCTATTCTGTCAACTGTCACGACTGAAAAGAACACACTTGAAATGTAAACAATTTTAATATCATCAAGGTCTTTTCAATGTTTAAATTATTTATATTTATTTATTTTTTAGCAGTATAACATGCTTTTAGCTCGTAACACCAGCTTTATTTTATTTTTTTATGCTATATGTGTGCTTTAACTTATTTGCTGTATTTTGCTACTATGAGTGCTTTTATCTAAATTATTAATTTGTGTGCATGCTTTTGTTGTTTTTAACTGTTATTTATTCTTGTATTGTGTATGTTGGTCAAAAGCCCACTAGGGCTTGTGTTGTATTGTTATTTAAATATGCCGACTATAAATAAAACTTATCTTATCTTATCTTATCTTAAATGGCTCGAGAATTTAATCTTGTTCGCTGTTCAAATCCAAATGAGGAAGTCGTTAACATTCATTGTAACTGGTATAAATGTATTAATGTTGATGTTAAATGCAAATATCATCTTTCGTCAAATCAAATCAAATAAGTTTTATTTAAAGTCGAAATATCTATAACACATAACATAAGCTCTAGTGAGCTTTTGAATCGACGAAAGGCAGTTGCACTTGCAGGAATAAATAAACTTACTTTTCTAATTTGCTGAAATCTATATCATTAACAATGCATGCTTTTGTTGATATTACACAAAATAAAGCTAAAATCAGTTCAATTGTAAACATATCTGGGTTTTTTCTTAATACACTAGGCCTACTCGGATCATCTTGTGAAAATTTGTTAATTTACACATGACAAGTCATGTGATATTAAAAGAACTTGGTAGTATGCGGAGGTGTGAAAATGTTGCAGGATGAAATTGATATATTTTTACTCAAGATTTGATCAAATAACGGCTTAAAATATCTAGAGATCAAAGTTGAAAGACATAAGTAATATAAGAAATCCCATGTTCAAGATACTATAAATGATAATAAATGTAGAATAATTATGACCAAAAAAAAACAAACCTTCAAATTAAAAACAAATTTCTACTCAGTATTGACATTCCAAAATGAATGCTTTTAACTATTTTATTATAATTATTTATTCATTCAAAATCAAGGCTTAATCTGGGGGGCTAATAAAAGTTGTAACCCGGGTCCGGGCCAAAAACACCTGGCCCAAAATCATTAATTCGTGATTATATAGTTAATTATGAACCTTTTCTCCTGAAACTTGGATATATTTCGTAGAAATATATAACACATTGTAAAATAGATTTTTTTTTTGTAGAAAAAATATTTTTTTTATCACGTTTTTGGCACTTTTCATGATGAAAACTAATAAAAGTTGTAACCCGGGTCGCGTTTAAAATACGAGTTGGCCCTCCCTATCACCCCCCCCCCCCCCCCCCCCGAAAGCCATTTAAATATTTTATTTATTTATTATTCAAAAGATAATGCTCATGCTAGACCATCATATAAATGATGGAGCCCTTCCGCCACGACAAGGCCATGAGTAATTTTATCTATTTATTTATTTAACAAGGATTGGGTATTTTTTTTTAATAAAATTTATAACTACAAAGATACCCTGCACAAGGCACGGGGTATCTCTGGTAGCCCGCGCAGTTTCTCAATTATTTAAGTTTAGTGAAAAAAAGTTATAACTACAAAGATACCCTGCACAAGGCACGGGGTATCTCTAGTAGTCCGCGTAGTTTCCCAATTATTTAATTTTAGTTGAAAAAGGTTGTATCTAAAACGATACCTTGCACAAGGCACGGGGTATCGTATCTCTAGTAGTCTGCGTAGTTTCCTAAATATTTAATTTTAGTTGAAAAAGGTTATAACTACAAAGATACCCTGCACAAGGCACGGGGTATCTTTAGTAGCCCGCGTAGTTTCCCAATTATTCAGTAAGTTTATTGAAAAAAAGTTATACTACAAAGACACCCTGCACAAGGCACGGGGTATCTCTAGTAGCCAAAATAGTCTGAATATATAAATAAGTATCAAATGAATCGGTAGCAACGGACATGGAATCAAATACGAGTCCCGCACCTTTGACAAATGTGGGTCTGGAACCTGCACCTAAAACAAATGTGGGCCTGCAACCTGCATCTGAAACAAATGTGGGTCTGGGACCTGCACCTGAAACAAATATGGGTCTGGAACCTGCACTTGAAACAAATGTGGGTCTGGAACCTGCATCTGAAACAAATGTGGTCAATAGGACCTGCAAGAGTACATGGTAAGTCTGGAAAATCATCAGCAGATACAGACCTGCTATCAGCCGTGCGAACATGAACAGGTGTAAAAAAGGCATCCCTGTAAGGAAAGATTTCCTTATCACCACCTGTAAGTGAATGTCATGAAAACTGGGCCATACCTGAACTCCTGAAAGACTGACAATAAAAATGTTAATTGAAAAATGAAATATATATATGACTATAAATTATTCCAGAAATAGGTTGACAAGTTGAAACACAATGCTTATATTGCAAATGAAAATTTGGTACAAATACGTAGCTATATCAGTAGTATATGGGCACAGCTCAAGCCCCATTTGTGGGGGTGCTGTGTGGGGGTACCGGAAGTGATCGTGTGCGCATGCGCAACCGGAAATGACATCACCAGAACCGGAAGTCGTGAACCGGAAACCGGAAATGAAAGGGAGATAATTTCCCGCGTTTTTCCACGGAACTCCTCTAGATTCTAGGTAAGAACAATGGAATTATGAATCCAACCTGTATCGGGTCACTATAGCGCTATTACCCCTATGTTAAACCATTTTCCCCTCTTGAATTGTGCAGTCAGCCGTGATTAATTGACTCAGTGGTATGTTCTTTTGTTTGTTTGTTTTTTTTCGTAAATAAAATGTTATTCATCATACGGGGCTTTACATTATAACAAAACGCCAAGTACATTTTCTAAGCTTTATTGATAAGACGATGCACAAAAGTCTTGACTATGTCTGTGGCTTCTCTCGGATGTCTCAATGTTCTCGTAACATCACCCATGGATTTTCCGGCACATCTGTGTATCAGATAAAATATACAGTGGTGTCCGCATACAGTGGAGCCTTCTTCTTGAACTCTAATGGTGTTGTAAGTCCAACTCGTACAATGTTTGTTCATAAAGTTCACGTAAGCCCTTAAAAAGGGTGGTCTTCCTGTAGGATCGTAATATTCGTCCATGAGATCGTCTAGGATGATTAAATGTTTTTCTCTGGGGTCGAGGGTGTCCAAGTCCGGCAATCCTTGTTGGATGGACCCACGGCATGAAATGATCGGGATAGTATCCGTCTGGAACGTAAAATGTGTAAGGATTGTTGGTTTTCAAAATATAATAAGGTTCTTCTTCATTACTCTGTGAGTATGGCTGCTGCTCGGGGGCGGCGGCGGCTGCTGCTGGTGGCTGCTGCTCTGGGGTAAACGTGTATAGCTGCTGCTGCTGCTCTGGGGTAAGTGTGTATGGCTGTTGCTGCCTAAGTGTAGACTTTTGTTGACCGTGTTTGCTTTTTAAGTGGCGTTTTAAATCGGCAGGCCACGTGGCGTTTTCTGTGGTCTGCCCTCTTAAACTCTTTTCCGCAGATGTTACAGGGATAGGTCTGTGAAGAATCTGCATGGGTTTTCATGTGGCGGGTGAGACTGTGCTTCTCCTTAAACTGTTCCCCACATTTGTCACACACGTACTTCTGAAACGATACAATAGAAACATACGCTATCTTTGGGTAAACAGTTCAATATTTTTGACTCCTGTTTTGAGATTTTATCGTCTTTTTTTGTTTGTGCGATGCATATATATTTAGTGGAATGGCCCCTTCTTTTGTCTGATGTTTCTGGTCTCGTGTATCTAAATACGTAGTATCGATTCCCTCCGGAGCCTCGTTATTTCATTAATTATAATAGTTATGCTAAATTCGTAGTATTGATTCCCCTCAGGAGCCTCGTTATTTTTTCATACTATATTTAATAGTTATGTTTCATTTATCAAACCCAATGATTCAAATTATAACAATATGTAGTAAAAATAAATTCATACTAAAAGTAAAAAACTGTAGCAAAGATAAAAAAAAATATTAAAAGTTTTGTTTGGGTTTTGAAATCGATGAAGCGTTGTAGCACGCGACTACTCCATCGACTAATAACCTTTTGCATAGTGTGAAGAAAATACATTAATGCATCCTTGTTTGGGTTTAGAGGCAGTCAACAATGAACTGCAACTGCACCTGTCTTCGAAAATCGATTGATGCAATTGAAATTTGAAAATCCTATTTGTTAAAACGACAAACTATAACCATTTTGATAATGAATATTTCATGAGAATTATTCAAAAAGAAAATAAATCGGCTTACCTGTACCTTGAAATAAATTTTCCGTGATCACACACACACACTGCGTTGTATAAAAATCAAACTGTATTTCTGAAATAAAAAGAAAATAGCGGATAATTAATATATCCTTGTTTTCTCTTTGTTTTTAGTTTATTTTCAAATATTTTCATTTCAAATGTATAGATATTTTAACAATTAACTGTAGTGATATGTTTAAATCAACTGTAAATTCTCCCATGTGGCACAAAACCTACAAAAAAATACAAATGATGTAAGTAACTGTAGAATTATTTTTGAACGATGTTCGTAACTTTCAAATATGATGTTGGTAACTTTAAAGTTTGGTGTTTCTAAAATCATGTTTAAAACATTTAAAGAACAACGCTTTTGTAATAAATCAAATTTGAAAACAAAGAAAAACATCCCTGAAGTGATAGAGAGGGTAATAGAGGTGGGAGAGATTATATAATGCACGAGAGAGAAAAATGAGGATGAGAGGGTTATGAATGAGTGAGATGAACGAAAGATGAGGGTAGCGGGAGAAGAACACCTTGTCCAACGCTCGTTTTCAATTAGCAATAATAAACACGTGGCTTTGCGTTTCCTGTAATCTTTTGTAATCTTACAGCGATGGATATCGAGAATGACCAGATAATTAATAGTGCTGAGGCCGATGCGGCAGTCGATACAACATATGTAGTTGTTTAGTATTATATTGATATTTCTATTTGGTCTTGGACTGTGTGCTCTAGAAGGGTCTTTCATAAACTACGACCTTGCAATATGGCGTTTTGACTTCCGACCTTTGGGTGTTTAGAACCTCCCATGGATGGCGACCTCCGACATCATCATTAAATTCGATTAGGGCCATTCTGGGTCTCGTATATAAATTCTAACAAAGTATATTTGTATGTAAATTAACAGTTCTATGTGTAAATATGCCGTGAATTATTACCAAATTAATTGTCCTTTGTGTTTTTTGCTTATTTTAATAAAAAGGGACACACCAGATCAAGTATTTTAAGAATGACACATCTAATTATTTCCCTTTAATGCTGAAATGAAACCAGATTAATTTATTATTAATTTGTTAGACTATTGTATTAAATACAGATAAATAAAGATTTATAATACTTTTAACGAATCTATAATGTGTAAGTATTAAAATTGGATTAATCTATGGTAAAGCTGTTTTCGAAAAGTTCATTTTTTTTATATCATACCATTTCAAGTTTTACAAATACATATACATTTATAAATATGCATTGAAATTGACAGGATATTAGTCTGAACAGTCTTGGCGGTATATAAACAAATTAGTTTAATATCAATAGTTGTTATACCCATACCCCCCACAAACAAAGTTTGGGGGGTATATAGGAATCACCCCGTCCGTCCGTCCATGTACCTTGTAAGCGCAACTCCTCCTAAACCGCTTATTGGATTTTTATGAAACTTTACACATTTGTAGTACACTACCTGCAGATATGCATGAAGGAATATGGTTGCTGTCCACAATTTAAAAGGAGGGATAATTCAATTTATACTTTCACGAAAAGGGGGGCATGTACCTTGTAAGCGCAACTCCTACTAAACTGTTTATTGAATTTTTATGAAACTTTACACAGTTGTAGTACACAACCTGCAGATGTGCATGAAGGAATACCGTTGCTGTCTAAAATTTAGAAGGGGAGATAATTCAACTTATACTTTCACGAAAAGGGGGGTCGTGTACTTGTGGCGACCCCTAGATGTATGTTCTTGGTTAGTTTATTTTGGAGATGGGATGTTGTCTCCTTAACATAACTCCATATCCGTTCATTTTTCATAGGTAACTTGCTAATATACATGTATTCCAAAGTTTGAACATCATAGTATTGCAAGCGGGGGGTATCACTCAGTGATGTCACTCACAGTTCTAGTTTAAATCAGGTTCAGCATACATGAATTTCCTTCACCCATGTTAAATATAATTATACACATAGATTTCCTACAAGTCCCTTATCTATATTTTTGTATACTTTAGTAAATATGTTGCTATAGGTAATATATCTCTACCGACAATATTTATGTAGTACAGATACATTGCTTTCAGCAGCAAACGTATTAAAGGGGTACGCACAAGATACACATAGGTTAGAAAGGGACTTATTGTAGCAAGTCTATAATTGTTTACATTGATATGATTACGATGTTTCATGGATCAACACGTCTTCAAATGTCAATAAGTCGCATGTGACGCTAAAACAAATCAACATCCTAAAAATGTGAGAATGGTAGAATACTGTACATGTATGCGACCCTGAATTGTTTTTCTTCTTAATACTCGTTCTATATGCTTTCGTTTCGTTGCTTGTTGTTCTTTTTACCTTTAAGTTGTCTGCATGCTTAATTTTGCTTTTAAATTGAAACCAAGAGTTTCTTAACGAGCAATTAAACACCTTCTTATCATTTAACAGTTATGGAAATCTGCAGTTACGGACATCTCTTTAAATATCTTTCTAACGTTACGAACATCACTTCAAAGAGTTACGTACATCCTTCAATTTTTTTCAAGTTAATATTTCAATGCTCTCATAAGAGTTTCGTCATTTTTATGTATGCATTCGAGTATCTAATATTTCCACCTGTAATCATACCGTTGGACTTACTAATAAGCACTACTGATAAAGAGAAAACAAGGATATTCTAATTTACCATTTTCGGTGTCCGCCATGTTGGGATGTAGGTAACTAAAGTTATGAACATCAGTTTAATACCAGTGAATATTTATAACGTAGACAAGGAATAGTCAACAACATATCGACAAAAATGACGCAAAGTTTATTAAATGTAAAAATTGGTTAAACGTTAATTCTAATCTGTTAAGAAAATCCTCAGTTCCGACCAGATCCTTTAAGTTACGCATTAAAACATTTCCTTTTTCAACCTTAACATTAAAACTTTTTTTTATACCGTCTATCAAACAAAATCGAATAAGAATAACTCGAACTTGAATTCTTTTAAATTCTGAAAAATTGGTTGGATTTGAATTCGAAGCAAGAAGGGGTACGATTGGTGGGGTTCAAATATCAGAAGGGCTACGATTGGTTGGATTCACAATTCCATTGTTCGTACCTAGAATCTAGAGGAGTTCCTGGGAAAACGCGGGAAATACGTTAAAAAACGCGGGAAATTATATCCCTTTCATTTCCGGTTTCCGGTTCACGACTTCCGGTTCCGGTGACGTCATTTCCGGTTGCGCATGTGTACACGATCACTTCCGGTATTCCCACACGGCACCCCCACAAATGGAGCTTGAGCTGTGCCCATGTACTACTTATATCCAACATAAATTCGTTAGAAACTGATGATATCAATTAGATTATGATTTCTTTTATACTTTGAAAGATAGTGATACAGTACAGTTTATTTTGCGCGAGCTTGTTGTTTAAAATAATGTGTGAAATCTCAGTATAGAAATAAAAAAAACATTTGATGTTATTAAATGCTTGTTTTGCTTTTCAACAGTTAGTTTGTGTTGAGTTGTATTTTGTACTACATGGCATACGAATTTTTCTTTGAATCAATTATAAAGAAAATAATAATTCAATTAATACATGTTTAAAGTATTGTACATCAAAGATTGATTGTTATTTTTAATGCAAACACTCATAATTTATAGCTTCATATCTTTATTGATGTACGACCGTTGTTAGCTTGGGTCTTTAGTTGGGTGTTTATTTGGAATTAAACTTTATAATGATTTCCTAAATAACCTCCTAAATTATTAATTAAACTTTATTACATTGCAAAATTAAGGATTCTATCTATCGAAATGAATATTATTTCTTTATTATTATATTCATGCCGATATATCCTTAATTTAAACAGCTAATAACAAAAATCTTTTTATATTTTATATTTTAATAAAATATATCATTTTTTTACCAACAAATATTCCTAGGATATTATTTAATCAGGATTTATTGTTTTTTGTACCAGGGCCCGGGTTGCAACTTTTATTAGTTTTCATCATGAAAAGTGCCAAAAACATCATCAAAAACTATTTTTTTCTACAAAAAAAATTCTATTTTACAATGTGCTATATATTTCTACGAAATATACCAAGTTTCAGGAAAAAAGGTTCATAAATAAATTTTATTAGCCACCCTTAATCTGTACTCAGCTTTAGTAATCAACTATGATATTTACGATATTTCCAGTCGTAGTCATAATCAAGTTACAAGCAAAAACATATCATTTAACAGTAACTTTAAACACTTCCACAGAATCCTTCCACATAGTAGGCTATCCCCAATCGCTCCATTCGGATTTCTTTGATTTGTTAGTGACGGAGTGCTTGTAGAAAATGGCTGCACAAATTCCACAATACCTAACTTCTGCCGGTCTTACGACTGTATTTCACCCCCTTGGATATGCAAAAGTTTTAATTCAGGTTAGAATAAGCCATCATTTTATAGTATTAATGGACCCCACAGTAATATCCACCACCCGTAACCGTAATCATAAAAGAAATAGCACTGACTTCGACACTGCACGAGACTCGAGAGCCTCCGACTCCGTCATAAATTTCAACTTTCGGTTCGAACTTGTTGATTATTTGCACAATCACTGTCAAACCTTTGGTCTATTGTACACTCATCAGATTATTGTGCAATTGGAATCCAACATTCTTTCAGCAGATATAGATGTGTCCACAGGCACAGGAGTTGGAAATTTTATCAATATATCGTCACGGTCACAGGTGCCCGTAGACAGGACCCCCATATGGTACCCCATGTCGTGGTACCGCCCACCAATTTATTTTCGGTACCATATGGGGGTCCTGTCTGTGGTCACGGTATGTGTTTTCGTTTTATCCATTTTATTTTGATTATCACAGCGCACGCATTATTTTTGACGTGTCTTCCGGTTTCTATTTATGGAACATAAACAAGACTACAGCGTGACATCTGTAAAAGATGTTAAAGTTTGCTTTTAAAGACGTAAGTACCAAAAACAGTGAGCCTACCTACTGAACCATACTTTTTGTAATGCTAAAAATTTACTTCATTTATAAAGTAGCTGGAAAAAAATCCAGACGGGCTATATAAAATTTAACTATGTCGTCTGCCTCTCAGACACCGGCTCTTCCTGTCATGTACATGTAACTGTCATGGGGTCACTGATCGTACTAGTCCGAGATTCCTCTGTCGTCTGACGGCATTATATATTTTTGCTAGAGCTGTGGGAGTCAGAGAGCTATACATATGGAAAACAGCTGATTTGCCTCTCCGACTCTTGGTCGGCACATTTCCACGTTTCGTGGCTATCAGATTTTATTTTCTATCAGAAACCCTTATATAAATCGCTTCACCAATCATTTTTCTATTCATTCATAACCATCTTGCCCTCAGAAAGTGGTGTTACACTCCATTACAGCACGATTTTGCCTTAGATCCTATTATTCCGCCATTTGACTTCCATTTTCGAATCTACAAACGTGATCTCGCGATACTAACTGAATGATGACAGCAACGCATTGCATGATGAGAGCTAATTAATGCAGCGTGCCAAATTATTTGGAGCATTATTTGCATACGTAAACAACATTCAAATCACATGGAAGACGATACATTTAAGCGTATTCTGCAGGACAAACAGTCCATCTACAGATCAAAGCAGAGCAGAAGGAAATAATACAGAATGTGTTGGAAAGAAAAGATTCAATGGCAGAGTGTTACCAACGGGCTTCGGAAAGAGCATGTGTTACGTTCCCCCTTTTTGGACAAGGTACTACAACATATTTTTTTTTCTTATGGTTATCTGTAATTCACTAAATTTGCTGTTAAAATCATTACCAATCAATATCATCAACTGTATTAAATCTTATGTTAATTGTTCTGCCTTAACAGACGCCTATGATTGGCAATAAAAATATTTGTTTGTTTGTTTATATGCAAATCATCTCCCATGATACATTGCGGTAATCGTAGTTTTCTCGTAGTCACGTGACATGTTTGAAAAATGGAAGTCAAATGGCGGAATAATAGGATCTAAGGCAGAATCGTGCTGTAATGGAGTGTAACACCACTTTCTGAGGGTAAGATGGTTATGAATGAATAGAAAAATGATTGGTGAAGCGATTTATATAAGGGTTTCTGATAGAAAATAAAATCTGATAGCCACGAAACGTGGAAATGTGCTGACCCAGAGTTGAAGAAGCAAATCCGCTGTTTTCCGTATGTATAGCTCTCTGACGTCCCACGGCTCTAGCAAAAATATATAATGCCGTCGGACGACAGAGGAATCTCGGACTATGATCGTACTTGTAAACAAAAGAGCTGACTGAAAATGTGCCTGTTTCTTATATAAAATACATGTCACTTTGCAGTGCATTGTGGTTTCAGCACTAAAAAAAACATCTAAAGTAAACACAATTTTGAAAGTGGTCATTTTCAAACATTCTGTTATTTTTTTTAGATGTAGTATGATTTGGTAGATGGCCAGAACCATGAAATTTTAAAACCAGCCATTTCTGGATTATATATTCGTTTCCATCCCGTATATCGGCCTTGTTTTTACTTCACACGAAAACAGATGATGCCATTTTACTGACAACAAAAGTTGCCAGATAATCGAGAGTATATTAAAATACAAGAATGGCTTTAAAAACAATCTTATGTACAAAGAAATATTTAACTAGCCATTCTTTGAAAATTCCAATCGTCATATGAATGAAGGGTTAACACTGTTAATCGCTATATCGGAAAATCGATGATAGCACGAAAACCGATAACACGATGCTAATATGAGGCAGGTGCAACCGTAACGCTTTCGAGATGATCCGCCTTAAACAGATGCGGCCTTAGTTGATACGGCCTCAGTTAAGAAAGATACATTAAACAAATGATAATTAATTGCAAGAAAACATCTAAGGAATTTCGCTTGTTGACAGCTTGGTATATCAACCTGAATTGTTTTTCTAATCATCAACTTCAATGGAAATGATATCCGTCATTGACATTATTACCAAAAATTACTAATTAAGAAATTGTTAAAATAATAACAATTTATTATGGCTTTTCATATTCAGTTATGAGTAAATCTTGTGAAAACACTACAAGTTCCAATATGTCATGAATATTTATGCTAATAATCTGAATACATTATTTTATTCATCATATCCATGAATATTTAAATAATATTTTAGATTTAAATACAACTTTTATTTTTTAATTATTCTTTTCCCTAAAATCATAGTCACAAAAATATATTAGCGTAGTTGTTTATAATAGCGTATACTAAATATACATGTATCTCACGACCGGAACATCCATTTGATATAAGGCCGCATCAACTTGCAATGAACCTTAACATGAAACGCTCCCGAAGAACAGTAATTTTTCTTCCTGTTTACAAAATATCAAGCTTAAAAATAATGCTACCTAAAACTCTACAGCCGAAAACTTTGGATTTCTTGCAGCAGACGATCACAATGAATGAGAATGCGCAGTGGCAAATGATTAAAGATTCAGTGTTATTTGCTTTGAGTTCGGGATTTTCCGTTTCATTGTTTCATTTTCATTTGAAAAAAAAATCGACTAGAGGTGCATTGTTCTGTATTTCTTCTTTTTTCTCATTGCATCGATCACTTTATTTGCTACTCGCGTATTGTTTATATTGGAGATAGTTTAGGTCACGTGATTTGTCTTTTAATTTATTTCCAGTTGGCAGCCATGTTGTTGAACATTTTGAAGTGCATTAGTACGTAACCTATTCATACTTCTACCATTAACGCTCCCGAAATCAATGTTGCATTTACTACTGGTCAGCGAGTAGTTCTCGCCAACTTTTTCGTTTAGTGGGAGAGATCACAAATTTTCATGCGATTTTCTCACCATCTTTAAAGGAAGCCATATCAATCCTATGTAAAACAAATTATCTAATTTCATCGTGAAATATCGTTAAAAGAAGGTAAAAACCCTACTGCATCCCACATTTTGTCATATCAACAGAGGGTCACGTGCGTCGACACTCATAAAATAGAAAAATCACATGGTATGATCATCGGGGAATCTAGTAACACCATATTTCCATTTTTTCTCTTCAAATCTTTAAGATATAATTCATTCCTTAAAGAGTGTCACACTTTTCCTTATTACTCCTACCTACAATCCAAAATACTCACGATTGCAGAATGAAAATAAATTCCATGTGAAGCAAATAGCTGCCTACACATGCACTGTTTGATATGATATTGGTATTTGCTGCTTATCCGCTAATCTTGCAGCATTAAGGAGTAAGAGCAAAGACTGGTTGGTTGGAATCGGGATAATGTGTCCAAGTGGAGCAACATGTCTATCCGTGGATTGTTGTTTCACTGTGGTAGCACTATAAAAATTCAATTATGCATATACATGATGGTCAAGCACAAAATGGACTTAATAATCTCATAATCTCATAGAAAAGTGTGTTGTTCTCTCCATGAAATAGCTGAAAAATTGCTGAGTTTAAAAACAATAGCTCACTAAAGGTGGTGTTAAGAACATATGCATTAATCCCTTAGGGGTTAAAAGGGTGTAAAATAGATATTCAAAAGTAATAAACTATGGGAGGTTGTAGACAAATATTTTCTGAGCTGAATGGCATCATTTTATTTATTTGACAAAATAAAACTCAGCAAATGAGATCATACCAACTGAAAGGTCCCACCTCAGTTGAAATTGGAATTCCACAAGGATTGCAACACAATTTGCCTGTTTTGGTAATTTCATCCATTTAGGAATTGTCAACTGGTGTTATTATATAATTAAGATTTGTTTATATCTGACATTTTTGACAGATACAGAGATTGTGCTTAGCTATGCCAATGTCACCAATAGCGACATATTTTTTTTGGCAACATGTTTTCCCAGACAACTTTTAATTTTCCATTGCAACACAATTTCCATTTGCAATTTATACCTATGTAAATGTAGGGCTCACCATACCATTTTCGCTATTCTAATAATAATTTTAAAAAACTTTATATAAAGTTACAGACACTAGACACAAGTTCAAATCCTGATAGTAAGTATGCAAAGTTCACTTTAAATTTGAATGGAATTTTGGCTCCCCTTCCCTTTTCATAGAATTAACAACAAAATTTGATAGTGGGCGCTGAGGGATTCATTTGGCGAGAGACAGAGCAGTCTCTAAGATATGGTCTTTGAATTTGACGTAGAAAATTATTACATCTTGCACATTAAACCACATTTACCTTGTACAATGTATATAAAGAATAACTGGATTTATAGTGATTTTTTTCAAATTATGACATCTTTTGATTATACATACATCTTATTTCAGGTTGGTCATGAGCCTTTAGACCCTTCTTTGACTGGAACATGGTTTGGATTTGGAAAACAACAGTATATTTACCCAAATATTTTCAAATACAGTAAGTTTTATGAACTTTTATATGATAGTGTATGAGTGTATTAAAAGGAAGATTAATAAAACCTAATCGGCTAATGAATTATTATGTGAGTGAGAATGAAATCACTGGCAGTTTTAATGAATTGATTGGAAAGATTGTTAAGCTGTCTTAGTATACTGACCGTGCTATTGTACTGTCCCATGTTAATGTTGTCATTCACTTTTGTGATAGTGTGTGATCTTTTTTAGTGGAAGTGAATCTGTGCACATTTTTTATTGTTTGATTTTATCTGTATTTTCGTTGGAGGTACAATTATCAGAATGGAAGGGTTTTGTTCCCATTAACTGGTTTACTCCTCCCTGTAAGTACAAAAAACTATGGTCAGATTTTATTAGCCTTTTATCTTGTGCCACTCAAGATAAATTACTAATTATATATCCTGCCAATCCATGTTAAAACTCCCAACAAATTATGGCCTCCATGAATTACATAGTATTTTGTAAAATAATTTTTTTAAGATTTTGTTTTAATCAAATAGTTTTTTCCTTGCAGTTGGTCATATTTATAGAACAGATGGATTTTTTGGTTTATACAGAGGAGTTGGATCAAGAATCGTCAGTGGATTTATAGGAAATTATGTGGAAAAGACAGTCTTTAAGGTATTTAAAAACATGTGGGGAAAATAATTTGTAGTGCAATGAATGTGCTAAACAGTGGCATATTCATTATTATTATACCTTCATGACTATATCTTCTATATAATCAAGGGGCTGCCGTGGTCATGATCATATGGTAGTTGGATTTACAACTACCTGTGCAATCAGTGCCTATGATCACCACTGAAGTTTTTATTTCGAATCTCGCTAAGGCGAGGTGTACTTTATACAACATTATATGATAAAGTTTGTCAGTTACTTGCGACAGGTCAGTGGTTTTTCTACAGGTACTCCGGTTTCCTCCACCAATAAAAGTGACTTCCACAATATAGCTGAAATATTGTTGAAAGTGGTGTTAAACACCATAACCCCAACCCTCTATATTACATACTGATAAAATGGCTATTTTGTTACAAGAAAATAAAATTGTAAATCTTGGTTAAAAGTTCCAATGACTATCGTCAAAAAGGGGTCTAAAAGTGGTCCAATACCAAAATTTCACATATTTGGAATGCATATTTAACACTTGAAATAGTAAGACTGGACAAATATCCAAAATACAGTTGGTCCAGCAAATAACTGTTTCCAGCATATTACTGTGGCCAATAATTTACTATGTGAAGCAAAATACTGTGTCTGTCCACACTTAGGAGATAACTGTATTGTATTTGAAAATTTCACAGCATCAATTAGAGATTTGATGGTCGCAAATTGAGTTTACTGGCAATGCGTTAGCGGAGCCAGTACATGGATATTTGCGACCATTAAGTCGACAATTGATGCCGTGAAATTGTCAAATACAATACAGTTATCTCCATTCTAATGTAGTCATGTGTATCTATACATAGATGTGTATTGCCACATTATTGACAAGATGACGTAAGCGGTAACCAGCTAAAATTCTAAAAATTATCTCATGCTATTTCAACCATGTAATTGATACCGTGAAAATTATACCATTAAATCGACAATTGATGCCATGAAATTTTCAAATACAATACAGGGGTCCAAATTAGCGGTCGCCCATGGCAACCAAAATGTCACCTGGGCAACTTGAAAACATAGAAAGATAGCCTAGCTGGTTATTAAAAATTCCAGTAGTCCTGTATCCCTAAACTATCGTTTGTCCATTTGTATCGTGATCTTTTTTCTGTTACCTGTTCAACTGAAATGTTTCTAACTCAAAGGAACATCAGTTATGGCTTTTCAAACAGGGAACCAGAATGCGTAGTTTATAGAATAATCCTCCGGCTAAGGAGCACTCTAAATTTCGGTAAATTTCCAAAGTTCAAATCATACCAGTGCAGTCGTAAAGCTTACGGAAGGATTCGAGAAAAGGTGATTTTTTTATTTTATTTTGTAATTAATTAATTGTTATTGTTTAGATTATAGTATGTGGTTAATATATTAAAATGTACCAAAACACAGAAATAAATCGAGACAATTCCAGAATTGTTTTTTTTATCTTTAATCTTTTATCAACATCTGTGTTAAGTCTATCGAAAATTAAAGTTAGTAGTTAGTGATGTGGAATTATTTATCGGGGGTCAAGCCTCCCAATGAATCTGAAAAGACAAAAAAGGAAGTTTGAAAGTAACAAAGAGTACTACAAGGGGTATGATACTCACACAAATTAAGATAATGAACCATACTACTATTCTGGTAGTTGATTTTTTTTTAAATCAAGAAAAATGTACCAAATGTTTATATATTGGGGAAAATCCACTTTTTCAACTAGTGTGTAAAATGCAGGATTTGGCTTAAAAAATATAAAATTTTCTTCTGGGGTGGGGGGGGGGGGGAATAACCCCCCTAGCGTTCCTCGTCATTTTCACCTGGGCTACTGCTTTTTAATCTGGGCTAGCAGTCTCAAAATTTCAGTAGCCCAGTTGGCTAATATGCACAAAAAGTTAATCTGGGACCCTGCAATACAATTATCTCCATTCTAATGTAATCATGTGTATTGCCACATTATTGACAAGATGACGTAAGCAGTAATTGGCTAAAATATCTCATGATGTTTCAACCGTGGAATTGATACCCTGAAAATTACAGCATTGTTCAATCACAAACCAGGAATATTAAACAACTACTTTAGAATTACTTTTAATATGTACATTTGTTCAACTTTCTCTTGTTGACATACTACAGTCATATACTAAACCAACGCGCTTAGTTGGATTTTTAAAGTGCTACCTCACTGAAACAACAGTCCATGGGTAGACATATCGCTCCACTCTGACACATTATCCTGATTCCGAGCCATCCAGTCTTTGCTCTATCTCCTTAATGCTGCATGCTTAGGGGAGAATCAACAAATACTAATTTGATAGTCTTTGGTTTTACCCAATCGGGGCTCAAACCCACGATCTATCGCACTCGAGGCTAACCATTATTCCGCTGATGCGGTTTATATTGTATGGTAAGTTTTTGATTGGATTGGTTTTGAAGAAAATATCACATTTGTATACAATAATTCACATCTATTTTCTTCTAGGAAATACAATCTCATAGAATTACAGCTGGTCCAGAGTCTAAAGAAACAGTCCTAAAAGAGGACTCAGTCACAAAAGAGGACTCCAAAGATGAACTGATTGTTTGGATGAAAACGTTTTTTAAACAGGTTTGTGTTGATTCAGTCTTATCCTCAAAAACCAGAGTGATATCTGAACATTGCAAAAATTATCCATTATGTCATGATATTTTCTGATTGGTGAAATATGAAGAAAAAATCATTGAAGCCACAAGGCCATTTAAAGAGGAATGATGTATTGACAAAAAATAGTTTGACCCGATCTGGGTTCAAACCCACGATCTACCGCACTCGAGACGAGCATGCTAACCATTACACCACAGTTGTGGTTGATCAAAAATCCAGATAATAGTTTATAATTGAAATACATGTATAAAATATTACTGTTATCACCATTTGGAACTTGTTGTATGAAAGTAAACTTGAAAGGAATCCTACCAATTTAATTAAAAATTAAATCTCCACACTTGCTAATTTTTGTTGTTTCTTTGTATGTGGTTTCTATATTAGTACTAGGTTGAAGCATTTTCAAAACAACAGAGTCCATGATTTTTTCAATTTATATGATTATCATTTTGTAGCTTTCTGCAATGGTAGCTTTGTATTAAGATATCTGTGTTGCAAAGGACAGCAGGTAAAGGAATATTTTCAAACACAGAATTATTTTGTTTTTTTCAGACCTCACAAGAAGCAGCAGCTAAATGTTGTGGATTGATTGTTAGTCATCCTTTACATGGTAAGAATATGTGTTAGTCATCCTCTACATTGTAAGAATATGTGTTAGTCATCCTTTACTCAGTAAGAATATGTGTTAGTCATCCTGTACATTGTAAGAATATGTGTTAGTCATCCTTTACTTGGTAAGAATATGTGTTAGTCATCCTCTACATGATAAGAATGTGTGTTAGTCATCCTCTACATGATAAGAATATGTGTTAGTCATCCTCTACATGGTAAGAATAAGTGTTAGTCATCCTTTACTTGGTAAGAATATGTGTAAGTCATCCTCTACATGGTAAGAATATGTGTTAGTCATCCTCTACATGATAAGAATATGTGTTAGTCATCCTCTACATGATAAGAATATGGGTTAGTCATCCTCTACATGTTAAGAATATGTGTTAGTCATCCTCTACATGGTAAGAATATGTGTTAGTCATCCTCTACATGATAAGAATATGTGTTAGTCATCCTCTACATGGTAAGAATATGTGTTAGTCATCCTCTACATGATAAGAATGTGTGTAAGTCATCTTCTACATGGTAAGAATATGTGTTAGTCATCCTCTACATGATAAGAATGTGTGTAAGTCATCCTTTAAATGGTAAGAATATGTGTAAGTCATCCTTGTTAGTTCACCTGGACCAAAGGTCCAGGTGAACTATTGCCATCACTTGGCGTCCGTCGTCTGTCGTCTGTCGTCTGTCGTCTGTAAACTTTTCACATTTCAAGCTTCTTCTCCGAAACCACTTGGCCGATTGGAACCGAACTTAGCAGGAATGTTCCTTGGATGGTTCTCTACAAAGTTACTGTTTTTCGTTCCAGTCGGATATTCAATATGGCTGCCAGGGCCAATAATATGCTCTGATTGGCTGAAATTTCAAAGATCTTCTTCTCCGAAACTAATGAACTGACTGAACCCAAACTGTAAAGGAATGATCATTGGAATGTCCTTTACCAAGTTACTGTTTTTTATGCCGATCGGAAATCCAAGATGGCCGCCATCGCAGGACATAGATTAACATTGGACCCTATGGGAAAATGTTCAAATGCCTTCTTCTCAGAAACTACAAATATGATTAAAGCCAAACTGTACATGAATGTTCATTGGATGGTTCTCTACAATCTTAAGGTTTTTTGTTCCGATATGAAATTCAAAATGGCGGCTACGGCAGGACTTAGTTTAACATTGGACCCTATGGGAAAAATGTTTCAAAATGCTTCTTCTCTGAAACCACTTGGACAGTTGAAACCAAACTGCCCAGGAATGATCATTGGAAGGTCCTCTACAAATTTTCTGTTTTTTATGCCGGTCGGAAATCCAAGATGGCCGCCACCGCAGGACATAGATTAACATTGGACCCTATGGGAAAATGTTCAAATGCCTTCTTCTCAGAAACTACAAATATGATTAAAGCCAAACTGTACATGAATGTTCATTGGATAGTCCTCTACAATCTTAAGGTTTTTTGTTCCGATATGAAATTCAAAATGGCGGCTACGGCAGGACTTAGTTTAACATTGGACCCTATGGGAAAAATGTTTCAAAATGCTTCTTCTCTGAAACCACTTGGACAGTTGAAACCAAACTGCCCAGGAATGATCATTGGAAGGTCCTCTACAAATTTTCTGTTTTTTATGCCGGTCGGAAATCCAAGATGGCCGCCACCGCAGGACATAGATTAACATTGGACCCTATGGGAAAATGTTCAAATGCCTTCTTCTCAGAAACTACAAATATTATTAAAGCCAAACTGTACATGAATGTTCATTAGATGGTCCTCTACAATCTTAAGGTTTTTTGTTCCGATATGAAATTCAAAATGGCGGCTACGGCAGGACTTAGTTTAACATTGGACCCTATGGGAAAAATGTTTCAAAATGCTTCTTCTCTGAAACCACTTGGACAGTTGAAACCAAACTGCCCAGGAATGATCATTGGAAGGTCCTCTACAAATTTTATGTTTTTTATGCCGATCGGAAATCCAAGATGGCCGCCACCGCAGGACATAGATTAACATTGGACCCTATGGGAAAATGTTCAAATGCCTTCTTCTCAGAAACTACAAATATTATTAAAGCCAAACTGTACATGAATGTTCATTGGATGGTCCTCTACAATCTTAAGGTTTTTTGTTCCGATATGAAATTCAAAATGGCGGCTACGGCAGGACTTAGTTTAACATTGGACCCTATGGGAAAAATGTTTCAAAATGCTTCTTCTCTGAAACCACTTGGACAGTTGTAACTAAACTGCCCAGGAATGATCATTGGAAGGTCCTCTACAAATTTTATGTTTTTTATGCCGGTCGGAATTCCAAGATGGCCGCCACCGCAGGACATAGATTAACATTGGACCATATGGGAAAATATTCAAATGCCTTCTACTCAGAAACTACAAATATGATTAAAGCCAAACTGTACATGAATGTTCATTAGATGGTCCTCTACAAACTTAACGTTTTTTGTTCTGGTATGAAATTCAAAATGGCGGCTACGGCAGGACTTAGTTTAACATTGGACCCTATGGGAAAAATGTTTCAAAACGCTTCTTCTCTGAAACCACTTGGATAATTGAAACCAAACTGCCCAGGAATGATCATTGGAAGGTCCTCTACAAAGTTTCTGTTTTTTTATGCCGATCGGAAATTCAAGATGGCCGCCACCGCAGGACATAGATTAACATTGGACCCTATGGGAAAATGTTCAAATGCCTTCTTCTCAGAAACTACAAATATGATTAAAGCCAAACTGTACATGAATGTTCATTGGATGATTCTCTACAAACAATACGTTTTTTGTTCCGATATGAAATTCAAAATGGCGGCTACGGCAGGACTTAGTTTAACATTGGACCCTATGGGAAAATGTTCAAATGCCTTCTTCTCAGAAACTACAAATATGATTAAAGCCAAACTGTACATGAATGTTCATTGGATGGTCCTCTACAAACTTTGCGTTTTTTGTTCCGATATAAAATTCAAAATGGCGGCTACGGCAGGACTTAGTTTAACATTGGACCCTATGGGAAAAATGTTTCAAAACGCTTCTTCTCTGAAACCATTTGGATAATTGAAACCAAACTGCCCAGGAATGATCATTGGAAGGTCCTCTACAAGGTGTGTGTTTTTTATGCCGATCGGAAATCCAAGATGGCCACCACCGCAGGACATAGATTAACATTGGACCCTATGGGAAAATGTTCAAATGCCTTCTTCTCAGAAACTACAAATATGATTAAAGCCAAACTGTACAAGAATGTTCATTGGATGGTCCTCTACAAACTTTACGTTTTTTGTTCCGATATGAAATTCAAAATGGCGGCTACGGCAGGACTTAGTTTAACATTGGACCCTATGGGAAAAATGTTTCAAAACGCTTCTTCTCTGAAACCACTTGGACAATTGAATCCAAACTGCCCAGGAAAGATCATTGGAAGGTCCTCTACAAAGTTTCTGTTTTTTTATGCCGATCGAAAATTCAAGATGGCCACCACCGCAGGACATAGATTAACATTGGACCCTATGGGAAAATGTTCAAATGCCTTCTTCTCAGAAACTACAAATATGATTAAAGCCAAACTGTCCATATGTGTGTACATTGGATGGTCCTCTACAAACTTTACGTTTTTTGTTCCGATATGAAATTCAAAATGGCGGCTACGGCAGGACTTAGTTTAACATTGGACCCTATGGGAAAAATGTTTCAAAACGCTTCTTCTCTGAAACCACTTGGATAATTGAAACCAAACTGCCCAGGAATGATCATTGGAAGGTCCTCTACAAGGTGTGTGTTTTTTATGCCGATCGGAAATCCAAGATGGCCACCACCGCAGGACATAGATTAACATTGGACCCTATGGAAAAATGTTCAAATGCCTTCTTCTCAGAAACTACAAATATGATTAAAGCCAAACTGTACATGAATGTTCATTGAATGGTCCTCTACAAAATATACGTTTTTTATTCTGATATGAAATTCAAAATGGCGGCTACGGCAGGACTTAGTTTAACATTGGACCCTATGGGGAAAATGTTTCAAAATGCTTCTTCTCTGAAACCACTAGGACAGTTGAAACCAAACTGCCCAGGAATGATCATTGGAAGGTCCTGTTTTTTATGCCGATCGGAAATCCAAGATGGCTGCCACCACAGGTCATAGTATTAACACAGAACCATATGGGGAAAATACAGAAATATATTCTTCTCTGAAGCTATTGCACTGATTGAACCTAAACTGTGCATCAATCATTGGAAGGTCCTTTACAAACTTTGTGTTTTTTATGTTGATCGTAATTCCAAGATGACGCAGGACATAGTTTTTACATAGGACCAATTGGTTTTTTTTATTACCAGGTGAACGATACAGGCTCTTGAGAGCCTCTGGTCTTGTTTATATTACCAGAAAAAATTGAGAAGAAATAATAAATTAGTTATTTATATTTACAGAACCTAATATACCAGTATGACATTTACAAAATCTTCAACATCGTCTTGTGATCATGAACACATCAGCTGGATAGGACAACAAATATTGCCATACATACACTTTGTCTAATTGCCTTACGAATACAATGTTTGAGTAATATTTGTATACAGTATTCATTAAGTGATATATATTTGTTACAGTTATAATGATACGACAGATTGCCCAGTTTGTAGGGGGAGAGACAGAGTACAAGTAAGTGTATAGCCTTCATAAGTCATGATAAAAGTTATCCCACAGCAACTAAACTGGCATACGTTTTAAATGTCATTACTGTCAAACCTTTTTGGAAGCATAGTAGTTGTTACATGCCTGTAATGGTCTTTGGATGGCAAGTTGTTATAGGCTACACCTGTAGGGGTGTTCAGAATCTTATTGGTTGTACCTGTAGGGATCTTTGTAAGCCTAGTGGATGTAGGCTTATGTACTGATATGTTCAACAGCATGAAAACATTAAACATTACATTGTCATAAAATGTATGCTAAAATAATTTTCAAAATAATTAGCTCAATCCAAGATGGCTCCTATTAAAATATTCAAATGATCACAACTTCTATTTCATTACTTTGAGTAGAATTTTCAATTAGGAAGTATGTTGAACAGTACTCATTACATAATTGAGACTTTTATTTTCCCAAAAATATAATTACAGTACAATTTTCTTAAATACAAGTGTGTTTGTTATATTTCAAAAATGGTTATTAGTGTTGCAATTATGACCAATTTTATCCCAAAAGTAGGCAATTTCAGCTTATTTTTAAACAGAATTATATATTTTATATATATTTTTTTTAATTAAAAATTGCAAGTACTGTGAATAAATGATCTCACTAATTTGTGAACATTATTACAGATTTTGTTGATATAAACTTAAAGGAAGAAATTCATTAAATTTGAATTGATTTTGAAATATTATAATAACTGCATTCTTTCTATATTGTTCTGAATTTTTTGTGAGTAATAATTATGAAAAGAAAGTTTAAGTATCAAGTGAACAGAAAAAAAAAACCCATGACATATGGGGACCAAAATCCTGATTGTGGACAGACATAACAATGTGGCAGGTTAAACCGATTAATATGATGAATGGTACCTTATTTCCTACAAAGATTAAATATTACAATGATTGTCTTAACATAATAGTGTCCATGGAACTATATAAAAGTCTTGGGTTTTTTTTACAGCTCAATATATTCATCAATAGGAGAAATATACAGAAATGATGGAATTTTAGGTTTTTTTGTGTAAGTACAATGTATATCGAGTATTATTTCAATTATTTTGCTAGTCCCCCTCTTCAATCTGCACTGAAAAAGTGGCCTTATAAGAGAGGTGTCCTGTCTTGAAGGGGAAAGTTTTACTATCTCATTGCATCTGAAAATCTTGCCTAATAAGAGGGATGGCCTTATTAGAGGGGTGAAATCAGGTGCTCCGGAAGGGTAAGCAGTTCCCGCTCCACTAGTGATGACTTAACCAATAGGAACCCTTGGTTCAGTAGCTTCCTTGTTAGCAGCAACCCTCTATCAAGGAAATCCTGATAGGAACCACAAGCTCTGGAATATCAGATCAACTGAGAGATATATACTCCATGTACAGATGCTGCTGGAATATTGGTACATATAAATGGAAAAATTGAAATCATCTCCTTTGTCGTAAAGTTTTTTTCTTAGCAGGCTCTCAGCAACCTTTTTTGGAAAAATCTACACAGTATCAAAATTAATATATTTTATGAAAAATTGGTGACTTACTTTTAAATACCTTCTGTTTCAAGTAATATTAATGCACTAATTATCCTTTATATATTGCAATATATGTCTTAATACAGAAAAAAAATTTGTATCACTTTAATGAATGAGTTATCTTCCTTGCAGTGCATGTGAAAATTCAGAATTAAGAGTTATGATGTTTAGGACAACTTTTCAGATAAGTGTACATGTAGCTAAGTGTGTCTTATATAGATTATTAGTCAATGCAGTTTTTATAACGAATACATTTCTGTAGCATTTCTGATACTGTGTTTGTTTATTTCAGTGGTATAGTACCCAAAGTGATAGGGGAAGTCTTATTAATATTTATGTCTAATTTTGCATCTCAGCTCATCAACAAATACTTCATAGAAGACAAGGTAAGAGGTAGCAGAGTAATATTAATGACTGTGTGTCATTTTAACATCTGTAATTTGGTTCCTCCACTCCTTCTAGTTCTGTTTTAATGCTATCTCTATGATATTTTTGTTGTTGACATATTCACATTCATTAGAATATTTTTGTAAAGTTATTTGACTCTGACTCAATTTGTCATATTATATTGTAATGATTTTATATAAGATTTGCGTCAATTTTTGGGGATGTTGCAGTCGTGATCGTATTGTAGTTCATAGCAAGGTGTACTCTATAAAACATTATGTGATAAAATTTGTCAGTGACTTGCAACAGGTCGGTGGTTTTCTCTGGGTACTCCGGTTTCCTCCACCAATAAAACTGACCATCACAATATGACTGAATTATTGTTGAAAGTGGCATTAAATACAAATAACCCTCCTTCCATTTTTAGTTCACCTGGACCAAAGGTCCAGGTGAACTATTGCCATCACTTGGCGTCCGTCGTCTGTCGTCTGTAAACTTTTCACATTTCAAGCTTCTTCTCCGAAACCACTTGGCCGATTGGAACCGAACTTAGCAGGAATGTTCCTTGGATGGTCCTCTACAAAGTTACTGTTTTTCGTTCCAGTCGGATATTCAATATGGCTGCCAGGGCCAATAATATTCTCTGATTGGCTGAAATTTCAAAGATCTTCTTCTCCGAAACTAATGAACTGACTGAACCCAAACTGTAAAGGAATGATCATTGGAATGTCCTTTACCAAGTTACTGTTTTTTATGCCGATCGGAAATCCAAGATGGCCGCCATCGCAGGACATAGATTAACATTGGACCCTATGGGAAAATGTTCAAATGCCTTCTTCTCAGAAACTACAAATATGATTAAAGCCAAACTGTACATGAATGTTCATTGGATGGTCCTCTACAATCTTAAGGTTTTTTGTTCCGATATGAAATTCAAAATGGCGGCTACGGCAGGACTTAGTTTAACATTGGACCCTATGGGAAAAATGTTTCAAAATGCTTCTTCTCTGAAACCACATAGACAGTTGAAACCAAACTGCCCAGGAATGATCATTGGAAGGTCCTCTACAAATTTTCTGTTTTTTATGCCGGTCGGAAATCCAAGATGGCCACCACCGCAGGACATAGATTAACATTGGACCCTATGGGAAAATGTTCAAATGCCTTCTTCTCAGAAACTACAAATATTATTAAAGCCAAACTGTACATGAATGTTCATTGGATGGTCCTCTACAATCTTAAGGTTTTTTGTTCCGATATGAAATTCAAAATGGCGGCTACGGTAGGACTTAGTTTAACATTGGACCCTATGGGAAAAATGTTTCAAAATGCTTCTTCTCTGAAACCACTTGGACAGTTGAAACCAAACTGCCCAGGAATGATCATTGGAAGGTCCTCTACAAATTTTCTGTTTTTTATGCCGGTCGGAAATCCAAGATAGCCGCCACCACAGGACATAGATTAACATTGGACCCTATGGGAAAATATTCAAATGCCTTCTACTCAGAAACTACAAATATGATTAAAGCCAAACTGTACATGAATGTTCATTAGATGGTCCTCTACAAACTTTACGTTTTTTGTTCCGGTATGAAATTCAAAATGGCGGCTACGGCAGGACTTAGTTTAACATTGAACCCTATGGGAAAAATGTTTCAAAACGCTTCTTCTCTGAAACCACTTGGATAATTGAAACCAAGCTGCCTAGAAATGATCATTGGAAGGTCCTCTAGAAATTTTATGTTTTTTATGCCGATCGGAAATCCAAGATGGCCGCCACCGCAATACATAGATTAACATTGGACCCTATGGGAAAATGTTCAAATGCCTTCTTCTCAGAAACTACAAATATGATTAAAGCCAAACTGTACATGAATGTTCATTGGATGGTCCTCTACAATCTTAAGGTTTTTTGTTCCGATATGAAATTCAAAATGGCGGCTACGGCAGAACTTAGTTTAACATTGGACCCTATGGGAAAAATGTTTCAAAATGCTTCTTCTCTGAAACCACTTGGACAGTTGAAACCAAACTGCCCAGGAATGATCATTGGAAGGTCCTCTACAAATTTTCCGTTTTTTATGCCGGTCAGAAATCCAAGATGGCCGCCACCGCAGGACATAGATTAACATTGGACCCTATGGGAAAATATTCAAATGCCTTCTACTCAGAAACTACAAATATGATTAAAGCCAAACTGTACATGAATGTTCATTAGATGGTCCTCTACAAACTTTACGTTTTTTGTTCTGGTATGAAATTCAAAATGGCGGCTACGGCAGGACTTAGTTTAACATTGGACCCTATGGGAAAAATGTTTCATAATGCTTCTTCTCTGAAACCACTTGGACAGTTGAAACCAAACTGCCCAGGAATGATCATTGGAAGGTCCTCTACAAATTTTCTGTTTTTTATGCCGGTCGGAAATCCAAGATGGCCGCCACCGCAGGACATAGATTAACATTGGACCCTATGGGAAAATATTCAAATGCCTTCTACTCAGAAACTACAAATATGATTAAAGCCAAACTGTACATGAATGTTCATTAGATGGTCTTCTACAAACTTTACGTTTTTTGTTCTGGTATGAAATTCAAAATGGGGGCTACGGCAGGACTTAGTTTAACATTGGACCCTATGGGAAAAATGTTTCAAAACGCTTCTTCTCTGAAACCACTTGGATAATTGAAACCAAACTGCCTAGGAATGATCATTGGAAGGTCCTCTAGAAATTTTATGTTTTTTATGCCAATCGGAAATCCAAGATGGCCACCACCGCAATACATAGATTAACATTGGACCCTATGGGAAAATGTTCAAATGCCTTCATCTCAGAAACTACAAATATGATTAAAGCCAAACTGTACATGAATGTTCATTGGATGGTCCTCTACAATCTTAAGGTTTTTTGTTCCGATATGAAATTCAAAATGGCGGCTACGGCAGGACTTAGTTTAACATTGGACCCTATGGGAAAAATGTTTCAAAATGCTTCTTCTCTGAAACCACTTGGACAGTTGAAACCAAACTGCCCAGGAATGATCATTGGAAGGTCCTCTACAAATTTTATGTTTTTTATGCCGATCGGAAATCCAAGATGGCCACCACCGCAATACATAGATTAACATTGGACCCTATGGGAAAATGTTCAAATGCCTTCTACTCAGAAACTACAAATATGATTAAAGCCAAACTGTACATGAATGTTCATTAGATGGTCCTCTACAAACTTTACATTTTTTGTTCTGGTATGAAATTCAAAATGGCGGCTACGGCAGGACTTAGTTTAACATTGGACCCTATGGGAAAAATGTTTCAAAATGCTTCTTCTCTGAAACCACTTGGACAGTTGAAACTAAACTGCCCAGGAATGATCATTGGAAGGTCCTCTACAAATTTTCTGTTTTTTATGCCGGTCGGAAATCCAAGATGGCCGCCACCGCAGGACATAGATTAACATTGGACCCTATGGGAAAATATTCAAATGCCTTCTACTCAGAAACTACAAATATGATTAAAGCCAAACTGTACATGAATGTTCATTAGATGGTCCTCTACAAACTTTACGTTTTTTGTTCTGGTATGAAATTCAAAATGGCGGCTACGGCAGGACTTAGTTTAACATTGGACCCTATGGGAAAAATGTTTCAAAACGCTTCTTCTCTGAAACCACTTGGACAGTTGAAACCAAACTGCCCAGGAATGATCATTGGAAGGTCCTCTACAAAGTTTCTGTTTTTTATGCTGGTCGGAAATCCAAGATGGCCACCACCGCAGGACATAGATTAACATTGGACCCTATGGGAAAATGTTCAAATGCCTTCTTCTCAGAAACTACAAATATGATTAAAGCCAAACTGTACATGAATGTTCATTGGATGGTCCTCTACAAACTTTGCGTTTTTTGTTCCGATATAAAATTCAAAATGGCGGCTACGGCAGGACTTAGTTTAACATTGGACCCTATGGGAAAAATGTTTCAAAACGCTTCTTCTCTGAAACCACTTGGATAATTGAAACCAAACTGCCCAGGAATGATCATTGGAAGGTCCTCTACAAGGTGTGTGTTTTTTATGCCGGTCGGAAATCCAAGATGGCCACCACCGCAGGACATAGATTAACATTGGACCCTATGGGAAAATGTTCAAATGCCTTCTTCTCAGACACTACAAATATGATTAAAGCCAAACTGTACATGAATGTTCATTAGATGGTCCTCTACAAACTTTACGTTTTTTGTTCTGGTATGAAATTCAAAATGGCGGCTACGGCAGGACTTAGTTTAACATTGGACCCTATGGGAAAAATGTTTCAAAATGCTTCTTCTCTGAAACCACTTGGACAGTTGAAACCAAACTGCCCAGGAATGATCATTGGAAGGTCCTCTACAAATTTAAGGTTTTTTATGCCGGTCGGAAATCCAAGATGGCCGCCACCGCAGGACATAGATTAACATTGGACCCTATGGGAAAATGTTCAAATACCTTCTTCTCAGAAACTACAAATATGATTAAAGCCAAACTGTGCATGAATGTTCATTGAATGGTCCCCTACAAAATATACGTTTTTTATTCTGATATGAAATTCAAAATGGCGGCTACGGCAAGACTTAGTTTAACATTGGACCCTATGGGAAAAATGTTTCAAAATGCTTCTTCTCTGAAACCACTAGGACAGTTGAAACCAAACTGCCCAGGAATGATCATTGGAAGGTCCTGTTTTTTATGCCGATCGGAAATCCAAGATGGCTGCCACCACAGGTCATAGTATTAACACAGAACCATATGGGGAAAATACAGAAATATATTCTTCTCTGAAGCTATTGCACTGATTGAACCTAAACTGTGCATCAATCATTGGATGGTCCTTTACAAACTTTGTGTTTTTTATGTTGATCGTAATTCCAAGATGACGCAGGACATAGTTTTTACATAGGACCAATTGGTTTTTTTTATTACCAGGTGAAAGATACAGGCTCTTGAGAGCCTCTGGTTTATGTAGTTACCTTGGATCATGTCAGGTAACCATTATTTCACACCTGGAACAGGTAGGCTCAACTGTTTTCATAAACATTTACCCTGTCAATACCTTAAGATTTCATAGACTTGTCACTGATACTGATTGTTTGTTTGAATACTGAATATCATGTGATATCAGTGGATCATATGTCACATGACAATCACATGGTCTATTGAGGTTTGTTTATTCTGATGTATAAAATAATTTTACCATGCATTGTCACAATAGATCTAGAGATGACTAATATTTTATGATTACTAAAATATACAGTTGAGTAAGAATATGTCACATGACAATCACATGATCTATTTAGGTTTGCTGATTCTGTGGAATAAAATAGTTTTACCATTGTCACAATAGAGATGACTAATATTTTATGATTACTAAAAGAACAGTTGTAGATATCTTTGTCTAGATTTGCTTTTTATTTTAATTTATTTTTATTTTTCTATAGGAATTACAGACATACTTTGGGGCAGCATTTGGGGTATGTATCTAGAATATGAAGGGTTTTTTTTCTATTTTGTCTTTCCTATGAATTACAGACTTAACGAACATACTTCATATCACTGTCATTAAGTTGTTCATTTCTTTATTATAAGAGACTGCAGTCCTCACGATGAGCACCAGTCCTCAGGCCAAAGACCAGTAAAACTTTGTTCGGACCAGTAAATTTTTCACTTTTTATTTAGAACTATATAAAAATAAATTCAAGAATTTGATTTGGGTCAGTAAATTCAAATTATTTTCCTTTTTAGGACTGAGACTGTGCCAATGATTTGTAAATTTCCCTTTGATCTTCACACACAATAATATCCATTATCAAGCAACAAGCACGATATTAACAATTACCATTGATTTCAATGTGTAACTATTGAACGTTGTATTGACGTTCCATATATAAATATATATGATACAGAGTGCTATAAGTACTTCCTACACCAATAAAACTGCCCGTCACAAAATCTTCTTTATTATTTATTTTCATGGTTACAATATTATGCAAACAAGTCTCTTTGTGTTGAACTCTGATAGAGGTCGTTTCCTTGGATATGATGAAGGAAAAAATTGGGTCTGTTAGTAGAAACTTAACAAATCCTGGAAAAATCAATTCCTTCAATATTTCAAAGTAGAATTGTTGGTGCCTTTGACATCAACATGAGTATGAATGTACTAAGATTCATACAGTCGACGGGACTGACAATTTTCTTTTTTCATTAAACAATTATTAAAATTATCCTTGATAACTTAAACTAATAACAGAAAGTACTATTAAAGGTCTAAATTTTACATTGATGTTATCCAAGAGAAAAACTTATAGAAGGTCGTGTAAATAAGGGATAAAATGCATTTTGAAACTTTTTTTTCCATCACGGCAGATAATTTAAACTTGGTATACCAAGTTAAAGTTTATCTAGAACATGGATTTCAATCTTAATAGATTTTTATAGAGTGGAAATTGATTTTTATATATGGTCAATATAATGGCTTTTGAAATGTATGTTGATTGGAAATACCAGATGGTATCTTTTTTCAATATATAGTTTAACATTGGACCAATTGAGAAGTATTTGAAATATCTCAGAAATTACTGCAATAATTGAAACCAAACTGTAGATGTCCTGTATTGGTTTTATATTGATTGCCCACTACAGGTCATAAAATAGGACTAGAATAGCACTCTATTGAACTTTGTTTTTGGAAATACAAGGTAACACATTTATATATTTTCTATTATTTTATAATCATGTGAGTCTCTTGTTTTAAATTTTCTTTGTTTATTTCAGTTATTTTTTGGACAATTTGTGTATCCATTTCACTTGGTTGCTAATGTAATGGCAGTAAATAATACAAGGTATGTATTCACAATAAATTTTTTAATTAATATTTTAGCCTGTTATAAAAAATGATCAAAGTGGATGATATGATAATGATTTGTTTTCCAGAGAATGATGTAGAACAACAGTTGTTTAACTTGTTTATTAGAAATATTTTGTAAGGTAGGAAGGGAATTTTATTTTTAGGTTACCTGGACCACAGATCAGTGTGAGAAATTGTCATCACTTTTCGGCTGTGGCCATTAACTCAAGTTTCTTAGTGTTTTTCCCAAGTTTTAGTTGTCATATCTCTTCCTTTTTTTGGCAGGACAGGTTTTTTTAATTACAATGTACTATTCTTATAAAACAACTTACAGTGTATGTGCCAACATTACAATTTATTTACTTTCAGTTAGATATTGTGTCAACATTACAATTTATTTACTTTCAGTTTGGTATTGTGTCAACAATGCAATTTATTTACTTTCAGTTTGGTATTGTGTCAACATTACAATTTATTATCCCCTCGCCAACGAAGTTGCGAAGGGATATAGTAACGCTACCGTCCATCCGTCCGTCCTTCCGTAACATCCTTGTGAACACTCTAGAATCAACATCCTTCAATGGATTTTGACCAAACTTGGTACATACTTAGTCCTTCAGAAATCTGGAACCCTATTGATTTTCAAGGTCACTGGGTCAAATTTTTACCGTGTAACATCTTTGTGAGCACTCTAGAATCAACATCCTTCAATGGATTTTGACCAAACTTGGTACATACTTAGTCCTTGAGATAATATGGAACCCTATTGATTTTCAAGGTCAAATGTCAAGGTCACCAGGTCAAATTTTTACCACATAACATCCTTGTGAACACTCTAGAATCAACATCCTTCAATGGATTTTGACCAAACTTGGTACATACTTAGTCCTTCAGAGAATCTGGAACCCTATTGATTTTCAAGGTCAAAGGTAAAGGTCACCAGGTCAAATATTTACCATGTAATATCCTTGTGAACACTCTAGAATCAACATCCTTCAATGGATTTTGACCAAACTTGGTACATACTTAGTCCTTAAGATAATATGGAACCCTATTGATTTTCAAGGTCAAATGTCAAGGTCACCAAGTCAAATTTTTACCACATAACATCCTTGTGAACACTCTAGAATCAACATCCTTCAATGAATTTTGACCAAACTTGGTACATACTTAGTCCTTAAGATAATATGGAACCCTATTGATTTTCAAGGTTTAATGTCAAGGTCACCAAGTCAAATTTTTACCACATAACATCCTTGTGAACACTCTAGAATCAACATCCTTCAGTGAATTTTGACCAAACTTGGTACATACTTAGTCCTTCAGAGAATCTGGAACCCTATTGATTTTCAAGGTCAAAGGTAAAGGTTACTGGGTCAAATTTTTAGGCGAAGGGATACACCACGCTTTGCATTGCCCTTGTTTACTTTCAGTTTGGTATTGTGTCAACATTACAATTTATTTACTTTCAGTTTGGTATTGTGTCAACATTACAATTTATTTACTTTCAGTTTGATATTGTGTCAACAATACAATTTATTTACTTTCAGTTAGGTATTGTGTCAACATTACAATTTATTCACTTTCAGCTTGGTATTGTATCAACATTACAATTTATTTACTTTCAGTTAGGTATTGTGTCAACATTACAATTTATTCACTTTCAGTTAGGTATTGTATCAATATTACAACTGATTTACTTTCAGTTTGGTATTGTATCAACATTACAATTCATTCACTTTCAGTTTGGTATTGTGTCAACAATACAATTTATTAACTTTTAGTTTGGTATTGTTTCAACAATGCAATTTATTTACTTTCAGTTAGGTATTGTGTCAACATATATTTACTTTCAGTTTGTTATTGTGTCAACATTACAATTTATTCACTTTCAGTTTGGTATTGTGTCAACACTTTCAGTTTGGTGTTGTGTCAATATTACAATTTATTCACTTTCAGTAAATCCGAAGTTAGTGATATTATTTTTTTTCACTGTAATAGTCATCACAAAAAAAAATGCAGTTCCCCAAGGTAATACTTGAGCGAGCCTCTTATCCACCTGTGACTTTCACCGGAAGATGAATAAAATTCAAAACAAACAAAATGTCGCGAAAAGAAAAACAACGTGGGGGTAGACATAAAACAAGAAGATGTATTACAAGCTGTTGTTAGGAAAACGCTGATTGGATAGCAAAACCGCTTCTTTAAATATCGACCAATCAAAGGATACATTTTCAAAATAAGCAACCTGGACTTTCCCTGTTACTATTTTTGGGTACACGCTACAGTGTTCAATAGTAATGTTAACCTCACGTGCACTTTTGAGCGGTGATAATCACATTTTGAAATGGAGAGTGAAGTAGTGTTTTGTCCAATCAGAATCTAGGATATTTATAGTCATATAATAATACAATTTATTTACTTTCAGTTTGGTTATTAGTCATTATCCCTACATGCCAACCTACACATCATGGTTAGATTGTTGGGGAGAACTTCGATCAAAGGTAATCTTAATTATAAAAATAATAGTAAAGTTGTTAAAAAAAACATTTTTAGCTCACCTTGCCAAAGGCAATGTGAGCTTTTGCCATCACTTTGCGTCTGTCGTCCGTTAACTTTTCATATTTTAATCTTCTCCTTTGAAATCCCTAAGCCAAATGAACTGAAACTTGGTAGGAAGCATCTATGGAAGGTCCTTTATAAAGACTGCTCATTTTGTCCCGATCCATTAACAAACATGGCCACCACAGACAATTCTTGTTTCTGATTGGCCGATTTTTAAAAATCTTCTCATCTGAAACCGCTTGGACAAATGAACCGAAACTTGGTAGGAAGCATCTATGAAAGGTCCTCTATAAAGATTGCTCATTTCATCCCGATCTGTTAACAAACGTGGCCGCCACAGGCCATTCTTGTTTCTGATTGGTTGATTTCTAAAAAAATCTTCTCCTCTGAAACCGCCTGGCCAAATGAATCAAAACTTGGTAGGAAGCATCCTTGGAATGTCCTCTATAAAATTGCTCATTTAGTTCCGTTCCGTTAACAAACATGGCCACCACAGGCCATTCTTGTTTTTGGTTGGTTGATTTCTAAAAAATCTTCTCCTCTGAAACCGCTTTCCCAAATGAACTGAAATTTGGTAGAAAGCATGTATGGAAGGTCCTCTATAAAGATTGCTCATTTCATCCCGATCTGTTAACAAACATGGCTGCCATAGGCAATTCTTGTTTCTGGTTGGTTGATTTCTAAAAATCTTCTCTGAAACTACTTGGCCAAATAAACCGAAACTTGGTGGGAAGCACCTATGGAAGGCTCTGTATTAAGTTTCATCAAAGCAGAATGAAAGGTGAGCGACACAGGCTCAGCCCACTTAGTCTCTAGTTTAAATAAAATCGATGGCGTAGTTCAGAAAGGAGCTATCTGCATAATTAACTATTTCGAGAAAAATGAGTTTTAAAGTTTGGACAGATGTGAAAAATCAGCAAAGCATTTCTCAAACATGAAATATGACACATAGGTAGTCCTAATCATTCACTACAAATTTCAATATTATTAGTGTTGAAATTTCTTCATATATACCCAAATAAGGCTAAAAAATTAAATAGAACCTTTCTGCACAATAATGTTTAAAGCCAATAATTGTGCAGTAAGGTTCTATATGTCATATAACACCTTTCTGCACTATCAGAAAGGGAAACTTTCTTTACTGTAATCTAATTTTGAGATGTTTTATTACCACATAATGATGATCTTATATCTTTGTAATATTCAGTTTTTTCTTGTTCAGTAGCACAGTTTGCAAAACTAAGGTAATTGATAATTCATGTTTTGCATGAAATGGTCAGCAATTTTGCTCCGCAGTGAATCGACGGTATCCACTTCGCATCCTTCTTCTTTCAAATAATACAAAATTGCATTGATGAAACAGTTACCATCAGGATAAATTGGATGTCGCATTAAGCCGTTGCTTTTCAAGACATTGTCTAATCTAGCAGTGTGATATTTTAACAGTATTTGCATGGCATCGACTGCTGAAGAGGTAGATTTGGGACATCTTAATGTTAATTTAGTTTTTGTTGGAGTTATGAAAATCCTGGTTCCTTGCTTTTTTTTTGGAAATTTTTGCGGTGATAAAATGGTCTTTCCTCTCCTCTTCCATGCTTTGTCTCACTGGTTCTTTTTTATATATCAATTCAGATATATCTGTATTATCTTCAGATTCAGTAGAGGAGTTGCTACATTTTCAAGTTTTGTCATCACCAGAATCATCAAACTCGTCCAATCCAGCACATACATTCGCTATTTTTCTCCTGGCATTCTGTTTTCTCTTTCTGTTTGTCTGATGACTGATGTCTTTCCCCTTTTCTGTCTTTTGTTTTGAAAGTCTTGTTTTGGTTGTTTCTTTATAAGTACCTTGTAACTTCTTGCTTGGTCTATTCGTATATCCTTGTGTCTTTCTGTTCTTTTTCTTAGTAAATTTAATCTAAGATAATGTTTGAATGTTGTTATTTTCATCAGTGGTTCTAAATCCTCAGTATCCCATTCACTCTCCTCATTTTGTGGGTTTGCACTGATGTTAAATATTTGATCTATTTCTGTATCTGACCAGTCTTTTTCTTTCTCAGCCATCTGAAAAAGTAAAAACATACAAAATTTGAATATGAATTTACATTAATTGATTGCTTCATTATAAATAAAATGTATTGTAGTATATTCACTATATAATATTCAAAAATAAAACATGAAAATGACTAAAATTACTCTAAAAATACATACCTTAAACACAGCTCAGATGATGCAAAATACTGCTGCAGTGGGAAAGTTTTCTTTCTTTGTGATATGCATGTTATCTATGTTCCATTAAATTAATTACTGCAATGAAACATCTATCTGTACCATCAAATTAATTACTGTAATATGAAACACAGCTGTTAACAGTTATAAAATAAATATATAATTAATCTGATTAATCTGACACTTGATGTGTTGAAATTTGATCTGTTTGTGCAGAAAGGAGATATAAGGCAGATAGAACCTTTCTGCACAAATTATTTGTAGATAGAACCTTTCTGCACTATCGAAATACAATAATTGCAAATAGCCCCTTTTGATTTTTCACTATTTTATAAAAAATGTGAATACTCAGCACCTTAAAATTTAGACACATTAAAGCTATTCATATTTACCATCAAAAACAATATTAAAAAAGGTCAATTTTGATGAAAATTGCAAATAGCCCCTTTCTGCACTATGCCATCGAAATAAGAACTGAATTAAAAATAGAAATAAAAGACTGCCAGTAATATATACATTCTTTATTTTATCTCACGGAGGGATATTTTCAGCATCAATGGACTGACCATGATACTGAAATTTATCGGTCAGCGTCGATGTCAAGCACATTATGACATTACCGATAAAAAAAATAATGTCTGTCAGACTCGGCTATACTAGCGATAATGTTTGTCTCAACTCTACATAACTGTTTTTATTCTATATACAGTCAAACCTGTATAGAAAGGCCACTTAAGGGAACATTATGATGTGGCCCTTTATATACAGGTTAGAAATGATATGCACTATTCATCAATGGGAAAAATGAGACTGCCCTTAATAGACAGTGATTTGTTATATAGAGATGCCCTTCAAGACAGGCTGCCACGATATAACTGAAATATTGATGAAACTGAGAGTTAAACACCATAATCCTAACCCTTTAAGGCTATAGTATTATTATTTATGTGAAGAAACAACAATAAACAATTTGTAGATTTTCCCTTTGATCTTTACACTTGATCATATCTATTATCAAGCAACAAGTATGATCTGAAAAAATGATGTTGAAATTTTGGTGAACACCAAAACAGTGCTTGGAATTTCTAGTAATCACCAAAACAGTGCTTAGAATGTCTGGTAGACACCAAAACAGTGCTAAGAAATTCTGATAATCACCAAAACAGTGCTCTCGATATTCATGGTAATCCAAAAACAGCGCTCGGAAATTCTAGTTATCACCAAAATAGTGCTCGGGAAATTTTGGTAAGCATCAAAAACAGTGCTCGGAAATTTTGGTAAGCACCAAAACAGTGCTTGGAATTTTTGGTAAACACCTATATGGTGCTTGGAAATTCTGGTTAACTCCAAAACAGTGCAAGGAAATTCTGGTAAATAGCAAAACAGTGCTTGGAAATTTTGGTAAACACCTATACGGTGCTCGGAAATTCTGGTTAACTCCAAAACAGTGCTCAGAAATTCTGGTAAACACCAAAACAGTGCTTGGAAATTATGGTAAATAGCAAAACAGTGCTCGGAAATTCTGGTAAGCACCAAAACGGTGCTCGGAAATTCTGGTTAACTCCAAAATAGTGCTAGAAAATTCTGGTAAATAGCAAAACAGTACTCAGAAATTTTTGTTCATTCCAAAACAGTGCTCCGAAATTCTGGTTAACTCCAAAACATTGCTTGGAAGTTCAAGTAAACTCCCAAACAGCATTTTAATTTCTTGTCTACATACACATGCTACTTTTTGATCAAATTTTGTATGAACATTTAAAGACTTTTTTGTATATTTTTATATTTTACAGAATCAGTTGACCAGAGGTAGTTCTCTGTTTATGAGATATCTGAAAGGAGATCCTCCAATATCAACCTCCGTGTTTGTAGCTGGCAGAAGATATTGACCTCAGATGATCTAGACTAGTGATCAAAAGTTCAACACCAAACAATGCTAAATAAACTGTTTAATACTGTCATTTTAATCATTTTGCATAATGTAGAATTGAATTTTATATCTATTGGGGTAATGGTAGCCATTTATACACCATGTGCTATATAACCATATCATGTGTGATCTTGTGTGACACAATGAACTGACTTTGTTATAATTAATATCTTTGTCATTTAGCATTGGAAGTGATAGTTTACATTGATGTCATGACAACTCCTCTCACTTAAAACCAACAATATAATATTTACTAGTAGAAATGTATATAGATATATTTTTTAAAGGTATTAAATTAAATTGTGCCATGTTAGAAATGTTTCAAGCAATAAGAAAAAAAACCTGTTTTAATTTTATTTAGTGAGTCAAACTTGTTTCGTTCAGATCAATAATATTTTTTGTTGTTGGAAAAATAATGTACTGAAGAATAAAAAATATTTCTTTTTAGGTAGATAAGAGCATGTTAAGCTCTTTTCTTTTTGATTCATTTTTTTATGTCCACGCTGCTAGGCATAGAGGGCATGAAGTTTTACTCATGTCCGTACGGCCCTGCATTTGGTTTCTGCTCAATAACTTAAGTTCCCCTTAAGCAACTCATTTGATATTTATGCTCAATGTCAGGGATTATAAAAGGAAGGCCAAGTTTCATTTCAGACTTATAACTATTTTTTTTATTTCTGGCATTATGCCCCTGTTTTTTTTAGCTAGAAGCTGAGCATCTGTGTCATATGGACGCATTCCTCCATTTGTTTTATTTGACCTTCAAGTAATATCTTTGTGGCTGTATGTTAAAAATTCAGTTCAAATATTCTCATGTCCATTTATATAATACTCACAATTCTTCCGTTCATATGTATATCAAATGAAATATTTATATCTTTTATATTATATAACAAGATAGGAATTGTATACGTAACTGTACATGACGGAAATTATATCTGAAACTCAGGAAAAAAATCGTTAAGTTAGAGTCTCAGTAAAAGATTTGATAGTCCTTGGGAGCAAGTAAACTAAAGCACCGAAACGGAATAGCAAAAAATAAGCTATGGTAATTACCTATGGCAGTGGGAGATTTACCTTAATTTTAATCAATTCTATGGTTACCTATGGCAGTGGGAGATTTACCTTAATTTTAATCAATTCTATGGTTACCTATGGCAGTGGGAGATTTACCTTAATTTTAATCAATTCTATGGTTACCTATGGCAGTGGAAGATTTACCTTAATTTTAATCAATTCTATGGTTACCTATGGCAGTGGGAGATTTACCTTAATTTTAATCAATTCTATGGTTACCTATGGCAGTGGAAGATTTATCTTAATTTTAATCAATTCTATGGTTACCTATGGCAGTGGAAGATTTACCTTAATTTTAATAAATTCTATGGTTACCTATGGCAGTGGAAGATTTACCTTAATTTTAATAAATTCTATGGTTACCTATGGCAGTGGAAGATTTACCTTAATTTTAATAAATTCTATGGTTACCTATGGCAGTGGGAGATTTACCTTAATTTTAATAAATTCTATGGTTACCTATGGCAGTGGGAGATTTACCTTAATTTTAATAAATTCTATGGTTACCTATGGCAGTGGGAGATTTACCTTAATTTTAATAAATTACATTGTTTTGTAATTGTAGATTTCTAACATAAATATATCTAATCAAACATGTCAGTGCCAAAACATAAATAAAATCATCAAAATGTGGACGAAGTTGGTTGTACATGATTGCATCACTTTATTTATAACACAAATCCATGTTTTAATGATTGACACCCTTATTATGCAATTTTTGCTATATATTTAAGAAAGAAAAAAAAATATGAAATATATAAGTAAATAATGTTCTTTACTTTTAACAAGACTAATACCAGATAGTTTGTTTTGATTTGTTTATTAATGTATTCCATTGTTTTGTAATTTAGGACAAGAGGAGGAGTTAGTTTGACTGTAAATTACTACTTTTGTTCTTGTAAAATTAAAAATCGTCAGTATACATACTATATTTTAATCAGACTGTTGTTATTATTTTGTTCCATGATTGTATCAAATGTACCATCTGATATCCAATGATAAATGGGGGCCGTGGTGTCAGTGATGGTAGTCAAATTTACAACTACATGTACATATCCAATCGTTGCCTATCACCACTGAAGTTGTGAGTTCGAATCCTGCTTATGGAAAGGTGTCCTCAATACAACATTATGTGATAAAGTTTGTCAGTGACTTGCGGCAGGTCAGTGGTTTTTTCTGGGTACTAGAACAATCTAAAACTTCAATTTCATGACAAATATTTGATGAACAACCTGCTGTATTATAGGCCATTTTCATCAATTGTGCAAATTAAAGGCAAATTTTCTGTAATTTTAAAAAAGATACTAGCCAATGGAAAAAAAAACATTTTATGGAAAGTGGATTTTAATTATGTCTTAGTCCACAGCTTTGTATTCCACCTTCACACCCATGAACTTAGATCATTGGAGATACACCTCCACAGGATTGTCTGGGTCTGGTAGCGAACACACCATGGCACCAGGGACTGTTTTATCCAGAGGACTAAAGAAATTGTTGCTGTTTGATGGAAAGTCTACAACATAAAAAAGGTCAAATTATCAAACTTTCTTCACCCATCTCTTTGGTATCCCATTAACAAGTTTAACCCTGCCACATTTTTGTGCCTGTCTAGAGCCAGGACCTGGGTTTCCAACATTATTTAACAGGATGAACAATTACCTCTTGATTTCGTTGTCTTTTTCTTTTTTGTGTTGAATGATTTTAGGTGAGGGTGATTGTTGTTGATAATGTTGGAATTGTTGCCAATCACTGTTTAAACTTCTTTTCATAATAATTTGTAATAATCTGGACTGGGTTCTACAAACCTCAATTAAATTAAAGTCTAAAATTAAACCTTAACTGTAAATTAATTTCATGTACATTTTTAAGTATTTTTAAGAGTCCATTACATTTTAATTGACACTTAAATTTAATTATGATTTGTGCAACACAGCCGTGAACACTAAGTGAATTGCTAGCTTTATTCAGGACTGTAATTTATGGTTGGATATTGTGACTGGTTGCTTGACAGTTTTGGAATCTTGCAACTGCCCATCACTTTCCGGTCTACAACTAAACTTTGTCTCCCACCACTGTCCGGTCCAATCCTACCCCCCCCCCCCCTTTCCACATACACACATACCCCTACACGGCTGTCATTATTAATACCTACTTGAATATCTTCTCAGCACTAGCTGTGCAAATGGATGATCAGCGATATGTATGAATTGTAGGCAGAGAACTTTATTTGAATCTTTGGTTCTGAGAGTATGAAAATAAAGAAAAAGGTTGTGGTTGCACATTTGTTTTTATTACTAAGGATTCGAGAACAAAAATATAAAAATGTTATAATTGTCAATCATAAAAATGTATACACATTGCAATTGTGAATTTGTCCCTTTGTGGATCATGTTCCAGATGTTGAGAATCATGCAGCATTTCACCAAACATGTATTTTGTTGGTTAAGGAAATAAAGATTTCAAAATGGGGTGTCGAGCATGTAGAAGATCTAGAAGAAACACAAACTTTCGACGTACCCGACTTGACTTCTAAGATTTCAGTTCTTGTTCGTTTTGTCCGATATACAGTACGTATACCTGTACACTTGTTTCAAGCACGAATAATTTAATATGACCATGTGAACACTTTGTCAAACATGTTTGATGGGTCCATCAAATATTGGACGGGACCGCATTGGATACGTGTTTAGACGGACAAATTTGTGTTTGAAACAGGTGGACAGATTAAGTTTGAAGCAAGGATTTGTATAGTATCTTGTTTTAAGCTAATATCAAGAAAAACAAATTGATCGTTGTAAACACGCCCCAACTATTCCATTTACCTTGGTATGTTCGAACAGATCGATGATTTTATTTTGAAACTCGAGTATTGTAATTATTCACGCTAAGTTAAGATATAATTTCGAATTGTCCAATCTTTAGTTTTTATGTGTTGCCTTTTCCCTTTTTGTTTGGCCACTGTAGGTATTGTCTGTTCCTTTTCTTTTGGCCACTGTATTGTCTGTCCCTTTTCTTTTGGCCACTGTATTGTCTGTCCCTTCTCGATTTACGGCGTACGATTACCCTTTTGTTATCTTCAAACGTTTCTTAAGATAACATGTATTAATTTAAAAGATATCTTATCTGATGTTTTGACAGATACAAAATGTCTCTTTTACTAAGGGTTATATTTTATTTATTTAAGTTCAGGTATAACCGATATGGTAGACTAGTTGGTTTTTGCAATCCGTGCCTATCACTAACTTTGTGAGTTCGAACCACATTCATGGCAAGATGTACTCGATACATCATTATCGTGATCAAGTTTATCAGTGACTTGCGACAGGTGGGTGGTTTTCTCCGGGTACTCCGGTTTCCTCGGCCACTAATTAATCTGTCCGCCACAATATGACCGAAATATTGTCAAAAGTGGCGTTAAACACCATAAACAAAACCACCACCGGATAACCAAGAATACAACTTCTATTTATAGTAACAAAATCAAATAAACTTACTGGAACAGCATGACATCGGATCTATCACCAAAACCCTTACAGATGTATATGTAATTCTGGCTCTTGTAATTAACAGTCAAATTGGAAGAACTGACTGTCATACTACCCAGAGTTTTGCCTGTTTTAGGTTGCCGAATTGTAAATGTGCCTTGATAACCTCTCTGAATTATACATTTCACTAAAATAACAAATATTATCTCCCTTTAGTAGAAGATAATGTTGGTAGTTACATTACAAGTACACACACAATCTTTAAGAATTAATTATACATGTAGTTGTCTAGGATTCAGTAATATTCCAATAAATATTACATTGGATTTTAATTTTTTTTTTTTTTAAAAACTCGGAATAAGGAGAGTTTGAAGATATCAAAGGGGTAATCATAATGGGTAAATCGAAGAAGATGGCCAAATGAAAAAGGACAAAAGGACAAACAACGATCTACAAAAGATACACATAAAACTAAAGATCGAGTAAGACGAATCCCACTAAAAACCTGGGGTGAACTCAGGTGCTCCGGAAGGGTAGGCAGATCATGCTCCACTAGTGGCACCCGTCGTGTTAATCTACTTACAAACCCGGTGATAAGTCATGAATGATGAAATGATCGGGAAGTGTTTACGACAAGTGGAACATATCCGTGGTTATATGTGACACAGATATTCCATAACGGTCAACCAAGTCATGGTGACGACCGTAAAGCATTCGAAATGATGACTTCAACTTAACCAATAGGAACCCTTGGTTAGGTAGCTTCATTGTTAGCACCAACCATTTATCAAGGAAATCCTGATAGGATTCACAAACCCTAGAATATCGTATCAACTGAGAGATATATTTAATAAGTTTACTTCATCATTCTCTTCAACTAGAAACTGTCAGATACAACAACAAAAATCACAGAAATCATAGATTGTGTTTAAATTGTTATAATCCGAAGAAGTAGAGATGAAACTTCGAGATTGTTTTTCTGCTAAATATACAAATTGGTCAAGACACCTTTGATTTAGAAGACTAAAATTAGATTGTATACTGAATCTTCAATCCGATTAAAATCCGTAATCTCATTTGCTCCCCTCCATTGATCAAATCAAAAAAAGTTTTATTTAAAGTCGGTACATTTTATAACAATCAACATAAGCTCTCAAGAGCTTTTCAAACCGACAGTGATAGGTCGCAGCGTGGGAGATTCGAGGAAACACCCTTACGGGTCACATGCTAGTGACCTAATATCATGAATATATAATATATAATAACTTTATAAATATGCAGGGGCGGATCCAGCGGGGGGCGCACCCGGCGCCCCCCCCCCCCCCCCCTCTAAAATTTGAAAAAATATGATTTTTTGGCGTAATATCGTGATTTTTCACACGAAATACCCCAAAAATTTCGCGCTTCCCTCCGCTCGGCGCAATTTGTTTAAGTGCGCCCCCCCTAACTTGAAATCCTGGATCCGCCCCTGATATGGTTAGCTTGTTAGGCTAATCGGATTGTTCGTGGCATGCAAAACAGTTTAGTAACACATTCATAGTCTCGCAATCGCCATTTTCATTGGATGGTACATATGGTCACTCGCATATGTGACCCGCAATGGTGTTTCCTCCGATCTCCCACTCCGTAACATATCAATAGAGGGGGAGAAAGTGAGAGATCTGATTTTAATTAGATTGACTGAATCCTAAACCTTTTAGTCAAGAAAAACATTGAGTTTCATTTATTCAGTCATTAGAACAATAGATAGTACTTTACTAGTATATACATTGTATGTTTCATTGTACTGTTTTTCTTCGTATGATTTATTTGTTTGTCAGTTTATATGAGGTGGGTTATGGTGTTTAATGCCACGTTCAACAATACATGTTTGTATTTGATTTTCAATTATATCGTGGCGGTCAGTTTTATTAGTGGAGGAAACCGGAGTACCCGGAGAAAACCACCGACCTGTCGCAGGTCACTGACACACTTTATCACATAATGTTGTACACCTCGGCCTTAATGGAGATTCGAACTCACAACATCAGTGGTGATAGGTACTGATTGTAAAGGTAGTTGTAAATCCAACTACCATATGATCGCGGCCAACACGGCCCCTAGACAGTACTATACTAGTTTATATATGTTTCAGGTAATGTTTACTGTTGTACTCTTTTTCCTCCTCTCCTTTATTTGTTTGTCAGTTTATATGAGGTGGGTTATGGTATTTAACCCCACTTTCAACAATATTTCAGTTATATCATGTCGTCAGTTTTATTAATGGAGGAAATCGGAGTATGCGGAGAAAACCACAGACTTGCCTCAAGTCACTGACAAATTTTATCACATAATGTTGTATCGAGTACACCTCGGCATGAGCGGGATTCGAACTCAACGTTAGTGGTGATAGGCACTTATTACATAGGTAGTTATAAATCAAACTACCATACGATCACGACGGCCTCCTGTTTATATGACAGTAAATACTGAACTGAATTTAATTGATAATATGTATATATTCATTCATGTGGAAAGCTGAGCAGGTCTATTTGGCACAAATGCTATACAATGGATTGGTGTGTCTTTGTTCAGGGCAAATTAGCATGGTTGCAAAACGAGGATTCTAATACTTGTAGACCAAGGGAAGTTATACATTTTCTATCCTAATTGTCAAGTATGCTGGTTTATGATTGTGCATGTACTATTAAGCAAATCTTAAGTTGAATTGTTAGCAACAAATAACCAATCAATCAATACAAAAACAAATCTTTGCATGTGTGATTTAAAACCGGAATTTCCTATCATTGCTTAAAGAAACCCTACATCCATGGATTTGTTTTACCCAGCATTACAAATCTTAAAATCAAAATGAAAGTACTTGTAATTATACCATACCTTTCTGATGCTGTTTGCATTCTCCATAATTCATCAACAAAACAAGAATTAAAACTGTGCTAACAAGTCTTCGTATCATCTGAAAAACGTAATCAAACAATGGATGATTGACTGATTGCTTGCTTGCTTGCTTGCTTGCTTGATTGATTGATTGATTGATTGATTGATTTGTGAGTGACCATTGCTTAATGCCAAGTGACTAATTTGTCAGATAAATGATGGAGAGAGTCAATTATTCTTGGCTTAGTATATTTTTTTTCTCGGAATATTTGTGCTAGGCCAACACGATAAAATGGATTATTATAGTGCCAATCCACTTACGTATCATTTTGCAGACAACCAGCATGACCAGTCGTAATTCTGGTATTTATTGCAGTATAGAATGAGACACTTTTGTGCATTGATTGATGGTTTGACTGACATTTACACTACTTCAGCTTTATTGTGAGTAAGTGAGTGATTGTTGTTTAACGCCAAGTAAACAATTTATCAGCTATACGTTGGCGAGAACAAGTTACATTCGATTAGATGATGTCCGCTTTGTAAAACTACACCAATACGCTTTGTTGGAGTTTTATAGTGCTAGCTCACTGAAACAACAGTCCGCGAGTAGACATTTTGCTCCACTGGGATAGACACATTATCCTGATTCCGAGCCGAGTAGTCTTTGCTTTCATTCCTAAACGATGCGTGCTTAGCGGAGAAGTACCAGTATACCAATCTTATAGTCTGGTTTAACACGACCGGACGCGAACCCACGATCTACCCCACTCGTGTTGAGCACGCTAACCATTACATCACTGATGCGGTTCAGCTTTATACTTATAATGTATAACAGAAAGATTATATGTTGAAGCATTTCAGAGCAATATATTACACAGTACGGGAATATAAACTTATAAATTCAAAATTAGATGTATGTTGTATCTTTGTATCTTTTTGTGTGTGTGTGTGATATTCTAACATCTGGAGACATTCCGAATGGGTTCGTGTCTCTTCAGCCAACCAATTAGCGATGAACATACCGGTACTAAATCTTTATGTTCAAAACCGATTACACACCAAGAACTGATGATTGATTGGTCAATTTTAACTGTCTTGCATATGATATAATTTTTATATTGAATTTTGACATTGTTCCTACATTTTTCCAATAGTGTGGTATTTTTTTTCATTTTATCAGCAATAGAATGAGTGAGTGATTGTTGTTTAACGCCAACTCAGCTATTTTTCAGCTATATCATGGATAAAACAAGTTAATTTTTAATGAGATGATGACACTCTGTTGGATTTTTATAGTGGTAGCTCAATGAAACAACAGTTCACTCGGACACATTATCCTGATTCCGAGCCAACCATTCTTTGCTCTTTCTCCTTAATGCTGCGTGCTTATCGAAGAAGAAACACATACCAATTTATAGTCCTTGATTTGATCCGAACGGGGATCGATCCCACGATCTACCGTACTCGAGGCGAGCACGCTAACCATTACACCACCGATGCAGTATATATCAGCAATTGAGGGCAAACGCATATGTCACATTGAACACTTCTGTGAATACATTATTATTCGATGGGTACCAAAATTCGTGGAATTCAACGAACATTTGTCAACATATGTGTACTGACTATATAGCACGACTGGGGATCCACGGATATATATGGATGCACGAAAATACATTTTCCTAATATCACCAAAATTGACACCCACGAATTTAAATGAGTTCAAAGTATTTAAAAATGCATATTTTAAAAATTGTTTAACCAGTTTCTGATGAATTCTTCTATAGGGCGGATAGTATGGTAATTAGATTAAAATCTACGTGCCCCGCCAAAAAAAGAAATGTTTGAAGATACCAAATAGGTATAATCAGAAAAAGGATAGACAAAGGAAAAAGGGCAAAAAAGATTGTTACTGATCATACACCTACCCTATATAACGTCTGTAATGACTGCTGCGTGTACATCTACCTTCTGTAACCTCTATATAACGTCTGTAATGACTGCTGCGTGTACACCTACCTTCTGTAACCTCTATATAACGTCTGTAATGACTGCTGCGTGTACACCTACCTTCTGTAACCTCTATATAACGTCTGTAATGGCTGCTGCGTGTACACCTACCTTCTGTAACCTCTATATAACGTCTGTAATGACTGCTGCGTGTACATCTACCTTCTGTAACCTCTATATAACGTCTGGAATGACTGCTGCGTGTACACCTACCTTCTGTAACCTCTATATAACGTCTGTAATGACTGCTGCATGTACACCTACCTTCTGTAACCTCTATATAACGTCTGTAATGACTGCTGCGTGTACACCTACCTTCTGTAACCTCTATATAACGTCTGTAATGACTGCTGCGTGTACACCTACCTTCTGTAACCTCTATATAACGTCTGTAATGACTGCTGCGTGTACACCTACCTTCTGTAACCTCTATATAACGTCTGTAATGACTGCTGCGTGTACACCTACCTTCTGTAACCTCTATATAACGTCTGTAATGACTGCTGCATGTACACCTACCTTCTGTAACCTCTATATAACGTCTGTAATGACTGTTGCGTGTACACCTACCTTCTGTAACCTCTATATAACGTCTGTAATGACTGCTGCGTGTACACCTACCTTCTGTAACCTCTATATAACGTCTGTAATGACTGCTGCGTGTTCACCTACCTTCTGTAACCTCTATATAACGTCTGTATTGACTGCTGCGTGTACACCTACCTTCTGTAACCTCTATATAACGTCTGTAATGACTGCTGCGTGTTCACCTACCTTCTGTAACCTCTATATAACGTCTGTAATGACTGCTGCGTGTACACCTACCTTCTGTAACCTCTATATAACGTCTGTAATGACTGCTGCGTGTACACCTACCTTCTGTAACCTCTATATAACGTCTGTAATGACTGCTGCGTGTACACCTACCTTCTGTAACCTCTATATAACGTCTGTAATGACTGCTGCGTGTACACCTACCTTCTGTAACCTCTATATAACGTCTGTAATGACTGCTGCGTGTACACCTACCTTCTGTAACCTCTATATAACGTCTGTAATGACTGCTGCGTGTACACCTACCTTCTGTAACCTCTATATAACGTCTGTAATGACTGCTGCGTGTACACCTACCTTCTGTAACCTCTGTGTTGTAAAATACAATTATCGTTTCACCCTCACAACCTCAACATCTGTTAATGCTTAAAACCCCCCGAAGAAATAGATATATAAATCATGTTGTTTATTACATTTTAAATTTAAATGTGATAAATGTGCCGGAAGGCATGCACGTGTTTTCACAAGATTAAAGGTTAGACATTAAAATTTGTTTGGTAATAATATGATAGATGACAGTTAAAATATTGTTTTGCAGTGAGAATATTCTTAACTTGAATATTTACTGATTTACTGGGAAAAAAATCAAAGAGGTATGTCCCCTGTCTTCAGTGCCTGATTTAACAGGGCCCCATTGGCCATGGAGGGGGGCATCTTCCTGCCAAAAACATTTTTTTTACGATATAATATAATATTTTAACTATTTATATAATAATGTTGTGTTAACAATGACTATGCCAATGTAGTGGTCAGGGTTGAAGACATAGTGCACGACCCGAAGGGGAGTGCACTATGTCTTCAACCCTGACCACTATATGGCATAGTCATTGCTAACACAACATTATTATTATTATTATGCTGACTGTTATATGTAGACAAAATATATTGAGAACTATTACAATAAAGGAGGTCCTGATATTGGTGACTAATATATTGGATCAGATAGTCTTGAAAGTGTGAGAATATTCTTTGTTTCATTTAAGGCTTTAAAAATATAAAGATTTTTGAAGTTTGAAATTTAATGAAAAACAATAACAAGTATTAAAAAACAGTAATTTGAATAATAGACGACTATGATAGATTGACAGATTGGATCCGCCCCCTTGCACGTGGACTAGCTATATATATAGCTTGACAGACAGCTGAAAATCCAACCTTCCCCGCGTGAAACTGGCATAGTAGATGTACTATTTTTGCATAGTATATCAACGCTATATAATTCTTTGTGATATATGCCAAAATATCGTATGAACTTATATTACAGAAGAAATTTACAGAAAGCATGTATGCCCGACTGCCTGTGTAGGCCTACCGGGTATATCCCCTTCAGGGCCCAAGTAAGGGGCCTCATAACTTAACTAGCACAGGGCCTCATTTATCCTAAATCCGGCACTGCCTGTCTTATCAACTAAGTCTAATAAACGTTGGACTTGTCATATATGTACTTTAAAATTTAGCAGAGGCAGGTACAGGATTTAATGTTGAGAGGCGCATTTGACAGGCGAGGGGTGCTTATAGTTCTCAGCGGGTCATGGGTATGTTCATGATTACAAGAACTTGGTTATAAAGGACACAGCATTGTTACTAATTTAGCAACAGACGATCGGCTGCTGATATCTTGTCATAATTTAGGAGACTCACACCCTCCGCGCGTTTAATCAACGACTGTTTAGTAATCCGAATGTGTTTATGAGGCCTCTGTAGGTTTGATGGTTTTAGTAACCTCTGGGTATAGCCAGTATCATTCACCATTTATGTTCATATGTCAACTCGTATTCCTTGCAACGTGTACTGTATGCAGTGAGTAATTATTGTTGTTGATCGGTAATTTTTCAGCTATATCATGACAAGAACAAGTTAATTTTCAATTAGATATTGACGAGGTCCGCTATGTACTAGACCAACACGCTTAGTTGGATTTTAATAGTGCTAGCTCACAGAAACAACAGTTCGCGAATAGACATGTCGCCCCACTCGGACACATTGTCTTGATTCCGAGCCAACCAGTCTTTGCTATTTGTCCTTAACGGTGCGTGCTTAACGGAGAAGCAACACATTTTTATAGTCTTTGATTTGACCCGATCTACCACACTCGAGGCGAGCACGCCATTATACCACCGAGACGGTTGTAATCTATGCAACTTAATAAAAATTGTAAAAAATGAAAATTAATAAAAAATTGCCATGCCGGAAAGTAACCTTCATCAAGTTTAAGATTTTCCGTAGTGAAAGAAGAAGAGAAGAGGGAAGATAGGGGAATGAAGGAAAGTCTCTTGTGACCGATCAAAGGATAAACTTTGTGCGTGGGAGCTTAGAATGTTCGCGCAATGTATGAAACATCAAAAATGGCACAAGTCACCAATGAAATGCAGAACTACAACCGTGATATTTTTGGAGTAAATGAGTGCCGTTGGCTAGCATCTGGAAAGGTTACAATTAATAGCGGTCATACCATCCTTTACTCGGGTCACAAAGACAAACATCAAAAAGGAGTTGCCATTATTATAAGTAGAGAAAAGATCAAAGTGAATGGGATCCAATAAGGAATTCAAGTCACTTCGGCACCTGGTCATTTCGGCACCTAGTCAAATCGGCAACTATGTTAGTCATTTCGGCCTCAAGTTAAATGGCACTTGGTCAAATCGGCACCTTCCGATAGTCAATTCGGCCCCTATGTATATATTTTTTTCTCATTTGTACATTGGAAAATTGTAATTTTATTGATATTTTAGTGATTAATATTTAAATGTATATGTATTTGAATGAAACATGTTATCTGTAAAATGTTCATATTCTGCTTCACAATGTATAAATAATAAAAAAAAAAAAAAAAAAAAGAAACAATATTCAGAGTTAATAGATTGCATTTATTAATTTTATTTATTTTGCAATATCACAAATAACAATGACAGATAGAACAATATAGTCAATTTATTTATTGTGCTGTTGGTCCATACACAAAGGCACACTCCCGGAGCAGCTGACTAGCGGTAATTTCACGACGAACATACTGCCTCCAGAGCCCAAATACCTGTCCTTGGATCTGTCTAATTACTGCGTTTGCGTTGGTAACGCTTTAATTTCCCCTCTGATAACAGCCTAAGTTGATTCTGCATACAGTTCTGTCACCAGATGGTAGAACGGCACAGGTCCAAGAGTAACGACGTTGCTGTTAAATCTGTTGTGCCATTTTCAGTTGGACACAATAAGGTGTGTAAACATCATTTCAAAGAATGTAATAAATAAATTTGTTTGTAAACGCAAATTTTCAGTTGGACACAATAAGTTGTGTAAACGCAAACTTTTAGTTAACAGTGTTTTCTTCCAATAAATTCATTTTCAAAAGCAAAAAGAAACCTAATCTAATATAATAAAACAATTATTCGTATAATTCTCTATACAAGCATGTATCGGAAATCAAAATCCATCAATTAACAAAAAAATCTGCATTCGTTTTACGTATTTCATGTTCTATTTAGTCAAAGTTAAAAAACAATTATCTTACCAGTATTGCAAGTGCGATGCTGCCAACGTTGACATTGTCCACATTGAAATGCCTCTTGTCTAGGACGGACTTGGTTTGTACACTGTATGCAGCTGTCGTCTGACATTTTGCAAGTGATAATGTGCTCTCCAAATTTCTCATTTTAATTCAAAATTAAGCTTGTGCTTTTCTACATTTTCTCAAAATAATGACGATGGCTTGGGTGTAGGCTTTCTTTTTATTTTTATATAAATATTTTATTATTACTAAATTATTTTTAATACTGGTGGCGAATTGACCATGACAGGTGCCGATTTGACTATGTAGATAGGTGCCGATTTGACCTGATACCCCAATGAGTGCACGATTCAACTCCAAATACTATAAACTAACCATCTTACAGTGCTATGCACCAACAAATGAAGCGGATGAAGAGATAAAGGGTGACTTCTATGAACAACTACAAACAATGTCAAAAGTTCACTTGCATGACATGCTGTTGATAATGGGCGATCTGAATGTCTAAGTAGGTGACGACAACACAGGATGTTGAAAGAGTGATGGGTGAAAATGGCTGTGGAACCAGAAATGGCAACGGAGAACGATTAATAGACTTTTGCTTAAACAACAACTGCACCATTGGTGGTACCATCTTCCTACACAAGAACATCCATAAGCTTACTTGCAAATCACCAAATGGAAAAACCTCAAAACCAAATAGATCGTCATTATTAATAAGACATGGAGAAGGTCACTGCACAATATAAGAGTATACAAGGAAGCAAATGTCAACAGTGACCATTATCTGTTGAAAGCAATCATCAGACTGAAGCTTTGAAAAACACCATCTCAAAACCAATGTAAAAGAAGACTTGATGTTGAAACAAAAATAAAGATACAATACGTGAAAAAAGCATTTAAATTAGAGCTGAAAAACAGATTCAGTGCATTAGACAACACTGACACTGAAGATTATGAGAACATCCAGGAAAAATTGAACACTATCAAGAAAAGATATGTTGAGGCAGCTGTTAATACTATTGGTTACAGAACCAAAAAGAACAAAGATTAGCTTACATCTGAAACATGGAAACAAATAGAAGAAAGGAAAAACATCAAGATAAGAATGATAAACATCAAATCAATAAGACTTCAAGAACAAGTGAAAACAGCATATACAGCAAAGGACAAAGAAGTGAAAAGAAGTGCAAGAAGAGACAGGAGAACATTTGTAGATAACCTTGCACATGAGGCAGAACAAGCCGCTTCACATGGTGAAATGAGCATTCTACAAAGTAACAAGCAACACCTCAACCAGCTCTATAAAGGAAACAAATGGTAACCCATTATCAACACAACATGAACAAGCCAAAGGATGGGTTCAATACTTCCAGGATGTCCTCAACTGTCTTTAACCAGATGAACCAGCTAGCTCTGATCCTGCAGAGGAAAACCTAAATATTACAGTTTTTGAGATAAACTGGACCGAAAGGGGCCAACAGAAGCTGAATTCCAATATTTTGAACTTTCAATATTAATGCAATTTGTTTTTGTCAAATTTTCATTTTTATGGGTTATTGATATTTCTAAGGGACCGACCATTTAACTTGCAGGGGGGTTATGTTTTTTTAATTCGTTCACAAGAGTTAAAATATTTATATTTTTTGTCGCGCAAAGCGCAATTTTTTTTTCAAGAATTTACCCATATTTGGAAGGTATGTGTACATGGTTTAGGGTTATGGTATTTAATGCCACTTTCAACAATATTTCAGTTATATGGTGATGGTAAGTTTTATTGATGAAGGAATCCAGAGTACCCAGAGAAAATCATTGACCTGTTGCAAGTCCCTGACAAACTTTATCACATAATGTTGTAATGTTTATAAGGAATTTTAATTTGTCTTCCAAATTTGATGCAGTTCTTTTCTTTGAATTGATTGGGACGAAGGCTTTCAATAGTATGTGGGCAGATTGTCTCTATCTCTTATGGTTTCGGTTATAGCAAATATAGTTTATGAATTTTTCATGTTGTCCAGAAAAATAATAATGACCAAACATAATTTTTAATATTTTTATTAAACAATTTAATCATAAACATGACACTTAAATTATACACCCACTTCGGGTGTTTCTGACATACTCTTACACCCACTTCAACCATGGGTGTTTCTGACATACTCTTACATACATCAACTTCCACCACAGCCATACTCATAGTCACAATCCACACATTGTACATTTATACAAAATACAATAGCACTAATAATAAAAAATACACATCTCTTCTATGTATGAGCAAACAAATAATAGACCTTTCTTTAATCTTACAAAAGTTATATACCTAATATTTGGAAGGCAATCCTCCATCCCTTTCAAAAAAGGAAAGAAAGAAAATAAGACGGAGTAACATTAATTTATCCTGCACTGGTTCTATTTGAGAAGTCAAATTGCACTGACTGGACAAATTTTAGCATAAACGGTCACTGACCAGGATATAGTTTTTCTGGTACCTGATCCATGTTGAGCGATGGTAAGAAACGGTAACAGTATAAGTGCAGACTTTACAGAGGACTCATCGAAAACGATTGAAATGACACTTGTTTCTGCTCTTTTAGACAATTGGCAGTTGTTTTGGGGCTTTTTGACAATGCAGGATAAATACAAAATATGTAAATTGTCTGAAAATATAAAATTTATTAGCACTCACTACAAAACAGGGTAGTAAAGCTCGCCAAATGTTTGCTTTTCTACCCGTTTCAAAAGCTTGTACAAACAAATTTTTATATTTTCCAGTAATGTATATATATTGTCTATATATCTTCATTAACCCTTTGACTGTGTTAGGGACATATATGTCCCTGGTTGGTAGACTGCGCTAGGGACATATATGTCCCTCAGGAAAGAAATTTATGTTTATTTTCTTTAATAATAAGTTACACAAACATGTTATAGATTGCACAATTTGAAGTCAGATACAGATATTGCACATGACATATAGAACCTCTTTAAAATTAAAAAGAAATGGTAAGTAACGTCACAACGCTGTTAAAATGACTGACGTCACTCTGCTGAAAGGGTCATAACGTCAGGAATAATACCACACACGACGCTACGATTTTAACCGACATGTCACAGTCAAAGGGTTAATAATACCAAAGTTGTTTGACAAGGCATGTGTTAATAAATAACAATTCTGTTATTTTCATTTTTGTTAAAAAGATACAAGTCTTTTTCAGCTTCTTCATGGAAGATTAAAAAATGCAAATCCAAATTACAGGTATACTTTTAACGATAGGCCAATACTATTGCATTATAACAAATAAAATCATTAAAATATTTCTTATTTAGATTTAAATTTTATGGTAATTTATTTTCTCTAAATACGGTATTTACTTTTCTTAAAAATATAGCTATATTAAATATAATAGGGTGAAACCTGTCTAAGCTGAACCCCGGTTTTAATAAATCGGAATCCTGTACATGTATATACTTTAAATTAAATCCTAATGTAGGAAATCTTTGTTAATTTTACCTGTTTAAACTGAACACCTGTCTATTCTAAGCAAAAAGGTAGGACCTGAGGTTTGGTTTAGACAGGTTTCACTGTATGAAGAAATAATAACTTTAACAATATCTTTAGAAACAAGCACATTTTGAGCACTCCAACCGCTACACATTCAGAACTCAAATGTTACACAATCAGCACTCAAATATCACAAATTCATCACTCAAATGCTACACATTCAGCACTTAAATGTCACACATTCAGCACTAAAATACTACATATTTAGCACTCAAATGGTACATATTCAGCACTCAAATGCTACACATTCAACACTCAAATGTCACACATTCAACACTCAAATGTCACACATTCAGCACTAAAATACTACATATTTAGCACTCAAATGGTACATATTCAGCACTTAAATGCTACATATTCAGCACTCAAATGCTACACATTCAGTACTCAGCACTCAAATGCTACACATTCAGTACTCAAATGATACACATTCAGCACTCAAATGTCACACATTCAACACTCATATGCTACAAATTCAGCACTCAAATGCTACAAATTCAGCACTCAAATGCTACACATTCAGTACTCAAATGATACACATTCAGCACCCAAATGTCACACATTCAGCACTATAACTTGGATACAAACTTCATGCATCAGTAGACAAAACACACATGAAAGCTTGGATGATGATATGAATATTTACAAATGACATTAAACATTTTGTTAACACTATTATACTATAGATACTTTTTGTATCCGCGGAGTCCGACTACTAGTCCGTGGAATCGATGCTATTTTTGGTGACTGATTTGAAGTCAATGAAGGCGTACCCGATGAATGAGATGAAGACTGACTAATTTTTTCTAATGATGGATTCTGTGCGTATCTAGGTACTTGATTTGGTGTCCGGTTTGGCAGTTTTGGTGTAGTATTTTGTGAAGAGATATGAGACGATTTATGTGAGCCATTTTCACCGTGATGATCTATGGCTAGTAGTCTATCAGCTGTATTATTTGAGGATGAGGCTGCGACATATCGTACCTCTACTTGGTCATTGTCAGGTGGTTTAGGATTGTTTCGGAATTTTTTTCTATGATAAAATCCACAAACAACTAGTATAACACAGAAAAATGATGAGATAGACGCTCCCACAGCTATATGTAGAACTTCAAACTTCCCAGGCTGAGGACCTGAAAAATAATATAGTATACCACTTTAGACACAAAAATACTAATGAATTTCATCTAACACTCGATCCAGTCGTATCAAACCAACCACTATTAAATTGGTACTGTGGAACCTTTCTAATACGACACACCAAGGGACCAGGGAAATGTGTTGGATTGTACAGGATGTCAGAATACTCAGATTTTATTTTAGTTAACAGAAATACTTTCGGACCATAAATATTTGTCGGATGTCATAATATGTCGAAAAACTCTTGTGTTGGATTGCACAAGTTCAACTGTAGTCACTAATTCTCTTCTAAGCAGAACTAAGGAGTATGAGCAGAGAATGGTTGGCTCGGAATAAGTGGAGTGGCATGTCTATCCATGGACTGTTGCTTCAGTGAGCTAGCTCTAGACAAATCCAAATAAGCATGTTGGTCTAGTACAAAGTCGACATCATCTTATTGAAATGTAACTTGTTCTCGCATAAAACCATTAACAATCACTCTTACAACTGACAAATATATTCGTGGGGGGGCTATGGTCTTTAACACCACTTTCCCCAACATTTCAGCTATATCGTGGAGGTCAGTTTTATTGTTGGAGGTAAACAGAGTATAGAGAAAACCACTGACCTGCCGCAAGTCACTGGCAAACTTTATCACATAATGTTGTATCGAGTACACCTCGCCATGAGCGGGATTCAAACTTTAGTGGTGATAGGCAATGATTGCACATGTAGTTGTAAATTCAACTACCAGACCATCACAACCATGGTGGCCCCAAAATATATTCTGCAGGATACTGTATTGAAAATGCAAGGTTATTGCAAAATCAAGGCAATTATTTTTCTACGATTGTTTCATTAAAAAGATTCATTCTCGTTCATATAATAATCAATTTAATTATGATCTATACTTATATAAAGTAGATGGTAGTCATGATATACCTGGCGGTCATTTTTTTCGGTGAAGGAAACCGGTGTACTCAGAGACCGACCTGCCGCAAGTCGCGGACAAACTTTATCACATAAAAAGATAATGTTGCATCGAGTACACTTTGCCTGAGTAGGATTCGAACTCACAATGTTAGTGGTGATAGGCACTAATTGCATAGGTAGTTAGATATCCAACTACCATACAATCACGACCACGGCGGTACTAGTGCATTTTTTTTCCATTTTTTTTTGCCATATGTATGTTTTTAACCCTGTATAAGCAGAAGTAGAGTCGTGTTTGAATTTTTGTATTCCACATCAGAATTCAAAGTTACACCAGCCGTATTCATATGATTTTTGCTGATATTTTATGCAGCTGTACAGCATGTGGCCAAAAGTATTGCCACATGTAAAAAAATCCCTATATAATCAACCAAAACCATATTTTTTCAAAAAGTCATTTCTGGATAGATCTTAACAAAATTTACACCAAAACATTCAGAATCGTCTATATTTTGACTGTTTATTTGCTCATTATGTTTATATAAGTGGTTTTAATTTGTACATAATTTAAACATAACAAATAAAAATTGACTTTGATTTTCCTACATATTTCAACTAAAAATAAATCCTAAAAATTAACAATCCTGTTTAAATTATGTACAAATAAAAACCACTCATATAAACATAATGAGCAAATAAACAATCAAAATATAGACAATTCTGAATGTTTTGATGTGAAATTTGTTAAAATCTATCCAGAAATGACTTCACAATAATTTTTTGAAAAAATATGGTTTTGGTTGATTATATAGGGATTTGTTTTACATGTGCAATACTTTTGGCCACATGCTGTTTACATACTGTAATGTTGCACACATGCACACTTTGTTGATGAAAAAATGTTGATAATTATAATTTCAACAACTGTTAGTGAATGGAACAGAAAATAATTGAATGTGAAAAGAAAACATCAATTGTTCATAATTATTAGTTATTACTTATGTTAAACTTAAAAAATCAGCTGATTCTTTTTAGCCATTTACTAGTAATGAAATTACTACTTTTAGTAATGACAGGAGGTGTCACAAATAATTTTGAAAGTGGACCAACCACCAAAAACCATATCAGTTCAGGTTAATCTGCTATTAATGAAATTTCTATTTTTAGTAACAGTGGCCATCTTATTTGGAGGGCATGGTTGTCGGACATAAATTTAAAAGGGAACCACCTCAGACAAGTTTTCTTTCATTTCGTTCAGTGGACTCTGAGGAGAACATTTTTCCATGTGATTTTATTTTCATCTAAATATGCCTAAATTGCATCATCAGTATCAATTGGCTGAAAGAAAAATTTGGCAACTTCATATCATGCCCTAAAAACAACACACCCTGAAACATATCTGCATGTAGCAAAAATACAAATAGAATTACCATTATCAATAAGAAACACTTTGATAGTCATTATCACTATAATACTAATGTAAGATAATTACTATACACACTTCTAGTAATCTGATTATAATCAGCTGTTATAATATACTACACTCCTCCCCAACATGATAGAAACTGATTAGAGGTCATGTCTAGATGAACTCATTATCAACCAATGAAAATGCTGCTGGCAAAATCTTAACAGCAGCTTTCACTCTTTTTTTTATTATTGCATCACAATCATAATGCATTCTGATTGGTTGATTTTTTTTAATTAGTATTCATATACAAAAGTTCATCTGGATATAACCTCTAAATGAGTTCTGTCATATATTAGGGGAAGCATAGAGAATTATACAGTTGATTTTCATCAAATTGCACTTCTAGTAAAAGTGTTTAAAAATCAAAAATGTCTAATCAACTGTTAAATTTATACACAAGATTATATATTTAACGATTGAACTCCTAATTAACGTTAGAACATTGTTATTAATATTGATATTAGTTAGTTATTATTAGTGGGTTATTAACATTATTAGTGGAGTTATTAACATAGAAGTAAAAACTTCAAAGATTTGTCAGCATACATACCACGTCGTCCTTCTGTCCCATCCTTGACAATTGTTGGACCTATTTTAGTTATTAATATAAGTTATTATTATTAAATGTATAAGGACATGCCTGAAGTTATTAGACAAATTAGATTTAGCACGTTTTCCATATTTTACGTTACAGTTTGTAGAAGTAATCTTTTTTTTCTCTCGATTGGATAAACGATTGGTTGGTGATAAACAACCACATTTATTCAATGCAGTAACGGGATATATCAGATTCAAGATGGATGACTCTATTTTATCAAAATTTTGTGGGGGATACTTGAATATCTAAGAAGAGTTTGAAAATATCAAAGGGGTATATCGAAGAAGAACAGACAACACAATGGCCAAATGTGTTGATTATGAACCATAAAATTTTCAAACATCAAAAGTTCAATGGAAAAAATGCTGTAACTGAATTGAGGATGTGTAACATTATCTATTGTCATGCATCTTGGATCATTCCATCTTACCTGTCATAACCGAGTACTAATCAGAAATATAAATATAAGGTAAGGGGAGTATAATATCCTCCCAATACCACCTGAAGGGAGAGAGAGAGAGAAAAAAATAAGTGACGCAACAGTCATGACATCTAAGAATTCTACAAATATATTTGTATTTCATCAAATTTAATTTCTAGCAATACTAAATTGGAAAGTAACATACAATGCCTTGGTACAATAACACATACTAGATAGTGGATGAAAGATTCAATGTTAGGATAGTGCATTTGGCAAGCAATGGATCAAGGGACAAGCTATGGTACCCAGCAGGTCTAGGACAGTGCCCAGTGGTGGGAAGCTGATTCTTTGGGTTGTTTTTTTTTGTTATCACCCATTTTATTTTTAGCTTTCAATATAACAGATTCTAATTTAAGTAAAACATATTTGCTACAATCTAATGCCCCCTTCAAATTTGCAGAAATTCCCAAATAAAATATGTAATTTCAGATATAATTTTTGACAAGTATTTTTTTTGTTTGCATTGACTGTTTGATATTGCAGAATAAAAATTAGTATCATACAATAGAATAAAAAGATGTACATGACTATATCATGATGAAGTTCAAATACACCTTGTTTTAATAGGTTATAGAAAATATTGTTCAAACAAGTAATTGAATTAAAAAAATTATAAGAACTATATTTTAATAATTGAATAAATAAAACAAATAAGAGTTATATCTTAATAAATGAATCAATAAAAAAAAAATAAGAACTATATTTCAATAATTGAATAATTGAATAGAAAATACTGTTCAAACAAATAATTTAATTAAAATAAAATAATAACTATTCAATAATTGAATAAATAACAAAAAATAATAGCTATGTTTTCATAAATGAATTAATAAAAAATAAGAACTACATTTTAATAATAAATAAAAAATAAAAAATTGAATAATAAAAAAAAAAAAAATAAGAACTATATTTTAATAATTTAATAAATAAAAGAAAACAGAAATATTTTGGGGAGATTTATATTATATCCAAGATGCATTCCTTGTCTACTATGAAATCCTATTCTAAAAAATGAACAAAAAAGAACAGAATGGAATTAAAACAAAAACAACGAAAAAAATAATTTATATTTACATGCAACACAATTTTCTTTAAAATAAATATACCATATGTCTATATTGTCGGGAAATATAAAATGTATTTGTACAAGCTTTGGAAACAGATAGAACAGCGAGTCTGTAGTGTCGCCTATTTTGCAGTGAGTGCAAATACATTTGATTTTTGCTGACAATGTATGTATATTGTGATACCCTGCAATATCAAAATGTCCAAAACAACTGCCAAAATGTGAATGAAAACATCATATACCAGTATTGTTTAGCCGTTTTAAAGGCTGTGGCCTTTCCTGTCTGCGTTATCAGATACCAGGAGATTGCTATTTATTATTCCGCAAATGTAATGATTGCAGGATAAAATATCTCAGTTAGAAAAGCACAATTAGACCTGTCTAAACATACACATTTTGGGGTAAAAATATAGACAGGCTAAATCTGTATTTATTTCAAATTTCAGGAATAAAATTGGACATATATTTGATACAGGGTTTTTGTTTATCTAATAGCTGGCTTCAGACATGTTTTACTGTAACTGACCATAAAAACAATATAAACTAATACTATACAGGTTTGGTATATATTTTTAACCTTATTTTAATCTATATAAATTTCGCAGAATTCTTTAATGTTTTTCTTGATAAAAGGAGTTTTATTTTCAATATTTAAAAAGTATCTAATATTATCGAATTGAATTATGTTTTTTCTTTCATCTTTCTTAATTAAAATATTATTGATTTTTTGGGAATATCATATGCCAACATTTTCAGAATATTCTGAAAGCTTGACACGCCTTCTTATTCACATGCAAGAATGTTTAGTTAGCTACATCTTTAGAAGAAATTAATTTTGAACCAAACAAAGTTTCTCTTTGAAGGATTTGTTAGCATAAAGTGTGGATTAAATGGTGTCCTTATAAACAAATAATACACTAATTAATTATTGTATTCATACTTGTTTTGTTAATAATTTTTGATAATTTTCTTTTAATTGCTGTTTCTTTGTTAAAAATAAACTCTGGTTTGTCAATATTCCATGAGATTAAAATCCATATAGACAACAAATTGTACAAAGCAGAGCCATTTTATTGTATACATATTAACAACACCAATAAAGGGGAGATAACCGTCATATTAACAGCTATAAAGGGGAGATAATTTTCATATCAATAGCTATAAAGGGAGATAATTGACATAGCAATAGCTATAAAGGGGAGATAATTGGCATATCAATAGCTAGTAATAAATACTTACATCCCATAGTTTCATCAGAATCATCTGTCCGACCACAGTTTGGTAAACCATTACATTTTAATGATGCATCTATACAAAATTCACTTTTTGTACATCTAAAACCACGACAAGTGTCTGCCAAAAAAAAAAGACAATAATGTTAAATGAATACACAATTCTTGGATCAGGAAGATAAGAATGGATATGTAACCATAATTTAAGAAATGTTTATGAAAGAAAAACATTTGCCATTTTCCAATATTTTATGAATTTACACTTTTTCTAAGCATTAAGTTAAAAATTATTTAATAACTAACTCTTCATTATTGTACAGTTGTACAGTACATTTTGCTACAGTGATGTTGTCAAATTTATAGTCATCATGTTTGAAAATATCATAGCAAAAAAAAAAATCTTTTGCAATCAGCACCTATCATTAAAATTTGTGGGTTTGATTTCTGTGGGTGTGCTTGCCTAATATACACTATCAGTCCTAAAAGGTCGGATATGGTACTTGGGAGAACAGTTGCATCTGTTAAACTGTGAGGAGGAGTCAGTCTAACCCTATATCACATCCTCTGTGCCAACAGTTGAACCCAGATTCTTTCCAACACAACCTTTCTACTGTGAATATTGATCAAATTTTTGTCTATCCTTACAGGTAACCCTCACATATTATATCATACCTGTAAAATGTACTTCAGTCCAAGTAATTTTAAATCCCTTAGCACCTAAAGCTGTTCCTGATGTAATAAATCTGAAAATTAAAAATACACTGACATGTATAAAATGTCAATGAGAAGATATATTTGGGAGACTATACAATGTATACTGTCAGATTTTCATTCTATTTTACTCATTATGAGACTGATAGACATGACTTTTGTGTCTGGCAGATCAATTTAACCATAGCAAATCAATAAAACAAGAGGACATTGTCTATGTTTAGTTTAGTTTAAGCATATTTATTTGTCGTAAATAAGACAAAAGGATCAAGCACAAATTATTCAATTTAGGTTGCCGCCCACATAGACATTATCTAAAGAGCCAACAAAAAAAATGTTATGTACCAAAAATTTCTATTTCTTGATCAATTATATAGACAATATGTACACATGTCGGAAAATATGAAATTTATTTGTGCAATCTTTAGAAACAATCTGAAAATTCAGTCTCTGGCGAGTTTTACTTTCCTGTTTCGAGGCGAGTACAAATAAATTTTATATTTCCCCGAGTGTACATATATTTTGTTTATACTGCAATGTCATGTATGAAATGCTTTTTTCAATTTACATACAAAAAAGCAAAAACACTACATTTTGGATGAATTTCTTGTTGGGTGTCAACAGTGCAGTCCATGTTCGACCAGTGTCTATTGTGCTTTGCTCTACATAAGATGCTGGGTACCTGGAGTCTTTGCTCTACATAAGATGCTGGGTACCTGGAGTCTTTGCTCTACATAAGATGCTAGGTACCTGGAGTCTTTGCTCTACATAAGATGCTGGGTACCTGGAGTCTTTGCTCTACATAAGATGCTGGGTACCTGGATTCTTTGCTCTACATAAGATGCTGGGTACCTGGAGTCTTTGCTCTACATAAGATGCTGGGTACCTGGAGTCTTTGCTCTACATAAGATGCTGGGTACCTTGAGTCTTTGCTCTACATAAGATGCTGGGTACCTGGAGTCTTTGCTCTACATAAGATGCTGGGTACCTGGAGTCTTTGCTCTACATAAGATGCTGGGTACCTGGAGTCTTTGCTCTACATAAGATGCTGGGTACCTGGATTCTTTGCTCTACATAAGATGCTGGGTACCTGGAGTCTTTGCTCTACATAAGATGCTGGGTACCTGGGGTCTTTGCTCTACATAAGATGCTGGGTACCTGGAGTCTTTGCTCTTACTCATCAATGCTGCATGCTTAGCAGAAAAGTGGCAAATACCAATTTTATAGTCTTTTGGATTGACATGACCAGGGCTCCAACCCATGATCTACCACACTTAGGGCAAGCACACTAACCATTACATCACAGAGGTTGTTCTGATATCATTTGTACTCAAGTCCTATGAAAGATGTGTAAAACAGTACCCTGTAGTATACTAGACATGAGAAGGGTGACTAGTATTCTAAGCCATTTGTCATCATTACCTGTTTCTTAACACCTATCACTTACTACTTGTCAAAAATTTGTGTGAAATTGGATAGAAATGTATTGTTTATATGAATCTATCTTCCATGAGACTTTTGAACTTTAGTGTATAGAAATAGGAGTCTAGTGTCTCCACTACTGGATAGCGTAATTCTGGAGGGTCACCTATTGCTTGTGTGGGACAAATCAAATATACAACTTGCCTTATGGACAGTACATTAATGATCATCTTGTGCTTGAAGAACACCACTCTCCTTGTATGTTAAAAACAAGTTGAAGCTGCTTTTAGTAGGCAACATTTTGCTAGAAGTGATCATTGGTGGCCCACTGACAAACGAAAATGTTCTAACCCTATCCGCAATCATCTCTTTAACGCATTGCAATCAAAACACATACTGCCACATTTGTAAGCCTGTCCTAAGCCAGTGGTGGTTTGAGGTGAGAGGTGGTTGATATTGGTGGAATTGTTGACCATCACTCTTTAAGCTTTCTTTTCATATTTATATATTGTATGGTAATTTTTGTTTATAGAACTTACTCTAATTTAAAATAATCTCCAGTAGATAAAAAGAACTGGCCATCTTGTTTACCACACAATTCTTCTCCTGGCTGATTTTGGTCTCTGTACAATCTCATTACAGCATTAACACATCCTACATTATTACCATCTATATAAAATTACATTAGTACACAATTATTTGCAGGTAATATATACATCTTCCTAAGGTCCTCAAAGTCATGGTAGCTGTATTTCCTGCATTGTTTATGGTTTAGTTTATGGTGTTTAACATCAGTTTCAACAATATTTCAGTTATATTGTGGCAGTCAGTTTTATTGGTGGAGGAAACTGGAGGACCTGGAGAAAACCACCGACCTGCCGCAAGTCACTGACAAACTTTATCACATAATGTTGTACACCTCACCCTGATTGAGATTCGAACTCACAACATCAATGGTGATAGGCACTGATTGCATAGGTAGTTGTAAATCCAACTACCATACGATCACGGCCATGGCAACCCCACATTGTTTATGAATTAATATAGAAAAGGAAGATAACTCTTCACATACAACCTTAGATCATCCTAAAATAAATTACATTTTCCTTTTTGTGTGAAAAATTCCAAATAAAAGTAATTTCTACAAATAATCAATAAAACCTCATGATATTAGTCAAGATAAAAAAATTTTGGTTTCTTAAAGTTAAGATTTACAGTTGCAAGATGCTCATCCATATAAAATAATTATGAAATCTTCAAAGAGGGAAAAATAGCTACATATGTTAAAGAAATCTTCAAACTTTTCTGTATACCATTGATATCAAAGATCTAAAAGAAATATCCTGGCATTGTTTGAGATTAAAACAAGTACATGTATATCATCTCTTCACTTATTTCGTGTGCAACAGGTTAGTGGATTTCTCTGATTACTTTGGTTTCCTTCACAAATAGAACTGACCACCACAAAATAACCGAGATATTGCTAAAAGTGGCTTTATATACCCATAATCCAACTGTCCAAGCATTTTTTTGACATCCCATTTTGTTTTGATATTACTTGAAAGCATAATACGAGTGAGAGAGTGATTGATGTTTAATTCCAAATGAGCAATTTTTCAACTATTTCATGGCAAAAACAAGTTACATTCGTTGATATGATAATGATGTCCACTTTGCACTAGAAAAACATGCTTAGTTGTATGAAACAATATTCTGTGGGTAGACATGTTGTTTCACTCCTACACATTACACAATCTTTGCTCTTTCTCCTTAATGCTACATACTTAGTTGAGAAGCAACAAATACCAATTTAATAGTCTCTGGTTTGACCCACAAGAGGCTGGAACCCACGATCTACCTCACTCGAGGCGAGAACTCTAAACCATTACACTGCCGCTGCTGTTCACTTCTTTGAACCATTGTGCTATCACATATCTCCCACTTACTCCACTGACCTTTGAACCATTGTGCTATCACATATCTCCCACTTACTCCACTGACCTTTGAACCATTGTGCTATCACATATCTCCCACTTACTCCACTGACCTTTGAACCATTGTGCTATCACATATCTCCCACTTACTCCCCTGACTGATGCGGTCTTGCTTAATATGAAATTAATTTTTTTTTTTTTTTTTAAATTTTACCTTTGCCTTCATCTTTGCTTTCTAGATGGAAACAATCAAAGCCTACAAGTATTTTATTATTTCTATTACTGGCTTTTATTATCCACTGACAGTATGTGTAACTTTTATATTTTTCAGGGTAGTCAGGGCTCTTTATTAAACCTCCTCCACCAAAACTTGTAATGTTCTCTCCACATCCTGAAAAAAATAATTTGTGATGAGATCAAGAAATGATTGGTGTTGATTTTAAACCATAGAAAAATCTTGATGTACAGTCCTTTAGAAACCACCTCTATTATGCAATAACTTGTGTGACCTTACTTTTAATTTCTTTCACTGTTTTGTGCATTTCATATTAATTAAACCTGTATTTAGTGACCCACCTGTCTTATGTGACCCCTATTTCAATGTTCTCCTGGAGGGTCACACAAGACAGATTTGACTGTAGTTGTTTTAAGACTAATGGCAATAAATAATTGTGGAATATTTAACCTTGCAATATTTTATTGTTTGTCCAACTTCAGGACCCAGATATCCATCATTGTCTTTTTTGCATTTTGAAGTTACATGTAGATGTTTGTGGAGGTAATATGCTATTATCAATATTATTAGTTACACAGTGTACAATTGTCCTAATACGGAAAATATCGGGTCAATAAAATTCATATCGGGTGAGGCCGCCGAGCCCGATATGAATTTTATTGACCCGATATTTTCCGTATTAGGACAATTGTACACTGTGTAACGAATTTATCCTGATTTTGCAACCAAACCTCATATCTAATGTTTTCCATATTAGGACAATGAATTTATCATGATTTTGAATCCATACAACCATGTATCTCATCTTTCAGTTTTCCATGGGATATGGAATTTGTCATGGTTTTGTCTCCATATTTCACCTCTGACTCGAATTGACTGAAAATTCGAATTGACTTAATAAAATCAATATTAAGTCAACGGTGTAAGGGAGATAATACGAATTGACTTAATAAAATATTGCACTGAAATTTATTAGGACAATATCAACCAATCATATTGTGAGATTTAACCTAAAATCAGGATAAGATTTATTATCTATGTGTTTCTTATCTGAGAATTATCATCTGTGGGTTACCAGCGATGCATTCAGATATATACATGCTCAGAAATAGTATGAGGTTGCATCAAGGGAATCAAATATTATAGGAACACAAGCCAAATGCTAGCAAATACCCACTTTTTTTTTACAACAAAAAGTCAGTGCATAGTACATTTGAACACACTAGACTTACTTGATTTCAACATTCCATTAAGAAATTCAAATCTTGCATGAAATCCAGTATATCTACTTCCCCGCTTGGAGATAAAAGCAACTCTAATTTCTTTGCCCACGTCCCCTACGATTGGACCAGGAAAAACATTTCCACAATAACTCTTCATACGAGTATAATTTCCTCTGTAATCTTTTTGGTCTATTGTAACACTATCTACACTGGAACACCTGTAAAAATAGTTTATTATAATCGTTTTCACAGGAACACATGAAAAAGAATGGTTTTATTATAATGAAAGGTAAAGCAGACCATTATGAAAAGAAAGTTTAAAATAAAGATATGTTTGTCAGACCATATATTCACAAGAACACATGAAAAAGAATGATTTTACTATAAAGAAATGTTTGGCAAACCATGTACTCACAGGAACACATGAAAAGAATGATAGATATGCTTGGCAGACCATGTACTCACAGGAACACATGAAAAGAATGATAGATATGTTTGGCAGATCAGGTATTCACAGGAACACATGAAAAGAATGATAGATATGTTTGGCAGATCATGTATTCACAGGAACACATGAAAAGAATGATAGATATGTTTGGCAAACCATGTACTCACAGGAACACATGAAAAGAATGATAGATATGTTTGGCAAACCATGTACTCACAGGAACACATGAAAAGAATGATAGATATGTTTGGCAGATCATGTACTCACAGGAACACATGAAAAGAATGATAGATATGTTTGGCAAACCATGTACTCACAGGAACACATGAAAAGAATGATAGATATGTTTGGCAGATCATGTACTCACAGGAACACATGTAAAGAATGATAGATATGTTTGGCAAACCATGTACTCATGAAAAGAATGATAGATATGTTTGGCAGATCATGTACTCACAGGAACACATGTAAAGAATGATATATATGTTTGGCAAACCATGTACCCACAGGAACACATGAAAAGAATGATAGATATGTTTGGCAGATCATGTACTCACAGGAACACATGTAAAGAATGATAGATATGTTTGGCAAACCATGTACTCACAGGAACACATGAAAAGAATGATAGATATGTTTGGCAAACCATGTACTCATGAAAAGAATGATAGATATGTTTGGCAGATCAGGTATTCATAGAAACACATGAAAAAGAATAATTTATTGTAAAGATATGTTTGGCAGAGCAGGTATTCAGAGAAACACATAAAAAAGATGGATTTTACTATAAAGAAATTCTTGGCTGATCATGTATTCTCATGAACACATGAAAAAGAATGATTTTATTATAAAGATATGATTGTCTCACCATGAATTCTATTCACAGGAACACATGAACAATAATGATAGAAATGTTTGACAGACCATGTATTCACAGGAAAACATGAAAAAGAATGATTGATGTGCTTGGCAGATTATGTATTCATATGAACATATGAAAACGAATGATTTAAGGTGGTACCATACACTTCAGGTAAAATTTGATCTGCTCATTTAATTTTCTTATTTTTTTGGCAGTGTGTTTGAATATATCCACTGTAATAAATATCAAAATTTTAACAAATTCCAACCAACAGACTCAGAGCTATAAATTCACTAGCCACATAGCAGTTTTTCTCTCTGTGGTTTTGATTACCGAGATGCTTGACATCTGCATACAAACATCATATGATCAAAACGTTCAACTGATTTTAAAGAGTTATCTCCCTGTAGTGTATGGTACCCCCTTAATATGATTGGCAGACCATCTATTCACAGGAACAAATGAACAAGAATGTTTGGCAGACCATGTATTAATGGGAACACATGAACAAGAATGATAGAAATGTTTGGCAGATCATGTATTCACAGGAATCGTAATAAAAACAGTTTAATTTTTAGGACAGGTTGTACTGACCACTAAGGTCATCTAAACTAAAACAAGTAACAATCACCATAGAGTCTGAGATAGCTCATCTAGTTAGTTTTATAATCACCATAGAGTCTGAGATAGCTCATCTAGTTAGTTTTATAATCACCATATAGTCTGAGATAGCTCATCTAGTTAGTTTTATAATCACCATAGAGTCTGAGATAGCTCATCTAGTTAGTTTTATAATCACCATAGAGTCTGAGATAGCTCATCTAGTTAGTTTTATAATCACCATAGTCATAGAGTCTGAGATAGCTCATCTAGTTAGTTTTATAATCACCATAGTCATAGAGTCTGAGATAGCTCATCTAGTTAGTTTTATAATCACCATAGTCATAGAGTCTGAGATAGCTCATCTAGTTAGTTTTATAATCACCATAGTCATAGAGTCTGAGATAGCTCATCTAGTTAGTTTTATAATCACCATAGTCATAGAGTCTGAGATAGCTCATCTAGTTAGTTTTATAATCACCATAGTCATAGAGTCTGAGATAGCTCATCTAGTTAGTTTTATAATCACCATAGTCATAGAGTCTGAGATAGCTCATCTAGTTAGTTTTATAATCACCATAGTCATAGAGTCTGAGATAGCTCATCTAGTTAGTTTTATAATCACCATAGTCATAGAGTCTGAGATAGCTCATCTAGTTAGTTTTATAATCACCATAGTCATAGAGTCTGAGATAGCTCATCTAGTTAGTTTTATAATCACCATAGTCATAGAGTCTGAGATAGCTCATCTAGTTAGTTTTATAATCACCATAGTCATAGAGTCTGAGATAGCTCATCTAGTTAGTTTTATAATCACCATAGTCATAGAGTCTGAGATAGCTCATCTACTTAGTTTTATAATCACCATAGTCATAGAGTCTGAGATAGCTCATCTAGTTAGTTTTATAATCACCATAGTCATAGAGTCTGAGATAGCTCATCTAGTTAGTTTTATAATCACCATAGTCATAGAGTCTGAGATAGCTCATCTAGTTAGTTTTATAATCACCATAGTCATAGAGTCTGAGATAGCTCATCTAGTTAGTTTTATAATCACCATAGTCATAGAGTCTGAGATAGCTCATCTAGTTAGTTTTATAATCACCATAGTCATAGAGTCTGAGATAGCTCATCTAGTTAGTTTTATAATCACCATAGAGTCTGAGATAGCTCATCTAGTTAGTTTTATAATCATCATAGAGTCTGAGATAGCTCATCTAGTTAGTTTTATAATCATCATAGAGTCTGAGATAGCTCATCTAGTTAGTTTTATAATCATCATAGAGTCTGAGATAGCTCATCTAGTTAGTTTTATAATCACCATAGTCATAGAGTCTGAGATAGCTCATCTAGTTAGTTTTATAATCACCATAGTCATAGAGTCTGAGATAGCTCATCTAGTTAGTTTTATAATCATCATAGAGTCTGAGATAGCTCATCTAGTTAGTTTTATAATCATCATAGAGTCTGAGATAGCTCATCTAGTTAGTTTTATAATCACCATAGTCATAGAGTCTGAGATAGCTCATCTAGTTAGTTTTATAATCACCATAGTCATAGAGTCTGAGATAGCTCATCTAGTTAGTTTTATAATCACCATAGAATCTGCGATAGCTCATCTAGTTAGTTTTATAATCATCATAGTCATAGAGTCTGAGATAGCTCATCTAGTTAGTTTTATAATCACCATAGTCATAGAGTCTGAGATAGCTCATCTAGTTAGTTTTATAATCACCATAGTCATAGAGTCTGAGATAGCTCATCTAGTTAGTTTTATAATCACCATAGTCATAGAGTCTGAGATAGCTCATCTAGTTAGTTTTATAATCACCATAGTCATAGAGTCTGAGATAGCTCATCTAGTTAGTTTTATAATCACCATAGAATCTGCGATAGCTCATCTAGTTAGTTTTATAATCATCATAGTCATAGAGTCTGAGATAGCTCATCTAGTTAGTTTTATAATCACCATAGTCATAGAGTCTGAGATAGCTCATCTAGTTAGTTTTATAATCATCATAGTCATAGAGTCTGAGATAGCTCATCTAGTTAGTTTTATAATCACCATAGTCATAGAGTCTGAGATAGCTCATCTAGTTAGTTTTATAATCACCATAGTCATAGAGTCTGAGATAGCTCATCTAGTTAGTTTTATAATCATCATAGTCATAGAGTCTGAGATAGCTCATCTAGTTAGTTTTATAATCACCATAGTCATAGAGTCTGAGATAGCTCATCTAGTTAGTTTTATAATCACCATAGTCATAGAGTCTGAGATAGCTCATCTAGTTAGTTTTATAATCACCATAGAATCTGCGATAGCTCATCTAGTTAGTTTTATAATCATCATAGTCATAGAGTCTGAGATAGCTCATCTAGTTAGTTTTATAATCACCATAGTCATAGAGTCTGAGATAGCTCATCTAGTTAGTTTTATAATCACCATAGTCATAGAGTCTGAGATAGCTCATCTAGTTAGTTTTATAATCACCATAGTCATAGAGTCTGAGATAGCTCATCTAGTTAGTTTTATAATCACCATAGTCATAGAGTCTGAGATAGCTCATCTAGTTAGTTTTATAATCATCATAGTCATAGAGTCTGAGATAGCTCATCTAGTTAGTTTTATAATCACCATAGTCATAGAGTCTGAGATAGCTCATCTAGTTAGTTTTATAATCACCATAGTCATAGAGTCTGAGATAGCTCATCTAGTTAGTTTTATAATCACCATAGTCATAGAGTCTGAGATAGCTCATCTAGTTAGTTTTATAATCACCATAGTCATAGAGTCTGAGATAGCTCATCTAGTTAGTTTTATAATCATCATAGTCATAGAGTCTGAGATAGCTCATCTAGTTAGTTTTATAATCACCATAGTCATAGAGTCTGAGATAGCTCATCTAGTTAGTTTTATAATCACCATAGTCATAGAGTCTGAGATAGCTCATCTAGTTAGTTTTATAATCACCATAGTCATAGAGTCTGAGATAGCTCATCTAGTTAGTTTTATAATCATCATAGTCATAGAGTCTGAGATAGCTCATCTAGTTAGTTTTATAATCACCATAGTCATAGAGTCTGAGATAGCTCATCTAGTTAGTTTTATAATCGCCATAGTCATAGAGTCTGAGATAGCTCATCTAGTTAGTTTTATAATCACCATAGTCATAGAGTCTGAGATAGCTCATCTAGTTAGTTTTATAATCATCATAGTCATAGAGTCTGAGATAGCTCATCTAGTTAGTTTTATAATCACCATAGAGTCTGCGATAGCTCATCTAGTTAGTTTTATAATCACCATAGTCATAGAGTCTGAGATAGCTCATCTAGTTAGTTTTATAATCATCATAGTCATAGAGTCTGAGATAGCTCATCTAGTTAGTTTTATAATCACCATAGAGTCTGCGATAGCTCATCTAGTTAGTTTTATAATCACCATAGTCATAGAGTCTGAGATAGCTCATCTAGTTAGTTTTATAATCATCATAGTCATAGAGTCTGAGATAGCTCATCTAGTTAGTTTTATAATCACCATAGTCATAGAGTCTGAGATAGCTCATCTAGTTAGTTTTATAATCATCATAGTCATAGAGTCTGAGATAGCTCATCTAGTTAGTTTTATAATCACCATAGTCATAGAGTCTGAGATAGCTCATCTAGTTAGTTTTATAATCACCATAGTCATAGAGTCTGAGATAGCTCATCTAGTTAAGTTTTATAATCATCATAGTCATAGAGTCTGAGATAGCTCATCTAGTTAGTTTTATAATCACCATAGTCATAGAGTCTGAGATAGCTCATCTAGTTAGTTTTATAATCACCATAGTCATAGAGTCTGAGATAGCTCATCTAGTTAGTTTTATAATCACCATAGAGTCTGAGATAGCTCATCTAGTTAGTTTTATAATCACCATAGTCATAGAGTCTGAGATAGCTCATCTAGTTAGTTTTATAATCATCATAGTCATAGAGTCTGAGATAGCTCATCTAGTTAGTTTTATAATCACCATAGTCATAGAGTCTGAGATAGCTCATCTAGTTAGTTTTATAATCATCATAGTCATAGAGTCTGAGATAGCTCATCTAGTTAGTTTTATAATCATCATAGTCATAGAGTCTGAGATAGCTCATCTAGTTAGTTTTATAATCATCATAGTCATAGAGTCTGAGATAGCTCATCTAGTTAGTTTTATAATCACCATAGTCATAGAGTCTGAGATAGCTCATCTAGTTAGTTTTATAATCACCATAGTCATAGAGTCTGAGATAGCTCATCTAGTTAGTTTTATAATCATCATAGTCATAGAGTCTGCGATAGCTCATCTAGTTAGTTTTATAATCACCATAGTCATAGAGTCTGAGATAGCTCATCTAGTTAGTTTTATAATCACCATAGTCATAGAGTCTGAGATAGCTCATCTAGTTAGTTTTATAATCACCATAGTCATAGAGTCTGAGATAGCTCATCTAGTTAGTTTTATAATCATCATAGTCATAGAGTCTGAGATAGCTCATCTAGTTAGTTTTATAATCACCATAGTCATAGAGTCTGAGATAGCTCATCTAGTTAGTTTTATAATCACCATAGTCATAGAGTCTGAGATAGCTCATCTAGTTAGTTTTATAATCATCATAGTCATAGAGTCTGAGATAGCTCATCTAGTTAGTTTTATAATCACCATAGTCATAGAGTCTGAGATAGCTCATCTAGTTAGTTTTATAATCACCATAGAGTCTGCGATAGCTCATCTAGTTAGTTTTATAATCACCATAGTCATAGAGTCTGAGATAGCTCATCTAGTTAGTTTTATAATCATCATAGTCATAGAGTCTGAGATAGCTCATCTAGTTAGTTTTATAATCACCATAGTCATAGAGTCTGAGATAGCTCATCTAGTTAGTTTTATAATCACCATAGTCATAGAGTCTGAGATAGCTCATCTAGTTAGTTTTATAATCACCATAGTCATAGAGTCTGAGATAGCTCATCTAGTTAGTTTTATAATCACCATAGAATCTGCGATAGCTCATCTAGTTAGTTTTATAATCACCATAGAGTCTGAGATAGCTCATCTAGTTAGTTTTATAATCATCATAGTCATAGAGTCTGAGATAGCTCATCTAGTTAGTTTTATAATCACCATAGTCATAGAGTCTGAGATAGCTCATCTAGTTAGTTTTATAATCACCATAGTCATAGAGTCTGAGATAGCTCATCTAGTTAGTTTTATAATCACCATAGAGTCTGCGATAGCTCATCTAGTTAGTTTTATAATCACCATAGTCATAGAGTCTGAGATAGCTCATCTAGTTAGTTTTATAATCACCATAGTCATAGAGTCTGAGATAGCTCATCTAGTTAGTTTTATAATCACCATAGAGTCTGAGATAGCTCATCTAGTTAGTTTTATAATCACCATAAAGTCTGAGATAGCTCATCTAGTTAGTTTTATAATCACCATAAAGTCTGAGATAGCTCATCTAGTTAGTTTTATAATCACCATAGAGTCTGAGATAGCTCATCTAGTTAGTTTTATAATCACCATAGAGTCTGAGATAGCTCATCTAGTTAGTTTTATAATCACCATAAAGTCTGAGATAGCTCATCTAGTTAGTTTTATAATCACCATAGAGTCTGAGATAGCTCATCTAGTTAGTTTTATAATCACCATAGAGTCTGAGATAGCTCATCTAGTTAGTTTTATAATCACCATAGAGTCTGTGATAGCTCATCTAGTTAGTTTTATAATCACCATAGTCATAGAGTCTGAGATAGCTCATCTAGTTAGTTTTATAATCGCCATAGAGTCTGTGATAGCTCATCTAGTTAGATTTATAATCACCATAGAGTCTGAGATAGCTCATCTAGTTAGTTTTATAATCACCATAGAGTCTGAGATAGCTCATCTAGTTAGGTTTATAATCATCATAGAGTCTGAGATAGCTCATCTAGTTAGTTTTATAATCACCATAGAGTATGAGATAGCTCATCTAGTTAGTTTTATAATCACCATAGAGTCTGAAATAGCTCATCTAGTTAGTTTTATAATCACCATAGAGTCTGAGATAGCTCATCTAGTTAGTTTTATAATCACCATAGAGTCTGAGATAGCTCATCTAGTTAGTTTTATAATCACCATAAAGTCTGAGATAGCTCATCTAGTTAGTTTTATAATCACCATAGAGTCTGAGATAGCTCATCTAGTTAGTTTTATAATCACCATAGAGTCTGAGATAGCTCATCTAGTTAGTTTTATAATCACCATAGAGTCTGTGATAGCTCATCTAGTTAGTTTTATAATCACCATAGTCATAGAGTCTGAGATAGCTCATCTAGTTAGTTTTATAATCACCATAGAGTCTGTGATAGCTCATCTAGTTAGATTTATAATCACCATAGAGTCTGAGATAGCTCATCTAGTTAGTTTTATAATCACCATAGAGTCTGAGATAGCTCATCTAGTTAGGTTTATAATCATCATAGAGTCTGAGATAGCTCATCTAGTTAGTTTTATAATCACCATAGAGTCTGAGATAGCTCATCTAGTTAGTTTTATAATCACCATAGAGTCTGAAATAGCTCATCTAGTTAGTTTTATAATCACCATAGAGTCTGAGATAGCTCATCTAGTTAGTTTTATAATCACCATAGAGTCTGAGATAGCTCATCTAGTTAGTTTTATAATCACCATAGAGTCTGAGATAGCTCATCTAGTTAGTTTTATAATCACCATAGAGTCTGAGATAGCTCATCTAGTTAGTTTTATAATCACCATAAAGTCTGAGATAGCTCATCTAGTTAGTTTTATAATCACCATAGAGTCTGAGATAGCTCATCTAGTTAGTTTTATAATCACCATAGAGTCTGAGATAGCTCATCTAGTTAGTTTTATAATCACCATAGAGTCTGAGATAGCTCATCTAGTTAGTTTTATAATCACCATAGAGTCTGAGATAGCTCATCTAGTTAGTTTTATAATCACCATAGAGTCTGAGATAGCTCATCTAGTTAGTTTTATAATCACCATAGAATCTGCGATAGCTCATCTAGTTAGTTTTATAATCACCATAGAGTCTGAGATAGCTCATCTAGTTAGTTTTATAATCATCATAGTCATAGAGTCTGAGATAGCTCATCTAGTTAGTTTTATAATCACCATAGTCATAGAGTCTGAGATAGCTCATCTAGTTAGTTTTATAATCACCATAGTCATAGAGTCTGAGATAGCTCATCTAGTTAGTTTTATAATCACCATAGAGTCTGCGATAGCTCATCTAGTTAGTTTTATAATCACCATAGTCATAGAGTCTGAGATAGCTCATCTAGTTAGTTTTATAATCACCATAGTCATAGAGTCTGAGATAGCTCATCTAGTTAGTTTTATAATCACCATAGAGTCTGAGATAGCTCATCTAGTTAGTTTTATAATCACCATAAAGTCTGAGATAGCTCATCTAGTTAGTTTTATAATCACCATAAAGTCTGAGATAGCTCATCTAGTTAGTTTTATAATCACCATAGAGTCTGAGATAGCTCATCTAGTTAGTTTTATAATCACCATAGAGTCTGAGATAGCTCATCTAGTTAGTTTTATAATCACCATAAAGTCTGAGATAGCTCATCTAGTTAGTTTTATAATCACCATAGAGTCTGAGATAGCTCATCTAGTTAGTTTTATAATCACCATAGAGTCTGAGATAGCTCATCTAGTTAGTTTTATAATCACCATAGAGTCTGTGATAGCTCATCTAGTTAGTTTTATAATCACCATAGTCATAGAGTCTGAGATAGCTCATCTAGTTAGTTTTATAATCGCCATAGAGTCTGTGATAGCTCATCTAGTTAGATTTATAATCACCATAGAGTCTGAGATAGCTCATCTAGTTAGTTTTATAATCACCATAGAGTCTGAGATAGCTCATCTAGTTAGGTTTATAATCATCATAGAGTCTGAGATAGCTCATCTAGTTAGTTTTATAATCACCATAGAGTATGAGATAGCTCATCTAGTTAGTTTTATAATCACCATAGAGTCTGAAATAGCTCATCTAGTTAGTTTTATAATCACCATAGAGTCTGAGATAGCTCATCTAGTTAGTTTTATAATCACCATAGAGTCTGAGATAGCTCATCTAGTTAGTTTTATAATCACCATAAAGTCTGAGATAGCTCATCTAGTTAGTTTTATAATCACCATAGAGTCTGAGATAGCTCATCTAGTTAGTTTTATAATCACCATAGAGTCTGAGATAGCTCATCTAGTTAGTTTTATAATCACCATAGAGTCTGTGATAGCTCATCTAGTTAGTTTTATAATCACCATAGTCATAGAGTCTGAGATAGCTCATCTAGTTAGTTTTATAATCACCATAGAGTCTGTGATAGCTCATCTAGTTAGATTTATAATCACCATAGAGTCTGAGATAGCTCATCTAGTTAGTTTTATAATCACCATAGAGTCTGAGATAGCTCATCTAGTTAGGTTTATAATCATCATAGAGTCTGAGATAGCTCATCTAGTTAGTTTTATAATCACCATAGAGTCTGAGATAGCTCATCTAGTTAGTTTTATAATCACCATAGAGTCTGAAATAGCTCATCTAGTTAGTTTTATAATCACCATAGAGTCTGAGATAGCTCATCTAGTTAGTTTTATAATCACCATAGAGTCTGAGATAGCTCATCTAGTTAGTTTTATAATCACCATAGAGTCTGAGATAGCTCATCTAGTTAGTTTTATAATCACCATAGAGTCTGAGATAGCTCATCTAGTTAGTTTTATAATCACCATAAAGTCTGAGATAGCTCATCTAGTTAGTTTTATAATCACCATAGAGTCTGAGATAGCTCATCTAGTTAGTTTTATAATCACCATAGAGTCTGAGATAGCTCATCTAGTTAGTTTTATAATCACCATAGAGTCTGAGATAGCTCATCTAGTTAGTTTTATAATCACCATAGAGTCTGAGATAGCTCATCTAGTTAGTTTTATAATCACCATAGAGTCTGAGATAGCTCATCTAGTTAGTTTTATAATCACCATAGAGTCTGAGATAGCTCATCTAGTTAGTTTTATAATCACCATAGAGTCTGAGATAGCTCATCTAGTTAGTTTTATAATCACCATAGAGTCTGAGATAGCTCATCTAGTTAGTTTTATAATCACCATAGAGTCTGAGATAGCTCATCTAGTTAGATTTATAATCACCATAGAGTCTGAGATAGCTCATCTAGTTAGTTTTATAATCACCATAGAGTCTGAGATAGCTCATCTAGTTAGTTTTATAATCACCATAGAGTCTGAGATAGCTCATCTAGTTAGTTTTATAATCACCATAGAGTCTGAGATAGCTCATCTAGTTAGTTTTATAATCACCATAGTCATAGAGTCTGAGATAGCTCATCTAGTTAGTTTTATAATCGCCATAGAGTCTGTGATAGCTCATCTAGTTAGATTTATAATCACCATAGAGTCTGAGATAGCTCATCTAGTTAGTTTTATAATCACCATAGAGTCTGAGATAGCTCATCTAGTTAGGTTTATAATCATCATAGAGTCTGAGATAGCTCATCTAGTTAGTTTTATAATCACCATAGAGTCTGAGATAGCTCATCTAGTTAGTTTTATAATCACCATAGAGTCTGAAATAGCTCATCTAGTTAGTTTTATAATCACCATAGTCATAGAGTCTGAGATAGCTCATCTAGTTAGTTTTATAATCACCATAGAGTCTGAGATAGCTCATCTAGTTAGTTTTATAATCACCATAGAGTCTGAGATAGCTCATCTAGTTAGTTTTATAATCACCATAGAGTCTGAGATAGCTCATCTAGTTAGTTTTATAATCACCATAGAGTCTGAGATAGCTCATCTAGTTAGTTTTATAATCACCATAGAGTCTGAGATAGCTCATCTAGTTAGTTTTATAATCACCATAGAGTCTGAGATAGCTCATCTAGTTAGTTTTATAATCACCATAGAGTCTGAGATAGCTCATCTAGTTAGTTTTATAATCACCATAGAGTCTGAGATAGCTCATCTAGTTAGTTTTATAATCACCATAGAGTCTGAGATAGCTCATCTAGTTAGTTTTATAATCACCATAGAGCCTGAGATAGCTCATCTAGTTAGTTTTATAATCACCATAGAGTCTGAGATAGCTCATCTAGTTAGTTTTATAATCACCATAGAGTCTGAGATAGCTCATCTAGTTAGTTTTATAATCACCATAGAGTCTGAGATAGCTCATCTAGTTAGTTTTATAATCACCATAGAGTCTGAGATAGCTCATCTAGGTAGTTTTATAATCACCATAGAGTCTGAGATAGCTCATCTAGGTAGTTTTATAATCACCATAGAGTCTGAGATAGCTCATCTAGTTAGTTTTATAATCACCATAGAGTCTGAGATAGCTCATCTAGTTAGTTTTATAATCACCATAGAGTCTGAGATAGCTCATCTAGTTAGTTTTATAATCACCATAGAGTCTGAGATAGCTCATCTAGTTAGTTTTATAATCACCATAGAGTCTGAGATAGCTCATCTAGTTAGTTTTATAATCACCATAGAGTCTGAGATAGCTCATCTAGTTAGTTTTATAATCACCATAGAGTCCGAGATAGCTCATCTAGTTAGTTAACAAGTAACAATCACCATAGAGTCTGAGATAGCTCATCTAGTTAGTTTTATAATCACCATAGAGTCTGAGATAGCTCATCTAGTTAGTTTTATAATCACCATAGAGTCTGAGATAGCTCATCTAGTTAGTTATATAATCACCATAGAGTCTGAGATAGCTCATCTAGTTAGTTATATAAAGAAAGGAGAACACCACAACATAATATGCTTAAGAATTAATTCTAAGAAGCCATGCTGTGTTGTGAGTTTTAACATGGGTTGGTAGGATATTAGTATTTTATTCTGAGTTGTCCCCCCTCTTATAAGGTCCCTCTTATCAAAGACGACCTCTTCTATCAGGCAGGAATTCAGATGCAGTGATATAGTAAACTACTATATTGTCCCTTTCAAGAGAGGCCATCCTCTTGTAAGGCCAGATATCAGATACAATGACAATGTAAAATTCTAATAAACTATCCCCTCCCCCTGAAGAGAGGCCACCCTTTTTATGAGGCCACTTTTTAATTGCAGGTTGGCTGGTATTATAAGAGAGAGACTACTACACTATATAAATAACTCATATTGTATGAAGGGAGATTTCATTTAGAAATGTTCCTAAAATATTAAAAGTTTAATTTAAAAAAGGAAGTTGCAAAGCTTAAAAAAAAGTTCCTAACATTTTGGTTCTACTGGTCAGTCATTTCTAGCAATTAAAAAAAAGCATATTTAATAATAATGCAGAGCTTAAAAAAATCCTAGTATTTTGGGTTCTTTAGGCCAAGTCATTTCTTGCAATGTTTTTTTTTCTTTCTTAAAAGCCATATTTAATAATAAACCTACCCATATGTTATAATTACTCCAGTGGTAGACTTTTTGGAAACATTCCTACAACAAAATAATAAATATAAGGTTGTTAGGATCTAACCAGGTATTAATTTGACTGTAAAACAAAAAATACTGAGGATCGTATCTAATAGGCTCGTTTAATAGGCTCAGTGATGAATGGAACAAAACAAATTTCCTATATATCCAGTAACCCAATATATTTTTGTTAATCTAAGGATGGTGGCCATCTTGGATTTAAATTCTACAACTTAGTAACAGTTTTAAGGATATTGCCAACAACAGCTCTTAAGTTCCATAAACTACAGATTGGGACCAATATCTTTGGTCTAAAATTCTGCCACCTGGGAAAATTTTGCTAATGACTATTGTTCAGTGACTTCTTTTACAGATATATTTCAGAGTGACTGCAATCTTGGTAACAACACTTGGTTAGCATAATAACAGACAACAGACATCAAGTGATGTAAAAAGCCAACAAGGCCTTTGTGGTCTTGTGAGCTCAAAAGTAAAAATGACAATAGTAATTGTGTAAAAAATCATATTCTAACACAACTGGTTACCTGTTCTCAGCCATATAACTTGTTCACTTTGAGCAAACATTTACCAGAACAGGTATATGAAATTTATTTAACAGTGAAAAGATTTGTCATTTAGTGACTTGAAATGAGATTGATGAAATCAATTTTCAAAATCTTGCTTTTCCCCAAAAAAGTTTTTCACATAAATGAATGGTCTGATATAATCCATTTCTGAACTTGTGGAAAGTTTTGATTTCTATACTTCATATATCAAATACAATCAAACTTATAATAATGTTTCCAGTCATGTCAAAAGTTAGCTGTGGAACCGTAGCCCTTTATGGTCCTTTAGTTGTTTTGTTTTTTTGGCGGACCATAGGGCTACGGATTTCACCCTATCAAAAATTTGCGGAACTGCACCAAGAATTCGTTGCACCTTTCAATAGTAATTTTCACAACAAAACGCTTTGTGAGAGCGGAGTCATGTGGATAACTTGCTTCGTCACATATTTATCTATCGCTTTTCATATTTACTTACTTATTATTATTCATTTCTAGCTCATTATAATAAAAAAAGTTTCGATATTAACTGATTTCACCTATTTAGTCCCGCCATCTTGTCTTTGTGATATTCTCGCTTTGAGGTCACATGACTTTTGAGAGATGACTCTAACAGAAAAACACGTGTTCGGTTTGTTTACATGAAAAACTTGAAAATGTTGAATGAGAGTCCACCTCAGTTGGAATAATCATAGAAGAAAATAACATTTCTGGTTAATATATGTAAAATATTTCCCTCTAGGTTGAATAAATATTTTATTTCAAATAAAAAATCGCAGTGCAAAACCTCCAGTAAAACACCATCAAACCGAACACGTGTTTTGCTTGTTCGAGTCATCTCTCAAAAGTCATGTGACCTCAAAGCGAGAATACCACAAAGACAAGATGGCGGGACTAAGTAGGTGAAATCAGTTAATATCGAAACATTTTTTATTATAATGAGCTAGAAATGAATAATAATAAGTAAGTAAATATGAAAAGCGATAGATATATATGTAACGAAACGAGTTATCCACATGACTCCGCTCTCACAAAGCGTTTTGTTGTGAAAATTACTGTTGAAAGGTGCGACGAATTCTTGGCACAGTTCCGCAAATTTTTGATAGGGTGAAATCCGTAGCCCTATGGTCCGCCAAAAAAAAGAAAAAGAAAAAAAAGGACCATAAAGGGCTACGGTTCCACAGCTAGTCAATGGTCAATTCCCAGAATCCCCATTTTTCAATTTAAAAAAAAAATAAAAAATAAAAAAAAATATGAATTTGCATCTCAATAGACTTTGTTTCCATAATAATATTTACAAATTTACAAAGTTCATATAAAGGCCTCAAGTCTATGTTAAACAATTCCTTATCATGAAGTCACAGTTTGAGGAGGAACACCCAATGTTGGTCTACTACCCTAATTTAAGGTATAAAATGAAAAAAAAAAAAAATCTGTTAATGATGTATAGGTGAAAGGCTTAAAATAGTGGGGAAAAAATCTAGTAGTGAAATATGCACACAATACCATTCCAAAGTCCAATTTACAATCCAATATTTTTGTGCATAAACCGGCATTTGCAGTAGTGCCTACTGACAAAATTTGTGGGCGGAGCTTATCATCAGATCACTCAGGGTAGTGTATTATTAATAGAATGATAAACAAAAATCTCCGTTGATATGAACAGCTTATTTATGAAACTGTATGTCACATGACCAACGTGACCTAAAGCTCAACGTGACTATACCTTTGAATTTGAATTTTCGAAGTAATTTTTGTAGTTTTTAGACTGATGAAGAATATTATTTTTAATAAGACTGGAGTTTCGTAGGGAGGAACACTAGTGACCATGCCTGTCAAATAGTAACTGTGAAACTATGTGTTATTGATTTTTCCTCCTTGAGATAACCGTATCCAAAATAATGAACAATCTGAATGTTTGTTCCACCCACAGCTATTTATTATACCCCAGGTCCCGATTTAAGGATCCTTCCAGCTAATCCTTTGAAATGTAATGCCCCACCCAATTCTTTTAAAAGTGCCACTGATGATACTTACGATTTACCATTTCCTAGTGAAAAGGCATAAAAGGAAATGAGTAATCTTTCCCTGATTCCAGGACGGAATATATAAACACATTCAGTGTTATCTGGATATTTATCTGGGTAGTACGGTGAGTTAAATGTTCCTTCCTTTCCGTCTTTTAGTCTTTGACTTTCATACAAGAATATACATTTTCCAACTTCTGGAGAGACACCACCTCGAATGCCAAAGTCTGTAATAATAAAAAATGGCAATATATATCTCCAGGCAAATTTTTCATTAAACTTTTTTATTCTTTTCTTTGTATGATGCTGTTTCTGAATTAAAAAAAATTACATACAAAACTGGTTCTAAATCATAGTGTCTATGTAAATCAGCTTTTTATTGGTTATACTGGTACCACTGAATAAAGGAACCAGGTAAAAAATGTGATTAAATCAAAACTGCATTAAAGTATGCATAATAATTTGTCTACCCACAAGATGTAGTCTTTGTCATCAATATAGCTTTTATACTGTCCACTTAAACTTAACCAATTAATGTAAATTCTATTTTCTTGTGCTTCTTTTGTTAAAATTATTGTGATGTTGATTTTCTACACATACTTGTACATTGTACAGTAGTCTCTCACTTATAAGGCCACCCCTTCTGTCATGAAAACATGGCCTTATAAGAGTGGTGACTCCCTCTTGGGGGACAATTATTGAGTAGTATTTTAAATGAAGTTTCATATGAAATATAAAGGGAAAATTGGAAGCATAAGAATACTTTTGTCCACTGTCTGTATACCATGTCACAACAATACAACTGCAAAATGTTAAGTAGTACATTGTAACTCATAATGACATACAAAGTATATTTTTGTTTCTCAGGCTTTTATAAATGGTTTGGATTATTGTTGCTTTTTTAATTTTTTTTTCTGTCTAATATATCTACAAGTCATTTCTGTCATACCACAATTTTACATGTATACAGTGCCTGGAATGACATTTCCTTTTGTCAGTTGATTCAGTTAAACCATGTTGATTTCTACTTTCATTTTGTCAAATAATTCTGTAAAAACCATGTTGATTTCTACTATCATTTTGTTAGATGATTCAGTAAAAATGATGTTGATTTCTACTTTCATTTTGTCAGATGATTCGGTAAAAATCATGTTGATTTCTACTTTCATTTTGTCAGATGAGTCAGTAAAAATCATGTTGATTTCTACTTTCATTTTGTCAAATGATTCAGTAAAAACCATGTTGATTTCTACTTTCATTTTGTCAAGTGATTTGGTAAAAACGATGTTGATATCTACTTTCATTTCGTTTTTTTTTTTTTTGCAAGATGATATCTACACAGCAGGTCATATTCAAACCTGCCAATGGAGAATTAGATCCATCTGTTTGTTATCTTAAGAAATGGGAAAATGAATGCGCATATGATTTCCAAAGTATAATATGTATAAATTTGAGTTATGAATATGGAAAAAAAATAAGCTTGATGTGATCATATTTATGAAAGATAGATGGCACCTGAGAAACAAACTATATTTTTTCTGCAAATTTTCCCATTGAGTATAAACAAGTATAAAAATTAAAAGCGCAGCTATTTGCAGTACAATGCCAATTAATTCTAAAAATTAATTGCTACTAAGCAAAATATAATACAATTTAAAACACTCAAGAAATATGCAGTGATATATTTTAAGTGCATGTGCCGACATTAAACTAGAGGCTCGCATGGCCCTATATCGCTCATCTGGTAACAACTTGAATTCCATTTGGCTGAACAATTCTACACTGAGAAGAATATATTTCTTAAAAAGCAAAACAATGGATGCCAAGTGGTGTCAAACGCTGACATGGTCTAATTGCCAGGTGAGTTAAAAAGAAAAGCTGTGTGATCAGAAAGTTAAAACCTGTATTAAAATATGAAATCTACATTAAAAAATATAAAAATTAAAATCTATTTCAGATATTTGTTTCATTTTTTAAGTTACTTAAGTTAAATAGTTGTCAGCTTAACTTCATTTTACAGAGATGAAATTATTAATATAAAATAAAATAAAGTTCTACAAGATAACTATTTTTGGGAGCAGTGTTCGTTCAAATAACCTAAAACAAAATGGTTTCTATGGAATGGACAACTTTTACTGCAATTGTGTATGAAAATTAAATACCCCCTCTTAAGTCGACAGATATCAGAATACGCAGACTATTGACCTCATCATATACCTGGGCATACTAATTTGTTTGTCTATCAACCCAACTTTTTCAAGAAATTTGAAAATTGGTAACTTCCCTTTTTGAATGTTAAGTTTTAATCCATATGAGCTACAATTTTACATTCCAAAATAACTTTTTGGACATATTGCAACATATCAAAATTGCTCAAATGTGTCCCTCCTTTTTATCCCTTTTTTCACCATTCTAACATAAACAATATCCCTTAAATTTATATTAATCACCTTTAAATTAATAGAAAAAAGCAATGACATATGATAAAATATCTATTGCTTAAGGATAAGTAAATATAGCATACCTTTTTTTTTTATTGCTGGTCAAATATTTGAACATTAAAAAAAAAAAAAAAAAAAAAAAAAAAATGCTGCTATTTAAAATAATAATTTGAAGAAAGTCATTTAGATGGCAAGTCATAATTGAGTTGTGAAGAGCATAATGTACATAAGCTTAAATATTTTCAATCATTTAACGAGCATAATGTACATAAGCTTAAATATTTTCAATCATTTAACGACTGGGCACAAAAAGTCCTCCTCAAAACCCAAAATAATAATAATAATTTAATGACAATGAGTTTGACCAATCACTAAAAAGAATGCTATAATACTTATCCCAACATAGTAAGCAACATTGAAATTCATTTTTTATGACTTTTTCTCTTAATATCTTAAAGTCTGGTGTTTCTTGAGTATGTTTTTTGTACTCATAATCAATAAACCACCAATCACAACATTGTATCCAATATAAATATATATGTAAGACTCAGATCGACATCCAGCCTCTAATCGATGTCCAATCCTCAAATCCATGTCTGATTTCTACGTCACAGACATCTGTACCTCAGATCTATGTCCTTGTTCAAATTCTCAAATTGGCGTCCAATTCCCAAATCTATGGTCATTTCTCACTTTCTCAAATCGATGTCCAATGACGTCCCTGGCATATGCTCTAATCCTAACCCTAACTAATAAATCGGCCATAGATCCAGAGCTCCAGATAAGCTGCGTATTTGCATTTTTTACGCTATGAAAACGAGTAAAAACGCATGTATTATCAGATCAAAGTGTACACATTACGCATACATATTGCTGTGTAAGCAAACTTTCCAAATTCGGAGCGTACTTGTACAGTCGTGTACATAACAATACATTTTTGTGTTTGAGAAATTCCCCGTAATTACTTCCCTTTATACTTTTCGAAGGAGAGAGCATATACATCCGAGGGGTATCGAATGTTAGCCTTTCTATAAGCATCGATGTCAAAAGAGATCTGATTGGATGTTTACGATAAATCATCCAATCGTGGTCAATACAAATAAATGCGGTTTACATAATAAGTAAGAACTAAAACGAAAGTAAATTTGGGAACACGTTGTTCGTTGAAAATGAGCAAGAACATGAATAAGCACGCTACTAAGCGCAAGAACACTATAGAAAATTCTATACTTAAGTTCTGACAGTTTCATCTGTGTCTAGTGACAGTATAGTTAAAGGAATCATTGATGACATTATCAAAACGGCTGTGAAAACTGCCGAAGTCGACGAGCAAAAAACAAAATATTTACAACATTTTATTAATAAACATGACACAATCGTATCAAATTAAACAGAGATATACATTTCACTTGCATCCTGCGTTTATTGAATAACACTTGTGTCAAACATAATTTTAAAAGTGTACATGTAAGTAATCTTTTCTGAAGTAGAGAGTACAACAGTGCAAAGGAAATATGCAAATACCCATCATTTTCAAAAGTAGAGGGTAATTACCCTTTGGACTTGAAAATTATCTGGAGCTCTGTAGATCTGAGAATTTGTAAAGGACGCCGATTTGAGCATTCGCTTAGATCAGACGGTGATTTGAGATAACAACGCCAGTGGATGCTAATATGAGGAGTGGACGCCGATTTGAGTCTGGACGTTGATCTGAGTCTATCATATCTATTATATCTACATAAATGTATATATAAAACTCTGATTGGATGATTTTGGTGTACAGAGAATGAAACTCATACTAAAAACTTTATGACCACAAGACCAGACCATACATTTGAGTATGGTCATCATACTCTTGTTCCATAATCATCCAATCAAAACATTGAATTTATTGGATGCAGTATTTTTATTGGTCATTTTTCAAGTCTAGGCACAAAAATTGCACTCATAAGTTTCATAATCGTAAGGCCAGAATTCATTAATGGTATATTGAACCTGGAGTTTAATGGCAATAATTGTAACAAGAAAAAGAAATATTAGCCAATGGGTTTTTGAGATTAAATTCACTGAATATTTCTGAGGAAACATTTAATTTCACAACATCAGTAGGACACCACTTCCCTTTTATAACTACAACCCTGTCTCTGGGGCGCTGCATATTTCCTGAAATGTATTATATAAACTAAACTTGAAAAACATTGACAATCATACAAACAATTCTATAGTTGTATGGTTATAAGTACTCAGGTCTAGCATATGTAAGGATTATATCTTCGCTAGCCAAGGGTTACGATCTGCCTCCATTCTTTTTCATTCTTGGTTGTGTTAGCTGAATATTTTTAATTCCCATGCGCTGCCATCTACTAGATATTGTCAGTTACATCAATTATAATGATACAATTTTCAGCCAATCAGCATATGGCATTCAATTCACCTCATGTTAAAATATATACAGTAAACTGAAAACACCAAAAATTACTTTGTGCTTTTTGGCAATCATACATGGCAATACCTAATCGTGTCTTTTTTTGGTACATTTTTCTACAAATCACACCTTTCAGATTGGTTGCAGCCAATACTGGTTGCATCCAGTTTAAAACCTTAACCACAAAAATCTGGTTAGCACGGCCAAAGGTAAAGAGGAGGGAGAGGTCGATCATAAGCCTTTGCTGGTGAAGATGTAAGGACTATTGAATATAACAAGAGTGTTAGTGATTAAATTTGAGTACTAAATCTGTGCTAAATTTGTCCTTTAATATCTTATCAAGTACTGTATACAACCTTACAATCTAAGCAGGTGTTAAAATGATCACAAGCAATTTCATGGCAAATAAGAGTATGGTTATTTCAGAAAAGTGTTTTGAGCACTAAATTAGATATCTATGTTTCTATTACAGCAGTGTTGGATGTTTGCATTCTGAAAAATACAGTACAATTAAAACTTATAACATTGAATGCTTAAATTAAAATGACAGATTTTACCATGAAAAAACCAATAAAGATGCTTTGCTATTCTTTTTTCTATGCGCCATTTTGAAAAATATTTGCAATTTTGTGAAACAGTATAATCAGCATAGACCATCTACAATTTTGCTTATCAGTGCAGCAACCGCTATAAATCTAGTATGTCAGATGTGCATTGCTATATCTTTATAATTTTCTCAGTGGTGCTCGACCTCACAAAACAGTTAAAAAATCAAATTAAAATATTAAACATTGAAGGGCAGAAAAACTTACACCCCTCTTCTCCCCTTGAAAAGCAAGAAGGACTATTAAAAACAGCTTGTCTAAATACTTATAAATTCAAGTTAGTGAAGCGAAAAAATGCAAATATCAATTATAATTTTATAAAGAGAGGAAAACACTTTTCAATAGTGAAATTTTTTTTAACAGTGAGCTTATACAATATACCGGTATTAAGATTTAAAATATTAGTGTACACTTATTACATGGAGTAGGAAAAAGCCAATTGTTTGTAAGTTAAAATGACTATAAATACTCACGTAAATAAAATCTATTTATTATTGTGATAAAATCTTTTGAAAAAAGAAAGTATCAAAAACAAAAACAAGAAATTAAATATAATTTGCAATGTACCTATTACAAAATGATATGTAGAAGAAAACCCACGACTTCTTCGATTAGCACCATGTGTGTCGAGGGTCATTATCATTCGAGCATCTTGGCTGGTCAGGTTTGGAGGTAACAACAATCCACAGAATCTCTCGTCCACGCCAGCGGAGCCCTCACTGCCTTTAAGGTTGACCACTAAGAAACCTGAATTACAGCTCCAAAAAGAGTACAATGTATAAATTTATAGGTATATTTGGTTGGTTTGTTTATGGTGTTTAATGCCACTTTCAACAATATTTCAATTATATCGTGGCGGTCAGTCTTATCGGCGGAGGAAACAGGAGTACCTGGAGAAAACCACCGACCTGTCACAAGGCACTGACAGGTATATTAAGTATTCTATATGTGTCCTACATATACAATATAAGTACATTGTTGGAAAATATAAAATTTATTTGTACAAGCTTTAAAAACAGGTAGAAAAGTGAGCCTTTGGTGAGCTTTTCTGGCCTGTTTCACAGCAAGTGCAAATACATTTTATTTTTAACAACAACATATTTATATGATGGATTTTCATAGTGCTAGCTCACTGAAACAACATTCAACAGGTAGACATGTCGCTCCACTCAGACAACATTATCCAGGGTCTTTGCTCTTACTCCTTAATGATACATGCTTAGCGGAGAAGCAACACATATCAGTACTACTAGTTTGACCTGACGGGGGCTTGACCTCAAGATCTACTGCATACAAGCGACAATACGAACCATTACATCATCGATGTGGTTGATGATGTAATATAATATAAAACAACTTCCAATTTTATTGTCTTTGGTTTGAACAGACAGGAGATCGAACCCACTATCTACCACACCTGAGGTTGTCACCTCAACCATTACAGTTTGTGAGGCAATTAACATGTATAGCATGTGATTATTTCTATACAATTAAGCAGAAGAATTAAAAGATATATTTATTATTGAAATTAACAATTCCTAAATAATGTAATTATTATTAAAACTAAGGTCAATCTGCCTCTGGCATAGGTTAGTTGGTTGGTTTTATGGTGTTTAATGCCACTTTCAACAATATCGTGGTGGTCAGTTTTATTGGTGGAGGATAGCTGAGGACAGGGAGAAAACCACTGACCTGTTGCAAGTCACTGACAAACTCTATTACATAATGTTGTACACCTCGCCCTGATCGAGATTTGAACTCACAACATCAGTGGTGTCTCAGGCATATGAGACTTTAGAAGATTTTGGCTATCCTGTTTATGCACTCTGGTTTTTTTACATTTTAATTTATTTAATTTCTAATCTTTTGTCTTTGAGCGTACCTGATTAAGGTTATTCTAGAAATGTACTAAATTATATCTCTATGATTTATTAAATTAAAAATTTTCTTTTACATCTGTGTCACTGACAGATAAATTAAATATAACCATAGAAACATGACAGTAGAATAAGAGAAAATCATGAACGTAATCTTGTAATAATGGAAAAATCTTTTATGTCAAGGCTATCATTTCTATAAAGTACATTGTTTAATTTTAACATATATTTTTTCAACTCGTGACAAGGTTGTTTCTTTTCAATTTAATTGTAAAAACAATCCAAAAATACTTTGCACACCCATATAATCCCTAATATGTTAAAATATCACTTCAAAGGGTCGAAATTAATTTTTGTCCAGGAAGCGAAAATTCAATTATTGGAAAAACGGCAAGATATGACAGAATTATCAACGAATTATGTCACTTTTACAAAGTTTCATTGATAAAAACATGGTTAATGTTTCATTAAATATCATTTATTGAACCAATTGCAAGTTTTCATGAGATACAAAAAATTTCTAAAATGAGCTTTTAATATCCCTTTAATGAAAACATGCAGTGATATTTATGACTACTATAAATATCTTGATACAAATATACATCAGTAAATCAAATTGAAGATATCTTATAATAAATGGTATTTATCATATTTGCTTCTTCTAAGATTCTGTTACAAAGCCTTATTCAAGTCTCAACGTAAAACATCTTTTAAAAATAATATCTAAACACTAGTTCATTGTTTGCTAGAAAATTTGATTAGTGAACTAGTAAGTTTTTCTTGCAACTAATTTTTTGTGGTTTTTTTTTACATACTTTTTTGACAGGTTAATTAATAAAGATTTCCTACATTAGGACTTTATTAAAAGTTTGCTTTAGACAGGTTTCCCTAATTGCAGGGGATTTTCAAAATATTTTCGTTAACAAGTATCATGCAAAAATACTTAAGATATTAACAAAGATTATATACTTACTATGGCATTTGTCCAGGAATTTCAAAATCTTGAAATGAGATTTGAACTTTCTCTAATGTTTCTCTGTTACTCATACCATCCAGGTAATAATTACAGGTGACATTAGCAGGTAGAGTTTTAGGATAATCAGGTGATAACAGGGTACCGCTGGAACGTTTCCTACTACTGCTGATTCTAAAATCACATGCTGTAATATAAAATGTACCTTTATAAATTTACAGTTTTTCTAATACAGGGTTGGCGGTTAGGGTCATGGTGCTTAATGCCACTTTCAACAATATTTTAGTTATATTGTGGCAGTGTTTTCTAATACAACAATATTATGGGTTCATCTGACAATAATATGGCAATATTTTTTTCTTCATTATTGAAAAAGCTGATCGTATGGTAGTTAGATTTACAACTACTTGTGCAATCAGTGCTTATCACCACTAAAGTTGTGAGTTCGAACCCCGTTCATGGAGAGGTGTACTCGATACAACATTATGTGATAAAGTTTGTCAGTGACTTGCGACAGGTTAGTAGTTTTCTCTAGGTACTCTGGTTTCCTCCACAAATAAAACTGACCGCCACGATATAACTGAAATATTGTTGAAAGTCGCATTAAACACCATAATCCTGTCCCATTATAAAATAAAATTCCTCATCTATGTCATTTCAGTCGAAATGGTGTCAAAATCTAGAACTTGCATGCACAAAATGCAATCCTTGACCCAAATTTTGAATTGTTCTTTATAAATAATTTGTGAGATTTGCTAAACTCTTTGATGGTGAAATGGTCTATTATAATAATAATTAAATTACCTCCCAACATTATACACACAAGATGTACCAGTACATAATTAATAGCTATAATAATATTTTAAGAGCCTTTCATCTACCGTTATTCAATGCCCCTAATTTTATAAAAAAGCAAAAATTTTTTATACTTTTCAATGTAAATTACAAACCAGAAAATTGTAATGGGTGGAGAAATATTTGAAATTCAATTATAAAGGCAATACACATTTCTACTACATGTCTACAATGGTTAATTCTGTCTGATTTTTTTAATCAAACATTTAATCTAATTGGGTAGAAATATGAATTATTCTATCTGTCTATAGAATAGATCAATGACTCTTTTCTCAATGTGTTGGCGTCTGGGATGCAAACAAAGTGTAGGTTTTAAATCCCTTCACCCCTGAGGTGTCTAAAGGTTTTAAGTCTTGCCCTTTTGTTTCCTAGTACAAATGTAGTCTCATATGAATTTTTAAGAATACCCCCTAAAAATACCTTTGGAAATAATCTAAGTGATTATTTCCAAAAGTCTATCCAAATACACCCCCTTGGGGTCTCAGGGTTTTATGTCCTATTTTTTTTCTCTCTGGTAGTTCCATATTAATGAAAAGCCCCCAAATATATCTTTGGAAATAATCACTAAAATTCAAAAATCTATTGTAATGGATATAATTTTCTGAAAGGAATTAAGAGTGTGGACACCATAATTAATGTAAAGTACATATGCAATACATAATATTCAAGTTAATGTAATGTCTTCAAACTCCAAAGAAGGATACAAGTACTTAGTTTTAGTACCTGTATATTCAATGTGTTCAGTACACACATGTAGTATTTAATTTTTGCCATAAGCACTGTTGCTAACGACTGGATTTTTTTGTCTTTCGAATTATGTTCATAAAATTGGGTATACATAAACATAGGGACATCTTAAACCAATACAGAGAAAAAGAGATCACCCTAACCCTGAATTTATAGGTCAAGGTCAGATAATTATTTTATTTACAATTTGTAAATCAAGAATAAAATGAGAAACAAACAAGTGACTACACTGTCAGAACAGTTCCAAAATCTAAGAGAACATGTGTAGAAACAAAGGCAAAACTGATAGCCTCTATTGATGACCTCTCACTTTCATGACTTGGTGGAATTATAGTATAACATTTTTGTCTTTGGTGAAGTTTTAATTGTCTTGCTATACAAGCCTCATTAGGATATAGTAATTAACATATCTTAAAGAGGATCATAGAGACTTATTATCAGATAAGATAGTTATCTCTACAAAGAGAACATCCTAAAAACTGGATTACAATGAAACATTTTTTTGTCCTTTGAAGTAGCACACATATTACAGAACATCCTAAAACCTGGATTACAATGTAACATTTTTTTTGTCCTTTGATGTTAGATTCCAATAAGATGATGCATATCATTAATTCAATATGTGAAGTATTACAATGAAAAGGAAATTCCACATATTTCTTTTTTATAACCTTTTAGTCATAAGGACAGAAACATAATTTTTCGGAGATACACCTCAACATCAGGATTAAAAATACATTTGATTACCCTTTGGTGTGAGTTCTGACACTTGGTAAACATCTATATAAAGATCATATGTATAACAGAGAAAAACAGGATTACTCAGATATTTACTATTAAAATGTCAAGGGCTGATATTAACATGTGTTTACAGCTGTATAAAGACAGTTTTCCAGCTATGATCAATATATGAAAAATAAAAAATAAAAATGGACGTAGATATCAAATTTAGTACACAAGATGTGTAGTTAATTAAACCTATTAGAGTTCACATGGACTTCAGCCCACACAGTCTTCAACAGAGGCTTATACTCAATATAGACTTATAATCAACCAAACAAGTTATTATACAATTAACAATGATATATCTCTTTATTTGCCTAGAATGTCAAACAAAAAGTGTGATTGAGCATGGTTGGTGGTCCACTTAAAAAAAGCCTTATAATTTAAATCTCCGAAAGGAGAGTTGCAGAAAGATTAAGAAATCCAAGTTACTCCAGATATAATTAATAATTAGATTTTCACTGGATCTTTTTAAATTTATTTCAATCTGGTGTTTGACCTACATCTACCAACATCCCGTATCAAATCAGGTCAAGGTCACATTTCAAGCAATCAGACATTGATGAGCTTACAACTTCTGAAGGAGTAGAGAGGCTCTGGTAGTGAATGAAAGGTTACTAGACCTGTTTCTGGGTTAGGGTTATGGTGCTTAGCGCCACTTTCAACAATATTTCAGCTATATTGTGGCGTTAAGGTTTATTGGTGGAGGAAACTGGAGTACCCACAGAAAACCACCGACCTGTCGCAAGTCACTGACCATCGAGTACACCTCGCCATGAGAGGGATTCGAACTCACAACTTTAGTGGTGATAGGCACTGATTGCATAGGTAGTTGTAAATTCAACTACCATACGATCACGACCACGGCGGCCCCACCTGGTTATATGTTATTTTATTACATAAATGCCTGTGAAATACCGAGATTTCAATGTGAAAGAAAAACCGTTATTTTGCCAGTGAAATAACAACATCTACTTCACTGTGTGAAGTCACTGTATCAACATTGTCATATTTGAAAATGTAATTGAGGGTTTGACAATGAAAAACAAGATCCTTTATGAAAGGTCTTAATGGCACAAGCAAAGGTATAAAACCTATGAAATAAACAGTATAACTACTATATATAAAAAATTTGATAAAAAAAATTAAGAAGATTCCCCAAATATCTAATTCAAATTGGATTATGCTTATAAACAAAATCGAGAAAGTAGAGATTGCTTGTTGTTTAACATCCAGTGAGCTGCAGCTATGTTCATGGCATGTAAAGTGCAGTCTGAGAAGACAAATCAATCTATATATATTGTACAAAACCAATAAAAACTACCTCTCCAAAAGCATAAAACCATATTTATACATTTTATATACAAGTTTATTGATAGCAGGTCATTTTTATAATTAAGTAATGGTCAAGGGGAGAGAACTCTTTTATACTTACAAAATATGAAGATAACAAGAATTTGGCCACTGCATAAAAGTAATTTTTTCACTAGTTTGTGTTGAGATATAAATATTTCATCAACTGACTACAGGTGTCATATGGTATTTTGAAAAACCATGGTATATTGACCCCTGGGTCAATCCATCGAATATTCAACCCCTAATTTATGGTATATTGACCTGATGATTTACCAAACCTCTAAGGTAAAATGAACCTCCACTTTTGTTAACATGACGGGGTTCAAAACAATGACTGAAATTTGACCTGGTATCAAAATATCATGTGGTATAATGAACAGGAATAAATGTTTCTGGGGTTCAAAATACCACCATACGACACCAGTAACGTCATCTTCTAAGTTAATCTAATTACCTGTTCCTTTGATGTGTTTTATGTTTTCATCACCTGCATCTAAAAAAGAAAATAGATATCATTATCATACCTGTATTTTGTAAACAATACATTGTATTGGATAAGAGAATATCACATGATTTCAAGTCATGTTTTCAAACATTTGAGGTTCCATCTTGAGATTAAATGTTGTTTTCCTTTGAAAAAACCCCCATCAGTTTGTTCAATCATTTGTAAAATTACCCTGTCTTAGAAAAGATTATTTTTTTCTTACATGGTAACACAATTATTGTGCCTCTACGTCAGAAGGCATAGGAATACTAGACTCAAGTAGTACTCAACAATATATGTTTACCTCTTGAAAAGGCAATGTATACTGAGCCAAATAATTATCTGCTCTTGGAGTCATAAAATATTCAAGTATGTCGATTTTCATACTTGTATTCTAAAATCGTCCAATCAGAGTTCTGTGTTTATTGGATGTGCAATTCTGATTGGATGTTTGTCCAGTAAGAGTACAAAATATATATTCATATGTATTTTTACCATTAGACCAGGCCTCGACATTATCAACTATTTTCTTGGGAAAAATTATTACAATAATAGCTTGAATTTTAGTTCTAGAAAGAAAAATAAACAAAAGTTGGTGAGCAAGCCAACATACCCCATGTTCCCACATCAACAGATAAAAAAAAACCGAAGAAATCGTCAAAGTTCCCATTTAAGAAAATTGTTCCCTATATTTGATTCTTCTGAGTATGAAAATCATTCAAAGTTTCTGATACAATAAGTCTTCATCTAAATTTGAAGGAAATCAAACGAGAAATAAAGACACTATCCATGCATCATTAATAATTATGTGGTATTTGTGCAAGCCCCCCTCTCAAAAAATGTCTTCCGTCATTTCTGATTATTCCGATAATAGCAAAAAAATTGTTAATAACAAATAAATCAAATTAGATCAAAGTCAGGACGTGATGACAAAAAGTTTGATATTCTGGTACCCGTAAATAAGTCAATAATGATCTTAATTACGAATGTTAAGATATACCTGTATATGTCACACACACCTATCATTGAGGAAGAAATATCTACAATAATGTATTTTTTACAATTTATTTATAATCAGATACAGATAAATAAGTCTTAAATTATGAGTGCTTTATGTCACACACCTATCATAATAAGAAATAATTGCAACAAAGAATTCTTTACAAATTTTTACGAAGTAAATAACTCTGAAACAGTATAATTAGTAAAACTGTCTATAAATAATTCCCTCAGATGTTCACATAATGACTACTGCCTCCACATATTTTTTTTTATGTTGAGTGAGCAAGTGATTGTTGCTTAATGCCAATTCAGCAATTTTTCAGCTATATCATGGCAAGAACAAGTTAATTTTCAATGAGATGATGATGAGGTCTGCTTTGCTGTTGGATTTTTATAGTGCTAGCTCACTGAAACAACAGTTTGCGAGTAGACATGTGGCTCCACTCTGACACATTATTCTGATTCCGAGCCAATCTATCTTTGCTCTTTCTACTTAATACTGTGTGCTTAGTAGAGAAGCAACAAATATTAATCTTATAGTCTTTGGATTTACCCGATCGGGGCTCGAACCCACGATCTACCGCACTCGAGGCGAGCCCACTAACCATTACGCCACTGATGCGCAATATCAAAGAAATACAATGTACATCAATATCTTACCAGGTTTAACATAATTCTCACTGAATTCATACGTAATATTAAATCCTCTCCTATTATATAAAAAGTCAGCGTCACCTTCTAAGTTACCAGCGTTAACAGAATCTATCCGTCCTCTTTGAGTTTTAAATAGGATAAATAACCGTTCAAGTGAAGAATATAACACAACATTTTTATAATTTCCACAGAATCTGCCAATTTCTTCAGCTCTGCTGTCCCCACCATCACGTATTTGGACATAATCAATAGGACAACTGAAACATAAGTAAATTAAGGTCAATCACAATTAAAATGTTCTCTAATAGATATTTTTTCAAATAAAGTGAAAGAAATGTTCTTTTAAAATATGAATGCAAAAATGTATTGCCTTATTGTTTTTTCCTTTGACCCAAAATTGATGCATTGTCAAGATGTTTTTCAAAAAAATCAACAAAGAACATTAATAGGGGGATAGGGTTGCGGTGTTTAATGCCATTTTCAACAATATTTCAGTTATATCGTTGCAGTCAGTTTTATTGGTGGAGGAAACTGGAGTACCCGGCAAAAACCACTGACATGTTGCATGTCACAGACAAACTTTATCACATAATGTTGTATCGAGTACACCTCGCCATGAGCGGTATTTAACTCACAATGTTAGTGGTGATAGGCACTGATTGCACAGGTAGTTGTAAATCCAACTACCATATGATCACAATCCAAGAATTAACAGAGAATAGAAGTGTACGCACAACACTTGGTTAGCAAAATAGTAGCCCACTGACAGATTTTTCTTATACTGGTATAACAAACATTAAAAAAAATATTTTAAAACTAATTTTCCAGATGATACCACTTTAGTTGTATTTTCAAAAATTATATTTAAAGGGAACTAACTGTGTCAAAATAATGTGGTTCTACTATTCATGTCTTCAAATTATGAATTGAAAACAAATAATAAACAATGCTTAAATAGATTTTTAATAACTATTAGGGCATATAGTTGACACTATATGACAAGCAAGGAAACTATATATGATCGTAAAAGAACATTGATTTTAATATTTGAATTCAACTTAACTAGTGCTAACACAAAATGTGCAAATTGTACGTGCATTGATACAGAACCTATCATTAGCAATTAGTGGGCAACCTAAGTGGATTATCTCCCCTCACCAACATTATTTGTGCCTATCCCAAGCCAGGACATGGATTTCCAATCGGCAGATGTCATGGTCTTTTTTATGTTTAATGAATTGAAGTGAGACCTAGTTGTTTGTTTTGTAGATATTGGTTGAATTGTTGTCTATCACTGTTTAAATTTTCTTTTCATAATCTGTTCATGGCGAGGTGTACTCAATACAACATTATGTGATGAAGTTTGTCAGTGACTTGCAACAGATCAGTGGTTCTCTCCGGGTACTCCTGTTTCCTCCATCAATAAAACTGACATATTGTTGAAAGTGGCGTTAAATACCATAAACCACAACCACATATTTTAATAATACTGAGTATTGGTGATGATTCACAGAGGCTATGCCACAGAGGTTCCTGATGCATCCCAAAGGTCAAGGATAAGGAGTTCCCTCTCGTCAGGTTATAAAACAGAAAGCCTGACCATGGACCATATTAGGTAACATGTTTGGAGAGTGCCACGCTCCCTGCATGTTAAACACCTCATTTGTAGATTTTTAAAAAGAGTAGGCACATTGTAGCCGTTACCAAAAGAGACATTTTCCATTCATCCCCAATTTTCTATAATTTTTCAATAGTAGTCAAAAGTTGTTGCCTGGTTTCCCCTCTCCCACATATCTTTATACTATTTACTGTAGATATTGTTTAACTTGTTCTTGTACCAAATATGCATGAATATTTGCCGCTGGATGTTAACTTAACCAACAAACAATCAGTCATTTCATATAATGTAAAGAGAGAGAGATGACACAGATTGCATATTAATTAATTATGACAATAAATGTTTACAAAGATAAAACAAAAATAGATTAGATTGGATAAATTATTTTACTATAAAACAGATTAAAAATATTTCCTTTGGCTTCTTTTATTATAATTCTGTAAGAATCAGATTCACACAGGCTCGTTTTATTACGATACCTGACGATACTTTGATCATTAAAGTCTTTTCTGAGGGTCCTAATCACAAAAAAAAAATAATGTAAAATAGAAGACAATATAATTAGGTTTTCCCCACTTAATTCCAGAAGAGAATTACATAATTCTACGATTTACATTGATTATGAAGATCTGCAGATGTTTCATGAAATACAACTTTGTTTATTCAGGGGGAATCAAAATAATCCATCAGTCCCCCATTAAAAACAATCTCCATCAGTCCCCCATTAAAAACAATCAATAGATTGTTGAGACATTTAATTTCAATAATTTTGATTCGTCATAAAATTATGGTATGGGAGAATAGGGGTACATGAAAACAATTAATTGATCTTGACACAAATTCACAAGGACATTAAAAGTATACCTCACAATGAGGCTATTGATCACACTGGAAGATGTACATAACCTAGCTACAATAAGAGTTCACTAGAGGTCAATCTGAACAATGGTATATCTATTCTAAAATATTTTTAATTATTTTGTTTAGATTCTAGTTGCATTGAGCTCAAATAAATAATCTCAACAATTTGTTTGACAAATATTGAAACAGACCGACAAAACATATTATTGTTGCAATCAGCTATGAATGAAAATCCTTTCTATTATTTTTTTAAGACAAATTATATATTTTAAAACCTGATAAATAAAATCATTTATCATTCTCCTCCTATGTTTGGGTCGCCTTTTTCTCTTAATTGTTATAAATTATGATATTTGTCATCCATTAACAATTAATTTTTTATCATTTTGACCAGCGTTGAAATGTTTGTGCTTCATCAACTGAAAGTTTTTAATTCACTGGGAGTAGCTAATATTTAAAAAAAAAATTAATCTAATTTATGAGCGACTTTAACTTAGAATAAAAAAAAATTGACCATCTTTTAAATGCATATGTTTCAATTGAAAATTAAATTATTTATGTTGCAATATATATCTAATTCACTGAGAATAGCAATTTTCTTTATTTTTCAGTAATTAATCTAATTTGCAATTAATTTCAAATTTGAATTTAAAAAAAAAAAAAAACAATTTATCTGCTTCTTCTCTGAGTGTAAGATCAGAGGACTTTAAATGTTGTCCTTTTAAGAAAACTAAAACCACATTCTTTCCTTTAACACTATATATAACACAAACAAATTAACTCTATTTTTTCCCCACTTTATTCTACAGTATCGTGTGCATAGAATCATTACAATTAAACATTAGCTTATAACAGCCTACTAAATTTCAAATTTGATTACTAATCCAAAGCCGTATGCATTACATGCATTTTGAAATTAAGCCTGTTCACTCTCTCCTTAATGAAGTGTGCAACAACCTGTAGAGGTTTTTTGGTCGTTAATTCCATCTCGCTGACATTGTCTTTTATGAAAATAATCTTCAATTTGTGTGAGTGATGACATTAACGAACAGATAACGAGCTAAAAAGCAAATAAAAATTTAGACCTAAACAATGACATTAACGAACGGATAACAAGTTAAAAAGCAAATAAAATTTAGATCTAAAGAAAGATAAAATCATGTCATTAGCGTAATACATCATAACATGTATCAGTAACGGTTGTTTATACATCAGCTTCCGGTGTCTGTTTTCATCCATTGTAATAAATTACATAGACAATATATGTACATTGTCTGCAAAAATAACATTTATTTGCACAAGCCAAATTAGAAACAGGAAGAAATGCATCCCTCTGGCTAGCTTTTCTTTCCTGTTTCATGTCAAGTAAAAATACATTTCTTATTTCCAGACAATGCACATATATTGTGTTCACACTGCAACGTCATGTATGCAAATAAAATTAAAATTACCACAAAAAAGGAAAAAAACAGGGGACATTTTGGATAAATTTGTGCGTCAACATCGTGGTCTGCAATTAACCAGTGTCTATAGCACTTCATGGTACATTATATGCAGGGTACCAGTAGAAGTTATATGTCTAATAGACATATAAAGGAAAAGGTTTATATGCATACTTTTATAGGCAGTAAATGCACTGAATGCAGAATAAAGAATGTTTAGTGGGATAGCATATAAATTTGTAAATTTCTTTTTTGTTAAATAATAACAACTTTAACTTTATAATTTCAATTCTAACTACAAACATATAACAATAGCTATTGAAAAATTTTTGAAAACTACTCACAGAAATATTTTTTTACGCTTAGTTTTAAGTAAACTTATCGATATTTGCTTGCTCAGTATTTTAAATCTTTCCACTTTGGTTTTGAAGCAGTTCGTTAATTCTTTGACTTATGTACTTAATTACATGAATGAAAATATGATATGAAAAAATCACACTTCTTTTTATACATTCCAGGCACATAGAAAGTCAGCATTACAGACAAATGTTGTTTAAATGTTAGATATATGTACAATGCATCCATTATCTATTCAAGGTTATTTTTGTGTATTTTCTCAACATATTTGCTTTTGACAAACCAAACTGCTACAACAGTCCCGGTCTTATAAAGCCAACCTTTCTGCTATGAAAAAGCTACATTATGACAGAGTGGCTCCTTCTCAGGTGGACCATTTAGTAGTATTTTACTATCTGAGTTCATCAGAAATGTGGCCTGATAAGAGGGGTGGCCTTTGTATGGTAGTGGCATAAGAAATCTGGTCTGTTAAGAAGGGTGGTCTTTAGTGGGAGTGGCCTTATAAGAGGGTCATCTGAAATCTGGTGTAATAAGAGGGGTGACCTTTATAGGAGTGGCCTTATAAGAGGGGCATCTGACATCTGGGCTGATAAGAAGGGTGGCCTTTGGTTAGGAATGGCCTTTTAAGAGGGACATCTGACATCTGGGCTGATAAGAAGGGTGGTCTTTGGTTAGGAGTGGCCTTATAAGAGGGACATCTGACATCTGGGCTGATAAGAAGGGTGGCCTTTGGTTAGGAATGGCCTTTTAAGAGGGACATCTGACATCTGGGCTGATAAGAAGGGTGGCCTTTGGTTAGGAGTGGCCTTATAAGAGGGTTATCTGACATCTGGGCTGACAAGAAGGGAGGCCTTTGGTGGGAGTGGCCTTATAAGAGGGTCATCTGACATCTGGGCTGATAAGAAGGGTGGCCTTTGGTGAGAGTTGTCTTATAAGAGGGTCATCTGACATCTGGGCTGATAAGAAGGGTGGCCTTATAAGAGGGTCATCTGACATCTGGGCTGACAAGAAGGGTGGCCTTTGGTGGGAGTGGCCTTATAAGAGGGTCATCTGACATCTGGGCTGATAAGAAGGGTGGCCTTTGGTGGGAGTGGCCTTATAACAGGGTGGCCTTTGGTTGGGAGTGGCCTTATAAGAAGGGCATCTGACATTTGGGCTGATAAGAAGGGTGGCCTTTGGTGGGAGTGCCTTATAAGAGGGTCATCTGACATCTGGCCTGATAAGAGGGTGGCGTTTGGTTGGGAGTGGCCTTATAACAAGGTCACCATTATAATATATATACTCACTAGTCTCCTCCATGAAAGAGAGAAAAATCTGTAAATGTGATTTTAATTCTTTGTCCTAACATGCCAACTAGAGTGTATGTACAATGTAGATTATCTGGGTACATTCCAGGATATGTTGGTGAGACTATATAACCTGAAGCTTGGTCAATACTGTTTATAGTGTAGTCACAACCATCTCCCCTCTTCCTTCCAAATTTGTACACAGCTAAAACAAGAAATTACAAAATCAAAAATATAATTGTTTAATTGTTATACATTCATCATATAGGACGGCTTCTTTTGTAGATAAATATATACTATAGACTCCGATGCAACATTGCTTTGAGGTTTGGTTTAGGTTTATTGTGTTTAACGCCACTTTCAACAATATTTCAGTTATATTGTGGTGGTCAGTTTTATCGGTGGAGGAAACTGGCATACCAGAGAAAACCACAGACCTGTCACAAGTCACTGACAAACTATCAAGAAATCCATTCTCACAAAACAAATCAAAGATAGTATGTTTATCAAGGATTAGTTGAGTTAAAGTTAGTGGCATCAATATAATGTGATGTTAGAAATCAACAATATAATGTGATGTTAGAAAGTGGTGTCAATATAATGTGATGTTAGAAATCAACAATATAATGTGATGTTAGAAATCAACAATATTATATGTTATTCAGCTATCAGACAGGGTATATAATGTGACATTCCCGGCTTAGGATCTATATTCCCTGAGGCGCAGCCAAAGGGAATATATATCATAAGCCGGGAATGTCACATTATATACCCTGTCTGATAGCTGAATAACAGATCTAGATATATTACGGATTTAACCTTTTTTTTTTAAAATACAACATCCAACTGTATTAAATAAATTTGCCTCTTTTATTTTCATTTTTCGTATCTCTAGATATCTGTACCTTTGACGTCATTCTTCAATGACGTCAAAATATGTGTCACGTCATATTTCATGTATAGGGTGTTTCATGAAGGAAAATACTGTACTAAATTTCTAAATCAATACAGTTTCATATGTAGTAAATTTTATAAACTTTATAAATATAACATTAATATATCACATAACAAAACAACGGGTTTGCGAAACAGTTTGAATAATTTAAATGTTAACTACATGTAAATAAAACCTTGGTGTGGCCCCATGACATCGAAAGTTTTCAAGGCTCAATGTTTTGTTTATTTGTTATGGTACAGCCGTGGAACATAGGAGTTTGCTGAATCGATCAGGTATTTGTGACGGAATTAACCGTTGTAATATTTTTTGTTCATGCAGCCGTTTTGAGTATAAAAACAGCATTTAACTTGGTAAAAATAAATTTCTTATCCCGTATTATACCATTGATTCAGTGAAGCCTAATGTTTTGTCGTCCATGTTTTAATCGTTTTTGGGGACTGAAATATATACCCCGTCTGTTTTCCGAATATATGCTGACATTCAGGGCTGAAGAACCAATGAAAATATGTGTAACAAACTAAATCCGTAATATAATGTGATGTTAGAAATCAAAAATATAATGTGATGTTAGAAATCAACAATATAATGTGATGTTAGAAATCAACAATATAATGTGATGTTAGAAATCAACAATATAATGTGATGTTAGAAATCAACAATATAATGTGATGTTAGAAATCAACAATATGTTTGTATCACACTTGTTGTTTTTATTTTCCCTATTTGTCTTTGTTAGCGCAGCCGGTCACTATTTTCGTATATGGACTGGTAGTATATGGACCGGCCAGGTACCTGCATTATTTTAGATAAAAAGTATAATATAGCAAATAGTTCATGTCACTTTGGGTCATATGGCAGTATATGGACCGGTCCGTCATCAAAAAAATATTATATGGACCTCAGAAGCTTTGGTCCATATAATATTGTTTTGGTGACGGACTGGTCCATATACTGCCATATGACCCTCAGTGCCATGAACTATTTGCTATGTATCACGCTTGTTGTTTGATATTAGATATCATCGTGTGTAAAGATCAAAGGGTAAATGTACAAATCATCGATATCTTGTACATCAAATTTACAATTGGGAGCTAATGAATATTTAATGGTACTTCCAACCAAACATGTTAGTTTTGGTGATATATAGAGAATATGTTTTTTTTCTGAGATACTGCCCTGCCACAGTTTCACTTTTATGTCAAAATATACTGATAATAATAGTATTGCGAACAGTAAACCCATCTATACTGAAGACCCTGTGAACAATCTACTAGGAATAGTCAGGAGTTTGATTTGACAAAACAACTCTAAATTTGTAAATATTTCTGTTACTACGACTACAGTTGAAGCTCGGCATATAAAGTTTATTCATTGATTATATGCAGGGCAGGTGTATAATATTTTATGCTGTTCATCAATTGACTGTATATATGAGGTAGGTAGGTTATGGTGTTTAATGCCACTTTCAACAATATTTCAGTTATATTGTGGCGGTCAGCTTTATTGGTGGAGGAAACAGGAGTACCCATAAAAAACCACTGACCTGTGGCAAGTCACTGACAAACTTTATCACGGAAGGTTGTATCGAGTACACCTCACCATCCACAGGATTTGAACTCACAACATTAGTGGCGATAGGCACTGATTGCACAGATGGTTGCTATACACCTACAATCATTAATCCACCGTTATAAACCTACAATCACCAATCCACCCTGCTATACACCTACAATCATTAATCCACCCTGCTATACACCTACAATCATCCATCCACCCTGTTATATACCTATAATCATCAATCCACCCTGTTATACACATACAATCACCAATCCACCCTGTTATACACATACAATCACCAATCCACCCTGCTATATACACCTACAATCATTAATCCACCCTCTTATTTACCTGCATTCACCAATCCACCCTGTTGTACACCTACAATCATTAATCCACCCTGTTATACACCTACAATCATTATTCCACCCTGTTATACACCTACAATCACCAATCCACCCTGCTATACACCTACAATCATTAATCCACCCTGCTATACACCTACAATCATTAATCCACCCTGATATGCACCTACAATCATTAATCCACCCTGTTATACACCTACAATCACTAATCCACCCTGTTATAAACCTACAATCACCAATCCACCCTGTTATAAACCTACAATCATCAATCCACCCTGTAATAAACCTACAACCACCAATCCACCCTGTTATAAATCTACAATCACCAATCCACCCTGCTATAAACCTACAATCACCAATCCACCCTGTAATAAACCTATAATCACCAATCCACCCAGTTATACACCTACAATCATTAATAAACTTGTATCTGCCTTGAAATCCTTTGTCAGCTTTGTCATAGTCGGAGTAGAAATCTAAGATGATGATGTTTGACGTTGATATGATGAGGTTGGGAAGACGATCGGTACCATCACCACAGAATCGTCCAAGAAGAGGCGTGTCAATGAACGGATGTGTCGCATCAGTCACTTCAGCATATATATCCAGGTAATCAAATTGACATCTGCAAAAGACGAATTTGTACATTCATTAGATTAACAAAGAAAATGGAGGACCATAAAACATCATTATCTTCTTTCTTTATTTCTCCTTGGAGAAATAACAATGATCTTGACATCCTAGGAAACTCTCACTTCTTGATCCCTGTGGTAAAAAATAATAAACATTATTGACACCTGTTTAATTAGAATTTCAATACAAATTGTTATTTAGAGAATCACTTCATCCTAGAGGTCATCAAAGAAAGTTCATGGAGGTCACAGAGGTTACCAATAGCAAGGATAGATCAAACACTAACGTTTTAAGCATTTTGAAGCTATTTTCAAGAAAATTGCATATTTAATTTAATTGACAGTTTTTTATATTATATATTATGTCAGACACCAACAAATAGCCCTTGACACTTTAGCTAGTTCTTCACATCATTCTGCGAGGGAAAAAGAACCTTTTTCGGGACCATGGGATTTGGTCTTTTATTCAGAATTTTAGCATATAAACTTTTGGATTTCTTGAATGAGATATATTGGGATTTGCTTCTCCTACCCTCCTTCTTCTACAATGAGTGTTAATTGAAGAACAGCAATAAAAGGGGGTGCTTGATTTTTACCACATTGCATTAGATGGATTTTCTTTTGTTGTTCACTAACATTAAAATACTTTTTTAAATTAATTTATCACATAAGATCTCATCAAGTACAAGCAAACTTATTAAAAAAAACATCTACGTGAGAAATGACAGAGAACTTAAGCTCTAATGTCAATAAACTATAATTATGCTATGAAATCTACAGATACATGTAATGCTATTTATCCTTTGATCATTACAGTTGCTGCCAAAGGATCGCTTTTTTATGTACAATTTTTATTTTTTTATTTTCAGACAATGTACATATATTTGACAGTAAAAGCTGTATACATTGTATATCTACTAGCTATGTTATTTATCTTTGTTGTTTTAAATAAATAAATAAATCAATAAATTCCACTAATCTTAAGCTGTTGTTATGCTATCCCTAACTGGATTGCAATATCTTTTTTTAAAGTCAAATTTCAAAAATCTGATTATTTTTTGTTATCCAGAGATTTACCGAGTTACATTTAGAGGTAAAAGACTTTTTCAGCAAAGGATGGATGTATATCTTATTCTTTCTTTATATAATATATTAATAAGAAAGGATCTGGATATAAATGACAACAAGAGAGTATCCCAACTTTACACTTAAAACACAAATTAAAGTAAAGAAACTGCTTTTATTTCTGATCTACATTTCACAGTTACTGTAGGGTACTCAACAATAAGCATAACTCATACGATAAAATGAGCCTGAAACGGCCTCTAGCCTGTAGTTGAGCGGTACTCTATACTTCTGTCAATGAGTGTTACATCTCTGCAGCAATAAATACTCTTGTTTCATAACATGTTCAGATTTGTCATGATCAAATTAAATTTTAAATTGTTATCTACTTTAAATAAGTATTTCCCCGTTTCTAAAGTAAGATTATTAAATTGGTAATGTACCTTTTCAATTAATAAAAAACTGAGGAAAATGCAAGAAGCTACTTGTCAATTGCAGTGTACTAATTTTTTCTAAAAAGAATAATATCATTTAAATTGAAATAGAACGTTTTCTTTTAACTCAATTTTTTTATTTCTAAACCACGAGTTATTGATTGGAAAGTGAAGATAACTTTATTCTAGCATGCCCAAAATTCTTTTAATGGCATTTTAACTTAATCTAAAACTTACAAGTCACTTAAAAATAATTCATACAATTTCCAGGAAAATGTATCAGATCCAACGATGCTGAAGTACAGATACTTGATAAATGTTTGACAAATTTCACATTAAATCCCCGTCTTATGTAACACAATTTAATAAAACAAAAACAGAAATCATAGAAAATTAAATGTGATTGGACATGACAAAAAAGTAAATAAACTATTCAATTTAGAAGCTTATTTGTAAAGGAATCATTATTCGGCACAAATGTAATATATGTAGCCAAAATGTCTACAGAATGCAAACCTTAATCTAATACAAAGCCCTCAGAAAATCCTATTTTTCTACAGTATTTGATTGAATCTCAGATACAGAGGTCTGAAAAGCCAACCTGATAAAAGTTGGCCATTTTTTTTTAACATAATTTTTATAATTAATCATCTGTAAATAAACCTAATAATATTGCACTGTAAAGACATAATTTCTCATATAGATGAGTTTTACAATTCATTACTTTACAACATGGTTGAAAAAAAAAAAAAAATGCTTGAGCAATGAATTCGATCCACATTATTTATAGTGAAGATTGAATCTGCTTATATTGTTAGAGACAGCCTTGTACAGTTCAATAGAAAACTCATTAAAACATGCCCTGCAGGTAATGTGACAATGAATGTGATAACCATCATACAAAATGGCTGATTTGATTACAGTATTATCTTTAATTAACAGAACATATTAGCTACCCGAGTAATATTATTAAAATCGTTATTACATGTAAAATTATTATTAAATATAGGTGTTTCATCAGGTAATGCACTCTTTGTATATTGCATGTGTATTATTGTATTGACTTCATTCTATAGTGTATTCTATTAGTGAAACTGCATCGGTGCTGTAATGCTCGCCTTGAGTGCGGTAGATTGCAGGTTCGAACTCCAATCAGGTCAAACCAATGACTATAAAATTGGTATATGCTGCTTCTCCGCTAAGTACACAGCCTTAAGGAGAAAGAACAAAGACTGGTCGGCTCAGAATCAGAATGTGTCCGAGTGGAGACATGTCTATCTGCGGACTATTGTTTCAGTGAGCTAGCACTATAAAAATCCAGCTAAGCGTGTTGGTCTAGAACAAAGCGGACCTCATCATCATCTCATTGAAAATTAACCTGTTCTCACCATGATATAGCTGAAAAATTGCTGAGTTGGCGTTAAACAACAATCACTCACTCACTATTCTTTTAGTGAACTCTTCCTGTAGTACATGTGTATTCCTTTGTTGAACTCTTCCTGTAGTACATGTGTATTCCTTTGTAAAACTCTTCCTGTAGTACATGTGTATTCATTTGTTGAACTCTTCCTGTAGTACATGTGTATTCCTTTGTTGAACTCTTCCTGTAGTACATGTGTATTCCTTTGATAAACTCTTCTTACAGTATATGTGTATTCTTTTAGTGAACTCTTCCTGTAGTACATGTGTATTCCTTTGATAAACTCTTCGTACAGTATATGTGTATTCCTTTGTTGAACTTTTCCTGTAGTACATGTTTATTCCTTTGATAAACTCTTCGTAGAGTATATGTGTATTCTTTTAGTGAACTCTTCCTGTAGTACATGTGTATTCCTTTGTTGAACTCTTCCTGTAGTACATGTGTATTCCTTTGTAAAACTCTTCCTGTAGTACATGTGTATTCATTTGTTGAACTCTTCCTGTAGTACATGTGTATTCCTTTGTTGAACTCTTCCTGTAGTACATGTGTATTCCTTTGATAAACTCTTCTTACAGTATATGTGTATTCTTTTAGTGAACTCTTCCTGTAGTACATGTGTATTCCTTTGATAAACTCTTCGTACAGTATATGTGTATTCCTTTGTTGAACTTTTCCTGTAGTACATGTTTATTCCTTTGATAAACTCTTCGTAGAGTATATGTGTATTCTTTTAGTGAACTCTACCTGTAGTACATGTGTATTCCTTTGATAAACTCTTCGTACAGTATATGTGTATTCTTTTAGTGAACTCTTCCTGTAGTACATGTGTATTCCTTTGATAAACTCTCCTTACAGTATATGTGTATTCTTTTAGTGAACTCTTCCTGTAGTACACGTGTATTCCTTTGATAAACTCTTCGTACAGTATATGTGTATTCCTTTTTTGAACTTTTCCTGTAGTACATGTTTATTCCTTTGATAAACTCTTCGTACAGTATATGTGTATTCTTTTAGTGAACTCTACCTGTAGTACATGTGTATTCCTTTGATAAACTCTTCGTACGGTATATGTGTATTCTTTTAGTGAACTCTTCCTGTAGTACATGTGTATTCCTTTGATAAACTCTTCTTACAGTATATGTGTATTCTTTTAGTGAACTCTTCCTGTAGTACATGTGTATTCCTTTGATAAACTCCTCGTACAGTATATGTGTATTCCTTTGTTGAACTTTTCCTGTAGTACATGTTTATTCCTTTGATAAACTCTTCGTACAGTATATGTGTATTCTTTTGTGAACTCTACCTGTAGTACATGTGTATTCCTTTGATAAACTCTTCGTACAGTATATGTGTATTCTTTTAGTGAACTCTTCCTGTAGTACATGTGTATTCCTTTGATAAACTCTTCGTACAGTATATGTGTATTCCTTTGTTGAACTCTACCTGTAGTACATGTTTATTCCTTTGATAAACTCTTCGTACAGTATATGTGTATTCTTTTAGTGAACTCTACCTGTAGTACATGTGTATTCCTTTGATAAACTCTTCGTACAGTATATGTGTATTCTTTTAGTGAACTCTTCCTGTAGTACATGTGTATTCCTTTGATAAACTCTTCTTACAGTATATGTGTATTCTTTTAGTGAACTCTTCCTGTAGTACATGTGTATTCCTTTGATAAACTCTTCGTACAGTATATGTGTATTCCTTTGTTGAACTTTTCCTGTAGTACATGTTTATTCCTTTGATAAACTCTTCGTACAGTATATGTGTATTGTTTTGTGAACTCTACCTGTAGTACATGTGTATTCCTTTGATAAACTCTTCGTACAGTATATGTGTATTCTTTTAGTGAACTCTTCCTGTAGTACATGTGTATTCCTTTGATAAACTCTTCTTACAGTATATGTGTATTCTTTTAGTGAACTCTTCCTGTAGTACATGTGTATTCCTTTGTTGAACTCTTCCTGTAGTACATGTGTATTCCTTTGTTGAACTCTTCCTGTAGTACATGTGTATTCCTTTGTTGAACTCTTCCTGTAATACATATGTGTATTCCTTGGTTGAACTCTTCCTGTAGTACATGTGTATTCCTTGGTTGAACTCTTCCTGTAGTACATGTGTATTCCTTGGTTGAACTCTTCCTGTAGTACATGTGTATTCCTTTGTTGAACTCTTCCTGTAGTACATGTGTATTCCTTTGTTAAACCCTTCCTGTAGTACATGTGTATTCCTTTGTTGAACTCTCCCTGTAGTACGTGTGTATTCCTTTAATGAACTCTTCCTGTAGTACATGTGTTTTCTTTTGGTGAACTCTTCCTAAAGTGCATACTGGTAGTGAACACTTCCTATAGTACAAGCCGCAAGTGATAAAGTTTACCAGTTGCTTGCCCATGGTCGGCGGTTCTCTCCGGGTACTCTGGCTTCTTCCACCACTAAAACTGGTCGCCATGATATAACTGCAATATTGCTAAAAGTGGCATTAAACACAATAAATAAATCAATCAATCCTATAGTAAATGTATACTTTCTTGTAGTAAACTCTTCGTAGTATATCGGTGTACTATTTTGCAGTGAACTATACCCATTGAAAAGGTACCGGTATATGATCTTTTAGTACATAACATAGAGAAATAGTAAATTTTCATTGGTTGTTAGTTAGGCACTATATTTCAACAGTATAGTTCATTTCTTGACTACGGGAGACTATACTTCGCAACAGGCACTATACTAAGACCATTCTTCCCACGGGACTATACCAAATTTCCCGCGAATTTACGTGGTGACTTATCAATAAAAATTACTTCCCTTGTATGTGCGGCGCTACGATTAACAGTTGATTACGTCATTGTTTACATTGCCGACACCGGCTGCCAGATTCAGCAGCACGGATGCCGACGAATTCACATTGCAACAACGAAATGTAACAAAATATGATTATAATCTAACGATTATGAAGTCTCCCAAACCGGCCACAGACAACCGGTTTAATAAATAAATTAAAAGCTACCTTTGAAATCGAACAATGTTGAATTTGTGCGGTATTGTGGCGGCCATTTTGAAAATAGCGACCGGTAGAAATTTTTCGATGTCAGGAATCATTTCGGGACATCATAATCTACCCACATATGAAATGTCGTTGAAATCGGACAATGTTGAATTTGTGCGGTATTGTGGCGGCCATTTTGAAAATGGCGACCGGTAAAAATTTTTCGATGTCGGGAATCATTTCGGGACATCATAATCTACCCACATATGAAATGTCGTTGAAATCGGACAATGTTGAATTTGTGCGGTATTGTGGTGGCCATTTTGAAAATGGCAACCGTTAGAAATTTTTCGATGTCGGGAATCAATTCGGGACATCATTATCTACCCACATATCAAATGACGTTGAAATTGGACAATGTTGAATTTGTGCGGTATTGTGGCGGCCATTTTGAAAATGGCGACCGGTAGAAATTGTTCAATGTCGGGAATCAATTCGGGACATCATTATCTATCCACATCACAAATTTTGATGATATCGGACAATGTTGAATTTTTACCGCCCATATTTTATACAGTATTTTGGCAGCCATTTTGAGAATGGCAGACATCTCGAAATTTTGAAAATGCAGAATTGCTCCTCTAATGGTGACCTATCACTATGTCAAATTTTATGTCTCTATCATTATACATTTAGAAGTTATCAACATTAATGTACGAAATTTCAACTTTCCCATAGGATTCTATAGTAACCCCCACCCCCTTTGAACCCCCAAAAATATGGCTTTGACCCCCTTTACCACAAATCTGAAAACTTTAGGATCAACTAGAAACATATATCTATAACTGCACCAAGTTTCACGAAATTCTGTCCTGTAGTTCCTGAGATCTGCCGTGGACAAGTTCACGGTCCGTGGAAAGAAAGGAGAAGAATAAGAATAAGAATAATAATAACAAGATATGATTATAATCTAACGATTATGAAGTCTCCCAAACCGGCCACTGACACTATCTACCCACATATCAAATTTTGATGATATCGGACAATGTTGAATTTTTACCCCCCATTTTTATGCCGTGTTTTGGCAGCCATTTTGAAAATGGCAGACATCTTGAAAATTTTGAAAACGCAGAATTGCTTCTCTAATGGTGACCTATCACTATGTCAAAATTTATGTCTCTATCATTATCCAGTTAGAAGTTATCAACATTAATGTACGAAATTTCAAGTTTCCCATAGGATTCTATAGTAACCCCCACCCCCTTTGAACCCCCAAAAATATGGCTTTGATCCCCTTTACCACAAATCTGAAAACTTGCGGATCAACTAGAAACATATATCTATAACTCCACCAAGTTTCATGAAATTTTGTCCTGTAGTTCCTGAGATCTGCCGTGGACAAATTCATGGTGCACGGAAAGAAAGGAGAATAACAAGAACAAGAAGAAGAATAATAATAATAATAATAAGAAACGGAGCAAAAACAATAAGTATCCAAACGTTGTTTGGGAGACTTAACAAGATATGATTATAATCTAACGATTATAAAGTCTCCCAAACCGGCCACTGACACTATCTACCCACATATCAAATTTTGATGATATCGGACAATGTTGAATTTTTACCCCCCATTTTTATGCCGTGTTTTGGCAGCCATTTTGAAAATGGCAGACATCTTGAAAATTTTGAAAACGCAGAATTGCTCCTCTAATGGTGACCTATCACTATGTCAAATTTTATGTTTCTATCATTATCCAGTTAGAAGTTATCAACATTAATGTACGAAATTTCAAGTTTCCCATAGGATTCTATAGTAACCCCCACCCCCTTTGAACCCCCAAAAATATGGCTTTTACCCCCTTTACCACAAATCTGAAAACTTTAGGATCAACTAGAAACATATATCTATAACTCCACCAAGTTTCATGAAATTCGGTCCTGTAGTTCCTGAGATCTGCCGTGGACAAGTTCATGGTGCACGGAAAGAAAGAAGAATAATAATAATAAGAAGAAGAAACGGAGCAAAAACAATAAGTCTCCAAACGTTGTTTGGGAGACTTAATTAATAATAAGAAACGGAGCAAAAATAATAAGTCTCCCAAACAAAAAAAGCGGCAACCAAATATGCAGATAAAGTTCTCTCGGACTTCATGTTGGAATAAAATTATGACGGGGAGATAGGCACAATGGATATTGTTGTACTCAATGGCATTTTACAAGACTTTTATGCGAATATCAGAACCAGAGGGTGTGCCGGGGTAGAATAGGCACCAGGTTTCTCCATCCTAGAGGCACTAGTCCTCTAAAAGGGGCCAACCCCGTGGGAACCCCAGGGTATAGAAATGGGACTGAGAGCTTCTTTGGCTTGAAGGGGTATCCGTCGGTTGTGCGGGATGTATAAATTAACAACCAACCCGTCCTTTGGATGAGACATAAATAAAACCGAGGTCCCGTGTTGAGAGATTGCCACTCTCTTCGCACGTGAAAGTACCCAGTGTAACAGCTCATTAGGCGTTAGACATGTTATGTACTAAATCTATTATGTACTTCTCCCTCTGGAACCGTTCTCCTATAGTGTTGTCTGGGAAGGTATAGTGTAGGAGAACGGTTCCCTTGTGAGAAGTCCATAATAGGATAATAGTGAACTTTTCCTCGGGTACAGGTGTACTACTTTACAATGAACATATCTAATTATGTAAGTGCATTATCTTGCTGTGAACGCTTTCTTGTAAAATCTCATTTGAAACAAGGGCAACGCAAAGCATGGCATATCCCTTCACCTAAAAATTTGACCCGGTGACCTTGACCTTTGACCTTAAAAATCAATAGGGTTCCAGATTCTCTTAAGGACTAAGTATGTACCAAGCTTGGTCAAAATCCATTGAAGGATGTTGATTCTAGAGTGTTCACAAGGATGTTACGTGGTAAAAATTTGACCCGATGACCTTGACCTTTGACCTTGAAAATTAATAGGGTTCCAGACTCTCATAAAGACTAAGTATGTACCAAGTTTGATTAAAATCCATTGAAGAATGTTGATTCTAGAGTGTTCACAAGGATGTTACATGGTAAAAATTTGACCCGGTGACATTGACCTTTGACCTTGAAAATCAATAGGGTTCCATACTCTCCTAAGGACTAAGTATGTACCAAGTTTGGTCAAAATCCATTGAAGGATGTTGATTCTAGAGTGGTCACAAGGATGTTACGGAAGGACGGGTGGACAGTAGCGTTACTATATCCCTTTGCATCTTCGTTGGCAAGGGGATAATTAATTTGTGAAACCAAAACTGCATCAGTTGTTATATACCAGTAATATCAGTCTAGGTGTGAAATTGATCTGAACGGAATAAAGTCACGAGTAAAACAAGGGCAACGCAAAGCGTGGTGTATCCCCTCGCCTAAATATTTGACCCGGTGACCTTGATCTTTGACCTATGACCTTGGAAATCAATATGGTTCCTCCAGACTCTCCTAAGGACTAATTATGTACCAAGTTTGGTCAAAATCCATTGAAGGATGTTGATCCTAGAGTGTTCACAAGGATGTTATGTGGTAAACATTTGACCCGGTGACATTGACTTTTGACCTATGACCTTGAAAATCAATAGGGTTCCAGACTCTCCTAAGGACTAAGTATGTGCCAAGTTTGGTCAAAATCCATTGAAGGATGTTGATTCTAGAGTGTTCACAAAGATGTTACACGGTACAAATTTGACCCAGTGACCTTGACCTTTGACTTTGAAAATCAATAGGGTTCCAGATTCTTTTAAGGACTAAGTATGTACCAAGTTTGGTCAAAATCCATTGAAGGATGTTGATTCTAGAGTGTTCACAAGGATGTTACGGAAGGACGGACGGTAGCGTAACTATATCCCTTCGCAACTTCGTTGGCGAGGGGTCAGGGGATAATAAGTTCATAGACCATATTTACTAGGAAGATATATTCCATGGACTATTTCAACTAAGAAAATTATTCCAAGGACCTTTTACGCTATGAATACTTGTTTCCTTGGATATATTTTAAATAAATAACTGCCAATGCAGACTTATTTTAATAGGGGTAATTTATCGTTAAAAGCTACAAGTCTGTCTTATGAAAGTAATATGTGTGATAAAGAATTTAGTTACAGTCATATACCAAAAGAAACAAAATTAATATGTGTGATAAAGAATTTAGTTACAGTCATATACCAAAAGAAACAGCTGTTAGTATAATTTAATTATTTGTTGACTTATATTAATACAGCACTGATAATTAATGTTATCTGAATGAGAAATGAGCCATCAAATTAGAAATGAGATGATACAAACGTCTCCTTTCTCAATCCAATTGAAAGCGTTTCTCACCTTATGAAAGATTGCACCTGATTATGGTAATATAATCTTCCCTTTGCTCTAATGAAATAGTATTTAAATACCTACAATAGGAACTGATGTTATATACAACACACATATTTTTATTGCATAATACAGTGGAACCTGATTGAGTGTGAGTCATTTGGGACCTACTGGTATTTACTTGACCTTTTTGTACTTGTAGGTTTGGTTCATTGCTTTTTAACGTCACTTTCAACAATATTTTAGTGATATTGTGGCGGTCAGTTTTATTGGTGGAGGAAACCGAAGTATTCGGACAAAACCACCGTCCTGTCGCAAGTCACCGACAAACTTTATCATATGATGTTTTATCGAGTACACCTCGCCATGAGCGGGATTTGAAATCACAACGTTAGTGGTGATAGGCACTGATTGCACAACATTATGTGAAGTTTGCCAGTGATTTACGACAGGTCAGTGGTTTTCTCCGGTTTCCTCCACCTAAAACTGACTGCCACGATATAACTGAAATATTGTTGAAAGTGGTGTTAAACACTATAACCCTAACCCTAATGATTTTGTAAAGGTTATTCAAAACATGATCAGTATACTAGTAAGTAAATATCTTTATAAGTATGTGGTTGCATACCTTCAAGAAATAAACTTCTTCGCAAGGCTCAGCAACGTAATCATCTTTATAAGTATGTGGTTTAACCATCAAGAAATAAACTTCCTCGCAAGGACAGCAACTTAAATATCTATATTGGTATGCAGCATTTACCTTCAAGAAATAAACTCCCTAAGCGAGGATGGCAATGTAAAATCCGGAATATAACGAAAGCGAAGATGGCCACATAAAACACTGCAGTCTGGGAGATAACGAAATATTTGTAAATCAATCTTGACATTCGCAGAAAATGAAATTTTAATTAATTGACTAGTTTTGTCAAGTAGAACTGATTGGTTTTTCTCCCAGAGCCATTCTTACATTACCCCCTCTTATCATCAATCTTATATTTCTGTAGCTAAATGTATTTTTTATTTAAAGGGATAAAATGTTCACCCAACCGTAGGCATGCAATTCAGCAAATGTTATCCATGATAAGATAATATGAACTATTAGACTTTGCAGGAATTGCCTTCACTTGAGAAAGTCTTAAAGAATCTCTTATACAGGAAACATATGGAATTAACAAGGAAGATTTATGCAGAAATAATTTACATCAATGTTTCCGAGATAATAGCATATTAAGTCATAAATTTCCTGTAGCTTAGGCTATCCTATTATTTTAAGAAGTCAAACAACTGGCATTATTTTCTTATTGTACTTTACGAGGAATATTTGAAATATGAGACATGCCACACTTTTTGTATTTAAAAGAAGAATTGCAGAAGCTTCTAACAAGGAGTTGTCGTTGTTAAGTTTTGGGAGACAAATTTTGCATTCTATTTATTATCTCCCCTTTTATTTGTGGCAATGAGTGAGTGAGTGATTGCTGTTTAACGCCAACTCAGCATTTTGAAAACAAAGAAGAAGCTTAACAGTAAAGAACAACAATAAAACCAAAATATATTTAGATTTCATATGTCTCCACATTTCTCTTGTTAATTAAGATGATCAGGTAGTACGTATACAAAACCTCAAACATTGCATCAAATATGGCATGTATTGTGAAAACTACATTTCTGCATTCAAGCTAAGGCAACACAAATTGATAATATAAAAATTGTAATTGGCCCACCTACTGGCTACCCTATAAACTGTTGTCTATCATTTTTGTTGCTTTGAACATTCTTCCTCTCTCCAACATTTTGCTGGATTCATTTAAAAAAATCTGATTTTATTTAATTCCTAGCTCAAAAATGTGCAGAGGTACTCAATTCACATCTATTTTCATTTTTCTGGCTTTCAAGAAAATTTATTGTACCAACAATTCATATGCATATTGTACACTTCTTTTTTTTTCTGGTTTCTGTGGACAATATTAAGACACAAAGCTGCTAACATTTGATCACATTTTTCGGGGCTTCAACAAAAATTTTACCAATTAATTAAATTTGCTCATGTCATTCTCAATATTGGCTTGTCTGATCATCAGAATGTTTTTTTTCAAACCTTTTCTACAGGATGACAAAAGACTTAGAATGAAGTGACATTTGAAGAAATGATAGATAGTAATTCTATTTTCTACCATGGCCAGACAGTAGTACTTAGAATAATAGAATAAAGTGATTAATCATTGCATTCAAGAGTAATGCTTAAATGATATGTGTCTGAAATTTACCAAACACATATGCATTGTACTTATTTCACTGTTGAAATCAATGACAACTTTAAAAATTTGAAAAGTCAGTTTTAAAAAAGAATCCATTTCCCAATTTGGATCCCGAGTGTGGACACTTAGGACCTTTTTTTTTTAATATAAATTGGACATCTTCATATCACAATTACTCTTTAAGACAAATATAACTGCATTTAAATTATGGCTATTAAGAAGAAAGATTCTTTTTCTCATTGCAGTCTGTTAAACGTTGGACATCCAGAGCCAAGACAACAATGTATCTCCAGCTTTCAATCTTGAATATACATATTACAATTATGCTTTAAGCCAAAAACAATTTAATTTTCATTTTTCTGAAAATATTGGAATGTTAAAACTTTGAACCAAGAGGCAAGTAAGTGCTCTCTACCAAGTCTGTAAGAAAGTAGGAATGACAAACAGATGAACAGATGGACAGACAACAATCAAGTTATCTCTAACATGTCTCCAAGTTAATAAACAATGTAAGCAAGACCTACACATTTACAGAAAACACACAAAAAATATACATCAAGTCTAGTAGGAAAAAATTGTAGGTAAAACAAAGACCATATTTCAGATTCACTGATATAGTCAAATAATCCTCAATAGAGGTCACCCCTCTTATAAGGCTACTTTTTGTACAAGGTTGGCCTCATAGAAAGACAACTACTGTATGTACAGTCAAACCTGTCCATGTGGACACCTCTATTAAACAGTCACCTGTATTAAAAGGTCATCTTTTTCTTGTCCTGCCATTAGAAATTTCATATGAATTGAACCTCTTCTGAGAGAACGTCTGTCTTATAAGGCCACTTTTTCTTTGTCCCAAAGGCGACCTCTTAATACAGGTTTTATTATATACCCCATTCTTTTTATATTCAAGAATTGTTCGTGTGAACTATGAATATTTTAAGACTGTAAACATTTAATGTCTAGTACCATGATTTGTAAGTCAAATAAAAAACATTTTTTATTGTTGTATATATATATAATACACAACAGATTGTTTAAGTCTATTTCATTTCAGTTTTATTCCTGACAAGTTTTAACCCTATAACAACAACAAATTTCTTAAAGGCTTTTTTTTTAATGCAAACTAAGGGAATTGCCATAAAAATTTAATATCATGACAAAACAGATTTCAGATGGTGACATTTTAACAGCAAAACAGTGTAATAAAAAAACGAACCTGACATCAGAAATGCCAGATGTACATAAAACTAATCTGTTAGCATGGAAACCTTTAAAAATGCTTTAACCATGCAAATTTTGTGATGTCGGCCTTTCATGTGGTCCAGCAATCAAAATCGTAATACTTTCGAGGATTTTAATTCTAAGAAGATTCATCATGGAAAAAGGAAATAATAAAATTGATTTTTTGCTTCATTTGTGGAAAATGAGTTAAAGCAGAGAGATGTAATTAGACTAGTTTCATCCTTATAAGGCAGCTAAGAGTCACGTTATAAATCGGTAACAATGATGCAATTTTGTCCAGAGGGCATAATTAATCAGTTTTTATCCCCCAAGCTATTGTCAATTTGCAGGAACTGTCCGACAACAAGTTCTAAGACACTGTAATTACGTGGATTTCGTCGGTCTTCACGATACATACCGTATTTCAATAAATTTAACTATCGCTTATATGGAAAAAGACAGCTCTCTCTAAAAGAAATACGGAAGATAATTACCACATTTAGATTATAGCCTTAATGTGCTAACGCTTCTTGTGGTTGACAAATCGTCACAATTATTGAACTGGTCACATGACAGCTATTCAGGTGTCTGGGAAGAATTAAGACATTGACAGATTCCATTAGTCATTTGAAGACATCCAATGAACAAGGCTGAGAAGTTCCCGCCATTTGACATTGAAATGTCTTCAGGATCATGGGGAAATATAAATCAGTTAGAGGCATCAGTTTTTTGTAATAGAAAACACTTGCAGTGTGGGAAACAACCGCTCGCCAACTCAGTGGAAATTTCGGGTGGCGAGTAAGATCCACTTTATACTCGCCGGTATGGCGAGTAACAGTTGTAAGGCGAGTAGGAACTTGAAAAAGCTCGCCACGATAACTGGTTACAGCTTTAAAATATCATAGCTCCCAAACAGTTAAATTTTCTGTTAACTGTGTCATTCATCCAACATTTTATTAATCATAAGAAAACATTCTGCCATGAGTCATGACGCTTCATTTCTGTCTACAGAAAAATTAAGTATACAATCCCGACCCCGCATAATTTTGCCAAGGTCGATTTCTAGATTAAATGAAATATTGTTTCATTACAAATAGATGTGATGACTTTTAAAATTAATGCAAATAAAATAATTTGGTTTTGAAATATTTCAAACGAATTCGTAGCCAAGTTAATGACTTGTCAAAATCTGCAAAATAAATTGTTGAACATTATTACTGTATTGTTTATTTGGTATTTGTTGGCAAGTTTAAAAAAAATGTCACTCACCAAACATGGCGAGCTTTTTTTCATTTTGGTGAGTACTTGTTTCAGTCCACTCGCCATTTTGGTGAGTGTTTGAAAAAAATGGTTTCCCACACTGCACTTGTGAAATATATTGTCTGTCTAACCTTACATACTTAGAACCTTGATTAAGATTATCCTTCAGTGTAATGCTACATACATTCTCTTAGAATTTTTCAATTTTTAGTGTTTTAAATTCTGACCAGGTATTTTATTAGGGTCTGTGGTGAATTTCCACTATAGCATTTGTTCCGACTATCAAACACTTCATTATTTTCTATTCCAATGGAAAAATATTTACAATATTCATTCTTGATGGAATAAATAGTATAGAATATTTGTTCCTCAAAGAAGAAATATTATGGAGTCCTTAATCAAATTATCAAAATGAACAAATACTAGGCAAAACAAATATAAGTTCAGAGTGTCCCATCAAACATGAAAAATAAAAATGAAATGTAGAAACAAACAAATTACTAATCAGAACTGAAATAAAAGAACCGCCTAGTGCATAAATGCGTGACGTATCCACCCGCACTTGCATAATATTTAGTTTTATATATTTATAGAAAGCAACCTTGCAGTCTTAATGTATAACATACTTTATTGAAGGATGGAGTATATTGCAGCATGATCTGAATAATATACAGGAAGTATTCCACTTTGAACACTGTAAACTTCTGATGTAAATATAGATTTCCCCCCAAAACCCTTGCTTCAAATATTTCCATGTAAAAACCCATCCACGATAATGATAATTACAAGCCACATGCAAAATATTATTCAAATCTATCCATGTTTACTGAAGTTATCGCGTAAACAAGACACAATTCTCAAAATCAGTGATTTTTCAACCAAAAACTAAGATTTCCCCCCAAAACCCTTGCTTCAAATATTTCCATGTTAGAACCCATCCAAGATAATGATAATTAAAAGCCACATGCAAAAAATTATTCAAATCTATCCATGTTTACTAAAGTTATCGCGTAAACAAGACACAATTCTCAACATTGGTGATTTTTCAACCAAAAACTACGATTTTCCCCCAAAACCCTTGCTTCAAATATTTCCATGTAAGAACCCATCCACGATAATGATAATTACAAGCCACATGCAAAAAATTATTCAAATATATCCATGTTTACTAAAGTTATCGCGTAAACAAGACACAATTCTCAATATTGGTGATTTTTCAACCAAAAACTAAGATTTTCCCCCAAAACCCTTGCTTCAACTATTTCCATGTTATAACCCATCCAAGATAATGATAATTACAAGCCACATGCAAAATATTATTCAAATATATCCATGTTTACTCAAGTTATCACATAAACAAGAAAGTGTGACGGACGGACGGACGGACGGACGACCACTATTACTATATCCCCTCACCGCTATTGCGGGGGGATAATAATTGAAGACATTTCTATTGGTCTCTGAATACTGGTATACTATATTCACCCCAAAGCTGTCTCATCACTGATTGCAACCCTGAAATACTGATAAACTATTTCTTTTAAGTGGTGTCATCCCTAATCGTGATTCTAAATAGATTATTCCCTTGATTTGTATTTATTGTCACTTTCGGCATTTTTTCAGCAGTTTATCGTGACTACCAGACATATTGGGTTAGGAAAGCCTGCAGTGACCAGTTAAACCTCTGATATTGGCTAGGTGTCTGGAAACCTTAAACTTGAGGTGGGTATTAGGGCACAAACCCATGTCATGGGAGAAAGGCTTGTGGTCAGTAGTCAATAACCTTAATCACTCAGTCACCCAGATCCTCAGGATTTTTATAAATTTGCCATCCTTCATCACTCCCCTCATACACTGAGCTCAACTTCTGGTATTGTGAAGCCTTGTACCTTCTTTAATCATTTATTTGCACATGTACCAAATAAAAAGAAAAACAAAAAATACCACACCGTGGGAGGTTCTAAAAAATCGTGGGAGGTTCTAAAAAATGAAAAAATGTAGAAACAGAGACAATGTTGATACCTCTAACACGTATAGAATGATTGCTCAATTTCCTGGCTTGGCACAGGCACTTCTATAATAAGAAGCGTAGTTAAACTATTATTCCTATCCAATATTAAGAACTGAATTTGACTCTGGTAATACATTTTGCCACATCAAAAAGAGAAACAAATTAAATGAAATAAAACCCATAATGAAAGCAAACTAACAACAAAAGATGTTTAATATCATTTTCTGTTTAGTAATTTAGAACAATAATAATAATAGTGTTTTATCTCTTCTTTAGTAAACATAACTAGCCATGTTCACTGCATCCTATTCCATAACTTGATGTTGTAAGTATCGTAATTTGTCCATTCTATTGTTTTTTCTACACAATGTATTAGATTGCTTTGCTTTTAGAGATAATTTACTGCAACATTTAGCCGATTTAATGTGCAAAAAATGACGACTACTTCTGAAATCGTTATTTCCCGTAACTGATAATACCACTTCAAACAGCACATTGTTTGTATGCCAAATCTGTCTATATCATAAGACAATAAACATCCGCGGTTCTCTCTTTGTCTTTAATCTCAAAAACTAATTTTTCATTCTTTTATTGCAATAGATTGGTTAAAAAACAAGAGGATTCCATTAGCTAAATATCTATATCAGAACTCCTTTGACAATACATATTTGCCAAACTACAACAGCTCCGACCAATCAATACGAAGATTACAGCAAGGCTGTCAAGATGAAAAAGAGTCACGATATCAACTACAAACATTTCGTTCAGTTATCTAATATTGTTATCTAACTTGACCAGCGATACTGAAAAGTGTCAAAATATAATTGATTTTGTAATAAATTTTCTGAAATAAATCTTCTTTATTTTTTTTAATTACATTACAAAAATAGGCATGTGTTATATATCAGAACAGATCCAGCATTTCACACCCGTTACCATGAAACCCTGATGGGACATTTTCCGACACAAACAAAATTGACAAGGATATTTGTTGCTGAAATATTGTTAACTTTATATGTTATTTTGTAATGAATAAAATCCCATAGGACGACCAAAGCTAGACAAATTTACATATCAAACAGTCCCAATGTAACATAAGGTGATGGAAATCAAATGATTTAATTGGCTGGTTGTGCAGTGGGATTGTACCTCTCAGACAACAAATTTGTGATATCTACGACTTTGTGTTTATCAAACATAGTTCATTATTCAAATTTAAATTGATGGTGTTGCTTTGTTGTGTTTGTTTAGAGAGATTATTTAACAGTTTCCCATTGGGTCATGTTAAAACTTTTTCCTACACTTTGCAATATTGGATTTAAAAAATATGCAAAACAATTTGTAAATTTTATAGAGGATCATCCCAGGAAGTTCTAAACATTCTTGCCAAGTTTCCTTACACTGATTGTAGGGAAGATAAAAAAAAAATCTCTGTATAGGGTGCTATGCTAAACTATGCTCTGTAGTGGCAGCCATCTTGGATATCAGATCCATGCTAAAAAATGTAGGGAGACAGATTTACATAAGTTTGATAACTTGTTTCTGAATCTCATTGAACATTGTAAGTACATATATATTTGAATAATTGTTTACTGACATTTCATTAAATAAATAGTGTTTAAACTAAAAAAATGTAAACATTAAAAGATGTAAAGATCAGTCATGTACAGTTCTGGCTCAATCCAGTTTGTAGTTACTAAGTCATATAATCCTGTCTCTTTATACAGGACCATACAAGGATGTTCAAACATATTACCAAAATGTTCCTTACAAAGGTGTAAGTGGATGCAGAGAATTATAAAACATGTTGTACCTGGCCCTATGTTAAACTGTACACAAGCATCATAGATGTCGGATCAGTACCAAATGAAAGATGATCCACAATTAGTTCATAGAGAATTTTGGTTCAATCAAACAGGTCACACATTTAGATAAGATTTGGCCTATCAGAGAAGTTTTGGTTCAGTCAACCAGGTGATTTGAAAGAAGATTTAGCCTATGAGAAACAAGAATGAACTCTGTTGTTTGTCTGGTTTGACAAAGTTTTAGTTCCAATCTAGGACCAATAGGTTTAAGAGGAGATGTTGAAAATGCATAATTTTACTGATTGTAGACAATGGATGACAATAGCTCAAATAAACTTTTAGCCAGACGAGCTAAACCAGAGGCCTAACAGAACTTGTAATTGCTCACCTGTTTAACAGTTGACTTCCATTTCTTCAGTTGGGAGAATTTTTAATATCAAAATATTAAAACTTACATTTAATAATTAGCTGCACAAAATCTTAATATATACAAATTTTTACTTAGATATTGTACATTATAATACAATTTTAAACAAGGGAGATAATATATTGTATGTCATTATAAAACAAATTTCAAACTAATTATTTTTGCAATTTTAAGAAATTTCATTTTTAAGCAGTGACGACCATCATGGATGGAGGGCACTGTACTCAGATAATTTATAAAAGTTGAACAAAAATTTGTGCAATTCCACTTTTTTTGGCTTGGTTGCAACCAAAAGATATTATTTTACATATTCCTGTGATAAAGTTTATTAGTGACTTGCAGCAGCAGGTTGGTGGTTTACTACAGTTTCCTCCACCAATAAAACTGACCGCAACGAAATAACTGAAATATTGTTGGAAGTGGCGTTAAACACCATAACCCTAACCCTATTACTGGAAAATATCTACGATCATCAATATACTATCATTAAAGAACATAACAAATCTTTATGGTAAAAGAAAGAAGTCACAAGCAATAATTATGAAACTGTGGAAATGATGATTTGTTAAGTTACTGGAAACTAATCTTATGTTGAAGGTACAAAATGCCTGTATCGATACAACATTGCCATCCTCATGAAGTTGTAAGTTGATTCCTGCCAGAGACGAGGTGTACTAGATGCAACTGCATGTGATAAATTTTGTCAATGACTTTAAGCAGGTTGGTGCTTTTCTCCAGGTAATCAATTTCCTCACCACTAAAACAGACCGCAAGAAAGTGGCATTAAACCACCATAAAAGTAAACAAACGAAAAATAGAACTACAGAAAAACCCAAAATGTCCTAACGTTTTCTTTTAAAATAGATTTAGATATCATATTCCATGTTTTTCATTGATTGTCACGTTTCTCTTATTATCTTTTATGTTATATAATTTAAAGTTTACACACCGATTGTTAATAAACAGCTATTTAAATAATAATTGATATGTAAACATGAACTGTCATGTCTAATAATGGTAAATGTGTTTTCACAGCGATATTCCTATTTGCCAAGATTGTCTTAAATTTCATATGAAATATGTAATATCTTCAAAACGACCTCCATTATCTATATCTATTATTTGTCTATTTAAGGTGCTTTACTGAGACTCATTATTAAAAAAAATATATAAAAAAGAATTATCCATTGGATATAAATATGTTTCTTTTCAAATATAAATTGCCAGATCTTTTCCTGTACATTGAGGCAAAAAACCAAAATCCTGAAAATATCTCATCCTTAAAGAGAATTCCTGTAAAAACAAGAACTAGTACCTCATTGGTAACTCTTTATTACATTCTTTAGAAAAGTATTCGATAAACTATCTTAGAACAAAATTTAAAAAAATCTGTGATAAAATATTGACTTTCATGTTATTTGTATCTGCCATATATTATACATAATCAGTGTGGTTAGTGCTGTGAAAATATATATAATTTGTACCTGTCCATGGCAAATGAAATACAATTATTTACCTGACCACAGAACATTAATACAGACAAACCTGTATATAAAGGGCACTCAAGGGAACCTGAAATGTTGTCCTCTATCAACAGTTGCCCTTTATATACAGGTTTTATTTACATGCACTATTTATTAATAGGAAAAATGAGACTGTCCCTTATAGACAGTGATTTGCCATATAGAGGTGCCCTTTAAGGCTGGTTTGACTGTATTTTCATTTGTCTAAGAGTTGTGTGTGAACTACCAGAATACATTTATTCTAGTCTTATAATCCAAAATCATGTCCTTTTGCACTGACAATTGTACAGTGATGATCGCCACACAAAATAGTTACAGATTATCTCCCTTAGTAAATCAATCAAACAAACTTACAGTGGCGCCACTCCTTGAATATTAAAGGTGGCAAATTTCATTTCCACACGTTCATCAGCTTTTCCAACGAAGATGAAGAGACACCTCTTGCCTTCTGGGTACTTCCTTGGGTAATTTGGAGTATGGAATATACCATGACTAGCTGTTGTTATTAGGGAATTGTTGAAAATATATCTACAATCTGCAAAGACAAAACATGTAGTTTTAAAAGGAGGGTTGCAATGGCAATGATTGCTCTGCAGACGGCACAACACATGTACTTTTAAGAGGGTGCAACAATGGCAATGATTAATTTGCAAAGATTCAACATGCAATTTAAAAGGCTGCTGCACTGGCCATGATTGATCTGGAAAGACAAAACATGCACTTTTAAAAGGGGGTGACAATGGCAATGATTGATCTGCAGACAACACAAAACATGTACTTTTAAAAGGGGGTGACAATGGCAATGATTAATTTGTAAAGATTAAACCTGCAATTTCAAAAGGCTGCTGCATTGGTCATGAGTGACCTACAAAGACCAAGCATGCACTTTTAAAAGGGGACTGGCTGCAATGGCCATGATTTATCTGCAGACAACACAAAACATGTAAAGTGAAATCTGTCAAACTAAATCTTGAATAAACCAGAATCCTGTATAAACTGAACTTTAAAAACAGTTCTTATGATGGGAATCTTTGTTAATTTAAACTGTATAAACCGAACACCTGTCTATTCTGAACACAAATGTTGGTCCCAAAAAGGTTCGGCTTAGACAGGTTTCACTGTACTTTTAAAGGGGGATTTCAATTGCCATGATTGTCCTGCAAAGACAAAACATGTACTTATAAAAAGTGTCATCATAAGGCGAGACTAAATAGTTGACCAATCCAGCTTAAAATACAGAAGTTTTAGACACTATATCGGATGGAGGTCTGTTGAATATAATTTTGAAAGACGAAAACCAAAGGGAAATCTCAGTCAAGTTTGGTTCAAATTGGCCAAGCGTTTTCAAAGGACAAATGTGACATTAGTTAATGATGAAAACAGACAGAGGATGAATGATGAACAATGGATGCAGTATGATTGTAATAGCTCGCTTGCCCTTTTGTTAGGTTACTGATACATATAAAATAACATAATTTATCAATAAAATTCATGTTTAGTTATCAAATGATCATATGCTATACTATTTACCATATTTTTCCAACATCAGTCTACTATTTATTAGCCCTTTAATACAAGCTCAATTAATCAAAGATATCACAGATGTTATCTGGTGAAAGGAATCACCAACATCAACACAACATTAAAATGACAATGTGTTTTTCTTTGAAGTAAAACATGGTGTTGTATAATATGTACAATCCAAATTGATTTTGATTTTGATTGAGAACATAAAAGTACACAAATGGTTGACTTATTTTTTGGCTTTAACATTAAAAATCATATTTAACTATCACAAAAATAGAAAATACATGAATAAAATATCAAGTCAATATCAGAGCCTAAATAGATTGATTGATTTACTGCTGTTTAATGCCAACTTTAGCAGTATTTCAGCTATATCGTGGCGTGAAGAGACTAAATAGCATAGAGAATTATTAAGAAATATGAAAACAATGCTCAGGGCCAAGTTCTACCATTTTATCACATTTTCTCAGAATAATTGAAAACTTAAAAAAGAAATTTTACAAAAATTCCTGATTACATTGAGAAGACTTGAGGAGAAACCTTACTAGATACTCTCTTAGCAGGAAAATCAGATTATCTAAAAATTCACATTTTAAAAAGAAGTCAACTCTTTAATAATGATAAAGCTTGTGTGTATGAAATGAGCATAACTAAGTTGAAAATATGAGATGCTATTTAGACAAAAATAAAGGGGACATAATTCAGAGCATTTTTTTTTCATCCTAGCAAATGGCAAGAACTATGAATGCAAAACACTACTTTTAACAATATTTCAGATACAGTGAAACCTGTCTAGCCAAACCTTGAATACATCGAAATCCTGAATAAAGCAAACATTTAAATAAAGTTCCAATGAAGGATATAATATCTTTGCTGATTTAACATGTACAAACTGAACATATGTCTATTCCAAACACATCAGCTGGTCCCAAGGACGTTTGGTTTAGACAAGTTTCACTGTATATTATGGTGGCAGGCTTTACTTGTCGAGGAGACTGAAGTACAAGGATAAGATCACAAACTTTCTATAAATAAATTACAAAATTTGTCCAAAAAAAAAAGAAATACTGAGTACACCTCGCAGTGGGCGGAAATCAAACTCCAATTCTTTAGTATTAATAGGCACTGATTGCATAGGTCAGTCAAAGCAGGCTTATTACAGTCTTAATATTGTATCATTTTCTTTATAAAACAATTTATTTTTATCAAGAATATCTTAATATTTATGTACATAAACTTCAATTTTGACATTTCCATGTCTGATTTTGTTCCTGGAAAGAATTTTTTGTATCGCTTCTTTGCAAAAACCGTTTATTTTTATCAAAAATATCTGACTTTACGTAATTAAGTTAAATTTTGTCAATTTCTATTTCTGTTTTCGTTCAATCTGACCATAACACTTTGTGATTATATTTATTTATTCTTGAAAAAGTATTTTAATAAAATTAAACCTCTCTGAAGGCTATAATCAATTTACCATCAACGAACCATAAACCTTCATTACACAAATTCCTCCTAACATTGTTTACTTCGTCAGCGCTTTGAGAAAACATAACTTTCCTAGTTAGATGGATTTGGGACCCAGAAGAATAAATTTGTCTCCAGGCTAATTTAATTATCTTCACATAACTATAGGTTTTCTATCATTTCAGGCAAATGGCAACATTTTTATTGCAATTAAGATCTAACATTTTTTCACATTTCACTGCACTGAAAAAAACCATTTACGAAATCGTCGAGGCAATAATGTCAAGAGTCCATTAAGGTTGGTGACACAAGACAACGATACTTGATCTCTCGCCAAATAAAAACATCGTCTGCCCACTTGTCGTAAAATCTGAAGACGGGGCAAATTTCTGTCTTCAATAACAATAATGCCATTACCTCATTACTACGTAATTTAAGGATATAATTAATATATAGGTTGTTATTTTTTTAATGTCAGGACGGTACCCTCAAAATGTAAGTTTATTTAGACGTAGACAAATAATTTAAGGATATAATTAATTTACAAGTTGTTATTTTTTTTATGTCACGACTGTACCGGTACCGTCCAAAGACTGATCCAATGTCAAGTTTATATAGACGTAGACAAATAAATTCTAATATCAAAAGACGGGATTGTGTAACACAGTAATAAATGGTTCATAAAGTTACTAAAGGGAGTTTGATGAACATGCTATTAATGAATGATGCTTAATAAAGAAATAAAACAAAAGGACATTTTATATGATCAAAGTTGTAGCTTTGAAATGTCTTATTAATATGGCATCTGGATAAGACATTAAACAAACAGTACATATAGTTTAAAGTAAATATGTGTAGGCTTTTTTTTATTTGTTTGATACAAAAAAACCTGTACGTACTTCCTTAGAATCAACTCCTTTTTGTTTGTTTGTTTGTTTGATACAATGAAACCTGTCTAAACCAACTTTTGTGTTCAGAATAGACAGGTGTTCAGTTTATACAGGTCACATTAACAAATCTTTCCTACATTCAGACTTTATTTAAAGTTTGGCTTAAACAGGATTCTGCTTTATTCAGGGTTTGGTTTAATTTTTTTTACTGTTACTCTTTCTAATGCACTTGATGAATGTAATGCCATTTATAATTGGATGACATCAAATATTTGCCACATCAATTACACGATTGATGCCATTATACGTTTGTGCATGCAAAAACAATACATCTAATGATTATTTATCAGAAATTCCATGAGAATGAAGATAGCAGTAATGTATAGTTTCAGATTTGCCGACATCAGTTGTGATTTGATTGTTGAAAATATCTGATTGATGGTATGTCCCACTAATTCTGCATCACCAGTAAACTGAATTTACAATGATTATATCAACAATTGACATCTGCAAATCTTCAAATAGAGGACAGTCATTTACACTACTTGGACTTTGGTCTCTATAATTGGTTTAGCCTAGCCACATTTACAGACTGTCCCAATACCAAGATGACGTTCAGCTTCTGTTATTTTTCAGTTTGACAGGGAGGAGGGGGAGTGATTCAATTTGTGTGGTTGCTGAGACTGTATGTCATCATAACTGTTTAATTTTCGTTATCAGTTTCCTTAGAGATGAACATAGCCAGCATGTTTCTTTTTTTAGCACTATTCACAGAAATTTGTAATATATAGAGAAAATCATGTATTTACAGACAAGGATAGCGAGATAGATGGACACTGCAAATATGTCTGTTATGCTACCGTCATCAATTTCTATATCACACAAAAGCAGGACTCTCAGAGGACGACTCAGTGTTGTTGTTTTTTTATTACATGTAGTTACAGTAAGATAGACAGATAGACAAATATGTTGTCTATAAATTCTAACTCCATAAATTTCTCTAACACACAAAAGCAGGTCTAGCTCTCAGAGCTAGACAAATATGTCAGATATTCTACCTCCATCAATTTCTATCACACAAAAACAGGTCTCTCAAAAGATGTTTCTGTGTTATTTTTTTTTATTACATATCATTACAGTAAGATAGATAGATAGACAAATATGTTGACTATAAATTCTCCCTCCATCAATTTCTCTATCACACAAAAGCAGGTCTAGCTCTCAGAGCTAGACAAATATTATCAGATATTCTACTTCCATCAATTTCTATCACACAGATGCATGTCTCTCAGAAGAAAATTCTGTGTTATACTTTTATTACATGTATTTTGAGTAAACAGACAGACAAATAGACAAATTTGTTCATTAATTTCTCTATCACACAAAAGCAGGTCTCGCTCTCAGAGCTAGACCAATATGTCAGCTATTCTACCTCCATCAATTTTTATGACACAAAAGCAGGTCTCTCAGAAGACGACTTGGTGTTATGTTTTTATTACATACCATTACAGTAAGATAGATTATTAAGATAGACAAATATGTTGTCTATAAATTCTCCCTTCATCAATTTCTATTACACAAAAGCGGGTCTCTCAAAAGACAATTCTGTGTTGTGTTTTTATTACATGTAGTTAGTTACAGTAAGATAGATACTAGATTGACAAATATGTTGTCTATAAATTCTCCCTTTATCAATTTCCATCACACAAAAGCAGGTCTTGACTTCTCAGAAAACAACAATAAAGGAACACCTTCGTCATTATTAATCATTTTTTCTTTTTCAAAGGCACAAAACATTATTAATCATTTTTTCTTTTTCAAAGGCACAAAAAGCCAAAGGCAACCGTGTGATATTTACTTTTGAAATGAATAGAATATGACAGCTGATGTTTTCATGATCATAAAGATATTGATTTTCATTAAAAATGGTCAGTTCCAATCAGTGAATACATAGTAAATCCTATAACATGTCTTCTTTAGTGTCTTAAGTAAGACGTCTCATTATTTCACAGACTTCAATGATCCTCATCCTCTTTAACCTATATTGTAAAAGAGGTGAATTTTGTAACCACTTACCATATTAGTCACATGACAAAATAAGTCGTTATGTGCCAGTTTCATCACTTTTGTGTCCGTCGTCAATTTCAAGAAAAGTTTGAAGATACCAAAAGCAGTACACCATGCCCTATATGAAAGAGAACGATTTCATCTCTTGGTCCTACCATTAAAAGGAGTAAGCCATGCCCTATATGAAAGAGAATGGTTTCATCTCTTGGTCCTACCATTAAAAGGAGTAAGCCATGCCCTATATGAAAGAGAATGATTTCATCTCTTGGTCCTACCATTAAAAGAGCCAATTAATATATATTATTTATCTGTTTGACTGCAGATAAAAAAAATTGCTTGAGAGTGAGGGTGAAGATTATGGCATTTAACGCCACTTTCAACAATATTTCAGCTATATCGTGGCGGTCAGTTTTATTGGTGAAGAAAACCTGAGTACTCTGAGAAAACCAACGACCTGTCGCAAGTCATTGACAAACTTTAACGCATAATGTTGTATCTAGTAGACCTTGCCTGAGTGGGATTCAAACTCACAACGTTAGTGGTGATAGGCACTGATTGCATAGGTAGTTATAAATCAAACTACCATACAATCACGACCACGACGGCCCCCAGAATTTGTTTGAAAGACAACCAGAGGCTCCATGAATATAATGGATTTAACTCATTTATTTTCAAAGAATATAAAAATGTGAAAAGCTCACGTGTGATGGACTGCATTTGAAAGACGACATCTAATAGCATGGACCTTTCAACCAGGTGAACTAATAATAAGCATCACATTCAAAAATGTGAATGAAATGACATCACTGGGCATTTCAATTAGGAGATGCTGGACTGCATTTAAAGGGTGACATCTTGCATCACTGGGCCTTTCAATTGTGAGATGCTCTAATAACCATCTCATTTACAATTGTGAATGAAACAGCAGCCAATATATTTACATAATGAATGACTACTACTATGTACTAGGAATTGGGTCAATCCAGTATAATGTACTTTTTTATCCTTTACCGTTACTTAATCAAATATCAATATTAATGATATGCACACTTAAGTGACTCAATAAACATACAACTGACTTTATGTTGTAGGTAAACTGATAATGAGATTTGAAACAATGGACAGATTTTGTAAGGAGAGCAGGTAACATTCATGACTCTGGTACATTATCATTTAATTAAAAGGTAAAAAAACATGTACGGTAATTGATTTAAAGTTGATTATGTTACCTGGCTCAGGTATTACAGTGCCTCAACTTTCACGGAGCATCTTCATGAATGCCTTAAGCCCTACTGGTTTACCTTGAGATTGGCCATGCAATAGGAACAAAATACACTGATCACCTTTGGTTATGTCAATTCTTCAATTAATCAACTAAAATTTCCGGTTTACAATTCAAACTGTAGAATTTTGGGTATTGGAATATTTAAAGAGAAAGTTAGTTTCCTGTAGATATTGTAAAACTGAGTACCAGTACTATAATAATTTGTGCTTTAATATATTTATGATAAACGGGACGACTTCAATTTTAAAATCATAAATTTTTCGAACATGTGCAGCAATATACCAGCTTCTCCTGCATATGGTGTTTACATCTCGCAATTGATTCGCTATGCAAGGGCCAGTAGCAATTATTCTGATTTCCTGAAACGTCATCTTCATCTGAGAAACAGGCTACTGGACCAGGGCTATAAAAAGATTCGCCTTATTCGATCTCTTAAAAAGTTTATATTCCGATACCAAGATCTTGTTGAAATATATTCCGTCTCTGCAGAAACGATTATAAGCGATGCATTTTCACATAGTGAAAATGTATAAAGATAAAGAAGTCAAGAAAAATGTCAAGGATATTTTTTTTATCAATGTGTGACGTAAAAATATTTTTGACATTTACGTCACCGAATATGGTACTGCTTTGACAACTATTTTACCTATTTTGTTCCTGTATTTAAATACTGTTATAGTGACAGCCGGAACCTTTGAACCGTAATGAGAGCGGGAGGTTTGGCGCCTTAAAATCTGATTCAACCCACCATTTCTTTAGAAATGCCTGTACCAAGTCAGGGTCATTACGGTTTTCACAGTTTTCCGGTTGTTGACTGATTTTGTCTGTTTATATAATTATGAGTTTTGACTTTCCCTTTGTAAGATTGTTCGGAGTTCGGTAATTTTGTTATTACCCTTATAAATCTTTTATATTTAAACTTGCAGTAATCCCAAAACATAAGAAAATAATCATGACTTGTTTTTCCTCAACTGGAAAAAAAGGGTGTGGGTAGGGGGTCAGGTAATAATAGGAAAACTTGTCTGTAGACCAAAGAGGGTACAGTGTTTGGAAAGTATCACACTTCTTCAACGTCAAAAACCAATAATATAGAATAGGTGTATCGTTGTGGCAAAAAAGGCAAAATATTTCATCCCTACCCAGCTCTCAATTTTTTTCTAGTGGCAGTTAAAAGTTGTTTCTCCAGTTGTCCAATTCACCTCTCATTTCTGCACAATTTTTATATATCTTTAAACTTGTTTTTGTCCTGAATAGATATGAACTATTTGCAACTGGACATTAAGCAATCAACAATCAATCAATCAATCTGAATTCCTTGTGATCAATGTCACAGTGACCTTATTTTAATATGAGACACCAATTCATTTCCTTAAACATTTACCCATCAATTATCATGAAGGTAGTACAGAAAACAAAAAATTTGACTCCAGACACCACTAATATATCAAATAAATAAATGAATTAATAAACTTTTACTCATTTGACCTTGACATTTAAGGTCAATGTAGACCACAGTAACCTCATTTTTATACATAACACTCATGGTCTAATAAATAAATATATATATATATATATATATGTCAAATAAGATGGCTCAAGGCCATAAGACAAACAAAATCACTTCCTTGACCTCTACAAGTAAGGTCAAGATCATGGTCACATCAACTTAATATAAAAAATTCCATCATGTACAAACAAAATATGATGGTCATGAGCCTTAAGACAAAAAAAATATTTGAAAAAAGCTGAGTTGTGCATCATGAACTTTCATTCTTTATTTTTCTAACTGATCAGATAATAGGAATTCCTCTCGGAGCTTGATAATTGTAAGATTGGCTGAGCAATTACAATACATTGTTTACTTGGTGGGGACAAAGTAAACTGAATGAATGTTGCTACTTTGTCAGCAGCTTGATTAACTTGTCAGGTGATATAGGTATTAGTATATGTGTAACATGGTCGTTTTAAAGCAGAGGACAAATCGATGAATTTTATTATTGATTTTGATTTTTGATTTTTGGTATTTAATGCCACTTTCAGCAATATTTCAGCTATATCATGGCGACCAGTTTAATTTAGTGGTGGAAGAAGCCGGAGTACCCGGAGAGAACCACCGACCATGGCCAAGCAACTGGCAAACTTTATCACTTGCGGCTTCAAGTCGAGCGCACCCTTTTTGTAATTTACAAAGCCAGGCGTGAACCCACACCGTATTGGTGATAGGCTTGTATGAGTTGCTAGGTAATCCAGCTACCTAACTCATTGAGCCACCCGGGCCCTTTTTATCATTGAAATTTACAGTTCCCTAAATAATGTAACTCCATCAAAACTAAGGTTGATCTCCTATGACATAGGTAATATACCCTTGACAAATTTTGGCTATCCTAATTAGTTCTTTTCGCTTGCATGCGGTAAACTTTGACTTTAAAATTATTATTTGGCTTTCCAATTTTTCGAAGGGTCTTGTAGGTGCCTAAGTTGGTATATAAATTTGTTCACACCATTATAGTGCTGAAATACTGCTAAAGTTGGTGTTAAACACCAATCAATCAATAAAACAAATTTTTGTCTTTGAGGGTACCTGAAGGTTACTCCAGAAAAGTGTTTTGTGTATTAAATTAGATATCTACTTTTTCATTGAAGCAGTGATGCCACACATTACGATAAGTGTAACTGAAACAGCTTTATTTATTACCATTACAGACAGTATTTCATTAGGGGTTAGGAATCCAAATGCTAATAAATATAATAGTATAATGAAACATAATTCTCTTATAAGTTTTAGAGGAAACAAACCTCCTACATTGTAATATGTGTTACAGTAGACCATATTTATATCTGAAAAATGCAATGTCTCTGATGTGATTTGATCCCAGGACCTCTCTCATTGTATGATAATGCTCTACCCACTATGCTTACCCCGAAAATTTCTGTGAGATTTGATCTAGGGACCTCTGGCATTATAAGCCAACGCTCTACCAACTGAGCTAAAGGAGATCTCGACTACCGCAGTGAGATTTGATCTAGGGACCTCTGGCATTATAAGCCAACTCTCTACCAACTGAGCTAAAGGAGATCTCGACTACCGCAGTGAGATTTGATCTAGGGACCTCTGGCATTATAAGCCAATGCTCTACCAACTGAGCTAAAGGAGATCTCGACTACCGCAGTGAGATTTGATCTAGGGACCTCTGGCATTATAAGCCAATGCTCTACCAACTGAGCTAAAGGAGATCTCGACTACCGCAGTGAGATTTGATCTAGGGACCTCTGGCATTATAAGCCAACTCTCTACCAACTGAGTTAAAGGAGATCTCGACTACCGCAGTGAGATTTGATCTAGGGACCTCTGGCATTATAAGCCAATGCTCTACCAACTGAGCTAAAGGAGATCTCGACTACCGCAGTGAGATTTGATCTAGGGACCTCTGGCATTATAAGCCAACTCTCTACCAACTGAGCTAAAGGAGATCTCGACTACCGCAGTGAGATTTGATCTTAGGACCTCTGGCATTATAAGCCAACGCTCTACCAACTGAGCTAAAGGAGATCTCGACTACCGCAGTGAGATTTGATCTAGGGACCTCTGGCATTATAAGCCAACGCTCTACCAACTGAGCTAAAGGAGATCTCGACTACCGCAGTGAGATTTGATCTTAGGACCTCTGGCATTATAAGCCAACGCTCTACCAACTGAGCTAAAGGAGATCTCGACTACCGCAGTGAGATTTGATCTTAGGACCTCTGGCATTATAAGCCAACGCTCTACCAACTGAGCTAAAGGAGATTTCAACTACCACAGTTAGCTGAGGAAGGTTATGAATCTATTTTACCCTTAGGAACCCATTATACAGTCAAACCTGCCCATGTGGTCACCTCTATTAAGCAATCACCTGTATTAAAAGGTCACCTTTTTCTTGTCTTGTCATAGAAATTTTCATATGAATTGAACCTCTTTTAATAGGTCACCTGACTTATAAGGCCACATTTTCTTTGTCCAAAAGGTGACCTCTTAACACAGGTTTGATAGTACATACATACTTTCTTAAGATGCTAAAACTATGGCATCATGTTTTTCAAAATGTTAAAGCAAGTTGTCGTTAAATAGTTTGAATTAAATTACAACGTTAACAAAGAATTCATTGTAGTAATTAAATCAACTATTTTACCACTTTAAACATACCAAACCTGCAAATTTACTAAATTTAATTTCAGAGTAATATACTAAATTTTTCTCCCAGAAATTTCAACATATTTACAAATTGAATCAGCAACTCTGAACGTTGTTAATTTATAAAATGATATTATATGTTGCGTCAGCTATCTTTTGCCCTATGAAAATGTAAGATAAAAGTATATTATGTATAAATGTATCAGTACAATTGTTTCTATCATGTCTCGTCAGTTATGCATCTCATAGTGATACTGTACCAATACAATATGCACAATATACAGTCAAACCTGTATATAAAAGTCACTGAACTGGAAAATGTGCACTTTATGAGAAGTTGCCCATTATATACAGGTTCAAATTATATCTACTATTCATTAAATGGATGATGCAAAACTGCTCTTCATAGACAGTGATTTGTTATATACAGGTGTCCTTTATAGACAGTGATTTGTTATATACAGGTGTCCTTTATAGACAGTGATTTGTTATATACAGGTGTCCTTTATAGACTGATTTGTTATATACATGTGTCCTTTATAGACATTGATTTGTTATATACAGGTGTCCTTTATAGACAGTGATTTGCTATATACAGGTGTCCTTTATAGACAGTGATTTGTTATATGCAGGTGTCCTTTATAGACAGTGATTTGTTATATACAGGTGTCCTTTATAGACAGTGATTTGCTATATGCATGTGTCCTTTATAGACAGTGATTTGTTATATACAGGTGTCCTTTATAGACAGTAATTTGTTATATACAGGTGTCCTTCATAGACAGTGATTTGTTATATACATGTGTCCTTTATAGACAGTGATTTGTTATATACAGGTGTCCTTTATAGACAGTGATTTGTTATATACAGGTGTCCTTTATAGACAGTGATTTGTTATATACAGGTGTCCTTTATAGACTGATTTGTTATATACATGTGTCCTTTATAGACATTGATTTGTTATATACAGGTGTCCTTTATAGACAGTGATTTGCTATATACAGGTGTCCTTTATAGACAGTGATTTGTTATATGCAGGTGTCCTTTATAGACAGTGATTTGCTATATACAGGTGTCCTTTATAGACAGTGATTTGCTATATGCATGTGTCCTTTATAGACAGTGATTTGTTATATACAGGTGTCCTTTATAGACAGTAATTTGTTATATACAGGTGTCCTTCATAGACAGTGATTTGTTATATACATGTGTCCTTTATAGACAGTGATTTGTTATATACAGGTGTCCTTTATAGACAGTGATTTGTTATATACAGGTGTCCTTTATAGACAGTGATTTGTTATATACAGGTGTCCTTTATAGACTGATTTGTTATATACATGTGTCCTTTATAGACATTGATTTGTTATATACAGGTGTCCTTTATAGACAGTGATTTGCTATATACAGGTGTCCTTTATAGACAGTGATTTGTTATATGCAGGTGTCCTTTATAGACAGTGATTTGCTATATACAGGTGTCCTTTATAGACAGTGATTTGCTATATGCATGTGTCCTTTATAGACAGTGATTTGTTATATACAGGTGTCCTTTATAGACAGTAATTTGTTATATACAGGTGTCCTTCATAGACAGTGATTTGTTATATACATGTGTCCTTTATAGACAGTGATTTGTTATATACAGGTGTCCTTCATAGACAGTGATTTGTTATATACATGTGTCCTTTATAGACAGTGATTTGTTATATACAGGTGTCCTTTTAGACAGTGATTTGATATATACATGTGTCCTTTATAGACAGTGATTTGTTATATACATGTGTCCTTTATAGACAATGATTTGTTATATACATGTGTCCTTTATAGACAGTGATTTGTTACATACATGTGTCCTTCATAAACAGTGATTTGTTATATACATGTGTCCTTTATAGACAGTGATTTGTTATATACATGTGTCCTTCATAAACAGTGATTTGTTATATACATGTGTCCTTTAAAGAGAGTGATTTGTTATATACATGTGTCCTTTATAGACAGTGATTTGTTATATACAGGTGTCCTTCATAAACAGTGATTTGTTATACAGATCCCTCCAAGTGTATCAACGATCAAACACTCAGGTCGGACAGAGAGTTTTGTCGGACTTCACACCGACAAATGTCCGACCAAATTGTCCGACAAATGTCCGACCAAATCCTCCCAGGTCGGAGTGAGAGTCTCCACTCTCAGATAGTTAAACTGTAAACAGGAAACGTCCCCAAATTCTACTAACCAATAAATTTGTGCATAAAGAAACATGCGTATCATAGTAAAGCTGAAGTAAATGAGTGATATACAGTGGTACGGAAAGTATAGATATGTTAACGGCTGTCACGGGCGATATATACAATAATATCCATGAATAAAATGTATTAACATGCAGTACACATGTCTTAAGTGCACTAGAAGTGAATATTAATATGTCCCTATGTACTCGCGACAATCGATGCCAAGGCCCTTTCACTTGCTGCAGACAGTTGCCGGTTTACGATATCGGGTGCGTTTGCTCTTTTACGTGTTTGCCAAATGTAGGGCGAACGAACCCGGGTAAATAATTCTAATTTATACATTTATTCCTTTAAAGGCAAATTTGGATTAAAATTATTTAGTAAAATTTAAGTTTTATTTTGTTCATGGCGAATGGGTCATAAATCCGTAAATCCCGTTTTTTTTCTTCTTGAAAATTGGCAGTCTGCGGAGTCCTGATATGGGTGAAATCATATTTTATTAGTGTATTCTACGTTTTTTTTTTTTACAGTTTACCTGTCAAAACATCACCCATCTCAGCATGTTGTCGCATCGTGCATTCATGATATACAAATACACCTATCACAGGTGTGAAAAAAAACGTTGCTCAAGACTCTTTTTACTAAGACTTATAAACATAGATAACTATTCTACGTTTTCGATTTTCAAGCCGTCTTCCAATTTATTTGTACTTAAAAAATAAATTTATATCTTTTTTCTTATATATGTGTATAAATATCTTAATAAAATAAATACATTTACGGTGAGAAATTATTATACGTCATGATATCGTTATTTAGGTAAATACTTATTAGACAGATTTTTTTTAAAACCATTTTTGTCTTTTTAATTGATAACTGACCCAAGCTAAATAAATGAAATGTGACTTAATGTGTTAATTATATAAATCCTTGCCTTCTATAAATTTTAATTTCTTATCTAATTCTTATTCTTATTTAACAATATGGTCAGGTTGTTATTTTCATTGAATGGCTTCACAGTAGGGGGGCTCTTCCTGTATATTGGTTACATCCTGTATATTACAACTGACTGCTAATGCATGACAAACAATTTTAATCAGCCATCATTATCATGAAATACATTTTTTAATCTTTATTTTGATAATTCCAATCACCTAATCCAAATTAGTATAGTAGAGGAGTACCGTATTTTTCGGACGATAAATCTAGATAAAAATGACGATTTTGTTCACAGTACAAAAAATGTATACCTTTATTTTGCTGTAGGTTTATTTCTGAATAAGAAGACTCGTATCATCGATGTTCTTGGTGTTATTTTTTTTTTAAATAAAGCAATAAAAGTATACTAACAGGGGGTGCAATTCTGGGGATAAAATATTCAACATTCGAAAAAAAAATCAATATTCAATGATTCTGTATCTGTATCTGTATCTGTAGACGAATTTCTGCCAATCAAGGCACACCTCAATAAAAGAGGAAGGTTAATCCACCACTATAATAAATACGACGCATAATATATATATATAAAAGTCACTATCAAGGATACATAAAAGTCACTATCACCACAGTATAAAACACATAACATGTCAATTCACCACCATAATATATAGCGACGCGTATAATAAATATTTATAAAGGTTCCTATCACAGTCACATAAAACGACTCATAAAATATGTATATACACTGGTTGTTATAGATTTAGCAGATAGATAATCTAAAATCTAAAAGATTTGATAAAGTAGGATCTTATCTAAAATCTAAAATGTATAATCTAAAATCTAAAAGATTTGAAAAAATAGGATCTTATCTAAAATCTAAAAGATTTGAATAAAAGAAGGATCTTATCTAAAATCTAAAAGATTTGATAAAGTGGGATTTTGCAGTCCATGTGCGCACTCTCCAGGACGGTTACTAAATAAGCATGTATAATTGAAGTGTTATCGAAAATCAGTTCAATATTGTATTTTATAATAAAATATATGCTATAAAAAATGTATCTTGTTGAAAAAAATCACAGGGTGGATCGATTTACAATATAAAATTATTATCACAAAATATCTAAATATAGCTATAGCTTTCCATCAAACACGAGCATGCGGACGTGATTGTAGTTAAAAATGGCGGATGTAATACATCTCACAGTGAACGTGTAGAACAAGCTTTTTATACTAAATATACTGGAAAATAATTTATATCAATTTCGTTACTTAATCGATATTTTATTGCAATAATTTATATGAGGCTATGGGTGTTTAAACGTCACTTTTCAACAATATTTCAGTTATATATTGACCTTTGAGGTACCTTTCCTGGCGAGAATATGGTGCAAGGTAGAAATACACTAGGGTATTTACGTAACCGGACATTCTACATACCGGAAAGAAAGTACGCTTACAAATATGCATCGATCACAAAATGTTTGACATGTTCACCTCGAGAAATGTAAAAAAAATCTTTAAATATCCACTCTCACGTCGGACTTGGAGAGTGTTGACTCTCAAATTAAATTTACTTCAATGATGGCAAATTTACCTACAAACAAATAGTAATAAAAAACAACAACATTAAATAGAATTAATTATAATTGTTCTCCCACTGGCACCTGGAAATTTGTGTCGACAAGATGTTCCTTCCATTATTGACACCTGTAACCTGAGCTAATTAATTCATATCAAGCTGGCTGTAATACCTAGTCCAATACACATATTGCCGTCACAGATGAACAAGTATAGGGACTTGAAATATTTGCAAACGGAATATTGTGTAACTTTAGCCGGTGATTTTTGCATCCGTTATTTCACCTTTATATGGATATCACACTCCGAAAGAATTATTTCTTATTCATTCATGTACACAGCCGTACCGGCCTCATTGACTGTTTTAAGTGACAACAGATTATGTTTTTTTAAATCGTCAGTGATTTCTCCAAACAAACAAAGTCAAAACGCAAACTTATGTCGAGTTTTTACTCAAATTTAATTTGGTTTGTTAAGAAAACTTTTTTCGAGAAATCCAAGCCAGGGCTGGACTCGGCGTATATAATTTTAAAGCTTAGATTTCGGAAAAGTTACGATATTTCTAGCATTCCGATTGTAATCGTAAAATTTAAATGTACTAGAAAGATCTATTAAAATTAAACAGATTAAAGAAACACAAACGGTGTAACTCGAAATTATTGTACAATTCTTTGATTATGAGGTGCTCCTATGCATCGAACGACTGTTGTGCCCGAGCGTGACAAATATTGACCTTGGAGCTACCTTTCCTGGCGCGAATATGGTGCAAGGTAAAAATACACTAGGGTATTTACGTACCCGCACATTCTACACACCGGAAAGAAAGTACGCTTACAAATACGCATCAATCACAAAATGTTTGACATATTCACCTCGAGAAATGTATAAAAAATATCTTTTAATATCCACTCTCACGTCCGACCAAATAGTCGGACTTAGAGAGTGTTGACTCTCAAATTTGTCGGACATTTGTCGGACATTTTGGGAGGAATATGTCGGACCTGAGAGTTTGATCGTTGATACACTTGGAGTGTACTGTATACATGTGTCCTTTAAAGAGAGTGATTTGTTATATACATGTGTCCTTTATAGACAGTGATTTGTTATATACATGAGTCCTTCATAGACAGTGATTTGTTATATACATGTCCTTTATAGACAGTGATTTGTTGAATACAGGTGCCCTTTATGGACAGTGATTTGCTATATATACATGTGCCCTTTATAGACAGTGTTTTGTTGAATACAGGTGTCCTTTATAGACAGTGATTTGTTATATACAGGTGCCCTTTATAGACAGTGATTTGTTATATACAGGTTCCCTTTACAGCAGGTTTAACTGTATGTATAAATCTGTTACATTGTCAGGTCATAGTACTAATATCTATTATATCATTACTATTCATTACACTTCTGGTATTTTGGTGATATTTAAACTTACATATTTTTGTTGTTTTTTTTCTTAATGCAAATGTTTTTCATTTCCAACCTACTTCAACATTGTGAAGACAATTATTAAAGGTGAAGTAAGACTGATATGAAGAAAACAAACAGTGGTAAGAATCTAACAAATTTTCTATACATTAAGATGAAGTTATCCAAATTCCAACTTACATATTTTTTTGCTTTTTTATTTAAATGTTTTTCATTTCGGACCTACTTCAACAGTGTGATGACAATTATGAAAGGAGAAGTAAGTTTGATATGAAGAGTACAAACGGGGGTAAGAATCTAGCATACTGTCTTAAGTGTTTCTAATATTCCATGTAGATAACTTATTTTTTAAAGAGTAAGAGTTATGTCTGTGGCTATATTAAGACGAATTCCTTAGACATACTTAACCCATTCTAATAGACTAAGAATGTACGCCATGCCAACGAAACAGAATAAAACTCTCCTGGATAGTTTTTTATGTTGTATGAAAGTATAAAAAGTGGTTACAACTTCACATACTATAGTATTCTAATTAAGCAAGGAAATTGATGTAAATAAAAAAAACTATACACTTAAGACACAAATTCAAGAAAAGGAACAGCATTTTAGTGCTGTTCTACATTTCAGTCACAGTAGGGTCTTCAATAATGATCATAACTCATACATCAAAATGAGTGCAAAACGGATCCAACAGTTGAGTGGAATGCTTTAAATATTTTTTTACTTCTGTCAACTAACGCTACATCACTGCTATGAAAGGTTTGAAGATACCAATGGGGTAATCAGAAGCCATAAATCAAAGAACCAGACAATACAATGACAACTAGAGGCTAGTGGGTTGAGCCTGTGTCACTCATCTTTCATTCTGTTTTGAGCAAACTTTATACAGAACCTTCCACATGTGCTTCCTACCAAATTTTGGTTCATTTGGCTATTCGGTTTCAGAGGAGAAGATTTTTTAGAAATCAACCAATCAGAAACAAAAATTGCCTGCGGTGGCCATGTTTGTTAACTGATCCAGACAAAATTAGCAATCTTTATAGAGGACCTTCCATCGATGCTTCCTACCAAGTTTCAGTTCATTTGGCCAAGCAGTTTCAGAGGAGAAGGTTTTTTAGAAATCAACCAATCAGAAACAAGAATTGGATGTGACAGCCATGTTTGTTAACAGATCGGGACAAAATGAGCATTCTTTATAGAGGACCTTCCATAGATGTTTCCTACTAAGTTTCAGTTCATTTGGCCAAGCCGTTTCAGAGAAGATTTAAAAAAATTGGCCAATCAGAAACAAAAATTGCCTGTGGTAGCCATGTTTGTTAACGGATCGGAACAAAATGAACAACCTTTATAGAGGACCTACCATAGATGCTTCCTACCAAGTTTCAGTTCATTTGGCTAAGGGGTTTCAGAGGGGAAGATTAAAATGTGAAAAGTTAACGGACGACAGACGACGGACGCCAAGTGATGGCAAAAGCTCACATTGCCTTTGGCAAGGTGAGCTAATAATAGAAAGAAAAATGACAAACACTGATCAACAAAACACTACACAGAAAACTAATGATTGCAAAACATGAACCTCACTAAAAAAAACGGGGGTGAACTCAAGAATACTTCAGCAACAAGTTTTGTTTAAATATCATTGATTGAATTTGATTTCTGCATGTATTTTGTTTAATACGATTGTTTCACATGTCTTATTTGCTATAGCCATAAAAAAAACAAATTGCTACGTTGTAAAAATGCTCACAAAGGAGAACACTGTTAATTAATAATTTAGATATTCACAACACTTTCTATACTAGTAATAAAAAGTATTCTTGTCTCAAGTGAATACTTCAATATTCAACGAGATCGGCAATTAAAATTCAGCACGTTAATTAACCCATTCATTAAATTGCTTTAGCACCTGAACCAGGTAACGTAATCAGGTATTGAATCAATTATGTGTTTACTTATTAATTAAACTATAACATGACACCTGAACGTTGCTCGCTCACCTTATAAATCTGTTTTTAGTTTCCGATCCTCATTATCAGTTTACCTGTTAATTACAGCCTGTTGTAATATTTATTGACTCGGTAGTATGCATATCATTAATATTGATATTCTATTAAGTAACGATGAGGGACGTTATACTGGCATACAGCATGAACTGACTCAATCTGACCCTAAATCATTCATCATGTAAACTTGAACTTGTCGGATCTTTGAAAAACTTTATTTTCAATCATACATGTCAGTGACATGCTTTTTATTTGAATTGAGAGCCAAGCAGTCGATATTTTGGGCTAATCCTTGCTATATGTCAGTGTGATGCTTTCTATTTGAAGTGAGAACCAAGCAGCCGTTATTTTGGGCTGGTACTTGCATTACAATGATTCCTTTTCATGACAAACACTCATTCCAGTTGGATGGAATCCCCTAGGACATAACTTTCAAATCCAATTTACCCTAGGGATTAACATAGATAGAAAATAAAGTGCACCAGTTTATTTGAGTTCAGCACCAAGCAGCCAATATTTGGGCTGGTGCTCGCATTACAACGATTCCTTCCCACAACAAACACTCTTTCCAATTAGATAGAAGCCACTAGGACATAATTTTCAAAAACCAATTCACCCTAGGGATTAAATGAAGACAGAATAAAGTTCCCCGTTTTCCCCCCCGGCAAGTGTAAATGAACAGACAAATAGGAAATCTTATACCTGGAGTAATACTACCAGTATTCCAATACACATAAAAGTTATTCATTTTGTTTTTTATAATTGCTGACCAAAAGGTTAGCACAGCAGAAAACGTTCCTGTTGGTACACCTGTAATACTGCTTGTACAGTAATACCCCAGCAATGCTATTTGTACAATAATACTCCAGCAATGCTACTTGTACAATAATACCCCAGCAATGCTACTTGTACAATAATACTCCAGCAATGCTACTTGTACAATAATACCTCAGCAATGCTACTTGTACAATAATACCCCAGCAATGCTACTTGTACAATAATACCCCAGCAATGCTACTTGTACAATAATACCCCAGCAATTCTACTTGTACAATAATACCCCAGCAATGCTACTTGTACAATAATACCCCAGCAATGCTACTTGTACAATAATACCCCAGCAATGCTACTTGTACAATAATACCCCAGCAATGCTACTTGTACAATAATACCTCAGCAATGCTACTTGTACAATAATACCCCAGCAATGCTACTTGTACAATAATACCCCAGCAATGCTACTTGTACAATAATACCTCAGCAATGCTACTTGTACAATAATACCCCAGCAATGCTACTTGTACAATAATAACCCAGCAATGCTACTTGTACAATAATACCTCAGCAATGCTACTTGTACAATAATACCCCAGCAATGCTACTGTACAACAATACCCCAGCAATGCTACTAGTACAATAATACCCCAGCAATGCTACTTGTACAATAATATCTCAGCAATGCTACTTGTACAATAATACCCCAGCAATGCTACTTGTACAATAATACCCCAGCAATGCTACTTGTACAATAATACCCCAGCAATGCTACTTGTACAATAATACCCCAGCAATGCTATTTGTACAATAATACCCCAGCAATGCTACTTGTACAATAATACCCCAGCAATGCTACTTGTACAATAATACCCCAGCAATGCTACTTGTACAATAATACCCCAGCAATGCTACTTGTACAATAATACCCCAGCAATACTACTTGTACAATAATACCCCAGCAATTCTACTATGCATGCAGACTCTAATACCAGTAACAGGCTGCTGATATAGGCTGATTTTGTCAGTTAACTGGTCAAGCAATATGCACCTCGGCCTTCACCTGAGTACTCATGGGGAAAAAGAAACCTGTTATATCCAATACGGGCTGCTTCTTTTGTTTCAACATTACTGTATCTATTAATACATTTTATCTGACCAATTAACTTACAAAAACTGATAAATTCGTCATGCAACAGGTTAATGGCACTTGTGGACAGTAATGAGTATGGCACAGCACTAACATAACAGGGATTTTAAAGATTAAACAAATACAATTAAGGGCTTCTTTTTGTGAAAAACAAACAATAAATACATTCTATCACTGATTGACAAGAATGAACTTCTCATTGCATCAAAGACGAAGCCCGAAATGTGAGATGCGATGAAAGGTCCATTTAAAGCAAAACATGTGGAGCAGGAACTCCTTATTCTTCCAGAGCACCTGAGTTCAACCCTGGTTTTTAGTGGGGTACGTGTTACTCGATCTTTAGTTTTTTGTGTAATGTTTTGTAAATCCTTGCTTGTCCTTTTGCTCTTTTTCTTTTGGCCATTGTATTGTGTGTTCTTCTGGATTCTGATTACCTCTTTGGTATCTTTTCTTTCATATAAACGATAGCATGTTTATCGAGAATTTGTCAAAGTGAAGTAAGTTATGTCAAATTAACATCATGTTAATAATCAACGATAATATGTTTGCATCACGTTTGTTACTTGACAATGGATATTATTCCATGTAAAGATTAAAAAGCAAAATCTATAAATTATTGATAATATTAATAGATTCTTCTATATGATATAAGAGAGAACCACCTGGCAAGCAACTGGTAAACTTTATCACTTGCGGCTGCAATTCGAGTGCACCCTTTTTTGTAATTTACAAAGCCGGGCGTGAACCCACGTCATATTGGTGATAGGCTTGTATGAGTTGTTAGGTAATCCAACTACCTAACTCATTGAGCCAACCGGGCTCTCTATATAAAAGATGTAAGAATATCATTCATGACTGTTGGTAAAATCTGTCTTCCTGGGATCGACATTAACTTTTGAACCAACTTGTCCCATCGGATAAGATACAATTAAATTGTACCTGTCCGAAAGTGAAAACTACTTGCCCGAAGTTTTACTTATTAGTAACATGCATGACCAATTTCAGGGATAAAACTGGTCCAGCTGGCCTGCTGACTTTTAATTTCTAGGGGGCTGCAACATTTTTAGAGACCCAGTTTTTTTCAGTTGATGTTAAAGAAAAATGAAAACATTCGGACATGAATGAATAAATGTTCATTTTAAAAAAAACATTTATTCAGGTAATACAGGCTTCTTAAATACTTGTGGCAGTATGAAATTTGATCTTCGTCCGTCTTTCTCTTTTGTGGATGTTTAATGCCACTGATAAACTCCCACATTTTCTAAACAGGAATTAAATACCTACATGTATAATACTTATAATTTTTAACCTTGAACAGAAATGAGTACGCAAAAGAAGGTTCCAGAGATGTTGAATTTGTGTGTCATACAATAGATCCAACAATAAATAAATTTAATCAGTTCTTGTCCTGATCCATCTGACCTATAAAGAAATCCTCATTTTGTTAGGAATGCATTTTTGGTGATGTCAAACTTGTCTATAATAACACAAGTGTTGTCTGTTGATCAGAGAAAAAAACAGTCAAATTAACTTCCAACTCTAATTTAAGAAAAATATTACACCACTCAAATTTTCCTCCATTCAAGAAAAGTATAACAATCCATGAAATCACAAATTGAACACATAAACATCCATAGTTTCCATCTTATTTCAGAAATGTTTACAATATATTTACCTTTTTATATTTGCAAGAAGATTAGCATTGAATTTATGTAATTATCAAAGTGAGTATAAATTAACTAACTGTACACATGCCCTACAGCAAAGTAAAGACATTTAATGTACAGGCATACCTATTTACAGGAGGGGAGGGAAGGGGAAGGGATTGGGGAGTGAAGGGGGTATGTGGAAGGGCTAATGGAATGAGGGAGGTGGGAGTGTTAATGGGAGGGAAGGTTTAAGGGTAATGCAGGGAAGGTTTAGGGGGAAAAGAGTTAAGGTGAAAAGTTTAGAAATTCATGTAGACAGTAAAATTACATTGAAAGAGACAGGTGTCTGTGGTCAATTATGAAAAAGTTAATATAATTTTTAAAAATTGAGGGAAACCTAATTGTGAGACTTCGTAATTTGCTTCATTGGACAAGCGACCCCATAGAAGACAGTGTCATAATATGGTTTTAAGTGAAAAGGCAGCATCATGAGATGATTTTTCATGTCTTCAAGTAACAAGGCAGCATCATGAGATGGCTTTAAGTAAGAAGACAGCATCATGAGATGGCTGTAAGTGAGAAGACAGCATCATGAGATGGTTTTAAGTAAGAAGACAGCACCATGAGATGGCTTTAAGTGAGAAGACAGAATCATGAGATGGTTTTCAAGTAAGAAGATAGAATCATGAGATGGCTTTTCATGTCTTCAAGTAAGAAGACAGAATCATGAGATGGTTTTTCATGTCTTCAAGTAAGAAGACAGCATCATGAGATGGTTTTTCATGTCTTCAAGTAAGAAGACAGAATCATGAGATGGCTTTTAATGTCTTCAAGTAAGAAGACAGCATCATGAGATGGCTGTAAGTGAGAAGACAGCATCATGAGATGTCTTCAAGTAAAAAGACAGCATCATGAGATGGTTTTTCATGTCTTCAAGTAAGAAGACAGAATCATGAGATGGTTTTTCATGTCTTCAAGTAAGAAGACAGAATCATGAGATGGTTTTCAAGTAAGAAGACAGCATCATGAGATGGCTTTTCATGTCTTCAAGTAAGAAGACAGAATCATGAGATGGTTTTTCATGTCTTCAAGTAAGAAGACAGCATCATGAGATGGCTTTTCATGTCTTTAAGTGAGAAGACAGCATCATGAGATGGCTTTTCATGTCTTCAAGTAAGAAGACAGAATCATAAGATGGCTTTTCATGTCTTCAAGTGAGAAGATAGAATCATGAGATGGCTTTTCATGTCTTCAAGTGAGAAGACAGAATCATGAGATGGCATTTCATGTCTTCAAGTAATAAGACAGAATCATGAGATGGCTTTTCATGTCTTCAAGTAAGAAGACAGCACCATGCGATGGCTTTAAGTGAGAAGACAGAATCATGAGATGGTTTTCAAGTAAGAAGACAGCATCATGAGATGGTTTTTCATGTCTTCAAGTAAGAAGACAGAATCATGAGATGGCTTTTCATGTCTTCAAGTAAGAAGACGGCATCATGAGATGGTTTTTCATGTCTTCAAGTAAGAAGGCAGAATCATGAGATGGCTTTTAATGTCTTCAAGTAAGAAGACAGCATCATGAGATGGCTGTAAGTGAGAAGACAGCATCATGAGATGTCTTCAAGTAAGAAGACAGAATCATGAGATGGCTTTTAATGTCTTCAAGTAAGAAGACAGCATCATGAGATGGCTGTAAGTGAGAAGACAGCATCATGAGATGTCTTCAAGTAAGAAGACAGCATCATGAGATGGTTTTTCATGTCTTCAAGTAAGAAGACAGCATCATGAGATGGCTTTTCATGTCTTTAAGTGAGAAGACAGCATCATGAGATGGCTTTTCATGTCTACAAGTAAGAAGACAGAATCATAAGATGGCTTTTCATGTCTTCAAGTGAGAAGATAGAATCATGAGATGGCTTTTCATGTCTTCAAGTGAGAAGACAGAATCATGAGATGGCATTTCATGTCTTCAAGTAATAAGACAGAATAATGAGATGGCTTTTCATGTCTTCAAGTAAGAAGACAGCACCATGCGATGGCTTTAAGTGAGAAGACAGAATCATGAGATGGTTTTCAAGTAAGAAGACAGCATCATGAGATGGTTTTTCATGTCTTCAAGTAAGAAGTCGGCATCATGAGATGGTTTTTCATGTCTTCAAGTAAGAAGGCAGAATCATGAGATGGCTTTTAATGTCTTCAAGTAAGAAGACAGCATCATGAGATGGCTGTAAGTGAGAAGACAGCATCATGAGATGTCTTCAAGTAAGAAGACAGAATCATGAGATGGCTTTTAATGTCTTCAAGTAAGAAGACAGCATCATGAGATGGCTGTAAGTGAGAAGACAGTATCATGAGATGTCTTCAAGTAAGAAGACAGCATCATGAGATGGCTTTTCATGTCTTCAAGTAAGAAGACAGCATCATGAGATGGCTTTTCATGTCTTTAAGTGAGAAGACAGCATCATGAGATGGCTTTTCATGTCTTCAAGTAAGAAGACAGAATCATAAGATGGCTTTTCATGTCTTCAAGTGAGAAGATAGAATCATGAGATGGCTTTTCATGTCTTCAAGTGAGAAGACAGAATCATGAGATGGCATTTCATGTCTTCAAGTAATAAGACAGAATAATGAGATGGCTTTTCATGTCTTCAAGTAAGAAGACAGCACCATGCGATGGCTTTAAGTGAGAAGACAGAATCATGAGATGGTTTTCAAGTAAGAAGACAGCATCATGAGATGGTTTTTCATGTCTTCAAGTAAGAAGACAGAATCATGAGATGGCTTTTCATGTCTTCAAGTAAGAAGACGGCATCATGAGATGGTTTTTCATGTCTTCAAGTAAGAAGGCAGAATCATGAGATGGCTTTTAATGTCTTCAAGTAAGAAGACAGCATCATGAGATGGCTGTAAGTGAGAAGACAGCATCATGAGATGTCTTCAAGTAAGAAGACAGAATCATGAGATGGCTTTTAATGTCTTCAAGTAAGAAGACAGCATCATGAGATGGCTGTAAGTGAGAAGACAGTATCATGAGATGTCTTCAAGTAAGAAGACAGCATCATGAGATGGTTTTTCATGTCTTCAAGTAAGAAGACAGCATCATGAGATGGCTTTTCATGTCTTTAAGTGAGAAGACAGCATCATGAGATGGCTTTTCATGTCTTCAAGTAAGAAGACAGAATCATGAGATGGCTTTTCATGTCTTCAAGTAAGAAGACAGCATCATGAGATGGTTTTTCATGTCTTCAAGTAAGAAGACAGAATCATGAGATTGCTTTTAATGTCTTCAAGTAAGAAGACAGCATCATGAGATGGCTGTAAGTGAGAAGACAGCATCATGAGATGTCTTCAAGTAAAAAGACAGCATCATGAGATGGTTTTTCATGTCTTCAAGTAAGAAGACAGAATCATGAGATGGTTTTTCATGTCTTCAAGTAAGAAGACAGCATCATGAGATGGCTTTTCATGTCTTCAAGTGAGAAGACAGAATCATGAGATGGTTTTCAAGTAAGAAGACAGCATCATGAGATGGCTTTTCATGTCTTCAAGTAAGAAGACAGAATCATGAGATGGTTTTTCATGTCTTCAAGTAAGAAGACAGCATCATGAGATGGCTTTTCATGTCTTCAAGTAAGAAGACAGAATCATAAGATGGCTTTTCATGTCTTCAAGTGAGAAGATAGAATCATGAGATGGCTTTTCATGTCTTCAAGTGAGAAGACAGAATCATGAGATGGCATTTCATGTCTTCAAGTAATAAGACAGAATCATGAGATGGCTTTTCATGTCTTCAAGTAAGAAGACAGCACCATGCGATGGCTTTACGTGAGAAGACAGAATCATGAGATGGTTTTCAAGTAAGAAGACAGCATCATGAGATGGTTTTTCATGTCTTCAAGTAAGAAGACAGAATCATGAGATGGCTTTTCATGTCTTCAAGTAAGAAGACGGCATCATGAGATGGTTTTTCATGTCTTCAAGTAAGAAGGCAGAATCATGAGATGGCTTTTAATGTCTTCAAGTAAGAAGACAGCATCATGAGATGGCTGTAAGTGAGAAGACAGCATCATGAGATGTCTTCAAGTAAGAAGACAGAATCATGAGATGGCTTTTAATGTCTTCAAGTAAGAAGACAGCATCATGAGATGGCTGTAAGTGAGAAGACAGTATCATGAGATGTCTGCAAGTAAGAAGACAGCATCATGAGATGGTTTTTCATGTCTTCAAGTAAGAAGACAGCATCATGAGATGGCTTTTCATGTCTTTAAGTGAGAAGACAGCATCATGAGATGGCTTTTCATGTCTTCAAGTAAGAAGACAGAATCATGAGATGGCTTTTCATGTCTTCAAGTAAGAAGACAGCATCATGAGATGGTTTTTCATGTCTTCAAGTAAGAAGACAGAATCATGAGATCGCTTTTAATGTCTTCAAGTAAGAAGACAGCATCATGAGATGGCTGTAAGTGAGAAGACAGCATCATGAGATGTCTCCAAGTAAGAAGACAGAATCATGAGATGGCTTTTAATGTCTTCAAGTAAGAAGACAGCATCATGAGATGGCTGTAAGTGAGAAGACAGCATCATGAGATGTCTTCAAGTAAGAAGACAGCATCATGAGATGGTTTTTCATGTCTTCAAGTAAGAAGACAGAATCATGAGATGGTTTTTCATGTCTTCAAGTAAGAAGACAGAATCATGAGATGGTTTTTCATGTCTTCAAGTAAGAAGACAGCATCATGAGATGGCTTTTCATGTCTTCAAGTAAGAAGACAGAATCATGAGATGGTTTTTCATGTCTTCAAGTAAGAAGACAGCATCATGAGATGGCTTTTCATGTCTTTAAGTGAGAAGACAGCATCGTGAGATGGCTTTTCATGTCTACAAGTAAGAAGACAGAATCATGAGATGGCTTTTCATGTCTTCAAGTGAGAAGACAGAATCATGAGATGGCTTTTCATGTCTTCAAGTAATAAGACAGAATCATGAGATGGCTTTTCATGTCTTCAAGTAAGAAGACAGCATCATGAGATGGCTTTTCATGTCTTTAGATGAGAAGACAGCTTCATGAAATGACCTTTAATGTCTTCCAGTATACTTGTTTATTTTTTGTTATTGTCTATCTTTTTGTAGAGCAGATTTTTCAGATGTAGATCTATTTTATACAATAATGTTTATTAGTTTTACACTCTATGATCTAATTGATTGTTATAGATTATTCACAACATAGCGTTATACAAATTGTACAACCGTAACTATTTTATAAAATGTATTTAATGACAGATATATTTCTGACTAATGTTATATATTCTTGACAAATAAGATACACTCAGGGGAAATTCCTATTCATCTTAATCTTGGCAACGCTTAGATGAAAAGAATGGGACTATTTCCTTTTCGCTACAACCTTTGCCGCACATGTGACATTATAATGGAATCAGTGATGAATTAACTGCCGTTAGAGAAACATCGAGATATTGCAATGCAGGGAAAGGTGCTAATTTTCTTCGATAATCTACTTCGTAACAAATATGTTTCAAATCCGGGAAGCATCAATTTGTATATTTGGTTGTACATTTGAAAGTGTAAATTGGATTGTGAATTGATGAAAAAGTTAAAATTTCAAGAGAAGACCGTTCAATTGAATAAAATCAATAGATTGTTTATACCTTCTTGATGATATATGACTTTCTCAAGCTGTTGTCTTATTTAATGGGGGAGAGACTTCTAAGAAAACTTTTCTAAACATATGGTACAGACTTTTAGCCAAGGTTAATACAATATTATATGATAGAAACAATATAAATGTTTCCTTGACCTCCTATAAAATCTTGGTCAATCTTAAAATAAAATAACTTAATTTGATGTGAATACTGTAATCTGATTGGCTGATATGCCTGCAGCAACATTGGTTAAGCATGATAACTTGGGTTGGTATTGTGACGTCACCACAGACAAATTCAAATAGTTCCATGAAATAATCGTAATTAAAATCAAGGAATCATTAAATTTTGTTGTAAAAATTAAATTATAAGGTATATTTGAAATATTTTGAACAGGTTATATATCGCATAACCTGTTAAAAAATTGAAAATATTCCTTAATTGTTTTCAGTCTTATACAGTAATAACTCATGATTTTTAACTCCCATTTTCTTTGTGACAATTAAAACATCGGTACATCAGGCAATCCCAGCACCATCTCTCTTTACCTGCATGATGTGCTAGTAAGAAAGCATATGGAAGTAAATGAACACGAGAGACTATCTATCCAAATTTACACTTAAGATACAAATTAAAGTAAAGGAACAGCTCATTTATTGCTGTTCTAAATTTCAGTCACAGAAGCAAAATTCATTAAAATGAGCATACAATGGCCCCTAGCCTACAGTTAAGCAGTACCCATTACTTCTGTTCATAAATCATACATCTGGACATCTTTGTCGTTTTTATTGTTATAATGTGTGTAAACATGTTCTCGTCACGAATACGGGTATACGGTACTGATAGCTAAAATACTGATCACTTGATGTTAAACAACAACAATCAATCAATCTACCACAAATATTTGGGGAGGGAGAATAATATCCCAAAATAACTTGACGTGTAATGAAGATTACTAATGGTAGAATTAAAATAAGACCTATCATCGAAAAAAGTTATGTTCACCTTAAACCACACTTTCAAGTTAATACAGCTGGCAACAAAAAATAAGATGTAACAATCAAAGATGGCAGGTAAGGGCAGATAACTCCATTGCCAGACTTGACAAGTCTGTCTAGAGCAAAATTCTATAATTTCTGTTCTGCAGTAAAATGATTGGTTAAAAAAAACTCTTCTTAGTAAATAATGTCTTAACATTGAGGAAGTGCAGACGACTTATTACCGGTAATATCCACACCCTTGACAAAAATGACAAATTGAAAACAAATAGGCAGGGAATCTTGCTCAATAAGTGACATGGTGTAATTTCCTTTGACATTAAGTGTCTCATTTGTTTGAAATCAAAAAACAAAAATAACATTTAAAAGTGCGATACTGTCTGCAATGTGACCTTGACTTTTGCTTTTGTAATATAGACATGTCACTCATTTCACAGAATTTTCTACAGAAAATCAATTCAACAAAATTGAAGTATCTAACTTTCCATTAAATAAGAAGCTATTTTTTTACAACATATAATTTAAAAAATAATTTGGAGTCTGATTTCATTATATTTTTCATTTTTTAGCAGAATGTGGCAAACATCAATTTCCATAAAATGTTTTACAGAATTTGAGTATATTGAAACTAATTCTGCATCAATAAAATCCATTAAAGGCCCATAACTCTAGACATAATCTTCAACTTGTTAAAGACAGTCAGTATTTGGTAGAAGTAGAACTAGGGGACTATAGTCTTTGTACCTTACCCCCAGAGAATGGCCTCTGGTCAATGTTTATGCTTTTGATAAGAAATTTAATGTTGGCAGTCTTCTAATGAAATAAAAATCTGTAAATTTATGTTGAAATAAGTACTGCTGTATCTGCAGGGCCAGTTTACAAAATGCCACAAAGAGATTTACCTCCCTTTGCCATGATACAGCAATGTAGACATTGTGACTCATAAAGTTAAAGTTAATAATTTTTATTTGAATCTGTTACTTGTTAAACTTTATAAAGAGAAATTCTATCATAAAAGACAGCAAATAAAATAAAAAATTATTGGAATCCATTGTGACATAATATATTTTGCTTTGATCCTGATTGGGTGAATTTTTTTATTATTCAAAGTTCAATGAAATGTGTATTTATAATTTAATTCAGATCCTCATTTACTTGAACTGCCCTAAATAATTAATAAATTAGGGTATGAGTTATGCTCATTATTGAAGACCTTACTGTGACTGTGAAATGTAGAACAGCAATAAAAGTGCTGTTCCTTTACTTTAATTTGTGGCTAAGTTGTTGGATAGTCAGTCACTTATCTTATTCTACATCCATAACCATATCCTTTTCTTACTAATAAATATTTTATATATCCACTCGTGTGAATATACATTAAAACATTCTGGTGATATTTTCCTTTAGTAAATTACATGGCACCACATTTTTGTACGCCAAAATGATCATAATTTTCTTGTACTAAATTTCTATTGCCAAACTGAATTCTAGTTGTTTGTTCTTTTATACTGTATGACCCGTTGTTGACTGAGACAATATTGTAACTGAATCAATATAATTAAATATCAGAGGTACCTAATACTAATGATTAACACACAGGGATGTAATTCTACTTTTATTTATTGAAGGAAAACAGTTCACTCAGGTTAGAGTAGGGGGCATCGATGGCCAAGTGGTTAAGATTGTTGGCATATGACCGTAAACCCACTGACCGTTCTGATACCCACTGACCGTTCTGATACTATTCTCATGTAAGAATTTGGACAGGAATGATTCTGGTTAGAAAATAAAATAACTGAAACCATCTACACCCCTTTCAAAAAGGTCATTTTTGAGCTGTTCTGACATTGTCGTACAACTTTCAGATTTTTTTTCACAAAAAAATTAGCTGTAATTTAAATAACTGAAAAAAAAATCTTCCCTGAGTTTATTACTCATTTTGAGATACTACTTCTTTCTATAGTTTGGCCAAGAGAGATAGTATGTACATAGAGACAGGGAGCATAGGGGAGATAACTCATTGTACGTAGATAGGGAGAAATGGGGAGATAACCCACTGAAAGAAAAGCAAAAAAAGTTAAAATTCATTACAAAGAACATGTTCACACATTCAAAAAAAGATCTGTTCATTCTGGTCCAATTAAATGGCCAAACGTTTTTAATGCCTTTATTTATGATCTTTATATAATAAATATAATAAACCACAACCTGTCGCAAGTCACTGACAAACTTTATCACATAATGTTGTATCGAGTACATCTCACAATGAGTGGGATTCGAATTCCACAACTTTAGTGGTGATATAGGCACTGATTGCACAGGTAGTTGTAAATCCAACTACTTGTACCGTACGATTACAACCATGACATTTTGCTGATATGAAAAACGAATAATTTAAATGAGGAATAATTTAAATGAGACTCCGTAACGAATACACAATCCATGTTTTGTTTTATATTATCTAGTTTAAAAAAAATATTTTATTCAGAGAACATTAAGGAAGGGGGAAAATGCTTTACAATATATAGTGTATACCGCTACCTATCAACATGGAGCAATTTTTTTCATACAGAGGGCCCGGGTGGCTCAATGAGTTAGGTAGTTGGATTACCTAACAACTCATACAAGCCTATCACCAATACGGCGTGGGTTCGTGCCAGGCTTTGTAAATTACAAAAAAGGGTGCACTCGACTCGCAGCAGCAAGTGATAAAGCTTACCAGTTGCTTGCCCATGGTCGGTGGTTCTCTCCGGGTACTCCGGCTTCTTCCACCACTAAAACTGGTCGCCATGGTATAGCTGAAATATTACTGAAAGTGGCATTAAAACACCAAAAAAATCAATCAATCTTTTCATACAGAGGTCTACATACTGTCTTTTAAGATACATATTGCTTAATTTGAAAACAAAGCTCTTTTTCCTTACCTTGACCTCCTGTCTGAGAAAAAAAGGTTGTTGTCAAGTACAGCATCCATAACAACCAACATGTCTCCCTTGGTAACATCCTTTCCTGAAATAAAAACATAATATGATATAAATCTTACAATATTTTGTGAAATTTAAGGTTATGACAATGGCACATGTAACGACTATACTAAATTAGAATGAGTCTGGACATATTAAATCTAATATAACATCCTTCATTGGCTAGATAAACAATTCCATGATAAAATTCCTGATATATTTTACTTCACACATGTGTATTACTGGACAAATTATGGACATCGTTCCTTACTGATTTCATGTCTCTATACAGGACCGGGTTACATACAAACAGAAATACTCAGATAAGTACAACAGCCTTCATTGGCTATTTAAACAATTCCTTGATAAAATTCCCTGTATATTTTACTTCACACATGTGTGTTGCCGGGCAAATTATGAACATCATTCCTTACTGACTTCATGTATTTATATAGGACCATGGTGCATACAAACAAAAAAGCTCAGATAAATTTTTTACAAAAATAATGTTACCCATGTTAAAACTAGTACTACATACAAACTATGGCTTCCTTGAATTATTTTTAAATGAATTCTAACTGGATTTAAAATCTATATTCATCAAATTATTTTTTACCCTTTATTAATATTTTGTCATATTTTAAATTTCTTTCAATTATCTCTGAGCTGAGATATAATACTCAAATTACAGCTCGAAAAAAAAATGGTTTCTTTATCAATCTAATTATAGAAATAATTTAAAAAATCATTTCTTAAAGATACTTGTCTTAAGAGTTAAATACCCCCCCCCCCCCCCCCCACCCCTTTTCTAGACAAATCGCATTACAATTGTATAGCTATTCCACCGTTTGTCTGATATAGAGAATTCTAGTTAAATCACTGTCTACAAATGATAATCATTAAAATCTTTTCCTAATAGGTCTTCTGGGAAAGAAATTGCTTCTGCTTAAATTCTATTTTGCTGGTTGCTTGACTAAAATAGGAAAAAATCATTTAAATCATTTATCCTACTGTCTTAATTCTAGCTAAATTTGACTGAGATACAGAATGTATAAGTACAACAGGGTCCAATGCATTATGGGTAAAATAGAGCAAGAATTTTTTTATAAATTTGACTGAGATACTGTATATATAAGTACAACAGGGTCCAATGTATTATGGGTAAAATGGAGCAAGACATTTCTTATAAATTTGACTGAGATACGTTATATATAAGTACAACAGGGTCCAATGGATTATGGGTAAAATGGAGCAAGACTTTTCTTATAAATTTGACTGAGATACGGTATTTATAAGTATAACAGGGTACAATGCATTATGGGTAAAATGGAGCAAGACATTTCTTATAAATTTGACTGAGATACGGTATATATAAGTACAACAGAGTCCAATGCATTATGGGTAAATTGGAGGAAGATATTTTTTATGAATTGTGCTCCTTATTTATTCACTTTAAAAAAAAAAAAAAAAATTAAAAACTGTTTTGTGCATGAGAGTGTGCTCCTTCAATAAAAATGACGATGTCTGTTTTAGTGCTGACTACACATTTATGGAATAACCTTCATCATGTATGCTCATAATCACAAGATTAGAAAGCCAAATAATTTAAAAGTCTTTGGGAGCAATGTTTTAAATCATGAATTTATCCTATACATATATATAAGTTAAGACCACGACTCATCTACATGCTACAGGGGTCATCTCAAACTCACTTTAATACTTATCATTGAAGACATTTGCATGCTACAGGGGTCATCTCAAACTCACTTTCATACTTATCAATGAAGACCTTTGGATATTACAGGGGCCATCTCAAACTCGCATTCATACATATCATTTGCGAATTCATAAAAAACAGCAATACAAAGACTGCTCTTTAAATTTTTGATATTTAATTCAGGTTTTTGACAATTTGTTTTTTAAAATTTCAATTACATCCACATCCTTTCATTTTAAAAGATCACAAATAAATTCCCCACCATAAAATTAATAAGAGATCCTGCTTAATCATGCACAACTTTTACATATAATACCTTTAAAGGAGACCATTAGTTCAAATATCGCAAAATTCCAGAGTTTTGGAACAAAATTTATGTGAGTGAGTGAGTGATTGTTGTTTAATGCCAACTCAGCAATTTTCCAGCTATATCATGGTAAGAACAAGTTAATTTTCAATGAGATGATAATGAGGTCCACTTTGTACCAGACCAACATGCCTAGTTGAATATTTACAGTGCTAGTTCACTGAAACAACAGTCTACGTGTAGACATGTCTCTCCACTCGGACACACTATCATGATATCGAGCCAACCAGTCTTTGATCTTTCTCCTTAATGCTATGAGCTTAGTGGAGAAGCAACTAATACTAATTTTATAGTCTTTGGTTTGACCTGACTGGGGCTCCAACCCACAAATCCACTGCATTCGAGGCATGCATGCTAACCATTACAATACCGATGCGGTTAGGAACAAAATTTTACAATATTGATGGAGATAATGGCTTTGGTCCTATATAAAAATATAGTGCAAAAATCTTTTTCTTTTTGATGATTTCAAATACAATTCCTAAATATAAATATCATCAGTCTGATTATAACATTATTTCCCCTCTGAAAATAAAAACCTCTTATCCATGTTTCTAACTCTTCTTCTCTCAGTGAAAATATGTTAACAACTGGGAGGTAATAAAAACCTCTTATCCATGTTTCTAACTCTTCCTCTCTCAGTGAAAATATGTTAACAACTGGGAGGTAATAAAAATCTCTTATCCATGTTTCTACCTCTTCCTCTCTCAGTGAAAATATGTTAACAACTGGGAGGTAATAAAAACCTCTTATCCATGTTTCTAACTCTTCCTCTCTCAGTGAAAATATGTTAACAACTGGGAGGTAATAAAAACCTCTTATCCATGTTTCTACCTCTTCCTCTCTCAGTGAAAATATGTTAACAACTGGGAGGTAATAAAAACCTCTTATCCATGTTTCTAACTCTTCCTCTCTCAGTGAAAATATGTTAACAACTGGGGGGTAATAAAAACCTCTTATCCATGTTTCTACCTCTTCCTCTCTCAGTGAAAATATGTTAACAACTGGGAGGTAATAAAAACCTCTTATCCATGTTTCTAACTCTTCCTCTCTCAGTGAAAATATGTTAACAACTGGGAGGTAATAAAAACCTCTTATCCATGTTTCTACCTCTTCCTCTCTCAGTGAAAATATGTTAACAACTGGGAGGTAATAAAAACCTCTTATCCATGTTTCTACCTCTTCCTCTCTCAGTGAAAATATGCTAACAACTGGGAGGTAATAAAAACCTCTTATCCATGTTTCTAACTCTTCCTCTCTCAGTGAAAATATGCTAACAACTGGGAGGTAATAAAAACCTCTTATCCATGTTTCTAACTCTTCCTCTCTCAGTGAAAATATGCTAACAACTGGGAGGTAATAAAAACCTCTTATCCATGTTTCTAACTCTTCCCACTCAGTAAATGTATGAAAAAACAATGGGAGGTATTAAAAAAACCTCATATTTCTAACTGTTTTTAATTTCCTACCTCAACAATATTCTCCACATCTCAAGAAAACAATTCTATTTCTTAATCCTACAAATTACTGTAAAATATTAGTCTCTTTACAGTAATAAGATCCAAGAATGTTTACTTAGTCAAGTAAAAACCTGAATAATTTTATATAATACTGGCTTTTGTCACTCCAAAACTCTTTAAATTCATTTTAAATACCCTGAACAAATAAAATGGCATCCTAATTTGCACTTTATTCCTATTAAAAATTTAACATGTAATATATGGTGAAATATTTGAGAAAGGATTTTAATTTCATTGTATTGTACTGATTATTCAATAACTGGTAAAGAGTAGTCATACATCATTGAAACTTTGTATGATATATTCCCGTGACAATCGGTTCTAATAATTTTCTGTAATGAAATAAATAAATTTAGGTCTAAAAATATAATTAAGTTATCTTATAAGAGATTTTCATACAACTTAGGTCATGCTCCACTGGAGCTTAGTATCTGTCTTATAATTGCTGTGTTATTACTGGAAAAATATGATTGCTAATAGATCATAATGGGTACAAAAAATTTCTTTTCAATTCTAGGGTACAAATTCAATATTTAGACTTTAGAACACCAGAAGAACATTGAGTCTCAATGCATACATAGATATAAGGTACATTGTATAATGTAAATATCAAAGAGGAAAAATTTTCTTTGGAAATATTTAATTATTTACATACATTGTAAGTATATATAGCACAAAGCATGAAATTGATAAATGTACCACATCTCTAGATCTTTGATTGATTGATTGGTATTTAATGCCAACTTTAGCAATATTTCAGCTATATTGTGGCATTCTCTAGAGAGAAGGAATATTCCTCACAAAGAGGGAGACACTCATTATTGGTTTGCAAGTCTGCAACAAACAAAACAAATTTCTATTCTATCATTACTGATATCAAGTCATTGTCAGTAACCAACAGGTAATTGTGATCCATTTCTCCTATAAGAGAAACAGATAGCAATTCCCAGTAAGCATGGCTTACCAACCATGTCAAGTTTAAAAAAGTAAATATTTCTTAAAATATGGGAAATTCAATGATGCTGCATGTAAGCATAAACTACTGTTATACTGCAGAAATAAAATATACTTCCATCTAAAATACTTGAAAAAAGTTCATACATATACCCACTGGTTAGGTTTGCTCTGTGTCTTGGCATCATTTCGATAACATTTCAATTACATTTTTTTAAGTCAGTTTAAAGAAACCAGAATGGTTACCATCAACTAAACTTCTGCCAGCAACTGACATACGTCTAAGAAAACTAGAAGGAGCCAAACTCAATAACCTTATTGGTAACAGAAAACTGCTTCAACAAATGCCAAACTGTATTTATGTATAACAAACTGTGAACAGGAGGTCTAATTCACAAACCTTAGAAGTGACAGGAAACTTCCTCAATAATTGTCAAATATCATATAATAAGCATGGGTCCAAGGAAACTGAACAAAGAGGTATATAATAACCATACCATGGAATCTCATTCATATTCATTGTGTTTAATAATATTTTCAACAACATTTCATTTTTTGGTGATTGCAAGTGCTTTATTGTTGGAGAACACCATTGACCTTCTAGTATAAGCCACCAACAAGCTTTATCTCATATGATTATGTATAGTACCTGTTACCAGTCATTCAATCCTCAAACTGAAGCGGCAAAGTTGTTTTCACACAAAACAAATATCTGACGATAAATTTTTTTACATGAAAAATCGGTAATTGTTCTTCATATTTTACGAAAATGTCTTGTTAAAAAGTGCAGGGGCAGATTATTTATTGTTTGCATATTTTTTCTATACAATTTGGTGACAGAAAAAAAACAAACGAAAAACATCAAGTTCTCATATTCACAGAAATCTAGAATATCATTTAAACTCTCAAATTTATTTATATAAAAAATAATAATTAAAAAGTCATAAACATACACCTATTATACTAATAATTATATTCTAAAAACTCAGGTAGATGAGAGTGTTTGTCCAATCAACTCAAATTCATTTATATAAAAAAAAAAAAAAAATTAAAGTCATAAGAATACACCGGTAGATGAAATCAGTTTGTCCAATCAATAAATCGTACAATACTTGAAATATAATCTGCAGCTGAACATCAATGTCAACTAAACAGGAACTGTGATTATTACAGCATATTGTGTTATTGACATCCTTATTATCTCCCCTGATTAGCCGTTAATTAGCCCTATTAAGTTGCACAATTAGAATAGTATACAAATCAATAGTCATTAAATGAAGCCTGACACAATTATATATATATATCTGTAATTGGTTGACACGATGATCTTGTCAAACATCATCTGCATGTTGTTGTTGTCGGAACGTTGGATTTTTTTTTAAAGAATGAAATATAATAGATATATTGATATTGTTACTTAAAAGAACAAACACTCACTGCTTTGAACAATGTAAAGTAAAAATAACAAAGTTTGGTACAACGATCTCATCAAACATCATCTGCATGCTGTCATCGGAGCGTTGGATTTTTTTTAAAGAATGAAATATAATAGAGATATTGTTACTGAGAGGAACAAACACTCACTGCTTTGAACAATGTAAAGTAAAAATAACAAAGTTTGGTACAACGATCTCATCAAACATCATCTGCATGCTGTCATCGGAGCGTTGGATTTTTTTTAAAGAATGAAATATAATAGAGATATTGTTACTGAGAGGAACAAACACTCACTGCTTTGAACAATGTAAAGTAAAAATAACAAAGTTTGGTGAAAATAATTTTTCTATAGATCTCTATTCAGATATTCTAGGTTTGAGTATAAATATTAAAAGATTTTTTATATTTTCAGGGTCAAAACAAGTTCATCAACACTTGAGAACATTGATTGGTCTGGTTTTGAAGTGAACTATAAAATGTGCCAAAACTGGGTTTACTTATTATAAGCATTTATAAACAAAACAATAAACCTATCTAAAATATTATTATGCAGCCACAAACTTATAAAAATTGAACAAGTTCTGGTACAAACTCCTAAGATACCTAATTTTTTTTTTTATTATTAAATTTCAGATTGAATTTTGAAAGGATCATTAAATAAAGCAATAAACAATGGCATACAAATTATTTTTCATATTAGGCATGACAATACTAGAAGTAGAAAGTAAATTTATCAACCATATGTATAGCTGGTTTAGGCTGTGGTCCTGATCACATGGTAGTTGATTTACAATTGCCTATGCAATCAGTGCCTATCACCACTAAAGTTGTGATTTTGAATCCCACTCAAAAGGAGGTGTACTCATACAACATTATGTAATAAAGTTTGTCAGTGACTTGCAGCAGGTTGATGGTTTTCTCCGGGTACTCTGGTTTCCTCTACCAATAAAACTGACCGCCATGATATAACTGAAATATTGTTGAAAGTGGTGTTAAATACCATAACTCTAACTATAACCCTCTTATTTCTATCCTACAAGTTCATGAAAAACTGTTTCAGAGACTAATGTAGTATAAAATTCAAATTCAAATAGTTTATTGATGAAAACCACATGTTGCCGAGCATCAAAAGTACAAACATAAACACTCAACAAATAAACAGTACACAAAGTATAAAGTATAAAACTGACAAATTATAAATAATGATATTTTCCTATATATTCACCTACTTAACCAATGACAGCTAAAAGCAAAAAAATAGAAGAAACATGTTGTTTAACTTAATATTATTACCCACCAGACAACTTAAACATAACTCATCCATAAAACAAATTATTAGACATTCTTCTTATTTAATACCAGTGTTGGTCAGTAATGTGACAAGTCAACGAGGAAAGTGTCGAGAAAGAGGAATCAATACAAACAACCTTATATACCAAATATAAAGACAAATTGCTGCAGAAAATATAACAAGATATCGCCCTCTATGCCAGGCTAATATAACATCATATTGACTGGGTAATCAATTTCTGTCACCTTTAACTATCACTCATCTTGTTATTCAAAGAACATAATAGAAATTGCAGACTCTATTAAGATGATATCTAAATTACAAAAGCTTTTTGTCTCTGAGATTTTTTTGACCTGGGAGCGTTTTCAGACTGATTTTTATGCAAAACATTTGGTTTGTGACAAATTGCCAATTTGTTCCCATTTTTATATTCCAACAGCTTCCATTCTACAGTGACAGTTGAATAGAACATCAAAGAATTTTTTTGCTCAATTAATGTCTAATTCTATCATTTATCTAAACAATGAGCTTAGCAACAGCCATTAGTTGTCCAATTAACTGCTTATATGGCATTTTATCTCCTATCTTTACTTCTAAATATATATGAGATCGAATGAAGATTTCTCCAATTCTAATGATTTTTATAACAGCCTGTTTCAATTCTGTTTTGCCACTTGATTCCTGTGACAGATAATACCCTGTTTCAATTCATCACTGCCACTTAACCTCTATGATAGTTTGATAATGGATTGTTTCAATTGTTCATTGCCACTTTATTCCTATGACACTTTGATAATGCCTTGTTTCAGGCCAAATGGTATTTTATGGACATTCGGTCACCCCCAAAATGTTATATAGACTTCAGTTTCCATTCGGTCCATATGATATTTTGGAGATGACTGACCGGTCCACAAACCGCAATGAGGCTCTTAGTGGAACAGTAATTTCTCTCTATTGCAGTGGAAATGTAAAATTTTATAAAATAAAATAAACCTGTGGTACATATATATATATATATATACATATACGTCTGAAAATTAAACCAAACAGTGTTAGAATTAGATTTTAGAGCTGTCAAATTTTTGTTCTTCCCTCGACGGGATTTGAACCCACACCATTGTTACACTGCAGCACCATTCGCTTAGCCTTACGTCCAGCGCCCTAGACCACTCGACTACATCCACTCCCTAATATATATATAATATATATATATATATATATATACATATACGTCTGAAAATTAAACCAAACAGTGTTAGAATTAGATTTTATATACATATATACATATATACATATATACATATATATATATACATATATACATATAATTTGAAGAAAATTGAAATAGACAAATGATTTAGTGTCATCAAGGACCAGAGCTCAATTTAATCATGACATTTAACTTCTGTCTATTATATACAAAATAATTAATTTGCATTGAAGTATATGTAAAATCACAAGTACTATGCCTGGCTTCACCTCAAAACATTTTATTGTCACAAATGCTAATCATTGATTGGTCAATTACATAAGGTTATGTCACTCTGAATAAGAGAAATAGTTTGCTCTTAATAATTCTAGAGAATATGTGTCAATTTCCATAATTAACAGATAAAACTGTGATGTAACCCAATTCCGTTTGATTAGGAATGAACATACCCTGCCATTGTGTCTATAATTATTGGTAATAATATTCATGACAGGACAATAGCTATCACTGTGGTAAAGCTGATGACCGTAACTGCAATTACGGTCATCCCAAGATGGCGGACGTGGAATCAGGTAAGAATGTTTTTTGTCGATTAAATTGTTTCTATATTGTATTTTAAATGACACATGCATTAGTACGATAGTAATCTATGAACTTTCCACAAGGAAACCACAAATTACGACTGAAAAATGTACATGAAAGAGAAAATCCGATTTTAAAAAATCGCTAAGATGACCGTAACTGATCATAATTGTTTTGAAAGATGACTGTAATCTCAGTTTTCAGTTATGGTCATCTTAGCAATTTTTTAAAATCGGATTTTCTCTTTCATATACATTTTTCAGTCGTAATTTGTGATTTCCTTGTGATAAGTTCATAGATTACTATCATACCAATGCATGTGCCATTTAGAATACATTATAGAAACAATTTAATCGACAAAAAAGATTCTTACCTGATTCCACGTCCGCCATCTTGGGATGACCGTAATTGCAGTTACGGTCATCAGCTTTACCCCAGTGGCTATGGTACTGTATAAGTTTAGAATAGTTTTATTAACATACATTTGTGAACTACTGAGTTGTTTGGTTACTAGATATTTATTTTAGATACTCGTCATGCATGAGTAGTTACAATTTTTATTACACAAGATTTTACACTATTATTTGTACTAACAAGATAATTCGAAAAGAAACTTGCTTTACATTGTTGGATGCTCAATCAATGATATATTATATTGTGACGGTGTTAGTACTGTGACGTCACACAGAGAGTGAAATACTGGTTTTTCTTTTAGTTGGAAACCTCCATATTTCACCAGCATCTATGCAATAAAATTTCAAAGATTTTGTTTCCTTTGATTTAAAAAAAAAGTATCATGTCATGTTTTGGATTTGTAAGGTATTTACAGCTCCTTCTGAGATAGATTGATTTTGATGATTTGATTTTTGGTGTTTAATGCCACTTTCGGCAATATTTCAGCTATAACATGGTGACCAGTTTTAGTGGTGGAAGAAACCGGAGTACTCGGAGAGAACCACCGACCATGGGCAAGCAACTAATAAACTTTATCTCTTGCGGCTGTGAGTCGAGTGCACCCTTTTTTGTAATTTACAAAGCCGGGCATGAACCCACACCATATTGGTGATAGGCTTATATGATTTGTTAGGTAATCCAACTACCTAACTCATTGAGCCACCCAGGATAGATTGAATTAGCATTGAGGGACATTTTGTTACCTTTATATATTCCAAATCAATTATGAATACAAAAAAAAATGTATTACTAATGTTAATTCTGACAAATATTTGGATGCAGCCCTAGACTATTATTGTACATGAGAAATCAAGCCAGAGTTAACTTCCATTAATAGGTTAAAATTAATATGTAACCTGTTTATGGTATTTTTTGCTATTTAAAAAATATATATTTCGAATACCACACTGTCCGAACAGTTTCAAATCCAACAGAAAATTTGTAGAAAGAGGCAAAATCGATTTTCAATTGTAGTTAATTTTTTCTAAAGATTCAAAATAGTATAATCTTGCATGTCTGTCTAGTTTCTTTTTTCCACAATAAAATTCCTAACCTGGTAATATTCTTGATCAATAATCAATAAACAGTTGTAAAATTAAAACGAATTATATTTTCTTACCTTTTAGCACTGAAAAAATTATAAATAATTCACAAATTAAACATGTACAATGTCAAAGAAATCTTTATTTACATGTTATTTAAAATGTAAACAAACCTGCAAAAGTAGGGGAACATTACCAGTCACAAAAGTGTTACAATGTAAAGGAGCGTGGTAAAATTACTAATTCTTCTGTGTTTAACCCATAATCTGTGAGAAAATCCCCTAGACGTGTTTGAGTAAGAAAATGTAAACATTTGCACTATGTTAGACCAAAGAAAAGACAAGAATTCATTGGTATTTACAAAGGTCTCTTGTGTACAATGGACAGTAAACTTTAACACAAAATGATTATCTTTTATGACAAATAATTTCATTAAAAGTATTTCTTTAGTGTTGTTTGATTTGAACATAAAGATTTTTATTGAATAATTCCTTTATAAACAAGAAGGTAATATTTTGTTATAGGTGTATGTATACATTACTGGTACAAGAAGCTATATTGTGGAGGTCAGTTTTATTAGCAGAGCAAACTGGGGTACCCGGAGAAAACCACCGACCAGCCGCAAGTCATTGACATAGTTTATCACATAATGTTGTATCGTGTGCACATCACTTGAGCTGGATTCAAACTCACAATGTTAGTGGTGATAGGCACTGATTGCATAGGTAGTTGTAAATGCAACTACCATATTTAAGATCAAAATCATGACGACATAAAGTATTAATACACTAATAACCCATTATGATTAAATAAAAAAAGGCAATCATATAGTAGCAGATAAAACAACAAAATGTAATATATAACATAAAATACACATATATTGAAGTCATATGTTTTCTTTATTCTTAAAATTGAATTGTACGATGTTGCATTTATTTGACGACCTATGATTGGATAAAATCATTCCTAAAAATAACGATAGAAGGCAGAACCATATATGGAAATCTAGAGAATAAGATTAATACGCTTTACTGGCAGGTGGAAAATTCCATTCCTAAAAATAACGATAGAAGGCAGAGCCATATATGGAAATCTAGAGTAACAAATGTTTTTCCTTTAAATACTCGCGTAATAAAGTTGCCACCGCAATATTCTGTTCAATGGTTTTTGTGCATTCATTTTAAGTCTCTTTTGTTCGATTTCCTCATCGGTAGTTGAAACAAATCTCCTCTTTTTCTCCATTGTGTTACGTTAGTCCGTTACATACCGATGCAGACGATAGATAAACGTGCAGTTACGAAATGATGCAGACGGAAAATTACAGAAGGTCAGTGGGCGGTGCTTAATTTTGTCTAGTGACCATTACTTCTTTAGCCTTAGAACTTCCAAGATAGTCCGTCAAACATAGTTCGTGGAAAAAACTTAGTTACTGTTTCAAGTTATAGACTTTGTACAAAAATGTTCTAAGCTCCTGTGACCGACTATGATTAATTAGACGGTAAGTAAATAGTTTAGCGCTCACCCTTCAACAATTTACTGACCATCTAAATAATCATAGTCGGTCACTAGGGAGCTTATAACTTATAATGTCAGTCAGTAGACCAACATTATTTTGAGAAAAAAGAAATAAATACAAATGAATTATGCAAGTGGTATTGATGCTATTTCAGCTGTAATTAATACCTATATACTTTTGGTACAAATTGGCATGTGCTTTTTTTAATTTTTTTTTATATAAAATGTTTTTTCATATACAGTTGACTCTCGTTATCTTGAATTCGATGGGACCATGGAAAAAATTCGAGTCAACCGTAGTTCGACTCAAGAGGAGCTACGAAAATACCGGAAGTGTAGTTTGCTTAACGACGAAAGGGAAACAACTCGAGCGAAGTTTTGAAGAGCTAAAACCAGCATCGCATGTCCCTATTCTCGGAACGATTTTAAACATATTAGATGTTTTTGTAGCTGTTATTTTCTCTCTGTTAAATTCTTTGAATGTTGTGGAACGACTGATAACTTCTAGATATCTTTTTTTGTGTGTATGAATATGTTTATCTGTTTTGTTTATGTTTTTCAGCTGTTGCATTGTCATTAAACTTCACTCATCATGACATATTTTTCTTTGTGCAATACTGTTTATTTACAATAAATTGTGTGTTTTTATTATTCAATAAAGTGTAGAAGAAAACTATTCTTCTTTAATCAAAATTAATTTCCGACAAATAATTCAATAGATAAAACGCTTCCTTTGTGTACTTTTCATAATCATTGATGTATGCCTACCCAAGCGCACTTATTATGAATCGATAATTTTTGATTGTACACATCTAATCTGTGTCATAATACCAAGCCAATTGAAATATTATCACTAATTAATTTGACAGATTGTGAAATAAACATGTGAAATAGCCTAAGGTAAAAATGTCAAAGTCAATGACCGGATTATTCACCTGTGATCCGATTTTAATCCCAAGGTAATACACATGTTTTGACAGGTAAATTCGACTTAACGAATGTAAATAATATGGGACCAAAACTTTTATTCGAGACAACCGAAATTTTGACTCATGCGAATTCGACTCAACAGGAGTCAAATTATATATATTTATACACAACGAAGTTCGGGACTTCGATAAAAATTTGACTCAACCGGAAATTCGAGTCAACCGAGTTTGAGACAATGAGAGTCAACTGTACATGTAATAAGAAGGTAGAAAATGGTCCTTATTGTGCAATGTGTTTGCCATTTTTATTCAACATGTCATCATATTTGACGTCTATTATACATTATGCTTTGTGCACATGGACAAATTAATTTTTCGGTCATCATAAAATTATTTCACGTTCTACTGTGTGCACCCTTCCCCCTTTTTCCATCTTCTAAGAAAGAAATACATTTTTTGTATGCTTGCCCCATGGACAGGGCCATGGTGTCCATATTGGATCTTGGTACACTAAAGTTGATTAATTACATTTAATATCACATAAATTTCATGTAACATGACAGAAAGCTACAGAAAATGATTCTTTTGAAGCCAAGCATACATAATATCTAAATCATTATTTACAGAAATCAAGATGATTTTCTACAAGATGTTCTCTGTATTAGATATAAGATAATATCGCAGTTACATAATTTTCAATTTAATTTAATTACTTTTCTAGATAAATGATTTTCTTAAGAATTATTTTGATTTAATATGTCACTATGAACATGATCATAATGCTTTATCAGTGATTTTGTTTGCAATATTGCGATTTCGTGCTTATGTTTGCTTTTTAGGTGCTCTTATTTGCTTTAATGTGCTCGTTTGCTTATTTATGCTCTTATTTGATTTATCTGTGCTCTTGTTTGCTTATATGTGCTTTATTAGCTTAACATATATTTATCATTATGTTGTATAGTGCTTGCCTGTTTTAACGAATTTTATGTTTTGCTTGTATATATGTCATAGTTGGTTTTAAGAGCTTCATTTAGCTCATGTTATTTGTTAAATGTATTTATATGCTGACTTTAAATAAAATTTACTTACTTACTTATATAATGGTAGTTTGATTTGCATCTAACTATGCATGGCTTGTGATTTGTCATTGACTTACAGAAGGCCATTGGTTTAACTGCCAAGACCAACAAAATATTGTTGAAAGTGGCATATAAAACCATCAATAATCTGTGGCGAAATTTATCTGATAGAACTATATGATAAAGTTTGTCAGTGACTGGCGGCATTTCTGGTTTTCTATGAGTACTCTACCGGTAATTAAAATCTAACCTCCATCATTTAACTTTAAGCGACTGATGGCTTTTCTCTGAGCACTCTGGTTAAAAACTGATGGCCACAATATAACTTTAAATGATAATGTTCATAGTGTTGACTGCGATATTCTCTAATTACTCAAGTAAAAAAACTGACCCCGAGATATTAACTTAATATGGTAAAGTTCGTTGGTGTCGACTACAGTTCAGTGGTTTTCTCTGAGTTAACTCAGGTCAAATACTGACCCCAACGATTATAACTGAAATGTTTTTGAAAGTGGCCTTAAAACACTCATAACCCTAATTAACCATTGTTAATTACACTGTGTATCATCTGTACACAGGAATTAGCTACTACTGAAACGTAACACACCGATTTACAAGTTGTCAAGGTAAGTAAGAAGTCGTTTTACTGCGAAAGCACAACGTTTTCGTTGAAACTGTTAATATGGCAGATTCCCGATAAATACCGCTTATACTTTTTGGGCTCATATAATAAAGGAACGTTGTTAAAATTGTTTGATGCATGATAATGCTCACCTAATACTTTAGAAAACAACTTTCCCTCACAAAATTTTACGAAATAAAATGATGTAGACACTTTCCATGAGTAAAATGTACCTGGAAAAGTAAAATTTAGTGACGAAACATCTGAAATTATATCCCCTTTGTTACACTGTTAATTTGATTTGGAATTATAACAACATTAATATCGACGTTAGTGTACAGGTTTTAGCCGAAAATAATGTGCTTGTGTATGGGTTATAGCTACGATTCGCTAAATTCGCTAAAACTCGTACTTTCTGATCGTAAAAAGTATCAGATTTCTCTTTAATGATGCAAAAATGAAATCAATTTCCGGTCACACTAAGTTGTTTATGTTGATTGAACCATATATCCATAGTTTATGATTGACAAATGTATTAGCTACTCTTAGAATCATCTTTAAATGCCAGAAATGAGCAAGTTTCGTAAGTACTAATGACACACATGTTTCGATTTTTAATCAATTACAGGACTGATCTTGTAAAGTGTTCGTTAAATGTCACGAAATACTATTCCCAGACCTATAATAAACGCCATGTTATTAAAATATACAGTTTTAATCCTTGAAATTCTATTATTTCTTACCTATTATGAATGTAAAATATTATCGCCTATTCCATGGTAGCTATTTCCCGTGTACAGATGATACACAGTGAATAAGCCATTCATCCCATTGTAAAAAACATGAAGCTAAGTTGTCTGTAAATATTTTTACTTCAATCTTCTGATTGTATAATAACAATAATTTCAAGTTATATAAAAGAAAATAAATAAATCAAATTAAAAAATAAATAAATAAATAAATAAAAAATTTCCATTTGTTTAACAAACATGTCCTTCAAAACATACATATTCTGAAAACCGTCTACAGTAAGCTTCTTATATGTGATACTAGTATAATAAATAAATCATCTCCAATAACAATGTTAATTAAAACTTATATTATATCTACATTACCTTTCATTAACAGTAAGAAATAATTCCCATTTATTCATAAAATAATATCTTTTCGTCCTTACAATATTATTTTATATCCTAAAAATATGTAAAATCCAGTAATTTTTGTGTGTGTGAAGTTTTAGTTTGCCTTATTAACATTTCATCGGTAAAGAAAGGCTTGTTTGACATGCCATAATACAGTTGGCTTCCATGAAAATGATCAGCGCTCATTTGTGACAGTGATTTTGAAATCAACATCTGTCATTGAGGTTAATCAATAAGTAATATACAACAATATACTCTATAAAAATATTTATATGACGGCCAATTATCACATTTCTTCATCAAAAATTGATGAGTATAAAAAAAATCGGCTAATTAATCTCGTCATTTAATTGTCATCTTCATATTTACACGAATAAAGAAGTAATTGACAAAAAAAAGAAAAGAAAAAAAATCAATTTTAGAGAATAAATGGAGCTCTACGTGAAATTGAGGAAATATTATATTAATTTAACAGGGCAAGTATAATCCTGAAAAACAACGATAATTAAATGTATTAATCAAAATTAACTGATATTGTTGTCATTTAAATATTGTTTCATGTCTATTGACCAACTTGTTAAAGCAGTGTTACCTGACTTAGTTGTAAAAGAAATGAAATATCTACAAATATTTTTGTAAATTTAACCGGAAAAAACCAAACATCTGTATTCTGAACAAAAAAGCTCAAAAGCTCAAAAAAAGATCTTCTGTTTAGATAGACTGTATTTACTAAAAGGAAGATATGGGACAAATTTCCATACCAGAGGCTCCCAGGATCAGATCCCCATACTAGCCAGACCGGAGACGAAATATTAAAAAAAAATCCTATCCCCCTACCAGTATGAACATGGTTGGTTCTTAATATAAATTATTTTGTCTGAAATGGTATTGGAGTTTCTATAGCATTCTAAAGGATTCTTGGGTCTCTAAAACTATTAGAGGGTTCTAGTGTTTAACGCCACTTTCAACAATAAACTGTTGAACCAGCCTACTCAGCCCACCCACTACACATAAATTCAGGCGCAACTGTCATTTAGTTCAAGATTATTTTAATGAAAAAATATGCTTTAATTAAATTTTCATGAATTATTATTTCTAATGAATGAACAAATGTAATAGAAAAGGGAGGTAATTCAATTATAAACTGAAATACAGATCACAAGGGAAAAAAAAAATTGGTAATCCATTAATAATTTGAAAATCATATTTTGCATTTACACTAACTTAATGCATCAGTCGTGCATCGTGTGCACTAAATTAGATATCTACGTGTGTTTTTCTTCGACTAATGACTTAGTTCTATATATATTATCATTATAACAGGTTTTTTGGTCTGAGAAGAAGCATCTTGATCTAAACTACTGTTAAAAACATTCATAATAAATTAATATTCTTGATGCTTAGATAACATGATCAAAGAGCTGCAGCCATATCAAAACTAATAATGTTTACCTAGAACTCTATATAAACAAATTAAAATCTCTAATAGACCACATGGGACTCAAGCATATCAAAGGCTAGTAATAAGTCAGGTAATTTTTCATAAGCTGTGTAAGATTACTTATTAAAGCAAGCTACAGTACATATATCAACATTAATTGTATATTTCTACTTAAAATAGGTCAGAATGTAGAGATTACGGAAAGGGTAGGGTAGAGTAGGGTTATGGTGTTTAACGCCACATTCAACAATATTTCAGCTATATCGTGGCAGTCAGATTTCTTGGTGAACAAAATCACATAATGTTCACAGTTGCATCAATTACACCTGGCCTGAGCGGGATTCAAACTCACAATGTTAATGGTGATAGGCAGTGATTGCATAGGTAGTAGAAAATCCAACTACCATACAATCACGACCACGATGGCCCCGTTACAAAAAGGAAAAGTGTCAATTGTCAAAAACCTCCTCCTATATTTTATAAAAATAGATTTTCTACCTTTTTCCTCAAATTTGACATGGATGAAATACTTGTATACTCTCCCTCCTCTGAATAGTGTATTTCACCCATGGTACAAGATCAATAGATCAATAATAATCGACATAATTTTAATCAAAACTTGTTTTCTTTTATAAATTTCCAGTATTAACATTTCAAACATTCAGAATGACATTTTAATATTTACACTTGGCCTGTTTTTTTTTTAACCATAGATTTTGGGAGAAATTCGTATTGACATGTAATTTCATCAGCTGCCTTGTGTAATGGTTTCAAAGATACATACGATTGTATTTAGCAACTGATGAAATCTACATTTCTTGTTCTTTGTCACAATGCATCATTTCTAAGACATTGATTATTCCAAACTCAAGTTACAAAATTACCCACTTGTGCATGTAATGCAGCAGGTTTCTTTATATTCATAGCATGCATCTTACTTGATAACGTTTTTCCTTGCTTTCTTAATTTACCGATTCTAATATAGTCAAACTTGCCCAAGTGGTCACCTCAGTTAAGCAGTCACCTGTATTTAAAGGTCACCTTTTTCATAAGGTTTTTTCTTGCTTTCTGATACAGTCAAACCTGCCCAAGAGGTCACCTCTATTAAGCAGTCACCTGTATTTAAAGGTCACCTTTTTCATAAGGTTTTATCTTGCTTTCTTAATATTATAGATTCCGATATAGTCAAACCTTCCCAAGTGGTCACCTCTGTTAAGCAGTCACCTGTATTAAAAGGTCACATTTTTCTTATCCTGTCATAGAAAAATCCATATCAATTAAACCTCTTTTAGGAGGCCACCTGTCTTAAAAAGACATTTTTTTCTTTGTCCCAAATGTGACCTCTTAATACAGGCTTGACTGTTTTTACACTTAACTTAGTTAATTAATCACCCACTATTGTAACTAGGAAAGTATCATCAAAATTCTTCACCAAGTTTTTCCAATAACCCAAGGGAAAACGCATTATGACCTGTAAGTGGACAGTTGAGTTTAACAACATTCTACAAGGTCAAAAGTATTTATTGTATTTCTAATGATATAAACCTCAGTTCTGTGATTAATTGATCACAGAGAGGACAATAGGTTGAGGAGATTTTATAAGGTAATATACAAGTTTATATAAAGGCTTAGTTATAATACTTAAAACAGAGGACACATCAATATGAAACTTAAATACCACCTGCCAATTAATTCCAGCCAGTTATTTCTATAATTCCTATCATGGTGTATATGTTTCTCTTAGAAGCAATAGTGGAATTATTACAATAAATATACCTAATAAAGGGGCCTTTGTGGTCATGATCATGTGGTACATAGATCAATTTTTTTGTGGAGCTAAAAATTTACATTTTTTGGCAATTTAATAAGATTTATAGTTTAGTAGTGGATGAGGGGAGAGCTGTCACAGATAAGTTGAAAGTGGACTAACCAAAGAGCATATTAGCATAAATTGGCTTAAATTGGTTCAATAGTTTCTGAGAAGAAGAGATTAAGGTGATTTTTCCATCTAAATAAGCATTGTCGGTTTAAAAATTTGTGGAACAAAAAAACTTGAAAAATTATATATGTTGAACTACTCATTATCATGCAGCTGCTTTTGAGCTCACTTGACTAAAAATAAAGCTGCAAATGTCAATCAATTTTTTTTTTAGTAATAGTGGCCATCTTGGATGAAGGGCAATGCTGTTGGACACAAATCTAAAACTACTCATTGTCAAGCAGAGCTCGTTTTGACAAAAAATTAAAACAGTTATTATCAATTAAATCAATTTCTATATTTAGTAACAGCTGCCATCTTGGAAGGAAGACAAGGCTGTCAGACATAAATTTGAAAGTCGACCACTGAAAGACAATCCCAGTTCAATTAGATTTCATTATCGAAATTAAGCTATTTGAATCTGAACAAAGTTTTACTGGTCTTGGGCCGGAGGAATGGTGCTCATCGTGAGGACTGAGAGCCTAGTAAATATGTTGAACCACTCATTGCCTTGCAGCAGTAGTTAAAATTTGAGCTTATTTTGAATTAAAATAAAGTAGTAATGGTCAATTAATGGAATTTATAATCTTAGTTATGGTGGCCATCTTGAATGGAGGACCATCACAACCAATTTTGCTTAATTTTGCACAGTGGTTTCAGTTGATGTTTGATGGTGTTTAATGCCACTTTCAACAATATTTCAGTTATATCATGGTGGTCAGTTTTATTTGTGGAGGAAACCAGAGGACCCGGAGAAAACAACCGACCTGTTGGAAGTCACTTTCAAACTTTATCACATATTATTGTATCGAGTACACCTCGCCATGCTTGTGATTTGAACTCACAACTTTAGTGGTGATAGGCACTGATCGTACTGGTGGTTGTAAATCCAACTACCATACAATTACGATCACAATGGTTAAAAAAAAAAATCACTGCATAGGATGCTATGCTAAACTGTTCTGCAATGACAGCCATCTTGGATATCAGATCCATGCCCTGATTGAGATTCGAACTCACAATATCAATGCACTGATTGCATAGGTAGCTGTAAATCCAACTACCATGTGATCACGGCCACATGGTTTCAGATGAGAAAATTAAAATGTGAAAAGTTTACGATGGATGACAAACATGACAGATGCCACACGTCGAAAGCTCACATGACCTTTGGCCTGGTGAGCTATAAAAGCAACATGTCACGCTAAAAGGTAAAATTATACCCAGATTACATAATTAGTTATCATTTTTTTAATCTAATCTCGTTTTTTGTTTTTTTGCATCATAAAACTAACATGTAATTAATATAAACAATAACAAGAGAGAATACAGACCTGTATATTTATTGTCAATATTTATCAGTATTTATAATCTGGTATAGAGTGACTTCTGTAGGATTATTTATCAATTATGATTGACAGTAAGATGTAATATAGACTAGTAGTTCTGAAGTAATAATAATTGTTTGTATAGAGAAGGATGTTAACGCTTTTATTAAATAGTGTTTACACTGAATACAAATATAAGATTATTAAATGGTATATATAGAATAATGGCAATTTTGAAGGTCGAGACAGACATTATTGCTAATATCTCAGCGAGTCCCATAAGACGAGCTGTGATATTTGTGATAATGTCTATCAAGGCCTTCAGAACTGATGTTATTGTTTTTATCTGTGACATCATAATGTGTTTTACGTCAGATTGACCAATAAACTTGCACATGCGAGTTACAAACTGACCTAATATTTTTGTGGATCAATGTCTGTTCAGTGATCCAGACTATCAGCAGCACACATCAACGGGAAATGTCCAATTTGCCAATAAAATACAATATACAAGCATGGGTCAAAAGTCTTTCCACATTAAAATATTTCCCTACATACATTGTATTTCATATGAAACCATGATTAAAAAAGAATTCTTGTTAAGTCATTTCTGACCCGATTTTCATGAAATTTTCAGCATTAAAAGCAGAAATAAAGTTTCTTCTTCTTTTGGAAATTGTCAGAAAATATAAAATTTATCTGAATGAGATTTAGAAACAGGTAGAGAAGCGAGACGAAATAAAAATCGCAGGGAAAGCAAAAAAAATATACAAAGCTGCATACTAATCCATCCACTGGTCAAGAATACTAATCCTTCCACTGGTCAAAAATACTAATCCTTCCACTGGTCAAGAATACTAATACATCCACTGGTCAAGAAAGTGAAACAAATATTACATATTGATGGCTAAACTTGTTGAAATCTATATTAGTCTTTATGATGACACTGACCATATGTTGCAAACTATTTCATTTGAGTAACAAAAATAATGAAATCATAGATGCCTAAATTGGTCATATTCCCCCTCTAAAAATTTGTCATATTCCCCCTCTAAAAATGCCACTCCCATCAAAGGCCAACTCTCTTATAGGGGAAGATTTCAGATGCTCTAAAATAGTAAAATACTACTAAATAGACCCTTCAAGAAAGGTCACCCCTCTTATAAAGGTCACTTTTCTTGGCAGAAGGGATGGCTTTATGAGAGGAGTACTACTGTAATATCTGTTCATTGCAGCAAATCAACGTAATCACTGCTTGAACTTTCTTTTCATAGAATCTCTGTTTATAGAGATGATAATTAATTTACCTACATTGTTCAGACTGAAGCCACATAAGTCAGACAAGATTAAAATTCCTACTGCTTCCTTGAGACAGACAAAACATCCATGTGTCTATGTTGTGATATACCAATAAAGATTTTTTCTCTCTAAATAAGCTTAAAATAAAATAACTGACATTGAGAGCATTAATAGCTTAAAAACAGTGTGACATGATCACAAGTCATGTCACTTGAGAACAGAAGAACTTATTAAACCAATTTTGAAATTGGTCAAAATGATGGCAGACGTGTTCCAAAGTCATAAATCAGAATGAGAGCTTTACATTGATAAAACAGGCTTAGTCCACCATGACAACACCAATAGATCTGAGGTATTTCAGAAAATGCCACAAAACAATGTTATGAGTACTTTGAGATCTCCTTCTGTTTTGTGCCAGAGGTATATGAGTACTTTGAGATCTCCTTCTGTTTTATGCCAGAGGTATACGAGTACTTTGAGATCTCCTTCTGTTTTGTGTCACAGGTATATAAGTACTTTGAGATCTCCCTCTGTTTTGTGTCACAGGTATATAAGTACTTTGAGATCTCCTTCTGTTTTGTGTCACAGGTATATAAGTACTTTGAGATCTCCTTCTGTTTTGTGTCACAGGTATATAAGTACTTTGAGATCTCCTTCTGTTTTGTGTCACAGGTATATAAGTACTTTGAGATCTCCTTCTGTTTTGTGTCACAGGTATATAAGTACTTTGAGATCTCCTTCTGTTTTGTGTCACAGGTATAGGAGTACTTTGAGATCTCCTTCTGTTTTGTGTCACAGGTATATAAGTACTTTGAGATCTCCTTCTGTTTTATGCCAGAGGTATACGAGTACTTTGAGATCTCCTTCTGTTTTGTGTCACAGGTATACGAGTACTTTGAGATCTCCTTCTGTTTTGTGTCACAGGTATATAAGTACTTTGAGATCTCCTTCTGTTTTGCACCACAGGTATAGGAGTACTTTGAGATCTCCTTCTGTTTTGTGCCAGAGATATATGAATACTTTGAGATTTCATTCTGTTTTGTGTCGGAGGTATTGTTAACATTGGAAGACTTATAACCTCTGTTTTGTCTATGAACAAATTTGGTTTCATTTGGCAATTCAGATCTAAAGAATTGAAATAAAGTCAAACGTTGTAATATACGAGGGATCTACTATACTACAGTGCACCCTGTCAAAATGGATCCCCGAATAAATCAGAATTCTGTATAAACACAAAATTGGCCCCAACAAGGTTTGGCTTAGACAGGTTTTTACAAATCAAGAATAAGAGTTTCAGCCATCACCCCCTTTACAAGACCATCCCCTCTGTATTGAAAAAGTCGCTTTATAAGAAGAGGTAGCCTCTTTTCAGGGGAACAGTTTAGTCGTATTTTACTATCTCAGTGCATCTGAAAGATAGTTTGATTAGAGAGGTGGGCTTTGGTGGGAGGGACCTTACAAGAGGGGGACTATTTTCCTGTATATATATATATAGGCCTTATAAGAGAGGCACTACTTTACCGTATCATGGCAAATTTGTCCAACAACTATTATAAACTGACTATATACTCAATTCGAGTTATCCACCAAAATGACATCCAAGTTTGATTTAACAAGGTTTGTATATATTGTTAACACAAAGAAAGGCTGTGTCGGCCATCTTTGATGACAGACAGGACTGTCAGCTATTAACAACCCAATAACCATGCATTCGTGTTTTCTTGTTTTGAGATGAGAATTTTACACTTAAATGGACAACAAAATTGACAGCAAAGACTATACACAGATAAAATGGAAGCTAAATTACTAAAATTAATAGAATTTTAATTGGTCAAAAGAAACAAAATGCAAAAAGATGCATATTTTTGTTGCATCTCTAAATTACATTTTCATGAACTAATAAAAAATAAATGGAATTAGCTATGAACAAATGTACAAAATTTATCAGATAGGAATTGAATTTTCTGCTTATTATACACACGAGACTGGTGAAGCTAAAAACTAATATGTATGTCATGTAAGGCTTCTATAGCATTTTCTGTGAAATTTTTTAAACGTAGAATTTCAAACACAATTTCTCCATTAACTATTTGATCTAACATGAAGTAAACAGTAATGTAATCACACATTCTGTCTTTGAAAGAAGTAATTAAGTTTAAATGAACAATAAGTATACATACCAATGTTTTCATTATTGTAAGCCAGCCAAATAGTGGATATTCCTTTTTTTTTTTTAATTTAAAATGACTTAACAATAGTAATCAAGAAAAGTTTAAAGACGCCATAGCCGTAAATCCAAGAAGATAGATTGATGGATTAATTGATTGATTGGTGTTTAATGCCACCTTTATGAATATTTCAGCTATATCGTTTCGTAAATCCAAGAAGAAGAGATTGACGGACAATACAATGGCCAAAAGATAAAGGACAAAAAGGCAAACAATGGTTGACAAAATACTACACAGAAAACTAAAAAGTGAGCAAAATTCTGCTACACTAGTGGCACCCATCGTGTTACTAATAGTTAAAAATCTAGTAGTACTTCATGAAGGAGGAAAGTAGGATAGGACTATGACAAACAGAACATATCCATTGTGACGTGACACAGACAGCCAGTAACACACGACAAACAGAACGTATCCATAGTGACGTGACACAGAGAGCCAGTAACACACGACAAACAGAACATATCCATAGTGACGTGACACAGACAGCCAGTAACACACGACAAACAGAACATATCCATAGTGACGTGACACAGACAGCCAGTAACACGCGACAAACAGAACATATCCATAGTGACGTGACACAGACAGCCAGTAACACACGACAAACAGAACATATCCATAGTGACGTGACACAGACAGCCAGTAACACACGACAAACAAAACATATCCATAGTGACGTGACACAGACAGCCAGTAACACACGACAAACAGAACATATCCATAGTGACGTGACACAGACAGCCAGTAACACACGACAAACAGAACATATCCATAGTGATGTGACACAGACAGCCAGTAACACACGACAAACAGAACATATCCATAGTGACGTGACACAGACAGCCAGTAACACACGACAAACAGAACATATCCATTGTGACGTGACACAGACAGCCAGTAACACACGACAAACAGAACATATCCATAGTGACGTGACACAGACAGCCAGTAACACACGACAAACAGAACATATCCATAGTGACGTGACACAGACAGCCAGTAACACACGACAAACAGAACATATCCATTCTGATGTGACACAGACAGCCAGTAACACACGACAAACAGAACATATCCATAGTGACGTGACACAGACAGACAGTAACACACGACAAACAGAACATATCCATTGTGACGTGACACAGACAGCCAGTAACACACGACAAACAGAACATATCCATAGTGACGTGACACAGACAGCCAGTAACACACGACAAACAGAACATATCCATTGTGACGTGACACAGACAGCCAGTAACACACGACAAACAGAACATATCCATAGTGACGTGACACAGACAGCCAGTAACACACGACAAACAGAACATATCCATAGTGACGTGACACAGACAGCCAGTAACACACGACAAACAGAACATATCCATAGTGACGTGACACAGACAGCCAGTAACACACGACAAACAGAACGTATCCATTGTGACGTGACACAGACAGCCAGTAACACACGACAAACAGAACATATCTATAGTGACGTGACACAGACAGCCAGTAACACACGACAAACAGAACATATCCATTGTGACGTGACACAGACAGCCAGTAACACACGACAAACAGAACATATCCATAGTGACGTGACACAGACAGCCAGTAACACACGACAAACAGAACGTATCCATTGTGACGTGACACAGACAGCCAGTAACACACGACAAACAGAACATATCCATAGTGACGTGACACAGACAGCCAGTAACACACGACAAACAGAACATATCCATAGTGACGTGACACAGACAGCCAGTAACACACGACAAACAGAATGTATCCATTGTGACGTGACACAGACAGCCAGTAACACACGACAAACAGAACATATCCATAGTGACGTGACACAGACAGCCAGTAACACACGACAAACAGAACATATCCATTGTGACGTGACACAGACAGCCAGTAACACACGACAAACAGAACATATCCATAGTGACGTGACACAGACAGCCAGTAACACACGACAAACAGAACATATCCATAGTGACGTGACACAGACAGCCAGTAACACACGACAAACAACATATCCATAGTGACGTGACACAGACAGCCAGTAACACACGACAAACAGAACATATCCATAGTGACGTGACACAGACAGCCAGTAACACACGACAAACAGAACATATCCATAGTGACGTGACACAGACAGCCAGTAACACACGACAAACAGAACATATCCATAGTGACGTGACACAGACAGCCAGTAACACACGACAAACAGAACATATCCATAGTGACGTGACACAGACAGCCAGTAACACACGACAAACAGAACATATCCATTGTGACGTGACACAGACAGCCAGTAACACACGACAAACAGAACATATCTATAGTGATGTGACACAGACAGCCAGTAACACACGACAAACAGAACATATCCATTGTGACGTGACACAGACAGCCAGTAACACACGACAAACAGAACATATCCATAGTGACGTGACACAGACAGCCAGTAACACACGACAAACAGAACGTATCCATTGTGACGTGACACAGAGAGCCAGTAACACACGACAAACAGAACATATCCATAGTGACGTGACACAGACAGCCAGTAACACACGACAAACAGAACATATCCATAGTGACGTGACACAGACAGCCAGTAACACACGACAAACAGAATGTATCCATTGTGACGTGACACAGACAGCCAGTAACACACGACAAACAGAACATATCCATAGTGACGTGACACAGACAGCCAGTAACACACGACAAACAGAACATATCCATTGTGACGTGACACAGACAGCCAGTAACACACGACAAACAGAACATATCCATAGTGACGTGACACAGACAGCCAGTAACACACGACAAACAGAACATATCCATAGTGACGTGACACAGACAGCCAGTAACACACGACAAACAGAACATATCCATAGTGACGTGACACAGACAGCCAGTAACACACGACAAACAGAACATATCCATAGTGACGTGACACAGACAGCCAGTAACACACGACAAACAGAACATATCCATAGTGACGTGACACAGACAGCCAGTAACACACGACAAACAGAACATATCCATAGTGACGTGACACAGAGAGCCAGTAACACACGACAAACAGAACATATCCATTGTAACGTGACACAGACAGCCAGTAACACACGACAAACAGAACATATCCATAGTGACGTGACACAGACAGCCAGTAACACACGACAAACAGAACATATCCATAGTGACGTGACACAGACAGCCAGTAACACACGACAAACAGAACATATCCATAGTGACGTGACACAGACAGCCAGTAACACACGACAAACAGAACGTATCCATAGTGACGTGACACAGAGAGCCAGTAACACACGACAAACAGAACATATCCATTGTGACGTGACACAGACAGCCAGTAACACACGACAAACAGAACATATCCATAGTGACGTGACACAGACAGCCAGTAACACACGACAAACAGAACATATCCATAGTGACGTGACACAGACAGCCAGTAACACACGACAAACAGAACATATCCATTGTGACGTGACACAGACAGCCAGTAACACACGACAAACAGAACATATCCATAGTGACGTGACACAGACAGCCAGTAACACACGACAAACAGAACATATCCATAGTGACATGACACAGACAGCCAGTAACACTTGACCAAATCATGTAGGCGACTGTAAAACTTTCCAAGTGATCACTTTAACTGCTTTCAAACTTAAAAATCTTTAAAATTTCAAAACTTGTTCATTTTTCATTTAACTGAAATTGACTGATGGCTCAATGAGTTAGGTAGTTGGATTACCTAACAACTCATACAAGCCTATCACCAATATGGCGTGGGTTCGCGCATGGCTTTGTAAATTACAAAAAAGGGTGCACTCGACTCGCAGCCGCAAGTGATAAAGTTTACCAGTTGCTTGCCCATGGTCGGTGGTTCTCTCTGGGTACTCCGGCTTCTTCCACCACTAAAACTGGTTTCCATGATATATCTGAAATATTGCTGAAAGTGGCATTTAACACAATAAATCAATCAATCAAATGGAAGAAGGGTTATATGCTTTAGCCAAAAGGATGGCCTCAGTTACAAAAAGAACCAGCTGACTGTTTCTGGGTTGTGGTGTTTAACGCCACTTTCAATAATATTTCAGTTATATCGTGGCAGTAGATTGTTACTGTGGTAGCTGTATGGACAGTATAACATAAATGGATCTAATATTACGATTCTCTCACAGTTTTATTATTAACCTATTAATGCAAAAAACACGACTGTTAATTATAGCAGATAATTTCATCAAGATTTCGGTAATTACAAAAATTCATCAACAAACATAAATCAAATTAATTTGATTGGTTACTTCCCCTTGTAATGGTAATTATACGAAAAAACCACTTTACTTATTTACCATCAGGGCGGCTGCCATATCACCAATGGAGAGACACGCGTTATTATTTAACCAGCTGTTTTACAAATTCATTTATAATTAACTCCTGATTCTGTTTGCATCAAATGATAAAAATATTTACATCAAATCTCCAGATCATTCTTATGTATCTTCAGATATAGTGTTTATAAATGGCTGTATGATAATTGGTGCAGGAGTTTTAGGTTCAGTATCAGTCACCTCATCTTAGATACACATACAAATCTTGTTGGCATAATATTGATGCTATCATCATATAACAAACTTCTTGAAGGAAGATTTATTTAAAATTACCTAACATTCTTTGATTTCATAATATTATGATAATGATGAATTGATCTAAGAATAAACAGAGGCTGGTGATGGGGGGGGGGGGGGGTACCTTATTCTTTCTGACAATTAAAATTTACAACTATCATTTGTCTGGTTTTTTTTATGTATTAATGTAAGAATAAATAGAGGGTGATGATGGGGGATATCTTATACTCTGACAATTTAATTCATCAACCAATCTTTTTTTTTAACATTACTGGTACCGGTATATGTAGGGGTGACACCTATAGTCATAAAGCATTTGACTTCACAAGATCTTTTACACATTCCAGATCTGATTCTAAAATTTTTTTTATTAGAGGATGGGCAAAATGGTTCCCATTCTAGTAAGAGCTATGGAAAAAGACAAAGAATATGAGAATTATGGTCTTCTAATTTGTAGATATTTGAACATAATGTAAAACTCAAAGAATATTTTAATAGGAAATAGAAAATTCACAAGTTGTCCAAACATTAAAATTTTGTACAGAATAGGGAGTATATTATATATGCTATTTTCATTGAACTTTGCATGAAAGGGGAGCCTTTGCCCACCTTAAAGGGAAATAACTCATTAAAAACATATAAATTTAGAATCAAGTAGAAAATGTGCAAAAATTGATTTATTGTTCAAAAATTTCAGATTATGCTTAATAATGTTCATCCTCTCCCAAATCATAGATTTCAGGTTGATAAAATTTACAACTAACATTTGTTTGAGGTTTTGACTGCCGATGGAATGCCGACTTGATCAAGCCTGATATGATATCAGATTTACAAAATGATCATTGTAAGACAATAATTTGTATGTTAATGACCTCATCTAGACGAATTGTATTTGGGGGCAAGGTCAACGATCTTATTTCCTCCATTAATGCAAATCTATTGATATCCTTACAACCTTTATTTTTATCCAAGAAAAGTTTGAAGATATCAAAAGATAATCAGAAGCTGTAATTAGAAAAAATGGACAATACTATTTCTAAATTAAAAAGGACAAAAAACACCAACAACAATGATTGACAAAACACTATACAGAAAACAAAAGATTGAGCAACACACTAAAACCAGAGTGAATCTCAGGTGCTCCGGAAGGGTAACCATTTCCTGCTCCACTAGTGGCAAAACATGTTATATAATCTGTAACAACATCAAGAGTTAAAACACTTTGCTAAATATATTTAAGTTTGTAAGTGAATATGACAATTGAGATGTGCATTTCACCGAGCATGTGTACATTATGAAGAGAAAGTTTATACAGTGATGATAAACAATTCTCCCAATATCAACAAAACGAGCAATCACCTCTTGATTCTAGCAATTCTTAACCATTCATAAATTCAGATAGATTAAAAATGTTTATTAGCCATTCATAAATTCAAAGATGATTCCAACAAATTTTTAGCCATTCATAAATCTAGATCTATAGATGATTGCAAATTTTTTTGGGAAAATATTTATTTTGGTTATCCTGTTTAGTCTCTTTTGTTTTATTGCTCCCAAAACTTTAAACTATTTAACTTTCCAATCTTTTGGTTTTAAGCGTACCTGATGAAGGCAATTCCAGAAACGTGTCATGTGCACTAAATATGATAGCTACATTTTTATGATAGATAAATCATAGAAACCAGAGGCTCTCAAGAGCCTGTATCGTTCACCTGGTTATAAAAAAAAACAATTGGTCCTATGTAAAAACTATGTCCTGCAGTGGTAGTCATCTTGGAATTACGATCAACATAAAAAACACAAAGTTTGTAAAGGACCTTCCAATGATTGATGCATAGTTTAGGTTCAATCAGTGCAATAGCTTCAGAGAAGAAGATATTTCTGTATTTTCCCGATATAGTCCTGTGTTAATACTATGACCTGTGGTGGCAGCCATCTTGGATTTCCGATCGTCATAAAAAACAGAGGACCTTCCAATGATCATTCCTGGGCAGTTTGGTTTCAGAGAAGAAGCGTTTTGAAACATTTTTCCCATAGGGTCCAATGTTAAACAAGTCCTGCCGTAGCCGCCATTTTGAATTTCATATCAGAAGAAAAAAACGTAAAATGTTTGTAGAGGACCATCCAATGAACATTCATGTACAGTTTGGCTTTAATCATATTTGTAGTTTCTGAGAAGAAGGCATTTGAAATTTCCCCATAGGGTCCAATGCTAATCTATGTCCTGCGGTGGTGGCCATCTTGGATATCCGATCGGCATAAAAAAACACACACCTTGTAGAGGACCTTCCAATGATCATTCCTGGGCAGTTTGGTTTCAATTATCCAAGTGGTTTCAGAGAAGAAGCGTTTTGAAACATTTTTCCCATAGGGTCCAATGTTAAACTAAGTCCTGTCGTAGCCGCCATTTTGAATTTCATATCGGAACAAAAAACGTAAAGTTTGTAGAGGACCATCCAATGAACATTCATGTACAGTTTGGCTTTAATAATATTTGTAGTTTCTGAGAAGAAGGCATTTGAACATTTTCCCATAGGGTCCAATGTTAATCTATGTATTGCGGTGGCGGCCATCTTGGATTTCCGATCGACATAAAAAACATAAACTTTGTAGAGGACCTTCCAACGATCATTCCCGGGCAGTTTGGTTTCAATTGTCCAAGTGGTTTCAGAGAAGAAGCGTTTTGAAACATTTTTCCCATAGGGTCCAATGTTAAACTAAGTCCTGCCGTAGCCGCCATTTTGAATTTCATATCGGAACAAAAAACGTAAAGTTTGTAGAGGACCATCTAATGAACATTCATGTACCGGTACAGTTTGGCTTTAATAATATTTGTAGTTTCTGAGAAGAAGGCATTTGAACATTTTCCCATAGGGTCCAATGTTAATCTATGTATTACGGTGGCGGCCATCATGGATTTCCGATCGGCATAAAAAACATAAAATTTGTAGAGAACCTTCCAATGATCATTCCTGGGCAGTTTGGTTTCAACTGTCCTAGTGGTTTCAGAGAAGAAGCGTTTTGAAACATTTTCCCCATAGGGTCCAATGTTAAACTAAGTCCTGCCGTAGCCGCCATTTTGAATTTCATATCGGAACAAAAAACGTAAAGTTTGTAGAGGACCATCCAATGAACATTCATGTACAGTTTGGCTTTAATAATATTTGTAGTTTCTGAGAAGAAGGCATTTGAACATTTTCCCATAGGGTCCAATGTTAATCTATGTCCTGCGGTGGCGGCCATCTTGGATTTCCGATCGGCATAAAAAACAAAAAATTTGTAGAGGACCTTCCAATGATCATTCCTGGGCAGTTTGTTTTCAACTGTCCTAGTGGTTTCAGAGAAGAAGCGTTTTGAAACATTTTCCCCATAGGGTCCAATGTTAAACTAAGTCCTGCCGTAGCCACCATTTTGAATTTCATATCGGAACAAAAAACGTAAAATTTGTAGAGGACCATCCAATGAACATTCATGTACAGTTTGGCTTTAATAATATTTGTAGTTTCTGAGAAGAAGGCATTTGAACATTTTCCCATAGGGTCCAATGTTAATCTATGTCCTGCGGTGGTGGCCATCTTGAATCTTCGATCGGCATAAAAAAACCATAAACTTTGTAGAGGACCTTCCAATGACTATTCCTGGGCAGTTTGGTTTCAATTGTCCTAGTGGTTTCAGAGAAGAAGCGTTTTGAAACATTTTTCCCATAGGGTCCAATGTTAAACTAAGTCCTGCCGTAGCCGCCATTTTGAATTTCATATCGGAACAAAAAACGTAAAGTTTGTAGAGGACCATCCAATGAACATTCATGTACAGTTTGGCTTTAATCATATTTGTAGTTTCTGAGAAGAAGGCATTTGAACATTTTCCCATAGGGTCCAATGTTAATCTATGTATTGCGGTGGCGGCCATCTTGGATTTCCGATCGACATAAAAAACATATATTTTGTAGAGGACCTTCCAATGATCATTCCTGGGCAATTTGGTTTCAATTGTCCAAGTGGTTTCAGAGAAGAAGCGTTTTGAAACATTTTCCCCATAGGGTCCAATGTTAAACTAAGTCCTGCCGTAGCTGCCATTTTGAATTTCATACCGGAACAAAAAACGTAAAGTTTGTAGAGGACCATCCAATGAACATTCATGTACAGTTTGGCTTTAATAATATTTGTAGTTTCTGAGAAGAAGGCATTTGAACATTTTCCCATAGGGTCCAATGTTAATCTATGTATTGCGGTGGCAGCCATCTTGGATTTCCGATCGACATAAAAAACATAAAATTTGTAGAGGACCTTCCAATGATCATTCCTGGGCAGTTTGGTTTCAACTGTCCTAGTGGTTTCAGAGAAGAAGCGTTTTGAAACATTTTCCCCATAGGGTCCAATGTTAAACTAAGTCCTGCCGTAGCCGCCATTTTGAATTTCATATCAGAACAAAAAACGTAAAGTTTGTAGAGGACCATCCAATGAACATTCATGTACAGTTTGGCTTTAATCATATTTGTAGTTTCTGAGAAGAAGGCATTTGAACATTTTCCCATAGGGTCCAATGTTAATCTATGTATTGCGGTGGTGGCCATCTTGGATTTCCGATCGACTTAAAAAACATAAACTTTGTATAGGACCTTCCAATGATCATTCCTGGTCAGTTTGGTTTCAATTGTCCAAGTGGTTTCAGAGAAGAAGCGTTTTGAAACATTTTTCCCATACGGTCCAATGTTAAACTAAGTCCTGCCATAGCCGCCATTTTGAATTTCATACCGGAACAAAAAACGTAAAGTTTGTAGAGGACCATCTAATGAACATTAATGTACAGTTTGGCTTTAATCATATTTGTAGTTTCTGAGAAGAAGGCATTTGAACATTTTCCCATAGGGTCCAATGTTAATCTATGTCCTGCGATGGCGGCCATCTTGGATTTCCTATCGGCTTACAAAACAGAAACTTGATAAAGGACATTCCAATGATCTTTCATTTACAGTTTGGGTTCAGTCAGTTCATTAGTTTCAGAGAAGAAGATCTTTGAAATTTCAGCCAATCAGAGCATATTATTGGCCCTGGCAGCCATATTGAATATCCGACTGGAACGAAAAACAGTAACTTTGTAGAGGACCATCCAAGGAACATTCCTGCTAAGTTTGGTTCCAATCGGCCCAGTGGTTTCGGAGAATAAGCTTGAAATGTGAAAAGTTTACAGACAACAGACGACAGACGCCGGACGCCGGACGCCAAGTGATGGCAATAGTTCACCTGGACCTTTGGTCCAGGTGAACTAACTAGCTACTATTTCTCATGGTGGCATCTGATCTAGGTTGGCTAACACACAAATACATCCACTCAGAATATTATACAATATTACTTATAATTTAAAACAAATAATTACTTACAGGTAATTTAATCACCATTCAAAATGTATTAGCTAATCACAATTGTAATGGAAGTTAATAATATACCAAAAATTTTGCCATTCACATTTTCATGAGATTTCATTGTAAGAGTTTTGCCAAAAAAAAAAATGTACCATAATTTTTAAGAATGTCAGCAATTATACCCAAAATCAAGATTTGTTTTTAATGTATTTATCATGGACTAGAAAAAATGTAAGATAATCTTTTAGAATGTTAGCAATAAATTAATGATCTTCAAAAGTTGTTGAAAGTGGCATTAAACACCATAACCTTAATCCTTAACACAAAAATTCAAGATTTTATTTTAATGCATAAACTTACCTTATGTTAATTAATACAGCAAGTAGTAACATGTGTACATAGTATTAAATTTATCATATTCCTTGGTCCATTAAATAATCCTTCTGAAAGAGTGTAAAACATGAAATCTTAGCACATGTTTACACTGGAATTTTATAAATTAGCCGTAACAAATCTCGACATCTTTAATACAGTTTTTCTATTCCTTCATAATTCACCAAGGAAAAAATAAACCATCAAATTTTCCTAACAATCATGCTGAAAAATTATTTGATAAATTTAGATACAAGAAATCAATTTATATGAAGTCTGGTACTTAACCAAGTTTTTTTGTTTTTTTTTGTATATAAGAATAGTTAATCAAGGGTTAAAGACATACATATGGGAAGTAATTTGTTTTACATAAAGTATATCAACAAATGGTTATAAAATTACAACTTTAATTAAAGAAGTGATATCCCGAGATGAGTCTGACTAAACCCCCAAAACCTTTCAACCATAAGTTAATATGGTGATGTATTTTCCAGATCTTTAGGTATAGTCAGCGATAAATCACAAAATCTAATGTTTTTTTAATTTGCTAACATATTTATCACTTTCAATTCTATTTTCTAATGAATATTTAACTGCAACACTTTGTAATTAAGAAAATATGAAATTGTCCCGATATCGTTTAAATCTTGAGCTATATTTGTTCAATAGTGGCTGCAACATGTTACTTTTCATGGAGGCTTGGTTCAAATATAATTAAATTTTTATTAAATAATGCAAACTTTTGTCTTAGTAAAAAAATAACTAATTTATATGTAATAATAACAAACAGATAAAGCCTGGAAAATAATTTAAAAAACTTCCACCATGAATCTAATTATTGCCACTTTCAGCTTTTTCCAGATGAATGGATGGAAAATACAATATAGAAAGTTACAAATCTGATGTAATTTGGTCCATTGGTTTCAGAGAAGATGCTGATACAGTGAAAACTGAAACTTGAATAAACTGGGTTTAGGGTTATGGTGTTGAACACCACTTTCAACAATATTTTAGTTATATCATGGCTGTCAGTTTTATTGTCGGAGGAAACCGGAGGACCTGGAGAAAACCACCGACCTGCTGAAAGTCACTGACAAACTTTATCACATAATGTTGTATTGAATGCTCCTCACCTGAGTGGGGTTCCAACTAACAATGTTAGTGGTTATAGGCACTGATTGCATAGGTAGTTATATATCCAACTAAAATACGATCCCGTTCACGGCGGTTCCTTAAATAAACTGGTATTCTGTATAAACCGAACTTTTAAATCAAGTCCTAATGCAGACAATCTTTGTTAATTTAACTTGCATAACCTGTATAAACTGAACACCTGTCTATTACACACATATAAGCTGGTTCAAAAGAGGTATTACTTAGACAGGTTTCACTGTAAGGCATTTTGTCAAGATTCATCTTACAATTCCAATTGTTAAAATAACAAATTTTATCTAAAATATAACTATAAATTTCATCTTTAAAGTCAAGTAAAAAAAAAAAAATAATCTACTTTTTCCCAAAATATCTCAAATATACAATAGCCGAAAAAATAAGATACATTTGCAATTTAAGAGAAAGAAATCCCCCTAAAATGAATGGTATGTCAAATATTACAAAATAAAACAAGAAACAGCAAGTATGCTCATTTAATGTAGAATACAGATGACTATTAGCTTAAAGTTTCTATCACGGGAGCATACTAAAGCTTATAAATTTATCTTTTTACATATTTCAGTGCAGTGCAATCGAACCAGAGTTAAAAAAAACATACAAATGACATTTTCCCATTCAATTGCCACTTAATACAACAACAACCCACTCAGTAGTGTAATGGTTGGCATGTTGGCCTGGAGTTCAGAAGATCCTGGGTTCCATCCCTTATCTGCTCAAACACAAAAACAGGTTTTGCTCTTACTCCTTATTGCTGCATGTTTAGTGGAGAAGCAACAAGTGGTAATTTTATCTTCATTGATTTGACACGAACTGGGTGTAAGAACCCACAATCTACCACACTCTAGGTGAGCATGCTAACCATTACATCACTGATGCTATACCCTCAACTAATACAACAATATTGATTATGTACAAATCTAAGCAAAAATATCCACAAAATTTGGCCATTAATATTTTCAATGAGTTTGGAATAAAAGATTTTCATACACATACATGTACATGTATAATAATGTTATCAAGAATGTTATCATATCTCCCAAATTCAATGTATTCAATAATATGCTGTAAACTAGATCAAACTTTACTAGTACCTGTTCCAATATATTGCAATACTGTTTGAAAATATGATGTCTTTTGCCCTTATATATACCACATGTACTCCATGAGGGGCCATCATGTATATGATCGCATGGTAGTTGGTTTTAAAACTACCTATGCAATCAGTGCCTACACACCACTAATGTTGTGAGTTCAAATCCCGTTTATGGCGAGGTGTATTCGATACAACATTATGCGACGTTTTCTCCAGGTACTCCGCTTTCCTACACCAATAAAACCGACTGCCATGATATAACTGTTGAAAGCATCATTAAACACCATAACTCCCCACACTCCAATGTTTTGAGAAATAGTACCATAATCTTTCTTTGTAAATTAAGTCACAATCTAGTCATGATGGCCTACTTTTTACAATACTTCAGCATTTTGTAAATATGTTGATATGGGACAATAATTCTCTTTATTTGACACTAGCCCCCCTCTTATAATTGGGGATTTGACGGTTGCAAATATCTGTTTTACTGGCTCTGCTACATGTCACAAAGTAAAACTGCATTTGTGACGGTCAAATCTTCAACTGACGCCGTCAACTCATCAAATACAATACAGTTATTCCTAAATTTATGGCACCAAAAAAACAAAAGTTGCTAAACTTAACTAAATTCTCTGTTAAAAAAAAAATATAAGACATTGTTTAAAATGGAATGGTTGAACTCTGTACCTCTGTATTTGTTCATAAAATCATTAGTACAGAATTGTTATCAAGATTTATGTGTATAGCTTACTTCAATCTAAAATAAGAACTGCATTAGACTATGTTGTAATGAAGAATTTATTAATGGCCGTGGGCAGACGACAAATATCACACACATCATTTAAGGATATAATGGAACAGCTCCAGTCCAATGAACAGCCAATCATTATAAAAATCTTGTTGGAAAAGAATACCATGCAGGATATAAATTAAGACATAGGCTTGTCCTTAACGAGATACCATTCCTTATTTTTTTTCTTACTGTGGTAAATACATGCCAATGAAATATCCATTGCAACATGTGTGTCCATCAAAAGTTACCGTTTTATACTATGGTACTTGATGGTCCCTATTTTTGGTGTTAATGTCACCCTAAGTTTAGTTACAGAAGATGAATATGCTGAAGTACTAGTAAAAAACTAGAGGTTCACATGAGTCAACCAAACCAATTTCTCACTTCAGCCCTATAGATCTAGATTTCAAAAGAGGACAGTTGGGGTTCCATTAACCCATTTATTCCCACAACATTTTTTAGCCATCCCAAGCTAGGACCAGTGAGTGTCATGTCTTTGTTTTGTAGTGTACGGTTAGCATGGTTTTAGAGAAAAGCTGTCTGTCATGTCCTGAGTTCTCACAAAAGTGGCTTGTCTTGTTTGTCATTGGTTCTCATGCAAATGGTCAAGTGAGCAATTGTTTCATGGAAGAAGATTTTTAATTATATTTTTGTCAAGGCCTAATTTTCAACAAAATCAGGGGGTAGGGGGTCAGGGCTATGGTGCTTAATGCCACTTTCACCAATAAAACCACTGACCTGCTGCAAGTCACTGACAAACTTTATCACATAATGTTGTATCGAGTATACCTCGCCTGAACGGGATTCAAACTCACAATATTAGTGGTGATAGGTACTGATTGCATAGATAGTTGTAAATCCTACTACATACAACCACAACAATGACAGATTTTTTATTTAGATTTTTGGTGTTTTAACGCCACTTTCAGCAATATCATGGTGACCAGTTTTAGTGGTGGAGGAAGCCGGAGTACCCGGAGAGAACCACCAACCCTGGGCAAGCAACTGGTAAACTTTATCACTTGCAGCTGCGAGTCTAGTGCATCGTTTTTTGTGATTTACAAAGCTGGGCATGAACCCACGCCGTATTGGTGATAGGCTTGTATGAGCTGTTAGATCCAACGACCTAACTCATTGAGCCACCTGGCCCCCCTCACAACGACAGCCCCTCAACAAAATCAGAAAAATTATAAATTTTGATGACTCTGATTATACAATGCAAAACATAGATATATCTAAATTAATCACAGATAACTTAAACTTGTTCAGCTTTCTAGGAATATTACCCCAATATGGTACTTACTGCTGTATAATTTATTGGTCAATGACTGATTAAGTAGACATTTTATCTTCATCTCATGCATGGCTGACAACACACTACTGGAAGGTAGCATATGTTGTTTAATCATGCATGACTTTGGTATTGAATTACAATGAGAATTTCAAACATCAAATAACTATTGCTTTAATAATGAATAAGAGTATATGTTACAGGGTGTGAAACAACAATCTTGTTTGCAGATAATAGCACAACAAAATGCTTACTTATTTAACCATTCTTTATTAGCACTTATTTTCATTCAAGTCTTGCAAGAAGAGTTTGAAGATACCAAAGGGGCAATCAAAATCCATTTATCAAAGAAGAACAGACAGCACAATGGCCAAAAAGAAATGGTACAAAAGGACAAACAACGATCTACAAAACATACATATAAAACTAAAGATTGAGTAACACGAACCCCACTAAAAACCGGGGGTGAACTCAGGTGCTCTGGAAGGGTAAGCAGTTCCTGCTCCACTAGCAAAGCAATATATGTTTTTTCTTCACAAGTTTAGATACAGAATATTCTGGGGGCCGTCATAGTCATGATCGTATGGTAGTTGGTTTTACAACTACCTGAGCAATCAATGTTCTGATTGGCTGTTTTTTCGAGTACGAGTAGAAAACTCTTACTGGAAATTGTTATTACCGTGAGACCGCAGAACTGCATTGTCTTTGTCATGATACAAAACTTGGACGAGAATTGACTGCTTTAGTTGGTTAGAGTGACAAGACAATTGTTCAAAAGTTTTAGCTCTTTCTTTTAAAATGTAATATAGTGTCATAAAGTGAATTAAAGTCATGTTTTAAACAGTAGATAAATAAATGAGAACTTGGAGAAACAGTTGCAAGACTTGTAATGTATTACCAGTAGAAATTCTACTACTGAGAGAAAAAAACTTTAAAGCTAGCTATCTCTTTCAATATTTGAGAAACAAATTAAACTGAATATCGTCTTGAATTCAGAGTCAACCTTCACAAAGACACCAGAATTAATATAATTTGAATGTAATAGAGGAAGAGTTTTCTAACAGTATAAATTAATAATGTTTTTGACATGATTTACTTTGAAGGTAACAGGCCAAAGGTCAGTATGTTACGCTTGGTTGGTTTATGGTGCCTAACACAACTTTCAACAATATTTCAGTTATATCGTGACGGTCAGTTTTCTTGGTGGAGGAAATCGGAAAACCACCGACCTGTCACAAATCACTGACAAACTTTTATCACATAATATTGTATCAAGTACACCTCACCATGAACGGGGTTCAAACTCAAAACTTTAGTGGTGCTAGGCACTGATTGCACAGGTACTTATAAATCCAACTACCATACGATTACAACCACGACGGTCCCTCATTCCTTTTTGTCATGAAAGAAAAGGTCCGTACAAAAAAGTAGTTCTTGAACCAAAAATGATTGATATAAATTGACAATGTCATATAATCACATGGTACATTGTATGTTATTGTTATCTCACATAACTGTATATAATTTGTTATTTTATTTTACTAGTATTAATTATGCAGTTATGAGGGTTTGATCAATATCAGTAAAGTTCTTGTAATCTGGTGATTATTTACTGGTAAAGTGACATGTTTCAAACTCATGTGGGAATCAGTTGGCAACTTCCACTGTATCAGGTGTTACTTTCATTAAATGGTAAAAAAGCTTGAGACAACAAAACGAGACCAAGACCAGGTGCTCTGGACAAGATAAGACAGGAAAGGACAGCATTTCTTGTCCCATTATTTGTTACCAAAGTACAATTTTACATACTGTAGCCTTCTTTTAATAAAACCATACTTCTGCAATGGAAAAGTGGCATTGTAAGAGGGACTTGAGGGCGACAATTAAAAGCAATTTTACTTTTTCAGCACACCTGAAATCTTGCCTGATAAGAGGGGTGGCCATTGTAGGAATTACCTTTTAGGAAGGCGACTACTGTATATATATTGGACATGGAAATCATAACTGGCTAACAATCTAATTAGGTGTAGACTATAGTCAAAAGCTGTAACAAATATCAATATATATATCAAGTCAAACACACATGATCTACTTTACAAATGAATTCTTAAATGTACAGTCAAACCTGCCTTATAGGGTACCTGTAGATAACAAATAACTGTCTATAAAGGACACCTGTAGATAACAAATCACTGTCTATAAATGTACAGTCAAACCTGCCTTATAGGGTACCTGTAGATAACAAATAACTGTCTATAAATGTACAGTCAAACCTGCCTTATAGGGTACCTGTAGATAACAAACAACTGTCTATAAAGGACACCTGTAGATAACAAATCACTGTCTATAAATGTACAGTCAAACCTGCCTTATAGGGTACCTGTAGATAACAAATAACTGTCTATAAATGTACAGTCAAACCTGCCTTATTTTTTACCTGTAGATAACAAATAACTGCCTATAAATGTACAGTAAAACCTGCCTTATAGGGTACCTGTAGATAACAAATAACTGTATATAAAGGACACCTGTAGATAACAAATCACTGTCTATAAATGTACAGTCAAACCTGCCTTATAGGGTACATGTAGATAACAAATAACTGTCTATAAATGTACAGTCAAACCTGCCTTATAGGGTACCTGTAGATAACAAATAACTGTATATAAAGGACACCTGTAGATAACAAATCACTGTCTATAAATGTACAGTCAAACCTGCCTTATAGGGTACCTGTAGATAACAAATAACTGTATATAAAGGACACCTGTAGATAACAAATCACTGTCTATAAATGTACAGTCAAACCTGCCTTATAGGGTACCTGTAGATAACAAATAACTGTATATAAAGGACACCTGTAGATAACAAATCACTGTATATAAAGGACACCTGTAGATAACAAATCACTGTCTATAAATGTACAGTCAAACCTGCCTTATAGGACACCTGTAGATAACAAATAACTGTCTATAAATGTACAGTCAAACCTGCCTTATAGGATACCTGTAGATAACAAATCACTGTATATAAATGTACAGTCAAACCTGCCTTATAGGGTACCTGTAGATAACAAATAACTGTCTATAAATGCACAGTCAAACCTGCCTTATAGGGTACCTGTAGATAACAAATAACTGTCTATAAATGTACAGTCAAACCTGCCTTATAGGGTACCTGTAGATAACAAATAACTGTCTATAAATGTACAGTCAAACCTGCCTTATAGGGTACCTGTAGATAACAAATCACTGTCTATAAATGTACAGTCAAACCTGCCTTATAGGGTACCTGTAGATAACAAATAACTGTCAATAAATGTACAGTCAAACCTGCCTTATAGGGTACCTGTAGATAACAAATAACTGTATATAAAGGACACCTGTAGATAACAAATCACTGTCTATAAATGTACAGTCAAACCTGCCTTATTTTTTACCTGTAGATAACAAATAACTGTCTATAAATGTACAGTCAAACCTGCCTTATAGGGTACCTGTAGATAACAAATAACTGTCTATAAAGGACACCTGTAGATAACAAATAACTGTCTATAAAGGGAAGCTTTCTTTTATCCATTTAATGAATAGATCTTATAATCTGAACCTGTATATGAAGGGTAACTGTTCATAAAGGACATATTTTCTGGTTCCATCTAGTGGTCTTTACATACAGGTTTGACTGTATAATTATCAGAGATGAAAGTGCTCAATGACATAATGGTAGTTATGTATATTATATACTCATATAAATATCTTGAATCTGATTTGATAAAACACTGTCACGTGATATTTATCCATTCGTTGGATCAACCGCTAAAAGTAAGGTCTCATAGTAAGGTCCACCGCTCGCGAGGAAATCCCAAGGAAATTCCCAAGTGTTTCCAATTATAGTTATTTCCCTTGATTCAACAGACAACAAACATGGCGTCCAGCGACAGGTTCATCGCTGTAGGCGAAGAAGAAATATTACATATTATGTCGAATATTTTCGCAAAGCCACAAGTATTCTATTACTTGGTGTCTGATGGAAAAATATTCATATAATATACCAATTATCACCCTTGTTGGAGTGTGACCCGACGGTTTGTCTCCCCTCGAAAAGTTAGGTCACCCCCTCGGGTGACCTTACTTTTCTCTGGGAGACTCAGTGACCTAACTTTTCTCTGGGAGACAAACTATCGGGTCACAGTATTACAGTGGAGTCCAGTAGTGGGAGTGACCTTATAAAAGGACAATTAAAACTGTTGTTGTTGTTTTTATTGGTAACCTCATAATGTGTTTAACATCACACTGACTGATAATTTGTCAGTATCAGAGTCAGTTCCTTGATTCTGACAATAACACTAGTTGAGATCAAAGGAAAAATGTCGAAATTACCAATATAAAAAAGAGGAAACACACTTTATATACAGTGCTGCCACACCTTCATTAAAGTTCTAGCTGTTTATGTCAAAACATTTCGCTAAAAAAAAAAGGAGGAAATCCGTTAACGAGTGGAAAACTGAATTTTTTATTTCGTTTAAAAAAAGAGGAAATCCGTTGATGAGTGCATTTTTTTTTTAATATTCTTATTTGTATTTGTTCTGCTGTCTCTGTAACTTGCCTAACGTAATCTTACCAATTAGTAGTTTGTCATGTAAATTGAAATCAATGTAGAAAGCCAATAAAAGCTGTTTATAAATCAAGGATTTGTCATTTCTCCGTGGTGACATCCTTAAAGATAGTCGATGGCTTCAAGCTTGGTGAAGATTAATCCATGGAAAGACTGAGAATTAAATCTGACAAGCTGAGAATTAAATAAGGATTCTTATAAATAATAGCAATCAAATTGGCTGAGTTCATATATTGTCATCCTAATGATATTTATATAAGTTTGCAGATTTGTTGAAAATTTTCATCATCATGATGTAAAAAATTATGCATCAAGCAAAAAATCTGAGAAGATAGTCCAAATATTGTTAGTGGATTCATTTTTTTTTAGTGCTGAAATACATTTTCATGGATCGGTGAAAATGTTCATTGACCCATGGTTTGATATTTGGCCAAATACAATTTTATATTTGTAGTACATTGAACTCGACCCTGAAGACATGTGTTTTTAAAAGGGGGTTTGACAAACTTGCGATGTGACATGGTTTCTCGGACAGGGGCCAAGATCTAGTCTTGAATAGTCATAATTGAACAGAAATCCTGATTTTTATACCAGTAGTCATAATTCTATCAAAAGTGCTTCAAGTATGTTAAGTCAGAGGTTAACAAGACGTTGATCAAAAGCCGTAAATCAATAGAAAACAACAAAACTTTGGTAAAAAAAAAAGGCATGGATAAACACAATCCACAAATATAAATCATAGATTTTTTTAAAGATCATTTTTGTGATTAAGTTTGTCAGTGACTTGTGGAAGGTCTATGGTTTTCTCTAGATAATTCTGGATTCACCAACAAAACTGAATAACATGATATAAATTGGAATACCGTTGAAAGTCGTGTTCAATACCAATACAATATCTCTCTCTTTTTCAATGATTAAAAATAAAATAATATTTGTGCAGTGTGTGTGTTTGATGTAAATTTTTCATTCCATGCATGTTTGATTGTTTTTTCGTAATTTCACCCTAAACATTATTAATCTTAACATGTTAAACCATACTCAATAACAAATCAAAAGCTGCTACCATGTTTTATAATCGTCCATAAAATACTTGTTAAAGTAACAGATGTGGTACAGTGAACAGCATGAGTTTAAACAAGCTACCATAGAATTTAGTTGAAATAATGTTATTTTACTGTACTGGAGTAACCTTAAGAGGGTTAGGGGTTATGGTGTTTAACGCCACTTTCAACAATGATATTGCAATTATATCGTGGCAGTCAATTTTATTGGTGAAGGAAAGTCACTGACAATCTTTATTACATAATGTTGTATCGAGTACACCTTGTCATGAATGGGTTTCAAACTCACAACGTTAGTGGTGATAGGCACTGATTGCATAGGTAGTTGTTAATCCAACTACTTTACGATAACGACCGTGATGACCCTGTAGTGAAATAAAAAACATATATTAATAAAATATCTAGTTGAACTACTGTAAAAGTATTATTTTTCACTGATTACAATTTTCATGGTTTCTGGTTTATAGACATATTCGCTGGTATTGTTTTTTGTATTTGTTTTTTTTATTATGTAATAAAAAGAGTTTTGGTACAGTTTTTTAGGTTTCTTAAATCGAAGCACATAATTATCAAACACACAATATAAATAGGCCATCTTCTTATTTATTCAAACGACCAGTCTGAATTCTACTCCCTTATTTCCATATACAGTGAAATATTTCAAAGTATTAATATGAGACAGGCAACCTCTTTGAAGGACGAAGTCCTAAAATTTCAATAATACAATGATCCATACAAGTTATTATCTTTTATTTTGAATGAATTTTGTAGCCGATTTGTTATGGCTGTTCCGTTCGTTTTACCTATGCCGCTCTTCCGTTGAGAGTTTCGTAGAAAGTGATTTTTTTATTAGAATTTTATTTCAAGTTTATTTTGATTTTGCATAGAATAAATATTTAAAGAATTGGGAATTTTTCATTGAAATATATTTCTTTTGCATTTCTAAATATCAATTGATTTATTTTTTTTAAACTTCCGGTGAAGAGATATTTGGCTATCAATATAGAAAGGAGGAAAAATCGGACAGCCTACAGTTAAAAGGACTTTGTCCTTTATTAAACACATGTTAATCTTTCTGTTTCTGTTAAAAAAAACTGATTTATGATTGCATCCATATTGGCCATAAAACAAAAGAAATTAATTAGCACAACGTCTCATATCATATGCAGTTGCTCTGATTGGAGATTAACAGTAACACTTCATCACAATATCTAAAACAAGTCAAACATAGGCAAAACTAGGATTTCTCAAAAGAAACTTGTGTCAAAATTAGAAAAGGCCTAAAAGGATAGCCATTATTCTGAAGTACCGGTATTAACTGTTACAATTTCCTAGCTCTTTATTCAATGGCGACTACAAAACAACCGATAGAAAATAGGGAGCAAGTGCGGAGATCTAATTTTAATTAAATTACTCCATATTTAACCTGTTTTTTCCTCCTTAAAAGTCTGTATGGTAAAGTGACATTTTTTCGGAAAAATTAAGGGTTTGTATTGCAGATCTAAAACGACAATATTATTTTTTAAATAACACAGATGCATTCACATGAAAGCTGATCAAATGATAAGGTTATTGAAACGAACATTCAATTAGGTCTAGCAACAGAAAATATCAAGATGGCTTTTAATTTGATTATGACACAGCTATAAGGATGAATATAAATCTAGTGAAAATTTAATTACAAATATCATAAAGGACTTATTCAGTTAGTTATAATTGCCTTGTAAGACTATTAATTTATTGTGGATATAACACTAAAGGCCTTTTGGTAGACAGCAGAACAAAATTGATGTCATTTTTATCATTAGAATTATTGTCTAGTTTTCAGTCTGAAAGAGATAATGTTCCACAAAGGAAATTCAATAATAACAATAATCCACTATAAAACTGTAGTTTAATGTTTTATAATTATATTTTAAAGGATTTCTTCCCCTGTTTATTCGGTCCCTACAGACTAAATATTTAGGTAAGTTGAATAATAAAAACTACATTCAATTTCCTTATGTCTGTTTTTCCGCATAGGTGGGAAAAAAGGGAGAAATTATTGTTTTTTATGGAGTCTATTTTGTCATAGTTTGTTAAATTGAACATCTTCTTAGACGTTTATATATCTTTCCCTTCATAATCCTTCCTGAATAGTGTAAGAAGTTACCGTAGTGATCATTTACAGACCCTACTTATATTCTGTCTTAATCACTTTAAATCCAGCTATAAATATTTGGTAGGAAAATTTTAACCAGTTGAACCCCACAATATTACAATGTCTATCCCAGAATATTCGTGTTTCTATCAGCTTATTCAGTGTTTTCTCTGTGGTACTGTTTTGGAGTTTAAGCAGAGCAATATGATCTGTTTGTGTTGAATGTTAATATTTACTGTTGAACCTTTTAAGTTCAAAATTTAAAAAGCTATTAGCTATGTAAGAGAAGTAAGTTATATGGCTTTAAATATAGTAGTCCCACTCTTATAAGGCCGATTCCACCAAAGGACACCCATCTTATCATGCCTGATCTCAGATACACTTTTTTCTGAATTGTTCCCCTGAAGAGGGCTAACCTCTTTTATAAGGCCACTTTTTCTGAATTGTTCCCCTGAAGAGGGCTAACCCCCTTTTATAAGGCCACTTTTTCTGAATTGTTCCCCTGAAGAGGGCTAACCCCTTTTATAATGCCACTTTTTCTGAATTGTTCCCCTGAAGAGGGCTAACCCCCTTTTATAAGGCCACTTTTTCTGAATTGTTCCCCTGAAGAGGGCTAACCCCCTTTTATAAGGCCACTTTTCTGAATTGTTCCCCTGAAGAGGGCTAACCCCCTTTTATAAGGCCACTTTTTCTGAATTGTTCCCCTGAAGAGGGCTAACCCCTTTTATAATGCCACTTTTTCTGAATTGTTCCCCTGAAGAGGGCTAACCCCCTTTTATAAGGCCACTTTTTCTGAATTGTTCCCCTGAAGAGGGCTAACCCCCTTTTATAAGGCCACTTTTTCTGAATTGTTCCCCTGAAGAGGGCTAACCTCTTATAAGGCCACTTTTTCTGAATTGTTCCCCTGAAGAGGGCTAACCTCTTTTATAAGGCCACTTTTTCTGAATTGTTCCCCTGAAGAGGGATAACCCCTTTTATAAGGCCACTTTTTCTGAATTGTTCCCCTGAAGAGGGCTAACCCCCTTTAATAAGGCCACTTTTTCTGAATTGTTCCCCTGAAGAGGGCGAACCTCTTTTATAAGGCCACTCTTTCATTACAGAAGGGTAGCTTTATAAGAAGAGAACTACAATATAAATATAGTATAACTAATCATAGATTTTGAATATCAAAATAAGACCACGAGTGACCGAAGTACGCATAAGGATTAAACGAGTTCCGCCCATGAGTTTAATCGTTAATGCGTATTCGGTCACGAGTGGTCTTATTTTGATATTCAAAATGTATGATTTAGTTATACTGTTTATTATATAGACTTTCAAAATTTCTGATATATTATTTTTGTAATTTGTATATTTCATTCCACGCATGTGAATCTACGAGCAATGATACTAAGGGGTTCAGCTGGAAGGGTCTGCCATCTTGAAAATGTGAAATTCTACATGTCATATTTATAACAATACACAAAAATAATTTAAATGCTTACCTTGAAAACTTATTTTAGTTAAATTTGATCAGAATTGAAGAGTACACGAAGCCAAATAACGTATAATCTTTACGTTTCAAACTGGAAGTCTTCACATGACGTCAATGACGTCATGTTGGTTATGTGTTAAAGTCGTCAATGACATTTCGTATAATTTTTTCAGTTTACAATCGTATGTATATTCACTGTAACACAACAAGGGATGTGACCACCACACTTATAGTTATGTAAAAGTAGTTCTGGCGAGAAAAAACTGTTCACATGTGAAAATACCGGAATTTATTTCATGGATAAATACCCATAATTCACACCTAATAACATAGATTTTCTAATTTCAAAAATTAAGGTTGGTTAGGGTCAGGGTTAGGGATATGATGTTAAATGCCACTTTCAACAATATTTCAGTTATATCGTGACAGTCGGTTTTATTGGTGGAGGATAAGGTTGGTAAGTAGGTAAGTCTGTTGCAACAGTAGAAATATACATTTTAATGCAAGTAAAATCTTAAAGCCTATAAGAAATACAGATTCAGAAAAAGCCATATGGGAAATTAATTTGAAAAGGGGCTTCAATTTAGATTGGTGAAACAGAGTGCTAACATTTTGTGAATAGCCTGAAAAAATAGTTTTTGAAACTTAGTAACACTCTAATACTTAATTAACCCTTTCATCCACTACAAGATGCATGAATAAAAAAGAAGAAAGTATTATGGAAATGTGAGACTTCGCTTGATGTTCCAGTTCTAACTTCTACATTACTAGTATTTCAGTAAACAGTGAAATAACAAAGCTATTAAAGTGTAAAGGAAAACTTACAATAAAGACCAATACATGGAAGGAAATCAGCCATAGTCTAGTTAACATCCATAACACTACCAAAGCATTGTTTCTCCGATCTCCACAATCATATCACTTTCTAAAACACAAAGTTATCCACATTTTATAATTTATTGTTTCCATGGTTAATTCTAATCAACTTAATTAAGCAGAAAATAAGACTGGAACAGAAGATAAAGCCAGGAAATTCAGACATTCTGAAGCTCGTTGAGCATGAACCATGACTTTGATTGAAGGCTTCTCAACAGGCAAAAAGAACATATTTCTCTAACAGATCAATAACAGTTTTTCTTTAAACAAAAAAACCAATAAACTTCAAGTGGTAACCAGATGTTGTTTTAATTTTTAAGATACTCTTTGTGTCTGTACTGATTGTTGTTTATTGTTTGTTGAGAGTATTATTATAAACAAATATATTAATATTCAACAAATGGCTGCTAGTACATCATAATCTTTGTAACACACCGAAGCAAGATAAAATAAAGAAATGTAACCGATACAATTAATCTATATATAAATATTATTTAGGGTGTCTCTTTGGGAGTCCCTTTTATTCCTTCCAGAGGAATTACTTAAACTTAGCTATCTATTTATAGTAACAACGGTTCAGATCTTGAAGGAATTATCAATAGGATTCCTCTTGCTAAAGACTAACTTAATAAGGAGATCACTGAATAATGAAGTAGAAAATCAGACATAATGTGCACACCCGTAGACAGGGGGTTCTGATGCCCCCCCCCCCCCCCCCCACCCCCCTTGAAAACCAAGGATAGTTGGGATATTGGGTGAATTGTGACTGCAAAATTTTTAAATCAGGACATCGCTCGACTTTTTAAGTCTAAATTTTGACACACCCTCTGCCACAAGACCCTTCGTATTATAAGTTTATCGAACCCCTATTTGAAAAATCCTGACTACAAGCCTGATTTGTATACCAAAAATCTACACATGTTAAAAGGGTTGTTCTAAATCTCAATGAGGTGGAAAATCAAACTGAAAAGGGTTCCTATAATAGACAAGCTTGCTACAAGGTTCTATGATACTAAACTGAGTCACTGTTTTGAGAAGACTAAATCGTTGACCGATATTCTACTAATAGTATTAAGGGTCTCTACCTTATTTAAATTGAACACAAAATCAATATGTTGTTTCCAGTTATCTTATTTACAAGTAAGTTAGCAGTAAAGTCTTAGGATAACACAAAATATTATCCAGACAAGAAAATGTAGATGAGCATTTTATCATCTTTAAGTTTGAATAGAATGCACCTTTTTTGCCCTACAAAAGTGAGGGAAAGTTTAGTTCTTGTGCATAAACTAATAAACTTTAAAAAAAATCATCGCTAAAAAGGTCGCTGGAAAAGTCTAATTGAGATTTTATGACAAGTAATTTACTTAATATTTGCATATCATAAACTAATGGCAACTAAATGAAATTGCTGTTTAGGAAGTTCTAATTGACCGATTGGCCTTGAAAATTTCCAGAAAAAAACTAGTTCGGAAATGTAAGAATTAAATATCAGTCGTATATATTTTTCAGTCCTTTGAGCATGTTTGAATTCTTCAATAATTAAAACATAGTAGATGCAACTAATTATTTTGTGGAATAGTGTCCAAACAATTTAAGAAATATTTAACTTTGCATGTTGACAATAGTAAACAAAAAAACATGGCGGACATGTGATTTCCCGGTCTGGGAAAGAGTGAAACACATTGTTCCTGTTTATAATGCGCACACCTCCTACCAAATAAAGAATCTGGGCAAAATCCTGCACATTATACAACCCTAAATACGGTATTAGGTTTAACCAAGGACGTATATAAGATTCTACATACGTCCTTGGTTTAACTGTTAAATTGTTGATTACCAATCAATAACATAGATTTAAATCTCAGCATGGTAGATTAGAAAGAGCTTATCTCATAATTAATCATCTATTTATTATCCAACAACCATTAAATAAATAAAGATTGGTTGGTTTATGGTGTTTAAGTCTACTTTCAACAATATTTCAGTTATATTGGTCAGTTTTATTGGTGGAGGAAACACCGGCACTCAGAGAAAACTACCTACCTGTTGCAAGTCACTAACTCGAACATACAATTTAAGCGGTGATAGGTACTGATTGCACAATTAGTTGCAAATCCGACTATCATAGGATCACGACAACGAAAATTCAGTTGCAAGCTTGTACATTCTGAGAAGATTTTGATACATTTTTCCATCAGGTTCCATGTTATATTCGCTTGTAACAATTCTGCAGATTCCATTTCTCCAATCTCCATAGACGGAGAGCAGAAGATTCAGCTAAGGTTTGCCGATTGATGTTATATCCCTATCAAATAGTTGTGGCCATCTTGGATTACCAATCAGCTTAAAAAAATTTACTTGGCAGCAGAATATGCAAGGATCATTCCTGTCTAGTTTGTTTTGAAATGGTTTAGCTTTTTCAGAGAAGATTTTTAAAACAATTTCTCATAGGGTCCTATGTTAAACTCAGATGGCCAATTTTGGAATTTTTATTCAACACTAAAACATACACTTTGTAGAGCACCACAAAAAGAACATACAAATATCAGATGCAGACCATGACCGTGGATGACAAATGATAACAATACTCATGTGGTACTTGAGGCCAAACAAATTTAAAGTAACTTTCTTAAATTATTCATTTTGTTATTATTAGGGATGTCAAATCGATTAAAACCTTATAACCGGTTACTCGGTCAGGTTTCCGATCAAGTACCTGGTTACTCGGTAGAAAATTTATTTTGTTCGGTTTATAAAAGGTACAGCTGGGTTCAATGACACTTTTGTTTTCTTCCTTTCTTTTCACTATTTCAAAGTTTTATATTTCAACTATAATTGTAAAGATTCAGTTGAATGATAACAAATTTAAAAATATAAATTTATTATTTACAACACAGTACAAATTATTTACATACCAGGTTATGTCATGTCACATTCATGATTGTTATTCAGTCATTGTGGTACAGAATTTTTGCTAAGGAAAATAATTTGGTCGATGCAAGACGATGAGTCTGTTGCGAAGCTTCGTAACAATCAAACCTGCTGCCGAGAAGATTCTTTCCGATGGAACAGATGTTGACAGTACAGCTAAATACTGGCACGCAAGAACCAAGAGTCTTGAATATTTATCGGAATTATCTTTCCACCACGCAAGAGAATCAGTGTCTGGATCAGCCCTTTCTCGCATAAACTTCCAATTTTTAGATGTAGGAGGTGGCATTTTCACAGCCCTATCTCTTGAAATTCAATTCAAACACACTTTTAATAGTTCAATACTTTAAATTCGAATTGTGTTCATACCAGTTTAATCACTTTGTTTGGTTATCATTGTTAAACCTACAAGCTAGTGTTTTGCCGGGGGAATAAACAGATCAGAGATCAATTACCATTTTATTGACCAATAATTGTTATGTAAACATATGCCAAGCACTGGTTTATGTGTACGATTTCTATTATATCTAACAATAATTATTTATTGTCCGAAAATTTTTATCATTATTATCATAAAAAAATTTTTTCCGAGTAACCGAATACCGATTTTGGTATTCGATAATCGGACGTTCGAGCGAGTTGCCATCCCTAGTTATTATGTGATAATGTAATTTAATTAAATGCTGCACTTCAAAGTATAGATTAATGATAATTTCATCAACATGTATTTTCCTGAATTGGATGATTGATGATTTGATGTTTGGTGTTTAATGCCACTTTCAGCAATATTTCAGCTATTTCATGGCGACCAGTTTTAGTGGTGGAAGAAGCCGGAGTACCTCGAGAGAACCACCGACCATGGGCAAGCAACTAGTAAACTTTATCACTTGCGGCTGCGAGTCGAGTGCACCCTTTTTGTAATTTACAAAGCCGGGCGCGAACCCACGCCGTATTGGTGATAGGCTTGTATGAGTTGTGAGGTAATCCAACTACCTAACTCATTGAGCCACCGGGGCCCTCCTGAATTGGAAGATTACATATTAGTGATACAGTAATATACTACTTAAATGTCCCCTGTCAAGAGAGGCCACTAAATGTCTCCTGTCAAGAGAGGCCACTAAATGTCTCCTGTCAAGAGAGGCCACTAAATGTCCCGTCAAGAGAGGCCACTAAATGTCCCCCGTCAAGAGAGGCCACTAAATGTCCCCTGTCAAGAGAGACCACTAAATGTCCCCTGTCAAGAGAGGCCACTAAATGTCTCCTGTAAAGAGAGGGCCACCCTTCTTACTGTTTAATAAAAGATCACTTTTTCATTGCAGAAGAGGTAGCCAGCTTATAAGAGGAAGACTTGAATGTATTACCACCTGTCAAAACATTATCCCCCTACGACAAACCTAATATTCCAAAACATAGATGGTTTGATTTATGGTGTTTAATGCCACTTTCAACAATATTTCAGTTATATCATGGCGGTCAGTTTTATTGGTGAAGGAAACAGGAGTACCCGGAGAAAATCACTGACCTGCCGCAAGTCACTGACAAACTTTACCAAAACATAGAGAAGGAAATGATAGAAACAAATGAAAATCTAGGTTCAGACTCAAAACAGGTCCATAAAAGTGACAGAATTAAACCAGTTAATAGATCCCAACCCTTTCTTTTTTATATCATTATTTCTATTTCCCAAACAAAAATGAATCAAACAATAAAAAAAACCTCCAGTTTTACTTAATATATACTAATACAAAAAATGGTGTGGGGGTAAATCTGTTTCATTGTAACAATAATTATCGCAAAATCTCCGGTATATAATCCCCACTGATTCTCAAATAGAAAGAGTCAAACTGTTGTATATAATACATGTTGTGAAGGGTTTAATATTGATGAAACATTTTCTACTACATAACATATTTAACATCTATATTCATTACCACTCTAACTGATAAATAATAAAGACTGACATCTTATGTCTGGCTAATAGAGTACACCTTCACCATACATGATGTTGACATTTAAGAAATATTTGCTTGACAGTGTTTAAGTTTTTACAGCCAAACCTGCTCAAGCAGTCACCTCTATTAAGCAGTCACCTGTATTTAAAGGTCTCCCTTTCTTGTCCTGTCATAGACTGACAACTTACGTCTGGCTAATAGAGTACACCTTCATCATACATGATGCTGATAATTAAAAAATATTTGTGCGACAGTTTTAAGCTGTAACCTAGTGTGAACAATACTTTTAGATACAGAAACTTATAACAACATTGAGTTACAACAAAACTTTGGAAAACAGATGCATATATACAGTCAAACCTGTCCATGAGGTCACCTTTATTAAGTTAAACCTGTCCATGAGTTCACCTCTATTAAGTCAAACCTGTCCATGAGGTTACCTCTATTAAGTCAAACCTGTCCATGAGGTCACCTCTATTAAGTCAAACCTGTCCATGAGGTCACCTCTATTAAGTCAAACCTGTCCATGAGATCACCTCTATTAAGTCAAACCTGTCCATGAGTTCACCTCTATTAAGTCAAACCTGTCCACGAGTTCACCTCTAATAAGTCAAACCTGTCCATGAGGTCACCTCTATTAAGTCAAACCTGTCCATGAGGTCACCTCTATTAAGTCAAACCTGTCCATGAGTTCACCTCTATTAAGTCAAACCTGTCCATGAGTTCACCTCTATTAAGTCAAACCTGTCCATGAGTTCACCTCTATTAAGTCAAACCTGTCCATGAGGTCACCTCTATTAAGTCAAACCTGTCCATGAGGTCACCTCTATTAAGTCAAACCTGTCCATGAGGTCATCTCTATTAAGTCAAACCTGTCCATGAGGTCACCTCTATTAAGTCAAACCTGTCCATGAGGTCACCTCTATTAAGTCAAACCTGTCCATGAGGTCACCTCTATTAAGTCAAACCTGTCCATGTGGTAACCTCTATTAAGTCAAACCTGTCCATGAGGTCACCTCTATTAAGTCAAACCTGTCCATGAGGTCACCTCTATTAAGTAAAACCTGTCCATGAGGTCACCTCTATTAAGTCAAACCTGTCCATGAGTTCACCTCTATTAAGTCAAACCTGTCCATGAGTTCACCTCTATTAAGTCAAACCTGTCCATGAGGTCACCTCTATTAAGTCAAACCTGTACATGAGGTCACCTCTATTAAGTCAAACCTGTCCATGAGGTCACCTCTATTAAGTCAAACCTGTCCATGAGGTCACCTCTATTAAGCAGTCACTTGTATTTTAAGGTCCCCATTTTATTGTGCTGTCTATATATGAATTGAACTACTTTTAAGAGGTCACCAACTTCTAAAAGGGGAAAGGTTGAGATCCCATTAACTGGTTTAATGCTGCCACACTTTTGTGTCTGTCCCAAGCCAGGACCCAGATTTTCAATACCATATTTTGTGGTTTTTGTTTTTGTTTTCAATGGATTGAGGTGAGAGGTCGTTATTTATTTTGTTGATATTGGTGGATATTTTCATCATCACTGTTTAAAACATCCTTTCATAATTCTAGCATTAGTAATACTTTTGAAATGTACAAGATCTAGTGTGAATGATATTCTATGATAGAGAGATATATAACAACATTTTGTGTGAACTTTAGAGATACAGAGACTTATATTATCTTAATTTTGGATTTTTCAGTTAATGATGAGACATGGAATATTCGCATACAGTAAGCAATTATAGTTCTATGTCTTGGCTGTACATGACTGGTACCAGAAAATAGTATGATATAGTTCTATGGGTACCAGCATATGGTAATAATTCTATGATTAACATGCTACTTTGATATAAATCTTACAAATGAAAATTATAAAAGACAAATATTTCTGGTAAATACCAGATATCAATTTCCAATAATTATCTCCCTTTGAAATATACAAATTACAATAGATAATAACACAGAAATTTCCATCTACAACCCACCCAAGAGCTGTCAAACACTTAAGATTATATATGCCAATACCACTTGTAGAATAGTATTCATTAAGGCATGTATTTTTGGCAGCTGTTTATCAGAATTATGCTATTCATCAAACTTTTCAATATCATCTCATTTTCAATTCATATTGATCATCATTACACCTAATGTTTCAATAAAGAATAATTATATTGGTTTTGAGCAGAAAATTAGGATGGGTATTTTTCTACTAAAAACTACTAATTTATATTATATGGCTGTATGTTTACAATCTGTAATTTCGTACTCATCAATAAAGCTGTTTTTCTGAGGGGTAGTAATTTTCTATCTAATTATTAGATAAAAAAAATTAACCCAATTTTGATATCAAAAAGAAATTTCTCAAAGTAAGTGTCTAAATTAATCAATTTTGATCAAGACTGTGTATTCTTTGATTTGTTAAACCCTAAGAACTGGCACTTATGACAAGTAATTATAATGAGGGGCTATTAGTCTAGCAAGTTAATAACCTTGCAAAAATTATGCTTAATATTACTTTGAGCTGGATCTTTTACAAAAAGTATATAAAATACATAAAATATATTTAAGTTCTTCCCTATAATTAACGCCTTCATCTCATTCCATGATTTCTAAACAGGTTAATGACATACATGTACATTGTATTATCAACAGTACACATTTTTTTGGTGCAAAACATTTGGAAAGCAGACTGAATCATGCAAAAAATAAATAATTTGGCCCTTGCTATTTCTAATGAGACATATTTAGTAAAATTAGAAAACAAATTATTGATTTTTCATATAAAAAAAAAAATCTGATTTTTACTTTGTGTGACAATTTCAGGTGCAGGAAGGTAATCTCTTTTACCAATAACTGTGTCTAGGGGACCTGCTTCCTGCTACACTGCAATGAAAATGTAGCCCTTATAAGAGAGTAGTTTCTCTTGAGGGACAATTAGTAGTTTTTTACTATTTCTGTGCACCTGAAATCTGGCCTAATAAGATATGGCCTTTGGTGGGAGTGACCTTATAACAGGGGGACTAACTAACTGTTTTAATACGACCATTGAAGGAGTGTGTATTATACATTAATGTGACTATACATAATATATATTTGAATAAGATTACTTTTTAACCTACTTCCAGGACAGCTAGTTCATACAAAACATTCTACAATTTCTAAAGTTCTAAAAAATATATTAGTTTGACAGTTTTCTAAAATATTTATACTTCTAAAAAAATAGAAGCTTGAGTCTTCTAAAATATTTATACTTCTGAAAAAAACCAGAAGCTTGACAGTCCTCTTTCCCAATATACACAAATCAAATTACTTCTATAAGCAAAGAAATGACCGGTGTGTTATAAATTCTTCAATTCCGTCACAGTAGTAATTATAATGGACGTCCTTAATCAAATACTGAAAGTAAAATCAAATGAAAGACATAAGAAGTTGCCATAGGAAAGACAATCAGCACTTTATTACATAGACGTTACCAGACAAAATTAACCACACTAACTTACTGTCCAAAGTACAGAAACATCTTCGGTAATCCAATTTTTGGGCGACCTCTATAAGGAATGCACTTGTCCAATTTCGAAATTGTGATGGTTTCTATTTAATTAACTGGACATCCTAAATTAACGTATCACAGTCAGTTAGATCATGATGAAGATTAATAACAGCCGGGCCAAATGAAACTGACTGATGAATGATGAATGGGGCTGACATTTTTATCTGTCCATAGTTACATCAGGGTCTACTGAAGGGGTTCTTCATCACAACAAATTTTCGTCACGTTCTTTTCGTTTCATTTTCATGTCATTAAATTAAGTTGGTTACGTCTATTTATCCGAACACAGAATTTTCACTCACCCACGCTTTCCTTCAAATATAATAAGAAAAAATATTCAATTATCAATTTATTGTCGTGAGTCCCCTGTCAGTGCCTCAAAATTGCATTAACAAAAGATCAGAGAAAAAAACTACAAAATAAACAAAAGTTACATTGAAATATTGTATTTTTCATGGGATCATGCCTTAAAGGACATTTGATGGAATGAATTTTAGAACTTTTATGATTAGAAATAATCAAAATCTCATTTATTATGTTCTCTGTCCTAAAATAAAAACCCTGAAGCAGCTGAATGGAAAAATTAATTTGAATTTGTTTTCTTTATTACATTAACTAATAGATTGATGGTAGAAATTCCACAAAAGAGATGTTTTAACAAAAATATACATATATTCTCAAGTTCTATCATGGTATAAGAGAAATGTACATTTACATTACATTGTTCATGTTAAATAAGGTTTACGTTTAGGTTTATGGTGCTTAACGCCACTTTCAACAATATTTCAGATATATCATGGCGATCAGTTTTATTGAATACCTGGTGAAAACCACTGATCTGTCGCAAGTCACTGATAAACTTTATCACATAATGTTGATCGAGTACACCTTGTCATGCACAGGGTTCAAACTCATAACGTTAGTGGTGATGGGCACTGATTGCACAGGTAGTTGTAACACCAAATACCAAACGATCAGGACCACAACAGCCTCTATGTTAAATAAGGATGCTGGTGTTACATCTGTTAAAGCGTTGGTTTTATTGCTCATTTATATTTGTTCGGCTGCTTTTTAAAGATGAGATACCATAAACAAATTTAACCCTGCCACATTTCTGTGCCTGGTCCATTAGGCCAGCATCTAGATTTCAATTGGCTTCTAATTTTATCATTTCTATGTTTAAGAGGTTTATTAGAGGAGTGGTCATAATTTTTTATCAAAATTGTATGAGGTTTGAGGAGAGGTTCATGTTTTGGTTGGCTATACTGTTGACCAATATTGCACGAGGTTTGTCTGAGGAGAGGTTCATGTTTTGGTTGGTTATACTGTTGACCTATATTGCATGAGGTTTGTCTGAGGAGAGGTTCATGTTTTGGTTGGTTATACTGTTGACCAATATTACATGAGGTTTGTCTGAGGAGAGGTTCATGTTTTGGTTGGATATACTGTTGACCTATATTGCACGAGGTTTGTCTGAGGAGAGGAGGTTTGTCTGAGGAGAGGTTCATGTTTTGGTTGGATATACTGTTGACCAATATTGCATGAGGTTTGTCTGAGGAGAGGTTCATGTTTTGGTTGGTTATACTGTTGACCTATATTGCACGAGGTTTGTCTGAGGAGAGGTTCATGTTTTGGTTGGTTATACTGTTGACCAATATTACACGAGGTTTGTCTGAGGAGAGGTTCATGTTTTGGTTGGATATACTGTTGACCTATATTGCACGAGGTTTGTCTGAGGAGAGGAGGTTTGTCTGAGGAGAGGTTCATGTTTTGGTTGGATATACTGTTGACCAATATTGCATGAGGTTTGTCTGAGGAGAGGTTCATGTTTTGGTTGGTTATACTGTTGACCAATATTGCATGAGGTTTGTCTGAGGAGAGGTTCATGTTTTGGTTGGTTATACTGTTGACCAATATTGCATGAGGTTTGTCTGAGGAGAGGTTCATGTTTCGGTTGGCTATACTGTTGACCTATATTGCACGAGGTTTGTCTGAGGAGAGGAGGTTTGTCTGAGGAGAGGTTCATGCTTTGATTGGTTATACTGTTGACCAATATTGCATGAGGTTTGTCTGAGGAGAGGTTCATGTTTCGGTTGGTTATACTGTTGACCTATATTGCACGAGGTTTGTCTGAGGAGAGGTTCATGTTTTGGTTGGTTATACTGTTGACCTATATTGCATGAGGTTTGTCTGCGGAGAGGTTCAAGTTTTGGTTGGTTATACTGTTGACCAATATTGCATGAGGTTTGTCTGAGGAGAGGTTCATGTTTTGGTTGGATATACTGTTGACCTAAATTGCATGAGGTTTGTCTGAGGAGAGGTTCATGTTTTGGTTGGTTATACTGTTGACCAATATTGCATGAGGTTTGTCTGAGGAGAGGTTCAAGTTTTGGTTGGTTATACTGTTGACCAATATTGCATGAGGTTTGTCTGAGGAGAGGTTCATGTTTTGGTTGGATATACTGTTGACCTAAATTGCATGAGGTTTGTCTGAGGAGAGGTTCATGTTTTGGTTGGTTATACTGTTGACCAATATTGCACGAGGTTTGTCTGAGGAGAGGTTCATGTTTTGGTTGGTTATACTGTTGACCTATATTGCACGAGGTTTGTCTGAGGAGAGGTTCATGTTTTGGTTGGATATACTGTTGACCAATATTGCATGAGGTTTGTCTGAGGAGAGGTTCATGTTTTGGTTGGATATACTGTTGACCTATATTGCATGAGGTTTGTCTGAGGAGAGGTTCATGTTTTGGTTGGTTATACTGTTGACCTATATTACATGAGGTTTGTCTGAGGAGAGGTTCATGTTTTGGTTGGTTATACTGTTGACCAATATTGCATGAGGTTTGTCTGAGGAGAGGTTCATGTTTTGGTTGGTTATACTGTTGACCTATATTGCATGAGGTTTGTCTGAGGAGAGGTTCATGTTTTGGTTGGTTATACTGTTGACCTATATTGCATGAGGTTTGTCTGAGGAGAGGTTCATGTTTTGGTTGGTTATACTGTTGACCTATATTGCATGAGGTTTGTCTGAGGAGAGGTTCATGTTTTGGTTGGTTATACTGTTGACCTAAATTGCATGAGGTTTGTCTGAGGAGAGGTTCATGCTTTGGTTGGTTATACTGTTGACCTATATTGCATGAGGTTTGTCTGAGGAGAGGTTCATGTTTCGGTTGGTTATACTGTTGACCTATATTGCACGAGGTTTGTCTGAGGAGAGGTTCATGTTTTGGTTGGTTATACTGTTGACCTATATTGCATGAGGTTTGTCTGAGGAGAGGTTCATGTTTTGGTTGGTTATACTGTTGACCAATATTGCATGAGGTTTGTCTGAGGAGAGGTTCATGTTTTGGTTGGATATACTGTTGACCTATATTGCATGAGGTTTGTCTGAGGAGAGGTTCATGCTTTGGTTGGTTATACTGTTGACCAATATTGCATGAGGTTTGTCTGAGGAGAGGTTCATGCTTTGGTTGGTTATACTGTTGACCAATATTGCATGAGGTTTGTCTGAGGAGAGGTTCATGCTTTGGTTGGTTATACTGTTGACCAATATTGCATGAGGTTTGTCTGAGGAGAGGTTCATGTTTTGGTTGGTTATACTGTTGACCAATATTACATGAGGTTTGTCTGAGGAGAGGTTCATGTTTTGGTTGGTTATACTGTTGACCAATATTGCATGAGGTTTGTCTGAGGAGAGGTTCATGTTTTGGTTGGTTATACTGTTGACCAATATTGCATGAGGTTTGTCTGAGGAGAGGTTCATGTTTTGGTTGGTTATACTGTTGACCAATATTGCATGAGGTTTGTCTGAGTGTTTCTCCCTCCCTCAAATAAATTGTAATAAGAACAGATTTTCAAAACTATTTATTTTTTGAATGTTAATAAATATGCAAAGCATTAAAAAAAGAAATTATAAATAAATATCAGTAATATTTGATCATAAAAGGAAACATTAATTTTTTTTTTTAATTAAAAAAGTTAATATGATCCAATGCTTGGCATGTACATTAATAAGCCCATTAGAATCCTAGAAATGGGTACTTAAGCTATGCATGATTGTTTATATTAAAACATAAATGTTCTACATAAAAATAGCTAAAATGAATGGCTGAAAGAAATATTTCAATATAAGTGGATTTATGGATCTGCAATTTAATTTTTTGACTGATTAAAATTCTTTTTACACCTGAGGTATGCACGATTGTAAATTTTAAAACATAAATGTTCTACATAAAAATAAACAGCTCAAATGAATGGCTGAAAAAAATCAAAATAAAGTTGAATTTATGGTTCTGTAATTAAATTTTCGACTGGTTAAAATTCTTTTTATTTTCTTACACCTGAGGTATGCACAGTTGTAAATTTTACAACATAAATGTTATGCACAAAAATAAACAGTTCAAATGAAAGGCTGCAAAAAATAGAAATATTTCAAAACAGAGTAGAATTTATGGTTCTGTAATTAAATTTTTGACTGGTTACAATTATTTTGTTAATTTTCTTATACTTTTATTAACACATAAAAGAAATGTATTTTCTTTAATTATGATATTATGAACACTAATTGAATCTTAGCTGTACAACAAATTTACAATAAATTCAAAATTTTTCACATAAATTACAAAAAGCATAACATATGAATGCCTCCGTTTTCACGGTAGAAATTGGCAAGCAGTTTCATATGGCAGACAGCGGTATATATTAAGATGTTTAAATTAAAGCTAAAGATATATCTTATTCCATTGCATCATTTTTCAAAACCCTAATCATAAAATCTTAGGAACTAGAAATAAAATATTGAGTCAATACGCTACAAAAAACTTCAATAATAAATTCTCATTTATTGTGTATCATTATTTGACATCAGAAGTCTCATCTTTAATAATTATTTGTCCACAGAAAGATCTCTTTTCAAATTTTATCATCAATTTTCACATATTTTTTTGCAAAGCTGTGATATCATGACAAATACAAATATGGAAAAATATCGAATTACGATTCTCAAAGGAAATAATTTTCATTTATATTTCTTTTGTACATTTCAGATATGTATTAACAAATTCATATCAACCATATATCACATTGTCAGGGGGGTCTCGTCTTCTTTGGAATAAATGTAAAAAATCTATTATAACATCACAATATAATAAAAAAAACAAAATTATTACCAATATTTCACACAAAAAAAAGTAGGTATAAACACACGATTTATCACTTTGAGGACATTGAATTCATGGAAAGTGTAAAAACACGCCATTTATCACTTCCAGGACACTATAGCTAATGCTAGCTTGTTTTATGTCATACGATATGTACCATGATATATTGCAAGAAGAATTTGAAGATACCAAAGGGGTAATCATAATCTGTAAGTCAACGAAGGACAGACAGCACAATGGTCAACAGAAAAAAACCAAAAGGACAAATAAGGATCTACAGAACACTACACAGAAAACTAAAGATTGAGCAGCACGAACCCCAGTAAAAACCGGGGGTGAACTCAGGTGCTGTGGAATGGTGAGCAGTTCCTGTTCCAGTAGTGGCACTCGTCTTGATACTCTAGTTACAAACCCAGTGATAAGTCATGAATGAAGTAAGGACAGTGAAGTGGAACATATCTGAGGTCATTTGTGACATAGTTATTCTGTAACAGTTAACTAAGTCATGGTGGCGACAGGAAAACGTTCGAAGTGATAACTTCAATTTAACCAATAGGAACCCTTGGTTCAGTAGCTTCCTTATCATTAGCAACACTCTATCAAGGAAATCCTGATAGTAACCACAAGCTCTGGAGTATCGGATCAGCTGAGAGGCAAAATATTCTGTACACTCTATATATCCCTCCTAAGTCATGCACCTCTTTTTTAATTATTATCTTAATTTAGATATGTATATAAAACCTTATAGAAGTATGAAACAGAAGCATGATTTTACAAGAGTTGTGATTTCACATATAAAATTCATCTTTGTCTATAATTGCAGTATTGTCAAAATAAAACAGAATGAATATTGAAATACTGTGAAATCATTATTAATCATGGTGTTCTAATTATCGTGGATTTCGTGGTTCACTTAAACAACGAAAATAAAAATCTAACGAAATACATGTACAATTTTCCCATTAATTGTTGCATGTAGTATTTGAAACCACAAATTCAAGTACTCAGGGATAAATACATTTGATAAAAACCACGAAAATTGGTGTCAGTGAATAAAAGTACTTTTACAGTAATGAGGATTTGGGTAGAGTAAGCTTTCCATGTGATAAGTAATAAAAGTACTCTTACAGTAATGAGGATTTGGGTAGAGTAAGCTTTCCATGTGATAAGTAAGAGAAAGCTGTAGGGAAAACAAGTCATATATTTATTTTAATTTTGTTATTTTCACTAACCATTATCTGTAACCAAGCCCTGCATAGCTAAGCAAAACATTCTGTGACATTTTTTCACCATATATGTAAAACAGCTTTCTATCACGACTCTGAAATGCTCTCAGGAGAAAGCATCCATTACTTGTGAAACAATGTATAAATTTCACGGCAAATATTTCAACATGCGATTTGGAGACGATTCTTTTAAATCTTTCATTCACGAGCCTCTTTAGAGAGTCTATATAACATATTTAACACTGTATAAACTTCACCCAACAATTTCCAGCCGATTCCTTAGGGGACCAGTCTATAATCAATGGAACTGTTTCTATGTAAATACTGATTAAACTTGTCTAGTCAAACTATGGGAAATTTCTATACAAAAACCGATCACGAAAAATATATCAATTTGACAGACCAGATAATGTTCAACACATTCCATGTCTCTAGACACTATATATGGTTTCTTTACCAAGACTAAAGACTTAAAAGATTGACCTTATGTTTTTATTTACACAAGTAAATCTTTGAAGGGGACTTTTCCCTTGATAATAATATTATACCATTACAGATATATGAAGTCTAAAGAAGGTAGGCCTTTCAGTAAGGAGCAGTGCCAGGTACTTTTACCTACCTTCTAATTTCAAAGACTGTTGCATAAGATATTCATGAAAAAGGTACAATTTTTTATTTAAAAAGTACCACCTGTAAATAGTGAAGTACTGGTACACTTAAAAAATATTGAAAGCTCTGAGAAGGGACTGTTTTGATTGGTGTAAATCTTGAAGGAATTTTTCCTAGAATATGTAAAAGGGAACAAAAATGACAATGACCAATAAAAAAAGGAAGATACCATGTTTTACAAAAATATGAAGTCTAAAAGATGGACCCGTTTACTTGCCAATATCTAGAAATGATTTTCCATAGATAGTATCATAATCACTACTACAGGTCTTAAGACATGGATCTTTATAAGTTGTGTAAATTTTAAATAGATTTGAGATTGATTGATTGATTGATTGACTACTTAATATCCAGGGGCAAAAAATTCATGCATATTCAGGAAGAGAAGAAGTTCAACAATATAAAATAATTATAGAAGGAAGGACTAGTGGGGCAATTGAAGGAAGGACTAGTGGGGCAATTGAAGGAAGGACTAGTGGGGCAATTGCATTTTACTGCCACAGAAATAATATGGCGAGTTGGGTAGGGAACAAATTTAGCCTTTTGTGGCAACATCAGTGTGCCTAATCTTTTTCAAAACGTGACATTAACATGCAAGGAACAGAGCACTCTCATTAAATGGCATCCACATTAGTCCACAGACAGGCTTTCTATATCATAACCTGATAACCTACATCAACAGGGTATCCTCTATCTGCCACCCAGGGGATGTACTGGTAAGCTCTGTGGGTTGAGCCGTAAATAGATTTTTGTTGTATATTTTTTTAAACATTTGTTTCCTTGGCAATACAACATGCCATTTAAAGTCATGTCATGTAACCTTTAAATCCCCTATATGTGACATAGTTAAATATACTGACCAACCAGACAACAATTCTTGGCATGTACACTGTTTAAAAAAAGAGGCTCATCACTGATTGGTCGGTTGATTATATGAACTCTGACATGACCCCCAAATGGAATGTTATTAGATTAGTGTATTGTATTGCAAAAAAAAATAAAAACAAAAATACAACAAATATCTAATTTTAAATAGATTGATATCTAATTTTAAATAGATTGATATCTAATTTTAAATAGATTGATATCTAATTTTAAATAGACTGATGTACATATTAATTAATATCTAAATATTCGTTAGTGCCACAACTTTTTACAATGTCATCACCTATTTGTACTGTTCATATGCCAATAAAAATTTGCTAAAATCAAATTATGTATTATATATAGTGACCCATCCATCCTATTCTGGTGCTAATTTTCTATCATGAGAAAAAAATGTTGCGTTTGTTCAATGAAGTATAAAAAGAAAGTCAATTTCTCCAGAAAAATCATGTGATTGGAATGCTTCAAGCAATATACTAACATGCCACTATTCATTAGTACCAGATATTGGACAAATATGGATATGAAAGTACCTATATATAGACAACACATGCACATTGTAAGCAAATATATAATTTATTTCAAGGAGCTTTACAGAAACAGGAAGAAAACGAGACTCTGGCATGCTTTTCCGTCCTGTTTCAAGGCAAGTACAAATAAATTTTACATTTCCTGACAATATACAGTATATTGTGTTTATACTGCAATGTCATCTATAAAGCAAAAAAGTATTAAATTTACACAGAAAAAGGCAAAACATTGGACATTTTGGTTAAATATCTAATTGTTTTCTACAGCAGTCTGTATAAGACCAGTGTCAGATTGCTTCGCTCTGTATAAGACACAGGGTACCAGGAAATTAAGGTCATATAATACAAGTTATTGCCTAATAGAGGTGGTCACTAAAGTAGGTTTGACTGTAACTTAAGAGGTGGTCACTAAAGCAGGTGTGACTGTAACTTAATAGAGGTGGTCACTAAAGTAGGTTTGACTGTAACTTAATAGAGGTGGTCACTAAAGTAGGTTTGACTGTAACTTAATAGAGGTGGTCACTAAAGTAGGTTTGACTGTAACTTAATAGAGGTGATCACTAAAGTAGGTTTGACTGTAACTTAATAGAGGTGGTCACTAAAGTAGGTTTGACTGTAACTTAATAGAGGTGGTCACTAAAGTAGGCTTGACTGTAGCTTAGAGGTGGTCACTAAAGCAGGTTTGACTGTAACTTAATAGAGGTGGTCACTAAAGTAGGTTTGACTGTAACTTAATAGAGGTGGTCACTAAAGTAGGTTTGACTGTAACTTAAGAGGTGGTCACTAAAGCAGGTTTGACTGTAACTTAATAGGGGTGGTCACTAAAGTAGGTTTGACTGTAACTTAATAGAGGTGGTCACTAATGTAGGTTTGACTGTAACTTAATAGAGGTGGTCACTAAAGCAGGTTTGACTGTAACTTAATAGAGGTGGTCACTAAAGTAGGTTTGACTGTAACTTAATAGAGGTGGTCACTAAAGTAGGTTTGACTGTAACTTAATAGAGGTGGTCACTAATGTAGGTTTGACTGTAACTTAATAGAGGTGGTCACTAAAGCAGGTTTGACTGTAACTTAATAGAGGTGGTCACTAAAGTAGGTTTGACTGTAACTTAATAGAGGTGGTCACTAAAGTAGGTTTGACTGTAACTTAAGAGGTGGTCACTAAAGCAGGTGTGACTGTAACTTAATAGAGGTGGTCACTAAAGTAGGTTTGACTGTAACTTAATAGAGGTGGTCACTAAAGTAGGTTTGACTGTAACTTAATAGAGGTGGTCACTAAAGTAGGTTTGACTGTAACTTAATAGAGGTGGTCACTAAAGTAGGTTTGACTGTAACTTAATAGAGGTGGTCACTAAAGTAGGTTTAACTGTAACTTAATAGAGGTGGTCACTAAAGTAGGTTTGACTGTAGCTTAGAGGTGGTCACTAAAGTAGGTTTGACTGTAACTTAATAGAGGTGGTCACTAAAGTAGGTTTGACTGTAACTTAATAGAGGTGGTCACTAAAGTAGGTTTGACTGTAACTTAATAGAGGTGGTCACTAAAGTAGGTTTGACTGTAACTTAATAGAGGTGGTCACTAAAGTAGGTTTGACTGTGACTTAATAGAGGTGGTCACTAAAGTAGGTTTGACTGTAACTTAATAGAGGTGGTCACTAAAGTAGGTTTAACTGTAACTTAATAGAGGTGGTCACAAAAGTAGGTTTGACTGTAACTTAATAGAGGTGGTCACTAAAGTAGGTTTGACTGTGACTTAATAGAGGTGGTCACTAAAGTAGGTTTGACTGTAACTTAATAGAGGTGGTCACTAAAGTAGGTTTAACTGTAACTTAATAGAGGTGGTCACTAAAGTAGGTTTGACTGTACTTTGTGGATGTTAATCTAGAAAGGACTATATACAGAGGTGTAATTGAACAAATTTTCCAGAGACTAATAATGAGAAATGCTGCTCTTTAAAATAAATTAAAAAGTTTTGACATATATAGTCAGAAAAATAAAGTATTTTCTGTCAAAATCTTGACCCCAATCCATCAATAATCAATACAGTAATTCATCACCGCCATCTTTCTATTTCCAGACCAAATTGTCATCTCCTATTCTGATCTAAAAGGTCATTGTTCTTTGACCAACGATAATATAGTCTGTGTCTTGTTCTTAGTGGGAACTATCTCTTGCAAATCCCTTATAAAAAGTCAAGTTTTGTGGATAATGCATTTTATTTGAACCTCTACCTCTGTATTTAGGGCACCATTTCAGGTTCTTATGTTGCCATCTGCTACAAACAGGTCTAATTATGTTTTCCCCCCAGACAATGCAGTATCTGAGTAGACACTACTATAGCATACCTAGATAATGGCTGTGAAACAGTAGCTCTTTACAGTATTTTTTTCCCTTTTTCCTTCTTTTTTTTTTGTTGGTCTCAACTAACCAAGATAATTAAACAACATTATTAAGAAAAAACTGGTGGAACATGCTAATCTGGGTCACGGGTCACTGTAATCGGGTGACTGTATCGAGAAACAGATACGGTGTTGAAAAAGCTGTTGATACTCATAGAATATTGATAAATGCAATAAAATTTTATGTTTGTCTTCAAGAAATATGATAGACAAAACCATGTGTGAAGTTTTATGACGAAATATCTCCGATTTCTATGTAAATTTACGAGTTGAAGTGGGGAAACACCCACAGGTAATTTTAGCGATGTATTTTTATCTTGGACAAGAATAATGAGCGTCCTGATTGGATGACCGATTTAAAACACACTGACTCCGCACACAGGCGCTCGTGGCACGGACTTACCACCCGCCTTTTTTCTAACTTTCTGTCTACAAATTTATATTCAATAAAATTTCTTTATTTCTTTATTATTTCATCTCTTTTTCCTTATTTTAACTTGTTCGTGTCAATATTCATACAATCTTATGCTAACAACAACTTACATGTATTGACCCTATATAGATACTAATAATCCACAAGGCATGCAACTCCGCAGGTTTAAAAATCGTACCCCTGCTCGCTTCGAGTACATTTATTGCACCTTATTTCCATTATGTCATTCAAACTGGGACATGTATCCATTCCTAAAAGACGCATCTTTTCGCCCCTGTTTTTGTTTTGTGCATATGATAGCTCAGTTCTCCAGAATTTTAAGATTTTCACACATTTATTGCCAAATTTTTAGTAGAGTACCCTTCGTTGACGGAAGTGACGTACCACTGAATTCCGAATGCATTAACTTCAACGATAGGGTCAGAAAAGTTCCAAAATTTATTATTTTGGCACAATATTTTGAAATCATGACCAAGAGAAAAAGAAACTACCAGTCCACAGATATAGTTTCATGGTAAAATATTTAATTAAGTTTGTAGTTATCATTAACAGGCGATGGAAAAAACTGATATATCTGTCGACTGGTAGTATACAGTATTACATGGCGAAATGATCAGATATTATCAAAAACATTAAAACATACCAGCAATTTTCTTTATGAACAATGATAACCTTTTATAAACTTCTACATTACAAAAAGATAGGAGACCATTCATTTTAACAATACTAGGATAAGTAACATAATACCTAGGTAAATATATACGTCTCATGTTTACTAAATATTCATTACAACAAACAAATAACAAGTGGAACTCATCACCAATTGATTGTCCACACAAAGTACAAACCCTCTCATCTTTAGGAATATTATACCACCGCCCAGTTTCTATTGGAATTCGTAAATTTGACGCCCTTAATTTTGTCATCCAAATTCTAATTTTTAGTAACAGATGTAATATGGACATAATAATGAACATGTCATAATTATAATGACCATAATTTTAATGTTCTCATTGATATGTTCAAATACACGCCGTTGGTGATAATAAAATGAAATACAAACAAACAAAATACCAGACGTTCGGAACAGTTCGTGTTACTCCATCTTTAGTTTTGTGGAGGGTCAAGATTCTTTATTTCTTATAAAACCATAGTTTAAACAGTGGTACAGAGAATTTGCCAATTTAACATAAATAGATATTAAATACTGGGAACAGTTCAAAAATCCAATCGCAAAATAGTAGAAACGGAGTCAAGATTGCCACTACTAACATGAATATACATGACCACTCCTAACATGAATATACATGACCGGGAGTAATTTAAATGACACTCGTTAATTTATATTACCATGATTACGTAGAGAAATTTATTTTGCACTCCACAGATGTTACGTTAAAAATAACCGAATCGCTCACAATGTAAAACACACGACACGAGAGCGGAGGAAAAATCATCATCTGAGCGGATTCTCCTTGAGAAAAAATGCTCAGTTGTGCTGAATTATGGACAAATATAATATTTCTTAGTTTATTAGTTTTTTTTATTTTAAAAAAGATTTATTTTTACATTTGTAAATAAAATATGAAAAAAAATAACAATATGTTTCACACAGGTTTATCTCACAGACAGACGGATGCACCGGGAATGGCCATGCTCTTTTGTACGTAATATAATCAGATAAGTTGCATCTGATAAGGTAAATTTTTCAAATTAATAACAAAATGTAGTATATTGCATTTTTGCTTTCTTAAGTAAAACTTTTATATTTAATATCATGTATAAATTGATTTGTTTTTATCTAATATAAATTGGTTGGCACCATATACCTCTCTCCCTTTTCATTATTAAAGGTAATGAGTAGACCCTAATTTTACTATTTATTTTTGCGGATTTCCTCAATTGATCTATATTTTTATTGAGTTGTATTGTCATTTATTAGGAACACGATGTCCTTAGCAAACATTACAATTAACATTTCATATACTTATATAACCATATATTGTAGAAATATTTTTTGTCTTTCTATATCGTAATTTGGAATCGAAGATGAGAAGCATTTTCTCATCATATGTGAAGAATATACTAATGATCGACACTTTTTTTAAATTTTTTATTGCAATTATTGATAAATTTTCTAATTTTAACAATTCTAATGATGGTTATTTTTGGGGAGTCGCTAACCGTAAGGATAAATACGATAAAGAAGTTCATTTTTAGGGATAAAAAAAGGAACATGTGTTAGGGTTATGGTGTTTAACGCCACTTTCAATAATATCAAGTACAACTTGCCATGAGTGGGATTCGAACTCACAACTGTAGTGGTGATAGGCACTGATTTCACAGGTAATTGTAAATCTAACTACCTTACGATCACGACTACGACGACCCCAGTAATATTGCTATAATAAACTGTACAGTACATGCCATTTATTTTTCATGTTCTGATGCATTGTCATGTATCACTTTACTTAAAAGGGATACTAAAGTTCATCTTAAAATAAACGTTGGAGAATACCGAAGGAGAAATGGGCAACACAGGACACACAAAGCAAAGACAAACAAAACAAAAACATTACACAATAGGTGTTGGGCACCACCATGCGCAAACAAACACAAATAAAGTAAATAAGACATGAGCCCTCCTTCAAACAACTGGAGGTAAAGACGAACCGAACATCATTTTTATGCGGAAATCGTAACAGACATCACACCACCGTACTCAGAATGTAGATACACATAATAGGACAACATAAAAAAAACTAGTATTACTGTGAGCACAGCTCACTAAGATATACCCCCCGCTCCCCACATCTGTCCAACCTATGACATAGGGTAAAAATCCTATTTTCCGTCATATCAAGTCCAATAACTCTGGAACGGCAAAAGTAAAAATCGTCAAAAATGAAAGGGAACCTCCTCTCTTCACCGGTAAGCTGCTGACAAAATTTCAAAACATTCTGAGAAACACTACTCAAGTTATCATACAACATAGGGTAAAAATCCTATTTTCCGTCATATCAAGTCCCATAACTCTGGAACGGCAAAAGTGAAAATCGGCAAAAACGAAAGGGATCCTCCTCTCTTCACTAGTAAGCAGCTGATAAAATTTCAAAAGATTCTAAGAAACACAACTCAAGTTATCGTACGACATAGGATTTGTCTACAGACGGACGGACGGATGGACATGGTGAAACCAGTATACCCCCCTACAACTTCGTTGCGGGGGGTATAACTAAAGAGATGATGATGATTATTTTTAATAATATATTTATAAAAAGTATTTAAAATATGTTACAAACCCATGCCCCTCTATCGTGCCAATTTATGATAGAAATTTGTATGCACGTAATACAGAAGAAATGAATTGATTTCCAGGAGGAAAAAGTTCACTATGATGACCGTCTTATTTAAAATGACCTCTAATGTGACCCCATTCAACATATGCTCAGAAATCATGGAGTTGTACAAGTATAAATCTTCTCTTCCCAATGATTATCCTAATCAATTTTGTCACGTTTGGAGCAGGAACTGGCTACCCTTCCGGAGCACCTGAGTTCATCTCCGGTTTTTTGTGTTGCTCGATCGTTATAATTATATCTTGTGTAATGTTTTGTAGATAGATAATTGCTTGTCCATTTCGTTGTGGTCATTTTGTTGTCTGTCCTTCTTCGATTTACGGCTTCTGATTACCCCTTTGGTATCTTAGATTTACGGCTTCTGATTACCCCTTTGGTATCTTAGATTTACGGCTTCTGATTACCCCTTTGGCATCTTAGATTTACGGCTTCTGATTACCCCTTTGGCATCTTCAAACTTTGTTTGTTTCTATTTGGTTGTATGCTCCAACAGACGAAGATCACAGTGGGAAAAAGTTAACCTTTAGATGGACGGAAGACTGACAGTTAACCTTTAGACGAACGGAAGACTGAGAGTTAACCTTTAGACAGTCGGAAGACTGGCAGTTAACCTTTAGACAGTCGGAAGACTGACAGTTAACCTTTAGACGAATGGAAGACTGACAGTTAACCTTTAGACTGTCAGAAGACTGACAGTTAACCTTTAGACTGTCAGAAGACTGACAGTTAACCTTTAGACGGACAGAAGACTGACAGTTAACCTTTAGACGGTCGGAAGACTGACACTTAACCTTTAGACAGATGTGAAGGACTTTCAATATTTTTCCAGTGTGCAAGCATTTCATTCAATTTACATGTAGTACTAGTTCTTTTTTTCTTTTTCTTTTTTTTTTTTATCAAAATGTGAATATTTTTAATGAATTATATCTTGTGTAAAATCTATATAAAGTTAGGATCTGCCAAAAACTATTTTAAATTAAAAGAAAAAAAACCTTAGTAACCACTCCATTTTGAAAGATCTATAAGAAAAGTTTCCAAAGGGGCGAGGGTAATCAGAAGCCAAGTGAAGGCAAAACCCCATTTTACGTTTTGTCGGGGTGTCTTTTAAAGGGAGATTATTTAAATTGGTCTCGCATGAGTTTTCATTATGCATCTTTTTTTCTAAATCCTACTGGTTTAAGATTTTTTAAAAATGTCCGTTCGTAGAAAATATAACGTAAACAAAGGAAGTGTTGATTTCAATTTGTTTTGACAACGCATGAATATATTACCAGGCATAGAAGTTCCTACAACAATAAAGGCTGCATGTCTTATGTTAAATTTAAATCCTGGTCCTTGATACAGGTACATACATGCTTTATTATTATCAGTTATTATATGAAGACAGTATCATACATGCTTGATTTTAAATGGATACTAGAATGGCGATATGACTGAAATTATTGTTAAAAGTGGCGTTAAACACTATAACGTACCAACCAACCAACTAGAATGGTACTAGGGTGGACATTTCTCGTCAACATTCTGCTTCATTGTAAGTTTTTCTTAAATTAAATATGCATAGTTATAAAGTTAAAATATTTCCATCTTTTAAAAGTGATATGCTTTTTTTTTCACAAGCTGAATGTGAAACCTTGGGACCATTTTATTATTATTTTTTTAATATATGATTGAAAATTCAAAATTGATTGTAAATAACGTACATGCAAAAAATGAGCGAAAGTTTTAGTTGAGATATCTTAAAATGTTGAAAGAGGATAACATTTTAGTACAATGGGAAATTGCACATTGTTGAAAATTTGCAAAGAAAAAAATATTTCTTTAATTAAAAATTAAAAATATCAATAATTTATAAACTATCTTCATATGATCCACAAGAAGCCTGTCTAGCTTCAAATTAGAGAGACACACACCTGTCATAAACAGAAGACCAAGCTGTTATCTCAACACATACAGTACATGCATAAAATTAGCTCATAGTAATTAGCAGGGGAAAAAAATTATCATAAACAATTATACAACCACAATACAACTTTGATTTCCACGAAAAAAATTAAAAAAATTATAAATCTACCAGCAATATTATTATCTTCACATATAAACGTATCTACTGTTATCGTAGGTAACAGATGATTCTGACAGATGTATACTAGTTAGAAAGATTTACTTGTCATTTTTATTTACCATCAAGAAATCGTGTAGAATATGTTACTATTTATATACACGTTTGTGCAAAAAAAAACCAAGCGAACTGAATTGAACTTCTTGTTCATTTTGATTTTTTTTGGGGGGGGGGGGGATAATTAATTCTATTTCTTGTGAATGTCTTAAGATTGAATTTTGAATCTTTGTAAAATGTGATATTGTTTTTCCTATGGAAGAATATTATAGGGTTATTGCAGGAATACTGAGAAATATTGTCTCAAGCAAAATATTGTATTGCAAGTTCAACTAATATGATATTCATCAATATTTGTGCAATAAACCTTTTATTGTTAAGCAGAACTCCAAAAAGTATTGAGAGCACCATTTTTGCTTTTTGATGTTGTCATGATCTGAGGTGATATTGCACTAATGTCAAGGAATATTGCATTACTGAAAATATCGCACAACATTGCACATACTAATTTTTGGTTCACATTCTACATGAAATATAATAATGCTACACAATAATTATACATATACTACACAGTAGTCCCTCTTTAATAAGGCAAACCCTCCTGCAATGAAAAAGTGGCCTTATAAAGGAGGTGGCCTCTCTTAAGGGGGAACAATTTGGCAGTATTTAACTATATCGGTGCATCTGAAATCTGGCCTGATAAAAGGGGTGGCCTTTCGTTGTAGTGGCCTTATAAGAAGGGCGACTACTGTAGTCTGCTGTATTTCATCTTCCCAAATGAGAGAGAAACAAAAAACCCATCTTTTCTTTACATAAAAATAACTTACATCATACTAAAAATATTTGGCTAATATCATGTAATGAGAGATGTATAAATTGTAGCAGAAGTAGTATGAATTCTGTTGAGAAGGAGATAAGATTATATTTGTAGTACAGAAGAATAATTACAAAAACATATTAACTGTCTTTAAACAATGCCTCATATATATGATTTTTTATAGCATAACCGGCAGCAATCTCTAATAAAATATGTTTGACATATTGATTGAATTCTTAAAAATAGCAAAATTCTCCATTAATTTAACATTAAAATGAACTTGTGTACACTACAAGGGGCTTAACATGAGATAAGGAAGGGGAGGGGGTAAATTCTAAACTAGATTGAATGCTTGAAAATAAAAAAAAATCTTCATTAATTCAACATTAAAATGTCAAAATGAACTTGTGTACACTACAAAGGGTTTAACATGAGATAAAAGGGTGGATATATTCTAAACTGGATCTGTTTAAACTACCATCTCTCTTATTCATTAAATCAGTAGTCTCCCCTTTTATAAGACCAATCTCATCTTTATCCAGTCCACAAAATGAAAATTTGAATTTATTGGTCTGAATAAATTCTTGAATATAAATTTATCTAAATAAAAACTGACAAATTTACTGATCTGAACAAAGTTTTACTGGTCTAGATTTCAGATGCACTGAGATAGTAAAATACTTCTAAATTTGTCCCCTAAAGAGAAGGCCACTTCTTCACTGCATTAGAGGGGGAAACTAATGTAATGCCAAAAATTATATGCCAAAGAGAAAAACAGCTCAAATTCTTAAATTCACTTTTTTTCATACAAATTAGTATATAATATGCTAGATAACATATGTAATGGGCAAAAATGAAATAAATATATATTCTTCTTCTGCTACCAGTGAATTACAATATTCAGGGGTGGATCCAGGATTTCAAGTTAGGGGGGCACACTTAATAAAATTGCACCGAGTGGAGGGAGGCGCGAAAATATTTGGGGTATTTTGTGTGAAAAATCACGATTTTATGCCAAAAAATCTTATTTTTTCCAATTTTAGGGGGGGTGGGGCGGGTGGGATGCCTCCCCCTGGATCTGCCCCTGATATTTCTCCACTCGAGATAGCTAAAATTTGAAAATTTTACTATCTAGAGTAGAGAAATATCATAATCCACTAGTAGAATCTGTTTCTCCAATGACAAAATGTCAAATATAATATCAAGTTGTTAATTTTGTCGTTAATTACCAACGAAAAAAAATTGGTGGGAATTCGCATGCAGAAATTTAACTTTATGATTAGAAATATTACGAAAATTTAACCAGCTAGTTAAACTTCCAAAGAATAGGAAAACACAATACCGTCAAACCTGTCGTAGAAGGGCACCTTTTTCTTGTCCAATCATTGAACATTTCATATGAATCAAACCTTTTTAAAGAGGTCACCTGTCTTAAAAGATCTCTTAATACAGGTTTAACTGTATATGTACATCATTTTTAATACCAGTTATTGTTGTTTAGGTACCAGTACATTTCTTTGTATTTTATAGATTTAAGATTGTACACCATAAATCCTATTGGCACTTTTACGTGTAATTTAATGTGGTTTGTTTACAGCTGAAGAAAAAGTCGAAGAAATTTCAATGCTTGCCAATATTGATGGAATCATTTATCAGATACAATAAACAGACTTTGACTACTTGTTATTTTAATTCAGAAGTCAATACAAGATTTATTTCCTTTTCCACCGTGTATTGTCTTGTGTAATGCTTTATGAGAAAATAATCTAATTTCAAAGGCAGTTAGTAATTCTTTAAAAAAAACCACAACTGCTTAATTCTAATTCAATTGTTCGTTTATAACGTGATTATACAAAAATAATAATTAGCTTTCTGAAATATCGGAAAAAGCTAGCAGATTATATATAATTAAAAAAAATATCTGTATAATTTTGTTATAATACAATAGAAATTTGAATTCACAAAAATTTACCAGCTTGTCCCAATAATATTTTCTCAATGAAAAAAACCCATTGATTTTGCATATATATATATATATCCACAGCAAAACATGAGCAAAACAAAGAAAATTGAAAAATAAATCTTAAAATAATAATAAATAGAAAATCGCTAAATAAGTCAGCCTACCTTTCACCCATTCAGGAAATCTGATCAATTGAGTGTTTATATTGTTAATCCTCTAGGTATTGTAATTAAAAGTTTATCATCAACATTTACTGGAAGATCATTAACTCAAATTGAACGCTTAACAATTACAGAAACCACTGATCCGTACTGTGTTAATCAAATTTGTAATAGTCCTTGATTTTTTGTAGCGACAGCAGCTGGGACTATTGACCTAATAAATCTGTGTTTAACATCGAAGACATTCTTCTCTAAAGAAAATCATAACAGAGCAAGAGGCACATCTTGTAGACATGCAGAAATACACCCGATCAATATATTGATAGTCACTTTTATAGTATGTAATATTCTGTAAGAGTAAAACACAATCCAAAGTTAGAAACGTAGACGCGATGTCATTGGAAAACATAAGAAATGACAATCGTATTATGTCACAACAATCTGCTGAAGTTTTGTAGAAAATATAATCAAGATAATATCATATATTCATCCTTAGCTACTGACAGTGTAATTGTGTAAGTGGGAGAAGAAAAGAAGCTGAGTTCCTTAGTGCAGCTCTGCTGTCAATAACAAAACCAGATAACAGAATATCAGATAAAATATCATTCTCTATGTTACATAGCATTGCTTCTTGCTACTTGCATTTTTAACAGACGCTATGCTAATTTATAAATAGGGGGTTTAAATCCTCCTTTTTCCACATGCTGCACGAAATGTAGTAAAAATACATTGCATAGATGCTTGTATTTTTAACAGAAGGTATGCTAATTTATAAATGGGGGGGTTTAAATCCCGCTTTTTCAACATGCTGCACAAAAATTAAACTGCATTAAGAAAAATAATTACATTGCATTGCTACTTGCATTTTTAACAGAAGTTATGCTTATTTCTAAATGGAGGAGGGGGTAAATTCCTTTCTTTCAACACGCTGCACAAAAATGTAGTCTGGATTTAAAAAAATTACACTGCATGTTTAACAAAAGTTATGGTTATTTTTAAATGGAGGGTTTAAATCACCCTTTTTTCACACATGCTGCACAAAATGTAGTCTGAATAATAAGAATTGTTTTTAAACCAGATGTTACTGAATTTAAAATGAGATATGTAATAAAAAAAAATCAAATATTCAAGTCAATTTTACTTCATTTTTTGTTGAAATTTAATAAAAAAAATATCACCTTTGAAACCCAAATTATTTGTAGTTTAATTGGATATTACAATAGTGTATTGCTCACCTGAGACTGTATCACTTGAACTGGTACAAATTATCTGTTTTACTATTTAACTATCATTTACAATGCATGTACATTTTGGGTTCAATCAGTTTTCTAGTTTCTGAGTAGTATGTAGCCATTTGTTATTACACACAAGAAAGGGGTATAAGTAAATTACTACAGTAATATAATAAAACTACAGCAATCAGAATCATACTATCATACTAGTATCTAAATATATTACACTTTACGTTTTTATTTTCCTTATTTGTCTTTGTTAGCGCAGCAGGTCACTATTTTAGTATATGGACCTGCCAGGTACCTGCATTATTATTTTAGATAAAAAGTATAATATAGCAAATAGTTCATGTCACATCCGGTCATATGGCAGTATATGGACCGGTTCGTCACCAAAAAAATATTATATGGACCTCAGAAGCTTCGTTTCATATAATATTTCTTTGGTGACAGACCGGTCCATATACTGCCATATGACCCTCAGTGCCATGAACTATTTGCTATATGAAAAATATTTATATTCATTACCACAAACTTGGACAATTTACCTTTCTATGTAGGGCCGTGATGGTCGTGATTGTATAGTAGTTGGATTTACAACTACCTGTGCAATCAGTGCCTATCACCACTAACGTGAGTTTGAATCCCACTCATAGCGAGGTGTACTCAATGCAACATTATGCTTTAAAGTTTGTCAGTCACTTGCAGCAGGTCAGTGGGTTTTCTCCTGATACTCCGGTTTCCTCCACCAATAAAACTGACCACCACAATATAACTGTAATATTGTTTAAAGTGGCATTAAACACCATAACACCCCTTCCTATGTATGTTAGCCACTCACCTTATAAAGCATTATGATGTGGTGTGATTTGATTAAAGCTATAACAATCATTGGACAGATCTTTTATCAATATTTTGTAACTTTCCCTGTACTGAAAAAGAAGTAGTGAATTTTAGACTGTTAATTGTCTACTTCTAGAAATAGTTTTTTTTACACAAATAAATAAAATGAAAAATAGTAGAATGTGTCCATAGTAAACAGGGGCATAATCCTAGAGTGGAAAAAATGGAAAAGTCAGAAATTAGGTTCTTATTTCCATCTGAAAGTAAACAAGGGTTGTAAGCATATTTATTGGTGGAGGAAACCAGAGTACCAGGAGAAAACCACCGACCTGTCGCAAGTCACTGACAAACTTCATCACATAATGCTTTATCGAGTACACCTCGTCTGAGCGTGCAATATATGCGATTACACTGGAAATTATGAAAGAAAGTATGCTTCGTTGAAAATCTGTATCCCTTTCTTTTAAGTGCATACCTGTCAAGTCTCACGCTTCAAGGTATCAAATCACGCTCTAACGCTCACTACCATCATTCTCACTTAACACAAAAAATCGACTAATTGGAAAATTTCATTAAAGATAATAAAACTGCCTAAACAAAACTGGTTCACTCAATATGGAAATTCGGATCTATTAGCAATTTGTTTTTAATGTATTTCTATTGCAACTGGTTACTTTTACGCATATTGGTATCAAAGAACGAGATTAGAAGCAACAAAGTAAATGGTGAGCAAACCTTCAACTGCGGGTGAAGCAGACAGTCTTGCAAAAAAGCAGCCCAAAAAGCTGAGCTAAGCTGCTGCATATAATACAACATTTGATTCTAAATGGTGTAGTAAATATCAAATGAATGCTTCAAGCTCTCAAACAAACGTTTTATGTGTGGTTTGTTCTCAGGAATTTAGCTATGGTCATCAGGATGAAGCTGATTTATATTGACTAAAACGCATAAAGACAAAGCTTCATCACTGGGACAACATACTCTTAACTTTGCTCCAAAAAACGATCTATTGACTTAATATTTTCAAGAGAAATTTCTTATGACCAATTGTATTGTTGTAAGCAATTTGCCGATTGCTGTAGCTGACAAATGTTCCCATTGTTCAGAAATATGTTCACAGATTCACAAATTGCCAAACAGTATCAATTTGCTAAGACTAAAAGTTTTTCTATACTAAACAGAGCATTAACACCAAGCTTCCATCTTGATCTAGTATTCAAAATGTGCACTTTAGCAACAGGCGGAAGTAATGATTCTGATTTAACAAAAATGAATCATTTGACATCTCTTTAAGCAAAGTAACCAGCAATTTTGTAGATATATATGCACAACAAAAGGCACTACTGCCACAGATATTTATTTGAAAAAAAATGACAATGTTACTACACCAAATCAGATACCATGGGGTAAGTGTGTAGCTTTCTCTGTTGAGGATTTAGTTGTAGATATATATTACTGGTTTGACAAACGTTCAAAACGTGAAAACAAACTTAACGCATTTTGCGTATTTTGTGACACTACGCATAAACATGTTTTGAGACATGCATCCACACGTTGACTTAGCTTGGAAAAGGCAGTTTCCCGTACGTTGGAAATGTACCAGCCCTTGAAAAGTTATTTTTGTTAGGCTCAGAAAAGCAGCCAAGGTTTAAACGACTACTAAAACAGTTAGAAATTCTCATGACAGAAGTATGTTTACTTAACAAGGCATATCCTATATTTAAAATGTTTTATCAGTAACATAAATTTAGTCATTTTAGTGCTGGCGAATTCTTCAGAATCACCATACTCTCACCTAGACCCCCTACTCTCACTCTGAGAGACCAAAAATCCTTGACAGCTCTGTAAGTGATCATTTCATGTACATATTTCTGCTTTTTCTTTTACATGTAATAAGAACTTATGCATTAATATCAAAATGTTCAGATAACAAATTTATTAGTCTTGTCTTGTTTGATGCACAGCTGGACCTGTTAAAAGGGAAAAAAATAAACAAACAGGTTCAGTTGTCCATCAAAGTGCAATACTTGACCTTCCTACACTGACAACTACATAGATATCAAGTACATTTACATATTTTCCAACCAGAACGAAATTCTGAATTGGAAAATATTTCCGGTTACATAAGAAATTGATTCCAATATGGCCTCAATCTACCAATACAAAAATCTGGGAAACCCAACAAGATAAAATGAGGAAGTGATTAATCTTTTGTATATTACAAATATTAGATAAATCGTTCATCCATATATATACAATACTATACAAGATGACAATATTATATCAGACTCAATCAAATATACCAAGTAATAAAATAAGTTAATATTAGTGCATGACCCTCATGTTTCCAATGACTTGACACTTCTTTACTTAGTTGAGGAGTACAATATAACCTTCAAGTCTACACCACAAGGTCAAAACACATTTGAGGGTTTGGATATTGAGTGCTTACAGTGAAACCTGTTAAAATTGAACCTTGAATAAACTGGAATCCTGTATAAACCGAACTTTAAATAAAGTCCCAATGAAGAAAATCTTTGTTAATTTAACCTGTATAAACCAAACACCTGTCTATTCAAAACACAAAAGTTGGTCCCAAAGAGGTTTCAGCTTATTCAGGGTTTACTGTCCAATCACGTTTAACACTTATTTCAACAATACAAGATCAAATGCTGGTCTGTTAATTCTCATGTAATCCACATTTCAGACAAATTTCGCAGATGTTTTTAATTTTTCCTTTGATAAATTTTGCAAAATTTTAATGCATTTAGATTTCCATCCCTGCAAATGAGGTAACAAAGAGCTCATAATATGTACATTGTATTGTCATTTTTTTTTACATGGTTAATCTTCCTTTTGGTTCCTTGAAAATTTTGTTATAAAAAATACTAATTGTACCAAACAATTAAGATATTTCAATTCTAATTGTTCTTCTTGATTAAAAATTTGGTAAATTTTCTACTATATATGACAAATGTTCAGATTCCTAAGTGGAATACATGTAAAATATTTATTGTGAATGAACTTATTTTCGTGGATCCCATTTTTCATGGTTTGCACATTAAAGACAGAATCTTGAGCTTTTAAATTTGTGGATGTGGAATTTCCAAGTAAACAAAATATTAAAATATCAAGCAATTACTTTTTATTTATAAGTGCTATCTTCATTTGATTTGTGAGTCAATCAATAAACTAATTTATAGTTTATTGATTGACTCACGAAATCCACGAAAATTTGCTACCCACAAAAAAAAATATTTCACAGTATTTATATATATAGGGGAGGAATGTAGTAATACTCAATGTTTTCAGAATAATATCCTACTTGTGGTTAATATAGGATAAGGTCACGAAAACATAGTTAACCACATAGGTGTGATGGTTAGTATGCTCGCTTCGAGCCCCCATCGAGTCAAACCAAAGACTATAAAATTGATATTTGTTACTTCTCAGCTAAGTACGCAGCATTAAGGAGAAAGAGCATTAGTTTATGTACCGGTATGTTTGTAATTTTCATTTTGTGAATGAAAGGGAGTGTATTTTTTTTTACTCATTTTGATATTTTCCCTGGTCAAATGAGTTATGTAAACCACCAGGGCCCTTAAGTAGCTCCCCTTGGCTACATAGGGTAATTATATAGCAGGGCTTTTGAATAAAATGATCTGAAATTAAAAAAAAAAAAAAAGAAAGAAAAAAAGGAGAAAGACCAAAGACTGGTTGGGGCGACATGTCTATCCGTGGACTGTTGTTTCAGTGAGCTAGCACTATAACAATCTAGCTAAGTGTGTTGGTCTAGTACAAAACAGACCTCATCATCATTTCACTGAAAATTAACTTGTTCTCGCCATGATATAGCTGAAAAATTGATGAATTGGCATTAAACAACAATCACTCATTCACTACAACAGATATGACCAGGGAGGAATGTAGTAATACTCAATGTATTCAGAATAATATCCTACTTGTGGCTAGTATGAGATAAGGTCAACCCAGAGGCATGAAAACATAGTAATACCCCTGCATTTTACTCTTTGTGAATTTTGGGCCACAAATGTATGTTTGAGCGATAAATTTCTAAATCTAACAAAGTGAAAGAATTTTTCACCTAAATATAATTGCCAGAAATTGAGAATATTGATATGAGCTAACCACACGCTGCTTTTACATTTTTAAATGCTGCATGCTTAGCAAAGAAGCATTAAATGTAATTTTTATAGTCTTTTTATTTTTATTCTGTTTGACTCGACCGGGGATTGAACCCACGAAGTTCAACACTCAATTGCAGGCATGCAAACAATTACTCCACTGAGGCAGTCAATTGATATGGCAAATACCATATCAACATGTCATTTAAAGGTGGCAGTATGAAACCTTACAGAACATCCCACATGACATTTGCATGTTTTAAGTCGATAAATTTATTTTAACACGTTACTTTAAATTCACACTGGTATTAAGTCAGATCTTTGTGAAAATCCTTTTCAATTTTCGACAGACATATCAAAGATTGATTCGATTTCTATTTCTTTGAATTTTCCAGCCCCAATTTTGGACAGAAAAAGATTTAATGGAGAAATCAATTTTCAAGCAATTCATGAAAAAAATGCATGAACTCTGCTCATTTTAATGACTTTTAAACAATTATAAATAAAAATGGAAGTAGATGTCCATAGAACATGAATGCCTCCGCTTCCAGCTCAAGCAAACACAAATTTGTTCCTGGCTTTCTTCAATTATTAATATAAGCTTGGCCTTTGACTTACTCCTATAATAAAATGCCTAAAAAGAATTATTTTTAAACAAATAATACAACCCTGCATCATTATTAGGTACTACAAGTATCTCTTTAAAAACATAATTATGAAAAACCTAATCAAATTCAAACTTTGCACATCTGTTCCATGCCTAATTGGCATTCTAAAAATCTATAGAAACAAATATTTAATTTGTTGTGGCCTTAATTGATGAAAAGCAGAAGATGTCATAAACTATGATTTTCTTTAATACCAGTTGTCCAGTTTGTGACAATAAGAAAGTGTCCCTTTAGACATTTATCTTGATTGGATGAATACAAAATGAATGCTAAAGAAAGATATGAAAAATACAAAGAAAAATCAATGATCGCAAAAGAAAGAACAAATAAATTGATTTTTGTTTTTTTATTGCTGTTATTTTTACAAGAATGTCACATAAAATGTACATTTTTATTTTTCGTTCTATTTCAAGGCGATAAAACTAGTTCTCTATATGATGGTGCTGTGAGATAACATATGAACTTTTGGTCTGTACAAAATTTATTGAATGCTGCTTGCTTAGCAGAGAAACAACAAATTCCAATTGTCTAGTGCTTGAATACACGATTTACAGCACTTGAGGCAAGCACACAATTACACCACCAATGCATTTTCCCCCCTAAAGAATATAAAGTATTAAATTCTTCTGAAGTTTTGTTGAATATTCTTAGTTTTGGTCGGAAAATACCCGAATTACCAACACGTTTTGTTTTCCTATTTTTTCATTTTGAAATTGTTATCAAAATCATAATTTGTGATTTAAAAAAACAATTTGTGATTTAAAAAAACAATTTGTGATTTAACAAAAAGCTTATTACATATTTTACTTACACTCATCAGTAGTCCAATGGTTAGCGAGCTACAGTCTCGATTGGGGATGATCAGATATACAAGCCCTGGTATCTGCTGCTTCTCTGCTAAGTACCATGCTGGTCTATAATAAAGCACTGGCTTCATGATCTCATCTAAAAGTAACAATATAGTTGTACATTTGGATGTTAAACAACAATCACTCACTTCATTGTGGCCCGTCGTGGTCGTGATCGAATGATAGTAGGATTTACAATTACCGGTACCTATGCAATCAGTGCCTATCACCACTAAAGTTGTGAGTTCGAATCCCGTTCATGGTGAGGTGTCATCGATACATGTCATGTGATGTGATGAAGTTTGTCAGTGACTTGCGGCAGGTCAATGGTTTTCTCTGGGTACTCCGGTTTTCTCCACCAATGAAACTGACCACCACAATATAACTTAAATATATGTGAAAGAGATATTAAACAACATAACCCTAACACCGTCATTTCAATGTTACACTGATGGCAAAATCCTTGAAACTAAAGCATAACTTAAAGAACCTTTACATTTGGTATCTCTGTAAGGTTCTATTAAGGAGCATTTTAAGGAGTTTCATATTTCAAGTCAATTGAATAAATAACATTAGAAATAATGAGCAAGAACCATATTAAAGCTCTGACACCTTATTGAAGGAGTCAGTATTTGGTAGAAGTAGAAAATCTTATTTTTCATATTCATGTATAGTTTAGGTTCCACCAATAGGGCTGTTTCTGAGACTAAAAAATCCCTTTCTTTAACTTTTGCCCTTTAATCCACGTGAGCTGAAGACTAAGTGATTAACTAAACTATTGTGTTTTTAGCCTAAATAATCAGTTTTAGTTCAGTCTAGAGAGTTGATAATGATTTTTTTTCAGTTAAGACACATTATGTCTGCACCACGCAACTGTCACAATGAAACGGACGCTTCATGAGCTCTAGTGAGATAAAACAATGAAGCTATTTAGAAATGTGATCGTTAAACCTGGACTTGACCTAGAAATTTGATTGGACAGAATAACCAATAAAAAAAAGCAATGGGTAACACAATATCCTTATTATCCTTAGCTGAAATTAGGAGGTGTGATACCCTAAAACATGGTCAGATTTCTCATCACCTAAAATATTTTACCGATAATTTGTGACGTACACTGTTGTAAAAATGATACTATGTGTATCTAATTTCATTAATATATAACAGAAATTAAGAGGTGTGATACCACAAAAACATGGTCAGATTCTTAACACCTAAAATACTATAGCGATAATCTAATATACTTTTGTGATGTGCACTATCGTAAAAATAATACTATGTGTATCTAATTTCATTAATATATGGCAACAATGATATGTATATCTTATATAAACCAAATGAGTGAGTAACACGAGCCTGTTTAGGTCTAATCCTCAAATCCATGTCAGATTTCTACGTCACAGACATCTGTACTTCAGATCTATATCCTAATGAAATTCTCTAATCAGAGTTCAATTCTCAAATCTATTGTGCTTTTTCAAATTTTCAAATTGGCATCTAATTCTCAAATCAATGGCCGTTTCTCACTTTCTCAAATCGACATCAGTGACGTATGCCCAAACCTAACCCTAACCATATAAATTGGCCATAGATATGAGAATTTCAAAAGGATGCCCTTTTGAGAATACCCTCAAATTTTTGAGATAATGACGTCAGTGGATGCCGTTTTAAGGAGTGGACCCGATTTGAGTCCGGATGCTGATATGAGACTATCATATACAAATGTATATATGTATGCATAAAGTGGATTCAGTCAGGATATTTGAACTTTTCTCCATTGTTTCTTTTGAACATTTACCAGCTGTGTTGGCTATTATCAAAATACCGATCAACATAAAAAAAAAACATTAACCATCTTGGATTTCTGATTAGCACAAAATTTTCTACACACATACATTCAAGGACCTTTTCAGCCAGATTTCCTGTTTCAGTTGTTCAGAGAAAAAGCTCTCAATCATTTTTTCATAGGATATCATTTTAAACTAAGTCCTGCTGTGGTGGCCATCTTGGGTTTCAGATTGTCACAAAAATCAAAAACACTTTGTAATGTGCCACCATTAGATCATTCATACCTATTCAAATTTTATATCACTAAGTGTTTTTTTAGGTAACAGTTGCTCATTGGTTTCAAAGTAAGTAGTGGCAAAATTCAGTGTAAATATGTTGTAAGAAAAATTCAGTGTAAATATGTTGTAAGATAAAAGAATGCCTTAAATAAAAACGTTTTACTGAGAGAACTGTGAAGTGTCATTTCAAGTGACAGATTGGATAGTAAGTTTTTTTTCCATAGTTTAACCAATAGCCATATCATTTTGGACAATCAGAAAAATCATAGAAATGTAGGCCAATCAAAAACTACTTAAACCCAGTGGCCATATTGGATTGATGTCAGATCAAATTTACATAGAATATCCATATATCATTCCTGCAATGTTTTGGTTCAATAAGCCAAGTACCCTCTGGGAGAAATTGTTTGATCAGTAGCAGTTATCTTGCATGATTGATCAGAAAAAAATAACAAATCTTTTATGAGGACTATTCATGAAGTTTTATCTAAAGTTGTGGTTTAATAGAATCCAAGGAGATTTTTTTCCCAGATTTCATCAAATCTGAAACTATTGTGATGTCTATTGGCCATATTGGATGTCTGATTAGAAGGAAAATAAGTAAACATTATCATAGACCAATGTTTCTGTTTAAACAGCCTTGTAGGCAAAGAGTAGATTCGTTTTATATTTCAACCAATTAGATATTATAATTGTAACTAATGCATCACACTGGATGGCAGAATGGAACTTCATTGTAAATCATGTAAGGTTATCGAAGATGGACTTCATTTTTTTCTCTCAAGTAAAATTAATAACGTGCTAAAACTTTTTACCTTGATAAAATAAGTCAAATCAAAATAGTTTTCACACAGTTATCTCCCCTTGAAAAAATACTTTACATTTTTAATCCCCACCCTAAACTTTTGCACAGTACAGACAATCATTAGAATTGCAGAAGAGACGTTCATGCAGGACATTGGTTTTCATAGTTTTATTCAAAGTTTTTCTTATACTTTGTAATGTATATACAGTCAAACCTACATTAAAGGTCACCACTATATAACAAATCACTCTCTTTAAAGGGTAGCCTCATTTTCCCCATTAAAGAATAGTGCATATAATTTTAACCTGAATATAGCTGCTGATAAAGGACACATTTTCAGGTTCCCTTTAGTGCCCTTTATATACAGGTTTGTGCCCTTTATATACAGGTTTGTGCTCTTTATATACAGGTTTGACTATAATAATGTTTTAATTTTCAATGTTTGTTTGATATATTTGTTGTTTGTACCCATTTATGAGTAGTTTGCAATTAATAAAAAGTTTAGCTATCCAAAGATAGTTCCTGCATAGTTTAGGTGGTTTCTGCAAAGAAAATTAAAGTTGGCAGCAAATATCAAAAAGCTGTGATTTGTAATTGTCTCCCTTGGTACATGCATATAGTTCACTGGCAGACAGGAAGTAGTAGATAAACAACAAGTCTGAAAGTTTGTAGTGCCTTAGCACTTTTATCTATGGAGGAAACATTTACTACTCAGAGAGAATTCCACTGACCTGTTGAAAGTTACTGAGATACTTGTTCACATAATGTTGTATCAAGCACATCTTGTCACGGGTAGTAATTAAACTTTCAACTTTAACCCCATTGTCCTGTACATTCATCCAATGAGAAACCATCTTAGGTTTCACTACAATCAAACCTTAAAATTATGGGAAAGAATGCATAATTTTAATGGCTGTAAATACAAAATCAAAATAATAACCTCTTAAAAATACTGGAAAGAATGTATTATATTAATGGCTATATAACTAAAAAAATGATAAAACTAACAACCTCTAAAAAATACTGGAAAGAATGTACCATATTAATGGCTTTGCAGCTACAAAAAAAAATACAATAAAATTAACAACCTCTAAAAAATACTGGAAAGAATGTACCATATTAATGGTTTTGCAGCTACAAAAAAAAGTTAAATTAAATTAACAACCTCTAACAAATACTGGAAAGAATGTACCATATTAATGGTTTTGCAACTACAAAAAAAAATAAAATAAAATTAACAACCTCTAAAAAATACTGGAAAGAATTACCATATTAATGGTTTTTGTAGCTCCAAAAAAAAAAAAAAAAATCAAATTAACAACCTCTAAAAAACACTGGTAAGAATGTACCATATTAATGGTTTTTGTAGCTCCAAACAAATTTTAAAAACATTATCCATTAGTCAACATCATTCCATTATCAAATATTATTTAAAAAAACCCTTTTCAATTAAATTGATATTTATACAAAGAAAAACTAACATAAAAGATACTGGTAATGGACATTTATCAAGCTATGAATTACATATGGTTTTTGTCATAATCATTTTCTTGTGTGATCTAATTCCCCATCAATCTGTATTAAATATTTCATAAGCAATGGTGCTATTATATTATCACAGAGAGAGGAAACCATTTTAAATTGTCAACAACGATTACACATCTATTATGTCAAGTCAATCGTTGAAACTTATTACAGTAAACAAATCCTTAACGAGAACATTAGTTTTAAAACCATCAGGAAGTAAAGAAACTGATGGAATGGATTACGGTATCTTTTTCATCAACTGAAGTTAAGGAATTAATGGGTAGTGGAAATTAAGTATTAGGTAATTACAAATTTCCTCCGATATAATAGCACCCAAGTATTTTCAAATACTACAGACTATTATATAGACATCGGCACAAGAGGTTCACATGAGCTTGAATCGCTCACCTGGTAAAAAAGAGTTATAACTGAAATATTGTTGAAAGTGGTGTTAAACACCATTATCCACCACCTGTATAAATCTATATCTACATATATCATAATGATATAACACCATTATCCACCACCTGTATAAATCTATATCTACATATATCATAATGATATAAACACCATTATCAACCACCTGTATAAATCTATATCTACATATATCATAATGATATAACACCATTATTCACCACCTGTATAAATCTATATCTACATATATCATAATGATATAAACACCATTATCCACCACCTGTATAAATCTATATCTACATATATCATAATGATATAAACACCATTATCCACCACCTGTATAAATCTATATCTACATATATCATAATGATATAAACACCATTATTCACCACCTGTATAAATCTATATCTACATATATCATAATGATATAAACACTATTATCCACCACCTGTATAAATCTATATCTACATATATCATAATGATATAAACACCATTATCCACCACCTGTATAAATCTATATCTACATATATCATAATGATATAAACACCGTTATCCACCACCTGTATAAATCTATATCTACATATATCATAATGATATAAACACCATTATCCACCACCTGTATAAATCTATATCTACATATATCATAATGATATAAACACCATTATCCACCACCTGTATAAATCTATATCTACATATATCATAATGATATAAACACCGTTATCCACCACCTGTATAAATCTATATCTACATATATCATAATGATATAAACACCATTATCCACCACCTGTATAAATCTATATCTACATATATCATAATGATGCTGCATAGCAAAAACATTTAACATTTCTATTGCTGGTCCTTGAGAAGAATTGATTTTATTAATTTACTTAATTCCCCCCCCCCCCCCTTTTAGGCCACCTAATAGCCTTACCCAGAGAGAATCAACTTCATTTGCACAAATTTGAATCTCCCCTTTCCAAGGACTATCCCTGCCATTAAGTATGATTCAATTTGCTTGAGCAGTTTTGGAGAAGAACTTAAAATGTGAAGAGTTAACGAGCAGACGACAAATGCCAAGTGGTGGCAAAAGTTGACATGGACTTGGCCAGGAGAGCTGAAAAGATACATCTTTAGATTAAACAACATTTTTACTTACATCAATTTCACACCAACTAGTAAGTAATATGGTAAACTGTGGCCATTTGTTAATGTCAAATTATTACAAAATTAGTGAGTAGCCATTTTGAGGACCATTTATAGTTCAGTATAGAACATTTTAATCTAAATATTGCAGTGAATTGGTTCTGAGAAGAAGATTTGTTTTTACGCCAGACAATTTAAATTGATGATGTTATTATTACAGACATTTCTGAGTAGGATAGTAACAAAATAAGATAGAATACCATTCATGGAACTTGATCACAAAATCTTGGTTCAAATAAGTCAAATGTTTTTGTTTTATGTTTCACTACAGAGAAACCTGTCTACACCAAACCCCTCTTTTTTAATAGTGCTAACATTATTTTATTGTAAGAAAAGAATATAGTACATACTACAGGTGTCAAACAATTATGAATAAATTAGCAACAATCGGATTCGGAAACCAGCAAACTGCTTATACAAAATAGAACCTCCTGTTGTGTTTGAAATAGACAGGTGTTTTTGTTTATGCAGATTAAATTAACAAAGATTTCCTACATTGGGACTTTATTTAACATTTGATCATTTATACAGGATTCTGTTGTATTCAGGGTTCAGTTGTATTCAGGGTTCAGTTGTATTCAGGGTTCTGTTGTATTCAGGGTTCTGTTGTATTCAGGGTTCAGTTGTATTCAGGGTTCGGTTTAGACAAGTATCACTGTACTATGAATCATAACATCCCCAGTTTAGATGGCTTTTTTCAAGCAGAATGAGGAATCATATTTGAGGATTTCCAAAGTTTCTGTTTAGATGTCGAATAACACAAAAGAGGTTACCTTGCATCTCTTCTTTTCATTTTTATAATGTAAACCACACACAAAGGTTTTAGAAGTGTTTGAAGGTAACAAAAAGGTAATTAGAATCTGTATATCAAAGAAGAACAGATAACACAATGGCCAAAAGAAACAGTACAAAAGAACACACAACCATTTACAAAACATACATATAAAACTAAAGATCGAGTAACACGAACCCCATTAAAAACCGGGGGTGAACTCAGGTTCTCTGGAAGGGTAAGCAGTTCCTGCTCCACTAGTGACACCCGTTGTGTTAATCTAGTTACAAACCCGGTGATAAGTCATAAACGAGGAGAGGACCAGGAAGTGTTTTGGACAAGTGGAACATATCCATGGTCATTTGTGACACTGCTGGAATGTTGTTACATAATTCTAATTCAAGATGTTGAAGTTGTATTCACAAAATTTTTGTGGTTGGTGATCAAGGGGCAATAACTCCTTCAAAATGTAAAATTAAATTACCTTCAGGGTATTTCAACATCAGAAGACAATTAAACGTGAGTGTTCCTGTTCCTTATCATCTATGGTTGAATGACGTCAAATTTCTATTTTGTAGGAAATTTTACCTAATATATAACCATTAAAATTCACAAGGGAAATTTAAAATTGTCATGTTGTCTGTAAAATATGCATCCTTCCCTTTCTGTAATTAGATTATCATATAAGTTAATCTAAGTTATTTTTTTTACCTACCAGCAAAAAATTTAAAAAAATTACAAAAAACATACGATGTGAGAAGATAATTCCATAAAACTTTTACCGACGTCATATGTACTGATAATTGTGCAAATAGTGTCTTACTATTCAATAAAGACCTTTCTTTTTTTGTGTTAAGTGTTTTGTCTAAACAATTCCTGTTTTTAATCTACCGCCATGATATAACTGAACTGATATATTGTCGAAAGTGGCATTAAACACCATAACAACCCCCTCCCTCCTCATCTTTTTAATCTTTGTTCATAAACAATATACATACACTGTCAGCAAATATAAAATTTATTTTTATGAGCTTTAGAAACAGGAAGAAGTTGTGAGTCCCAGGTGAGCTTTTCTGTCCTGTTTCCAGGCGAGTACCGGTAGAATTAAATTTCATATTTCACAACTAGGAACATACATTGTGTTTATACTGGAACATCATGCATGCAACAAAAAGAGTTAAATTAACAAATAAAAAGGCAAAAATATTGAAGATTTTGGTTGAATTTCTAGTAGTCTAGTAGAATGTCTATAGTGCAGTTCACGTTTCGACCAGTGTCTATTGTGCTTCCCTCTACATAAGATGCAGGGTACCGGTAGACTTTATACATCTTGCAATAATTTAATTTGATGTGAATACTGTACTCTGATTGGCTGATTCGCCTGGAGCAACATAACCTGGGTTGGTATTGTGACATATTCATTCCCAAATGACAAATTCAAATAGTCCGATGAAATAATAGTAATTAAAATCGAGGAATCATTAAATTTTGTTGCAAAAGTTAAATTATAAGGAATATGTTCAATTTTAGAACGGGTTATACTTGCATAACCTGGTTTGGAACAGTTTACGCTTTTCATAAACCGCTTCGTGATTTTTTTTTTAGCATAAACTGTCCCAAACAAGGTTATATTGTATAACCTGTCCAAAAATTGAACATATTCCTGAAATAATGAAACATGTTCCAAATTTTATTTGGAAAATCCTGTAGTCATGAAGATAAGTATTTGTGAACAATTTTTACCTTATTTTTCTATCATGTACAGGTAAGTCTCTTTGAATTTCTACAGCATCATGCAATGTTTAACAGTATCTGGTACATAACATAACTGTCTGAAAGAGAATAGAAAAAAATATTTAATTAAATTATCTCTGTCACCATAGAATATCATTATTGTAGCTTAAAATTTCTAAAATGCAGTTTCCAATTCTTCTTTACAACTTCTATAAGCACAGATCATGATTTGGTAATAATAATAAGAAACAATAAATAAGAGGCTCACCTGAGCCTGAATCAGATACCCTGGTTATATTATAAATGATGATCTTTATATATTGGTTTTATAATGTCTGAGAACATTATGTTCATATAATACTTCATCTTATACTTGATTAGATTTATAAGGAATAGGGGGCTGTCGTTGTCTTGATCGTATGGTGGTTGGATTTATAACTACCTATGCAATCAGTGCCTATTACCACTAACATTCTGAGTTCAAATCACACTCAGGCGAGGTGTACTCAATACAACATTATGTGATAAAGTTTGTCAGTGACTTGTGACAGGTCAGTGGTTTTCTCCGGGTACTCCAGTTTCCTCCACCAATAAATCTGACCGCCACGATATAGCTGAAATATTGTTGGAAGTAGTGTTAAACACCATAACCCTACCCCTTACCCTATAAGGAATAAAAACCACATTGCTGGCGTAATGGTTAGGGTGTTCACCTGGAGTGTGGTAAATAGTGGGTTCTAACATTGGTAAGGTCAATTCGAAGACAGTAAAACTGGTATTTGTTGCCTCTCTGCTAAGCATGCAGCATTAAGGATTGGTTTTAAAGTCTAGTTAACCATGAATAAGGATAATACATGCAAGAGTGGAGTAACATATATACCTATAGACTGTTGTTTCAGTAAGATAGCTTAATAAATATCTAGCCATGCTTGTTTGTGTTGTACAATAAAACAAGCATCATCATCATCTCATTAAAGACAGACTATTTTTGATATAAAATAAATTTCATATAGATTAATGAAATGTATCTTTTCTTTTTATCCCTTAGTTTAGCTGGGAAATTGTTAAACAAGAATCCTTCACTCACTTACATTAACTTGATGTATGTGAACATATTACAGTATTCCCCTTCTTATAAGGTCACTCCCACCAAAGGACAGTCAGATGTCAGATGCTATTAGATAGTAAAATGCATCTAAATTGTTCCCCTCAAGAAAGGCCACTCCTCTAATAAGGCTACTGTTTCATTGCAGATTGAGTGGCTTCATAAGACAGGGACTACTGTGCATCCTATTGCATACCACTGCATCGGTGGTGTAATGGTAAGCGTGCTTGTCTCGCTCATTATTTCATTGAAAATGAACTTGTTCTCACCATGATATAGCTGAAAAATTGCTGAGTTGGTGTTAAACAACAATCACTCACTCACTTCTATTTCTTGTCCATCAAGGATTGTACCTAAAGTTCTAATCAGAAGCCAAAATAAATCTAACCAATAAATAACAAGCTAACAATTAATCTGACACTCTATATGTCCCCACAGTTTTCACCAATAATTACAGAATCAAGTTTTACTTTCCCAATTCCTGTTATTTGATGAGATTAAAATGAAATTTAATCAACATTAAAATTTAATTCTCATTGTCCCTCCACTAACCATAGAATAAAACATGGATTAGACATCTTAAAATTAATTTATAACATTCTTTGAAAATTAATATCGCTGCTTGAATTTCAAAAGACTTTAGACAAAAGAAAAAGGAATATTACGAAGAATGTCATCTGCATGTATGTTAGTAAACAACACTTAAATAACACAGCTCAAAGGCTTTTTTAAAGATTTTTTTTTTAAAGTAACTTCTGATTTATCATGCCGATAGATCTATTTATATGCTTCACTATGGTTATTTAAAGAGAAAAATCTTAAGTGTAAAAGAACTTGATGTGTTAAGATCCTCAGCTCCTTAATTCTCATTTATCATCACATTAATTACATCTTTTGTCTTCAAGTTTGTCCAAATCAATACTGTTTCTCAAGTTTAATTATTTTTTTTAACATTAAATTTTCCTATAAAACCATACATATATTTACTCAGGTGGGAGTATCAAGGCCAAGCCAAAGCATTTCTTATGTTCTTATCTGTCAATAATCTTTTTCTAGTTAGCAGTATTTTGTCTTGCTTTAATACAATATTTGTATTTGTACTGGTAGAGGACCAATTATCACCAAATTGCACGTTACGTCCGAGTGGACGACAATTTTTGAAGAAGACAACAGTGATAAGATCAAAGCTAGACAAGAAAATTATATATTTTCATCTTTGTCTATTCCAAAGAAATCAACTAAAACTACATAAGAACTGATCAGGATATATATAAACATCACGGGGGGTCAAATGGACATCTAAAAATCTTAATCTAAAAATAAAAAATGTACCAAACTGAAAGTAAAACATTACATTGTCACCTAAGCAAGATTTCAAATGAATTTTTCTAAAAATTTATAACCAGTAAATTAACACATATACCCAGAATGCACACAAGTCCTTATTTGATTGATGGTTCTAATCATTACCGTTTTTGTTGTAATGGGTAGCTCTGCAGTTATGCCTTGTATGAGTGGTTGAGTTTGTGATTATTGCAAATTGAGCAATTTTTCAGCTATATCATGTCGAGAACAAACTACACTTTGATGAGATGATAATGATGTCTGCTTAGTACTAGACCGACACACTGAGTTGGATTTTTATAGTGCTAGATCACTGAAACAACAGTCCGCGGGTAGACATGTCACTTCACTCGGACACATTATTCTGATTCCAAATCAACCAGTCTTTGCTCTTCCTCCTTAATGGTGCGTTCTTAGCAGAGAAGCAACAAATACCAATTTCATAGTGTTTGGTTTGACTTGATCGTGGTTCGAACACACGATCTACCAAACTCGAGGCTAGCACACCATTATACCACTGATGCAGCTGCCTTCCTTGTTTGACAGGAAAATAGCAAATAACAGGACAATGATAATATCTTATTAATTAAGACCATTTCATTAACTTAGCTGCTGATTTAGACCTTATTTTCCACATCATATCAGTTATAATTAAGTACCAAAAATAAACAACTTTATAAAAGGTCCCTGATATACCAGTATGCTTGCACAGAAAAATTATCAATATTTTTGTTGCAAGTTATTCCTAGGGAAACATTTAAAACAATGATGGACATCAGGTTTAAACGTACACCTTTATATAGGCAGTAAATATACTGATCGCAAAATATATTATATATTCTAGTTTGCTTAAATTGTCTAAAACTGACAACAGCATATTTCACAAAACAACAAATTGAGAAAAAAAATTGCATTAAACTACATTTCTTCAATAATACCGTAATTCAAATGTTATTTATGAAAAAAAATAAAAACCATTTCTCCTTTTTTTAAATGAACAAATTTGCTAAATTAGAAATTTGAAAAAGAAACCAATGGAATTCATCTACTTCATTGTTGCATTTTTTTCTTTACAACTAGTAGCATTTAGACTGACATTTAATTCTTTAATTTATGCTATTATAGAGAATTAAAGACTCTAATTTCCTTTGTTTTGCCTCCATTATGAACGTAAATTGCATAATGACATGTGATTTTGTTTCATTACATGCAACAAGAACTCTCGACAGTAAAATAAAATTATACAACCGTGGAGTTACTGACATAAACAGTAATGAATCCTCAATGTTATACTAAAAGCTGAAAATTCTAATTAAGTTCTGTCAAATAGTTTGACATCACATTCAACATTCTGTACCATAAAGGTTGAAAAGACAAATGCATGGACTGCTTTCTAATCTCAGTTTGTTGTGTAGTGGAAAAAGGTAATGTTTTTAATCTATGGCCTGTTTCAGATTGCATATAAAACAACAGTTTTCAATTTACACCATCATGGCAATGGCACCATCATGCAAAGACTCTGTACATATTACATAAAACTAGCTCCAATTTATTTTTTACAGTTTTGTGTGAATCCAAATCTTATGGATGCTTTTGTGAAATAGTGCCCAGGTGTAAATCTATTGCTAAAAAAAACTATGGCTTAAGGACACCCCTTCTGCAATAAAAAAAAAAGGGGGGGGGGTCTTATAAGAGGGTTGCTTCTCTTAGGGTGGACAAATTAGAAGTATTTTACTATCTCAGGACATTTGAAATCTGGCCTGATAAGAGGGGTGTCCTTTGGTGGCAGTGGTCTGATAAGAGGAGTGGCCTTTGGCTGGTGGGAGTGGTCTTATAAGAGGGGGACTACTGTGTCTTATTTTTTAGGACTCCTACACATAAATTATCATTGCATGTAAATAAATAATAAATAGTAAATCAAAATGATCAAAAAGAAAATCTGAAGTAATTGAGACAATGTCCACTTAATTTCAAAACATGTGACATTTTCCTATCCAATAAGCAATAGCTGTTATGAATTAGAGGTATAACATTTATCCATGTGTGGTTGTCATCTGATAATGACCTTTTTTCTATTTATCTTTATCTCTAAGAAGCAGTTTCTTTATACCACTCCAATTAACATGTATAGTTTGAACATAGTACCAGCTTTACTGTCTTATACAAGACCACACACTGCAACAAGATCTGTATCATGCTCACTTTTTTATTAAGAAAATTATTTGATCAGTCTAAGTGGTGAGCATTTTACACTAGAAATCAATCAGATTATATGTTTATATTCTTTTACTACTGTAACCATTTACTAAATAGATCATTGAAGGGGAGCGTATTATACATCATTGTGTACTATATACAAGGGGAGCATATTATACATCATTGTGTACTATATACAAGGGAAGCGTATTATACATCATTGTGTACTATATACAAGGGGAGCGTATTATACATCATTGTGTACTATATACAAGCAATTACTAAATGATGGTTGGTTGGTTGGTTGGTTTATGGTGTTTAATGCCACTTTCAACAATGTTTCAGTTATATCGTGGCGGTCAGTTTTATTGGTGAAGGAAACAGGAGTACCTGGAGAAAACCACAGACCTGTCGCAAGTCATTGACAAACTTTATCACATAATGTTGTATCGAGTACACCTCGACATGAATGGGGTTCGAACTCACATCTTACTGGCGATAGGCACTGATTGCACAGGTAGTTGTAAATCCAACTACCATACGATCATGACCACGATTGTCCCTTTGAAAAAGGGTGTGCATTATACATCAGTGTGTACTATACTCAGTCAATTACGGTATTTCCAGAACTAAAACAAACTGCAATTTCATGTCCCTGATGTAAAGAAGAAGTTAAGTATACACCCACCTGAAAGATATAATCTGTATTAATTAGTTTATGTGTAGTGTAACAGAATGTCAATTTTAACATTACTTATTCCTTATCAACAAATATCATGTCATTATGTACTTCTGAGCTTATTGAAGCTTTATCTTGAAAAAAACCACTTTATTGATAAAAGCGTGCCAAATTTGTTCTACTTTTTAACAAATCTATTGAGGGTTAGAGTTATGGTGCTTAACGTCACTTTCAAAAATATTTCAATGGAGGAAACCGGAGTACCCAGAGAAATCTATCGACAAAAATATAGAATATTGCATTTTGTCACTATTTATTTCTTTTTGCTGCTTTTAAAGCGAGAATCCTCCAAAAAGTTCTCTAATAATAGTTGAATCATGGGTCAAAATGTTGTGTTTACCTGGCCATGTCAAAAATATACTTAGATGGTGAGGTGTTTATTATGTTTATTTTGGCTAAATATACATGTAGTGTTATCCTATATTAAGCACAATCTGTGAAAAGAATATAAGAGGCATCAGTCATATTCATTTAGTCTGTTTGTTCTAACTTTAGGTTTAATTCAAATTCTAACATGATCTCCTTCTTTCGCTTTGTTAACAAACGAGCGAGTTATCCATTCGGTATAATCTCATTAGCACATGCATCTGTGAATGTAACTGACTTTTCCATTGACAGAACAAATTGTGTGCGACATTTTCCGCACACGTAAATATAAATTACCGTCTTCCAATCAAAGTATACTACCGTATTTGTACTCTTAGACATATCAGAATCGAAATAAATCATGGAAGCCAGAATGTGTTTTGAGCTTTAACATGGATTGGCGGATATTAGTAAATTTTATCCCTCGCTTCTGGCTCAGGATAAAATACTAATATCTGCCAATCCATGTTAAAACTCCCAACACATTCTGGCTTCCATGATTTATTTCTTAATTAGATAACTCAAAAAATCTGTCTCTTGGAATAAAAAGATTTGCCATTGTTACTTCAACAGTGAAACAGAGCTTGAATGAAGCTAAACAATCTGATTAAAATCAGAGCTTGAATGAAGTTAAACAATCTGATTAAAATCAGAGCTCTAACTTTCTACCCTTTACTGATCTGTTGCAGCATGGGAGATCTGAGGAAACCTTGTTTTGGGGTCACGTGCAAATGACCCTCATGTACCATCCAATCAAAATGGCAATTGTGGAACTATGAAAGTGTTAGTTATTAAACTGCTTTGCATGCTACGAGAAATCTGATTGGCAGAAAAAGGTAATAGCCATATTTTTATCATATCATTATATAATCATGACATAGGGTCACTCGCGTGTGACACTTAATGGGGTTTCCTCCAATTTCCAATGTTGCAACATATCACTAAAAGAGAGCAAGTAAGGGATCTAATTTTAATCAGATTGGATCCTTTTCAACATTTGCATGCTTTATTAGTTACTACTCTTTTGTGTCATTTTATAAAGGGGAGAAATTGAAAGGTAAGATTTTAATCAGATTGGAAACTAAATAACTGAAGCTGGAAGTGACATTCAACAATAATTTATTCTTTCTAAAATATTCCATGGTTAAAGTAACTATTTAGGGCTAAACAAAAAGGCAGTTAAGCTAAGATTAACCAGTATTAAAATGTGATAACAAGTTAGAGAAAATTCTATATCACAAAACTTACAATTCAATAAACAGATGATAATATTTCACTTTTCTAATTGTCTTTATGTATGCCAGTCAATATTCTTATTCATGATCTGTGAAATTCTTGTCTACAATGACAAATAAAATACATTATTATATGATTTCAGATAATGCCTTTTCTGATTGGCTGACGTCCCTAGTAACGTTCTTTGATAAAATGTTATATTCACCTCGTGTGACGTCACACGAGGTGAATATAACATTTATTCACCTCGCGTGACATCTTCCACCAAGCTAAACCAAAGAAAATGTCGTGATAAAAGCTTATTTTAAGGGTGAAAGAAACATATAAAATGTGTCATATAATAAAATAATTAATGACTTTCAATTCGATGGATACAGGATTTATTAACCCAAGAATAATATATTTACCTCGGCCCCTGGCCTCGGTAAATGTAATATTCTTGGGTTAATAAATCCTTGTATCCACCTCATTAAAAGTCATTAATTGTATATTATTATATACATAGCTGTGAATAACCAAATATTCTGAGTTAAATATAAGCAATAACTTAACAGTTAAATTATCGTATTTATTTTCGCTCTCGCTATATTTTGCACCATTTCGTTGTCTGAACACTACACATTATAGTATATCCCTACGCTACACACATTGTGTAATTCAACTCATTTTATATTAAATTCGAATCGAACAAATTTTTCTTTATGTAATAAATATTACAACTAATTGAGTTACTGCGTTATTTGGTCATTCATGACATATTTTTTATAATGAAACCTGTCGCAAGTCACTGACAAACTTGATCACATAATGTTGTATCAAATACACCTTGCCACGAGAGGAATTTAAACTAAATTAATGACTTTAGTGGTGATAGGCATTGATTGCATAGATAGTTGTAAATCCAACTACCATACGATCACGACCATGATGGTCCAGTTTCTGATTGGATACAGAGCAAAATACAATCTCATTAATATACATACTACTGATACGAATAAATACATATATTTCAAAACACATGTTACTTATTAAAACACTAAAATCTGGAATTAATAGTATGTTCCAAACTTTATTCTTCAATAATGCACTCCTGGTGTGGACTATGGAGATTAGACTATATATAATAGAGATGTGAAAAGTTCATTTACAATTTTTCCCTGTGTAAATGTTCCATGCATATTTACTAAAAATAAAAAGGTACTAAAATTCTTTAGAAATTGAAATACAAATACATAGCAGAGTCAAACATTATAAAACACGTACATCATTTTTGAAGGATTCAATATTCTGTGAAGTACCTAATATCTTGACTATGCTCACATAAAATACAAGATATGTTGTTGTTGAAAAGTTTATTGCTTGAAATATAATTAAAAAAAGACATTTACCATCATTTTGATAGAAGCACTTCTATAAATATTCTAAAATAAATTTTCAAGTTTTGCTGAAACATTGTACCATTATTGAGAATTATAGATTCACGATGGGAAACAACAGAAATTAATGACATTCCACAAATACTTTATGAAGATGGAGAACAAACGACCTCCAAGTGATGGTAATAGTACATATGACCTTTTGGTTCAGGTGATCTTAAAAATATGAGGAATTTGATTAGGTGAACCATACTTTAGAAATGAAAAACAGTACTGAAAAAGATAAAAGAATAATGTTCATACTGGATTGAAAAAAGAAAATATAACAGCACTAAAGACAAGTATACATACCTATTAAAGCAGGTATTAGTAATGAAGGGCAAATTTCTGATATATTCTTGCCATGTATTGTAAACATTCCATGATATCCAGCTATCTTGATCAATGTTTGCTTCAATACTTCTCCTAAAATTGTCATCACAAAGAAAACATAAAGAACAAATAACAAAATTTAAAATAAAATTATACTTTACGTTTATCTTTGCTAAAAAGAGATGTTTTGTGATCATTTGTAGTAAAAAAAAAAGAAAAGACAATGTGTTTTAATCTGTTGAGTTGAGATGTGTTCTTGTGTGGTTAGCTAAGATGTGTTCCTCTGTGGTTAGTTTAGACATGTTCCTCTGTGGTTAGTTTAGATGTGTTCCTCTGTGGTTAGCTAAGGTATGTTCCTCTGTGGTTAGCTTAGATATATTCCTCTGCGGTTAGTTAATATTTTTTACTCTGTGGTTAGTCAGATGCATTCCTCTGTGGTTAGCTTATATATATGTTCGTCTGTGGTTAGTTAATATGAGTTCCTCTGTGGTTAATTAAGATGTGTTCCTCTGTGGTTAATTAAGATGTGTTCCTCTGCAACTAGTTAAGATGTGTTCCTGTTGTTAATTAAGATATGTTCCTCTGTTACTAGTTAAGATATGTTCATCTGTGGTTAGTTCATGTGTTCCTCTGTGACTAGTTAAGCTATGTTCCTCTGTGGTTAGTTAATGTATTCCTTGGTGGTTAGTTAATGTGTTCCTCAGTGGTTAGCTAAGATATGTTCCTTTGTTGCTAGTTTAGATGTGTTCCTCTGTGACTAGTTAATATATGTTCATCTGTAGTTAGTTAATGTATTCCTCAGAGGTTAGTTAATGTGTTCCTCAGTAATTAGTTAAGGTGTGTTCATCTATGGTTAGTTAAGATGTGTTCCTCTGTGACTAGTTAAGATATGTTCATCTGTGATTAGTTAGGATATGTTCCTCTGTGGTTAGTTAAGATATGTTCCTGTGGTTAGTTAAGATGTGTTCCTCTGTGGTTAGTTAATATATGTTCCTCTGTGGTTAGTTAATATATGTTCCTCTGTGACTAGTTAATATATGTTCATATGTGGTTAGTTCGGATGTGTTCCTCTGTGGTTAGTTAATATATGTTCCTATGTGACTAGTTAATATATGTTCATATGTGGTTAGTTCGGATGTGTTCCTCTGTGGTTAGTTAAGATATGTTCCTCTGTGATTAGTTAAGATGTGTTCCTCTGTGGTTAGTTAATATATGTTCCTGTGACTAGTTAATATATGTTCATATGTGGTTAGTTCGGATGTGTTCCTCTGTGACTAGTTAAGATATGTCCCTCTGTGGTTAGCTAAGAGGTGTTCCTCTGTATCTAGTAAAGAAATGTTCCTCTATGGTTAGTTAATGTGTTCCTCTGTGGTAAGTTGAGATGTTTTCCTCTGTGTGTAAGTTATGCTCTTCTGTGGTTAGCTAAGATATGTTCCTCTGTATTTATTTAAGATGTGTTCCTCTGTGTTTAGCTAAGATGTGTTCCTCTGTGGTTAGCCAATATGTGTTCCTCTGTGGTTAGTTTTATATGTTTCTCAATGGTTAGTTAAAATGTGTTCCTTTGTGACTAGCTTCGATGTGTTCCTCTGTGGCTAGTTTAGACATGTTCCTCTGTGGACAGTTAAGATGTGTTCATCTGTGTTTAATTAAGATGTGTTCATCTGTGGTTAGTTAATGTGTTCCTCAGTGGTTAGTAAAGATGTGTTCCTCTGTATTTAGACTTTTTACTTAAGTTGCATTCCTCTCTGGTTAGTTCAGATGTGTTTCTCTATAGGCAAGTTAAAATGTGTTCTTGTGTGGTTAGCTAAGAAGTGTTCCTATGTGATTAGTTAAGACATGTTCCTGTGTTTAGACATGTTCCTCTGTGATCATTTGATATGTTCTTCTGTTTTTAGTTCAGATGCATTCCTATGTGGTTAGTTAAGATATGTTCCTCTTTGGTTAGTTAAGATAATGTAATGGTCTGCATTATTGTGGATCAACCCATCATTTTTACATTAAAGCCCTGGTTATTTTATCGAACACTACAATAAGAGTTTGAAGATACCAAAGGGGGTAATCAGAATCTGTATATCGAAGAAGAACAGACAACACAATGGCCAAAAGAGGTCCCGGATAAAAAAAAAATCGTAACAAGCCCCTGTGGACAAGGTGGAAAATAGAGTATGTAAACAAGTGATAGAAATCAATCCATCACTTATCAATATTTCAGATCATGGATAGATACAGATCTTCCGAATTAGAAAATGAATAAATATAATTCGGAAAAACACGATCAGAAAAGCAAGTACACGTGGTCTCACCACAGGGGCTTGTTACGATTTTTTTTCTCCCCTAGTACTCTAAAAATAAGAGTACTAGGGGGGGGGGGGGGAATCGTAACAAGCCCCTGTGGTCTCACCTCAGGAGTAAATTTTGGAAGCTCACATCGATTGTCAACCGGTTTTGATGTCATGCCTTGTCTGAAGATGTTGGGTACATGTTACTTACACACCTAATTATCATGATTTATTCTTTGAAAGTGAGCTTTTCACAGAAGAAAGCACTCGCCGGCAACGAGAACTTGCTCTGTTTACATCTTACGGACATAGCTATTTATCTTCTTCTTCTACAGGTATTGTCCTCCGCTCTATTTCGGAGCACTCCATAATGGATATGTACACGTATCGCGTATGTTAAAATCCATGATGTATTTACATATATATTTATATATATACAGATAACGTCCACACCCGCACCCATACGAATTTCCTCACACATAGCATCCATACATAATCATGTCGGTGCTATTAAAATTCATTATTTAATCGTGAGTATATATACTCTTAAAAGCATAAAAAGTATATATCAAGATCAGCATCCCTCCGTCTTCCAGGATTTATTTAAAAGTCGCAAGTATTCCAACTGGTTAAAATGTATAAAACCAGATGTAAAAGGAATTTAAAAGTCTCTATTTATGCACTCATTAAAACTAATTTCAATTCTGTTCTAGTTATTATGTAAAATGACATCTCGTTAGCCCACATCGTAAAACGTAAAAAGCCTGCATTTAAAATACTGTATATATAGATTCTAGGAGCACTTAAAACGAATTATGACAATTAAAATATAAAATGTATCTTGTACTTCACAACAAATCGCACACCGTAACCATTAAGACTGTTTTTAAGTAACATTAAAATATAAAGTAGTTCATATTCAAACTGGAGTATACGGTGTATAGATGTTCATACAATGACGATGCCCTACCCCGCCATCTGCCTCATCCTGCTTCTATGTAGATCAAAGCAAAAGTTTCTGGTTAGGACTTCTAGCTGTGTATAGTTTTTGCTCCTTATCCTTCTCATCTAGTTTATACTGTTGCTAGTATAGTCTATGATCACTTGAAGTAATGCGTTTTCATTTACATTTCTGATGTATAACCCTTTATGTATCTTCTCTAAATAATCTTCTATGTTCTGGAGGTGCCGTTTACGTATTCTACTAAATTTTGTACAGACATGTATGAAGTGACCATAAGTCTTCATCTTCAGTTCCACATAATGGACAGGTTGCTGCAGCCTTTTTAACAAACTTGGATTTTTGACAGTGTACCATATACGTCTGTGTAGCTATTTTAGCTTTAATTTCTTCTGCTTTTACATCAATTTCACTATTCTTGACACTGTGCCATATATTGTGAGGCTTCGTTATGTTTTCTTGTAGTTGCAAGTATTTTAATGTCTTCTTAATTTTTTTTATCTTCCTTGCAAGTTTCTTTCCAGAACTTATTTTGGTGTTTCTTAACTATAATTTTCCAAACTTCTTTAGCCTTTGGGCTGTGGAGATAGGGTACCTGTAAAATGCGAAACGAAATCGAAACGAAACGAAACGAAACGAAATAAATCGAAACGAAATGCATCGAAACGAAACGAAATTTACAGAAACGAAACGAAATCGAAACGAAATTGACCGAAACGAAACGAAACGCAATAATTCAAAATGAAATAAAACCTATTTTAACGAAACAATTTCTTGGGTAAATACAAGACAAAAATTAAACGAAAAAAATTAGAGAAAGTATCATTTAACTGTAGAAAAGGATAGTAGAAAAGTTCATTGTTTTCCAGGTTATATTTAAAAAAATCGTTCTTCATCTAGCAATGACGAACTGATTGATTCATCGATTGTTGACTGCTAAACGCCACACCAGTGATATTCCAGCTATACTGTGCCGAATGACAAAATGAAAATGACTGTTACGTGGGGGGATATTACTTCCTATATACATGGTGATGGTCTGACAATCGGGGTCCTATTATTGATTATATGTCTGGCATGGGTTAATCTTTCATTCATAAATGGCTGAAAAGGGGTAAATATGTTTTTGCTTGGATTATTCTTCAAAAATTGGGGCTTAAAAAGGCTTTTGTTAGACAAGTCTTGAGATTGGGTCTAAAATTGGCATCAGAATCCGTATGTACAGGGGTCGGGGTCCAGCGGCCCCGGAAGACCCCCCACCATTTTGTAAGGTAGGCCGGGTACTGTTACTTGAGAATGCTTATTAGTGCCGCTTCGAAATAATTGCAAAATTACCGTTGTTGTTTAATTATTCAATTATTTATTATATGTATTTATTTCAGTTTTTGCCCTTGAGAATTTTTTTCATTGTTTTCTTAAAGTTTACCCCTTGCTAACGATGAGATAAACAACATATATTCATATTCAAATATGCAACAAATTATGGCTTCTATTATTATAAGAAAGACTGTCGAGATAAAAAGACATTTTAAATCGGTGACCAATCTGGCAAAATTTAAACGGTATACTGCACAAAACGGTACACTCATCTTGCAAAACTACATGTTAAGTTTCTTTTTTAAGACTTGGGGACCGGCCATCTAACTTGAAGAGGGGAGGGGACATGCACATATGAAGGGGCTGCGAGGAGTGCGAGCGCCACCTCTCCCTTAATTTTGGCAAGAAATAAAAAAGTTCAAACACAATACTTGGGAATTTTATATGACCTGAAAACTTAACAAGCGTGAAATGTTATATTTGTTTCTAACATATACCCAGCCACCCGCGCCCCTTACATGTAGTTTAACATTGGATCCTATTAGAATTTGGTTCAAAGATCTTCTTGTCAGAATTAATAAAAAAAGGAAGGGATAAGGTGTATGAAATCCCTACACGCACTTGACAAAACCCAAAGCAAAGGAACAGCGCTTTTATTGCTGTTCTTCATCTCAAGGTCACAATGAGGCCTTCAACATGGAGCAAACGCTCACATCTCACTGCAAGTTCAATACGGTCCCTAGCACCTGTTTGATAAATTGATTTTTTTTTCTTCTTCTTCTTTTTTTTGTGTTTTTTTTGTACTAGCGTCAGCATTTTCCTTTGTCCTCTTGTTCTCTTCTAAATTGAGAATCACATGCCGATTGGAAATCCAAGATAGCCGCCAGGGTCGAACTTAGTTTAACTTTGGACTCTACTGGAAGTTTGTACAAAGAGCTCTTGACAGATAATGTATTACAGATTTAATTATTGAATTGTAGGAATTTTCTCTAACAAACGTGTGAATTGAAAACTGATCGGAAATCAAAGGTTGCCACCACAGTCTGACTTAATTTAACAGTGGACACTATGGGAATTTTGTGAAAGATCTTCTTGCCAGAAACTTTTTCTTGTGTGGAACCACTTGATCAAAAGTTAAGGTCACAAATTCAAGGGTCATATAGGTTGAAACTTGCATGTAGATTCACAAAGTGCCGGATGAACTGAAAACCTTATGGAATATGGGCTTAGTCCATATAACCACACACAATCTCAAACGAGGTGTCGGAGATTTAAGAAATTCGACAAATATCAAAAAAATAAACGCCAATTCCAAAAGATGGTTTATTGGATAAAGCACCGTTAATTGTGTAGACACACAGCGTATCCAATACAAGGCATAGATATTACAGATTTTATTTTGTTTAATTTTTGATGTTTTAACGCCACTTTCAACAACATTTTAGCTATATCATGGCGACCAGTGTTGGTGGTGGAGGAGGCCGGAGTACCAAGTAAGAACCACCGGCAGCATGGGCAAGAAACTGGAAAACTTTATCACTTGCGGCTGCTAGTCAAGTGCACCCTTTTTAGTAATTTACAAAGCCGGGCGCGAACCCACGCCATATTGGTGATAAGCTTGTATGAGTTGTATAGATCCAACGATCTAACTCATTGAGCCACTCGTAGATATTACAGAACATATAAAGAATTCGAATTTTGATGCTTAACGCCACTTTCAGCAATATTTCAGATATATCATGGCGACCAGTTTTAGTGATGAAGGAAGCCGGGGTAGCCGGAGAGAACCACCGACCCTGGGCAAGCAACTGGTAAACTTTATCACTTGCGGCTGCGAGTCGAGTGTACCCTTTTTGTAATTTACAAAGCTGGGCACGAGCCCATGCCGTATTGGTGATGGGCTTGTATGAGTTGTTAGATCCAACGACCTAACTCATTGAGCCACCCAGGCCCCCAGAACATATAAATGTGTATGATACATGAAATATACATTAAATGAATATAACCTGGAATACAATAAACTATCTTTTCTACGCTTAAACGATACTTTCTCTAATTTTTCATTAAAATAAGTTTCTTTCATTTTGTATTATTCCGTTTCGTTTCGTTTCGGTCAATTTCGTTTCGATTTATTTCGTTTCGTTTCGATTTCGTTTCGTTTCGGTAAATTTGGTTTCGTTTCGATGCATTTCGTTTCGATCTATTTCGTTTCGCATTTTACAGGTACCCGTGGAGATATTCTTCCACTTTTCCTAACCCATACTTTTCAAAATTTCTTGGATTCTATTAATGAAGATTTTTCCGTTTTCATTTTTCATAGCTAGCTCGCGGCTAAGAATGTGATATTCAACTGACAATGTATTCCTTGCTATGTTCATGAAGGTGGATGTATAGGAGAATGTCCGAGTAACTCTCCATTCCTTAAATATAATGGAGCCGAGGCCCCGAAGGGGCCGAGGCCCATTGACTTTAAGGAATGGAGAGATACGAGAACATTCTCCAACTTAAAATCCACCCATTGTACTTTAATAATTTTATTAACTATTAATCTTGTAACAAAAAAATTTAAATAAATTGTTTGTTATTCCCTTTTGCAATTTTAAACAGGTTGAGGTTTTTGACCTTTAAACTCTAGCTCCGCCCCTGTACATATTGTTCACAACTTTCCATTCCTTAAAAATAAAGGAGAGTTTAGACAATAGATTTACATCACAGGTGGATTTTAAAGCATATTCCTTTCTATAATCATCTCCACAGGTACAGCTCCAAGGAGCACATAGACGGGGTCAGGTCATTATTCCGACAGCCCATTATTCCGACGGCCCATTATTCCGACAGCCCATTGCTCCGACAGCCCATTTCTCCGACAACCCATGCCATTATTCCGTCAAAAATGGTCAAAAGTAGTATAATTATCTTAAAACCTGTTGTTTTTCTTCTATCCCTAATGGAAGACTGACTTTAATCTTTATACTCATTGGGCGGATTGTTTCTGTATTAAACAAAAGGGTAAGTATGGGGTCAAAGTCAAATGTCATGGTGCTAGCAGATTCCTTACATCATGACGACATGAGAAATATCAGTACCAATTTCGGATGGTCTAACACTTCTACATTTTGGATTTAATCATGAAAAGTTTACACCGCCACCGTTACGCGAGACGACTCAACAATTATTGGAGGGGGGGGAGGGAGATTTTTTTTTTAAATTTCTTGCCCTAATTTTTACCGAAAAAAAAATCTGTCCGGACGAAAATCCCAGCCCCCGCCCCCGCCCGTCCATAAACCTTGTAACCCTTCAAAACCGTCCAAAGTATTTTTTTATTAAACTTTACACAAAGGAATACAACATATGTAGATGTGCATGAAATAATTATAAAGGTTTGTTCTGACATTAACGGTTGCATTTAGGATACAGAGCCATTGTGAGTGAGCTAGTCTAGTTTGATCCTGGATCTGGAGAAAAAAAATGCCATTACCGTACATTATGATTAATACAATAAAAAATTCCATAAACTCCTGGAGGGGGGGCTAAAATTAAAAAAATAATAAAGATTTAATTTTAAGCAAAATTCGGTTGTTGTCGGGAGTATCACGTCTAAAATCCCACAATTTGTGACCGGAAAGACACTACCTGATGCTGTTCAACCGTATTGCGTTTTCTAATACGTTTTAGATACATTGTAAACCGATGAATGCCTCCTTCACATGTACATTAAATGCGCATCGCATGCTCTAAGAGCTTCACACCTATGACAAGGAGTTTTCAGTTGGCATAAGTTATGACTGTAATAATACTATTTTTTGCATGTAGAGAAAATGTAAATATTTTCACGTAAATAATGGAAATCGCAAACGTTTTGACGTACGTGTGAAGGCATTAACCATGTTGGATGCGCATTCAATTCGCATCATGAAACGTACGTCGGAATGCAGAATAAATGAACGTGTGTGGAAGCGGCATAATGCATATGGAAGGCGTTCTATTAGCCGCATATGTTGGTTGCCAATCGTGCTTCAACAGAAGTGATCGATGTATTTATTGACCTGAACAAGGGAACTGTCTACCTATCTTCGGAGCTTTTTCCATTCTTCTGCATGTACATTGTGCTCCCTTTCTCTCCTTTTCTACTATATACGTCCTTCTTCAATTCTTAACTCTCCTCGCTTCCATGCGTATTGCTATCTTCCGTCATTTTGTCTTTCTCGTGCTTCTCCCGGTTTACATTTTTTTCCTTCACTCCTCTTTTCTGGTTCCTTTGTGCAATGTGCACAACTTTTTCTTCAATTTTTAACTTTCCCCATACCAGGTCGGTCGATCATAATTGCCTTGAACGGGGATGTACAGCCTAGGATAAAAGCTCCTTTTCCTTTCCAGAACATTCTGTCTAGGCCATGGTCCGTCAAGATTAGCCTGACCGACGGAACATCCTGTTGGATACACCTGGTTAAACCATGGATTTGTGGATTGAGTTCTATTTTGCATTGTCGGAAAAATGGGCCGTCGGAGTAATGGGCTGTCGGAGTAATGGGTTGTCGGAGTAATGGGCTGTCGGAGTTATGGGCTGTCAGAATAATGCTACGCATCCCACATAGACACCAGTATTAGCAGCACGGCATGGTAAACCCTGAATTTGTTTGAGGATTTTCTTTTGCAGTATTTCAAGTTGTTCCTTGTCCTTGTTAGTCATGGGCATAATTTCGAGACCATACGTCATTCTAGGCAACGCATATACTTTCCACAGGTTGTGCGCAGTTATCGGTAAAAAGCCCTTATCCTGCTCCCAGCAGACCATAAATTGTGCCTCTGCCCGATTTTAATCTCTCTTCTATATCCACAGTATTTTCCCCATTTCTAACAATACCCAGGTGTTTTGTTTTCTCATTTTTCTCAATTTTTTCATCACCAAATTTAACAATTTTTTCATCTTTCGTATTATACGCTATTAGGTCTGATTTGTCTGGGTTTATTTCCACCAAATCCCGCTGTGTATGATGATGTACTATGTCAAGAATACCCTGCAGTTCAGTATCCGAGTTCGCAAGAATGGCAATATCGTCTGCACATGTTAGTGATGCTACCCCAATGTTTCCAAAATGGCTTCCTAATCCACTTTTACTGATGCTATCTAGAATAACGTTGTTGTAGCATTTATATAGCGACGTTGACAGTTTGGCACCCTGCTGTATGGCTTGTTGTATATATATCTTGTCCGATAGTTCACCTTACCATTTCACTTGTATATTCATTTTTCTGTACATGTTTCTCAGCAGTATCCACGTGTCACCTACAATTCCATAATGGTACAGTTTGCTAAATAGTATCTCGTGATTCAATTGATCAAATGCCTTTTCTGCGTCTAATGTTACTATAAATAAGACATCTTCATTATCTTCAAGGCCATTAAGTACAACCTCAGATGTTATAAATGCAGCTAGTAGTGATGATATCACAACTACGCATGCCCACTAGTTAGAGGATCCCACGGGACATTTAGGCTAAGGTTTGGGTTTATGGTGTTTAACGCCACTTTCACCAATATTTCCCCAGTTTTATCGTGGCGGTCAGTTTTATTGGTGGATGAAACACGAGTACCCGGAGAAAACCACCGACCTGTCGCAAGTCACTGACAAACTTTATCACATAATGTTGTATCGAGTACACCTCGCCATGAACGGGGTTCGAACTCGCAACTTTAGTTGTGATAGGCACTGATTGCACGGGTAGTTGTTAATCCAACTACCATACGATCACGACGGCCCCGGGACATTTAAGTAAGTATTCTCTGGAAATACTTGAAATAAAGACGAATACATGTAACTTTATTAAATTTCTTATCTAAATTTATCGGCAAATTGCATGCTACAAGCGAATGCCTGGGAATTTTTGGACCAATTATTGAAGAAGACAATTTGTGACAAGTTGAGAGCTAGACAACAACATTATAGGTTTGTATCTTTGTATATTCCAAAGAAATCAAATAAAACCAGATTAAAACCCATCAATATTTATGTATAAAAACGGGGTCCGACCTATAATCCGACAGTCCGACAAATGCTTTATTTCTTTGAAAGTTAACACTATAACATGTGTAATATGGGGCCAGAAACCGAACCGTTTACTCACCAAAGAAAGGTCCAGAACATCGGAAACACGATATCATAGACGGACAAACAATTGGCAGGGCCACACAAGAACTCAAAAAACACATATATGAACAACACGGACTCCATAAAAACCTGGATCCAGTCGTGATGAACCGGTAGTGTAAGTATGCCGTATATTTTTTAGTAGCGACTACTTCAGGCTTTATTCAAGTAGCGTGTAGCAGAGTCCAGCCAAGAAAAGTCACTATTGAAAAGAAAGATGAAATAAATGAATACAAAAAAATAAGAAATACAAAATAAAAAAGGAAAAGACAAAAAGAAGAGCGTACCAGTGTCCCCCGCCCTTTATCATGGAATATTTATGTTAAAAAGCAATGTCGACACATCAATAGAGATGGATACAATAAAGTGTGCGAATTGATTGATTGATTGATTGATTGCTTAAGGTCCAGCAAGCAATATTTCAGTCATATTCAGGATGAGAAAAGTTTGTAAACAAAAAATCAGAAAGAGGGGACTCTGGGATGGGTCAACATGGGCAACGACTTAACACGGGAACTTGTTTTTCTGTCTCTTCTAACGACAAGTTGGTCCTATTTATATTCCCCGGGATTCCGACGGGTGACCCTGCTATAGTCGCCTTCTACGACAAGCGCATATATATAAAAAGTTACGATTGAAGGAACTTTCCCTAAGTGACCCCTTATATCACGGAAAGAAACAGCATCGGATTATGACAAAATAAACAACTGTGCCATGATACCCCCCCCCCCCCCCCCCTTTATGAAAATTGAAGGTCAGTTGCTCAGCGTGAGAACAGTAATTAATATGCTGGCATTTTTTAAACCAATTAATTGTATATACCATATGAAAACTGGCGTTTTCCAAACTGACTAAAATCACACCTCTCACTTGCTCCCCCTTTTATCAATACAATGTATGTCACGACGTGACCTATCAGTAAAAGAGGTAACAAGTGAGAGATGTCATCGTACGAGGCGTGGACGGACGGACGAACAGCGGTATGCCATAATAAGTCCGTATTTTGACGGGCGTATAAAAATGAATGGCCCATATCCTGAAATTACGAATATATCATTTTTGACCAAATTATTTTTCAAAACTTTCATCAGTTTAAAGCATTTGTCGGACTATCGGACTGTCGGATTATAGCTACGGCCCCATAAAAACCATGGGGGTTCACATTGGCATAAAATCTAAAAATGATAAATGGACATCTTTAAAGCGAAACCTTACCTAGACACCTGAGGAACATGACAAAATCATCTTTTCCAAATATTACCAGTAAATTAACACATGTATCCTGAATATGCACACGTCCATACGTTTGCTTCGTGGTTTAATTACGGTTTTTGTGGTAATAGACCTCTCAAAATTTCCCATTAGAAAAAAAAAAAAAATAGCAAATGGATGTAAATTGTGCTAAAGATCGCTGAATAATGATGACACCTTAGGTTTTTTTTAAGACCCGTTTCTTCACATGCACTGCTAATTTAGACCTCATTTTACATATCTTAATAAGATGGCGATAATTGGTACTGTCCCTTCACGATTAATTGCCAAAAATCAACAACTTTACAAGGGGTCCCTTATCTGCGCGTGCACACAAAAAAAATGATTGCATCGAAGGTGCAATTGCTATACAAACGCAGGATCTTCCAGGCAGTCGAAAAGCTCAAGAAACCACACATTATCACAGCTTCTGATAAATTTAAAGGTACTGATTTTTTTATTATTATCTTTATTTTTCGACTGCCTGGAAGATCCTGCGTTTGTATAACAATTGCACCTTCGATGCAATAATTTTTTTTTTATCTTTATTTAAAAAGATACAGAAACACAAGAAAACGGAATATACAGACTTTATCTTGTTCTTTAAGTATTTTGGAGTGAATTCCAAAATTTCACAAGAAGATAACTGAAAGGTCTATTGGAAACTTGGCTTAGTACAGGACTTTTTAGCCGAGTTGCAACTAAGTTGCAGTCGGCTTATGTTTTGGTGAAAGGATGGGCGGGTGGGCGTATGCTAGCCTATCTTCGTTAACGCGATAGCGCTCTTAGTTTTTGGCCAATCAACATCATTTTTGGTAGGAAGCATTATTACACTATTATTTAGAGCGAGTTCGAAATTCAGATTAATGTATTGTTTTTTTCTTGTAAAATCATGATTTTTTTTTATAGAAAAAGTACATATTTTGAGAATTACACATTTCTCTGAAACTACAAAAGATAGAAACTTAATATTTGGTATGGGTGGAGATGCCAATGTGAAGTTGTGCATTCAACATTTTGTATCCCCGGGGCTCAGCCCTACCCCGCTGGGGAATCTGTATAAAAAAAATGTGACCGAGATCCCCACCCTAAACCATATATATTTATTTATCAGGGTGACTAGGCAAATTAAATGCATTATAGCTCAGGCCCCGGGGTCATACCCCACCCCTACCTGAAGTGAACTTTTTAATGGTTGAGATCCCCACCCCTAAACCATATATATTTATGATCAGGGTGACTAGGCAAATTAGTGGAGGAAACTGGAGTACCCTGAGAAAAACACTGACCTGTCGCAAGTCACTGACAAAACTTTATCGCATAATGTTGTGTATCGAGTACACCTTCCCCCGAGTGAGATTCGAACTCATGTTAGTGGTGATAGGTACTGATTGCACAATTAGTTGTAAATTCAACTACCATATGATCACGACCATGTCTCTGATGGACTATTCTCATGGAGAAGATACATTTATGGAAGAAATTTTCTTCTCAATTATAGTCAGGGGAGATAATTCTTCTATATTTGTGTGAAGTGATCCAAATGTTCACTACTGAAGATCTTTGCGGTTCGTTTCATACCATATAATACATTTTTGTACCTATGAAAAGCTAGGACATTTCATTCTCATTTCGTGGATGATCAGACCATTTCATGTTCATTTACAATTGTCATTTGAAATGTTCTGAATTTGATCTTTAATTAGTTAATTTTCCATGCTCATCTGAGATATGTTGGGAGATGTTTCATGTATTATTGGTGTTTTACTAGAGATATTGCATGTGTATCAGTCATTAATAAATATCTCTTTGTTCATCTACAGAAACGTTTTGTAGAGAGACATTTCATTTTCATCTTGGAAGATTTTATTTGTATTTGATTGTCATGTGATTTATTGATTGATAGATTGTTGATAAACATGCAGCAGCAAAGATTTCTTGCATATTCAGGTCGAGAAAAAGTTCAACAATAGGTAATCCTGAACAGGGCGACAGCGAGGCACTTGCCACATGGACCTCTGTTCAGGTTTCTTTTACAGCCCCATTTCTGCTTTTTGCCTGCATGATATGCTTTAATTTTGTAATTGCATGCCGATTGTATTGTTTTAATGTTGATGTATTTGTGCTTTTTTTATATTCGGTAAAAAGCTCTTGAGAGCTCATGTTTTTTGTTTATATTACATGCCGAATTGATATAAAGTTTTACTTACTTACTTACTTAACAAAAATATACAGAAATGAGAGAGGAATGGGACATTGGGTCAACCACTTGTAACTGCCACTGGAAAAGTATAGAGGGGAAATTTAGTCTTTTGTAAATGTTTTGCATTCATTTTTAGAGAACAAGAGATGCTATGTATTCATCAACAGTTAAAGGTAGTGAATGTTTCCTTTCATTTGTGGTTACCAGACATGTTCAAGTTATGTTTCATGTTTATCCATATAAAATGGTGACAATTTGTTTACATGTATGGTGAGTGGATAGGGGTCTGTTCATATAAAATGGTGAAATTTTGTGTACATGTGTATTGAATGTATGTTGTATAGCACATTTGTAAAAAAAACTTAAAAAAAAACTATGTAAATCAATTATAATTTTTGTTTATTTAACATGTCATTTTTAAGTGAACAAAGTTTGAATACCGGTAATAAAATCACAAAAGATTCTTACGTTTGCTAGTCATTAAATATGCTATCCTGGCATACATTAAACTATTTAATAAAAAATCAAGTGACACAATATTAAAATGAAAACATGGGTATATATCATGTCCATAGTTCAGATGTGCAAAATTCTTACTTTAAAAAAAAAAAAATATTATAATTATGACTTGTATAATAGAAAACCATTTTTTTTAGAAATATTTTTGAATTTCTCATTAAGTTTTATTTTAATTTCAATAAAAATAAATGTTTCAAGGTTATACAAGTATCCTAAGTAAATAAAAAAATAATAATTTAATATTGTAGACTCAGAGACAATTCTGTCATATTTGCATAAAACAGGTACATACAATTACTGATTACATGAAAAAGTGTCTAGAATTTGATCTGTTTTGAAAATATTATGAAGATAGTGTCATTGGTTTAAAATGTTGTAGGGAAAAGGTCATTCAATTATCATAACATTTCTTTAAGCTATCCCTTTGTTACCACACATTTTAGAAATAAATTGGAAAAAAAAGTATTATGTGTAATTTGATCTGATTGGCTGTCAGATGTAAGCAAAGGGGGTCTCAGTGACAATCATACCACATTGAGACCTCTCTAATCCGAACCTCCTTTGGGACAAGCTTTATGTTTGAAAGAGACAGGTGTTTAATATATATAACAGTTTGCTTTGATTACGATTTCCTACATTGGGACTTGAGTTATAGTTCGTTTTATTCAGGAATTCGTTTTAAGCAGGTTTCTGTTAAGACTGGTTTCACTGTAGTACCAAATATTTCACTGTATTCTTTAAATAAATATGAGGAAAACCCCATTTTATTCATAAATATTTTACATATACAGTGCATTCCAATATGAAAGAGACCTTGTTTTTGAGATAGCAATAGCATTATCAGATTTTTTTTATTTAAAATTATGCATACATTAAATTCTCTTACTATTGGAGTTTTATAGTGTATGTTACGAAAAACTTTCAACATCGTCACGTTTTAGTCCGTCATGAAACTGGTTACAACAGTTTTACAGCCTTTCAACGATCCAGCATCATGATTTCCTAGAAGGTCTGATCATGTGTCATACTAAAACTCCAGTCATAAGCTACGAAAAGTTTTCAACATCATCGTCTTTTGGTCCGTCGCTAAACTTGTTATATTGTATAACAGTAATGTCATGATGACAAATGTTCTACTGTAGTTCAATGATCCAGCATTATGATTGGCTAGAATGCCTGATCATGTGTCATATTAAACCTCAACATACCCACTCAGAAGCTAAAAAACAAAGTGGTTTCACATTATTATTGTAGTTCTGTCAACTGACAACAATTAAAAAATACTAGTGTGGATAAAACAATTACAGGCTAATTTTTACAAGCCTATAAAGATCTGAATAGGTAAATCTATGTTTGTTTTCTTAATTACCTTAAACCATTAAACACCAACCAATCAATCTTAATTACCTTATATCTTGAATATCAACTTGTATATGAATATAATTTCTAATATCAGAATAATAAAAAAGTCATTACATTTTGTTATTTTTTCAGTCTACACACATATTTAAGAAATTCTTGCAGCTGAAGAAATTATCCTTATACATAATATACATAGGACCATATTGAATATAAATTTAAAAATCTAATTTAACTTGTTTTTTTAAACTGATAGGGTACAAATCTTTATATTTCACATTAAAATACACAGAAATATATAAAATATTTGTGATCGTCTCGTGCAAGTGAAATCATACCAAATTACCAATAATTTGTCAGAAAAAAACTCAATTCTAACACTGTTGGGCTGAATTTTCAGATGAAAATAAAAAATATTTGTGATAATCTTAAGCAAGGGACAGCCATACCAAAAAGTTGTAAGCTAAAAAAATTCTAAATCTAACACTTGAATTGAATTTTTAGATATATAAAAAATATTTGTGATCGTCTCTTGCAAGTGAAAACCATACCAAAATACAAAAATGTTTGTCAGCCAAAAATACCTAATTCTAACACTGTCAGGTTGAATTTTCATATATATAATACAAATATTTGTGATAATCTCAAGCAACTGACAGCCATACCAAAATACAAAAAATTGGTCAGCAAAAAAATTCTAATTTCCGACGAAAATATAAAATATTTGTGCTAATCTCAAGCAAGGACAGCCAAACCAAAAAGTTGTCAGTTACGAAAATTCTAATTCTAACACAGTCGGGTTGAATTTTCCGACAAAATAATAAATTATTTGTGATAATATCATGCAAGGGACAGCCAAACCAAAATGTTGTCAGTTACGAAAATTCTAATTCTAACACAGTTGGGTTGAATTTTCAGACGTAATTAAATATAAAATATTTGTGTATATATACAGCATACAGTAATGTGTTTGTTGAAATACATACAGCATTTTTACAGCAGTTAAATATGATTGTACCACCATTTTGATTATATCTATATAACATATAAAACACAACCTTTATTGTTTTTCTTACTCTACTTCATACATTCCCAACAAAATACATAGAAATATTAGCAAATATAAATAAACCTATATATTTTTTTTTTAATCAATTCTTGTATCCATTTTCCTTTTACATTTTTGGTCTCATAAAAAGATCATCCAACTTTCTCTTTAATATTTTGATCTAGGACATTTTATTACAAAGAAAAATCATGGTGAATGATAGAATGTGTCCATAGGTCAGGTCACTTCCAGCAAAAACAAACAGGTGTAACTCCACAACGGAAAAAGTGGTAATGACCAAATCAAACTTGGTCTTCATTTTATAATCCTTGATCTTTTATATAAATTTCAAATAATTTGCTTAAGGGGAACTCAAGTTACTGTGCAGAAACCAAATCTTTGCAGTCGTAATCAAAATTTGATACTAAACATTTGACACAAAAATAAACCATTCTTTTTCTTTTCACACTAAATGCAGGGAACACAATTTATTAAAATTAACTATTAAAATTACTAACGCTTAAAAACCAAACAATATTTAAGCGATATGTAATTGCCCAATAAAAAAACAACTGCCACTGTTTGAAAACAGACAATAATTGGACAGACATAAATTGATAAAGAAGTAATACATCTAAAACATTACTTCTTCTACTTGAAAGTTCTCAATGAAAGAAAATAAGGAGACATTAAATATGATTTAAAAACAAGAACTTAATTGTTTTTGAATATATATACTAAATGCCAATTTTGAAAGCAAAATTAAATAAATTTTATCATAATAGTATGCAAAAAAATGAAAATGAATTGAAATATAACATTATTACATAAGGCAGTGTTAAAAGACGAAAAAATACACTTAGATTTTTAGAAATATTTCAATGGCAGTAGCCTATTTTTTAAGCAACAATTTATTAAACTAAATATGGAAATTGCACCAATATAAATTAGATATTATCATGAAAATAATTTGTGATGCTTTTTTAAGTTTAAAAAAACATATTTTCAACCACAGAAACATGCATTTCAAACTTTTCATTTGTTGGTGTCTTTGAATGATGATTATGAAACATCTTATACAATCTGGACATGCTTTAGGCCGAATACATTTATCTTGTGTTTGTTTCAATCAAACCGTTAAACGTCAGAAATGTATTAACTCTGGAAAAATGTTTAAAAGGGTATATAAAGGGATATATGGGGCACACCATGATACAACCACAGCAAGGCAGCAAGGGCTTCTACCACACCAGTTTTTCTGGTTAATCAAGTTAAACTTGAAAGCCATCTCTGATAGAGGAAATTGAAAGAAAAAAAACTAAATTTGGAACTTTAACCTTAAGATTAAGACAGAGGAAAGTCGTCAACATACTACCACAAGGTTTCAACAAAATCAATTCAAAGAAAATTCCACATCAAAATTAGACGCAAAATAAAAATTCAGTATACCTTCCAAACATGTGAAATTGGAAACAGATAAGATTACAATCTTTCAAATAAATCCCAACCTTTATTCTCTACCAAGGATCATTGTGTTATGGTTTATGGTGTTTAACGCCACTTTCAACAATATTTCATTTATATCGTGGTGTCATTGTGTTAAACTATCAACTAGAGCAAAAGTTATTGCACGTAAAACATTGTGTCTACAGATGGACAACAACGATGGTGACAGTCTCATAATATATTATGGTCACATAAAAATGATTATGAAAAATTCTCAGTAACTGTACTTTCAGAGTCAAAATTGAGAGAGAGAAAAATGGTATTAGATTTCTTACTGTCTTACATATAAATACTTATCTACATATCATGTTTTTTTTTACTAATTTGCACAATAACAAAAATCAACTATCAAATAAAAAAAAAACTATAACAACAAAAATGCACTTTTCAAACAAATCAACATAAAAATTGTTTGGTCACGTAATAATTTGCTGCAATATAACAATACAATAAAGCTAAATCTATATATTTACAATATGTTTATAACCATTTTATACATACACATAGTAAAAAAATGACAACACATTTTGATATGATTGGTTATTTTCGTCAATTCACAAAACAAAACAAGACCTTTTTATTCAAATTCTCATTTGAACAACGTGAAGAATACTAGTTACCTCCCTTTTAGAACATTTTGATATGATTAGTTATTTTCATCAACAATTATTTTTTTTAAAAACCAATGAACCTTTTTTATTTTAAATATGTCTCATCTGAAGTATACCAATAACCACCCATTTTAATACTAATTGATTATCAACACTAGTAATGGGCACTGTTCATCAAGTATAGAAGCCCTTATTGTTGCTTGGAGTAAAATTTAATTGAAACAAGTATGTAGCCTTGGTAATAAAAAAACCAACAACAAACGTAGATATCAAATTAAGTGTGCACAACATGTTTCTGGAATAACTTACATCAGGTGTGCTCAATATCGAAATACCAAATAATTCTTAAATTTTTGGGAGCAATAAAACCAAAGGGCTTAAACAGGATAGACAAAATCCACTAAGATCACCTATGCCAGAGGAAGGAGAACCTTAGCTTTGATAATAATTACACAATTTAGGAACTGTAAATTTCAATAATAAAAATGCAATAAAATTATTGGTTTTTAAAACAAGTACTCGAGTTCAATTTTCCCATATAAACACAAACCTATGATGACATATAAATGAAATTTTGTACCCAATAACAGGGCATTCCACTCATTTTCAAGTAGGAGGTGATAATCCTAAAGTAGGACAGTAATTTTTCTAGCCTTCCCCAGGGTTCGGTAAAGGGACCCTTTCCCAATAAAAAATATTCTAAAATCATGCAAAATTCACAAAATGTTCATTCTTATCCCATTATTTTGATTCCCAATTTGAGCAATTTAGATTGCAAAAGATTAACCAGTATACAAATCAAAGCCATATTTTACTTTCACTTTGACATTTTCATTTTTGAAATCAAAAGTAGACGGGGAAAAAAAACCAGAGGCTCCCAGGAGCCTGTAATCGCTCACCTGGATCAAAGCTGCTTTCAATAACAACGCAACTGTACTACTGTGGCAGCCATCTTGGCGGGAGAGCGCAACTGCCGGACACCATTTTGGAAGACGACCATCCAATGACTATTCCATCAAAGTTTGGTTTTAATTGAGCTACTGGTTCCAGACAAGATGGTTTTTATGTGAATTTCCCATAGGGTTCTATGTTAAACTAAGTACAGCTGTGCAGCCATCTTGGTCAGAGGGCGGGACCACCAGACACAAATTTGGTTCAGCGGTTTCAGAGGAGAAGATTTAAATGTGATCTTTTATCAAAATATGCCTAATTTGAATAATCGATATAAATCGGCTGAAAAAAATTTTTCAAAAAAAACCCCCGAACATATGCTAAACTACTCCTTGCCATGTAGCTGCAGTTCAAATTTGAGCTCATTTTGACTTATACTAAAGCAGCAATGGACAATTGAACAAATTTCTATTTTTAGTAACAGCAGCCATCTTGAATGGAGGGCGGGGCTGTCGGACACATTTTTGAAAGGGAACCACCCAGGGACCATCCCTGCCAGGTTTGGTTTAATTTGGTTCAGCGGTTTCAGAGGAGAAGATTTAAATGCGATCTTTTATCAAAATATGCCTAATTTGCATAATCGGTATATATCGGCTGAAAGAAACCCGGAATATATGCTAAACTACTTCTTGCCATGTAGCTGCAGTTAAAATTTGAGCTCATTTTGACTTACACTAAAGCAGCAATGGACAATTAAAATTTCATCCCCCCTTTTTTCTATTTTTAGCTTGGCGGCCATCTTGGTTGGAAGTCGGGATCACCGGACACAATTTTGGAAGGGGGCCATCCAAGAATCATTTCAACAAAATTTGGTTGATATTGGCTCAGTAGTTTCTGAGGAGAAGATTTTTTTTAAATTTCATCCCCCCTTTTTTCTAATTTGCATAATTGGTCAAAATCGGCAAAAGTTCAAAGTTCATAAAAAATCCTGTAATATATGCTAAAAAGCTCATCATTATGCTTACACAGTTCAAATTTGGGCACATTCTGGCTTAAAATAGAGCAGTTTTGGCCATTTGAAGAAATTTCTATTTTTAGTAACAGCGGCCATCTTGAATGGAGGGCGGGGCTGTCGGACACAATTTTGAAAGGGACCCACCCAGGGACCATCCCTGCCAGGTTTGGTTTAATTTGGTTCAGCGGTTTGAGAGGAGAAGATTTAAATGTGATCTTTTATCAAAATATGCCTAATTTGCATAATCGGTATATATCGGCTGAAAGAAAAATTTCACAGAAAAACCTGGAATATATGTTAAACTACTCCTTGCCATGTAGCTGCAGTTAAAATTTGAGCTCATTTTGACTTACACTAAAGCAGCAATGGACAATTAAAATTTCATCCCCCCTTTTTCTATTTTTAGCTTGGCGGCCATCTTGATTGGAAGTCGGGATCACCGGACACAATTTTGAAAGGGGGCCATCCAAGGACCATTCCACCAAAGTTTGGTTGCAATTGGTCCAGTGGTTTCTGAGGAGAAGATTAAAATGTGAAATGTTGACGGACGGACGACGGACGAAAAGTGATGACAATAGCTCACATGGCCTAAAGGCCAGGTGAGCTAAAAAAGCAATTAGATGGGCAATTTGTCCTGTTCTCGGCTGCTGTGGAATGCCCTGTAATAATAAATAAATATAGAAATTATGATTGATCATAACAAATGAAAGCCTTATACTTGGTTTATTACAAAAGCCAGTAATAATAATAATAAATTATGGATTACACTTAACTCTATTATTGCAACAACTCAACAACTTGGTAAATCTTTTCACAGCCAATGACACTCTTAATATCATTTTCCTCATCGTCTTGATACTATGTCAATCAGCGTCCCCTTCTGGTGGAATCTGTACACCTGGGTAAGGCTCCGACGGTGAAGGCTGTGGGGCTATCACATTGAGGGTACCATCCTGCTCCTGCTGTACCAGACCTTGGTCCTCGGGTGTGTCTGCGGCAGCTGCAGCAAGGTTGGTTATAGATTTGCTTTTCACACATTGGAAATCAACATGTCGGCTTCTGGCTTCTTCTTTCTCCCATGACATACGTAAAAAAGGTCTTTGTACGTAATTATATATAACTGAAATAATATATAACACATTGTCAAGCTTTGGAAAAAAAATAACTTAATCATTGATAAGAGTAATATCAAACGACATTTACTGTCTCCCTCTAATAAGGCTGCCGCTCTTAATAATGCCAAATTACAGATGCTCCAAGATAGTAAAATCCTTCTATATTGTCCCACTCGAAAGAGATGAATACAGACATAATAATAAAGTTATGAACTCAAGCTCTAAATTGGTGTTTAATGCCACTTTAAACAATAATCTAGTTATATTGTGGCAGTCAGGTTTATTGCTGAAGGAAAATTGAGTACCTGGAGAAAACCACCGACCTGTCGCAAGTCACTGACAAACTTTATCACATAAGGTTGTATCGAGTACACCTCACCATGAGCGGGGTTCAAACTCACAACTTTAGTGGTGATAGGCACTGATTGCACAGGCAGTTGTAAATCCAACTACTATACGATCATGACCATGACATTCCTCACCTGAGGAACATTCCATACGATCACGACCACGACAGCCCCTTCTAAATTAACACACAATCTAATATTAATCAGTGTTATACTAGAATACAGTTGTCTAACTGTACACCTTGTTACAAACTTTTTTTTTTTTTTGAAAGATGTATGAATATCCATAAAGGGAAACAAAGGCATGGAAACATGTTGTAGATCTGCATTGATGAACAGTGGTCTCCCTGTAGTCCTAGAGGACATATAAAAATAGAATGTTTTTATCACCTACCTTCAGGCCTTCCTCCTGGTCTCTTTCTAACCTTTTCTTTATATGTTGGGTAACCTAAAAAGATATCACAGAGTATGAATATTTATCTGTATGTTGGGTAACCTAAAACGATATCATAGAGAATGAATATTTATCTGTATGTTGGGTAACCTAAAAAGATATCGTAGAGTATGAATATTTATCTGTATGTTAGGTAACCAAAAAAGATATCATAGAGTATGAATATTTATCTGTATGTTTGGTAACCTAAAAAGATATCATAGAGTATGAATATTTATCTGTATGTTGGGTAACCTAAAAAGATATCATAGAGTATGAATATTTATCTGTATGTTGGGTAACCTAAAAAGATATCATAGAGTAGGAATATTTATCTGTATGTTAGGTAACCTAAAAAGATATCATAGAGTAGGAATATTTATCTGTATGTTGGGTAACCTAAAAAGATATCATAGAGTATGAATATTTATCTGTATGTTGGGTAACCTAAAAAGATATCACAGAGTATGAATATTTATCCTGCAATCAGTACATTTGCTGTACAAATATGCTATACGAATAAATTTTTGCTTTATTCGTACTAGACGAATAAACTTTCCTAGTACCCTGTAGCTGTGTACAGCGGAGGGCGCAGACAAGTATGAAACTGGTACTAATGTAACGCGGACCACGAAGAAGACACCCTTGACAACATTTATGAAAGGCGAGGAATGACGCTTGTTTCTGTCCTTTTTGTTTAAATCTGACAAGTTTTCCGACTTTTTTGACATTGCAGGATAAACACAATATACCTACATTGTCGTTAAATATAAAATTCATTTGTACTCGCTGCGAAACAGGCCTGAAAAGCTCGCCAAATGCTCGCTATTCTGCCTGTTTCTAAAGCTCGTACAAATAAATTTTATATTTACCGACAATGTACGTATATTGTATATTTATCTGTATGTTGGGTAACCTAAAAAGATATCATAGAGTAGGAATATTTATCTGTATGTTGGGTAACCTAAAAAGATATCATAGAGTATGAATATTTATCTGTATGTTAGGTAACCTAAAAAGATATCATAGAGTATGAATATTTATCTGTATGTTAGGTAACCTAAAAAGATATCATAGAGTATGAATATTTATCTGTATGTTGGGTAACCTAAAAAGATATCATAGAGAATGAATATTTATCTGTATGTTAGGTAACCTAAAAAGATATCATAGAAAATGAATATTTATCTGTATGTTGGGTAACCTAAAAAAAATATAGAGTATGAATATTTATCTGTATGTTGGATAACAAAAAAACCCCAACATTTAATAGAGTATATATATATTATAACTACTCTATTCCATTTGTAGTAATCACAATCCAGTTCTAGCGGAGCAGGAACTGCTTACCCTTCATGACTAGCTGAGTTCACTTCCATTCTTAGTGGGTTCGTGCTACTCGATCTTTAGTTTTCTGTGTATTGTTTGTCCTTGTGTGCTTTTATTTTTGGCCATTGTATTGTCTGTTCTTCTTCAATTTACAGCTTCCTATTACCCCTTTGGTATCCTGGCCATTGTATTGTCTGTTCTTCTTCAATTTATGTCTTCCTATTACCCCTTTGGTATCCTGGCCATTGTATTGTCTGTTCTTCTTCAATTTACGTCTTCCTATTACCCCTTTGGTATCCTGGCCATTGTATTGTCTGTTCTTCTTCAATTTACGTCTTCCTATTACCCCTTTGGTATCCTGGCCATTGTATTGTCTGTTCTTCTTCAATTTACGTCTTCCTATTACCCCTTTGGTATCCTGGCCATTGTATTGTCTGTTCTTCTTCAATTTACGTCTTCCTATTACCCCTTTGGTATCCTGGCCATTGTATTGTCTGTTCTTCTTCAATTTACGTCTTCCTATTACCCCTTTGGTATCCTGGCCATTGTATTGTCTGTTCTTCTTCAATTTACGTCTTCCTATTACCCCTTTGGTATCCTGGCCATTGAATTGTCTGTTCTTCTTCAATTTACGTCTTCCTATTACCCCTTTGGTATCCTGGCCATTGTATTGTCTGTTCTTCTTCAATTTACGTCTTCCTATTACCCCTTTGGTATCCTGGCCATTGTATTGTCTGTTCTTCTTCAATTTACAGCTTCCTATTACCCCTTTGGTATCCTGGCCATTGTATTGTCTGTTCTTCTTCAATTTACGTCTTCCTATTACCCCTTTGGTATCCTGGCCATTGTATTGTCTGTTCTTCTTCAATTTACGTCTTCCTATTACCCCTTTGGTATCCTGGCCATTGTATTGTCTGTTCTTCAATTTACGTCTTCCTATTACCCCATTGGTATCCTGGCCATTGTATTGTCTGTTCTTCTTCAATTTACGTCTTCCTATTACCCCTTTGGTATCCTGGCCATTGTATTGTCTGTTCTTCTTCAATTTACGTCTTCCTATTACCCCTTTGGTATCCTGGCCATTGAATTGTCTGTTCTTCTTCAATTTACGTCTTCCTATTACCCCTTTGGTATCCTGGCCATTGCATTGTCTGTTCTTCTTCAATTTACGTCTTCCTATTACCCCTTTGGTATCCTGGCCATTGTATTGTCTGTTCTTCTTCAATTTACGTCTTCCTATTACTCCTTTGGTATCCTGGCCATTGTATTGTCTGTTCTTCTTCAATTTACGTCTTCCTATTACCCCTTTGGTATCCTGGCCATTGTATTGTCTGTTCTTCTTCAATTTACGTCTTCCTATTACCCTTTTGGTATCCTGGCCATTGTATTGTCTGTTCTTCTTCAATTTACGTCTTCCTATTACCCCATTGGTATCCTGGCCATTGTATTGTCTGTTCTTCTTCAATTTACGTCTTCCTATTACCCCTTTGGTATCCTGGCAATTGTATTGTCTGTTCTTCTTCAATTTACGTCTTCCTATTACCCCTTTGGTATTCTGGCCATTGTATTGTCTGTTCTTCTTCAATTTACGTCTTCCTATTACCCCTTTGGTATCCTGGCCATTGTATTGTCTGTTCTTCTTCAATTTATGTCTTCCTATTACCCCTTTGGTATCCTGGCAATTGTATTGTCTGTTCTTCTTCAATTTATGTCTTCCTATTACCCCTTTGGTATCCTGGCCATTGTATTGTCTGTTCTTCTTCAATTTATGTCTTCCTATTACCCCTTTGGTATCCTGGCCATTGTATTGTCTGTTCTTCTTCAATTTACAGCTTCCTATTACCCCTTTGGTATCCTGGCCATTGTATTGTCTGTTCTTCTTCAATTTACAGCTTCCTATTATCCCTTTGGTATCCTGGCCATTGTATTGTCTGTTCTTCTTCAATTTACGTCTTCCTATTACCCCTTTGGTATCCTGGCCATTGTATTGTCTGTTCTTCTTCAATTTACGTCTTCCTATTACCCCTTTGGTATCCTGGCCATTGTATTGTCTGTTCTTCTTCAATTTACGTCTTCCTATTACCCCTTTGGTATCCTGGCCATTGTATTGTCTGTTCTTCTTCAATTTACATCTTCCTATTACCTCTTTGGTATCCTGGCCATTGTATTGTCTGTTCTTCTTCAATTTACGTCTTCCTATTACCCCTTTGGTATCCTGGCCATTGCATTGTCTGTTCTTCTTCAATTTACGTCTTCCTATTACCCCTTTGGTATCCTGGCCATTGTATTGTCTGTTCTTCTTCAATTTACGTCTTCCTATTACCCCTTTGGTATCCTGGCCATTGTATTGTCTGTTCTTCTTCAATTTACATCTTCCTATTACCCCTTTGGTATCCTGGCCATTGTATTGTCTGTTCTTCTTCAATTTATGTCTTCCTATTACCCCTTTGGTATCCTGGCCATTGTATTGTCTGTTTTTCTTCAATTTACGTCTTCCTATTACCCTTTTGGTATCCTGGCCATTGTATTGTCTGTTCTTCTTCAATTTACGTCTTCCTATTACCCCTTTGGTATCCTGGCCATTGTATTGTCTGTTCTTCTTCAATTTACGTCTTCCTATTACCCCTTTGGTATCCTGACCATTGTATTGTCTGTTCTTCTTCAATTTACGTCTTCCTATTACCCCTTTGGTATCCTGGCCATTGTATTGTCTGTTCTTCTTCAATTTACGTCTTCCTATTACCCCTTTGGTATCCTGGCAATTGTATTGTCTGTTCTTCTTCAATTTATGTCTTCCTATTACCCCTTTGGTATCCTGGCCATTGTATTGTCTGTTCTTCTTCAATTTACGTCTTCCCATTACCCCTTTGGTATCCTGGCCATTGTATTGTCTGTTCTTCTTCAATTTACGTCTTCCTATTACCCCTTTGGTATCCTGGCCATTGTATTGTCTGTTCTTCTTCAATTTATGTCTTCCTATTACCCCTTTGGTATCCTGGCCATTGTATTGTCTGTTCTTCTTCAATTTACAGCTTCCTATTACCCCTTTGGTATCCTGGCCATTGTATTGTCTGTTCTTCAATTTACATCTTCCTATTACCCCTTTGGTATCTTCAAACTTTTCTTACATTCCAAATATTGAAAATAAACCATGAGTAACCTAGCAACAAAGAAATTCATGAATGTATAGTGAATTATAATCGTTGTTCAGTAACAATTGATTTATTATGATAATCAGAATGAGTAGTTATACTGTTTATTACATATTTTTTTTACAGTTTTGCTTGCATTAATAAGATACCATTTCAGAAAGGAGCTTGTTTTTCATTGTCGCGAGCTCCTTGATATTTTTCATTGTGACGATGTTGGCTCTGTGACGTCACACAGTGAATGAACGTTTTTATTCACTGGATTAAATAAACCAATCTAATTGCCCCCAAAGCAAAATATTTTACAGTAACTGAACAATAGAAGGCTTTTGAACACCTTCATAAATGTATCCATTATCAATGTTATGACTGTGTATATAACCTTACCTTCAATGCCAAGTCGTATTTTCTTCAGACTTCTTTCTTTCAACACTTGTTTAGCAACATCCCGGTTTTCAATGTATTTGAAAAATCTGTACATGTGGTTACTATAAATAACTGTGAATGAAAGTATAATTATCAATTATTGTCATATTTATCAAAATCTGTCATGTCATAGTTTATGGTGTTTAATGCCACTTTCAACAATATTTCAGTTATAACATGGCAGTCAGTTTTATTTGTGGAGAAAACCACCAACCTGCCGCAAGCCACTGACAAACTCATAACGTCAGTGGTGAGAGGCACTGATTGCATAGGTAGTTGTAAATCCAACTATGATACGATTACGACCACGATGGCCCAATTATCAATTATTGTCACATTTATCAAAACCTGTCAGAACATTTTTACTGTATTATAAATAACAATTAGAACCAGTCTCTTTTCCTCTCTAAATCGTCAGCATGTTCTTGTAGTTAAACCTTCCTTGAGAGACTACCCATTACTGGCAAAAAAATGTGGTCTTTTAAAAGAAATTTGTGCCATATAAAGAAGGAAGAGTTGCAAAAGTATTGATCAATTTTTGTGGAAATGGTTTTGGCAACTTTTTTTTCCATATCATATACATATGAGTAACAGGGATAAAGTAAGAGATGTGATTTTAATTAGATTGTATATAATACTGATACGTATTTGACTAGATAATTTTTAACATACTGTGAGCTTCTTCTTCTCCAGTTTGTGGTGGATATTCTTCATCCCAATCCACAACATCTTCATCTGTTAATACAACTATATGGCACTCTCTATCTCCTCTCTGTAAAAGTACATAAAATAAAACTTTGATGCATGACATAGTAATAAAGACAAACCTTATTGAGAGGGTTACGGTTATGTTGATTAACATCACTTTCAACAACAGTTATATCGTGGCTGTCAGTGTTATTGGTGGAGGAAACTGGAGTAGCCGGAGAAAACCACTGACCTGTTGCAAGTCCATGACCAAACCTTATTGATAATTTGTACAAGTAAATTGGTTTATTAGCAATGAACTGGTAAAAAAAACAGAGAATTTAAAAACTTCACCTTTGTTTCAAAGCAGCCTAATAATAAATACTGTCCATGTTTATATTGTCATTCATTTTTGTGATAGCAGGTGGGCTTTTTGAGTGGAAATGAAGCTGTGCAGGTTTTTTCATTATTTGTTTATATATGTATTGCCATTTCAAGTTATCAAGAGGGAAGGGTTGGGATCCCATTAACCAATTTAACCCTGCCACACTTTTGTGTCTGTCCAAAGCCAGCACCTGGTAGGTGGTCTTTTTTGTGTTGCACGAATTCAGTTATTAAAGATGAGAGGTGATTATTTGTTTTGTTGATATTGGTGGAATTGATGACCATCACTGTTTGAACTTTCTTTTTATAATTAACCAAACTGTTAACTAATTTGCATGTCCTTAAACCTCCTACCTGGTTCTGATCAATCACCGAGACAATAAATCCAGTGAGAAAATAACTACACCCTAGTAATTTTTTACGAGCCCAAATGACTCGTGCTTCAAATAGTATTTGGTTGGTTCATGGTTCACTTTCAACAATATTTCAGTTATATCGTGGTGGTCAGTTTTATTGGTGGAGGAAACTGGAGTACCCGAAGAAAACCACCGATCTGCTACAAGTCACTGACAAACTTTATCACATAATGCTATATCGAGTACACCTCACCATGAACGGGGTTCGAATTGATTGCACATGTAGCTGTAAATCCAACTACTATACGATTACGACCACGATGGCTCCACAAATAGTATTTGGCACATACTGGGAACATAAATACTGATTTGACACTAACCTGTGCTGCCTGTACCATTTGTGGTAATATCAGGTCTTCTAAAAACAACTCAAACTGTTGTCTGGCACCTTCATTAGATAACTCATGTAACAAACCTCCTGTAATAACACAATACTTTAGTCAACTTTCACCTATGATCCTAATTACATGTATATACACATAAAAGCATAACGAAAGCTTCTGTGCCCAGTCTTCGAAGTTAGGATTTGGAATGCACAGGTCTGAATATAAGATTTCTAATACATGTATTTTGGTTAAGATTGTTACAAAAATCATGAAAATAGTGATTTTACTGGTTTTTACCCTTTGTTTTAAATGATGAAAAGTATACAATATTAAATAAGATTTTTGCAAATTTCATGCTTAAATGTTGTACAAAGCTATCCCAAATTTGTCCAAAAAATATATTCAGAAATTACTTCCTTGATGACTTCAAAAGTATAAAAGTATAACTTAAGTATTTCTATATTAAAATTGAAGATTTAACATTACAGCTCAATTTTGATGTTTAAAATATACTTAAAGGTAACATCAAGCAAATGAAATGGAGCACAAATTTTAGATTCAAGTACAATCATAACTCATTTCATACCTATTCAAATTTTTAATATTTTAAGAATTTCTCAAACAAAAGAAATATAGCATAACACATATTTAAATATATCAATGATATCATTATTTTTTCTTAATATCAACAAAATTTCAGAAACAACTTTCATTATAACCAACAAGAACATACAAATCTTTCAAAAAACATACAATGTAATTTGACTAAAACCTGAATGTATGTAATATAAGCATTTTTTACAGAGATTTTGATGTTTGTAATTTGTATATATCAAAACTTCATGAACAGGGAATACTATTAATATATTTATAAATAAGGAATGCTTTACTTTAAACAAAACAAAGCTTGTATATTTAATGTGTACTATTTTTCTGTGTCCATTTTGTCTTATCATATGAAATAATATTTGTGTGAGCGATGTATTGTTGTTTAATGCCAACTCAGCTATATCATGGCAAGAACAAGTTAATTTTCAATGAGATGATGTTATAATAGAACAACACACATAGTTTGATTTTTATAGTGAAAGCTCACTGAAACAGTACACAGATAGACATGTCTCCCCACTCAGACACATTATCCTGATTCCAAGCTAACCAGTCTTTCCTCTTTCTCCTTAATGCTGTGTGCTTAGCGGAGAAGCAACAAATACCAATTCTATAGTCTTTGGTTTGACTCGATCGGGACTCGAACCCATGATCTACCACACTTAAGGTGAGTACACATTGACATACTTAAATTTTGACATTTAATTGTTTCTGCATCAAAAGGTATCAACAAGTAATCACAGGCCTCTCTCAGTTCATGTACACTGACACTAGGTGGACATCGAACACTTCCTGTCTTATAAAATTCCTGTAATAACAAGGTTAGGTAAGTTAGGTATATGGTGCTTAATGCCACTTTCAACAATATTTCAGTTATATTGTGGCAGTTGTAATAACAATAAACAGAGTTAACAAAAAATGTAAGTTAAAATAACAAATCTTTCTGAGACTTCCAATGGAATATGCTTCAACACAAATTTTTTGGTCAATGAGTGAGCGATTGCTGTTTAACGCCAAATGAGCAATTTTTCAGCTATATTATGGTGAGAACAAGTTATATTTCTATCAGATGATGATGTCTGCTTTATACTAGACCACCACCCTTAGTTGGATTTTAATAGTGCTAGCTCACTGAAACAACAGTCTGAGGGTAGACATGTAGCTTCACTCGGATACATTAGCTTGATTCTGAGCCAACAAGTCCTTGCTCTATCACCTTAATGCTGCATGCTTAACATAGAAGCAGCAAGTACCAATTTGACAGTATTTGGTTTGACCCACCCGGGACTCGGACCCATGATCTACAGCAACCGCGGCAAGCAAGCTAACCATTATATCCCAATGACAGAATGACTAGTTTTGGACTACATTAAAACTGGAGTTTTAATCAAAACATACAACAAATATAATTGAAGTAAAGAGTATTTGTAGTATTAATTAGCATTTGAAAAATATATATACTTGTTATGGTAACGTTATATTACAATTGATCATGCTTTGTTTTGACAATAACATCAAAATTTTGAATTCAATATTTTTTTTGATTATTGTATATATTGCATTTATATTTATATATTAGTAAAACATCAAACATCATCGATATTAATGAAATAATAATATTCAACTCTTTTTTGTGATAGAAAAATAATGATCGTATGGAAAATCCATTTTTAATTATGTCCATTACAAGGATATAACATTGACTTCATTACAAACATGTTATATAACCTAAAACGGCATTTCAAGGCAACCTGCCAAGAGAACTACATAATTCATAACCAAAATTTCAATTGTACTTCCAAGAAAAATATATCATTCCTCTCCCAACTAAAGCTATTTGTTAAGATGCTTTCCCTTCACATAACTTGTAATGTTATGACTTGTTTCTCCACAGTCTAGGCAGGCAAAAGTCTAATTCCTGATCAAAATAATTCTACTAACCAATATAGATCTAAAGACAGTAGAGGATAACCCATCAGCTACTTCATACTCTCCTCGCTCATTTGGACGAGTAAAATTATTTTCTAAGGAAGATGTGAACATTCTACAATAAATAAATAAAACAATTAAGACAATATGCATTACATTTGATATGATGAATCTGTTAATGTAAAAAGTAACAGTGACAGAGGTGACCACTTACATTTGAATAGCATATAAAACCTGTGTGGTGCGTTTTAAACTGGCCATTAACTGCAAGTGACTGCTAATTCAAGATGGCCCTTGATTATCTCCATTTATTTTATTGAATTAAAACAACTATGATTTTTTTTTAACCCAAATTAGATTATAGGTAATTTCTGAATTATATTGTTTGCATCTATAAAGGTCAACAAAAGGTTTTTGAGTCCTTTATAGATTATAATGCAAAAACACTTGTTAGCATTTCAAATAGTAAAATCAAGTAAATTTTGTAATTAATACACCTTGCACATTTTTGTGCCTGTCCCAAGCCTGGGACTCTATTCCAAACACCATATGCCATGGTCCTTTTTTGATTGTTTGGATGTTTGAGGTGGTTCTTTGTTTTGTTGATACTGGTGACAATCAACTGTTTAAACTTTCTTTTCATAACTACACTCAGGCTTGATAGAAAATGTAAAACTTCAATTTAATATTAGACATTAAAACCATAAGTTTTTGTACTAAAGGGCCTGGGTGGCTCAATGAGTTAGGTAGTTGGATTACCTAACAACTCATACAAGCCTATCACCAATACGACGTGGGTTCGCGCTCTGCTTTGTAAATTATAAAAAAGGGTGCACTAGACTCGCAGCTGCAAGTGATAAAGTTTACCAGTTGCTTGCCCATGGTCGGTGGTTCTCTCCGGTTTCCTCCACCACTAAAACTGGTCGCCATGATATTGCTGAAAGTTAAAACACCAAAAACCAACCAAACCTTTTATACTAAAATATCTAGTACATACAATATATAACACAACTGGAAGCATCTCTCAAAAGTGATTTTTTTTCATAATTTTACCATTTATTACCTTCCAAGCATTGTGTTTGGGTGACCTCTAAAGAGGTCAGCATCTACTACAAATCTGGTCTCGTCCACGACCAATGTAATCCTCTCTGATGGTCTTGGACTGTTACTTCCTTTAGTTATACCACAGGCCCCTTGTAATTCCCCACTGAAGGGGAAATAGATTGAATCAGCCCCGAGATTCCGTGACTGGTTATCACATGAATGCATCCTTCGCATGTTTCTAGCGGGTAAAATAGGTGACGATTCTATTGGTTTAGACATGTTGTCGCCATCTTCGTTACTGCTAGTATCAAGACTTAATGTTCGGCTTCTGTTTACTAAGCACGGTTTGGATCTCGGAGCGCCAAGGGAACTAAAAAACAAAACAAAAAATTACAATATGAAGTTTTCAAATCTTTTCCAAACTAAACTGAAACTCCAAATATATAGCTATATTGTCAGCTAGTTCAAGACTAGTAATTTTTCACTCAGGAAACAAATATTCCTAATTAAATTATATAAAATAATTGTCTGTTTCATGTTTGGACTAAAATTATGCATCAAACATGTGTCAGAAAGCTGTTTTTGTCTTTTCATCTCAATTATATTGTTTACCCTGTCACAAGTACATGCAAGGTAATCTGAATGTTAACTTGAGGATATACATGTACTTTCAAAGGATGTTTGCCAGTCTGTTGGTTATATCTGTCCAGGCTTTCTTGACCTATTATATTTGTATGTCTGATTGTGACGATAAACACCAATAACAATAACCTAAACATTGTATCTTTCTATTTAAATAGCCAATTTCAGAATAAGTTAAAAAAAATGTTCTTTACATGTACATTGTATATACATATATGTACTGGTACCTATTTTTCATGGATATCTTGAATGAATTACATTGTAGATTTTGTTTACTATCAATGATAAACGTAACCCTATACCATTATATATAGCTACTTTACCTGGTACGTTTAATACAGGTTTTTTTTGTTTCCTCCGTCTCGGAATAGTAGTCTGTATCACTGTCACTATCATACGATGACTGATTACGATTATGATTTCTGTGTCGACAATAGGCCATCCCAACAAAGTGGGAGGGCTATCGAGGAATTATTGCACTAATGGTTGCTTTCAGTTTCTACAAAAACAAGAAATACAATTTAAACATAAGATCAAAGCTAAACAAGTTTATCAAAATTAAAATAGAATCTTTTGGTTCTACAACTACTGCAGCATTGAAAACAAATGTGTCATTCATTCAATCAACGATAATCCCTCAGGACAAACCCAAATTCAATGATCATAAAATGTACACTGTACATGTGTGTAGCTTAGACTAACTGTACTAAGGATTCATCAGGCAAATTCTTTTGTGGAGGTCAACTTTGCTTTCTTGTTGGATAAAAAGAAAACTGCAAGATGCCCTATATATGTCATCGGATTATTTTTGTCACGTACATATCATATATATGATATGGCAATTGTCTTTTTGAAAACCATTTTATTGTTATTGTTCAATTATAAAAATGCAAATGATACCATTGGAAGATGATGTAATTTGTAATTACATACTATAAATCATACACAGCACTATGAGAATTGTTGTCACCTTGACCTGTGCAAGCTTAAACCAAACAAATTATTAATATCATAATCTATTATGCAAGACCAAAGTGCTAAAACTCAAAATTTTTGAATCTGTGAACTTGGGACTTTTATATAGCAATTGAAATGCACCAAGAAGCTTCTAATTTTTCATGATTCAAATTAAATCTGAAGGGTATTTTATTTATTTTACTTGTCAAAATTTAAATTGCTATGAATGTCTTCCTTTGCTGACAAATGTAAAATATTTTTATGCCAGTAAATGTCATTTGGTCGGTCACAGTTAAAAGTAAAAATGTCAAAACGATAAATACATACAGGTACTGTAAAACAATTTTTGTTTTGTTCTATGTATTCATACAGTAGTGTTTTCATTGTTTTGACATGTTTACTTTTTAACAAATGACATTCACTGTGTTTTTATATCACATATGTTTAGTCATCGCCCAACTATATTATTTGCTTAAATATTTGTTATTACTTCATAAACATATCTGTACTGGGAAATTAATTAGAAAGTCATGATTAATTTAATTTAATTCTTTATTTATTTAGCGAGGATTGCCCACAGCCAATGACTACAATCTGTTTTCCTCAAAATACACAATTTGAATAAATATAATGGTGATTACAAATAATGCAATGACAACACAATATTCATACAAGACAAGACAACATGCACACTTTAAATGACCAATATCAATTTTTTAAAATAAAGATTTAACTGATGTGGTTATGATTAATTGGGAGAACAAAAACAATTATGTAGGGTGGATTAACATGATTTAATGAATTGAAAAACGTATTTAAAAAGCTTGTAAATGAAGGCGAAACCTTGAAAAAATAGCCACAAAATATGAATGAACAATATTATTTTTGCTTTTGGGGGGTTTGGTTTATGGTGTTTAATGCCACTTTCAACAATATTTCAGTTTTATCTTGGCAGTCAGTTTTATTGATGGAGAAAACCGGAGTACCCAGAGAAAACCACTGACCTGTCGCAATAACTGACAAACTTGATCAAATAATGTTGTATTGAGTACACTCCGCCATGAGCAGTATTTGAATTCACAACTTCAAAGAAAGTTCCAACGTAGGAGGTCTGTGTGTAGGAGATCTGTGTTAAAGATTCAACCTGTATAAACTGACAACCTGTCTATTGCAAAACACATCAGCTGTTTCCAAGTTTGTTCGGCTTAGACATGTTTCACTGTAATTGCATTCAGCAAACATTTGGTCCAAGTTATAATTTTTAAGAATTGACTGGCCATCGTAACAGTTAATTAATTTTGGTGACAATCACATTCTGGTACAAAACTTTGCTTTCTATGTCTAGGTGGTAGTACAGGACTTATCTTTGTTAAGTAGATTTTTCTTTCTGGGTCCAGTTCTTGTTTGCACAGCTTACCACCAACATTGAAAGAGTATTGCATTTTCAAATTATCTGGACCAAAACAGATCAGGAAACATATCACAATGAATGTGATATGCAAAATGGCCGGGGTTGAAAGAAGAGCTATGAATTTAGTAGATTTCATCTAACGATATTCTGTGTGGTTCTGGTATGTCATCAAATGGGTTGGTAGTTGTCACTTCATACATGTATCTGTGCAGGTTTTTATGTTAATACACTGTTTTGTAGGTGTTGATATTGGTGTTCAGGCTTATTCCACAGACATCCAACTCCATCAGTTATGTTGGTGTATATTACCACCCTATGGTACCTCAGGCTCTATGGTTCTGTGTATTCATGTGCTATTTCAATCAATTTTCACCACCATATTTTTAATTTATATTTAACTACCACTGTACCATAGGACCCTGACATACATACAGGTACATGTATACAATGTATATCAGTGTTAGATGCCGTCATGGTCGTTATCGTATGGTAGTTGGATTTGGAACTACAGCTGTACCTATGCAATCAGTGTCTATCACCACTAACATTGCAAGGCACATATTCGATACATTATACAATAAAATTTGTCAGCGATTTTCTTCGTGTACATGTACTCTGGTTTCCTCCACCAATAGCACTGTCTGCCAAGATATACCTGAAATATTGTTGAAAGTGGTGTTAAACACCATAACGTTGACCCCCTATATCGGTGTTAAGGCTTATAACACATACTTCAATAGTAAAACACTGACATCCAATCGCAGTGTTTTTAACTGAAACACCTTGTTAGTAGTTATGGTACCCTAGTACCTAGTTGGACATTTTAGGAAGTCTGCAGAAAAACTGTTCTTCTGACAAAGAAAGCAAAATGGTAAGGAATGGACATGTATAAAAACAAGTACCATATTTTTTAAAATTTGAACATGTGACACAGAGTATAGAATATCGCTTCTCGTGTCGCACTTAATGTTAACAGTAAATGATCCGTAACTGCGACAGTTTCATATACATAATATAATGACTCAATGTAACATCACTGACACTGTGATCTCATTCACAGCTAATCTCATTGATACTAGGATTCCGAAGAAATTTTCTGTCTGTATCTTCATCCTAGGAGATATAGACAGAAAATTTCTTCGGAATCCTAATCTCAACGAGATTAATTCACAGCATCTCAACAATACCTGTACAACATGTAGGATCTTTGATGGGCTCATAGGAAAGGAACTAAATCCTTTTTCAGCCCACCCATTTCAGTACTTTTATGGTAGTAAAAACAATCGTGCATTCTTCGGGTCAAACTTAGAATACTGTTATGTTATTTGGTATTAAAGTAGTGATGTCCAAATTTTAGAACTAAAATAAATACATTTCTCTGTCCCAGTGAAGATCTAGAAGAATCTTGAATTCATCGACTGTTTTGGCAAAAATAACATTTGTTGACAATTCATTCCAATCATTTATAATTCGCTGAGAAAAATGTCGTAATCTAAATGATGTACTATTACAACGAGATTTAGCAAGTTTGCACATATGACCTCGTTTATTGGAATTGACAATAGTAAAAAATCTTTCCACAGGAATATCATCTAATCCTTTAATAATTTTAAAATTTGTATCATGTCACCTCTACGCCTGCGATGTGCTAAAGTAGGTAAATTGAGGATTTTCAATCTTTCCTCATAATTAAGGTGTTTGATTTCTGACAGAAGCCTTGTTGCTCTCATCTGGACTTTTTCAATTCAGTGATTCCGAAGGTTCGTCGGACCGTTGGACATGTTAGGTAAAAATCAGCATGGTCCGATAATGTTTACCGGAACGAAAATCTGACGACCGATTCGGTAATTATATACAACTGTATTTCTTATGCTCTTTGTCGGTAAGAAAATATCCGCAAAATTTAAAAAAAAGTCTGTGTTGACACCGTGAAATGTCCAAGAAAAATCGAACACGGTGTTGTCGGTGATTTACTATAAAACGACGCCAAAACACTGAAATTTTGGGGGAATACTAAGATACAATAGGTTGAAGCATTCCATAGATCAAGGATGCTGATGACAACTTGGGTAAGTATCGTAACATCGAACAGGTTGTTTTTTTTACATCGGTAAACATTTGTCCTATAACGATGTTCTTCGGTAAGTATCTGTAAGTATTAGCTCAATAATGCTATTCTTATGTGTCATAAACGAAATAATTATGAAAGTTAAATTAAATAAATTTTGTTTTTAAACTTGTGTTTGTGTGTTTTTTATGAGGAGTCAGACATTGATGACATTCAAATCAGGCCATCTGTGACTGTGGGTGTCAAAATAGATGGTAAACGGATGTTCATACAATAAAATAATCAAGCTATCAAAACAATGTATCACATTGTACAGGTTTATTGACATACATTTTTGTACCTTTAAACTGTGTTTAATTAATAGTACACAAATTATGTGATCGTAACGGTCCAGTAAATTTTCAATCAGCTGATCAGGATATGTAAGTGCTGACCGAGGTTCACCTGTATTGAATATCTCATGGTGATTATTTTATTTGTTCCTAATTGACCTATTCAAGTGTAGAACATTCTAGTCTACCGAAATCCATAATTATTTTCCAGTATATTTAGTATAAAAAGCTTGTTCTCCACGTTTATTGTGAGATGTAATGCAACTGCCAATTTTTACTACAACCACGTGCGCATGCATGTGATTGATGGAAAGCTATATACCTGTAGCTATATTTAGATATTTTGTGATAATAATTTTATATCGTAAAACGATCCACCCTGTGATTTTTTTCAACAACATACATTTTTTATAGTATATATTTTATTATACAATACAATATGTTGAACTGATTTTCGCTACAAACACTTCAATCATTGAATATTGATTTTTTTCGGATGTTGAAATTTTTTTTTCCGAAATTGCACACTCTGTTAGTATACTTTTATTGCTTTATTCAAGGATTTACATAGTAGGACTACTATATAAATACTTGCTTTATTTAAAGAAAAATAACACCAAGAACATCGATGATTTCTGTCTTCTTATCTAGAAAAAAAAACCTACAGCAAAATAAAGGTCTAGCTACTGTAAACAAAATCGTTATTCTATCGAGATTTTTTTTTAGGGATTCCAGATTTTTTTAACTTCATCCTTGCATAGGTCGATGCCAGCGTGTTGAGAAAAAAAAAAAAAATAAAAAAAAAATCGACCTATCGTCCGTAAAATACGGTATGTTAAGAAAACAATGTATAAACGTTTAGTATTATGTGATCATTACCATTTATAAGCTTGTATTGTATTATTTTTTAATTAAAATAAATTTGATCTTTTGAAACTTGGTATCCCGAGTTAATTTGTGGCTTCTGAACTGGTGTAGCTGAGTTGATTTGTGGCTTCAAAGTGGGTGATAGCTAATTGTAATCAAAGCCAATTAAGATCAATCAAAAACTATACGTGTTCTATAGCATGTGTGTCTCAATTATTTGCCCAATCATGCTTTTTACTCAATATTCTATTGAATGCATGTCGTATATTGGAAAAGAAGGTTCATCAATGTCTCAAAATTGTTTTTACAATTCACGTTTGTACTAACACAAATAATCATATCGCAAAATTGAAGATTATATCTTTTCATATTAACGTAACAGTCAATCAAATACAATGCAGAGCTCCAGATAAGCTGCGTATTTTACGCTATGAAAACGAGTAAAAACGCATGTATTATCAGATCAGAGTGTACATTTACGCATACATATTGCTGTGTAAGCAAACTTTCCAAATTCGGAGCGTACTTGTACGCTGTTGACGATAATACATCGTGTACATAAACAATACATTTTTGACTTTTGAGAAATTCCCTGTAATTACTTCTCTTTATACTTTTCGAAAGAGAAAGTGTATACATCCGAGGGGTACCAAATGCTTGCCTTTCTAAGCATCGATGTCAAAAGAGATCTGATTGGATGCTTAGGATAAATCATCCAATCACGGTCAATATTACAAATAAATGCGGTTTAGTTAAGAACGAAAACGAAAGTGAATTTGGGAACACGTTGTTCGTTGAAAATGAGCAAGAACATGAATAAGCGCGCTACGGAAAATTATATACTTTTTTAAAAGTTCCTGACAGTTTCATCTGTGTCTAGTGACAGTATAGTTAAAGGAATAATTGATGACATTATCAACACGGCTGTGAAAATTGCCGAAGTCGACGAGCAAAAAACAAAATATTTACAACATTTTATTAATAAATATGACACAATCGTGTCAAATTAAACAGAGATATACATTTCACTTGCATCCTGTGTTTATTGAATAACACTTGTGTCTAACATAATTTTAAAAGTGTACATGTAAGCAATCTACAACAGTACAACAGTGCAAAGGAAATATGCAAATACACATCATTTTCAAAAGTAGGGGGTAATTACCCTTTGGACTTGAAAATTATCTGGAGCTCTGCAATGTGCACAATTTACAGCTCTAGTGTAACAACTATGTTAGAAAATCTAAAATGGCAACCACTAGAAGAAAGACGTATGAACACCAGACTATGTCTACTTTATAAGGCAGTTAACGGCTTAGTCGCCATTCCAGTGCAACAATACTTAATTCCACTGGCACTGAACAGGCCTTCCAGACACAGTAACAGCTTATCCTTCCAGTTATTCAGCACCAGACACGACAATTTCAAATACTTGTTCTTCCCAAGAACTGTTGTACAGTGGAACCTACTACAGTACCGGACGCCCAGGGGTTTCAAAGTGGGCCGGTACCCGGTACTTTTACCCGCTTGAGATCGTGTATAGTACCGGCAGAAATTACTGAACCCCCCCAAAATTAGCCGTGGTCAAAACCACAAGTACGATGGTCGATAGGCTTGTGGAATATTTTTCATAAAAAATTAATGATCACGTCAATTGCTGAATTCTCGCATTCAAATCGAACAACTGCGTCACGACCAAGTTGATGGGATATTCCCTGTTTTAAAAATAAATTTACCTTAGAATCGTAAATAGCAGTTTGCGCATGCGGTAAATAGATATGTTTTCGTCCCAATATTTTTTCATCCTTGTGTAAAACTCGGACCGGAACAAAGCTGACATCATTTCAAAATAAAAAAATGACCGATTACAAATTATGTTCAAACACAATTTAGTGTAATCTCCAGTAATATAAGTATGATCATTATGTATTATGAATATATGACTACACAATATGTTGTGCGATTTTTATTATCCATTTACAACCCAGGGTCGAATCATTCTGGGGCGAACTGTCTTGTTGCTTAACTGCGTCCATATTGTTTAACTTCCGGTATAAAAAAATAAAAACCTATGGCTAATTTATTTACATATTTTGATGGGGCCCTACCGCGGTTGTTCACAGAAATGAAAGTGTGCTGAAAAACATTTTTAAAAGGGGGTACGAGGAGATAAGGGATAGAAAATTACTAGGAATCTTGAAAAAGGACCGGACATGGCTCAAATACGAATTACATGGTCATTGTAATGTCAAAACGCCGGCCCCCACTTTTTTTCCAAAATAATTTAACTTTTGTGATTCAAATGTTAATAAATATCTTCCCGCGAATCGTTTTTGTTCGAACATTTTTTTTGCACATAAGTCGTGAAAGTAACAATATATATTGTTTTTGTTTAATTATATTTGTATTGATCTATTAAAATTATAAATTTTATTAAAGATTGATGATTGCAAATTAAATTTATATGTTTCATCAAGGACGTATTCTATATTTCATTAATTATGACACTAATATGGTCTTGATCCGTGCCAATGGTCTTTGACGAGTTTAATTACTGGTAATAAAGTAAAAAAAACACACAAGCCAAGGTATTGTGAAAAAGAAAAGGACAAAGCCAACAAAAGAATTTTGAGAAGTTTAAGCTTTGATAACAATGGCTTGGTTAAGCCTAGCTGCGGAACCGTAGCTCTTTGTGGTCTTTTTGGTTTTTTTTTAAGATATGGCAGACTATCTATGAATAATCTTGGCTGAAGTCTGTAAACTGAAATATTCAATAAAGAAATTGGGGGGGGGGGGGGGGGGGGGGGGGGGGGGGAAATCCAGGCATTATGCATGGTCTTCATTCTTGGTGAAATCTGAACTCTAAAGTGAATGGGATTTTTCTTTCAAAAACACTAATGTTTTGCAGTCTCTGAAGTACATTTTTTGGTCCACAAAATGCTAGATTTCAGGAGCTTTCGCCCCCTGGACCCCTTAGCCTAATTTTTTAGGTACCTCCTAAAATTTAAGAAGTACCTCCTATTATTAAAAACTTTGAAACCCCTGGACGCCACCACGAAAGCATCTACATGTGATGCTTTCAGAGCCTGTATAGCAGCCTAAATGGAAGGCCAACTTGTTTTTATCCGAGCACTGGTATATATTCACCTAAACTTTGGCATTTTGTATATTTGTAAATATTTATATTATCCTGTGCATGCGCAAACACAAAAGTATTGAGTACTCTGAATGAGTTTACACACAATGTACTATAATGAAGAAGAAGTCGTTAGAAGAAGTATGATTTTGTCACAGAAATGAGAAAAAATATAATCATGACTTTGTTTTGCTGAGAGTAGCTTCGGACAAAAAGTTCGGTCAACATTTCCCATAGCACAATGTCGGGTTCTTCTTCTTCTTCGTTATAGTTCTCGTGTTTAATATGTTCACATTTGCGAGTGTTGGCCATTCAAAATTCGTTAAAATGCACGGGGACGCTTCACTTTTTTATCCATCCACAATCCACATTGATATTTTATACTCGACACCGGGTTAATATTACGATCTATGTAACTGTTTATTTACATACAGGTATACCTGTACATGTGTAAACGTAAATGCCTATGCAATTAAAAAATAGACTTTGAACTACAGTAACTTTATTCAATTGTTGCAATCTGATTTAAGGTCTGACAAATAATAACTACATTTTTGACTGCCAGTGTTCATGACAATATATGTTTGTGCTAGATTTTCATTATCTAGGCTCTAGCTATACATGTATATAGTTAGACCGTTCAACTAATTGGCAGAGACATCTTTCTTCTGCTAAAGATAACACAAATATGAGTTATTACCACTTGTGTGGAATTAGATCACAGTAATATTTCAAAAGAGAAAAAAGGGGGAGGGTACTTGTAAAGAAAAGCACAGGTATGCAAGACTCCAATAGTCAAAATACATGTAGACAGAAATAAATATTTGATTAAAGATTTTGCTTGATGCTCTGGGGAAAAGAATCATTCTTTGTCTCTTCATCGTCTTGTCTGCACTTAGAATAACTGGAATTAACTGATCAAATACCACAAGCACAAAATTATTAACATTTTGTAAGTATCTTTGACTCTGTCAATTTTTTTCGGTCTGGTAAATGTTTAAATTCTATTACCACAATTTACCATCCCGAATGTGTTTGACCCCGAATGTCCTGCAAAACTGAAAAGTAAAAACACCTTGGGAAACACTGCAATTGATTCAATATCTTTCCTAGGATGAGGATACCATATAGTGTTTCCATACTCTAAGTGCGGACGAACAAGTGCTGTATAAAGCTTTACAAATGAATAACGGTCCAAATAAGAAAATGAACGGATCTCCTGTACTTGGCGATCACTAGTATAAAAATTTGTTCCAGTATTGTGAATTCTTTTCAAAATTTTGTACAATACTGGTATACCAGTTTTGTAATTCAATTATGAAAATATGAAATTTCCACAATACCTATTACAATACTTACTACAATACTATACACAAGTAAAAATTTTTTTTTTTTAAATCTCAATACTGGTACAATACTGCCGGTATACAATACTGGAAAACAAATTTATTCCAGTATTGTGCACAATACTAGTACACCAGTATTGTGATCGCCAAGTACAGGAGATTAAAAAAAAAACAATTTTCCAAACATCCGAGGTAGTAATAAACATGCTTAAAATGTTTGAAGCGTTATTTACCTTTCTTCGATGTTCTAGATCCATGAAAAAGCCAAATGAATTGTGGGAAATGGTTATAACTAATAACCGAAAGTTTACATATATTTATAAAACAACAACGTACCCTATTACTTTATTATTCAGTAACAGTATAGAAATATTTAATTATTAGAATTCATTTGAAATTTATACAAGATCGGGGTTAATCAAAAGCAAACCAAGTTCTATTTATCAACTTGAAAAACACACTTTTCCGTTTTGATTGATAATGTCCATTGATTTGTCGGGTATAAATAGCTGTGGGCGGAGCATACATGTAAAGATAAGATAAGAAAACTTTATTTGAATTCGGTTTTTGAATAACAATAAACACAAGCTCTCAGATTGTTCATTATTTTGGCCACGGTTATTTCGTGCAGGAAAAATCAATGATACATAGTTTCACAGTTACTTTTGAAGCAAGATATTTGACAGGCATGGTTACTAATGTTCCTCCCTCCGAAACTGAACAGTCTTTTAAAAAATAATATTCTTCATCAGTCTAAAAACTACAAAAATCACTTTGAAAATTCAAATTTCTGGGGTATGTGACCTATAGGTCACGTTGGTCATGTGATATACAGTTTCTTAGAACATAGTAAAGTACTCTCGACAATAGAATTTTGCCTTACTTAATCATTAAGACCATGGATTTTCCCCATTGTTCTGACTGTCTACAGCTGGAAAATATTGCCTTGGGAGCAATATTTTCAATAATTGATGGAACCAACTGCGGTTCTCGTCTGGCGTGTAGGTCGGTAAACCTTGTTTTCATTTCATTTAGCGTACAGTAGAGAAAATGTACAGTTATTGACTTCCTAAAGTAGTCTTCCGGACTCTGCTCCAACATTATTTGTCTCCCGCATATTCTAGGGTTTATAACCTCTATGTCTAGCGGTTCACATATTTTAGCACTCCTCTCAAAACACTGGTGGTTGAATTGTTCAACATTTGCTCTGCAGTCTAGTGAGCTCTGAATTAAATTTACGCTTTTTAAGAGTCTACCTATGTCAAGTGATCTCTCTTGTAGTGATCTTGTAGAGGACCTTTGTAAGTTGGAATAACTTGTGTCCGATCCAAATGTAATATAGTTAACAATAAAATAAGTTTAATCTAGTGATCTGCTGAGCCCTTTCTTAAAAGCCAGGCACATTTGAACAATAACAATGGTTGCGACAAAATCAAAGTTGCAAATGGAATTCAACAAAGAAGTTACATCAGCTTCTTCTGGTCTGGTGTATGTGTGTTTTGGCAGTTTTGTAAAGTGGTCAAGCAGGGGTGGATCCTAAAATTGAAAAAAGATGATTTTTTGGCGTAAAATCGTGATTTTTCACACGAAATACCCCAAAAATGTTCGCGCCTCCCTCCGCTCGGCGATATTTTTTTAAGTGTGCCCCCCTAACTTGAAATCCTGGATTCGCCCCTGTCAAGGGTTTGAACAATAGCAGGGGAAAAATCTAATTTAAGTCTATTTTATTTCTAATTAATTTTAATTATTTTATATCTATTCATACTTTCATTTAGAGTTTAAAATATGCTGTATTCATATATTTTCAAAACGGAAACTCGTGTATTTTTTTTGTTTGTTTGTAATACAGCAACATTTGCCTTTAATTTTTTTGTAAAAATAAATGATATTTAAAAAAGAACTTCCTTGAAAGAGCCTCAATTTACAGGTGTTGGTGGTTATACCTATATGAAATTGTGACACTAGACATGTTTATATAACGGTTTAAGACAATACCTGATTAATTGGTATTTTGACAATACATTCATAAAAACTTCAAATAAACTTGAAATTTGATTTAGCATAATTACTTATAATTACCTAGTTCTAATAATAAAACCCTAAATGCTCGCTTACTCGCAAGGGTTATAACGGGGATGCCATTACACGTAATGGAGCAGCCGCCGAGATTTTTTGCGCTCGCTTACAGAGCTTCTGACGCCTGCATTTATCAATAATAAGACATAACCTTTCCTTTTGTCCATTATTATAACAAGTTTGTATCACCTACCAGTATTTTAGAATGTAATTCCCACAAAATAAAAATCTCCTCTTTGAAAATTTTGAATTTCGTCATTTCCGGCCTCACTATTTAGATGTCGGTACCATATTTGGCGATTTAGGCGTGAATGCTTACCAATCGTAACTACTCGGCCATTCTCGCTACCCTGCAAATAACAGGGTAGCGAGAATGGCCGAGTAGTTACGATTGGAATGTTTACCATATTTAGAAAAGCTCCGCCTTCCGTAGTTTCCGGTTATGGAAAACGATCGATAAATTTGAACAAGGTTGTTGCTAACTTTGAAAAGCATATATTTCTCAGCCAAACCGATTTAACAAGGACTGGGATCATCAGTAATTGTTATAATGAAATGTTTGAAGCGTAAATAGTGAGTTTTTATGTTTCAACTGCAACTTTTTTTTTGCTCCATTGTGACGAATGGGACCGCGTTGTAGCTCTGCCGAGACACAAGTTTGTCACAGGAGCTACATTATTGCAGCTAATAATTACCTCTTTGAAGATTAATTCAATACAAAGAAATTAATTTCTATTTTCTTTTACTTTCATCACACAGATCGAAACCATTCGATTAAAAACCATATCGTGACGTTAACTAGCCTTGAAAAGCGTGTGAATCCGCTACTGCATCTTGAAGCTGGGAGTGTCCTCATTAACATATTAAAAGTCGCCGAAAATTCCAAGTTGCCTTCTTACAATTTTTGGGGTAAAAACAAGGGATTTTGAAGAAAAATCGCTGAAAACTGGAAATTTCACATGTTCACTCTACTTTGCAGAATATTACCAATTTCTCTAAAAAATATCTTTTTATTATTGAATATTCTTTCAAACAAAATAAAAAAAATCTATCCAAATTCTCCCCAGGTGGCTATTTTTTTGGTAAAATATCATTAAAAAAAAAAAAATGCTGAAAACTGAAATTTTGAAAAAAATTATATTTTCCGTGGCAGAATAAATTAAATCATGACTGTTTCGGTACAGATTAATAAAGAATGTTTTGAAATATAATTAAATGTCAATTGTTAACAATCAGTTGGTGTTTGTTTAATGAAAAAAAATAGAAACATCTTATTTTCCTTCCCTAGGTTAACGACATTATGTGATAAAAGTTTGTCAGTGACTTGTGACAGGTCGGTGGTTTTCTCCGGGTACTCCGGTTTCCTCCACCAATAAAACTGACAACGACTATATAACTGAAATATTGCTGAAAGTGGGGCTAAACACCGTAAACCTACATAAATACATACATACATAGATGAACGAAAATGGAAAATTTCAAAATTCACCAAAAATCCCCCCCCCAAAAAATTAAATGAAAGTTCTGATATCGTATAAGTTAGCAATACATGTATCTTTCAAATATCAACATTAGGCATCAACTATTCGTCTGAATCAGAGTCCTGATCTTCGCATGCAGACATGTTGCTACATGCATTTCCTCGGCATTCAGTGCAAGCGACAGAACATTCCAGACCATGCTTTCTACAGTTACAGCGTTTTGAATCGCAGTTTGTCTTAGGGAACGACCATTTAACTTGAAGGGGGGGTATGTTTTTTTTCTAAAAAAATATTCTTATTCCCAATGTTGCTGAAAAAAATGCTTTGATTTTGGTGGAGGAAAAAAAAAAATATGATTCAGAGTTTTTGTCATATAACCTAATGTTGAATTCTGGGGAAAAAAAATATTTATTCGAACTCTCGTGTTGCCCGAAAAAAAAATTCTGAACGAAACAAAAAACCATAACCCCCCCCCCCCCCCCCTTCTTCAAGTTAAATGGTCGGTTCCATACATCTGCAATATATCGTTTTTAGAAGTTCATCTGGAGCGGGTGGCAAACTCGATCTGATTGGCTCGCACATGTTGTGTTCAATAGACCATCCCCAATCTTTTGCTTCCATATTGTCAGCCTCACCGATCCATTGTTTCACTTGATGAAACACTCGCAAAATATGAAAGTGTGCAGCGTTTGACGTCGGAAGCAAAAATGATGCCATCAACTATCGAGGAATAACAGTTCTGCCTGTAATTAGTAAGATCGTCAAAGCAGTGATCAGAGATAGAATACAACCATTGATCCATAATATGCAAAATCCAACGCAAAGAGGGTTTACGAAAGGATCGTCCCTCATGAATGCTGCTCTACCTGTCGAAGAAACATACAGAATATTAACCGACGAAAAGCAAAATTGACATCTTGTACTTCTCGATGCAAAAGCTGCATTCGACAAAGTTATGCATTCACATCTGTTCCGGCGTATGTACCACGCGGGAATTCAGGACAAAACGTGGACTAATATTAAAAGCTTGCACCACAATGCGGAAAGCTACATAGAATGGGCAAGAAGCACGTCCGATTGTTTTAAGGTCGGTATGGGAGTCCGGCAAGGAGATATCCTTAACACTGATCTCTATAAACTATATATCAACCCACTATTAGACCGTTTGCAAGATGTAAGTATAGGACTGAAAATAGGAAACATCAACGTTAACAACACAGGATGTGCAGACGACATCGCACTACTCAGTACTCAGCTCAGTGATGCACAGATCATGGTCAACATGGCTCTTGACTTTGCGAACCTCGAGGGATATGAATTACAACCAAAGAAAAGTGTAGCAATCCACATTAGAGGAAACAACAAACAGTGCGAAACAACCAACGAGAAACTTAATATGGGGGAATATCACCATGCCCGAGGTGGAGCAAGCTACTCATTTAGGAATCATCAGAACAACAACGATGAAACACAATATCCGAACCAATGTTGATGAAAATATAACTAAAGCAAGACGTAGTGCACAATCTATTCGGATGTGGATTTCATGGACACAACGGCCTGGATCCCGAGTCCCTACTACACATCTACAAAACCTACATAACACCAGTATTGCTTTACGGTATGGAGCTATTATTACCGTCCTCAAAACCTCTTGAACAACTAGAACTCTTCCAGAAAAGGATACTAAAACAAATCCTGTTATTACCGATGAGCTGTCCGGACCCAGCCGTTTATATACTAACTGGAATTCTACCAATAGAAGCACAAATTCATATAAAAGCCCTCACATTCTTCAATAACGTCTGTCATCAAGGCGAAAAAAACACCGAGAAAAAGCTTGCAAGAAGACAACTAACCGTGAAGGAGGAATCTAGTAACAGCTGGTTTATATGTGTCAACAAAATACTACGAAAATACGACCTGGACAATCCTATCAAAAAATCACGATGGATCTCGTTGGTGAAATCAAGAGTGAATGACCACTGGTGTACCCAGCTAACAACTCTAGCACAACTCTACAAAGGGCGGCAATATCTTGGTAACCACAACCTGAGCAAGTGCAAAATACATTCTATTTTGAAGCACAGATGCTACTCATTATTAGACATCAGTAGAATTCCAGTAAAATTAAGACTCGTCACCGGGACGTACGTGCTGCAAACAAAACGCATTAAGTACTACAGAAATGAAACTGACCCAACATGCTTGCTATGCGGAGCAGCTGAAGAGAATGTACCACACTTCATTCTCCAATGTGAAAAACTACAGTCGGAGAGAGTAGCTTTACTGTCCGAGATCAACGCTATATGGCAAAATGAGTTCCAAAATAATGAAAATGTTACGGACTTGAGCGAAGTTGACCAACTACAACTGCTAATGGACAATACAATTAACGTGAAACCTACCAAGAAAAACTCAGCCAGCGTAGCCAGACTCGAAGGTCTATCAAGGAGATTAATGTTCAAATTGCATATTAAGAGAACGAAGCCTCTGGAGAGTGATAAAGACAAAATACAGACAACAATGAAGAAACGGAACTAACATTGCGAAAAGGGGGAGGGGAGAGCCGTCCGGGGATTGCCCAAGAATCCATTACAATAAACTGTGATAATTGTTTTAGATTTTAGACTTTGAAAGATGACGTTTTAGATCTTAAACTGTAGATACGATTCGTTTTAGATTTTAGGATGTGACAATTACTTTTTAAACCTCGAACCAAACCGTAACAAATAGATTTTAGATTTTAACCATAAGAACAGAGACTTTTAGATTTTAAACAGTGATGCGTCTTCTTAAATTTTTCTAATACATGCAACATGCATATTTTATACGTAATGTCGGGACAATCGTTGTGGATTGTTTTAACTTGATTTGATAAACTTTTATATCCCGTGTGAATAAGCCTGATTTTTAGTGTACATAAATTTTATTCATGGATACGGAGGTGATGGGATTTTCACTCACACAGCACACCGCCACCCAACACACGTTTAACATACGACACAGTATGGTTCTCACTTTCAAGGGGGTAAAGATACAGAGGTAAGGTAAGGTAAGGTAAACTGGCGTTCCATAGATTTTTTTTCCGTCCGCATCTACCCATCATGGAAATCCGCGAATTTAAGTGCAAATTCGATCAAACACTTGAATAAATATCTCTGTCTAATATATAATAACACATTTTTACACAAAATTTAGCAGAAAGTAATTTAAAAAGGCTTTACGAAGCTCTTTTTGGGTTGAGAATGGTGCATTATGGGAATTACGTCTGCTCAATTTGAATGTCATAGATATTGACCTGTTTGTTCACTTTTCATGGGTGTTTTGGTAAAATTGAACATACTTGTTGTAGTAACTTCATAGAAATATATTGTATTATTACTACGCTTACCTAGATATGGATGATAATTCCTATTTTCATTGCTTTCCGTCCGAGTTGTATTTTCCGGAAAATCTCTGATTCGGCTATGGAGGATTCGTAGTGACAAAACGATAGAAGTAAAAAGTACTCATTTTTTATCTTAATTTCTGTCTTTAATACATAAAATTTTCATGGCGATTTTTTATTGGTTACTCTATGGGTTAAAGTGAAAATTTCTGTTGCAATTTGTTTTGGGTCTACGGGTCTATTGACTGGACTAATATTCAATGGCCGGCTTAATAGGAAAATTTGACTGATGTAATGTTATAATGAAAGCAACTAAAATACATATTAGTTTCAAAAACGAAACGTTGATTATCATATGAATTGGCCCGAGTGTGATGAGTGAAAAGTATGGAAACGTGATCAGTCGTAGGTAACTGACAATGAACTTGAAGTCATTTTTTCTCAAGTGAAAATGGTCATAGACGAGTTTTAATAGATATTAACAAGCAATTAGTTTTACTAGTATGTAAACTGAATGTTTAATACCAATTTTAATCCAACCACATCGGTGCTCCCCTCAAAAGGAATGCGGAAGATCGTAGGTTCGAGCCCCGATCTGGTCAAACCAAAAACTATAAAATTGGTATTTGTTGCTTCTCCGCCATGCACGCAGCATTAAGGAGAAAGAATCGGAATCAGGATAATGTGTCCGAGTGGGGCGACATGTCTATCCGCGGACTGTTGTTTCAGTGATCTAACATTATAAAAAAATCCAACTAAGCGTATTGGTCTAGTACAAAGCCGACCTCATTATCATCTCATGAAAATTAACTTGTTCTCAACATGATATAGCTGGAAAATTGCTGAGTTGGCGCTAAACTACAACCACTCACTCACTGAAATCTAATAGGCTAAATATACGTTAGAGAAACCCGAAATGGAAATCAAGAATGGACAATCCAGAGAAAGCGGCAACAGTAAGCACATACGACACAGGACAAAGACAAACAAAACAAAAAACAAAACATGGAAAACTAAAAAGATGAGCAACAGCAAAATGCTGGACATCAATATACGTAAACATACACACAAAACACAATAAGACATCAGCTCTCCTACAAACAACTGGAGGCAAAGTTGAACCGACTTGGTATCTTTCAAGCGGGGGCTGTCATCTGTCACTTTCTAGTTTGCTAGGGTCGGAATTGTAAGTAAATTCTAATGAAGATTAGAGCTGTGCCGGTTGGGTGTATGCCCAGGGGCCGTTACGGTAGCCGGATTGGTCTAATCAGAAGAACCGAAAACGGAATTCGGGATTTTGTTTCTTTCCTTTGTCTCTTTCACTTATCTTACAGTTTACTATTATGCTACTTTATTCTTATCAGTTCATAGCTTTATTTCTAACCGCTCACGCCGCTGCGCACTAGTATTTCCGAAACGTAATGGTCTATCAAGACATTGTTTCGTATCCTGTAGATGTAGATGTAGATGCATGTTTATCGTTTAACTACCTCAATCTAATTCCCCATTAAAAAAACAAGGACCTTCCAGTTACTTCCTAATCTAGCTGCGGAACCGTAGCCCTTTATGGTCTTTTTATTTATTTTATTTTCTTGGCAGACCATAGGGCTACGGATTTCACCCTATCAAAAATTTGCGGAACTGTGCCAAGAATTCGTCGCACCTTTCAACAGTAATTTTCACAACAAAACGCTTTGTGAGAGCGGAGTCATGTGAAAAACTCAAAGCGAGAATACCACAAAGACAAGATGGCGGGACTAAGTAGGTGAAATCAGTTAATATCGAAACATTTTTTTATTATAATGAGCTAGAAATGAATAATAATAAGTAAGTAAATATGAAAAGCAATAGATAAATATGTAACGAAACGAGTTTTTCACATGACTCCGCTCTCACAAAGCGTTTTGTTGTGAAAATTACTGTTGAAAGGTGCGACGAATTCTTGGCGCAGTTCCGCAAATTTTTGATAGGGTGAAATCCGTAGCCCTATGGTCTGCCAAGAAAATAAAATAAATAAAAAGACCATAAAGGGCTACGGTTCCGCAGCTATTCCTAACCTAGTCCGAGATTCCTCTTCCGTCCGACGGCTTTTTGTTCGACTTGCTGGAGCCGTGGGACGTCAGAGCGCTCTCCATAAAGAAAACAGCGGATTTGCCGCTTCAACTCCGGGTCGGCACATTTCCACGTTTTGTGGCTATCGGATTTTATTTTCTATCCGAAACCCTTATATAAATCGCTTCAACAATCATTTTTCTATTCATTCATAACCATTTTACCCTCAGAAAGTGGTGTTACACTCGATTACTGCACGATTTACCCTTATACCCTTTCATTTCGCCATTTCACTTTCACTTTCAAACATTTGTCACGTGACTTCGAGAAAACTACGATTACCGCAATGTATCATGGGAGACTCAGGTGATGTGCATATATGATCTTACCTTGTCCAAAATGAGAGGGGGAGGGGGCATAACACATGCTCTTTCCGAAGCCCGTGGGTAACACTGCCATTGAATCTTTTCTTTCCAACACATTTTGTATTATTTCCGTCTGCTCTGATTTGTAGATGGAACTGTTTGTCCTGCAGAATACGCTTTATTTCGTCTTCCATGTGATTTGTATGTTGTTTACGTATGCAAATAATTTGGCGCGCTGCACTAAGTAGCTCCCATCATGCAATGCGTTGCTGTCATCATTCAGTTAGTATCGCGAGATCACGTTTATAGGTTCGAAAGTGAAAGTGAAATGGCGAAATGAGAGGGTGTAAGGGAAAATCGTGCAGTAATCGAGTGTAACACCACTTTCTGAGGGTAAGATGGCTATGAATGAATAGAAAAATGATTGGTGAAGCGATTTATATAAGGCTGTTTTCCTTATGAAGAGCTCTCTGACGCACAACAAGTCGAACAAAAAGCCGTCGGACGGCAGAGGAATCTCGGACTATTCATAACCAAGACCTTCAAGAGTAAACTGGTTGAGGTTAGGTTTCAGAATTTTTTTTCTGTCTGTATCTCCATCCTAATCTCGTCACATAGTCTTTGAGGGTCAAGTCGTGGGTCGGGGTAAGGGTTAACGCCACTTTCAACTATATTTCAGTTATATCGTGGTGGTCAGTTTTATTGGTGGAGGAAATTTTTTCATTAACCTATTTTTAATCTTCGGAAATTAAGATTTTCTTCTTCTTCTTTTGATATACAGCTATCCATCCACCGGATGATCACTAGCTGTTGCGCATGCGTGAGATGAAATTCATAAAGAAATAACAATATATTCAGTCAATTTATAACATATTTACAAGTAGTGCCAAGCAGAAATAAATTTTGTGGTTAAAACTATTTACAATTTCATTTTTATTTAGATTTGCGATTGTAGATGGCTGAGCACAGTTGGTGTTAGCTGTTCTCTGAACGTGTTGACTGTTGGGCATATAACTATATTTTGAGGTAGTAAATTCCAGTAAATGAAGATGTCTGTATGTAAAAGGAAGAGATTGTCTGATTCTTTAGTCTGTTGGTATTACTATTGTTGTAGGAACTGCAACGATATGGTGAACAATCTTGTGAAACATAATAAGTTTTGTTTTGAGTCGACGTTGTTGTAGTGTAGACCAGGTGAGAGTTTGGAGCATATCTGTGACGTTGCTAGTATTATGGTATCGGTTGCAGGCATACCAGCTTCCCGTCGTTGGACCATCTCAATTTTATTGCGATGTTCCGCAGTGTGAGGGTCCCAAACTGAGCATGCATACTCTAGTTTTGGACGGACAAGAGATAGGTATGACTGCGACTTTATATTTGTGTTGGAGGTTTTAATGTTTCTTTTCAAGAATCCAAGACTTTTATTTGCGGTTCCGTGGCGTTAGTCCGAAGGTTCATTGGTCCGAAGGTTCATTAGTCCGAAGGTTCGTTAGTCCGAAGGTCCATTAGTCCGAAGGTTCGTTTGTCCGAAGGTCTGTTAGTCCGAAGGTTCGTTTGTCCTAATGTCGGCCACCCATACGTTTGAACTCTGTTATTTCTGGTTTGAATAAACGTATATATTCAACCCGTATTAGTTTAATATTATTTTATTGCAAATAAAACAGCAATGAGATTGAACAAAAAGTTATCACAACTTATGGACTGTCCTCTCCCTACAAATAATACACAATAATGTCAACAAAAATAGCACATACACAAATATGAATAATATTTAGCACAATATAGTGAAACATGGGAAATAAATTGATGTAGATGTAGACCAGATGACCGATCACTGATTAGAATCTTTTTGTTTGTCTACAACCCGTATACCCTTTTTGTCCCCCGCCACGAAGCGACGGAGTGACATAGTAATGGTCTGCGTTCGTCCGTTCGTCCTTCCGTCCTTGTGCAAACATATGTATCTTAAAGTAGTGTTACTAGAAATTGAGGTATAAAACAACAAGGTATCGAACTTGCAGGAAATAATGATTTTTTTCTAGTTTAACCCGTACGTTTTTTTCCTACATGTAATATGCATAAAACATTTGTTAGATGATCTATTATGATACTTATTATATTATTTTTTGTTTCTGATGCGTGTATACCTACATTGTGTAAGTACCAATCTTTGGAATTTCTACACTAACAACAGACTGTTTATTCTTCTACAGTATGCCACTTGGTTAAAATATCTGAGGAGACCCCCCCATCTGGTAAAGGGTATTTGTATATGTAGAGCCATGGAACACGATATTCTGGAATTACATAGATGTAGAATTTGATACGCATATGCTTAAGTTGTTGCGGTAGTTGATCGGAGTTTTCAATATTCCATAATAATTGGTATATATTTGAGGTTACACTCCGTATTTTGCGACCATCAGTTGTACATTAGAACGTCCGTTTAATGATTTTATGTATTCTCTTTTTAATGGAATGTACTTGTCCCTCACAAAACTTAATTTCAGATGTGCTTTTATGTTTTCTAATCCCTTACTCAGAGATCGTCTCTTTTGTGTCGTACCAAAAGGAACTCTTTCAGTATTTTGTAAAGAATAAATGACACATCTGAATTTGTTTTCATTTTATTTGTATGTTGTTACTATGTCTTTGTTTATTTGACTTGTGTACGTTGTTTAATTTGTATATATTCTTGTAAAGTTGTATATGCCTTCAAAATCCTAGTTGTTAATTGGATCAACAACGAGTCTTAAGAATAATCTAATATTTAGATATCTTTTAAGTTTTAAGCTTAAACATATTTGGTTAAGATCAGAGTTTTAGTGGAGGGTTTACTTCATTGGAATGATTTCCATATATATCAGAGACGACGCATTTTATTTCTCTATTTTTTTTTAGACTTAGCACGCTTGGATCCATAATTACAAAACAGGGGTTTGGTGCAATTTTTGGCGTGTTTTCTACAAAATGCTTTAAGTTTTACCTATATTTGCCGATTACACATTTTTTTTGCTAGAAAAAGCCGGGCGTACAGCCTACAACCCACCTGGATAGGCCACTGCTTAGTCAGGTTGTGAATAAGAGTATCTTGCTTCTCTTACTTAATTTGATAAAGGACTGAATATTATATCAATTCAACACTGTTCGATACCTACCCTTTGGTCGAAAAACAAGACTAACGGACCTTAAAAAGTTCGGACTAACGGACCTTCGGACTAATGAACCTTCGGACTAACGGACCTTCGGACTAATGAACCTTCGGAGTAATGGACCTTCGGACTATCGAGCGGTCACCTTTATTTGCATTGGCTACAATATTGTTTGTATGCTGTGTCCATTTTAAGTCGGATTGAAGAGTGATTCCAAGATATTTCGCTGAAGAAACTGATTCCAAAGTATGATTGTGTAGCAAGTAGTTATGTCCTACATGATTTTTCTTGTTTGTTATTGTAAGGACTGTGTATTTGTCTGGATGGAAAGCCATCAACCAGTCACTTTCCCATCTTGCGGCAGCATCAAGGTCTTCTTGGAGACTATCACAATCCTTTTGGGATTTGATAGTTTTGTAGATGATGCTGTCGTTGGCGAACAGTCTGAGTTGGCTGGATTTCAAATATTCTGGTAAGTCATTTATATATACCAGAAAAAGAACAGGACCCAGAACAGTTCCCTGTGGGACACCAGAAGTGACTGGAGCAATATCTGATGACTCTCCATCCAGAACCACTGTTTGTGTACGGTTTGATAAAAAGGCAGAGATCCAGTTTAATGTTTCCTTCTTGAGTCCATAAAATTTGAGTTTGCATAGAAGTCGTTGATGTGGAGCTTTGTCAAAGGCTTTGGCAAAGTCCATGATAATGAGGTCAGTTTGAATATTTTTATCTGAATTTGCGGCAAGTTCTTGAACAAAGGACAATAGTTGAGTTTCACAGGATCTAGAATGTCTGAAGCCGTGTTGAAGATCATATAATAAACTGTTGTTTTACAGATGGTTAAGTATGTGTTTTGTAATGACATGTTCCATAATTTTACAACTTATACAAGTGAGAGAGATTGGTCTGTAATTTATTGCGTTGTATTTTTCACCTTTTTTGTATGCTGGTGTTAAAAAATCCTAAGTACACATTTTATACCATAAAGAGCATATTATGCGAGCTTAAGCTTAAGCGAGCTCTTTATGGTAATATGAAACCGGCACGGCCATGAATGCTCGCGCATCTGAAAATTATATGGCAATTTCATCAAAAAGTGTCGAGATTTGTTGGGCCGAGATATAATGGGGACGACTTTTTTTTCTTCGATAGTATGTTCAACCATGTTTGTTAAAAAATTCTAAGTACACATTTTATACCATAAAGAGCTCGCTTAAGCTCGCATATAAAATGTGTACTTAGGATTTTTTAACAAACATGGCTGAACACTGTCGAAGAAAAAAAAATTCGACGCTTTGTAATACACTAACACACTCAATTAATGAAGATCTTCTTAACATAAAGCGCAAAGGTGATCCTGAAATCTCGTACCCTCTCTCGTACGTCAGATGCCACTGAAACCCGGAACCTGTGTGTAATAAAAGTCTTTTGTTAACTTGTTTTACTTATATTGGTATTTTTTAATTTATTAAATCTCTTCTGACATACTGACAAGAATTTTTGTTTCTACGCGGAAGTTGACTTTTGAGATTTCGTAAGGAACGATAACTCCAATAAAAGAACGACAGCTCGATTGAATGAGACTAGATTCGGCCCTAAAAAAATGTCGTCCCCAATATATCATGGCCCAAAAAATCTAGACACTTTTTGAGGCACTAGATGAGCGTGAAATTGCCAGATAATTTTCAGATGCGCGAGCATTCGTGGCCGTGCCGGTTTCATATTATGCGAGCTTAAGCGAGCTCTTTATGGTATAAAATGTGTACTTAGGATTTTTTAACAAACATGATACTGTCGAAGTAGAAAAAATTCGACGCTTTGTAAACACCGGTTTCAGTATAACACATTAACACACTCAACTAATGAAGATCTTCTTAACATAAAGCGAAAAGGTGATCCTGAAGTCTCGTACCCTCTCTCGTACGTCCGATACCACTGAAACCCGGAACCCGTGTGTAATAAAAGTCATTTTGTTAGCTTGTTTTACTTATATTGATATTTTTAAATTCATTAAATCTCTTCTGACATACTGACAAGAATTTTTGTTTCTACGCGGAAGTTAACTTTTGAGGTTTCGTAAGAATAAAGGAACGACAGCTCGATTGAATGAGACTAGATTCGGCCCTAAAAAAAGTCGTCCCCAATATATCTCGGCCCAAAAAATCTCGACACTTTTTAATGCACTGCGTGCAATTGCCAGATAATTTTCAGATGCGCGAAATGCTCGCGAATCTGAAAATTGTCTGCCAATTTCACGCTCATCCAGTCACAGGGACACGGTTAATCAACATATTTTTTTAAATTATTTTACGTGTTTTTCCTATTTTAGTATTTACTGTCTGTTTTTAATATGAAACCGACACGGCCATGAATGCTCGCTCGCGCATCTGAAAATTATCTGGCATTTTTAATAAAAAAGTGTCGAGATTTTTTGGGTTTCAGTGGCATCGGACTAGCTGCAATAATGTAGCTCCTGTGACAAACTTGTGTCTCGGCAGAGCTACAACGCGGTCCCATTCGTCACAATGGAGCAAAAAAAAAAGTTGCAGTTGAAACATAAAAACTCACTATTTACGCTTCAAACATTTCATTATAACTATTACACGGCTGGTAATCGGCACAAGCAGAACAGTTGGTTCTGCAAAGAAATTCGTGAGGATAACTTCCGGTTTTGGTGGAGGAGAGTTCACGAAGACGCTTCGCAAAGTATGTACATGTCAAAAATTGAAATTTTCTTTTTTACTGCTCGAATATTGCAAAATCAGAGAATGCTATCCTGTGGCGAATGCTTTCACGATTAGAAACATGTATAGTTTATTCTTGTATATGAAGTGTAACTCTCGCAAAATCAATCGTCCCACGAAAAACATGACGAAAATTGTGACACTCTTACATTTCTAAGTTGTTCTTGACAAAGATGCAAGTTAAATTTTCAATATTTTTTCATCATAGGAGTTTAAATGTAATCGGGGATAAATTCCGATTCGTCAGAAGTAAATTGAAGTCTAGATAAATCTACAAACTGTCAATTTTCTCGTTTTCCTGCTTGAGGAGATCGGTTCTGATAGAGCACATTGCGAATGCATGAGGAGATTTGCTAGTTTTGGTATGACACGACACATGTAATCCACTGTATAATCACAAATTTTGTCTGTCTGGTAATAAATTCACGAACTGATGCCCTTCTTCCCGTCGGGTTTTTAAAAGTATAAAAGTAATATTTCATTGTTCATGGGCTGTCCACCTAGATAGAAATATTTCATTTAAGGAATCAATTCATAATTGTAACTGCGGTTTCCCATGATTTAACTTGTCATTATTGATCATTTGTTGTTTGTGACAACTTCCATTGCGTATTGGATACACAAGATTAACTTCCCTTACATTGGAAAAAATTGAAAATGCACTGTAAGATAATTTTATAATCAAGAATAATTAAACTTAATGTGAATCATATCTTTATAATTTCTAATACAAATGATACACTCTAAATTAAATATCATACAGTTGAGAATAATATTAATTTGTGGTTTGTTTTTCTATTATGTAGTGTGTTATGTGTACACACTTGTAAATAAAAAAAAGATCTCTGTTAGTAGTGGTTACAAGATGTAAAGCGCTTTACCGATTTTAAGGATATGTCTACAGTTTAATTGACATCTTGTGTTTAATTTATTCATGACTGCACTAAATGAATGTTTATTTACGTTAAACCTATGTATGTGTTGAAATCATGTAATATTATAACTTGTGTAGATCTGCGGTGAAGTTTCCGTCATCTTTTAGTAAAAAGGTTGCGCCGAATAGATATGTAAACCCGTTTGAAAGGATATAAATATTTTGAAATTGAAAGAGATTTTTTTAATAAACTTTGTGTCCTGATTGATGGGGATTTTAAATTTGGTGTACTGCTACTTGTTTTTGTTCGCTTCCTTGGCGGTGATACAGGAAATCTATATCGAAATGTTTTTTTTGTAAAGGGTCGATGTCAGTCCCTTTTTCCTCTTTCCCTTGAATCCTGGCATCTCCTGAAAGTGGCTGTCAGAGAATAGTTTATTTTGATTAGAGTATTTATCAGTTTTGTGTTTAAAAGTGGCAATTTATCAATTTTGCAGAAAACAATATACCAAAACTAGCAAATCTCCTCATGCATTCGCAATGTGCTCTATCAGAACCGATCTCCTCAAGCAGGAAAACGAGAAAATTGACAGTTTGTAGATTTATCTAGACTTCAATTTACTTCTGACGAATCGGAATTTATCCCCGATTACATTTAGACTCCCATGATGAAAAAATATTAAAAATTTAACTTGCATCTTTGTCAAGAACAACTTAGAAATGTAAGAGTGTCACAATTTTCGTCATGTTTTTCGTGGGACGATTGATTTTGCGAGAGTTACACTTCATTTACAAGAATAAACTATACATGTTTCTAATCGTGAAAGCATTCGCCACAGCATAGCATTCTCTGATTTTGCAATATTCGAGCAGTAAAAAAGAAAATTTCAATTTTTGACATGTACATACCTTGCGAAGCGTCTTCGTGAACTCTCCTCCACCAAAACCGGAAGTTATCCTCACGAATTTCTTTGCAGAACCAACTGTTCTGCTTGTGCCGATTACCAGCCGTGTATTACTGATGATCCCAGTCCTTGTTAAATCGGTTTGGCTGAGAAATATATGCTTTTCAAAGGTAGCAACAACCTTGTTCAAATTTATCGATCGTTTGTCATAACCGGAAACTACGGAAGGCAGAGCTTTTCTAAATATGGTATTTCTTACTACGATGCTTACGACGGCTGATGTAAATTTAAAAACAGTCACGCCTTAATCGCCAAATATGGTATCGACATCCAAATAGTGAGGCCGGAAATGACGAAATTCAAAATGTTCAGAGTGAAAGTAAACATGGATTTTTATTTTGTGGGAATTACATTCTAAAATACTGGTAGGTGATAAAAACTTGTTATAATAATGGACAAAAGGAAAGGTTATTTCTTATTATTGATAAATGCAGGCGTCAGAAACTCTGTAAGCGAGCGCAAAAAATCTTGGCGGCTGCTCCATTACGTGTAATGGCATCCCGTTATAACCCTTGCGAGTAAGCGAGCATTTAGGGTTTTATTATTAGAACTAGCATCGGACGTACGAGAGAGGGTACGAGACTTCATAATATGAAACCAGCACGGCCATGAATGCTCTGAAAATTATCTGGCAATTTCACGCTCATCCAGTGCATCAAAAAGTGTCGAGATATTTTGGGCCGAGATATATTGGGGACGACTTTTTTAGGGCCGAATCTAGTCTCATTCAATCGAGCTGTCGTTCCTTTATTCGAGTTATCGTTCCTTACGAAATCTCAAAAGTCAACTTCCGCGTAGAAACAAAAATTCTTTTCAATATGTCAGAAGAGATTTAGTAAATTAAAAAATATCAATATAAGTAAAACAAGCTAACAAAATGACTTTTATTACACACGGGTTCCGGGTTTCAGTGGTATCGGACGTACGAGAGAGGGTACAAGACTTCAGGATCACCTTTTCGCTTTATGTTAAGAAGATCTTCATTAGTTGAGTGTGTTAGTGTATTACACGGAACCAGTGTTTACAAAGCGTCAATTTTTTTTTATTCGTCAATATGTACAGCCATGTTTGTCAAAAAATCCTAAGTACACATTTTATACCATAAAGAGCTCGCTAACGCTCGCATATTAAGTCATTATTATTAGCACCTAGATTTTCATGTTTACAGTCAATGTGCAATATACTATCCACATCCATATATCAGGATACTAAAATATCTTTTCTTTTAGTATATGGATGTGGATAGTATATTGCACATTGACTGTAAACATGAAAATATAGGTGCTAACGCTAATGATTTAATAAAAACAAACAGTAAATAGGAAAGACACGTAAAATAATAAAAAAAATATGTCCATTAACCGAGTCCCTGTGCATCCAGTGTATGAAAAAAGTGTCGAGATTTTTTGGGCAGATATATATCGGGGACGACTATTTTTTAGGGCCGAATCTAGTCTCATTCAATCGAAATCTCCCATACAGAGTTGTCGGTCCTTGCAGGATCTCTATCTCTGTAAACGTCTCAAAAGTAGTCCCAAAACACGTGATCATGTAAAGAACGATCATGTGACAATTTTTGATCAAAATGGCAGAAGAACGATGAATCTAACGCCCCATCAGTCCCTCAACACGATGTTCTTGTCATAATCTTTAACAATTGTATCTAATGTTGACATTTTATCGGATGAATAAGTAAACCAAATTACTCGGAATAGGAAAACGTTTCACAAAAATATAGTCCCTATACATGTAAATATAGCTTTTCTTAAATGGTATTTCGCCTCAAATAAAAATCATATTTCACGTTAAAACTAAAGATATATGCCAAAAAGACGAATTGCGTCTTAGAAGCAAAATCTAGAGTATATTAATATTTTACAAGAATCTTGTAAAATCGAGACGTTTACAGAGATAGAGAGCCTGCAAGGATCGACAACTCTGTATGGGAGATTGATACGAACTTTCGTTCCTTACGAAATCTCAAAAGTTAACTTCCGGCAGTTCTGCGCAGAATTTTTTTTCTTGTCAGTATGTCAGAAGAGATTTGATAAATTAAAAAATATCAATATACATGTAAGTAGAACAAGCTAACAAAATGACTTTTATTACACACGAGTTTCGGGTTTTAGTGGTATCGGACGTACGAGAGAGGGTACAAGATTTAGGGATCACCTTTGCACTTTATGTTAAGAAGATCTTCATTCGTTGAGTGTGTAAGTGTGTTACACGGAACGTGCTTACAATGCCCAATTTTTTTTTTATCCATCAGTATGTGAAGCCATGTTTGTCAAAAAATCCTAAGTACACATTATATACCATAAAGAGCTCGCTTACGCTCGCATATAAGCCCCCAGGCATGATTTCTATGTTTAAAGAATATAGATGCATTCATTTACAACAGATGAATGCAAGTCAAATCGCCCCACTGCAAAATCGCCCCCATCAATATCGCCCCAACATTTATCGAAATCGCCCCCATTGATTAAAATAACGAAGAACATAATTTGAACATACAATCGAGTTATGTACAATAATTTTGCCCTCTATGTTTATGTATATGTTTTCATTAAAAAATCATGAGAGATCCGACCGAACATGATAACATCATAATTGCTTTTAAAAGGTAGTTGTCTTGAGATCAATATTTTTATATTATTGCTTGTAAGAATAGTTTGAAGATACCAAAGGGGCAATCACTGACAAGTTTTATCACATAATGTTGTATCGAGTAGACCTCGCCATGAGCGGGAATCAAGCTCTCACCGTTAGTGGTGATAGGAACTGATTGCACAGGTAGTTGTCAGATTTAAGTGGTGTTACGTGGGATCAAAATTTAACTTACGTTACGATAGGCAATTGCAATGGTTCAATAAATCTTCATTACTAGGTGAGTGACTAGTTTTTTTCATTCATATTAAAAAAATATTTTTCAGAAATATTTGGAACAAGCTATAGTCGCAAATGGTATTTATTAAATCATCTGAAATATTACCACAGTACAAAGTTAGCATGGCTGTTGGAACCAGTGTCATCAGGAACACAGTATCAAATAAAAATAAAACGTACAAATGTGATAAAGTGTGCAGCCAGAATCATCCCTTACAGACACACATTAGAACACATACAGGCAATAAATCTTATAAATGTGATATATGTGACACAGTGTTTAGAAAGAATGGTAACTTACAGAATCACATTAGAACGCATACAGGCGATAAACCTTATACATGTGATATATGTGGTAAAGTATTTAGCCGGAGTCATCACTTACTGATACACATAAGAACACATACTGGTGATAAACCTTATAAATGTGATATATGTGGTCAAATGTTTAGTCAGAATGGTAACTTACAGACACACTTTAGAACACACACTGGTGATAAACCATACAACTGTGATATATGTGGTAGAAGATGTAGTCAGAATGCCTGCTTACAGTATCACATAAGAACGCATACTGGTGATAAACCGTATAAATGTCATATATGTGATAAAGGATTTAGTTTGAATGGGTACTTACAGAATCACATTATAACACATACTGGTGATAAACCATATAAATGTCATATAATATATGCGGTAAAGGATTTAATGAGAATGGTAACTTACAGAAACACATTAGAACACATACTGGTGATAAACCTTATAAATGTGATATATGCGGAAAAGTGTTTAGTCAGAATCATAGCTTGCAGTATCACATAAGAACACATACTGGTGATAAACCGTATAAATGTGATATATGTGGTAAAATGTTTAGTCTGAATTCTAGCTTACAGACACACATTAGAACACACACCGGTGATAAACTATATACATGTGATATATGTGGTAGAGGATTTAGTCAGAATTCTAACTTACAGTATCATATAAGAAGACATACTGGTGATAAGGCATATAAATGTGCTATATGTGGTAAAGTATTTAGTCTGAATTCTAACTTACAGTATCACATAAGAACACATACTGGTGATAAACTGTATAATTGTGATGTTTGTGGTAAGGCGTTTAGTGAGAATCGTAGCTTACAGTATCACATAAGAACACATACTGGTGATAAGGCATATAAATGTGATATATGTGGTAAAGTGTTTAGTCAGAATTATAACTTACAGTATCACATAAGAACACATACTGGTGATAAACCGTATAAATGTGATACATGTGGTAAAATGTTTAGTCTGAATTCTAGCTTACAGTATCACATAAGAACACATACTGGTGAAAAACCTTATAAATGTGATGTCTGTGGTAAAGCTTTTAGTCAGAATGGTAACTTACAGAATCACATGAGAATACATACAGGTGAAAAACCTTATAAATGTTATGTATGTGATAAAGCGTTTATTGACAATCGTAGCTTACAGACACACATTAGAACACATACAGGCGATATACCTTATCAATGTGATGTATGTGGTAAAGCGTTTAGTGAGAATCGTAGCTTACAGACACACATTAGAACACATACAGGTGAAAAACCTTATAAATGTGATGTATGTGGTAAAGCGTTTAGTTAGAATTGTAGCTTACAGACACACATTAGAACACATACAGGTGATAAACCTTATAAATGTGATATATGTGGTAAAGGATTTAATCAGAATTCTAACTTACAGAAGCACATTAGATCACATACTGGTGATAAACCTTAATAATATGATATATATATGGTGAAGGATTTTGTATAAAGCATGCATATTTGTTTTCTGGTTTAAACATTATACTATGATTTATATCAATACAAATGAACATCTTGGATACATTGAAACTTAGCACACAACTAGTTATTCCTCAAACGTATTTTGTCCTTGAAATTTTATGTAAATACAGTTTAGGGCTGTTCCATTTGAAAATACATAGTATGAAGGGATGATGCTTGGACAGTACTGGATAACCAGCCATAGTATCTTCTATCTTTTTTCTTTTGCCTTTAGCTCACCTGACTCAAATGGTCGTATGAGCTACATTTTGTATTGTCAACACTTTGTGTCCGTTGTCTGTACACTTTTCACATTTTAATCTTCTCCAAAACCATTGGACCATTTGGATCCAAACTTAGTAGGAATGCGCATTGGAAGGTCCTCTCTCACTAAAAACTATATGATTTTTTTTTATCAGAAATCTGCAAAAGAACATGAGACCCAAAGATGATTTTTTTCTTCTTTAGATTCTATACAAAATTTCCTGAATGCATCCGGAAACTGATTTGACATAGCTCTTATGGTCAAAGGCGTAGCATCCATTGAGACAACCGAGAGTCTTTGACTAGTACACTAATCTTGGTCCGTCGGTCGTCAAGGTAACCGGCTCTCTCTGTTAACTATCAATTTGTCTGAATAAGGGTTATATTATGTTTGAGCCATTTACATGTTGTATTTTATAAATAAGACTGAAGATCCCCTGGTGTGTAAATCAACTCTTAAATCATGTAGGAGTGTAATTAACATTTTACGAGGATGAATGCATAGATTCATGTATTTAAATGTCAATAATTTAAAAAAAACCTACTTGTGGCAAATTTGCTAAATTAGGGTAATATACAGTCTGATTAAAATCATACCCCAGACTCAATTGGCCCGACGATATGAAATTGAGTCTGGGGTATGATTTTAATCAGACTGGGCAATATATAACTACTATCAAATCGACAAAATTTTAACACTCCGGCCCCAAAAAGTCGATAGCTTCTGGGGACTGCGCCCCAGACCCCTTGCCTCGGTAAATTTCCAATCCAAGCTACGCCCATGGACATACTTTATTACTGCAGTATTTTTTAAATAAATATACAAATCATTACAATTACAAAGTTTTAATAATATTCATAAGGCTTTCTTTTGTTAGTTTTCCACATATCAGTCCGCTTTTGCTCCCTAACTTGAGCACAAGCGGAATGAGGGTTACGTAATCGTATCTAAGTTTTCCTCAGCCTCTTTGGTTTAGGAGTACACAAAATTTCGTTTTCAGATTACTCAATCTGTCATTTAAATTGACAGTGTTCTGGCTATAAAATATTTTCCGCATATATATATTTACCTGTAAATTTTATTTATAAAATGTTTTCCGGATGGGTCAGGTCGGAGATAATATTACATACCTTAGTATAAAATATTATCCAGCTCATTTGTAACTCGAATAATACTGCGCCCTCTATCAGCAATATCGCTAGGTGATGTAGCGACCAGCGGGAGCGTAATATAACGACTGGATTATTCGGGTTAGCTCATTTGATGGATCGGGTGATTTATCAATGAGAATCGGAAATAATATTACAGATGCATCATGATTTAATAATCAGCGTCGGAAATAATATTATGTTTATACCTGCAGTTTATTGTACACTATGATATATTTTTTTTTATAGCAATGGAAAGTACTTTATTATAAAATATTTACCGTAACATAAAATTTAATATTAAATTCTTTCCACCGGATAAAGTTTCAACCAGAAAATATTATGTCTATACGTTTGCAGACACTACCTTTCCAATATATATACCTGCATATTTTACTACGTTTGCGCTCACCTAAAATTCTATACTTTAGTCCATCAGCCAGGTCTGAAAAAGCCTCTTATAACAAAGTTTGTGTGATACCCCTGTAGACCGCATTTTTATTGCATGAATTTAAAGTTTGATATTTAAACTGTCGATTTCCAGATGTTATACTCAAATTAAAAATGCGGAAAATAGTACAAATTCAGCTATTTTCTACCTACCCGTGTGCTTACGTAGTGGGATTCAATAATTTGCATAACTTTTCATACACATGACCACTTTGATGCCGAAAATTGGATTATATATATTTGATACAAGTATGAAAATAGCATAATTCGCCATATCCTTTGAAAATAACGCTTTTGCAAAAGAAATATACGTTCTCGGAAATGTAGTATTTTTGTACCTAAAAATAGCATGTTTTTTAATTATTACACACATGACTGCACGGGATTAACCGTAAAACATGTCTAATAATCATAAAAACATCATGCTCGATTCAATCGCTACATTTAAATATTTTTGCAACTATTTATTATTCCAAAACGCGCTTTTTATAGAAATTAACAATTTAGCTAAATATTTCCGGATTTTCGAGTTATAACCGATACGGTTTCATATTACAAATTGAATGTGATTTTCTTGCGTTTTCTGGGCTTTTTGATGAAATTTGTAGGTTTTGTACTACAAATATTTATCATTTTGACAATCTAGATAAAAAATTAGATCATTATCAACAGAATGTAATCAATTAGTGGATTAATTGTTTTGGGTCAGTTTGACTTTGCTTTAGTTGGGGTGCGTTTGATTTGTATTTTCTCATTTCAGGTTTCTGATTGATCATTGATGTCAGTATACTAGTTTTATAGGTTTCCTTGTTATTTTTTTTATATCTTTACATTTATTTCCATTGTTGTTGCACATTTTGTTTATTGAATTGTCACGTGATTGTCATTTATGTTATACTTTTTGAGGTTAATTTTATTTCTTTTATCATTTGTTAACTGTATTCCTGTTCATTTGGGAATGCGTTTTGGTGATATAGTTTCATAATTACTCTTTGAGGGTATTTTGTCATTTTGGAGGGTTGTTTTTTTCTACATTTGTAATGTTTTATTTTATTCTTCAATACCTTGTTGTTATATTTGAGGTTTTTCGGAGTTTTTTCTTGATGGTACATTTTGTATATTTTTTTTTAATTTATATCTGATACATACTTTGTTATCGTTGTCTCTATAGCGCAATGCTTTGCTCAAAATGGGCGGTAGTGAACTTACACTTAAGACAAAATCAAAAGAAAAGTCAAGTGACAGACAGATAAACTGGAAAGAGTGGCTTTGTCACAGTATTGCTCAAGCTGGCGATCTATAAAATTGTTTGGAGTAGACTTGGAAGACGTTTAGAAAAGCAGCCGAAATAAGAAATGACTTTGCTCACAATCTTCTAAAACACTACTGGAGTGCCGGTCCAAGAGATGGATACCACAGGCAATGTTATCAAACTTCTATCAGGAAACGTAATCTGATGTATCCACTGAAACGCAAAATGGTCAGCAATGTCAAAGTACCAGTCACAAGTAAACCAGACAAGCAACCTAGAACACATGACCGTTCAAAATATGTTATTTATTTAGAAGACAAGTAACTTGCAGATAGAAAATCCCGGGAACAGTTACGCCAATGTTTGAGCGAAGACGGCGTTTTCTCGTTGAAGACGGCTGTGGAAAATTACTGTTTTCTCGTGAAAAGATTGGTATTGGGTTATGTATTTTATATCATAAACATGCTACAAAAACTGACAAAGACGTCTTTACAAAGTTACTGAGAACATGGAAAATATAAAAGGTAATAAGGAATCAGCAATGCACATTATTTTTTGTATTTGGCAGATCTTTTATTATTTGGCTTCCGAAATTGAAGTCCTTGTATTTGCAAAAAAAGGTTAGAAAAACGTTTGGTAAACAAACTTTCATTTTTGCGGTCAAATGATAACAGTATATTTTTTGTGATGACGTTCCTAAAGAGCAGATCATTGAAGCAGCTTTAGAATTCACGAAACAGAACAAATCTAACGATTTAGAAGTGTCAGATCTCCTAACAGAACACGTAGAAGTTGATGAGCTAGCCCGACATGTGTATTATACAGCAAAAGCTATCCGGAGATTGACTGTCAGAAGTCAAGTCGCCAGTTCCGTGGCCCCCGACTGGTAGCTTTATAAATGAGTAATCTGTGACCATACCGAATTTGTTGTATAACTTGATTCCCTAGGTTCTGACTGAGGGCCAATTAGATCGACCCATTTCAAACTTATCGGTTGAAATGTCAGAGGCAACCGATAGGCGTGTTGTATCATTTGCACATGACATTATATACGATGTCACTCGTTGTAAGGTGAAAACCCCGAAACGTGTATTTCTGGCTGTACTGTATAAAAGCCTTACTGGTCCAGCCGAACTAGTAAAAGTTCGCCAAACACTTACTAGAGTAGGTGATAGCTTAGACATTCCAAACGGCTTCCCCCTTGATGTGGAAAATTTCATGTGTTGTCTACGCTTTTCCGTCAATTAGTGATATCAATGAGGGGCCATTTCTTTTCTTTTGCAAATAAAAAAACATCCAGTGTCATCAGCTACCACCTACAAAGACGCTTTGCAAAAAAACACTTACAAAGAGCAAATGTCCAGGCAGCAGTTTAGAAACGCACCTGTCAGTTGATATTCGGTCTACCATAAGCAGAAAAACATGGATGGGTGATAGAGAAAAATATGTTTTCAGATTGTAAGATTGAAACGTGGAATCATAGTTTGAGGAAAAACGGACTGATTGTTGGATTCCAGGTTCTTGAAAACAAAATTAATGTAAAAGACCCCTTTTTTTGTCAAATATATATAATTACTTTCATTAAATTAACCTCGCAGTGATTGGAACTACAGTAATTACTGCAAATATGAAGAATCGATAATAAAAAGTTGAGCAAAGGTGAAAAGTTTGAAATAATATAGTAAAATTACCCTCCTTTTTTTTCTGAATTCACAACAACAAGTGGTCTTTAAATGTATAGTTATCATCTTTCTAGCGTTAAGGACATAACATAAACATATAAATAACTCCCGAAGAAAAATAACCGAAATGGTATAACCTAACTGATCGGAATGCTTGACTTTGTTTTTAGTTCTACTATTTTGGGGGTACCCTTAAAAGGGCGCATGTTGTACTATTTTCCGCATATTTTAGTTGAGTATAACACTTGAATATATAATCTACATATATATATATCCTGTGATTTGTGCGAAAAAAATGCGGTCTACAGGGGTATCCAGAACCAAATTGTTTTTCCGGGTCTAGCTGATGGTCTACTTTTAGTGAACAGTATTTCCTACACTTATACCTGTATGATTTATAATATACATTATTCATTCCGAAATAAAATTTAGATTTGCCAAAAAAAATTGTCCCCAACAGAGGGAAACATGGCCTTCTATATGGTGGCTTTCAGTATAGAATCCATAAAGAAGCTAAATCATGTTTCAGTCCCTTGTTCATTCGTGTTCACAGGTCGGAGTAGATCTGAAAATTGATGTAATGCATATAGATTTTGAAATTGCCGTTCGTGAAGCAGTGCGTTCAGCTTAAAATAAAAATGTGCGCAAACGTTAATTTCCAAATGGTCGCCGCAAACGTAGTGCTTTTTTGTGTGCAAATGATGTGCGCTAACGTAAATTCACCAAAAATGCGCAGACGTGTTTCCACCAACTTATTATTCGGTGACAGAAATGTTAGTTTTGAAGTAAAGTGTCTTATCTTTACTCATGTTCAATTGTATATTAAGGTTCATTATGACACTTTCCAAGGGTGTGTTCGACTTGCAATTTGGTAAAAGGAAAAACACAAATTTTTCTTAAATGAGTAATACAACAGCACATAGTCAAAATATTTAACATGGGGATGATGATTTGTATAACATTAATAGTATACAGTTATTTAATGTGTAGCCAGGCAATAGACCAGAATATGTTCTGCAAGGTACTGGGAACAGCTCAAGTGTTCTATTGCCCGAAGCCAACGGCTGAGGGCAATATACCACTTGAGCTGTTCCCAGTACCGAGGGAAATATTTTCTGGTCTATTGCCTGGCTCCACATTAAATAACTGTTTTATTACCTAATAGTAGTTTTGGGATGCACATTTTTGTACTTTCAAAGTTTTGGGATAGAGAGATAAGAATAAAGTAATTAAATTGTATTTTTCAAAACAGTTAACAATAACAAATTATGAGTTTTCATATGAATTAAATCCATTAATGGTAATGAATATGGAGTTCATTAACATTTTGAAAATACATATTGTTTGGCGCACGGAAGTTTGTTTTATCTGCTAAAACGGTCGACGTTTTGTGTTCCACATGTCTAGTTGTATTAACAACAGTACGAGTTGGTTCACGTTGCACAATCGGCACATCATCTGAAGAAACATTACAAACAGCTTCAAATAATAAATGTTCCTCAGATGATGTCAGTTCAAGGAAATTCATATTTTCAAATTCAATATCAGTTTTAAAACTGCTGTGCTTCACGACCGGCTCTGAAATATATAAAAATACATACAAATAAATTAAATACAACAAATAAAACTATTTTTGGTAATTTCAAGTGAATATGCGAACCTTTTGTGACATTTTTTCAAGTTTCACATAAAAAGTTCTAGATAATCTTGCGTCTAACGTTAACATTTAATTTCTATACTCTATAAACAATGATAAACAAATGTACATGTGCAACAATTCTGTCAATGATCTCTGTTGTATTTCTGTTTTTGTTTGTTTTTGATGTATTCAGGGCAATTTAAAAAAAACTTATACATGTATGTACCTTACACAAGTATTTGTCTTTAGAAACATACATGTTTCACTAATATATTGAAACACTTATTCATTCAGATTTTAGTTTCAATTTAGGAAGGCTGCTTACGTGTAATCTTTCACATTTTTAATTTTCTAATAAATGTTCAATCATTGAAATATATAATTAACAAAAAAATGCACAAATGATGTATTTTATGCATATCTAAATGTTAATTTTAGTACCTGAAGTATTCTCAACATGACTGTCATCATCAATACATGAAGTATCACGTCTGACAGGGTTAATTAGTTTGTCAACTGATGGTCCCATCTCACATCCTTTTTTGCTGGCAGAGGCATATCCTGCAAAACAAAAGGATTAAGTTATATTTTCCAGTGATTTATACATTTACATTTTGGTATGTTTTACAGGTTATATATATATATAATACAATGAGTGACATAAAACTAAAAACAAATGAGAAACACGGACCCCTAAAAATACTTCTGTTTTCAAACAAACACTACACGATGAGATTTAATAATGTAAACAATCGAAACATGCATGGGTGTTGCATTAAAATACTGTGTTCAATATTTATTCTAAAATATATGTACATTGTTAATGAATTCATTGTAATATTTATATTGATAAGCCCTATAATTTTAAGTTTATTGCATACCTATTATTGTGTCACTTAAGGCTTTGGCGATCTTCCTCTTTTTGGTGTCATCGGTCCTACTATAGCTTCTGATACTTGGTTCAGTCTTATGGCCAGAAATAGACATTATGTGCCTTGCCTCAAAACCTTTATTGTCAAACAAAGTTATGGTGGTAGCTCGCAGGCTGTGATTTGTATATATAGTTTGCTAAGGTTCAACTGTTTAGGCAAGTTTTTCATTTTATCCCCTAAAGTGTTTTTTTCAAGAGGAGCCTTATCAAACCAGATATCAACAGTTTTTTTCCAATTGGCTTTGGACGCTGCCAAAAATAATCACAATCAGGGTGTAGCACAGACAAGTATTTCACAAATGATTTAACTGGGCACAGTGGATTTGAAGGCATCACATGACTTTCGTTGTCATCTTTGCTGTCACCACGGTGGTTTTTTGTTGAATGATCTCGTAGTGCTATATATTTGTTGTCACCGCTTCCATGGAAGGTAAAATCAGTTTTCTTCAATTCCCGCAAGTTCTCTCGGCCTCTGTTACAGTAGAACAACATGAAATCTACAAATACTTTGTTTTGTAGGTCAGTGGGTACATCTAGATTGAATGATTTATAGATAATGGCAATGTCGTCAACTTCAATAGCGGGTTTGTGGACACTGGCTCCCTTCCCTTCCTGTTTAAGCTTCAAATACTAGATTGGCTGGTTTGAAAGCGTCATTGTTCACTACATCAATATTTTTAATCTTCAAAAAGTGTTTCTGAATTCCATACCGTATAGATATCATAGACTTCTTGGAATATAGGTCCCCCTTTTGACTTCGCACTGCGGCATAGAATGATTTCAACTGGCTACACAAATCAGCTTCAGACATTTGCTCAAGATCGTGGAAGAGAATATTCCTGCTCGCACAAAACGCAGTCAAAATATTTACGGCCGATTTAATGCAGGTTTTTGTGTTCTTCGAATCCTTATTATCTAATAATGCTTCTAAATCTTCGTCGTCAACACTAAGAAACCTTTCACTTTCAGCCATGTTTGTTGTTGTCGTCTGTCAGTGAATAACTGAATCTTCTTCTTTTATACGTATTGACTTCCAATCATGGAACACCTCATCTGGTATCATGTACATATAGCATTCGGGAATGAGTAGGTTGTGAGATCCTATTATCACGCGTAAAATTTATATACACACATAAGAGTTCTATGTCACTTATATTAAAATGTTCAATATATGGATAAAATCTAAAACCGTCTCTTTATATACAGATAAGAGTGTAAACCCTTGCCTCTACCTATTTACACATGTACATTCGAGATAACATACGGCACACATATTAAGTAATGTTAGTAGACAGTTTGTCAAATTCACTTGTGTATGGTCAAGTGATAGTCTATGCAAACTTTCAAGATCACTTCGGCTTTTAATCATAGGTAAAACAAATGTACTGTCAATAATTAGTCTGACAATGGATGACTTTTCATTAAAGTTGGAAGTCCATTTGGCCATGCCAATCCAGGGGGGCGGGTGGGCGCCCCGCCCCCCCTAAAATTGGAAAAAATATGATTTTTTGGCGTAAAATCGTGATTTTTCACACGAAATACCCCAAAATTTTTCGCACCTCCCTCCGCTCGGCACAATTTTTTTTAAGTGCACCCCCCCCTAATTTGAAATCCTGGATCCGCCCCTGCAATCAGGGATATCATGCCGAATGTTTTTATTTTAGGAAATGACTCTTTTCTTTGCTTGTATAGCGCAGGACATAATAGCAGGAAATGAGTGACATCTTCATTCTCCGTTCCACAGCATTTGCACAGAGGTGACTCTTTTCCACTACTGAATTTATGTTTATTGGTTTCCAATAGATATGTTCCAGTTAACAGCCGTGCTTTTATGGTACCTTTTTTGACGCTAGAAACTGTGGACGATAGACTTGTCCAGATAGGATGAGTAGATCCAATTTTCAATGTGGTTTGATCCATAAAATGTAACGTTGATTTGCCTTGCATCTCTTTTAATAGAAATTCTGTCCAATAAAGTTGTATTGCCTTTTTTTACAGTTAGTTTCCAGGGTAATTTTGACGGTAAATGTTGTTTAAGCTGTCTAATAGTTGGTAATTCATAAAGAGTCAGAGTTCCTGCGACCTTACAGAAGAAGCTATGAGGATTGTCAAAATTCATAATCAATTGTCGATCAGTTAAGCCTTGGATGGTTGAATTGTCACACGCAAGTATGCTGTGTACGAATGAGAGTTGCCTTCTGTGGATTTCAGCATCGATAGGCAAAGCTCCTAATAATAAAAAGACAGCGCAAGTTGCGGCTCTTGTAGGCAATGTCTGGAAATTACGTAATGTTTTGCATGTAATCGACTCAGAATGTCTTGTTGTTTTTGATTGAGTGACAAAATTTCTAATCCATACAATAGGCGTGGCATCACATAACATTGATATATTTTATATGACGTTTGCGGGTTAAGACCATTAGTTCCGTGCACTCCAGTGTTCATCAAGGAGTACATAGTTCTTCTAGCAATGCTGAGACGTGCTTCAATGTTCAGATCGTTTTCCTTTAATTCAGCTCTTATTAGACCAAGGTGAGTTGTTTCGTTGGGTGGATATATCAGATTATCGCCTAAAGACCAGTTTATATCGTTTCTACTCATATTTTTCGTTTTATTTAGTATAACTGCTTTAGTTTTTGTAGGGTGGATGGTGACTAGATTGCTTAGCGTGATGGTTAGCTACGGATAGCATACATTGCAATTCCTGTTGGCAGCTACTCATGAACGCTATATCATCTGCACATGTAGGACAGCCTACATACGTTGTTCCAATTTTGAAGCCTAAACTATGTGTTTTTAAGTCCTCTAGCAGCTTGTTAACATATAATTTATATAGGAAAGGTGAAAGAATTCCTCCCTTTCTGACTACTTGATGAATCATTCGAACTTTTATTACATTTGGAATTTAGACGCATTGATAAAGATTTGGTCGAGTTGATGAATATTCATGAGACGTACATGTAATTGACCAATCATAAAGCGGGTCAAAAGGTCGCGGGCAATAGAACGCTACAGCTATAGCGGGCAATAGAACGACCGTCGTTCTATTGCCCGAACGTTCTATTGCCCGAAAGACAAATTAAAAGTGAAATATGGTTAAAACTAAAATATTCCCAATCAAAAGGTAATTAATATACTATTAGGTAATAAAAAGAAATATAAAACGGATTCTGCAGAATTGTCATTCGCTAAATAAATGTCGTCTTCGACAGTATGGTCATGATTTTTCATGGAATTTGTATTTTTGCTTCATTTGCTATGCAGTTGGATTATTGCAATATTCAAAGAGTGTATGATCAAAGGTAGGAACTCCCACTGTTTACATAGTCATAGGTTGTATTTTAATGCCTCAAAATTGTATCAGAAGTGAGAAAAGTTGCCAAATGTACGCCATATTTACAATGTTTTCAAGTTCAGGGGTATATTTTCCAGGGGCGGATCCAGGGGCAATTTTGTTAAGTGCGCCCCCCTATCTTGAAATCCTGGATCCGCCCCTGTTTTCTACATTTCCTAATTAAATAGCGCTATACATATACTGGGAATGCCTAGCATTCACCATAAACATCATGTTGTACTATTTATTTTTACAATTTTTCACTTAAAACAAAAGATCTGAATTCTATTAAAAAATGATGTTGCATCATGCAAAACCGGAAACTTTCAACCCATTATTAGTATTATTAGTAGAGAATAATGTCTATGTGAAAACAGCATCTTGTATAAATATCAAGTAACTCTTATTGTTTTTGGTTCATTTTTACTTTCAAATAAAATATCGAAGGACACTAAGAAATTTTGATAAAAACAGATTGGCATATCGACTGCAGCCTTTGAGTTTGACAAGTGTTATAATGAATCTTAATTAGAATTAAAGTTAAAATAACAATATTTATGTTTCACTGGACCAGCTGAAACGTATTGTTTTTCACACCACTTTAACCTGGAAACGGAATACCTGTGGACACATTCTTCTTTTATTTTTTTTTCATTGAAAGAACTTAAATATTTTTTTTTCAGTGCATTAGTATAATAGTGTTTCCATCGTCGGTAACACACTTCTGACCACGCTTCGATTACTCTCCACTCGTAATCGTATCAGGATCAGTCATGTGTTACTGACGAGAGTACTTAAGCGTCGAATTTTTCAAGAATTGGATCGGCGATTGAAGTAAGTCTTCAAGTTTCTGTTCGTGACGATTTTCGCTGATGTTTTTACTGTCACGGTTCTAATCCCACCAAGCTACACATTCTAGTGAACTTGAACAATCCTATTGAAGCACATATTCACACATTCTCTGCGATGCAATTACTTTCAATATTGTTGCTGTGTATACTGTTACCATGATCTACTAGGTAAACACTAACGTTAGGAGTTCGAATCCCGCTCAGGGGAGGTGTACTCGATACAACATTATGTGATAAAGTTTGTCAGTGACAGGTCGGTGGTTTTCTTGGGTACTCCCGTTTCCTCCAACAATAAAACTGACCGCCACAATATAGCTGAAATATTGTTGAAAGTGGCGTTAAACACCATAAACCTAAACCAATCTTCTAGGTAAATGTATTCTACGATGATATCCAATAGTAGGGTATAAAGAGTTCACATCAGTTAAACATGCAATCAATGTTTTGATGTTTTTGATTTTTGTTTGATGTATTATGTATTCTTATTTATGAATACTGTAAATATGAGGACGGTGATTACATCTATAAATTTATTACGAATATTTTTAAGCTGTACTTTATATCTAAGTGACAAGCATTAACATTTACCGGATGATTTGTTCAGAGTTCTTAGCTCAGAGTTTATGTATCATTAGATGGTTGGTGTTCGGTTCCTAGATCAGAGTGTATCACTGGAAGGTTGGTGTTCGGTTCCTAGATCAGAGTGTATCTCTGGAAGGTTGGTGTTCGGTTCCTAGATCAGAGTGTATCTCTGGAAGGTTGGTGTTCGGTTCCTAGATCAGAGTGTATCACTGGAAGGTTGGTGTTCGGTTCCTAGATCAGAGTGTATCTCTGGAAGGTTGGTGTTCGGTTCCTAGATCAGAGTGTATCTCTGGAAGGTTGGTGTTCGGTTCCTAGCTCAGAGTGTATCACTGGAAGGTTGGTGTTCGGTTCCTAGATCAGAGTGTATCACTGGAAGGTTTGTTTACAGTTTCTAGATCAGAGGGTATCACCGGAAGATTTTTGTACAGTTTCTAGCTCAGAGTGTATCACCGGAAGGTTTATGTACAGTTCCTAGCTCCGAGTGTATCACTGGAAGGTTGGTGTTCGGTTCCTAGATCAGAGTGTATCTCTGGAAGGTTTGTGTTCAATTTCTAGCTCAGAGTGTATCACTGGAAGGTTTGTTTACAGTTCCTAGATCAGAGGGTATCACTGGAAGGTTTATGTACAGTTTCTAGCTCAAGATTGTATCTCTGGAAGGTTTGTATACAGTCCCTAGCTCAGAGTGTATCACCGGAAGGTTGGTGTACAGTTCCTAGCTCAGAGTGTATCACTGGAAGGTTTGTTTACAGGTGCTAGATCAGAGGGTATCACCGGAAGATTTTTGTGCAGTTTCTAGCTCAGAGTGTATCACCGGAAGGTTTATGTACAGTTCCTAGCTCAGAGTGTATCACTGGAAGGTTGGTGTACAGTTCCTAGATCAGAGTGTATCACCGGAAGGTTTGTGTACAGTTCATAGCCCAGAGTGTATCACTGGAAGGTTGGTGTACAGTTCCTAGATCAGAGTGTATCACCGGAAGGTTTATGTACAGTTTCTAGCTTAGAGGGTATCTCTGGAAGGTTTGTGTACAGTTCCTAGATCAGAGTGTATCACTGGAAGGTTGGTGTACAGGTCCTAGCTCAGAGTGTATCACTGGAAGGTTTGTGTACAGTTTCTAGCTCAGTGTATCAGCGGAAGGTTTGTGTACAGTTCCTAGATCAGAGTGTATCTCTGGAAAATTTGCGTACAGTTTCTAGCTCAGAGGGTATCTCTGGAAGGTTTGTGTGCAGTTCCTAGATCAGAGTGTATCACCGGAAGGTTTTTGCACAGTTTCTAGCTCAGAGTGTATCACCGGAAAGTGTGTGTACAGTTCCTAGATCAGAGTGTATCTCTGGAAGGTTTGTGTAGTTTCTAGTTCAGAGGGTATCTCTGGACGGTTTGTTTACAGTTCCTAGATCAGAGGGTATCACCGGAAGGTTTGTGTACAGTTTCTAGCTCAGAGTGTATCACCGGATGGTTTGTGTACAGTTCCTAGCTCAGAGTGTATCACCGGAAGGTTTGTGTACAGTTCCTAGCTCAGAGTGTATCACCATAAGGTTTGTGTACAGTTCCTAGATCAGAGTATATCTCTGGAAGGTTTGTGTACAGTTCCTAGCTCAGAGTGTATCACCATAAGGTTTGTGTACAGTTCCTAGATCAGAGTATATCTCTGGAAGGTTTGTGTACAGTTCCTAGCTCAGATGATATCTCTGGAAGGTTTGTGTACAGTTCCTAGATCAGAGTGTATCTCTGGAAGGTTTGTGTACAGTTTCTAGCTCAGAGGGTATCACCGGCAGGTTTGTGTACAATTCCTAGCTCAGAGGGTATCTCTGGAAGGTTTGTGTACAGTTCCTAGATCAGAGTGTATCTCTGGAAGGTTTGTGTTCAGTTTCTAGCTCCGAGGGTATCACTGGAAGGTTTGTGTACAGTTCCTAGCTCAGAGGGTATCTCTGGGAGGTTTGTGTACAGTTCCTAGATCAGAGTGTAACTCTGGAAGGTTCGTGTTCAGATTCTAGCTCAGAGTGTATCTCTGGAAGGTTGGTGTTCGGTTCCTAGATCAGAGTGTATCTCTGGAAGGTTGGTGTTCGGTTCCTAGATCAGAGTATATCACTGGAAGGTTTGTTTACAGTTTCTAGATCAGAGTGTATCACCGGAAGATTTTTGTACAGTTTCTAGCTCAAGAGTGTATCACCGGAAGGTTTATGTACAGTTCCTAGCTCCAAGTGTATCACTGGAAGGTTGGTGTTCGGTTCCTAGATCAGAGTGTATCTCTGGTAGGTTTGTGTACAGTTCCTAGCTCAGAGTGTATCACTGGAAGGTTGGTGTTCAATTTCTAGCTCAGAGTGTATCACTGGAAGGTTTGTTTACAGTTCCTAGATCAGAGGGTATCACTGGAAGGTTTATGTACAGTTTCTAGCTCAAGATTGTATCTCTGGAAGGTTTGTATACAGTCCCTAGCTCAGAGTGTATCACCGGAAGGTTGGTGTACAGTTCCTAGCTCAGAGTGTATCACTGGAAGGTTTGTTTACAGTTGCTAGATCAGAGGGTATCACCGGAAGATTTGTGTACAGTTTCTAGATCAGAGTGTATCACCGGAAGGTTTATGTACAGTTCCTAGCTCAGAGTGTATCACTGGAAGGTTGGTGTACAGTTCCTAGATCAGAGTGTATCACCGGAAGGTTTGTGTACAGTTTCTAGCTTAGAGGGTATCTCTGGAAGGTTTGTATACAGTTCCTAGATCAGAGTGTATCACTGGAAGTTTGGTGTACAGGTCCTAGCTCAGAGTGTATCACTGGAAGGTTTGTGTACAGTTTCTAGCTCAGTGTATCAGCGGAAGGTTTGTGTACAGTTCCTAGATCAGAGTGTATCTCTGGAAAGTTTGCGTACAGTTTCTAGCTCAGAGGGTATCTCTGGAAGGTTTGTGTGCAGTTCCTAGATCAGAGTGTATCACCGGAAGGTTTTTGCACAGTTTCTAGCTCAGAGTGTATCACCGGAAAGTTTGTGTACAGTTCCTAGATCAGAGTGTATCTCTGGAAGGTTTGTGTAGTTTCTAGTTCAGAGGGTATCTCTGGACGGTTTGTTTACAGTTCCTAGATCATAGGGTATCACCGGAAGGTTTGTGTACAGTTTCTAGCTCAGAGTGTATCACAGGGTGGTTTGTGTACAGTTCCTAACTCAGAGTGTATCACCGGAAGGTTTGTGTACAGTTCCTAGCTCAGAGTGTATCACCATAAGGTTTGTGTACAGTTCCTAGATCAGAGTATATCTCTGGAAGGTTTGTGTACAGTTCATAGATCAGAGTATATCTCTGGAAGGTTTGTGTACAGTTCCTAGCTCAGATGATATCTCAGGAAGGTTTGTGTACAGTTCCTAGATCAGAGTGTATCTCTGGAAGGTTTGTGTACAGTTTCTAGCTCAGAGGGTATCTCTGGAAGGTTTGTGTACAGTTCCTAGATCAGAGTGTATCTCTGGAAGGTTTGTGTTCAGTTTCTAGCTCAGAGGGTATCACTGGAAGGTTTGTGTACAGTTCCTAGCTCTGAGGGTATCTCTGGAAGGTTTGTGTACAGTTCCTAGATCAGAGTGTAACTCTGGAAGGTTTGTGTTCAGATTCTAGCTCAGAGGGTATCACCGGAAGGTTTGTGTACAGTTTCGAGCTCAGAGTATATCTCTGGAAGGTTTGTGTTCAGTTCCTAGCTCAGAGTGTATTACTGGAAGGATTGTGTACAGTTCCTAGCTCAAGAATGTATCACTGGAAGGTTGGTGTTCGGTTCCTAGCTCAGAGTGTATCACTGGAAGGTTGGTGTTCGGTTCCTAGCTCAGAGTGTATCACTGGAAGGTTGGTGTTCGGTTCCTAGCTCAGAGTGTATCACTGGAAGGTTGGTGTTCGGTTCCTAGCTCAGAGTGTATCACTGGAAGGTTGGTGTTCGGTTCCTAGCTCAGAGTGTATCACTGGAAGGTTGGTGTTCGGTTCCTAGCTCAGAGTGTATCACTGGAAGGTTGGTGTTCGGTTCCTAGCTCAGAGTGTATCACTGGAAGGTTGGTGTTCGGTTCCTAGCTCAGAGTGTATCACTGGAAGGTTGGTGTTCGGTTCCTAGCTCAGAGTGTATCACTGGAAGGTTGGTGTTCGGTTCCTAGCTCAGAGTGTATCACTGGAAGGTTGGTGTTCGGTTCCTAGCTCAGAGTGTATCACTGGAAGGTTGGTGTTCGGTTCCTAGCTCAGAGTGTATCACTGGAAGGTTGGTGTTCGGTTCCTAGCTCAGAGTGTATCACTAGAAGATTGTTTCTATCTCTAGTGTATACCAGGAAGGTTCGTATTCAGTTTCTATGTAAAAATGTATGGAAAGCGGAAATGAAGGTATCTGTTTCTGTTCTGGTGTTTGTATTCAGTTTCTAATGTTAAAGTTAAAGTGATGTCTTGGCATGGTATTTAAATGGATGCATGGTTAATGTGCATAACAACGTCCAATTAGCCCGTATTGAATCTTGTGATCTTCTTTATTCTTTGTGAAAATCGATGATGATATTTAAATTTACTTTTAAGACAACAGGTTTTCAATCAACCTGCAATGCATGTCTTCAAAGGGTGAAATTATCTTGATTAGATAAGATAGAAGCTTCAGGATGAGAATGATCTGTAATGCTTAGAGCGTTTGAAGTTCACGACCGTTTAGTTAATTATAAATTGATTGACGTAGAGATTTAAATAGACCACTTACATATATGTTATTCAAATATTAAATGACCGAAAAAAGTGACCATTTATATAAGAAGTCATGCTTGGCGGATTAAAATATGAAAATGGTATTAAAACAAATACAATAAGGACACTGAGCAACAGCCAAAACATTATATACGACCCGGAGGAGCTAAACGGGAGGTCGAAATTTGAGTTACAGTGACTGGAATATTAGTAAACGTAAACAAAGAGACGAGAAGAAATGAGGAAAGCACAACAAATACTGGACGCATCATTTACATAACTCTTGTTTATTGTGGTGTTTTAAACCCGTTATAAACATAAGAGTATGTCAACTGTATAAGCCTAAAAGTAAAGTTTGAAAGTAATCCAGCATTCTGTAAATATACCGGTAGCTGAAAAGGAGTATGCATTCCAGATAGTTTTTTTTCGACTTTTTTTTTCGACTTTCGCTAATATTTTCGTTACAAGATGCCTACTCAAGCAGGCCCACAGCCTCCCAAGGAGGACAGGGACCCAAATAAAATCAACGACCATTTAAAGGTGAGTTTTTTTTTATAATAATTCATATAATAATAATAAAATAATTCCTGTAATTTCACGACTTAAAATAGAAATTTATATACCGAGTGTGGGTTTTTTTTTTGTCAAAAAACGATGTTTTGTTTGTTTTCTCTGTACAAGGAGGATTAAATGTTGTATGTGGTGGATGCTAGCCACTGTTTCGAAAAAATAATTTCAAAATCATATGCAATTTCTAAAAGAAAAATGGTCTGTTGTTTTGATACACGATTGAATTTAATATGTATGATAAACAATTCAACATTTGATTTTGATGTTGTTGTTTTTGTAGTAAATGAGATTTAAATGCCGGTACTCGAGAGTTTCTAACAATGTGATATTTATAGAAGATTTCATTAACCTTGATACTTTTAATTAAGGGATCGACCATTTAATAACTTGGCGGTGGGATGGGAGTAGGAGGTCGACTATGCCCCCTCAAGCAAAACAAATAATGTTGTAAACGAAACAAAAAAAATCTTTTTTTCTTCAAATTTTAAAAGAAAAAACATCTTGTCGGAAACTACATGGTCAAATTATTTATTTGTTGCACCTCCCAGGTCCATATATTTTCTTCTGCACACAAGAAGGGTACAAAGATATATAGCGATGTCAGCAGACTTCCAAAATTTACGAACATGCGTATACAAAGAGACATAATTCGCGAATCCTTTTCGCTTAATTGAAATTTATACATCAGAATCATGAACTAAAAACAAGGAAACAACAACAACAACAAAATCTGTCACAACACTGAAGATGCCCAACATCTTCGTTGCAATTTTTATTTATTGATGTAATTTTTTCAAAGTGTTTTTAATATAGATTTGTCGAACATGAATATCTTCGTATTCAACTATAAGCCTTAAATAAATATTTTCATTCGTTTTTACGGTGAAATACGAATGAACTTTATATCTATTAAGTCTTTAATAAATATTATTCATCTTAAATGTTCGTTTTTGTAGTGAAATACACGTTTTTCCTGTTGTTTGGATATATTATGCGTTATCATTAATAAAAACGTAGATCTATCAAATTTAAACCCGACAATACCTTCCGACAATCACCGCTAGCCTGCAATAAATATAGGTGCGTTCGAGACTCTTATCAAGTGATCACAATTAGCCTTCCATCTCGGATCCATTCTTGGGTTATGTACATTGTATATATATAGCTGTAGCATCTTTATATCGATGCAACATTACCATCTTCGCCGATCAACGGTTACGATCTACCCCACCCCCTTTTTCGGGAGGCGGGTCGTAACCTTTGGAAAACGAAGATGCATCATTATGCGAGTTGTCTTCCATAATAATATTTCAGTTTCAACATAAATTTCTATAATATTCTGCTATATCTGCTTGGATGCGTCCAGATTGGAGCGCAGCAAATGAAAAATGAGCCATATGAGCACAAAGCTACATATACACAAGTCGATTAAGTCTGAAGATGTGGGTAGATTATCGTAAGCCTAGACAAGAATGTGTTAATCTCTTGGATTGGCTAGCGAAGATGAAAATAAAACAGCAAAACATAAACAACACGAGAGAGAGAGAGAGAGAGAGAGAAACAAATACTGATCAATGATATAAACTATCACACACAGTAAGCGGAATTAATCTTAGGTCTATGTATTAAAAAAATAAATAGGGATTAAACGTGTATATGTTTAATGGAAATGGAAAAATCGTAGTGAATGACCTACTCCTGAAGTGATGTCTTAATATTAGGCCAGATTAGAAAACAGCTTATATGGGGAAATAAATTTATAATGTTTAAAAATAAAAGTTTAATGTTTGATAATTGGATAAATAGTGATTTAATTTATATTAATGATATTTTAAATGAAAACGGGGAAATAAGTCAGAATTTGATTTTAGATAAATTAAAATACAAGAATAATTGGATATCTGAATTTATCTGCCTAAAAAAAGCGATACCTAATGAAAGGTATCATACATTACAGGCTCAAAACTCTATTAAAAGTGTTGTAAATTTTCAAAAAGATAAGTTTATAGTAAATGGAAAATGTAAAGATCCGTCACAACTGTCCAACAAATATTTTTATAACGAATATATAAATGTAAACTTTTTGAAACCAATAGGTATAAATACATGGTTAAGGTACTTGTCTATAAATGAAAAACCAAACATGAGTCAGCTTTACTCTTTCATTTTTCATTATTTAGAAGAAAATAAGCTAAAAATATTCAGATGGAAACTATTGCAATATATAATTCCTACAAAGAAACTATTAATGAAATGGAGAATTGCTATTAATAGCCAATGTAATTTCTGTGGTCAAGATGAAGACTATCTACATTACTTTATGTATTGTCCCTATCTGAAAGAATTTTGGGTGAAAATACAACAAATATTGAAAAAATCTAATATAGAAAATTTTGTCACATTAAAACATATTGTTTTTGGGTATAAGATATTTGATAAAGATTATTTTGATTTCAACTATTTTTTAACAATTTTAGGATTTTCTATATACAAAGCATATTATGTATCTGAACAAAAGACCAAACAAGTAAACATATATTCTTTATTTGTGAGGGAATATATTACGAGAATAAGCCAGGTGCAAAAACTCCAAAATAGTAAACTGTGAGCAAAAATAAGGGAAAATATTGAAATGTAAATATGTATGCATTGTATATATGTATATGTATATGTATGCATGCATATGTATGTGTGTATATGCATAGATGTATGTGTGTAGATGTAGGTGCGTATGTATAGGTATATTAATTAAAGTCTGATACTCATCAGTTATATTATATTATTTGAAAGTATTTTAATTATATAAGAAAATATGAAAATACTTCATAAGTAGCTTGGGCTTTTGAAGTAAGAATATAACAAGCATTTGGAATAAAAATATATTGTTGTTAAAAAAAAAAAATATTAGGCCAGATGCATTTTATTATTATTATTATTATTATTATTATTATTATTATTATTATTATTATTATTATTATTACATAGCATATTTTGTTACACTCTATTGAAATAATAAACTAACGAGGCCAAATCATTATATCAGAAAAAGAAGAGGGCTGTCTCTAGAAACTGAATTTGTATTTCTGCACCCATTCTAGATAAAAATGCAAAGTTACCGGTTGAAAAAAACCCACTCAAATAATAGCTGGGACATAAAATAACTGCAGTTCAAATTGCTATTAATTACATAATACGATACTCCATGATGTATTGGTCTCTTAGCTCAAGATATAGCTTCAGCACGCACTAACCATTCGCCTTTATCATAGTTTTATCATCGTAATGTTTAATCGTTTCCTCGGTGCCTGGCTATTTTCCATGTAATGTTTTTATCTTATATAATTTGTTTGAAGAAAATTATGTTTTAAATCAATACATGTAACAATATGATATTATAAACATACTGCCCTTGGATGAAGGTGTTAATCACCCTAACACCTTCATCCAAGGGCAGTATGTTTTTTATTATACTGAATGCCTAATGATTCAAGTGTGCATTATGTTATTAGAAGGACAATTGTTAAAAAAATAAAAAGTCATAAATTAAGATAGTTTACTTACATTAACAACAAAACATCAAATAGCAACAAATTTAACAAGATAATAACATAATGTTTATAACAATTAATGTAAAATGTTAATTGTATATTTTGATAAATATTATCACGTTTGCTTCTATATTTTGACTATTGCATAAATAATTTTCTAGGTAGGCTATAATTGTTTTATCATTTTTCAATATTATTATTTAAATACATGTCTTAAAATTTTGAAATTTTATGAAAACATTTAAAATTTTTTAAACTTTTTGAAAATTATGAAATTAAATTTTTTTTTTGGAATTTTTGAAATTTTGAAAAATTATGAAAATTTTGAAATTTTGAAATTTTTGGAAAATTTTGAACTTTAAAACAAATTTTATTTTTTTTTATTTTAGAATTTTGAAAATCGGTAAACCTCGGCCGGAGCGAGTGTTAATTTTTCCGGATCGGCAAACTTCGGGCTCAGCGGGTGTTAATTTTAGGCATTAACACCCGTTGCTAATATTATCATATGTTGCTAGGGATGGGCGGGGCTTATGAAAGGTTAGTGAAAATTAACAAATACCGCTTGTCCAATGAAATGAATGGATAATGTAAGAAATTTGCATAAAGCATAATAACATAATCTATTTTGTCAATCTTCTCGCAGTCGGACACAAACTATGTTAAATATCATATTCTAATCTCTTTTGAAATGACCATAATGTTTCATGGTTTTTGTTAATAAAATGTGGGAGAATCAGGATGACACTTTCTGAAATATTACGATGTAGGTTGATCGATTGTTTAACATTAAGCGAGCAATACCTCAAGACTAGAACAAGTTTACGAACAAAACATCTTTTTGATAAAAAGGTGGTACTGGGGTGGGCCAATATTGATTACCACAAGGAAATTGCGAGTCCATCTTGTTATTGAAGAGGATTTGCATAGGCCTAGCCTGTTGTCCAATCCATTTGAGTTCGTCATTAAAATATTTGAAATGAAATGAAATGGGAGTGATGATAGGGACGGAACATTTTGCCTTGCTGCGGACCACGATCGGCCATGTAAACCTATAGGAGCTGCTGGAGTTATATTTTATGTACCAGGACCGTGATATTCTCCTTACATGAGGTCGAGTTATGTATCTAATTCGTCACGCCCAATTTGTTACTCGTTTTAGGAGGGGTTGTACCCCATACCCCGATGTCACTGTGAGGAATTTCCGTATGTATCGGGTTTCTACGTTATAAACATTTTTTTTTAAATTTTGTTATGAATTCGGGCATTAAATATGTATAGACACTGTCACCAATATGTCCGAATTCACAGCAAAATTAAAAAAAAATGTTTACAAAGTTGAAACCTTACCCACGGTAACCGCACGAGGGAATTTAATTAAAGATTGATCGCAATTTGTGTTCGGTTCATGAAGAAATAACCTCAATCAGGTTGTACACAACGTACCGTGTAACAGCGGGTTACACAAGGGAGTGTACAACCTGATTGAGGTTATTTCGAATGAACCGAACAAATAATTTCGATCAATCTTTATAAATTAATTCAAACTTTTTTTGCTATGATATTGAAAAATATATTTATTTTTTCAAAATAAGGCAAATAATCGGAAATAGATTTAAATGACTCCAAAGGTGTCTCATTTAAAGAAAATCACCTGATGACAACGACACGCGACGCCTTGAGAACGACGTCTATTTTTAGATTCCGTTCATTGACAAATAACCTCAACTTTTTAAACCAATCAAAATACGTATACAATGACATTTATATTTCATTTGTCAAATATGAAATATTCATTTGTAGTATTTAATCGGTCAGTTATATATCTGGTTGACTAATAGACAGTATAGCGCTTTGAATATTGAATAATAAATAATATGATTTTGTGCTTTCAAGTTTATAGCATGAAATGAATGCATTATAAACTTTAATAAGAATGTGTCCAACTTTTTATAAGTTTTATTTTATTACTTTTATATAAACGGTTAAATTAATTCATATTTTATTATGAGAAATTACATACTCTGATAGACTGACATAACCGTCAACATTTAATTTTGTATATTATACATTGAAAAAAATAGAAAATCTAGGTAACATTTTTACATTCCCCCCTTTCATGTCATATACTCTATGCTAGGGAATTTTTCAATTACAGTGAAGAAGTATCGCATGGATTAAAATCATCCACTGAAATAGTTGTTTTTTTTATATCTTTTCAGGTTATGTTTTATGATGTCCACGGTGAACCAAGTGGCATGCATTCGTTTGATATGGTATGGGAATTTTCTGAAATATTGTACAAATGTTTTTTAGATCTATGTTATGGATTATTTTCATGTTTGTGTGGTGTATGGATTGTTATGTATTGGGGATGTGCGTTTGCATATACAGCTTTCGTTCACATCTGGATTTTTTCACCGTTCCTGCTGATTGTTAAATTTATTATGAATATATTTGCCCGGCCGCTAAAACCAATTATAAACTGTTGTATTAGACCATGTTGTGGAGCATGCGCCCACTTCTTTATTCTATTTGCTGAACCCGGGGCAGATATTGATAAATGGAATTACCCGGAGATAAAAACTCCTGTTCGTAGAGTGCAAATCGAGCAGGAGCCCAAGGTACCAGTCAAAAAGCAAGCGAAAGAGAATCCAACGCCAAGAGAACTAGAAGAACAGTTGTGGTTAGGTGAAAAAGAAAGGATGGCTCGCTCAGTTAAGAGACAAATGATGTTGTAGGAGTATTTCTGTGCTTTGAATAATTGATGCAGTTCGGGGCATTTCTTCCATGATAATCACAGAAGCTTGTGATATCGTTTTATATGTATTACAATGCATGTATACGTATAAATAGAACAACAAATCTCCCAAGACCCCTGTGACAATAATAATAGATTATTTGTTAATTTATTACAACACAGTTTTCATATTTTATGCTTGTCTTACACCTGGCACAGATAACACAAAACAACAATTTAATTTTAAAGCAATATTCCAACCAACAAAATTAATTAATCAAGGACATGGCTTTCCAACGTCAAATGTCGTTTTTGTGTTCAGTGAGTTCAGCTTAGATGAGAGGTGATTATTTGTCTGGTTGATATTGGTGGAATTGATGACCATCACTGTTTAAACCTTCTTTTCATAATTTAATTAATAAATCACTCCGAAATAACCATGTGTAAAGTTTGATGTACAATAATACCCCCAGCACCTCGGCCTTCACCTGAGTACTCATGCGGAAAAAGAAACCCGTTATATCCAATACAGGCCGCTTCTTTTGTTTCAATAGTACTGTATCTTATGCATGTACAAACAGGTCGACCTTTTTCTGTCACTAACCACAATGGTGGCGTAATGATTAGATCGTGGGTTCAAGCCCTGGACGGGTCAAACCAAAGACTATAACATTAATATTTGCTGCTTCTCTGCTAAGCGCACAGCATTGTATTAACGAGTAAATACTTGTTGGCTCGAAATCAGGATAATGTGTCCAAGATAAGCGACCTGCAGGCTGTTGTTTCAGCATTCAGGGCCAACTGAGCGTGTTGGTCTAGTGCAAAGCATCATGATAATCGCAATGAAATATAACTTGTTCTCGCCATGACATGGCTGATATATTGCTCACTTGGCTCACAATTACTCATTCACCCACTTTTCTGTTACTTGGCAACAGAGTTAGGTTACATGTGTGTAGAGATTCACTATTAATATCCTATTTTACCACTGTGTTAAAACAGACAACAATACATTATACAGTGCTACAGCAGCTTTACTGGTAGATACTCAACTCCACTGAAACATGGTTTCCAGCTACAGTGCTACAGCTTTACTGGTAGATACTCAACTCCACCGAATCATGGTTTCCAACTACAGTGCTACAGCTTTATTGGTAGATACTCAACTCCACTGAAACATGGTTTCCAACTACAGTGCTACAGCTTTACTGGTAGATACTCAACTCCACCGAAACATGGTTTCCAGCTACAGTGCTACAGCTTTACTGGTAGATACTCAACTCCACCGAAACATGGTTTCCAACTACAGTGCTACAGCTTTACTGGTAGATACTCAACTCCACCGAAACATGGTTTCCAACTACAGTGCTACAGCTTTACTGGTAGATACTCAACTCCACCGAAACATGGTTTCCAGCTACAGTGCTACAGATTTACTGGTAGATACTCAACTCCACCGAAACATGGTTTCCAGCTACAGTGCTACAGATTTACTGGTAGATACTCAACTCCACTGAAACATGGTTTCCAACTACAGTGCTACAGATTTACTGGTAGATACTCAACTCCACCGAGCGGATCCGTATTATCAGTATATGTGCAAACATTTTACAAAGTTTCAAATATCTGCATAAATAAAGAGTTTGCTATTCCTTTTGGCATTTAAATATTTACTTTTCTACAGAATTGTCTATCATAGCTATATGCTGGTTTTAATATAGTACCATCATATTTTCCTCTATTGTTGTTTCGATCGGCTCGACACTAAGTATGGAATATATTGATGCTGTTCTATTAGGTAGATATTGACGATGACCACACAATAGCGGAGAGACAAAATTCCATACTATCCATGTGCATGTATCACCATAAAACGGTAATGCTTCCCAGGTAAGCACACAGCGTTACGGAGTAAGAACAGAGACTGATTGGTTCTGGTCTGGTTAGTGTATCTGAGTGGAGGACATGTCTACCTGCCAGTGAGATCAGTTTAGCTGATCGATTACACAGCACGTATTATCATCAATCTCTTTAAGTAAGGGTAATAACAAAATTACCGAACTCCGAACAATCTTACAAAGGGAAAGTCAAAACTCGTAAGTATATAAACAGACAAAATCAGTCAACAACCGGAAAACTGTGAAAACCGTAATGACCCTGACTTGGTACAGGCATTTCTAAAGAAATGGTGGGTTGAATCAGATTTTAAAGCGCCAAACCTCTCGCTTTCATGACGGCTCAAAGGTACCGGCTGTCACTATAACAGTATTTACAACAATACTGGAACAAAATAGGTAAAATAGTTGTCAAAGCAGTACCAAATTCAGTGAAGTAAATGTCAAAAGCACTTTTACGTCGCACATTGATAAAAAAAAAAGAAATTTGTTCTTGTCATATTATTAGCTGCTGAAAAACTGCACCAAACAACACTAACTGAAGTTCAATTTCCAGGGACCGTCGTGGTCGTGGACGTATGGTAGTTGGATTTACAACTACCTGTGCAATCAGTGCCTATCACCACTGAAGTTGTGAGTTCGAATCACGCTCATGGTGAGGTGTACTGGATACAACATTATGTAATAAAGGTTGTCAGTGACTTGCGGCAGGTCGGTGGAATTCTCCGCGTACTTCGGTTTCCACAACCAATAAAACTGACCGCCACGATATAACTGAAATATTGTTGAAAGTGGCGTTGAACACCATAACCCTACGCCCTTCAATTTCCAAAATGGCTTAGAACTTGTGATTGATATTACATCTTCGGCTTAGCAAGTTGTTTTGCTAGTTGTCAAGATTCCGTGGTAAATACATGTTTTATCGGTAACACATAAACATTGGTATTGATTTATGCCTTGTTAAAGTGCATTGTTGATGAAACAAATTAAAGCTTTAATTAAAAATAAAGGAAAAGGTATAGGCACTGAATCACGCAACCTACCTTACTTATCATCTGCAATATCTTAATTCCTATTTCACATTTTTTACCTTAATTTGGCAGAATAAATATTTACTCATTGCCATGTCAACATGGCAATAAACATAATGAAAATTCGGCCGCTTCCTTAGTATTCACTATGCCGTATGAACAACATGTCGGACCTAGCGACATTGAAAATAGGGATGTAAATGGAATTAACCAGCATATTAAGGTACACATTAAGTAATCGGTGTTGTTTTGTGGTTATAATATAAAGTTGATATTTCCTGAACTTCGAGACCGCATTGTAACTGCGCAATAGTTGTGTGATGGTTAGCGTGTTCACCTCAAGCACTGTAGGTCGTGGGTTAGAGTTCCTGTTAGGTCAAAATAAAGACTATGAAATTTGTGTTTGCTGTTTCTCTGCTAAGCACGTAGAGTTATGGAGTTAGAGCAAAGACTGGTTGACTCGAAATCAGAATAATTTGTCCGAATGGAGCGATGTCTTACCGCAGGCTGTTGTTTCAGTGAGCTAGCACAATACACACCCAACTAAGCGTGATGGTCTAATACAAAGCGGACATCATAATCTCATGGAATGTAATGTCTCTGCTAAGCATGTAGAATTATGGAGTAAGAGCAAATACTGATTGGCTCGGAATAATGTGTCTGAGTGGAGCGATATGTCTTACAACAGACTGTTATTTCAGTGAGCTAGTACAATAACAATCAAACCGTGCCTGTTGGCCTGGTACAAAGCGGACATCATCATCTCATCGAATGCAACTTGTTTTCGACATGATATAGCTGAAAAATTGCTCATTTGGCGTTAAACAACAAACACTCACTCACTAGAACTTCGGACACAAAAAAAAACGTATTTCATAAAATCAGTTCTTTACAGAAGTGTAATGTTTTTTCAAGGAAATTCACAATTAGTTCTATGCTAACACTTTTATGTTGTGTATTAAGTGTCTGTCTCACAGAAAACCATGCAATATCCCCAAAAAATATTTTTCTGTCTCGTTTAGCGCCACCTTTGTCAAGACCCTTTCCACCAAAACCTCGACCAGACATATTTCATATATTTGTACAAATGTCTTACAAAGGAAACCAACATATATATCTAATATGAGAAAACACTGTTATTTATAACTAGTTTTGTCAACCAATAAAAAGCTTTATCCATTTGGTTGGCATTTTCCGCCAAGACAATTGGTGCATATATCAACCAATCACATTATAGTTGGTTTGGATGTACTGAAACTTTAAACCATCTTTATATTTAGATATTTTGGACCTAACCAGTCTGCTTTGATCTGGTTCGATCCGCCTTACATGTTTTTAAAAGTAAATAAACATTGTACATAGTTAGCAATGTTTATATTTAGATGGTAGCTATTTATAGAAACAGAATATATACACCAAGGTTTTCTGGTGTCTGATCAATACATGACAAATAGCTTTCCGTTAAGCAGGTATCAGTTCAGGGGCGGATTCAGGGGGGTGGGGGGGGGGGGGGGGGGGGGGTGGGGGTGGGGTGGAGAGGGGTTCGTAGAGAATAATACAATAGCTAGATATTTATTATATTATTTAATATACATACTTTAAACTGTTTTAATATTTGTCCAAAATGTAAATAACACAATGCAATACTGTTTATAACACATAGTTTTCAGTCCGTACGCTCCTGCATTAACAGTATCCATAGTTAATCATATGTAGACATTGTTTGTTGATGCAAAGTGATATTTCTACACATGTATATTAATAAGTTCTCATTTTAAAATACAGTGGCGTAAATCAATTCCACATTCCAAAGTCAATACGACATCGTAAATCCTTATGTTTACCCTCCAAATCCGTAGATTGAACGGCCTTGTCGTTTCAGTGCATATACAATGTCCATTGCAGTTACTGTTTTTCTTTTAGCATGTTCAGTATATGAAATGGCATCACGGAGAACATTTTCAAGGAATATTTTCACGACGCCTCGCATTTCTTCATATATAAGTCCAGATATTCTTTTTACACCTCCTCTGCGAGCTAGACGTCGAATTTCTGGTTTTCTCAAAGCTGGAATAATATTTCCTCTTAATATTTTTCTGTGTCGTTTAGCGCCACCTTTGCCAAGGCCCTTTCCACCAAAACCTCGACCAGACATATTTCATATACGTGTACAACTGCCTCAAAAATAAAACCAAAATCTATATCCAATTTGAGAAAACACTGTTATTTAACTAGTTTTGTCAACCAATAAAAAGCTTCTAAATCCATTTGGTTTGGCATTTTCAGCCAATACATTTGATATATTATATATCAACCAATCAGATTGTAGTTGGTTTGGATGTATAGAAACATTAAACCATCTTTATATTTAGATATTTTGAACCGGACCAGTCTGGTTTGATCAGGTTCAATCCGAATAATTTACTTGACATTTAAAAGAAAACCAACATTGTAGTTGGTAATATTATGAGGTCAAGTTCGTACAATTATATTTATATAGTACAGCTATATATAGAAACATAATATACACCAACGTTTTCTAGTGTCTAATGAATAAGGGACCGACCATTTAACTTGCAGGGGGGGGGGGGGGGGGGTATGGTTTTTTTGTTACGTTCAGAAAAAAAATTCGGACAACACGAGAGTTAGAATATTGATTTTTTTCCAGAATTTAACATTAGATTATATGACAAAAACTCTGAATCAGATTTTTTTTTCCTCCACCAAAATCAGAATATTTTTTTCAGCAACATTGGGAATCTGAATATTTTTTTAGAAAAAAAACATACCCCCTCCCCCTGGAAGTTAAATGGTCCGTCCCTAAATGACAAAGATTTCCATTTAGAATGTTTGTTTTGATTTCTTCGTCTATTTTGCCAGTTTCTCTGGATTGTCCATTTTTAATTTACCCTTCGGTGTTCTCTAATGTTTATGTATCGGTTGGTTTATTTAGTATTTGGTTCAATTATGCAATTACTAGTACGTATTATATAGACGACGAATTCTATATTTAGACTGGGATCATTTAAATTCTAATATACATATACAACAGTGATGTTATATATAGTATTTACTAGTATTTAATAATGTAGCAATACTCTCTTATTCAAACCTAATATACTCTTACAGAAAGTTACTGGGAAATTATCATTATTAGCTCTGGTACAATATACATTGCTACCAATTTAATGAGAGTCAATTAGAAACAGGGAAACACCAGGGGTGCTACCTATAGAGTAAGATTGGGTACGGTGGTGCCAGTGGAGTTTGAAAATGCACCATCCTCATTCATATATTCCCTCAGCGTAAAAACCATATTCATTCATATACATGTGTTAGACTAAAAGTTTAAACCTTATCATGTGAAATTATAACTTAATTATAAATGGAAATAGTGAAGTTGCATGGAAGTGAGTGATTGTTGTTTAATGCCAACTCAACAAGTTTTCAACTATATCATGGCGAGAACAAAATAATTTTCACTGAAATGATGATGGGGTTCACTTTATACTAGATCAACATGCTTAGCTGGATTTGTATAGTTCTAGATCACTGAAACAACAGTCCGCGGGTAGACATGTCGCTCCACTCTGACACATTATCCTGGTTCCGAGCCTACCACTCTTTGCTCTTTCTCCTTAATGCTGCGAGCTGCTCTGAGAAGCAACAAATATCAATTTTATAGTCTATGGTTGACCCGATCAGGGTTCGAACCCACGATCTACCGCACTCAAGAAGAGCACGCTAACCATTACACCACCGATGTAATTGAAACTGCATGAACTTGTAGAAATATGACATATTGATATGTGAAAGCTTTAAAATCCCCATCCATTAATATATTGAAGTGGAAAATTTACGACACAATATATAAAAGGTGAACAAATCGACCTATTCCAGCGGAACGTCTAGATGCATATATATACATGTACCTTTATATCATAAGTGACACCACCGTGTTGATTACATAAAAGCTTTAATATATTTGTTTAAATACATATTTTGTATATAAAACGTATTAACATGTTTATTCTGACGAACGTTGAATCGTTTTCTACTGAATGAAATGTCAAAAATAATAACACATCATTATATTCTTGTAGGTCGATTTTTCGAACGTTGTTGGAGAACCAGAATCCACACACAGCAATAAATATATTTGGATTTTCAGCAAGTATTGTTTTTCTTGTTGTAGAGACTTACTATATGTTCTAACATCATGTTTGTGTGGATTATTTCTAGCTAGTCACTGGGGATGTCAGTTTGGTATTGTGGCATTCCATCATGTTTGGTGCTTCTCGCCGTTTTTCAAGTGCTTTGAATTGTTCCTTTTAATATTCTCTCGACTCTTAAAACCAGTTATTGAATGTATGGTAACGCCTATTGTGGGAGCATGTGCCCATTTATTTATTGTCTTCGCCAAACCAGGGACATTTGTGAATACATTTACCGTAAAAAATAAGAGAAATGATAATTCTGTAGAGCATATTCATACATCAAATGAACACGTTCGTAATAAAAAGAAAAAGCATGTGACAGAAGAGAAACAGGCTCCATGGAGATATTGGTAGCTCTCCAATATATATAATATATTCCTCCAATTTTCATAAAATAACAGAAAACAATGTATAAAATAGTGAGACAGTCGGAAAAGTGAATGATGGACAGCCAGGAGACATACTCATGGATTAAGCAAAATGGCTTCATGATATTATTTTTGTATTTAAATAACCAGTAATAATCTGTGTTTGATGTTATTGTTGTTGTACTGTAGTGGAGAATAAAATAAGAATAAGTAATTTATTTGTCCAAAATGATATAGAAAAAGCATATTATTGTTATTATAATCATATTTTTATTTGATGCAGCCATATACATGATTAAATTTACTACAATAACCCTACCAGCACAATGTAAGAATGCATTTTTATCAAGAGTGTGTTTCATTAGACGGTCTAACTCCCGTCAAAGTAGGCATATCCAAAGTCAGGTGCTATGTAGGCTTCTACCAGTTTCTATATATGTCATTTCTGTGTTTAGAAGTTTGAGATTTACCAGAGGTGTTGTTCTTATTAACTTCGTTGATTATGTTCTCGATCATAGCTCTTTAAGGCTTTTATTTTCAATTATTGTGCTGCTTGGTGAAAATATCTTCCTGCAAAATTGCATACATAGTCATAGAAGATTATAATAAAAATGTTCCGAGTGTCTCTACGTACAGAACCGCTAGAACAAATTTACGACTCATTTGTCTTTCTTGAAAGAGCTTGGTTTAGAGGTAGTGAAATTGCTCCAATCAAATAGATTTAATTTATTTGAATGAAAGTCACAAATACTAGTTACATGTGTATATATGGTTGAATACCAATAATTTTATGCTGATGCTGGTAAACATGAAGACTATTCTTTTTTTGCTGCTAAATTCTATATAAAGATGAAGGCAAAGTACGCATGAGAAGGGAACAGTTTAAAAAAGAAACACAACCCGGATAGACAAACCATACACCAGTAAAACATAAAATTAAAAATACAATATATAACATAACAAAGATTCGGAAATCCCGACCTCCCACGATAAACTAGTACTGAGACAGTGTATTTCGAAAGGACAAACTTCTTCTGCACCCTGAACAATACCCGTCGCTCAATCATCAAATACAAAGGCAGTGCATAGCATAAACTAGAAGTTGGCAATATAATATAAGTAGTTGCACACACAAAAAAAAACCTGTCTAAAAGTAGTTGAGAGACACGTGTACTTGAATGAAATGAAATGGAGCAACACTTGTCTCTTCGTTGCTAGTACGGAAGAGCAAGGGACTGAACACTTACATGAACCATGTGGTGCATCGGTTGAGAAACCAAAATCTCGTAATCCCGACCATGATGACGACCATTCAGAGGAATGGGGATTCTATATTCTATTAGTTGGGTATACAATTGTGTATTTCATGTAGTACATTCATAAATTTATTAACTGTTAGAACCACCTAAATTTTTCGATTAAGAAGAAATACTGGTCAGGTGTGAATATTTAGAAATATATATTTTAATACTAAGAATATTTTCCTATATTGTATTACCAGCTTTAGTTTTATTCCCTGGATTCCCAAATTTTTTAAAACACAATAAATAATTATATAAGTAATAGCTAAGCTTGTATCATAATAATGTTTCTTTATTTTATTTATGACTTATGACTTAACTGTAAATATCATGAAAATTATGTTCCTTTATTTCACCTATGATTTACCTGTAATTATGATAATAATGTTCCTTTATTTTGTCCATGACTTATTTCTAATAAAAAGAAGTTAGCTCTGTCTCACTAATCACAACTCGACCGATTCGTTAGCTAGCCATTTCTTCCAGAGTTATCGATAACTCTGGTATAGAGATTGTCCAAACATCTTCTGTTTTAACTATCTCTCAAAGTGTAATATACTTTGATTTTTAAATTCAAACGGTACTATAATAAAACAAATGGCTGCTTGTGTACTTGATCAAGCTGGTGAGGTTGTGTGAAGAAACAAAGAATATAACAATACATATGTTTAACGCCACTTTCAACAATATTTCAATTATATCGTGGCTGTTATTTTTATTGGTGGTGGAAACCGGAGTACCCGGAGAAGTCCACTCAACTGCCGCAAGTCACTGATAAATTTGATCTATATAAGTGTGCAAACGTGGTACGTTACAAAAACGTACACGATTTCTGACGTGGAAAGCATGTATGGAGAATTATGCGACAGAACTATATATAAAATGCAAATAGCATAGGTATAAAGACAAATTAAGTCCGAACGAGTGTATAGCTTTGTTTAATTTAACTATTAACTATTTGAAGTAAAAAAAAAGTAGTCATCAAATTTGATGCTCTGCGTTGCCTATACCGCTCCCCAAGTTAGAAATATTCGTATTCATCTGATATGGAAATCGTGTTGGACTCCAGTATACATAAATAAATAAATGTAAAGGCTGTTATGTTATGAATCATTTATAGGATACTATGTTGTCTTTTTGAGATGAAGCGAATGTGCGAATTTTTATCATTTGTTTATATTTGTCTTGCCGTTGGAGATCCGGTTATCAAAATGGGAGGGTTTGGATCCCTTTAACCGGTTTAACCACTCAACATTTTGATACCTGTCCCAAGCCAGGACCTGGATTTCCAACGTCATATATCGTTGTCTCCTTTGTGTTCAGTGAGCTAAGCTTAGAGGTGATTGTTCGTTTTGTTGATATTTAGTGAAATTTTTGACCATCTTATCATAAATGACATAAATAAAGTATGACCACTTACAAAACAAAGACGAACCGAACATCAAATTTTATTGGATTTAGTTGTATTCTAATTATACATTTATGGATGGATTGATGAATGACCTATCTATACAGAATTTATAGGCGATGGTGCTACTTTTAAAGTAGGGTTTCTTCCAACATCTTTGATACTCTACTGCAGGATTTTACAGCTGTCATGATATTCTGAGAAAAACGTAGAGGAATCATGTACTTTTCAGAAAACATATGGTGCTGGAAAGGTTAGACTTCAGACAAAACGGCCAGGTAGGTTAAAAACACACATTTAGTAGAAAATCTTAACAGGGTTGTGTCTGCAATTTGAGTTTTTTTCTTCTGTCATTTTATTGCAGTGAATCGTTTGTATATAAATTGAAAAGATGAAAACAAATAAAAGTTTTACGACCTGCTCGGCTGAAAATTGTGCTGTTGTCATTAAAATAAATTTTAAGCATTACCGACATAGTCATTGACTGTGTTTGCAGCCCCGTTTTCAGAATTGACGTCACCAGTATTTATCTATAGACAAGAGGTGGAATTGGATTAGTTGATTAATAGTATTACTAGTGTACTCTTGGTCTAAGAACCATTCGAACGTCATTTTCCTCCAATCGGCAACGGCCATGCTGGCCGTGCACTATGTTGAATATTGTAATATTATGTCTTGACGAAATTTATGTTCTCCTTTCTAGTCGGTTCTACCTAAATTTCTCGTAGGAACTAGGAGTAGTTTTACATATATCACTATTTCTTCTTAATGAATAGCAAATGTACGTCTGTGCAGTTGTAATGCAAGCAGAAGCCGGTGGTGATGAATTTAATATACATGATGATACGTTAAATTGTCGCAAGGACTGAATGTTGTTTTCAAGAAATTGAACAAAATTGGTTGAGTTAATATATTCAAAGCGGTCTCATGATTTAGGGTTTATTTATGCTACTGATACAGTTCACTGCTAAAACATATTTAGAAAGAAAAATAATCCAACTTCACGAATAGTGTGATGGGTGAATATCTTATCGACTTCTCCTGGAAGTGTAGCATTTAATTGTGTCCTCTAGTTCAAAGTGTCCGCCGAACACTTTTGCATATGTTATAGTGTCCAGCAGACACTATTTCATATCGCAATCTGATTCTCTATAAAATATTGTCCGGCCCGGGGGGACTGACACTTTAACATAGGACACTATTATGTCTTACAGAAGCTCCACCTTATATGTAGGATTATCGTCAAAAAATATTTAATACAGAGTAAGTAAAAGAGCAACATGATAGGATTTAGGCATGAATTGTAAAATAAATAAGCTTTAACATGTATTTACACCGTACACCGAGGAATGTGCATATTAGTGGTTTACATCTGTAAACTGTTGCAACAAAATAATTTTGGGTCTATGGTCGTATTCTTTAATAGACTCTTAGTCATTCAAACACTTGATACTACATAAAATTAAGATGATCATGTGGGAGATGAATTGACATCGAATAAATGGAAAAATAAAAATAAAATGATAAAATCTGGATAAAATTGACTGCGTAAAATTAAGAATAAATATTGGGAGATGTGTTGAGGGTATAGAGATGGAATCGAAGCAAACTATTAACTCATCTTCAGTTAGTTTATAGAAGATTTTTTTTGATTTAAGATATATAGTGCAATAATTGGGAATGTAAATTAGGAAAGTTTCGAGCTCAGCTCGGTTTTATTCACGTCATATTTTCTTGTGTCCGTAAATCGGACAGTTAAGACGTTTCCTTGTCATTCTCATTCCAATCGGGATTTATGGCAAAAATAAATACAATGTGTACTTGTACACTTTAGCCAAACTAAATCCCCAAACCTTGCTTAATTCTGTTTAGAAATGTTGTTGTACTGCCTACTCTACTGGCCTATACCTTTTATTTTCAATACCGTACACGTTTTCTAATGGTGGCTTGGTGCTCAAGTCACACGACCTAAACTAAATCAAGCATGAAATTAGAACTTTAATTATTCCCCCTTTTCTGATATGCTGTTCATAAAGATCTAATGCAAAGGAGTTGCTTTCAGTTTATTGTGTTTCAAGCATTTCAGAGTTACAGAGTTATTCCCCTTTTATTTGGTACAACTGATAAAACAATGCTTTATTGTACAATTAATTACATAATATTCCATTGTTGAATTAAAAAAATATTCAAAACATAAAAAATGATAAAATGAACATTCCTTTTGATTTCTACTCTAGTTGTTTCAATGAGGGAGTGAGTGATTGTTTTTTAAGCCAGTTAGGCTATTTTTCAGCTACGTATCATGGCAAGAACAAATTTATTCGATGAGATGATAATGATGTCTGCTTTGTACCAGACCAACAAGCTCACAGAAACAACATACAGTGCTCGGGTAGACATGTTGCTCTACTCAGTTACATTTTCCTGTTTATGAGCCAACCACTCTGTGCTCTTTCTCCTTAATGCTCCGTGCATAGCGAGAAAAGTAACAGATACCAATTTTATAGTCTTTCACTGGTACAAGTGGTTCTGATCACTGAAATCATATAGTACTCACATTGTCAAAACATATATATCATGTACATATAGGACTACAAAAATGTTTTGTATCTGTTTCTCTGTCTGCTTAAAAATAACGACTTAAATATCTCCATATTATGTAATTAATTAATTACATGTTTATTTTTTTCAGATAATAGATTTGAAAGCAGAACTTTTTAGAAAGCAAGAACAGTTTAAGCAACAAAAATTACAAAGCAACAATGCAAGCTTTATAAAGTCAAAAGCAACAGAAAAGGTATATTTTGCTTGCTTTCTTACTTTATAAAAGACAAATTGAAAAACAGTAATGGACAGTCAAAAACAATTTCCAAAAATTGAAATTAACTTGTCAGTTAAAACTTTAATTTAAGTTATTCTTAATCTGTACAAAGATTTAATTAACTTGATACCTTTGGGTAAAAATATTTGATAAACTTTTAAAACTAGTACCCTATACTACTATTAACGGACAAACATGTGACCACATGATCAATAATAAGGTACCAGTTATGACAGATTCAGACAGAAGACTGAAAAATAGAACAATTTATAACCATGTGATCAATACTGTAACAGGTCTGACAAATTATGAAGTACATCTCAGTCCTCATGATGAGCACTGGTCCTCCGGCCCAAGACCAGTAAAACTTTGTTCGAACCAGTAAATTTTCAGTTTTGATTTAGAACTACATTTGTATATAAAAATAAATTCAAGAATTTGATTTGGACCAGTAAATTCAAATTTTCAATTTTGAGGACTGATATTATTGTCGTCTGATAATGGACAAGTTCATACTAAAATGGGATATATTTTACATGATATGACAGACATCTTTTTCAGTCAGTAAAATTTAAGTTAAACTGTTCAATATCTAATTTGTTATAGAAACCAACAATTTGGAGTAAACAGAATGCTGGAGTATTACAAAGAGCACAAAAGGACATAGAGACAAAAGTAGAGGAAGAGGATCAAAATGAAAAATCAAGGTATTGTCGGTTATTTGTGTAATTTGAATGATTTAACATAATTTTTTACGAGAAGAGAAGAAGCTCTTTCAGTAGTCTATTTATCATTAAATGTTATCTGGATCTTTTTTTATATATATATATATAAATGTATATTATACATAGCCGACAATCTACTAACATCTGATTTAACAACATCATATACAAATGTATATCAGGTCATATCAAAGGTCTAAATCTAAATGACCAATCAGGGATGATCTTGCAAAATCGTTTGGTATTGAGCAATATTTTTTAGAAGTAGAAAATGACTAACATGAGAAACCAATGTCATGTACAGGTTTTTTATTGTTTGTTTATATACATTGTATGTCTTAATGTTGAAGATCCAATTAACCAGTTTAACCCTGCCCCATTTTTGTGACTTTCCAAGCCAGGACCTAGATTTGTCATGTCATATGTCATGGCCTTTTTTTATGATCAATGAGTTGAAGTGAAATGTGATTGTTCATTTTGTTGATATTGATGGAATTGTTGGCCATCGATGTTTTAATTTCCTTTTCTAATCATGGCGTGCAAGGTGAGCTGTGCACAAACTTTTATAACTCACTGATGAATTTGTTGTTTTTATATTTTTAGGAAAGCCCTTGAGAGGAAGACAAAGTTGTATGAAGAAATCAGTAAAGGAAAGGAAATTCCAGGTAAGACATTATTTACCTGTGGATTACAAATAATGCAAACTTGCCAACGTGATAAATTGTTCACGCCACGATATAGCTGAAATATTGCTAAAGTTGGTGTTAGACACCAATCAATCAATAAATAAAGACAACATGAAATCTTCCCATCAGATATCCAAATTAACCTATTATTGATTTTCAAAACTTTTTTTTGCAGTTTCACATTCTACAATTAAAAAAATGTATGGTGGTATGGGAAGGCATTTCAATCGATATTCATTGGTGACAGGGCAACAATTCAAATTTTCTTCATGATCAGATTATAATGGTAAAGTAATTATCAATTATGGTAATTTAACTTAAAAACAAATTAACTTATATTTTCAAGATTTTACTAAATATTTACTTTCTTTTCAAATGTATTTATAGAGGAGGATGGGAGCAAAGTTTTCTTGGTTGATTTCCAAAAGAAGGCTATTGACAACATCAGAGACGAGAGAGATAAACAAAGAAAAGAAGAGGAGAGGCTGCAGGAAGAGGATATCATATCTGATGTTGATGTTCCTCCTAAAGTCGAAGGAGAAGAATGGTCAGTTGAGATAGGTCTCTATAAAAATAAAATTAGAATGATTACTGTGTCAATCTTCCATCTCTATCTTCATTCAAAAGTGAGAAGTAATAAATTATAATTGTCATTACAATCAGGTAATACAATAATATGCAAAAATGCAATTCTCAAAATTATACGTCAGCTTTCAGTGTCAAATTGTAAAAAAAATGTATTTTGCCTATTATATTCTCCAGGTACTCCAGATTCCTCCACCAATAACTGAAACATAATAATAACAATGATATTTATTACATCAAAAAGATTTTTTTAAGTAGCTTCAATTAGTTGATTAGGCTATTTGCAAAAAAAAAAAAATCTTTTTTGCTACTTATATTACATCTAATTTTGATGTACTATAGCAATAATAGGAATAAGAAAGTTTAAGTTTAGCATAAAATATGTATGTATCTGTCATTTGAGTCTGGTACCTTCTATCTTCCCCTCAAGCAGGGAACCAGTTATAGTCAGTAAAATACACACCTGATTAACTTGATAAAGATGTTGTATTGGATATAAAGTAAGTAAGTGATTGTTACTTAATGTCAGGTGAACAATTGTAAGCTATATCATGGTGAGATTTCATTTCTATAATATGATGATGATGTCTGTTTTGTACTAGATCAACATGCTTAGTTCTTAGAGTCTGGCTCACTGAAACTACAATCGAAGGGAAGACATGTCTCTCTACTCAGACAAGTTATCCTGATTCCATGCCAACCAGTGTTTTCTCTTATTCCCTAATGCTGTGTGGCTTAGCATAGAAGCAGCAAATAACAATGTTGTAGTTGTTGTATTCATTGATCTGCCTGGGTCTCAAACTGATGATCTACAACACTTGAGGTAAACATGCTATACATAACACCACCGATGCAGGTATTTTGGATTTAAAGTTACAATTCAACTCAAAGTATATTTTGTTATTCAAATACATGTACCGGTATATTGTTGATTTGAAGTAAAATCAAATGGCTCTTTGACATAATTAAACTGTAAATTTATGATGAAAACCATTTATTACAGGGTGGATTACACAGATTCTCTAGGGAGATCACGAAGATGTATGAAACAAGACTTACCAAAACTTATAGCAAGAGACAAAAAATTACAAGGAAAGGAAACAATAGATAGGTAATAACACAGTCCTCAAAATGAAAATTTAATTTACTGGTCTGAATCAAATTCTTGAATTTATTTTTATATAGTTCTTTAAAAAAAATGAAAATTTTACTGGTCCGAACAAAGTTTTACTGGTCTTAGGCCGGAGGACCGATGCTCATCGTGAGGACTGACGAGTATGATTTACAATTTTATGAAAATGATAGTACAGATGTCTTTTTAAAAACAGTACTAGTTATTTTATGGGGTTGATAGACATTCATGTTTGTTTCATGTGTTAAAATTTGTGCTTATGAAGACCAAGGGTCTACGTAGTCCATGTTTATGGGCCTTACTGTTAAGATAGCATGCATTAAGGAGAAGTTTTCAAAATTTTGTATTGCACCAGTTATGGAATTGCAATAATATTTGGGAAGGAGTATCATTGTGATATAGATGAAGGCCTGAGGGTCTGTAAGGTCTACTATGGAGGAAAGTGTTTTTCTTTTAAATAACCATATCTATGGAATTGCAATGATATTTGACATGAAACATCTTTGTATTATGTAATGCATATTGTAGAAATGAAGGCCCAATAATACTCAGGAGTCAAAGTTGATGAAATAAAGGCCCAAGATGTATGAGTTTTAATCATCAGGGGGTCATATTTGTAGGAAAGGTAGGAAGGTTGTATAGGTTGTAATCATCAGGGGTAAAATGTTTACGCTTGTAAGCATTAATCATATTCTGTATAATCCGTTTGACTTCTATAAATATCCAGAAAAAAATCTTTAAAAAATAGACATTGAAACCACATGTCTGTTATTTTGCCTTGGTGGTTTGGCTCTTACACTATTTGAACTATACATCTTGAAAAAAAATTGTTGGTTTGAAAACTGGAATTTAAAAAAAAAAAAATTCTGAACATTTATAGAAGTCAAACTATAAATAAAATGATGAATTCCATTTCTATAAACTACACTATTACAGTAATCTCTCTCTTATGATATCATAGCTTCTGTAATGAAAAAATGGTCTTACAATCAGGGTGGCCTCTCTTGAGGGGTACAGTATTACAATCAGGGTGGCTTCTCTTGAGGGGTACAATTTAGTAGTATTTACTATATCACTTCATCTGAAATCTGGTCTGGAAAGAGCAACGGCCTTTGGTGGAATGTATCCAAGATTTGTCATTATTATGGGGTTATTCCCACATAATTATGTGTAAGATGATATGTTTTCATTGGTTTCTGAGCATTAAATCAAACCTATATACATGTATTAGATGGACTTGAAATTTTAAAAGTAGCTTTAGACAGATAAATATGTTCTTTCCAAGATATGTCCCTTAAATTTAACATAAAATTCCCCCTCCCAATTTTTTGTTTCATTACTATGTAATTTTAATTATTTAAAAGCAACTCTGAGCTTGTGTTTGACTGATGCTTTTACATTTTTTAACCATTAATTTTGTTTATTTCTGCAGTAGTAAAATAGAAACTGTTGATGATGTACCAACCCTCTTGTCTGATGATATGAGGAAGGAAATGTTGAGACAGAAATGGGAGAAAGAAGAGTTAGAGGCTATGAATGGACCTATTCATTACTCTAATGTTAGATATGATGGTAAACCATTAGTTAGTTTATTATACCCTGCAGCGAATTTGAAAAAGGGGGAGGGGATATAATGGTTTCAAAGTGTCATATGTCTGTTGGCTGTCATTTGTCTGTAGACTCAATCTTGACCAGTGGAGAGTTTTTTAAGGGTTAGGGTTATGGTGTTTAATGCCACTTTCAACAATATTTCAGTTATATCTAGGCAATCAGTTTTATTGTTGGGGGAAACCGGAGTACCACCTGAGCAGGATTCGAACTCACAACATTAGTGATGATAGGTTGTTAAATATCCAACTAACATACGATCACGTCCACAACGGTCCAAGAATTTTTTTGTCGATATTTTGTATTATATGTACTATGACATGGCAATGTGTCACATATAATAATGATGTCACTAATTTTGACCATTGCCCATTTCATTAATATACTGCAATTTGTCCTGAATTATCATTGGCCAGAGGTAAGATTTTAGACATTTGTACAACCTCGGTAGTAGATATCAATGGACACAATGAAAGTTCAACCAGTTTTCTTTACTTCAAACCTTAGAATATAGTTGATGAAATAAAGCAGAATATTGTTAGGGGAATGTTTTTGTTGAAGAATTTGGATGACAAACTGTATAAATATTTCTATGAATATTATATATAATGACTTAAAAATCCAGCTCAGCTTGTTGGTCTACTACAAAGTGGACCTCATCATCATCTCATTGAAAATTAACTTGTTCTGGCCATGATATAGCTGAAAAATGGCTGAGTTGGCATTAAATAACAATCACTCACTCAGTCACTATAATTTGTTTTATTTCCACATCCATTAGTGAATAGTTTGTTGTTAGTATTTTATGAACATTTTCTACAATGGTACAGTTAAGTATAATTTGATGTGTGGTGTACATATGGCATGTTAAAAAGTGTTTCCTATCTCCTCTATTTTTACTTCTATTCTAAAACAACAAAATATGAGTTATGTTATTAGCAATTATATGTACTACTATCAATTTTATTAACACGGTTAGCTCCCCCTGTCAGAGAGTTACATCCCCTGTCAGTTAATGAAGAAAACAAATGCATGTATACAAAACCAGTCCTCAAAATGAAAATTTGAATTTACTGGTTGGAATCAAATTCTTGAATTTATTTTTTATAAGTACATCTAAAGAAAAGCTGAAAAATTTACAGGTCTGTACAAAGTTTTACTAGTCTTGTGCCGGAGGGCTTGTACTCATCGTGAGAACTGCAAAGCGTCAATAATTTGTGTTTTTTTTTAATCAGAAACAAGATCACATGGTGTTGGATTCTTTGATTTTGACAAAAGTGAAGAAGGCAGACAAGAACAGTTAGATACATTGCACCAGTTGAGAAAACAGGTAAACAAATACATATACCTTTATTGACAAACATGTTGAAGAATTCATGCTTTCATATATTGTCTTGTCACCATAGCGTAAGTGTCATTTCTGTTAGAAAAAACTTTTTATATAAGTCGAGTGATATTGTCTGAAAGTTTCATTTGTAAAAAGTTGAGGTTAACTGTAATGGAATAGTTGTTTCACAAATTACCACTGATATGTTCTCTTTGTCGTAATAACAATCTGTCCGTATCTGATTGATGACTTGCCACCAGATTTTGACAAGTGACACTAGTGGAGCTTGTTTATTTGTTTGCCCTTGTTCTTTTGGTCTTTTTTGTGTTGTCTATCCTTCAAATTTATGGCTTCTCATTTACCCCTTTGGTATCCTCAAACATTTTCAATGTTAGTAAAAATTAAAAAAAAAATCAATCTGATACTCACTTTCACTTGTAAAAATGTAAGAAACCAGGCTTTTTTGGTGCAATCTTCACGGCTAATGTTTAATATCAGATAAGCAAATTGTCTGCTACTGTAGATCAAATGAAGAAACAAAATATGATTATATCTATTTTTTTTATGTCTGCTTATCCAAAAAATAAAAATACCATGTGCTAGATTTTTGTAGTTTGATGCTCATTGCACAACCTACAATAGTCATGTCACACCACCAGGCCTCACCATCATCAAATTTTCGAGTATTTTGTTTCCTTCTCATACTTCCAAATCATCCAATCAGAATGCTATATCTATTATGAACACAAAAGTAGGACCCAGTTTAGACAGGTTTCTCCATACTTGTATTTCAAGTCATGTTTTTAACTAAGTATATAGCAGTCAACTGTCGACACATGTCACGATTCTTGATATCAAGTGTGGTATGTTGTTACATGTTTAATTGTATATTATTTTACAATTTTAATCAATTTAAATTTTTAGACAGTAGAAGAGAGGTCAAGAAAAGAAAGATTGAAAGAAAAAAGAAAAGCAGCATTAGATGCAAGACTTGCAAAAGTGAAGCAGAGAAAAATGTTGAGGGAAGGAGGGATCCTGGGACCTGATGTTCATCTAAGTAAGTTTGAGATGAGATGTCTTGTTTTATGATCTTTTTAGCTCAGTTTGACAAATGGGTGATATTTTCTTTCATGATAAAAGTACTTTTAAGATAAGTTTGAAGACACTACAGGTGAGACAATACAATGGGCAAAAGACAAAGCACAAAATAACAAATAATGGTCCAATTAAAGAATGAGCAACACAAACACACTAAAAACTGGGGATCATTTCAGGTACTCCTTTAAATTATGTAATAGATCCCAAGATGTCATATTTACAACACACATGTACTACACAATATATTTGAATTTTTATGTTATATAAAAGTGTGAAATATGTTGTTTTTATTTCAAACCCTTATAGTGAAATTATCTATTACAGAAGATGAATCTGAAGTTGATATTGGGCCAAAGATTGAGGAGATGACTTCACCTCCTGAAGAACCCAGTCAACCAGAACTGTTGACGAGGGATGAGAGTGCCAGACTAAACAAACCAACTAGAGAGTGGGACAAAGGAAAAGAAAGTAAGTTTTATTTGAATACACTTTGAGAGGTCAATGTAATCCACTGAAAATTGTATCCTATCTTTTGGTGATTTCGGATTGGACACCTACAATATAAAAAAATTCTAACTTCATCGTTTGTTTTCGTCGATTCGTTAAATAAGTATTTATTATGTATTTATTTCAACTCTAATAAAAAATTTCTAGATGCTTATTACTTTTAACAAAAAAGATAAATTATCTTTAGTGTGGGATGATCGATTTTTGGTGTTTAATGCCACTTTCAGCTATATAATGGCGGCCAGTTTTAGTGGTGGAAGAAGTCACAGTACCTGGAGAGAACCACCGACCATCGGCAAGCAACTGGTAAACTTTATCACTTGCGGCTGTGAGTCGCGTGCACCCATTTTAGCTTTGGCAAGATGAGCTTTTGCCATAACTTGGCGTCCGTCATCTGTCAACTTTTCACATTTTAATCTTCTTCTCTGAAACTCCTCAGCCAAATGAACTGAAACATCTAGGTAGGAAGCATCTATGGAAGGTCTTCTATAAAGATTGCTAATTTCGTCCCGATCCATTAACAAACGTGGCCACCACAGGCAATTCTTGTTTCTGATTGGCCGATTTCTAAAAATCTTCTCCTCTGAAACCACTTGTCCAACTGAACCGAAACTTGGTAGGAAGCATCTATGGATGGTCCTCTATAAAGATTGCTCGTTTTGTCCCGATCGGTTAATAAACATGGCCGCCACAGGCAATTCTTGTTTCTGATTGGTTGATTTCTAAAAAAATCTTCTTCTCTATTAAAAGAAAGATAACTCTTGCCTAAACTGTTAAAAGAAAGATAACTCTTGCCATTATCTCCCCTAGAAATTAACTAACGCTGATATAGTGTAACATGTTTATTCTATACATTACAAGTAGGCATTCACATTTTAATATTCTTTTTAGCAAACCTTGCCAAAGGCAATATGAGCTTTGGCCATCACTTGGTGTCTGTCGTCTGTCATCCATTTACTTTTCACATTTTAATCTTCTCCTCTGAAAACCCTCAGCCAAATGAACTGAAACTTGGTAGGAAGCATCTATGGAAGGTCCTCTCTAAAGAGTGCACATTTTGTTATGATCCATTACCAAACATGGCCGCCACAGGCAATTCTTGTTTCTGATTGGCTGATTTTTAAAAATCTTCTCCTCTGAAACTGCTTGGCCAAATGAACCGAAACTTGGTAGGAAGCATCTATGGAATGTCCTCTATGAAGATTGCTCATTTCGTCCCGATCGGTTAACAAACATGGCTACCATCTAAACTTGGTAGCAATCATCCATGGAATGTCCTCTATGAAGATTGCTCATTTCGTCCCGATCGATTAACAAACATAGCCACCACCGAAACTTGGTAGGAAGCATCTATGGAATGTCCTCTATGAAGATTGCTCATTTCGTCCCGATCGGTTAGCAAACATGGCCACCACATGCAATTCTTGTTTCTGATTGGTCGATTTCTAAAAAATCTTCTCCTTTGAAACTGCTTAGCCATATGAACCGAAACCTGGTAGGAAGCATCTACATGTATGGAAGGTTCTGTATTAAGTTTCCTCCAAGCAGAATGAAAGGTGAGCGACACAGGCTCAGTCCACTTAGCTACTAGTTTGTAATTTACAAAGCCGGGCATGAACCCACGCCGTATTGATAATAGGCTTGTACGAGTTGTTAGGTAATCCAACTACCTAACTCATTGAGCCACCCGGGCCCTCTTTAGTGGGGGGTATTTTTAATTGTGTATTGACCTTAATCTTCTCTGACTTTGTTGAATATGCATGATTATGTCAGCTTGTCAGTAACTTTATATTGAGGTTCAACCATTTAAATTGTCCTGAATATAGCTGAAATAATGCTCACTGGACGTTAAGCAATAATCAATCAATCAATCCACCATTTAATAGGTCTTTTGTCTGAAATTTTATTCTTGTAAAGTTTGCTTACTCTGTAAAAAAAACCGACTGAGAAATCAGAGCATGAGCCATATGTTAGCAAGTCACTGTCACAAGACCTTTACCTCGTTTACATATGGAGGAAGACAGAGAAGTGTGGGAAAACCACAAAGGGTCAGTACCTGTCAAACTTTTCTCATTTAAAGATATTCTTTTTAAAAATGTTTTATCAATATTTATAGCCAAATAAATTATGTGATTTTATTTTTCTCCCTAGAAATGTTTTCGGCACACAGTGAAGAAAACTATTACGAAGAAAGACGAGATGAAAGAAATCCAGACTTTGCTCCTCCGATGTCTTTATATTCAGATAATACTTCAAAATATCAAGGCCAACAACCCAAACGAAAACCCCCGATGCAATCAGGATTGTTCAATTCTAGACATGAGGTACCTTCTCCAACAGTTATATATAGGGAGGATATAGTTAAACAGAGTTCAAAGAAGAAGGATAAATTTAAGAAAAAGGAAGACGAGGTTTTAGAGTCAAAAGAGATTGAGGGTTCAGTTTGGAATATACCACTTCCTTCAGATCCCTCTGTTAAAAATGACATTGTGAAATGTGATAACATTGATAGTAATATTTCAAGTAGTAATCTTCCATTATTTGATTTTTCCGTACCACCTCCAAATATGGTGATGCCTCCAAATTTTCAACAGACTTCAGTGCAAAATCAAGACTTTTACTCATTTCCTGGTTCAAATGCTTTATCATCAAACCATTTGCATTATCCAACTGATTCTCTTGGACACCAATCAGACTATCCAATGAATTTAAGCCTTGCAGAATGTTCAAATTTCAGTCAACAGGAACCTGCTGTAGGTAGTTGTGACATAAGTCATGTGACTCCAGCCATTCCAATGAATCAGGATCCTCAGAATGTTTTATCAAGTACACAAGCACAATCGTGTACCGCAAGTAGTTCAACAACTGTGACTCAACCTCCAAAACCAAAATTGAATATTATTGATCCTCGCTTTATTCAAAACCAAGATGTTTTATTACAAAATCCTGGAAATATGTCACATGAACAAAATATCTCTGCAGAGAAAGAGCATTTACAATCTGGAAATGAAACTCTTAGTAATGATAGTGAAAGTGTCCAGAGATGTGTTCCACATACCAGTACAAAAGCAAGCATGTATTCTGGAAACCCTGTTGTTTACAAATAAATTGTACTTATTTAAATAAATTATTTGTCTTTTGTTTAAACTTTTATTATTGTGGAGCATGTTTATAATGTATGTCGATACAAAGGTTTGCTTTAAGGTCTAGAGGCAATACATACAAATGTCGAACTATTTCTTCGATATTATGCTATCTGAAAAATTGTTAAATATTGGATTGGTCAAGTGAAATCATCTTACAAAACACCCACACACACCACAATGAAATAATAATAACAAATACAGTGAAACTGTCTAAGCCAAACCTCCTTGGGACCAACGTAAATGTTCAGTTTATACAGGTTAATTTAACAAACATTTCCTACATTGGAACAGTTCGGCTTATACAGGATTCTGTTTTATCCAGGGTTGGGTTTTGAATACACCAAGGAAGTTTTCATAAAAACTGTAAGCAGAAGAAGAAAAAAAGACGTAACAACTGGTCCACAAACACTACACTACACAAGGGTAAGCAGTTCATGCTCTACTAGTGGCACCAGTCATGTAACTGTCAAATGACATGAACATCATCTGATATGGAGGGTTAAGGTTATGGTGTTTAATGCCACTTCCAACAATATTTCAGTTAAAGTGTGGTGGTCAGTTTTATTCGTGAAGGAAACGGGAGTACCCTGAGATGACCACCGACCTGTCGCAAGTCTCATTTGATATGGAAATTCTGTTAGACACCAGTAGATATATATAAATACAAATAACAAAAAAAAAACATGAATCTGCTTGAAAATAAACATTTTTTATATGGAAATCGTAGCGAACATCACAACATGGAAATAATTTATTCTACAAAAGTCAGAGAAAACCTTGCTAACTATGCATATCACTCCTGTTAAATTTGAATCATTTTTGAAACTTCAATTGGTATTTATCCAAAACATACTACTACCAAAGCTTAATTTAATAATGTAATTGATTAAAACTAGATTCAATCTCCCTCTGGCTTTGTTAACCTTATCTGATTTTGGCTATCTTGTTTATGCCCTTTAATTTACTTGATTACAAAGATTTTAAAATTATTTAACTTTCCAATCTTTTGCATTTGAGCTGTACCTGATGAAGGTTATTACAGAAATGTGTTGTGTGCATTTATGATTAATTAGATATACACATTTTGCTGTATAATAATGAATATATATCATCTGGAAAGATCAGAAGGAACATTTAGAAATCATCGATAAAATTTATTTACAATTGATTTTCTATTGTAATTGAATAAAAAATTGATCACATAATTATTTCAGTTCAATTATGGCATCTGATTAACCTTTGGTATCTTCAAACTTTTCTTAGTCAATGCCAACAGATGTTTGACATGCTTGTTGGTAGGAATGGTGCAAGTTGTCTACTGTCTGTAGGGGCATATTATAAAATCAATTTCCACTGAAGAAAGTTGTGAGGTATGGAAAAATGGTCTCAGAGTAATATCTATATACCGTATAACCGGTAATTTCTGCAGTCACCTCCGGACCGCAGAAATTAAAATCTCAGAATATTATGTAAAACAAATGTTTAATGTCCCGTACAAAATACCTTTTCAAACTCACTCCAATTCCGTCGTAAGTGTCAAATATTTAATTAGTCCTAATTACTATATCCAGATAAAAAAAAAACGGGTACTACATATATATAAATGTTTACACAACAATTGAAGGTTATTTAGCTGTGGCTTGATGATTTTTAACTGTTAATTACAATTATTTCAGATAAAGAAATATGATTGTACTAAGCCGACACCGACAATAATTGAAACAATCACATGATTAAATGTTTACAATCATAATAAAGTTTATTTAACATTGTTATTACATAAATTAACATTAGTAGGTTTATTATCCCCTCGCCAACGAAGTTGCGAAGGGATATAGCAACGCTACCGTCAGTCCTTCCGTAACATCCTTGTGAACACTCTAGAATCAACATCCTTCAATGGATTTTGACCAAACTTAAGAGAATCTGGAACCCTATTGATTTTCAAGGTCATAGGTCAAAGGGTCAAATTTTTAGGCAAGGGGATATGCCACACTTTGCGTTGCCCTTGTTTTTAATTGTTGTAGTAGTTGCAATTGAATAATATCAAACTGTGTGATCTCAGGATTCACATAAAAACCAAACAAATAGAAATGTACTGGTAGTAGAATTCTGGTTAACCCAAGTTTTTATGTCTACATTATACTAAAAGAATTGAATATAATTCCTTCTAATCATAATTCCCTTTAAAAAATTGTTATATGATAAGTATGAAAATTCGACATTAAAAATATTTATCCGAAATATCAAACATTATACCGATATCGATCCAACTGTTGACTTCATATTTCCTGTCAACAAAATAGATCGCGAAAACAGTGAAAAAATAGTTTCCTAAGACAAATTGAAGTTAGCCAAATGTGTATTCAGAAGCTGTAACCTTTGAAAACTTTCCAAAGAACTAAATATGTTTTTACTTCTAAGGACCACTGTACTGTGCACCAGTTGTTTATTGTAACATCGCTTCAGTTAACATTGTTGCTTCCTGTAATACAAACATTTTATTTCCGTGCCAAGATTTTCAATCTGCAAAATTTAAATGTCTTCTTTTTAGACCAAAACCGCAGAAATTTCACACTGGAGAAATTACCGGTTATATGGTACATCATTGGCTTTTATTAAAAGAATGTAACATTTAATTTCCAAAAGAAAATTAGATTGTTTTTGTATGTATTTTTTGCAAAAAGATTGTCCAATATTGATGTCGATATACATTTGTATAACAAAATTCTCAGGAGTCTCATTTGGTAATACAAAATGTATGTTTCAATAACAAGAGTCTGAAACTTTGGGATATCACTGAGTATCAGAAATTATAATATCCCTATGAAGTTGGATACGAATGGATGGGCTCTCATGTTCATTAACATCCATATTATATGTTAAGCATATCACAAGAAACCTACGTTTTGTATAAAGGACCATATCATTATGAAATGAGGAAACTAAAATGTTTAAATTCAGTTGTTTCAGTCAGAAGAGGAAAGCTGATAAAGTTTGTCAGTGACTCGCGACAGGTCGGTAGTTTTCTCCGGTTTCCTCCATCAATAAAATTGATCACCATGATATAACTGAAATATTGTTGAAAAAGGCATTAAACACCATAGACCAACCAAACCATCAATATAATCTAACATGGCTAACAAACAAACAAGGGTAGGATATACATTTCACAATCTAAATAAAAGTAGATATTTGTTAGATCTTTTGTTAGCAATACATTAACATCTGAGAACAGGGCTCATTTTAAACTGACCAATCAACATCGAGCTTACCAATCATACAGTATTAAAATATATGCTGAAAGTTGTTCTCCAGTTGGTCAATGTATTTAACTCTCTTGTATATAATTGGTTGGTCAAGAATCAATGTAAGATAACCTAACATGACTCCATACAGGATGTTGTGACATGTTAGTATATTGCTAAAAAAATCCAGGGGCTGTCATGGTCGTATGGTAGTTAGATTTTATAACTATCTGTGCAATCAGTGCCTATCACCACTAACGTTGCGAGTTCGAATCCCGCTCAAGCGAGGTGTACTCGATACAACATTATGTGATAAAGTGAGTGACTTGCGGCAGGTCGGTGGATTTCACCAGGTACTCTGGTTTCCTCCACCAATAAAACTGATAGCCACGACATAACTGAAATATGGTTGAAAGTGGCATTAAACACCATAAACGTAACCCCCCCCCCAAAAAAAAAGATCCAACAAACATCTAATCTTATTAGATTGTACATATTAATAATAAAATTAAAAAAAAACCTGAACACAATTTTAATAAATTTCTATAATATATGACAAATATAGGTAGTTCAATAAGTATTAATGATTTCTTTGAACTGATGACCATGTCATATTCTTAAGTACATTTGTACTGATGTAATAGTAGTCCATAAAAATATTACAACTAACAAAATTAGCAAAATATGTTAGTCTGGAGAATATCTACAATTTTTTTTTATATTTGTAAAAGTCGTCTTCATTTATTTCTTCAAGAAATAATGTTTAATTGATGAATTACATTATCACAGAACTAAACAATAAAACAAAGATGTACAATTAATATATATGTATCCAGCAGGAAGACTTATTAATACGTAAAGAAATAAGTTTGTGGCACAAAGATCAATGTTTAAAGTCTTCAAAATTTGAAGAGACAAAATTTGGTGTACAAAGATGCTCCCTAAAAAAAGTAATAGATAGGAATGTTTTGCCTTAATGGATTCCTCGGCTCTGCTGGTAAAATTTATAAATGCTCATTCCATAAATAAATAAAAATCATCCATTTACAATATATACATAGATCTTTCTCAACTGTTAGATGTATATCACTTGTGTCATTGTCTTGATGATTAGATCGTCAAACCAAATACTGATACGATACAGTACATCGTCTTGTTCTCCCATCTGACAGTACAACTTCCTGTTAAGATATAAATAGATATTACAGGTACTGTAATTATACCTGAAAACAATCATTAAATGCTTTTTATAAATACAGTGAAGCCTGTTTTAAACCGAACCCTGAATAAACCGTAATCCTGCATAAACCAATCTATCAATAAGTCCTAAGATAACATATATCAACAGAACAGCTATCGATTCCGAACACAAAAGTTGGTCCCAATGAGGTTCGTTTTAGACATGTTTTACTGTATATGTATAACAAAAATAAAATATCTGACAATTTATAATTTCTATTATCTTTGTACACTGGACATAATTACTTTAAAACATGTGTAGTCATTACAACTTAAATGTGCAAAATCAACACAAAATGTATTTGATTTTTAGATAAAATATTGCAATATATATTTTGTAGAATAAGGAAATTTTAATCTGTAAGAGAGGTACAATCAAATAATAAATTGGTCTTTATTTATTTATATTACATTCTAGATTTAAACATATCAACTTCACCTTTTTGTATGTACAATCACATGACCTCAATGTCAGCAGGTTAATTCTTGTAATGTATTATAAATTACATTTTTTTAATCAACATAAAGGAATATATAAAGTAAAAAAAACAGTAAACCTTTCCCAATAAATAAATTGATTTAATTGGTAAAAGGGAAGATGTTAACATGCATCTATAGATTTAATATGTTTCTTTAAAATACATATATATTTGATCGCTACTGTTACTAGGTCAAGAAAAAAAATACATGTGTTTCTGCTAACATGCTCTAAAATATTAGGGTCGGTAGGTAGGAAAAAGATTATTTTTTTTTAGCTAGTTTCTACAGGGGACACATTTTGACTTTAACAAAAATGGCAAAAAAAAACTTTAGGGTAGGCACAAAAAATTAGGGTCGGTAGGGTTGGCGGAAACATATTTTTTTGCCTAAATTACTAACCATCTGTAGAATTATCCCAGAAGCAAGAACTTGCTGTATGTAAACCTGCACCATTCTTCTGCATAATTACACAGGTCACTGAAAGCAAAACAAGTTGATAAGCTATCGGAAAGAAAAACCAAAGCAATGCATTTGTATATCTTGACAGTCTAGTTAGTTAATTATTTTTGTATACATGAAAAGTTTTCCAAGATTGACATCATAGGCATATTTTACTGATTTTTTTTTAAGATACAGGATTGTTCAATGGTTGTTAGGAAGAATGCAAAATATGTTTTTATTTACTTAACTTCTCTGTCCATTTTAAAGGAATTAAAACACATTGTTTTCTTTCAGACAACGAAGTACTTCAAATAATATATGCCCTCTAAAATGTACATGTATTCTATATTTATACAAATGCATTGCATTTTCCACTTTATGGGATAACTACATATATACATTGTTGGTATAACAAAAAAAAATCCAATCCAAATAAAAAAAATTTCTATCAGATACCACCATATATATAATGAATGGCAAGCTAATTTCACTGACCATCAGAATTACTGTCCCAGTAACAGGACGATGCCAAATGAAGTCCACTTCCCGTCTTTTCCATGATAACACTACTTACTGGTAGTAAAATATAAGTTAACAGTACATTTTCTTTAAATAAATGTAATTTTCTTCTGCTTGGCTTATAGGGTTAGGTTATTGTGTTTAACGGCACTTTCAACAATATTTCAGATATATCGTGGGGATCAGTGTTATTGGTGAAGGAAACCAGACTTTACCAGAATACCCGGAAAAAACCACTGACCTGTCGCAAGTCACTGACAAACTTTATCACATGATGTTGTATTGAGCGGATTCAAACTCACAACGTTAGTGGTGATAGGCACTGATTGCATAGGTAGTTATAAATCCAACTACCATACGATGATGGCCACGACGGCCCCAATTGACTTATATAATAGGTAAAGATAACAGTTTCCTAGATCTAGAATACTATATTTCAAATTGTAAAAATTTAAAACCATAATATTCAAGACCAACACTAATCAACATATGATTGTGTGTTCCATGTTAACATGTCCTACTTCAAGTAACATGTGGAAGTTGGTATTAGAATTCAGATTATCCAAAGTTTGATGACCAACACTATCAGTATCAATGGTATTTGTCATGAAGATACTTCTTTAATGGTAGATTCTGTGAAAAAGTGGTTGCTGTGGAGTATATACATTCTTCTCATATTTCTTTCTTTTGAGAGTTTGTAAGACTGTTTTTATTCAACACACCTACTACCAATACACCCATACAACATGCCAGTGGATTTTTAATGACCAATACAAGTATCTTAAAAAAAAAATTTACCAACCTGTAATGTTGGCATTCCAGTTTTTATGGAGACGTTATAATCGTTATAAACGTAGAACTCTGTGCAATTAACTGGAATAATAATTTGATCGAACCAAAATTATTGAAACCATTGAATTGAGACTAAAACAAATTTGTATTGTATAGTCTAAAAGTTTGTTCTTACCAATATATTTAAATGGTTTTCCCAATTTTGTCAATTGATTTAGACACTGTTCTACTACATTTGATGTCCATTGGTTAACTTTATTGTGTTGGTAAGAATTTCCTCCAATGGCCCCTTCAATAGACTGCAATGAGACAATGACATCAAATATTATACAATATGAAAGAACAGAAAAATATATATGTATGACTAGCTTCAATAGACTGCAATGAGACAATGTCATCAAATATTTATACAACATCAACGTGCAGAGCAGAAAAATATGTATGTATTACTAAATTACTTCAATTTCATTCATGTCCTTTGTTCAATGTTTATGTACTTGTAAAATATTCAAATTCACTTTTAGTGTATACAGTGTACTGAGTTGGTGACTAAATGTGTTCCATATTTGAGACAATTTTTTACTATCAATTCTGAAAATTAAATACTTCAATAAATCAGAAAATATTGTTATAACCATCTTGCATGTTTTCCTATTTTAATATCAGAGTAAACAGACAAATAAGATGAGTGATTGTTTAACACGAACTCAGTTAGCGAGAACAAGTTACTTTTGAGGAGATGATGATGTCTGCTCTGTACTAGACCTAATCGCTAACGCATAGTCCACAGATCAAGATCTTGCTCCATTTAGACTCAGTATCCTGACTTTTGGCCAACCACTGAACCAGTCCCTCTGCTCTTACTTATTATTGCTGTGTGTTTAGCTTAGAACCAACAAACACCAATATCATAATCTTTGGTTTGACCTGAACAGTGACTGATAGAAAGAGGACAAGGATAGACAAGGAAATCGTTATCACAAATTAACCATACCTCCTTAATGATAGTGGTTACTTCATCCACAACAAAGGCGGTCTGAAAAATAAAAAAAAATATCATTATATTGTGATACTGTGATAAATAACAAAAGTGGTCTGAAAAAATAGACAAAAAAAAATAAGAACCATATTTTGAAAAATCTGTTCATGTGACACACTATTAAAGATAGAACAATTATGGTTCAGTTATCTACAAATATACATGTAGTGATATACCAAGATGATAGTGTGTTGTGAACTTTACTAAAAATATCTGGAGTGTCAGCAAAGAAGGATGGGTTCACAACCATTCATTTAAAGTAATCAAAACAATTGTAAGAATGATTTGTATGTCATTATTATCAAATATTTGACATAAAAACATAAAATGACATGATGAAAATCAGATATGTGTGTTTACGTATACAGCTGTTAGTTCTCTAACATAAAACATTGTATTCAAGTTCACTTCCAACAATTTTTATTTATTGCCAAACTCAAGGTACCGGTATTATTTAGAGAATTAGAGTTAAGAAAAACATGTAGCAAACTTTCGGCTCTGAACTAGTCTGTCATCTGCAATGAGTACAATTAAACATTAACACATGTGTATGGGTGACATGCCACAGGAAAATGTGAAATTAAGATATTGTGTTGCGACATCTGCTCGGCCATGCAATAAAGTCGGTCATTTGTTTTGATTTACAATTATCGCGCAACACGAGACCGATGACGTCATTCTGCATATTCATAGCATACATAAACACAGAGGGAATTCTTTTAAACTTCAAAATTACACGATGAGATTAAAACAGATAAGATTGAATTGAATAAATTCCATGCAAGTAAAAAAGATCCTTTTTACTAATGTCTTTTTTTCCTGATCCTTATGTTTGTTAAATATGTTTTAAGCGATGGTATTTCCCAAGCATTTTTACCTTTCCGGTTTGTTGATGTAATCGTCATCACAGATCATGACCTTTTCCGGAATGTAGGCCAAGAAAATTGTATCTTAAAATACTTTGAAAATATGATGATTGATCATTCAGATTCTACCATTTTCTAGAAAATGGCTGATTTTACCGGGAAAATACATACAATTGCTCTCCATTAGTCACAAAATGGCAGATTATTTTGCATTTCCACTGCTGCTTTAATAACAAATATATCCCTTACTTCTTGGTGTAATGAAATGCTATTCACAGAGAAGATAGAAAAAGAATTAATTTAACAGAAATAATCGAAATTTATAGCATAAATTGAACAGAGAATTAAATTAAACCAGACAGATAAATGAGATTATCTGGGGGGGGGGAAAAAACCTGTCATTATTACAAATAGCATCAACAAAACTGTATTGTTATCATTCTGTGATATGTGATTGAAATAAAGAGAAATCAGTCATTAATTGTTTTACAAAAATATGGTAGTATAGTCAGTCTAATATATTGCATTGACAAAAACAAAAACACCAAATTCACTGGATTAAATATTTTATTATATGGGTAAGCAAGTTCAATGTTTGCATCAACAAACTATTTAAAAAAAAACCCATCTTTTGAAATTCTTCAGACAAAACAATTACACAGAAAAAGCTAAAATACTGTACTTTCTTAATCTGGTTTACTTTTTAAGTTTGGTTGGCCTATGACAAAATCATGTGATTTATTTACCACTGACCGACCTTATGTCACGTTATACGATGCCATTTACAAAAAGGGTAGTAAACAAATATGGGTCAGTGTGTCATTGTAATCGATCTTTTTTCTATGGAACTTTACACATGTGAGCAAGAATAGACGAGGAACATAATTATAAAGAAAAAATGTTTACTTTTCAAACATGAAAAAAATAATCAAACATTATCCAATGACTGGTCGACTAGTATTGTCACACGGGGATATATTATGTTTAGTTATGAGCAATGTTATGCAAGTAGTTTTTCATATGTAATAATGATCATTGCATGCTCGCTGATCATAAAAAAAATCATGCTCAAGTAACTAGGTTTTGTGACAAGTCATTAGAAATTTCCACTTGAAAAATCTATGGAAACTTGATAAAATGTAAAATCTGGATAACACTAGTCAATATTTCGCCATGTCAGTTTCTTTTTCAACCATTTGTCACGTGACTTCAAGAAAACTACGATTACCGCAATGTATCATGGGAGATGATTTGCATATATGATCTTACCATGTCCAAAATGAGAGGGGGAGAACGTAACACATGCTCTTTCCAAAGCCCCTGAGTAACACTGCCATTGAATCTTTTCTTTCCAACACATTTTGTATTATTTCCTTCTGCTCTGATTTGAGCTGTAGATGGAACTGTTTGTCCTGCAGAATACGCTTTATATCGTCTTCCATGTGATTTGTATGTTGTTTACGTATGCAAATAATTTGGCGCACTGCATTAAGTAGCTCCCATCATGTAATGCGTTGCTGTCATCATTCAGTTAGTATCGTGATATCACGTTTAATGGTTGAAAAAGAAACTGACATGGCGAAATGATAGGGTCTATGTGAAAATCGTGCTGTACTCAAGTGTAACACCACTTTCTGAGGGTAAGATGGTTATGAAAGAATAGAAACATGATTGGTGAAGCGATTTATATAAGGGTTTCCGATAGAAAATAAAATCTGATAGCCATGAAACGTGCCAACCCAGAGTTGGAGTGGCAAATCTGCTGATTTCCTTATGGAGAGCGCTCTAACATTCCACACTGCCACAGCTCCAGCAAGTCGAACAAAAAGCCGTTGGACGGCAGAGGAATCTCGGACTATTGATTATAGTCAATATTGTCTTATTGAAATTGAAAATGAACTGGAAATATGGTAAATGTAAAATTTAAAAAAAAAGTTGTTGAACGAATACATGAATAGAACAAATGAAAGGACAGAGACTACGAAGATAGGTTAAACAATAACTAAAACGTGTTACTGAATCTTGAAAGTTGAAACGTCCCAGATCATCTGACAGTGACAGTCTCAAATTTATGACTCATGGGATTTGATTGATGCCAATGATGGGGATACGATTGCTTAAAATGTTATTACGTACATCTTCTCCTGTTTGGAAATCGTCCATTTTTGTGATGTATTGTGTTCCTCACTTCTGCAGTCAAAATATTTTGGTGGACTTGTCTGGGCAGTATCGTTGACAACAAACCAACGCAAAATCTCGCGAGAAGCACCGACTCGTGTCATACTAAAGACCACAAAGTAGAACACACACCGTAACGTTACTATTAAATGGTTATGTTATCTTAACTTTTAGCTATGGAATAATCTGATCAATATCGAAAGCATTTTTATTAATAATTATTTAATTTTTGAAGTGTTTGAGACGTGAAGATGGGATATGCTCCAACACATGCATATACACATTTGTCTAAACAAATAATGCAATCGAAGTCCGTCAATTTTTAAAATATTAATAAATCATGGGAGTCTGTATCTGTATGGTTACTGAAGATTAACTCAATTCTGAGTAAAAGTCCTTCAGAGGTGTGTGCGTATGTAAGTTCTTAGTCGCGCTTCAGGAGAGCTGTTTTAAATCTGTCCACTGTTTTGCTGGTAACTTTAGCTTCAGGTAAGGACTTCGTGAGTCGTTGTACGAGTAAAGAATAGAATTTAAATTAGACAAAAAACCTACAAGAAGAAAAGTGTTTATATATATATTTATAGGAGTGGATGTGGTCGAGTGGTCAAGGGCGCTGGACGTAAGGCTAAGCGAATGGTGCTGCAGTGTATCAATGGTGTGGGTTCAAATCCCGACGAGGGAAGAACAAAAATTTGACAGCTCTAAAAATCTAATTCTAACACTGTTTGGTTTAATTTTCAGACGTAATGAATAAACGGACAGTTTTAAAAATTATCATAAATTTTCAAATTTTTCAAAGTTAATGTTTGTACACTAATTATAATGTACGTAAAATGTTTATTCTTAGTATTATACCTGATTTCCTTAGTTAGTGTCGTGATCGTATGGTAGTTGGATTTATAACAACCTATATGTAATCAGAGCGTGTCACCACTACAGTTTTGAGTTCGAACCCCGCTCAGGCGAGGTGTACTCGATACAACATTATGTGATAAAATTGGTCAGTGACATGTGGCAGGTCGGTGGTTTTCTCCGGGTACTTCGGTTTCATCCACCAATAAACCTGACCACCCAGAGGCGGATTTAGAGGGGGCGTGCGGGGCGTGCGCCCCCCCTAAAACTCGCAAAACATATTTTATACAACGTTAATTAAGCAGTTCAGCAAACAACTTTTTCATGAATGGTTAACTCGTGACCTGTAAGTCAAAATGAATAGGAATGATATTAGGAGTAAATTTGGGATATCATTCTAAAAAGCTGTACCCATTGATAAATCATCTGTATACTGTCCATCCGGATGAAGCTTTTCGTTTCGCCGTTGGTTCATTCATTGAAAACGTATGATTCGTTCTTGTTTATAGACAAACAAAGGCGAATATGTTAACATTAATGCTGCATGAAACGATTCTGATTATCTAATTTAGTTACGTTAGCTAATCAGAAATCAACAAGTTCATGTATTGACAATTTCCGCTTTTGTTTATCTATAAACAAGAACGGTCGAATCATACGTTTTCAATGAATGAATCAAACGACGAAAACAAAAGCTCCATCCGGACGGGCAGTATTAACTAGAACCACCCGAGAGGACAAGCACCGAAAGTACACACCAATTAGTGAAATGAGGAATGCGTTAAAACTAAACCAATAGTTCTTTGAAGGGTTAAAATATCGTGATCGATCAGTCATGAGTTGAACAATTCGCATCACGGTTGTTCAAAAAAAGATTTACTTTAGGTTCTTATAATCTGACAAAAACATACTGTTAATAATTATCCGACAAAATTAAGACTCAAAGTCAAGTTTTTCTGGTCTGATAAAAATGGTGTGGTTGGTTCAAAATTGTCGTTCAAATAAATGTCTGTAATTCCTCAAACCCCCAGATCTTCCCGGGGGCTTTGCCCCCCTGGACCCCTTACCAGGGCTATACCCTGGACCCGCTGGGAACCTTAAGTGGTCCCCAGATCCCTCGCCTACTCACGCCCCCGCTAACCACAAATCCTAGATCCGCCCCTGCCACCACGATATAACTGAAATATTGTTGAAAATGTTGTTAAACACCAAAACCCTGCCATAACCTTTAATTACATGTAGATATTTTGGGAGAACACTTACATAGGCTATATGCCTGATGTGCAATCCCATTGGATGTTGTATAATTAGATTATGCACTTTATTGAATAAGCTATTTAAATTGAATTGAAAATATGATGTCTGATATCTGTCATAGATATTTACTATATTGTCAAATATACAAGACATCTTGCAAGTTTTATATATACGTCCTTGATTCAACAGTAGAATACATGTACTAGTGGACAGCTTACCATTATCGTAGAATGTTGACTCGTACTGAAAAATTACTCTTGGGTAATTTCTCAAAGTTGCAATATGACCCAACCTTGTTGAATTTGAATACCCATGCTATGAAAATGTTGATAAAACTTAACCAGATTATTTTGAATGGTTACATGAGGGTATGTACGTGTACCTTTTGATGATTTCCACTTGTGTCGTTCCAGAGTTATATATCTTTATTTATCTTATTAAAAATAACTTGACCGTTGTTGTAAAAATGTCGCACGCCACAACCAATCTTGGTCGAACTCTTGGAATGGTGGTCGGTTTCTTTTTAACATTTTTCATTCACTTGCTGAATTTCACAGTGAGATACCAAGACATGAAAAAAACGTGCTTCTACATAGGAAGTCAAACTACTATATTTATAAATTAAACCCAACAATGCTAGAATTAGATCTTTGAGTTGACAAATTTTTGCTCTTCCCTCAACGGGATTTGAACTCATACCAATGATACACTACAGCACCAATCGCTTAGCCTTATGTCCAGCGCCCTAGACCACTTGGCCACATCCGCTATTTAAAAATATAGCTTCAATAGTCGAAGTGTTACCTTACCTCGTAAGGGAAATCTAGAGATAGACATAAAACATGTGTCTAAGCGTGTGTAGATGGTACATATATACTTGATATTTTAATTTGATATATATATATATATATATATGACAAGCAAGCGGCCAAATATTTAAAAATAAATCAGTAAAACCTAACTAAATCGAATCATGAATGAAATGGAATCCTGTATAAACTGGATTTTGAATCTGTGTAAACCGAACGCAACAGCTGGTCCCAAGGAGGTTCGGTATCTTCCTATTCCGAACGCAACAGCTGGCCAAGGAGGTTGGGTATATAGAAACGTTTCACTATATATGTCTCTGAGAAAACTAAAGAGAGTACAGACTCAACAAAAACTGAAGTGATCCGGAGGGGTATGAAGTAGTCAGACAAACCGGGATGAAGGATTTTAATCTTGAGGTCCATATTTTGAAGACGAGGAGCTTCTGGTTCCCAACGGCTATCGAGCAGCAGTGGGGACGAAGCCCACGTCCCCGTAAGCTCCCGAGAATTTAGGCATTAGAGGATGTAAATGTCTGTAGAGAAAAACGTTGGTGTTAAGCAAACGTAGATATCAAATTTAAGTGCGCACGACACGTTTCTGAAATAGTCTTCATTAGATACGCTCTAAGCCAAAATATTTGAAAGCCAAATAATATAAAGGTGTTTGGGAGAAAGAAAGACGAAGGGCCTAACAGGATTTAACAATAAACGATCAATAGCCGATCATCATGCACCCATGTCTTTTAAATGTAAATGAGGTAAAAGAGACGGAAAGAGATTACAATAGAAACAGATCCGCAGTCAATTGAGAGACAGACGTTTTGGAACGATGAACCAATTCATTATGTTGACCATAACACTTCCGAAGTGTTTATTTTAGGGTACTGGTCGGGGTCATCATTGAGGACCCTACCGTGACTGTGAAATGTATGTCAACAATAAAAAAGATGTTCTTTATTTTGTATCCAAGTGTAGAATTTGGATAGTCTCTGATGTTCATTTACATCCATTATCATTCCTTACTAATTCATTCTAACTGGCATTAAGTAGGAACAAGTTTGCCAGTCAGCAGTGCTCAATCATCTATCAAGAAAATCCAGATAGGAAATACAGACCTTGTAAAATCATAATTATTGGGATACATAGACACCTGTAGACAGGTATTGTTGGAATGTTGCTATTTAATGAATACGGAATTTACAACTGGAAAGATGAAAACATCTCGTAATTATTAAAACTTTGTTTTTATTTATTAAACGATTAATCAGTTTAAATAGTCCGTACAATGCCCGGGTTAAAACGACGTTCTGTTAGTCTCTATCCCTTGTTTTGCAGGGGTTTCATTTATGTTATTTCTATTTATTTACCAGTATTATACGTATACTGGTGCCCAACATGATTTCCATACCAGATGATCTGCGTTCCGATTAACAGTATTACAAAGGCCTTTTCTTAGGGTGCTACAAGTGGAACAGGAACTGTATATCCTTCCGGAGCACATGGATTCACCCCGACTTTTAATGGGTTCGTGTTATTCATTTTGTCTTATTGCACATCTTCATGTTTTTAGAACCGTGTTGTAATGTCTCCATTATTTCCGTGTTAAAACGAAGTTCAGTTCGTCTTTGCCCCCTTTTGTTTTGTATGAGGTTCTTGTCTTTATTCATGTTACTCGTATTTATTTACGCATATTGGTGTCCAACACGAATTCCATATCAAATGATGCATCGCTTTACAGTTTTTATTATGAAGACGGCGGATGTCACTAGTGGAACAGGAGCTAAAGACCCATCCGGACCACACGAATACACCCCTGGTCTTTAGGGTGGATAGTGTTGCTAAATAAATCTTTGGTTTACAGTAGGAGTGAACCGAACAGTGGGAAGGGGAAAGTTTGTAGAGTGGACAGGACAGTGGGGACATGTTTTAGGACTGCTAAAAGTATGTACGTGTGTGGGGGATTAAGGACTGGTACGAAATGGCTTTAAAGCAAATACCTTAATACCTTGGTTACCTGGACAATAGTATTTTGCTTCCATGCTAAATATTGGGTTTTTCCTTTTTTGTTTTTGTTATAGAGGAGGGGGGGGGGGGGGGGGGGGGGGGGGGTTAAAACAATCTTTTGTCTACCCCACTTTTCAAAGGGAAGTACAAATGCCCCATTGCCTCGGCTACGCCTCTGGTTTTCTGAGTAGTGTTTTGTTGACCATTCATTTTGTCTCTGTTCATCTGGTCATTGTCTTTCCTACGTTCAAGTTCTTTCAACCAATCCAACATATTTTCCTTGTGACAATCACCTCATCTTAACTGAAATCTCTGAACACATAAAGTCCACTACATATGACGTTAAAATTACAACTCCTGGCTCGGGACAGACATTACAACTCCTGGCTCGGGACAGACATTACAACTCTTGGCACGGGACAGATATTACAACTCCTGGCTCGGGACAGACCTTACAACTCCTGGCTCGGGACAGACATTACAACTCCTGGCTCGGGACAGACATTACAACTCTTGGCTCGGGACATACATTACAACTCTTGGCTCGGGACAGACATTACAACTCCTGGCTCGGGACAGACATTACAACTCTTGGCTCGGGACAGACATTACAACTCCTGGCTCGGGACAGACATTACAACTCTTGGCTCGGGACAGACATTACAACTCCTGGCTCGGGACAGACATTAAAACTCCTGGCTCGGGACAGACATTACAACTCCTGGGTCGGAACAGACACAAACATGTTACTCTTATTTAAAATATACATTACCCTCCCATGATAAATTGTTTCTTATAATAACATATCACACATATAACACACGAGTATATTTAAAAAGAAATATTTGAACCAGACGTATGAAAAACTGAATATATTATGACACACGGACAAAAACGAAAACTTTAGTATGCCCCTTCTCTGCGTGGTCATTGCCATTCCATACTAGATAGTAGAAATGCTAATTGTTTTTGCTGTATCATATTGTGATGTATCCATTATCTATATATTATAATGGGGGCCGTTGTGGTCATGATCGTATGGTTGTTGAATTTACAACTACCTATGCAATCAGTGTTGTGAGTTCCTCCCGAATCTAGCCCAAGTCGAGGTGTGCTCCATACAACTGGGATAAAGTATTGTCAGTGACTTGCGGCAGGTTAGTCGTTTTCCTCGGGTACCTCCATCGTCCAATAAAACTGATAACACGATATAACTGAAATATGCGGTTTACGTACCATTCGTTAAAAAGTCGATAACACTGAGGAGAGTGTGCTCTACCGCGGCATAATTGTAATTGAATGTAGATCAATTTGTTTTCATTTTATTTGTACGTTGTTACTATGTCTTTGTCTATTTGACTTGTGTACGTTGTTTGTATCCTCGTATGACAATAAGTCGGTCAGTCATTGGATAATGTTGATTATTTTTTCCATGTTTGAAAAGTAAACATTGTTTTCTTTTTAATTATGTTCCTCATCTATTCTTGCTCACATGTGTAAAGTTCCATGGAAAAAAGATCAATAATAATGACACACTGACCCATATTTGTTTACTACCCTTTTTCCAAATGGCGTCCTATTACGTCACATAAGGCCGGTCAAAGGTCAATAAAGCACATGATTTTGTCATAGGCCAACCAAACTTAAAAAGTAAACCAGATTAAGAAAGTACAGTATTTTAGCTTTTTGAGTGTAATTGTATTGTCTGAAAAATTTCAAAAGATGTTTTTTTTAAATAGTTTGAAATTGAAGTATTAAAAATTAATTATTTGATGCAAATACTAAACTTGCTTACCCATATAATAAAGTATTTAATCCAGTGAATTTGGTGTTTTTGCTTTTTTTCAATACAATCAATTAGACTAACTACATCCTGCCATATTTTTGTAAAACAATTAATGACTGATTTCAATTTATTTTAATCACATTTATTATCACAGAGTAGTAACAATACAGTTTTAACAATACAGTTTTGTTGATGCTATTTGTAATAATGACAGGTTTTTTTAATCCAGATAATCTCATTTTTCTGTCTGGTTTAATTTAATTCTCTGTTCCATTTATGCTATAAATTTTGATTATTGTTGTTAAATTAATTCTTTTTCTATCTTCTCTGTGAATTTCATTTCATTACCCCAAGAAGTAAGGGGTATCCTACCGTGACATCTGCTCGGTCATGCAAACATGTCGGTCAATTGTTTTGATTTACAATTCTCGCGCAGCACGAGACCAATGACGTCATTCTGTATATTCATAGCGTACATAAACACAGAGGGAATACTTTTCAATGTCAAAATTACAAGATGAGATTAAAACAGATGAGATTGAATTGAATAAATTCCATGCAAGTAAAAAAGATCCTTTTTACTAATGTCTTTTTTTCCTGATCATTATGCTTGTTAAATATGTTTCCATCGATGGTATTCCCCAAACATTTGTATTTTTCCGGTTTGTTGACATAATCGACATCACAGTTCATGACCGTTTCTGGAATGTAGGCCAAGCAAATTGTATTTTAAAATACTTTGAAAATATGATGATTGATCATTCAGATTCCACCATTTTCTAGAAAATGGCCGATTTTACCGGGAAAATACATGCAAGTGCTCTCCATTAGTCACAAAATGGCAGATTATTTTGCATTTCCACTGCTGCTTTAATAACAAATATACCCCTTACTTCTTGGGGTAATGAAATGAAATTCACAGAGAAGATAGAAAAAGAATTAATTTAACAGCAATAATCAAAATTTATAGCATAAATTGAACAGAGAATTTAATTAAACCAGACAGAAAAATGAGATTGTCTGGGTAAAAAAAACCTGTCATTATTACAAATAGCATCAACAAAACTGTATTGTTACCACTCTGTGATAATAAATGTGATTAAAATAAATTGAAATCAGTCATTAATTGTTTTACCAAAATATGTCGGTCTAATAGATTGTATTGACAAAAGCAAAAACACCAAATTCACTGGATTAAATACTTTTTATGTGGGTAAGCAAGTTTAATATTTGCATCAAATATTTAATTTTTAATACTTCAATTTCAAACTATTTAAAAAAAAACATCTTTTGAAATTTTTTCAGACAAATCAATTACACTGAAAAAGCTAAAATACTGTACTTTCTTAATCTGGTTTACTTTTTAAGTTTGGTTGGCCTATGACAAAATCATGTGCTTTATTGAACTTTGACCGGCTTTATGTGACGTCATACGACGCCATTTGGAAAATGGATGGTAAACAAATACAGGTCAGTGTGTTATTATTATCGATCTTTTTTCCATGGAAATTTACACATGTGAGCAAGAATAGATGAGGAACATAATTAAAAAGAAAAAAATGTTTACTTTTCAAACATGGAAAAAATAATCAAACATTATCCAATGACTGACCGACTTATTGTCAGAGGAGGATATATTTGTTATTAAAGCAGCAGTGGAAATGCAAAATAACCTGCCAGTTTGTGACTAATAGAGAGCACTTGTATGTATTTTCCCGGTAAAATCGGCCATTTTCTAGAAAATGGTGGAATCTGAATGATCAATCATCATATGTTCAAAGTATTTTAAAATACAATTTGCTTGGCCTACATTCCAGAAGCGGTCATGAACTGTGATGACGATTATGTTAACAAACCGGAAAAATAAAAATGCTTGGGGAATACCATCGATGGAAACATATTTAACAAGCATAATGATCAGGAAAAAAGACATTAGTAAAAAGGATCTTTTTTACTTGCATGGAATTTATTCAATTCAAACTTCTCTGTTTTAATCTCATCTTGTAATTTTGACATTGAAAAGAATTCCCTCTGTGTTTATGTACGCTATGAATATACAGAATGACGTCATTGGTCTCGTGCTGCGCCAGAATTGTAAATCAAAACAAGTGACCGACTTTATTGCATGACCGAGCAGATGTCACGACACGATATATATTCCTTGTATATGCCTTCAACCCTTCGGGGTAAAATTGAGCATTGAATACAGTTATTATTAGTTAAAAGTGGCATTAAATACCATAACCCTAACTCTAACTCATATTATAATGATTAAAAAGGGGTATGATTTTATGAAGATAGTATATTTTTTAAAGCAAAATTAAACATATGTTTACATCAACATTATAGATTATTATACATTTTATGTACAATAAACAAAGTACAAGGGAGAAATATCTGAGTACACATGCGCCATTATATGTCTTTCGAAGCCCAGTCTTCTGCTTCTTTCATCAAATCTCTGATGGCTGCATCATAATTGTTCTCAAAAGATAGAGTTGATGACCGTCTGGTTTTGCACTGCCGTTCGGAATCCATTCCTTTCTTTACGGCTTCGTCCACATAAGGACTCGGTATATGGTGACTAAAACTGGAACCTCGTCTTGTTGCGTCAGGAAATAATTCGTCTGGTGGATGAAATTGAATATTATTTGGAACAGAAAGAGAACCATTATCGGATTTGACTATTTTCACATCCATGTATTGACTATCAGGAGTAGGAACAGGATAATGACCATACTGTTGAACCCTGGCGTAAACGTGGTCAGTCGAACCGGAAGTTGAGATTTGTTTGGGATATAAGGAATGATTTGTTCTGTCGTAGTAGTTAGAAGATTCATCGATATTCCAATGCTTATTTACGTGGCTATACCCGTTAGAAATATCTGTGCAATCTGCATGAATATTATCTCGCAAGGGCATTTTCAAAGAATCATTGTCTTTATGACTACTTAAACTAGATGGTTCCTCTCTGGTCTTTTTGTGTGTAACATTATCACTCGAGGACATTTTCAAGGAACTATCGTCTTTATGACTATCGGTACTTAAACTAGATGGTTCCCCTCTGGCCTTTTTGTGTGTAACATTATCACTCGAGGACATTTTCAAGGAACTATCGTCTTTATGACTATCGGTACTTAAACTAGATGGTTCATCTTTGGTCTTTTTATGTGTAACAATATCACTCGAGGACATTTTCAAGGAACTATCGTCTTTATGACTATCGGTACTTAAACTAGATGGTTCCCCTCTGGCCTTTTTGTGTGTAACATTATCACTCGAGGACATCATTTTCAAGGAACTATCGTCTTTATGACTATCGGTACTTAAACTAGATGGCTCATCTTTGGTCTTTTTGTGTGTAACATTATCACTCGAGGACATTTTCAAGGAACTATCGTCTTTATGACTATCGGTACTTAAACTAGATGGTTCATCTTTGGTCTTTTTATGTGTAACATTATCACTCGAGGACATTTTCAAGGAACTATCGTCTTTATGACTATCGGTACTTAAACTAGATGGTTCCCCTCTGGCCTTTTTGTGTGTAACATTATCACTCGAGGACATCATTTTCAAGGAACTATCGTCTTTATGACTATCGGTACTTAAACTAGATGGTTCATCTTTGGTCTTTTTGTGTGTAACATTATCACTCGAGGACATTTTCAAGGAACTATCGTCTTTATGACTATCGGTACTTAAACTAGATGGTTCATCTTTGGTCTTTTTGTGTGTAACATTATCACTCGAGGACATTTTCAAGGAACTATTGTCTTTATGACTATCGGTACTTAAACTAGATGGTTCCCCTCTGGCCTTTTTGTGTGTAACATTATCACTCGAGGACATTTTCAAGGAACTATCGTCTTTATGACTATCGGTACTTAAACTAGATGGTTCCTCTCTGGCCTTTTTATGTGTAACATTATCACTCGAGGACATTTTCAAGGAACTATCGTCTTTATGACTATCGGTACTTAAACTAGATGGTTCATCTTTGGTCTTTTTGTGTGTAACATTATCACTCGAGGACATTTTTAAGGAACTATCGTCTTTATGACTATCGGTACTTAAACTAGATGGTTCCCTCTGGCCTTTTTGTGTGTAACATTATCACTCGAGGACATTTTCAAGGAACTATCGTCTTTATGACTGTCGGTACTTAAACTAGATGGTTCCCCTCTGGCCTTTTTGTGTGTAACATTATCACTCGAGGACATTTTCAAGGAACTATCGTCTTTATGACTATCGGTACTTAAACTAGATGGTTCATCTTTGGTCTTTTTGTGTGTAACATTATCACTCGAGGACATTTTCAAGGAACTATCGTCTTTATGACTATCGGTACTTAAACTAGATGGTTCATCTTTGGTCTTTTTGTGTGTAACATTATCACACGAGGACATTTTCAAGGAACTATCGTCTTTATGACTATCGGTACTTAAACTAGATGGTTCATCTTTGGTCTTTTTGTGTGTAACATTATCACTCGAGGACATTTTCAAGGAACTATCGTCTTTATGACTATCGGTACTTAAACCAGATGGTTCATCTTTGGTCTTTTTGTGTGTAACATTATCACTCGAGGACATTTTCAAGGAACTATCGTCTTTATGACTATCGGTACTTAAACTAGATGGTTCATCTTTGGTCTTTTTGTGTGTAACATTATCACTCGAGGACATTTTCAAGGAACTATTGTCTTTATGACTATCGGTACTTAAACTAGATGGTTCCTCTCTGGCCTTTTTATGTGTAACATTATCACTCGAGGACATTTTCAAGGAACTATCGTCTTTATGACTATCGGTACTTAAACTAGATGGTTCATCTTTGGTCTTTTTGTGTGTAACATTATCACCCGAGGACATTTTCAAGGAACTATCGTCTTTATGACTATCGGTACTTAAACTAGATGGTTCCCCTCTGGCCTTTTTGTGTGTAACATTATCACTCGAGGACATCATTTTCAAGGAACTATCGTCTTTATGACTATCGGTACTTAAACTAGATGGTTCATCTTTGGTCTTTTTGTGTGTAACATTATCACTCGAGGACATTTTCAAGGAACTATTGTCTTTATGACTATCGGTACTTAAACTAGATGGTTCCCCTCTGGTCTTTTTGTGTGTAACATTATCACTCGAGGACATTTTCAAGGAACTATTGTCTTTATGACTATCGGTACTTAAACTAGATGGTTCCCCTCTGGCCTTTTTGTGTGTAACATTATCACTCGAGGACATTTTCAAGGAACTATCGTCTTTATGACTATCGGTACTTAAACTAGATGGTTCCCCTCTGGTCTTTTTGTGTGTAACATTATCACTCGAGGACATTTTCAAGGAACTATTGTCTTTATGACTATCGGTACTTAAACCAGATGGTTCCCCTCTGGTCTTTTTGTGTGTAACATTATCACTCGAGGACATTTTCAAGGAACTATCGTCTTTATGACTATCGGTACTTAAACTAGATGGTTCCCCTCTGGTCTTTCTGTGTGTAACATTATCACTCGAGGACATTTTCAAGGAACTATCGTCTTTATGACTATCGGTACTTAAACTAGATGGTTCCCCTCTGGCCTTTTTGTGTGTAACATTATCACTCGAGGACATTTTCAAGGAACTATCGTCTTTATGACTATCGGTACTTAAACTAGATGGTTCATCTTTGGTCTTTTTGTGTGTAACATTATCACTCGAGGACATTTGCAAGGAACTATCGTCTTTATGACTATCGGTACTTAAACTAGATGGTTCCCCTCTGGCCTTTTTGTGTGTAACATTATCACTCGAGGACATCATTTTCAAGGAACTATCGTCTTTATGACTATCGGTACTTAAACTAGATGGTTCATCTTTGGTCTTTTTGTGTGTAACATTATCACTCGAGGACATTTTCAAGGAACTATTGTCTTTATGACTATCGGTACTAAAACTAGATGGTTCATCTTTGGTCTTTTTGTGTGTAACATTATCACTCGAGGACATTTTCAAGGAACTATCGTCTTTATGACTATCGGTACTTAAACTAGATGGTTCATCTTTGGTCTTTTTGTGTGTAACATTATCACTCGAGGACATTTTCAAGGAACTATCGTCTTTATGACTATCGGTACTTAAACTAGATGGTTCATCTTTGGTCTTTTTGTGTGTAACATTATCACTCGAGGACATTTTCAAGGAACTATCGTCTTTATGACTATTGGTACTTAAACTAGATGGTTCCCCTCTGGCCTTTTTGTGTGTAACATTATCACTCGAGGACATTTTCAAGGAACTATTGTCTTTATGACTATCGGTACTTAAACTAGATGGTTCATCTTTGGTCTTTTTGTGTGTAACATTATCACTCGAGGACATTTGCAAGGAACTATCGTCTTTATGACTATCGGTACTTAAACTAGATGGTTCCCCTCTGGCCTTTTTGTGTGTAACATTATCACTCGAGGACATCATTTTCAAGGAACTATCGTCTTTATGACTATCGGTACTTAAACTAGATGGTTCATCTTTGGTCTTTTTGTGTGTAACATTATCACTCGAGGACATTTTCAAGGAACTATTGTCTTTATGACTATCGGTACTTAAACTAGATGGTTCATCTTTGGTCTTTTTGTGTGTAACATTATCACTCGAGGACATTTTCAAGGAACTATCGTCTTTATGACTATCGGTACTTAAACTAGATGGTTCATCTTTGGTCTTTTTGTGTGTAACATTATCACTCGAGGACATTTTCAAGGAACTATCGTCTTTATGACTATCGGTACTTAAACTAGATGGTTCATCTTTGGTCTTTTTGTGTGTAACATTATCACTCGAGGACATTTTCAAGGAACTATCGTCTTTATGACTATCGGTACTTAAACTAGATGGTTCCCCTCTGGCCTTTTTGTGTGTAACATTATCACTCGAGGACATCATTTTCAAGGAACTATCGTCTTTATGACTATCGGTACTTAAACTAGATGGTTCATCTTTGGTCTTTTTGTGTGTAACATTATCACTCGAGGACATTTTCAAGGAACTATTGTCTTTATGACTATCGGTACTTAAACCAGATGGTTCCCCTCTGGACTTTTTGTGTGTAACATTATCACTCGAAGACATTTTCAAGGAACTATTGTCTTTATGACTATCGGTACTTAAACTAGATGGTTCATCTATGGTCTTTTTGTGTGTAACATTATCACTCGAGGACATTTTCAAGGAACTATCGTCTTTATGACTATCGGTACTTAAACTAGATGGTTCCCCTCTGGTCTTTTTGTGTGTAATATTATCACTCGAGGACATTTTCAAGGAACTATTGTCTTTATGACTATCGGTACTTAAACTAGATGGTTCCCCTCTGCCCTTTTTGTGTGTAACATTATCACTCGAGGACATTTTCAAGGAACTATCGTCTTTATGACTATCGGTACTTAAACTAGATGGTTCATCTTTGGTCTTTTTGTGTGTAACATTATCACTCGAGGACATTTTCAAGGAACTATCGTCTTTATGACTATCGATACTTAAACTAGATGGTTCATCTTTGGTCTTTTTGTGTGTAACATTATCACTCGAGGACATTTTCAAGGAACTATTGTCTTTATGACTATCGGTACTTAAACTAGATGGTTCCCCTCTGGCCTTTTTGTGTGTAACATTATCACTCGAGGACATTTTCAAGGAACTATCGTCTTTATGACTATCGGTACTTAAACTAGATGGTTCCTCTCTGGCCTTTTTATGTCTAACATTATCACTCGAGGACATTTTCAAGGAACTATCGTCTTTATGACTATCGGTACTTAAACTAGATGGTTCATCTTTGGTCTTTTTGTGTGTAACATTATCACTCGAGGACATTTTCAAGGAACTATCGTCTTTATGACTATCGGTACTTAAACTAGATGGTTCCCCTCTGGCCTTTTTGTGTGTAACATTATCACTCGAGGACATTTTCAAGGAACTATCGTCTTTATGACTGTCGGTACTTAAACTAGATGGTTCCCCTCTGGCCTTTTTGTGTGTAACATTATCACTCGAGGACATTTTCAAGGAACTATCGTCTTTATGACTATCGGTACTTAAACTAGATGGTTCATCTTTGGTCTTTTTGTGTGTAACATTATCACTCGAGGACATTTTCAAGGAACTATCGTCTTTATGACTATCGGTACTTAAACTAGATGGTTCCCCTCTGGCCTTTTTGTGTGTAACATTATCACTCGAGGACATTTTCAAGGAACTATCGTCTTTATGACTATCGGTACTTAAACTAGATGCTTCATCTTTGGTCTTTTTGTGTGTAACATTATCACTCGAGGACATTTTCAAGGAACTATCGTCTTTATGACTATCGGTACTTAAACTAGATGGTTCATCTTTGGTCTTTTTGTGTGTAACATTATCACTCGAGGACATTTTCAAGGAACTATCGTCTTTATGACTATCGGTACTTAAACTAGATGGTTCATCTTTGGTCCTTTTGTGTGTAACATTATCACACGAGGACATTTTCAAGGAACTATCGTCTTTATGACTATCGGTACTTAAACTAGATGGATCATCTTTGGTCTTTTTGTGTGTAACATTATCACTCGAGGACATTTTCAAGGAACTATCGTCTTTATGACTATCGGTACTTAAACTAGATGGTTCCCCTCTGGCCTTTTTGTGTGTAACATTATCACTCGAGGACATCATTTTCAAGGAACTATCGTCTTTATGACTATCGGTACTTAAACCAGATGGTTCATCTTTGGTCTTTTTGTGTGTAACATTATTACTCGAGGACATTTTCAAGGAACTATCGTCTTTATGACTATCGGTACTTAAAATAGATGGTTCCCCTCTGGCCTTTTTGTGTGTAACATTATCACTCGAAGACATTTTCAAGGAACTATTGTCTTTATGACTATCGGTACTTAAACTAGATGGTTCATCTTTGGTCTTTTTGTGTGTAACATTATCACTCGAGGACATTTTCAAGGAACTATCGTCTTTATGACTATCGGTACTTAAACTAGATGGTTCTCCTCTGGTCTTTTTGTGTGTAACATTATCACTCGAGGACATTTTCAAGGAACTATCGTCTTTATGACTATCGGTACTTAAACTAGATGGTTCATCTTTGGTCTTTTTGGGTGTAACATTATCACTCGAGGACATTTTCAAGGAACTATCGTCTTTATGACTATCGGTACTTAAACTAGATGGTTCATCTTTGGTCCTTTTGTGTGTAACATTATCACACGAGGACATTTTCAAGGAACTATCGTCTTTATGACTATCGGTACTTAAACTAGATGGATCATCTTTGGTCTTTTTGTGTGTAACATTATCACTCGAGGACATTTTCAAGGAACTATCGTCTTTATGACTATCGGTACTTAAACTAGATGGTTCCCCTCTGGCCTTTTTGTGTGTAACATTATCACTCGAGGACATCATTTTCAAGGAACTATCGTCTTTATGACTATCGGTACTTAAACCAGATGGTTCATCTTTGGTCTTTTTGTGTGTAACATTATCACACGAGGACATTTTCAAGGAACTATCGTCTTTATGACTATCGGTACTTAAACTAGATGGTTCATCTTTGGTCTTTTTGTGTGTAACATTATCACTCGAGGACATTTTCAAGGAACTATCGTCTTTATGACTATCGGTACTTAAACTAGATGGTTCATCTTTGGTCCTTTTGTGTGTAACATTATCACACGAGGACATTTTCAAGGAACTATCGTCTTTATGACTATCGGTACTTAAACTAGATGGATCATCTTTGGTCTTTTTGTGTGTAACATTATCACTCGAGGACATTTTCAAGGAACTATCGTCTTTATGACTATCGGTACTTAAACTAGATGGTTCCCCTCTGGCCTTTTTGTGTGTAACATTATCACTCGAGGACATCATTTTCAAGGAACTATCGTCTTTATGACTATCGGTACTTAAACCAGATGGTTCATCTTTGGTCTTTTTGTGTGTAACATTATCACTCGAGGACATTTTCAAGGAACTATCGTCTTTATGACTATCGGTACTTAAAATAGATGGTTCCCCTCTGGCCTTTTTGTGTGTAACATTATCACTCGAAGACATTTTCAAGGAACTATTGTCTTTATGACTATCGGTACTTAAACTAGATGGTTCATCTTTGGTCTTTTTGTGTGTAACATTATCACTCGAGGACATTTTCAAGGAACTATCGTCTTTATGACTATCGGTACTTAAACTAGATGGTTCTCCTCTGGTCTTTTTGTGTGTAACATTATCACTCGAGGACATTTTCAAGGAACTATCGTCTTTATGACTATCGGTACTTAAACTAGATGGTTCATCTTTGGTCTTTTTGTGTGTAACATTATCACTCGAGGACATTTTCAAGGAACTATCGTCTTTATGACTATCGGTACTTAAACTAGATGGTTCATCTTTGGTCCTTTTGTGTGTAACATTATCACACGAGGACATTTTCAAGGAACTATCGTCTTTATGACTATCGGTACTTAAACTAGATGGATCATCTTTGGTCTTTTTGTGTGTAACATTATCACTCGAGGACATTTTCAAGGAACTATCGTCTTTATGACTATCGGTACTTAAACTAGATGGTTCCCCTCTGGCCTTTTTGTGTGTAACATTATCACTCGAGGACATCATTTTCAAGGAACTATCGTCTTTATGACTATCGGTACTTAAACCAGATGGTTCATCTTTGGTCTTTTTGTGTGTAACATTATCACTCGAGGACATTTTCAAGGAACTATTGTCTTTATGACTATCGGTACTTAAAATAGATGGTTCCCCTCTGGCCTTTTTGTGTGTAACATTATCACTCGAAGACATTTTCAAGGAACTATTGTCTTTATGACTATCGGTACTTAAACTAGATGGTTCATCTTTGGTCTTTTTGTGTGTAACATTATCACTCGAGGACATTTTCAAGGAACTATCGTCTTTATGACTATCGGTACTTAAACTAGATGGTTCTCCTCTGGTCTTTTTGTGTGTAACATTATCCCTCGAGGACATTTTCAAGGAACTATCGTCTTTATGACTATCGATACTTAAACTAGATGGTTCATCTTTGGTCTTTTTGTGTGTAACATTATCACTCGAGGACATTTTCAAGGAACTATTGTCTTTATGACTATCGGTACTTAAACTAGATGGTTCCCCTCTGGCCTTTTTGTGTGTAACATTATCACTCGAGGACATTTTCAAGGAACTATCGTCTTTATGACTATCGGTACTTAAACTAGATGGTTCCTCTCTGGCCTTTTTATGTGTAACATTATCACTAGAGGACATTTTCAAGGAACTATCGTCTTTATGACTATCGGTACTTAAACTAGATGGTTCATCTTTGGTCTTTTTGTGTGTAACATTATCACTCGAGGACATTTTCAAGGAACTATCGTCTTTATGACTATCGGTACTTAAACTAGATGGTTCCCCTCTGGCCTTTTTGTGTGTAACATTATCACTCGAGGACATTTTCAAGGAACTATCGTCTTTATGACTATCGGTACTTAAACTAGATGGTTCATCTTTGGTCTTTTTGTGTGTAACATTATCACTCGAGGACATTTTCAAGGAACTATCGTCTTTATGACTATCGGTACTTAAACTAGATGGTTCCCCTCTGGCCTTTTTGTGTGTAACATTATCACTCGAGGACATTTTCAAGGAACTATCGTCTTTATGACTATCGGTACTTAAACTAGATGGTTCATCTTTGGTCTTTTTGTGTGTAACATTATCACTCGAGGACATTTTCAAGGAACTATCGTCTTTATGACTATCGGTACTTAAACTAGATGGTTCATCTTTGGTCTTTTTGTGTGTAACATTATCACTCGAGGACATTTTCAAGGAACTATCGTCTTTATGACTATCGGTACTTAAACTAGATGGTTCATCTTTGGTCTTTTTGTGTGTAACATTATCACACGAGGACATTTTCAAGGAACTATCGTCTTTATGACTATCGGTACTTAAACTAGATGGTTCATCTTTGGTCTTTTTGTGTGTAACATTATCACTCGAGGACATTTTCAAGGAACTATCGTCTTTATGACTATCGGTACTTAAACTAGATGGTTCCCCTCTGGCCTTTTTGTGTGTAACATTATCACTCGAGGACATCATTTTCAAGGAACTATTGTCTTTATGACTATCGGTACTTAAACCAGATGGTTCATCTTTGGTCTTTTTGTGTGTAACATTATCACTCGAGGACATTTTCAAGGAACTATTGTCTTTATGACTATCGGTACTTAAACTAGATGGTTCATCTTTGGTCTTTTTGTGTGTAACATTATCACTCGAGGACATTTTCAAGGAACTATCGTCTTTATGACTATCGGTACTTAAACTAGATGGTTCATCTTTGGTCTTTTTGTGTGTAACATTATCACTCGAGGACATTTTCAAGGAACTATCGTCTTTATGACTATCGGTACTTAAACTAGATGGTTCCCCTCTGGCCTTTTTGTGTGTAACATTATCACTCGAGGACATCATTTTCAAGGAATTATCGTCTTTATGACTATCGGTACTTAAACTAGATGGTTCATCTTTGGTCTTTTTGTGTGTAACATTATCACTCGAGGACATTTTCAAGGAACTATTGTCTTTATGACTATCGGTACTTAAACCAGATGGTTCCCCTCTGGACTTTTTGTGTGTAACATTATCACTCGAAGACATTTTCAAGGAACTATTGTCTTTATGACTATCGGTACTTAAACTAGATGGTTCATCTTTGGTCTTTTTGTGTGTAACATTATCACTCGAGGACATTTTCAAGGAACTATCGTCTTTATGACTATCGGTACTTAAACTAGATGGTTCTCCTCTGGTCTTTTTGTGTGTAACATTATCACTCGAGGACATTTTCAAGGAACTATCGTCTTTATGACTATCGGTACTTAAACTAGATGGTTCCCATCTGGCCTTTTTGTGTGTAACATTATCACTCGAGGACATTTTCAAGGAACTATTGTCTTTATGACTATCGGTACTTAAACTAGATGGTTCATCTTTGGTCTTTTTGTGTGTAACATTATCACTCGAGGACATTTTCAAGGAACTATCGTCTTTATGACTATCGGTACTTAAACTAGATGGTTCCCCTCTGGTCTTTTTGTGTGTAATATTATCACTCGAGGACATTTTCAAGGAACTATTGTCTTTATGACTATCGGTACTTAAACTAGATGGTTCCCCTCTGCCCTTTTTGTGTGTAACATTATCACTCGAGGACATTTTCAAGGAACTATCGTCTTTATGACTATCGGTACTTAAACTAGATGGTTCATCTTTGGTCTTTTTGTGTGTAACATTATCACTCGAGGACATTTTCAAGGAACTATCGTCTTTATGACTATCGATACTTAAACTAGATGGTTCATCTTTGGTCTTTTTGTGTGTAACATTATCACTCGAGGACATTTTCAAGGAACTATTGTCTTTATGACTATCGGTACTTAAACTAGATGGTTCCCCTCTGGCCTTTTTGTGTGTAACATTATCACTCGAGGACATTTTCAAGGAACTATCGTCTTTATGACTATCGGTACTTAAACTAGATGGTTCCTCTCTGGCCTTTTTATGTGTAACATTATCACTCGAGGACATTTTCAAGGAACTATCGTCTTTATGACTATCGGTACTTAAACTAGATGGTTCATCTTTGGTCTTTTTGTGTGTAACATTATCACTCGAGGACATTTTCAAGGAACTATCGTCTTTATGACTATCGGTACTTAAACTAGATGGTTCCCCTCTGGCCTTTTTGTGTGTAACATTATCACTCGAGGACATTTTCAAGGAACTATCGTCTTTATGACTGTCGGTACTTAAACTAGATGGTTCCCCTCTGGCCTTTTTGTGTGTAACATTATCACTCGAGGACATTTTCAAGGAACTATCGTCTTTATGACTATCGGTACTTAAACTAGATGGTTCATCTTTGGTCTTTTTGTGTGTAACATTATCACTCGAGGACATTTTCAAGGAACTATCGTCTTTATGACTATCGGTACTTAAACTAGATGGTTCCCCTCTGGCCTTTTTGTGTGTAACATTATCACTCGAGGACATTTTCAAGGAACTATCGTCTTTATGACTATCGGTACTTAAACTAGATGGTTCATCTTTGGTCTTTTTGTGTGTAACATTATCACTCGAGGACATTTTCAAGGAACTATCGTCTTTATGACTATCGGTACTTAAACTAGATGGTTCATCTTTGGTCTTTTTGTGTGTAACATTATCACTCGAGGACATTTTCAAGGAACTATCGTCTTTATGACTATCGGTACTTAAACTAGATGGTTCATCTTTGGTCCTTTTGTGTGTAACATTATCACACGAGGACATTTTCAAGGAACTATCGTCTTTATGACTATCGGTACTTAAACTAGATGGATCATCTTTGGTCTTTTTGTGTGTAACATTATCACTCGAGGACATTTTCAAGGAACTATCGTCTTTATGACTATCGGTACTTAAACTAGATGGTTCCCCTCTGGCCTTTTTGTGTGTAACATTATCACTCGAGGACATCATTTTGAAGGAACTATCGTCTTTATGACTATCGGTACTTAAACCAGATGGTTCATCTTTGGTCTTTTTGTGTGTAACATTATCACTCGAGGACATTTTCAAGGAACTATTGTCTTTATGACTATCGGTACTTAAAATAGATGGTTCCCCTCTGGCCTTTTTGTGTGTAACATTATCACTCGAAGACATTTTCAAGGAACTATTGTCTTTATGACTATCGGTACTTAAACTAGATGGTTCATCTTTGGTCTTTTTGTGTGTAACATTATCACTCGAGGACATTTTCAAGGAACTATCGTCTTTATGACTATCGGTACTTAAACTAGATGGTTCTCCTCTGGTCTTTTTGTGTGTAACATTATCACTCGAGGACATTTTCAAGGAACTATCGTCTTTATGACTATCGGTACTTAAACTAGATGGTTCATCTTTGGTCTTTTTGTGTGTAACATTATCACTCGAGGACATTTTCAAGGAACTATCGTCTTTATGACTATCGGTACTTAAACTAGATGGTTCATCTTTGGTCCTTTTGTGTGTAACATTATCACACGAGGACATTTTCAAGGAACTATCGTCTTTATGACTATCGGTACTTAAACTAGATGGATCATCTTTGGTCTTTTTGTGTGTAACATTATCACTCGAGGACATTTTCAAGGAACTATCGTCTTTATGACTATCGGTACTTAAACTAGATGGTTCCCCTCTGGCCTTTTTGTGTGTAACATTATCACTCGAGGACATCATTTTCAAGGAACTATCGTCTTTATGACTATCGGTACTTAAACCAGATGGTTCATCTTTGGTCTTTTTGTGTGTAACATTATCACTCGAGGACATTTTCAAGGAACTATTGTCTTTATGACTATCGGTACTTAAAATAGATGGTTCCCCTCTGGCCTTTTTGTGTGTAACATTATCACTCGAAGACATTTTCAAGGAACTATTGTCTTTATGACTATCGGTACTTAAACTAGATGGTTCATCTTTGGTCTTTTTGTGTGTAACATTATCACTCGAGGACATTTTCAAGGAACTATCGTCTTTATGACTATCGGTACTTAAACTAGATGGTTCTCCTCTGGTCTTTTTGTGTGTAACATTATCACTCGAGGACATTTTCAAGGAACTATCGTCTTTATGACTATCGATACTTAAACTAGATGGTTCATCTTTGGTCTTTTTGTGTGTAACATTATCACTCGAGGACATTTTCAAGGAACTATTGTCTTTATGACTATCGGTACTTAAACTAGATGGTTCCCCTCTGGCCTTTTTGTGTGTAACATTATCACTCGAGGACATTTTCAAGGAACTATCGTCTTTATGACTATCGGTACTTAAACTAGATGGTTCCTCTCTGGCCTTTTTATGTGTAACATTATCACTAGAGGACATTTTCAAGGAACTATCGTCTTTATGACTATCGGTACTTAAACTAGATGGTTCATCTTTGGTCTTTTTGTGTGTAACATTATCACTCGAGGACATTTTCAAGGAACTATCGTCTTTATGACTATCGGTACTTAAACTAGATGGTTCCCCTCTGGCCTTTTTGTGTGTAACATTATCACTCGAGGACATTTTCAAGGAACTATCGTCTTTATGACTGTCGGTACTTAAACTAGATGGTTCCCCTCTGGCCTTTTTGTGTGTAACATTATCACTCGAGGACATTTTCAAGGAACTATCGTCTTTATGACTATCGGTACTTAAACTAGATGGTTCATCTTTGGTCTTTTTGTGTGTAACATTATCACTCGAGGACATTTTCAAGGAGCTATCGTCTTTATGACTATCGGTACTTAAACTAGATGGTTCCCCTCTGGCCTTTTTGTGTGTAACATTATCACTCGAGGACATTTTCAAGGAACTATCGTCTTTATGACTATCGGTACTTAAACTAGATGGTTCATCTTTGGTCTTTTTGTGTGTAACATTATCACTCGAGGACATTTTCAAGGAACTATCGTCTTTATGACTATCGGTACTTAAACTAGATGGTTCATCTTTGGTCCTTTTGTGTGTAACATTATCACACGAGGACATTTTCAAGGAACTATCGTCTTTATGACTATCGGTACTTAAACTAGATGGATCATCTTTGGTCTTTTTGTGTGTAACATTATCACTCGAGGACATTTTCAAGGAACTATCGTCTTTATGACTATCGGTACTTAAACTAGATGGTTCCCCTCTGGCCTTTTTGTGTGTAACATTATCACTCGAGGACATCATTTTCAAGGAACTATCGTCTTTATGACTATCGGTACTTAAACCAGATGGTTCATCTTTGGTCTTTTTGTGTGTAACATTATCACTCGAGGACATTTTCAAGGAACTATCGTCTTTATGACTATCGGTACTTAAAATAGATGGTTCCCCTCTGGCCTTTTTGTGTGTAACATTATCACTCGAAGACATTTTCAAGGAACTATTGTCTTTATGACTATCGGTACTTAAACTAGATGGTTCATCTTTGGTCTTTTTGTGTGTAACATTATCACTCGAGGACATTTTCAAGGAACTATCGTCTTTATGACTATCGGTACTTAAACTAGATGGTTCTCCTCTGGTCTTTTTGTGTGTAACATTATCACTCGAGGACATTTTCAAGGAACTATCGTCTTTATGACTATCGGTACTTAAACTAGATGGTTCATCTTTGGTCTTTTTGTGTGTAACATTATCACTCGAGGACATTTTCAAGGAACTATCGTCTTTATGACTATCGGTACTTAAACTAGATGGTTCATCTTTGGTCCTTTTGTGTGTAACATTATCACACGAGGACATTTTCAAGGAACTATCGTCTTTATGACTATCGGTACTTAAACTAGATGGATCATCTTTGGTCTTTTTGTGTGTAACATTATCACTCGAGGACATTTTCAAGGAACTATCGTCTTTATGACTATCGGTACTTAAACTAGATGGTTCCCCTCTGGCCTTTTTGTGTGTAACATTATCACTCGAGGACATCATTTTCAAGGAACTATCGTCTTTATGACTATCGGTACTTAAACCAGATGGTTCATCTTTGGTCTTTTTGTGTGTAACATTATCACTCGAGGACATTTTCAAGGAACTATTGTCTTTATGACTATCGGTACTTAAAATAGATGGTTCCCCTCTGGCCTTTTTGTGTGTAACATTATCACTCGAAGACATTTTCAAGGAACTATTGTCTTTATGACTATCGGTACTTAAACTAGATGGTTCATCTTTGGTCTTTTTGTGTGTAACATTATCACTCGAGGACATTTTCAAGGAACTATCGTCTTTATGACTATCGGTACTTAAACTAGATGGTTCTCCTCTGGTCTTTTTGTGTGTAACATTATCACTCGAGGACATTTTCAAGGAACTATCGTCTTTATGACTATCGATACTTAAACTAGATGGTTCATCTTTGGTCTTTTTGTGTGTAACATTATCACTCGAGGACATTTTCAAGGAACTATTGTCTTTATGACTATCGGTACTTAAACTAGATGGTTCCCCTCTGGCCTTTTTGTGTGTAACATTATCACTCGAGGACATTTTCAAGGAACTATCGTCTTTATGACTATCGGTACTTAAACTAGATGGTTCCTCTCTGGCCTTTTTATGTGTAACATTATCACTAGAGGACATTTTCAAGGAACTATCGTCTTTATGACTATCGGTACTTAAACTAGATGGTTCATCTTTGGTCTTTTTGTGTGTAACATTATCACTCGAGGACATTTTCAAGGAACTATCGTCTTTATGACTATCGGTACTTAAACTAGATGGTTCCCCTCTGGCCTTTTTGTGTGTAACATTATCACTCGAGGACATTTTCAAGGAACTATCGTCTTTATGACTGTCGGTACTTAAACTAGATGGTTCCCCTCTGGCCTTTTTGTGTGTAACATTATCACTCGAGGACATTTTCAAGGAACTATCGTCTTTATGACTATCGGTACTTAAACTAGATGGTTCATCTTTGGTCTTTTTGTGTGTAACATTATCACTCGAGGACATTTTCAAGGAACTATCGTCTTTATGACTATCGGTACTTAAACTAGATGGTTCCCCTCTGGCCTTTTTGTGTGTAACATTATCACTCGAGGACATTTTCAAGGAACTATCGTCTTTATGACTATCGGTACTTAAACTAGATGGTTCATCTTTGGTCTTTTTGTGTGTAACATTATCACTCGAGGACATTTTCAAGGAACTATCGTCTTTATGACTATCGGTACTTAAACTAGATGGTTCATCTTTGGTCTTTTTGTGTGTAACATTATCACTCGAGGACATTTTCAAGGAACTATCGTCTTTATGACTATCGGTACTTAAACTAGATGGTTCATCTTTGGTCTTTTTGTGTGTAACATTATCACACGAGGACATTTTCAAGGAACTATCGTCTTTATGACTATCGGTACTTAAACTAGATGGTTCATCTTTGGTCTTTTTGTGTGTAACATTATCACTCGAGGACATTTTCAAGGAACTATCGTCTTTATGACTATCGGTACTTAAACTAGATGGTTCCCCTCTGGCCTTTTTGTGTGTAACATTATCACTCGAGGACATCATTTTCAAGGAACTATTGTCTTTATGACTATCGGTACTTAAACCAGATGGTTCATCTTTGGTCTTTTTGTGTGTAACATTATCACTCGAGGACATTTTCAAGGAACTATTGTCTTTATGACTATCGGTACTTAAACTAGATGGTTCATCTTTGGTCTTTTTGTGTGTAACATTATCACTCGAGGACATTTTCAAGGAACTATCGTCTTTATGACTATCGGTACTTAAACTAGATGGTTCATCTTTGGTCTTTTTGTGTGTAACATTATCACTCGAGGACATTTTCAAGGAACTATCGTCTTTATGACTATCGGTACTTAAACTAGATGGTTCCCCTCTGGCCTTTTTGTGTGTAACATTATCACTCGAGGACATCATTTTCAAGGAATTATCGTCTTTATGACTATCGGTACTTAAACTAGATGGTTCATCTTTGGTCTTTTTGTGTGTAACATTATCACTCGAGGACATTTTCAAGGAACTATTGTCTTTATGACTATCGGTACTTAAACCAGATGGTTCCCCTCTGGACTTTTTGTGTGTAACATTATCACTCGAAGACATTTTCAAGGAACTATTGTCTTTATGACTATCGGTACTTAAACTAGATGGTTCATCTTTGGTCTTTTTGTGTGTAACATTATCACTCGAGGACATTTTCAAGGAACTATCGTCTTTATGACTATCGGTACTTAAACTAGATGGTTCTCCTCTGGTCTTTTTGTGTGTAACATTATCACTCGAGGACATTTTCAAGGAACTATCGTCTTTATGACTATCGGTACTTAAACTAGATGGTTCCCATCTGGCCTTTTTGTGTGTAACATTATCACTCGAGGACATTTTCAAGGAACTATTGTCTTTATGACTATCGGTACTTAAACTAGATGGTTCATCTTTGGTCTTTTTGTGTGTAACATTATCACTCGAGGACATTTTCAAGGAACTATCGTCTTTATGACTATCGGTACTTAAACTAGATGGTTCCCCTCTGGTCTTTTTGTGTGTAATATTATCACTCGAGGACATTTTCAAGGAACTATTGTCTTTATGACTATCGGTACTTAAACTAGATGGTTCCCCTCTGCCCTTTTTGTGTGTAACATTATCACTCGAGGACATTTTCAAGGAACTATCGTCTTTATGACTATCGGTACTTAAACTAGATGGTTCATCTTTGGTCTTTTTGTGTGTAACATTATCACTCGAGGACATTTTCAAGGAACTATCGTCTTTATGACTATCGATACTTAAACTAGATGGTTCATCTTTGGTCATTTTGTGTGTAACATTATCACTCGAGGACATTTTCAAGGAACTATTGTCTTTATGACTATCGGTACTTAAACTAGATGGTTCCCCTCTGGCCTTTTTGTGTGTAACATTATCACTCGAGGACATTTTCAAGGAACTATCGTCTTTATGACTATCGGTACTTAAACTAGATGGTTCATCTTTGGTCCTTTTGTGTGTAACATTATCACACGAGGACATTTTCAAGGAACTATCGTCTTTATGACTATCGGTACTTAAACTAGATGGTTCATCTTTGGTCTTTTTGTGTGTAACATTATCACTCGAGGACATTTTCAAGGAACTATCGTCTTTATGACTATCGGTACTTAAACTAGATGGTTCATCTTTGGTCCTTTTGTGTGTAACATTATCACACGAGGACATTTTCAAGGAACTATCGTCTTTATGACTATCGGTACTTAAACTAGATGGATCATCTTTGGTCTTTTTGTGTGTAACATTATCACTCGAGGACATTTTCAAGGAACTATCGTCTTTATGACTATCGGTACTTAAACTAGATGGTTCCCCTCTGGCCTTTTTGTGTGTAACATTATCACTCGAGGACATCATTTTCAAGGAACTATCGTCTTTATGACTATCGGTACTTAAACTAGATGGTTCTCCTCTGGTCTTTTTGTGTGTAACATTATCACTCGAGGACATTTTCAAGGAACTATCGTCTTTATGACTATCGGTACTTAAACTAGATGGTTCATCTTTGGTCCTTTTGTGTGTAACATTATCACACGAGGACATTTTCAAGGAACTATCGTCTTTATGACTATCGGTACTTAAACTAGATGGATCATCTTTGGTCTTTTTGTGTGTAACATTATCACTCGAGGACATTTTCAAGGAACTATCGTCTTTATGACTATCGGTACTTAAACTAGATGGTTCCCCTCTGGCCTTTTTGTGTGTAACATTATCACTCGAGGACATCATTTTCAAGGAACTATCGTCTTTATGACTATCGGTACTTAAACCAGATGGTTCATCTTTGGTCTTTTTGTGTGTAACATTATCACTCGAGGACATTTTCAAGGAACTATTGTCTTTATGACTATCGGTACTTAAAATAGATGGTTCCCCTCTGGCCTTTTTGTGTGTAACATTATCACTCGAAGACATTTTCAAGGAACTATTGTCTTTATGACTATCGGTACTTAAACTAGATGGTTCATCTTTGGTCTTTTTGTGTGTAACATTATCACTCGAGGACATTTTCAAGGAACTATCGTCTTTATGACTATCGGTACTTAAACTAGATGGTTCTCCTCTGGTCTTTTTGTGTGTAACATTATCACTCGAGGACATTTTCAAGGAACTATCGTCTTTATGACTATCGATACTTAAACTAGATGGTTCATCTTTGGTCTTTTTGTGTGTAACATTATCACTCGAGGACATTTTCAAGGAACTATTGTCTTTATGACTATCGGTACTTAAACTAGATGGTTCCCCTCTGGCCTTTTTGTGTGTAACATTATCACTCGAGGACATTTTCAAGGAACTATCGTCTTTATGACTATCGGTACTTAAACTAGATGGTTCCTCTCTGGCCTTTTTATGTGTAACATTATCACTAGAGGACATTTTCAAGGAACTATCGTCTTTATGACTATCGGTACTTAAACTAGATGGTTCATCTTTGGTCTTTTTGTGTGTAACATTATCACTCGAGGACATTTTCAAGGAACTATCGTCTTTATGACTATCGGTACTTAAACTAGATGGTTCCCCTCTGGCCTTTTTGTGTGTAACATTATCACTCGAGGACATTTTCAAGGAACTATCGTCTTTATGACTGTCGGTACTTAAACTAGATGGTTCCCCTCTGGCCTTTTTGTGTGTAACATTATCACTCGAGGACATTTTCAAGGAACTATCGTCTTTATGACTATCGGTACTTAAACTAGATGGTTCATCTTTGGTCTTTTTGTGTGTAACATTATCACTCGAGGACATTTTCAAGGAGCTATCGTCTTTATGACTATCGGTACTTAAACTAGATGGTTCCCCTCTGGCCTTTTTGTGTGTAACATTATCACTCGAGGACATTTTCAAGGAACTATCGTCTTTATGACTATCGGTACTTAAACTAGATGGTTCATCTTTGGTCTTTTTGTGTGTAACATTATCACTCGAGGACATTTTCAAGGAACTATCGTCTTTATGACTATCGGTACTTAAACTAGATGGTTCATCTTTGGTCTTTTTGTGTGTAACATTATCACTCGAGGACATTTTCAAGGAACTATCGTCTTTATGACTATCGGTACTTAAACTAGATGGTTCCCCTCTGGCCTTTTTGTGTGTAACATTATCACTCGAGGACATTTTCAAGGAACTATCGTCTTTATGACTATCGGTACTTAAACTAGATGGTTCATCTTTGGTCTTTTTGTGTGTAACATTATCACTCGAGGACATTTTCAAGGAGCTATCGTCTTTATGACTATCGGTACTTAAACTAGATGGTTCCCCTCTGGCCTTTTTGTGTGTAACATTATCACTCGAGGACATTTTCAAGGAACTATCGTCTTTATGACTATCGGTACTTAAACTAGATGGTTCATCTTTGGTCTTTTTGTGTGTAACATTATCACTCGAGGACATTTTCAAGGAACTATCGTCTTTATGACTATCGGTACTTAAACTAGATGGTTCATCTTTGGTCTTTTTGTGTGTAACATTATCACTCGAGGACATTTTCAAGGAACTATCGTCTTTATGACTATCGGTACTTAAACTAGATGGTTCATCTTTGGTCTTTTTGTGTGTAACATTATCACACGAGGACATTTTCAAGGAACTATCGTCTTTATGACTATCGGTACTTAAACTAGATGGTTCATCTTTGGTCTTTTTGTGAGTAACATTATCACTCGAGGACATTTTCAAGGAACTATCGTCTTTATGACTATCGGTACTTAAACTAGATGGTTCCCCTCTGGCCTTTTTGTGTGTAACATTATCACTCGAGGACATCATTTTCAAGGAACTATTGTCTTTATGACTATCGGTACTTAAACCAGATGGTTCATCTTTGGTCTTTTTGTGTGTAACATTATCACTCGAGGACATTTTCAAGGAACTATTGTCTTTATGACTATCGGTACTTAAACTAGATGGTTCATCTTTGGTCTTTTTGTGTGTAACATTATCACTCGAGGACATTTTCAAGGAACTATTGTCTTTATGACTATCGGTACTTAAAATAGATGGTTCCCCTCTGGACTTTTTGTGTGTAACATTATCACTCGAAGACATTTTCAAGGAACTATTGTCTTTATGACTATCGGTACTTAAACTAGATGGTTCCCCTCTGGCCTTTTTGTGTGTAACATTATCACTCGAGGACATTTTCAAGGAACTATCGTCTTTATGACTATCGGTACTTAAACTAGATGGTTCATCTTTGGTCTTTTTGTGTGTAACATTATCACTCGAGGACATTTTCAAGGAACTATCGTCTTTATGACTATCGGTACTTAAACTAGATGGTTCCCCTCTGGCCTTTTTGTGTGTAACATTATCACTCGAGGACATTTTCAAGGAACTATCGTCTTTATGACTATCGGTACTTAAACTAGATGGTTCATCTTTGGTCTTTTTGTGTGTAACATTATCACTCGAGGACATTTTCAAGGAACTATCGTCTTTATGACTATCGGTACTTAAACTAGATGGTTCATCTTTGGTCTTTTTGTGTGTAACATTATCACTCGAGGACATTTTCAAGGAACTATCGTCTTTATGACTATCGGTACTTAAACTAGATGGTTCATCTTTGGTCTTTTTGTGTGTAACATTATCACACGAGGACATTTTCAAGGAACTATCGTCTTTATGACTATCGGTACTTAAACTAGATGGTTCCTCTTTGGTCTTTTTGTGTGTAACATTATCACTCGAGGACATTTTCAAGGAACTATCGTCTTTATGACTATCGGTACTTAAACTAGATGGTTCCCCTCTGGCCTTTTTGTGTGTAACATTATCACTCGAGGACATCATTTTCAAGGAACTATCGTCTTTATGACTATCGGTACTTAAACCAGATGGTTCATCTTTGGTCTTTTTGTGTGTAACATTATCACTCGAGGACATTTTCAAGGAACTATTGTCTTTATGACTATCGGTACTTAAACTAGATGGTTCATCTTTGGTCTTTTTGTGTGTAACATTATCACTCGAGGACATTTTCAAGGAACTATTGTCTTTATGACTATCGGTACTTAAAATAGATGGTTCCCCTCTGGACTTTTTGTGTGTAACATTATCACTCGAAGACATTTTCAAGGAACTATTGTCTTTATGACTGTCGGTACTTAAACTAGATGGTTCATCTTTGGTCTTTTTGTGTGTAACATTATCACTCGAGGACATTTTCAAGGAACTATCGTCTTTATGACTATCGGTACTTAAACTAGATGGTTCTCCTCTGGTCTTTTTGTGTGTAACATTATCACTCGAGGACATTTTCAAGGAACTATCGTCTTTATGACTATCGGTACTTAAACTAGATGGTTCCCATCTGGCCTTTTTGTGTGTAACATTATCACTCGAGGACATTTTCAAGGAACTATCGTCTTTATGACTATCGGTACTTAAACTAGATGGTTCATCTTTGGTCTTTTTGTGTGTAACATTATCACTCGAGGACATTTTCAAGGAACTATCGTCTTTATGACTATCGGTACTTAAACTAGATGGTTCCCCTCTGGTCTTTTTGTGTGTAATATTATCACTCGAGGACATTTTCAAGGAACTATTGTCTTTATGACTATCGGTACTTAACTAGACGGTTCATTTTTGGTCTTTTTGTGTGTAACATTATCACTCGAGGACATTTTCAAGGAACTATCGTCTTTATGACTATCGGTACTTAAACTAGATGGTTCATCTTTGGTCTTTTTGTGTGTAACATTATCACTCGAGGACATTTTCAAGGAACTATTGTCTTTATGACTATCGGTACTTAAACTAGATGGTTCCCCTCTGGCCTTTTTGTGTGTAACATTATCACTCGAGGACATTTTCAAGGAACTATCGTCTTTATGACTATCGGTACTTAAACTAGATGGTTCCTCTCTGGCCTTTTTATGTGTAACATTATCACTCGAGGACATTTTCAAGGAACTATCGTCTTTATGACTATCGGTACTTAAACTAGATGGTTCATCTTTGGTCTTTTTGTGTGTAACATTATCACTCGAATACATTTTCAAGGAACTATTGTCTTTATGACTATCGGTACTTAAACTAGATGGTTCCCCTCTGGCCTTTTTGTGTGTAACATTATCACTCGAGGACATATTCAAGGAACTATCGTCTTTATGACTGTCGGTACTTAAACTAGATGGTTCCCCTCTGGCCTTTTTGTGTGTAACATTATCACTCGAGGACATTTTCAAGGAACTATCGTCTTTATGACTATCGGTACTTAAACTAGATGGTTCATCTTTGGTCTTTTTGTGTGTAACATTATCACTCGAGGACATTTTCAAGGAACTATCGTCTTTATGACTATCGGTACTTAAACTAGATGGTTCCCCTCTGGCCTTTTTGTGTGTAACATTATCACTCGAGGACATTTTCAAGGAACTATCGTCTTTATGACTATCGGTACTTAAACTAGATGGTTCATCTTTGGTCTTTTTGTGTGTAACATTATCACTCGAGGACATTTTCAAGGAACTATCGTCTTTATGACTATCGGTACTTAAACTAGATGGTTCATCTTTGGTCTTTTTGTGTGTAACATTATCACTCGAGGACATTTTCAAGGAACTATCGTCTTTATGATTATCGGTACTTAAACTAGATGGTTCATCTTTGGTCTTTTTGTGTGTAACATTATCACACGAGGACATTTTCAAGGAACTATCGTCTTTATGACTATCGGTACTTAAACTAGATGGTTCATCTTTGGTCTTTTTGTGTGTAACATTATCACTCGAGGACATTTTCAAGGAACTATCGTCTTTATGACTATCGGTACTTAAACCAGATGGTTCATCTTTGGTCTTTTTGTGTGTAACATTATCACTCGAGGACATTTTCAAGGAACTATTGTCTTTATGACTATCGGTACTTAAACTAGATGGTTCATCTTTGGTCTTTTTGTGTGTAACATTATCACTCGAGGACATTTTCAAGGAACTATCGCCTTTATGACTATCGGTTCTTAAACTAGATGGTTCATCTTTGGTCTTTTTGTGTGTAACATTATCACTCGAGGACATTTTCAAGGAACTATCGTCTTTATGACTATCGGTACTTAAATTAGATGGTTCCCCTCTGGCCTTTTTGTGCGTAACATTATCACTCGAGGACATTTTCAAGGAACTATCGTCTTTATGACTATCGGTACTTAAACTAGATGGTTCCCCTCTGGCCATTTTGTGTGTAACATTATCACTCGAGGACATCATTTTCAAGGAACTATCGTCTTTATGACTATCGGTACTTAAACTAGATGGTTCATCTTTGGTCTTTTTGTGTGTAACATTATCCCTCGAGGACATTTTCAAGGAACTATTGTCTTTATGACTATCGGTACTTAAACTAGATGGTTCCCCTCTGGCCTTTTTATGTGTAACATTATCACTCGAGGACATTTTCAAGGAACTATCGTCTTTATGACTATCGGTACTTAAACTAGATGGTTCATCTTTGGTCTTTTTGTGTGTAACATTATCACCCGAGGACATTTTCAAGGAACTATCGTCTTTATGACTATCGGTACTTAAACTAGATGGTTCCCCTCTGGCCTTTTTGTGTGTAACATTATCACTCGAGGACATCATTTTCAAGGAACTATCGTCTTTATGACTATCGGTACTTAAACTAGATGGTTCATCTTTGGTCTTTTTGTGTGTAACATTATCACTCGAGGACATTTTCAAGGAACTATTGTCTTTATGACTATCGGTACTTAAACTAGATGGTTCCCCTCTGGTCTTTTTGAGTGTAACATTATCACTCGAGGACATTTTCAAGGAATTATTGTCTTTATGACTATCGGTACTTAAACTAGATGGTTCTCCTCTGGCCTTTTTGTGTGTAACATTATCACTCGAGGACATTTTCAAGGAACTATCGTCTTTATGACTATCGGTGCTTAAACTAGATGGTTCCCCTCTGGTCTTTTTGTGTGTAACATTATCACTCGAGGACATTTTCAAGGAACTATTGTCTTTATGACTATCGGTACTTAAACTAGATGGTTCCATTCTGGTCTTTTTGTGTGTAACATTATCACTCGAGGACATTTTCAAGGAACTATCGTCTTTATGACTATCGGTACTTAAACTAGATGGTTCCCCTCTGGCCTTTTTGTGTGTAACATTATCACTCGAGGACATTTTCAAGGAACTATCGTCTTTATGACTATCGGTACTTAAACTAGATGGTTCCCCTCTGGTCTTTTTGTGTGTAACATTATCACTCGAGGACATTTTCAAGGAACTATCGTCTTTATGACTATCGGTACTTAAACTAGATGGTTCCCCTCTGGCCTTTTTGTGTGTAACATTATCACTCGAGGACATTTTCAAGGAACTATCGTCTTTATGACTATCGGTACTTAAACTAGATGGTTCATCTTTGGTCTTTTTGTGTGTAACATTATCACTCGAGGACATTTTCAAGGAGCTATCGTCTTTATGACTATCGGTACTTAAACTAGATGGTTCCCCTCTGGCCTTTTTGTGTGTAACATTATCACTCGAGGACATTTTCAAGGAACTATCGTCTTTATGACTATCGGTACTTAAACTAGATGGTTCATCTTTGGTCTTTTTGTGTGTAACATTATCACTCGAGGACATTTTCAAGGAACTATCGTCTTTATGACTATCGGTACTTAAACTAGATGGTTCATCTTTGGTCTTTTTGTGTGTAACATTATCACTCGAGGACATTTTCAAGGAACTATCGTCTTTATGACTATCGGTACTTAAACTAGATGGTTCATCTTTGGTCTTTTTGTGTGTAACATTATCACACGAGGACATTTTCAAGGAACTATCGTCTTTATGACTATCGGTACTTAAACTAGATGGTTCATCTTTGGTCTTTTTGTGTGTAACATTATCACTCGAGGACATTTTCAAGGAACTATCGTCTTTATGACTATCGGTACTTAAACTAGATGGTTCCCCTCTGGCCTTTTTGTGTGTAACATTATCACTCGAGGACATCATTTTCAAGGAACTATTGTCTTTATGACTATCGGTACTTAAACCAGATGGTTCATCTTTGGTCTTTTTGTGTGTAACATTATCACTCGAGGACATTTTCAAGGAACTATTGTCTTTATGACTATCGGTACTTAAAATAGATGGTTCCCCTCTGGACTTTTTGTGTGTAACATTATCACTCGAAGACATTTTCAAGGAACTATTGTCTTTATGACTATCGGTACTTAAACTAGATGGTTCCCCTCTGGCCTTTTTGTGTGTAACATTATCACTCGAGGACATTTTCAAGGAACTATCGTCTTTATGACTATCGGTACTTAAACTAGATGGTTCATCTTTGGTCTTTTTGTGTGTAACATTATCACTCGAGGACATTTTCAAGGAACTATCGTCTTTATGACTATCGGTACTTAAACTAGATGGTTCCCCTCTGGCCTTTTTGTGTGTAACATTATCACTCGAGGACATTTTCAAGGAACTATCGTCTTTATGACTATCGGTACTTAAACTAGATGGTTCATCTTTGGTCTTTTTGTGTGTAACATTATCACTCGAGGACATTTTCAAGGAACTATCGTCTTTATGACTATCGGTACTTAAACTAGATGGTTCATCTTTGGTCTTTTTGTGTGTAACATTATCACTCGAGGACATTTTCAAGGAACTATCGTCTTTATGACTATCGGTACTTAAACTAGATGGTTCATCTTTGGTCTTTTTGTGTGTAACATTATCACACGAGGACATTTTCAAGGAACTATCGTCTTTATGACTATCGGTACTTAAACTAGATGGTTCCTCTTTGGTCTTTTTGTGTGTAACATTATCACTCGAGGACATTTTCAAGGAACTATCGTCTTTATGACTATCGGTACTTAAACTAGATGGTTCCCCTCTGGCCTTTTTGTGTGTAACATTATCACTCGAGGACATCATTTTCAAGGAACTATCGTCTTTATGACTATCGGTACTTAAACCAGATGGTTCATCTTTGGTCTTTTTGTGTGTAACATTATCACTCGAGGACATTTTCAAGGAACTATTGTCTTTATGACTATCGGTACTTAAACTAGATGGTTCATCTTTGGTCTTTTTGTGTGTAACATTATCACTCGAGGACATTTTCAAGGAACTATTGTCTTTATGACTATCGGTACTTAAAATAGATGGTTCCCCTCTGGACTTTTTGTGTGTAACATTATCACTCGAAGACATTTTCAAGGAACTATTGTCTTTATGACTGTCGGTACTTAAACTAGATGGTTCATCTTTGGTCTTTTTGTGTGTAACATTATCACTCGAGGACATTTTCAAGGAACTATCGTCTTTATGACTATCGGTACTTAAACTAGATGGTTCTCCTCTGGTCTTTTTGTGTGTAACATTATCACTCGAGGACATTTTCAAGGAACTATCGTCTTTATGACTATCGGTACTTAAACTAGATGGTTCCCATCTGGCCTTTTTGTGTGTAACATTATCACTCGAGGACATTTTCAAGGAACTATCGTCTTTATGACTATCGGTACTTAAACTAGATGGTTCATCTTTGGTCTTTTTGTGTGTAACATTATCACTCGAGGACATTTTCAAGGAACTATCGTCTTTATGACTATCGGTACTTAAACTAGATGGTTCCCCTCTGGTCTTTTTGTGTGTAATATTATCACTCGAGGACATTTTCAAGGAACTATTGTCTTTATGACTATCGGTACTTAACTAGACGGTTCATTTTTGGTCTTTTTGTGTGTAACATTATCACTCGAGGACATTTTCAAGGAACTATCGTCTTTATGACTATCGGTACTTAAACTAGATGGTTCATCTTTGGTCTTTTTGTGTGTAACATTATCACTCGAGGACATTTTCAAGGAACTATTGTCTTTATGACTATCGGTACTTAAACTAGATGGTTCCCCTCTGGCCTTTTTGTGTGTAACATTATCACTCGAGGACATTTTCAAGGAACTATCGTCTTTATGACTATCGGTACTTAAACTAGATGGTTCCTCTCTGGCCTTTTTATGTGTAACATTATCACTCGAGGACATTTTCAAGGAACTATCGTCTTTATGACTATCGGTACTTAAACTAGATGGTTCATCTTTGGTCTTTTTGTGTGTAACATTATCACTCGAATACATTTTCAAGGAACTATTGTCTTTATGACTATCGGTACTTAAACTAGATGGTTCCCCTCTGGCCTTTTTGTGTGTAACATTATCACTCGAGGACATATTCAAGGAACTATCGTCTTTATGACTGTCGGTACTTAAACTAGATGGTTCCCCTCTGGCCTTTTTGTGTGTAACATTATCACTCGAGGACATTTTCAAGGAACTATCGTCTTTATGACTATCGGTACTTAAACTAGATGGTTCATCTTTGGTCTTTTTGTGTGTAACATTATCACTCGAGGACATTTTCAAGGAACTATCGTCTTTATGACTATCGGTACTTAAACTAGATGGTTCCCCTCTGGCCTTTTTGTGTGTAACATTATCACTCGAGGACATTTTCAAGGAACTATCGTCTTTATGACTATCGGTACTTAAACTAGATGGTTCATCTTTGGTCTTTTTGTGTGTAACATTATCACTCGAGGACATTTTCAAGGAACTATCGTCTTTATGACTATCGGTACTTAAACTAGATGGTTCATCTTTGGTCTTTTTGTGTGTAACATTATCACTCGAGGACATTTTCAAGGAACTATCGTCTTTATGATTATCGGTACTTAAACTAGATGGTTCATCTTTGGTCTTTTTGTGTGTAACATTATCACACGAGGACATTTTCAAGGAACTATCGTCTTTATGACTATCGGTACTTAAACTAGATGGTTCATCTTTGGTCTTTTTGTGTGTAACATTATCACTCGAGGACATTTTCAAGGAACTATCGTCTTTATGACTATCGGTACTTAAACCAGATGGTTCATCTTTGGTCTTTTTGTGTGTAACATTATCACTCGAGGACATTTTCAAGGAACTATTGTCTTTATGACTATCGGTACTTAAACTAGATGGTTCATCTTTGGTCTTTTTGTGTGTAACATTATCACTCGAGGACATTTTCAAGGAACTATCGCCTTTATGACTATCGGTTCTTAAACTAGATGGTTCATCTTTGGTCTTTTTGTGTGTAACATTATCACTCGAGGACATTTTCAAGGAACTATCGTCTTTATGACTATCGGTACTTAAATTAGATGGTTCCCCTCTGGCCTTTTTGTGTGTAACATTATCACTCGAGGACATTTTCAAGGAACTATCGTCTTTATGACTATCGGTACTTAAACTAGATGGTTCCCCTCTGGCCATTTTGTGTGTAACATTATCACTCGAGGACATCATTTTCAAGGAACTATCGTCTTTATGACTATCGGTACTTAAACTAGATGGTTCATCTTTGGTCTTTTTGTGTGTAACATTATCACTCGAGGACATTTTCAAGGAACTATTGTCTTTATGACTATCGGTACTTAAACTAGATGGTTCCCCTCTGGCCTTTTTATGTGTAACATTATCACTCGAGGACATTTTCAAGGAACTATCGTCTTTATGACTATCGGTACTTAAACTAGATGGTTCATCTTTGGTCTTTTTGTGTGTAACATTATCACCCGAGGACATTTTCAAGGAACTATCGTCTTTATGACTATCGGTACTTAAACTAGATGGTTCCCCTCTGGCCTTTTTGTGTGTAACATTATCACTCGAGGACATCATTTTCAAGGAACTATCGTCTTTATGACTATCGGTACTTAAACTAGATGGTTCATCTTTGGTCTTTTTGTGTGTAACATTATCACTCGAGGACATTTTCAAGGAACTATTGTCTTTATGACTATCGGTACTTAAACTAGATGGTTCCCCTCTGGTCTTTTTGAGTGTAACATTATCACTCGAGGACATTTTCAAGGAATTATTGTCTTTATGACTATCGGTACTTAAACTAGATGGTTCTCCTCTGGCCTTTTTGTGTGTAACATTATCACTCGAGGACATTTTCAAGGAACTATCGTCTTTATGACTATCGGTGCTTAAACTAGATGGTTCCCCTCTGGTCTTTTTGTGTGTAACATTATCACTCGAGGACATTTTCAAGGAACTATTGTCTTTATGACTATCGGTACTTAAACTAGATGGTTCCATTCTGGTCTTTTTGTGTGTAACATTATCACTCGAGGACATTTTCAAGGAACTATCGTCTTTATGACTATCGGTACTTAAACTAGATGGTTCCCCTCTGGCCTTTTTGTGTGTAACATTATCACTCGAGGACATTTTCAAGGAACTATCGTCTTTATGACTATCGGTACTTAAACTAGATGGTTCCCCTCTGGTCTTTTTGTGTGTAACATTATCACTCGAGGACATTTTCAAGGAACTATCGTCTTTATGACTATCGGTACTTAAACTAGATGGTTCATCTTTGGTCTTTTTGTGTGTAACATTATCACTCGAGGACATTTTCAAGGAACTATTGTCTTTATGACTATCGGTACTTAAACTAGATGGTTCATCTTTGGTCTTTTTGTGTGTAACATTATCACTCGAGGAAATTTTCAAGGAACTATCGTCTTTATGACTATCGGTACTTAAACTAGATGGTTCATCTTTGGTCTTTTTGTGTGTAACATTATCACTCGAGGACATTTTCAAGGAACTATCGTCTTTATGACTATCGGTACTTAAACTAGATGGTTCATCTTTGGTCTTTTTGTGTGTAACATTATCACTCGAGGACATTTTCAAGGAACTATCGTCTTTATGACTATCGGTACTTAAACTAGATGGTTCATCTTTGGTCTTTTTGTGTGTAACATTATCACTCGAGGACATTTTCAAGGAACTATCGTCTTTATGACTATCGGTACTTAAACTAGATGGTTCCTCTCTGGCCTTTTTATGTGTAACATTATCACTCGAGGACATTTTCAAGGAACTATCGTCTTTATGACTATCGGTACTTAAACTAGATGGTTCATCTTTGGTCTTTTTGTGTGTAACATTATCACTCGAGGACATTTTCAAGGAACTATCGTCTTTATGACTATCGGTACTTAAACTAGATGGTTCCCCTCTGGCCTTTTTGTGTGTAACATTATCACTCGAGGACATCATTTTCAAGGAACTATCGTCTTTATGACTATCGGTACTTAAACTAGATGGTTCATCTTTGGTCTTTTTGTGTGTAACATTATCACTCGAGGACATTTTCAAGGAACTATTGTCTTTATGACTATCGGTACTTAAACTAGATGGTTCCTCTCTGGTCTTTTTATGTGTAACATTATCACTCGAGGACATTGTCAAGGAACTATCGTCTTTATGACTATCGGTACTTAAACTAGATGGTTCATCTATGGTCTTTTTTGTGTGTAACATTATCACTCGAGGACATTTTCAAGGAACTATCGTCTTTATGACTATCGGTACTTAAACTAGAAGGTTCCCCTCTGGCCTTTTTGTGTGTAACATTATCACTCGAGGACATCATTTTCAAGGAACTATTGTCTTTATGACTATCGGTACTTAAACTAGATGGTTCATCTTTGGTCTTTTTGTGTGTAACATTATCACTCGAGGACATTTTCAAGGAACTATCGTCTTTATGACTATCGGTACTTAAACTAGATGGTTCCTCTCTGGCCTTTTTGTGTGTAACATTATCACTCGAGGACATCATTTTCAAGGAACTATCGTCTTTATGACTATCGGTACTTAAACTAGATGGTTCCCCTCTGGCCTTTTTGTGTGTAACATTATCACTCGAGGACATTTTCAAGGAACTATCGTCTTTATGACTATCGGTACTTAAACTAGATGGTTCCCCTCTGGTCTTTTTGTGTGTAACATTATCACTCGAGGACATTTTCAAGGAACTATTGTCTTTATGACTATCGGTACTTAAACTAGATGGTTCCCCTCTGGCCTTTTTGTGTGTAACATTATCACTCGAGGACATTTTCAAGGAACTATCGTCTTTATGACTATCGGTACTTAAACTAGATGGTTCCCCTCTGGTCTTTTTGTGTGTAACATTATCACTCGAGGACATTTTCAAGGAACTATTGTCTTTATGACTATCGGTACTTAAACTAGATGGTTCCCATCTGGACTTTTTGTGTGTAACATTATCACTCGAGGACATTTTCAAGGAACTATTGTCTTTATGACTATCGGTACTTAAACTAGATGGTTCCCCTCTGGACTTTTTGTGTGTAACATTATCACTCGAAGACATTTTCAAGGAACTATTGTCTTTATGACTATCGGTACTTAAACTAGATGGTTCATCTTTGGTCTTTTTGTGTGTAACATTATCACTCGAGGACATTTTCAAGGAACTATCGTCTTTATGACTATCGGTACTTAAACTAGATGGTTCTCCTCTGGTCTTTTTGTATGTAACATTATCACTCGAGGACATTTTCAAGGAACTATCGTCTTTATGACTATCGGTACTTAAACTAGATGGTTCCCATCTGGCCTTTTTGTGTGTAACATTATCACTCGAGGACATTTTCAAGGAACTATTGTCTTTATGACTATCGGTACTTAAACTAGATGGTTCATCTTTGGTCTTTTTGTGTGTAACATTATCACTCGAGGACATTTTCAAGGAACTATCGTCTTTATGACTATCGGTACTTAAACTAGATGGTTCCCCTCTGGTCTTTTTGTGTGTAATATTATCACTCGAGGACATTTTCAAGGAACTATTGTCTTTATGACTATCGGTACTTAAACTAGATGGTTCCCCTCTGCCCTTTTTGTGTGTAACATTATCACTCGAGGACATTTTCAAGGAACTATCGTCTTTATGACTATCGGTACTTAAACTAGATGGTTCATCTTTGGTCTTTTTGTGTGTAACATTATCACTCGAGGACATTTTCAAGGAACTATCGTCTTTATGACTATCGATACTTAAACTAGATGGTTCATCTTTGGTCTTTTTGTGTGTAACATTATCACTCGAGGACATTTTCAAGGAACTATTGTCTTTATGACTATCGGTACTTAAACTAGATGGATCCCCTCTGACCTTTTTGTGTGTAACATTATCACTCGAGGACATTTTCAAGGAACTATCGTCTTTATGACTATCGGTACTTAAACTAGATGGTTCCTCTCTGGCCTTTTTATGTGTAACATTATCACTCGAGGACATTTTCAAGGAACTATTGTCTTTATAACTATCGGTACTTAAACTAGATGGTTCATCTTTGGTCTTTTTGTGTGTAACATTATAACTCGAGGACATTTTCAAGGAACTATCGTCTTTATGACTATCGGTACTTAAACTAGATGGTTCCCCTCTGGCCTTTTTGTGTGTAACATTATCACTCGAGGACATTTTCAAGGAACTATCGTCTTTATGACTGTCGGTACTTAAACTAGATGGTTCCCCTCTGGCCTTTTTGTGTGTAACATTATCACTCGAGGACATTTTCAAGGAACTATCGTCTTTATGACTATCGGTACTTAGACTAGATGGTTCATCTCTGGTCTTTTTGTGTGTAACATTATCACTCGAGGACATTTTCAAGGAACTATCGTCTTTATGACTATCGGTACTTAAACTAGATGGTTCCCCTCTGGCCTTTTTGTGTGTAACATTATCACTCGAGGACATTTTCAAGGAACTATCGTCTTTATGACTATCGGTACTTAAACTAGATGGTTCATCTTTGGTCTTTTTGTGTGTAACATTATCACTCGAGGACATTTTCAAGGAACTATCGTCTTTATGACTATCGGTACTTAAACTAGATGGTTCATCTTTGGTCTTTTTGTGTGTAACATTATCACTCGAGGACATTTTCAAAGAACTATCGTCTTTATGACTATCGGTACTTAAACTAGATGGTTCATCTTTGGTCTTTTTGTGTGTAACATTATCACACGAGGACATTTTCAAGGAACTATCGTCTTTATGACTATCGGTACTTAAACTAGATGGTTCATCTTTGGTCTTTTTGTGTGTAACATTATCACTCGAGGACATTTTCAAGGAACTATCGTCTTTATGACTATCGGTACTTAAACTAGATGGTTCCCCTCTGGCCTTTTTGTGTGTAACATTATCACTCGAGGACATCATTTTCAAGGAACTATCGTCTTTATGACTATCGGTACTTAAACTAGATGGTTCATCTTTGGTCTTTTTGTGTGTAACATTATCACTCGAGGACATTTTCAAGGAACTATCGTCTTTATGACTATCGGTACTTAAACTAGATGGTTCTCCTCTGGTCTTTTTGTGTGTAACATTATCACTCGAGGACATTTTCAAGGAACTATCGTCTTTATGACTATCGGTACTTAAACTAGATGGTTCCCATCTGGCCTTTTTGTGTGTAACATTATCACTCGAGGACATTTTCAAGGAACTATTGTCTTTATGACTATCGGTACTTAAACTAGATGGTTCATCTTTGGTCTTTTTGTGTGTAATATTATCACTCGAGGACATTTTCAAGGAACTATTGTCTTTATGACTATCGGTACTTAAACTAGATGGTTCACCTCTGCCCTTTTTGTGTGTAACATTATCACTCGAGGACATTTTCAAGGAACTATCGTCTTTATGACTATCGGTACTTAAACTAGATGGTTCATCTTTGGTCTTTTTGTGTGTAACATTATCACTCGAGGACATTTTCAAGGAACTATCGTCTTTATGACTATCGATACTTAAACTAGATGGTTCATCTTTGGTCTTTTTGTGTGTAACATTATCACTCGAGGACATTTTCAAGGAACTATCGTCTTTATGACTATCGGTACTTAAACTAGATGGTTCCTCTCTGGCCTTTTTATGTGTAACATTATCACTCGAGGACATTTTCAAGGAACTATCGTCTTTATGACTATCGGTACTTAAACTAGATGGTTCATCTTTGGTCTTTTTGTGTGTAACATTATCACTCGAGGACATTTTCAAGGAACTATCGTCTTTATGACTATCGGTACTTAAACTAGATGGTTCCCCTCTGGCCTTTTTGTGTGTAACATTATCACTCGAGGACATTTTCAAGGAACTATCGTCTTTATGACTGTCGGTACTTAAACTAGATGGTTCCCCTCTGGCCTTTTTGTGTGTAACATTATCACTCGAGGACATTTTCAAGGAACTATCGTCTTTATGACTATCGGTACTTAAACTAGATGGTTCATCTTTGGTCTTTTTGTGTGTAACATTATCACTCGAGGACATTTTCAAGGAACTATCGTCTTTATGACTATCGGTACTTAAACTAGATGGTTCATCTTTGGTCTTTTTGTGTGTAACATTATCACTCGAGGACATTTTCAAGGAACTATCGTCTTTATGACTGTCGGTACTTAAACTAGATGGTTCCCCTCTGGCCTTTTTGTGTGTAACATTATCACTCGAGGACATTTTCAAGGAACTATCGTCTTTATGACTATCGGTACTTAAACTAGATGGTTCATCTTTGGTCTTTTTGTGTGTAACATTATCACTCGAGGACATTTTCAAGGAACTATCGTCTTTATGACTATCGGTACTTAAACTAGATGGTTCATCTTTGGTCTTTTTGTGTGTAACATTATCACTCGAGGACATTTTCAAGGAACTATCGTCTTTATGACTATCGGTACTTAAACTAGATGGTTCATCTTTGGTCTTTTTGTGTGTAACATTATCACACGAGGACATTTTCAAGGAACTATCGTCTTTATGACTATCGGTACTTAAACTAGATGGTTCATCTTTGGTCTTTTTGTGTGTAACATTATTACTCGAGGACATTTTCAAGGAACTATCGTCTTTATGACTATCGGTACTTAAACTAGATGGTTCCCCTCTGGCCTTTTGTGTGTAACATTATCACTCGAGGACATCATTTTCAAGGAACTATCGTCTTTATGACTATCGGTACTTAAACCAGATGGTTCATCTTTGGTCTTTTTGTGTGTAACATTATTACTCGAGGACATTTTCAAGGAACTATTGTCTTTATGACTATCGGTACTTAAACTAGATGGTTCATCTTTGGTCTTTTTGTGTGTAACATTATCACTCGAGGACATTTTCAAGGAATTATCGCCTTTATGACTATCGGTACTTAAACTAGATGGTTCATCTTTGGTCTTTTTGTGTGTAACATTATCACTCGAGGACATTTTCAAGGAACTATCGTCTTTATGACTATCGGTACTTAAATTAGATGGTTCCCCTCTGGCCTTTTTGTGTGTAACATTATCACTCGAGGACATTTTCAAGGAACTATCGTCTTTATGACTATCGGTACTTAAACTAGATGGTTCCCCTCTGGCCATTTTGTGTGTAACATTATCACTCGAGGACATCATTTTCAAGGAACTATCGTCTTTATGACTATCGGTACTTAAACTAGATGGTTCATCTTTGGTCTTTTTGTGTGTAACATTATCACTCGAGGACATTTTCAAGGAAATATTGTCTTTATGACTATCGGTACTTAAACTAGATGGTTCCCCTCTGGCCTTTTTATGTGTAACATTATCACTCGAGGACATTTTCAAGGAACTATCGTCTTTATGACTATCGGTACTTAAACTAGATGGTTCATCTTTGGTCTTTTTGTGTGTAACATTATCACCCGAGGACATTTTCAAGGAACTATCGTCTTTATGACTATCGGTACTTAAACTAGATGGTTCCCCTCTGGCCTTTTTGTGTGTAACATTATCACTCGAGGACATCATTTTCAAGGAACTATCGTCTTTATGACTATCGGTACTTAAACTAGATGGTTCATCTTTGGTCTTTTTGTGTGTAACATTATCACTCGAGGACATTTTCAAGGAACTATTGTCTTTATGACTATCGGTACTTAAACTAGATGGTTCCCCTCTGGTCTTTTTGTGTGTAACATTATCACTCGAGGACATTTTCAAGGAATTATTGTCTTTATGACTATCGGTACTTAAACTAGATGGTTCATCTTTGGTCTTTTTGTGTGTAACATTATCACTCGAGGAAATTTTCAAGGAACTATCGTCTTTATGACTATCGGTACTTAAACTAGATGGTTCATCTTTGGTCTTTTTGTGTGTAACATTATCACTCGAGGACATTTTCAAGGAACTATCGTCTTTATGACTATCGGTACTTAAACTAGATGGTTCATCTTTGGTCTTTTTGTGTGTAACATTATCACTCGAGGACATTTTCAAGGAACTATCGTCTTTATGACTATCGGTACTTAAACTAGATGGTTCATCTTTGGTCTTTTTGTGTGTAACATTATCACTCGAGGACATTTTCAAGGAACTATTGTCTTTATGACTATCGGTACTTAAACTAGATGGTTCCTCTCTGGCCTTTTTATGTGTAACATTATCACTCGAGGACATTTTCAAGGAACTATCGTCTTTATGACTATCGGTACTTAAACTAGATGGTTCATCTTTGGTCTTTTTGTGTGTAACATTATCACTCGAGGACATTTTCAAGGAACTATTGTCTTTATGACTATCGGTACTTAAACTAGATGGTTCCTCTCTGGTCTTTTTATGTGTAACATTATCACTCGAGGACATTGTCAAGGAACTATCGTCTTTATGACTATCGGTACTTAAACTAGATGGTTCATCTTTGGTCTTTTTTGTGTGTAACATTATCACTCGAGGACATTTTCAAGGAACTATCGTCTTTATGACTATCGGTACTTAAACTAGATGGTTCCCCTCTGGCCTTTTTGTGTGTAACATTATCACTCGAGGACATCATTTTCAAGGAACTATCGTCTTTATGACTATCGGTACTTAAACTAGATGGTTCATCTTTGGTCTTTTTGTGTGTAACATTATCACTCGAGGACATTTTCAAGGAACTATCGTCTTTATGACTATCGGTACTTAAACTAGATGGTTCCCCTCTGGCCTTTTTGTGTGTAACATTATCACTCGAGGACATCATTTTCAAGGAACTATCGTCTTTATGACTATCGGTACTTAAACTAGATGGTTCCCCTCTGGCCTTTTTGTGTGTAACATTATCACTCGAGGACATTTTCAAGGAACTATCGTCTTTATGACTATCGGTACTTAAACTAGATGGTTCCCCTCTGGTCTTTTTGTGTGTAACATTATCACTCGAGGACATTTTCAAGGAACTATTGTCTTTATGACTATCGGTACTTAAACTAGATGGTTCCCCTCTGGCCTTTTTGTGTGTAACATTATCACTCGAGGACATTTTCAAGGAACTATCGTCTTTATGACTATCGGTACTTAAACTAGATGGTTCCCCTCTGGTCTTTTTGTGTGTAACATTATCACTCGAGGACATTTTCAAGGAACTATTGTCTTTATGACTATCGGTACTTAAACTAGATGGTTCCCATCTGGACTTTTTGTGTGTAACATTATCACTCGAGGACATTTTCAAGGAACTATTGTCTTTATGACTATCGGTACTTAAACTAGATGGTTCCCCTCTGGACTTTTTGTGTGTAACATTATCACTCGAAGACATTTTCAAGGAACTATTGTCTTTATGACTATCGGTACTTAAACTAGATGGTTCATCTTTGGTCTTTTTGTGTGTAACATTATCACTCGAGGACATTTTCAAGGAACTATCGTCTTTATGACTATCGGTACTTAAACTAGATGGTTCTCCTCTGGTCTTTTTGTATGTAACATTATCACTCGAGGACATTTTCAAGGAACTATCGTCTTTATGACTATCGGTACTTAAACTAGATGGTTCCCATCTGGCCTTTTTGTGTGTAACATTATCACTCGAGGACATTTTCAAGGAACTATTGTCTTTATGACTATCGGTACTTAAACTAGATGGTTCATCTTTGGTCTTTTTGTGTGTAACATTATCACTCGAGGACATTTTCAAGGAACTATCGTCTTTATGACTATCGGTACTTAAACTAGATGGTTCATCTTTGGTCTTTTTGTGTGTAACATTATCACTCGAGGACATTTTCAAGGAACTATCGTCTTTATGACTATCGATACTTAAACTAGATGGTTCATCTTTGGTCTTTTTGTGTGTAACATTATCACTCGAGGACATTTTCAAGGAACTATTGTCTTTATGACTATCGGTACTTAAACTAGATGGTTCCCCTCTGGCCTTTTTGTGTGTAACATTATCACTCGAGGACATTTTCAAGGAACTATCGTCTTTATGACTATCGGTACTTAAACTAGATGGTTCCTCTCTGGCCTTTTTATGTGTAACATTATCACTCGAGGACATTTTCAAGGAACTATTGTCTTTATGACTATCGGTACTTAAACTAGATGGTTCATCTTTGGTCTTTTTGTGTGTAACATTATCACTCGAGGACATTTTCAAGGAACTATTGTCTTTATGACTATCGGTACTTAAACTAGATGGTTCCCCTCTGGCCTTTTTGTGTGTAACATTATCACTCGAGGACATTTTCAAGGAACTATCGTCTTTATGACTGTCGGTACTTAAACTAGATGGTTCCCCTCTGGCCTTTTTGTGTGTAACATTATCACTCGAGGACATTTTCAAGGAACTATCGTCTTTATGACTATCGGTACTTAAACTAGATGGTTCATCTTTGGTCTTTTTGTGTGTAACATTATCACTCGAGGACATTTTCAAGGAACTATCGTCTTTATGACTATCGGTACTTAAACTAGATGGTTCCCCTCTGGCCTTTTTGTGTGTAACATTATCACTCGAGGACATTTTCAAGGAACTATCGTCTTTATGACTATCGGTACTTAAACTAGATGGTTCATCTTTGGTCTTTTTGTGTGTAACATTATCACTCGAGGACATTTTCAAGGAACTATCGTCTTTATGACTATCGGTACTTAAACTAGATGGTTCATCTTTGGTCTTTTTGTGTGTAACATTATCACTCGAGGACATTTTCAAGGAACTATCGTCTTTATGACTATCGGTACTTAAACTAGATGGTTCATCTTTGGTCTTTTTGTGTGTAACATTATCACACGAGGACATTTTCAAGGAACTATCGTCTTTATGACTATCTGTACTTAAACTAGATGGTTCATCTTTGGTCTTTTTGTGTGTAACATTATCACTCGAGGACATTTTCAAGGAACTATCGTCTTTATGACTATCGGTACTTAAACTAGATGGTTCCCCTCTGGCCTTTTTGTGTGTAACATTATCACTCGAGGACATCATTTTCAAGGAACTATCGTCTTTATGACTATCGGTACTTAAACTAGATGGTTCATCTTTGGTCTTTTTGTGTGTAACATTATCACTCGAGGACATTTTCAAGGAACTATCGTCTTTATGACTATCGGTACTTAAACTAGATGGTTCTCCTCTGGTCTTTTTGTGTGTAACATTATCACTCGAGGACATTTTCAAGGAACTATCGTCTTTATGACTATCGGTACTTAAACTAGATGGTTCCCATCTGGCCTTTTTGTGTGTAACATTATCACTCGAGGACATTTTCAAGGAACTATTGTCTTTATGACTATCGGTACTTAAACTAGATGGTTCATCTTTGGTCTTTTTGTGTGTAACATTATCACTCGAGGACATTTTCAAGGAACTATCGTCTTTATGACTATCGGTACTTAAACTAGATGGTTCCCCTCTGGTCTTTTTGTGTGTAATATTATCACTCGAGGACATTTTCAAGGAACTATTGTCTTTATGACTATCGGTACTTAAACTAGATGGTTCATCTTTGGTCTTTTTGTGTGTAACATTATCACTCGAGGACATTTTCAAGGAACTATCATCTTTATGACTATCGGTACTTAAACTAGATGGTTCATCTTTGGTCTTTTTGTGTGTAACATTATCACTCGAGGACATTTTCAAGGAACTATCGTCTTTATGACTATCGATACTTAAACTAGATGGTTCATCTTTGGTCTTTTTGTGTGTAACATTATCACTCGAGGACATTTTCAAGGAACTATCGTCTTTATGACTATCGGTACTTAAACTAGATGGTTCCTCTCTGGCCTTTTTATGTGTAACATTATCACTCGAGGACATTTTCAAGGAACTATCGTCTTTATGACTATCGGTACTTAAACTAGATGGTTCATCTTTGGTCTTTTTGTGTGTAACATTATCACTCGAGGACATTTTCAAGGAACTATTGTCTTTATGACTATCGGTACTTAAACTAGATGGTTCCCCTCTGGCCTTTTTGTGTGTAACATTATCACTCGAGGACATTTTCAAGGAACTATCGTCTTTATGACTATCGGTACTTAAACTAGATGGTTCCCCTCTGGCCTTTTTGTGTGTAACATTATCACTCGAGGACATTTTCAAGGAACTATCGTCTTTATGACTATCGGTACTTAAACTAGATGGTTCATCTTTGGTCTTTTTGTGTGTAACATTATCACTCGAGGACATTTTCAAGGAACTATCGTCTTTATGACTATCGGTACTTAAACTAGATGGTTCCCCTCTGGCCTTTTTGTGTGTAACATTATCACTCGAGGACATTTTCAAGGAACTATCGTCTTTATGACTATCGGTACTTAAACTAGATGGTTCATCTTTGGTCTTTTTGTGTGTAACATTATCACTCGAGGACATTTTCAAGGAACTATCGTCTTTATGACTATCGGTACTTAAACTAGATGGTTCATCTTTGGTCTTTTTGTGTGTAACATTATCACTCGAGGACATTTTCAAGGAACTATCGTCTTTATGACTATCGGTACTTAAACTAGATGGTTCATCTTTGGTCTTTTTGTGTGTAACATTATCACACGAGGACATTTTCAAGGAACTATCGTCTTTATGACTATCGGTACTTAAACTAGATGGTTCATCTTTGGTCTTTTTGTGTGTAACATTATCACTCGAGGACATTTTCAAGGAACTATCGTCTTTATGACTATCGGTACTTAAACTAGATGGTTCCCCTCTGGCCTTTTTGTGTGTAACATTATCACTCGAGGACATCATTTTCAAGGAACTATCGTCTTTATGACTATCGGTACTTAAACCAGATGGTTCATCTTTGGTCTTTTTGTGTGTAACATTATCACTCGAGGACATTTTCAAGGAACTATTGTCTTTATGACTATCGGTACTTAAACTAGATGGTTCATCTTTGGTCTTTTTGTGTGTAACATTATCACTCGAGGACATTTTCAAGGAACTATCGCCTTTATGACTATCGGTACTTAAACTAGATGGTTCATCTTTGGTCTTTTTGTGTGTAACATTATCACTCGAGGACATTTTCAAGGAACTATCGTCTTTATGACTATCGGTACTTAAATTAGATGGTTCCCCTCTGGCCTTTTTGTGTGTAACATTATCACTCGAGGACATTTTCAAGGAACTATCGTCTTTATGACTATCGGTACTTAAACTAGATGGTTCCCCTCTGGCCATTTTGTGTGTAACATTATCACTCGAGGACATCATTTTCAAGGAACTATCGTCTTTATGACTATCGGTACTTAAACTAGATGGTTCATCTTTGGTCTTTTTGTGTGTAACATTATCACTCGAGGACATTTTCAAGGAACTATTGTCTTTATGACTATCGGTACTTAAACTAGATGGTTCCCCTCTGGCCTTTTTATGTGTAACATTATCACTCGAGGACATTTTCAAGGAACTATCGTCTTTATGACTATCGGTACTTAAACTAGATGGTTCATCTTTGGTCTTTTTGTGTGTAACATTATCACCCGAGGACATTTTCAAGGAACTATCGTCTTTATGACTATCGGTACTTAAACTAGATGGTTCCCCTCTGGCCTTTTTGTGTGTAACATTATCACTCGAGGACATCATTTTCAAGGAACTATCGTCTTTATGACTATCGGTACTTAAACTAGATGGTTCATCTTTGGTCTTTTTGTGTGTAACATTATCACTCGAGGACATTTTCAAGGAACTATTGTCTTTATGACTATCGGTACTTAAACTAGATGGTTCCCCTCTGGTCTTTTTGTGTGTAACATTATCACTCGAGGACATTTTCAAGGAATTATTGTCTTTATGACTATCGGTACTTAAACTAGATGGTTCCCCTCTGGCCTTTTTGTGTGTAACATTATCACTCGAGGACATTTTCAAGGAACTATCGTCTTTATGACTATCGGTACTTAAACTAGATGGTTCCCCTCTGGTCCTTTTGTGTGTAACATTATCACTGGAGGACATTTTCAAGGAACTATTGTCTTTATGACTATCGGTACTTAAACTAGATGGTTCCCCTCTGGCCTTTTTGTGTGTAACATTATCACTCGAGGACATCATTTTCAAGGAACTATCGTCTTTATGACTATCGGTACTTAAACTAGATGGTTCCCCTCTGGTCTTTTTGTGTGTAACATTAATACTCGAGGACATTTTCAAGGAACTATCGTCTTTACGACTATCGGTACTTAAACTAGATGGTTCATCTTTGGTCTTTTTGTGTGTAACATTATCACTCGAGGACATTTTCAAGGAACTATTGTCTTTATGACTATCGGTACTTAAACTAGATGGTTCATCTTTGGTCTTTTTGTGTGTAACATTATCACTCGAGGACATTTTCAAGGAACTATCGTCTTTATGACTATCGGTACTTAAACTAGATGGTTCATCTGTGGTCTTTTTGTGTGTAACATTATCACTCGAGGACATTTTCAAGGAACTATCGTCTTTATGACTATCGGTACTTAAACTAGATGGTTCATCTTTGGTCTTTTTGTGTGTAACATTATCACTCGAGGACATTTTCAAGGAACTATCGTCTTTATGACTATCGGTACTTAAACTAGATGGTTCATCTTTGGTCTTTTTGTGTGTAACATTATCACTCGAGGACATTTTCAAGGAACTATTGTCTTTATGACTATCGGTACTTAAACTAGATGGTTCCTCTCTGGCCTTTTTATGTATAACATTATCACTCGAGGACATTTTCAAGGAACTATCGTCTTTATGACTATCGGTACTTAAACTAGATGGTTCATCTTTGGTCTTTTTGTGTGTAACATTATCACTCGAGGACATTTTCAAGGAACTATCGTCTTTATGACTATCGGTACTTAAACTAGATGGTTCCCCTCTGGCCTTTTTGTGTGAAACATTATCACTCGAGGACATCATTTTCAAGGAACTATCGTCTTTATGACTATCGGTACTTAAACTAGATGGTTCATCTTTGGTCTTTTTGTGTGTAACATTATCACTCGAGGACATTTTCAAGGAACTATTGTCTTTATGACTATCGGTACTTAAACTAGATGGTTCCTCTCTGGTCTTTTTATGTGTAACATTATCACTCGAGGACATTTTCAAGGAACTATCGTCTTTATGACTATCGGTACTTAAACTAGATGGTTCATCTTTGGTCTTTTTTGTGTGTAACATTATCACTCGAGGACATTTTCAAGGAACTATTGTCTTTATGACTATCGGTACTTAAACTAGATGGTTCCCCTCTGGCCTTTTTGTGTGTAACATTATCACTCGAGGACATCATTTTCAAGGAACTATCGTCTTTATGACTATCGGTACTTAAACTAGATGGTTCATCTTTGGTCTTTTTGTGTGTAACATTATCACTCGAGGACATTTTCAAGGAACTATTGTCTTTATGACTATCGGTACTTAAACTAGATGGTTCCCCTCTGGTCTTTTTGTGTGTAACATTATCACTCGAGGACATTTTCAAGGAACTATTGTCTTTATGACTATCGGTACTTAAACTAGATGGTTCCCCTCTGGCCTTTTTGTGTGTAACATTATCACTCGAGGACATTTTCAAGGAACTATCGTCTTTATGACTATCGGTACTTAAACTAGATGGTTCATCTTTGGTCTTTTTGTGTGTAACATTATCACTCGAGGACATTTTCAAGGAACTATCGTCTTTATGACTATCGGTACTTAAACTAGATGGTTCATCTTTGGTCTTTTTGTGTGTAACATTATCACTCGAGGACATTTTCAAGGAACTATCGTCTTTATGACTATCGGTACTTAAACTAGATGGTTCCCCTCTGGCCTTTTTGTGTGTAACATTATCACTCGAGGACATCATTTTCAAGGAACTATCGTCTTTATGACTATCGGTACTTAAACTAGATGGTTCATCTTTGGTCTTTTTGTGTGTAACATTATCACTCGAGGACATTTTCAAGGAACAATTGTCTTTATGACTATCGGTACTTAAACTAGATGATTCCTCTCTGGCCTTTTTATGTGTAACATTATCACTCGAGGACATTTTCAAGGAACTATCGTCTTTACGACTATCGGTACTTAAACTAGATGGTTCATCTTTGGTCTTTTTGTGTGTAACATTATCACTCGAGGACATTTTCAAGGAACTATTGTCTTTATGACTATCGGTACTTAAACTAGATGGTTCCCCTCTGGCCTTTTTGTGTGTAACATTATCACTCGAGGACATCATTTTCAAGGAACTATCGTCTTTATGACTATCGGTACTTAAACTAGATGGTTCCCCTCTGGCCTTTTTGTGTGTAACATTATCACTCGAGGACATTTTCAAGGAACTATCGTCTTTATGACTATCGGTACTTAAACTAGATTGTTCCCCTCTGGTCTTTTTGTGTGTAACATTATCACTCGAGGACATTTTCAAGGAACTATCGTCTTTACGACTATCGGTACTTAAACTAGATGGTTCATCTCTGGTCTTTTTGTGTGTAACATTATCACTCGAGGACATTTTCAAGGAACTATTGTCTTTATGACTATCGGTACTTAAACTAGATGGTTCATCTTTGGTCTTTTTGTGTGTAACATTATCACTCGAGGAAATTTTCAAGGAACTATCGTCTTTATGACTATCGGTACTTAAACTAGATGGTTTATCTTTGGTCTTTTTGTGTGTAACATTATCACTCGAGGACATTTTCAAGGAACTATCGTCTTTATGACTATCGGTACTTAAACTAGATGGTTCATCTTTGGTCTTTTTGTGTGTAACATTATCACTCGAGGACATTTTCAAGGAACTATCGTCTTTATGACTATCGGTACTTAAACTAGATGGTTCATCTTTGGTCTTTTTGTGTGTAACATTATCACTCGAGGACATTTTCAAGGAACTATTGTCTTTATGACTATCGGTACTTAAACTAGATGGTTCCTCTCTGGCCTTTTTATGTGTAACATTATCACTCGAGGACATTTTCAAGGAACTATCGTCTTTATGACTATCGGTACTTAAACTAGATGGTTCATCTTTGGTCTTTTTGTGTGTAACATTATCACTCGAGGACATTTTCAAGGAACTATCGTCTTTATGACTATCGGTACTTAAACTAGATGGTTCCCCTCTGGCCTTTTTGTGTGTAACATTATCACTCGAGGACATCATTTTCAAGGAACTATCGTCTTTATGACTATCGGTACTTAAACTAGATGGTTCATCTTTGGTCTTTTTGTGTGTAACATTATCACTCGAGGACATTTTCAAGGAACTATTGTCTTTATGACTATCGGTACTTAAACTAGATGGTTCCTCTCTGGTCTTTTTATGTGTAACATTATCACTCGAGGACATTGTCAAGGAACTATCGTCTTTATGACTATCGGTACTTAAACTAGATGGTTCATCTTTGGTCTTTTTTGTGTGTAACATTATCACTCGAGGACATTTTCAAGGAACTATCGTCTTTATGACTATCGGTACTTAAACTAGATGGTTCACCTCTGGCCTTTTTGTGTGTAACATTATCACTCGAGGACATCATTTTCAAGGAACTATCGTCTTTATGACTATCGGTACTTAAACTAGATGGTTCATCTTTGGTCTTTTTGTGTGTAACATTATCACTCGAGGACATTTTCAAGGAACTATTGTCTTTATGACTATCGGTACTTAAACTAGATGGTTCCCCTCTGGTCTTTTTGTGTGTAACATTATCACTCGAGGACATTTTCAAGGAACTATTGTCTTTATGACTATCGGTACTTAAACTAGATGGTTCCCCTCTGGCCTTTTTGTGTGTAACATTATCACTCGAGGACATTTTCAAGGAACTATCGTCTTTATGACTATCGGTACTTAAACTAGATGGTTCATCTTTGGTCTTTTTGTGTGTAACATTATCACTCGAGGACATTTTCAAGGAACTATCGTCTTTATGACTATCGGTACTTAAACTAGATGGTTCATCTTTGGTCTTTTTGTGTGTAACATTATCACTCGAGGACATTTTCAAGGAACTATCGTCTTTATGACTATCGGTACTTAAACTAGATGGTTCCCCTCTGGCCTTTTTGTGTGTAACATTATCACTCGAGGACATCATTTTCAAGGAACTATCGTCTTTATGACTATCGGTACTTAAACTAGATGGTTCATCTTTGGTCTTTTTGTGTGTAACATTATCACTCGAGGACATTTTCAAGGAACTATTGTCTTTATGGCTATCGGTACTTAAACTAGATGATTCCTCTCTGGCATTTTTATGTGTAACATTATCACTCGAGGACATTTTCAAGGAACTATCGTCTTTACGACTATCGGTACTTAAACTAGATGGTTCATCTTTGGTCTTTTTGTGTGTAACATTATCACTCGAGGACATTTTCAAGGAACTATCGTCTTTATGACTATCGGTACTTAAACTAGATGGTTCCCCTCTGGCCTTTTTGTGTGTAACATTATCACTCGAGGACATCATTTTCAAGGAACTATCGTCTTTATGACTATCGGTACTTAAACTAGATGGTTCCCCTCTGGCCTTTTTGTGTGTAACATTATCACTCGAGGACATTTTCAAGGAACTATCGTCTTTATGACTATCGGTACTTAAACTAGATGGTTCCCCTCTGGTCTTTTTGTGTGTAACATTATCACTCGAGGACATTTTCAAGGAACTATTGTCTTTATGACTATCGGTACTTAAACTAGATGGTTCCCCTCTGGCCTTTTTGTGTGTAACATTATCACTCGAGGACATTTTCAAGGAGCTATCGTCTTTATGACTATCGGTACTTAAACTAGATGGTTCCCCTCTGGTCTTTTTGTGTGTAACATTATCACTCGAGGACATTTTCAAGGAACTATTGTCTTTATGACTATCGGTACTTAAACTAGATGGTTCCCCTCTGGACTTTTTGTGTGTAACATTATCACTCGAAGACATTTTCAAGGAACTATTGTCTTTATGACTATCGGTACTTAAACTAGATGGTTCATCTTTGGTCTTTTTGTGTGTAACATTATCACTCGAGGACATTTTCAAGGAACTATCGTCTTTATGACTATCGGTACTTAAACTAGATGGTTCTCCTCTGGTCTTTTTGTATGTAACATTATCACTCGAGGACATTTTCAAGGAACTATCGTCTTTATGACTATCGGTACTTAAACTAGATGGTTCCCATCTGGCCTTTTTGTGTGTAACATTATCACTCGAGGACATTTTCAAGGAACTATTGTCTTTATGACTATCGGTACTTAAACTAGATGGTTCATCTTTGGTCTTTTTGTGTGTAACATTATCACTCGAGGACATTTTCAAGGAACTATCGTCTTTATGACTATCGGTACTTAAACTAGATGGTTCCCCTCTGGCCTTTTTGTGTGTAACATTATCACTCGAGGACATCATTTTCAAGGAACTATCGTCTTTATGACTATCGGTACTTAAACTAGATGGTTCATCTTTGGTCTTTTTGTGTGTAACATTATCACTCGAGGACATTTTCAAGGAACTATTGTCTTTATGACTATCGGTACTTAAACTAGATGGTTCCCCTCTGGTCTTTTTGTGTGTAACATTATCACTCGAAGACATTTTCAAGGAACTATTGTCTTTATGACTATCGGTACTTAAACTAGATGGTTCCCCTCTGGCCTTTTTGTGTGTAACATTATCACTCGAGGACATTTTCAAGGAACTATCGTCTTTATGACTATCGGTACTTAAACTAGATGGTTCATCTTTGGTCTTTTTGTGTGTAACATTATCACTCGAGGACATTTTCAAGGAACTATCGTCTTTATGACTATCGGTACTTAAACTAGATGGTTCATCTTTGGTCTTTTTGTGTGTAACATTATCACTCGAGGACATTTTCAAGGAACTATCGTCTTTATGACTATCGGTACTTAAACTAGATGGTTCCCCTCTGGCCTTTTTGTGTGTAACATTATCACTCGAGGACATCATTTTCAAGGAAATATCGTCTTTATGACTATCGGTACTTAAACTAGATGGTTCATCTTTGGTCTTTTTGTGTGTAACATTATCACTCGAGGACATTTTCAAGGAACAATTGTCTTTATGACTATCGGTACTTAAACTAGATGATTCCTCTCTGGCCTTTTTATGTGTAACATTATCACTCGAGGACATTTTCAAGGAACTATCGTCTTTACGACTATCGGTACTTAAACTAGATGGTTCATCTTTGGTCTTTTTGTGTGTAACATTATCACTCGAGGACATTTTCAAGGAACTATTGTCTTTATGACTATCGGTACTTAAACTAGATGGTTCCCCTCTGGCCTTTTTGTGTGTAACATTATCACTCGAGGACATCATTTTCAAGGAACTATCGTCTTTATGACTATCGGTACTTAAACTAGATGGTTCCCCTCTGGCCTTTTTGTGTGTAACATTATCACTGGAGGACATTTTCAAGGAACTATTGTCTTTATGACTATCGGTACTTAAACTAGATGGTTCCCCTCTGGCCTTTTTGTGTGTAACATTATCACTCGAGGACATTTTCAAGGAACTATCGTCTTTATGACTATCGGTACTTAAACTAGATTGTTCCCCTCTGGTCTTTTTGTGTGTAACATTATCACTCGAGGACATTTTCAAGGAACTATCGTCTTTACGACTATCGGTACTTAAACTAGATGGTTCATCTCTGGTCTTTTTGTGTGTAACATTATCACTCGAGGACATTTTCAAGGAACTATTGTCTTTATGACTATCGGTACTTAAACTAGATGGTTCATCTGTGGTCTTTTTGTGTGTAACATTATCACTCGAGGAAATTTTCAAGGAACTATCGTCTTTATGACTATCGGTACTTAAACTAGATGGTTTATCTTTGGTCTTTTTGTGTGTAACATTATCACTCGAGGACATTTTCAAGGAACTATCGTCTTTATGACTATCGGTACTTAAACTAGATGGTTCATCTTTGGTCTTTTTGTGTGTAACATTATCACTCGAGGACATTTTCAAGGAACTATCGTCTTTATGACTATCGGTACTTAAACTAGATGGTTCATCTTTGGTCTTTTTGTGTGTAACATTATCACTCGAGGACATTTTCAAGGAACTATTGTCTTTATGACTATCGGTACTTAAACTAGATGGTTCCTCTCTGGCCTTTTTATGTGTAACATTATCACTCGAGGACATTTTCAAGGAACTATCGTCTTTATGACTATCGGTACTTAAACTAGATGGTTCATCTTTGGTCTTTTTGTGTGTAACATTATCACTCGAGGACATTTTCAAGGAACTATCGTCTTTATGACTATCGGTACTTAAACTAGATGGTTCCCCTCTGGCCTTTTTGTGTGTAACATTATCACTCGAGGACATCATTTTCAAGGAACTATCGTCTTTATGACTATCGGTACTTAAACTAGATGGTTCATCTTTGGTCTTTTTGTGAGTAACATTATCACTCGAGGACATTTTCAAGGAACTAATGTCTTTATGACTATCGGTACTTAAACTAGATGGTTCCTCTCTGGTCTTTTTATGTGTAACATTATCACTCGAGGACATTTTCAAGGAACTATCGTCTTTATGACTATCGGTACTTAAACTAGATGGTTCATCTTTGGTCTTTTTTGTGTGTAACATTATCACTCGAGGACATTTTCAAGGAACTATCGTCTTTATGACTATCGGTACTTAAACTAGATGGTTCCCCTCTGGCCTTTTTGTGTGTAACATTATCACTCGAGGACATCATTTTCAAGGAACTATCGTCTTTATGACTATCGGTACTTAAACTAGATGGTTCATCTTTGGTCTTTTTGTGTGTAACATTATCACTCGAGGACATTTTCAAGGAACTATTGTCTTTATGACTATCGGTACTTAAACTAGATGGTTCCCCTCTGGTCTTTTTGTGTGTAACATTATCACTCGAGGACATTTTCAAGGAACTATTGTCTTTATGACTATCGGTACTTAAACTAGATGGTTCCCCTCTGGCCTTTTTGTGTGTAACATTATCACTCGAGGACATTTTCAAGGAACTATCGTCTTTATGACTATCGGTACTTAAACTAGATGGTTCATCTTTGGTCTTTTTGTGTGTAACATTATCACTCGAGGACATTTTCAAGGAACTATCGTCTTTATGACTATCGGTACTTAAACTAGATGGTTCATCTTTGGTCTTTTTGTGTGTAACATTATCACTCGAGGACATTTTCAAGGAACTATCGTCTTTATGACTATCGGTACTTAAACTAGATGGTTCCCCTCTGGCCTTTTTGTGTGTAACATTATCACTCGAGGACATCATTTTCAAGGAACTATCGTCTTTATGACTATCGGTACTTAAACTAGATGGTTCATCTTTGGTCTTTTTGTGTGTAACATTATCACTCGAGGACATTTTCAAGGAACTATTGTCTTTATGGCTATCGGTACTTAAACTAGATGATTCCTCTCTGGCCTTTTTATGTGTAACATTATCACTCGAGGACATTTTCAAGGAACTATCGTCTTTATGACTATCGGTACTTAAACTAGATGGTTCATCTTTGGTCTTTTTGTGTGTAACATTATCACCCGAGGACATTTTCAAGGAACTATCGTCTTTATGACTATCGGTACTTAAACTAGATGGTTCCCCTCTGGCCTTTTTGTGTGTAACATTATCACTCGAGGAAATCATTTTCAAGGAACTATCGTCTTTATGACTATCGGTACTTAAACTAGATGGTTCATCTTTGGTCTTTTTGTGTGTAACATTATCACTCGAGGACATTTTCAAGGAACTATTGTCTTTATGACTATCGGTACTTAAACTAGATGGTTCCCCTCTGGCCTTTTTGTGTGTAACATTATCACTCGAGGACATCATTTTCAAGGAACTATCGTCTTTATGACTATCGGTACTTAAACTAGATGGTTCCCCTCTGGCCTTTTTGTGTGTAACATTATCACTCGAGGACATTTTCAAGGAACTATCGTCTTTATGACTATCGGTACTTAAACTAGATGGTTCCCCTCTGGTCTTTTTGTGTGTAACATTATCACTCGAGGACATTTTCAAGGAACTATTGTCTTTATGACTATCGGTACTTAAACTAGATGGTTCCCCTCTGGCCTTTTTGTGTGTAACATTATCACTCGAGGACATTTTCAAGGAGCTATCGTCTTTATGACTATCGGTACTTAAACTAGATGGTTCCCCTCTGGTCTTTTTGTGTGTAACATTATCACTCGAGGACATTTTCAAGGAACTATTGTCTTTATGACTATCGGTACTTAAACTAGATGGTTCCCCTCTGGACTTTTTGTGTGTAACATTATCACTCGAAGACATTTTCAAGGAACTATTGTCTTTATGACTATCGGTACTTAAACTAGATGGTTCATCTTTGGTCTTTTTGTGTGTAACATTATCACTCGAGGACATTTTCAAGGAACTATCGTCTTTATGACTATCGGTACTTAAACTAGATGGTTCTTCTCTGGTCTTTTTGTATGTAACATTATCACTCGAGGACATTTTCAAGGAACTATCGTCTTTATGACTATCGGTACTTAAACTAGATGGTTCCCATCTGGCCTTTTTGTGTGTAACATTATCACTCGAGGACATTTTCAAGGAACTATTGTCTTTATGACTATCGGTACTTAAACTAGATGGTTCATCTTTGGTCTTTTTGTGTGTAACATTATCACTCGAGGACATTTTCAAGGAACTATCGTCTTTATGACTATCGGTACTTAAACTAGATGGTTCCCCTCTGGCCTTTTTGTGTGTAATATTATCACTCGAGGACATTTTCAAGGAACTATTGTCTTTATGACTATCGGTACTTAAACTAGATGGTTCCCCTCTGCCCTTTTTGTGTGTAACATTATCACTCGAGGACATTTTCAAGGAACTATCGTCTTTATGACTATCGGTACTTAAACTAGATGGTTCATCTTTGGTCTTTTTGTGTGTAACATTATCACTCGAGGACATTTTCAAGGAACTATCGTCTTTATGACTATCGATACTTAAACTAGATGGTTCATCTTTGGTCTTTTTGTGTGTAACATTATCACTCGAGGACATTTTCAAGGAACTATTGTCTTTATGACTATCGGTACTTAAACTAGATGGTTCCCCTCTGGCCTTTTTGTGTGTAACATTATCACTCGAGGACATTTTCAAGGAACTATCGTCTTTATGACTATCGGTACTTAAACTAGATGGTTCCTCTCTGGCCTTTTTATGTGTAACATTATCACTCGAGGACATTTTCAAGGAACTATTGTCTTTATGACTATCGGTACTTAAACTAGATGGTTCATCTTTGGTCTTTTTGTGTGTAACATTATCACTCGAGGACATTTTCAAGGAACTATTGTCTTTATGACTATCGGTACTTAAACTAGATGGTTCCCCTCTGGCCTTTTTGTGTGTAACATTATCACTCGAGGACATTTTCAAGGAACTATCGTCTTTATGACTGTCGGTACTTAAACTAGATGGTTCCCCTCTGGACTTTTTGTGTGTAACATTATCACTCGAGGACATTTTCAAGGAACTATCGTCTTTATGACTATCGGTACTTAAACTAGATGGTTCATCTTTGGTCTTTTTGTGTGTAACATTATCACTCGAGGACATTTTCAAGGAACTATCGTCTTTATGACTATCGGTACTTAAACTAGATGGTTCCCCTCTGGCCTTTTTGTGTGTAACATTATCACTCGAGGACATTTTCAAGGAACTATCGTCTTTATGACTATCGGTACTTAAACTAGATGGTTCATCTTTGGTCTTTTTGTGTGTAACATTATCACTCGAGGACATTTTCAAGGAACTATCGTCTTTATGACTATCGGTACTTAAACTAGATGGTTCATCTTTGGTCTTTTTGTGTGTAACATTATCACTCGAGGACATTTTCAAGGAACTATCGTCTTTATGACTATCGGTACTTAAACTAGATGGTTCATCTTTGGTCTTTTTGTGTGTAACATTATCACACGAGGACATTTTCAAGGAACTATCGTCTTTATGACTATCGGTACTTAAACTAGATGGTTCATCTTTGGTCTTTTTGTGTGTAACATTATCACTCGAGGACATTTTCAAGGAACTATCGTCTTTATGACTATCGGTACTTAAACTAGATGGTTCCCCTCTGGCCTTTTTGTGTGTAACATTATCACTCGAGGACATCATTTTCAAGGAACTATCGTCTTTATGACTATCGGTACTTAAACTAGATGGTTCATCTTTGGTCTTTTTGTGTGTAACATTATCACTCGAGGACATTTTCAAGGAACTATCGTCTTTATGACTATCGGTACTTAAACTAGATGGTTCTCCTCTGGTCTTTTTGTGTGTAACATTATCACTCGAGGACATTTTCAAGGAACTATCGTCTTTATGACTATCGGTACTTAAACTAGATGGTTCCCATCTGGCCTTTTTGTGTGTAACATTATCACTCGAGGACATTTTCAAGGAACTATTGTCTTTATGACTATCGGTACTTAAACTAGATGGTTCATCTTTGGTCTTTTTGTGTGTAACATTATCACTCGAGGACATTTTCAAGGAACTATCGTCTTTATGACTATCGGTACTTAAACTAGATGGTTCCCCTCTGGTCTTTTTGTGTGTAATATTATCACTCGAGGACATTTTCAAGGAACTATTGTCTTTATGACTATCGGTACTTAAACTAGATGGTTCCCCTCTGCCCTTTTTGTGTGTAACATTATCACTCGAGGACATTTTCAAGGAACTATCGTCTTTATGACTATCGGTACTTAAACTAGATGGTTCATCTTTGGTCTTTTTGTGTGTAACATTATCACTCGAGGACATTTTCAAGGAACTATCGTCTTTATGACTATCGATACTTAAACTAGATGGTTCATCTTTGGTCTTTTTGTGTGTAACATTATCACTCGAGGACATTTTCAAGGAACTATCGTCTTTATGACTATCGGTACTTAAACTAGATGGTTCCTCTCTGGCCTTTTTATGTGTAACATTATCACTCGAGGACATTTTCAAGGAACTATCGTCTTTATGACTATCGGTACTTAAACTAGATGGTTCATCTTTGGTCTTTTTGTGTGTAACATTATCACTCGAGGACATTTTCAAGGAACTATTGTCTTTATGACTATCGGTACTTAAACTAGATGGTTCCCCTCTGGCCTTTTTGTGTGTAACATTATCACTCGAGGACATTTTCAAGGAACTATCGTCTTTATGACTGTCGGTACTTAAACTAGATGGTTCCCCTCTGGCCTTTTTGTGTGTAACATTATCACTCGAGGACATTTTCAAGGAACTATCGTCTTTATGACTATCGGTACTTAAACTAGATGGTTCATCTTTGGTCTTTTTGTGTGTAACATTATCACTCGAGGACATTTTCAAGGAACTATCGTCTTTATGACTATCGGTACTTAAACTAGATGGTTCCCCTCTGGCCTTTTTGTGTGTAACATTATCACTCGAGGACATTTTCAAGGAACTATCGTCTTTATGACTATCGGTACTTAAACTAGATGGTTCATCTTTGGTCTTTTTGTGTGTAACATTATCACTCGAGGACATTTTCAAGGAACTATCGTCTTTATGACTATCGGTACTTAAACTAGATGGTTCATCTTTGGTCTTTTTGTGTGTAACATTATCACTCGAGGACATTTTCAAGGAACTATCGTCTTTATGACTATCGGTACTTAAACTAGATGGTTCATCTTTGGTCTTTTTGTGTGTAACATTATCACACGAGGACATTTTCAAGGAACTATCGTCTTTATGACTATCGGTACTTAAACTAGATGGTTCATCTTTGGTCTTTTTGTGTGTAACATTATCACTCGAGGACATTTTCAAGGAACTATCGTCTTTATGACTATCGGTACTTAAACTAGATGGTTCCCCTCTGGCCTTTTTGTGTGAAACATTATCACTCGAGGACATCATTTTCAAGGAACTATCGTCTTTATGACTATCGGTACTTAAACCAGATGGTTCATCTTTGGTCTTTTTGTGTGTAACATTATCACTCGAGGACATTTTCAAGGAACTATTGTCTTTATGACTATCGGTACTTAAACTAGATGGTTCATCTTTGGTCTTTTTGTGTGTAACATTATCACTCGAGGACATTTTCAAGGAACTATCGCCTTTATGACTATCGGTACTTAAACTAGATGGTTCATCTTTGGTCTTTTTGTGTGTAACATTATCACTCGAGGACATTTTCAAGGAACTATCGTCTTTATGACTATCGGTACTTAAATTAGATGGTTCCCCTCTGGCCTTTTTGTGTGTAACATTATCACTCGAGGACATTTTCAAGGAACTATCGTCTTTATGACTATCGGTACTTAAACTAGATGGTTCCCCTCTGGCCATTTTGTGTGTAACATTATCACTCGAGGACATCATTTTCAAGGAACTATCGTCTTTATGACTATCGGTACTTAAACTAGATGGTTCATCTTTGGTCTTTTTGTGTGTAACATTATCACTCGAGGACATTTTCAAGGAACTATTGTCTTTATGACTATCGGTACTTAAACTAGATGGTTCCCCTCTGGCCTTTTTATGTGTAACATTATCACTCGAGGACATTTTCAAGGAACTATCGTCTTTATGACTATCGGTACTTAAACTAGATGGTTCATCTTTGGTCTTTTTGTGTGTAACATTATCACCCGAGGACATTTTCAAGGAACTATCGTCTTTATGACTATCGGTACTTAAACAAGATGGTTCCCCTCTGGCCTTTTTGTGTGTAACATTATCACTCGAGGACATCATTTTCAAGGAACTATCGTCTTTATGACTATCGGTACTTAAACTAGATGGTTCATCTTTGGTCTTTTTGTGTGTAACATTATCACTCGAGGACATTTTCAAGGAACTATTGTCTTTATGACTATCGGTACTTAAACTAGATGGTTCCCCTCTGGTCTTTTTGTGTGTAACATTATCACTCGAGGACATTTTCAAGGAATTATTGTCTTTATGACTATCGGTACTTAAACTAGATGGTTCCCCTCTGGCCTTTTTGTGTGTAACATTATCACTCGAGGACATTTTCAAGGAACTATCGTCTTTATGACTATCGGTACTTAAACTAGATGGTTCCCCTCTGGTCCTTTTGTGTGTAACATTATCACTGGAGGACATTTTCAAGGAACTATTGTCTTTATGACTATCGGTACTTAAACTAGATGGTTCCCCTCTGGCCTTTTTGTGTGTAACATTATCACTCGAGGACATTTTCAAGGAACTATCGTCTTTATGACTATCGGTACTTAAACTAGATGGTTCCCCTCTGGTCTTTTTGTGTGTAACATTAATACTCGAGGACATTTTCAAGGAACTATCGTCTTTACGACTATCGGTACTTAAACTAGATGGTTCATCTTTGGTCTTTTTGTGTGTAACATTATCACTCGAGGACATTTTCAAGGAACTATTGTCTTTATGACTATCGGTACTTAAACTAGATGGTTCATCTTTGGTCTTTTTGTGTGTAACATTATCACTCGAGGACATTTTCAAGGAACTATCGTCTTTATGACTATCGGTACTTAAACTAGATGGTTCATCTGTGGTCTTTTTGTGTGTAACATTATCACTCGAGGACATTTTCAAGGAACTATCGTCTTTATGACTATCGGTACTTAAACTAGATGGTTCATCTTTGGTCTTTTTGTGTGTAACATTATCACTCGAGGACATTTTCAAGGAACTATCGTCTTTATGACTATCGGTACTTAAACTAGATGGTTCATCTTTGGTCTTTTTGTGTGTAACATTATCACTCGAGGACATTTTCAAGGAACTATTGTCTTTATGACTATCGGTACTTAAACTAGATGGTTCCTCTCTGGCCTTTTTATGTGTAACATTATCACTCGAGGACATTTTCAAGGAACTATCGTCTTTATGACTATCGGTACTTAAACTAGATGGTTCATCTTTGGTCTTTTTGTGTGTAACATTATCACTCGAGGACATTTTCAAGGAACTATCGTCTTTATGACTATCGGTACTTAAACTAGATGGTTCCCCTCTGGCCTTTTTGTGTGAAACATTATCACTCGAGGACATCATTTTCAAGGAACTATCGTCTTTATGACTATCGGTACTTAAACTAGATGGTTCATCTTTGGTCTTTTTGTGTGTAACATTATCACTCGAGGACATTTTCAAGGAACTATCGTCTTTATGACTATCGGTACTTAAACTAGATGGTTCATCTTTGGTCTTTTTGTGTGTAACATTATCACTCGAGGACATTTTCAAGGAACTATCGTCTTTATGACTATCGGTACTTAAACTAGATGGTTCCCCTCTGGCCTTTTTGTGTGTAACATTATCACTCGAGGACATTTTCAAGGAACTATCGTCTTTATGACTATCGGTACTTAAACTAGATGGTTCATCTTTGGTCTTTTTGTGTGTAACATTATCACTCGAGGACATTTTCAAGGAACTATCGTCTTTATGACTATCGGTACTTAAACTAGATGGTTCATCTTTGGTCTTTTTGTGTGTAACATTATCACTCGAGGACATTTTCAAGGAACTATCGTCTTTATGACTATCGGTACTTAAACTAGATGGTTCATCTTTGGTCTTTTTGTGTGTAACATTATCACACGAGGACATTTTCAAGGAACTATCGTCTTTATGACTATCGGTACTTAAACTAGATGGTTCATCTTTGGTCTTTTTGTGTGTAACATTATCACTCGAGGACATTTTCAAGGAACTATCGTCTTTATGACTATCGGTACTTAAACTAGATGGTTCCCCTCTGGCCTTTTTGTGTGAAACATTATCACTCGAGGACATCATTTTCAAGGAACTATCGTCTTTATGACTATCGGTACTTAAACCAGATGGTTCATCTTTGGTCTTTTTGTGTGTAACATTATCACTCGAGGACATTTTCAAGGAACTATTGTCTTTATGACTATCGGTACTTAAACTAGATGGTTCATCTTTGGTCTTTTTGTGTGTAACATTATCACTCGAGGACATTTTCAAGGAACTATCGCCTTTATGACTATCGGTACTTAAACTAGATGGTTCATCTTTGGTCTTTTTGTGTGTAACATTATCACTCGAGGACATTTTCAAGGAACTATCGTCTTTATGACTATCGGTACTTAAATTAGATGGTTCCCCTCTGGCCTTTTTGTGTGTAACATTATCACTCGAGGACATTTTCAAGGAACTATCGTCTTTATGACTATCGGTACTTAAACTAGATGGTTCCCCTCTGGCCATTTTGTGTGTAACATTATCACTCGAGGACATCATTTTCAAGGAACTATCGTCTTTATGACTATCGGTACTTAAACTAGATGGTTCATCTTTGGTCTTTTTGTGTGTAACATTATCACTCGAGGACATTTTCAAGGAACTATTGTCTTTATGACTATCGGTACTTAAACTAGATGGTTCCCCTCTGGCCTTTTTATGTGTAACATTATCACTCGAGGACATTTTCAAGGAACTATCGTCTTTATGACTATCGGTACTTAAACTAGATGGTTCATCTTTGGTCTTTTTGTGTGTAACATTATCACCCGAGGACATTTTCAAGGAACTATCGTCTTTATGACTATCGGTACTTAAACAAGATGGTTCCCCTCTGGCCTTTTTGTGTGTAACATTATCACTCGAGGACATCATTTTCAAGGAACTATCGTCTTTATGACTATCGGTACTTAAACTAGATGGTTCATCTTTGGTCTTTTTGTGTGTAACATTATCACTCGAGGACATTTTCAAGGAACTATTGTCTTTATGACTATCGGTACTTAAACTAGATGGTTCCCCTCTGGTCTTTTTGTGTGTAACATTATCACTCGAGGACATTTTCAAGGAATTATTGTCTTTATGACTATCGGTACTTAAACTAGATGGTTCCCCTCTGGCCTTTTTGTGTGTAACATTATCACTCGAGGACATTTTCAAGGAACTATCGTCTTTATGACTATCGGTACTTAAACTAGATGGTTCCCCTCTGGTCCTTTTGTGTGTAACATTATCACTGGAGGACATTTTCAAGGAACTATTGTCTTTATGACTATCGGTACTTAAACTAGATGGTTCCCCTCTGGCCTTTTTGTGTGTAACATTATCACTCGAGGACATTTTCAAGGAACTATCGTCTTTATGACTATCGGTACTTAAACTAGATGGTTCCCCTCTGGTCTTTTTGTGTGTAACATTAATACTCGAGGACATTTTCAAGGAACTATCGTCTTTACGACTATCGGTACTTAAACTAGATGGTTCATCTTTGGTCTTTTTGTGTGTAACATTATCACTCGAGGACATTTTCAAGGAACTATTGTCTTTATGACTATCGGTACTTAAACTAGATGGTTCATCTTTGGTCTTTTTGTGTGTAACATTATCACTCGAGGACATTTTCAAGGAACTATCGTCTTTATGACTATCGGTACTTAAACTAGATGGTTCATCTGTGGTCTTTTTGTGTGTAACATTATCACTCGAGGACATTTTCAAGGAACTATCGTCTTTATGACTATCGGTACTTAAACTAGATGGTTCATCTTTGGTCTTTTTGTGTGTAACATTATCACTCGAGGACATTTTCAAGGAACTATCGTCTTTATGACTATCGGTACTTAAACTAGATGGTTCATCTTTGGTCTTTTTGTGTGTAACATTATCACTCGAGGACATTTTCAAGGAACTATTGTCTTTATGACTATCGGTACTTAAACTAGATGGTTCCTCTCTGGCCTTTTTATGTGTAACATTATCACTCGAGGACATTTTCAAGGAACTATCGTCTTTATGACTATCGGTACTTAAACTAGATGGTTCATCTTTGGTCTTTTTGTGTGTAACATTATCACTCGAGGACATTTTCAAGGAACTATCGTCTTTATGACTATCGGTACTTAAACTAGATGGTTCCCCTCTGGCCTTTTTGTGTGAAACATTATCACTCGAGGACATCATTTTCAAGGAACTATCGTCTTTATGACTATCGGTACTTAAACTAGATGGTTCATCTTTGGTCTTTTTGTGTGTAACATTATCACTCGAGGACATTTTCAAGGAACTATTGTCTTTATGACTATCGGTACTTAAACTAGATGGTTCCTCTCTGGTCTTTTTATGTGTAACATTATCACTCGAGGACATTGTCAAGGAACTATCGTCTTTATGACTATCGGTACTTAAACTAGATGGTTCATCTTTGGTCTTTTTTGTGTGTAACATTATCACTCGAGGACATTTTCAAGGAACTATCGTCTTTATGACTATCGGTACTTAAACTAGATGGTTCCCCTCTGGCCTTTTTGTGTGTAACATTATCACTCGAGGACATCATTTTCAAGGAACTATCGTCTTTATGACTATCGGTACTTAAACTAGATGGTTCATCTTTGGTCTTTTTGTGTGTAACATTATCACTCGAGGACATTTTCAAGGAACTATTGTCTTTATGACTATCGGTACTTAAACTAGATGGTTCCCCTCTGGTCTTTTTGTGTGTAACATTATCACTCGAGGACATTTTCAAGGAACTATTGTCTTTATGACTATCGGTACTTAAACTAGATGGTTCCCCTCTGGCCTTTTTGTGTGTAACATTATCACTCGAGGACATTTTCAAGGAACTATTGTCTTTATGACTATCGGTACTTAAACTAGATGGTTCATCTTTGGTCTTTTTGTGTGTAACATTATCACTCGAGGACATTTTCAAGGAACTATCGTCTTTATGACTATCGGTACTTAAACTAGATGGTTCCCCTCTGGCCTTTTTGTGTGTAACATTATCACTCGAGGACATCATTTTCAAGGAACTATCGTCTTTATGACTATCGGTACTTAAACTAGATGGTTCATCTTTGGTCTTTTTGTGTGTAACATTATCACTCGAGGACATTTTCAAGGAACAATTGTCTTTATGACTATCGGTACTTAAACTAGATGATTCCTCTCTGGCCTTTTTATGTGTAACATTATCACTCGAGGACATTTTCAAGGAACTATCGTCTTTACGACTATCGGTACTTAAACTAGATGGTTCATCTTTGGTCTTTTTGTGTGTAACATTATCACTCGAGGACATTTTCAAGGAACTATTGTCTTTATGACTATCGGTACTTAAACTAGATGGTTCCCCTCTGGCCTTTTTGTGTGTAACATTATCACTCGAGGACATCATTTTCAAGGAACTATCGTCTTTATGACTATCGGTACTTAAACTAGATGGTTCCCCTCTGGCCTTTTTGTGTGTAACATTATCACTGGAGGACATTTTCAAGGAACTATTGTCTTTATGACTATCGGTACTTAAACTAGATGGTTCCCCTCTGGCCTTTTTGTGTGTAACATTATCACTCGAGGACATTTTCAAGGAACTATCGTCTTTATGACTATCGGTACTTAAACTAGATTGTTCCCCTCTGGTCTTTTTGTGTGTAACATTATCACTCGAGGACATTTTCAAGGAACTATCGTCTTTACGACTATCGGTACTTAAACTAGATGGTTCATCTCTGGTCTTTTTGTGTGTAACATTATCACTCGAGGACATTTTCAAGGAACTATTGTCTTTATGACTATCGGTACTTAAACTAGATGGTTCATCTTTGGTCTTTTTGTGTGTAACATTATCACTCGAGGAAATTTTCAAGGAACTATCGTCTTTATGACTATCGGTACTTAAACTAGATGGTTTATCTTTGGTCTTTTTATGTGTAACATTATCACTCGAGGACATTTTCAAGGAACTATCGTCTTTATGACTATCGGTACTTAAACTAGATGGTTCATCTTTGGTCTTTTTGTGTGAAACATTATCACTCGAGGACATTTTCAAGGAACTATCGTCTTTATGACTATCGGTACTTAAACTAGATGGTTCATCTTTGGTCTTTTTGTGTGTAACATTATCACTCGAGGACATTTTCAAGGAACTATTGTCTTTATGACTATCGGTACTTAAACTAGATGGTTCCTCTCTGGCCTTTTTATGTGTAACATTATCACTCGAGGACATTTTCAAGGAACTATCGTCTTTATGACTATCGGTACTTAAACTAGATGGTTCATCTTTGGTCTTTTTGTGTGTAACATTATCACTCGAGGACATTTTCAAGGAACTATCGTCTTTATGACTATCGGTACTTAAACTAGATGGTTCCCCTCTGGCGTTTTTGTGTGTAACATTATCACTCGAGGACATCATTTTCAAGGAACTATCGTCTTTATGACTATCGGTACTTAAACTAGATGGTTCATCTTTGGTCTTTTTGTGTGTAACATTATCACTCGAGGACATTTTCAAGGAACTATTGTCTTTATGACTATCGGTACTTAAACTAGATGGTTCCTCTCTGGTCTTTTTATGTGTAACATTATCACTCGAGGACATTGTCAAGGAACTATCGTCTTTATGACTATCGGTACTTAAACTAGATGGTTCATCTTTGGTCTTTTTTGTGTGTAACATTATCACTCGAGGACATTTTCAAGGAACTATCGTCTTTATGACTATCGGTACTTAAACTAGATGGTTCCCCTCTGGCCTTTTTGTGTGTAACATTATCACTCGAGGACATCATTTTCAAGGAACTATCGTCTTTATGACTATCGGTACTTAAACTAGATGGTTCATCTTTGGTCTTTTTGTGTGTAACATTATCACTCGAGGACATTTTCAAGGAACTATTGTCTTTATGACTATCGGTACTTAAACTAGATGGTTCCCCTCTGGTCTTTTTGTGTGTAACATTATCACTCGAGGACATTTTCAAGGAACTATTGTCTTTATGACTATCGGTACTTAAACTAGATGGTTCCCCTCTGGCCTTTTTGTGTGTAACATTATCACTCGAGGACATTTTCAAGGAACTATCGTCTTTATGACTATCGGTACTTAAACTAGATGGTTCCCCTCTGGTCTTTTTGTGTGTAACATTATCACTCGAGGACATTTTCAAGGAACTATCGTCTTTATGACTATCGGTACTTAAACTAGATGGTTCATCTTTGGTCTTTTTGTGTGTAACATTATCACTCGAGGACATTTTCAAGGAACTATCGTCTTTATGACTATCGGTACTTAAACTAGATGGTTCCCCTCTGGCCTTTTTGTGTGTAACATTATCACTCGAGGACATCATTTTCAAGGAACTATCGTCTTTATGACTATCGGTACTTAAACTAGATGGTTCATCTTTGGTCTTTTTGTGTGTAACATTATCACTCGAGGACATTTTCAAGGAACTATTGTCTTTATGGCTATCGGTACTTAAACTAGATGATTCCTCTCTGGCCTTTTTATGTGTAACATTATCACTCGAGGACATTTTCAAGGAACTATCGTCTTTACGACTATCGGTACTTAAACTAGATGGTTCATCTTTGGTCTTTTTGTGTGTAACATTATCACTCGAGGACATCATTTTCAAGGAACTATCGTCTTTATGACTATCGGTACTTAAACTAGATGGTTCCCCTCTGGCCTTTTTGTGTGTAACATTATCACTCGAGGACATTTTCAAGGAACTATCGTCTTTATGACTATCGGTACTTAAACTAGATGGTTCCCCTCTGGTCTTTTTGTGTGTAACATTATCACTCGAGGACATTTTCAAGGAACTATTGTCTTTATGACTATCGGTACTTAAACTAGATGGTTCCCCTCTGGCCTTTTTGTGTGTAACATTATCACTCGAGGACATTTTCAAGGAGCTATCGTCTTTATGACTATCGGTACTTAAACTAGATGGTTCCCCTCTGGTCTTTTTGTGTGTAACATTATCACTCAAGGACATTTTCAAGGAACTATTGTCTTTATGACTATCGGTACTTAAACTAGATGGTTCCCATCTGGACTTTTTGTGTGTAACATTATCACTCGAGGACATTTTCAAGGAACTATTGTCTTTATGACTATCGGTACTTAAACTAGATGGTTCCCCTCTGGACTTTTTGTGTGTAACATTATCACTCGAAGACATTTTCAAGGAACTATTGTCTTTATGACTATCGGTACTTAAACTAGATGGTTCATCTTTGGTCTTTTTGTGTGTAACATTATCACTCGAGGACATTTTCAAGGAACTATCGTCTTTATGACTATCGGTACTTAAACTAGATGGTTCTCCTCTGGTCTTTTTGTGTGTAAAATTATCACTCGAGGACATTTTCAAGGAACTATCGTCTTTATGACTATCGGTACTTAAACCAGATGGTTCCCATCTGGTCTTTTTGTGTGTAACATTATCACTCGAGGACATTTTCAAGGAACTATTGTCTTTATGACTATCGGTACTTAAACTAGATGGTTCATCTTTGGTCTTTTTGTGTGTAACATTATCACTCGAGGACATTTTCAAGGAACTATCGTCTTTATGACTATCGGTACTTAAACTAGATGGTTCCCCTCTGGTCTTTTTGTGTGTAATATTATCACTCGAGGACATTTTCAAGGAACTATTGTCTTTATGACTATCGGTACTTAAACTAGACGGTTCATTTTTGGTCTTTTTGTGTGTAACATTATCACTCGAGGACATTTTCAAGGAACTATCGTCTTTATGACTATCGGTACTTAAACTAGATGGTTCATCTTTGGTCTTTTTGTGTGTAACATTATCACTCGAGGACATTTTCAAGGAACTATCGTCTTTATGACTATCGATACTTAAACTAGATGGTTCATCTTTGGTCTTTTTGTGTGTAACATTATCACTCGAGGACATTTTCAAGGAACTATTGTCTTTATGACTATCGGTACTTAAACTAGATGGTTCCCCTCTGGCCTTTTTGTGTGTAACATTATTACTCGAGGACATTTTCAAGGAACTATCGTCTTTATGACTATCGGTACTTAAACTAGATGGTTCCTCTCTGGCCTTTTTATGTGTAACATTATCACTCGAGGACATTTTCAAGGAACTATCGTCTTTATGACTATCGGTACTTAAACTAGATGGTTCATCTCTGGTCTTTTTGTGTGTAACATTATCACTCGAGGACATTTTCAAGGAACTATCGTCTTTATGACTATCGGTACTTAAACTAGATGGTTCCCCTCTGGCCTTTTTGTGTGTAACATTATCACTCGAGGACATATTCAAGGAACTATCGTCTTTATGACTGTCGGTACTTAAAGTAGATGGTTCCCCTCTGGCCTTTTTTTGTGTAACATTATCACTCGAGGACATTTTCAAGGAACTATCGTCTTTATGACTATCGGTACTTAAACTAGATGGTTCATCTTTGGTCTTTTTGTGTGTAACATTATCACTCGAGGAAATTTTCAAGGAACTATCGTCTTTATGACTATCGGTACTTAAACTAGATGGTTCATCTTTGGTCTTTTTGTGTGTAACATTATCACTCGAGGACATTTTCAAGGAACTATCGTCTTTATGACTATCGGTACTTAAACTAGATGGTTCATCTTTGGTCTTTTTGTGTGTAACATTATCACTCGAGGACATTTTCAAGGAACTATCGTCTTTATGACTATCGGTACTTAAACTAGATGGTTCATCTTTGTTCTTTTTGTGTGTAACATTATCACTCGAGGACATTTTCAAGGAACTATTGTCTTTATGACTATCGGTACTTAAACTAGATGGTTCCTCTCTGGCCTTTTTGTGTGTAACATTATCACTCGAGGACATCATTTTCAAGGAACTATCGTCTTTATGACTATCGGTACTTAAACTAGATGGTTCATCTTTGGTCTTTTTGTGTGTAACATTATCACTCGAGGACATTTTCAAGGAACTATTGTCTTTATGACTATCGGTACTTAAACTAGATGGTTCCTCTCTTGTCTTTTTATGTGTAACATTATCACTCGAGGACATTGTCAAGGAACTATCGTCTTTATGACTATCGGTACTTAAACTAGATGGTTCATCTTTGGTCTTTTTTGTGTGTAACATTATCACTCGAGGACATTTTCAAGGAACTATCGTCTTTATGACTATCGGTACTTAAACTAGATGGTTCCCCTCTGGCCTTTTTGTGTGTAACATTATCACTCGAGGACATCATTTTCAAGGAACTATCGTCTTTATGACTATCGGTACTTAAACTAGATGGTTCATCTTTTGTCTTTTTGTGTGTAACATTATCACTCGAGGACATTTTCAAGGAACTATTGTCTTTATGACTATCGGTACTTAAACTAGATGGTTCCCCTCTGGTCTTTTTGTGTGTAACATTATCACTCGAGGACATTTTCAAGGAACTATTGTCTTTATGACTATCGGTACTTAAACTAGATGGTTCCCCTCTGGCCTTTTTGTGTGTAACATTATCACTCGAGGACATTTTCAAGGAACTATCGTCTTTATGACTATCGGTACTTAAACTAGATGGTTCATCTTTGGTCTTTTTGTGTGTAACATTATCACTCGAGGACATTTTCAAGGAACTATCGTCTTTATGACTATCGGTACTTAAACTAGATGGTTCATCTTTGGTCTTTTTGTGTGTAACATTATCACTCGAGGACATTTTTAAGGAACTATCGTCTTTATGACTATCGGTACTTAAACTAGATAGTTCCCCTCTGGCCTTTTTGTGTGTAACATTATCACTCGAGGACATCATTTTTAAGGAACTATCGTCTTTATGACTATCGGTACTTAAACTAGATGGTTCATCTTTGGTCTTTTTGTGTGTAACATTATCACTCGAGGACATTTTCAAGGAACTATTGTCTTTATGACTATCGGTACTTAAACTAGATGATTCCTCTCTGGCCTTTTTATGTGTAACATTATCACTCGAGGACATTTTCAAGGAACTATCGTCTTTACGACTATCGGTACTTAAACTAGATGGTTCATCTTTGGTCTTTTTGTGTGTAACATTATCACTCGAGGACATTTTCAAGGAACTATCGTCTTTATGACTATCGGTACTTAAACTAGATGGTTCCCCTCTGGCCTTTTTGTGTGTAACATTATCACTCGAGGACATCATTTTCAAGGAACTATCGTCTTTATGACTATCGGTACTTAAACTAGATGGTTCCCCTCTGGCCTTTTTGTGTGTAACATTATCACTCGAGGACATTTTCAAGGAACTATTGTCTTTATGACTATCGGTACTTAAACTAGATGGTTCCCCTCTGGACTTTTTGTGTGTAACATTATCACTCGAAGACATTTTCAAGGAACTATTGTCTTTATGACTATCGGTACTTAAACTAGATGGTTCATCTTTGGTCTTTTTGTGTGTAACATTATCACTCGAGGACATTTTCAAGGAACTATTGTCTTTATGACTTTCGGTACTTAAACTAGATGGTTCATCTTTGGTCTTTTTGTGTGTAACATTATCACTCGAGGACATTTTCAAGGAACTATCGTCTTTATGACTATCGGTACTTAAACTAGATGGTTCCCCTCTGGTCTTTTTGTGTGTAATATTATCACTCGAGGACATTTTCAAGGAACTATTGTCTTTATGACTATCGGTACTTAAACTAGACGGTTCATTTTTGGTCTTTTTGTGTGTAACATTATCACTCGAGGACATTTTCAAGGAACTATCGTCTTTATGACTATCGGTACTTAAACTAGATGGTTCATCTTTGGTCTTTTTGTGTGTAACATTATCACTCGAGGACATTTTCAAGGAACTATCGTCTTTATGACTATCGATACTTAAACTAGATGGTTCATCTTTGGTCTTTTTGTGTGTAACATTATCACTCGAGGACATTTTCAAGGAACTATTGTCTTTATGACTATCGGTACTTAAACTAGATGGTTCCCCTCTGGCCTTTTTGTGTGTAACATTATCACTCGAGGACATTTTCAAGGAACTATCGTCTTTATGACTATCGGTACTTAAACTAGATGGTTCCTCTCTGGCCTTTTTATGTGTAACATTATCACTCGAGGACATTTTCAAGGAACTATCGTCTTTATGACTATCGGTACTTAAACTAGATGGTTCATCTCTGGTCTTTTTGTGTGTAACATTATCACTCGAGGACATTTTCAAGGAACTATCGTCTTTATGACTATCGGTACTTAAACTAGATGGTTCCCCTCTGGCCTTTTTGTGTGTAACATTATCACTCGAGGACATATTCAAGGAACTATCGTCTTTATGACTGTCGGTACTTAAAGTAGATGGTTCCCCTCTAGCCTTTTTGTGTGTAACATTATCACTCGAGGACATTTTCAAGGAACTATCGTCTTTATGACTATCGGTACTTAAACTAGATGGTTCATCTTTGGTCTTTTTGTGTGTAACATTATCACTCGAGGAAATTTTCAAGGAACTATCGTCTTTATGACTATCGGTACTTAAACTAGATGGTTCATCTTTGGTATTTTTGTGTGTAACATTATCACTCGAGGACATTTTCAAGGAACTATCGTCTTTATGACTATCGGTACTTAAACTAGATGGTTCATCTTTGGTCTTTTTGTGTGTAACATTATCACTCGAGGACATTTTCAAGGAACTATCGTCTTTATGACTATCGGTACTTAAACTAGATGGTTCATCTTTGTTCTTTTTGTGTGTAACATTATCACTCGAGGACATTTTCAAGGAACTATTGTCTTTATGACTATCGGTACTTAAACTAGATGGTTCCTCTCTGGCCTTTTTGTGTGTAACATTATCACTCGAGGACATCATTTTCAAGGAACTATCGTCTTTATGACTATCGGTACTTAAACTAGATGGTTCATCTTTGGTCTTTTTGTGTGTAACATTATCACTCGAGGACATTTTCAAGGAACTATTGTCTTTATGACTATCGGTACTTAAACTAGATGGTTCCTCTCTGGTCTTTTTATGTGTAACATTATCACTCGAGGACATTGTCAAGGAACTATCGTCTTTATGACTATCGGTACTTAAACTAGATGGTTCATCTTTGGTCTTTTTTGTGTGTAACATTATCACTCGAGGACATTTTCAAGGAACTATCGTCTTTATGACTATCGGTACTTAAACTAGATGGTTCCCCTCTGGCCTTTTTGTGTGTAACATTATCACTCGAGGACATCATTTTCAAGGAACTATCGTCTTTATGACTATCGGTACTTAAACTAGATGGTTCATCTTTTGTCTTTTTGTGTGTAACATTATCACTCGAGGACATTTTCAAGGAACTATTGTCTTTATGACTATCGGTACTTAAACTAGATGGTTCCCCTCTGGTCTTTTTGTGTGTAACATTATCACTCGAGGACATTTTCAAGGAACTATTGTCTTTATGCCTATCGGTACTTAAACTAGATGGTTCCCCTCTGGCCTTTTTGTGTGTAACATTATCACTCGAGGACATTTTCAAGGAACTATCGTCTTTATGACTATCGGTACTTAAACTAGATGGTTCATCTTTGGTCTTTTTGTGTGTAACATTATCACTCGAGGACATTTTCAAGGAACTATCGTCTTTATGACTATCGGTACTTAAACTAGATGGTTCATCTTTGGTCTTTTTGTGTGTAACATTATCACTCGAGGACATTTTTAAGGAACTATCGTCTTTATGACTATCGGTACTTAAACTAGATGGTTCCCCTCTGGCCTTTTTGTGTGTAACATTATCACTCGAGGACATCATTTTTAAGGAACTATCGTCTTTATGACTATCGGTACTTAAACTAGATGGTTCATCTTTGGTCTTTTTGTGTGTAACATTATCACTCGAGGACATTTTCAAGGAACTATTGTCTTTATGACTATCGGTACTTAAACTAGATGATTCCTCTCTGGCCTTTTTATGTGTAACATTATCACTCGAGGACATGTTCAAGGAACTATCGTCTTTACGACTATCGGTACTTAAACTAGATGGTTCATCTTTGGTCTTTTTGTGTGTAACATTATCACTCGAGGACATTTTCAAGGAACTATCGTCTTTATGACTATCGCTACTTAAACTAGATGGTTCCCCTCTGGCCTTTTTGTGTGTAACATTATCACTCGAGGACATCATTTTCAAGGAACTATCGTCTTTATGACTATCGGTACTTAAACTAGATGGTTCCCCTCTGGCCTTTTTGTGTGTAACATTATCACTCGAGGACATTTTCAAGGAACTATTGTCGTTATGACTATCGGTACTTAAACTAGATGGTTCCCCTCTGGACTTTTTGTGTGTAACATTATCACTCGAAGACATTTTCAAGGAACTATTGTCTTTATGACTATCGGTACTTAAACTAGATGGTTCATCTTTGGTCTTTTTGTGTGTAACATTATCACTCGAGGACATTTTCAAGGAACTATTGTCTTTATGACTTTCGGTACTTAAACTAGATGGTTCATCTTTGGTCTTTTTGTGTGTAACATTATCACTCGAGGACATTTTCAAGGAACTATCGTCTTTATGACTATCGGTACTTAAACTAGATGGTTCCCCTCTGGTCTTTTTGTGTGTAATATTATCACTCGAGGACATTTTCAAGGAACTATTGTCTTTATGACTATCGGTACTTAAACTAGACGGTTCATTTTTGGTCTTTTTGTGTGTAACATTATCACTCAAGGACATTTTCAAGGAACTATCGTCTTTATGACTATCGGTACTTAAACTAGATGGTTCATCTTTGGTCTTTTTGTGTGTAACATTATCACTCGAGGACATTTTCAAGGAACTATCGTCTTTATGACTATCGATACTTAAACTAGATGGTTCATCTTTGGTCTTTTTGTGTGTAACATTATCACTCGAGGACATTTTCAAGGAACTATTGTCTTTATGACTATCGGTACTTAAACTAGATGGTTCCCCTCTGGCCTTTTTGTGTGTAACATTATCACTCGAGGACATTTTCAAGGAACTATCGTCTTTATGACTATCGGTACTTAAACTAGATGGTTCCTCTCTGGCCTTTTTATGTGTAACATTATCACTCGAGGACATTTTCAAGGAACTATCGTCTTTATGACTATCGGTACTTAAACTAGATGGTTCATCTCTGGTCTTTTTGTGTGTAACATTATCACTCGAGGACATTTTCAAGGAACTATCGTCTTTATGACTATCGGTACTTAAACTAGATGGTTCCCCTCTGGCCTTTTTGTGTGTAACATTATCACTCGAGGACATATTCAAGGAACTATCGTCTTTATGACTGTCGGTACTTAAAGTAGATGGTTCCCCTCTAGCCTTTTTGTGTGTAACATTATCACTCGAGGACATTTTCAAGGAACTATCGTCTTTATGACTATCGGTACTTAAACTAGATGGTTCATCTTTGGTCTTTTTGTGTGTAACATTATCACTCGAGGAAATTTTCAAGGAACTATCGTCTTTATGACTATCGGTACTTAAACTAGATGGTTCATCTTTGGTCTTTTTGTGTGTAACATTATCACTCGAGGACATTTTCAAGGAACTATCGTCTTTATGACTATCGGTACTTAAACTAGATGGTTCATCTTTGGTCTTTTTGTGTGTAACATTATCACTCGAGGACATTTTCAAGGAACTATCGTCTTTATGACTATCGGTACTTAAACTAGATGGTTCATCTTTGTTCTTTTTGTGTGTAACATTATCACTCGAGGACATTTTCAAGGAACTATTGTCTTTATGACTATCGGTACTTAAACTAGATGGTTCCTCTCTGGCCTTTTTGTGTGTAACATTATCACTCGAGGACATCATTTTCAAGGAACTATCGTCTTTATGACTATCGGTATTTAAACTAGATGGTTCATCTTTGGTCTTTTTGAGTGTAACATTATCACTCGAGGACATTTTCAAGGAACTATCGTCTTTATGACTATTGGTACTTAAACTAGATGGTTCCCCTCTGGTCTTTTTGTGTGTAACATTATCACTCGAGGACATTTTCAAGGAACTATTGTCTTTATGACTATCGGTACTTAAACTAGATGGTTCATCTTTGGTCTTTTTGTGTGTAACATTATCACTCGAGGACATTTTCAAGGAACTATTGTCTTTATGACTATCGGTACTTAAACTAGATGGTTCCTCTCTGGTCTTTTTATGTGTAACATTATCACTCGAGGACATTGTCAAGGAACTATCGTCTTTATGACTATCGGTACTTAAACTAGATGGTTCATCTTTGGTCTTTTTTGTGTGTAACATTATCACTCGAGGACATTTTCAAGGAACTATCGTCTTTATGACTATCGGTACTTAAACTAGATGGTTCCCCTCTGGCCTTTTTGTGTGTAACATTATCACTCGAGGACATCATTTTCAAGGAACTATCGTCTTTATGACTATCGGTACTTAAACTAGATGGTTCATCTTTTGTCTTTTTGTGTGTAACATTATCACTCGAGGACATTTTCAAGGAACTATTGTCTTTATGACTATCGGTACTTAAACTAGATGGTTCCCCTCTGGTCTTTTTGTGTGTAACATTATCACTCGAGGACATTTTCAAGGAACTATTGTCTTTATGACTATCGGTACTTAAACTAGATGGTTCCCCTCTGGCCTTTTTGTGTGTAACATTATCACTCGAGGACATTTTCAAGGAACTATCGTCTTTATGACTATCGGTACTTAAACTAGATGGTTCATCTTTGGTCTTTTTGTGTGTAACATTATCACTCGAGGACATTTTCAAGGAACTATCGTCTTTATGACTATCGGTACTTAAACTAGATGGTTCATCTTTGGTCTTTTTGTGTGTAACATTATCACTCGAGGACATTTTCAAGGAACTATCGTCTTTATGACTATCGGTACTTAAACTAGATGGTTCCCCTCTGGCCTTTTTGTGTGTAACATTATCACTCGAGGACATCATTTTCAAGGAACTATCGTCTTTATGACTATCGGTACTTAAACTAGATGGTTCCCCTCTGGCCTTTTTGTGTGTAACATTATCACTCGAGGACATTTTCAAGGAACTATTGTCTTTATGACTATCGGTACTTAAACTAGATGGTTCCCCTCTGGCCTTTTTGTGTGTAACATTATCACTCGAAGACATTTTCAAGGAACTATTGTCTTTATGACTATCGGTACTTAAACTAGATGGTTCATCTTTGGTCTTTTTGTGTGTAACATTATCACTCGAGGACATTTTCAAGGAACTATCGTCTTTATGACTATCGGTACTTAAACTAGATGGTTCTCCTCTGGTCTTTTTGTGTGTAACATTATCACTCGAGGACATTTTCAAGGAACTATCGTCTTTATGACTATCGGTACTTAAACTAGATGGTTCCCATCTGGTCTTTTTGTGTGTAACATTATCACTCGAGGACATTTTCAAGGAACTATTGTCTTTATGACTATCGGTACTTAAACTAGATGGTTCATCTTTGGTCTTTTTGTGTGTAACATTATCACTCGAGGACATTTTCAAGGAACTATCGTCTTTATGACTATCGGTACTTAAACTAGATGGTTCCCCTCTGGTCTTTTTGTGTGTAATATTATCACTCGAGGACATTTTCAAGGAACTATTGTCTTTATGACTATCGGTACTTAAACTAGACGGTTCATTTTTGGTCTTTTTGTGTGTAACATTATCACTCGAGGACATTTTCAAGGAACTATCGTCTTTATGACTATCGGTACTTAAACTAGATGGTTCATCTTTGGTCTTTTTGTGTGTAACATTATCACTCGAGGACATTTTCAAGGAACTATCGTCTTTATGACTATCGGTACTTAAACTAGATGGTTCTCCTCTGGTCTTTTTGTGTGTAACATTATCACTCGAGGATATTTTCAAGGAACTATCGTCTTTATGACTATCGATACTTAAACTAGATGGTTCATCTTTGGTCTTTTTGTGTGTAACATTATCACTCGAGGACATTTTCAAGGAACTATTGTCTTTATGACTATCGGTACTTAAACTAGATGGTTCCCCTCTGGCCTTTTTGTGTGTAACATTATCACTCGAGGACATTTTCAAGGAACTATCGTCTTTATGACTATCGGTACTTAAACTAGATGGTTCATCCCTGGCCTTTTTATGTGTAACATTATCACTCGAGGACATTTTCAAGGAACTATCGTCTTTATGACTATCGGTACTTAAACTAGATGGTTCATCTTTGGTCTTTTTGTGTGTAACATTATCACTCGAGGACATTTTCAAGGAACTATCGTCTTTATGACTATCGGTACTTAAACTAGATGGTTCCCCTCTGGCCTTTTTGTGTGTAACATTATCACTCGAGGACATATTCAAGGAACTATCGTCTTTATGACTGTCGGTACTTAAAGTAGATGGTTCCCCTCTGGCCTTTTTGGGTGTAACATTATCACTCGATGACATTTTCAAGGAACTATCGTCTTTATGACTATCGGTACTTAAACTAGATGGTTCATCTTTGGTCTTTTTGTGTGTAACATTATCACTCGAGGACATTTTCAAGGAACTATCGTCTTTATGACTATCGGTACTTAAACTAGATGGTTCATCTTTGGTCTTTTTGTGTGTAACATTATCACTCGAGGACATTTTCAAGGAACTATCGTCTTTATGACTATCGGTACTTAAACTAGATGGTTCATCTTTGGTCTTTTTGTGTGTAACATTATCACTCGAGGACATTTTCAAGGAACTATCGTCTTTATGACTATCGGTACTTAAACTAGATGGTTCATCTTTGGTCTTTTTGTGTGTAACATTATCACTCGAGGACATTTTCAAGGAACTATTGTCTTTATGACTATCGGTACTTAAACTAGATGGTTCCTCTCTGGCCTTTTTGTGTGTAACATTATCACTCGAGGACATCATTTTCAAGGAACTATCGTCTTTATGACTATCGGTACTTAAACTAGATGGTTCATCTTTGGTCTTTTTGTGTGTAACATTATCACTCGAGGACATTTTCAAGGAACTATTGTCTTTATGACTATCGGTACTTAAACTAGATGGTTCCTCTCTGGTCTTTTTATGTGTAACATTATCACTCGAGGACATTGTCAAGGAACTATCGTCTTTATGACTATCGGTACTTAAACTAGATGGTTCATCTTTGGTCTTTTTTGTGTGTAACATTATCACTCGAGGACATTTTCAAGGAACTATCGTCTTTATGACTATCGGTACTTAAACTAGATGGTTCCCCTCTGGCCTTTTTGTGTGTAACATTATCACTCGAGGACATCATTTTCAAGGAACTATCGTCTTTATGACTATCGGTACTTAAACTAGATGGTTCATCTTTTGTCTTTTTGTGTGTAACATTATCACTCGAGGACATTTTCAAGGAACTATTGTCTTTATGACTATCGGTACTTAAACTAGATGGTTCCCCTCTGGCCTTTTTGTGTGTAACATTATCACTCGAGGACATTTTCAAGGAACTATCGTCTTTATGACTATCGGTACTTAAACTAGATGGTTCATCTTTGGTCTTTTTGTGTGTAACATTATCACTCGAGGACATTTTCAAGGAACTATCGTCTTTATGACTATCGGTACTTAAACTAGATGGTTCATCTTTGGTCTTTTTGTGTGTAACATTATCACTCGAGGACATTTTCAAGGAACTATCGTCTTTATGACTATCGGTACTTAAACTAGATGGTTCCCCTCTGGCCTTTTTGTGTGTAACATTATCACTCGAGGACATCATTTTCAAGGAACTATCGTCTTTATGACTATCGGTACTTAAACTAGATGGTTCATCTTTGGTCTTTTTGTGTTTAACATTATCACTCGAGGACATTTTCAAGGAACTATTGTCTTTATGACTATCGGTACTTAAACTAGATGATTCCTCTCTGGCCTTTTTATGTGTAACATTATCACTCGAGGACATTTTCAAGGAACTATCGTCTTTACGACTATCGGTACTTAAACTAGATGGTTCATCTTTGGTCTTTTTGTGTGTAACATTATCACTCGAGGACATTTTCAAGGAACTATCGTCTTTATGACTATCGGTACTTAAACTAGATGGTTCCCCTCTGGCCTTTTTGTGTGTAACATTATCACTCGAGGACATCATTTTCAAGGAACTATCGTCTTTATGACTATCGGTACTTAAACTAGATGGTTCCCCTCTGGCCTTTTTGTGTGTAACATTATCACTCGAGGACATTTTCAAGGAACTATCGTCTTTATGACTATCGGTACTTAAACTAGATGGTTCCCCTCTGGTCTTTTTGTGTGTAACATTATCACTCGAGGACATTTTCAAGGAACTATTGTCTTTATGACTATCGGTACTTAAACTAGATGGTTCCCCTCTGGCCTTTTTGTGTGTAACATTATCACTCGAGGACATTTTCAAGGAACTATCGTCTTTATGACTATCGGTACTTAAACTAGATGGTTCCCCTCTGGTCTTTTTGTGTGTAACATTATCACTCGAGGACATTTTCAAGGAACTATTGTCTTTATGACTATTGGTACTATACTAGATGGTTCCCATCTGGACTTTTTGTGTGTAACATTATCACTCGAGGACATTTTCAAGGAACTATTGTCTTTATGACTATCGGTACTTAAACTAGATGGTTCCCCTCTGGACTTTTTGTGTGTAACATTATCACTCGAAGACATTTTCAAGGAACTATTGTCTTTATGACTATCGGTACTTATACTAGATGGTTCATCTTTGGTCTTTTTGTGTGTAACATTATCACTTGAGGACATTTTCAAGGAACTATCGTCTTTATGACTATCGGTACTTAAACTAGATGGTTCACCTCTGGTCTTTTTGTGTGTAACATTATCACTCGAGGACATTTTCAAGGAACTATTGTCTTTATGACTATCGGTACTTAAACTAGATGGTTCCCATCGGGCCTTTTTGTGTGTAACATTATCACTCGAGGACATTTTCAAGGAACTATTGTCTTTATGACTATCGGTACTTAAACTAGATGGTTCATCTTTGGTCTTTTTGTGTGTAACATTATCACTCGAGGACATTTTCAAGGAACTATCGTCTTTATGACTATCGGTACTTAAACTAGATGGTTCCCCTCTGGACTTTTTGTGTGTAACATTATCACTCGAGGACATTTTCAAGGAACTATTGTCTTTATGACTATCGGTACTTAAACTAGATGGTTCCCCTCTGGTCTTTTTGTGTGTAATATTATCACTCGAGGACATTTTCAAGGAACTATTGTCTTTATGACTATCGGTACTTAAACTAGATGGTTCCCCTCTGCCCTTTTTGTGTGTAACATTATCACTCGAGGACATTTTCAAGGAACTATCGTCTTTATGACTATCGGTACTTAAACTAGATGGTTCATCTTTGGTCTTTTTGTGTGTAACATTATCACTCGAGGACATTTTCAAGGAACTATCGTCTTTATGACTATCGGTACTTAAACTAGATGGTTCATCTTTGGTCTTTTTGTGTGTAACATTATCACTCGAGGACATTTTCAAGGAACTATCGTCTTTATGACTATCGGTATTTAAACTAGATGGTTCATCTTTGGTCTTTTTGTGTGTAACATTATCACTCGAGGACATTTTCAAGGAACTATCGTCTTTATGACTATTGGTACTTAAACTAGATGGTTCCCCTCTGGCCTTTTTGTGTGTAACATTATCACTCGAGGACATTTTCAAGGAACTATCCTCTTTATGACTATCGGTACTTAAACTAGATGGTTCATCTTTGGTCTTTTTGTATGTAACATTATCACTCGAGGACATTTTCAAGGAACTATTGTCTTTATGACTATCGGTACTTAAACTAGATGGTTCCCCTCTGGCCTTTTTGTGTGTAACATTATCACTCGAGGACATTTTCAAGGAACTATCGTCTTTATGACTATCGGTACTTAAACTAGATGGTTCCCCTCTGGTCTTTTTGTGTGTAACATTATCACTCGAGGACATTTTCAAGGAACTATTGTCTTTATGACTATCGGTACTTAAACTAGATGGTTCCCCTCTGGCCTTTTTGTGTGTAACATTATCACTCGAGGACATTTTCAAGGAACTATCGTCTTTATGACTATCGGTACTTAAACTAGATGGTTCCCCTCTGGTCTTTTTGTGTGTAACATTATCACTCGAGGACATTTTCAAGGAACTATTGTCTTTATGACTATTGGTACTTAAACTAGATGGTTCCCATCTGGACTTTTTGTGTGTAACATTATCACTCGAGGACATTTTCAAGGAACTATTGTCTTTATGACTATCGGTACTTAAACTAGATGGTTCCCCTCTGGACTTTTTGTGTGTAACATTATCACTCGAAGACATTTTCAAGGAACTATTGTCTTTATGACTATCGGTACTTATACTAGATGGTTCATCTTTGGTCTTTTTGTGTGTAACATTATCACTTGAGGACATTTTCAAGGAACTATCGTCTTTATGACTATCGGTACTTAAACTAGATGGTTCACCTCTGGTCTTTTTGTGTGTAACATTATCACTCGAGGACATTTTCAAGGAACTATTGTCTTTATGACTATCGGTACTTAAACTAGATGGTTCCCATCGGGCCTTTTTGTGTGTAACATTATCACTCGAGGACATTTTCAAGGAACTATTGTCTTTATGACTATCGGTACTTAAACTAGATGGTTCATCTTTGGTCTTTTTGTGTGTAACATTATCACTCGAGGACATTTTCAAGGAACTATCGTCTTTATGACTATCGGTACTTAAACTAGATGGTTCCCCTCTGGACTTTTTGTGTGTAACATTATCACTCGAGGACATTTTCAAGGAACTATTGTCTTTATGACTATCGGTACTTAAACTAGATGGTTCCCCTCTGGTCTTTTTGTGTGTAATATTATCACTCGAGGACATTTTCAAGGAACTATTGTCTTTATGACTATCGGTACTTAAACTAGATGGTTCCCCTCTGCCCTTTTTGTGTGTAACATTATCACTCGAGGACATTTTCAAGGAACTATCGTCTTTATGACTATCGGTACTTAAACTAGATGGTTCATCTTTGGTCTTTTTGTGTGTAACATTATCACTCGAGGACATTTTCAAGGAACTATCGTCTTTATGACTATCGGTACTTAAACTAGATGGTTCATCTTTGGTCTTTTTGTGTGTAACATTATCACTCGAGGACATTTTCAAGGAACTATCGTCTTTATGACTATCGGTATTTAAACTAGATGGTTCATCTTTGGTCTTTTTGTGTGTAACATTATCACTCGAGGACATTTTCAAGGAACTATCGTCTTTATGACTATTGGTACTTAAACTAGATGGTTCCCCTCTGGTCTTTTTGTGTGTAACATTATCACTCGAGGACATTTTCAAGGAACTATTGTCTTTATGACTATCGGTACTTAAACTAGATGGTTCCCCTCTGGCCTTTTTGTGTGTAACATTATCACTCGAGGACATTTTCAAGGAACTATCGTCTTTATGACTATCGGTACTTAAACTAGATGGTTCATCTTTGGTCTTTTTGTATGTAACATTATCACTCGAGGACATTTTCAAGGAACTATTGTCTTTATGACTATCGGTACTTAAACTAGATGGTTCCCCTCTGGCCTTTTTGTGTGTAACATTATAACTCGAGGACATTTTCAAGGAACTATCGTCTTTATGACTATCGGTACTTAAACTAGATGGTTCATCTTTGGTCTTTTTGTGTGTAACATTATCACTCGAGGACATTTTCAAGGAACTATTGTCTTTATGACTATCGGTATTTAAACTAGATGGTTCCCCTCTGGCCTTTTTGTGTGTAACATTATCACTCGAGGACATCATTTTCAAGGAACTATCGTCTTTATGACTATCGGTACTTAAACTAGATGGTTCATCTTTGGTCTTTTTGTGTGTAACATTATCACTCGAGAACATTTTCAAGGAACTATTGTCTTTATGACTATCGGTACTTAAACTAGATGGTTCCCCTCTGGTCTTTTTGTGTGTAGCATTATCACTCGAGGACATTTTCAAGGAACTATCGTCTTTATGACTATCGGTACTTAAACTAGATGGTTCCCCTCTGGCCTTTTTGTTTGTAACATTATCACTCGAGGACATTTTCAAGGAACTATCGTCTTTATGACTATCGGTACTTAAACTAGATGGTTCCCCTCTGGCCTTTTTGTGTGTAACATTATCACTCGAGGACATTTTCAAGGAACTATCGTCTTTATGACTATCGGTACTTAAACTAGATGGTTCCCCTCTGGCCTTTTTGTGTGTAACATTATCACTCGAGCACATTTTCAAGGAACTATCGTCTTTATGACTATCGGTACTTAAACTAGATGGTTCCCCTCTGGCCTTTTTGTGTGTAACATTTTCACTCGAGGACATCATTTTCAAGTTACTATCGTCTTTATGACTATCGGTACTTAAACTAGATGGTTCATCTTTGGTCTTTTTGTGTGTAACATTATCACTCGAGGACATTTTCAAGGAACTATCGTCTTTATGACTATCGGTACTTAAACTAGATTGTTCATCTTTGGTCTTTTTGTGTGTAACATTATCACTCGAGAACATTTTCAAGGAACTATTGTCTTTATGACTATCGGTACTTAAACTAGATGGTTCCCCTCTGGCCTTTTTGTGTGTAACATTATCACTCGAGGACATCATTTTCAAGGAACTATCGTCTTTATGACTATCGGTACTTAAACTAGATGGTTCATCTTTGGTCTTTTTGTGTGTAACATTATCACTCGAGGACATTTCCAAGGAACTATCGTCTTTATGACTATCGGTACTTAAACTAGATGGTTCCCCTCTGGTCTTTTTGTGTGTAACATTATCACTCGAGGACATTTTCAAGGAACTATCATCTTTATGACTATCGGTACTTAAACTAGATGGTTCATCTTTGGTCTTTTTGTGTGTAACATTATCACTCGAGGACATTTTCAAGGAACTATTGTCTTTATGACTATCGGTACTTAAACTAGATGGTTCATCTTTGGTCTTTTTGTATGTAACATTATCACTCGAGGACATCATTTTCAAGGAACTATCATCTTTATGACTATCGGTACTTAAACTAGATGGTTCATCTTTGGTCTTTTTGTGTGTAACATTATCACTCGAGGACATTTTCAAGGAACTATCGTCTTTATGACTATCGGTACTTAAACTAGATGGTTCACCTCTGGTCTTTTTGTGTGTAACATTATCACTCGAGGACATTTTCAAGGAACTATTGTCTTTATGACTATCGGTACTTAAACTAGATGGTTCCCATCGGGCCTTTTTGTGTGTAACATTATCACTCGAGGACATTTTCAAGGAACTATTGTCTTTATGACTATCGGTACTTAAACTAGATGGTTCATCTTTGGTCTTTTTGTGTGTAACATTATCACTCGAGGACATTTTCAAGGAACTATCGTCTTTATGACTATCGGTACTTAAACTAGATGGTTCCCCTCTGGACTTTTTGTGTGTAACATTATCACTCGAGGACATTTTCAAGGAACTATTGTCTTTATGACTATCGGTACTTAAACTAGATGGTTCCCCTCTGGTCTTTTTGTGTGTAATATTATCACTCGAGGACATTTTCAAGGAACTATTGTCTTTATGACTATCGGTACTTAAACTAGATGGTTCCCCTCTGCCCTTTTTGTGTGTAACATTATCACTCGAGGACATTTTCAAGGAACTATCGTCTTTATGACTATCGGTACTTAAACTAGATGGTTCATCTTTGGTCTTTTTGTGTGTAACATTATCACTCGAGGACATTTTCAAGGAACTATCGTCTTTATGACTATCGGTACTTAAACTAGATGGTTCATCTTTGGTCTTTTTGTGTGTAACATTATCACTCGAGGACATTTTCAAGGAACTATCGTCTTTATGACTATCGGTATTTAAACTAGATGGTTCATCTTTGGTCTTTTTGTGTGTAACATTATCACTCGAGGACATTTTCAAGGAACTATCGTCTTTATGACTATTGGTACTTAAACTAGATGGTTCCCCTCTGGCCTTTTTGTGTGTAACATTATCACTCGAGGACATTTTCAAGGAACTATCGTCTTTATGACTATCGGTACTTAAACTAGATGGTTCATCTTTGGTCTTTTTGTATGTAACATTATCACTCGAGGACATTTTCAAGGAACTATTGTCTTTATGACTATCGGTACTTAAACTAGATGGTTCCCCTCTGGCCTTTTTGTGTGTAACATTATCACTCGAGGACATTTTCAAGGAACTATCGTCTTTATGACTATCGGTACTTAAACTAGATGGTTCCCCTCTGGTCTTTTTGTGTGTAACATTATCACTCGAGGACATTTTCAAGGAACTATTGTCTTTATGACTATCGGTACTTAAACTAGATGGTTCCCCTCTGGCCTTTTTGTGTGTAACATTATCACTCGAGGACATTTTCAAGGAACTATCGTCTTTATGACTATCGGTACTTAAACTAGATGGTTCCCCTCTGGTCTTTTTGTGTGTAACATTATCACTCGAGGACATTTTCAAGGAACTATTGTCTTTATGACTATTGGTACTTAAACTAGATGGTTCCCATCTGGACTTTTTGTGTGTAACATTATCACTCGAGGACATTTTCAAGGAACTATTGTCTTTATGACTATCGGTACTTAAACTAGATGGTTCCCCTCTGGACTTTTTGTGTGTAACATTATCACTCGAAGACATTTTCAAGGAACTATTGTCTTTATGACTATCGGTACTTATACTAGATGGTTCATCTTTGGTCTTTTTGTGTGTAACATTATCACTTGAGGACATTTTCAAGGAACTATCGTCTTTATGACTATCGGTACTTAAACTAGATGGTTCACCTCTGGTCTTTTTGTGTGTAACATTATCACTCGAGGACATTTTCAAGGAACTATTGTCTTTATGACTATCGGTACTTAAACTAGATGGTTCCCATCGGGCCTTTTTGTGTGTAACATTATCACTCGAGGACATTTTCAAGGAACTATTGTCTTTATGACTATCGGTACTTAAACTAGATGGTTCATCTTTGGTCTTTTTGTGTGTAACATTATCACTCGAGGACATTTTCAAGGAACTATCGTCTTTATGACTATCGGTACTTAAACTAGATGGTTCCCCTCTGGACTTTTTGTGTGTAACATTATCACTCGAGGACATTTTCAAGGAACTATTGTCTTTATGACTATCGGTACTTAAACTAGATGGTTCCCCTCTGGTCTTTTTGTGTGTAATATTATCACTCGAGGACATTTTCAAGGAACTATTGTCTTTATGACTATCGGTACTTAAACTAGATGGTTCCCCTCTGCCCTTTTTGTGTGTAACATTATCACTCGAGGACATTTTCAAGGAACTATCGTCTTTATGACTATCGGTACTTAAACTAGATGGTTCATCTTTGGTCTTTTTGTGTGTAACATTATCACTCGAGGACATTTTCAAGGAACTATCGTCTTTATGACTATCGGTACTTAAACTAGATGGTTCATCTTTGGTCTTTTTGTGTGTAACATTATCACTCGAGGACATTTTCAAGGAACTATCGTCTTTATGACTATCGGTATTTAAACTAGATGGTTCATCTTTGGTCTTTTTGTGTGTAACATTATCACTCGAGGACATTTTCAAGGAACTATCGTCTTTATGACTATTGGTACTTAAACTAGATGGTTCCCCTCTGGTCTTTTTGTGTGTAACATTATCACTCGAGGACATTTTCAAGGAACTATTGTCTTTATGACTATCGGTACTTAAACTAGATGGTTCCCCTCTGGCCTTTTTGTGTGTAACATTATCACTCGAGGACATTTTCAAGGAACTATCGTCTTTATGACTATCGGTACTTAAACTAGATGGTTCATCTTTGGTCTTTTTGTATGTAACATTATCACTCGAGGACATTTTCAAGGAACTATTGTCTTTATGACTATCGGTACTTAAACTAGATGGTTCCCCTCTGGCCTTTTTGTGTGTAACATTATAACTCGAGGACATTTTCAAGGAACTATCGTCTTTATGACTATCGGTACTTAAACTAGATGGTTCATCTTTGGTCTTTTTGTGTGTAACATTATCACTCGAGGACATTTTCAAGGAACTATTGTCTTTATGACTATCGGTATTTAAACTAGATGGTTCCCCTCTGGCCTTTTTGTGTGTAACATTATCACTCGAGGACATCATTTTCAAGGAACTATCGTCTTTATGACTATCGGTACTTAAACTAGATGGTTCATCTTTGGTCTTTTTGTGTGTAACATTATCACTCGAGGACATTTTCAAGGAACTATTGTCTTTATGACTATCGGTACTTAAACTAGATGGTTCCCCTCTGGTCTTTTTGTGTGTAGCATTATCACTCGAGGACATTTTCAAGGAACTATCGTCTTTATGACTATCGGTACTTAAACTAGATGGTTCCCCTCTGGCCTTTTTGTTTGTAACATTATCACTCGAGGACATTTTCAAGGAACTATCGTCTTTATGACTATCGGTACTTAAACTAGATGGTTCCCCTCTGGCCTTTTTGTGTGTAACATTATCACTCGAGGACATTTTCAAGGAACTATCGTCTTTATGACTATCGGTACTTAAACTAGATGGTTCATCTTTGGTCTTTTTGTGTGTAACATTATCACTCGAGGACATTTTCAAGGAACTATTGTCTTTATGACTATCGGTACTTAAACTAGATGGTTCCCCTCTGCCCTTTTTGTGTGTAACATTATCACTCGAGCACATTTTCAAGGAACTATCGTCTTTATGACTATCGGTACTTAAACTAGATGGTTCCCCTCTGGCCTTTTTGTGTGTAACATTATCACTCGAGGACATCATTTTCAAGTTACTATCGTCTTTATGACTATCGGTACTTAAACTAGATGGTTCATCTTTGGTCTTTTTGTGTGTAACATTATCACTCGAGGACATTTTCAAGGAACTATCGTCTTTATGACTATCGGTACTTAAACTAGATTGTTCATCTTTGGTCTTTTTGTGTGTAACATTATCACTCGAGAACATTTTCAAGGAACTATTGTCTTTATGACTATCGGTACTTAAACTAGATGGTTCCCCTCTGGCCTTTTTGTGTGTAACATTATCACTCGAGGACATCATTTTCAAGGAACTATCGTCTTTATGACTATCGGTACTTAAACTAGATGGTTCATCTTTGGTCTTTTTGTGTGTAACATTATCACTCGAGGACATTTCCAAGGAACTATCGTCTTTATGACTATCGGTACTTAAACTAGATGGTTCCCCTCTGGTCTTTTTGTGTGTAACATTATCACTCGAGGACATTTTCAAGGAACTATCGTCTTTATGACTATCGGTACTTAAACTAGATGGTTCCCCTCTGGCCTTTTTGTATGTAACATTATCACTCGAGGACATCATTTTCAAGGAACTATCATCTTTATGACTATCGGTACTTAAACTAGATGGTTCATCTTTGGTCTTTTTGTGTGTAACATTATCACTCGAGGACATTTTCAAGGAACTATTGTCTTTATGACTATCGGTACTTAAACTAGATGGTTCATCTTTGGCCTTTTTATGTGTAACATTATCACTCGAAGACATTTTCAAGGAACTATTGTCTTTATGACTATCGGTACTTAAACTAGATGGTTCATCTTTGGTCTTTTTGTGTGTAACATTATCACTCGAGGACATTTTCAAGGAACTATCGTCTTTATGACTATCGGTACTTAAACTAGATGGTTCATCTTTGGCCTTTTTATGTGTAACATTATCACTCGAGGACATTTTCAAGGAACTATTGTCTTTATGACTATCGGTACTTAAACTAGATGGTTCCCCTCTGGTCTTTTTGTGTGTAACATTATCACTCGAGGACATTTTCAAGGAACTATTGTCTTTATGACTATCGGTACTTAAACTAGATGGTTCCCCTCTGGCCTTTTTGTGTGTAACATTATCACTCGAGGACATTTTCAAGGAACTATCGTCTTTATGACTATCGGTACTTAAACTAGATGGTTCATCTTTGGTCTTTTTGTGTGTAACATTATCACTCGAGGACATTTTCAAGGAACTATCGTCTTTATGACTATCGGTACTTAAACTAGATGGTTCCCCTCTGGCCTTTTTGTGTGTAACATTATCACTCGAGGACATTTTCAAGGAACTATTGTCTTTATGACTATCGGTACTTAAACTAGATGGTTCCCCTCTGGCCTTTTTGTGTGTAACATTATCACTCGAGGACATTTTCAAGGAACTATCGTCTTTATGACTATCGGTACTTAAACTAGATGGTTCCCCTCTGGCCTTTTTGTGTGTAACATTATCACTAGAGGACATTTTCAAGGAACTATCGTCTTTATGACTATCGGTACTTAAACTAGATGGTTCATCTTTGGTCTATTTGCGTGTAACATTATCACTCGAGGACATTTTCAAGGAACTATCGTCTTTATGACTATCGGTACTTAAACTAGACGGTTCATTTTTGGTCTTTTTGTGTGTTATATTATCACTCGAGGACATTTTCAAGGAACTATTGTCTTTATGATTATCGGTACTTAAACTAGATGGTTCCCCTCTGGCCTTTTTGTGTGTAACATTATCACTCGAGGACATTTTCAAGGAACTATCGTCTTTATGACTATCGGTACTTAAACTAGATGGTTCATCTTTGGTCTTTTTGTGTGTAACATTATCACTCGAGGACATTTTCTAGGAACTATTGTCTTTATGACTATCGGTACTTAAACTAGATGGTTCCCCTCTGACCTTTTTGTGTGTAACATTATCACTCGAGGACATTTTCAAGGAACTATCGTCTTTATGACTATCGGTACTTAAACTAGATGGTTCCCCTCTGGCCTTTTTGTGTGTAACATTATCACTCGAGGACATCATTTTCAAGTTACTATCGTCTTTATGACTATCGGTGCTTAAACTAGATGGTTCCCCTCTGGCCTTTTTGTGTGTAACATTATCACTCGAGGACATCATTTTCAAGGAACTATCGTCTTTATGACTATCGGTACTTAAACTAGATGGTTCATCTTTGGTCTTTTTGTGTGTAACATTATCACTCGAGGACATTTTCAAGGAACTATCGTCTTTATGACTATCGGTACCTAAACTAGATGGTTCATCTTTGGTCTTTTTGTTTGTAACATTATCACTCGAGGACATTTTCAAGGAACTATTGTCTTTATGACTATCGGTACTTAAACTAAATGGTTCCCCTCTGGCCTTTTTTTGTGTAACATTATCACTCGAGGACATTTTCAAGGAACTGTCGTCTTTATGACTATCGGTACTTAAACTAGATGGTTCATCTTTGGTCTTTTTGTGTGTAACATTATCACTCGAGGACATTTTCAAGGAACTATCGTCTTTATGACTATCGGTACTTAAACTAGATGGTTCACCTCTGGACTTTTTGTGTGTTACATTATCACTCGAGGACATTTTCAAGGAACTATTGTCTTTATGACTATCGGTACTTAAACTAGATGGTTCCCCTCTGGCCTTTTTGTGTGTAACATTATCACTCGAGGACATTTTCAAGGAACTAATGTCTTTATGACTATCGGTACTTAAACTAGATGGTTCATCTCTGGTCTTTTTGTGTGTAACATTATCACTCGAGGACATTTTCAAGGAACTATCGTCTTTATGACTATCGGTACTTAAACTAGATGGTTCATCTTTGGTCTTTTTGTGTGTAACATTATCACTCGAGGACATTTTCAAGGAACTATCGTCTTTATGACTATCGGTACTTAAACTAGGTGGTTCCCCTCTGGCCTTTTTGTGTGAAACATTATCACTCGAGGACATTTTCAAGGAACTATCGTCTTTATGACTATCGGTACTTAAACTAGATGGTTCATCTTTGGTCTTTTTGTGTGTAACATTATCACTCGAGGACATTTTCAAGGAACTATCGTCTTTGTGACTATCGGTACTTAAACTAGATGGTCCCCCTCTGGCCTTTTTGTGTGTAACATTATCACTCGAGGACATTTTCAAGGAACTATCGTCTTTATGACTATCGGTACTTAAACTAGATGGTTCATCTTTGGTCTTTTTGTGTGTAACATTATCACTCGAGGACATTTTCAAGGAACTATCGTCTTTATGACTATCGGTACTTAAACTAGATGGTTACCCTCTGGCCTTTTTGTGTGTAACATTATCACTCGAGGACATTTTCAAGGAACTATTGTCTTTATGACTATCGGTACTTAAACTAGATGGTTCCCCTCTGGACTTTTTGTGTGTTACATTATCACTCGAGGACATTTTCAAGGAACTATTGTCTTTATGACTATCGGTACTTAAACTAGATGGTTCCCCTCTGGCCTTTTTGTGTGTAACATTATCACTCGAGGACATTTTCAAGGAACTATCGTCTTTATGACTATCGGTACTTAAACTAGATGGTTCATCTTTGGTCTTTTTGTGTGTAACATTATCACTCGAGGACATTTTCTAGGAACTATTGTCTTTATGACTATCGGTACTTAAACTAGATGGTTCCCCTCTGACCTTTTTGTGTGTAACATTATCACTCGAGGACATTTTCAAGGAACTATCGTCTTTATGACTATCGGTACTTAAACTAGATGGTTCCCCTCTGGCCTTTTTGTGAGTAACATTATCACTCGAGGACATCATTTTCAAGGAACTATCGTCTTTATGACTATCGATACTTAAACTAGATGGTTCATCTTTGGTCTTTTTGTGTGTAACATTATCACTCGAGGACATTTTCAAGGAACTATCGTCTTTATGACTATCGGTACTTAAACTAGATGGTTCATCTTTGGTCTTTTTGTTTGTAACATTATCACTCGAGGACATTTTCAAGGAACTATCGTCTTTATGACTATCGGTACTTAAACTAAATGGTTCCCCTCTGGCCTTTTTTTGTGTAACATTATCACTCGAGGACATTTTCAAGGAACTGTCGTCTTTATGACTATCGGTACTTAAACTAGATGGTTCATCTTTGGTCTTTTTGTGTGTAACATTATCACTCGAGGACATTTTCAAGGAACTTTCGTCTTTATGACTATCGATACTTAAACTAGATGGTTCCCCTCTGGACTTTTTGTGTGTTACATTATCACTCGAGGACATTTTCAAGGAACTATTGTCTTTATGACTATTGGTACTTAAACTAGATGGTTCCCCTCTGGCCTTTTTGTGTGTAACATTATCACTCGAGGACATTTTCAAGGAACTAATGTCTTTATGACTATCGGTACTTAAACTAGATGGTTCATCTTTGGTCTTTTTGTGTGTAACATTATCACTCGAGGACATTTTCAAGGAACTATCGTCTTTATGACTATCGGTACTTAAACTAGATGGTTCCCCTCTGGACTTTTTGTGTGTTACATTATCACTCGAGGACATTTTCAAGGAACTATTGTCTTTATGACTATTGGTACTTAAACTAGATGGTTCCCCTCTGGCCTTTTTGTGTGTAACATTATCACTCGAGGACATTTTCAAGGAACTAATGTCTTTATGACTATCGGTACTTAAACTAGATGGTTCATCTCTGGTCTTTTTGTGTGTAACATTATCACTCGAGGACATTTTCAAGGAACTATCGTCTTTATGACTATCGGTACTTAAACTAGATGGTTCATCTTTGGTCTTTTTGTGTGTAACATTATCACTCGAGGACATTTTCAAGGAACTATCGTCTTTATGACTATCGGTAATTAAACTAGGTGGTTCCCCTCTGGCCTTTTTGTGTGAAACATTATCACTCGAGGACATTTTCAAGGAACTATCGTCTTTATGACTATCGGTACTTAAACTAGATGGTTCATCTTTGGTCTTTTTGTGTGTAACATTATCACTCGAGGACATTTTCAAGGAACTATCGTCTTTGTGACTATCGGTACTTAAACTAGATGGTTCCCCTCTGGCCTTTTTGTGTGTAACATTATCACTCGAGGACATTTTCAAGGAACTATCGTCTTTATGACTATCGGTACTTAAACTAGATGGTTCATCTTTGGTCTTTTTGTGTGTAACATTATCACTCGAGGACATTTTCAAGGAACTATTGTCTTTATGACTATCGGTACTTAAACTAGATGGTTCATCTTTGGTCTTTTTGTGTGTAACATTATCACTCGAGGACATTTTCAAGGAACTATCGTCTTTATGACTATCGGTACTTAAACTAGATGGTTACCCTCTGGCCTTTTTGTGTGTAACATTATCACTCGAGGACATTTTCAAGGAACTATTGTCTTTATGACTATCGGTACTTAAACTAGATGGTTCCCCTCTGGACTTTTTGTGTGTTACATTATTACTCGAGGACATTTTCAAGGAACTATTGTCTTTATGACTATCGGTACTTAAACTAGATGGTTCCCCTCTGGCCTTTTTGTGTGTAACATTATCACTCGAGGACATTTTCAAGGAACTATCGTCTTTATGACTATCGGTACTTAAACTAGATGGTTCATCTTTGGTCTTTTTGTGTGTAACATTATCACTCGAGGACATTTTCTAGGAACTATTGTCTTTATGACTATCGGTACTTAAACTAGATGGTTCCCCTCTGGCCTTTTTGTGTGTAACATTATCACTCGAGGACATCATTTTCAAGGAACTATCGTCTTTATGACTATCGGTACTTAAACTAGATGGTTCATCTTTGGTCTTTTTGTTTGTAACATTATCACTCGAGGACATTTTCAAGGAACTATCGTCTTTATGACTATCGGTACTTAAACTAAATGGTTCCCCTCTGGCCTTTTTTTGTGTAACATTATCACTCGAGGACATTTTCAAGGAACTGTCGTCTTTATGACTATCGGTACTTAAACTAGATGGTTCATCTTTGGTCTTTTTGTGTGTAACATTATCACTCGAGGACATTTTCAAGGAACTTTCGTCTTTATGACTATCGATACTTAAACTAGATGGTTCCCCTCTGGACTTTTTGTGTGTTACATTATCACTCGAGGACATTTTCAAGGAACTATTGTCTTTATGACTATTGGTACTTAAACTAGATGGTTCCCCTCTGGCCTTTTTGTGTGTAACATTATCACTCGAGGACATTTTCAAGGAACTAATGTCTTTATGACTATCGGTACTTAAACTAGATGGTTCATCTCTGGTCTTTTTGTGTGTAACATTATCACTCGAGGACATTTTCAAGGAACTATCGTCTTTATGACTATCGGTACTTAAACTAGATGGTTCATCTTTGGTCTTTTTGTGTGTAACATTATCACTCGAGGACATTTTCAAGGAACTATCGTCTTTATGACTATCGGTACTTAAACTAGGTGGTTCCCCTCTGGCCTTTTTGTGTGAAACATTATCACTCGAGGACATTTTCAAGGAACTATCGTCTTTATGACTATCGGTACTTAAACTAGATGGTTCATCTTTGGTCTTTTTGTGTGTAACATTATCACTCGAGGACATTTTCAAGGAACAATCGTCTTTGTGACTATCGGTACTTAAACTAGATGGTTCCCCTCTGGCCTTTTTGTGTGTAACATTATCACTCGAGGACATTTTCAAGGAACTATCGTCTTTATGACTATCGGTACTTAAACTAGATGGTTCATCTTTGGTCTTTTTGTGTGTAACATTATCACTCGAGGACATTTTCAAGGAACTATCGTCTTTATGACTATCGGTACTTAAACTAGATGGTTCATCTTTGGTCTTTTTGTGTGTAACATTATCACTCGAGGACATTTTCAAGGAACTATTGTCTTTATGACTATCGGTACTTAAACTAGATGGTTCCCCTCTGGCCTTTTTGTGTGTAACATTATCACTCGAGGACATTTTCAAGGAACTATCGTCTTTATGACTATCGGTACTTAAACTAGATGGTTCATCTTTGGTCTTTTTGTGTGTAACATTATCACTCGAGGACATTTTCAAGGAACTATTGTCTTTATGACTATCGGTACTTAAACTAGATGGTTCCTCTCTGGCCTTTTTGTGTATAACATTATCACTCGAGGACATTTTCAAGGAACTATCGTCTTTATGACTATCGGTACTTAAACTAGATGGTTCATCTTTGGTCTTTTTGTGTGTAACATTATCACTCGAGGACATTTTCAAGGAACTATTGTCTTTATGACTATCGGTACTTAAACTAGATGGTTCCCCTCTGGCCTTTTTGTGTGTAACATTATCACTCGAGGACATTTTCAAGGAACTATCGTCTTTATGACTATCGGTACTTAAAGTAGATGGTTCCCCTCTGGCCTTTTTGTGTGTAACATTATCACTCGAGGACATCATTTTCAAGGAACTATCGTCTTTATGACTATCGGTACTTAAACTAGATGGTTCATCTTTGGTCTTTTTGTGTGTAACATTATCACTCGAGGACATTTTCAAGGAACTATCGTCTTTATGACTATCGGTACTTAAACTAGATGGTTCATCTTTGGTCTTTTTGTGTGTAACATTATCACTCGAGGACATTTTCAAGGAACTATCGTCTTTATCACTATCGGTACTTAAACTAGATGGTTCCCCTCTGGCCTTTTTGTGTGTAACATTATCACTCGAGGACATTTTCAAGGAACTATCGTCTTTATGACTATCGGTACTTAAACTAGATGGTTCATCTTTGGTCTTTTTGTGTGTAACATTATCACTCGAGGACATTTTCAAGGAACTATCGTCTTTATGACTATCGGTACTTAAACTAGATGGTTCCCCTCTGGACTTTTTGTGTTTAACATTATCATTCGAGGACATTTTCAAGGAACTATTGTCTTTATGACTATCGGTACTTAAACTAGATGGTTCATCTTTGGTCTTTTTGTGTGTAACATTATCACTCGAGGACATTTTCAAGGAACTATCGTCTTTATGACTATCGGTACTTAAACTAGATGGTTCATCTTTGTTCTTTTTGGGTGTAACATTATCACTCGAGGACATTTTCAAGGAACTATCGTCTTTATGACTATCGGTACTTAAACTAGGTGGTTCCCCTCTGGCCTTTTTGTGTGTAACATTATCACTCGAGGACATTTTCAAGGAAATATCGTCTTTATGACTATCGGTACTTAAACTAGATGGTTCATCTTTAGTCTTTTTGTGTGTAACCTTATCACTCGAGGACATTTTCAAGGAACTATCGTCTTTATGACTATCGGTACTTAAATTAGATGGTTCATCTTTGGTCTTTTTGTGTGTAACATTATCACTCGAGGACATTTTCAAGGAACTATCGTCTTTATGACTATCGGTACTTAAACTAGATGGTTCCCCTCTGGACTTTTTGTGTGTAACATTATCACTCGAGGACATTTTCAAGGAAATATCGTCTTTATGACTATCGGTACTTAAACTAGATGGTTCATCTTTAGTCTTTTTGTGTGTAACATTATCACTCGAGGACATTTTCAAGGAACTATCGTCTTTATGACTATCGGTACTTAAATTAGATGGTTCATCTTTGGTCTTTTTGTGTGTAACATTATCACTCGAGGACATTTTCAAGGAACTATCGTCTTTATGACTATCGGTACTTAAACTAGATGGTTCCCCTCTGGACTTTTTGTGTGTAACATTATCACTCGAGGACATTTTTAAGGAACTATTGTCTTTATGACTATCGGTGCTTAAACTAGATGGTTCCCCTCTGGACTTTTTGTGTGTTACATTATCACTCGAGGACATTTTCAAGGAACTATCGTCTTTATGACTATCGGTACTTAAACTAGATGGTTCCCCTCTGGCCTTTTTGTGTTTAACATTATCACTCGAGGACATTTTCAAGGCACTATTGTCTTTATGACTATCGGTACTTAAACTAGATGGTTCCCCTCTGGCCTTTTTGTGTGTAACATTATCACTCGAGGACATTTTCAAGGAACTATCGTCTTTATGACTATCGGTACTTAAACTAGATGGTTCATCTTTGGTCTTTTTGTGTGTAACATTATCACTCGAGGACATTTTCAAGGAACTATTGTCTTTATGACTATCGGTACTTAAACTAGACGGTTCATCTTTGGTCTTTTTGTATGTAACATTATCACTCGAGGACATTTTCAAGGAACTATTGTCTTTATGACTATCGGTACTTAAACTAGATGGTTACCCTCTGGCCTTTTTGTGTGTAACATTATCACTCGAGGACATTTTCAAGGCACTATTGTCTTTATGACTATCGGTACTTAAACTAGATGGTTCATCTTTGGTCTTTTTGTGTGTAACATTATCACTCGAGGACATTTTCAAGGAACTATCGTCTTTATGACTATCGGTACTTAAACTAGATGGTTCCCCTCTGGCCTTTTTGTGTGTAACATTATCACTCGAGGACATTTTCAAGGAACTATCGTCTTTATGACTATCGGTACTTAAACTAGATGGTTCATCTTTGGTCTTTTTGTGTGTAACATTATCACTCGAGGACATTTTCAAGGAACTATTGTCTTTATGACTATCGGTACTTAAACTAGACGGTTCATCTTTGGTCTTTTTGTATGTAACATTATCACTCGAGGACATTTTCAAGGAACTATTGTCTTTATGACTATCGGTACTTAATCTAGATGGTTCCCCTCTGGACTTTTTGTGTGTTACATTATCACTCGAGGACATTTTCAAGGACCTATTGTCTTTATGACTATCGGTACTTAAACTAGATGGTTCCCCTTTGGCCTTTTTGTGTGTAACATTATCACTCGAGGACATTTTCAAGGAAATATCGTCTTTATGACTATCGGTACTTAAACTAGATGGTTCCCCTCTGGCCTTTTTGTGTGTAACATTATCACTCGAGGACATCATTTTCAAGTTACTATCGTCTTTATGACTATCGGTACTTAAACTAAATGGTTCATCTTTGGTCTTTTTGTGTGTAACATTATCACTCGAGGACATTTTCAAGGAACTATCGTCTTTATGACTATCGGTACTTAAACTAGATTGTTCATCTTTGGTCTTTTTGTGTGTAACATTATCACTCGAGAACATTTTCATGGAACTATTGTCTTTATGACTATCGGTACTTAAACTAGATGGTTCCCCTCTGGCCTTTTTGTGTGTAACATTATCACTCGAGGACATCATTTTCAAGGAACTATCGTCTTTATGACTATCGGTACTTAAACTAGATGGTTCATCTTTGGTCTTTTTGTGTGTAACATTATCACTCGAGGACATTTCCAAGGAACTATCGTCTTTATGACTATCGGTACTTAAACTAGATGGTTCCCCTCTGGTCTTTTTGTGTGTAACATTATCACTCGAGGACATTTTCAAGGAACTATCGTCTTTATGACTATCGGTACTTAAACTAGATGGTTCCCCTCTGGCCTTTTTGTATGTAACATTATCACTCGAGGACATCATTTTCAAGGAACTATCGTCTTTATGACTATCGGTACTTAAACTAGATGGTTCATCTTTGGTCTTTTTGTGTGTAACATTATCACTCGAGGACATTTTCAAGGAACTATTGTCTTTATGACTATCGGTACTTAAACTAGATGGTTCATCTTTGGCCTTTTTATGTGTAACATTATCACTCGAAGACATTTTCAAGGAACTATTGTCTTTATGACTATCGGTACTTAAACTAGATGGTTCCCCTCTGGTCTTTTTGTGTGTAACATTATCACTCGAGGACATTTTCAAGGAACTATCGTCTTTATGACTATCGGTACTTAAACTAGATGGTTCATCTTTGGTCTTTTTGTGTGTAACATTATCACTCGAGGACATTTTCAAGGAATTATTGTCTTTATGACTATCGGCACTTAAACTAGATGGTTCCCCTCTGGCCTTTTTGTGTGTAACATTATCACTCGAGGACATTTTCAAGGAACTATTGTCTTTATGACTATCGGTACTTAAACTAGATGGTTCCCCTCTGGCCTTTTTGTGTGTAACATTATCACTCGAGGACATTTTCAAGGAACTATCGTCTTTATGACTATCGGTACTTAATCTAGATGGTTCCCCTCTGGCCTTTTTGTGTGTAACATTATCACTCGAGGACATTTTCAAGGAACTATCGTCTTTATGACTATCGGTACTTAAACTAGATGGTTCATCTTTGGTCTTTTTGTGTGTAACATTATCACTCGAGGACATTTTCAAGGAACTATCGTCTTTATGACTATCGGTACTTAAACTAGACGGTTCATTTTTGGTTTTTTTGTGTGTAGCATTATCACTCGAGGACATTTTCAAGGAACTATCTTCTTTATGACTATCGGTACTTAAACTAGATGGTTCCCCTCTGGACTTTTTGTGTGTTACATTATCACTCGAGGACATTTTCAAGGAACTATTGTCTTTATGACTATCGGTACTTAAACTAGATGGTTCCCCTCTGGCCTTTTTGTGTGTAACATTATCACTCGAGGACATTTTCAAGGAACTATCGTCTTTATGACTATCGGTACTTAAACTAGATGGTTCCCCTCTGGCCTTTTTGTGTGTAACATTATCACTCGAGGACATTTTCAAGGAACTATCGTCTTTATGACTATCGGTACTTAATCTAGATGGTTCCCCTCTGGCCTTTTTGTGTGTAACATTATCACTCGAGGACATTTTCAAGGAACTATCGTCTTTATGACTATCGGTACTTAAACTAGATGGTTCATCTTTGGTCTTTTTGTGTGTAACATTATCACTCGAGGACATTTTCTAGGAACTATTGTCTTTATGACTATCGGTACTTAAACTAGATGGTTCCCCTCTGGCCTTTTTGTGTGTAACATTATCACTCGAGGACATTTTCAAGGAACTATCGTCTTTATGACTATCGGTACTTAAACTAGATGGTTCCCCTCTGGCCTTTTTGTGTGTAACATTATCACTCGAGGACATCATTTTCAAGTTACTATCGTCTTTATGACTATCGGTACTTAAGCTAGATGGTTCCCCTCTGGCCTTTTTGTGTGTAACATTATCACTCGAGGACATCATTTTCAAGGAACTATCGTCTTTATGACTATCGGTACTTAAACTAGATGGTTCATCTTTGGTCTTTTTGTGTGTAACATTATCACTCGAGGACATTTTCAAGGAACTATCGTCTTTATGACTATAGGTACTTAAACTAGATGGTTCATCTTTGGTCTTTTTGTTTGTAACATTATCACTCGAGGACATTTTCAAGGAACTATCGTCTTTATGACTATCGGTACTTAAACTAAATGGTTCCCCTCTGGCCTTTTTTTGTGTAACATTATCACTCGAGGACATTTTCAAGGAACTATCGTCTTTATGACTATCGGTACTTAAACTAGATGGTTCATCTTTGGTCTTTTTGTGTGTAACATTATCACTCGAGGACATTTTCAAGGAACTTTCGTCTTTATGACTATCGGTACTTAAACTAGATGGTTCCCCTCTGGACTTTTTGTGTGTTACATTATCACTCGAGGACATTTTCAAGGAACTATTGTCTTTATGACTATTGGTACTTAAACTAGATGGTTCCCCTCTGGCCTTTTTGTGTGTAACATTATCACTCGAGGACATTTTCAAGGAACTAATGTCTTTATGACTATCGGTACTTAAACTAGATGGTTCATCTCTGGTCTTTTTGTGTGTAACATTATCACTCGAGGACATTTGCAAGGAACTATCGTCTTTATGACTATCGGTACTTAAACTAGATGGTTCATCTTTGTTCTTTTTCGGTGTAACATTATCACTCGAGGACATTTTCAAGGAACTATCGACTTTATGACTATCGGTACTTAAACTAGGTGGTTCCTCTCTGGCCTTTTTGTGTGTAACATTATCACTCGAGGACATTTTCAAGGAACTATCGTCTTTATGACTATCGGTACTTAAACTAGGTGGTTCATCTTTGGTTTTTTTGTGTGTAACATTATCACTCGAGGACATTTGCAAGGAACTATCGTCTTTATGACTATCGGTACTTAAACTAGATGGTTTATCTTTGGTCTTTTTGTGTGTAACCTTATCACTCGAGGACATTTTCAAGGAACTATCGTCTTTATGACTATCGGTACTTAAACTAGATGGTTCATCTTTGGTCTTTTTGTGTGCAACATTATCACTCGAGGACATTTTCAAGGAACTATCGTCTTTATGACTATCGGTACTTAAACTAGATGGTTCACCTCTGGCCTTTTTGTGTGTAACATTATCACTCGAGGACATTTTCAAGGAACTATCGTCTTTATGACTATCGGTACTTAAACTAGATGGTTCATCTTTGGTCTTTTTGTGTGTAACATTATCACTCGAGGACATTTTCAAGGAACTATCGTCTTTATGACTATCGGTACTTAAACTAGATGGTTCATCTTTGGTCTTTTTGTGTGTAACATTATCACTCGAGGACATTTTCAAGGAACTATTGTCTTTATGACTATTGGTACTTAAACTAGATGGTTCCCCTCTGGCCTTTTTGTGTGTAACATTATCACTCGAGGACATTTTCAAGGAACTATCGTCTTTATGACTATCGGTACTTAAACTAGATGGTTCATCTTTGGTCTTTTTGTGTGTAACATTATCACTCGAGGACATTTTCAAGGAACTATTGTCTTTATGACTATCGGTACTTAAACTAGATGGTTCCCCTCTGGCCTTTTTGTGTGTAACATTATCACTCGAGGACATTTTCAAGGAACTATCGTCTTTATGACTATCGGTACTTAAACTAGATGGTTCATCTTTGGTCTTTTTGTGTGTAACATTATCACTCGAGGACATTTTCAAGGAACTATTGTCTTTATGACTATCGGTACTTAAACTAGATGGTTCCCCTCTGGCCTTTTTGTGTGTAACATTATCACTCGAGGACATTTTCAAGGAACTATCGTCTTTATGACTATCGGTACTTAAACTAGATGGGTCCCCTCTGGCCTTTTTGTGTGTAACATTATCACTCGAGGACATCATTTTCAAGGAACTATCGTCTTTATGACTATCGGTACTTAAACTAGATGGTTCATCTTTGGTCTTTTTGTGTGTAACATTATCACTCGAGGACATTTTCAAGGAACTATCGTCTTTATGACTATCGGTACTTAAACTAGATGGTTCATCTTTGGCCTTTTTGTGTGTAACATTATCACTCGAGGACATTTTCAAGGAACTATCGTCTTTATGACTATCGGTACTTAAACTAGATGGTTCATCTTTGGTTTTTTTGTGTGTAACATTATCACTCGAGGACATTTGCAAGGAAATATCGTCTTTATGACTATCGGTACTTAAACTAGATGGTTCATCTTTGTTCTTTTTGGGTGTAACATTATCACTCGAGGACATTTTCAAGGAACTATCGTCTTTATGACTATCGGTACTTAAACTAGGTGGTTCCTCTCTGGCCGTTTTGTGTGTAACATTATCACTCGAGGACATTTTCAAGGAAATATCGTCTTTATGACTATCGGTACTTAAACTAGATGGTTCATCTTTAGTCTTTTTGTGTGTAACCTTATCACTCGAGCACATTTTCAAGGAACTATCGTCTTTATGACTATCGGTACTTAAACTAGATGGTTCATCTTTGGTCTTTTTGTGTGTAACATTATTACTCGAGGACATTTTCAAGGAACTATCGTCTTTATGACTATCGGTACTTAAACTAGATGGTTCACCTCTGGCCTTTTTGTGTGTAACATTATCACTCGAGGACATTTTCAAGGAACTATCGTCTTTATGACTATCGGTACTTAAACTAGATGGTTCATCTTTGGTCTTTTAGTGTGTAACATTATCACTCGAGGACATTTTCAAGGAACTATCGTCTTTATGACTATCGGTACTTAAACTAGATGGTTCCCCTCTGGACTTTTTGTGTGTAACATTATCACTCGAGGACATTTTCAAGGAACTATTGTCTTTATGACTATCGGTACTTAAACTAGATGGTTACCCACTGGCCTTTTTGTGTGTAACATTATCACTCGAGGAAATTTTCAAGGAACTATTGTCTTTATGACTATCGGTACTTAAACTAGATGGTTCATCTTTGGTCTTTTTGTGTGTAACATTATCACTCGAGGACATTTTCAAGGAACTATCGTCTTTATGACTATCGGTACTTAAACTAGATGGTACATCTTTGGTCTTTTTGTGTGTAACATTATCACTCGAGGACATTTTCAAGGAACTATCGTCTTTATGACTATCGGTACTTAAACTAGATGGTTCCCCTCTGGCCTTTTTGTGTGTAACATTATCACTCGAGGACATTTTCAAGGAACTATCGTCTTTATGACTATCGGTACTTAAACTAGATGGTTCATCTTTGGTCTTTTTGTGTGTAACATTATTACTCGAGGACATTTTCAAGGAACTATCGTCTTTATGACTATCGGTACTTAAACTAGATGGTTCCCCTCTGGACTTTTTGTGCTTAGCATTATCATTCGAGGACATTTTCAAGGAACTATTGTCTTTATGACTATCGGTACTTAAACTAGATGGTTACCCTCTGGCCTTTTTGTGTGTAACATTATCACTCGAGGACATTTTCAAGGAACTATCGTCTTTATGACTATCGGTACTTAAACTAGATGGTTCATCTTTGGTTTTTTTGTGTGTAACATTATCACTCGAGGACATTTGCAAGGAACTATCGTCTTTATGACTATCGGTACTTAAACTAGATGGTTCATCTTTGTTCTTTTTGGGTGTAACATTATCACTCGAGGACATTTTCAAGGAACTATCGTCTTTATGACTATCGGTACTTAAACTAGGTGGTTCCCCTCTGGCCTTTTTGTGTGTAACATTATCACTCGAGGACATTTTCAAGGAAATATCGTCTTTATGACTATCGGTACTTAAACTAGATGGTTCATCTTTAGTCTTTTTGTGTGTAACCTTATCACTCGAGCACATTTTCAAGGAACTATCGTCTTTATGACTATCGGTACTTAAACTAGATGGTTCATCTTTGGTCTTTTTGTGTGTAACATTATCACTCGAGGACATTTTCAAGGAACTATCGTCTTTATGACTATCGGTACTTAAACTAGATGGTTAACCTCTGGCCTTTTTGTGTGTAACATTATCACTCGAGGACATTTTCAAGGAACTATCGTCTTTATGACTATCGGTACTTAAACTAGATGGTTCATCTTTGGTCTTTTTGTGTGTAACATTATCACTCGAGGACATTTTCAAGGAACTATCGTCTTTATGACTATCGGTACTTAAACTAGATGGTTCCCCTCTGGACTTTTTGTGTGTAACATTATCACTCGAGGACATTTTCAAGGAACTATTGTCTTTATGACTATCGGTACTTAAACTAGATGGTTACCCTCTGGCCTTTTTGTGTGTAACATTATCACTCGAGGACATTTTCAAGGAACTATTGTCTTTATGACTATCGGTACTTAAACTAGATGGTTCATCTTTGGTCTTTTTGTGTGTAACATTATCACTCGAGGACATTTTCAAGGAACTATCGTCTTTATGACTATCGGTACTTAAACTAGATGGTTCATCTTTGGTCTTTTTGTGTGTAACATTATCACTCGAGGACATTTTCAAGGAACTATTGTCTTTATGACTATCGGTACTTAAACTAGATGGTTCCCCTCTGGCCTTTTTGTGTGTAACATTATCACTCGAGGACATTTTCAAGGAACTATCGTCTTTATGACTATCGGTACTTAAACTAGATGGTTCATCTTTGGTCTTTTTGTGTGTAACATTATCACTCGAGGACATTTTCAAGGAACTATCGTCTTTATGACTATCGGTACTTAAACTAAATGGTTCATCTTTGGTCTTTTTGTGTGTATCATTATCACTCGAGGACATTTTCAAGGAACTATCGTCTTTATGACTATCGGTACTTAAACTAGATGGTTCATCTTTGGTCTTTTTGTGTGTAACGTTATCACTCAAGGACATTTTCGAGGCATCATTGTTGTTATGACGATGTAAACTAGATGGTTTCACTCGGCCCTGTTTACGTGTATCAGTAAAGATTAGTTGGTTCGGTTGTTCAACATTATCTTTGCAGTTTCTTTGTAATCTTTAAGTAAAGACATAAAATACAGTCAAATAGGCCAAATGCAAAGCTAAAATAATATCATAAATTGCTAAACCGTGGTAAAGTCGGTGACCTGATTGTCACTTGACATTTCGTCGACGATTACGTAATACATGTACAAATATTATGTCCTTAATTGTTTCCTTGGTATATATTATATATCTTTTTTATTGATAGAAAGAAAACGTTTTCTATTTGCTCGAGAAACCAATCATTTATCTTTGGAGAGATTAGGTTTGTTGTTAAAGAGTGACGCGAAAATGGCCATATTAGACACATCTTCTGATTTGTTTTTGTGTATGTAGTTTTTCCACTTAGCATTTTAGAGTGACAACAGCTTATTTTGAGGGTCCCCACTGAGTTTTGAAACTGGGGGTACAATTGCTGTTTTTTCCTTAACTTTGTACCCCTGCATATAGAAATTTTGGGGGTACAGGGCCTATTTTGGGGGTAAAAAACCCTCTGCAGAGGGTAAATGGCCATGCTGTTATATTCAACAAGTTTTTGCTTTCACTTGGACTTATTGTAGACGTATGTTTGTTGATGTTTCAATAGAGAATGATCATATTATATTTATTTTCTGTTTATGATATTCGTCAATTATGATGGGAATTATATTTATCCTGCAATCAGTACGTTTGCTGTACAAATATGCTATACGAATAAATTTTTGCTTTATTCGTACTAGACGAATAAACTTTTCAGCCTACGAATAAACTTTCCTGGTACCCCGTAGCTATGTACAGCGGAGGGCCCAGACAAGTATGAAACTGGTACTAATGTAACGCGGACCACGAAGAAGACACCCTTGACAACATTTATGTAAGGCGAGGAATGACGCTTGTTTCTGTCCTATTTGTTTAAATCTGACAAGTTTTCCGACTTTTTTGACATTGCAGGATAAACACAATATACGTACATTGTCGTTAAATATAAAATTCAATTGTACTCGCTGCGAAACAGGCAAGAAAAGCTCCCGAAGGCTCGCTATTCTGCCTGTTTCTAAAGCTCGTACAAATAAATTTTATATTTACCGACAATGTACGTATATTGTATATATATAAACCTTGTATAGATAATAACATATTTATCTTATGATCGTTTTCCTTATTTGGTATGATGCTGTTTTCCAATTTTCATTAACGCAACAGCCCCTTTTGGACTACTAGTACATATGGAATATATTTCGTGTACACACTTAGTATTAGGATATATCATAGCAGCAATTGGATACTAGTAGTAGTATGAATTATGATGTTATACAAAGGCTTTCGGCCCTTAAAACTAGTTTAACACCTCCACTGTTTAATGAAGCGCCTGTACCAAGGTAGAAAAGTGTATGGACATGTACCTGTGTTTTAGGGTATCGACAGTGTGGTATTTTTTATTTTTTATTTTATTGCTGTTTAAATAAGCACATTTTGATTTGTTGTAGTATTAAAATATAGAATACTCTAAATAAACGGTAAAACCCCCGACAACCATTCTTACCTGTTTTGCATAAACCTCATTCTCCCAACAATAACACCAATCAGGATTAGTAGTAATATGACGACACCAGCAGTAATTAAAGCTATAAAACCTGGGTCACTTTGAAGATCTGAAAAGAAATGTTACAATGGCACCACGATTAGTTTTACTTTTTCTACTTCTACCAAAATATGTCTGCCTTCAACACGTTGAAGATTATGTCAGAGGTGGTTCTACTTCTACCAAATACTGACCGCCTTCAACAAGTTGAAGATTATGTTAGAGTTTGTTCTACTTCTACCAAATACTGACCGCCTTCAACAAGTTGAAGATTATGTTAGAGGTTGTTCTACTTCTACCAAATACTGACCGCCTTCAACAAGTTGAAGATTATGTTAGAGGTTATTCTACTTCTACCACATACTGACCGCCTTCAACAAGTTGAAGATTATGTTAGAGTTTGTTCTACTTCTACCAAATACTGACCGCCTTCAACAAGTTGAAGATTATGTTAGAGGTTGTTCTACTTCTACCAAATACTGACCGCCTTCAACAAGTTGAAGATTATGTTAGAGTTTGTTCTACTTCTACCAAATACTGACCGCCTTCAACAAGTTGAAGATTATGTTAGAGGTTGTACTACTTCTACCAAACACTGACCGCCTTCAACAAGTTGAAGATTATGTTAGAGTTTGTTCTACTTCTACCAAACACTGACCGCCTTCAACAAGTTGAAGATTATGTTAGAGGTTGTTCTACTTCTATCAAATACTGACCGCCTTCAACAAGTTGAAGATTATGTTAGAGGTTGTACTAGTTCTACCAAACAATGACCGCCTTCAACAAGTTGAAGATTATGTTAGAGATTGTTCTACTTCTACCAAATACTGACCGCTTTCAACAAGTTGAAGATTATGTTAGAGGTTGTACTACTTCTACCAAACACTGACCGCCTTCAACAAGTTGAAGATTACGTTAGAGATTGTACTACTTCTACCAAGTACTGACCACATTCAACAAGTTGAAGATTATGTCAGAGGTTGTTCTACTTCTACCAAATACTGACCGCTTTCAACAAGATGAAGATTATGTCAGAGGTTGTACTACTTCTACCAAATACTGACCGCCTTCAAAAAGTTGAAGATTATGTTAGAGGTTGTTCTACTTCTACCAAATACTGACCCCCTTCAACAAGTTGAAGATTATGTTAGAGGTTGTACTACTTCTACCAAATACTGGCCGTCTTCAACAAGTTGAAGATTATGTCAGAGGTTGTTCTACTTCTACCAAATACTGACCGCTTTCAACAAGTTGAAGATTATGTCAGAGGTTGTTCTACTTCTACCAAATACTGACCGCTTTCAACAAGTTGAAGATTATGTTAGAGGTTGTACTACTTCTACCAAACACTGACCGCCTTCAACAAGTTGAAGATTATGTTAGAGATTGTACTACTTCTACCAAGTACTGACCACATTCAACAAGTTGAAGATTATGTCAGAGGTTGTTCTACTTCTACCAAATACTGACCGCCTTCAACCAGATGAAGATTATGTCAGAGGTTGTACTACTTCTACCAAACACTGACCGCCTTCAACAAGTTGAAGATTATGTTATAGGTTGTTCTACTTCTACCAAATACTGACCGCCTTCAACAAGTTGAAGATTATGTCAGAGGTTGTACTACTTCTACCAAATACTGACCGCCTTCAACAAGTTGAAGATTATGTCAGAGGTTGTACTACTTCTACCAAACACTGACCGCCTTCAACAAGTTGAAGATTATGTTATAGGTTGTTCTACTTCTACCAAATACTGACCGCCTTCAACAAGTTGAAGATTATGTCAGAGGTTGTACTACTTCTACCAAACACTGACCGCCTTCAACAAGTTGAAGATTATGTCAGAGGTTGTACTACTTCTACCAAATACTGACCGCCTTCAACAAGTTGAAGATTATGTCAGAGGTTGTACTACTTCTACCAAACACTGACCGCCTTCAACAAGTTGAAGATTATGTCAGAGGTTGTACTACTTCTACCAAATACTGACCGCCTTCAACAAGTTGAAGATTATGTTAGAGGTTGTTCTACTTCTACCAAATACTGACCGCCTTCAACATGTTGAAGATTCGGTCAGAGGTTGTACTACTTCTACCAAATACTGACCACATTCAACAAGTTGAAGATTATGTAAGAGGTTGTTATACTTCTACCAAATACTGACCACATTCAACAAGTTGAAGATTATGTCAGAGGTTGTACTACTTCTAGCAAATACTGACCGCCTTCAACAAGTTGAAGATTATGTTAGAGGTTGTTCTACTTCTACCAAATACTGACCGCCTTCAACAAGTTGAAGATTCGGTCAGAGGTTGTTCTACTTCTACCAAGTACTGACCACATTCAACAAGTTGAAGATTATGTAAGAGGTTGTTATACTTCTACCAAATACTGACCGCTTTCAACAAGTTGAAGATTATGTTAGAGGTTGTACTACTTCTACCAAACACTGACCGCCTTCAACAAGTTGAAGATTATGTTAGAGATTGTACTACTTCTACCAAGTACTGACCACATTCAACAAGTTGAAGATTATGTCAGAGGTTGTTCTACTTCTACCAAATACTGACCGCCTTCAACCAGATGAAGATTATGTCAGAGGTTGTACTACTTCTACCAAACACTGACCGCCTTCAACAAGTTGAAGATTATGTTATAGGTTGTTCTACTTCTACCAAATACTGACCGCCTTCAACAAGTTGAAGATTATGTCAGAGGTTGTACTACTTCTACCAAATACTGACCGCCTTCAACAAGTTGAAGATTATGTCAGAGGTTGTACTACTTCTACCAAACACTGACCGCCTTCAACAAGTTGAAGATTATGTTATAGGTTGTTCTACTTCTACCAAATACTGACCGCCTTCAACAAGTTGAAGATTATGTCAGAGGTTGTACTACTTCTACCAAACACTGACCGCCTTCAACAAGTTGAAGATTATGTCAGAGGTTGTACTACTTCTACCAAATACTGACCGCCTTCAACAAGTTGAAGATTATGTCAGAGGTTGTACTACTTCTACCAAACACCGACCGCCTTCAACAAGTTGAAGATTATGTCAGAGGTTGTACTACTTCTACCAAATACTGACCGCCTTCAACAAGTTGAAGATTATGTTAGAGGTTGTTCTACTTCTACCAAATACTGACCGCCTTCAACATGTTGAAGATTCGGTCAGAGGTTGTACTACTTCTACCAAATACTGACCACATTCAACAAGTTGAAGATTATGTAAGAGGTTGTTATACTTCTACCAAATACTGACCACATTCAACAAGTTGAAGATTATGTCAGAGGTTGTACTACTTCTAGCAAATACTGACCGCCTTCAACAAGTTGAAGATTATGTTAGAGGTTGTTCTACTTCTACCAAATACTGACCGCCTTCAACAAGTTGAAGATTCGGTCAGAGGTTGTTCTACTTCTACCAAGTACTGACCACATTCAACAAGTTGAAGATTATGTAAGAGGTTGTTATACTTCTACCAAATACTGACCGGCTTCAACAAGTTGAAGATTATGTTAGAGGTTGTACTACTTCTACCAAATACTGGCCGTCTTCAACAAGTTGAAGATTATGTTAGAGGTTGTACTACTTCTACCAAATACTGACCGTCTTCAACAAGTTGAAGATTATGTCAGAGGTTGTTCTACTTCTACCAAATACTGACCACATTCAACAAGTTGAAGATTATGTCAGAGGTTGTACTACTTCTACCAAATACTGACCGCCTTCAACAAGTTGAAGATTATGTTAGAGGTTGTTCTACTTCTACCAAATACTTACCGCCTTCAACAAGTTGAAGATTATGTTAGAGGTTGTACTACTTCTACCAAATACTGGCCGTCTTCAACAAGTTGAAGATTATGTTAGAGGTTGTACTACTTCTACCAAATACTGACCGTCTTCAACAAGTTGAAGATTATGTCAGAGGTTGTTCTACTTCTACCAAATACTGACCGCCTTCAACAAGTTGAAGATTATGTCAGAGGTTGTTCTACTTCTACCAAATACTGACCGCTTTCAACAAGTTGAAGATTATGTTAGAGGTTGTACTACTTCTACCAAACACTGACCGCCTTCAACAAGTTGAAGATTATGTTAGAGATTGTACTACTTCTACCAAGTACTGACCACATTCAACAAGTTGAAGATTATGTCAGAGGTTGTTCTACTTCTACCAAATACTGACCGCCTTCAACAAGATGAAGATTATGTTAGAGGCTGTACTACTTCTACCAAATACTGACCGCCTTCAACAAGTTGAAGATTATGTTAGAGGTTGTTCTACTTCTACCAAATACTCACCGCCTTCAACAAGTTGAAGATTATGTCAGAGGTTGTACTACTTCTACCAAATACTGACCGCCTTCAACAAGTTGAAGATTATGTCAGAGGTTGTACTACTTCTACCAAACACTGACCGCCTTCAACAAGTTGAAGATTATGTTATAGGTTGTTCTACTTCTACCAAATACTGACCGCCTTCAACAAGTTGAAGATTATGTCAGAGGTTGTACTACTTCCACCAAATACTGACCGCCTTCAACAAGTTGAAGATTATGTCAGAGGTTGTACTACTTCTACCAAACACTGACCGCCTTCAACAAGTTGAAGATTATGTTATAGGTTGTTCTACTTCTACCAAATACTGACCGCCTTCAATAAGTTGAAGATTATGTCAGAGGTTGTACTACTTCTACCAAACACTGACCGCCTTCAACAAGTTGAAGATTATGTCAGAGGTTGTACTACTTCTACCAAATACTGACCGCCTTCAACAAGTTGAAGATTATGTCAGAGGTTGTACTACTTCTACCAAATACTGACCGCCTTCAACAAGTTGAAGATTATGTCAGAGGTTGTACTACTTCTACCAAATACTGACCGCCTTCAACAAGTTGAAGATTATGTTAGAGGTTGTTCTACTTCTACCAAATACTGACCGCCTTCAACATGTTGAAGATTCGGTCAGAGGTTGTACTACTTCTACCAAATACTGACCACATTCAACAAGTTGAAGATTATGTAAGAGGTTGTTATACTTCTACCAAATACTGACCACATTCAACAAGTTGAAGATTATGTCAGAGGTTGTACTACTTCTACCAAATACTGACCGCCTTCAACAAGTTGAAGATTATGTTAGAGGTTGTTCTACTTCTACCAAATACTGACCGCCTTCAACAAGTTGAAGATTCGGTCAGAGGTTGTTCTACTTCTACCAAGTACTGACCACATTCAACAAGTTGAAGATTATGTAAGAGGTTGTTATACTTCTACCAAATACTGACCACATTCAACAAGTTGAAGATTATGTTAGAGGTTGTTCTACTTCTACCAAATACTGACCGCATTCAACAAGTTGAAGATTATGTTAGAGGTTGTACTACTTCTACCAAATACTGACCGTCTTCAACAAGTTAAAAATTATGTCAGAGGTGTCACATGGCAATTTGAAAATGCTAAAGCTATTTACCGGTTTCATAGATTATCAGTATTTGATAGATCGAGGAGACAACAGCCTTGAATGTTTCAATCGAGCGACTAATTATTATGGGTTGTGGCAGCCCGTTCCAGTCAGATATCGTACGAGGGAAACACGATTATTGTCCTTGTTGAGGTTAATAGGAGTGATAATGAAAGACGAGGATTGCATGTTCTGTGTTTGTCTCAATGGTGACTTCTAAAGGATTATCACCTGCTTCATGAATGACTACCATCGTGTATAACGATCACACGTAATTGTGATTTGAGTTTCGATTGTTAGCCATGATTTGTTAATACCATATGTGCAGGGCCGTATTAACAGCATTATAGGCCCAGTGCAAGCAATGCACTGGGTCGCCTACATACACAACCACTCACAGGAATAAAAATATAAATGGTCGATGAAATTAATCATATATGTAGTTTTTTATTGGTCCTTCCAACAAAGATTAGAATGCCCCCTATTCTCGTGTGTCCCTTGGGCAACTGCCCAGCGTGTCCATGCGCTAAGATGGCACTTCATATGTGGACATAAAATGGTGTCCATGGGAAAGCCATTTAAATTCAATAGCTAAGACCCCTAGTCCCCTCACCTCAAACATATTCCAATGACTGGTTATAGACGGAATGTTTATGCAGTAATATGGATAAAAGTTGTGAACAACAAAAAAGGTTTTTGTGGAAACTATATTCGTTTCTGAAAGTATTATTTATATAATTCTACAAGTAACTTGCACATAAATACAATGACAAGGTTATATTTACAAAAAAACATATGATTAATAGACCAGACAATTACATATAATTATGTAGAAATAATAACAACAAAATACTAATATAATAACCATTTCATATATCACTCTTTCAAAACTTATCTTATAATTTCAATCTTTGTCCTCATTGATCTGTTTTAACGCGGAAAATATTAGAAATGTTGTATATACGTCTTGTCTTTGACATTCAGCTTATGTCAGAATAGTAAAGATCTGAAGTTATTAAAAGTTTACGATATATATCATTTCAGAATTGTGGTTTATTCTTAGTGTACTTATTTGGGGGTGTTTAAAATTGGGTATACATATACGAGTACATATATTTTATATAGCTATACGATTATGATTATTACCATATTTGGGAATTGAGCAGAATCATAGAAGGATAGAAGTTGGTCCCACGTCTGTCTGTTTTTCCTTAGGGCTCTTTAGAGCATACCCTAGTGTAGGAGTGTCTTGTCTTGGCGCAACAATTTTGAGTATATTAGAGGAATGGGGGAATGGGAGTGGATTGGAGAATTGGCGGTGGACACAAGCTTTATGAACTGATCTGAAAGTGGGGGACAAGCTTTGTAGGTGGACTGGAAAGTGAGAGAGGGGTAAGCATTGTAAGTAGACTGGAAAGTAAGGGACAAGTTTCAAGAGGGACGGGAAAGTTTGCAAACTGTCAACACTGATAAGCAAAAAAAAAAAGGTCATTTGGGTTCAAACATACCAATTTACCTCTTAATATATTGATAATTTATGTCTTCCATTCTAAAAATTCAATTCTTTCCAAATTTTGGCCAAAAGGAGGGGGTAGAATATGTAGTTTTATCTCATTTTAAGCGGCGCAGGAGTAAGTAATTACTGGGAGTAATTTCGGCTATTTCACGTGATAACGAAAGTACTCTATTACGAGATGCTGATGATGGGTGCTTGGTTCTAAGCCAACACGCTGAGCTGGATTTGTCTTATGGTTCTAATTCACTGATACAACATACCGCGAGAGAAAAATCGCCCCTTTCTGGCACCGAATAACCAGTCTATGGATATTCCTCCTCTTAATGATCCATGCTTAGCACATACACAGAAAATGCGTATGTTTATAGTCATTGGTTTTACACATGAAACAATCAATGCAACCATTACACCATAGGGCAGGTTATAATTATTTGAACTTGGCATACTTTCGCAATATTTAGTTTTTTGTATGTAGTGCGGAAATAGTAAAAAGAAAAAGAAATCTGCTACATTTTGCTTTAAATGGACAATCGGACATCGTAGATAATTACCTGTCTTCGTTGATAAGTTTCTTCTACTAGTCGTTGTGGAAACTTGTCTAGTGTTTTGCATTCCACCGGGTTCGCTGGTGGTCATTACCGTAAGGTTAGAATTTTCAACGGCACTCGTTCCTCTAGTATGATCTAATATTACGGGTGTTGTAATAGGGTTACCCTTATTAGTTGTGCATATAACCTGTGTTGATAATTCTAAGGTTTTATTCGAATTTTTTTCAATGATGTTTGGGGTTGATTTTACAATTAAATCTGTGGCTTGTGACGATATAACACCGGAAGTCGTCTCTATGGTTGTTGAAGGTGGAGATGTCGGGATGACATAATGACATGTAACATTGACGTGTTCTTGCCTACCAGCTGGAAGAAAAAGATATATACTAGTATAAATACACATTTGTAAAACAACGAAGATAAACATTAGAAAAATGAAATACTCAGTCAGATTATAAAGAGCACATTTGGATCATATAGGAAAAAACACCTGAAACTCATTCAAAAATAGGCATTTGAGGGACCGTACATTTAAATATCTGTTAGAATGTCATAATATGGAACACAATTGCATTATTTTAACACTTAATCACCTTATACATACACGTAGATACGTTCCATTCTCATTTTTAGCGATGTTTTGCACATCGTTGTTTGTCCTTTTGTCCTTATTCTTTTGGCCTTTGTATTGTTTGTCCTTTTTCAATTTACGGCTTCTGTTTACCCCTTTGGTATCTTTCACGTTTTCTTAGTATAGTATAAGATACAGTACCTTTGAAAGAGAAGAAACAACTCGTATTGGATACAACATATTTCTTTTTCCACCCGAGTACGAATGCGGAATTTAAAAGAAACCCGTTATATCCAATACGGGAAACTTCTTTTGTTTCAATAGTAATGCATCTAGCTTGTACAATAATGCTGATATGACAGTTTTGTTTGTGAACGAGTTTATAATTACATAATTTTCATATCACAACATTGTTCAAATTCTTAATCTCGGTCATAAAAAGAACTGCAAAAAAATATCGGTCTGTTACTGATATTAGAGGCCGCATTCACAACAGCATTTCTGGGGTATTATTGCACAATCTGTTATCAAATGAAATACCAGTCTGGGAAATCCATAAACGGGACGAAATGTATGATAAATAACAATAATGATAATAAATAGCAAAATATGATAATAATAAACAAATAGATAATAAATAAAGAAATAAAGAAATAAAATAATAAAGATGAGCGACAGACATACCTGGTACTGCTACCCAAGTAAACTGTGGATCTCCGTCTAGATGAAGTTGAATAGTAATTGTTGATTCCGTTGAACTGAATATGGTGTCGTAATTCCCAAGTATTGTTTTGTCTTGACATCTAATTGTACTATTATGGTTGCTATCACTAAGGTACAAATACGACAGTCCTCCATCACACTTTCCAGTAGACACACCATATTGTTGAAAACGGACATCTACAGCAGACACTTGTATATCGTGTGATGATGTTGTTGATGCTGTACAGTACCAATCATTTTGTGTGTGTTTCCCGCGAACATATTGTATATAAACAATGCTACCAGCTGTATTGGTGACATCACCAAATTGTATGATATTGTCATCTGTAATGATATAAAAAACGTAGATCTCTAATGTAGTGAACACGACGTGTTTCTGGAATAACCTTCATCTGTACGTTCAAAGTTAGAAGAATAGAAAGACAAATAATTTAAATATATTTGGGAGCATGAAAACAAAAGGGCATAAACAGCATAAACAAAATAGGCTAAGGTCACATGAACATACACTTTACATTGCATGTCAACTAATTCAAAATTTAAAAAAGAATGTCACGATGCAAAACATAAAAGGATCAGTCAAGTAACTAATTATATTAGAAAGAAGACACACATTTTATTTATGATATTTGTATTTGTTTCGAATAGTGGTATCAGTAACATGGCGGGTGTCTTCTAAGAAGCAGGAACTGCTTATCCTTCGCGAGCACATAAATTCACTCCAGTTTTTTGTATTGTCCTACAATGTGTCTTTACTTTCTAAGTTCCATGTTGTAGTGTCCGTTACGATTTCCACATCAAAACGATATTCGGTTCGAATTTACTTCCAGTTTGTTGAAGGAGGGCTCTCATGTCTTATTTGTGTTATTTGCTCTTGGTTGCAAATAGTGGCGTCCAACACATTTTGTGTTGTGATTTTGCTTTGTTTGTCTTTGTCTTGTGTACCCTATGTTGCCAGTTTCTCTGGATTCTCCATTTTGATTGCCCCTACGGTATTCTCTAACGTTTATATTATATTTGTAAATACCTGTTGGGAACACCTGGGTTTACCCTTGTGTTTTAGTAGGGTTCGTGTTGAGAATCGTTTTAGTTGTCTGTGTTGTGTGGTTTGTTTGGTTTATCTTCGTTCTGTGAGTTGTGCCCAATGTTCCCGGTGTCTCTAGAATGTCCATATTTGATGGCCCCTTCGTTTTATCTACAAGTGTGGAGTGTATTTTTGGTCGGCTGTCCACATAAAAACATCATTGAAAGCAATGGAACAGTAACGAAATACATTTATCATAAAAATGTTCATAAGCCATTGTTTCATCTTTTACAAACATTGTTTTTTTATATTCATTGTTTAAACGAGCTTAAATTGTATTAAAAGTTTGCATTCCACGTAAAGAAATATATCTGCACTTGCACAATGTGAGGAAATAAAGATTTAGAGAAAACCCGAAAAGTCAAACAAGAATTGACCATCCAGACAGAGGCAACATTGAGCAAAAGCCATAAACGGCAAAATAACGGTCCTGAGATATTTACAACAGAATTTACCATAAAAAATAGTGGCATTAGTTCCATCTGGTCACTTGATTACTTTGTTTACAGATATAGAGTAAATCATATTCGACATGGGCGAAGTAAATTAAGGGAATTATTTATTATTGCTAAGTAGTAAACACTTATACATATCGATATTCTCCAATACTTTGTTAGCCATTTCCACCCAAAATACTTTGTACATAACAATAAAGACGCAGACATCAAATTTAGTGCGCACGACACGCTTCTAGAATAATCTTCACCAGGTACGCTCATATTATGATCCTATTGTATTAACTTAGAAATATATCATAGCACCTTGTGAGGAAGACAACATTTAGAAAATTGGCTATTTAACTTTTTGCAATATTTTTTCTTAAAGCAAAGGGAATGCTTTAAAACATTTCGGGCAGTGGTCTCGGATTAAAAAAAAATCAGTATTTGTTGTTGTATAGCAGTTCAATAATCAATTTAAGACACGTTTTATTAAATCTTATGGATTAATAACTGTCGTTATCACAAGACTGTTAAATACTATAAACACAATCTATTACCAACTAGATACAATGAAAATCACTAAACTTAAGTCATTTTGAAATATTTTTTCACGACCAAACCCTATAGCTATGTCATAGCTATTTTCATCGTATTGATTAATAAAAACTAAAAAGAAATACTCCCAAATACATCCTTACTGAATAAAATGACAAAAATCAAAACAATCGTAATGTAAACAACCTTTCATGTAAGCCTAATAATTTCTTACCCATATTTTTTGTATTAAGGAGTTCATGTTTTATTTATTTTATTTGTATTTATTTGCGTATACTCGTGTCCAGCACGATTTTCATATCACATGATGTTCCTGTCGATTAACTTTAGCGTGACGAGTTCTATTAGTAGAACAATAACTGCCACCTTGTCGGAGCACCCGAGCCCACCCCTGTTATTAAAATAGGGTTCATATTTAAATTTCTATGTAGTTTTTTAATAACAGACAGGAAGTTCTTACCCTTAGCGCAGGGTCCACACCGCTTTTTGGTGGAGTCCGTGTTGCCTATCCTTTTTAGTTTTTTGTGTTGTGTTGTATTTTGTTGCTTTGTTTGACTTCCTCCCGTGTCTTGTGTGCACAGTGTTGCCAGTGTCTCTAGATTGTCCATTCTTGTTGGTCCCTTCGGTATTCTCTAATGTTTATCTTTTTTGCCATTGTTTGTCTTTTCGTCTTGTTGGTTTCTCCATTGTAGTTTCTGGCCGATTTGATTATCGCTTTGGTATCTTCAAACTTTTGTATGTTTTTGTTTCCACAATTTTCCACGTATCCATTCCGATTTTGATTTTCTGTTTAGACCTTGATTATACTTAAGTAAATAGCTTGATTTCTTTTCGTGAAAATAAGTAATTTTCTTGAAGATTATATTTCTTCATCAGGTACACACAAAGTAAACAAAATGGAATGTCAAGTAATTTAAACGCCTTTGGGAACAGGGAAACCACAGGGCCAACATCTGCTAATGTAATCTTTGAAAATATTTCTAATCATAGTCTTATATGAACTTGCAGTCACAGTTATTTGTCCACTCTCATAATAATAATGGTTAAATCATATTTTAATAGAATCGCGACCTTTCTGCGATCCATTGAGAGACAAAAGGAGACCACACGATTTCATTTATAGTTTAATACGAATATGTGTTTCTTGGCAAAGAGACGTTACAGTTATTTAGCATACAAATAACAAAGAATATACATGAGACGCCCATGAAAGCAACATTTGGCAGCAAGATACTAATATCCAACATACAGACTTGAATTGTAGTTTTTCAACAACTATACACATAACATCACTTCATAGAAAACCTATCTATATACATTGGAGTCATTTCTAAAGACAATATTATCTTCATGCGAAGTGGAGAAAGGTACTAATAATACTTAAATATCACAAATAAACTACAAAATATTTCACAGCCATTTAAAATGTAATTAAAGATTTTCCTGAAAAGAAGATAACTATGTCAAAACGCCTTCTATAGAGATCACGTAATTACGAAGTGGGACATTTTATAAGTAGGTGATTTGACCTTACTATTGTACCACAGGCCACATGGCCACAAGGTGAAATAACTTTCTTCTTTCGCTTGGAAATCTCGGTATTTCACGGGTATCTATGCAATAAAACCATTTCTATAGTGCGTTACGAGGTTTGATAGTATATTGAGATTAAACAAACTGACAGTTATTGATAGTAATATGAGCATTGCACCTTTTAAATATTTTGAATGTAGTTGTTATCCTCCTAAGCATATGAAATATTTTTGTTATGTATACAACTGTATGTCGTTTTGTCGTTATCTTTGTACAAATACCCATCATGTGTGATCATGCTTTTACATTATTAAGGGTTATGTTAGTGTTATGGTGTTTAACGCCACGTTCAACAATATTTCAACTATATTGTAGCTGTCAGATTTATTGGTGAAGAAAACCAGAGTAACCGGGGAAACAACTGACCTGTCGAAAGTCACGGACAAACTTGATCACATAATATTATATCGAGTACATGGCCGTCAGCGGGATTCGAGCTCACAGCTTTAGTGGTGATAGCCAACGATTACACAGGTGGTTGTAAATCCAACTACCATAAGATCACGACCACCACGACGTATCCTACTCTATCAAAGGATCTAGCAGCTTAGTATATAACTTGTAATTTTTTGAATCTATCTATACTCACTGGGTACGCCACTGTAATTCATATGCATAAGGTTTGAAAAAATGTTTCCTAATCCACCACATCGTTTTCTGCCAGCTGTTATAGTAATGGAACGTTCCCCTGACATTGCGTTGTAAACATCATAGTTTTCCCATGAATTTGGATTGAATGGTTCACATGTCAATTGCTTTTTTCTGTCTGTGCAAACACACTTAGACTCACAATTTATTTCATAAAATATTTCCATAATTGATATTTTCATGTTGTTGTTGCACAACACAACTCGTTGCTTTCCGTCGAAGCAATACGACTTCGAGAGATATTCGTTTACAATCTGTGCATTTACTGTAATAAAAAAAAAATGTATTAAACTTCCAAACTGTTGGCGAACTAAATCTGTTACAGATTTATATGAATGCACTATATATGTCAAGAACTAACAGTTGCAATACGCAAACATTAATGGCTTAAACATACGCTTGTCAATTTGTAGATATAAAAATGCATAGCCATATCTTATTTTCAAAGACCATTTGCCATTTGTGAACTAATGGTTTATATCAGGTCATAAAATTATCCCTTTTCCCCGAATGGATGTGCAGTTTACAGGATTGTATGCGCAGTAATCACTTTCCCACCTGATCTGTAACTTTCCAGTATTTCAGTAACTTGCGACATATCGATGGCTTACTCATGGTGCTCGGGTTTCCTCCACCCACCAATTAAACTAACCGCCACGATATAACTGAAATATTGTTGAAAGGGATATTCAACACCATAACTGCATCCACTGATGACTAAATCTTCAAGTGTTTGAATTAACCTCCAAAACACGCCACATGATGCAACCCACACATATAGTTCGCTATTGGTACAGACCCTATTCCCAGAAATAAATCCCATTTATTGTGGATCAACGGCGTATAGTAGTTTATTTATTGATAATTGAAATATATTCGTAAAACAATGTGATTTTTTATTTTCTGGTTCAGAATACGAACCTGTTTGCACTCTTCACATTTTAAGTAACTCTAGATTGAAGTGTATTGTGTTCTATTGGTTTATTTTATTAATACATTTAAATGTTTTATCTTAAGCTTCTAATTTATTGTATCTGCGTGAGTTCACCCCCGGTTTTTAGTGGGATTCGTGGTACTCGATCCTTATTTTTATGTGTATGTTTTGCAGATCGTTGTTTATCCTTTTTCTGTTGGCCATTGTGTTGTCTGTTCCTCTTCGATTTACGGATTCTGATTGCCCCTTTAGTATCTTTAAACTCTTCTTGTTAAATAGTCGTGAAATGACCCCACTAGGAAAATACTAATACCAGGTAACGGAGGAAATAAATTATGTCCTGTTTGTTGGAATCATAACCAACACAACATGTCCTATACAGAGGCTTTCATAAGACTGAATTCCTCTTAATGTGTCACCAATGTGCAATAGTAATAGTTTATTGCAAAATTTACACCATGTAGTATCGGTTCACACTTGAAGTACTCTGAATTTTTATTTATAATAAACTAAGATTTCCAGAAGTTAACCATGTATTGTTAGAATAAATTTTATAAGTTACCTGGTTATGTAAATATTCCAAATTAACAATCCAAACAACAAATGCATAAAACAAAACTCCATTTTAAGGAAGTATATAATTTGACATCAAATTCTTTATCAAAAGTATAACTATTGTAATGAGATAAAAATAAAAATATTATCTTGTAATGATAAATATTTATCGTTAATTCACTTGAAAAAAGCACTGTAAAAGGAAAATATATTGTATTCACACGTCACGAAGGAAAGAGGCACACGCATCTATCGTATAAACATGCGTATAATTTTACAGTTGAAGATACCAAAGGGGTAGTCAGAAGCCGTAAATCTAAGATGGACATACCGTACAATGGCCAAAAGAAAGAGGACAAAAGGAAAACAATGGTCTACAAAATACTCCACATGAAACAGAAAACTAAACATTTTAAGATCACAAACCATACTAAAAACTGGAAGTGAACTGATGTGCTCTTGAAGGGTTAGCAGTTCTGTATTACATTGTTATTATAATAGGCTAACGCTTGACCACAAGCCAGATGGACACACTGTAGTTACGCATTCACTTGTTCTTGTAGGTAGGTGAGCATTGGTTGAGGATCAAGCATGTGCTATGCTATAAACACAAATGAAATCTTTTATGTGTTTGAACATAATTGAAGATAATGAAAGGTTGAAAGAGATGATCAACATTTGCCACAACATCAACAAAACTAACAATGTACGTATGATGTTGGATTGCTTTTTTAAATATTTGACGATAAATGATAAGTCATATTCCATTTTATGTTATCTTCCGGAATAGACCCACATCATGCCAACCGAATTTTGACTCTAAAAAATGTGACACGTAAAAAGAGTTTGAAGATACCAAAGGGGTATGTTAAAAAGATATTAAAGCTCGTTTTAACATAAATTTTTTCAACTCGTGACGAAGGTTGTTTCTTTTCAATTTAATTGTAAAAACAATCCAAAAATACTTTGCACGCCCATATAAACCCTTATATCGTTAAAATATCACTTAAAAGGGTCGAAATGAATTTTTGTCCAGGAAGCAAAAATTCAATTAATGGAAAAACCGCAAGATATGACAGAATTATCAACGAATTATGTCACTTTTACAAAGTTTCATTGATAAAAACCGGGTTAATGTTTCATAAATATCATTTATTGAACCAATTGCAAGTTTTCATGAGATACAAAAAATTACCAAAATGAGCTTTAATATCCCTTTAATGTTATCAACTATACAAAATAGACTATGCTCCTGAGATATAAAAATCAATCAATACATTCCTCCAATATTTAAAACGATTTAAGTGTGGAAGTGTTGTTTGATAAGGTTGGTTTTATCAGTGGCCTATTTGGTATATCTTTTATAATACTTTTTGTGATAGCATGATGCATATGTTGCCATGATATGTTAATTAATATTAATAAGACCGATGCAATATTTACGCCAGTCTATAGCATCAAAATATTACAAAAGATTTACCAAATAATTTTATTAATATTAACTAACAAATAATACCTGAGTAGAAATCCTTGTCTGCAGGGCCGCCAAGAGAATTTTGGGGCCCCAAGGCAAAATAAACTTGACCCCCCTCCTCCAATTCTCCAAATAATGATACTCAGACTAAGTCCACCACGGTGTGTCATAAGCATGGAATCAGTACAATAAAAATGAATTGATGAATTGTGATTTATAAAACAGCTTTCTACTTGTTTATTTGTCTAGACCCATAATTATAACTCATGGGCCCCGGGGCACCGCCCCGGCTGACCCTCTCTCAATGGGTCAGCTTGTCTGAATCTAACACGACAACTGACAATATGACAAGCTATCGTTAAATCTAAAGTTATCTGTCTATTTAAGATAGCACACAAAATGTATCAGCCATGACAAGAACTTCCTTGTAGGATTGTTATTGTTATGTAAATTAAAAATAAAATACCCGGTAAAAATGTGATACGTTGTGACGATCAACTCGACCTAATTTGACACTCAAATCAAGGCTAATGACTGTCTGATGGATGACGATATCTCAATAGTCTGAGAAATAGGAATCGGGAGTGATGACAAATGGTGATTCTCCAGACAAAACAAAACAATATTTAATGCCCCCTGAATTACTGACATCAACATTACATATTTGGTTACTAGTATCTTTTTTCTACTAATTCAGATCTAGAACTGGGCAAGTCTCTCTCCAGCTGCAATTGAGCAACAGGAAAATTTCGACCTTCGGAAGATGCCAGTATAACATAAGGGGCAATAACCTACTTATAAGACCCTGGTTTCTTTAAAACCCGTCGAAGTCTTTTTCGAAATTAAGAGTGTTGAAGTGAGGACAGTAGTGAAACTCCCACCAATTGTCAATTGCACTACTACTTCAAGTGACTAAGAGGCGTTAATAATCTCCTCGTGTACTGTCTACAAGACTAAGAGGCGTTAATAATCTCCTCGTGTACTGTCTACAAGACAAGTTAATATTCTCCTCGTGTACTGTCTACAAGACAAGTTAATAATCTCCTCGTGTACTGTCTACAAGACAAGTTAATAATCTCCTCGTGTACTGTCTGCAAGACAAGTTGATAATCTCCTCGTGTACTGTCTACAAGACAAGTTAATACTCTCCTCGTGTACTGTCTGCAAGACAAGTTACTAATCTCCTCGTTTACTGTCTACAAGACAAGTTAATAATCTCCTCGTGTACTGTCTACAAAACAAGTTAATAATCTCGTGTACTGTCTACAAGACAAGTTAATAATCTCCTCGTGTACTGTCTACAAGACAAGTTAATAATCTCGCGTACTGTCTATAAGACCCTGGTTTCTTTAAAACCCGTCGAAGTCTTTTTCGAAATTAAGAGTGTTGAAGTGAGGACAGTAGTGAAACTCCCACCAATTGTCAATTGCACTACTACTTCAAGTGACTAAGAGGCGTTAATAATCTCCTCGTGTACTGTCTACAAGACTAAGAGGCGTTAATAATCTCCTCGTGTACTGTCTACAAGACAAGTTAATAATCTCCTCGTGTACTGTCTACAAGACAAGTTAATAATCTCCTCGTGTACTGTCTGCAAGACAAGTTAATAATCTCCTCGTGTACTGTCTGCAAGACAAGTTAATAATCTCCTCGTGTACTGTCTACAAGACAAGTTAATAATCTCCTCGTGTACTGTCTACAAGACAAGTAAATAATCTCCTCGTGTACTGTCTACAAGACAAGTTAATAATATCCTCGTGTACTGTCTACAAGACAAGTTAATAATCTCCTCGTGTACTGTCTACAAGACAAGTTAATAATCTCCTCGTGTACTGTCTGCAAGACAAGTTGATAATCTCCTCGTGTACTGTCTACAAGACAAGTTAATACTCTCCTCGTGTACTTTCTACAAGACAAGTTAATAATCTCCTCGTGTACTGTCTGCAAGACAAGTTACTAATCTCCTCGTTTACTGTCTACAAGACAAGTTAATAATCTCCTCGTGTACTGTCTGCAAGACAAGTTAATAATCTCCTCGTGTACTGTCTACAAGACAGGTTAATAATCTCCTCGTGTACTGTCTACAAAACAAGTTAATAATCTCGTGTACTGTCTACAAGACAAGTTAATAATCTCCTCGTGTACTGTCTACAAGACAAGTTAATTATCTCGCGTACTGTCTACAAGACAAGTTAATAATCTCCTCGTGTACTGTCTACAAGACAAGTTAATAATCTTCTCGTGTACTTTCTACAAGACAAGTTAATAATCTCCTCGTGTACTGTCTACAAGACAAGTTAATAATCTCCTCGTGTACTCTCTACAAGACAAGTTAATAATCTCCTCGTGTACTGTCTACAAGACAAGTTAATAATCTCCTCGTGTACTGTCTGCAAGACAAGTTGATAATCTCCTCGTGTACTGTCTACAAGACAAGTTAATACTCTCCTCGTGTACTTTCTACAAGACAAGTTAATAATCTCCTCGTGTACTGTCTGCAAGACAAGTTACTAATCTCCTCGTTTACTGTCTACAAGACAAGTTAATAATCTCCTCGTGTACTGTCTGCAAGACAAGTTAATAATCTCCTCGTGTACTGTCTACAAGACAGGTTAATAATCTCCTCGTGTACTGTCTACAAAACAAGTTAATAATCTCGTGTACTGTCTACAAGACAAGTTAATAATCTCCTCGTGTACTGTCTACAAGACAAGTTAATTATCTCGCGTACTGTCTACAAGACAAGTTAATAATCTCCTCGTGTACTGTCTACAAGACAAGTTAATAATCTTCTCGTGTACTTTCTACAAGACAAGTTAATAATCTCCTCGTGTACTGTCTACAAGACAAGTTAATAATCTCCTCGTGTACTCTCTACAAGACAAGTTAATAATCTCCTCGTGTACTGTCTACAAGACAAGTTAATAATATCCTCGTGTACTCTCTACAAGACGCCAATTATAAAACTTTGAACATACCAAAGAGTATAGTCAATAGACATGAACCGCAATACATGCTTCCAAATATTTCTTTTATAGCTTCATAGATAGCAGTATTTTGATTCTCAGTATCGAGAAAAAGTTAGGTCTTATTTCGGTCATGGTAAGAACAAAACATATGCGGTAAAGACATTTAATGGCTGTCGGATAGCTGACCATATCCCAAAAGTCTGAGTTGCATTAGACTTTCCGGATGAGAAGTAAAATAATTCTGAGACATTTAATTTATGCTAGATTTAATTTACATCGTCCTAGCTAGCTACGTTACGGTAGCTTAGTTTTGATTTCAGTTGATTTAAAAGGCTGTTACAATACAATAATTCTAAAATCTGTTTTCCAATAAATTCAGCTTGTTTTGTTTTAGATAGTTTAAAAAGTATTGACACAAGGAAGTAGGAAGAATCTTATCTTAAACATGGACTGGAAAGCCACTCTCAGAGTTGTTATATTAGGAGTAATGTTGCTAGGAGATGGCAAGTTGTTTTTATCATTTATTTTACTGCTTATATATATTTGATTTGTTTATGTGAAACACAAAGATGACCCTATGATATCATATTTTGAATGAGAGATATATATATAACACATGTCTCAAATCATTGTTTGTTGTAGTTGTTGAATTTGGGGGAGGGGGTTGTATTTGATTTTAGTGATTTAAGAAAAAAGGTGAAAATGCCAAAGAGGTTTAGTACATTACATATGAAAATGCTTTATTTTGATTGGATAATTAGTGTTTACTATTTTGAACAGTTTATGTATAATCTGGGCAACGGGTGACTGACTATACTTAGCGACGATAACAATGCCAGTTGAAAACGATTTCCATGTGGGACTATACCTGTGAAATAGATTTTCTCGAGTTATTTTTGTATTTTTATTATTTTTTGGCAAAATTTACCTGACTTAAAATAGACGGTGTTGTAGTCTGTTTAACGTTTGCTGTCAACATTGCGAGGTTTAACAATGTTGTTATTATTATTATAAAGTTGAATTTGAGTGTATTTTCTTTTATGTCCAGAATGAGATGTTATGTACTAGACATATTATTGTCTTCTCTCTTGGGTACACTTTTCCTATACCTCACCAGACAACACTATAGGAAAACAGTTCCCTCAGCAGAAGGCAATAATGGAGTAATAGGCAGTACATGTAAACCGCAATACATGCTTCCCAACATTTACTTTTATAACTTCATACATACCAGTAATATTATGCTCAGTAGCTAGAGAAAGCTAGATGTGAACATCATATTTTTGCCTTGGTAATAAAAAGCATATGCGGTACAGAGAGATATTTAATGACTGTTAGATAGCTAATCAGGTCCCAAAGTCTGAGTGGTATCAGACTTGCCGGAAGAGAAACAAAATAATTCTGAGAAATTCAATTTATGTTAAATTTAATTTACATCGTACTAGCTAACTACATTACGGTATACTTGTTTTGAATCAGTTGATTTAAAAGGCTGTTACAATACAAACAATCTAAAATCTGTTATCCAATAAATTCAGTTTTTCTTTTTTAAGTTTAAAAAGTATTGACACTAGGAAGTAGGAAGAATCTTATTTTAAAGATGGACTGGAAAGCCACTCTCATAGTTGTTATATTAGGAGTAATGATGCTAGGAGATGGCAAGTTATTATTATTATTATTCTTATTATTCAAAAGACATATTATTCAAAACGACAAAACAATGTATTCAAAATTCTATTTTTCTATATTCTTTAATTAAGCTTTCAGATAGGTAAGCAGTAATTAAAAAAGGAATACTCCAATTTCCAGAAAATAAGGGGAAATAACTCCACCAAACAGAATATTATCTGGAGCTCTAATATATATATATTACGAATTTAGTTTGTTACACATATTTTCATTGGTTCTTCAGCCCTGAATGTCAGCATATATTCGGAAAACAGACGGGGTATATATTTCAGTCCCCAAAAACGATTAAAACATGGACGATAAAACATTACGCTTCACTGAATCAATGGTATAACACGGGATAATAAATGTATTTTTACCAAATTAAATGCTGTTTTTATACTCAAAACGGCTGCATGAACAAACAAATATTACAACGGTTAATTCCGTCACAAATACTTGATCGATTCAGCAAACTCCTATGCTCCACGGCTGTACCATAACAAATAAACAAAACGTTGAGCCTTGAAAACTTTCGACCTCATGGGGCCACACCAAGGTTTTATTTACATGTAGTTAACATTTAAATTATTCAAACTGTTTCGCAAACCCGTTGTTTTGTTATGTGATATATTAATGTTATATTTATAAAGTTTATAAAATTTACTACATATGAAACTGTATTGATTTACAAATTTAGTTCAGTATTTTCCTTCATGAGACACCCTATACATGAAATATGACGTGACACATATTTTGACGTCATTGAAGAATGACGTCAAAGGTACGGAAACGGACATCTAGAGATACGAAAAATTAAAATAAATAGGCAAATTTATTTAATACAGTTGGATGTTGTATTTAAAAAAAAGTTTAAGTCCGTAATATATCTGTTATTCAGCTATCAGACAGGGTATATAATGTGACATTCCCGGCTTACGATGTATATTCCATTCGGCTGCGCCTCAGGGAATATAGATCCTAAGCCGGGAATGTCACATTATATACCCTGTCTGATAGCTGAATAACATATAATATTCAGATCGGGAAAATGTCAATATAGTGTGTGAAATGTCTTGTTTTGTAAATGTATTGTATTTTCTGTGGAAAGTTACAATAAGTTGTTTTTATCATTTATTTCATTTCTTATATATATTTGATTCATTTATGTGAAATACAAAGATGACACACTATGATATCATATTCTGAATCAGGTTTATATAGCACAGATGTAAAACTAGTGACACCCGTTGTGCTATGTGTTAGAATGGTATGAGATTAATTGATTATTATGTATACTACAAGATGAGATTAGAAATATTCCTTCATTCGATCCATGAGCGTAGCTTGGGTTGGAATTTTACCGAGGAAAAGGGTCTGGTTATCGACTTTTTTTTCTTTTTTTTTTGAACTTTTGATAGTAATTATTACCCTAATTTGGTAAATTAGCCACAAGTAGTTTTTTTTTAATTATTGACACTAGAATACATGAAGCTATACGTTCATCCCCGTAAAATGTTCATTACACTCTTTACACTCCTACATGATTTGAGAGTTGATTGACACACCAGGGGATCTTCAATAATATTTATAAGATATATGGCTGAAACATAACCCTTATTCAAACAGATTGATAGTTGATAAAGAGATCCGGTTACATTGACGACCGACCTAGGTTAGTACTAATGGAAAGCAGAATTAATAGAAACTACGACGGATGTACCTACGAGTATTCATTATCTCAAAACCTCTGCGCTCCACCTTACGAATCGAGTAAAGTTGCCATTCTCTGATTTTGTTTCTTATTACAAGTATGCCCACGGAACATGATATTCCGTTGATTTAAGACGACCACAATGTCGATGATCCGTATAATAATTTCCCTGTTCCGACTGACCTTTTCCTCATACGATTTTGAGATTGAGGCATATATATCTTTTTTTTATCTTTTGACATGTTTTTGAAACTGATTGACTCACTGGTTGCTTCTTGGTGGTTTCGAGATTCCTCTTTTTAAACCTATGAGCCAAAAGCAAAACACTTAATAACAGGGAAGAAAGTCGACGATAAGGCGGGATAAACTAAAAGCTCTACAAAGCAAGACCACCGCCATCGTTCATCTATTGAACGTCGTAAGCTCTCGACCATGGAGAAAATGATATTGATACCTTACAAGAAATACCAACGTCTCACCTCCAAATCGACATCTCAACAAAACGATGTGGACGACGCCAAAGAAGGTGGAGGATTCAAGACTCCTATCGAGAAGAAGCGCAAATTGGGACCACCGGGAGCTCTGGGCAAGCCTTACGACAGACATCCGAAAACGAACACTTCCGTCCGACCAGAGACAATACCGAGCTGGATCACTCTGTGACTTTTTACGTGTATTTTCAGAATATTTTGTGTGTATTGCTATATTGTATTTGTATGTTAAAAAAATGTGTAAATTAAAAAAACATTGTATTTGTGTGTACACTCTATTGTGTAACTTCTCCATGAGCATTTAATAAAATGTGTAAAAAGAAATACGAATTTGAATTTTTGGTGTTGAAGTTTGGTGTTGAACTATACTTTCAGCAAGATTTAGTGATGGAGGAAGCCGGAGTACCCGGTACTCTGGGAAAACAACTGGTAAACTTTATCACATTCGAAAAAGAAATACGATGGATTTTGTGGTGGAGGAAGCCGGAGTACCCGGTGAGAACCACCGGCCCTGGGAAAACAACTGATAAACTTTATCACTTGCGAAAAAGAAATACGATGGAGTATGTTGTTTATTCACATGAGAAATATACAAAATATATACAGTCAAATAATATATACACAATCCGATAAAAAAACAAATCATATTCACGTTCTATCGTCCTATAAACACAATATATACTCAGAAAATAAGTTCAGACACATAAAATCACAAATACAACATCAGACACAATCAAAAAAGGTGCGTACACATTACATGGCAGAGGAAAAATATTCGAGTCCTACGTCATTTCCATAGGGTTTTGAACCAGTAAAAATCCACGAATACACTTTTTTCGTCAATAAAATGTTTTAACCCTCACTTTTTCTAGCGACTAAAATTTGACCCTCTCAGATATTTATCGCTCAATTTTTATTATAGAAAACGTATGGAAACCGACAAAATTTACTTCACGTGTCAATTTGGGACAATTTTTTTTCACAGTCGATCGTTTTTAAGTACACAAAATCAGACACAATAACACAAAAGATTCGTAAAAATTACATAACAGAGGGAAAATATTCTCTATGTCCTTTCCATAGGGTTTTAAATCACTAAAAATCCACGAATACACTTTTTTCGTCGATACAATGTCTTAGCCCTCGCTTTTTTAAGCGACTAAAATGTGTCCCTCTCAGATACAATTTTTATTATAGAAAACTTATGGGAAACGTTCAAAAAGTCCAACATGACCGATTTGTTCATATTCTCATAAATTGGATACGTGAAAATGTATTCGATGCGAAAAAAAGGTTCATAAGAAATCAAAAATATGCCCTATCTATGCTTTTTACATACATGTTTACGATGTAGATGGAAAACATAATAAAAAACAATGGATACAGATCTAAAAATGTTACTGAGTAAACTGTCACTTTTCGTTTTCAAAGTTAGTTTCCAACAGATGAATGAGATATCTATCGTTGTCGTCTAACACCATAGGAGTATCCACCTCCATCTGCGTTTCAGTCTCGTCGACTCCCATGGGTTGTTCCTCTTCGTCCATCGATTCTTTTTTGATTGGACACAGCTCTAGATCCAGGGGTACGGTGCAGATCCCGTCGTCCAAGACTCTCCTCTTGCAGTAGAAGTACGAGAACCCGTTTCTTTTCTGTTGGTACGTTGCTATGCCGTTGTTGTGGGCTCGGAAACCTATTGCCTTCCCCGTTTTTAGTGTTCCCTATGATGGCTTTGTCGGGGTGCGCGTCACCCAGTCGTTGACCGTCCGATACCTCTTTCACGAAGCTTCTGAAACATCGGTGCGGCATAAATTCAACGACTTGATAGATGTGGTCACCACCATGTTCCAGATACCATTTGAGTAAAGGCGTGGCCAGTAACATCTGTCGCCCCGCATGCCTCCTACCAGCAGTTGTCGAGGTTTTTCCGATAATTCGAAACGTTGGACGTGATCTTGCATGTGTTCGCCGGTGAGGTCGAACGGTACGTCGGTGGTGCAGAACAAAGGTACCATCTCTTCGAAGTATTCGTAAGGCGTCATGGTTGGATGTTGAAAGTAAGACGTCCATTTGTCGGGAACCCGGATGTCGCATTCCACCATACAGAAGAGTCAACCGCTAGCTACACCCTCTAACATTTCGTTTTCGGTGACGGATCGTTGCGGTGTCGGTGGTTTCCTGGAGTCGCAGAAGGTTTTTAGCTTGCCGTTTCTTCTGATATCATTTCGAAAATGACATTCCCACTTCTCGACGACTTTGTAACCTTGAGCCTGGATTAAGGCGGTGGTCTTCACGGTCTTGTCGCACTTAGACTGACGGGTTTCACGCCATTTCTGGTCCTTGACATTCTTGGTCATCCACTACTCGTGACCATGCCAGTAGCACCTGTGGAATTGGTAGACGGTGTTGGTATTGGCGTCGTAGCCGTCGACGGGTGACTAAAACTGAACACTCCCTACTACTTGTATGTATTCAAGGCACTTCACGGAAAGGCACCTAGATATCTTGAAGAACTCATAACAATTTACCAACCTACATGAGCATTAAGGTCAGAGAATAAGTCATTGTTAAAGCCACCTAGCGATGCGCGGACTCGAACATATGGCGATAGATGGTTTGATACAGCGGCTGCAACACTGTGGAACAATCTGCCAAATTCACTAAGGAACATTCAATCTGTGGATTCTTTCAAAAAGGACCTTAAAACACATTTGTTCAGACAGGCACACGGGGACTATTTATAACTTTTAGGACGCGGCATTCGTTTTATGTGAGAACCAGCTGAATTTTAAGGGTATAATCTTATTTTGTTATGTAAAGATTTAAATTATTTTAGTACAATTTTTAAAAATGTTTTTGATTTTCGTATGATGTGTATTTTATCAATTTGTAGGATATAATATTATTTTTAGGTGAAGAGTTAATTATTTTTAGACTTTCTCCATCGAATTTTTAGTGTTTTAATCCTATTTTTTTATGCGATAGATTAGATTATTTTAGACTATTTATCATATATGTTTTGATCCTCTCGTTTTACTGGTATAATCTATTTTTTCATTATCTTCGTATCCATTGTAAATATGATTTATAATTATGTTGACTGTATATACTAGTGAAAAGGTGTCAAACCAGTAATTCAACCAATCAGAGCTAAGAACATATACAAAAGAAGACCCTTTTAAAAAAAATTCCTTTCACTTTGTTGTATTGTGACAAATATTGAATGGAATGGAATAATTAAATTGATAATTGAAGTTAAATGTATAAGGATTATTTTGAGCCCAAATTTGATTGATTTAGTTGTATTTTAATATGGATATGGAGGATTTGATGCATGACCTATAAATAGGGAATTTCTGGGGAATGACAGAGCTATTTTTAGAGTAGGTATTTTCCATAGCCTGGCATTTCACTGAAGACTTTAAATATGGCCTGATATTTTGACAGAACGTAGAGGAATCATGGACGTTTCAGAAAATGTATGGTCTTCGAAAGGTTACACTTAAGATAAAATGGCCAGGTAGGCTCGAAAAAACACAAATTTAGTAGAAAACTTTAAAAGAAATTGATTATAGGTTTCACACCTTAAGTTAAAAATCATCAAATTGAACTTTTGGTGCTATCATGTTCAAATTAGCCTAATAATGTCACAACAGACACAGAGTGACGTTTTTCATACAAAAATGTTACAAAATGCATTGTGGTGTCAGTTTACATGGACAGAGGGTATTGCAGCTCATTTTATTTTTATTCATGACTTTATAATTATTGGGAATATGTTATTGAATGTGTTTTGGCAGTAGAATGGCATATAATATTGAAAATATGGTTGATATTAAGAATTTGAAAAAATTCATCATGCAGCAGTTTGTTGACTTCAAATATAGAATATGGTGATATCATGATTGGATTTTTTTCAATCCTACAACTTTTTCCTGGTAAATGTTGATAGTGTCAGTTAGAATACATGTACAATGTATTTATAGAATAATAAAAGGCTATAGAAAGCAGTTTTAATTGAAAATTATGTAGAAAAAACCTGGTAATTTAAGTGATCCCAGAAAAAAATATTTTGACTGCTTAGCATTTTCTGTCAATTTTTCAAATTGTCAATTTGGAGATTTCATATTTTAAAGTATTATTCGGCTGTACCAGTACATTTGAACATCCAGCTTACTTAAACAGTGGGAAAAAATGATGTGGAAGCATATATTTATTGAGTTTTGGGGGAAATTATAGTTTTGTACCATAAGAAATTCCAAAACTTGAATATCAATAAATCATATTTTTGCATATTTGATGGAATTAGAAGGAATTTCAACTGTAGATCTATATACAAAAACTTATTTTATGCTTTAAACTATATAATTTATGGGGTTAAAGCATGAATTAACAAAATTAAGAATGATGTGAACTCATTTTATCGGACGAAAAAAGGGGGGTTAAATGCAAACATTTCATAGTATTTAGCTATTAAATATACAACTGAGGCATATATATGTGTAAAAATTGCTTATTATGTTAGAAATTAACTTAATAACTGTAATATATAAGAGAATAGGTAAGTTTTGGTATATTACACAGTCTGAACTCAACAGCTGTAAATGGAGATGTTTTCATTAAAAATCTTCAAGGGGGGTACCTTTGCATTTGAACACTTATACCTGCAAATATTAGACAGTCACATACCTTATGCGGTTTTTGTGGTTGATATTGCCTAATGAATAGAACTAAGGCCAATAAAGGGTTAGAGAAGCAAAAGTAGTCCCTTTAAAAAAAAGTTCCTTTCACTTTGTTGTATTGTGACAAATACTGAATGGAATGGAATAATTAAATTGATAATTGAAGTTAAATGTATAAGGATTATTTTGAGCCCAAATTTGATTGATTTATTTGTATTTTAATATGGATATGGAGGATTTGATGCATGACCTATAAATAGGGAATTTCTGGGGGATGACAGAGCTATTTTTAGAGTAGGTATTTTCCATAGCCTGGCATTTCACTGCAAGACTTTAAACATGGCCTGATATTTTGACAGAACGTAGAGGAATCATGGACGTTTCAGAAAATGTATGGTCTTCGAAAGGTTAAACTTAAGATAAAGTGGCCAGGTAGGCTCGAAAAAACACAAATTTAGTAGAAAACCTTAAAGAAATTAATTATAGGTTTCACACCTAAAGCGCTTAGAGTAGTTTTATGATTATATAATGCGTTATACAAATATGTTATAATAATAATAATTAAATAATAATAATAATCTATTATTATCACCAACTTTATTTTCTTCTATCAAAGAATTCGAAATAGCCGATTATTCTCAGACATTCATTGTGGTATTCATGTAACTTTTCACGGTAGAGTAACCACAGATACTACAACTCCGCCCATTACACGCAGTAGAATACACTGGAATGCTACTGAACAAAACCGGCTTGTCGAGTTACAAAATTAGAAGAATGTTACCTTGAACTTAGTCAATTACTTGATGTAAATAACGCTAGTGATTCACTTAGATATGGTGATAATATCAATAGAGTCGTCAATACGATTGGCAATATGTTTTCAAAAAGTGCATTAGATACTTTTGGTAAAATATATATAAATAACAAAAGACGTCATAATAACGATAAACCATGGTACAATAAGGAATGTAAAATTAAGAGAAAAAAATGTCACAAAGCTAGAAGTAGATATAGCTTAGTAAGAATTGAAAATTGAAAATTGAAAACTGATGAAAACCGCCAGTAAAGAATATAAAAATGAATTGATTAATAATTTTCAAAATTTTTAAACTAGATTTGAAAATGGGTTGAGAAATACATCAAAAACAGATCCTAAAAAGTTTTGGAGTATTCTCAATCGAATAGACAGGTCTAGTGAAAAGGAGAAAATTTCTATTGATAATTTATATGAATACTTCAAGGACCTAAACAATTATAATGATATAAATGATGAATCAGAGTTTGACATTACATATGATAATGATTTTATAAACAGTTCAATTGCTGGTAATGCTGATGATATCCTAAATAGTGCAATAACTGAGTATGAGATCAGAATTGCCATTAAAGATTTAAAAAATAATAAAGCTAGTGGCATTGGTGAAATTATTAATGAATATTTAAAGAGTACTGTATCTCAAATGATGCCTTTATATGTTAAATTGTTTAATGTAGTCTTAGATTCCGGAATTATACCTAATGCATGGACTATTGGTGTCATTAGACCAATTTATAAGAAAAAGGGTAGTCTTGCTGATCCTGCCAACTATAGAGCAATTACAATTGTTTCAAATCTTGGCAAATTATTCACATCCATATTGAATAAAAGATTGAACAAATATGCTGACAATATTGAACTTATTACTAAGATGCAAGCCAGTTTAAGAAAATATTTTTATATTGCATTCACTTATTTCTATTTACTTATCTTCTGGTAAGTATCTGCTGCCGCAAGTGATAAAGTTTACCGGTTGCTTGCCCATGGTCGGTGGTTCTCTCCGGCTACTCCGGTTTCTTCCATCACTAAAACTGGTAGCCATGATATAGCTAAAATATTGCTGAAAATGGCGTTAAACACCAAAAATCAATCAATCAATCAATCAATATAGTGTGTGAAATGTCTTGTTGTGTAATGGTATTGTATCGTCTGTATAAAAATGGAAAGTTACAATAAGTTGTTTTAATCATTTATTTCACTTCTTATATATATTTGTGTTGTTTATGTGAAATACAAAGATAACACTATGATATCATTTTCTGAATCAGGTTTATATAACACAGATTAACAATAGTGACACCCGTTGTGCTATGTGTTAGAATGCTTTCAGTTATGAGATTAATTGATTATTGTGTATACCACAAGATGAGATTAGAAATATTCCTTCATTCGATGATCGACCAGTCAAAAATCACTGGATTGGAGGGAAAACATTCTTTAGCAGTTTCCTTAGATATCAAGCAGTGAAGCTTTCCGTCTGTAAATTCTTCCTATTTATACAATTGGGCACCAAACAGCTTTATTTGTACTTTTCATTTGGCTAAGTTCAGTCTGGTTTTTAATCCCATGTCTATGTTTATTGTGCCATGAATATGTTTACATACTATTTATAATTAATCATATTTTATTAGTGTGCTTGCTTGTTTTATCCTGTATATGTTGTTTTTTGCATTGATTGATTGATTGGTTTGTTGATTGATTGATTGATTGATTGATTGATTCATCAGTACCCATGACGTCTATCTTGCATACTTGTCTTCTACATTTGTATTGATATGGTATAGTCGGCTGATATATAGTCAATGAATTATAAAACACTATATAGGAAACGAAAGATCGAGAAAAACGATTCCCACTAAAACCCATAGGTGAACTCGGGCGCTCTGGAAGGGCTAGCAGTTCCTTCTACACTAATGACACCCGTCGTGTTACTGTCAAACGCCACTGAAATCCTGTTATTGGTTAGCTGTACCTATGTGTCGACTCTGAATAGAATTTACCTTACTGCTGGTGTACTATTAGTCATCGAGATTGTCATCCGCCCATTAGTCAGTATTTCGCCATTCACATGGTTTATTATATGTATTTATTATTGAAATTTAATAGTCCTTAAATAATGTAATTATCATTAAAGCTAATAATCACTTCTCTAAGGCTTAGGTGCCGTTAGCCGATTTTGGCTATCCAGTTTTTGGCCCTGTGGTTTTGTTTTGTTTGTTTTTTGTTTTTGTTTGCTTTGCTTTGCTTTTTTTGTTGTTTTGCTTTGTTTTGATTTTTGTTTTGTTTGTTTGGTTGGTTTTGTTTTGTTTGTTATTGTTTATTGTTGTTGTTGTTTTCTCCCCATTTTAAGTCATGTGGCATTCCAATCTTTTGATTTCGAGAGTACCTGATTAAGGTTATTCAAGAAATGCACCGTGTGCACTAATTAGATATCTACGTTTTTATTTGTACATAGAAATAGTCTATTCTTTATTTCTAAAACAACAGATGCACTGCAATAGTACACAGATAACAAAAACAATAAATTATTTACAATATACTTCTACTTCTATTTCTTCCAAATATTGACCGCCTTCAGCAAGTTGAAGATTATGTTTGAGGTTGCACATGGCAATTGAAAAAGGTTAAAACTATTAACAGGTCTCATAAATTAATAGTTCATAGAAGAGACAGTAGCTTTGAATGTTTCAACCGATCGCTTCGTAACTATAGACTCTGGCAGTCAAGTCTTACTAGGAGGGTTAATGAAAGACGAGGAGTGCATGTTCCGTGATTGCCTCAAGGATGAATTAAGTCTGTCATTTTTAGTAATAACTACATTTTCATTTGCTATTTTACATATTATGACGACAAGTCGATCATATACGACTGTCGTCAAGATTGCTCTTGTTCAAGAGTTGAAAAAATGTTACCAACACTAGATGTGTTTTGATGTCTGTTGGTGACGAACCCTGCATCCCTGCGTTGGACGATTTCTCGTCGGTCGACTTCGACTTTATTGTAGGGCTCCCAGACAGAGTAAGCATAATCAAGTGATGGTCTAACTAGATATTTTTATGCATGTTTGTTCCTTAACGGAGGTCGAACTGATGTTAAGAATTTCGACGGAGAAATCCAAGATATGTATTGGCTTTCGTGCAGTATTATTTAATTTGCTTTTCCATTTTAAATCTTGTCTGATTGTTAGGATGGCCATGAAGGGTGTAGTTGAATTTGATCTGATTTTTATTTCGAGTGACAGACAGGACTACTCATTTTCCGTCCCATATTGCAAGTTTGTCGAGATCTAGTTTCAAGTATTGTGCATCGTCTGTGGATTTTAAAGCCATATATGCAGTGATTTTGTCTGCAAATAGTCGTATGGTGGAGCGTAGACCGACTGGAATATCATTAATATAAAACTAAAATAGACTAGAACCTAAGGCTGACCATTGGGACACTCCAGATTTAACGAACATATCTTGATTTTTTACCTTTACCTTCAATTATTACAGCTTGTGTCCTGTTTGTTAAAAGCTTTCAATCCAGGAATCCACTTTGTCCTCTATATATGGCCTTGTGTGTTATACAAGGTACAAAGCAGCAAAGAAAAAACGCTATCAATGTTACAAGCCAGGGGGACAAACACTATTATTAAGAATACTTATGAAAGTACAGTTTTTCTAAATGTTTTTCACTTATATGCCATAATCTCAGAGAATTTTAATGTGGTGTGTCTATAAACGAAAAACAAAATGCGCTTTGTAAGTTCTTTGCGCATTTGACTTATAAAATATATTCAGAAATATAGTGATATGTATCACCGATTTGTTGTTTATTGTACAAATTACAGAAACGAGGTACTTTGTCTATGTTTTGCCATTTCCCTGCTTTAATCGACAGTTTATTATTTGCTCTCCCGAATTCACCAAAAGGGACAGAACCTCTACAATTGTTTGGTTGTTTGTTTGTTTGTTTGAGATGGTGTTTAATGCCACTTTCAACAATATTTCAGCTATATCGTGGCGGTCAGTTTTATTGGTTGACGAAACTGGAGGACCCGCAGAAAAACCACCGACCTGTCGCAAGTCACTGACAAACTTTATCACATAGTGTTGCCCACCTCGCCCTGATCGAGATTCGAACTCGCAACAGCAGTGGTGATAGGCACTGGAATCTCTACATTCCAGAATATTTTAAGTATTCTTCAAATTCTAATTTTTATATCAAAATTCTATAGTTAATAGCATTTCTTGAGTTTTTTAATCAGTGAATCCCAGTTCTGAAAAAAAATTTGATTACAGTCATTGCTTAATTATATTTGGAACCATTCTTATAAAGGTTTGTGTTTCCCAAATATATGTTAATTAAATATCAGTCATGAAATATCGGTTTTTACCAAATTTATCCATTTGATTTGCACATCATTCTGTGAATTATTATGTCGAACAAGCCTGTACAATATAGATCTGTATGAATCAATGAATACCCTTACCAAAAAATAACCCATATGTTTTTTTATATTTGTTTATTTGTTTGTATTTTATATATACAGGATGACGACCTAATTCAACACAAACAACGACGTTAGGCGTTGAAGATTTCAATTTAAGAGAATGTTACAGAATCTTATACATTGCTTTTAAAGCTTTGTCTTATGCATTCTTTTTCGTTTGGATAAAGTTACATGAATTCGTTAATGTCACTCATAACTAGATAAAACGTGTTACTATGTCAATGTTTATGTCATTGTCTGAAAATGTAGGTTTTTTAGGTAAACGTATAAAACTCAAATGCAAGGACTTTGGTTTCATCAACGCGTATCTTCTACTTCCAAATTTTACAGTATTCATGAAAATAGTCAAATTGCAATTATTCGTATGAGGCAGATTTCATACAGGGGCTTCTCAAGAAAAACGAAAAGAAGCAAGCCCGATCCTTTAATTTCAGCTTCCGCTATTTAGATGATGTCCTTTCACTAAATAATTCTAGGTTTGATGATTTTATTGATCGCATCTATCCCATTGAGCTTGAAATAAAGGATTCCACAGATACAGAATAGCTTGCTTCATACATTGACCTACTTCTCGAAATTGACAGTGAGGGGCGGTTGAAAATGAAACTTTACGACAAAAGAGATGATTTCAATTTCCCCATTGTGAACTTTCCATTTATATGTAGCAACATTCCAGCAGCACCTGCATATGGGTACATATCTCTCAGTTGATACGATATTCCAGAGCTTGTGGTTCCTATCAGGATTTCCTTGATAGAAGGTTGCTGCTAACAAGGAAGCTACTGATCAAGGGTTCCTCTTGGTTAAGTTGAAGTCATTACTTCGAAAGTTGTACTGTCGTCACCATGACTTGATTGACCGCTATGGAATATCTATGTCACAAATGACCACGGATATGTTCCACTTGTCGTAAACACTTCCCGGTCCTTTCATCATTCATGACTTAACACCGGGTTTGTAACTAGTTCAACACGACGTGTGCCACTAGTGGAGCAGGAACTGCCTACCCTTCCGGAGCACCTGAGTTCACCCCCGGTTTTTAGTGGGGTTCGTGTTACTCGATCTTTAGTTTTATATGTATGTTTTATAGATCGTTCTTTGTCCTTTTGTACTTTTTCTTTTTGTCATCGTGTTGTCTGTTCTTCGATAAACGGATTCTGATTACCTCTTGGTATCTTCAGCATGCAAAGCAGCGTCGTAGGCATCTAGCATTATAAATTTCTAATTCATTTTCCAATTCTTTGGAAGCAGTATTTAGTCCGGGGATATTTTTACTACAAAGAAGTTTTGAAACAAATTATTTAACAACAAACAAAATAGAAAAGGGATAATTTTTCTCCTTGTCGTACGCAATTTTCACAGGTAAAATAATCTGTAGTACAAAGATTATGCGAAATACACGACTAGTAGATTTGTACATTTTGAAAACGATTTCATATATTTTACCGTCTATACATGTACGTGGCATTTTGTAAAAGAGGTCATCTATAATATTACATCTATTACTTAGTCGACATGGTCCACAAAGAAAAAACTTGTACTATTTCCTACACAATTATAAGACTATTTGCAAAAAATTGGAGAGTTTTAATTTTAGACATTATATCATGTATTAAATATCTTTATTCTTTTTTAGGTTTCAAGGCTATCAGCATGGAATGTACATACCGTAGTGGATTTGCGGACTGCTCTCATTTGAACCTTGCATCCGTACCATCGAGTTTGCCGAGCTCCACAATTCATTTAGATCTTTCTGACAACCGTATACATATTTTGCGTAACCGATCATTTGAGTATCTTGTGAGTTTAATTACACTTGATTTATCTGACAATAAAATGAGCAATATTACACCGGAAGCATTTAAAGGTCTGACTAATCTGACAAGCTTAATCCTAAGCTCCAACAGGCTGAAAGTTAATGAAATTTCCGGAAACGTTTTCCGCAATGTGAAAGGGCTAAAAATGCTCACAATAGATTCAAATTTGTACACACCAAATAAGAACATATTTGTAGAGATAATAAAAAACCTCCCTGAATTATACCAAATTGAACTTGACGTGGTGCCAAATTATGAGTTTGAAGTCGAGTTTGTGCACCTGAAACATCTTTCTGTACTTTTAATACATGCCAAATCCTTCGAAGGATTTTACTATCAAAAGCGAACGTTCAAACATTTACCATTAACTCAGATAAGAACATTGGATCTTTTTGACGTACATAAAATTGATAATGACACATTCAGTAATCTAACAGACATCCAAAATTTAACGATTAGAATGGGAAATGTTGTGAACCAGCAAACACTTATTAAAGTTTTTCAAAGTTTAGATGTTTTCCGGGATAAAAATATGACAGATCTCGATATTAGTTCAAATCCATTTGACCTGTTATTTAAACTTGATGTTAGTAAGTTGCAATATGTGCAAAGAATTTGTCTGAAAAGTTTCAAACTCCGTAGTATGTACATTACTGGTATTGACGGAAATGCATTGATAACATTTGCTACCCAATCAAAATGTCTGGAAAGACTAGAATTAGTAGATAATATAATTTACGATCCGAAACATACAATTCTCTCATTCATCTGTTTTTTCCACAATCTCAGATATTTCAAGTATTATGATAATGACAAAAGAGATAGAGGCATAAATAAGACACTAGATGTAAAAAATAGCTTGAACAATACAGGCATGCAAACAAGGCAAAGGTTTGACAATAGTATAACGACAATATGTATTACGAGTACATTAACTGCGCTGTTTATCAAAGACAGTACACACATGAACCATTTGGACGGTTTCTCATTTAGTGGTGGAAAAAATCTACAAAGGTTAGCATTGATAGCCAATTTAGACAATTGTTCATTTCAAATAGAGGGCGCAGAAAAATTGAAATATTTAGATATGACAGGGTGGCGTTGTAAAACAATAAGTGGACACCTTTTGTCTAAAGTGCCTCTTCTCGAAACATTGATAGCAGCACGTACATCTCTTGGTGATGGATTGAAAAATAACATGGACGTTGCATTTCTACTACAAAATAACTTGAATCTCCAATGTGTAGATTTGACTTACAATAAGATAAGCTATATACCAACTTCGTTGTTTATGCACCAATTTCCTAATTTGACGAACGTCAATATATCTCATAATTGTTTGTCAAACTTTCCGTCGTTCGAAAGTAATACAAAACCGGAAATAATAGACTTATCATTCAATTCTATAACACACTTAAATGACAAGGAGTTGGAAATTATTGACTATATGAAACCTTCAAAAATATATCTTGACGGCAATCCGCTGCAATGTTCTTGTCAGTCTCTGCAATTTCTAAAATGGATGAAAAAATCGGACATAATTGCTGACGTCGACGTATTGCGATGTATTCGTGAAGATGGGTCTAGCCAAAATGTTGTGGACTTTTTCCGGAAACTGGAATTATTTGAAAGCGAATGTTTATCAAAATTTTGGTTACCGTTTTCAGTGACTCTTTCTTCTGTTATAACCATATGTATAATATTTACCGTTGTGTACTTCAGATATAAGCGTCTTTTTGAATATCTGGTTCTAATAATAAGAATGTATTTCATTAGACTTCTACCAACAAAAACTAGACGCGAATATGATGCTTATGTTTCTTACAGCCATCACGATTTAACTTGGGTTATGGAACTCCATGACGAACTTACGTCCATGGGATTTAACATATGCTTTGACGAGAAAACGTTTATTCCAGGTACTCCAATAGGTGAAAATATAATACAGGCAATCGATTCCAGCAGAAAGGTTATATTCATAATAACCAAAAACTTTCTTGAAAGTGATTGGGGATCATATGAACTAGAGATGACAAGAATGCATGCTTTCCGTAGAGGCAATGACAATATGGTTATTGTGGTTATAAAAGGCGACATACAAATGTCATCTCTTCCTCGTGTCTTGTTGTCAATGTGGTATAAAGTAAGATCCGTCGAATGGCCAAAAGAATCTTGTTTACCATTTGAAACAGAAGAATATTGTTATAAGCATTTGAAAAACTATCTCACTGAGGACTAATTTTAAGATAAATGGTTTCTCGTGTACAACGGTTTGAAGACAGACTCTACAATGTGCGGGGGTCTACTGGGATCGTCTTGCCCTTTAAGTCTTCCGTTACATTTTTAATTTGTATATACAAAGAAAGCTGCTGAAGCAAAGTGAGGAAAAACATCCCTGTGTATATTTCCTTTTTTCCTCCACTGATTCTATGTGAGCAATCAAATTGCATTGACTGGATAATATTTTGTTTTTTTATGATCACTGACCACATTATAGCTTTTCTGCTACCCGATTCATGTAGAGCGACGAAAACAAAATGTAACAGTATAAGCGCGGACGTGGTAGAGGACATCATTAAAAACAATTAGAACGACGCTTCTTTCTGGGTTTTTTTCAGACATTTTGGCAGTTGTTTGGACATTTTGACATTGCACAATATCACAATATACGTACATTTTGGTAAATATAATATTTATTTGCACCCTCTGTGAAACAGTTCAGAAAAGCTCACCAGACCCGCTTTTCTTCCTGTTTCTAAAGCTCGTACAAATAAATTATATAATTGCTGGCCATGTACGTATATTTCTTATAGATACTCGCTACATTCGTCATTCTGTTAGGGGCCAATGGAGAATTGGAGCACTAACTACCAACGATTTAAATTTTATGAATTAATGTATTATAAAGTTTTATAAATCTTGTTTTTATTATGTTGTTGTAAATATGAATAGATTGTACTTGTATATTATTTCAAAATCCATCATTTCTATTTTGTGACAATTTTATAAATAACTTTATAATTGTACATACTATTAGAATTGTTGTTTCTGTTTCTGTTGTAGCATTTCGTTGTGCACATGATATTGAGAAACGGTGTTCGGTTGCAATAAACTTTGCTTTGTTGGTAACAGAGTGTTTGTTCTCCTGTTCATTAATCGTTGTGCCGGACTAGTGTTGAATCCGTGTGTTAGAGTGTTTCTAAAGTCTAGCATCGCTAGATACATATCTTTCTGATCATGTCTGGCCTTTCGCATTATTTTTTTTTGTAATTTGTTTATTTTTCCAAGAACAGATTTATACATACATGATTCTATAAACACAATGTTTCAATGCACAAAAGTTACAATGTAAAACAAGTTGATCTTCATAATATACTGTTTTGTAATAATTTTTGAAATTCAAAGTTAGCAATGCATTTTTAAGTTATACAAGGCAACACATATTTTAGTATAATAGATATATATTAATATTAACCACTCAATACCGTCTCCAGATCTAACCATTTTCTTTTAGCATGTTCCTTTTGTACTGGGGACAGATATATCATTGATGCCTTTTCAATATTTATAGCATATTTCAGGAATTCAAGACCACCTTCTAAATCAAGGTCCCTACATTTACATCTGCAGACATATATATAATACTTCAAAATAATTAAAACATTGTTGATTGTGCCCTGGGCTGAACTGTGTTCAGTCAAGCCAAGAATTATGTCTTTTGCATTAGTTGTTTTGCGGTTTTAACTGCTTGTTCGGCATTCCCATTGCTTTGCGGATATAATGGTGATGATGTTTCGTGTTTGAATTCCACACAAAGAGGCTAATTTTCTGAATTCAGAACAGTCAAATTGTGGTCCATTGTCACTGAAAACAATATCCGGTATCCCATGACGAGAGAAGTGCGATCTTAGTTTGTTGATGATGGTACTAGATAATGTGTTTTCTACATAGTCTATCTCCCAAAAGATCGAATAGTAATCCACTGTGACTAAGTAATTTTTGTCCCAACATTTCATTAGATCAACTCCAACCTTTGACCATGGACAACTCGGTATTTCGTGAGATATTAGAGTTTCCTTCTGTTGTTTCTTTTCGTAAGTACGACATGTTTAACATCTCAGCATGAAATCCTTCACTTATGAATTCATCCCTTGCCAATAAAGACTGTCACGTGCTCTACATAAACACCCTTCTACTCCTATATGAGAAGTGTGAATACGCTTGATCATATCTAATCTCAAAGATGTCGGTATTACAACTCTTTCTTCTTTGAATATCAAACCATTTTGTACAGTGAGTTCATCTCGAACATCAAAGTATATCATTGCAGAGGGCGGAACATTGTATTTCCTGTTCGGCCATCCCTGTTGAAGTACTTCCTTCAATTCTTGCATTTGTTCATCATTAAGCGTATGTTGTTGAATTTCAGAAATTCTCTGTTCTGATATCGGCAGGTCGCTGAGCATGTTCACACCTTCAATGTCAGATTCATTGTCATTTGGTAAGTCCTTCAAATAAGCTCTGCTCAAAGTATCAGCTATGTACATTTCTTTTCCTGTTGTATATTGAAGACGTATGTCATATTTCTGCAACTGTAGCAACATACGCTGTAATCGTTTCGGTGCTGCATGAAGCGGTTTCTTCAGAATTGATTCTAGCGGTTTGTGATCTGACCTCACTTGAACTGTTCTTCCATATGTATATTGGTGAAACCTTTCGAGTCCAAGTATAACAGAGAGCAGTTCCTTCTCGATTTGGGCATATTTGTCTCAGTATCTGTGAGTGCCCTACTGGCGGACGCAATAGGCTGATTTTCCTGCATGATTGTAGCACCGAGCCCAGTTTCGGAAGCATCACTTTGTAAAACCAGCTGTAGTTTTGGATCATAGTATTTCAGTACTGGCTTTGCTGTTACTAATACAGGCTGTCAAGTGTCCTATTTTTTCCTATATTTTCCTTTTTTTTCACCACTTCCTATATTTTCCTGTATTAGGGCTAAGATTCCTGTATTTTCCTATTTTCCAGTACAAAAAAGAAAAAAAAAGAATGGATAGTGAAAACAGTTAAAGCTGTGAATTAAGTTCTTGATATTAGTTGTTTGTATCAGTAATGGGGAATATGAAAAACAACAAAGTGTAAATTTAATGTATATTTCAATGGAAAGGATGTGTATACATGTATCTTTAGTGTTTTTGATGTTTGCAACATTCAAAGTTATTCACAAACAACCAAATCTGTATCATTGAACTGACAACATGCAGCAATAGTAGAATATGCTATGTTAAAGTTAGTTAGCAATGTGCCTCCTTCAGAAATAAGAGCTGGCATTTGGATGTACCTGTCAAAACACAACAGTGTACTGTTTTACATACATTTCCTGCACACTGTATAAGTATATATACACAGCTACTTTTGCAACAGTACTTTTCATGTACAATTAAAATATAGTACTTTTATTGTACCATAAATTTATATTACTATTCTTGTAGGCTCATTATCATCATCCATTGTCAAATCAATGTATAGATTTAATTCTTCCTTCCATTTTTTCCATGCATCGGCGAGATTCCGTGCATCTAAGTTAAATTTGTCTGTGGCTCTGAGTTTATCCATTGCTTACTTTTGACAGACAAAGGAATCACACGAGGTCACTGCTTGGGATGGGTCGTGTATGCTTTGGGCGTACTCCCTGTATATTTTTGCTTTAGTCCACTACGGACGAATCTCTTTTCAGTCAAATGGCGATTTCAGCCACACTATGGTTGGATGTCAGGCCGAGTTAATAATCAAGGCAGCTTGAGACGACATGCTTAACTACACAATCATAATACACAGTACACGTCAGCACGAGTCTTAAATATAAACTTTAAGAGTGAGAGAGCGGGTACGCCTAAAATAAGTATTACTGAAATCCGGTATGATACAAAATACTTAATATTGTTACAGGGATTTTTAATAATAATATTTCACATGGTTTTTGTTATATGCAATGACAAAATACAGTACATCATGACTGCTGACTTGGTGGTGACTATTGAGGCGTGACGAATTAGTTTTCCCCATGCTCTGAGCGATCTTAACCTAACCTAAGCGAGCCGAATCTAACAAAAATAATATGTCGTTGACGAATCTGTCAACAAAAAATCAACTTACTTTTTAGAAAGTTGTAGTCTTCATTTTAGAAATAAAGATAATTGCTGTACAATTTTTTCACCTTTGTCACTATTCGTCTTTTTTTCTGTTTGTTTTAAAAGAGTTTGAAGATATCAAAGGGGTAATTGGAATCCGTTTATCGAAGAAGAACAGACAATACAACTGTTACTTTTAAAGTCTAAGTATGTTTGGTGTGTATATAAATTATTCTATATTTCTATATCTAGTACGTGGAAGTAATATTAAAGGTATACACAAAGTAGTCTATAACATGTATATGTATTTATACAACTTTAAGAGGGGATCACAATGCACACACGTGCAATATACTATAACTTTATTTGTGTGTGGGGGTCAAATTCACGGGCTGACGTGACCGAAACCCGCTCTAGCTACGCTACTGGTGATACTATTCCGCAATAGTATGCACGTCAAGACCAGATGCTTGAAACATGTTATATACCAGTACCTGAATTGGTGCACGCTAAGTTAAGACATTGTCTGCCTTCAATTTTGCATATTGTCTGTTTCATGTTGACTGTTACGGTTCCCTATTTTAATAATAACAATAAATATCAAAAAGTTGTGTTCCATCGCAAATATTAATCAACATAAATCACACAGCTGCATGGATCAGAATTTGGAAATTGTAATTGATTCTTGTCAGTCTAGACCGGAGTATGTTTACTTAGCTTTCGTCAAAAATAGCTATAAACTTGTCAGCTGTTGTGCTATGTAAGCACTTGTTAGATTTTATGTTAGTTAGTCTTATGTTGTATTTCGAAGAATAAACATGTAGTAAATATTAGTTGAGTTTGCATCAAAGCCCTAATGGAGCTAATGGAATAATATAACAAAGGAAAACCAGTCTGCAACACTGACATTCGTCGTTCGTTCACTCAATACTATTACTTACCATGTAAGTTACATCGGTCAGTTCATCAACATTACTCTTCTTGTTCATCTCATTTTTCTCCATATTTGTCCTAGTATTATTGATATTGATCACAACACTGTCAGCATTTACCGTATTATCAACACTGGATGGATCATCGTGTCTTACTGTCTGTTTATTATATAGATAGGTGTGAATTATGGGGATTTATCCGTGAAATAAATTCCGGTATTTTCACATATGAAAATATCAGTTTTTTCCCGCCGGAACTACTTTTACATAACTATAAGTGTGGTGGTTACGTCCCTTGTTGTGTTACAGTGAATACACATACGATTGTAAACTGAAAAAAATTCCTCGAAATGTCATTGACGACTTTAACACATTACCAACATGACGTCATTGACGTCATGTGAAAACTTCCAGTTTGATTGATTGATTGATTGATTGATTGGTGTTTAACGTCCAAGCGAGCAATTTTTCAGCTATATTCAGGACGAGAACATTTAAAAATTTAAACGCCACGGGACTCGAAACAAGGAAAGGTGATGGGTAGGGACGGATTATTTTGCCAGTGCAACAGGTCTCTTATGGACCACTCATCATGAGCATAATGCTCATAATGAGCTGTTACACTGGGTTCTTTAACGTGCGGAGAGGGTGGTAATCTCTCAACACGGGACCTCGGTTTTATTTACGTCTCATCCGCAGGACGGGTTGGTTGTGAATTTCTACATCCCGCACAACCGACGGACGCCCCTTCAAGCCGAAGAAGCTCTCGGTCCCATTTCCATACCCCGGGGTTCCCGCGGGGCCGACCCCTTTTAGAGCACTAGTGCTTCTAGGGCGGAGAAACCTGGTGCCTATTCTACCAGTTTGAAACGTAAAGATTATACGTTATTTGGCTTCGTGTTCAACTTTGATCAAATTTAACTAAAATAAGTTTTCAAGGTAAGCATTTTGATTATTTTTGTGTATTGTTGTAAATATGACATGTAGAATTTCATATTTTCAAGATGGCAGACCCTTCCAGCTGAACCCCTTAGTATAATTGCTCGTAGATTCACACGCGTGGAATGAAATATACATATAGCAAAAATAATATATCAGAAATTTTGAAAGTCTATATAATAAATAGCATAACTAAATCATACATTTTGAATACCAAAATAAGACCACTCGTGATCGAATACGCATTAACGATTAAATTATTGTTCCCGGCAACAAACTGCATGGAAATGTGCATGTTTGTGCTACGGGTATCAACTTTGGAACTTCCGACAGTGTGGTATTTTGTTTGATATGTTATATTTTATTTTTAATTTATTGTTACTTGTTCTTGAAAATCAATATTTTTGTCTCTAATTTCAGATTATGATTTGTGTATATAATAAGCTGCTTTACATAGGCTTTAATGTTCATCCTCTTGACATTAAATAAAATTTTGATATTAAATATCTTAGAATAATAAAATATATATATACTTGTAAAAATTATATTTCAGTTGATATAATTAAGAAATAATTCATGGCAGCCGTAGATTTGTGCTCATTTAACCATGGGTTGGGCATTCATATTCGACTATTTCCCCCCGAGCGATATCGAGGGATAACATACGAATATAAATGCCCAACCCATGGTTAAATGTACACAAATCTACGGCTGCCATGAATTATTTCTTTTCTAATATGACAAAAACGGTAATTTTTATGACACTAGGCGACCTTAGAATCCGCCACACAACGGCTGTTCCGTTTCCCCCCTTCACATATGATGACGGAATCAGCGCAAATTCATACTGTCCAGTTAATTTTAGCTACAGTAGTTACGTAGTCTCTTCAGAAACTATATGAAGTACCCGAAGAAAACCACCGACCTTCCGCAAGTCACGGACAAACTTTATCACATAATGTTGTATCGAGTACACTTCGCCGTGAACGGGTTCGAACTCAGAACTTTAGTGGTGATAAGCACCTTGTAAATCCAACTACAATAAGATAACGACGGCCCTAAACTATAATAATGCAAATACAACATGTGTATGCAAATACATAACCAATAGATAATAGAATAATAACGGGAACAAAAAAGAAATATTCATAGAAGAAAATTATCTTTTATGTTTATTTCATATTAAATAAATTTTTAACGACTCTTTGATTTTAATCTATTAATAGATTTAACCTTATCAATAACCTTTGTACCGTTGTACCTTTTTTTTTTATCATTTATAACGCTTAATCATTTATAAATGTTTACACATTGATCTATTTTAAAGCAAAACTTTATATTGAACTGTGATTTCACGAAATTAGTAATTAAAAGACAAAAACACTTACAATAATTATTGAATAAAAACTGATGAAATAGAAACGAAAGTATTAAAAACCTTTAAAGGCACAAATACCAATGTGTTGAGTCTATGACGTCTCTTACTTCAATACTGAGTTTTGTCATTTTCTTTGGTAAATATTTGAGGGTCTTTTGGAGGGGTATACTATTAAAATTAATCTTACTACTTTATTATGTTACATTTGTAATTTCCGATATCAAACTTCGTTTTTCTGTACTCAGCACAAGCACAAAACAAATGTCAATGACCATTGGTTGGATATGTCAAGAGAATTTTATTAAGTTTATACTCTATTAACTAAGGCAAATAATTCTGAATTGTGCATTTAATCTTAACTTTCATTTTCCCATCAAACAAATTGAAGATTTGATATATTTAAGGCAATTTTTAGTCGTGGCGACATGTCCTATAAAATATACTTGATTATTCTTTATGCTTGATAGAAATTAATTTTAAATTGAAAATATGAAATGTTTTCCTGTATTTGACAAATGTGAACTATTTACTGCATCTCATATTCCTTACAATTCCTATAATAACATTGTTAATAGTATAATGTTGTACTATTAGCAGTAATATCGTTGTGGTACATGGTATTTGAGGACTATCGATTTAATAAAATTATTCTTTTCTTCACTAAGATTTGTAGTGACCCACAACAATTATAATTGTCAACTTCGGTAACTACTTTTAAATTATTTATATTTTCCAACTTTGGATTATGAGCGTGTCTAGTGAAAGTTAATCCAGAAACGCGTCGTGTGTATCAAATTCAATATCTACATTTGTATATTTAATAATGTACCAATGAACCCCTTTTTATTTTTGGAATATCTGACAACGCGGTTACCCTACATTTCTTTTGTTCAATCAATGTATATTTTAAATATACAATGTAGTTATAAGACAATTGTGAAAAAAATAAGTTTCTCATGAATATGATCACGTTTCGGTGTTGTACAGAAAATCTCACCCTCTGTGATAATTCCTCTGCTGCCATGTGAAATTAGTTGATTCGAGTGTGAATGTCTGTCTGTACCACAAAAGTCTCTTCTTTTATCATGGGTGTATTATAATAATTTCCTTCTCAACAGTTGACGCCATGCATTTTTCACTGATTTTCTTGGTCCTCAAGAAGGGTTTGAAGATACCAAAGGGGTAATCAGAATCTGTAAATCGAAGAACAGACAACACAAAAAAAACCCAGGTGGAATGACGCCAGATACAGCTCATCATTCCCAACCGCTGCTTCGCCATTTTGACTTGTTTTGAAAGTATGTCACGTGATCGTTTTTTCCATTACGTGGTACAGTCTATTCCATACATCTGATTTATCGGTATTGAAGGATTCTTTTCTTTTTACGCGAGGAACTTCTTCTGTTAATATTTGAATAACTAGTTAGTCAAGTTGACAAATGACAGATATAGATATTGTGTTAAACCAACTCGGCTGTAGAACATAAAATCGACAGTTGAATACCGATTGAACAAGAAGTATGGAATAGACTATACCACGTAATTCGTGGAAAAGGCGATCACGTGACATACTTTCAAAACAAGTCATAATGGCGAAATTCAATGGATCTGAAGAGGCGGCGGGGAATGATGAGCTGTATCTGGTGTCCTAGGTAGGTGATCATGATTCTATTAACATATTTATGCAGCAAAATATGTCGACTTTTGAATACTCCAGCGCCGGTTGGCACAACATTGAGGTGCAGGTGTAATTCACGCCCGTTCGAGGCGGGGGTACCTGAAAATGTTTTCCCGAATAGAACTATACATGGTTGATACGGGATTCGGAGGCAGGCAATATCAGAAAACAACTCTGGCTTCGAATCCCAAAAGGGATTAATTATTATATAAATAAGCAAAGCAAATAAATCAATAAAGTAAGCATAAGCATATTAAAAGTAATAAGCAAGAATACAATTAATAAAATAATAAAAACAACACAATATCTTACCTCACATGAGGTGTAAAGGTCTTTGTATATAATTTGGCATTTATAACTCAACTCTGGTAATCTCATGAATAGTAGAAAACCTGTATAACAAAATTAATATTATAAGTTATGTGTTTCATGACAAGATAAAGGTTTTATATATTCAATATAATACATCATTAACAGTGACATTTACTATTTTATTAAACTTAAACTTTAACATTGCAATTAATTCAAAATAATACTTTTATCTTTTAATTATTTAATTAAACTGGTTTTACCTGTAAACTTTCCAATGACTAATTTATACGTATTTTATATTCATATTTTTATATTTATGTGTATTTCTCAAAGCATTTTATGTATTTTATATATTTTATAACTTACATTCAAAACACTTGCATTCTATAGATATTAAATAAATCATGACTGTTAAAAATGGTTAATATAGAAATGTAAAGAAATTGACCTTCAGATTAGAATAATGACAATCCATATAATTATGCTAGAAAATGAGACATGTCCAGCCACTGCCAGTAAACAATAAAAGTGAAATATAACAATAGAAATGAAAGAGAGTTTCCCGCCTAAAATTCACCTGACCAAACTGACCAATAAGAAATGAAAAGGACAAAATAGTATGGAGCATTAATTTAACATTAGTATTAAATGAATAAATATCTAAACTATAAATACTAATTAAAATATGTATATGTTCCTGAAACAGAAATAGAAATAGATTAAGGATTAAATACAAATGTATGTTATCATGATCAGCTACAAGTAGAAATAAATTAATAACAAAAATAATCATTATACTAAAAAAATAATTAATATGTACAAATTCACTCTACCACACATGCATATGCATGCACACCATTTGCTAAACCAATAAATCAATCGACATATTAATATTTCCCCGCGTTTCGCTATAGTATAGCGGGAAAATATTGTATTGTCGGTTCGTTATTCAGGTATATTCGTATTTAGTCGATGTAATCGACCAATCAGATGGTTCGGTAGTATTCTGATGCCAGGTGTGCTCGAATAGGTATTTGTCACTTTCTAGCCGCCATGCAATTACACAAGACACAATGGACGCCGGCATACGAGATACGATACAAGCTGAGGTACATAACGCCGTAAAAAATACACAGGATCAACTTCTTAATAGTTTGACAACGTTGTTAGACAATCGTTTGGAAGGATTTCAGAAGAATATCCAAGATTCACAGAAATCTCTATCAGAAACTCAGCTAGCCAAGATTGATGCATCCATGTCCGACACGTACAAGTTTCGTAAGAGGGGAAACGAAGAACAATACAAACATAACCAGAAGGTATTCATAAAGATGAAAGAAGTAAACAACCAAATCGAGACCGATAATTTATCTCAGGAGAACGTCAACGCCACCAAAAGGAAAATTTCTGAAGGTATGGACGTGATAAAACAACGTCAGAAACTCATAAAGTTAGTTGATTCATCCGACGACGGTTGGCGAGTCGTGAATGAATATATCGCAAACCCTCTGGCGGACGACTCGGATGACGAAAAGAAGATTCATAAAGCACAGAGTAGAGCCGATAGTAAAATTAAGAAAGAAAAGTTAAAGAAAAAGGTGGATTTCAAAACAACACCCTACAGCTATAAGAAAACTGCCTCTACTGTTGGAAATCCTATCCCGGTGACGACAAATGCTGCTTTTAGGCCTGGTAGATGTTTTTTCTGCAATGCAAGGGGACATTGGAGGAGGGAATGTCCAAAGGTAGCTGCAGAACAGAGGAGTAGTTTGAATAAGATAAGTATAGAACATTATGTTAATAATGATAAGCGAGCACACCTTTGTTTACAAGCGAGATACCACGTAACATTAAGGTATCGAGCAATATACATTACACTAATAACGAAAGGAATGTCATTCAGAAAACCACAGGTGTAGGTCGTTTACGCGAGTGTAAACAAATGGAAAGAAATTAGAGCTAATGATTTTATCGTAGATGTAATAGAAAATGGATATAAAATACCTTTTCTTACATTACCGAATCAGATTGAGTTAGATAACAATAAATCGGCACGCGATAATTCTGATTTCGTAACAGATGAAATAAACAAATTATTAGAAAAGGGTTGCATCAGTCTAGTAACAGACTAGATACGATAACGTAACCCTCATTTCGCTTTTGCGCCAGCGAGAGTTACGAATCGGTCCCATTCAACGTAATGGAGCAAACTAAAATGTTCGTTCCGTGAATATTTCAACTTTCTTTTTGCATATGTGGTCATAGCTTATTATTCCCTACAATTTTTAAGCAATGGTGATACGAAATAAGTGTTACAATACCTGTTTCTACCTTCACGATCGATTTCGTATTCGAAAATTGTTTCTTGTCCGCAATGACACTTTACGTAGACTCTCGTGATTGGCGGAGCCTATCCATATATGAATCTAAATGCCAAATATGGAACACTTTTACTGCGATATTTACGACAATCGATCCAAATAAGGATATCTCCAAAACGAGGCAAGTGCACGTGAAATAGCAACTTGTAAGTAAAATGTCGGACAGAAAGAAGATCTCATGCATTCAAATTTTCAGATGGATATAAGTCTACCATGGATTGATGCAGCGTTTACTTAACACCTCAAGCTTTATCTAAATATATTTATCTTTCACCCCGTTAATTTTTCCAACCATTTCAACGGAATTAGGACAAAAAACCACCCGGTGTGAATCACTCCAGGCGCTGCTCCATTACGTTGAATGGGACCGATTCGTAACCCTCGCTGGAGCAAAGGCAGACTGAGGGTTACGTTATCGTATCTAGTAACAGACAAACCACATGTCATAAATCCTTTAACTGTAGCAAACAATGGGTCAAAACTCAGATTAGTTTTAGATGCGAGACAAATTAATCCTCATTTGTTTAAATTTAAGCATAAGTACGAAGATGCAAACACAGCAATGCAACTGTTCGATAAAGGCAATTATATATTTTCATACGATTTGAAAAGTGCATACCACCATTTAAGTATTTTTCACACAGATGTAACATACCTAGGTATTAAGTGGAAAGGTGAATATTACGTTAATAACGTTTTGACTTTTGGGTTAGCCACTAGTGGTTACATATTTAGTAAAGTGGTTAGAGAAATAGTACAATACTAGAGAGCCAAGGGTCTAACAATAATTATGTATTTAGACGACGGGCTCGGCGAAGGCGATAATTATAAAAATGCACTGGTTGCAAGTAATGTTATCAAGAAAGATCTGGATTATTTCGGCTTTAGCGTTGCACATGAAAAATGTAACTGGGCTCCAGTACACATATTAGAATGGTCAGGTTTTCGATGGGATGTGTCAGAATGGGTTTTGAAGGTAACATGTAAGCGCATCAGTAAACTGAAAGCTTCACTTGCAGGTCTTGTACAACTTCATTCCCAAGATACGGTGATGTTTTGTGTACGTTTTATAGCAGGTATAGTGGGCCAGATTATTTCGACACAAGCCGTTCTTGGCGTGCAAACTCGTTTAAGAATGAGACATATGTATAATTGTATACTAGCAAGGGCTAGTTGGATCTCTAAGATAGTATTCAGCATAGATGCAGTGAAAGAATGCATTTTTTGGTTAATAAATGTAGAAAGATTAAATGAGATAGGATTTTGTCAGTTGACATACAATGAGGCACAAGATGCATACATTTTTGTGACGCATCAGATAAAGGTTTTGGTGGTCATTTGACAACAGGTTCAGATGACGAACCGTTAGAAATGTTTGGTAGCTGGTCGCTTGATGAACAAGTTCAGAGCTCTAATTGGAGAGAGCTTGAGGCCGTAAAGAGAGTGTCGACACATTTCAGTACAGGTTTACAAGGTAGGACGATAAGAGTTTACTCTGACAACAAAAATGTTGCACACATTATCAGAGTTGGTAGTAGAAAGATTTCATTACACAAAAGTGTTATGTCAATTCATGAACTTTGCAAAAATAATTCGATAAAACTAAGTATAGTTTGGATACCTAGAAAATATAATTGACATGCTGATACGTTGAGCAGAAAGTCGGATTGTGACGACTGGGTAGTGCAAGATTGGTTATTCAAATACTTAGATAATTTATGAGGTCCGCATAATTCCGACCGTTTTGCACACGACTATGATGCAAAATGCCAGAATTTCAACTCGAGGTTTTGGTGTCCAGGGACAGCTACAGTCGACACTTTTACGGTACATTGGTGAGACAAGAACAATTGGTTAGTCCCCCACCACGCCTGATTCCGCAAGTAATTAATAAATTAAAGCGAAAAACATGTACCGGTACTCTCGTTGTTCCTGAATGGACATCTGCGCCTTTTTGGCCGATGATCGTAGATGGTCAAAGTAATTTCAGATCATATATAGTAGCCCACAGGTTTTTTCACGGTGAAAATTTAACAAAAAGGGGGAGAGGACAGAGCGGCGTTTACGGTGATCGGTATTTGAAATTTAGATTGTTAGCTCTTAGAATAGCATTTAGATCGCAAGATGCTTATGATATTTTATTATCTTGACAGGTATCAGAATAAACCACTTTATTGATGAAGTTATCCAGGACAGTGGAATTAGACGTCGACAGTAGCTTGTACGAATTGTACCCTAAACTGTGCGATCTTTTAATCAGTAGCAAAAACGACAATACAGTCAAATCTTATTTCAATGCTTGTAAAAGGTGGGAACGTTTTATAACCTTACATGGACAAAATGCTTTACCTACACAGCCTGTGCATGTTGCTCTGTATTTGACAAGTTTATTGAAAAACGGTTCTACCTATCATGCAGTGTATAATGCAGTTTATGGAATTAAATGGGCCCATGAGATAAATGGACTTGACGATCCCACTAAAAAGTCATTTGTAATATCTGTTTTGGAAGCTTCGAAACGTGTTGCACCTAAAACAACTCAGAAAAAAGAGCCTATTTATACTGATACATTGATAGAACTTTGTAATATGTTTAAAGATCCTAACAATTTGCTTATCATTAGGGATTTAACAATGATGTTATTGAGTTTCGCTGGTTTACTTAGGTATGATGAAGTTAGTTCATTACGTTTTTGCGACATACAAGTCAAGTTCGTGATAGTTTCTTAGTTTTACATATTAATAAGAGCAAGACTGACCAGTGTAGGCAGAGCAATGAAATACTTATTTCCAAAGGTTCCACGTCAGCATGTCCGTATAATATGTTCTTGAAATACTCGAAATTGGTTGATTCTGGTGATGTTTCAGAAATGTTTTTATTTCGACCCATATATAGGTCAGGAAGCACATGCAAACTCATACGTAACAATAAGAAAATTAGATACACGGCGGCTAAGACAACTTTATTAAAGAGAATAAATTTGTTCTCTCCACATTGTAATATAGGTCTACACTCTTTCAGGGCGAGTGGTGCAACAGTTGCAGCAAATGCTGACGTTAGCGAGAGGTGTTTGAAGAAACACGGCAGATGGAAGTCGGACTCTATAGTAAGGATAGTTATATACTAGACTCCACTGAAAAGCGTTTGAGTGTATCGCAGGTTTTGGGATTATAGTTGCTTTTTCATCTCGGCCCCCTTTCTTTGTATATTTTCTAGCACGTACGGCGGGCTGTCGGTAAATTGATATTTGCGTTTTAGTTGCTTATTGTTGTTTTTTAGTATTACATGTATGTACATGCGACTCATAGTAAATTAAAGAATACAATTGAAGTTAAGCAAAAAAACTTACAAGAAGAAAGTGTGTTTCTAATATATAGGAATATGTATTTATACATATAGACATATATTTGACTGAAAAATATACTAATTTTTAGTTAACTTATTTACACTTTAAATTAATAAATTTCTCAATTCAAGGATTTGTATACTATACAAATCCTTGCTCAATTATAATGAATACATAGACAGTTTTACAAATTATTATAAACTTTCAAATGTCTCCTAAGTAAAAGTGTGTAGGTCTACACTAATCATAATGTAAATTAATTGTTAATTCTTATTATTATACTCGATGTCCGTAATTAATTATTGAGGGAGAGCACTTGCATAGGCTACAAAATGTGTCTGGCGTGCAATCTCATTGGATGTTGTATAATTAGATTATGCACTTTATTCAATAACTTAACTATTTGAATTGAATAGAAATATATATTATCTTTTATAGATATTTACTATATTGTCAAATATACAAGACATCTTATAAGTTTTATAAGTAATATTGATTCAACAGTGGAATACATGTAGTTTGGAAAGCTGAACAGTAACGTAGAATGTTGACTGCCACTGAAAATATGACCCTAGGGTAATTTATTAAAGTTGCAATATGACTCCAACCTTGTTGAATTTGGAGACCCATCCTATGAAACTTTTTGATAACTTAAACAGATTATTTTGAATGTTGGCATGAGGGTCTGTACATGTACCTGTTGACGATTTTCACTTGCGTCGTTCCAGAGTTATCGGTCTTTATCTAATTAAAAATAAACTTGCCGTTGTTGTAAAAATGTCGCGCAGTAACCCCACCATGTCACGACCAATATTGGTCAAACTCTACCAGATATTGGGAATGGTGGTCTGATACTTATTTTTGGACATTTTATCATTCACTTGCTGAATATCACAAAAAGATGCCAAGACATGATAAAAAAATCGTGCATCTACATAGGAAGGAAAACACTATATGACAAGCAAGCAGCCAAACATAAAACAAAGTTTCAAGGACCAACACTAATTATCAACGTGAACAAAAAAAACCCAAAACATATAGAACAAATACGGTAAAACCTATCTAACTCAAACCCTGAATAAAATAGAATCCTGTATAAACTGAATTTTGAATCCGTGTAAACCGAGCACCTGTCTATTCCGAACACAACAGCTAGTCCCAAGGGGGTTCGGTTTAGACAGGTTTCACTATATATGTCTCTGAGAAACCTAAAATGAATACAGACCCAACAAAAACCGAAGTGATCCGGAGGGGTATAAAGTAGTCAGGCACACCGGGATACAGGATTTTAAGCAAGGGGTGCACATTTTGTAGACGAGGAGCTTCTGATCCCCAACGGTTCCAAGGCAGCAATGGAGAGACGAAGCCCACTCCCCCATAAGATCCTGAGAACTAAGACATTAGAGGATGTAAATTGCTATAGAGAAAATAGAGAAAATGTGGATATAAAATTTAGTGCGCACGACGCGTTTCTGGAATCGACTTCATTGGGTACGCTCAAAGCCAAAATATTTTAAAACAAAGTAATTTAAAAGTCTTTGAGAACAAGAAAGCCGAAGGGACTAAACAGGGTTCAACAATAAACAATCGACAGTCGATCATCATGCGGCCATGTCTAAATTCACATATGGTAGTTTCTGCTTCACGTGTGGCAACTGTCGTGTTATTCGGGGTAAGGTCAAATATAAATGAGTTAAAAGAGACGGAAAGAAATTACGACAAAATATAAATGAGTTAAAAGAGAGGGAAAGAAATTACGACAGTTAGATAAGTTCCGAGTCAATTGAGAGGTATACGTTTTGGAGCGATGAACCAATAATTCATTATGGAGACCGTAGCAGTTTCGAAGTGTTCATGTTAGGGTACGGGTCGTGCTCATCATTGAAGACTCTACGATGATTGTCAAATGTAGGTCAACAATAAAAAGAGCTGTTCTTTACTTTATTTTGTATCCAAGTGTATAATTTAGATAGTCTCTGATGTTCATTTACATCCATTACCATTCCTTACTAATTCATTCTAACTGGCATTAAGTAGGAACAAGTTTGCCAGTCAGCAGTCCTCAATCGTCTATCAAGAAAATCCAGAATACGATACACGGGCCCTGGAATATCATATTAATTGGGATATATAGACACCTGTAGACAGGTGCTGTTGGAATGTTGCTATATAATGAATATTGAGTTTACAACTGGAAAAATGAAAGCATCTCGTAATTATTAATTTTTTTTTATTTATTAGACGATTAATCAGTTTAAATAATCCGTACAATGCCCGGGTTAAAACGACGTTCTGTTAGCCTCTATTCCTTGTTTTGCAGGGGTTTCATTTATGTTGTTTCTATTTATTTACCAGTATTATACGTATACTGGTGCCCAACATGATTTCCTTTTCTTAGGGTGTTACAAGTGGAGCAGGAACTGTATATCCTTCCGGAGCACATGGATTCACCACGACTTTTAATGGGTTCGTGTTATTCATTTTGTCTTATTGCACATCTTCATGTTTTTAAAACCGTGTTGTGATGTCTCCATTATTTCCGTGTTAAAACGAAGTTCTGTTCGTCTTTACCCCCTTTTGTTTTGTGTGAGGTTCTTGTTTTCATTAATGTTACTCGTATTTATTTACGCATATTGGTGTCCAACTCGAATTCCATATCAAATGATGCATCGCTTTACAGTATTTATTATGAAGACGGCGGATGTCACTAATGGAACAGGAACTAAAGACCCACCCGGACCACACAAATTCAACCCTGGTCATTAGGGTGAATAGCGTTGCTAAATAATAAATCTTTGGTTTACAGTAGGAGTGAACCGAACAGTGGGAGGGGGAAAGTTTGTAGAGTGGAGCGGACAGTGGGGACAAGTTTTGGGACTGTTACAAGACTTAGTGTGTACGTGTGTGGGGGATTTAGGACTGGTACGAAATGGCTTTAAAGCAAATACCTTAATACCTTGGTTACCTTGACAATATTATTTTTCTTCCATGCTAAATATTGGGCTTTTCCTTATTTGTTTTTGCTATAGAGGGGGGGGGGGGGGGGGGGGGGGGTGGGGGTGGGATTAAAACAATCTTTTGTCTCCCCCACTATTCAAAGGGAAGTACAAATGCCCCATTGCCTCGACTCCTACGCCTCTGGTTTTCTGAGTAGTGTTTTGTCGACGATTCATTTTGTCGTCTCTGTTCATTTGGTCATTGTCTTTTCTACATCCAAGTTCTTCCAACCAATCCAACATATTTTCCTTGTGACAATCACCTCATCTTAACGGAAATCTCTGAACACATAAAGTCCACTACATATGACGTTGGAATTACAACTCCTGGCTCGGGACAGACATTACAACTCCTGGCTCGGGACATACATTACAACTCCTGGCTCGGGACAGACATTACAACTCCTGGCTCGGAACAGACACAAACATGTTACTCTTATTTAAAATATACATTACGTACACTCCCATGATAAATTGTTTCTTATAATAACATATCACACATATAACACACGAGTATATTTAAAAAGCAATATTTGAACCAGACGTTTGAAAAACTGAATATATTATGACACACGGACAAAAACGAAAACTTTAGTATGCCCCTTCTCTGCGTGGTCATTGCCATTCCATACTAGATAGTAGCAATGTTTTAAAATTGTTTTTGCTGTATCATATTGTGATGTATCCATTATTTATATATTATAATGGGGGCCGTTGTGGTCATGATCGTATGGTTGTTGGATTTACAACTACCTATGCAATCAGTGTTGTGAGTTCCTCCCGAATCTATCCCAAGTCGAGGTGTGCTCCATACAACTGGGATAAAGTTTGTCAGTGACTTGCGGCAGGTTAGTCGTTTTCTCCGGGTACCTCCATCGTCCAATAAAACTGATACCACGATATAACTGAAATATGTGGTTTACGGTACCATTCGTTAAAAGTCGATAGCACTGAGGAGAGTGGGCTCTACAGCGGCATAATTGTAATTGAATGTAGATCAATTTGTTTTCATTTTATTTGTACGTTGTTACTATGTCTTTGTCTATTTGACTTGTGTACGTTGTTTGTATCCTCGTATGACAATAAGTCGGTCAGTCATTGGATAATGTTTGAATATTTTTTTCATGTTTGAAAAGTAAACATGTTTTTCTTTTTAATTATGTTCCTCATCTATTCTTGCTCACATGTGTAGAGTTCCATGGAAAAAAGATAAATAATAATGACACACTGACCCATATTTGTTTACTATCCTTTTTCCAAATGGCGTCCTATTACGTCACATAAGGACGGTCAAAGGTTAATAAAGCAACCAACCAAACTTAAAAAAAGTAAACCAGATTAAGAAAGTACAGTATTTTAGCTTTTTGAGTGTAATTGTTTTGTCTGAACTATTTCAAAAGATGTTTTTTTTTAAATAGTTTGAAATTGAAGTATTAAAAATTAATTATTTGATGCAAATATTAAGCTTGCTTACCCATATAGTAAAGTATTTAATCCAGTGAAGTTGGTGTTTTTGCTTTTGCCAATGCAATCTATTAGAAGGACTACATCCTGCCATATTTTTGTAAAACAATTAATGACTGATTTCAATTTATTTTAATCACATTTATTATCACAGAGTAGTAACAATACAGTTTTGTTGATGCTATTTGTAATAATGAGGTTTTTTTTACCCAGATAATCATCTCATTTTTCTGTCTGGTTTAACTTAATTCTCTGTTCAAGTTATGCTCTAAATTTTGATTATTGCTGTTAGATTAATTCTTTTTCTATTTTTTCTGTGAATTTCATTTCATTTCATTACCCCAAGAAGTAAGGGGTATATTTGTTATTAAAGCAGCAGTGGAAATGCAAAATAATCTGCCATTTTGTGACTAATGGAGAGCACTTGTATGTATTTTCCCGGTAAAATCGGCCATTTTCTAGATAATGGTGGAATCTGAATGATCAATCATCATATTTTCAAAGTATTTTAAAATACAATTTGCTTGGCCTACATTCCAGAAACGGTCATGAACTGTGATGACGATTATGTCAACAAACCGATAACAAGCATAATGATCAGGAAAAAAAAAGACATTAGTAAAAAGGATCTTTTTTACTTGCATGGAATCTATTCAATTCAAACTTCTCTGTTTTAATATCATCTTGTAATGTTGACGTTGAAAAGAATTCCCTGTGTGTTTATGTACGCTATGAATATACAGAATGACGTCATTGGTCTCGTGCTGCGCCAGAATTGTAAATCAATAATAATAAATAATAAATTTATTTATTTGAGTGTCACATATTGATTGTCATAAAAATCTACAAATATATAGTATTTACATATAAAACAATCAGTATCCAGCCAAAAAATCTGACTTATGAGACACTAACAATATAAAACTTTGTACATTAATTAGCATAGTTAAAAATCTATTTAAATCAGTTTGAAAATTCTATAAAACTTTTTGTCGTAAATAAAAATTCTTAACTAAAAATTTACTTCAATATATATATTCATCACATTAGAACTCATTTGTCCAACCACAAACTTATAAAAACCTTTATAAGAATTCTGATATCAATAAATTGGATAAAAATTTACTGTGAACATAAATTTCTACGAAAGTAAAATTTATTTAATATTTTGCAAAAATAGTGCTGGATATCAAGACAAGTCATCAGTTTCACAAATTTGGTATCAATGTCAAATGTATGAAAATTGTCAACAAATTTTGAAATTTCAAAAAACAGATTGTATCTCAAATCGTCATACAAATTGCACTCCATGAGGAAATGTTTTTCATTCTCCACACGTCCTGAGTTGCAGTACACACATGGTCTATCATCCACTGGAACCGGCGATCTGGAGTATCTGCCTGTCTCATAGGCTAGCGGGAGAGTGCCGGACCGAAACAGGGCCATAGTCCGTCTTTCAAATCGAGATATATTTTGAAGCACATAAGGCGCACTTTTAATATCATGTTTATAAAGTCTATATGTACGCAGTTTGTTTCCGTTTTGGCCATTACGTCTATCGTTAAAAAGTGCTCTGTACCATTCAGTATTGTCCAGCTCTATAAGTTTTTCGGAAACCGTTTTCATAACAGACTTTGTAGAAAATGACAGATTATATATTGTTTCTCTAACATTTAACGTGTTAACAATCTTGTCCACTTCAAACGTCCAACCTTTTCTCCTTCTTGAAATCCACTTGTAACTTTTATTAGAAAGTCTATGGTCTTCCGAACGTAAAGTTCTACATAATAGTCTGCAAACATTTATACGCTGCTTAGTGTAACAGGATGTCCATCCCATGTCACCGCGCGATGATACATTGGACGTATGTTTTCCAACAGATAAAAAGTATTTACATGCTCTATTTTGTACAGATGAAATGACACTAAACGTTTTAGTTCCCCACACACCACTACCGTGCATCAATATAGGTTCTATCATGGATGTATACAGTTTATTGTATACTTAATATATTCATTGTATATGTCTTCAACCCTTCGGGGAAAAATTGAGCATTGAATAAAGTTATTATTAGTTAAAAGTGGCATTAAACATCATAACCCTAACTCTAACTCACATTATAATGATAAAAAAGGGGTATGAATTTATGAAGATAGTATATTTTTAAAGCAAAATTAAACATCTGTTTATATCAACATTATAGATCATTATATATTTTATGTACAATAAACAAAGTACAAGGGAGAAATATCTGAGTACACATGCGCCATTATTTGTCTTTCGAAGCCCAGACTTCTGCTTCTTTCATCAAATCTCTGATAGCTGCATCATAATTGTTCTCAAAAGATAGAGTTGATGACCGTCTGATTTTGCACTGCCGTTCGGAATCCATTCCTTTCTTTACGGCTTCGTCCACATAAGGACTCGGTATATGATCACTAAAACTGGAACCTCGTCTTGTTGCGTCAGGAAATAATTCGTCTGGTGGATGAAATTGAATATTATTTGGAACAGAAAGAGAACCATTATCGGATTTGACTATTTTCACATCCATGTATTGACTATCAGGAGTAGGAACATGATAATGACCATACTGTTGAACCCTGTCGTAAACGTGGTCAGTCGAACCGGAAGTTGAGGTTTGTTTGGGATATAAGGAATGATTTGTTCTGTCGTAGTAGTTAGAAGATTCATCGATATTCCAATGCTTATTTACATGGCTATACCCATCGGAAGTTGAGATTTGTTTGGGATATAAGGAATGATTTGTTCTGTCGTAGTAGTTAGAAGATTCATCGATATTCCAATGCTTATTTACATGGCAATACCCATCGGAAGTTGAGATTTGTTTGGGATATAAGGAATGATTTGTTTTGTCGTAGTAGTTAGAAGATTCATCGATATTCCAATGCTTATTTACATGGCTATACACGTTAGAAATATCTGTGCAATCTGCATGAATATTATCTCGCAAGGGCATTTTCAAAATATCATTGTCTTTATGAATACTTAAACTAGATGGTTCCCCTCTGGCCTTTTTGTGTGTAACATTATCACTCGAGGACATTTTCAAGGAACTATATATATTGTCTTTATGACTATCGGTACTTAAACTAGATGGTTCATCTTTGGTCTTTTTGTGTGTAACGTTATCACTCGAGGACATTTTCGAGGCATCATTGTCGTTATGACGATGTAAACTAGATGGTTTCACTAAAGGATTATCACCTCATGCTTCATGAATGACTACCATCGTGTATAAGGACGAAATGTAATTGTGATTTGAGTTTCGATTGTTAGCCATGATTTGTTAATACCATATGTGCAGGGCGGTATTAACAGCATTATAGGCCCCAGTGCAAGCAATGCACTGGAGCGCCTACATACACAACCACTCACAGGAATAAAAATATAAATGGTCGATGAAATTAATCATATATGTAGTTTTTTATTGGTCCTTCCAACAAAGATTAGCATGCCCCCTATGCTCGTGTGGCCCTTGGGAAACTGTCCAGCGTGTCCATGCGCTAAGACGACACTTCATATGTGGACATAAAATGGTGTCCATGGGAAAACCATTTATATTCAATAGCTAAGACCCCCCGTCCCCTCACCTCAAACATATTCCAATGACTGGTTATAGACAGAATGTTTATGCAGTAATATGGATAAAAGTTGTGAACAACAACAAAGGTTTTTGTGGAAATTATATTCGTAATGTATTATGTATATAATGCTACAAGTAACTTGTACATAAATGACAAGGTTATATTTACAAAAAACATTAATAATAGAGCAGACAATTACATATAACTATGTAGAAATAATAACAACAAAATACTAATATAATAACCATTTCATATATCACTCTTTCAAAACTTATCTTATAATTTCAATCTTTGTCCTCATTGATCTGTTTTAGCGCGGAAAATATTAGAAATGTTGTATATACGTCTTGTCTTTGATATTCAGCTTATGTCAGAATAGTAAAGATCTGAAGTTATTAAAAGTTTATGATATATATCATATCAGAATTGTGGTTTATTCTTAGTGTAATTATTTGGGGGTGTTTAAAACTGGGTATACATATACATATATTTTATATAGCTATACGATTGTGATTATTACCATATTTGGGAATTGAGCAGAATCATAGAACGATAGAAGTTGGTCCCACGTCTGTCTGTTTTTCCTTAGTGATCTTTAGAGCATACCCTAGTGTAGGAGTGTCTTGTCTTGGCGGCAACAATTTTGAGTATATCAGAGGAATGGGAGTGGATTGGAGAGTTGGCGGTGGATGCAAGCTTTATGAACTGATCTGAAAGTGGGGGACAAGCTTTTTAGGTGGACTGGAAAGTGAGAGAGGGGTAAGCAATGCAAGTAGACTGGAAAATAAGGGACAAGTTACAGGAGGGACGGGAAAGTTTGCAAGCTGTCAACACTGATAAGCAAAAAAAGAAAAGGTCATTTGGGTTCAAATATACCAATTTACCTCTTAATATATTGATAATTTATGTCTTCCATTCTAAAAATTCAATTCTTTCCAATTTTTGCCAAAAGGAGGGGGCAAAATATGTAGTTTTATCTCATTTTAAGCGGCACAGGAGTAAGTAATTACTAGGAATAATTTCCGGCTATTTCACGATGAGAACGAAAGTACTCTATTACGAGATGCTGATGATGGGTGCTTGGTCCTAAGCCAACACGCTGAGCTGTATTGTCTTATGGTGTTAGTTCACTGATACAACATACCGCGAGAGAAAAATCGCCCCTTTCTGGCACCGAATAACCAGTCTATGGATATACCACCTCTTAATGATCCATGCTTAGCACAGAAACAGCAAATGCGTATGTTTATAGTCATTGGTTTTACACATGAAACAATCAATGCAACCATTACACCACAGGGCAGGTTATATTTGAACTTGGCATACTTTCGCAATATTTAATTTTTTGTATGTAGTGCGAAAATAGTAACGAGAAAAAGAAATCTGCTATATTTTGCTTTAAATGGACAATCAGACATAGTAGGTAATTACCTGTCTACGTTGATAAGTTTCTTCTACTAGTCGTTGTGGAAACTTGTCTAGTGTTTTGCATTCCACCGGGTTCGCTGGGGGTCATTACCGTAAGGTTAGAATTTTCACCGGCACTCGTTCCTCTGGTAGTTTCTAATATTACGGGTGTTGTAATAGGGTTACCCTTATTAGTTGTGTCTATTACCTGTGTTGATAATTCTAAGGTTTTATTCGAATTATTTTCAATGATGTTTCGGGTTGATTTTACAATTAAATCTGTGGTTTGTGACGATATAACACCGGAAGTCGTCTCTATGGTTGTTGAAGGTGGAGATGTCGGGATGACATAATGACATGTAACATTGACGTGTTCTTGCCTACCAGCTGGAAGAACAAGATATATTCTAGTATAACTACACATTTGTAAAACAACGAAGATAAACATTAGAAAAAAGAAATACTCAGTCAGATTATTAAGAACACAATTGGATCATATAAGAAAAAAACACCTGAAACTCATGCAAAAATAGGCATTTGAGGAGCAGTACATTTAAATATCTGTTATTACAAAATATAGAATGTCATAATATGGAATACAATTGCATTACTTTGATACTTAATCACCTTATATATACACGTAGATACGTTCCATTCTGATTTTTAGCGATGTTTTGCACATCGTTGTTTGTCCTTTTGTCCTTATTCTTTTGATGACTGTATTGTTCGTTCTTTTTCAATTTAAGACTTCTGTTTACTCCTTTGGTATCTTTCACGGTTTCTTAGTATAGTATAAGATACAGTACCTTTGAAAGAGAAAAAACAACTCGTACTTGATACAACGGATTTCTTTTTCCACCCGAGTACGAATGCGGAATTTAAAGAAACTCGTTATATCCAAGACGGGCAACTTCTTTAGTTTCAATAGTAATGCATCTAACTTGTACAATAATGCTGATATAATTCATAAATAAAATAAAAATCGTGAAAACAGTTTTGTGTGTGAACGAGTTTATAATTACATAATTTTCATATCACAACATTGTTCAAATTCTTAATCTCGGTCATAAAAAGAACTGCAAAAAAATATCGGTATGTTACTGATATTAGAGGCCGCATTCACAACAGCATTTCTGGGGTATTATTGCACAATCTGTTATCAATAATAATAACTTATCAAATGAAATACCAGTCTGGGAAATCCATAAACGGGACGAAATGTATGATAAATAACAATAATGATAATAAATAGCAAAATATGATAATAATAAACAAATAGATAATGAATAAAGAAATAAAGAAATAAAATAATAAAGATGAGCGACAGACATACCTGATACTGCTACCCAAGCAAACTGTGGATCTCCGTCTAGATGAAGTTGAATAGTAATTGTTGATTCCGTTGAACTGAATATGGTGTCGTAATTCCCAAGTATTGTTTTGTCTTGACATCTAATTGTACTATTATGGTTGCTATCACTAAGGTACAAATACGACAGTCCTCCATCACACCTTCCAGTAGACACACCATATTTTTGAAAACGACATCTACAGCAGACACTTGTATATCGTGTGATGATGTTGTTGATGCTGTACAGTACCAATCATTTTGTGTGTGTTTCCCGCCAACATATTGTATATAAACAATGCTACCAGCTGTATTGGTGACATTACCAAATTGTATAATATTGTCATCTGTAATGATATAAAAAACGTAGATCTCTAATGTAGTGAACACGACGTGTTTCTGGAATAACCTTCATCTGTACGTTCAAAGTTAGAAGAATAGAAAGACAAATAATTTAAATATATTTGGGAGCATGAAAACAAAAGGGCATAAACAGCATAAACAAAATAGGCTAAGGTCACATGAACATACACTTTACATTGCATGTCAACTAATTCAAAATTTAAAAAAGAATGTCACGATGCAAAACATAAAAGGATCAGTCAAGTAACTAATTATATTAGAAAGAAGACACATATTTTATTTATGATATTTGTATTTGTTTCGAATAGTGGTGTCCATCACGTAGTGATTATATCAGTAACATGGCGGGTGTCTTCTAAGAAGCAGGAACTGCTTATCCTTCGCGAGCACATAAATTCACTCCAGTTTTTTGTATTGTCCTACAATGTGTCTTTACTTTCTAAGTTCCATGTTGTAGTGTCCGTTACGATTTCCGCATAAAAACGATATTCGGTTCGACTTTACTTCCAGTTTGTTGAAGGAGGGCTCATGTCTTATTTGTGTTATTTGCTCTTGGTAGCGCATAGTGGCGTCCAACGCATATTGCGTTGTGATTTTGCTTTGTTTGTCTTTGTCTTGTGTACCCTATGTTGCCAGTTTCTCTGGATTTTCCATTTTGATTGCCCCTTCGGTATTCTCTAACGTTTATATTATATTTATGAATACCCGTTGGGAGCACCTGGGTTTACCCTTGTGTTTTAGTAGGGTTCGTGTTGAGAATCGTTTTAGTTTTCTGTGTTGTGTGTTTGTTTTGGTTTATCTTCGTTCTGTTGAGTTGTGCCCAATGTTCTCGATGTCTCTAGAATGTCCATATTTGATGGCCCTTTCGTTTTATCTACAAGTGTGGAGTGTATTTTTGGTCGGCTGTGCACATAAAAACATCATTGAAAGCAATGGAACAGTAACGAAATAGATATTTCATCACAATGTCCATAAACCATTGTTTCATCTTTTACAAACATTGTTTTTTTATATTCATGATATTTTATTGTATAAACGAGCGTAAATTGTATTAAAAGTTTTGCATTCCACGTAAAGAAATATATCTGCACAATGTGAGGAAATAGATTTAGAGAAAACCCGAGAAGTGAATCAAGAATTGACCATCCAGACAGAGGCAACATTGAGCAAAGGCCAAAACGGCAAAATAACGGTACTGAGATATTTACAACATAATTTACCATAAAAAATAGTGGCATTAGTTCCATCTGGTCACTTGATTACTTTGTTTACAGATATAGAGTAAATCATATTCGACATGGGCGAAGTAAATTAAGGGAATTATTTATTATTGCTAAGTAGTAAACACTTATACATATCGATATTCTCCAATACTTTGTTAGCCATTTCTACCGAAAATACTTAGTACATAACAATAAAAACGCAGACATCAAATCTAGTGCGCACGACACGCTTCTAGAATAATCTTCAGCAGGTACGCTCATATTATGATCCTATTGTATTAACTTAAAAATATATCATAGCACCTTGTGAGGAAGACAACATTTAGAAAATTGGCTATTTCACTTTTTGCAATATTTGTTCTTAAAGCAAAGGGAATGCTTTAAAACATTTCGGGCAGCGGTCTCGGATTAAAAAAATTCAGTATTTGTTGTTCTATAACAGTTCAATAATCAATTTAAGACACGTTTGACTAAATCTTATGGATTAATAACTGTCGTTATCACAAGACTGTTAAATACTATAAACACAATCTATTACCAACTAGATACAATGAAAATCACTAAACTTAATTCATGTTGAAATATTTTTTCACGACCAAACCCTATAGCTATGTCATAGCTATTTTCATCGTATTGATTAATAAAAACTAAAAAGAAATACTCCCAAATACATCCTTACTGAATAAAATGACAAAAATCAAAACAATCGTAATGTAAACAACCTTTCATGTAAGCCTAATAATTTCTTACCCATATTTTTTGTATAAAGGAGTTCATGTTTTATTTATTTTATTTGTATTTATTTACGTATACTCGTGTCCAACACGATTTTCATATCACATGATGTTCCTGTCGATTAACTTTAGCGTGACGAGTTCTATTAGTAGAACAATAACTGCCACCTTGTCGGAGCACCCGAGCCCACCCCTGTTATTAAAATAGGGTTCATATTTCAATTTCTATGTAGTTTTTTAATAACAGACAGGAAGTTCTTACCCTTAGCGCCTGGGTCCACACCGCTTTTTGGTGGAGTCCGTGTTGCCTATCCTTTTTAGTTTTTTGTGTTGTGTTGTATTTTGTTTTGCTTTGTTTGACTTCCTCCCGTGTCTTGTGTGCACAGTGTTGCCAGTGTCTCTAGATTGTCAATTCTTGTTGGTCCCTTCGGTATTCTCTAATGTTTATCTTTTTTGCCATTGTTTGTCTTTTCGTCTTGTTGGTTTCTCCATTGTAGTTTCTGGCCGATTTGATTATCGCTTTGGTATCTTCAAACTTTTCTATGTTTTTGTTTCCACAATTTTTCACGTATCCATTCCGATTTTGATTTTCTGTTTAGACCTTGATTATACTTAAGTAAATAGCTTGATTTCTTTTCGTGAAAATAAGTAATTTTCTTGAAGATTATATTTCTTCATCAGGTACACCCAAAGTAAACAAAATGGAATGTCAAGTAATTTAAACGACTTTGGGAACAGGGAAACCACAGGGCCAACATCTGCTAATGTAATCTTTGAAAATATTTCTAATCATAGTCTTATATGAACTTGCAGTCACAGTTATTTGTCCACTCTCATATCAATAATGGTTAAATCATATTTTAATAGAATCGCGACCTTTCTGAGATCCATTGAGAGACAAAAGGAGACCACACGATTTCATATATAGTTTAATACGAATATGTGTTTCTTGGCAAAGAGACGTTACAGTTATTTAGCATACAAATAACAAAGAATATACATGAGACGCCCATGAAAGCAACATTTGGCAGCAAGATACTAATATCCAACATACAGACTTGAATTGTAGTTTTTCAACAACTATACACATAACATCACTTCATAGGAAACCTATCTATATACATTGGAGTCATTTCTAAAGACAATATTATCTTCATACGAAGTGGAGAAAGGTACTAATAATACTTAAATATCACAAATAAACTACAAAATATTTCACAGCCATTTAAAATGTAATTAAAGATTTTCCTGAAAAGAAGATAACTATGTCAAAACGTGTTCTATAGAGATCACGTAATTACGAAGTGGGACATTTTATATGTAGGTGATTTGACCTTACTATTGTACCACAGGCCACATGGCCACAAGGTGAAATAACTTTCTTCTTTCGCTTGGAAATCTCGGTATTTCACGGGTATCTATGCAATAAAACCATTTCTATAGTGCGTTACGAGGTTTGATAGTATATTGAGATTAAACAAACTGACAGTTATTGATAGTAATATGAGCATTGCACCTTTTAAATATTTTGAATGTAGTTGTTATCCTCCTAAGCATATGAAATATTTTTGTTATGTATACAACTGTATGTCGTTTTGTCGTTATCTTTGTACAAATACCCATCATGTGTGATCATGCTTTTACATTATTAAGGGTTAGGTTAGTGTTATGGTGTTTAACGCCACTTTCAACAATATTTCAACTATATTGTAGCTGTCAGATTTATTGGTGAAGAAAACCAGAGTAACCGGGGAAACAACTGACCTGTCGAAAGTCACGGACAAACTTGACCACATAATATTATATCGAGTACATGGCCGTCAGCGGGATTCGAGCTCACAGCTTTAGTGGTGATAGCCAACGATTGCACAGGTGGTTGTAAATCCAACTACCATAAGATCACGACCACCACGACGTATCCTACTCTATCAAAGAATCTAGCAGTTTAGTATATAACTTGTAATTTTTTGAATCTATCTATACTCACTGGGTACGTCACTGTAATTCATATGCATAAGGTTTGAAAAAATGTTTCCTAATCCACCACATCGTTTTCTGCCAGCTGTTATTTAATTGGAACTTTCCCCTGAAATTGCGTTGTAAACATCATAGTTTTCCCATGAATTTGGATTGAATGGTTCACATGTCAATTGCTTTTTGCTGTCTGTGCAAACACACTTAGACTCACAATTTATTTCATAAAATATTTCCATAATTGATATTTTCATGTTGTTGTTGCACAACACAACTCGTTGCTTTCCGTCGAAGCAATACGACTTCGAGTGATATTCGTTTACAATCTGTGCATTTACTGTAATAAAAAAATAATGTATTAAACTTCCAAACTGTTGGCGAACTAAATCTGTTACAGATTTATATGAATGCGCTATATATGTCAAGAACTAACAGTTGCAATACGCAAACATTAATGGCTTAAACATACGCTTGTCAATTTGTAGATATAAAAAAGCATAGCGATATCTTATTTTCAAAGACCATTTGCCATTTGTGAACTAATGGTTTATATCAGGTCATAAAATGATCCCTTTTCCCCGTATGGATGTGCAGCTTACAGGATTGTATGCGCAGTAATCACTTTCCCATCTGATCTGTAACTTTCCAGTATTTCAGTAACTTACGACATATCGATGGCTTACTCAGGGTGCTCGGGTTTCCTCCACCCACCAATTAAACTAACCGCCACGATATAACTGAAATATTGTTGAAAGGGATATTCAACACCATAACTGCATCCATTGATGACTAAATCTTCAAGTGTTTGAATTAACCTCCAAAACACGCCACAAGGTGCAACCCACACATATAGGTCGCTATTGGTACAGACGCAATTCCTAGAAATAAATCCCATTTATTGTGGATCAACGGCGCATTGTAGTTTGTTTATTGATAATTGAAATATATTCGTAAAACAATGTGATTTTTTATTTTCTGGTTCAGAATACGAACCTGTTTGCATTCTTCACATTTTAAGTAACTCTAGATTGAAGTGTATTGTGTTCTATTGGTTTATTTTATTAATACATTTAAATGTTTTATCTTAAGTTTCTAATTTATTGTATCTGCGTGAGTTCACCCCCGGTTTTTAGTGGGATTCGTGGTACTCGATCCTTATTTTTATGTGTATGTTTTGTAGATCGTTGTTTGTCCTTTTTCTGTTGGTCATTGTGTTGTCTGTTCCTCTTCGATTTACATATTCTGATTGCCCCTTTGGTATCTTTAAACTCTTCTTGTTAAATAGTCGTGAAATGACCCCACTAGGAAAATACTAATACTAGGTAACGGAGGAAATAAATTATGTCCTGTTTGTTGGTATCATAACCAACACAAAATGTCCTATGCAGAGACTTTCATAAGACTGAATTCCTCTTAATGTGTCACCAATGTGCAACAGTAATAGTTTATTGCAAACTTTACACCATGTAGTATCGGTTCACACTTGAAGTACTCTGAATTTGTATTTATAATAAACTAAGATTTCCAGAAGTTAACCATGTATTGTTAGAATAAATTTTATAAGTTACCTGATGAGGTTATGTAAATATTCCAAATTAACAATCCAAACAACAAATGCATAAAACAAAACTCCATTTTAAAGAAGTATATAATTTGACATCAAATTCTTTATCAAAAGTATAACTATTGTAATGAGATAAAAATAAAAATATTATCTTGTAATGATAAATATTTATCGTTAATTCACTTGAAAAAAGCACTGTAAAAGGAAAATATATTGTATTCACACGTCACGAAGGAAAGAGGCACACACATCTATCGTATAAACATGCGTAGAATTTTACAGTTGAAGATACCAAAGGGGTAGTAAGAAGCCGTAAATCTAAGATGGACATACCGTACAATGGCTAAAAGAAAGAGGACAAAAGGAAAACAATGGTCTACAAAATACTCCACATGAAACAGAAAACTAAACATTTTAAGATCACAAACCATACTAAAAACTGGAAGTGAACTGATGTGCTCTTGAAGGGTTAGCAGTTCTGTATTACATTGTTATTATAATAGGCTAATGCTTGACCACAAGCCAGATGGACACACTGTAGTTACGCATTCACTTGTTCTTGTAGGTAGGTGAGCATTGGTTGAGGATCAAGCATGTGATATGCTATAAACACAAATGAAATTGTTTATGTGTTTGAACATAATTGAAGATAATGAAAGGTTGAAAGAGATGATCAACATTTGCCACAACATCAACAAAACTAACAATGTACGTATGATGTTGGGTTGCTTTTTTAAATATTTGACGATAAATGATAAGTCATATTCCATTTTATGTTATCTTCCGGAATAGACCCACATCATGCCAACCGAATTTTGACTCTAAAAAATGTGACACGTAAAAAGAGTTTGAAGATACCAAAGGGGTATGTTAAAAAGATATTAAAGCTCGTTTTAACATATATTTTTTCAACTCGTGACGAAGGTTGTTTCTTTTCAATTTAATTGTAAAAACATTCCAAAAATACTTTGCACGCCCATATAAACCCTAATATCGTTAAAATACCACTTAAAAGGGTCGAAATGAATTTTTGTCCAGGAAGGAAAAAATCAATTAATGGAAAAACCGCAAGATATGACAGAATTATCAACGAATTATGTCACTTTTACAAAGTTTCATTGATAAAAACCGGGTTAATGTTTCATAAATATCATTTATTGAACCAATTGCAAGTTTTCATGAGATACAAAAAATTACCAAAATGAGCTTTACTATCCCTTTAATGTTATCAACTATACAAAATAGACTATGCTCCAGAGATATAAAAATCAATCAATACATTCCTCCAATATTTAAAACGATTTAAGTGTGGAAGTGTTGTTTGATAAGGTTGGTTTTATCAGTGGCCTATTTGGTATATCTTTTATAATACTTTTTGTGATAGCATGATGCATATGTTGCCATGATATGTTAGTTAATATTAATAAGACCGATGCAATATTTACGCCAGTCTATAGCATCAAAATATTACAAAAGATATACCAAATAATTGTATTAATATTAACTAACAAATAACACCTGAGTAGAAATCCTTGTCTGCAGGGCCGCCAAGAGAATTTTGGGGCCCCAAGGCAAAAGAAACTTGGCCCCCCTCCTCCAATTCTCCAAATAATGATACTCAAACTAAGTCCACCACGGTGTGTCATAAGCATGGAATCAGTACAACAAAAATGAATTGATGAATTGTGATTTATAAAACAGCTTTCTACTTGTTTATTTGTCTCGACCCATAATTATAACTCATGGGCCCCGGGCACCGCCCCGGCTGACCCCCTCTAAATGGGTCAGCTTGTCTGAATCTAACACGACAACTGACAATATGACAAGCTATCGTTAAATCTAAAGTTATCTGTCTATTTAAGATAGCACACAAAATGTATCAGCCATAACAAGAACTTCCTTGTAGGATTTTTATTGTTATGTAAATTAAAAATAAAATTCCCGGTAAAAATGTGATACGTTGTGACGATCAACTCGACCTAATTTGACACTCAAATCAAGGCTAATGACTGTCTGATGGATGACGATATCTCAATAGTCTGAGAAATAGGAATTGGGAGTGACTACAAATGGTGATTATCCAGACAAAACAAAACAATATTCAATGCCCCCTGAATTACTGACATTAACATTACATATTTGGTTACTAGTATCTTTTTTCTACTAATTCAGATCTAGAACTGGGTAAGTCTCTCTCCAGCTGCAATTGACAGACGAGCAACAGGAAAAATTCGACCTTCGGAAGATGCCAGTATAAAATAAGGGGCAATAACCTACTTATAAGACCCTGGTTTCTTTAAAACCCTTCGAAGTCTTTTCGAAATTAAGAGTGTTGAAGTGAGGACGGTAGTGAAACTCCCACCAATTGTCAATTGCACTACTACTTCAAGTGACTAAGAGGCGTTTATAATCTCCTCGTGTACTGTCTACAAGACAAGTTAATAATATCCTCGTGTACTGTCTACAAGACAAGTTAATAATCTCCTCGTGTACTGTCTACAAGACAAGCTAATAATCTCCTCGTGTACTGTCTGCAAGACAAGTTAATAATCTCCTCGTGTACTGTCTACAAGACAAGTTAATAATCTCCTCATGTACTGTCTGCAAGACAAGTTAATAATCTCCTCGTGTACTGTCTACAAGACAAGTTAATAATCTCCTCGTGCACTGTCTACAAGAAAAGTTAATAATCTCCTCGTGTACTGTCTACAAGACAAGTTAATAATATCCTCGTGTACTGTCTACAAGACAAGTTAATAATCTCCTCGTGTACTGTCAACAAGACAAGTTAATAATCTCCTCGTGGTACTGTCTACAAGACAAGTTAATAATCTCCTTGTGTACTGTCTACAAGACAAGTTAATAATCTCCTCGTGTACTCTCTACAAGACAAGCTAATAATCTCCTCGTGTACTGTCTACAAGACAAGTTAATAATATCCTCGTGTACTCTCTACAAGACGCCAATTATAAAACTTTGAACATACCAAAGAGTATAGTCAATAGACATGAACCGCAATACATGCTTCCAAATATTTCTTTTATAGCTTCATAGATAGCAGTATTTTGATTCTCAGTATCGAGAAAAAGTTAGGTCTTATTTCGGTCATGGTAAAAAAAAACATATGCGGTACAGACATTTAATGACTGTCGGATAGCTGACCATATCCCAAAAGTCTGAGTTGCATTAGATTTTCCGGATGAGAAGCAAAATAATTCTGAGACATTTAATTTATGCTAAATGTAATTTACATCGACCTAGCTAGCTACGCTACGGTAGCTTAGTTTTTATTTCAGTTGATTTAAAAGGCTCTTACAATACAATAATTCTAAAATCTGTTATCCAATAAATCAGTTTATTTTGTTTTAGAAAGTTTAAAAAGTATTGACACAAGGAAGTAGGAAGAATCTTATCTTAAGCATGGACTGGAAAGCCACTCTCAGAGTTGTTATATTAGGAGTAATGTTGCTAGGAGATGGCAAGTTGTTTTTATCATTTATTTTACTGCTTATATATATTTGATTTGTTTATGTGAAACACAAAGATGACCCTATGACATCATATTTTGAATGAGAGATATATATATAACACATGTCTCAAATCATTGTGTGTTGTAGTTGTTGAATTTGGGGGAGGGGGTTGTATTTGATTTTAGTGATTTAAGAAAAAAGGTGAAAATGCCAAAGAGGTTTAGTACATTACATATGAAAATGCTTTATTTTGATTGGATAATTAGTGTTTACTATTTTGAACAGTTTATGTATAATCTGGGCAACGGGTGACTGACTATACTTAGCGACGATAACAATGCCAGTTGAAAACGATTTCCATGTGGGACTATACCTGTGAAATCAATTTTCTCGAGTTATTTTTGTATTTTTATTATTCTTTGGCAAAATTTACCTGACTTAAAATAGACGGTGTTGTAGTCTGTTTATCGTTTGCTGTCAACATTGCGAGGTTTAACAATGTTGTTATTATTATTATAAAGTTGAATTTGAGCGTAATTTCTTTTATGTCCAGAATGAGATGTTATGTACTAGACATATTATTGTCTTCCCTCTTGGGTACACTTTTCCTATACCTCACCAGACAACACTATAGGAAAACAGTTCCCTCAGCAGAAGGCAATAATGGAGTAATAGGCAGTACATGTAAACCGCAATACATGCTTCCCAACATTTACTTTTATAACTTCATACATAGCAGTAATGTTATGCTCAGTAGCTAGAGAAAGCTAGATGTGAACATCATATTTGTCTTGGTAATAACAAGCATATGCGGTACAGAGAGATATTTAATGACTGTTAGATAGCTAATCAGGTCCCAAAGTCTGAGTGGTATCAGACTTGCCGGAGGAGAAACAAAATAATTCTGAGAAATTCAATTTATGTTAAATTTAATTTACATTGTACTAGCTAACTACATTACGGTATACTTGTTTTGAATCAGTTGATTTAAAAGGCTGTTACAATACAAACAATCTAAAATCTGTTATCCAATAAATTCAGTTTTTCTTTTTTAAGTTTAAAAAGTATTGACACAAGGAAGTAGGAAGAATCTTATTTTAAAGATGGACTGGAAAGCCACTCTCATAGTTGTTATATTAGGAGTAATGATACTAGGAGATGGCAAGTTATTATTATTATTATTATTATTATTCAAAAGACATGTTATTCAAAACGACAAAACAATGTATTCAAAATTCTATTTTTCTATATTCTTCAATTAAGCTTTCAGATAGGTAAGCAGTAATTAAAAAAAGAATACTCCAATTTCCAGAAAATAAGGGGAAATAACTCCACCAAACAGAATATTATCTGGAGCTCTAATATATATATAGTGAATAATTCTTCATTATCCTATCCAATATATTAAAAATTGCTGAGTTAGATTGCTGTCAAATTATAATATTAAGTATATATGTACCATCTACACACGCTTATACACATGTCTTACGCCTATCCCTAGATTTGCCTTACGAGACAAGGTAACACTACGACTATTGAAGCTCCTTTTTTAGGGAGTGGATGTAGTCGAGTGGTCTAGGGCGCTGGACGTAAGGCTCAGCGAATGGTGCTGCAGTGTAACAATGGTGTGGGTTCAAATCCCGTCGAGGGAAGAACAAAAATTTGACAGCTCTAAAATCTAATTCTAACACTGTTTGGTTTAATTTTCAGACGTATATAATATTTAGTATTAACCTAGTATCCTTTAAAGTAACTTTGAGATCCAGTGGGACAGATATATTGTATGGTTGTCACTTGCTTCTAGACGTTTGTATAATATACTTTATTTCCTGTGACTGTATAATGAATAATTCTTCATTATCCTATCCAATATATTAAAAATTGCTGAGTTAGATTGCTGTCAAATTATAATATTAAGTATATATGTACCATCTACACACGCTTATACACATGTCTTACGCCTATCCCTAGATTTGCCTTACGAGACAAGGTAACACTACGACTATTGAAGCTCCTTTTTTAGGGAGTGGATGTAGTCGAGTGGTCTAGGGCGCTGGACGTAAGGCTAAGCGAATGGTGCTGCAGTGTAACAATGGTGTGGGTTCAAATCCCGTCGAGGGAAGAACAAAAATTTGACAGCTCTAAAATCTAATTCTAACACTGTTTGGTTTAATTTTCAGACGTATATATATATATATGGATTTGAACCCACACCATTGTTACACTGCAGCACCAATCGCTTAGCCTTACGTCCAGCGCCCTAGACCACTCGACTACATCCACTCCCTATATATATATATATTACGAATTTAGTTTGTTACACATATTTTCATTGGTTCTTCAGCCCTGAATGTCAGCATATATTCGGAAAACAGACGGGGTATATATTTCAGTCCCCAAAAACGATTAAAACATGGACGATAAAACATTAGGCTTCACTGAATCAATGGTATAATACGGGATAATAAATGTATTTTTACCATATTAAATGCTGTTTTTATACTCAAAACGGCTGCATGAACAAACAAATATCACAACGGTTAATTCCGTCACAAATACTTGATCGATTCAGCAAACTCCTATGTTCCACGGCTGTACCATAACAAATAAACAAAACGTTGAGCCTTGAAAACTTTCGACCTCATGGGGCCACACCAAGGTTTTATTTACATGTAGTTAACCTTTAGATTATTCAAGCTGTATCCCAAACCCGTTGTTTTGTTATGTGATATATTAATGTTATATTTATAAAGTTTATAAAATTTAATACATATGAAACTGTATTGATTTACAAATTTAGTACAGTATTTTCCTTCATGAGACACCCTATACATGAAATATGACGTGACACATATTTTGACGTCATTGAAGAATGACGTCAAAGGTACGGAAACGGACATCTAGAGATACGAAAAATGAAAATAAATAGGCAAATTTATTTAATACAGTTGGATGTTGTATTTAAAAAAAAAGTTTAAGTCCGTAATATATCTGTTATTCAGCTATCAGACAGGGTATATAATGTGACATTACCGGCTTACGATGTATATTCCCTTCGGCTGCGCCTCAGGGAATATAGATCCTAAGCCGGGAATGTCACATTATATACCCTGTCTGATAGCTGAATAACATATAATATTCAGATCGGGAAAATGTCAATATAGTGTGTGAAATGTCTTGTTTTGTAAATGTATTGTATTGTCTGTATACAAATGGAAAATTACAAAAAAGTTGTTTTAATCATTTATTTCACTTCTTATATATATTTGATTTGTTTATGTGAAATACAAAGATGACACACTATGATATCATATTCTGAATCAGGTTTATATAGCACAGATGTAAAACTAGTGACACCCGTTGTGCTATGTGTTAGAATGGTATGAGATTAATTGATTATTGTGTATACTACAAGATGAGATTAGAAATATTCCTTCATTCGATCCATGAGCGTAGCTTGGGTTGGAATTTTACCGAGGCAAAAGGTCTGGTTATCGACTTTTTTTTCTTTTTTTTTTGAACTTTTGATAGTAATTATTACCCTAATTTGGTAAATTAGCCACAAGTAGTCTTTTTTTAATTATTGACATTAGAATACATGAAGCTATACGTTCATCCCCGTAAAATGTTCATTACACTCTTTACACTCCTACATGATTTGAGAGTTGATTGACACACCAGGGGATCTTCAATAATATTTATAAGATATATGGCTGAAACATAACCCTTATTCAAACAGATTGATAGTTGATAAAGAGATCCGGTTACATTGACGACCGACCTAGGTTAGTACTAATGGAAAGCAGAATTAATAGAAAATAAGGGTAATAACAAAATTACCGAACTCCGAACAATCTTATAAAGGAAAAGTAAAAACTCATAATTATATAAACAGACAAAATCAGTCAACAACCGTCGGATGTACTACGACGGATGTACCTACGAGTATTCATTATCTCAAAACCTCTGCGCTCCACCTTACGAATCGAGTAAAGTTGCCATTCTCTGATTTTGTTTCTTATTACAAGTATGCCCACGGAACATGATATTCCGCTGATTTAAGACGACCACAATGTCGATGATCCGTAGAATAATTTCCCTGTTCCGACTGACCTTTTCCTCGTACGATTTTGAGATTGAGGCATATATATCTTTTTTTTATCTTTTGACATGTTTTTGAAACTGCTTGACTTACTGGTTGCTTCTTGGTGGTTTCGAGATTCCTCTTTTTAAACCTATGAGCCAAAAGCAAAACACTTAATAACAGGGAAGAAAGTCGACGATAAGGCGTGATAAACTAAAAGCTCTACAAAGCAAGACCACCGCCATCGTTCATCTATTGAACGTCGTAAGCTCTCGACCATGGAGAAAATGATATTGATACCTTACAAGAAATACCAACGTCTCACCTCCAAATCGACATCTCAACAAAACGATGTGGACGACGCCAAAGAAGGTGGAGGATTCAAGACTCCTATCGAGAAGAAGCGCAAATTGGGACCACCGGGAGCTCGGGTCAAGCCTTACGACAGACATCCGAAAACGAACACTTCCGTCCGACCAGAGACAATACCGAGCTGGATCACTCTGTGACTTTTTACGTGTATTTTCAGAATATTTTGTGTGTATTGCTATATTGTATTTGTATGTTAAAAAAATGTGTAAATTAAAAAAACATTGTATTTGTGTGTACACTCTATTGTGTAACTTCTCCATGAGCATTTAATAAAATGTGTAAAAAGAAATACGAATTTGAATTTTTGGTGTTGAAGTTTGGTGTTGAACTATACTTTCAGCAAGATTTAGTGGTGGAGGAAGCCGAAGTACCCGGTACTCTGGGAAAACAACTGGTAAACTTTATCTCATTCGAAAAAGAAATACGATGGATTTTGTGGTGGAGGAAGCCGGAGTACCCGGTGAGAACCACCGGCCCTGGGAAAACAACTGATAAACTTTATCACTTGCGAAAAAGAAATACGATGGAGTATGTTGTTTATTCACATGAGAAATATACAAAATATATACAGTCAAATAATATATACACAATCCGATAAAAAAACAAATCATATTCACGTTTTATCGTCCTATAAACACAATATATACTCAGAAAATAAGTTCAGACACATAAAATCACACATACAACATCAGACACAATCAAAAAAGGTGCGTACACATTACATAGCAGAGGAAAAATATTCGAGTCCTACGTCATTTCCATAGGGTTTTGAACCAGTAAAAATCCACGAATACACTTTTTTCGTCAATAAAATGTTTTAACCCTCACTTTTTTTAGCGACTAAAATTGGACCCTCTCAGATATTTATCGCTCAATTTTTATTATAGAAAACGTATGGAAACCGACAAAATTTACTTCACGTGTCAATTTGGGACAATTTTTTTTCACAGTCGATCGTTTTTAAGTACACAAAATCAGACACAATAACACAAAAGATTCGTAAAAATTACATAACAGAGGAAAAATATTCGAGTCCTATGTCATTTCCATAGGGTTTTAAATCACTAAAAATCCACGAATACACTTTTTTCGTCGATACAATGTCTTAGCCCTCGTCCTTTTTAAGCGACTAAAATGTATCCTTCTCAGATACAATTTTTATTATAGAAAACTTATGGGAAACGTTCAAAAAGTTCAAAATGACCGATTTGTTCATATTCTCATAAATTGGATACGTGAAAATGTATTCGATGCGAAAAAAAGGTTCATAAGAAATCAAAAATATGCCCTATCTATGCTTTTTACATACATGTTTACGATGTAGATGGAAAACATAATAAAAAACAATGGATACAGATCTAAAAATGTTACTGAGTAAACTGTCACTTTTCGTTTTCAAATAAAGGTAATAACAAAATTACCGAACTCCGAACAATCTTACAAAGGGAAAGTCAAAACTCATAATTATATAAACAGACAAAATCAGTCAACAACCGGAAAACTGTGAAAACCGTAATGACCCTGACTTGGTACAGGCATTTCTAAAGAAATGGTGGGTTGAATCAGATTTTAAGGCGCCAAACCTCCCGCTCTCATTACGGTTCAAAGGTTCCGGCTGTCACTGTAACAGTATTCCAACAGATGAATGAGATATCTATCGTTGTCGTCTAACACCACAGGAGTATCCACCTCCATCTGCGTTTCAGTCTCGTCGACTCCCATGGGTTGTTCCTCTTCGTCCATCGATTCTTTTTTGATTGGACACAGCTCTAGATCCAGGGGTACGGTGCAGACCCCGTCGTCCAAGACTCTCCTCTTGCAGTAGAAGTACGAGAACCCGTTCTTTTCTGTTGGTACGTTACTATGCCGTTGTTGTGGGCTCGGAAGCCTATTGCCTTCCCCGTTTTTAGTGTTCCCTATGATGGCTTTGTCGGGGTGCGCGTCACCCAGTCGTTGACCGTCCGATAGTTGACCGTCCGTCACGAAGTTTCTGAAACATCGGTGCGGCGTAAATTCAACGACTTGATAGATGTGGTCACCACCATGTTCCAGATACCATTTGAGTAAAGGCGTGGCCAGTAACATCTGTCGCCCCCGCATGCCTCCTACCATCAGTTGTCGAGGTTTTTCCGATAATTCGAAACGTTGGACGTGATCTTGCATGTGTTCGCCGGTGAGGTCGAACGGTACGTCGGTGGTGCAGAACAAAGGTACCATCTCTTCGAAGTATTCGTAAGGCGTCATGGTTGGATGTTGAAAGTAAGACGGCCATTTGTCGGGAACCCGGATGTCGCATTCCACCATACAGAAGAGTCAACCGCTAGCTACACCCTCTAACATTTCGTTTTCGGTGACGGATCGTTGCGGTGTCGGTGGTTTCCTGGAGTCGCAGAAGGTATTTAGCTTGCCGTTTCTTCTGATATCATTTCGAAAATGACATTCCCACTTCTCGACGACTTTGTAACCTTGAGCCTGGATTAAGGCGGTGGTCTTCACGGTCTTGTCGCACTTAGACTGACGGGTTTCACGCCATTTCTGGTAGACGGTGTTGGTATTGGCGTCGTAGCCGTCGACGGGTGACTAAAACTGAACACTCCCTACTACTTGTATGTATTTAAGGCACTTCACGGAAAGGCACCTAGATATCTTGAAGAACTCATAACAATTTACCAACCTACATGAGCATTAAGGTCAGAGAATCAGTCATTGTTAAAGCCACCTAGCGATGCGCGGACTCGAACATATGGCGATAGATGGTTTGATACAGCGGCTGCAACACTGTGGAACAATCTGCCAAATTCACTAAGGAACATTCAATCTGTGGATTCTTTCAAAAAGGACCTTAAAACACATTTGTTCAGACAGGCACACGGGGACTATTTATAACTTTTAGGACGCGGCATTCGCTTTATGTGAGAACCAGCTGAATTTTAAGGGTATAATCTTATTTTGTTATGTAAAGATTTAAATTATTTTAGTACAATTTTTAAAAATGTTTTTGATTTTCGTATGATGTGTATTTTATCAATTTGTAGGATATAATATTATTTTTAGGTGAAGAGTTAATTATTTTTAGACTTTCTCCATCGAATTTTTAGTGTTTTAATCTTATTTTTTTATGCGATAGATTAGATTATTTTAGACTATTTATCATATATGTTTTGATCCTCTCGTTTTACTGGTATAATCTATTTTTTCATTATCTTCGTATCCATTGTAAATATGATTTATAATTATGTTGACTGTATATACTAGTGAAAAGGTGTCAAACCAGTAATTCAACCAATCAGAGCTAAGAACATATACAAAAGTAGTCCCTTTTAAAAAAAAAATTCCTTTCACTTTGTTGTATTGTGACAAATATTGAATGGAATGGAATAATTAAATTGATAATTGAAATTAAATGTATAAGGATTATTTTGAGCCCAAATTTGATTGATTTAGTTGTATTTTAATATGGATATGGAGGATTTGATGCATGACCTATAAATAGGGAATTTCTGGGGAATGACAGAGCTATTTTTAGAGTAGGTATTTTCCATAGCCTGGCATTTCACTGAAGACCTTAAATATGGCCTGATATTTTGACAGAACGTAGAGGAATCATGGACGTTTCAGAAAATGTATGGTCTTCGAAAGGTTAAACTTAAGATAAAATGGCCAGGTAGGCTCGAAAAAACACAAATTTAGTAGAAAACTTTAAAGAAATTGACTATAGGTTTCACACCTTAAGTTAAAAAACATCAAATTGAACTTTTGTTGCTATCATGTTCAAATTAGCCTAATAATGTCACAACAGACACAGAGTGACATTTTTCATACAAAAATGTTACAAAATGCATTGTGGTGTCAGTTTACATGGACAGAGGGTATTGCAGCTCATTTTATTTTTATTCATGACTTTATAATTATTGGGAATATGTTATTGAATGTGTTTTGGCAGTAGAATGGCATATACTATTGAAAATATGGTTGATATTAAGAATTTGAAAAAATTCATCATGCAGCAGTTTGTTGACTTCAAATATAGAATATGGTGATATCATGAATGGATTTTTTTCAATCCTACAACTTTTTCCTGGTAAATGTTGATAGTGTCAGTTAGAATACATGTACAATGTACTTATAGAATAATAAAAGGCTATAGAAAGCAGTTTTAATTGAAAATTATGTAGAAAAAACCTGGTAATTTAAGTGATCCCAGAAAAAATATTTTGACTGTATAGCATTTTCTGTCAATTTTTCAAATTGTCAATTTGGAGATTTCATATTTTAAAGTATTATTTGGCTGTACCAGTACATTTGAACATCCAGCTTACTTAAACAGTGGGAAAAAATGATGTGGAAGCATATATTTATTGAGTTTTGGGGGAAATTATAGTTTTGTACCATAAGAAATTCCAAAACTTGAATATCAATAAATCATATTTTTGCATATTTGATGGAATTAGAAGGAATTTCAACTGTAGATCTATATACAAAAATTATTTTATGCTTTAAACTATATAATTTATGGGGTTAAAGCATGAATTAACAAAATTAAGAATGATGTGAACTCATTTTATGGGACGAAAAAAGGGGGGTTAAATGCAAACATTTCATAGTATTTAGCTATTAAATATACAACTGAGGCATATATATGTGTAAAAATTGCTTATTATGTTAGAAATTAACTTAATAACTGTAATATATAAGAGAATAGGTAAGTTTTGGTATATTACACAGTCTGAACTCAACAGCTGTAAATGGAGATGTTTTCATTAAAAATCCTTAAGGGGGGTACCTTTGCATTTTAACACTTATACTTGCAAATTTTAGACAGTCACATACCTTATGCGGTTTTTGTGGTTGATATTGCCTAATGAATAGAAATAAGGCCAATAAAGGGTTAGAGAAGCAAAAGTAGTCCCTTTAAAAAAAAAGTTCCTTTCACTTTGTTGTATTGTGACAAATACTGAATGGAATGGAATAATTAAATTGATAATTGAAGTTAAATGTATAAGGATTATTTTGAGCCCAAATTTGATTGATTTATTTGTATTTTAATATGGATATGGAGGATTTGATGCATGACCTATAAGTAGGGAATTTCTGGGGATGACAGAGCTATTTTTAGAGTAGGTATTTTCCATAGCCTGGCATTTCACTGCAAGACTTTAAACATGGCCTGATATTTTGACAGAACGTAGAGGAATCATGGACGTTTCAGAAAATGTATGGTCTTCGAAAGGTTAAACTTAAGATAAAGTGGCCAGGTAGGCTCGAAAAAACACAAATTTAGTAGAAAACCTTAAAGAAATTAATTATAGGTTTCACACCTAAAGCGCTTAGAGTAGTTTTATGATTATATAATGCATTATACAAATATGTTATAATAATAATAATTAAATAATAATAATAATCTATTATTATCACCAACTTTATTTTCTTCTATCAAAGAATTCGAAATAGCCGATTATTCTCAGACATTCATTGTGGTATTCATGTAACTTTTCACGGTAGAGTAACCACAGATACTACAACTCCGCCCATTACACGCAGTAGAATACACTGGAATGCTACTGAACAAAACCGGCTTGTCGAGTTACAAAATTACAAGAATGTTACCTTGAACTTAGTCAATTACTTGATGTAAATAACGCTAGTGATTCACTTAGATATGGTGATAATATCAATAGAGTCGTCAATACGATTGTCAATATGTTTTCAAAAAGTGCATTAGATACTTTTGGTAAAATATATATAAATAACAAAAGACGTCATAATAACGATAAACCATGGTACAATAAGGAATGTAAAATTAAGAGAAAAAAATGTCACAAAGCTAGAAGCAGATATAGCTTAGTAAGAATTGAAAATTGAAAATTGAAAACTGATGAAAACCGCCAGTAAAGAATATAAAAATGAATTGATTAATAATTTTCAAAATTTTCAAACTAGATTTGAAAATGGGTTGAGAAATACATCAAAAACAGATCCTAAACAGTTTTGGAGTATTCTCAATCGAATAGACAGGTCTAGTGAAAAGGAGAAAATTTCTATTGATAATTTATATGAATACTTCAAGGACCTAAACAATTATAATGATATAAATGATGAATCAGAGTTTGACATTACATATGATAATGATTTTATAAACAGTTCAATTGCTGGTAATGCTGATGATATCCTAAATAGTGCAATAACTGAGTATGAGATCAGAATTGCCATTAAAGATTTAAAAAATAATAAAGCTAGTGGCATTGGTGAAATTATTAATGAATATTTAAAGAGTACTGTATCTCAAATGATGCCTTTATATGTTAAATTGTTTAATGTAGTCTTAGATTCCGGAATTATACCTAATGCATGGACTATTGGTGTCATTAGACCAATTTATAAGAAAAAGGGTAGTCTTGCTGATCTTGCCAACTATAGAGCAATTACAATTGTTTCAAATCTTGGCAAATTATTCACATCCATATTGAATAAAAGATTGAACAAATATGCTGACAATATTGAACTTATTACTAAGATGCAAGCCAGTTTTAGAAAATATTTTTATATTGCATTCACTTATTTCTATTTACTTATCTTCTGGTAAGTATCTGCTGCCGCAAGTGATAAAGTTTACCAGTTGCTTGCCCATGGTCGGTGGTTCTCTCCGGCTACTCCGGTTTCTTCCATCACTAAAACTGGTAGCCATGATATAGCTAGAATATTGCTGAAAATGGCGTTAAACACCAAAAATCAATCAATCAATCAATCAATATAGTGTGTGAAATGTCTTGTTGTGTAATGGTATTGTATTGTCTGTATAAAAATGGAAAGTTACAATAAGTTGTTTTAATCATTTATTTCACTTCTTATATATATTTGTGTTGTTTATGTGAAATACAAAGATAACACTATGATATCATTTTCTGAATCAGGTTTATATAACACAGATTAACAATAGTGACACCCGTTGTGCTATGTGTTAGAATGCTTTCAGTTATGAGATTAATTGATTATTGTGTATACCACAAGATGAGATTAGAAATATTCCTTCATTCGATGATCGACCAGTCAAAAATCACTGGATTGGAGGGAAAACATTCTTTAGCAGTTTCCTTAGATATCAAGCAGTGAAGCTTTCCGTCTGTAAATTCTTCCTATTTATACAATTGGGCACCAAACAGCTTTATTTGTACTTTTCATTTGGCTAAGTTCAGTCTGGTTTTTAATCCCATGTCTATGTTTATTGTGCCATGAATATGTTTACATACTATTTATAATTAATCATATTTTATTAGTGTGCTTGCTTGTTTTATCCTGTATATGTTGTTTTTTGCATTGATTGATTGATTGGTTTGTTGATTGATTGATTGATTGATTGATTGATTCATCAGTACCCATGACGTCTATCTTGCATACTTGTCTTCTACATTTGTATTGATATGGTATAGTCGGCTGATATATAGTCAATGATTTATAAAAACACTATATAGGAAACGAAAGATCGAGAAAGACGATTCCCACTAAAACCCATAGGTGAACTCGGGCGCTCTGGAAGGGCTAGCAGTTCCTTCTACACTAATGACACCCGTCGTGTTACTGTCAAACGCCACTGAAATCCTGTTATTGGTTAGCTGTACCTATGTGTCGACTCTGAATAGAATTTACCTTACTGCTGGTGTACTATTAGTCATCGAGATTGTCATCCGCCCATTAGTCAGTATTTCGCCATTCACATGGTTTATTATATGTATTTATTATTGAAATTTAATAGTCCTTAAATAATTTAATTATCATTAAAGATAATAATCACTTCTCTAAGGCTTAGGTGCCGTTAGCCGATTTTGGCTATCCAGTTTTTGGCCCTGTGGTTTTGTTTTGTTTGTTTTTTGTTTTTGTTTGCTTTGCTTTGCTTTTTTTGTTGTTTTGCTTTGTTTTGATTTTTGTTTTGTTTGTTTGGTTGGTTTTGTTTTGTTTGTTATTGTTTATTGTTGTTGTTGTTTTTTCCCCATTTTAAGTCATGTGGCATTCCAATCTTTTGATTTCGAGAGTACCTGATTAAGGTTATTCAAGAAATGCACCGTGTGCACTAATTAGATATCTACGTTTTTATTTGTAAATAGAAATAGTCTATTCTTTATTTCTAAAACAACAGATGCACTGCAATAGTACACAGATAACAAAAACAATAAATTATTTACAATATACTTCTACTTCTATTTCTTCCAAATATTGACCGCCTTCAGCAAGTTGAAGATTATGTTTGAGGTTGCACATGGCAATTGAAAAAGGTTAAAACTATTAACAGGTCTCATAAATTAATAGTTCATAGAAGAGACAGTAGCTTTGAATGTTTCAACCGATCGCTTCGTAACTATAGACTCTGGCAGTCAAGTCTTACTAGGAGGGTTAATGAAAGACGAGGAGTGCATGTTCCGTGATTGCCTCAAGGATGAATTAAGTCTGTCCTTTTTAGTAATAACTACATTTTCATTTGCTATTTTACATATTATGACGACAAGTCGATCATATACGACTGTCGTCAAGATTGCTCCTGTTCAAGAGTTGAAAAAATGTTACCAACACTAGATGTGTTTTGATGTCTGTTGGTGACGAACCCTGCATCCCTGCACTGGACGATTTCTCGTCGGTCGACTTCGACTTTATTGTAGGGCTCCCAGACAGAGTAAGCATAATCAAGTGATGGTCTAACTAGATATTTTTATGCATGTTTGTTCCTTAACGGAGGTCGAACTGATGTTAAGAATTTCGACGGAGAAATCCAAGATATGTATTGGCTTTCGTGCAGTATTATTTAATTTGCTTTTCCATTTTAAATCTTGTCTGATTGTTAGGATGGCCATGAAGGGTGTAGTTGAATTTGATCTGATTTTTATTTCGAGTGACAGACAGGACTACTCATTTTCCGTCCCATATTGCAAGTTTGTCGAGATCTAGTTTCAAGTATTGTGCATCGTCTGTGGATTTTAAAGCCATATATGCAGTGATTTTGTCTGCAAATAGTCGTATGGTGGAACGTAGACCGACTGGAATATCATTAATATAAAACTAAAATAGACTAGAACCTAAGGCTGACCATTGGGACACTCCAGATTTAACGGAACATATCTAGATTTTTTACCTTTACCTTCAATTATTACAGCTTGTGTCCTGTTTGTTAAAAGCTTTCAATCCAGGAATCCACTTTGTCCTCTATATATGGCCTTGTGTGTTATACAAGGTTCAAAGCAGCAAAGAAAACGCTATCAATGTTACAAGCCAGGGGGACAAACACTATTATTAAGAATACTTATGAAAGTACAGTTTTTCTAAATGTTTTTCACTTATATGCCATAATCTCAGAGAATTTTAATGTTGTGTGTCTATAAACGAAAAACAAAATGCGCTTTGTAAGTTCTTTGCGCATTTGACTTATAAAATATATTCAGAAATATAGTGATATGTATCACCGATTTGTTGTTTATTGTACAAATTACAGAAACGAGGTACTTTGTCTATGTTTTGCCATCTCCCTGCTTTAATCGACAGTTTATTATTTGCTCTCCCGAATTCACCAAAAGGGACAGAATCTCTACAATTGTTTGGTTGTTTGTTTGTTTGTTTGAGATGGTGTTTAATGCCACTTTCAACAATATTTCAGCTATATCGTGGCGGTCAGTTTTATTGGTTGACGAAACTGGAGGACCCGCAGAAAAACCACCGACCTGTCGCAAGTCACTGACAAACTTTATCACATAGTGTTGCCCACCTCGCCCTGATCGAGATTCGAACTCGCAACAGCAGTGGTGATAGGCACTGGAATCTCTACATTCCAGAATATTTTAAGTATTCTTCAAATTCTAATTTTTATATCAAAATTCTATAGTTAATAGCATTTCTTGAGTTTTTTAATCAGTGAATCCCAGTTCTGAAAAAAAAATTGATTACAGTCATTGCTTAATTATATTTGGAACCATTCTTATAAAGGTTTGTGTTTCCCAAATATATGTTAATTAAATATCAGTCATGAAATATCGGTTTTTACCAAATTTATCCATTTGATTTGCACATCATTCTGTGAATTATTATGTCGAACAAGCCTGTACAATATAGATCTGTATGAATCAATGATTACCCTTACCAAAAAATAACCCATATGTTTTTTTATATTTGTTTATTTGTTTGTATTTTATATATACAGGATGACGACCTAATTCAACACAAACAACGACGTTAGGCGTTGAAGATTTCAATTTAAGAGAATGTTACAGAATCTTATACATTGCTTTTAAAGCTTTGTCTTATGCATTCTTTTTCGCTTGGATAAAGTTACATGAATTCGTTAATGTCACTCATAACTAGATAAAACGTGTTACTATGTCAATGTTTATGTCATTGTCTGAAAATTTATGTTTTTTAGGTAAACGTATAAAACCAAATGCAAGGACTTTGGTTTCATCAACGCGTATCTTCTACTTCCAAATTTTACAGTATTCATGAAAATAGTCAAATTGCAATTATTCGTATGAGGCAGATTTCATACAGGGGCTTCTCAAGAAAAACGAAAAGAAGCAAGCCCGATCCTTTAATTTCAGGTTCCGCTATTTAGATGATGTCCTTTCACTAAATAATTCTAGGTTTGATGATTTTATTGATCGCATCTATCCCATTGAGCTTGAAATAAAGGATTCCACAGATACAAACTAGCTTGCTTCATACATTGACCTACTTCTCGAAATTGACAGTGAGGGGCGGTTGAAAATGAAACTTTACGACAAAAGAGATGATTTCAATTTCCCCATTGTGAACTTTCCATTTATATGTAGCAACATTCCAGCAGCACCTGCATATGTGTACATATCTCTCAGTTGATACGATATTCCAGAGCTTGTGGTTCCTATCAGGATTTCCTTGATAGAAGGTTGCTGCTAACAAGGAAGCTACTGATCAAGGGTTCCTCTTGGTTAAGTTGAAGTCATTACTTCGAAAGTTGTACTGTCGTCACCATGACTTGATTGACCGCTATGGAATATCTATGTCACAAATGACCACGGATATGTTCCACTTGTCGTAAACACTTCCCGGTCCTTTCATCATTCATGACTTAACACCGGGTTTGTAACTAGGTCAACACGACGTGTGCCACTAGTGGAGCAGGAACTGCCTACCCTTCCGGAGCACCTGAGTTCATCCCCGGTTTTTAGTGGGGTTCGTGTTACTCGATCTTTAGTTTTATATGTATGTTTTATAGATCGTTCTTTGTCCTTTTGTACTTTTTCTTTTTGTCATCGTGTTGTCTGTTCTTCGATAAACGGATTCTGATTACCCCTTGGTATCTTCAGCATGCAAAGCAGCGTCGTAGGCATCTAGCATTATAAATTTCGAATTCATTTTCCAATTCTTTGGAAGCAGTATTTAGTCCAGGGATATTTTTACTACAAAGAAGTTTTGAAACAAATTATTTAATAAAAAACAAAATAGAAAAGGGATAATATATCTCCTTGTCGTACGCAATTTTCACAGGCAAAATAATCTGTAGTACAAAGATTATGCGAAATACACGACTTAGTAGATTTGTACATTTTGAAAACGATTTCATATATTTTACCGTCTATACATGTACGTGGCATTTTGTAAAAGAGGTCATCTATAATATTACATCTATTACTTAGTCGACATGGTCCACAAAGAAAAAACTGGTACTATTTCCTACACAATTATAAGACTATTTGCAAAAAATTGGAGAGTTTTAATTTTAGACATTATATCATGTATTAAATATCTTTATTCTTTTTTAGGTTTCAAGGCTATCAGCATGGAATGTACATACCGTAGTGGATTTGCGGACTGCTCTCATTTGAACCTTGCATCCGTACCATCGAGTTTGCCGAGCTCCACAATTCATTTAGATCTTTCTGACAACCGTATACATATTTTGCGTAACCGATCATTTGAGTATCTTGTGAGTTTAATTACACTTGATTTATCTGACAATAAAATGAGCAATATTACACCGGAAGCATTTAAAGGTCTGACTAATCTGACAAGCTTAATCCTAAGCTCCAACAGGCTGAAAGTTAATGAAATTTCCGGAAACGTTTTCCGCAATGTGAAAGGGCTAAAAATGCTCACAATAGATTCAAATTTGTACACAGCAAATAAGAACATATTTGTAGAGATAATAAAAAACCTCCCTGAATTATACCAAATTGAACTTGACGTGGTGAAAAATTATGAGTTTGAAGTCGAGTTTGTGCACCTGAAACATCTTTCTGTACTTTTAATACATGCCAAAGTCTTCGAAGGATTTTACTATCAAAAGCGAACGTTCACACATTTACCATTAACTCAGATAAGAACATTGGATCTTTTTGACGTATATAAAATTGATAATGACACATTCAGTAATCTAACAGACCTCCAATATTTAATGATTAGAATGGGAAAGGTTATGAATCAGCAAACACTTATTGAAGTTTTTCAAAGTTTAGATGTTTTCCGGGATAAAAATATGACAGATCTCGATATTAGTACAAATCCATTTGACCTGTTATTTAAACTTGATGTTAGTAAGTTGCAATATGTGCAAAGAATTTGTCTGAAAAGTTTCAAACTCCGTAGTATGTACATTACTGGTATTGACGGAAATGCATTGATAACATTTGCTACCCAATCAAAATGTCTGGAAAGACTAGAATTAGTAGATAATATAATTTACGATCCGAAACATATAATTCTCTCATTCATCTGTTTTTTCCACAATCTCAGATATTTCAAGTATTATGATAATGACAAAAGAGATAGAAGCATTAATAAGACACTAGATGTAAACAATAGCTTGAACAATACAGGCATGCAAACAAGGCAAAGGTTTGACAATAGTATAACGACAATATGTATTACGAGTACATTAACTGCGCTGTTTATCAAAGACAGTACAGTAATGAACAGTTTGGACGGTTTCTCATTTAGTGGTGGAAAAAATCTACAAAGGTTAGCATTGATAGCCAATTTAGACAATTGTTCATTTCAAATAGAGGGCGCAGAAAAATTGAAATATTTAGATATGACAGGGTGGCGTTGTAAAACAATAAGTGGACACCTTTTGTCTAAAGTGCCTCTTCTCGAAACATTGATAGCAGCACGTACATCTCTTGGTGATGGATTGAAAAATAACATGGACGTTGCATTTCTACTACAAAATAACTTGAATCTCCAATGTGTAGATTTGACTTACAATAAGATAAGCTATATACCAACTTCGTTGTTTATGCACCAATTTCCTAATTTGACGAACGTCAATATATCTCATAATTGTTTGTCAAACTTTCCGTCGTTCGAAAGTAATACAAAACCGGAAATAATAGACTTATCATTCAATTCTATAACACACTTAAATGACAAGGAGTTGGAAATTATTGACTATATGAAACCTTCAAAAATATATCTTGACGGCAATCCGCTGCAATGTTCTTGTCAGTCTCTGCAATTTCTAAAATGGATGAAAAAATCGGACATAATTGCTGACGTCGACGTATTGCGATGTATTCGTGAAGATGGGTCTAGCCAAAATGTTGTGGACTTTTTCCGGAAACTGGAATTATTTGAAAGCGAATGTTTATCAAAATTTTGGTTACCGTTTTCAGTGACTCTTTCTTCTGTTATAACCATATGTATAATATTTACCGTTGTGTACTTCAGATATAAGCGTCTTTTTGAATATCTGGTTCTAATAATAAGAATGTATTTCATTAGACTTCTACCAACAAAAACTAGACGCGAATATGATGCTTATGTTTCTTACAGCCATCACGATTTAACTTGGGTTATGGAACTCCATGACGAACTTACGTCCATGGGATTTAACATATGCTTTGACGAGAAAACGTTTATTCCAGGTACTCCAATAGGTGAAAATATAATACAGGCAATCGATTCCAGTAGAAAGGTTATATTCATAATAACCAAAAACTTTCTTGAAAGTGATTGGGGATCATATGAACTAGAGATGACAAGAATGCATGCTTTCCGTAGAGGCAATGACAATATGGTTATTGTGGTTATAAAAGGCGACATACAAATGTCATCTCTTCCTCGTGTCTTGTTGTCAATGTGGTATAAAGTAAGATCCGTCGAATGGCCAAAAGAATCTTGTTTACCATTTGAAACAGAAGAATATTGTTATAAGCATTTGAAAAACTATCTCACTGAGGACTAATTTTAAGATAAATGGTTTCTCGTGTACAACGGTTTGAAGACAGACTCTACAATGTGCGGGGGTCTACTGGGATCGTCTTGCCCTTTAAGTCTTCCGTTACATTTTTAATTTGTATATACAAAGAAAGCTGCTGAAGCAAAGTGAGGAAAAACATCCCTGTGTATATTTCCTTTTTTCCTCCACTGATTCTATGTGAGCAATCAAATTGCATTGACTGGATAATATTTTGTTTTTTTATGATCACTGACCACATTATAGCTTTTCTGCTACCCGATTCATGTAGAGCGACGAAAACAAAATGTAACAGTATAAGCGCGGACGTGGTAGAGGACATCATTAAAAACAATTAGAACGACGCTTCTTTCTGGGTTTTTTTCAGACATTTTGGCAGTTGTTTGGACATTTTGACATTGCACAATATCACAATATACGTACATTTTGGTAAATATAATATTTATTTGCACCCTCTGTGAAACAGTTCAGAAAAGCTCACCAGACCCGCTTTTCTTCCTGTTTCTAAAGCTCGTACAAATAAATTATATAATTGCTGGCAATGTACGTATATTTCTTATAGATACTCGCTACATTCGTCATTCTGTTAGGGGCCAATGGAGAATTGGAGCACTAACTACCAACGATTTAAATTTTATGAATTAATGTATTATAAAGTTTTATAAATCTTGTTTTTATTATGTTGTTGTAAATATGAATAGATTGTACTTGTATATTATTTCAAAATCCATCATTTCTATTTTGTGACAATTTTATAAATAACTTTATAATTGTACATACTATTAGAATTGTTGTTTCTGTTTCTGTTGTAGCATTTCGTTGTGCACATGATATTGAGAAACGGTGTTCGGTTGCAATAAACTTTGCTTTGTTGGTAACAGAGTGTTTGTTCTCCTGTTCATTAATCATTGTGCCGGACTAGTGTTGAATCCGTGTGTTAGAGTGTTTCTAAAGTCTAGCATCGCTAGATACATATCTTTCTGATCATGTCTGGCCTTTCGCATTATTTTTTTTTGTAATTTGTTTATTTTTCCAAGAACAGATTTATACATACATGATTCTATAAACACAATGTTTCAATGCACAAAAGTTACAATGTAAAACAAGTTGATCTTCATAATATACTGTTTTGTAATAATTTTTGAAATTCAAAGTTAGCAATGCATTTTTAAGTTATACAAGGCAACACATATTTTAGTATAATAGATATATATTAATATTAACCACTCAATACCGCCTCCAGATCTAACCATTTTCTTTTAGCATGTTCCTTTTGTACTGGGGACAGATATATCATTGATGCCTTTTCAATATTTATAGCATATTTCAGGAATTCAAGACCACCTTCTAAATCAAGGTCCCTACATTTACATCTGCAGACATATATATAATACTTCAAAATAATTAAAACATTGTTGATTGTGCCCTGGGCTGAACTGTGTTCAGTCAAGCCAAGAATTATGTCTTTTGCATTAGTTGTTTTGCGGTTTTAACTGCTTGTTCGGCATTCCCATTGCTTTGCGGATATAATGGTGATGATGTTTCGTGTTTGAATTCCACACAAAGAGGCTAATTTTCTGAATTCAGAACAGTCAAATTGTGGTCCATTGTCACTGAAAACAATATCCGGTATCCCATGACGAGAGAAGTGCGATCTTAGTTTGTTGATGATGGTACTAGATAATGTGTTTTCTACATAGTCTATCTCCCAAAAGATCGAATAGTAATCCACTGTGACTAAGTAATTTTTGTCCCAACATTTCATTAGATCAACTCCAACCTTTGACCATGGACAACTCGGTATTTCGTGAGATATTAGAGTTTCCTTCTGTTGTTTCTTTTCGTAAATACGACATGTTTAACATCTCAGCATGAAATCCTTCACTTATGAATTCATCCCTGGCCAATAAAGACTGTCACGTGCTCTACATAAACACCCTTCTACTCCTATATGAGAAGTGTGAATACGCTTGATCATATCTAATCTCAAAGATGTCGGTATTACAACTCTTTCTTCTTTGAATATCAAACCATTTTGTACAGTGAGTTCATCTCGAACATCAAAGTATATCATTGCAGAGGGCGGAACATTGTATTTCCTGTTCGGCCATCCCTGTTGAAGTACTTCCTTCAATTCTTGCATTTGTTCATCATTAAGCGTATGTTGTTGAATTTCAGAAATTCTCTGTTCTGATATCGGCAGGTCGCTGAGCATGTTCACACCTTCAATGTCAGATTCATTGTCATTTGGTAAGTCCTTCAAATAAGCTCTGCTCAAAGTATCAGCTATGTACATTTCTTTTCCTGTTGTATATTGAAGACGTATGTCATATTTCTGCAACTGTAGCAACATACGCTGTAATCGTTTCGGTGCTGCATGAAGCGGTTTCTTCAGAATTGATTCTAGCGGTTTGTGATCTGACCTCACTTGAACTGTTCTTCCATATGTATATTGGTGAAACCTTTCGAGTCCAAGTATAACAGAGAGCAGTTCCTTCTCGATTTGGGCATATTTGTCTCAGTATCTGTGAGTGCCCTACTGGCGGACGCAATAGGCTGATTTTCCTGCATGATTGTAGCACCGAGCCCAGTTTCGGAAGCATCACTTTGTAAAACCAGCTGTAGTTTTGGATCATAGTATTTCAGTACTGGCTTTGCTGTTACTAATACAGGCTGTCAAGTGTCCTATTTTTTCCTATATTTTCCTTTTTTTTCACCACTTCCTATATTTTCCTGTATTAGGGCTAAGATTCCTGTATCTTCCTATTTTCCAGTACAAAAAAGAAAAAAAAAGAATGGATAGTGAAAACAGTTAAAGCTGTGAATTAAGTTCTTGATATTAGTTGTTTGTATCAGTAATGGGGAATATGAAAAACAACAAAGTGTAAATTTAATGTATATTTCAATGGAAAGGATGTGTATACATGTATCTTTAGTGTTTTTGATGTTTGCAACATTCAAAGTTATTCACAAACAACCAAATCTGTATCATTGAACTGACAACATGCAGCAATAGTAGAATATGCTATGTTAAAGTTAGTTAGCAATGTGCCTCCTTCAGAAATAAGAGCTGGCATTTGGATGTACCTGTCAAAACACAACAGTGTACTGTTTTACATACATTTCCTGCACACTGTATAAGTATATATACACAGCTACTTTTGCAACAGTACTTTCCATGTACAATTAAAATATAGTACTTTTATTGTACCATAAATTTATATTACTATTCTTGTAGGCTCATTATCATCATCCATTGTCAAATCAATGTATAGATTTAATTCTTCCTTCCATTTTTTCCATGCATCGGCGAGATTCCGTGCATCTAAGTTAAATTTGTCTGTGGCTCTGAGTTTATCCATTGCTTACTTTTGACAGACAAAGGAATCACACGAGGTCACTGCTTGGGATGGGTCGTGTATGCTTTGGGCGTACTCCCTGTATATTTTTGCTTTAGTCCACTACGGACGAATCTCTTTTCAGTCAAATGGCGATTTCAGCCACACTATGGTTGGATGTCAGGCCGAGTTAATAATCAAGGCAGCTTGAGACGACATGCTTAACTACACAATCATAATACACAGTACACGTCAGCACGAGTTCTAAATATAAACTTTAAGAGTGAGAGAGCGGGTACGCCTAAAATAAGTATTACTGAAATCCGTATGATACAAAATACTTAATATTGTTACAGGGATTTTTAATAATAATATTTCACATGGTTTTTGTTATATGCAATGACAAAATACAGTACATCATGACTGCTGACTTGGTGGTGACTATTGAGGCGTGACGAATTAGTTTTCCCCATGCTCTGAGCGATCTTAACCTAACCTAAGCGAGCCGAATCTAACAAAAATAATATGTCGTTGACGAATCTGTCAACAAAAAATCAACTTACTTTTTAGAAAGTTGTAGTCTTCATTTTAGAAATAAAGATAATTGCTGTACAATTTTTTCACCTTTGTCACTATTCGTCTTTTTTTCTGTTTGTTTTAAAAGAGTTTGAAGATATCAAAGGGGTAATTGGAATCCGTTTATCGAAGAAGAACAGACAATACAACTGTTACTTTTAAAGTCTAAGTATGTTTGGTGTGTATATAAATTATTCTATATTTCTATATCTAGTACGTGGAAGTAATATTAAAGGTATACACAAAGTAGTCTATAACATGTATATGTATTTATACAACTTTAAGAGGGGATCACAATGCACACACGTGCAATATACTATATCTTTATTTGTGTGTGGGGGTCAAATTCACGGGCTGACGTGACCGAAACCCGCTCTAGCTACGCTACTGGTGATACTATTCCGCAATAGTATGCACGTCAAGACCAGATGCTTGAAACATGTTATATACCAGTACCTGAATTGGTGCACGCTAAGTTAAGACATTGTCTGCCTTCAATTTTGCATATTGTCTGTTTCATGTTGACTGTTACGGTTCCCTATTTTAATAATAACAATAAATATCAAAAAGTTGTGTTCCATCGCAAATATTAATCAACATAAATCACACAGCTGCATGGATCAGAATTTGGAAATTGTAATTGATTCTTGTCAGTCTAGACCGGAGTATGTTTACTTAGCTTTCGTCAAAAATAGCTATAAACTTGTCAGCTGTTGTGCTATGTAAGCACTTGTTAGATTTTATGTTAGTTAGTCTTATGTTGTATTTCGAAGAATAAACATGTAGTAAATATTAGTTGAGTTTGCATCAAAGCCCTAATGGAGCTAATGGAATAATATAACAAAGGAAAACCAGTCTGCAACACTGACATTCGTCGTTCGTTCACTCAATACTATTACTTACCATGTAAGTTACATCGGTCAGTTCATCAACATTACTCTTCTTGTTCATCTCATTTTTCTCCATATTTGTCCTAGTATTATTGATATTGATCACAACACTGTCAGCATTTACCGTATTATCAACACTGGATGGATCATCGTGTCTTACTGTCTGTTTATTATATAGATAGGTGTGAATTATGGGGATTTATCCGTGAAATAAATTCCGGTATTTTCACATATGAAAATATCAGTTTTTTCCCGCCGGAACTACTTTTACATAACTATAAGTGTGGTGGTTACGTCCCTTGTTGTGTTACAGTGAATACACATACGATTGTAAACTGAAAAAATTTCCTCGAAATGTCATTGACGACTTTAACACATAACCAACATGACGTCATTGACGTCATGTGAAAACTTCCAGTTTGATTGATTGATTGATTGATTGATTGGTGTTTAACGTCCAAGCGAGCAATTTTTCAGCTATATTCAGGACGAGAACATTTAAAAATTTAAACGCCACGGGACTCGAAACAAGGAAAGGTGATGGGTAGGGACGGATTATTTTGCCAGTGCAACAGGTCTCTTATGGACCACTCATCATGAGCATAATGCTCATAATGAGCTGTTACACTGGGTTCTTTAACGTGCGGAGAGGGTGGTAATCTCTCAACACGGGACCTCGGTTTTATTTACGTCTCATCCGCAGGACGGGTTGGTTGTGAATTTCTACATCCCGCACAACCGACGGACGCCCCTTCAAGCCGAAGAAGCTCTCGGTCCCATTTCCATACCCCGGGGTTCCCGCGGGGCCGACCCCTTTTAGAGCACTAGTGCTTCTAGGGCGGAGAAACCTGGTGCCTATTCTACCAGTTTGAAACGTAAAGATTATACGTTATTTGGCTTCGTGTTCAACTTTGATCAAATTTAACTAAAATAAGTTTTCAAGGTAAGCATTTTGATTATTTTTGTGTATTGTTGTAAATATGACATGTAGAATTTCATATTTTCAAGATGGCAGACCCTTCCAGCTGAACCCCTTAGTATAATTGCTCGTAGATTCACACGCGTGGAATGAAATATACATATAGCAAAAATAATATATCAGAAATTTTGAAAGTCTATATAATAAATAGCATAACTAAATCATACATTTTGAATACCAAAATAAGACCACTCGTGATCGAATACGCATTAACGATTAAATTATTGTTCCCGGCAACAAACTGCATGGAAATGTGTATGTTTGTGCTACGGGTATCGACTTTGGAACTTCCGACAGTGTGGTATTTTGTTTGATATGTTATATTTTATTTTTAATTTATTGTTACTTGTTCTTGAAAATCAATATTTTTGTCTCTAATTTCAGATTATGATTTGTGTATATAATAAGCTGCTTTACATAGGCTTTAATGTTCATCCTCTTGACATTAAATAAAATTTTGATATTAAATATCTTAGAATAATAAAATATATATATACTTGTAAAAATTATATTTCAGTTGATATAATTAAGAAATAATTCATGGCAGCCGTAGATTTGTGCTCATTTAACCATGGGTTGGGCATTCATATTCGACTATTTTCCCCCGAGCGATATCGAGGGATAACATACGAATATAAATGCCCAACCCATGGTTAAATGTACACAAATCTACGGCTGCCATGAATTATTTCTTTTCTAATATGACAAAAACGGTAATTTTTATGACACTAGGCGACCTTAGAATCCGCCACACAACGGCTGTTCCGTTTTCCCCCTTCACATATGATGACGGAATCAGCGCAAATTCATACTGTCCAGTTAATTTTAGCTACAGTAGTTACGTAGTCTCTTCAGAAACTATATGAAGTACCCGAAGAAAACCACCGACCTTCCGCAAGTCACGGACAAACTTTATCACATAATGTTGTATCGAGTACACTTCGCCGTGAACGGGTTCGAACTCACAACTTTAGTGGTGATAAGCCCCTTGTAAATCCAACTACAATAAGATAACGACGGCCCTAAACTATAATAATGCAAATACAACATGTGTATGCAAATACATAACCAATAGATAATAGAATAATAACGGGAACAAAAAAGAAATATTCATAGAAGAAAATTATCTTTTATGTTTCATATTAAATAAATTTTTAACGACTCTTTGATTTTAATCTATTAATAGATTTAACCTTATCAATAACCTTTGTACCGTTGTACCTTTTTTTTATCATTTATAACGCTTAATCACTTATAAATGTTTACACATTGATCTATTTTAAAGCAAAACTTTATATTGAACTGTGATTTCACGAAATTAGTAATTAAAAGACAAAAACACTTACAATAATTATTGAATAAAAACTGATGAAATAGAAACGAAAGTATTAAAAACCTTTAAAGGCACAAATACCAATGTGTTGAGTCTATGACGTCTCTTACTTCAATACTGAGTTTTGTCATTTTCTTTGGTAAATATTTGAGGGTCTTTTGGAGGGGTATACTATTAAAATTAATCTTACTACTTTATTATGTTACATTTGTAATTTCCGATATCAAACTTCGTTTTTCTGTACTTAGCACAAGCACAAAACAAATGTCAATGACCATTGGTTGGATATGTCAAGAGAATTTTATTAAGTTTATACTCTATTAACTAAGGCAAATAATTCTGAATTGTGCATTTAATCTTAACTTTCATTTTCCCATCTAACAAATTCAAGATTTGATATATTTAAGGCAATTTTTAGTCGTGGCGACATGTCCTATAAAATATACTTGATTATTCTTTATGCTTGATAGAAATTAATTTTAAATTGAAAATATGAAATGTTTTCCTGTATTTGACAAATGTGAACTATTTACTGCATCTCATATTCCTTACAATTCCTATAATAACATTGTTAATAGTATAATGTTGTACTATTAGCAGTAATATCGTTGTGGTACATGGTATTTGAGGACTATCGATTTAATAAAATTATTCTTTTCTTCACTAAGATTTGTAGTGACCCACAACAATTATAATTGTCAACTTCGGTAACTACTTTTAAATTATTTATATTTTCCAACTTTGGATTATGAGCGTGTCTAGTGAAAGTTAATCCAGAAACGCGTCGTGTGTATCAAATTCAATATCTACATTTGTATATTTAATAATGTACCAATGAACCCCTTTTTATTTTTGGAATATCTGACAACGCGGTTACCCTACATTTCTTTTGTTCAATCAATGTATATTTTAAATATACAATGTAGTTATAAGACAATTGTGAAAAAAATAAGTTTCTCATGAATATGATCACGTTTCGGTGTTGTACAGAAAATCTCACCCTCTGTGATAATTCCTCTGCTGCCATGTGAAATTAGTTGATTCGAGTGTGAATGTCTGTCTGTACCACAAAAGTCTCTTCTTTTATCATGGGTGTATTATAATAATTTCCTTCTCAACAGTTGACGCCATGCATTTTTCACTGATTTTCTTGGTCCTCAAGAAGGGTTTGAAGATACCAAAGGGGTAATCAGAATCTGTAAATCGAAGAACAGACAACACAAAAAAAACCCAGGTGGAATGACGCCAGATACAGCTCATCATTCCCAACCGCTGCTTCGCCATTTTGACTTGTTTTGAAAGTATGTCACGTGATCGTTTTTTCCATTACGTGGTACAGTCTATTCCATACATCTGATTTATCGGTATTGAAGCATTCTTTTCTTTTTACGCGAGGAACTTCTTCTGTTAATATTTGAATAACTAGTTAGTCAAGTTGACAAATGACAGATATAGATATTGTGTTAAACCAACTCGGCTGTAGAACATAAAATCGACAGTTGAATACCGATTGAACAAGAAGTATGGAATAGACTATACCACGTAATTCGTGGAAAAAGCGATCACGTGACATACTTTCAAAACAAGTCATAATGGCGAAATTCAATGGATCTGAAGAGGCGGCGGGGAATGATGAGCTGTATCTGGTGTCCTAGGTAGGTGATCATGATTCTATTAACATATTTATGCAGCAACATATGTCGACTTTTGAATACTCCAGCGCCGGTTGGCACAACATTGAGGTGCAGGTGTAATTCACGCCCGTTCGAGGCGGGGGTACCTGAAAATGTTTTCCCGAATAGAACTATACATGGTTGATACGGGATTCGGAGGCAGGCAATATCAGAAAACAACTCTGGCTTCGAATCCCAAAAGGGATTAATTATTATATAAATAAGCAAAGCAAATAAATCAATAAAGTAAGCATAAGCATATTAAAAGTAATAAGCAAGAATACAATTAATAAAATAATAAAAACAACACAATATCTTACCTCACATGAGGTGTAAAGGTCTTTGTATATAATTTGGCATTTATAACTCAACTCTGGTAATCTCATGAATAGTAGAAAACCTGTATAACAAAATTAATATTATAAGTTATGTGTTTCATGACAAGATAAAGGTTTTATATATTCAATATAATACATCATTAACAGTGACATTTACTATTTTATTAAACTTAAACTTTAACATTGCAATTAATTCAAAATAATACTTTTATCTTTTAATTATTTAATTAAACTGGTTTTACCTGTAAACTTTCCAATGACTAATTTATATGTATTTTATATTCATATTTTTATATTTATGTTTATTTCTCAAAGCATTTTATGTATTTTATATATTTTATAACTTACATTCAAAACACTTGCATTCTATAGATATTAAATAAATCATGACTGTTAAAAATGGTTAATATAGAAATGTAAAGAAATTGACCTTCAGATTAGAATAATGACAATCCATATAATTATGCTAGAAAATGAGACATGTCCAGCCACTGCCAGTAAACAATAAAAAGTGAAATATAACAATAGAAATGAAAGAGAGTTTCCCGCCTAAAATTCACCTGACCAAACTGACCAATAAGAAATGAAAAGGACAAAATAGTATGGAGCATTAATTTAACATAAGTATTAAATGAATAAATATCTAAACTATAAATACTAATTAAAATATGTATATGTTCCTGAAACAGAAATAGAAATAGATTAAGGATTAAATACAAATGTATGTTATCATGATCAGCTACAAGTAGAAATAAATTAATAACAAAAATAATCATTATACTAAAAAAATAATTAATATGTACAAATTCACTCTACCACACATGCATATGCATGCACACCATTTGCTAAACCAATAAATCAATCGACATATTAATATTTCCCCGCGTTTCGCTATAGTATAGCGGGAAAATATTGTATTGTCGGTTCGTTATTCGGGTATATTCGTATTTAGTCGATGTAATCGACCAATCAGATGGTTCGGTAGTATTCTGATGCCAGGTGTGCTCGAATAGGTATTTGTCACTTTCTAGCCGCCATGCAATTACACAAGACACAATGGACGCCGGCATACGAGATACGATACAAGCTGAGGTACATAACGCCGTAAAAAATACACAGGATCAACTTCTTAATAGTTTGACAACGTTGTTAGACAATCGTTTGGAAGGATTTCAGAAGAATATCCAAGATTCACAGAAATCTCTATCAGAAACTCAGCTAGCCAAGATTGATGCATCCATGTCCGACACGTACAAGTTTCGTAAGAGGGGAAACGAAGAACAATACAAACATAACCAGAAGGTATTCATAAAGATGAAAGAAGTAAACAACCAAATCGAGATCGATAATTTATCTCAGGAGAACGTCAACGCCACCAAAAGGAAAATTTCTGAAGGTATGGACGTGATAAAACAACGTCAGAAACTCATAAAGTTAGTTGATTCATCCGACGACGGTTGGCGAGTCGTGAATGAATATATCGCAAACCCTCTGGCGGACGACTCGGATGACGAAAAGAAGATTCATAAAGCACAGAGTAGAGCCGATAGTAAAATTAAGAAAGAAAAGTTAAAGAAAAAGGTGGATTTCAAAACAACACCCTACAGCTATAAGAAAACTGCCTCTACTGTTGGAAATCCTATCCCGGTGACGACAAATGCTGCTTTTAGGCCTGGTAGATGTTTTTTCTGCAATGCAAGGGGACATTGGAGGAGGGAATGTCCAAAGGTAGCTGCAGAACAGAGGAGTAGTTTGAATAAGATAAGTATAGAACATTATGTTAATAATGATAAGCGAGCACACCTTTGTTTACAAGCGAGATACCACGTAACATTAAGGTATCGAGCAATATACATTACACTAATAACGAAAGGAATGTCATTCAGAAAACCACAGGTGTAGGTCGTTTACGCGAGTGTAAACAAATGGAAAGAAATTAGAGCTAATGATTTTATCGTAGATGTAATAGAAAATGGATATAAAATACCTTTTCTTACATTACCGAATCAGATTGAGTTAGATAACAATAAATCGGCACGCGATAATTCTGATTTCGTAACAGATGAAATAAACAAATTATTAGAAAAGGGTTGCATCAGTCTAGTAACAGACTAGATACGATAACGTAACCCTCAGTTCGCTTTTGCGCCAGCGAGAGTTACGAATCGGTCCCATTCAACGTAATGGAGCAAACTAAAATGTTCGTTCCGTGAATATTTCAACTTTCTTTTTGCATATGTGGTCATAGCTTATTATTCCCTACAATTTTTAAGCAATGGTGATACGAAATAAGTGTTACAATACCTGTTTCTACCTTCACGATCGATTTCGTATTCGAAAATTGTTTCTTGTCCGCAATGACACTTTACGTAGACTCTCGTGATTGGCGGAGCCTATCCATATATGAATCTAAATGCCAAATATGGAACACTTTTACTGCGATATTTACGACAATCGATCCAAATAAGGATATCTCCAAAACGAGGCAAGTGCACGTGAAATAGCAACTTGTAAGTAAAATGTCGGACAGAAAGAAGATCTCATGCATTCAAATTTTCAGATGGATATAAGTCTACCATGGATTGATGCAGCGTTTACTTAACACCTCAAGCTTTATCTAAATATATTTATCTTTCACCCCGTTAATTTTTCCAACCATTTCAACGGAATTAGGACAAAAAACCACCCGGTGTGAATCACTCCAGGCGCTGCTCCATTACGTTGAATGGGACCGATTCGTAACCCTCGCTGGAGCAAAGGCAGACTGAGGGTTACGTTATCGTATCTAGTAACAGACAAACCACATGTCATAAATCCTTTAACTGTAGCAAACAATGGGTCAAAACTCAGATTAGTTTTAGATGCGAGACAAATTAATCCTCATTTGTTTAAATTTAAGCATAAGTACGAAGATGCAAACACAGCAATGCAACTGTTCGATAAAGGCAATTATATATTTTCATACGATTTGAAAAGTGCATACCACCATTTAAGTATTTTTCACACAGATGTAACATACCTAGGTATTAAGTGGAAAGGTGAATATTACGTTAATAACGTTTTGCCTTTTGGGTTAGCCACTAGTGGTTACATATTTAGTAAAGTGGTTAGAGAAATAGTAAAATACTGGAGAGCCAAGGGTCTAACAATAATTATGTATTTAGACGACGGGCTCGGCGGAGGCGATAATTATAAAAATGCACTGGTTGCAAGTAATGTTATCAAGAAAGATCTGGATTATTTCGGCTTTAGCGTTGCACATGAAAAATGTAACTGGGCTCCAGTACACATATTAGAATGGTCAGGTTTTCGATGGGATGTGTCAGAATGGGTTTTGAAGGTAACATGTAAGCGCATCGGTAAACTGAAAGCTTCACTTGCAGGTCTTGTACAACTTCATTCCCAAGATACGGTGATGTTTTGTGTACGTTTTATAGCAGGTATAGTGGGCCAGATTATTTCGACACAAGCCGTTCTTGGCGTGCAAACTCGTTTAAGAATGAGACATATGTATAATTGTATACTAGCAAGGGCTAGTTGGATCTCTAAGATAGTATTCAGCATAGATGCAGTGAAAGAATGCATTTTTTGGTTAATAAATGTAGAAAGATTGAATGAGATAGGATTTTGTCAGTTGACATACAATGAGGCACAAGATGCATACATTTTTGTGACGCATCAGATAAAGGTTTTGGTGGTCATTTGACAACAGGTTCAGATGACGAACCGTTAGAAATGTTTGGTAGCTGGTCGCTTGATGAACAAGTTCAGAGCTCTAATTGGAGGGAGCTTGAGGCCGTAAAGAGAGTGTCGACACATTTCAGTACAGGTTTACAAGGTAGGACGATAAGAGTTTACTCTGACAACAAAAATGTTGCACACATTATCAGAGTTGGTAGTAGAAAGATTTCATTACACAAAAGTGTTATGTCAATTCATGAACTTTGTAAAAATAATTCGATAAAACTAAGTATAGTTTGGATACCTAGAAAATATAATTGACATGCTGATACGTTGAGCAGAAAGTCGGATTGTGACGACTGGGTAGTGCAAGATTGGTTATTCAAATACTTAGATAATTTATGAGGTCCGCATAATTCCGACCGTTTTGCACACGACTATAATGCAAAATGCCAGAATTTCAACTCGAGGTTTTGGTGTCCAGGGACAGCTACAGTCGACACTTTTACGGTACATTGGTGAGACAAGAACAATTGGTTAGTCCCCCACCACGCCTGATTCCGCAAGTAATTAATAAATTAAAGCGAAAAACATGTACCGGTACTCTCGTTGTTCCTGAATGGACATCTGCGCCTTTTTGGCCGATGATCGTAGATGGTCAAAGTAATTTCAGATCATATATAGTAGCCCACAGGTTTTTTCACGGTGAAAATTTAACAAAAAGGGGGAGAGGACAGAGCGGCGTTTACGGTGATCGGTATTTGAAATTTAGATTGTTAGCTCTTAGAATAGCATTTAGATCGCAAGATGCTTATGATATTTTATTATCTTGACAGGTATCAGAATAAACCACTTTATTGATGAAGTTATCCAGGACAGTGGAATTAGACGTCGACAGTAGCTTGTACGAATTGTACCCTAAACTGTGCGATCTTTTAATCAGTAGCAAAAACGACAATACAGTCAAATCTTATTTCAATGCTTGTAAAAGGTGGGAACGTTTTATAACCTTACATGGACAAAATGCTTTACCTACACAGCCTGTGCATGTTGCTCTGTATTTGACAAGTTTATTGAAAAACGGTTCTACCTATCATGCAGTGTATAATGCAGTTTATGGAATTAAATGGGCCCATGAGATAAATGGACTTGACGATCCCACTAAAAAGTCATTTGTAATATCTGTTTTGGAAGCTTCGAAACGTGTTGCACCTAAAACAACTCAGAAAAAAGAGCCTATTTATACTGATACATTGATAGAACTTTGTAATATGTTTAAAGATCCTAACAATTTGCTTATCATTAGGGATTTAACAATGATGTTATTGAGTTTCGCTGGTTTACTTAGGTATGATGAAGTTAGTTCATTACGTTTTTGCGACATACAAGTCAAGTTCGTGATAGTTTCTTAGTTTTACATATTAATAAGAGCAAGACTGACCAGTGTAGGCAGAGCAATGAAATACTTATTTCCAAAGGTTCCACGTCAGCATGTCCGTATAATATGTTCTTGAAATACTCGCAATTGGTTGATTCTGGTGATGTTTCAGAAATGTTTTTATTTCGACCCATATATAGGTCAGGAAGCACATGCAAACTCATACGTAACAATAAGAAACTTAGATACACGGCGGCTAAGACAACTTTATTAAAGAGAATAAATTTGTTCTCTCCACATTGTAATATAGGTCTACACTCTTTCAGGGCGAGTGGTGCAACAGTTGCAGCAAATGCTGACGTTAGCGAGAGGTGTTTGAAGAAACACGGCAGATGGAAGTCGGACTCTATAGTAAGGATAGTTATATACTAGACTCCACTGAAAAGCGTTTGAGTGTATCGCAGGTTTTGGGATTATAGTTGCTTTTTCATCTCGGCCCCCTTTCTTTGTATATTTTCTAGCACGTACGGCGGGCTGTCGGTAAATTGATATTTGCGTTTTAGTTGCTTATTGTTGTTTTTTAGTATTACATGTATGTACATGCGACTCATAGTAAATTAAAGAATACAATTGAAGTTAAGCAAAAAAACTTACAAGAAGAAAGTGTGTTTCTAATATAGACATATATTTGACTGAAAAATATACTAATTTTTAGTTAACTTATTTACACTTTAAATTAATAAATTTCTCAATTCAAGGATTTGTATACTATACAAATCCTTGCTCAATAATAATGAATACATAGACAGTTTTACAAATTATTATAAACTTTCAAATGTCTCCTAAGTAAAAGTGTGTAGGTCTACACTAATCATAATGTAAATTAATTGTTAATTCTTATTATTATACTCGATGTCCGTAATTAATTATTGAGGGAGAGCACTTGCATAGGCTACAAAATGTGTCTGGCGTGCAATCTCATTGGATGTTGTATAATTAGATTATGCACTTTATTCAATAACTTAACTATTTGAATTGAATAGAAATATATATTATCTTTTATAGATATTTACTATATTGTCAAATATACAAGACATCTTATAAGTTTTATAAGTAATATTGATTCAACAGTGGAATACATGTAGTTTGGAAAGCTGAACAGTAACGTAGAATGTTGACTGCCACTGAAAATATGACCCTAGGGTAATTTATTTAAGTTGCAATATGACTCCAACCTTGTTGAATTTGGAGACCCATCCTATGAAACTTTTTGATAACTTAAACAGATTATTTTGAATGTTGGCATGAGGGTCTGTACATGTTCCTGTTGACGATTTTCACTTGCGTCGTTCCAGAGTTATCGGTCTTTATCTAATTAAAAATAAACTTGCCGTTGTTGTAAAAATGTCGCGCACTAACCCCACCATGTCACGACCAATATTGGTCAAACTCTACCAGATATTGGGAATGGTGGTCTGATACTTATTTTTGGACATTTTATCATTCACTTGCTGAATATCACAAAAAGATGCCAAGACATGATAAAAAAATCGTGCATCTACATAGGAAGGAAAACACTATATGACAAGCAAGCAGCCAAACATAAAACAAAGTTTCAAGGACCAACACTAATTATCAACGTGAACAAAAAAAACCCAAAACATATAGAACAAATACGGTAAAACCTATCTAACTCAAACCCTGAATAAAATAGAATCCTGTATAAACTGAATTTTGAATCCGTGTAAACCGAGCACCTGTCTATTCCGAACACAACAGCTAGTCCCAAGGGGGTTCGGTTTAGACAGGTTTCACTATATATGTCTCTGAGAAACCTAAAATGAATACAGACCCAACAAAAACCGAAGTGATCCGGAGGGGTATAAAGTAGTCAGGCACACCGGGATACAGGATTTTAAGCAAGGGGTGCACATTTTGTAGACGAGGAGCTTCTGATCCCCAACGGTTCCAAGGCAGCAATGGAGAGACGAAGCCCACTCCCCCATAAGATCCTGAGAACTAAGACATTAGAGGATGTAAATTGCTATAGAGAAAATAGAGAAAATGTGGATATAAAATTTAGTGCGCACGACGCGTTTCTGGAATCGACTTCATTGGGTACGCTCAAAACCAAAATATTTTAAAACAAAGTAATTTAAAAGTCTTTGAGAACAAGAAAGCCGATGGGACTAAACAGGGTTCAACAATAAACAATCGACAGTCGATCATCATGCGGCCATGTCTAAATTCACATATGGTAGTTTCTGCTTCACGTGTGGCAACTGTCGTGTTATTCGGGGTAAGGTCAAATATAATTGAGTTAAAAGAGACGGAAAGAAATTACGACAGTTAGATAAGTTCCGAGTCAATTGAGAGGTATACGTTTTGGAGCGATGAACCAATAATTCATTATGGCGACCGTAGCAGTTTCGAAGTGTTCATGTTAGGGTACGGGTCGTGCTCATCATTGAAGACTCTACGATGACTGTCAAATGTAGGTCAACAATAAAAAGAGCTGTTCTTTACTTTATTTTGTATCCAAGTGTATAATTTAGATAGTCTCTGATGTTCATTTACATCCATTACCATTCCTTACTAATTCATTCTAACTGGCATTAAGAAGGAACAAGTTTACCAGTCAGCAGTCCTCAATCGTCTATCAAGAAAATCCAGAATACGATACACGGGCCCTGGAATATCATATTAATTGGGATATATAGACACCTGTAGACAGGTGCTGTTGGAATGTTGCTATATAATGAATATTGAGTTAACAACTGGAAAAATGAAAACATCTCGTAATTATTAATTTTTTTTTTATTTATTAGACGATTAATCAGTTTAAATAATCCGTACAATGCCCGGGTTAAAACGACGTTCTGTTAGTCTCTAAGTCTCTATTCCTTGTTTTGCAGGGGTTTCATTTATGTTGTTTCTATTTATTTACAAGTATTATACGTATACTGGTGCCCCACATGATTTCCTTTTCTTAGGGTGTTACAAGTGGAGCAGGAACTGTATATCATTCCGGAGCACATGGATTCACCCCGATTTTTAATGGGTTCGTGTTATTCATTTTGTCTTATTGCACATCTTCATGTTTTTAGAACCGTGTTGTGATGTCTCCATTATTTCCGTGTTAAAACGAAGATCAGTTCGTCTTTACCCCCTTTTGTTTTGTGTGAGGTTCTTGTTTTTATTCATGTTACTCGTATTTATTTACGCATATTGGTGTCCAACTCGAATTCCATATCAAATGATGCATCGCTTTACAGTATTTTTCATGAAGACGGCGGATGTCACTAGTGGAACAGGAGCTAAAGACCCACCCGGACCACACATATTCAACCCTGGTCATTAGGGTGAATAGCGTTGCTAAATAATAAATCTTTGGTTTACAGTAGGAGTGAACCGAACAGTGGGAGGGGGAAAGTTTGTAGAGTGGACCGGACAGTGGGGACAAGTTTTGGGACTGTTACAAGACTTAGTGTGTACGTGTGTGGGGGATTTAGGACTGGTACGAAATAACTTTAAAGCAAATACCTTAATACCTTGGTTACCTGGACAATATTATTTTTCTTCCATGCTAAATATTGGGCTTTTCCTTATTTGTTTTTGCTATAGAGGGGGGGGGGGGGTGGGGTTAAAACAATCTTTTGTCTCCCCCACTATTCAAAGGGAAGTACAAATGCCCCATTGCCTCGACTCCTACGCCTCTGGTTTTCTGAGTAGTGTTTTGTCGACGATTCATTTTGTCGTCTCTGTTCATTTGGTCATTGTCTTTCCTACATCCAAGTTCTTCCGACCAATCCAACATATTTTCCTTGTGACAATCACCTCATCTTAACGGAAATCTCTGAACACATAAAGTCCACTACATATGACGTTGGAATTACAACTCCTGGCTCGGGACAGACATTACAACTCCTGGCTCGGGACAGACATTACAACTCCTGGCTCGGGACATACATTACAACTCCTGGCTCGGAACAGACACAAACATGTTATTCTTATTTAAAATATACATTACCCTCCAATGATAACTTGTTTCTTATAATAACATATCACACATATAACACACATAATCAACGAGTATATTTAAAAAGCAATATTTGAACCAGACGTGTGAAAAACTGAATATATTATGACACACGTACAAAAACGAAAACTTTAGTATGCCCCTTCTCTGCGTGGTCATTGCCATTCCATACTAGATAGTGGCAATGTTTTAAAATTGTTTTTGCTGTATCATATTGTGATGTGTCCATTATTTATATATTATAATGGGGGCCGTTGTGGTCATGATCGTATGGTTGTTGGATTTACAACTACCTATGCAATCAGTGTTGTGAGTTCCTCCCGAATCTATCCCAAGACGAGGTGTGCTCCATACAACTGGGATAAAGTTTGTCAGTGACTTGCGGCAGGTTAGTCGTTTTCCCCGGGTACCTCCATCGTCCAATAAAACTGACACCACGATATAGCTGAAATATGCGGTTTACGGTACCATTCGTTAAAAAGTCGATAACACTGAGGAGAGTGTGCTCTACCGCGGCATAATTGTAATTGAATGTAGATCAATTTGTTTTCATTTTATTTGTACGTTGTTACTATGTCTTTGTCTATTTGACTTGTGTACGTTGTTTGTATCCTCGTATGACAATAAGTCGGTCAGTCATTGGATAATGTTTGATTATTTTTTTCATGTTTGAAAAGTAAACATTTTTTTCTTTTTAATCATGTTCCTCATCTATTCTTGCTCACATGTGTAAAGTTCCATGGAAGAAAGATAAATAATAATGACACACTGACCCATATGTGTTTACTATCCTTTTTCCAAATGGCGTCCTATTACGTCACATAAGGCCGGTCAAAGGTTAATAAAGCACATGATTTTGTCATAGGCCAACAAAACTTTAAAAATAAACCAGATTAAGAAAGTACAGTATTTTAGCTTTTTCAGTGTAATTGTTTTGTCTGAAAAATTTCAAAAGATGTTTTTTTTTAAATAGTTTGAAATTGAAGTATTAAAAATTAATTATTTGATGCAAATATTAAGCTTGCTTACCCATATAATAAAGTATTTAATCCAGTGAATTTGGTGTTTTTGCTTTTGCCAATGCAATCTATTAGACTGACTACATCCTGCCATATTTTTGTAAAACAATTGATGACTGATTTCAATTTATGGTAACAATACAGTTTTGTTGATGCTATTTGTAACAATGAGGTTTTTTTACCCAGATAATCTCATTTTTCTGTCTGGTTCAATTTAATTCTCTGTTCAATTTATGCTATAAATTTTGATTATTGCTGTAAGATTAATTCTTTTTCTATTTTTTCTGTGAATTTCATTTCATTTCATTACCCCAAGAAGTAAGGGGTATATTTGTTATTAAAGCAGCAGTGGAAATGCAGAATAACCTGCCATTTTGTGACTAATGGAGAGTACTTGTATGTATTTTCCCGGTAAAATCGGCCATTTTCTAGAAAATGGTGGAATCTAAGTGATCAATCATCATATTTTCAAAGTATTTTAAAATACAATTTGCTTGGCCTACATTCCAGAAATGATCATGAACTGTGATGACGATTATGTCAACAAACCGTTAACAAGCATAATGATCAGGAAAAAAAGACATTAGTAAAAATGATCTTTTTTACTTGCATGGAATCTATTCAATTCAAACTTCTCTGTTTTAATCTCATCTTGTAATTTTGACGTTGAAAAGAATTCCCTGTGTGTTTATGTATGCTATGAATATACAGAATGACGTCATTGGTCTCGTGCTACGCCAGAATTGTAAATCAAAACAAGTGACCGACTTTATTGCATGACCGAGCAGATGTCACGACACGATATAATAATAATAAATAATAAATTTATTTATTTGAGTGTCACATATTGATTGTCATAAAAATCTACATAGTATATGGTATTTACATATAAAACAATCAATATCCAGCCAAAAAATCTGACTTATGAGACACTAACAATATAAAACTTTATACATTAATTAACATAGTTAAAAATCTATTTAAATCAGTTTGAAAATTCTATAAAACTTTTTGTCGTAAATAAAAATTCATAACTAAAAATTTATTTCAATATATATATATTCATCATATTAGAACTCATTTGTCCAACCACAAACTTATAAAAACCTTTATAAGAATTCTGATATCAATAAATTGGATAAAAATTGACTGTGAACATAATTTTCTACGAAAGTAAAATTTATTTAATATTTTGCAAAAATAGTGCTGGATATCAAGACAAGTCATCAGTTTCACAAATTTGGTATCAATGTCCAGTGTATGAAAATTATCAATAAATTTTGAAATTTCAAAAAACAGATTGTATCTCAAATCGTCATACAAATTGCACTCCATGAAAAGATGTTTTTCTCCACACGTCCTGAGTTGCAGTACACACATAGTCTATCATCCACTAGGACCGGCGGCCTGGAGTACCTTCCTGTCTCATAGGCTAGCGGGAGAGCACCGGACCGAAACAGGGCCATAGCCCGTCTTTCAAATCGAGATATATTTTGAAGCACATAAAGCCCACTTTTAACATCATGTTTATAAAGTCTATATGTACGCAGTTTGTTTCCGTTTTGGCCATTACGTCTATCGTTAAAAGTTCTCTGTACCATTCAGTATTGTCCAGCTCTATAAGTTTTTCGGAAACCGTTTTCATAACAGACTTTGTAGAAAATGACAGATTATATATTGTTTCTCTAACATTTAACGTGTTAACAATCTTGTCCACTTCAAACGCCCAAACTTTTCTCCTTCGTGAAATCCACTTGTAAATTTTATTAGAAAGTCTATGGTCTTCCGAACGTAAAGTTCTACATAATAGTCTGCAAACATTTATACGCTGCTTAGTGTAACAGGATGTCCATCCCATGTCACCGCGCGATAATACATTGGACGTATGTTTTCCAACAGATAAAAAGTATTTACATGCTCTATTTTGTACAGATGAAATGACACTAAACGTTTTAATTCCCCACACACCACTACCGTGCATCAATATAGGTTCTATCATGGATGTATATAGTTTATTGTATACTTTATATATTCCTTGTATATGTCTTCAACCATTCGGGGTAAAATTGAGCATTGAATAAAGTTATTATTAGTTAAAAGTGGCATTAAACATCATAACCCTAACTCTAACTCACATTATAATGATAAAAAAGGGGTATGAATTTATGAAGATAGTATATTTTTTAAAGCAAAATTAAACATCTGTTTACATCAACATTATAGATCATTATATATTTTATGTACAATAAACAAAGTACAAGGGAGAAATATCTGAGTACACATGCGCCATTATTTGTCTTTCGAAACCCAGTCTTCTGCTTCTTTCATCAAATCTCTGATAGCCGCATCATAATTGTTCTCAAAATATAGAGTTGATGACCGTCTGGTTTTGCACTGTCGTTCGGAATCTATTCCTTTCTTTACGGCTTCGTCCACATAAGGACTCGGTATATGGTCACTAAAACTGGAACCTCGTCTTGTTGCGTCAGGAAATAATTCGTCTGGTGGATGAAATTCAATATTATTTGGAACAGAAAGAGAACCATTATCGGATTTGACTATTTTCACATCCATGTATTGACTATCAGGAGTAGGAACAGGATAATGACGATACTGTTGAACCCTGGCGTAAACGTGGTCAGTCGAACCGGAAGTTGAGGTTTGTTTGGGATATAAGGAATGATTTGTTCTGTCGTAGTAGTTAGAAGATTCATCGATATTCCAATGCTTATTTACATGGCTATGCCCGTTAGAAATATCTGTGCATTCTGCATGAATATTATCTCGCAAGGGCATTATCAAAGAATCATTGTCTTTATGACTACTTAAACTAGATGGTTCCCCTCTGGCCTTTTTGTGTGTAACATTTTCGCTCGAGGACATTTTCAAGGAACAATATATATTGTCTTTATGACTATCGGTACTTAAACTAGATGGTTCATCTTTGGTCTTTTTGTGTGTAACGTTATCACTCAAGAACATTTTCGAGGCATCATTGTTGTTATGACGATGTAAACTAGATGGTTTCACTCGGTCCTGTTTACGTGTATCAGTAAGGATTAGTTGGTTCGGTTGTTCAACATTATCTTTGCGGTTCCTTTGTAAAGAAATAAAATACAGTCAAATAGGATGAAAACAAAGCTAAAATAATTTCATAAATTGCTAAACCGTGGTAAAGTCGGTGACTTGATTGTCGCTTGACATTTCGTCGACGATTACGTAATACATGTAAAAATATTACGTCCTTAATTGTTTCCTTGGTATATATTATATATCTTTTTTATTGATAGAAAGAAAACGGTTTTCTATTTGCTCGAGAAACCAATCATTTATCTTTGGAGAGAGTAGGTTTGTTGTTAAAGAGTGACGTTAACATGGCCATATTAGACACATTTTCTGATTTGGTTTTTGTGTGTGCAGTGTTTCCATATAGCATTAGAGTGAGAACAGATTATATTCAACAAGTTTTTGTTTTCACTTGGACTTATTGTAGACGTATGTTTGTTGATGTTTCAATAGAGAATGATCATATTATATTTATTTTCTGTTTATGAAATTCGTCAATTATGATGGGAATTATATATATAAACCTTGTATAAGTAATAAACTATTTATCTTATGATCGTTTCCCTTATTTGGAATGATGCTGTTTTTAAATTGTCAATAGCACAACAGCCCCTTTTGGACTATATTACTATAATATGGAATATATTTCGTGTACACACTTAGTACTAGGATATATCATAGCCACGATTGCATACTAGTAGTAGTATGAATTATGATTGTATACAAAGGTTTTGGACCCATAAAACTAGTTTAACACCCCCACTGTTTAATGAAGCGCCTGTGCGAAGCTAAGAAAGGGTATGGACATGTACCTGTGTTTTAGGGTATCGACTGTGTGGTATTGTTTGTTTTTCATTTTATTGCTGTTTAAATAAGCACATTTTGATTGGTTGTAGTATTCAAATATAGACTACTATAAATAAACGGTACCCCCCCCCCCCCACCCGACAGTCATTCTTACCTGTTTTGCATAAACCTCATTCTCCCAACAATAACACCAATCAGGATTAGTAGTAATATGACGACACCAGCAGTAATTAAAGCTATAAAACCTGGGTCATTTTGAAGATCTGAAAAGAAATGTTACAAAACACCAAGGATTAGTTTTACTTCTTCTATTTCTACCACATACTGACCGCCTTCAACAAGTTGAAGATTATGTTAGAGGTTGTACTACTTCTATCAAATACTGACCGCCTTCAACAAATTGAAGATTATGTTAGAGGTTGTACTACTTCTACCAAACACTGACCGCCTGCAACAAGTTGAAGATTATGTCAGAGGTTGTACTACTTCTACCAAACACTGACCGCCTTCAACAAGTTGAAGATTATGTTAGAGGTTGTACTACTTCTACCAAACACTGACCGCCTGCAACAAGTTGAAGATTATGTCAGAGGTTGTACTACTTCTACCAAACACTGACCACCTTCAACAAGATGAAGATTATGTTAGAAGTTGTACTACTTCTACCAAACACTGACAGCCTGCAACAAGTTGAAGATTATGTTAGAGGTTGTTCTATTTCTACCAAGCTCTGACCGCCTTCAACAAGTTGAAGATTATGTCAGAGGTTGTTCTACTTCTACCAAATACTGACCGCCTTCAACAAGTTGAAGATAATGTCAGAGGTTGTTCTACCTCTACCAAATACTGACCGCCTTCAACAAGTTGAAGATTATGTTAGAGGTTGTACCACTTCTACCAAATACTTACCGCATTCAACAAGTTGAAGATTATGTTAGAGGTTGTACTACTTCTACCAAATACTGACCGCCTTCAACAAGTTGAAGATAATGTCAGAGGTTGTTCTACCTCTACCAAATACTGACCGCCTTCAACAAATTGAAGATTATGTTAGAGGTTGTACGACTTCTATCTAACACTGACCACCTTCAACAAATTGAAGATTATGTTAGAGGTTGTACTACTTCTATCTAACACTGACCACCTTCAACAAATTGAAGATTATGTTAGAGGTTGAGCATGACAATTTAAAAAGGTTAAAGCTATCTATAGTTTTCATAGACATAGATTATTAGTATTTGATAGATAGACCAGACAGCGGTCTTCAATATTGCAATAAAGCGACTCATAACTGTAGACTGTGGAATTCAGATATTGTACGAGGAAACACGATTATTGTCTCTGTTGAAGTTAGCAGGGAGGGACAATGAAAGACGGGGAGTGTATGTTCTGTGTTTGTCTCAAGAGTGGCTTCTAAAGGATTAACATCTCCCGTCTCATGAATGACTACCATCGTGTATAACTATGACAAGTAATTGTGATTTGAGTTTCCATTGTTAACCATGTTTAATAAATAACTTATGTGGACATAAAATTGTGTCCATGCGAAAGTAATTTGAATTTAAATGCTCAGATATACCCCAAAAAGTATTTCAATATCTGGTCATAGAAAAAATGCTTATCCATTATATGGATTAAAGTCGTCAACAAAAAAAGTTTCTTTGTGGAAATTATTTTTGTTTCTGAACGTAATATTTATTTATATAATGCTACAAGGAACTTGCACATAAATACAATGACAAAAAACCCCACCATATGAATAATAGAGCAGACAATTACATATAACTATGTAGAAATAATAACAATATACTAATATAATAACCATTTCATATATCACTCTTTCAAACTTATCTTATATTGTCAATCTTTGTCTTCATTGATTTGTTTTAAACGCGGAAAATATTAGAAAAGCTATATATACGTTTTGTCTTTGATATTCAGTTTATGTCAGAATACAAAAGATCTGAAGTCATTAACAATTTACGACATATATCATTTCAGATTTGTGGTTTATTTTCAGTGTAATTATTTAGGGTGTTTAAAACTGGGTATACGTGCATTTTATATAGTTGTTTCAGATAGAAGATCAAGGCCGAATTTAGGTCAAGACAGGTCCTAGGCTTCTTCAATTGTGAGGCCCTCCCCAATCCCCCATTCTCATGACTTCAGTGAATATTACTGAAGAGTTGTTTAGTGACTACAGTGTGGTATGTCACCATATGAAAGAAAGGTCTATGACAGTATGAACAATATTATAACTCTTTACCAGAGGTCCTTTAGATATTGAGGCCCTAGGTTTCAGCCCGTCAAAGTTATTGGTAAATCTGGCACTGACAATTGTGATTATTACTATATTTGGGAATTGAGCAGAAACATAGAAGGGTAGAAGTTGGTCCCCTTTCGTCTGTTTTTCCTAAAGACTCTTTAAGACATACCCTAGTATAGGAGTATGGGATTGCATCGGAGAAAACACCTTTGAGTATCCCTTGGTTTTACCAACGAAACAATCAATGCAATCATTACACTACAGGGCGGTTATATATGATTTTTTAATAAGAATTTGATTTTCTGGCACACTATCGCAGAGTGCAGTCTATTTTTTGTAGTGGGGGGAATAATAGAAAGAAAGCAATCTGGCTAAATTTGCTCTAAATGGACAATCTGACATATTAGATATTTACCTGTCTTAGTTGACAAGTTTCTTCTACTAGTCGTTGTTGAAACAGATCCAGTGTTTTGCATTCCTCTAGTATGATCTAATATTTTTTGTGTCGTTATGGAGTTACCCTTATTACTTGTGTCTTTAACCTGTGTGGATACTTCTGAGGTTTTGTCCGAATTACGTTCAATGATGTTTGTGGTTGATTGCACAATTAAATTTGTGGTTTGTAATGATATAACACCGGACGTCGTCTCTATGGTTGTTGAAGGTGGAGATGTTGGGGTGACGTCGGTACATGTTACATTGACTAGTCCTTTTCCACCAGCTGGAAAGACAAAATATGTATACTAGTAGATATCAGAACAACAAATTTATAAAACAACGACGGTTAACATTAGAAAAATGAAATATTCTTACCCCTTCCGGAGCAGGATTGGCTCCTTTGTCTTAACTGCAAATAGAAATATATCATAGTGCCTTGTGAGGAAGACATCATTTAGAAAATTAGTTGAAGAATTATATGCAATATATGTTTTTCGAAACGAAAGGGAATGCTTTCAAACATTTCGGACTGTGGCCTCGGATTTTAAAAAGTCAATATTTTGTCCCTTATCTGTTCAATTCCAATCTTAACTTCCATATTACTGCGTATACTAGTACATGTAACAAGTCAGAACTAGTCATCAATCTAAAACTCGTTTAATGGATTGTTATGGATTAATACTATGCTGTCATTATCACAAGACTGTTGTATAAAATATACAAGTTAAAGTGAATATAATTCAATTACAACTACATTCAATGAATATTACTAAATTTAGATCACGATTGAGATATATTTTATGACCACTCCCTAGGTAATAGTTGTTATAATCTTTCTGGATCAATACATTGATTAATACAAAAAAAAAGAAATATTCCCAATAATCCCCCACTGAGTAAAATGAGAAAAATAACATACTTATGTGAATCTTGTAAGTATTATAATTTCATACTACCATTTGGTTTGTAAGGAATTCATGTTTATTTATGTTATTTGTAACACGATTTCCATATGAGATGATGTCTGTGTCGTTTAACAGTAACACGACAAGTGTCACTAGTTTAGTTGAACAGGAACTACATCTGCATGCCCTAGTTTTCTATGTAATATTTTATTTGTCTTGAGGCCTTTTTCTTTAGGATACGGCTTCTGATTACCCCTTTGATATTCTAAAGCTTTTCTTCAAATCATCGTGATGCCATAGCCTTTGCTCTTTAGTTTAATTTTATATTTTTCTGCATAGTCTGTTTAGCCGTTGTTTTGGGAGGGACAGACTTGGATATCATTACCGGTATGTGACTGTTCTAAGCGAGGCATTAATTGTCATCTACCTCCGTCCATTACATGTTATGCTATGGAGATAGAGGGTTGGTTCGTTTTGTAGATATTTCTTGCTATCTGACAAAAGATTTATCATATGTGGTAAAAGATGGAATCTGGTAACAGCCCATACCACAGATTTACAAATTGCCACCATATGTCATCACAAATATGTATAATGCATAATAAATATAATATAACTAGTTGTTTAGTTTATAATATAGGTAAGAAAAAAAAAGAATAAAACAACAACAACAACAACAGCAACAACAACAAAAGATAGAGAACTAAAGAGATGAGCAAGACGGATTCCACCAAAAACCGGTGATGAACTCAGGTGCTCGCGAACGGTAAACAGTTCCTACCTCTTATAAGACACCCGCCATGTTACTCATATACCCAAGACGTGTTGGATTCCAGTATTTGCTAACAAGCACAAATAACATAAATAAGATATGAATCCTCCAACAAACAACTGAGGTAAAGACGAACCGAACATTCTTTTATGTGGAAATCGTAGCGGACATCATAACACAGAACTACAAACGTAAAGATATATAACGGGACAAAATGTTGGACAACACTATGCGCAAACAAGCACACTCAAAGCACAAGGCATGGGGTCCTTCAACAAACAGCTAGGGGACAGATTAATCGAACATAGTTTTATGAGAAAATCGTAACGCACATGGAACAAAAGATGTGAAGACACATCGTAAGACAAAATAAACAACAAGAATCCCACTAATAACCCACGAGACACAGAAAATACTGAGCACAGAAGTCACAGAACAAAACAAAATAAACAACAAGAATCCCACTAATAACCCACGAGACACAGAAAATACTGAGCACAGAAGTCACAGAACAAAACAAAACAATAAAAGCACATCACAGAAAAGTAAACCGATGAGCAAGACGTACACCATCAAGAAACTGGGAGTGAATACAGGTGCTCGCGAACGGTAAGCAGTTCCTGCTTCTTATAAGACATCCGGCACTGAGGGTCATATGGCAGTATATGGACCGGTCCATATACTGCCATATGACCTGAAGTGACATGAACTATTCGCTATATTATACTTTTTATCTAAAATAATGCAGGTACCTGGCCGGTCCATATACTACCGGTCCATATACGAAAATAGTGACCGGCTGCGCTAACAAAGACAAATAGGGAAAATAAAAACGTAAAGTGTAATATATATATTTAGTCAAGTCCAGCATAACATGTATCATATTGGATCTATTTATACTCACTATCAACGCAGCTGTAATTCAAATGCACAATGTTTGAATAAATGTTTGAACCAGATAGTGTTCTTTGTCCCGAAGCAAAACTGGAAATTTCCCCTGATATTAAGTTGTAGAAATAATAGTTTGCCCATGAATCTGATGGCTTGAATTTTTCACATGCTTTTTGTTGATCTTCATTTACTGCACATTTACACAAAGTACAATTGTTTTCGTATGATAGTTCTATTATTGATACTATCAGTGGATATTTACATTCAGCAACTCCCGGTCCTCTGATAAAACAATAATACTTCCAGTGATGTTATATTATTTTTCTAAATTTAGTTCGACTGTCGGTCATGTATTCGATAATGTCTCTTTCTACGATTTTTGAAATTTCAAAAACCATCTGACAATTTGAACCGTAGAGGACAAATGGAATATATCAGGTGCTCCAAAATTACCCCTGCTTCGTTTTAAATTGATATCAAATATGGAGTGCAAAGGACTGGACGATTAATGTTGGTTTCTTGTACATAATCCCTTGTCTTTTTGAGCCTAAGATTTTCAGGATTGATACGTGTAGATGGGTTGAAAAAATATATATATAGTGGGGTTCATAAGACTGAATCCCTCTTGACGAGTCAATACTGTGCAATAGTATAGTTTATTTCAATTTTACACTGGGGTTGTTGGATTTACAACTACCTGTACAACAAGTGCCTATCACCATTAACGTTGTGAGTTCGAACCCTTTCATAGCGAGGTGTACTCGATACACATTATGTAATAAAGTTTGTCAGTGACTTGCGACAGGTCGGTGGACACTGGTGTTCTCCGGTTTCCTCCACCAATAAAACCGACCGCCATAATATAGTTAAAATATTGTTGAGAGTGGTGTTAAACATCATAAACCAACCAAACCAATTTTACATTATGTAGTGTCGGTTAACAGTTGGAGTGCCCTCTATCTTTATTGATAATAGATCACAATTTCCAAAAGTTAACCATGAACTGTAACAATATGATTCTTACCTGAAGAAGTTATACCAATATTCAAAACTATCAATCCAAATAACAAAGAGATAGAATAAAATCTCTCCATTTTTTAAGGAAGTACATAGGTTTTATTCAAATTCTTTATCAAAGGCATACTAGTATATGAGATAAATAAAAATGCTATCTTGTACTGATAAATATTTATCGTTATCTCACTTGAAAAAACCCACTGTAAAAGGAAACTATGCTGTATTCACGTGTCACGAAGGAAAGAAGCACACGCTTTCATCATATAAACGTCTGTAGGATTTTACAGCTTCAAAATGTTTTTTTCATTAATACATGGAATATTCTACTTTTTTTATTATAGACAATTGCTATTTGCATGTCCTATTTACGTTATTTGTGTTTGTTTGTGTATATTGGTGCCCAATACGTGTTGAGTTTTTGTTTTGCCCGTCTTCATCTTGTGTACCCAATGTTACCAATTTCACTGGATTGTCCATTTTTGATTGTCCCTTCGTATTCTCTAACATTTATTTATTTAAACTTGTTTCTATTGGTACCTATTGTAATATTGTAATCAAGAGTTTTAATAGAAAAAACCGAAGATATATTATTAAGTACGCACAACGCGTTTCTGGAATAACATTCATTTGGTATGCTCATTGGAATGGAAAACCACATTGCTTAAGGGGTCGTCGTGGTTGTGATCGTATGGTAGTTGGATTTATAACTACGTATGCAATCAGTGCATATCACTACTAACGTTGCGAGTTCGATCCACGATCAGGTGAGGTATACTCGGTACAACACTATGTGATAACGTTTGTCAGTGAGAAGGGTTTGAAGACACCAAAGGAGTAATCAGAATCTGTATATTGAAGAAGAACAGACAACACAATGGTCAAAAGAAAGTCAGGTCGGTGGTTTTCTCTGGGTACTCAACTTTCCTCCACCAATAAAATTGAACGCCACGATATAACTCAAATATTGTTGAAAGTGGCGTTAAGCACCATAAACCAAACCAAATTCCGTAAAAGTCTATGGGATCAAGAAAACCAAAGGACCTACATAAGATAGCCAAAAATCGGCTAAAGTTAGCTATGTCTTGGAAAAATGACATGTGGAAAGTGTTATTTTATAAGGTTGGTGGCATGGATGGTTGGAAAGTGTTATTTTATATGGATGGTTGTATGGATGGTTCATTTAGTATATTTTTGCATTGTCTTTATGTAAAAGAACATTTGTACAATTTGTAATCTATTTCCAGAAGTTCGATGGTTAGCCTATTTTGTCTTACAATAACAAAAAATGAATAAAACATGAACACCTACAAATGAAATGTGAGTATAAACAAACCGAACATAGTTTTTACACTGCAATAATAGCAGACATCACGAAATGGAACTAAATAGCAATTGGACAAAATAGACAACACGTATAATGATGCCTTGCTTTGTTTTCTCTCTCTCTTTTGTCCCTTTTTTTTTTAAATATATGACAAGCCATCTTACGTTATTTACAGGAATAGACCGTTTTGACACCAACCGAATATTGACATTAAAAATGTGACCTGTCAAATGTTATCAAAGTATATAAAATAGACTATGCTCCTGAGATATGAAAATCAATCAATACATTCCTACAATACTTAAAACGATTTATGTGTGTAAAGGTTTGTTTGATAATGTTGGTTTTATCGGTGACTTATTTGGTATATGTTTTGTATGTTTTATGTGTAATGTTTTGTAGATCGTTGTTCGTACTTTTGTCCCTTTCCTTTTGACCATTGTGTTGTTTGTCCTTCTTAGATTTACGGATTCTGATTACCCCTTTGGTATCTTCAAACCCTTCTTTTGTAATACCTTTATGTGATAGAATGATGCATATATTGCCCCCTGTTTTATTACTATTAAATAACATATCATGACACCCGAGTAGAAATCCTTTTCTGAATCTAACACTAGAACTAACAATATGGCAACCTATCGTTTAATCTAACGTTATCTGTCTATATACAAGATAACATACAAATGTATCTGCCATAACAAGGATTTCCTGGTAGAATTTTAAATGTTATGTAAATTTAATAAAGATAAAATAATGTGATGCGTTTTGACGATCACCTAGACCGAATTTGACACTCAAATCAAGGACGAATTTGACACACCCGAATCAACACAACTAATTTCAAATGCCAACAGATGAATTATCACAGACTAGGATGTGATTTTATCCTGCAATCAGTATATTTGCTGTACAAATATGCTATACGCATAAATGTTTGCTTTATTCGTACTAGACGAATAAACTTTTCAGCCTACGATTAAACTTTCTTGGTACCCTGTACAGCGGGGGGCGCAGACAAGTATGAAACTGGTACTAATGTAACGCGGACCACGAAGAAGACACCCTTGACAACATTTATGAAAGTTTTCCGACTTTTTTGACATTGCAGGATAAACACAATATACGTACATTGTCGTTAAATATAAAATTCATTTGTACTCGCTGGGAAACAGACCTGAAAAGCTCGCCCAAGGCTCGCTATTCTGCCTGTTTCTAAAGCTCGTACAAATAAATTTTATATTTACCGACAATGTACGTATATTGTATATTTCTGTAGAACTCGGAAACATGACCATATTCACGAGAATTTCTTCTTTCAAAATTGGATTATAGCTGTTTGCAAGATATACATTGATTGAATAAAAAAAATTCTATGGTGACCATGTTGTCAGATATTCCAAAAATAAAAAGAGGTTCATTGGTACATTATTAAATATACAAATGTAGATATTGAATTTGATACACACGACGCGTTTCTGGAATAACATTCATCAGGTACGCTCATCATCAAAATAATATAAATAATATAAAATTAGTTATCTAAATTGACAATTATAATTAATATTGTTGTGTCTAAATACCAATTTTAGAGAAGAAAAAAATAACACGAATAAATCGACAGTCCTCATATACCATGTTACTGCTAATAATTATAGATTAATACATGGCTTTTGTCATATTGCCCTTGTTATTAGCACGAAACCTTGATATCGGACCCGAGGGTTTTAGCCCGAGGGACGATATCAGTCGAGGGCTGATGACCAGGGCAATATGAAAAAGGCAATGTATTAATCCATTTATCACATATTTTGCCAGGGCGGATAACATATTATTGCCCTTCATGAGAGGAAAGATAGCATGTTATTGCCCCCGTAAAATGTTATTGACCCGGAGTCAAATAACACACCGCAAATTATGATTTTATTACACATGCAAATTCGGCGTTAATTCAATAAAATATGTGATAATGCAACATTATACTAATGATACTGTTTTCATAATTTAGTAAATTTTTCACATTTGTGTAATAGTTATAACTACATAAAGGATAATCAAGTAAAGCTATGTATATTTTATAAAAACATTTTGTCACGACTAATATTTTCAAATCTTCATTTTGCAAATTAATTTGGAAATGAAAGTTAAAGTTCAATGTACAATTCAGAAATATTTGTTTTAGTTAATGTATTATAAACTCTCTTGACATATCTGACCAACAACCATTGACATTTGTTTTGTATTGGTGCTAGAAAGTGAAAAATGAAATCTGGCGTCGGAAATTACAATTGTAACTGAAATAAAGTATTAAGATTAATTTTAATAGTATACCCCTCGAAAAGACACCAAGATAACTTACCCCCCCCCCCCCCCCCCCCCCAAAGACCCCCAAATAACTTCCAATGAATTGACAAAACTCTGTATTGAAGTAAGACACTTCATAGACCCAACACTTTGGTCTTTGTGCCTTTAAAGGTTTAAAAGACTTTAAAGGTGTCTACTTCAATAATTTGGCGTTTTAAGTTTTTTATTCAATAACACGTGTAAGTAACTTTTAGTTAATAATTTTGTGAAATCACAGTTCAATATAAAGTTTTGTTTTTAAATAGATTCATGTGTAAACATTTGTAGCTGATTACTAGTAAGTATTTTGACAGATTAAAGTGTAAAAATGTATTATGGTACAAAGGTTATTGATAAGGATAAATCTGTTCATATAATAAAATCAAAGAGTCGTTAAAATATATTTAATATGAAATAAATATAAGATAACTTTCAGTATAAACCATTAGGATCAGATTCTTCCATGAATATTTACTTTTCTTTCTATTATATTTCTATTATCTATTTGTTATATATTGTTTATATTTGCATTATTATATTGTTTCCTACACTTCGCTGTTGCAGCATTAAAGGTTTAAAAGAACTGTCGTTTCCTGACCAGGGGATCGTGATCGTATGGTAGTAGGATTTACAACTACATGTGCAATCAGTGCTTATCACCACTAAAGTTGTGGATTCGATCCCCGTTCATGGCGAGGTGTACTCGAAACAACAGTATGTGATAAAGCTTGTCACTGACTTGCGACAGGTCGGTGGTTTTCTCCGGGTTCTCTGGTTTCCTCCATCAATAAAAGTGACCGCCACAATATAGCTGAAATATTGTTGAAAGTGGCGTTAAGAACCATAAACCTTTCTCAACCATCGTTTCTTTTTCAACAACTCGTCCAAAGATCTATTGGCAAAAATCGATTTAGGTAAATATTTTTCTGGAGGTGCAAAAATGACAAGAAATGTCACAAAGAACAACAATAGTTAATTATAAGGAGAATACTAATCGCATTAATATAATTTGAAGAGTAAAAAGGAGAACATTCCAAAAAGAGATTGTGACGCCAGACAAAACCGAGACAACAAGTCTCGATCCTTATTCCACATTTTTCTCACCATTATCGCGGCTGACAAGAGCATTTATGATGCGGAACACATTAATCATGACATTACGCAAACAAGTGCTCAATCGTCAAAATGTGATTTAGCCACGACCACAATTGTGCAATCATACGCAAACTCCCTTGCCATTCCAGCTCCGATTAACATACTACTCTCCACTAGTGTTGTATTCAGTGGAGAAAATCATATTCGGGGAGGATATGGAAACTGTCCGGAGTATGAATCATACGGCAACAACAGCCCTGATAAGAACAACTTCCACAGTAAGAACTACTTATTCCACTACTCCAGGAACAGTTTCTACAATAAAAGTTACAACAACAAAAAGGCTACACTAACAACTGTTGGAACAATAAAGATTTCACAACAACAGTCCCCAAAACAACAGATGCCACAATCGAAACACACGCCACAACAACAGTCCCAAAAACAACAGATGCCACAATCGAAACACACGCCACAACAGTCCCAAAAACAACAGATGCCACAATCGAAGCACACGCCACAACAGTCCCAAAAAACAACAGATGTCACAAGAAAAGTGACAACGAAACAGATGTCACAATAACTGTCGTAATGACACACTTTGTGAAGCAAACCGTTGTGCCGCCGATTATCGAAGAGTTTGAAGATACCAAAGGTGCAATAATAATCCGCATATCGAAGAAGAACAGACAAGACAGTGGCCAAAAGAAAAAGTACAAACAACGATCTACAAAACATATACACAAAACTAAAGATCGGGTAACACGAACCGCACTAAAAGCTAGGGTGAACTCAGGTGCTCCTGAAGGGTAAGCACTTCCTGCACCAGTAGTGGCACCTGTCGTGTTAATCTAGTTACAATCCGGTGATAAGTGATGAATGAGGAAGGCACCGCGAAGTGCTTTCAAGTGGAACGCAATAAAAATTGTCAGTCAGGTGTATTCAATACTACAGTGACATCAACGGTTTCAATAATTTAGGTGTTAGACTTGTGATATGGTTTTGGCAAATTCCCATGGCTCTATTTACAAGAGAGAAAGCTGCGTTTGTTACTCAGTCTGGGATAGATAGTCTGGATGAGGTTGCCTCTTTGGGATTTCGAATTTGCCAGCATCCTCTGAATTAACCATTAAGACTCTGGAGGCACAGGTTCTGTGGAGAATGAATTGGAAGTGTAAAATGTGTTATGTTGACGACATTTTAGCTGTCGGAGGAAACGTTGATACACATCTATATAATCTTAAATGCGACTTTGCTTTGAAGGGACAACCAATAGCTAGACGAGGAGTTCACTGATGTCGACCCCGGGAAAACGTCAGCAGTAGACATTTTTCCTGTAAGACTTTAACTAAATTTATTTTGAGATTTCAATCTTACGCAATTATTAGCTATGTGCGCTTTATGGATTTAAGTGCTCATTTAACCATGGGTTGGGCATTTATATTCGATTATTTTTTCCCGAGCGCTAGCGAGGTATAGCATACGAATATAAATGCCCAACCCATGGTTAAATGTACACAAATCTACGGCTGCCATGAATTATTTCTTTTCTAATATAACAAATACGGTAATGTTTATGACCCTAGGCAACCTTAGAATCCGCCACACAAACGGCTGTTCCGTTTAGCCCCCTTCACATATGATGACGGAATCAGCGCAATTTGAGCACATATATTGAAACAAACTCCTATTGCGTGAGTAATAATATATTCAAATATTTATTTCAATTACTTTAATGACACAAAACAGATTTAGTAAGTTGTTAACATTTCTTTTGGTTTCCAATCGATAATTTGAGTGCGCAGGGGCTAAAGGTAGATATACACCGACATATACTGGTTGACAATATATAGGCCGTCATATTAGAATGATCCAGGAAATATGAAATTGACCTCGACTTCCTCTCGATGAATATATATTTCTTGAGTTTATAAATCCTTGTTTCAACCTCATCAAAAATAATTAATTGTTTAGTATCATGTGCCTCTATAAACAATGATATACAATTTACACAAAATATCAATGTAAAACGAGAAGCCAGATACAAACTGATGGATAAAAGGTGTCACGTGTTACTTCTAACAATATTTTAATTTACATCGTGAAAAGTCAATTAGAATAGGTACCACTAAACTGTCACAGTCCACTCACAAACAGTATTGCACAATGTTCTATCGAGAACACCTCTTCATAGACGAGAATCAAACACAATTTTAGAGTTAATAAGCTAATAATATCATTAAATCTAATTAACCATATGATCACGGTTATGATGGCCAGATACCAAACAATTACGATACAAACACAACAAAATACCAAGGCTCGAAAAACACGAACTACCGTAAAAACCTGATGGAGTTGTTTATATGGTCCAGTTAATTTTAGCTATAGTACTTACGTAGTATCTTCAGAAAATATATGGAGTACCCGGATAAAACCACCGATCTGCCGCAAGTCACTGATCAACTTTATCACATAATGTTGTATCGAGTACACTTAGCCGTGAACGGGTTCGAACTCACAACTTTAGTGGTGATAAGCACCTTGTAAATCCAACTACAATAAGATAACGACGGCCCTAAATTATAATAATGTAAATACAACATGTGTATGTAAATACATAACCAATAGATAATAGAATAATAATAACGGGAGCAAAAAAGAAATATTCATAGAAGAATCTGATCCTAATGATTGATACAAATGTACTGAAAGTTATCTTATATGTTTACTTCATATTAAATAGATTTTTAACGACTTTGATTTTAATCTATTAATAGATTTAACCTTATCAATAACCTTTGTACCGTTGTACCTTTTTTCTCATTTAGCCTGTCAAAACGCTTAATCAGTTATAAATTTTTACACATTGATCTATTTTAGAGCAAAACTTTATACTGAACTGTGATTTCACGAAATTATTAACTAAAAGATAAAGCCACTTACACGAATTATTGAATAAAAACTGATGAAATAGAAACGAAAGTATTAAAAACCTTTCAAGGCACAAATACCAAAGTGTTGAGTCTATGACGTCTCTTACTTCAATACTGAGCTTTGTCATTTTCTTTGGTAAATATTTGGGGGTCTTTTGGAGGGGTATACTATTAAAATTAATCTTACTATTTTATTATGTGACATTTGTAATTTTCGATATCAAACTTCGTTTTTCTGTACCTAGCACAAACGAATATACGCGTCGTGTGTATCAAATTCAATATCTATATTTGTATATTTAATAATGTACCAATGAACCCCTTTTTATTTTTGGAATATATGAAAACTCGGATTCCCTACAATTGTTTTTGTTCAATCAATGTATATTTTAAATATACAATGTATTTATACGACAATTTAGAAAAAAAATAAGTTTCTCATGTTCTACAGAAAATCTCTTCCTCTGTGATAATTCCTCTACTGCCGTGTGAAATTAGTTGATTCGAGTGTGAATGTCTGTCTGTACCGCGTGTACCACAAAAGTCTCTTCTTTTATCATGGGATTATTATAATAATTTCCTTCTCAACAATTGACGCCATGTATTTTTCTCTTCTTTTCTTGGTCCTCAAGAAGGGGTTGAAGATACCAAAGGGGTAATAAAAATCCGTAAATCGAAGAACAGACAACACAAAACAACAGGTGGAATGACGCCAGATACAGCTCATCATTCTCAGCCGCCGCTTCAGATCCATCGCAATTTTAACTTGTTTTGAAAGTATGTCACGTGATCGCTTTTTCCATTACGTGGTATAGTCTATTGCATACATCTGATTTATCGATATTGAAGCATTCTTTTCTTTTTACGCGAGGAACTTCTTCTGTTAATATTTAAATAACTAGTTAGTCAAGTTGACAAATGACAGATATAGATATTGTATTAAACCAACTCGGCTGTAGAACATAACATCGACAGTTGAATACCGATTGCACAAGAAGTATGGAATAGACTATACCACGTAATTCGTGGAAAAAGCGATCACGTGGCATACTTTCAAAACAAGTCAAAATAGCGAAATTCAATGGATCTGAAAAGGCGGCGGAGAATGATGAGCTGTATCTGGCGTCATAGGTAGGTGATCATGATTCTATTAACATATTAATGCATCAAAATATGTCTACTTTTGAATACTCCAGCGCCGGTTGGCACAGCATCGAGGTGCAAGTGTAATTCACACCGGTTCGAGGCGGGGGTACCTGAAAAAAATTTCCCGAATAGAACTATGCATGGTTGATAAGGGATTCGGAGGCAGGCAATATCAGAAAACAACTCTGGCTTCGAATCCCAAAAGGGATTAATTATTATATAAATAAGCAAAGCAAATAAATCAATAAAGTAAGCATAAGCATATTAAAAGTAATAAGCAAGAATACAATTAATAAAATAATAAAAACAACACAATATCTTACCTCACATGAGGTGTAAAGGTCTTTGTATATAATTTGGCATTTGTAGCTCAACTCTGGTAATCTCATGAATAGTAGAAAACCTGTATAACAAAATTAATATTATAAGTTATGTGTTTCATGACAAGATAAAGGTTTTATACATTCAATATAATACATCATTAACAGTGACATTTACTATTTTATTAAACTTAAACTTTAACATTGCAATTAATTCAAAATAATACTTTAATGTTTGAATTATTTAATTAAACTGGTTTTACCTGTAAACTTTCCAATGACTAATTTATATGTATTTTATATTCATATTTTTATATTTATGTTTATTTCCCAAAGCATTTTATGTATTTTATATATTTTATAACTTACATTCAAAACACTTGCATTCTATAGATATTAAATAAATCATGACTGTTAAAAATGGTTAATATACAAATGTAAAAAAACGGACCTTCAGATTAGAATAATGACAATCCATATAATTATGCAAGAAAATGAGACACTGCCAGGAAACAATGAAAAATGAAATATAACAAATAGAAATGAAAGAGAGTTTCCCGCCTAAAATTCACCTGACCAAACTGACCAATAAGAAATGAAAAGGACAAAATAGTATGGAGCATTCATTTAACATAAGTATTAAATGAATAAATATCTAAACTATAAATACTAATTAAAATATGTATATGTTCCTGAAACAGAAATAGAAATAGATTAAGGATTAAATACAAATGTATTTTTATCATGATCAACTACAAGTAGAAATAAATTAATAATAACAATAATCATTATACTAAAAACATAATTAATATGTACAAATACACCCTACCACACATGCATATGCTTGCACACCATTTGTTAAACCAATAAATTAATCGAAATCCGTCAATTTAAATATGACTACACAATAATATTTTTCCACGTTTCGCTATAGTATAGCGGGAAAATATTGCATCGTCGGTTCGTTATTCGGGTATATTCGTATTTAGTCGATGTAATCGACCAATCAGATGGTTCGGTAGTATTCTGATGTCAGGTGTGCTCGAATAGGTATTGGTCACTTTGTAGCCGCCATGCAATTACACAAGACGCAATGGACGCCGGCATACGAGATACGATACAAGCTGAGGTACATAACGTCGTCAAAAATACACAGGATCAACTTCTTAATAGTTTGACAACGTTGTTAGACAATCGTTTGGAAGGATTTCAGAAGAATATCCAAGATTCACAGAAATCTCTATCAGACACTCAGCTAGCCAAGATTGATAAATCCATGTCCGACACGTACAAGTTTCGTAAGAGGGGAAATGAAGAACAATACAAACATAACCAGAAGGTATTCATAAAGATGAAAGAAGTAAACAACCAAATCGAGACCGATAATTTATCTCAGGAGAACGTCAACGCCAACAAAAGGAAAAATTCTGAAGGTATGGACGTGATAAAACAACGTCAGAAACTCATAAAGTTAGTTGATTCATCCGACGACGGTTGGCGAGTCGTGAATGAATATATCGCAAACCCTCTGGCGGACGACTCGGATGACGAAAATAAGATTCATAAAGCACAGAGTAGAGCCGATAGTAAAATTAAGAAAGAAAAGTTAAAAACAAAAGTGGATTTCAAAACAACACCCTACAGCTATAAGAAAACTGCCTCTACTGTTGGAAATCCTATCCCGGTGACGACAAATGCTGCTTTTAGGCCTGGTAGATGTTTTTTCTGCAATGAAAGGGGACATTGGAGGAGGGAATGTCCAATGGTAGCTGCAGAACAGAGGAGTAGTTTGAATAAGATAAGTATTGAACATTATGTTAATAATGATAAGTCGAGCAAACCTTTGTTTACAAACGAGATACCACGTATCATTAAGGTATCGAGCAATATACATTACACTAATAACGAAAGGAATGTCATTCAGAAAACCACAGGTGTAGGTCGTTTACGAGAGTGTAAACAAATGGAAAGAAATTAGAGCTAATGATTTTATCGTAGATGTAATAGAAAATGGATATGAAATACCTTTTCTTACATTACCGAATCAGATTGAGTTAGATAACAATAAATCGGCACGCGATAATTCTGATCTCGTAACAGATGAAATAAACAAATTATTGGTTGCATCAGTCTAGTAACAGACTAGATACGATAACGAAACCCTCAGTTCGCTTTTGCTCCAGGCCAGTGAGAGTTACGAATCGGTCCCATTCAACGTAATGGAGGAAACTAAAATTTTCGTTCCGTGAATATTTCAACTTTCTTTTTGCATATGTGGTCATAACGTATTATTCCCTACAATTTTTAAGCAATGGTGATACGAAATAAGTGCTACAATACCTGTTTCTACCTTCACGGTCGATATCGTATTCGAAAATTGTTTCTTGTCCGCAATGACACCTTACGTAGACTCTCGTGATGGGCGGAGCCTATCCATATATGGATCTGAATGCCAAATATGGAACACTTTTACTACGATATTTACGGCAATCAATCCAAATAAGGATATCTCCAAAACGAGGCAAGTGCACGTGAAATAACAACTTGTAAGAAAAATGTCGGACAGAAAGAAGATCTCATGCATTCAAATTTTCAGATGGATATAAGTCTACCATGGATTGATGCAGCGTTTACTTAACACCTCAAGCTTTATCTAAATATATTTATCTTTCACCCCGTTAATTTTTCCAACCATTTCAACGGAATTAGGACAAAAAATCACCCGGTGTGAATCACTCCGGGCGCTGCTCCATTACGTTGAATGGGACCGATTCGTAACCCTCGCTGGAGCAAAGGCGGACTGAGGGTTACGTTATCGTATCTAGTAACAGACAAACCACCTGTCATAAATCCTTTAACTGTAGCAAACAATGGGTCAAAATTCAGATTAGTTTTAGATGCGAGACAAATTAATCCTTATTTGTTTAAATTTAAGCATAAGTACGACGATGCAAACACAGCAATGCAATTGTTCGATAAAGGCAATTATATATTTTCATACGTTTTGAAAAGTGCATACCACTATTTATGTATTTTTCACACAGATGTAACATACCTAGGTATTAAGTGGAAAGGTGAATATTACGTTAATAACGTTTTGACTTTTGGGTTAGACACTAGTGGTTACATATTTAGTAAAGTGGTTAGAGAAATAGTAAAATACTGGAGAGCCAAGGGTCTAACAATAATTATGTATTTAGACGACGGGCTCGGCGGAGGCGATAATTATAAAAATGCACTGGTTGCAAGTAATGTTATCAAGAAAGATCTGGATTATTTCGGCTTTAGCGTTGCACATGAAAAATGTAACTGGGCTCCAGTACAAATATTAGAATGGTCAGGTTTTCGATGGGATGTGTCAGAAGGGGTTTTGAAGGTAACCTGTAAGCGTATCAGTAAACTGAAAGCTTCACTTGCAGGTCTTGTACAACTTCATTCCCAAGATACGGTGATGTTTTGTGTACGTTTTATAGCAGGTATAGTGGGCCAGATTATTTCGACACAAGCCGTTCTTGGCGAGTAAGCTCGTTTAAGAATGAGACATACGTATAATTGTATACTAGCAAGGGCTAGTTGGATCTCTAAGATAGTATTCAGCATAGATGCAGTGAAAGAATGCATTTTTTGGTTAATAAATGTAGAAAGATTAAATGAGATAGGATTTTGTCAGTTGACATACAATGAGGCACAAGATGCATACATTTTTTGTGACGCATCAGATAAAGGTTTTGGTGGTCATTTGACAACAGGTTCAGATGACGAACCGCTAGAAATGTTTGGTAGCTGGTCGCTTGATGAACAAGTTGAGAGCTTTACTTGGAGGGAGCTTGAGGCCGTAAAGAGAGTGTCGACACATTTCAGTACAGGTTTACAAGGTAGGACGATAAGAGTTTACTCTGACAACAAAAATGTTGCACACATTATCAGAGTTGGTAGTAGAAAGATTTCATTACACAAAAGTGTTATGTCAATTCATGAACTTTGTAAAAATAATTCGATAAAACTAAGTATAGTTTGGATACCTAGAAAATATAATTGACATGCTGATACGTTGAGCAGAAAGTCGGATTGTGACGACTGGGTAGTGCAAGATTGGTTATTCAAATACTTAGATAATTCATGAGGTCCGCATAATTCCGACCGTTTTGCACACGACTATAATGCAAAATGCCAGAATTTCAACTCGAGGTTTTGGTGTCCAGGGACAGCTACAGTCGACACGTTTACGGTACATTGGTGAGACAAGAACAATTGGTTAGTCCCCCACCACGCCTGATTCCGCAAGTAATTAATAAATTAAAGCGAGAAACATGTACCGGTACTCTCATTGTTCCTGGATGGACATCTGCGCCTTTTTGGCCGATGATCGTAGATGGTCAAAGTAATTTCAGATCATATATAGTAGCGCACAGGTTTTTTCACGGTGAAAATTTAACAAAAAGGGGGAGAGGACAGAGCGGCGTTTACGGTGATCGGTATTTGAAATTTAGATTGTTAGCTCTTAGAATAGCATTTAGATCGTAAGATGCTTATGATATTTTATTATCTTGACAGGTATCAGAATAAACCACTTTATTGATGAAGTTATCCAGGACAGTGGAATTAGACGTCGACAGTAGCTTGTACGAATTGTACCCTAAACTGTGCGATCTTTTAATCAGTAGCAAAAACGACAATACAGTCAAATCTTATTTCAATGCTTGTAAAAGGTGGGAACGTTTTATAACCTTACATGGACAAAATGCTTTACCTACACAGCCTGTGCATGTTGCTCTGTATTTGACAAGTTTATTGAAAAACTGTTCTACCTATCATGCAGTGTATAATGCAGTTTATGGAATTAAATGGGCCCATGAGATAAATGGACTTGACGATCCCACTAAAAAGTCATTTGTAATATCTGTTTTGGAAGCTTCGAAACGTGTTGCACCTAAAACAACTCAGAAAAAAGAACCTATTTATACTGATACATTGATAGAACTTTGTAATATGTTTAAAAATCCTAACAATTTGCTTATCATTAGGGATTTAACAATGATGTTATTGAGTTTCGCTGGTTTACTTAGGTATGATGAAGTTAGTTCATTACGTTTTTGCGACATACAAGTCAAGTTCGTGATAGTTTCTTAGTTTTACATATTAATAAGAGCAAGACTGACCAGTGTAGGCAGAGCAATGCAATACTTATTTCCAAAGGTTCCACGTCAGCATGTCCGTATAATATGTTCTTGAAATACTCGCAATTGGTTGATTCTGGTGATGTTTCTGAAATGTTTTTATTTCGACCCATATATAGGTCAGGAAGCACATGCAAACTCATACGTAACAATAAGAAACTTAGATACACGGCGGCTAAGACAACTTTATTAAAGAGAATACATTTGTTCTCTCCACATCGTAATATAGGCCTACACTCTTTCAGGGCGGGTGGTGCAACAGTTGCAGCAAATGCTGACGTTAGCGAGAGGTGTTTGAAGAAACACGGCAGATGGAAGTCAGACTCTATAGTAAGGATAGTTATATACTAGACTCCACTGAAAAGCGTTTGAGTGTATCGCAGGTTTTGGGATTATAGTTGCTTTTTCATCTCGGCCCCCTTTCTTTGTATATTTTCTAGCACGTACGGCGGGCTGTCGGCAAATTGATATTTGCGTTTTAGTTGCTTATTGTTGTTTTTTAGTATTACATGTATGTACATGCTACTCATAGTAAATTAAAGAATACAATTGAAGTTAAGCAAAAAAACTTACAAGAAGAAAGTGTGTTTTTAATATATAGGAATATGTATTTATACATATAGACATATATTTGACTGAAAAATATACTAATTTTTAGTTAACTTATTTACACTTTAAATTAATAAATTTCTCAATTCAAGGATTTGTATACTATACAAATCCTTGCTCAATTATAATGAATAAATAGACAGTTTTACAAATTATTATAAACTTTCAAATGTCTCCTAAGTAAAAGTGTGTAGGTCTACACTAATCATAATGTAAATTAATTGTTAATTCTTATTATTATACTCGATGTCCGTAATTAATTATTGAGGGAGAGCACTTGCATAGGCTACAAAATGTGTCTGGCGTGCAATCTCATTGGATGTGGTATAATTAGATTATGCACTTTATTCAATAACTTAACTATTTGAATTGAATAGAAATATATATTATCTTTTATAGATATTTACTATATTGTCAAATATACAAGACATCTTACAAGTTTTATAAGTAATATTGATTCAACAGTGGAATACATGTAGTTTGGAAAGCTGAACAGTAACGTAGAATGTTGACTGCCACTGAAAATATGACCCTAGGGTAATTTATTAAAGTTGCAATATGACCCCAACCTTGTTGAATTTGGAGACCCATCCTATGAAACTTTTTGATAACTTAAACAGATTATTTTGAATGTTGGCATGAGGGTCTGTACATGTACCTGTTGACGATTTTCACTTGCGTCGTTCCAGAGTTATCGGTCTTTATCTAATTAAAAATAAACTTGCCATTGTTGTAAAAATTTCGCGCACTAACCCCACCATGTCACGACCAATATTGGTCAAACTCTACCAGATATTGGGAATGGTGGTCTGATACTTATTTTTGGACATTTTATCATTCACTTGCTGAATATCACAAAAAGATGCCAAGACATGATAAAAAAATCGTGCATCTACATAGGAAGGAAAACACTATATGACAAGCAAGCAGCCAAACATAAAACAAAGTTTCAAGGACCAACACTAATTATCAACGTGAACAAAAAAAACCCAAAACATATAGAACAAATACGGTAAAACCTATCTAACTCAAACCCTGAATAAAATAGAATCCTGTATAAACTGAATTTTGAATCCGTGTAAACCGAGCACCTGTCTATTCCGAACACAACAGCTAGTCCCAAGGGGGTTCGGTTTAGACAGGTTTCACTATATATGTCTCTGAGAAACCTAAAATGAATACAGACCCAACAAAAACCGAAGTGATCCGGAGGGGTATAAAGTAGTCAGGCACACCGGGATACAGGATTTTAAGCAAGGGGTGCACATTTTGTAGACGAGGAGCTTCTGATCCCCAGCGGGTCCAAGGCAGCAATGGAGAGACGAAGCCCACTCCCCCATAAGATCCTGAGAACTAAGACATTAGAGGATGTAAATAGCTATAGAGAAAATAGAGAAAATGTGGATATAAAATTTAGTGCGCACGACGCGTTTCTGGAATCGACTTCATTGGGTACGCTCAAAACCAAAATATTTTAAAACAAAGTAATTTAAAAGTCTTTGAGAACAAGAAAGCCGAAGGGACTAAACAGGGTTCAACAATAAACAATCGACAGCCGATCATCATGCGGCCATGTCTAAATTCACATATGGTAGTTTCTGCTTCACGTGTGGCAACTGTCGTGTTATTCGGGGTAAGGTCAAATATAAATGAGTTAAAAGAGACGGAAAGAAATTACGACAAAATATAAATGAGTTAAAAGAGAGGGAAAGAAATTACGACAGTTAGATAAGTTCCGAGTCAATTGAGAGGTATACGTTTTGGAGCGATGAACCAATAATTCATTATGGCGACCGTAGCAGTTTCGAAGTTTTCATGTTAGGGTACGGGTCGTGCTCATCATTGAAGACTCTACGATGACTGTCAAATGTAGGTCAACAATAAAAAGAGCTGTTCTTTACTTTATTTTGTATCCAAGTGTATAATTCAGATAGTCTCTGATGTTCATTTACATCCATTACCATTCCTTACTAATTCATTCTAACTGGCATTAAGTAGGAACAAGTTTGCCAGTCAGCAGTCCTCAATCGTCTATCAAGAAAATCCAGAATACGATACACGGGCCCTGGAATATCATATTAATTGGGATATATAGACACCTGTAGACAGGTGCTGTTGGAATGTTGCTATATAATGAATATCGAGTTTACAACTGGAAAAATGAAAACATCTCGTAATTATTAATTTTTTTTTTTATTTATTAGACGATTAATCAGTTTAAATAATCCGTACAATGCCCGTGTTAAAACGACGTTCTGTTAGTCTCTAAGTCTCTATTCCTTGTTTTGCAGGGGTTTCATTTATGTTATTTCTGTTTATTTACAAGTATTATACGTATACTGGTGCCCCACATGATTTCCTTTTCTTAGGGTGTTACAAATGGAGCAGGAACTGTATATCCTTCCAGGGCACATGGATTCACCCCGACTTTTAATGGGAACCGTGTTGTGATGTCTCCATTATTTCCGTGTTAAAACGAAGATCAGTTCGTCTTTACCCCCTTTTGCTTTGTGTGAGGTTCTTGTTTTTATTCATGTTACTCGTATTTATTTACGCATATTGGTGTCCAAATCGAATTCCATATCAAATGATGCATCGCTTTACAGTATTTATTATGAAGACGGCGGATGTCACTAGTGGAACAGGAGCTAAAGACCCATCCGGACCACACAAATTCAACCCTGATCATTAGGGTGAATAGCGTTGCTAAATAATAAATCTTTGGTTTACAGTAGGAGTGAACCGAACAGTGGGAGGGAGAAAGTTTGTAGAGTGGACCGGACAGTGGGGACAAGTTTTGGGACTGTTACAAGACTTAGTGTGTACGTGTGTGGGGGATTTAGGACTGGTACGAAATGGCTTTAAAGCAAATACCTTAATACCTTGGTTACCTGGACAATATTATTTTTCTTCCATGCTAAATATTGGGCTTTTCCTTATTTGTTTTTGCTATAGAGGGGTGGGGGGGGGGGGGGGGGTGGTGGGGGGGTGGTGGGGTTAAAACAATCTTTTGTCTCCCCCACTATTCAAAGGGAAGTACAAATGCGCCATTGCCTCGACTCCTACGCCTCTGGTTTTCTGAGTAGTGTTTTGTCGACGATTCATTTTGTCGTCTCTGTTCATTTGGTCATTGTCTTTCCGACATCCAAGTTCTTCCAACCAATCCAACATATTTTCCTTGTGACAATCACCTCATCTTAACGGAAATCTCTGAACACATAAAGTCCACTACATATGACGTTGGAATTACAACTCCTGGCTCGGGACAGACATTACAATTCCTGGCTCGGGACAGACATTACAACTCTTGGCTCGGGACAGACATTACAACTCCTGGCTCGGGACAGACACAAACATGTTACTCTTATTTAAAATATACATTACCCTCCCATGATAACTTGTTTCTTATAATAACATATCACACATATAACACACATAATCAAGGAGTATATTTAAAAAGCAATATTTGAACCAGACGTTTGAAAAACTGAATATATTATGACACACGTACAAAAACGAAAACTTTAGTATGCCCCATCTCTGTGTGGTCATTGCCATTCCATACTACATAGTAGCAATGTTAATTGTTTTTGCTGTATCATATTGTGATGTATCCATTATCTATATATTATAATGAGGGCCGTTGTGGTCATGATCGTATGGTTGTTGGATTTACAACTACCTATGCAATCAGTGTTGTGAGTTCCTCCCGAATCTATCCCAAGTCGAGGTGTGCTCCATACAACTGGGATAAAGTTTGTCAGTGACTTGCGGCAGGTTAGTCGTTTTCTCCGGGTACCTCCATCGTCTAATAAAACTGATACCACGATATAACTGAAATATGTGGTTTACGGTAGCATTCGTTAAAAAGTCGATAGCACTGAGGAGAGTGGGCTCTACCGCGGCATAATTGTAATTGAATGTAGATCAATTTGTTTTCATTTTATTTGTACGTTGTTACTAAGTCTTTGTCTATTTGACTTGTGTACGTTGTTTGTATCCTCGTATGACAATAAGTCGGTCAGTCATTGGATAATGTTTGATTATTTTTTTCATGTTTGAAAAGTAAACATTTTTTTCTTTTTAATTATGTTCCTCATCTATTCTTGCTCACATGTGTAGAGTTCCATGGAAAAAAGATAAATAATAATGACACACTGACCCATATGTGTTTACTATCCTTTTTCCAAATGGCGTCCTATTACGTCACATAAGGCCGGTCAAAGGTTAATAAAGCACATGATTTTGTCATAGGCCAACCAAATTTAAAAAGTAAACCAGATTAAGAAAGTACAGTATTTCAGCTTTTTGAGTGTAATTGTTTTGTCTGAAAAATTTCAAAAGATGTATTTTTTTAAATAGTTTGAAATTGAAGTATTAAAAATTAATTATTTGATGCAAATATTAAGCTTGCTTACCCATATAGTAAAGTATTTAATCCAGTGAATTTGGTGTTTTTGCTTTTGCCAATGCAATCTATTAGAAGGACTACATCCTGCCATATTTTTGTAAAACAATTAATGACTGATTTCAATTTATTTTAATCACATTTATTACCACAGAGTGGTAACAATACAGTTTTGTTGATGCTATTTGTAATAATGAGGTTTTTTTTACCCAGATCTCATTTTTCTGTCTGGTTTAATTTAATTCTCTGTTCAAGTTATGCTATAAATTTTGATTATTGCTGTTAGATTAATTCTTTTTCTATTTTTTCTGTGAATTTCATTTCATTTCATTACCCCAAGAAGTAAGGGGTATATTTGTTATTAAAGCAGCAGTGGAAATGCAAAATAATCTGCCATTTTGTGACTAATGGAGAGCACTTGTATGTATTTTCCCGGTAAAATCGGCCATTTTCTAGAAAATGGTGGAATCTGAATGATCAATCATCATATTTTCAAAGTATTTTAAAATAAAATTTGCTTGGCCTACATTCCAGAAACGGTCATGAACTGTGATGACGATTATGTCAACAAACCGTTAACAAGCATAATGATCAGGAAAAAAAAAGACATTAGTAAAAAAGATCTTTTTTACTTGCATGGAATCTATTCAATTCAAACTTCTCTGTTTTAATATCATCTTGTAATGTTGACGTTGAAAAGAATTCCCTGTGTGTTTATGTACGCTATGAATATACAGAATGACGTCATTGGTCTCGTGCTGCGCCAGAATTGTAAATCAAAACAAGTGACCGACTTTATTGCATGACCGAGCAGATGTCACGACACGATATAATAATAATAAATAGTAAATTTATTTATTTGAGTGTCACATATTGATTGTCATAAAAATCTACACAGTATATAGTATTTACATATAAAACAATCAATATCCAGCCAAAAAATCTGACTTATGAGACACTAACAATATAAAACTTTATACATTAATTAGCATAGTTAAAAATCTCTTTAAATCAGTTTGAAAATTCTATAAAACTTTTTGTCGTAAATAAAAATTCATAACTAAAAATTTACTTCAATATATGTATTCATCATATTAGAACTCATTTGTCCAACCATAAACTTATAAAAACCTTTATAAGAATTCTGATATCAATAAATTGGATAACAAATTACTGTGAACATAATTTTCTACGAAAGTAAAATTTCTTTAATATTTTGCAAAAATAGTGCTGGATATCAAGACAAGTCATCAGTTTCACAAATTTGGTATCAATGTCAAATGTATGAAAATTGTCAATAAATTTTGAAATTTCAAAAAACAGATTGTATCTCAAATCGTCATATAAATTGCACTCCATGAACATTTTATTTTCATTCTCCACACGTCCTGAGTTGCAGTACACACATAGTCTATCATCCACTGGAACCGGCGACCTGGAGTACCTGCCTGTCTCATAGGCTAGCGGGAGAGCGCCGGACCGAAACAGGGCCATAGTCCGTCTTTCAAATCGAGATATACTTTGAAGCACATAAGGCGCACTTTTAGCATCATGTTTATAAAGTCTATATGTACGCAGTTTGTTTCCGTTTTGGCCATTACGTCTATCGTTAAAAAGTTCTCTGTACCATTCAGTATTGTCCAGCTCTATAGGTTTTTCGGAAACCGTTTTCATAACAGACTTTGTAGAAAATGACAGATTATATATTGTTTCTCTAACTTTAACGTGTTAACAATCTTGTCCACTTCAAACGCCCAACCTTTTCTCCTTCTTGAAATCCACTTGTAAATTTTATTAGAAAATCTATGGTCTTCCGAACGTAAAGTTCTACATAATAGTCTGCAAACATTTATACGCTGCTTAGTGTAACAGGATGTCCATCCCATGTCACCGCGCGATGATACATTGGACGTATGTTTTCCAACAGATAAAAGTATTTACATGCTCTATTTTGTACAGATGAAATGACACTAAACGTTTTAGTTCCCCACACACCACTACAGTGCATCAATATAGGTTCCATCATGGATGTATATAGTTTATTGTATACTTTATATATTCCTTGTATATGTCTTCAACCCTTCGGGGTAAAATTGAGCATTGAATAAAGTTATTATTAGTTAAAAGTGGCAATAAACATCATAACCCTAACTCTAACTCACATTATAATGATAAAAAAGGGTATGAATTTATGAAGATAGTATATTTTTTAAAGCAAAATTAAACATCTGTTTACATCAACATTATAGATCATTATATATTTTATGTACAATAAACAAAGTACAAGGGAGAAATATCTGAGTACACATGCGCCATTATTTGTCTTTCGAAGCCCAGTCTTCTGCTTCTTTCATCAAACCTCTGATAGCCGCATCATAATTGTTCTCAAAAGATAGAGTTGATGATCGTCTGGTTTTGCACTGCCGTTCGGAATCCATTCCTTTCTTTACGGCTTCGTCCACATAAGGACTCGGTATATGGTCACTAAAGCTTGTTGCGTCAGGAAATAATTCGTCTGGTGGATGAAATTGAATATTATTTGGAACAGAAAGAGAACCATTATCGGATTTGACTATTTTCACATCCATGTATTGACTATCAGGAGTAGGAACAGGATAATGACCATACTGTTGAACCCTGTCGTAAACGTGGTCAGTAGAACCGGAAGTTGAGGTTTGTTTGGGATATAAGGAATGATTTGTTCTGTCGTAGTAGTTAGAAGATTCATCGATATTCCAATGCTTATTTACATGGCTATGCCCGTTAGAAATATCTGTGCATTCTGCATGAATATTATCTCGCAAGGGCATTATCAAAGAATCATTGTCTTTATGACTACTTAAACTAGATGGTTCCCCTCTGGCCTTTTTGTGTGTAACATTTTCGCTCGAGGATATTTTCAAGGAACAATATATATTGTCTTTATGACTATCGGTACTTAAACTAGATGGTTCATCTTTGGTCTTTTTGTGTGTAATGTTGTTATGACGATGTAAACTAGATGGTTTCACTCGGTCCTGTTTACGTGTATCAGTAAGGATTAGTTGGTTCGGTTGTTCAACATTATCTTTGCGGTTCCTTTGTAATCTTAAAGTAAAGAAATAAAATACAGTCAAATAGGCCAAACGTAAAGCTAAAATAATTTCATAAATTGCTAAACCGTGGTAAAGTCGGTGACTTGATTGTCGTTTAACATTTCGTCGACGATTACTTAATACATGTACAAATATTACGTCCTTAATTGTTTCCTTGGTATATATTATATATCTTTTTTATTGATAGACAGAAAACGGTTTTTTATTTGCTCGAGAAATCAATCATTTATCTTTGGAGAGATTAGGTTTGTTGTTAAAGAGTGACACGAACATGGCCATATTAGACACATTTTCTGATTTGTTTTTGTGTGTGTAGTTTTTCCACTTAGCATTAGAGTGACAACAGTTTATATTCAACAAGTTTTTGTTTTCACTTGGACGTATTGTAGACGTATGTTTGTTGATGTTTCAATAGAGAATGATCATATTATATTTATTTTCTATTTATGATATTCGTCAATGATGATGTAAACCTTGTATATGTAATAACCTATTTATCTTATGATCGTTTCCCTTATTTGGAATGATGCTCTTTTCCAATTTCCAATAACACAACAGCCCCTTTTGGACTATATTACTACAATTTCATATGGAATATATTTCGTGTACGCACTTAGTATTAGGATATATCATAGCCACGATTGCATACTAGTAGTAGAATGAATTATGATTTTATACAATGGTTTTGGGCCCTTAAAACTAGTTTAACACCTCCACTGTTTAGTGAAGCGCCTGTACCAAGTTAGAAAAGTGTATGGAGATGTACCTGTGTTTTAGGGTATCGACAGTGTGGTATTCTTTGTTTTTCATTGTATTGCTGATTAAATATATACTACTCTAAATAAACGGTACCCCCCCCCCCCCCCCCCCGACAGTCATTCTTACCTGTTTTTCATAAACCTCATTCTCCCAACAATAACACCAATCAGGATTAGTGGTAATATGACGACACCAGCAGTAATTAAAGCTATAAAACCTGGGTCATTTTGAAGGTCTGAAATAAAAATGTTACAAAACACCAAGGATTAGTTTTACTTCTTCTATTTCTACCACATACTGACCGCCTTCAACAAGTTGAAGACTATGTTAGAGGTTGTACTATTTCTACCATATACTGACCGCCTTCAACAAGTTGATGATTATGTTAGAGGCTGTACTATTTCTACCAAATACTGACCGCCTTCAACAAGTTGATGATTATGTTAGTGGTTGTTCTACTTCAACCAAATACTGACCGCCTTCAACAAGTTGAAGATTATGTTAGAGGTTGTTCTACTTCAACCAAATACTGACCGCCTTCAACAAGTTGAAGATTATGTTAGAGGTTGTACTACTTCTACCAAATACTGACCGCCTTCAACAAGTTGATGATTATGTTAGAGGTTGTACTATTTCTACCATATACTGACCGCCTTCAACAAGTTGATGATTATGTTAGAGGCTGTACTATTTCTACCAAATACTGACCGCCTTCAACAAGTTGATGATTATGTTAGTGGTTGTTCTACTTCAACCAAATACTGACCGCCTTCAACAAGTTGAAGATTATGTTAGAAGTTGTACTACTTCTACCAAATACTGACCGCCTTCAACAAGTTGAAGATTATGTTAGAGATTGTTCTACTTCTACCAAATACTGACCGCCCTCAACAAGTTGAAGATTATGTTAGAGGTTGTACTACTTCTACCAAATACTGACCGCCTTCAACAAGTTGAAGATTATGTTAGATGTTGTACTACTTCTACCAAATACTGACCGCCTTCAACAAGTTGAAGATTATGTTAGAGATTGTTCTACTTCTACCAAATACTGACCGCCCTCAACAAGTTGAAGATTATGTTAGAGGTTGTACTACTTCTACCAAATACTGACCGCCTTCAACAAGTTGAAGATTATGTTAGATGTTGTACTACTTCTACCAAATACTGACCGCCTTCAACAAGTTGAAGATTATGTTAGAGGTTGTACTACTTCTACCAAATACTGACCGCCTTCAACAAGTTGAAGATTATGTTAGAGGTTGTACTACTTCTACCAAATACTGACCGCCTTCAACAAGTTGAAGATTATGTTAGAGGTTGTACTACTTCTACCAAAGACTGACCGCCTTCAACAAGTTGAAGATTATGTTAGAGGTTATACTACTTCTACCAAAGACTGACCGCCATCAACAAGTTGAAGATTATGTTAGAGGTTGTACTACTTCTACCAAATACTGACCGCCTTCAACAAGTTGAAGATTATGTTAGAGATTGTACTACTTCTACCAAAGACTGACCGCTTTCAACAAGTTGAAGATTATGTTAGAGGTTGTACTACTTCTACCAAATACTGACCGCCTTCAACAAGTTGAAGATTATGTTAGAGGTTGTACTACTTCTACCAAATACTGACCGCCTTCAACAAGTTGAAGATTATGTCAGAGGTTGCACTACTTCTACCAAAGACTGACCGCCTTCAACAAGTTGAAGATTATGTTAGATGTTGTACTACTTCTACCAAATACTGACCGCCTTCAACAACTTGAAGATTATGTTAGATGTTGTATTACTTTTACCAAATACTGACCGTCTTCAACAAGTTGAAGATTATGTTAGAGGTTGTACTACTTCTACCAAATACTGACCGCCTTCAACAAGTTGAAGATTATGTTAGAGGTTGTTCTACTTCTACCAAATACTGAGCGCCTTCAACAAGTTGAAGATTATGTTAGAGGTTGTACTACTTCTACCAAATACTGACCGCCTTCAACAAGTTGAAGATTATGTTAGATGTTGTACTACTTCTACCAAATACTGACCGCCTTCAACAAGTTGAAGATTATGTTAGAGGTTGTACTACTTCTACCAAATACTGACCGCCTTCAACAAGTTGAAGATTATGTTAGAGATTGTACTACTTCTACCAAATACTGACCGCCTTCAACAAGTTGAAGATTATGTTAGAGGTTGTACTACTTCTACCAAAGACTGACCGCCTTCAACAAGTTGAAGATTATGTTAGAGGTTGTACTACTTCTACCAAAGACTGACCGCCTTCAACAAGTTGAAGATTATGTTAGAGGTTTTACTACTTCTACCAAATACTGACCGCCTTCAACAAGTTGAAGATTATGTTAGAGATTGTACTACTTCTACCAAAGACTGACCGCTTTCAACAAGTTGAAGATTATGTTAGAGGTTGTACTACTTTTACCAAAGACTGACCGCCTTCAACAAGTTGAAGATTATGTTAGAGGTTGTACTACTTCTACCAAATACTGACCGCCTTCAACAAGTTGAAGATTATGTCAGAGGTTGTACTACTTCTACCAAAGACTGACCGCCTTCAACAAGTTGAAGATTATGTTAGAGGTTGTACTACTTCTACCAAAGACTGACCGCCTTCAACAAGTTGAAGATTATGTTAGAGGTTGTACTACTTCTACCAAATACTGACCGCCTTCAACAAGTTGAAGATTATGTTAGAGGTTGTACTACTTCTACCAAATACTGACCGCCTTCAACAAGTTGAAGATTATGTTAGATGTTGTACTACTTCTACCAAAGACTGACCGCCTTCAACAAGTTGAAGATTATGTTAGAGGTTGTACTACTTTTACCAAAGACTGACCGCCTTCAACAAGTTGAAGATTATGTTAGAGGTTGTACTACTTCTACCAAATACTGACCGCCTTCAACAAGTTGAAGATTATGTTAGAGATTGCACTACTTCTACCAAAGACTGACCGCCTTCAACAAGTTGAAGATTATGCTAGAGGTTGTACTACTTCTACCAAACACTGACCGCCTTCAACAAGTTGAAGATTATGTCAGAGGTTGTACTACTTCTACCAAATACTGACCGCCTTCAACAAGTTGAAGATTATGTCAGAGGTTGTACTACTTCTACCAAACACTGACCGCCTTCAACAAGTTGAAGATTATGTTAGAGGTTGTACTACTTCTACCAAAGACTGATCGCCTTCAACAAGTTGAAGATTATGTTAGAGGTTGTACTACTTCTACCAAACACTGACCGCCTTCAACAAGTTGAAGATTATGTTAGAAGTTGTACTACTTCTACCAAATACTGACCGCCTTCAACAAGTTCAAGATTATGTTAGAGGTTGTACTACTTCTACCAAATACTGACCACCTTCAACAAGTTGAAGATTATGCTAGAGGTTGTGCTACTTCTACCAAACACTGACCGCCTTCAACAAGTTGAAGATTATGTTAGAGGTTGTACTACTTCTACCAAACACTGTCCGCCTTCAACATGTTGATGATTATGTTAGAGGTTGTACTACTTCTACCAAATACTGACCGCCTTCAACAAGTTGAAGATTATGTTAGAGGCTGTACTACTTCTACCAAACACTGACCGCCTTTAACAAGTTGAAGATTATGTTAGAGGTTGTACTACTTCTACCAAATACTGACCGCCTTCAACAAGTTGAAGATTATGTTAGAGGTTGTACTACTTCTACCAAATACTGACCGCCTTCAACAAGTTGAAGATTATGTTAGAGGTTGTACTACTTCTATCAAACACTGACCGCCTTCAACAAGTTGAAGATTATGTTAGAGGTTGTACTACTTCTACCAAAGACTGACCGCCTTCAAGAAGTTGATGATTATGTTAGAGGTTGTACTACTTATACCAAATACTGACCGCCTTCAACAAGTTGAAGATTATGTTAGAAGTTGTACTACTTCTACCAAATACTGACCGCCTTCAACAAGTTGAAGATTATGTTAGAGGTGGTACTACTTCTACCAAACACTGACCGCCTTCAACAAGTTGAAGATTATGTTAGAGGTTGTACTACTTCTACCAAAGACTGACCGCCTTCAACAAGTTGAAGATTATGTTAGATGTTGTACTACTTCTACCAAATACTGACCGCCTTCAACAAGTTGAAGATTATGTTAGATGTTGTACTACTTCTACCAAATACTGACCGCCTTCAACAAGTTGAAGATTATGTTAGAGGTTGTACTACTTCTACCAAATACTGACCGCCTTCAGCAAGTTGAAGATTATGTTAGAGATTGTACTACTTCTACCAAATACTGACCGCCTTCAACAAGTTGAAGATTATGTTAGAGGTTGTACTACTTCTACCAAAGACTGACCGCCTTCAACAAGTTGAAAATTATGTCAGAGGTTGTACTACTTCTACCAAATACTGACCGCCTTCAACAAGTTGAAGATTATGTCAGAGGTTGTACTACTTCTACCAAACACTGACCGCCTTCAACAAGTTGAAGATTATGTTAGAGGTTGTACTACTTCTACCAAAGACTGATCGCCTTCAACAAGTTGAAGATTATGTTAGAGGTTGTACTACTTCTACCAAACACTGACCGCCTTCAACAAGTTGAAGATTATGTTAGAAGTTGTACTACTTCTACCAAATACTGACCGCCTTCAACAAGTTCAAGATTATGTTAGAGGTTGTACTACTTCTACCAAATACTGACCACCTTCAACAAGTTGAAGATTATGCTAGAGGTTGTGCTACTTCTACCAAACACTGACCGCCTTTAACAAGTTGAAGATTATGTTAGAGGTTGTACTACTTCTACCAAACACTGTCCGCCTTCAACATGTTGATGATTATGTTAGAGGTTGTACTACTTCTACCAAATACTGACCGCCTTCAACAAGTTGAAGATTATGTTAGAGATTGTACTACTTCTACCAAACACTGACCGCCTTTAACAAGTTGAAGATTATGTTAGAGGTTGTACTACTTCTACCAAATACTGACCGCCTTCAACAAGTTGAAGATTATGTTAGAGGTTGTACTACTTCTACCAAATACTGACCGCCTTCAACAAATTGAAGATTATGTTAGAGGTTGTACTACTTCTATCAAACACTGACCGCCTTCAACAAGTTGAAGATTATGTTAGAGGTTGTACTACTTCTACCAAAGACTGACCGCCTTCAAGAAGTTGATGATTATGTTAGAGGTTGTACTACTTATACCAAATACTGACCGCCTTCAACAAGTTGAAGATTATGTTAGAAGTTGTACTACTTCTACCAAATACTGACCGCCTTCAACAAGTTGAAGATTATGTTAGAGGTGGTACTACTTCTACCAAACACTGACCGCCTTCAACAAGTTGAAGATTATGTTAGAGGTTGTACTACTTCTACCAAAGACTGACCGCCTTCAACAAGTTGAAGATTATGTTAGATGTTGTATTACTTCTACCAAATACTGACCGTCTTCAACAAGTTGAAGATTATGTTAGAGGTTGTTCTACTTCTACCAAATACTGACCGCCTTCAACAAGTTGAAGATTATGTTAGAGGTTGTACTACTTCTACCAAATACTGACCGCCTTCAACAAGTTGAAGATTATGTTAGATGTTGTACTACTTCTACCAAATACTGACCGCCTTCAACAAGTTGAAGATTATGTTAGAGGTTGTACTACTTCTACCAAATACTGACCGCCTTCAACAAGTTGAAGATTATGTTAGAGATTGTACTACTTCTACCAAATACTGACCGCCTTCAACAAGTTGAAGATTATGTTAGAGGTTGTACTACTTCTACCAAAGACTGACCGCCTTCAACAAGTTGAAGATTATGTTAGAGGTTGTACTACTTTTACCAAAGACTGACCGCCTTCAACAAGTTGAAGATTATGTTAGAGGTTGTACTAATTCTACCAAATACTGACCGCCTTCAACAAGTTGAAGATTATGTTAGAGATTGTACTACTTCTACCAAAGACTGACCGCTTTCAACAAGTTGAAGATTATGTTAGAGGTTGTACTACTTCTACCAAATACTGACCGCCTTCAACAAGTTGAAGATTATGTTAGAGGTTGTACTACTTCTACCAAATACTGACCGCCTTCAACAAGTTGAAGATTATGTCAGAGGTTGCACTACTTCTACCAAAGACTGACCGCCTTCAACAAGTTGAAGATTATGTTAGATGTTGTACTACTTCTACCAAATACTGACCGCCTTCAACAACTTGAAGATTATGTTAGATGTTGTATTACTTTTACCAAATACTGACCGTCTTCAACAAGTTGAAGATTATGTTAGAGGTTGTACTACTTCTACCAAATACTGACCGCCTTCAACAAGTTGAAGATTATGTTAGAGGTTGTTCTACTTCTACCAAATACTGAGCGCCTTCAACAAGTTGAAGATTATGTTAGAGGTTGTACTACTTCTACCAAATACTGACCGCCTTCAACAAGTTGAAGATTATGTTAGATGTTGTACTACTTCTACCAAATACTGACCGCCTTCAACAAGTTGAAGATTATGTTAGAGGTTGTACTACTTCTACCAAATACTGACCGCCTTCAACAAGTTGAAGATTATGTTAGAGATTGTACTACTTCTACCAAATACTGACCGCCTTCAACAAGTTGAAGATTATGTTAGAGGTTGTACTACTTCTACCAAAGACTGACCGCCTTCAACAAGTTGAAGATTATGTTAGAGGTTATACTACTTCTACCAAAGACTGACCGCCTTCAACAAGTTGAAGATTATGTTAGAGGTTTTACTACTTCTACCAAATACTGACCGCCTTCAACAAGTTGAAGATTATGTTAGAGATTGTACTACTTCTACCAAAGACTGACCGCTTTCAACAAGTTGAAGATTATGTTAGAGGTTGTACTACTTTTACCAAAGACTGACCGCCTTCAACAAGTTGAAGATTATGTTAGAGGTTGTACTACTTCTACCAAATACTGACCGCCTTCAACAAGTTGAAGATTATGTCAGAGGTTGTACTACTTCTACCAAAGACTGACCGCCTTCAACAAGTTGAAGATTATGTTAGAGGTTGTACTACTTCTACCAAAGACTGACCGCCTTCAACAAGTTGAAGATTATGTTAGAGGTTGTACTACTTCTACCAAATACTGACCGCCTTCAACAAGTTGAAGATTATGTTAGAGGTTGTACTACTTCTACCAAATACTGACCGCCTTCAACAAGTTGAAGATTATGTTAGATGTTGTACTACTTCTACCAAAGACTGACCGCCTTCAACAAGTTGAAGATTATGTTAGAGGTTGTACTACTTTTACCAAAGACTGACCGCCTTCAACAAGTTGAAGATTATGTTAGAGGTTGTACTACTTCTACCAAATACTGACCGCCTTCAACAAGTTGAAGATTATGTTAGAGATTGCACTACTTCTACCAAAGACTGACCGCCTTCAACAAGTTGAAGATTATGCTAGAGGTTGTACTACTTCTACCAAACACTGACCGCCTTCAACAAGTTGAAGATTATGTCAGAGGTTGTACTACTTCTACCAAATACTGACCGCCTTCAACAAGTTGAAGATTATGTCAGAGGTTGTACTACTTCTACCAAACACTGACCGCCTTCAACAAGTTGAAGATTATGTTAGAGGTTGTACTACTTCTACCAAAGACTGATCGCCTTCAACAAGTTGAAGATTATGTTAGAGGTTGTACTACTTCTACCAAACACTGACCGCCTTCAACAAGTTGAAGATTATGTTAGAAGTTGTACTACTTCTACCAAATACTGACCGCCTTCAACAAGTTCAAGATTATGTTAGAGGTTGTACTACTTCTACCAAATACTGACCACCTTCAACAAGTTGAAGATTATGCTAGAGGTTGTGCTACTTCTACCAAACACTGACCGCCTTCAACAAGTTGAAGATTATGTTAGAGGTTGTACTACTTCTACCAAACACTGTCCGCCTTCAACATGTTGATGATTATGTTAGAGGTTGTACTACTTCTACCAAATACTGACCGCCTTCAACAAGTTGAAGATTATGTTAGAGGCTGTACTACTTCTACCAAACACTGACCGCCTTTAACAAGTTGAAGATTATGTTAGAGGTTGTACTACTTCTACCAAATACTGACCGCCTTCAACAAGTTGAAGATTATGTTAGAGGTTGTACTACTTCTACCAAATACTGACCGCCTTCAACAAGTTGAAGATTATGTTAGAGGTTGTACTACTTCTATCAAACACTGACCGCCTTCAACAAGTTGAAGATTATGTTAGAGGTTGTACTACTTCTACCAAAGACTGACCGCCTTCAAGAAGTTGATGATTATGTTAGAGGTTGTACTACTTATACCAAATACTGACCGCCTTCAACAAGTTGAAGATTATGTTAGAAGTTGTACTACTTCTACCAAATACTGACCGCCTTCAACAAGTTGAAGATTATGTTAGAGGTGGTACTACTTCTACCAAACACTGACCGCCTTCAACAAGTTGAAGATTATGTTAGAGGTTGTACTACTTCTACCAAAGACTGACCGCCTTCAACAAGTTGAAGATTATGTTAGATGTTGTACTACTTCTACCAAATACTGACCGCCTTCAACAAGTTGAAGATTATGTTAGAGGTTGTACTACTTCTACCAAATACTGACCGCCTTCAGCAAGTTGAAGATTATGTTAGAGATTGTACTACTTCTACCAAATACTGACCGCCTTCAACAAGTTGAAGATTATGTTAGAGGTTGTACTACTTCTACCAAAGACTGACCGCCTTCAACAAGTTGAAAATTATGTCAGAGGTTGTACTACTTCTACCAAATACTGACCGCCTTCAACAAGTTGAAGATTATGTCAGAGGTTGTACTACTTCTACCAAACACTGACCGCCTTCAACAAGTTGAAGATTATGTTAGAGGTTGTACTACTTCTACCAAAGACTGATCGCCTTCAACAAGTTGAAGATTATGTTAGAGGTTGTACTACTTCTACCAAACACTGACCGCCTTCAACAAGTTGAAGATTATGTTAGAAGTTGTACTACTTCTACCAAATACTGACCGCCTTCAACAAGTTCAAGATTATGTTAGAGGTTGTACTACTTCTACCAAATACTGACCACCTTCAACAAGTTGAAGATTATGCTAGGGGTTGTGCTACTTCTACCAAACACTGACCGCCTTCAACAAGTTGAAGATTATGTTAGAGGTTTTACTACTTCTACCAAACACTGTCCGCCTTCAACATGTTGATGATTATGTTAGAGGTTGTACTACTTCTACCAAATACTGACCGCCTTCAACAAGTTGAAGATTATGTTAGAGATTGTACTACTTCTACCAAACACTGACCGCCTTTAACAAGTTGAAGATTATGTTAGAGGTTGTGCTACTTCTACCAAATACTGACCGCCTTCAACAAGTTGAAGATTATGTTAGAGGTTGTACTACTTCTACCAAATACTGACCGCCTTCAACAAGTTGAAGATTATGTTAGAGGTTGTACTACTTCTATCAAACACTGACCGCCTTCAACAAGTTGAAGATTATGTTAGAGGTTGTACTACTTCTACCAAAGACTGACCGCCTTCAAGAAGTTGATGATTATGTTAGAGGTTGTACTACTTATACCAAATACTGACCGCCTTCAACAAGTTGAAGATTATGTTAGAAGTTGTACTACTTCTACCAAATACTGACCGCCTTCAACAAGTTGAAGATTATGTTAGAGGTGGTACTACTTCTACCAAACACTGACCGCCTTCAACAAGTTGAAGATTATGTTAGAGGTTGTACTACTTCTACCAAAGACTGACCGCCTTCAACAAGTTGAAGATTATGTTAGATGTTGTACTACTTCTACCAAATACTGACCGCCTTCAACAAGTTGAAGATTATGTTAGATGTTGTATTACTTCTACCAAATACTGACCGTCTTCAACAAGTTGAAGATTATGTTAGAGGTTGTTCTACTTCTACCAAATACTGACCGCCTTCAACAAGTTGAAGATTATGTTAGAGGTTGTACTACTTCTACCAAATACTGACCGCCTTCAACAAGTTGAAGATTATGTTAGATGTTGTACTACTTCTACCAAATACTGACCGCCTTCAACAAGTTGAAGATTATGTTAGAGGTTGTACTACTTCTACCAAATACTGACCGCCTTCAACAAGTTGAAGATTATGTTAGAGATTGTACTACTTCTACCAAATACTGACCGCCTTCAACAAGTTGAAGATTATGTTAGAGGTTGTACTACTTCTACCAAAGACTGACCGCCTTCAACAAGTTGAAGATTATGTTAGAGGTTGTACTACTTTTACCAAAGACTGACCGCCTTCAACAAGTTGAAGATTATGTTAGAGGTTGTACTACTTCTACCAAATACTGACCGCCTTCAACAAGTTGAAGATTATGTCAGAGGTTGTACTACTTCTACCAAAGACTGACCGCCTTCAACAAGTTGAAGATTATGTTAGAGGTTGTACTACTTCTACCAAAGACTGACCGCCTTCAACAAGTTGAAGATTATGTTAGAGGTTGTACTACTTCTACCAAATACTGACCGCCTTCAACAAGTTGAAGATTATGTTAGAGGTTGTACTACTTCTACCAAATACTGACCGCCTTCAACAAGTTGAAGATTATGTTAGATGTTGTACTACTTCTACCAAAGACTGACCGCCTTCAACAAGTTGAAGATTATGTTAGAGGTTACACTACTTCTACCGAAGACTGACCGCCTTCAACAAGTTGAAGATTATGTTAGAGGTTGTACTACTTTTACCAAAGACTGACCGCCTTCAACAAGTTGAAGATTATGTTAGAGGTTGTACTACTTCTACCAAATACTGACCGCCTTCAACAAGTTGAAGATTATGTTAGAGATTGCACTACTTCTACCAAAGACTGACCGCCTTCAACAAGTTGAAGATTATGCTAGAGGTTGTACTACTTCTACCAAACACTGACCGCCTTCAACAAGTTGAAGATTATGTCAGAGGTTGTACTACTTCTACCAAATACTGACCGCCTTCAACAAGTTGAAGATTATGTCAGAGGTTGTATTACTTCTACCAAACACTGACCGCCTTCAACAAGTTGAAGATTATGTTAGAGGTTGTACTACTTCTACCAAAGACTGATCGCCTTCAACAAGTTGAAGATTATGTTAGAGGTTGTACTACTTCTACCAAACACTGACCGCCTTCAACAAGTTGAAGATTATGTTAGAAGTTGTACTACTTCTACCAAATACTGACCGCCTTCAACAAGTTCAAGATTATGTTAGAGGTTGTACTACTTCTACCAAATACTGACCACCTTCAACAAGTTGAAGATTATGTTAGAGGTTGTACTACTTCTACCAAACACTGACCGCCTTCAACAAGTTGAAGATTATGTTAGAGGTTGTACTACTTCTACCAAAGACTGACCGCCTTCAACAAGTTGAAGATTATGTTAGATGTTGTACTACTTCTACCAAATACTGACCGCCTTCAACAAGTTGAAGATTATGTTAGATGTTGTATTACTTCTACCAAATACTGACCGTCTTCAACAAGTTGAAGATTATGTTAGAGGTTGTTCTACTTCTACCAAATACTGACCGCCTTCAACAAGTTGAAGATTATGTTAGAGGTTGTACTACTTCTACCAAATACTGACCGCCTTCAACAAGTTGAAGATTATGTTAGATGTTGTATTACTTCTACCAAATACTGACCGCCTTCAACAAGTTGAAGATTATGTTAGAGGTTGTACTACTTCTACCAAATACTGACCGCCTTCAACAAGTTGAAGATTATGTTAGATATTGTACTACTTCTACCAAATACTGACCGCCTTCAACAAGTTGAAGATTATGTTAGAGGTTGTACTACTTCTACCAAAGACTGACCGCCTTCAACAAGTTGAAGATTATGTTAGAGGTTGTACTACTTTTACCAAAGACTGACCGCCTTCAACAAGTTGAAGATTATGTTAGAGGTTGTACTACTTCTACCAAATACTGACCGCCTTCAACAAGTTGAAGATTATGTCAGAGGTTGTACTACTTCTACCAAAGACTGACCGCCTTCAACAAGTTGAAGATTATGTTAGAGGTTGTACTACTTCTACCAAAGACTGACCGCCTTCAACAAGTTGAAGATTATGTTAGAGGTTGTACTACTTCTACCAAATACTGACCGCCTTCAACAAGTTGAAGATTATGTTAGATGTTGTACTACTTCTACCAAAGACTGACCGCCTTCAACAAGTTGAAGATTATGTTAGAGGTTACACTACTTCTACCGAAGACTGACCGCCTTCAACAAGTTGAAGATTATGTTAGAGGTTGTACTACTTTTACCAAAGACTGACCGCCTTCAACAAGTTGAAGATTATGTTAGAGGTTGTACTACTTCTACCAAATACTGACCGCCTTCAACAAGTTGAAGATTATGTTAGAGATTGCACTACTTCTACCAAAGACTGACCGCCTTCAACAAGTTGAAGATTATGCTAGAGGTTGTACTACTTCTACCAAACACTGACCGCCTTCAACAAGTTGAAGATTATGTCAGAGGTTGTACTACTTCTACCAAATACTGACCGCCTTCAACAAGTTGAAGATTATGTCAGAGGTTGTACTACTTCTACCAAACACTGACCGCCTTCAACAAGTTGAAGATTATGTTAGAGGTTGTACTACTTCTACCAAAGACTGACCGCCTTCAACAAGTTGAAGATTATGTTAGAGGTTGTACTACTTCTACCAAACACTGACCGCCTTCAACAAGTTGAAGATTATGTTAGAAGTTGTACTACTTCTACCAAATACTGACCGCCTTCAACAAGTTCAAGATTATGTTAGAGGTTGTACTACTTCTACCAAATACTGACCACCTTCAACAAGTTGAAGATTATGCTAGAGGTTGTGCTACTTCTACCAAACACTGACCGCCTTCAACAAGTTGAAGATTATGTTAGAGGTTGTACTACTTCTACCAAATATTGACCGCCTTCAACAAGTTGAAGATTATGTTAGAGGTTGTACTACTTCTACCAAACACTGTCCGCCTTCAACATGTTGATGATTATGTTAGAGGTTGTACTACTTCTACCAAATACTGACCGCCTTCAACAAGTTGAAGATTATGTTAGAGATTGTACTACTTCTACCAAACACTGACCGCCTTTAACAAGTTGAAGATTATGTTAGAGGTTGTACTACTTCTACCAAATACTGACCGCCTTCAACAAGTTGAAGATTATGTTAGAGGTTGTACTACTTCTACCAAATACTGACCGCCTTCAACAAGTTGAAGATTATGTTAGAGGTTGTACTACTTCTATCAAACACTGACCGCCTTCAACAAGTTGAAGATTATGTTAGAGGTTGTACTACTTCTACCAAAGACTGACCGCCTTCAAGAAGTTGATGATTATGTTAGAGGTTGTACTACTTATACCAAATACTGACCGCCTTCAACAAGTTGAAGATTATGTTAGAAGTTGTACTACTTCTACCAAATACTGACCGCCTTAAACAAGTTGAAGATTATGTTAGAGGTGGTACTACTTCTACCAAACACTGACCGCCTTCAACAAGTTGAAGATTATGTTAGAGGTTGTACTACTTCTACCAAACACTGACCGCCTTCAACAAGTTGAAGATTATGTGAGAGGTTGTACTACTTCTATCAAACACTGACCGCCTTCAACAAGTTGAAGATTATGTTAGAGGCTGTACTACTTCTACCAAAGACTGACCGCCTTCAACAAGTTGAAGATTATGTTAGAGGTTGTACTACTTCTACCAAATACTGACCGCCTTCAACAAGTTGAAGATTATGTCAGAGGTTGTACTACTTCTACCAAAGACTGACCGCCTTCAACAAGTTGAAGATTATGTTAGAGGTTGTACTACCTCTACCAAAGACTGACCGCCTTCAACAAGTTGAAGATTATGTTAGAGGTTGTACTACTTCTACCAAACACTGACCGCCTTCAACAAGTTGAAGATTATGTTGGATGTTGTACTACTTCTACCAAATACTGAACGCCTTCAACAAGTTGAAGATTATGTTAGAGGTTGTACTACTTCTACCAAATACTGACCGCCTTCAACATGTTGAAGATTATGTTAGAGGTTGTACTACTTCTACCAAATATTGACCGCCTTCAACAAGTTGAAGATTATGTTAGAGGTTGTACTGCTTCTACCAAACACTGTCCGCCTTCAACAAGTTGATGATTATGTTAGAGGTTGTACTACTTCTACCAAATACTGACCGCCTTCAACAAGTTGAAGATTATGTTAGAGATTGCACTACTTCTACCAAAGACTGACCGCCTTCAACAAGTTGAAGATTATGCTAGAGGTTGTACTACTTCTACCAAACACTGACCGCCTTCAACAAGTTGAAGATTATGTCAGAGGTTGTACTACTTCTACCAAATACTGACCGCCTTCAACAAGTTGAAGATTATGTCAGAGGTTGTACTACTTCTACCAAACACTGACCGCCTTCAACAAGTTGAAGATTATGTTAGAGGTTGTACTACTTCTACCAAAGACTGATCGCCTTCAACAAGTTGAAGATTATGTTAGAGGTTGTACTACTTCTACCAAACACTGACCGCCTTCAACAAGTTGAAGATTATGTTAGAAGTTGTACTACTTCTACCAAATACTGACCGCCTTCAACAAGTTCAAGATTATGTTAGAGGTTGTACTACTTCTACCAAATACTGACCACCTTCAACAAGTTGAAGATTATGTTAGAGGTTGTACTACTTCTACCAAACACTGACCGCCTTCAACAAGTTGAAGATTATGTTAGAGGTTGTACTACTTCTACCAAAGACTGACCGCCTTCAACAAGTTGAAGATTATGTTAGATGTTGTACTACTTCTACCAAATACTGACCGCCTTCAACAAGTTGAAGATTATGTTAGATGTTGTATTACTTCTACCAAATACTGACCGTCTTCAACAAGTTGAAGATTATGTTAGAGGTTGTTCTACTTCTACCAAATACTGACCGCCTTCAACAAGTTGAAGATTATGTTAGAGGTTGTACTACTTCTACCAAATACTGACCGCCTTCAACAAGTTGAAGATTATGTTAGATGTTGTATTACTTCTACCAAATACTGACCGCCTTCAACAAGTTGAAGATTATGTTAGAGGTTGTACTACTTCTACCAAATACTGACCGCCTTCAACAAGTTGAAGATTATGTTAGAGATTGTACTACTTCTACCAAATACTGACCGCCTTCAACAAGTTGAAGATTATGTTAGAGGTTGTACTACTTCTACCAAAGACTGACCGCCTTCAACAAGTTGAAGATTATGTTAGAGGTTGTACTACTTTTACCAAAGACTGACCGCCTTCAACAAGTTGAAGATTATGTTAGAGGTTGTACTACTTCTACCAAATACTGACCGCCTTCAACAAGTTGAAGATTATGTCAGAGGTTGTACTACTTCTACCAAAGACTGACCGCCTTCAACAAGTTGAAGATTATGTTAGAGGTTGTACTACTTCTACCAAAGACTGACCGCCTTCAACAAGTTGAAGATTATGTTAGAGGTTGTACTACTTCTACCAAATACTGACCGCCTTCAACAAGTTGAAGATTATGTTAGAGGTTGTACTACTTCTACCAAATACTGACCGCCTTCAACAAGTTGAAGATTATGTTAGATGTTGTACTACTTCTACCAAAGACTGACCGCCTTCAACAAGTTGAAGATTATGTTAGAGGTTACACTACTTCTACCGAAGACTGACCGCCTTCAACAAGTTGAAGATTATGTTAGAGGTTGTACTACTTTTACCAAAGACTGACCGCCTTCAACAAGTTGAAGATTATGTTAGAGGTTGTACTACTTCTACCAAATACTGACCGCCTTCAACAAGTTGAAGATTATGTTAGAGATTGCACTACTTCTACCAAAGACTGACCGCCTTCAACAAGTTGAAGATTATGCTAGAGGTTGTACTACTTCTACCAAACACTGACCGCCTTCAACAAGTTGAAGATTATGTCAGAGGTTGTACTACTTCTACCAAATACTGACCGCCTTCAACAAGTTGAAGATTATGTCAGAGGTTGTACTACTTCTACCAAACACTGACCGCCTTCAACAAGTTGAAGATTATGTTAGAGGTTGTACTACTTCTACCAAAGACTGATCGCCTTCAACAAGTTGAAGATTATGTTAGAGGTTGTACTACTTCTACCAAACACTGACCGCCTTCAACAAGTTGAAGATTATGTTAGAAGTTGTACTACTTCTACCAAATACTGACCGCCTTCAACAAGTTGAAGATTATGTTAGAGGTTGTACTACTTCTACCAAATACTGACCACCTTCAACAAGTTGAAGATTATGCTAGAGGTTGTGCTACTTCTACCAAACACTGACCGCCTTCAACAAGTTGAAGATTATGTTAGAGGTTGTACTACTTCTACCAAATATTGACCGCCTTCAACAAGTTGAAGATTATGTTAGAGGTTGTACTACTTCTACCAAACACTGTCCGCCTTCAACATGTTGATGATTATGTTAGAGGTTGTACTACTTCTACCAAATACTGACCGCCTTCAACAAGTTGAAGATTATGTTAGAGATTGTACTACTTCTACCAAACACTGACCGCCTTTAACAAGTTGAAGATTATGTTAGAGGTTGTACTACTTCTACCAAATACTGACCGCCTTCAACAAGTTGAAGATTATGTTAGAGGTTGTACTACTTCTACCAAATACTGACCGCCTTCAACAAGTTGAAGATTATGTTAGAGGTTGTACTACTTCTATCAAACACTGACCGCCTTCAACAAGTTGAAGATTATGTTAGAGGTTGTACTACTTCTACCAAAGACTGACCGCCTTCAAGAAGTTGATGATTATGTTAGAGGTTGTACTACTTATACCAAATACTGACCGCCTTCAACAAGTTGAAGATTATGTTAGAAGTTGTACTACTTCTACCAAATACTGACCGCCTTCAACAAGTTCAAGATTATGTTAGAGGTTGTACTACTTCTACCAAATACTGACCACCTTCAACAAGTTGAAGATTATGTTAGAGGTTGTACTACTTCTACCAAACACTGACCGCCTTCAACAAGTTGAAGATTATGTTAGAGGTTGTACTACTTCTACCAAAGACTGACCGCCTTCAACAAGTTGAAGATTATGTTAGATGTTGTACTACTTCTACCAAATACTGACCGCCTTCAACAAGTTGAAGATTATGTTAGATGTTGTATTACTTCTACCAAATACTGACCGTCTTCAACAAGTTGAAGATTATGTTAGAGGTTGTTCTACTTCTACCAAATACTGACCGCCTTCAACAAGTTGAAGATTATGTTAGAGGTTGTACTACTTCTACCAAATACTGACCGCCTTCAACAAGTTGAAGATTATGTTAGATGTTGTATTACTTCTACCAAATACTGACCGCCTTCAACAAGTTGAAGATTATGTTAGAGGTTGTACTACTTCTACCAAATACTGACCGCCTTCAACAAGTTGAAGATTATGTTAGAGATTGTACTACTTCTACCAAATACTGACCGCCTTCAAGAAGTTGAAGATTATGTTAGAGGTTGTACTACTTCTACCAAAGACTGACCGCCTTCAACAAGTTGAAGATTATGTTAGAGGTTGTACTACTTTTACCAAAGACTGACCGCCTTCAACAAGTTGAAGATTATGTTAGAGGTTGTACTACTTCTACCAAATACTGACCGCCTTCAACAAGTTGAAGATTATGTCAGAGGTTGTACTACTTCTACCAAAGACTGACCGCCTTCAACAAGTTGAAGATTATGTTAGAGGTTGTACTACTTCTACCAAAGACTGACCGCCTTCAACAAGTTGAAGATTATGTTAGAGGTTGTACTACTTCTACCAAATACTGACCGCCTTCAACAAGTTGAAGATTATGTTAGAGGTTGTACTACTTCTACCAAATACTGACCGCCTTCAACATGTTGAAGATTATGTTAGAGGTTGTACTACTTCTACCAAATATTGACCGCCTTCAACAAGTTGAAGATTATGTTAGAGGTTGTACTGCTTCTACCAAACACTGTCCGCCTTCAACAAGTTGATGATTATGTTAGAGGTTGTACTACTTCTACCAAATACTGACCGCCTTCAACAAGTTGAAGATTATGTTAGAGATTGCACTACTTCTACCAAAGACTGACCGCCTTCAACAAGTTGAAGATTATGCTAGAGGTTGTACTACTTCTACCAAACACTGACCGCCTTCAACAAGTTGAAGATTATGTCAGAGGTTGTACTACTTCTACCAAATACTGACCGCCTTCAACAAGTTGAAGATTATGTCAGAGGTTGTACTACTTCTACCAAACACTGACCGCCTTCAACAAGTTGAAGATTATGTTAGAGGTTGTACTACTTCTACCAAAGACTGATCGCCTTCAACAAGTTGAAGATTATGTTAGAGGTTGTACTACTTCTACCAAACACTGACCGCCTTCAACAAGTTGAAGATTATGTTAGAAGTTGTACTACTTCTACCAAATACTGACCGCCTTCAACAAGTTCAAGATTATGTTAGAGGTTGTACTACTTCTACCAAATACTGACCACCTTCAACAAGTTGAAGATTATGTTAGAGGTTGTACTACTTCTACCAAACACTGACCGCCTTCAACAAGTTGAAGATTATGTTAGAGGTTGTACTACTTCTACCAAAGACTGACCGCCTTCAACAAGTTGAAGATTATGTTAGATGTTGTACTACTTCTACCAAATACTGACCGCCTTCAACAAGTTGAAGATTATGTTAGATGTTGTATTACTTCTACCAAATACTGACCGTCTTCAACAAGTTGAAGATTATGTTAGAGGTTGTTCTACTTCTACCAAATACTGACCGCCTTCAACAAGTTGAAGATTATGTTAGAGGTTGTACTACTTCTACCAAATACTGACCGCCTTCAACAAGTTGAAGATTATGTTAGATGTTGTATTACTTCTACCAAATACTGACCGCCTTCAACAAGTTGAAGATTATGTTAGAGGTTGTACTACTTCTACCAAATACTGACCGCCTTCAACAAGTTGAAGATTATGTTAGAGATTGTACTACTTCTACCAAATACTGACCGCCTTCAACAAGTTGAAGATTATGTTAGAGGTTGTACTACTTCTACCAAAGACTGACCGCCTTCAACAAGTTGAAGATTATGTTAGAGGTTGTACTACTTTTACCAAAGACTGACCGCCTTCAACAAGTTGAAGATTATGTTAGAGGTTGTACTACTTCTACCAAATACTGACCGCCTTCAACAAGTTGAAGATTATGTCAGAGGTTGTACTACTTCTACCAAAGACTGACCGCCTTCAACAAGTTGAAGATTATGTTAGAGGTTGTACTACTTCTACCAAAGACTGACCGCCTTCAACAAGTTGAAGATTATGTTAGAGGTTGTACTACTTCTACCAAATACTGACCGCCTTCAACAAGTTGAAGATTATGTTAGAGGTTGTACTACTTCTACCAAATACTGACCGCCTTCAACAAGTTGAAGATTATGTTAGATGTTGTACTACTTCTACCAAAGACTGACCGCCTTCAACAAGTTGAAGATTATGTTAGAGGTTACACTACTTCTACCGAAGACTGACCGCCTTCAACAAGTTGAAGATTATGTTAGAGGTTGTACTACTTTTACCAAAGACTGACCGCCTTCAACAAGTTGAAGATTATGTTAGAGGTTGTACTACTTCTACCAAATACTGACCGCCTTCAACAAGTTGAAGATTATGTTAGAGATTGCACTACTTCTACCAAAGACTGACCGCCTTCAACAAGTTGAAGATTATGCTAGAGGTTGTACTACTTCTACCAAACACTGACCGCCTTCAACAAGTTGAAGATTATGTCAGAGGTTGTACTACTTCTACCAAATACTGACCGCCTTCAACAAGTTGAAGATTATGTCAGAGGTTGTACTACTTCTACCAAACACTGACCGCCTTCAACAAGTTGAAGATTATGTTAGAGGTTGTACTACTTCTACCAAAGACTGATCGCCTTCAACAAGTTGAAGATTATGTTAGAGGTTGTACTACTTCTACCAAACACTGACCGCCTTCAACAAGTTGAAGATTATGTTAGAAGTTGTACTACTTCTACCAAATACTGACCGCCTTCAACAAGTTGAAGATTATGTTAGAGGTTGTACTACTTCTACCAAATACTGACCACCTTCAACAAGTTGAAGATTATGCTAGAGGTTGTGCTACTTCTACCAAACACTGACCGCCTTCAACAAGTTGAAGATTATGTTAGAGGTTGTACTACTTCTACCAAATATTGACCGCCTTCAACAAGTTGAAGATTATGTTAGAGGTTGTACTACTTCTACCAAACACTGTCCGCCTTCAACATGTTGATGATTATGTTAGAGGTTGTACTACTTCTACCAAATACTGACCGCCTTCAACAAGTTGAAGATTATGTTAGAGATTGTACTACTTCTACCAAACACTGACCGCCTTTAACAAGTTGAAGATTATGTTAGAGGTTGTACTACTTCTACCAAATACTGACCGCCTTCAACAAGTTGAAGATTATGTTAGAGGTTGTACTACTTCTACCAAATACTGACCGCCTTCAACAAGTTGAAGATTATGTTAGAGGTTGTACTACTTCTATCAAACACTGACCGCCTTCAACAAGTTGAAGATTATGTTAGAGGTTGTACTACTTCTACCAAAGACTGACCGCCTTCAAGAAGTTGATGATTATGTTAGAGGTTGTACTACTTATACCAAATACTGACCGCCTTCAATAAGTTGAAGATTATGTTAGAAGTTGTACTACTTCTACCAAATACTGACCGCCTTCAACAAGTTCAAGATTATGTTAGAGGTTGTACTACTTCTACCAAATACTGACCACCTTCAACAAGTTGAAGATTATGTTAGAGGTTGTACTACTTCTACCAAACACTGACCGCCTTCAACAAGTTGAAGATTATGTTAGAGGTTGTACTACTTCTACCAAAGACTGACCGCCTTCAACAAGTTGAAGATTATGTTAGATGTTGTACTACTTCTACCAAATACTGACCGCCTTCAACAAGTTGAAGATTATGTTAGATGTTGTATTACTTCTACCAAATACTGACCGTCTTCAACAAGTTGAAGATTATGTTAGAGGTTGTTCTACTTCTACCAAATACTGACCGCCTTCAACAAGTTGAAGATTATGTTAGAGGTTGTACTACTTCTACCAAATACTGACCGCCTTCAACAAGTTGAAGATTATGTTAGATGTTGTATTACTTCTACCAAATACTGACCGCCTTCAACAAGTTGAAGATTATGTTAGAGGTTGTACTACTTCTACCAAATACTGACCGCCTTCAACAAGTTGAAGATTATGTTAGAGATTGTACTACTTCTACCAAATACTGACCGCCTTCAAGAAGTTGAAGATTATGTTAGAGGTTGTACTACTTCTACCAAAGACTGACCGCCTTCAACAAGTTGAAGATTATGTTAGAGGTTGTACTACTTTTACCAAAGACTGACCGCCTTCAACAAGTTGAAGATTATGTTAGAGGTTGTACTACTTCTACCAAATACTGACCGCCTTCAACAAGTTGAAGATTATGTCAGAGGTTGTACTACTTCTACCAAAGACTGACCGCCTTCAACAAGTTGAAGATTATGTTAGAGGTTGTACTACTTCTACCAAAGACTGACCGCCTTCAACAAGTTGAAGATTATGTTAGAGGTTGTACTACTTCTACCAAATACTGACCGCCTTCAACAAGTTGAAGATTATGTTAGAGGTTGTACTACTTCTACCAAATACTGACCGCCTTCAACAAGTTGAAGATTATGTTAGATGTTGTACTACTTCTACCAAAGACTGACCGCCTTCAACAAGTTGAAGATTATGTTAGAGGTTACACTACTTCTACCGAAGACTGACCGCCTTCAACAAGTTGAAGATTATGTTAGAGGTTGTACTACTTTTACCAAAGACTGACCGCCTTCAACAAGTTGAAGATTATGTTAGAGGTTGTACTACTTCTACCAAATACTGACCGCCTTCAACAAGTTGAAGATTATGTTAGAGATTGCACTACTTCTACCAAAGACTGACCGCCTTCAACAAGTTGAAGATTATGCTAGAGGTTGTACTACTTCTACCAAACACTGACCGCCTTCAACAAGTTGAAGATTATGTCAGAGGTTGTACTACTTCTACCAAATACTGACCGCCTTCAACAAGTTGAAGATTATGTCAGAGGTTGTACTACTTCTACCAAACACTGACCGCCTTCAACAAGTTGAAGATTATGTTAGAGGTTGTACTACTTCTACCAAAGACTGATCGCCTTCAACAAGTTGAAGATTATGTTAGAGGTTGTACTACTTCTACCAAACACTGACCGCCTTCAACAAGTTGAAGATTATGTTAGAAGTTGTACTACTTCTACCAAATACTGACCGCCTTCAACAAGTTCAAGATTATGTTAGAGGTTGTACTACTTCTACCAAATACTGACCACCTTCAACAAGTTGAAGATTATGCTAGAGGTTGTGCTACTTCTACCAAACACTGACCGCCTTCAACAAGTTGAAGATTATGTTAGAGGTTGTACTACTTCTACCAAATATTGACCGCCTTCAACAAGTTGAAGATTATGTTAGAGGTTGTACTACTTCTACCAAACACTGTCCGCCTTCAACATGTTGATGATTATGTTAGAGGTTGTACTACTTCTACCAAATACTGACCGCCTTCAACAAGTTGAAGATTATGTTAGAGATTGTACTACTTCTACCAAACACTGACCGCCTTTAACAAGTTGAAGATTATGTTAGAGGTTGTACTACTTCTACCAAATACTGACCGCCTTCAACAAGTTGAAGATTATGTTAGAGGTTGTACTACTTCTACCAAATACTGACCGCCTTCAACAAGTTGAAGATTATGTTAGAGGTTGTACTACTTCTATCAAACACTGACCGCCTTCAACAAGTTGAAGATTATGTTAGAGGTTGTACTACTTCTACCAAAGACTGACCGCCTTCAAGAAGTTGATGATTATGTTAGAGGTTGTACTACTTATACCAAATACTGACCGCCTTCAACAAGTTGAAGATTATGTTAGAAGTTGTACTACTTCTACCAAATACTGACCGCCTTAAACAAGTTGAAGATTATGTTAGAGGTGGTACTACTTCTACCAAACACTGACCGCCTTCAACAAGTTGAAGATTATGTTAGAGGTTGTACTACTTCTACCAAACACTGACCGCCTTCAACAAGTTGAAGATTATGTGAGAGGTTGTACTACTTCTATCAAACACTGACCGCCTTCAACAAGTTGAAGATTATGTTAGAGGCTGTACTACTTCTACCAAAGACTGACCGCCTTCAACAAGTTGAAGATTATGTTAGAGGTTGTACTACTTCTACCAAATACTGACCGCCTTCAACAAGTTGAAGATTATGTCAGAGGTTGTACTACTTCTACCAAAGACTGACCGCCTTCAACAAGTTGAAGATTATGTTAGAGGTTGTACTACCTCTACCAAAGACTGACCGCCTTCAACAAGTTGAAGATTATGTTAGAGGTTGTACTACTTCTACCAAACACTGACCGCCTTCAACAAGTTGAAGATTATGTTGGATGTTGTACTACTTCTACCAAATACTGAACGCCTTCAACAAGTTGAAGATTATGTTAGAGGTTGTACTACTTCTACCAAATACTGACCGCCTTCAACATGTTGAAGATTATGTTAGAGGTTGTACTACTTCTACCAAATATTGACCGCCTTCAACAAGTTGAAGATTATGTTAGAGGTTGTACTGCTTCTACCAAACATTGTCCGCCTTCAACAAGTTGATGATTATGTTAGAGGTTGTACTACTTCTACCAAATACTGACCGCCTTCAACAAGTTGAAGATTATGTTAGAGATTGCACTACTTCTACCAAAGACTGACCGCCTTCAACAAGTTGAAGATTATGCTAGAGGTTGTACTACTTCTACCAAACACTGACCGCCTTCAACAAGTTGAAGATTATGTCAGAGGTTGTACTACTTCTACCAAATACTGACCGCCTTCAACAAGTTGAAGATTATGTCAGAGGTTGTACTACTTCTACCAAACACTGACCGCCTTCAACAAGTTGAAGATTATGTTAGAGGTTGTACTACTTCTACCAAAGACTGATCGCCTTCAACAAGTTGAAGATTATGTTAGAGGTTGTACTACTTCTACCAAACACTGACCGCCTTCAACAAGTTGAAGATTATGTTAGAAGTTGTACTACTTCTACCAAATACTGACCGCCTTCAACAAGTTCAAGATTATGTTAGAGGTTGTACTACTTCTACCAAATACTGACCACCTTCAACAAGTTGAAGATTATGTTAGAGGTTGTACTACTTCTACCAAACACTGACCGCCTTCAACAAGTTGAAGATTATGTTAGAGGTTGTACTACTTCTACCAAAGACTGACCGCCTTCAACAAGTTGAAGATTATGTTAGATGTTGTACTACTTCTACCAAATACTGACCGCCTTCAACAAGTTGAAGATTATGTTAGATGTTGTATTACTTCTACCAAATACTGACCGTCTTCAACAAGTTGAAGATTATGTTAGAGGTTGTTCTACTTCTACCAAATACTGACCGCCTTCAACAAGTTGAAGATTATGTTAGAGGTTGTACTACTTCTACCAAATACTGACCGCCTTCAACAAGTTGAAGATTATGTTAGATGTTGTATTACTTCTACCAAAGACTGACCGCCTTCAACAAGTTGAAGATTATGTTAGAGGTTGTACTACTTCTACCAAATACTGACCGCCTTCAACAAGTTGAACATTATGTCAGAGGTTGTACTACTTCTACCAAAGACTGACCGCCTTCAACAAGTTGAAGATTATGTTAGAGGTTGTACTACTTCTACCAAAGACTGACCGCCTTCAACAAGTTGAAGATTATGTTAGAGGTTGTACTACTTCTACCAAATACTGACCGCCTTCAACAAGTTGAAGATTATGTTAGAGGTTGTACTACTTCTACCAAATACTGACCGCCTTCAACAAGTTGAAGATTATGTTAGATGTTGTACTACTTCTACCAAAGACTGACCGCCTTCAACAAGTTGAAGATTATGTTAGAGGTTACACTACTTCTACCGAAGACTGACCGCCTTCAACAAGTTGAAGATTATGTTAGAGGTTGTACTACTTCTACCAAAGACTGACCGCCTTCAACAAGTTGAAGATTATGTTAGAGGTTGTACTACTTCTACCAAATACTGACCGCCTTCAACAAGTTGAAGATTATGTTAGAGGTTGTACTACTTCTACCAAATACTGACCGCCTTCAACAAGTTGAAGATTATGTTAGATGTTGTACTACTTCTACCAAAGACTGACCGCCTTCAACAAGTTGAAGATTATGTTAGAGGTTACACTACTTCTACCGAAGACTGACCGCCTTCAACAAGTTGAAGATTATGTTAGAGGTTGTACTACTTTTACCAAAGACTGACCGCCTTCAACAAGTTGAAGATTATGTTAGAGGTTGTACTACTTCTACCAAATACTGACCGCCTTCAACAAGTTGAAGATTATGTTAGAGATTGCACTACTTCTACCAAAGACTGACCGCCTTCAACAAGTTGAAGATTATGCTAGAGGTTGTACTACTTCTACCAAACACTGACCGCCTTCAACAAGTTGAAGATTATGTCAGAGGTTGTACTACTTCTACCAAATACTGACCGCCTTCAACAAGTTGAAGATTATGTCAGAGGTTGTACTACTTCTACCAAACACTGACCGCCTTCAACAAGTTGAAGATTATGTTAGAGGTTGTACTACTTCTACCAAAGACTGATCGCCTTCAACAAGTTGAAGATTATGTTAGAGGTTGTACTACTTCTACCAAACACTGACCGCCTTCAACAAGTTGAAGATTATGTTAGAAGTTGTACTACTTCTACCAAATACTGACCGCCTTCAACAAGTTCAAGATTATGTTAGAGGTTGTACTACTTCTACCAAATACTGACCACCTTCAACAAGTTGAAGATTATGCTAGAGGTTGTGCTACTTCTACCAAACACTGACCGCCTTCAACAAGTTGAAGATTATGTTAGAGGTTGTACTACTTCTACCAAATATTGACCGCCTTCAACAAGTTGAAGATTATGTTAGAGGTTGTACTACTTCTACCAAACACTGTCCGCCTTCAACATGTTGATGATTATGTTAGAGGTTGTACTACTTCTACCAAATACTGACCGCCTTCAACAAGTTGAAGATTATGTTAGAGATTGTACTACTTCTACCAAACACTGACCGCCTTTAACAAGTTGAAGATTATGTTAGAGGTTGTACTACTTCTACCAAATACTGACCGCCTTCAACAAGTTGAAGATTATGTTAGAGGTTGTACTACTTCTACCAAATACTGACCGCCTTCAACAAGTTGAAGATTATGTTAGAGGTTGTACTACTTCTATCAAACACTGACCGCCTTCAACAAGTTGAAGATTATGTTAGAGGTTGTACTACTTCTACCAAAGACTGACCGCCTTCAAGAAGTTGATGATTATGTTAGAGGTTGTACTACTTATACCAAATACTGACCGCCTTCAACAAGTTGAAGATTATGTTAGAAGTTGTACTACTTCTACCAAATACTGACCGCCTTAAACAAGTTGAAGATTATGTTAGAGGTGGTACTACTTCTACCAAACACTGACCGCCTTCAACAAGTTGAAGATTATGTTAGAGGTTGTACTACTTCTACCAAACACTGACCGCCTTCAACAAGTTGAAGATTATGTGAGAGGTTGTACTACTTCTATCAAACACTGACCGCCTTCAACAAGTTGAAGATTATGTTAGAGGCTGTACTACTTCTACCAAAGACTGACCGCCTTCAACAAGTTGAAGATTATGTTAGAGGTTGTACTACTTCTACCAAATACTGACCGCCTTCAACAAGTTGAAGATTATGTCAGAGGTTGTACTACTTCTACCAAAGACTGACCGCCTTCAACAAGTTGAAGATTATGTTAGAGGTTGTACTACCTCTACCAAAGACTGACCGCCTTCAACAAGTTGAAGATTATGTTAGAGGTTGTACTACTTCTACCAAACACTGACCGCCTTCAACAAGTTGAAGATTATGTTGGATGTTGTACTACTTCTACCAAATACTGAACGCCTTCAACAAGTTGAAGATTATGTTAGAGGTTGTACTACTTCTACCAAATACTGACCGCCTTCAACATGTTGAAGATTATGTTAGAGGTTGTACTACTTCTACCAAATATTGACCGCCTTCAACAAGTTGAAGATTATGTTAGAGGTTGTACTGCTTCTACCAAACATTGTCCGCCTTCAACAAGTTGATGATTATGTTAGAGGTTGTACTACTTCTACCAAATATTGACCGCCTTCAACAAGTTGAAGATTATGTTAGAGGTTGTACTACTTCTACCAAACACTGACCGCCTTCAACAAGTTGAAGATTATGTTAGAATTTGTACTACTTCTACCAAATACTGACCGCCTTGAACAAGTTGAAGATTATGTTAGAGGTTGTACTACTTCTACTGAATACTGACCGCCTTCAACAAGTTGAAGATTATGCTAGAGGTTGTGCTACTTATACCAATTACTGACCGCCTTCAACAAGTTGAAGATTATGTTAGAGATTGTACTACTTCTACCAAATACTGACCGCCTTCAACAAGTTGAAGATTATGTTAGAGGTTGTACTACTTCTATCAAACACTGACCGCCTTCAACAAGTTGAAGATTATGTTAGAGGTTGTACTACTTCTACCAAATACTGACCGCCTTCAACAAGTTGAAGATTATGTTAGAGGTTGTACTACTTCTACCAAACACTGACCGCCTTCAACAAGTTGAAGATTATGTGAGAGGTTGTACTACTTCTACCAAATACTGACCGCCTTCAACAAGTTGAAGATTATGTTAGAGGTTGTACTACTTCTACCAAACACTGATCGCCTTCAACAAGTTGAAGATTATGTTAGAGGTTGTTCTACTTCTACCAAATACTGACCGCCTTCAACAAGTTGAAGATTATGTTAGAGGTTGTACTACTTCTACCAAACACTGACCGCCTTCAACAAGTTGAAGATTATGTTAGAGGTTGTACTACTTCTACCAAGCACTGACCGCCTTCAACAAGTTGAAGATTATGTCAGAGGTTGTTCTACCTCTACCAAATACTGACTGCCTTCAACAAATTGAAGATTATGTTAGAGGTTGTACCACTTCTACCAAACACTGACCACCTTCAACTAGTTGAAGATTATGTTAGAGGTTGTACTACTTCTACCAAACACTGACCGCCTTCAACAAGTTGAAGATTATGTTAGAAGTTGTACTACTTCTACCAAATACTGACCGCCTTCAACAAGTTGAAGATTATGTTAGAGGTTGTACTACTTCTACCAAATCCTGACCGCCTTCAACAAGTTGAAGATTATGTTAGAGGTTGTACTACTTCTACCAAGCACTGACCGCCTTCAACAAGTTGAAGATTATGTCAGAGGTTGTTCTACCTCTACCAAATACTGACTGCCTTCAACAAATTGAAGATTATGTTAGAGGTTGTACCACTTCTACCAAACACTGACCACCTTCAACTAGTTGAAGATTATGTTAGAGGTTGAGCATGACAATTTAAAAAGATTAAGGCTATCTATAGTTTTCATAGACATAGATTATTAGTATTTGATAGATAGACCAGACAGCGGCCTTGAATATTTCAATAGAGCGACTCATAACTGTAGGCTGTGGAATTCAGAAATTGTACGAGGAAACACGATTATTGTCTCTGTTGAAGTTAGCAGGGAGGGACAATGAAAGACGGGGAGTGTATGTTATGTGTTTGTCTCAAGAGTGGCTTCTAAAGGATTAGCATCTCCCGTTTCATGAATGACTACCATCGTGTATAACGATGACACGTAATTGTGATTTGAGTTTCAATTGTTAACCATGTTTTATAAATAACTTATGTGAACATAAAATTGTGTCCATGCGAAAGTAATTTGAATTCAAATGCTCAGATATACCCCAAAAAGTATTTCAATGTCTGGTCATAGAACAAATGTTTATCCACGATATGGATTAAAGTCGTCAACAACAACAACATTTTTTGTGGAAATTATATTTGTTTCTGAACGTACTATTTATTTATATAATGCTACAAGGAACTTGCACATAAATGCAATGACAAAAAAAAACACCATATGAATAATAGAGCAGACAATTACGTATAATTATGTAGAAATAATAACAACAATATACTAATATAATAACCATTTCATATATCATTCTTTCAAACTTATCTTATAATTTCAATCTTTGTCCTCATTGATTTGCTTTAAACGCGGAAAATATTAGAAACGTTATATATACGTTTTGTCTTTGATATTCAGTTTATGTCAGAATACAAAAGATCTGAAGTTATTAGAAATTTACGACATAGATCATTTAAGAATTGAATGCATTCTTTCGAAGTTTCATTGGGGTATGAAAGCGTTGACCGAAGTACATTTTCAATGAAGCGCGGTAAGCGCTTCATGTTGAAAATGTAGTTCGATCAACGCTTGCATACCCCAATGAAACTTCAAAAGAATGCATTCAATTCTTATAATTATATTTAAATCACACCAAAATTTAATATAGTTGAATTTTTCGTTGTGAATTTTATTTGTGTTAGATTATTTGCTGTTGGAAATTACTACGCCCTTGATTGTTTACATCTGACGTCGTCATGGAGGCACGTGCAAGTTCGGATTTGAGTTTCATTGGGATGTGAAACATCTCTTTTATAATCATGTGACCACTTCATAACCAATCATATTGTAACATTTCAATGAAATACGGAAGTAATGTAATTATTTCAGATTTGTGGTTTATTTTCAGTGTAATTATTTAGGGGTGTTTAAAACTGAGTATACGTGCATTTTATATGGTTGTTTCAGATAGAAGATCAGTGCCGAATCTAGGTCAAGACAGACCCTATGCTTCTTCATTTGTGAAGCCCTCCCCAATCCCCCATTCTCATGACTTCAGTGAATATTACTGAAGAGTTGCCTAGTGACTACAGTGCGCTTTGTCACCATATGTAAGAAAGGCCTATGACAGTATGAACAATATTATACCTCTTTACCAGAAGTCCTTTAGATATTGAGGCCCTAGGATTCAGCCCGTCAAAGCTATTGGTAAATCTGGCACTGACAATTGTGATTATTACCATATTTGGAAATTGAGCAGAACCATAGAAGGGTAGAAGTTGGACCCCTTTCGTCTGTTTTTCCTAAAGACTCTTTAAAACATGCCCTAGTAAAGGATTGTATCTGCGAAAACACCTTTGAGTATCCCAGAGCCCTTAGTTTTACCAACGAAACAATCAATGCAATCATTACACCACAGGGCGGTTATATTTGATTTTTTAATAAGAATTAGATTTGCTGGCACACTATCGCAGAGTGTAGTCTATTTGTTGTCGTGGGGGAATAATAGGAAGAAAGCAATCTGGCTAGTTTTGCTCTAAATGGACAATCTGACATATTAGATATTTACCTGTCTTAGTTGACAAGTTTCTTCTACTAGTCGTTGTTGAAACAGATCCAGTGTTTTGCATTCCTCTAGTATGATCTAATATTTCTTGTGTCGTTATGGAGTTACCCTTATTACTTGTGTCTTTAACCTGCGTGGATAATTCTGAGGTTTTGTTCGAACTACGTTCAATGATGTTTGTGGTTGATTGCACAATTAAATCTGTGGTTTGTAATATAACACCGGAAGTCGTCTCTATGGTTGTTGAAGGTGGAGATGTTTGGGTGACGTCAGTACATGTTACATTGACTAGTCCTTGTTCAGCAGCTGGAAAGACAAAATATGTATACTAGTAGATATCAGTACAACAAATTTATAAAACAACGACGGTTAACATTAGAAAAATGAAATATTCTTAATCCTTTCGGAGCATGATTTCACCCTCGGTTTTTGGTGGCGTTCGCTCGATATTTAGTTTCCTGTGTAGTGTTTTGTAGATCATTGTTTGTCCTTTTGTCCGTTTTAGGCCGTTGCATTGTCTATCCTTCTTCAATTTATGACTCCTGATTTAGATTACCACCTTGGTATCTTCAAACTTTTCTTCATTCAATTTAATGTGCAAATAATTCTACCATGTTATTTCTTGCTTTTTACAAATTGTGACGTAGCATAACTGCGGATACGTCACATTCTCATTTTACTATTAAGCGAACTACCGTTCTGACAAATCCTTAAACGGGATGAGGTTAGTTTTCTGTGTTGTGTTTTTTGTTTTGTTTGTCTTTGTCCTGTGTCTTGTGTACCCGATGTTATTAGTTTCTCTTGATTGTCCATTCGTGATTGTTCCTTTGGTTGTCTCTAACGTTTATTTGTCCTGTGTCTTGTGTACCCGATGTTATCAGTTTCTCTTGATTGTCCATTCGTGATTGTTCCTTCGGTTTTCTCTAACGTTTATTTGTCCTGTGTCTTGTGTACCCGATGTTATCAGTTTCTCTTGATTGTCCATTCGTGATTGTTCCTTTGGTTGTCTCTAACGTTTATTTGTCCTGTGTCTTGTGTACCCGATGTTATCAGTTTCTCTGGATTGTTCATTCGTGATTGTTCCTTTGGTTGTCTCTAACGTTCATTTGTCCTGTGTCTTGTGTACCCGATGTTATCAGTTTCTCTGGATTGTCCATTCGTGATTGTTCCTTCGGTTGTCTCTAACGTTTATTTGTCCTGTGTCTTGTATACCCGATGTTATAAGTTTCTCTGGATTTTCCATTCGTGATTGTTACTTCGGTTTTCTCTAACGTTTATTTATATACCAAATGTGTAATGAATAACAATAATAAAATAAAATGAGCGACATACATACCCGATACTGCTATCCATACAAACTGTGGGTCTCCGTCTAGATGGAGTTGAATAGTAATATTTGATTCCGTTGAATTGAATATGGTGTCGTAATTCCCAAGTATTGTTTTGTCTTCACATCTAATTGTACTCTTATGGTTGCTATCACTAAGGTACAAATACGACAGTCCTCCATCACATCTTCCAGTAGACACACCATACCTTTGAAAACGAACATCTACAGCAGACACTTGTAGATCGTGTGCTGATGTTGTGGATGCTGCACAGTACCAATCACTTAGTGTGTGTTTCCCACCGACATATTGAAGATATACTATACTACCTGTCTTTTTGACTAAAGCACCAAATTGTATAATATTGTCATCTGTAATGATATAAAAAACGTAGATCTCTAATTTAGTGAACACGACGTGTTTCTGGAATAATCTTCATCTGTACATTCAAAGTTAGAAGAACAGAAAGACAAATAATTTAAATGTATTTGGGAGCATGAAAACAAAAGGGCATAAACAGGATAATAAAAATCTGCTAAGGTGACATGAAAATACACTTTATATTTCATGTCAACTAATTCAATATTTAACAAATGTTAAGATGCAAAACATAAATGGACCAGTTAAGCAACTAATTATATTAGAAAAAAAACCGCACATCTTATATTATATTTGAAAATACCCATCGGGTTCACCTCTCTATGTTGGTGGAGTCTGTGTTACTCATCTTTTTAATATTCTGAGTTGTATTTTTTTCTCTTCGTTCTGTGTCCTGTGCCCAATATTGCCAGCGTCTATGGATTGTCAATTTTTGGTTGTTCCTTCTTTATTAAGCTTTTATTTTTATCTACAAGTGTGGTTTGTATTTTTGGTCGGTTGTGAAAACAATGAAACAGTGACGAAATAGATCATTCACAAAAATATTTATAAAATGCTGTTTCATATTTTACAAACATTGTTTTTTTATATTCATAATATTTTATTGTATAAACGAGCGTAAATTTTAATGAAATTTTACATGTACTAATCAAATTATTAACCTGACCGGTATTACTTTAAATATATTGATTGATTGATTAATTAATTGGTGCTTAGCGCAAATTTTAGCAATATTTCAGCTATATCGTGGCGTGAAAAACTTCATGTTAACTTAGACACCTATTTCGATATATAGTATTACCGTTGGATTCGGGTTTAGTATTTTTTGCTCCTTATCTGTTCAATTCTAATATATCCTTAGTTCCTTATTACTACTTGTAAATACTGTATAACAAGTCAGAACTAGTCATCAATCTAAAGCACGTTTTATTGAATCTTATTAATTAACTCTCTCGTTATCGCAGAACGGTTATATAAAGGACATTAGCTAAAGTAATCATAATTTATCAACAACTATATCCAATGAATTATACTTATACACATTTGTATATATACAATATACGTACATTGTTGGGAAATATAGAATTTATTTGTACGAGCTTTAGAAACAGCCTTCGGCGAGCTTTTCAGGCCTGTTTCGCAGCGAGTACAAATTAATTTTTTTATTTAACGACAATGTACGTATATTGTGTTTATCCTGCAATGTCAAAAAGTCGGAAAACTTGTCAGATTTAAACAAAAAGGAAAGAAACAAGCGTCATTTCTCGCCTTTCATAACTTTTGTCAAGGGTGTCTTCTTCGTGGTCCGCGCTACATTAGTACCAGTTTCATACTTGTCTGCGCCCTCCGCTGTACATAGCTACAGGTTACCAGGAAAGTTTATTCGTAGCCTGAAAAGTTTTTTCGTATGCTGAAATTTTTATTCGTTTAGTACGAATAAAGCAAAAATTTATTCGTATAGCATATTTGTACAGCAAATGTACTGATTGCAGGATAAATATATATTTGTGTATGTACAATGCCCAATAATGGCCCCAGTAAATACTATCTACCCAATAGAAATTATGCATACATGTCTAATGAGACAGTATAGGGACTTCTCAAATCAACCCACTGCCCCTAAAGAGATATACTTTTGTTGATATATTCTTAGAAAACAAGATTATATAAATTTGATTGATACATATATAAAGATGCACCCTCCAATTATAGAGGTAACCAGATGTCATATGCAAAAATGATAAATGTCTCTGATTTATTGATTGTTTTTATTATTATTACTGGTTGTACATTTACACTTATATTGATAAACTGTTACTAATATTTTTCACATATATATTATTAGCTTTTATTGTTGATGTACATACTGAAATTCGCAAATACGGACAGGTCTCGTGTGTAAAATAGAAGATTTCTGGTGATGTGTTTTGAAATATGCGTATTTTTTCTTCTTCTCCTCTAATACCATATGATGGCCTCAATAAATATCAAGGACATCATACTTAGCCAATAGAAATTGTTACATTTTGGGAAGTTCTCAAAATCGTGCTTTAAATCTAGCTACTCCTAAAGGTAAACACAATCGTTGATACATTCTTTAAAAAAAACCCGAAACTATATACATTTCTTTTTAATTTTTTTTTAAATCCAAATTGATGAATTTATAAATATATATACTTTTCCATTATGAAGATAGCTGTAGTTACATATGCCAGAATTGATCGGATTTTTTTTTTTTTATTTTTGATTTTTTTTACTGTTACGGTAGAACAATTTACCTGTCAGCTTGTTTCATAACTTTTTATAGATATGTTTCATTTAAAATTAGTTTATTTATGCTTGTGTATATACTGTCTAATTATTTTGTTCCAAAAATGTTAATTTGTGTAATTATGAGCTTCTGTTGATGTTAGGACTAATGTCTTATTAAGTAATAATAATAATAATAATAATAAATTTATTTATTTGAGTGTCACATTGATTGTCATAAAAATCTACATAATATATAATAATTACATATAAAACAATCAATATCCAGCCAAAAAATCTGACTTATGAGACACTAACAATATAAAACTTTGTACATTAATTAGCATAGTTAAAAATCTATTTAAATCAGTTTGAAAATTCTATAAAACCTTTTGTCGTAAATAAAAATTCATAGCTAAAAAATTACTTCAATAAATATACATAATTAATGGAACTCAATTGTCCAACCATAAACTTATAAAAACCTTTATAAGAATTCTGATATCAATAAATTGGATGAAAATTTACTGTGAACATAATTTTCTACGAAAGTAAAATTTATTTAATATTTTGCAAATATAGCGCTGGATATCAAAACAAATCATCAGTTTCACAAATTTGGTATCAATGTCAAGTGTATGAAAATTGTCAACAAATTTTGAAATTTCAAAAAACAGATTGTATCTCAAATCGTCATACAAATTGCACTCCATGAGGAAATGTTTTTCATTCTCCACACGTCCTGAGTTGCAGTACACACATATTCTATCATCCACTGGGACCGGCGACCTGGAGTACATGCCTGTCTCATAGGCTAGCGGGAGAGCACCGGACCGAAACAGGGCCATAGTCCGTCTTTCAAATCGAAATATATTTTGAAGCACATAAGGCGCACTTTTAACATCATGTTTATAAAGTCTATATGTACGCAGTTTGTTTCCGTTTTGGCCATTACGTCTATCGTTAAAAGGTTCTCTGTACCATTCAGTATTGTCCAGCTCTATAAATTTTTCGGAAACCGTTTTCATAACATACTTTGTAGAAAATGACAGATTATATATTGTTTCTCTAACATTTAACGTGTTAACAATCTTGTCCACTTCAAACGCCCAACATTTTCTCCTTCTTGAAATCCACTTGTAAATTTTATAAGAAAGTCTATGATCTTCCGAACATAAAGTTCTACATAATAGTCTGCAAACATTTATACACTGCTTAGTGTAACATGATGTCCATCCCATGTCACCGCGCGATGATACATTGGACGTATGTTTTCCAACAGATAAAAAGTATTTACATGCTCTATTTTGTACAGATGAAATGACACAAAACGTTTTAGTTCACCACACACCACTACCGTACATCAATATAGGTTCTATCATGGATGTATATAGTTAATTGTATACTTTATATGCCATTCCTCCAGCAATATTAACTTTAGTCACTAAACTGCCTAGCGCACGGCTGGCGGCTTTGGCAAGTTCTTTTGCATTTTTTTTAAACGTTACATTTTCATCCATCCAGACATCAAGATATTTATTCGATTCACAATAATCTAGAGTATTTTCAGAGCATCTTATTACTCCAAGGTTTATGTAAAATTGTTAAGTCATTTTCATAGAATGAGGTTTTTATACTATAACAACAATATTATAATTGTATTATAATTATAACTAAAAATTTTAACATGTTCCGAACCAAGATTTGAGTTTCCTGCGAAAATTCCATTTTTTTATTTTATTATTGATTTGATTTTTTTTCTTCTGATATAAATTGTAGCAGTCCACCCGAATGACATTTTTTTCCCATTTTAAACTGTAATTATGGAATAAATCCCCATTTCTGTATAAATTTCATTTATACCTCACTTTTGAAAAAGGCTTTTGTTTAATGTTTATTATTTTTATATATCTGTTTATTTGTTTTCCTTCTCTATCTTTCTCTTTCAAATTATGTGTCCAATTATGTGATGATGTGTGTGCACATGGTGTTCAAGTTGTAAATTACTCGGTGGTCTGTTCCTGTAAAATGAATTGTATAATATTAAACCCTAATGGGTAATAGTATCGAAGACTACAGGGCAGCCATCAGACTATTTCATATACGCATAAAAGGAAACCGTCGACCTTTTAAGTTTAATTTTCCTGTTTATACTGATCAAGAAATACTACTTACTAATTTTCGATGTACATTTCTCGTCGTCTCGCTCTCTCTACTTCAAAGCCTAAATCCTAATATAGACATTATTTTTCTGTTGTTTGTATTACAATATATCCTGATCATTGGTTGAAGTTAATTCAGGTCCAGAATTAATAAATCATTGAAGTGTTAGTGATAATTCCATTTCAATATGTAACATAAATATTCGCAGTGCGCGGAATTAATTAGATTTTCTTATTAATTTCACTGACGAATTTGATATCATTGCTGTAACAGAAACACATTTACATCCAAACATCAGTAATAATGATATTGAGATTGATTCCTTTTCAAAACATATAATCTGTAAAGATCGAAACAATGCAGGCGGGGGTCTTCTTATTTACTTCAAAGATTATATTTCAGCTATCGGTAAAAATGAACTCGAAAATCACATTGATGAATCCATCTGGGTAGAAATACAAGGTAAAGGGACGACTTTTTTTTATTATGTAGTACATATAGACCTGAATGGACAGACACCGACTACTGGACACGACTTAATCTAGATACGATTACGTAACCCTCATTCCGCTTGTGCTCCAGTTAGGGTTACGAATCGGTCCCATTCAACGTATGGGAGCAAATTAAAATTTTCGTTAAGTGAATATTTCAACTTTCTTTTTGCATATCTGGTCATAACTTATTATTCCCTACAATTTTTAAGTAATGGCAATACGAAATAAGTGTTACAATACATGTTTCTACCTTCACGATCGATTTAGTATTCGAAAATTGGTTCTTGTCCGCCATGGCACCTTACGTATACTCTCGTGATGGGCGGAGCCTATCCATATATGGATCTGAATGCCAAATATGAAAAACGTTACTATGATAGTCTTACTACGATTGATCCAAATAAGGATATCTCTTACTACGATTGATCCAAATAAGGATATCTCCAAAACGAGGCAAGTGCACGTGAAATAGCAACTTGTAAACAAAATGTCGGACAGAAAGAAGATTTCATGCATTCAAATTTTCAGATGGATATAAGTCTACTATGGATTGATGCAGCGTTTACTTAACACCTCAAGGTTTACCTAAATATATTTATCTTTCACCCCCGTTAATTTTTCCAACCACTTACAACGGAATTAGGACAAAAAACCGCCCGGTGTGAATCACTCCGGGCGCTGCTCCCATACGTTGAATGGGACCGATTCGTAACCCTCGCTGGGAGCAAAAGCGGACTGAGGGTTACGTTATCGTATCTAGACTTAATCATGCTATAGGGATGGGTTATCAGATTAATCAAAACATAATACTAACAGGTAATCTGAATTCAGATTTATTTACTTTTCATAATAATAAATTGATTGACACAATGAATTTGTTTAATTTGACGAATGTTATTGAAAAGCCCACGAGAGTTACGGAACACAGCAGTACGCTTCTTGACCCTATTATAATAAGCGATTCTATACATTATTCTTTTTCGGATGTTTTGAAAGTCCCATCTGATATAAGTGATCATGATGCATCAATAATGTTTTTTTTAGAATGTCCTAAATTTCAGACCAGATCATTTCAAAGGGAGGTATGGTTATATGAACGAACTGACAATGAAACATTTGCAAGCAACTAGATACCGTCGATTGGAATGCATTACTTTCTGACTCTCAGGATGTTCATGAAATGTGTAATACCTTCACCGAGACATTCCCCAGAGTCGCAAGGGAGTGCATTCCAACCAAAATTGTCACTGTAGGGAATCAACGATATTGCTAAGAAGTTAATCTCTCTTACCCGACTTTTCGCAGATGACACTTCCTTCAGCTATTCCAACTGTGATAAATTACAGATTAAAACTGCAATTGATCACGACTTGAAAGAGCTGGATGAATGGTCAAAGAAATGGTTGATGTCTTTTAACTCCGATAAAACAGAAATTATGCTATTTTCAAATACAGATATTCCTGAATTCAATAATACATTTAATGGAAGAACTATTCCTACATTAGCAGCGATGCTAAATGGAATATACATGTTGAAAATATATTGTTAAGTATTTACAAACACCTGAATGTTCTTCGAAAGTTAAAATATAAACTTTCTCGGAAAAATCTAGACAAATTATATTTAGTTTATATCAGACCAATTTTTGAATATGCTTGTGAAGTATGGGATAATTGCAGAGTAGGGAATTCTAATAAACTTGACCATTTGCAACTTGAGGCTGCTAGAATCGTTACTGGTCTTCCAATATTTGCTAGTTCAATTTTAACTTATAAAGAGTTAGGCTGGGAATCATTGGCAGAAAGAAGAAAAAGGAGAAAATTACAAATGTTTTAAAATATACAAAATAATAATGCACCCATGTATCTTTGTGACTTAATTCCACGATCAATTCAAAGTACAACCGTTTATCCATTGCGTAATGGAAGTGATATTATAATGCCATTTTGTAGACTATCGAATACTTATACGTCAATGGAATAGCTTAGATCCATCTCTTCGAAATATGGATTCTGTTGCAAATTTAAAGCTGAATTAAGAAAGCGGAAAGATATTAGCCAAGTTCCTAAACATTACCAAATTCGACCTCGAAAACTTAATATTGTTTTAACCCAGCTTCGATGTTTTGCTCTTTTTTGAATTACGATTTGTTCTAAGTAAATATAGTCTCAGATCCGTCTTGTCGTTGTGGTGCCAATCACAAAGATTCCTATCATTTCTTCTTCGATTGTTCCCATTATTCAAATATAAGACATACATTGTTTCAAAATCTCAACTGGCTACCTAATTATTGTGCTTTAGACCTTACACCGTTGCCCTGTGTCGTAGTTGTTTTAATCTTTTTGGATCAATACATTACTAAAGAAGAAATATTCCCAAATAATTCCTCACTGAATAAAATGACAAACATAACCCTTAATGAAAAGAGCTTTCCATGTTTACATAATAATTTTTGATTCCCATTTGGTTTGGATCATGGTTTATTTATGTTATTTGCGAGTACTGGTGTCTCTTTGTTGCATTTAAATATATGAGAAAATTATGTAATTACGTCACCCCGACTCCAGTCGGGTGACGTATTGCTATTCTACGTTTCTTTTCACTATTATTCTTCCACACATTTTTGTCCGCTCGATTTCTCGGAGATGCCTTGATCAAACTTTATGAAACCTTGTCGAAATATCATATGTCATGTGAAGTTGTGCTTTTAAGGGTTGATTTGTTCAAACTGGCTGCCGTTGCCATGGAAACGGCCAAAATGCAAAAAAATTGAAAATCACAAAAATGATCATAGCAGGTTACTCGCCGAACAGAAATTGATGAAACTTGATAGGAACAACATCCACATCTAGTGGAACGAGACAAGCCAAAAAAATAGGAATCAGTTGGACAAACTTTGCCGCAGTTGCCATGGAAACAAAAAAAGGGGGATTTAAATTATTTTTGAATTCCTTTCATCAAACTTCATGAAACTTTGTAGGAATATCCACAGTAGTGTGTGGCAGCCTTTGGGGATTGAAACTATTCAAAATAGCGGCCGTTGCCATGGAAACGGCCAAAATGCAAAAAGATTGAAAATCACAAAAAAGATCATAGCAGGTTACTCGCCGAACAGAAATTGATGAAACTTGATAGTGTGTGGCAGCTTTTGGGGATTGAAAAAATTCAAAATAGCGGTCGTTGCCATGGTAACCAAGGTGCAAACAATGTTAAATTCACTCCAAGCTTCACAAATGTTTGCAGTAATGTTTCCTGTCACATCCACATCTAGTGGAATGAGATAAGTAAAAATAATCGGAATCAGTAGGACAAACTTTGCCGCAGTTGCCATGGAAATAAAAAAGGGGGGAATTAAAAATAATTTTGAAGGTGGGATTTAAAAAATTGCTAGATTTCTTTCATCAAACTTCATGAAACTTTGTAGGAATATCCACCGCAGTGTGTGGCAGCTTTGTATGGGTTGAAAAAACTCAAAATGGCGGCCGTTGCCATGGTAACCAAGGTACACAAAATGTTAAATTCACTCCAAACTTCACAAATGTTTGTAGTAATGTTTCCTGTCACACCCACATCTAGTGGAATAAGATAAGCAAAAAAAATCGGAATCAGTAGGACAAACTTTGCCGCAGTTGCCATGGAAATAAAAAAGGGGGGATTTAAAAAAAAAATTGAAGGTGGGATTTAAAAAATTGCTGGATTCTTTCATTAAACTTCATGAAACTTTGTAGGAACATCCACCGTAGTGTGTGGCAGCTTTCTAGCGTTGAACAAAATTCAAAATGGCGGCCGCTGCCATGGTAACCAAGATGTAAAAAATGTTAAATTCACTCCAAACTTCACAAATTTTTGCAGTAATGTTTCCTGTCACATCCACATCTAGTGGAATGAGATAAGTCAGAAAAATCGGAATCGGTGGGACAAACTATGCCGTAGTTGTCATGGAAATGAAAAAGGGGGGATTTAAAAAACATTTTGAAGGGTGATTTAAAAAATTGTTGGATTTCTTTCATCAAATTTTATCAAACTTTGTAGGAATATCCACCGTAGTGTGTGGAAGCTTTTGACGTGTTGATAACATTCAAAATGGTGGACGTTGCCATGGTAACCAAGGTGCAAAAATTGTTAAATTTATTCCAAACTTCAAGAAACTTTACAGTAATATTTCTTGTCACATGCAGATTTGCAAACAGAGATATTAAGTTTCAAAATGGCTGCAGTTAGTTGGAGTGGGGTACGTGACGTCCGCTATTGCTTTGCAATGGCAATTCTATTTTATACTTGTTTTTGTCTTGTTATGTAGAATAATGTATATAGTGAAGAAGAAGTTCCAAGTTGTATAACTGGTATCTTATCCTTTTGTCTCTTTATTGGACAATACAATATGTTTACATTTTACTGGTGTCCAACATTATATTTTCAAATAATATGGTTTTCCTGTAGTTTAACAGTAAGAAGAGTTTGAAGATACCAAAGGGGTAATCAGAATCCGTATATCGAAGAAGAATAGACAACACAATGACCAAAGAAGTAGTTCAAAAGAACAAACAACGATCTACAACGATCTACAAAACATACACATACAACTAAAGATCGAGTAACACGAATCTCACTAAAACCGGCGGTGATCTCAGGTGCTCCGATCGGCGCTACTAAAAGTATGTGTTCATTTATTTAAAGTAGATCATATTTTTTTTTTCAAATTGAAATTTTCAAATTCGATGCAAATACAATTTCTGAAACAATAAGAAAAAAGGTAACACGGCAGGTGCCACGTGTGGAGCAGGAACTGCTTACCATTCCAGAGTGAGATTCGTGTGGCTCGAGCGTTTAGTTTTCTGTGTAATGTTTTGTACATCATTGCTTATCCTTTTTCATTTGATCATTGTATTGTCTGTCTTTCTTCTACCTTTTGTGTAGCACACCTCGTCGAGAAGTGTTGTTGGTAATGTTAAGGCCATGTCATTCTAGAAACTCTTCGTGAACACTAAATTAGATACCTCAGTTTTCATAATTATACATTTTTTTCTTTATGTTTTTTGCGATAGCAAAATAGAATGCATAAATAACTTATGCTGCACCATTTTTGAGGTTTTTATTTTCGTGGTAATATGCATACAGAAAAAATACTGCTATCACTTAGATAAAACCAATTATCTACTATCACATCACCTCTATTGCATGATTTATTATAATTCAAACATTCCTCATTATAATCATTATTTAAATGAATAAGAATTTATTAAAATGAATAACAGCATCCACTCTCTACGGGATGTATTTAAAGATATTCGTGAAAAACAAATGAATAACAGCAACCACTTTCTATGGAATGTATTTAAATAAATTCGATCAATGCAAATGAATAACAGCATCCACTCTTTATGTGATGTATTTAAAGATATGCGATAATAACAAATGAATAACAGCATCCACTCTTTATGGGATGTATTTAAAGATATTCGTTCAAAACAAATGAATAACAGCATCCACTCTCTATGTGATGTATTTAAAGATATTCGTTGAAAACAAATGAATAACAGCATCCACTCTCTACTAGATTTATTTAAAGATATTCGTTAAAAACAAATGAATAACAGCACCCACTCTTTATGGGATGTATTTAAAGATATTCGTTAAATGCAAATGAATAACAGCATCCACTCTCTATGTGATGTATTTAAAGATATTCGTTGAAAACAAATGAATAACAGCATCCACTCTCTACTAGATTTATTTAAAGATATTCGTTAAGAACAAATGAATAACAGTATCCACTCTCTATGTGATGTATTTAAAGAAAGATATTCGTGAAAAACAAATGAATAACAGCAACCACTCTCTATGGAATGTATTTAAAGATATTCGATCAATGCAAATGAATAACAGCATCCACTCTCTACTATATTTATTTAAAGATATTCGTTAAAAACAAATGAATAGCAGCATCCACTCTCTGTGGGATGTATTTAAAAAGATATTCGTTTAAAACAAATGAATAACAGCATCCACTCTCTATGGAATGTATTTAAATATATTCGTTGAAAACAAATGAATAACAGCATCCACTCTCTATGGGGTGTATTTAAAGATATTCGTAAAATGCAAATGAATAACAGCATCCACTCTCTACTAGATTTATTTAAAGATACTCGCTAAAAACAAATGAATAACAGCATCTACTCTCTATGGGATGTATTTAAAGATATTCGTTAAGAACAAATGAATAACAGCTTCCACTCTCTATGGGATGTATTTAAAGATATTCGTTAAAAACCAAGGAATAACAGCATCCACTCTCTATGGGATGTATTTAAAGATATTCGTTAAGAAAAAATGAATAACAGCTTCCACTCTTTATGGGATGTATTTAAAGATATTCGTTCAAAACAAATGAATAACAGCATCCACTCTCTATGTGATGTATTTAAAGATATTCGTTAAAAACAAATGAATAAAAGCATCCACTCTCTACTAGATTTATTTAAAGATATTCGTTAAAAACAAATGAATAACAGCATCCACTGTCTACTAGATTTATTTAAAGATATTCGTTAAAAACAAATGAATAACAGCATCCACTCTTTATGGGATGTATTTAAAGATATTCGTTAAATGCAAATGAATAACAGCACCCACTCTCTATGGGATGTATTTAAATATATTCGTTAAATGCAAATGAATAACAGAATCCACTCTCTGCTAAATTTATTTAAAGATATTCGTTAAGAACAAATGAATAACAGCATCCACTCTCTATGTGATGTATTTAAAGATATTCGTTAAAAACAAATGAATAACAGCATCCACTCTCTACTAGATTTATTTAAAGATATTCGTTAAAAACAAATGAATAACAGCATCCACTCTTTATGGGATGTATTTAAAGATATTTGTTAAATGCAAATGAATAACAGCATCCACTCTCTATGGGATGTATTTAAAGATATTCGTTAAATGCAAATGAATAACAGCATCCACTCTCTACTGGATTTATTTAAAAATATTCATTAAGAACAAATGAATAACAGCACCCACTATCTATGTGATGTATTTAAAGATAGATATTCGTGAAAAACAAATGAATAACAGCAACCATTCTTTATGGAATGTATTTAAAGATATTCGATCAATGCAAATGAATAACAGCATCCACTCTCTACTAGATTTATTTAAAGATATTCGTTAAAAACAAATGAATAGCAGCATCCACTCTCTATGGGATGTATTTAAAGATATATATTCGTGAAAAACAAATGAATAACAGCAACCACTCTCTATGGAATGTATTTAAAGATATTCGATCAATGCAAATGAATAACAGCATCCACTCTCTACTAGATTTATTTAAAGATATTCGTTAAAAACAAATGAATAACAGCATCCACTCTCTGTGGGATGTATTTAAAGATATTCGTTTAAAACAAATGAATAACAGCATCCACTCTCTATGGAATGTATTTAAATATATTCCTTAAAAACAAATGAATAACAGCATCCACTCTCTATGGGATGTATTTAAAGATATTCGTTAAATGCAAATGAATAACAGCATCCACTCTCTACTAGATTTATTTAAAGATACTCGCTAAAAACAAATGAATAACAGCTTCCACTCTCTATGGGATGTATTTAAAGATATTCGTTAAAAACAAACGAATAACAGCATCCACTCTCTATGGGATGTATTTAAAGATATTCGTTAAATGCAAATGAATAACAGCATCCACTCTCTACTGGATTTATTTAAAGATATTCATTAAGAACAAATTAATAACACCACCCACTCTCTATGGGATGTATTTAAAGATATGCGATAAAAACAAATGAATAACAGCATCCACTCTTTATGGGATGTATTTAAAGATATTCGTTCAAAACAAATGAATAACAGCATCCACTCTCTATGTGATGTATTTAAAGATATTCGTTAAAAACAAATGAATAACAGCATCCACTCTCTACTAGATTTATTAAAAGATATTCGTTAAAAACAAATGAATAACAGCATCCACTCTTTATGGGATGTATTTAAAGATATTCGTTAAATGCAAATGAATAACAGCATCCACTCTCTATGGGATGTATTTAAAGATATTCGTTAAATGCAAATAAATAACAGAATCCACTCTCTGCTAAATGTATTTAAAGATATTCGTTAAGAACAAATGAATAACAGCATCCACTCTCTATGTGATGTATTTAAAGATAGATATTCGTGAAAAACAAATGAATAACAGCAACCACTCTCTATGGAATGTATTTAAAGATATTCGATCAATGCAAATGAATAACAGCATCCACTCTCTATTAGATTTATTTAAAGATATTCGCTAAAAACAAATGAATAGCAGCATCCACTCTCTATGGGATGTATTTAAAGATATTCGTTTAAAACAAATGAATAACAGCATCCACTCTCTACTAGATTTATTTAAAGATATTCGTTAAAAACAAATGAATAACAGCATCCACTCTTTATGGGATGTATTTAAAGATATTCGTTAAATGCAAATGAATAACAGCATCCACTCTCTATGGAATGTATTTAAAGATATTCGATCAATGCAAATGAATAACAGCATCCACTCTCTACTAGATTTATTTAAAGATATTCGTTAAAAACAAATGAATAGCAGCATCCACTCTCTGTGGGATGTATTTAAAGATATTCGTTTAAAACAAATGAATAACAGCATCCACTCTCTATGGAATGTATTTAAATATATTCGTTAAAAACAAATGAATAACAGCATCCACTCTCTATGGGATGTATTTAAAGATATTCGTTAAAGCAAATGAATAAAAGCATCCACTCTCTACTAGATTTATTTAAAGATACTTGCTAAAAACAAATGAATAACAGCATCTACTCTCTATGGGATGTATTTAAAGATATTCGTTAAAAACCAAGGAATAACAGCATCCACCCTCTATGGGATGTATTTAAAGATATTCGTTAAGAACAAATGAATAACAGCTTCCACTCTCTATGGGATGTATTTAAAGATATTCGTTAAAGACAAACGAATAACAGCATTCACTCTCTATGGGATGTATTTAAAGATATTCGTTAGATGCAAATGAATAACAGCATCCACTCTCTACTAGATTTATTTAAAGATATTCATTAAGATCAAATTAATAACAGCACCCACTCTCTATGGGATGTATTTAAAGATATGCGATAAAAACAAATGAATAACAGCATTCACTCTTTATGGGATGCATTTAAAGATATTCGTTCAAAACAAATGAATAACAGCATCCACTCTCTATGATATGTATTTAAAGATATTCGTTAAAAACAAATGAATAACAGCATCCACTCTCTACTAGATTTATTTAAAGATATTCGTTAAAAACAAACGAATAACAGCATCCACTCTTTATGGGATGTATTTAAAGATATTCGTTAAATGCAAATGAATAACAGCATCCACTCTCTATGGGATGTATTTAAAGATATTCGTTAAATGCAAATGAATAACAGAATTAACTCTCTGCTAAATTTATTTAAAGATATTCGTTAAGAACAAATGAATAACAGCAACCACTCTCTATGGAATGTATTTAAAGATATTTGATCAATGCAAATGAATAACAGCATCCACTCTCTACTAGATTTATTTAAAGATATTCGTTAAAAACAAATGAATAGCAGCATCCACTCTCTATGGGATGTATTTAAAGATATTCGTTTAAAACAAATGAATAACAGCATTCACTCTCTATCGGATGTATTTAAAGATATTTGTTAGATGCAAATGAATAACAGCATCCACTCTCTACTAGATTTATTTAAAGATATTCGCTAAAAACAAATGAATAACAGCATCTACTCTCTATGGGATGTATTTAAAGATATTCGTTAAGAACAAATGAATAACAGCTTCCACTCTCTATGGGATGGATTTAAAGATATTCGTTAAAAACCAAGGAAGAACAGCATCCACTCACTATGGGATGTATTTAAAGATATTCGTTAAGAACAAATGAATAACAGCTTCCACTCTCTATGGGATGTATTTAAAGATATTCGTTAAAAACAAACGAATAACAGCATCCACTCTCTATGGGATGTATTTAAAGATATTCGTTAAGAACAAATGAATAACAGCTTCCACCCTCTATAGGATGTATTTAAAGATATTCGTTAAAAACAAACGAATAACAGCATCCACTCTCTATGGGATGTATTTAAAGATATTCGTTAAGAACAAATGAATAACAGCTTCCACTCTCTATGGGATGTATTTAAAGATATTCGCTAAAAACAAATGAATAACAGCATCCACTCTCTACTAGATTTATTTAAAGATACTCGTTAAGAACAAATGAATAACGGCATCCACTCTCTATGGGATGTATTTAAAGATATTCGTTAAGAACAAATGCATAACAGCATCCACTCTCTACTAGATTTATCTAAAGATATTCGTTAAAAACAAATGAATAACAGCATCCACCCTCTATGGGATGTATTTAAAGATATTTGTTAAAAACAAATGAATAACAGCATCCACTCTTTATGGGATGTATTTAAAGATATTCGTTAAAAACAAATGAATAACAGCTTTCACTCTCTATGGGATGTATTTAAAGATATTCGTTAAGAACAAATGAATAACAGCATCCACTCTCTATGGAATATATTTAAAGATATTCGTTAAAAACAAATGAATAACAGCATCCACTCTTTATGTGATCTTTTTAAAGATATTCGTTAAAACAAATGAATAACAGCATCCACTCTCTACTAGATTTATTTAAAGATATTCGTTAAAAACAAATGAATAACAGCATCCACTCTCGATGGGATGTATTTAAAGATATTTGTTAAAAACAAATGAATAACAGCATCCACTCTTTATGGGATGTATTTAAAGATATTCGTTAAAAACAAATGAATAACAGCATCCACTCTCTATGGGATGTACTTAAAGATATTCGATAAAAACAAATGAATACATTCAGTCTCTAGAAGTAGGTCTTTTCGCGGTTAAAATTGTGTTGTTGGGATGTGACTCGATTGTCATTAAAATGACTTGAGGAGTAACAGATGTGGGAGGTGGAATATCTCCACTCTGCACATTGACAGGAATCAAAGAGGACACTTTTCACACACAAACTATTCGACTATTTGATGAATGGTGATTCCAGAAAAATTTGATATCTACGTTTAAGTACCTTACGCGGTTTGATAGTATACGTCTATTTCAATTCAACCACTTTACAGTTATTCAGATTGGGATAGCATTATGATGTTAATTGCATCCTTCAGAAATATTGCAATTGATATCATAATATGAGGGATGTAGTTAGTTTTGAATGTATATTTGATAATTTGCGCACTTAATTAGATATCTTTGTTTTATTAACACTTTAAAAATGGGGAATAACCTCTTTATGTTAAGTGTATGTCCTAATGTGAGAATATTTACACAAGTAACTATCACAAGCGATCATGCGTTGTGTCATACCTAATAAATCTAATTAAATAATTGTTTGTTGTAAATCTTGATCTTTATAGAATCTATCTATACTTACTAGCAACGCATCTGTAATTTATATACCCATAGTTTGAATATATGCCCGTGTTGGTAGGACAATGGTTTGTTTTTGCTGATAAACCAATGGAATGTTTTCCCGAAAGTCCGTTATAAAAGTAATAGTTTTTCCATGAATCTGGTAGCTTGAAGTTGTCACATGTTGATTGTGAGTCTCCATATAAGCATTTACAATGAGACGAACAATTTCGTTCGTATGATAGATCCACAATTGATATTTGCTGTGAGAAGTCACACGAAACAATAATCTGTGGGTTCTTGATGTAGCAATACGACTTTGATTTATCATTGTTTACATTCTGGGAATTTTCTGTAATAAAATCAAATATTTTGTGTATATTAGGTTGACAAACTCAATTCAGCTGTTTTTAAATAAACAATGTTACAGATGTATATTAAAGCCTTTTCCCAGATCTAACAGTAGCAAACTGGAAACATTGATGACATACACTTTTACTAAATTTTAGATATTATAAGCATTTACTAAATCTCATTTTCAAAACCGACATGGCAATTTAAGCGTATTTAGAAAAGTTTGAAAATAGCAAAAGGGGTAATAAGAAGGCGTAAATCGAAGAATGACATACAATACAATGTCCCAAAAGAAAAGGACAAATGCAATGATCTACAAAACACTACGCAGAAAACTAAAGGTCGAGCAACACGAAACTCACCAAAACCTGGGGGGGGGGGGAAGTGCTCCGGAAGGGTAAGCAATTCCTGTTCCACATGTGGCACCCGTCGTGTTACTCTGGTTACAGAACCAGTGGTAAGTCAGGAATTCGGAAAGGACTGGATTATGATTACGACAAACAGAACATATCTATTAAGAATGGTGTAAATCAGATTTAAGAAGGGTATCCCGTTTTGTTCCTAATAGATATCCAATATTGAATAGAATCATTAGCTAAATCTTTCTACTTTTTTTTAACACAGATCTGTGTAGGAACGATACACAAAGCTTCATATTTTGCTGGGTTGACAATTCCGTGATTTGGTAAGGTACTTTATGGTTTATATTTTCCCGACCATAAATCACTTGGCTTTTACTTTTAATTACATTAGTTTTGACGTGTTTGAATGAACCTCCAAATTACACCACACTGTGTTCTATTGGTTTATCTTATTAATACTCATTCATGACTTATCAGCGGGTTTGTAACTAGATCAACACGACAGGTGCCACTAGTGGAGCAGTAATTGTCAACCTTTCGGAACACCTGAGTTCACCCGCGGTTTATAGTGGGGTTCGTGTTACCCGATTTTTAGTTCTATGTGTACGCTTTGTAGATCGTTGTTTGTCCTTTTGTACTTTTTCTTCTGGCAATTGTATTGTCGATCTACGGATTCTGATTACCCCTTTGATATCTTCAAACTCTTGTTCTAGCTTCGTGTTTGTTGTACCATCTGTTAAATAGCTGTGTAATAAAGCCCAATCCTCATATATTGAGCATCAATGAATGGATCACAGAGGTAATAAGCTATACCACTTTGTCGCAATTGCAAAACGTTGTCATAACGAACACAAAATCTCCTAGATAGGGGCAGAGGGTGTTCACAAGACTCCCTCCTATTGAATCAATGCTTTAAATTATTTGGCTTTCCAATCTTTCAATTTTGAGCGTACTTGATGAAGGTTATTCGAGAGACGCGTCGTGCGCACTAAATTTGATATCTACGTTTTATTACTATCACTGGGTCGATACCTCTGCTGGTGGACTATTAGCCCCCGAGGATATCATCTGCCCAGTAGACAGTGCTTCTGCACTGAACTGGTTTATTAGATATATTTATTTCTGAAATTTACAGATCTTGAATAATGTAATTATTAATAAAACTATGGTTTTCCTCCCTCATGTATAGCTGACTTTAGACGATTGTGTGGATATCTTGTTTAGGCACTTTGGTTTTATTGCTCCCAAGACTTTTATTTATTTGGCTTGCCAATCTTTCGCTTTTGAGCGTACCTGATGAAGATTATTCCAGAAACGTGTCATGCGCAGTATATTTTATATTTACAATTAATTACTGTGCAATAGTAATAGTTTTATTTCAAATTTTTAAGTATCGGTTCATAGTTTAAATACCCTCTATCTTTATTTATATTTAATAAATCAAAATGTCCAAAAGTTGACCATGAATTGTAACAATTTGATTTTACCTGAGGAGGTTATGTAAAGATTCCAAACTAACAATCCACACAAGAAAGGCATAAAATAAAATCTCTCCATTTTTATAAGGAAGTATACAAGTTGACACCAAATTAGTTATCAAGGTATAACTAGTATATGAGATAAAATAAGGATATTATCTTGTACTGATGAATATTTATAGATAAATCACTTGAAAAAAGCAATGTAAAAGGACAATATATTGTATTCACACTGTCATGATAGAAAGAACACGCATCCATCGCATAGGCGTGTAGAATTTTACAAGTGAAAAATAATTTTCAGAAATTACACTGTCTTGATCATTTTCACTATTTCATTACAGCAATATGCTATTTTTAAATTCATGTCAACAACAAGTATGTTGTGCTCTGTTTGATAGTTGGTCATATTAAGAATTAAGCAAGAAATATTAGAATTGAAATGGTCATTTAGTATAAAATGACGATAAAGATATCACTCATTACAAACACTACAATCAAATGTCACAAACAATAATAATGTGTTTGACTTGCAAATAAATGTTCAATGTAAACAATAACACAAAAATATCTAAACTACTAGACAATATGCTTAAAACTATGACAACCATCAAAGTTGGCTACCCTCTAATAAAAGTAGATAATAATGTTCTTAGTGGAGAAATGGGTGAGTGGTGGGGGTTAACATTCCCTTTTCTTTTTCTGCAAAACAAAATGGATATTCAGCCACTGATCAAATTAATGTAATGAAACTGACCAGAAAAGTTATGTTTTGCCATAAATTAATTTATTACCATAAATATAATTTTATGTCAACAACAAGTATGTTGTGCTCTGTTTGATGGTTGGTCATAAGCCAAAATAGCTTAAAAGTCTTGGAGATCAAGAAAATTACAGAACCTAAATAGGATAGCCAAAAATCGGCTATGCCTCAGGACAAATGACATGTGAAAAGCTTTATTCTATAAACTTTTTTGTATGGATGGGTCATTAGTTATATAGTTTGTATTGCCGTTACGTAAAAGAACATTTGCGCAATTTGTAATCTATTTGAAGAAGTTCAATGGTTAGTCTACGTTGTCTTACAAATACAAAATATAATAAAACACGAACCTGGCGACCGTTTCACTAAAGGTCGTAAGTCGTAAACGTAGACGTAAGTGTACTCTTAAGAGTTACGACCGTTTCACTAATAGTTAGGATTTACGACTTACGATAAAAAGTGATCGCAAAGTTAAGAGTGGTGGAAGGTACACGTAAGTCATAAATCGTAAACCTATTTTTGAAGAGAAGAATTGCTATCTATATTTTTTTTAATATGAACATTAATCAAATGAAGCAATCAATACCTGTATAAAAAAAAAACAATAATTTTGAATGCAATAGATATTTTAGCAGTCCAAATGTTAAAATTCATTGGTAGTTTTTATTGATTATATAAAGCGTTAAGCACTCACTATGAATATAAATCAACAGTACATGTACATGTTAAGGTTTGATATTGTAATTATATGCGTGAATATAGTGATGCAACAAACTACCTAATTCCTACCCCCCCCCCCCCCCGCTCCCCCCCCCCCCCGTGGTGGGCAGGGATTACAGATTAGGTAATTTCTGGCTGGCGAAAGAAGTCAATAAAGGGTTAAAGAAAGAAGTTGTTGCATCAGTGTTTATAAAAACCATAAAATATTATGAAAATGCGAATTGTACTTTAAAGAAAGTTAAAAAAATAATCCGCACAATTGAAGTTCTTCACGTAAATGTAGGATTTTTTTTACGCGCAATTGAAATGCACCGCAAACGGAATATCAGTGCAGAATGTGAATGTATTGCCAAATATATATGGTCACATTTTTGAAATTTTTCCTTACATATAGCATGAAATTTGTTAAAATATATTCCATAGCAAAAATTTCTTCTCAAATTTCGGTAAATTTTTACACTTAACATTTTTTTCCTGATAGCTTTGGTTTATTCATCTAAAAAATCACTTTGGAGTTTTATAATTAGTTGAATATTAAAAATGTATTTAAACACATTTAAAATGTGATTATTAATGTAATCAGCTTTTGAATTGATTTTTTGGTGTTTTAACGTCACTTTCAGCAGTATTTCAGCTATATCGGCTGCGAGTCGAGTGCACCCTTTTTGTAATTTACAAAGCAGGGCGCGAACCCACTGCGTATTGGGGATAGGCTTATATGAGTTGCTAGATCCAACGACCTAACTCATTGAGCCACCCGGGCCCCTAATCAGCTGTTGAGCTGTTGGGTTTATTATATACATTTTTTATATATAAAATATATGATACAATATAATATCTTTTTACCTCCATTATAGGAGATGTTACTTGTCGCAAGTCGTAAGTCGTAACTCTTAAGCTTAGGACTAGTTTAGTGAAACGCACGTATACCTGCACGTAAGGAAATCTTAAGAGTGATCTTAGACTTACGATTTACGATCACTTTAGTGAAACGGTCGCCTGGTCTTTCCCCCAACAAATGAAATGGGATTGCAGATAAGCATAGCGTTGTTTTTGCACTGCAATAGTAGCAGACATCGCAAAAGGGAACTAAATAGCAATTGGAATAAATGAACAACACGAACACATACATATTATTTCTCCCTCATGCTGACTGTGTATTGTTTTAATATGTCAGTCATATGCATCTACTATCGATCAATAGAACATAAAGTTTTATGTCAAACATTCTCCTATTCGACTAATTTCATGAATAAGAAAAGTCTGATGATACCAAAGGTGTAATAAGAAGCCGTAAATCTAAGATACCAAAGGTGTAATAAGAAGCCGTACATCTAAGATACCAAAGGGGTAATAAGAAGCCGTAAATCTACGATACCAAAGGTGTAATAAGAAGCCGTAAATCTAAGATACCAAAGGGGTAATAAGAAGCCGTAAATCTAAGATACCAACGGGGTAATGAGAAGCCGTAAATCGAAAGACAGACAACAAAATAATCAAAAGAAAAAAGTCAAAATGATAAACAATGATTTACAAAACACTCAACAGAAAACTAAAGATCGAGGAACACGAACACCACTCAAAACCGGGGATGAACTCATGTGCTCCGGAAGGGTTAGCACTCATGCATTGCATAGTTATTGTAAGTCTTAATAGTCACAAGCCAGGTAGACACATTGTAGGTAAGCATTCACTCATTCCTCTAGGGAGGTGATCATTGTTATTGTAATATTCTTAATAGTCACAAGCCAGGTAGACACACTGTAGGTAAGCATTCACTCATTCCTCTAGGTAGGTGATCATTGTTATTGTAATAGTCTTAATAGTTACAAGCCAGGTAGACACACTGTAGGTAAGCATTCACTCATTCCTCTCGGTTGGTGATCATTGTTATTGTAATAGTCTTAATAGTTACAAGCCAGGTAGACACACTGTAGGTAAGCATTCACTCATTCCTCTAGGTAGGTGATCATTGTTATTGTAATAGTCTTAATAGTTACAAGCCAGGTAGACACAATGTAGGTAAGCATTCACTCATTCCTCTAGGTAGGTGATCATTGTTATTGTAATGGTCTTAATAGTCACAAGCCAGGCACACACACTGTAGGTAAGCATTCACTCATTCCTCTAGGCAGGTGATCATTACTATTGTAATAGTCTTAATAGTCACAAGCCAGGTAGACACATTGTAGGTAAGCATTCACTCATTCCTCTAGGTAGGTGATCATTGTTATTGTAATAGTCTTAATAGTTACAAGCCAGGTAGACACACTGTAGGTAAGCATTCACTCATTCCTCTCGGTTGGTGATCATTGTTATTGTAATAGTCTTAATAGTTACAAGCCAGGTAGATACACTGTAGGTAAGCATTCACTCATTCCTCTAGGTAGGTGATCATTGTTATTGTAATAGTCTTAATAGTCACAAGCCAGGTAGACACACTGTAGGTAGGCATTCACTCATTCCTCTAGGTAGGTGATCATTGTTATTGTAATATTCTTAATAGTCACAAGCCAGGTAGACACACTGTAGGTAAGCATTCACTCATTCCTCTAGGTAGGTGATCATTGTTATTGTAATAGTCTTAATAGTTACAAGCCAGGTAGACACACTGTAGGTAAGCATTCACTCATTCCTCTCGGTTGGTGATCATTGTTATTGTAATAGTCTTAATAGTTACAAGTCAGGTAGACACACTGTAGGTAAGCATTCACTCATTCCTCTAGGTAGGTGATCTTTGTTATTGTAATAGTCTTAATAGTTACAAGCCAGGTAGACACAATGTAGGTAAGCATTCACTCATTCCTCTAGGTAGGTGATCATTGTTATTGTAATGGTCTTAATAGTCACAAGCCAGGCACACACACTGTAGGTAAGCATTCACTCATTCCTCTAGGCAGGTGATCATTACTATTGTAATAGTCTTAATAGTCACAAGCCAGGTAGACACATTGTAGGTAAGCATTCACTCATTCCTCTAGGTAGGTGATCATTGTTATTGTAATAGTCTTAATAGTCACAAGCCAGGTAGACACACTGTAGGTAAGCATTCACTCATTCCTCTCGGTTGGTGATCATTGTTATTGTAATAGTCTTAATAGTTACAAGCCAGGTGGATACACTGTAGGTAAGCATTCACTCATTCCTCTAGGTAGGTGATCATTGTTATTGTAAGTCTTAATAGTCACAAACCCGGTAGACACACTGTAGGTAAGCATTCACTCATTCCTCTAGGTAGGTGATCATTGTTATTGTAATAATCTTAATAGTCACAAGCCAGGTAGACACACTGTAGGTAGGCATTCACTCATTCCTCTAGGTAGGTGATCATTGTTATTGTAATAGTCTTAATAGTCACAAGCCAGGTAGACACACTGTAGGTAAGCATTCACTCATTCCTCTAGGCAGGTGATCATTGCTATTGTAATAGTCTTAATAGTCACAAGCCAAGTAGACACACTGTAGGCAAGCATTCACTCATTCCCCTAGGTAGGTGATCATTGTTATTGTAATAGTCTTAACAGTCACAAGCCAGGTAGACACACTGTAGGTAAGCATTCACTCATTACTCTAGGTAGGTGATCATTGTTATTGTAATAGTCTTAATAGTCACAAGCCAGGTAGACACACTGTAGGTAAGCATTCACTCATTCCTCTAGATAGGTGATCATTGTTATTGTAATAGTCTTAATAGTCACAAGCCAGGTAGACACACTGTAGGTAAACGTTCTCTCATTCATCTAGGTAGGTGATGATTGTTATTGTAATATTCTTAATAGTCACAAGCCAGGTAGACACACTGTAGGTAAGCATTCACTCATTCCTCTAGGTAGGTGAACATTGTTATTGTAATAGTCTTAATAGACACAAGACAGGTAGACACACTGTAGGTAAGCATTCTCTCATTCATCTAGATAGGCGATCATTGTTATTGTAATAGTCTTAATAGTCACAAGCCAAGTAGACACACTGAAGGTAAGCATTCTCTCATTTCTCTAGATAGGTGATCATTGTCATTGTAATAGTCTTGATAGTCACAAGCCAGGTAGAAACCCTAGGTAAGCATTCTCTCATTCATCTAGGTAGGTGATCATTGTTATTGTAATAGTCTTAATTGTCAGAAGCCAGGTAGACACACTGTAGGTAAGCATTCACTCATTCCTCTAGGTAGGTTATCATTGTTATTGTAATAGTCTTAATAGTCACAAGCCAGGTAGACATACTGTAGGTAAGCATTCACTCATTCCTCTAGGTAGGTGATCATTGTTATTGTAATAGTCTTAATAGTCACAAGCCAGGTAGACACACTGTAGGTAAGCATTCACTCAATCCTCTGGGTAGGTGATCATTGTTATTGTAATAGTCTTAATTGTCAGAAGCCAGGTAGACACACTGTAGGTAAGCATTCACTCATTCCTCTAGGTAGGTGATCATTGTTATTGTAATAGTCTTAATAGTCACAAGCCAGGTAGACACACTGTAGGTAAGCATTCACTCATTCCTCTGGGTAGGTGATCATTGTTATTGTAATATTCTTAATAGTCACAAGCCAGGTAGACACACTGTAGGTAAGCATTCACTCATTCCTCTAGGTAGGTGATCATTGTTATTGTAATAGTCTTAATAGTTACAAGCCAGGTAGACACACTGTAGGTAAGCATTCACTCATTCCTCTCGGTTGGTGATCATTGTTATTGTAATAGTCTTAATAGTTACAAGCCAGGTAGACACACTGTAGGTAAGCATTCACTCATTCCTCTCGGTTGGTGATCATTGTTATTGTAATAGTCTTAATAGTTACAAGCCAGGTAGATACACTGTAGGTAAGCATTCACTCATTCCTCTAGGTAGGTGATCATTGTTATTGTAAGTCTTAATAGTCACAAACCAGGTAGACACACTGTAGGTAAGCATTCACTCATTCCTCTAGGTAGGTGATCATTGTTATTGTAATAGTCTTAATAGTCACAAGCCAGGTAGACACACTGTTGGTAGGCATTCACTCATTCCTCTAGGTAGGTGATCATTGTTATTGTAATATTCTTAATAGTCACAAGCCAGGTAGACACACTGTAGGTAAGCATTCACTCATTCCTCTAGGTAGGTGATCATTGTTATTGTAATAGTCTTAATAGTTACAAGCCAGGTAGACACACTGTAGGTAAGCATTCACTCATTCCTCTCGGTTGGTGATCATTGTTATTGTAATAGTCTTAATAGTTACAAGCCAGGTAGACACACTGTAGGTAAGCATTCACTCATTCCTCTAGGTAGGTGATCTTTGTTATTGTAATAGTCTTAATAGTTACAAGCCAGGTAGACACAATGTAGGTAAGCATTCACTCATTCCTCTAGGTAGGTGATCATTGTTATTGTAATGGTCTTAATAGTCACAAGCCAGGCACACACACTGTAGGTAAGCATTCACTCATTCCTCTAGGCAGGTGATCATTACTATTGTAATAGTCTTAATAGTCACAAGCCAGGTAGACACATTGTAGGTAAGCATTCACTCATTCCTCTAGGTAGGTGATCATTGTTATTGTAATAGTCTTAATAGTTACAAGCCAGGTAGACACACTGTAGGTAAGCATTCACTCATTCCTCTCGGTTGGTGATCATTGTTATTGTAATAGTCTTAATAGTTACAAGCCAGGTGGATACACTGTAGGTAAGCATTCACTCATTCCTCTAGGTAGGTGATCATTGTTATTGTAAGTCTTAATAGTCACAAACCCGGTAGACACACTGTAGGTAAGCATTCACTCATTCCTCTAGGTAGGTGATCATTGTTATTGTAATAATCTTAATAGTCACAAGCCAGGTAGACACACTGTAGGTAGGCATTCACTCATTCCTCTAGGTAGGTGATCATTGTTATTGTAATAGTCTAAATAGTCACAAGCCAGGTAGACACACTGTAGGTAAGCATTCACTCATTCCTCTAGGCAGGTGATCATTGCTATTGTAATAGTCTTAATAGTCACAAGCCAAGTAGACACACTGTAGGCAAGCATTCACTCATTCCCCTAGGTAGGTGATCATTGTTATTGTAATAGTCTTAACAGTCACAAGCCAGGTAGACACACTGTAGGTAAGCATTCACTCATTACTCTAGGTAGGTGATCATTGTTATTGTAATAGTCTTAATAGTCACAAGCCAGGTAGACACACTGTAGGTAAGCATTCACTCATTCCTCTAGATAGGTGATCATTGTTATTGTAATAGTCTTAATAGTCACAAGCCAGGTAGACACACTGTAGGTAAACGTTCTCTCATTCATCTAGGTAGGTGATGATTGTTATTGTAATAGTCTTAATAGTCACAAGCCAGGTAGACACACTGTAGGTAAGCATTCACTCATTCCTCTAGGTAGGTGATCATTGTTATTGTAATATTCTTAATAGTCACAAGCCAGGTAGACACACTGTAGGTAAGCATTCACTCATTCCTCTAGGTAGGTGAACATTGGTATTGTAATAGTCTTAATAGACACAAGACAGGTAGACACACTGTAGGTAAGCATTCTCTCATTCATCTAGATAGGCGATCATTGTTATTGTAATAGTCTTAATAGTCACAAGCCAAGTAGACACACTGAAGGTAAGCATTCTCTCATTTCTCTAGATAGGTGATCATTGTCATTGTAATAGTCTTGATAGTCACAAGCCAGGTAGAAACCCTAGGTAAGCATTCTCTCATTCATCTAGGTAGGTGATCATTGTTATTGTAATAGTCTTAATTGTCAGAAGCCAGGTAGACACACTGTAGGTAAGCATTCACTCATTCCTCTAGGTAGGTTATCATTGTTATTGTAATAGTCTTAATAGTCACAAGCCAGGTAGACATACTGTAGGTAAGAATTCACTCATTCCTCTAGGTAGGTGATCATTGTTATTGTAATAGTCTTAATAGTCACAAGCCAGGTAGACACACTGTAGGTAAGCATTCACTCAATCCTCTGGGTAGGTGATCATTGTTATTGTAATAGTCTTAATTGTCAGAAGCCAGGTAGACACACTGTAGGTAAGCATTCACTCATTCCTCTAGGTAGGTGATCATTGTTATTGTAATAGTCTTAATAGTCACAAGCCAGGTAGACACACTGTAGGTAAGCATTCACTCATTCCTCTAGGTAGGTGATCATTGTTATTGTAATAGTCTTAATAGTCACAAGCCAGGTAGACACACTGAAGGTAAAGATTCACTCATTTATCTAGGTAGGTGATCATTGTTATTGTAATAGTCTTAATAGTCACAAGCCAGGTAGACACACTGTAGGTAGACATTCACTCATTCCTCTCGGTAGGTGATCATTGTTATTGTATTAATCTTAATATACACAAGCCAGGTAGACACACTGTAGGTAAGCATTCACTCATTCCTATAGGTAGGTGATCATTGTTATTGTAATAGTCTTAATAGTCACAAGCCAGGTAGACACACTGTAGGTAGGCATTCACTCATTCCTCTAGGTAGGTGATCATTGTTATTGTAATAGTCTTAATAGACACAAGCCAGGTAGACACACTGTAGGTAAGCATTCACTCATTCCTCTAGGTAGGTGATCATTGTTATTGTAATAGTCTTAATAGTCACAAATCAGGTAGACATACTGTAGGTAAGCATTCACTCATTCCTCTGGGTAGGTGATCATTGTTATTGTAATAGTCTTAATAGTCACAAGCAAAGTAGACACACTGTAGGAAAAGATTCACTCATTTATCTAGGTAGGTGATCATTGTTATTGTAATAGTCTTAATAGTCACAAGCCAGGTAGACACACTGTAGGTAGGCATTCACTCATTCCTCTCGGTAGGTGATCATTGTTATTGTATTAATCTTAATATACACAAGCCAGGTAGACACACTGTAGGTAAGCATTCACTCATTCCTATAGGTAGGTGATCATTGTTATTGTAATAGTCTTAATAGACACAAGCCAGGTAGACACATTGTAGGTAAGCATTCACTCATTCCTCTAGGTAGGTGATCATTGTTATTGTAATAGTCTTAATAGTCACAAATCAGGTAGACATACTGAAGGTAAGCATTCACTCATTCCTCTCGGTAGGTGATCATTGTTATTGTAATAGTCTTAATAGTCACAAACAAGGTAGACACACTGTAGGTAAGTATTCACTCATTCTTCTAGGTAGGTGATCATTGGTTTAGGATCAAGCATGTATTAAGTAATGCACACAAATGAAATCTTTCATTTCTTTGGATACAACTGAAGTTTAGGTAATGAAAGTTTAACAAGTTGGAAAAATTTCAACAATATCAACATAATAATGCATTGCTTAGTTTTCATATATTTGACGATAAATGACAAAACATTTTCCATTTTACGTTATTTAAATGAATAGTCCCATATCATACCAACCGAATTTTGACTTAAAAAATGTGACTGACGTGTAAAATATTATCAAAGTATATGAAATGGGCTATGCTCTTGAGATATAAAAATCAATCAATACATTCTTCCAATATTTAAAACGATTTAAGTGTGGAAGTGTTACTTGATAAGGTTGGTGTTATCATTGGCTTATTTGGTATATCTTTTGTAATACCTTCATACAAAAGAATGTGTATGCTTTGTAGATCGTTGTTTGCCCTTTTGTCCTTTTTCCTTTGGCCATTATGTTGTCTGGTCTTCTTAGATTTACAGATTCTGGTTACCCCTTTGATATCTTCAAACTTTTCTTTTGTAATACCTCTATGTGATAGAATTATATTGCAGCGGTCTTATTAATATTAGCTAACATATCATAACACCCGAGTAGAAATCCTTGTCTGAATATAACATCTAACAAATTGACAAGTTATCGTTTAATTTAACGTTTATCTGTCTATATACAAGATAACATACACAATGTATCTGCCATAACAAGAACTTCCTTGTAGGATTTTAAATGTTAAGTAAAATAAAATAAAATGATGTGATGGGTTGTGACGATCAACTAGACCGAATTTGACTCCGAAATCAAGGACGAATTTGACACACTCGAATCAACACAACTAATTTCACACACCAATAGATGAATTAGCACAGAACATGAGATATTCTGTAGAACACAGAAACATTCTCATATTCACAATCAACTTTTTTTCAAAATTGGCTTATATCTATTTTTAAAATATACATTGATTGAATAAGAAATGTGTATGGTGACAATGCTGTCAGATATTCCAAAGATAAAAGTGGATTGATTGGTACATTAAATATATAAACGTAGATATCGGATTTGGTGCACACGACGCTTTCCTTAATAACCTTCATCAGGTACACTCATGATCAAAAAGTTGTAAAACCAGATAATTTAAAATAGTTATCTAAATTAACAATTACAATTGTTGTGTCTAAATACCAATTCTAGTGAAGAAAAGAATAACACGAATAAATCGACAGTCCTCAAATACCATGTACCACAACAGTATTAATGCTAATAATACAACATTATACTAATAATACTGTTTTCATATAATATGTAAGGACTATGAGGTGCAGTAAATTTTTCACATTTGTCTAATACAGAAAAACATTTAATATTTTCAATTTAAAATTAAGTTATAACTACATGAAGGATAATCAAGTAAAGTTATGTAAATTTTATATAATATTTTGTCCCGACTAAAATTTTGAAATCTTCATTTTGCAAGTTAATTTGGAAATGAAAGTTAAAGTTCAATGTACAATTCAGAAATATTTGTCTTAGTTAATGTATTATATATTTAATAAAAATCTTGACATATCTGACCAACTACCATTGACATTTGTTTTGTATTGGTGCTAGAAAGTGAAAAACGAAGTCTTGCATCGGAAATTACAATTGTAACTAATAAAGTATTAAGATTAATTTTAATAGTATACCCCCAAAAAGACACCAAGATAACTTACCCCCCCCCCCCCCCCCCCACAAAGACCCCCAAATGACTTCCAAGGAATTGACAAATCTCAGTATTGAAGTAAGACACTTCATAGACCCAACACTGTGGTCTTTGTGCCTTTAAAGGTTTAACAGACTTTAAAGGTGTCTACTTCAATAATTTGGCGATGTCAGTTTTTTATTTAATAATTCGTGTTAGTAACTTTTAGTTAATAATTTTGTGAAATCACAGTTCAATATAAAGTTTTGTTTTTAAATAGATTCATGTGTAAACATTTGTAGCTGATTACTAGTAAGTGTTATGATAGGTTAAAGTGTGAAAAGGTATCATGGTACAAAGGTCATTGATAAGGTTAAATCTGTTCATACATCTATATTAAAATCAGAGTCGTTAAAATCTACTTAAGATAAAATAAATATATAAGATAACATTCAGTATAAACCATTAGGATCAGATTCTTCCATGAATATTTAATTTTGTTTCTATTATATTTCTATTATATATTTGTTATATATTGTGTATATTTGCATTATTATATTGTTTCCTACACTTCGCTGTTGCAGAATTAAAGGTTTAAAGGAACTGTCGTTTCTTGACCAGGGGCCGTCGTGCTCGTGATCGTATGGTAGTAGGATTTACAACTACATGTACAATCAGTGCCTATCACCACTAAAGTTATGAGTTCGAACCCCGTTCATGGTGAGTTGTACTCGATACAACATTATGTGATACAGTTTGTCACTGACTTGCGACAGGTCGGTGGTTTTCTCCGGGTTCTTTGGTTTCCTCCACCAATAAAACTGACCGCCACGATATAGCTGAAATATTGTTGAAAATGGTGGTAAGCATCATAAACCTTTCTCAACCATCGCTTCCTGTTCAACAACTCGCCCAAAGATCTATTGGCAAAAATCGATTTAGGTAAATATTGTTGTGTGGAGGTGCAAAAATGACAAGAAATGTCACAAAGAACAACAATAGTTAATTATAAGGAGAATACTAATCCCATTAATATAATTTGAAGAGTAAAAAGGAGAGCATTCCAAAATGAGTGTGGCGCCAGACAAAACCGAGACAACAATTCTCGATCCTTATTCCACGTTTTTCTCACCATTATCGCGGCTGACAAGAGCATTTATGATACGGAACACATTAATCATGACATTACGCTAACAAGTGCTCAATTGTCAAAATGTGATTTGATTTAGCTACGATCACAATTGCCGCAATCATGCGCAAACTCCCTTGCAATTTCAGTTCCAATTAACATACTACTCTCCACTAGTGCTGTATCCAGTGGAGAAAATCATATTCGGAGAGGATATGGAAACTTCGGAGTATGAATCATACGGCAGCAACAGTCTGATAAGAACAACTTCTACAGTAAAAACTACTTATTCTACTACTCCAGGAACAGTTTCTACAATAAACTACAACTACAGCAACAAAAAAGCTACACTAACAACTGTTGGAACAATAAAGATTTCACAATAACAGTCCCCAAAATAACAGATGCCACAATCGAAACACACGCCACAACAACAGTCCCAAAAACAACAGATGTCACAATCGAAACACATGCCACAACAACAGTCCCAAAAACAACAGATGTCACAAGAAAAGTGACAACGAAACACATGTCACAATAACTGTCGCAACGAAACACTTTATGAAACAAACCGTTGTGCCGCCGATTATCGAAGAGTTTGAAGATAACAAAAGGGCAATCATAATCCGCATATCGAAGAAGAACAGACAACACAATGGCCAAAAGAAAAAGTACAAAGAACGATCCACAAAACATACACACAAAATTAAAGATCGGGTAACGCGAACCCCACTAAAAGCCGGGGGTGAACTTAGGTGCCCCATAAGGGTGAGCACTTTCTGATCCAGTAGTGGCACCCGTCGTGTTAATCTAGTTACAAACCGGTGATAAGGTATGCATGAGGAAAGGACCGCGAAGTGTTTACAAGTGGAATGCAATAAAATTGTCAGTCGGGTGTATCCAATGCTACAGTGACATCAACGGTTTCAATGATTTAAGTGTTAGACTGGTCATAAGGTTTTGGCAAATTCCCATGGCTCTATTTACAAGACACACAGCTGCGTTTTTTACTCAGTCTGGGATATATAGTCGGGATGAGGTGGCCTCTTTGGGGTTTCGAATTTGCCAGCATCCTCTGAATTAACCATTCATTAAGACTCTGGAGGCACAGGTTATGTGGAGAATGAATTGAAAGTGTGGCATGTGTTATGTTGACGACATTTTAGCTGTCGGAAAAAACGTTGATAATCATTTATATCATCTTAAATGCGACTTTGCAGTGAAGGGAGTAAAATATTCAGGACAAACAATAGCTAGATGATGAGTTCACTGATATCGACTCCCGAGAAAACGACAGCAGTGGACAATTTTCCTGAGAGACTTTAACTAAGTTTATTTTGGATTTTCAATCTTACGCAATAATTATCTATATGCGCTTTATGGATTTCTGAAAAATCATAACTATGAGATTGGCTATAGAATTTTATGTCAACATTAATCACTGCCTTGTGTGAGGTTTTTCACTACGCGTTATCATACTCGAACCAATTCTAATGTTGAACGTCTGAAGTCGACATGTAACCTCATTTGACGCGATTTGTACAGTACTGTGTAAGTGAGGATTTCACGAGGGAGGCAAGTCATGTAGCAGAATAAGCTTACTTTTTTTTTTACATTTTAAGCTGGTGTTGTTTTATTTATTTGGATTGTTATTTGTTGTAGCGTTCTCTCTAAGTATTATTTTTTTACCTTTTTCCTCAATCAATAATGCGCAAGATTTGTTATTGGATTTCTAATGGAATAATACTCTTTGTATTGTTTTATTTTATGCATGTTCGTTAAAAAGATAATCTGTTTACAACAATTAATGAACGAGAGATATTACATGAATATTCAAATATTCAAGGTAAACAATTTACATGCTATTAATCATATGTTGTGTTTCCCCCTAAATACTAACATATATGTCTGACATTATAAACACATTATAAAAATATTATATAAGTGTACTGACAGTATATCATGCAATGTATTTACACCATTCTGCAATATATTTTGTAAGTGAACTTGATAAGATTGAAAGACTTTCGTAAAGTGTACAATAACGCGAAAGGACGATATTTGATTGTCAAATAACACAACAGTTTGTAAAGTGTTGGCCTTGTGGATGTCATTTTATGAATTAATTTGAATCATAAGTGTGTACACTTGTTCTCATCTTATACATACACTTTCAGTTTGATATTAACCATCTTTATAATAGTAAACAATAGAAAGGTATTTGAGGGAATAAATGTGCCAACGATGGAAGAAACACAACAGGAATACAAACATTTACCAGAAGGAGAACTATATCATATATTTGTAAACCGCATCGGTGGTGTAATGGTTAGCGTGCTTGCCTAGAGTGCGGTAAATTGTGGATTCAAGCCCCGGTCGGGTCAAGCCAAAGACTATAGCATTGGTATTTGTTGCTTCTCCGCTAAGCACGCAGCATCAAGGAGTAAGAGCAAAGACTGGTTTGATCGGAATCAGAATAATGAGGCGACATGTCTATCCGCGAACTGTTGTTTCAGTGAGCTAGCACTATAAAAATCCAACTCATCGCCTTGATCTAGAAAAAAACGAATCTCAGCATCATCTCATTGGAAATTAACCTGTTCTCGCCATGATATAGATGCAAAAATTGCTGAGTTGGCGTTAAACACGCACTCACTCACTCACTCACTCACTCACTCACTCACTCACTCACTCACTCACTCACTCACTCACTCACTCACTCACTGTGTGTTAGACATGAGTGGGCATGTATGTGTGTGTTAGACATGAGTGGTCATGTATGTGTGTGTTAGATATGAGTGGTCATGTATGTGTGTGTTAGACATGAGTGGTCATGCATGTGTGTGTTAGACATGAGTGGTCATGTATGTGTGTGTTAGACATGAGTGATCATGTATGTGTGTGTTAGATATGAGAGGTCATGTATATGTGTGTTAGACATGAATGGCCATGTATGTGTGTGCTAGACATGAGTGGTAATGTATGTGTGTGTTAGACATGAGTGGGCATGTATGTGTGTGTTAGATATGAGTGGTCATGTATGTGTGTGTGAGGGATATCGATTTTGTTTCTAATTCTACGATTTTTCTATTAGATTTTGGAACTGTTCCTACAGCGTGGTATTGTTTTCCCATTTTATTGTTGTATCAATAAACACATTTTGAATATTGTATAAGACGTATTAAAACATAGTCTAAATAAACGGGAAAAATCCCGATAACAAATTAAGAGTTGTCCGTCTTTCCTGTTCTGTATAGACCTCATTCTCCCAAAAATAACATCAACCATGATTAATAGTAATACGACGACACCAGCAGTAATTAAAGTTATAACACATGGGTCACTTTGATGATCTGAAAAAAAAATGTTACAAAAACTTAATTTACAATTTAGTAGACTTTTTACAGGTTTCATAGATAAGTATTTGGTAAAGGAGACAGCGGGATTGAATGTTTCAACTTAGTCATTCAAAACTATCGGCGGTGACAGTCGCTTAAGTCAGATATCGGTACCACGGAAACACTGTTCCTATCTTTGTTGACTCTTCCAGGGAGTGATAATGAAAGACCTTTTCTGGTATTACAAGTATTTTCTTTCACAGTGATCATACGTAGGTCTGTAATTAACTAGTTGTAAATGGAGGCTTTTTATATAGAAATCTTTCATTTGCATTAATACACCAGTATGGGCCAGGCAAATACAATCAGACAAAAATAACATTGTCATTAGAGACTTGTCTAAGCCTGAATAAATAAAATTGACAAAATAACCGTGGCATTATAATGTCATCGTTAATGAGTAATTGAATGGAATCACAACCTGGATCGACGTAATGATACAAGTTAAAGATATACTATAAGATTTAGACATCACTACATCAAATCACAGCACTGATTGTGCTTTTCGCCAAGTGAGTAATTTGTGAGCTGCAAATCAATATCATGGCGAAAACAAGCTGTATTTCGATGAGTTGATGATGGTTATGATAGTGAGGTCTACTTTGTACTAGAACAACACATTTAGTGCTAGATCACTAAAGCAATAGTCCGCGGGTAGACATATCGATCCACTCGGGCACATTATCCTGATTCAGAGCCAACCAGTCTTTTCTCTTAGTAATTAATGCTGCTTGATTATCGAAAAAATAACAAATATCAGTTTCAAAGTCTTTGGTTTGACACGACAATTGCTCGAACCCACGATCTACCAAACTCAATGCGACCACGACAACCATAACACCACCGATGTGACCACGACAACCATAACACCACGAATGCGACCACGACAACCATAACACCAACGATGCGACCACAACAACCATAACACTACCGATGCGACCACGATAACCATAACACCACCGATGCGACCACGACAACCATAACACCCTCGATGTGACCACGGCAACCATAACACCCTCGATGTGACTACGACAACCATAACACCACTGATGTGACCATGACAACCATAACACCACCGATGCGACCATGACAACCATAACACCACCGATGTGACCACGACAACCATAACACCACCGATGTGACCACGACAACCATAACACCACCGATGCGACCATGACAACCATAACATCACCGATGCTACCACGACAACCATAACACCACCGATGCGTCCACGACAATCATAACACCACCGATACGTCCACGACAATCATAACACCAACGATGCTACCACGACAACCATAACACCACCGATGTGACCATGACAACCATAACATCACCGATGTGACCACGACAACCATAACACCACCGATGCGTCCACAACAATCATAACACCACCGATGCGTCCACGACAATCATAACACCACCGATGCTACCACGACAACCATAACACCACCGATGTGACCATGACAACCATAACACCACCGATGTGACCATGACAACCATAACACCACCGATGTGACCACGACAACCATAACACCACCGATGCGTCCACGACAATCATAACACCACCGATGCGTCCACGACAATCATAACACCACCGATGCTACCACGACAATCATAACACCACCGATGCGACCATGACAACCATAACACCGCCGATGTGACCATGACAACCATAACACCACCGATGTGACCACGACAACCATAACACCACCGATGTGACCATGATAACCATAACACCACCGATGCGACCACGACAACCATGACACCACCGATGCGTCCACGACAATCATAACACCACCGATGCGACCACGACAACCATGACACCACTGATGCGACCACGATAACAATAACAACCTCGATGTGACCACAGCAACCATAACACCCTCGATGTGACCACGACAACCATAACACCACTGATGTGACCATGACAACCATAACACCACCGATGTGACCATGACAACCATAACACCACCGATGCGACCACGACAACCATAACACCACCGATGCGTCCACGACAATCATAACACCACCGATGCTACCACGACAACCATAACACCATCGATGTGACCATGACAACCATAACACCACCGATGTGACCACGACAACCATAAAATCACCGATGTGACCACGACAACCATAACACCACCGATGTGACCACGACAACCATAACACCACCGATGCGTCCACGACAATCATAACATCACCGATGCAACCATGACAACCATAACACCACCGATGCGACCATGAAAACCATAACATCACCGCTGTGACCATCACAACCTAACACCACCGATGCGACCATGACAACCATAACACCACCGATGTGACCATGACAACCATAACACCACCGATGCGACCATGACAACCATAACATCACCGATGTGACCACGACAACCATAACACCACCGATGATACCACGACAACCATAAAACCACCGATGTGACCATGACAACCATAACACCACCGATGTGACCACGACAACCATAACACCACCGATGTGACCACGACAACCATAACACCACCGATGTGACCACGACAATCATAACACCACCGATGCGACCATGACAACCATAACACCACCGATGCGAACATGACAACCATAACACCACCGATGTGACCACGACAATCAAAACACCACCGATGTGACCACGACAACCATAACACCACCGATGTGACCACGACAATCATAACACCACCGATGTGACCAAGACAACCATAACACCACCGATGTGACCACGACAATCATAGCACCACCGATGTGACCATGACAACCATAACACCACCGATGTGACCACGACAATCATAAAACCACCGATGCGACCATGACAACTATAACACCACCGATGCAACCATGACAACCATAACACCACCGATGTGACCATGACAACCATAACACCACCGATGCGACCATGACAACCATAACACCACCGATGTCACCACGACAATCATAACACCACCGATGCGACCATGACAACCATAACACCACCGATGCGACCATGACAACCATAACACCACCGATGTGACCACGACAACCATAACACCATCGATGCGTCCACGACAATCATAACACCACCGATGCGACCATGACAACCATAACACCACCGATGTGACCATGACAACCATAACACCACCGATGCGACCATGACAACCATAACATCATCGATGTGACCACGACAACCATAACACCATCGATGCGTCCACGACAATCATAACACCACCGATTCGACCATGACAACCACAACACCACCGATGTGACCATGACAACCATAACACCACCGATGCGACCATGACAACCATAACATCACCGATGTGACCACGACAACCATAACACCACCGATGCGTCCACGACAATAATAACACCACCGATGCGTCCACGACAATAATAACACCACCGATGCTACCAGGACAACCACAACACCACCGATGCTACCACGACAACCACAACACCACCGATGCTACCACAACCATAACACCACCGATGCGACCATGACAACCATAACATCACCGATGTACCACGACAACCATAACATCACCGATGTGACCACGACAACCATAACACCACCGATGTGACCACGACAACCACAACACCACCGATGCTACCACGACAACCACAACACCACCTATGCTACCACGACAACCACAACACCACCGATGCTACCACGACAACCACAACACCACCGATGTGACAACGACAACCACAACACCACCGATGCTACCACGACAACCATAACATCACCGATGTGACCACGACAACCATAACACCACCGATGTGACCATGACAACCATAACACCACCGATGTACCACGACAACCACAACACCACCGATGCTACCACGACAACCATAACACCACCGATCCTACCACGACAACCACAACACCACCGATGCTACCACGACAACCACAACACCACCGATGCTACCACGACAACCACAACACCACCGATGCGACCATGACAACCATAACACCACCGATGTGACCACGACAACCATAACACCACCGATGTCCTTCAACACTGATAGACGAAACAACACTAGTAAATATAAAACAACAAGTCTGAGAATACAAACTCCAACTATAATACACTCGAGTGGGACCATGTACTTCTAAAGAATTAGCATTTCCTGCTCCACGAATTACTACCATCGTGCATAACGTGTAAAAAATCTACAAAATAAAATTAAAAGATTATCACAATGAAATATAACAGTATAAAGTAAAAATATAATGTCAATCATATGTATAAAAACAATTTGCATTCTTTTAAAAAATATTGCGGAAGAATTGAATTATTACTTTAACGTGTTATTTGGAAGCTTGAGTAAACAAAATAATTATACTATTACTAATTGACGAGTTTCATTATCAAAAATATGTCACGAATGACCAAATAACGTAGTAACTCGCGAATGCGCGCAGCGCATGAGAGGGTTACAACGTTATTTGGTCATGAGTGACATATTCTTGATAATGAAACTCGTCAATTAGTTATAGTATTTATTACATAGATAAAAAAAAATGTTTCGAATCGAATTTAATATAAAATGAGTTAAATTGCACTATATTACGTGTGTAGCGTAGGGATATACCATGATGTGTATCGCTTCAAAAAACATGGCGCCACCCACCCACGACAATAAAATAATTAAAATGCTTACCTTGAAATATTATTTTCGTTAAATTTGATCAAAACTGAAGCGTACAGACGTTACGCGCGCTATTGGTGATACTTTGAAAAAATAGAACATGAAATAAGTAAAACGAGCGTAGATTTTTTTTAGATTGATGGATTTTTATTTCCGATACATGCTTGTATATGGAATTATACGAATAATTGCTTTATTATATTAGATTAGCTTTATTTTTGTTTTTGAAAACGAATTTATTGGAAGAAAACGTCGTTAACGCACTATTTTCTCATGTAACGCGTTACAAAATATCCGTATGTCTTTTACATTTTTCTCAGTAAAAACCTAAAAATACGTTTTTCGGACCATATTATTTTTGTGGGACCGGAAGCAGAGTCATCGTGCTCTATGACCCCCATTAACGATTTCCGATTAAAGCAGTGCTTGAAGGAAAAAATCGGTAAGTTCATGGAAAGAAAAGAGCGTAACGCTGAAGGAAAAACATCTGCATGCCAAATAACAAGCTTTATTTCAGCTAGGTTTAAAAAAATTTCACAAAACAAGTATACATATCAAATGTTATTATCTGCAAAAACGAAAAATTCTTTTCAAAAATAATTTTTTTTGAAGCAAGTTAAAAAATATTCCTAAAGAAGTAAGGTCAACAAATGTCAAGTTGCAATTTGACGTAAAAAAAATACGAAGTATAAAACTTTACACATTCGAAACTATATTTTTCGCTCATAATTTTCGTGCTAAATCCAAATAACAAAAAATTTTCTTTTTCAGTGGCAGAGAATGAACTTAACAAACTTGATTTCGGATACAAATTACGATTTCTACGTAAAATTGTAGAAGGTTACCCAATTTGTCCAGTAAACGTTTTTTTTATTATCGACAGCAAAATAACGTCGCGCTACTTCAATAGTTTTCTATAGTTTTCTATTAAGATTAAAACAAATAAACAACAACTAAAAAAAAGCGAAGCTAAAAACAAACAAACGATATCAAAACTTGGAAAACAACAAACAAAAGAGCGAAAACAAAATACAAAAATATACCAAACCTGAAAAAATAACGATGTGTTTCCTCTTACTCAAGCGACACTAATTAAAAATGAATTCATGACCTTAATTTGTGTGTGTGTCATTTTTGAACAAGCATTGCAAAAAAGAATGTGTGCATTGTAGAAACTATAATTATATACTAGTTAAACAATTCGTGAAATATAATTGATTTATATGAAAATTAAAAATGTGAACTGAATTATTTTAATTATAATTTCACTAGATTATACATAAGATATTACGAGAAATTTTCAAGAATACAACGTATAAAATCAATCAATAAACAAACATAATATGATAATCTCGTTTTAGAGCAAGATACGCTTTCAAAGAAAAAATGATAAAGTACTGTCACATAACATAAACAATAAATAATACAAAAGAGGAATACAAACGAAATAAATAAGCAAACAAACAAACATTGAAATAAACACCTGAAGGAAAACACCAACAACACAAATATATACAAGCAAGCCAAAATAAAATAAAAATCAATAAAAACAAAAAGTGAAATTCCGAAATAAAGAACAATACATCAAAACATTCCCACATCACCTACATCCTAGCCAAACCTACGGTATGCAAACACAAATAAGGAAGAAAAAAATGAAAAAGAAGACGCGAAACGTTCTTTTCAACGTTAATTATGTGCAACGTCAAGTATCACCAACATCGCGCGTAACGTCACACGAAGCCAAATAACGTCTAATTTTTACGTTTCAAACTGAAAGTCTTCATATGACGTCGACAACGAAATGGCGCGAAATATAGCGAGAGTGAAATTAAAAACGATAATTTCACTGTAAAATTATCGTTTTTATTTAACTCGGAACATTCTTTAATTCACAGCTATCTATATAATAATGTTTGTTAGCAATAATACAACTCGTAGTAAAACTGTAAACCCGTCCGGAACGTTCACAGACTGGTAATTATTTCCAATACACATCAATTCTTCTGATTCTTTCAGCTACGGAATACAAAGCACCCCTCCTGTTTGTTAATTTGAATTGTATTCATTTTGTTCAAAACATTTCTCGGTATGAAAATTTATGCAACATCTTTCCAGAATTTATGCGCATTACATAAAATTTAAAGGGCCCGGGTTGCTCAATGAGTTAGGTAGTTGGATTACCTAACAACCCATACAAGCATATCACCAATACGGCGTGGGTTCGCGCCCGGCTTTGTAATTTACAAAAAGGGTGCACTCGACTCGCATTCGCAAGTGATAAAATTTACTAGTTGCTTGCCCATGGTCGGTGGTTATCTCCGGGTACTCCGGCTTCTACCACCATTAAAACTGGTCGCCATGATATAGCTGAAATATTGCTGAAAGTGGAGTTAAAACACCAAAAATCAATCAATCAATCATAAAATTTAAAACTCATGTATACCTTTCTGGTCACAGTGTTTTACACTTACTCCACATACTTTAATCGTGTTGCTTGGTTGTTTTCTCATTGGCATTGATCCCTTGTCGATATTCTATGAAGAACTTCTTATGCTCCGGACCTATAGTGATCCGACTGTATTGTATATAACTCTGCTTAAATAACCTAGACTGATCTATTTGGAGCCTCTACAATGTCGCAGGGAATTTGGACCACCATATTTATCAGATTATGTTTCAGCAGTGATATTTGAGTCGTCCAGTTAATGACAATAAATTCATTTCCGGAAGAAGACGATGTTGAGTCAACCGTCCGTAAGTGTGACCGCTGGTGTATAAGATGTGCTATATTATAAACATGCTTTTATTATTTCATTGCCCAATGCTGTTCTCTGTAAAACCTGTTGTGTGCTGATGTGTGTACTGGAACAGCCGATGGTAGATAACGCCAGCGCGGGGCCCAATTAGCAGCAATTGGACTAAGTGTCGTAAGACCGGCCCTGTGTGCAAATATTGTCACTGTGTGTAACGTCGTGGTAAAATATATTCCGTCTCGTCAATATAAATATTATGAATGAAAATGAAGGGTGTGGATATGATGATACATAAAACCATTATACAAAAAGATATCAACTAAATTATATTTAATATATATTTAAAATAATATCCAGTGACAAACATATGAACGATAGGTCTTATAATGACATACAATTATGTAGGCTTATAAAAATCACTCTCTTAATCGTTTGTGTTCATTTTTAAAATGGAAAATATTAAACATGTTAAAAACTTGTCTTTGAAATAATTTGCGTTTACACGAAATAAATATTTCACAGAAAGAAATTATCTGAAATAACCAAAAGTTTACCGTATATTATTACAGAACTATGTATTATCACCAAGAGGTATATTAACTGCCATTGGTTCGTTCGTGTAATTGTTATCATGATCGATCTAATGCGTAAATTGTGGGTTCCATCCCACGATAATAAAATTGATAATTTGCTGCTTACCCATTAAGAATGCATTAATACTGAGGAAGAGCAACTATGTGCTGTTTCGAGGTCAGGATAATGCGTCCGAGTGGAGCTACATACCCATATGGACTGTTGTTTCACTTAGTTACCACTATAACAATGCAATTGAACAAATGCTTATTAGTCTAATACAAAACAGATTGTATCATCATCTTATCAAAATGTTACCTGTTCTTACCACGAGAAGCCTGAAGAAGGAGCTAAACAACACATACAAAGCTGGATTAAAGCTGTGCAGTCAATGATTCAAATTCATATCAACAAACGAAAAAGGTCAATGAGAACAAAAGCTACATCCTGATGTTACTGAAACATTATTTACGACAAATATATTGTAATAGGATTACCATTATTAGTTGTTTCTATGACTTGTTTTGTAGATACTTCTGAGGTTTTGGTCGAATTATTTTCAATGATGACATGGGTTGTTGCAAATATATCTGTGGTTTGTGATGATATAGCACCGGAGGTCGTCTCTATGGTTGTTGAAGGTGGATTTGTAGGGTTGACGTCATTACATGTCACATTGACTAGTCCTTTTCCACCAGCTGGAAATACACGATATATATATAAATATATTTGTAAAACAACAATGATAAGCATTAGCATTTTAGCGGTTCTTTTGAACACCTATTATTGACAATCTTGTTATAGAGATGAATAAATGTCGAGAAGCATATTTTCTGCTGTATGAGAGGTTTGGTTTTCTGACTGATACTTCTTTGTAATGTGATGAAATACTCATGCCTGCGAGAAATCTATACTCCAGCGACTTGGAGGAATCATTTTGTTGAAGTCTAGCTATTTTTAAATATGTATCCAAACAAAATGAGTGCGACGGAAATGTTCCACCGGCTTATTAGCAATGAGTTAATAACAAGTTTTCCCAATGTACACATAGCTTTTCGCCTTTATCTTTCACTCTCATCAACAAGCTGTGAAAGCGAGAGTGCTTTTTCTAATTTAAGGAACATCAAATACTGATGAACGATGGGAAGGAATATCGCTCTTCCTCCTCTTAATTGAGAGCGACCTGCTTGAAGAATGGACACAGATAACATTATTTTAAGAAATTGCATTTGAAAAAGTAGTAAAGTATCCATTTAATAACATTACCAGTTAATGAATAATACGATCTTCTTGATGTTCTTGAATACATCTGTTTTTGTATGTTATCTATGACAAAGAACTTTTTGACCAGTTTTAATAGAAACCCCTTTCTTTTTCGTAGGTCCTGGACACACTGCCTAATGGATAATCCGGCACTGTACACATGTACCATCTTTATAACTCAATTATGTTATACATATTATAAGTACGTACACATGCGCATACGTTCCGCTCTCACCATACACTCCTCTTACGGATATACTAATCTGATAAATCCATAAACGGGACGAGGAAATGTCAACACTCATAGTGAATGTATAATAAATAACAAAACTGATAATAAATAGCAAAATATGACAATAATAATAAAAAGGGTAATAAATAAATAAATAATAAAGATGAATGACAGACATACTGAATACTGCTATCCATACAAACTGTGGATCTCCGTCTAGATGAAGTTGAATAGTAATTTTAGATTCCGATGAATTGAACATGGTGTCGTAATTCCCAAGTATTGTTTTGTCTTCACATCTAATTGTATTATTATGGTTGCTATCACTAAGGTACAAATACGACAGTCCTCCATCACACCTTCCAGTAGACACACCATATCTTTGAAAACGGACATCTACAGCAGACACTTGTAGGTCGTGTGATGATGTTGTTGATGCTGTACAGTACCAATCACATTGTGTGTGTTTCCCACCGACATATTGTAGATATACTATACTACCTGTCTTTTTGACTAAAGCACCAAATTCTACACCACCAAATTGTATAATATTGTCATCTGTAATGATATAACAAGTAGAAAGTTAATTTAGTGCGGAGGAGTGTTTCTGGAATAATCTTCATCTGTACATTCAAAGTTAGAAGAACAGAAAGACAACTAATTTAAATGTATTTGTGAGCATGAAAACAAAAGGGCATAAACAGGATAAGCACAATCTGCTAAGGTCACATGAACATACACTTTATATTTCATGTCAACTAATTCAACATTTAACAAATGTCAAGATGCAAAACATAAATGGACCAGTTAAGCAACTAATTATATTAGAAAAAAAGACGCACATCTTATATTGCAAATACCCATCGGGTTCACCTCTGTATGTTGGTGGAGTCAGTGTTACTCATCTTTTTAATGTTCAGAGTTGTATTTTTTTCTCTTCGTTCTATTTCTTGTGCCCAATGTTGTTTTGTATTTTTGGTCGGTTGTGAAATGTGAAATATTTATAAGATGCTTTTTCATATTTTTCAAACATTGTGGCTTTTCTTATATTCATAATATTTTATTGTTTAAACGAGCGTAAATTTTAATGAAATGTTACATGTACTAATCAAATTATTAACCTGACTGGTATTAATTTAAATATGTTGATTTATTGATTAATTAATTGGTGTTTAACGCAAATGTTAGCAATATTTCAGCTATATCGTGGCGTGAAAAATTTCATGTTAACTTAGACACCCATTTAGATATATAAATGTATTACCGTTGGATTCGGAGGTTTAGTATTTTGTGCTCCTTATCTGTACATTGATTAATAAAACTAAAGAAGAAATATTCCCAAATAATTCCTCACTAAATAAAATGACAAAAATAATCCTTAATGAAAAGAGCTTGTCATCTTCACATAATATTTTTTAATTCCCATTTGGTTTGGGTCATGGTTTATTTATGTTATTTGAGTTTATTTACGAGTACTGGTGTCGCTTTGTTGCATTTAAATATATATGAGAAATTTATGTAATTGATACTTGTTTTTGTCTTGTTATGTAGAATAATTTATCCTGCAATGACAGCATTTACCGACCAATATAGCCTGCCTAATATATTTTTTGATATTGGTCAGTTATAAATAGAACATTTTTTTATATTGGTCAGTTATAAATAGAACATTTTTTGATATTGGTCAGTTATAAATAGAACATACAAATGTAAACGGGGCACATCGGGGGATATTGTTTTCAAATACAGACACAAAATTATTTCAAATACTTTTATCATTGTCCAGTAAACGTTTATTTACGATTCAAAATTGCAGGATAAATACAATACATGTGCACTGTCGAAGCATATAGGTAAATATGTGTATTCGGCGCGAAACGCGGGAAAAGGCTCGGCGAAGCCTCGCCTTTTCCCGCGTTTCTAAGCCTCATACACATATTACCCATATGCTTCGACAGTGCACAAGTATTGTATATCACTTAGATAAAACGAATTGTCTACTATCACATCACCTCTATTGTATGATTTACTATAATTCAAACATTCCTCATTATAATCATTATTTAAATGAATAAGAACTTATTAAAATGAATAACAGCATCAACTCTTTACGAGATGTATTTAAAGATATTCGCTAAAAACAAATGAATACATTCAGTCTCTAGAAGTAGGACTTTTTGGTTAAAATTGTGTTGTTTGGATGTGATTGTCATTAAAACGACTTGAGGAGTAACATATGTGAGAGGTGGAATATCTCTACTCTGCACAACATGAATCAAAGAGGACGCTATTCACACAAAAACTATTCGACTTTTTATTTGATGAATTATCATTCCAGAAACGTGCCGTGCTAATTAAATTTGATATCTACGTTTAAGTACCCTACGCGGTTTGATAGTATACGTCTATTTCAATTCAACCACTTTACAGTTATTCAGATTGGGATAGCATTATGATGTTAATTGCATCCTTCAGAAATATTGCAATTGATATCATAATATGAGGGATGTAGTTAGTTTTGAATGTATATTTGATAATTTGCGCACTTAATTAGAGATCTTTGTTTTATTAACACTTTCAAAATGGGGAATAACCTCTTTATGTTAAGTGTATGTCCTAATGTCAGAATAGTTACACAAGTAACTATCACAAGCGATCATGCGTTGTGTCATACCTAAAAAATCTAATTAAATAATTGTTTGTTGTAAATCTTGATCTTTATAGAATCTATCTATACTTACTAGCAACGCATCTGTAACTTATATACCCATAGTTTGAATATATGCCCGTGTTGGTAGGACAATGGTTTGTTTTTGCTGATAAACCAATGGAATGTTTTCCCGAAAGTCCGTTATAAAAGTAATAGTTTTTCCATGAATCTGGTAGCTTGAAGTTGTCACATGTTGATTGTGAGTCTCCATATAAGCATTTACAATGAGACGAACAATTTCGTTCGTATGATAGATCCACAATTGATATTTGCTGTGAGAAGTCACACGAAACAATAATCTGTGGGTTCTTGATGTAGCAATACGACTTTGATTTATCATTGTTTACATTCTGGGAATTTTCTGTAATAAAATCAAATATTTTGTGTATATTAGGTTGACAAACTCAATTCAGCTGTTTTTAAATAAACAATGTTACAGATGTATATGAAAGCCTTTTCCCAGATCTAACAGTAGCAAACGGGAAACATTGATGACATACACTTTTACTAAATTTTAAATATTCTAAGCATTTACTAAATCTTATTTTCAAAACCGACATGGCAATTTAAACGTATTAAAAAAGTTTGAAAATAGCAAAAGGGGTAATAAGAAGGCTTATATCGAAGAATGATATACAATACAATGTCCCAAAGCCATTGGTAAGTCAGGAATTCGGAAAAGACTGGATTATGATTACGACTAACAGAACATATTCATTAAGAATGGTGTAAATCGGGTGTAAATCAGATTTAAAAACGGTATCCCGTTTCGTTCCTAATAGATATCCAATCAATCTTTATTCTCATAAACCATCGTAATACATTGGTATATCCAATATTGAATAGAATCATTAACTAAATCTTTCTAATTTTTTATTAACACAGAGCTGTCCAGGAACGATACACAAAGCTTTATATTTTGCTGGGTTGACAATTCGTGATTTGGAAAGGTACTTTATGATTTATATTTTCCCGACCATAAATCACTTGTCTTTTATTTTTAATTACATTAGTTTTGACGTGTTTGAATGAACCTCCAAATTACACCACAATGTGTTCTATTGGTTTATCTCATTAATACACCTAGCACAAATGCCCACGGATATGTTCCACTTGTCGTAAACACTTCCCGATCCTTTTCTCATTCATGACTTATTTTCGGGTTTGTAACTAGATCAACACGACAGGTACCACTAGTGGAGCAGTAATTGCCAACCTTCCAGAACACATGAGTTCACCAGGGGTTTATAGTGGGGTTCGTGTTACCCGATTTTTAGTTCTATGTGTACGCTTTGTAGATTGTTGTTTGTCCTTTTGTACTTTTTCGTTTGGCAATTGTATTGTCGATCTACGGATTCTGATTACCCCTTTGATATCTTCAAGCTCTTTTTCTAGCTTCGTGTTTGTTGTACCATCTGTTAAATAGCTGTGTAATAAATCCCAATCCCCATTTATTGAGCATTAATGAATGGATCACAGAGGTAATAAACTATACCACTTTGTCGCAATCGCAAAACATTCCCATAACGAACACAAATATCCTAGATTGGGGCAGAGGTGGTTCACAAGACTCCCTCCTATTGAATCAATACTTTAAATTATTTGGCTTTCCAATCTTTCAATTTTGAGCGTACCTGATGAAGGTTATTCCAGAAACGGGTTGTGCGCACTAATTTTGATATCTACGTTTTTATTACTATCACTGGGTCGATACCTCTGCTGGTGGACTATTAGTCCCCGAGGATATCATCCGTCCAGTAGTCAGTGCTTTTGCACTGACATGGTTTATTAGATATATTTATTTCTGAAGTTTACAGCTCTTACATAATGTAATTATTAATCAAACTTAAGGATTTCCTCCCTCATGCAAAGGTGACCTTAGACGATTTTGGCTCTCCTGCTTAGGCACTTTGGTTTTATTGCTCCCAAAGCTTTTAATTATTTGGCTTTCCAATCTTTCGATTTTGAACGTATTCCAGAAACGTGTCATGTGCAGTATTTTTTTTTTTATCTACGATTTATTACTGTGCAATAGTAATAGTTTTATTTCAAATCTTACACTATTTAATATCGGTTCATAGTTGAAATACCCTCTATCTTTACTTATATATAATAAATCAAAATGTCCAAAAGTTGACAATGAATTGTAACAATTTGATTTTACCTGAGGAGGTTATGCAAAGATTCCAAACTAACAATCCACACAACAAAGGCATCAAATAAAATCTCTCCATTTTTAAGGAAGTATGCAGGTTGACATCAAATTCTTTATTAAGGTATAACTAGTATATGAGATAAAATAAAGATATTATCTTGTACTGATAAATATTTATAGTTAAACAAGTGTTGTCTGAGGGCAAGTGTGGACACAGAAATGTGCTGTCCAAAAGGCAAGTGTGGAAATCAATATTTCATAGTGTCTTTTGTAAAGGTCACACGTTATAGATAATTTTGTTTGATATGCTTTGGAGAGGATATATATAGGGATGTCCTGCTATCCAATGCAATTCATTTATTGAATAAAATATTCTTTAAATTAAATATATTTGTTCAAATACATGTAGCTGACAGTTGAAATACTGTTTGTGCATAGGTATCATTGGAAAGTTTGCACTCCTTTGACATTGTACATATCAAGCATTTTTATTTTAGCGTGAGATATTATATGTGTTTGAATCTGCAACACTTCCGTTTGCATTTGGGACTCATCAGTAGGAAATGCCAGTGGAATGTGCAGGAGTTAATAATAAAAAATAACAACAATAAATACCTACTTTGGAAAATAATCACAGATTTAACATATTTATAAGCCTAGACTCCGAAGGCCCTGTTGACGAAATAAAAAAATTGTAAATATTTAATGGAAAAAGTTGATAGACTATTTAAATAGAAATTATTGTTGGAAAATAAGACATTGTTTTCTATGCAATATAACATGAACAAATATCTAAAAGAATAAAAGTTTTGAACTTAGAAGTCAGTTTGGCCTTGTGAGTTTCGTCCCCTTTAAATTAGAGTGGCAAAAGTAAAAGAGTAGGAAGAACTAATTGTATGTAGCATAAAAATTGAATTTAAGTCATGAAAGTGGTTTTAAGAGGTGAAATTATGAATATTTGCATAGATCTTATTTTACTTGAAGGGTATTGTATGTGCATAGGCAGGTATATATAACACAGCTCTTGACTAATGGGGCCTTGTAATTTGGAAAAAAATGACATGAAAATGTTGGCTGGTATTTTTTCTAACGCATTGTATACATATGCGCCGAGGTGTAGAACATTTCCCCAAAAAGACGGGTGGGGATGGGTGTATAAGACTAACAGAAGTCATTTAAGAGTTTTACTTGTGGAGCACACAAATATAATGTACATTTATTGTTTTGTAATTTTAAAAGCCATTTTAACTGAAATATGTTGATAGATTGCTTTTTAATTGACATTGCAAAATTGATTGAAAAATGAATGAAAAGCATTACTGAAATTGGGGTGTTTATTAGAAGAGATATGTTGCAACTGGTCAATTTTAAAATATGACTATTAAGGAGAGAGAGAGAGAGAGAGAGAGAGAGAGAGAGAGAGAGAGAGAGATGGGTATTTATCTGAATGAAAGGTCAGGAGATCTAAATGAAGGATGTGTCCATGGGACATGGATGCCCCCACTCCTAACAAGTTCCTGGATTTTTTTCTACTTAATGATCTCAAGTTATGTTTATTCTGACTATTTCTGTAGAAATTCACACTTTGTTAAATTAATTTGCTCCCGTATCGTATGTCGCACAGCGTTCTATGTGTTCTATCTGAACAACTCGACCTTGATTTCAAGTAAACATAATGTCACGTGATAAATGTTTACATAATTTCGGAGAGGCGGAGTTTATTTTCTTCTTCTTCTTCTTCTTTTTCTTCTTCTTCTTCTTCTTCTTCTTCTTCTTCTTCTTCTTCTTCTTCTTCTTCTTCTTCTTCTTCTTCTTCTTCTTCTTCTTCTTCTTCTTCTTCTTCTTCTTCTTCTTCAATTGATTCAATATCGCCCTTTAACTTGTGCATTTGAACTTACCAGTAGTAATTCCTTCTTTAATTCCTATTGTAAGCATCTAAGCCTACGTAATACACTTTCAAAATACCTTGAAAATCTTGATTATCTACTGTGTATACATAAAGCAACATTTATCGATCCCCATCCGTTTTCCCGCGAAAAATGGATTAGTCTATTTGAAGTAGGGTCTAAGCCCTCAAATAAAAATAGTGTTCTATATTCGGCATAGCTTATTAAGATTACACCATGCATAAGCTATAACAAAACATGTGAGAAATATGTGCAAGAAGTGAAAAAAGTGTGTATTTTACATTAATCGATGGATTCACCCCACTGAAACACATATGGGAAATTCCGAAATTCCAGCGTTTGATGTGCCCCAAAGGGTAAACTCTTGTCTTTAAAAAGCATGATAGAAAGTCGTTAATGAAACATAAACACAGGCCTCTTTCAATTAAATTTGATAGAGTTTTTGTCATTGCAACCCCGTTCACAGTTGCCTAACAGGAGTCCACAGGTCGTCCACGTGTCACAGTTTAGAATAATCCTTCAGGACCTCACAGTGACCCGTGAACAACTTTAGCACGTTCTACCAGTTAATTCTTAATAATGTTGTTTAATCATTTGAAAAAAGCAATGTAAAAGGATAATATATTGTATTCACACTGTCATGATAGAAAGAGGCACACGCATTCACCACTTAGGCGTGTGTAGAATTTTAAAGGTGAAAAATAATTTTCAAAAATTACACTATCTTGATCATTTTCACTATTTCATTACAGCAATATCCTATTTTTAGATATGTGTGTATTGGTACCAATTGCAATATTGTTATCTAGGATTTTTATAAAAACGAACATAAATAACTAAGTGCGTAGGACGCGTTTCTGTAATAACCCTGATCAGGTACGATCACAGTCAAGTGATTGGGTAGCCAAAATAACTTAAAAGTCTTGGAGATCAAGAAAATTACAGGATCTAAATCACTGTCGTGTACCCGATACGGAATGGTCATTTCAAGATGGCGGATTGTACATCGTCAAAAGGTAGGTGTGAAGATTTAGACTATTATCGTTCTTTATAGCTTATCATAGTGTCTATGAGTTACATGTTTAGATAGGGCAGTCTTTTTTCTACTTCACCATTATGTCAGTAAAGCTCGATCCTTTTGTTTTTTTTTATCGTAAACTGCCTTCTCTAGTTGATCAATGCAGCGACAAAGATATCGAGGCGTATAATCCAATTTATTTCACCAGTTCCTACCGCCTAGTGACTTTTTATATTAATATGTTGATGCCAAAATTATTCAAACATATGAATTATCCAACAAATGTCATTTCAGCCTTTGACAAGCCTTGTATCCCTCTTAAAACGTCAATGTTTATGTCACGGAACGGTCACGACAAAAACATGACAAAAATGTATGGGAATGGTCTCATGTTTTGGGTGCAGGAATGGACTTTCAAGCAATGGAATGGTCTTTTTTGTTTAGGAATGGTCTGATTGAACATATCGGATGTAAAGCGGGAGCAATGGCTTTGTTGTTCATCCAATGTTCACACTCGCATACAATCTTAATTTTCTTGTCTTACTACATTCACTGTTATGTATTTCACTTGGTTTGTCAATATGACGACATTCCACTCGCTTCTCTGATATACTGTAAGCGTACTTTCTTTCCGATGTGTAGAATGTCCGGGAACGTAAATATCCTAGTGTATTTCTACCTTGCAGTATGCACTAGTGTGTTTATTCCGTCAGAAGAAATACACTAGTATATTTCTGTCGTGGAATTCTTACCCTAGTGCGTCTCAAGTGATATTTTCTTCGTGTGGTAATCTAGCGAAACTCCTCAACTACAAGCAGTTATGTATTGATTTTTTTTAAATTTTGGTGCTTAACGCCACTTTCAACAATATTTCAGCTATATCATGGTGACCAGTTTTAGTGGTGGAGGAAGTCGGAGTACCCGGAGAGAACCATCGACCATGGGCAAGCAACTAGTAAACTTTTATCACTTGCGGCTGCGAGTCGAGTGCACCCTTTTTGTAATTTACAAAGCCGGGCGCGTATTGGTGATAGGCTTGTATGAGTTGTTATATCCAACGACTTAACTCGTTGAGCCACCCGGACCCCGGCAGTTATGTATAATACATCACCATTTCAGTACACACCACGATTTTATTTGGATCAATGTTCTCAACTTTTATTATTTTTTTCTTCTTTTCTTTTACTTTTTGGATCTTCGGTTTGCTTACCTAAGTCTAGACCACTGTTAGGTTTATGTATTGGTTTTTTCGTACATAGGTGCTTCAGTTCACATATATTATTTTAATTTTCCTGTGTTTAAAATCAGTACATGTATTTACTTCATGAAAACAAACATATACGAGGTTACTTAAATCTTCAATAGATATATCGTGTATTTCTCATTTTTACAGGTTTACTGTGATGGATACATCTTTCCACGCCTCAGAGAATGAATGTATATGCGAGGACTGTGGAAAATGTCTGAAAAGTAGAAGCGGTCTCAGACGACATCGCTCGAGACAACATTTAAAACAAGAGATGAAATTTAAATGTACCACTGATTATTGGCTCATCAGACCAGCCATGGTGAACAAAAACTTATCACATGTAATTACTGTAACCACAAACTGTCAGGGAATATCACAGAGTTCATGAGGCAGAGATTCTTCCACATGTTCTGAGAGGATTATATCTTCAGGACTACTCACATTTTTCTCTGGATCAAATGACTATAATTGTAATTGTTTGCAAATTGATAATAAAGATATAAAGAGTTGATTTCATAAAATTTATTTAAATAACAATGAATATTTCTTTTAACAAAAATATTTTTATGTAAAAAATGACTCGCTGTCAATATCACAAAGTATAAACCATTACAATATGTGTACAATTGCTGAAAGAGTTCTTAGCCAAATTTACCCACATTAGTGTTAAATTCAAAAGATCTAAATTTTAATGTTTCATCCTGATAATTCTGGCAGCAGTGGTCCACTATGGCTTGGTGATTGAAAGTATCAAATTGGCAGTAGTAACACTTGTACCTATAGATAAAAGAAACATTGCATACTGAAATGGAAAAGATTATAACAATTTAATAGCAAATAAGGCATTTCGGGTATTTTAAGGCAAGATTGATCATATGTAATAAGAAGATTTACATTAAAGACCACAAACGGAAATGAACTTCAATAATATTATTAATAAGCCTATCTTATATGATGGAGACCATTCCTAAACAAAAAAGACCATTCCTTTGCTTGAAAGTTCATTCCTACACCCAAAACATGAGACCATTCCCATACATTTTTGTCATGTTTTTGTCGTGACCGTTCCGTGACATAAACAAAATTTCCATAGACGTTTTAAGAGGGATACAAGGCTTGTCAAAGGCTAAAATGATATTTGTTGGACAATTCACATGTTTGAATAATTTTGGCATCAACATATTTATATAAAAAGTCACTAGGCGTTAGGAATTGGTGACATAAATTCGATTCTACGCCTCGATATCTTTGTCGCTGCATTGATCAACTAGCGAAGGCAGTTTACGATAAAAACAAAAGGATCGAGCTTTACTGACATAGTGGTGAAGTAGAAAAAAGACTGTCCTATCTAAACGTGTAACTCATAGACACTAAGATAAGCTATAAAGAACGATAATAGTCAAAATCTTCACACCTTCCTTTTTGACGATGTACTATCCGCCATCTTGAAATGACCATTCCGTATCGGGTACACGACAGTGTAAATATGATAGTCAAAAATCGTCTATGCCTTAGGACAAATGACATGTGAAAAGCTTTATTTTATGAACTTTGTTGTATGGATGGGTCATTAGTTTTATATTTTGTTTTGTCGTTATGTAAAAGAACATTTGCGCAATTTGTAATTCTTACAAATAAAAAATATAATAAAACACGAACCTGGCCTCTCCCCTACAAATGAAATGGGATTGCAGCTAAGCATACCGTAGTTTTTGCACTGCAATAGTAGCAGACATCGCAAAAAGGAAGTTAATAGCAATTGGACAAAATGAACAACCCGAACACACACATATTATTTCTCCCTTATGCTGACTGTGTATTGTGTTAATATGTCAGTCATATGTATCTACTATCGATCAATAGAACATAAAGTTGTATGTCAGACATTCTCCTATTCGAATAATTTCATGATTTAGAAAAGTCTGAAGATACCAAAGGGGTAATAAGAAGCCGTAAATCAAAGAAGGAGAGACAACAAAATGCTTAAAAGAAAAAAGTCAAAATGATAAACAATGATCTACAAAACACTCCACAGAAAACTAAAGATCGAGTAACACGAACACCACTCAAAACCGGGGATGAACTCGTGTGCTCCGGAAGGGTTAGCAGTTATGTATTGCATTGTTATTGTAATAGACTTAATAGTGACAAGCCAGGTAGACACACGGTAGGTAAGCATTCACTCATTCCTCTAGGTAGGTGATCATTGTTATTGTAATAGCCTTAATAGTAACAAGCCAGGTAGACACACTGTAGGTAAGCATTCACTCATTCCTCTAGGTAGGTGATCATTGTTATTGTAATAGTCTTAATAGTCCCAAACCAGGTAGACACACTGTAGGTAAGCATTCACTCATTACTCTAGGTAGGTGATCATTGTTATTGTAATAGTCTTAGTAGTCCCAAACCAGGTAGACACACTGTAGGTAAGCATTCACTCATTCCTCTGGGTAGGTGATCATTGTTATTGTAATAGTCTTAATAGTCACAAACCAGGTAGACACACTGTAGTTAAGCATTCATTCATTCCTATAGGTAGGTGATCATTGTTATTGTAATAGTCTTAATAGTCACAAGCCAGGTAGGCACACTGTAGGTAAGCATTCACTCATTCCTCTAGGTAGGTGATCATTGTTATTGTAATAGTCTTAATAGTCACAAGCCAGGTAGACACACTGTAGGTAAGCATTCACTCATTCCTCTAGGTAGGTGATCATTGTTATTGTAATAGTCTTAATAGTCACAAGCCAGGTAGGCACACTGTAGGTAAGCATTCACTCATTACTCTAGGTAAGTGATCATTGTTATTGTAATAGTCTTAATAGTCACAAACCAGGTAGACACACTGTAGGTAAGCATTCACTCATTCCTCTAGGTAGGTGATCATTGTTATTGTAATAGTCTTAATAGTCACAAACCAGGTAGACACACTGTAGGTAAGCATTCACTCATTACTCTAGGTAGGTGATCATTGTTATTGTAATAGTCTTAATAGTCACAAACCAGGTAGACACACTGTAGGTAAGCATTCACTCATTCCTCTAGGTAGGTGATCATTGTTATTGTAATAGTCTTAATAGTCACAAGCCAGGTAGGCACACTGTAGGTAAGCATTCACTCATTCCTCTAGGTAGGTGATCATTGTTATTGTAATAGTCTTAATAGTCACAAACCAGGTAGACACACTGTAGGTAAGCATTCACTCATTCCTCTAGGTAGGTGATCATTGTTATTGTAATAGTCTTAATAGTCACAAGCCAGGTAGGCACACTGTAGGTAAGCATTCACTCATTACTCTAGGTAGGTGATCATTGTTATTGTAATAGTCTTAATAGTCACAAACCAGGTAGACACACTGTAGGTAAGCATTCACTCATTACTCTAGGTAGGTGATCATTTTTATTGTAATAGTCTTAATAGTCACAAGCCAGGTAGACACACTGTAGGTAAGCATTCACTCATTACTCTAGGTAGGTGATCATTGTTATTGTAATAGTCTTAATAGTCACAAACCAGGTAGACACACTGTAGGTAAGCATTCACTCATTCCTCTAGGTAGGCGATCATTGTTATTGTAATAGTCTTAATAGTCACAAGCCAGGTAGGCAAACTGTAGGTAAGCATTCACTCATTCCTCTAGGTAGGTGATCATTGTTATTGTAATAGTCTTAATAGTCACAAGGCAGGTAGACACACTGTAGGTAAGCATTCACTCATTCCTCTAGGTAGGTGATCATTGTTATTGTAATAGTCTTAATAGTCACAAACCAGGTAGGCACACTGTAGGTAAGCATTCACTCATTCCTCTAGGTAGGTGATCATTGTTATTGTAATAGTCTTAATAGTCACAAGCCAGGTAGGCACACTGTAGGTAAGCATTCATTCATTACTCTAGGTAGGTGATCATTGTTATTGTAATAGTCTTAATAGTCACAAACCAGGTAGACACACTGTAGGTAAGCATTCACTCATTCCTCTAGGTAGGAGATCATTGTTATTGTAATAGTCTTAATAGTCACAAACCAGGTAGACACACTGTAGGTAAGCATTCACTCATTACTCTAGGTAGGTGATCATTGTTATTGTAATAGTCTTAATAGTCACAAACCAGGTAGACACACTGTAGGTAAGCATTCACTCATTCCTCTAGGTAGGTGATCATTGTTATTGTAATAGTCTTAATAGTCACAAGCCAGGTAGGCACACTGTAGGTAAGCATTCACTCATTACTCTAGGTAGGTGATCATTGTTATTGTAATAGTCTTAATAGTCACAAGCCAGGTAGACACACTGTAGGTAAGCATTCACTCATTACTCTAGGTAGGTGATCATTGTTATTGTAATAGTCTTAATAGTCACAAACCAGGTAGACACACTGTAGGTAAGCATTCACTCATTCCTCTAGGTAGGTGATCATTGTTATTGTAATAGTCTTAATAGTCACAAGCCAGGTAGGCACACTGTAGGTAAGCATTCACTCATTACTCTAGGTAGGTGATCATTGTTATTGTAATAGTCTTAATAGTCACAAGCCAGGTAGGCACACTGTAGGTAAGCATTCACTCATTACTCTAGGTAGGTGATCATTGTTATTGTAATAGTCTTAATAGTCACAAACCAGGTAGACACACTGCAAGTTAATTTGGAAATGAAAGTTAAAGTTCAATGTACAATTCAGAAATATTTGTCTTAGTTAATGTATTATAAACTTAATAAAAATCTTGACATATCTGACCAACTACCATTGACATCTGTTTTGTATTTGTTCTTTGTGCCTTTAAAGGTTTAAAAGACTTTAAATGTGTCTACTTCAATAATTTGGCGATGTCAGTTTTTTATTCAATAATTCGTGTAAGTAACTTTTAGTTAATAATTTTGTGAAATCACAGTTCAATATAAACTTTTTTTTTTAAATAGATCCATGTGTAAACATTTGTAGCTGATTACTAGTAAGTGTTTTGACAGGTTAAAGTGTAAAAAGGTATCATGGTACAAAGTTGATTGATAAGGTTAAATCTGTTCATACATCTATATTAAAATCAGAGTCGTTAAAATCTACTTAAGATAAAATAAATATATAAGATAACATTCAGTATAAACCATTAGGATCAGATTCTTCCATGAATATTTAATTTTGTTTCTATTATATTTCTATTATATATTTGTTATATATTGTGTATATTTGTATTATTATATTGTTTCCTACACTTCGCTGTTGCAGCAATAAAGGTTTAAAGGAACTGTCGTTTCTTGACCAGGGGCCGTCGTACTCGTGATCGTATGGTAGTAGGATTTACAACTACATGTACAATCAGTGCCTATCACCACTAAAGCTATGAGTTCGAACCGCGTTCATGGTGAGTTGTACCCGATACAACAATATGTGATAAAGTTTGTCACTGACTTGCGACAGGTCGGTGGTTTTCTCCGGGTTCTCTGGTTTCCTCCACCAATAAAACTGACCGCCACGATATAGCTGAACTATTGTTGAAAATGGCGTTAAGCACCATAAACCTTTCTCAACCAGCGCTTCCTGCTGAATAACTCGCCCAAAGATCTATTGGCAAAAATCGATTTAGGTAAATATTTGTGTGGAGGTGCAAAAATGACAAGAAATGTCACAAAGAACAACAATAGTTAATTATAAGGAGAATACTAATCCCATTAATATAATTTGAAGAGTAAAAAGGAGAACATTCCAAAAAGAGATTGTGACGTCAGACAAAACCGAGACAACAATTATCGATCCTTATTCCACGTTTTTCTCACCATTATCGCGGCTGACAAGAGCATTTATGATGCAGAAAACATTAATCATGACATTACGCTAATAAGTGCTCAATTGTCAAAATGTGATTTTATTTAGCCACGACCACAATTGCCGCAATCATACGCAAACTCCCTTACCATTCCAGTTCCAATTAGCATACTACTCTCCACTAGTGTTGTATCCAGTGGAGAAAATCATATTCGGAGAGGATATGGAAACTGTGCGGAGTATGAATCATACGGAAACAACAGTTCTGATAAGAACAACTTCTACAGTAATAACTACTTATTCCACTACTCCAGGAACAGTTTCTACAATAAAAGTTACAACAACAACTACCAGAACAACAAAAGCTACACTAACAACTGTCCCTAACACAACAGATGCCACAATCGAAGCATACGCCACAACAACAGTCCCAAAAACAAGAAATGTCACAATCGAAACACACGCCACAACAAGTCTCACAAACAACAGATGTCACAAGAAAAGTGACAACGAAACACATGTCACAATACCTGTCGCAACGAAACACTTTATGAAACAAACCGTTGTGCCGCCGATTATCGAAGAGTTTGAAGATAACAAAGGGGCAATCAGAATCCGCATATCGAAGAACAGACAACACAATGGCCAAAAGAAAAAGTACAAATAACGATCCACAAAACATACACACAAAACTAAGCGTCGGATAACACGAACCCCACTAAAAGTCGGGGGTGAACTCTGGTGCTCCTGGAGGGTAAGCACTTCCTACACCAGTAGTGTCATCCATCGTGTTAATCTAGTTACAAACCCGGTGATAAGTCATGAATGAGGACAACGGAGTGTTTACAGGTGGAATGCAATAAAATTGTCAGTCAGGTGTATGCAATGCTACAGTGACATCAACGGTTTCAATGATTTAAGTGTTAGACTTGTCATATGGTATTGGCAGATTCTCATAGCTCTATTTACAAGACACAAAGCTGCGTTTGTTACTCAGTCTGGGATATATAGTCTGGATGAAGTTGCCTCTTTGGGATTTCGAATTTGCCAGCATCCTCTGAATTAACCATTTATTAAGACTCTGGAGGCACAGGTTCTTTGGAGAATGAATTGGAAGTGTGGCATGTGTTATGTTGACGACATTTTAACTGTCGGTGAAAACGTTGATAATCATTAATATCATCTTAAATGCGACTTTGCAGTGAAGGGAGTAAAATATTCAGGACAAACAATAGCTAGATGAGGATTTCACTGATATCGACCCGGAGAAAACGTCAGCAGTGGACACTTTTCCTGAAAGACTTTAACTAAGTTTATTTTGGATTTTCAATATTACGCAATAATTAGCTATTTGCGCTTGATGGATTTCTGTTTGATATTAATCATCTTTATAATAGAATTACAAGTGTGTACACTTGTTCTCATCGTTATGCACACACTTTCAGCTTGTTATTAATCATCTTTATAATAGAATTACAAGTGTGTACACTTGTTCTCATCGTTATGCACATACTTTCAGTTTGATATTAATCATCTTTATAATAGTATTACAAGTGTGTACACTTGTTCTCATCGTTATACACACACTTTCAGTTTGATATTAATCATCTTTATAATAGTATTACAAGTGTGTACACTTGTTCTCATCGTTATACACACACTTTCAGTTTGATATTAATCATCTTTATAATAGTATTACAAGTGTGTACACTTGTTCTCATCGTTATACACACACTTTCAGTTTGATATTAATCATCTTTATAATAGTATTACAAGTGTGTTTAATTTACTAGTAGTGGTGTTGAAATAACATTAGAAAAATCACCAACAATGGAAGAAACACAGCAGGAATACAAACATTTACCAGAAGGAGAACTATATCATATATTTATAAACCGTATCGGTGGTGTAATGGTTAGCGTGCTTGCCTAGAGTGTGGTAAATCGTGGGTTCAAGCCACGGTCGGGTCAAACCAAAGACTATAAGATTGGTATTTGTTGCTTCTCCGTTAAGCACGCAGCATCAAGGAGTAAGACCAAAGAATGGTTGGCTCGGAATCAGAATAATGTGTCCGAGTGAAGAATGGGGCGACATGTCTATCCGCGCTGTTGTTTCAGTGGGCTAGCACTATAAAAATCCAACTCATCGTGTTGGTCTAGAAAAAAACCGTATCTCAGCATCATCTCATTGGATATTAACTTGTTCTCGCCATGATATAGCTGCAAACATTGCTGAGTTGGCGTTAAACAACAGTCACTCACTCACTCACTCACTCACTCACTCACTCACTCATATATTTGTATCGTACAAAGATTGTGAAAATGATCGAGGGTGGGTTCGAAAAATAATAGATATACTGGTGTCAACTTGAGATCGAATTTGTCCTATTTATGAACATGGACATGTAGTAGTATGAATTATAAATGTTTTGGGTCCATTAGTTTAACATCATCACACCTTATTGACGAACAGAAGTGGTCATGTATGTGTGTGTTAGACATGAGTGGTCATGTAAGTGTGTGTTAGACATGAGTGGTCTTGTATGTGCGTATTAGACATGAGTGGTCATGTATGTGTGTGTTAGACATGAGTGGTTATGTATGTGTGTGTTACATATGAGTGGTCATGTGCGTGTGTGTTAGACATGAGTGGTCTTGTATGTGCGTGTTCAGACATGAGTGGGCATGTATGTGTGTGTTAGACATGAGTGGTCATGTATGTGTGTGCTAGACATGAGTGGTCATGTATGTGTGTGTTAGACATGAGTGGCCATGTATGTGTGTGATACACATGAGTGGTCATGTATGTGTGTGTTAGACATGAGTGGTCATGTTTGTGTGTGTTAGAAATGAGTGGCCATGCATGTGTGTGTTAGACATGAGTGGTCATGTATGTGTGTGTTAGACATGAGTGGTCATGTATGTGTGTGTTAGACATAAGTGGCCATCTTTGTGTGTGTTAGACATGAGTGGTCATGTATGTGTGTGTTAGATATGAGTGGCCATGTATGTGTGTGTTAGAAATGAGTGGTCATGTATGTGTGTGCTAGACATGAGTGGGCATGTATGTGTGTGTTAGACATGAGTGGTCATATATGTGTGTGTTAGACATGAGTGGCCATGCATGTGTTTGTTAGACATGAGTGGTCATGTATGTGTGTGGTAGACATGAGTGGTCATGTTTGTGTGTGTTAGACATGAGTGGCCATGTATGTGTGTGTTAGACATCAGTGGTGATGTATGTGTGTGTTAGACGTGAGTGGTCATGTATGTGTGTGTTAGACATGAGTGGTCATGTATGTGTGTGTTAGACATGAGTGGTCATGTATGTGTGTGTTAGTGATATCGATTTTGTTTCTAATTCTTCGATTCTTCTATTAGATTTTGGAATTGTTCCTACAGCGTGGTATTTTTTTCCCATAATATCGTTGTTTCAATAAACACATTTTGAATATTTTATAAGACGTATTAAAACAAAGTCTAAATAAAAGGGAAAACTCCCGATAGCAAATGCAGAGTTGTCCGTCTTTCTTGTTCTGTATAGACCTCATTCTCCCAACAATAACATCAACCAGGATCATTAGTAATATGACGACACAAGCAGTAATTAAAGCTATAACACATGGATCACTTTGATGATCTGAAAAGAAAATGTTACAAAAACTTTGTTTACAATTTTTTAGACTTTTTACAGGTTTCATAAGTAAGTAGGATTGAATGTTTCAACTTAGTCATTCAAAACTATCGGCGGTGACAGTCGCTTAAGTCAGATATCGGTACAACGGAAACACTGTTCTTGCCTTTGTTGACACTTACAGGGATTGATAATGAAGGACGTTTTCTGGTATTACAAGTATTTCTTTCACAATGATCATACGTACGCCTGTAATTAGCTAATTGGAAATGGAGGTTTTTTATATAGAAATCTTTCATTTGCATTAAAACACCAGTATGAGCCAGGCAAATACAATTCAAATCACACAAAAATAACATTGTCATTAGAGACTCGTCTAAGCCTTAATAAATAGAATTTAAAAAAATAACCGTGGCATTATAATGCCATCATTAATGAGTAATTGAATGGAATCACAACCTTGATCGACGTAATAATACAAGTTAAAGATATACTATAAGATTTAAATATCACTACATCAAATCACGGCACTGATAGTGCTTTTCGCCAAGTCAGTAATTTGTGAGCTGCAAATCTATATAATGGCGATAACCAGCTGTATGTCGGTGAGTTGATGATGGTTATGATAGTGAGGTCTGCTTTGTACTAGACCAACACATTTAGTGCTAGATCACTAAAACAATAGTCTGTAGGTAGACATATCGATCCACTCGGGGACATTATCCTGATTCAGAACCAACCAGTATTTGCTCTTACTACTAAATGCTGCTTTATTATCGGAGCAACAACAAATATCAGTTTCAAAGTCTTTGGCTTGACACGACAATTGCTCATACCCACGATCTACCACACTCGATAGGACCACGACAACCATAACACCACCGATACGACCATAACAACCATAACACCACCGATACGACCATAACAACCATAACACCACCGATGCGTCCACGACAATCATAACACAACCAATGCGTCCACAACAATCATAACACCACCGATGCGTCCACGACAATCATAACACAACCGATGCGTCCACGACAATCATAACACCACCGATGCGTCCACGACAATCATAACACCACCGATGCGTCCACGACAACCATAACACTACCGATGCGTCCACGACAATCATAACAACACCGATGCGTCCACGACAACCATAACCATAACACCACAGATGCGTCCACGACAATCATAACACCACTGATGCGTCCATGACAATCATAACACCACCGATGCTACCACGACAACCATAACACCACCGATGTGACCTCGACAACCATAACACCACCGATGCTACCACGACAACCATAACACCACCGATGCTACCACGACAATCATAACACCACCGATGCTACCACGACATCCATGACACCACCGATGGTACCACGACAATCATAACACCACCGATGCTACCACGACAACCATAACACCTCCGATGCTACCACGACAATCATAACACCACCGATGCTACCACAACCATAACACCACCGATGTACCACGACAACCACAACACCACCGGTGCTACCACGACAACCACAACACCACCGATGCTACCACGAAAATCATAACACCTCCGATGCTACCACGACAATCATAACACCACCGATGCTACCACGACAACCAAAACACCACCGATGTGACCACGACAACCAAAACACCACCGATGTGACCACGACAATCATAACACCACCGATGTGACCACGACAATCATAACACCACCGATGCTACCACGACAATCATAACACCACCGATGCTACCACGACAATCATAACACCACCGATGTACCACGACAATCATAACACCACCGATGTACCACGACAATCATAACACCACCGATGTACCACGACAATCATAACACCACCGATGCTACCACGACAATCATAACACCACCGATGCTACCACGACAATCATAACACCACCGATGCTACCACGACAATCATAACACCACCGATGCTACCACGACAATCATAACACCACCGATGCTACCACGACAATCATAACACCACCGATGCTACCACGACAATCATAACACCACCGATGTGACCACGACAATCATAACACCACCGATGTACCACGACAATCATAACACCACCGATGTGACCACGACAACCATAACACCACCGATGTGACCACGACAATCATAACACCACCGATGTGACCACGACAATCATAACACCACCGATGTACCAAGACAATCATAACACCACCGATGTACCACGACAATCATAACACCATCGATTTACCACGACAATCATAACACCACCGATGCTACCACGACAATCATAACACCACCGATGCTACCACGACAATCATAACACCACCGATGTGACCACGACAATCATAACACCACCGATGCTACCACGACAACCATAACACCACCGATGTGACCACGACAATCATAACACCACCGATGCTACCACGACAATCATATCACCACCGATGTGACCACGACAATCATAACACCACCCATGCTACCACGATAACCATAACACCAATGATGTAACCACGACAATCATAACACCACCGATGCTACCACGACAATCATAACACCACCGATGCTACCACGACAATCATAACACCACCGATGTGACCACGACAATCATAACACCACCGATGCTACCTCGACAATCATAACACCACCGATGCTGCCACGACAATCATAACACCACCGATGCTACCACGATAACCATACCACCACCGATGTGACCACGACAATCATAACACCTCCGATGTGACCACGACAATCATAACACCACCAATGCTACCACGACAATCATAACACCACCGATGCTACCACGACAATCATAACACCACCGATGTGACCACGACAATCATAACACCACCGATGCTACCACGACAATCATAACACCACCGATGCTACCACGACAATCATAACACCACCGATGTGACCACGACAATCATAACACCATCGATGCTACCAGGACAATAATAACACCACCGATGTGACCACGACAATCATAACACCACCGATGCTACCACGACAATCATAACACCACCGATGCTACCACGACAATCATATCACCACCGATGTGACCACGACAATCATAACACCACCCATGCTACCACGATAACCATAACACCAATGATGTAACCACGACAATCATAACACCACCGATGCTACCACGACAATCATAACACCACCGATGCTACCACGACAATCATAACACCACCGATGTGACCACGACAATCATAACACCACCGATGCTACCTCGACAATCATAACACCACCGATGCTGCCACGACAATCATAACACCACCGATGCTACCACGATAACCATACCACCACCGATGTGACCACGACAATCATAACATCTCCGATGTGACCACGACAATCATAACACCACCAATGCTACCACGACAATCATAACACCACCGATGCTACCACGACAATCATAACACCACCGATGTGACCACGACAATCATAACACCACCGATGCTACCACGACAATCATAACACCACCGATGCTACCACGACAATCATAACACCACCGATGTGACCACGACAATCATAACACCATCGATGCTACCAGGACAATAATAACACCACCGATGTGACCACGACAATCATAACACCACCGATGCTACCACGACAATCATAACACCACCGATGCTACCACGATAATCATAACACCACCGATGTGACCACGACAAGCATAACACCACCGATGCTACCACGACAATCATAACACCACCGATGCTAACACGACAATCATAACACCACCGATGTGACCACGACAATCATAACACCACCGATGCTACCACGACAATCATAACACCACCGATGTGACCACGACAACCATAACACCACCGATGTACCACGACAATAATAACACAACCGATGCTACCACGACAATCATAACACCACCGATGTGACCACGACAATAATAACACCACCGATGTGACCACGACAATCATAACACCACCGATGTACCACGACAATCATAACACCACCGATGCTACCACGACAATCATAACACCTCCGATGTGACCACGACAATAATAACACCACCGATGTGACCACGACAATCATAACACCACCGATGTGACCACGACAATCTTAACACCACCGATGCTACCACGACAATCATAACACCACCGATGCTACCACGACAATCATAACACCACCGATGTGACCACGACAATCATAACACCACCGATGCTACCACGACAATCATAACACCACCGATGCTACCACGACAATCATAACACCACCGATGTGACCACGACAATCATAACACCACCGATGCTACCACGACAATCATGACACCACCGTTGCTACCACGACAATCATAACACCACCGATATGACCACGACAACCATAACACCACCGATGTACCACGACAATCATAACACCACCGATGCTACCACGACAATCATAACACCGCCGATGCTACCACGACAATCATAACCCCACCGATGTGACCACGACAACCATAACACCACCGATGCCACCACGACAATCATAACACCACCGATGCTACCACGACAACCACAACACCACCGATGTGACCACGGCAACCATAACACCAACGATGCTACCACGACACTCATAACACCACCGATGTTACCACGACAATCATAACACCACCGATGCTACCACGACAATCATAACACCACCGATACTACCACGACAATCATAACACCACCGATGTGACCAGGACAATCATAACACCTCCAATGCTACCACGACAATCATAACACCACCGATGTGACCACGACAATCATAACACCACCGATGCTACCACGATAACCATACCACCACCGATGTGACCACGACAATCATAACACCACCGATGTACCACGACAATCATAACACCACCGATTTGACCACGACAATCATAACACCACCGATGTACCACGACAATCATAACACCACCGATGTACCACGACAATCATAACACCACCGATGCTACCACGACAATCATAACACCACCGATGTGACCACGACAATCATAACACCACCGATGCTACCACGACAATCATAACACCACCGATGCTACCACGACAATCATAACACCACCGATGCTACCACGATAACCATACCACCACCGATGTGACCACGACAACCATAACACCACCGATGTACCACGACAATCATAACACCACCGATGCTAGCACGACAATCATAACACCACCGATGTGACCACGACAATCATAACACCACCGATGCTACCACGACAACCATAACACCACTGATGTGACCACGACAATCATAACACCACCGATGCTACCACGACAATCATAACATCACCGATGTGACTACGACAATGATAACACCACCGATGCTACCACGACAGCCATAACACCACCGATGTGACCACGACAATCATAACACCACCGATGCTACCACGACAATCATAACACCACCGATGCTACCACGACAATCATAACACCAGCGATGCTACCACGATAACCATACCACCACCGATGTGACCACGACAATCATAACATCACCGATGCTACCACAACAATCATAACACCACCGATGTGACCACGACATTCATAATACCACCGATGCTACCACGACAATCATAACACCACCGATGCTACCACGACAATCATAACATCACCGATGTAACCACGACAATCATAACACCACTGATGCTACCACGACAATCATAACACCACCGATGCTACCACGACAATCATAACACCACCGATGTGACCACGACAATCATAACACCACCGATGCTACCACGACAATCATAACACCACCGATGTGACCACGACAATCATAACACCACCGATGCTACTACGACAATCATAACACCACCGATACTACTACGGCAATAATAACACCACCGATGTGACCACGATAACCATACCACCACCGATACTACCACGACAATAATAACACCACCGATGTGACCACGACAATCATAACACCACCGATGCTACCACGACAATCATAACACCACCGATGCTACCACGACAATCATAACACCACCGATGTGACCACGACAATCATAACACCACCGATGCTACCACAACAATAATAACACCACCGATGTGACCACGACAATCATAACACCACCGATGTGACCACGACAATCATAACATCACCGATGCTACCACGACAATCATAACACCACCGATGCTACCACGACAATCATAACACCACCGATGCTACCACGACAATCATAACACCACCGATGCTACCACGACAATCATAACACCACCGATGTGACCACGACAATCATAACATCACCGATGCTACCACGACAATCATAACACCACCGATGCTACCACGACAATCATAACACCACCGATGCTACCACGACAATCATAACACCACCGATGTGACCACGACAATCATAACACCACCGATGCTACCACGACAATCATAACACCACCGATGTGACCACGACAATCATAACACCACCGATGCTACTACGACAATCATAACACCACCGATACTACTACGACAATAATAACACCACCGATGTGACCACGATAACCATAACACCACCGATGCTACCACGACAATCATAACACCACCCATGCTACCACGATAACCATAACACCACCGATGTGACCACGACAATCATAACACCACCGATGCTACCACGACAATCATAACACCACCGATGCTACCACGACAATCATAACACCACCGATGTGACCACGACAATCATAACATCACCGATGCTACCACGACAATCATAACACCACCGATGCTACCACGACAATCATAACACCACCGATGCTACCACGATAACCATACCACCACCGATGTGACCACGACAATCATAACACCACCGATGTGACCACGACAATCATAACACCACCGATGTGACCACGACAACCATAACACCACCGATGTACCACGACAATCATAACACCACCGATGCTACCACGACAATCATAACACCACCGATGCTACCACGACAACCACAACACCACCGATGTGACCACGGCAACCATAACACCAACGATGCTACCACGACAATCATAACACCACCGATGCAACCACGACAACCACAACACCACCGATGTGACCACGGCAACCATAACACCAACGATGCTACCACGACACTCATAGCACCACCGATGTTACCACGACAATCATAACACCACCGATGCTACCACGACAATCATAACACCACCGATGCTACCACGACAATCATAACACCACCGATGTGACCAGGACAATCATAACACCTCCGATGCTACCACGACAATCATAACACCACCGATGTGACCACGACAATCATAACACCACCGATGCTACCCATTAACCATACCACCACCGATGTGACCACGACAATCATAACACCACCGATGTACCACGACAATCATAACACCACCGATGTGACCACGACAATCATAACACCACCGATGTACCACGACAATCATAACACCACCGATGTACCACGACAATCATAACACCACCGATGCTACCACGACAATCATAACACCACCGATGTGACCACGACAATCATAACACCACCGATGCTACCACGACAATCATAACACCACCGATGCTACCACGACAATCATAACACCACCGATGTGACCACGACAATCATAACACCACCGATGTACCACGACAATCATAACACCACCGATGTACCACGACAATCATAACACCACCGATGCTACCACGACAATCATAACACCACCGATGTGACCACGACAATCATAACACCACCGATGCTACCACGACAATCATAACACCACCGATGCTACCACGACAATCATAACACCACCGATGCTACCACGATAACCATACCACCACCGATGTGACCACGACAACCATAACACCACCGATGTACCACGACAATCATAACACCACCGATGCTACCACGACAATCATAACACCACCGATGCTACCACGACAATCATAACACCACCGATGTGACCACGACAATCATAACACCACCGATGCTACCACGACAACCATAACACCACCGATGTGACCACGACAATCATAACACCACCGATGCTACCACGACAATCATAACATCACCGATGTGACTACGACAATCATAACACCACCGATGCTACCACGACAACCATAACACCACCGATGTGACCACGACAATCATAACACCACCGATGCTACCACGACAATCATAACACCACCGATGCTACCACGACAATCATAACACCACCGATGTGACCACGACAATCATAACACCACCGATGCTACCACGACAATCATAATACCACCGATGCTACCACGACAATCATAACACCAGCGATGCTACCATGATAACCATACCACCACCGATGTGACCATGACAATCATAAGACCACCGATGCTACCACAACAATAATAACACCACCGATGTGACCACGACAATCATAACACCACCGATGCTACCACGACAATCATAACACCACCGATGCTACCACGACAATCATAACATCACCGATGTGACCACGACAATCATAACACCACCGATGCTACCACGAGAATCATAACACCACCGATGCTACCACGACAATCATAACACCACCGATGTGACCACGACAATCATAACACCACCGATGCTACCACGACAATCATAACACCACCGATGTGACCACGACAATCATAACACCACCGATGCTACCACGACAATAATAACACCACCGATGTGACCACGACAATCATAACACCACCGATGCTACCACGACAATCATAACAACACCGATGCTACCACGACAATCATAACACCACCGATGTACCACGACAATCATAACACCACCGATGTACCACGACAATCATAACACCACCGATGCTACCACGACAATCATAACAACACCGATGCTACCACGACAATCATAACACCACCGATGTGACCACGACAAGCATAACACCACCGATGCTACCACGACAATCATAACACCACCGATGCTAACACGACAATCATAACACCACCGATGTGACCACGACAATCATAACACCACCGATGCTACCACGACAATCATAACACCACCGATGTGACCACGACAACCATAACACCACCGATGTACCACGACAATAATAACACAACCGATGCTACCACGACAATCATAACACCACCGATGTGACCACGACAATAATAACACCACCGATGTGACCACGACAATCATAACACCACCGATGTACCACGACAATCATAACACCACCGATGCTACCACGACAATCATAACACCTCCGATGTGACCACGACAATAATAACACCACCGATGTGACCACGACAATCATAACACCACCGATGTGACCACGACAATCTTAACACCACCGATGCTACCACGACAATCATAACACCACCGATGCTACCACGACAATCATAACACCACCGATGTGACCACGACAATCATAACACCACCGATGCTACCACGACAATCATAACACCACCGATGCTACCACGACAATCATAACACCACCGATGTGACCACGACAATCATAACACCACCGATGCTACCACGACAATCATGACACCACCGATGCTACCACGACAATCATAACACCACCGATATGACCACGACAACCATAACACCACCGATGTACCACGACAATCATAACACCACCGATGCTACCACGACAATCATAACACCACCGATGCTACCACGACAATCATAACACCACCGATGTGACCACGACAACCATAACACCACCGATGTACCACGACAATCATAACACCACCGATGCTACCACGACAATCGTAACACCACCGATGCTACCACGACAACCACAACACCACCGATGTGACCACGGCAACCATAACACCAACGATGCTACCACGACACTCATAACACCACCGATGTTACCACGACAATCATAACACCACCGATGCTACCACGACAATCATAACACCACCGATACTACCACGACAATCATAACACCACCGATGTGACCAGGACAATCATAACACCTCCAATGCTACCACGACAATCATAACACCACCGATGTGACCACGACAATCATAACACCACCGATGCTACCACGATAACCATACCACCACCGATGTGACCACGACAATCATAACACCACCGATGTACCACGACAATCATAACACCACCGATTTGACCACGACAATCATAACACCACCGATGTACCACGACAATCATAACACCACCGATGTACCACGACAATCATAACACCACCGATGCTACCACGACAATCATAACACCACCGATGTGACCACGACAATCATAACACCACCGATGCTACCACGACAATCATAACACCACCGATGCTACCACGACAATCATAACATCACCGATGCTACCACGATAACCATACCACCACCGATGTGACCACGACAACCATAACACCACCGATGTACCACGACAATCATAACACCACCGATGCTAGCACGACAATCATAACACCACCGATGTGACCACAACAATCATAACACCATCGATGCTACCACGACAACCATAACACCACTGATGTGACCACGACAATCATAACACCACCGATGCTACCACGACAATCATAACATCACCGATGTGACTACGACAATGATAACACCACCGATGCTACCACGACAGCCATAACACCACCGATGTGACCACGACAATCATAACACCACCGATGCTACCACGACAATCATAACACCACCGATACTACCACGACAATCATAACACCAGCGATGCTACCACGATAACCATACCACCACCGATGTGACCACGACAATCATAACACCACCGATGCTACCACAACAATCATAACACCACCGATGTGACCACGACATTCATAATACCACCGATGCTACCACGACAATCATAACACCACCGATGCTACCACGACAATCATAACATCACCGATGTAACCACGACAATCATAACACCACCGATGCTACCACGACAATCATAACACCACCGATGCTACCACGACAATCATAACACCACCGATGTGACCACGACAATCATAACACCACCGATGCTACCACGACAATCATAACACCACCGATGTGACCACGACAATCATAACACCACCGATGCTACTACGACAATCATAACACCACCGATACTACTACGGCAATAATAACACCACCGATGTGACCACGATAACCACACCACCACCGATACTACCACGACAATAATAACACCACCGATGTGACCACGACAATCATAACACCACCGATGCTACCACGACAATCATAACACCACCGATGCTACCACGACAATCATAACACCACCGATGTGACCACGACAATCATAACACCACCGATGCTACCACAACAATAATAACACCACCGATGTGACCACGACAATCATAACACCACCGATGTGACCACGACAATCATAACATCACCGATGCTACCACGACAATCATAACACCACCGATGCTACCACGACAATCATAACACCACCGATGCTACCACGACAATCATAACACCACCGATGCTACCACGACAATCATAACACCACCGATGTGACCACGACAATCATAACATCACCGATGCTACCACGACAATCATAACACCACAGATGCTACCACGACAATCATAACACCACCGATGCTACCACGACAATCATAACACCACCGATGTGACCACGACAATCATAACACCACCGATGCTACCACGACAATCATATCACCACCGATGTGACCACGACAATCATAACACCACCGATGCTACTACGACAATCATAACACCACCGATACTACTACGACAATAATAACACCACTGATGTGACCACGATAACCATAACACCACCGATGCTACCACGACAATCATAACACCACCCATGCTACCACGATAACCATAACACCACCGATGTGACCACGACAATCATAACACCACCGATGCTACCACGACAATCATAACACCACCGATGCTACCACGACAATCATAACACCACCGATGTGACCACGACAATCATAACATCACCGATGCTACCACGACAATCATAACACCACCGATGCTACCACGACAATCATAACACCACCGATGCTACCACGATAACCATACCACCACCGATGTGACCACGACAATCATAACACCACCGATGTGACCACGACAATCATAACACCACCGATGTGACCACGACAACCATAACACCACCGATGTACCACGACAATCATAACACCACCGATGCTACCACGACAATCATAACACCACCGATGCTACCACGACAACCACAACACCACCGATGTGACCACGGCAACCATAACACCACCGATGCTACCACGACAATCATAACACCACCGATGTGACCACGACAATCATAACATCACCGATGCTACCACGACAATCATAACACCACCGATGCTACCACGACAATCATAACACCACCGATGCTACCACGATAACCATACCACCACCGATGTGACCACGACAATCATAACACCACCGATGTGACCACGACAATCATAACACCACCGATGTGACCACGACAACCATAACACCACCGATGTACCACGACAATCATAACACCACCGATGCTACCACGACAATCATAACACCACCGATGCTACCACGACAACCACAACACCACCGATGTGACCACGGCAACCATAACACCACCGATGCTACCACGACAATCATAACACCACCGATGCTACCACGACAATCATAACACCACCGATGTGACCACGACAATCATAACATCACCGATGCTACCACGACAATCATAACACCACCGATGTGACCACGGCAACCATAACACCAACGATGCTACCACGACACTCATAGCACCACCGATGTGACCACGACAATCATAACACCACCGATGCTACCACGTCAATCATAACACCACCGATGCTACCACGACAATCATAACACCACCGATGTGACCACGACAATCATAACATCACCGATGCTACCACGACAATCATAACACCACCGATGCTACCACGACAATCATAACACCACCGATGCTACCACGATAACCATACCACCACCGATGTGACCACGACAATCATAACACCACCGATGTGACCACGACAATCATAACACCACCGATGTGACCACGACAACCATAACACCACCGATGTACCACGACAATCATAACACCACCGATGCTACCACGACAATCATAACACCACCGATGCTACCACGACAACCACAACACCACCGATGTGACCACGGCAACCATAACACCAACGATGCTACCACGACACTCATAGCACCACCGATGTTACCACGACAATCATAACACCACCGATGCTACCACGACAATCATAACACCACCGATGCTACCACGACAATCATAACACCACCGATGTGACCAGGACAATCATAACACCTCCGATGCTACCACGACAATCATAACACCACCGATGTGACCACGACAATCATAACACCACCGATGCTACCCATTAACCATACCACCACCGATGTGACCACGACAATCATAACACCACCGATGTACCACGACAATCATAACACCACCGATGTGACCACGACAATCATAACACCACCGATGTACCACGACAATCATAACACCACCGATGTACCACGACAATCATAACACCACCGATGCTACCACGACAATCATAACACCACCGATGTGACCACGACAATCATAACACCACCGATGCTACCACGACAATCATAACACCACCGATGCTACCACGACAATCATAACACCACCGATGTGACCACGACAATCATAACACCACCGATGTACCACGACAATCATAACACCACCGATGTACCACGACAATCATAACACCACCGATGCTACCACGACAATCATAACACCACCGATGTGACCACGACAATCATAACACCACCGAAGCTACCACGACAATCATAACACCACCGATGCTACCACGACAATCATAACATCACCGATGCTACCACGATAACCATACCACCACCGATGTGACCACGACAACCATAACACCACCGATGTACCACGACAATCATAACACCACCGATGCTACCACGACAATCATAACACCACCGATGCTACCACGACAATCATAACACCACCGATGTGACCACGACAATCATAACACCACCGATGCTACCACGACAACCATAACACCACCGATGTGACCACGACAATCATAACACCACCGATGCTACCACGACAATCATAACATCACCGATGTGACTACGACAATCATAACACCACCGATGCTACCACGACAACCATAACACCACCGATGTGACCACGACAATCATAACACCACCGATGCTACCACGACAATCATAACACCACCGATGTGACCACGACAATCATAACACCACCGATGCTACCACGACAATCATAACACCACCGATGCTACCACGACAATCATAACACCACCGATGTGACCACAACAATAATAACACCACCGATGTGACCACGACAATCATAACACCACCGATGCTACCACGACAATCATAACACCACCGATGCTACCACGACAATCATAACATCACCGATGTGACCACGACAATCATAACACCACCGATGCTACCACGAGAATCATAACACCACCGATGCTACCACGACAATCATAACACCACCGATGTGACCACGACAATCATAACACCACCGATGCTACCACGACAATCATAACACCACCGATGTGACCACGACAATCATAACACCACCGATGCTACCACGACAATAATAACACCACCGATGTGACCACGACAATCATAACACCACCGATGCTACCACGACAATCATAACAACACCGATGCTACCACGACAATCATTACACCACCGATGTACCACGACAATCATAACACCACCGATGTACCACGACAATCATAACACCACCGATGCTACCACGACAATCATAACAACACCGATGCTACCACGACAATCATAACATCACCGATGTACCACGATAACATAACACCACCGATGTGACCACGACAATCATAACACCACCGATGCTACCACGACAATCATAACACCACCGATGCTACCACGACAATCATAACACCAGCGATGTGACCACGACAATCATAACATCACCGATGCTACCACGACAATCATAACACCACCGATGCTACCACGACAATCATAACACCACCGATGCTACCACGATAACCATACCACCACCGATGTGACCACGACAATCATAACACCACCGATGTGACCACGACAATCATAACACCACCAATGCTACCACGACAATCATAACACCACCGATGCTACCACGACATTCATAACACCACCGATGTGACCACGACAATCATAACACCACCGATGCTACCACGACAATCATAACACCACCGATGCTACCACGACAATCATAACACCACCGATGTGACCACGACAATCATAACACCACCGATGCTACCACGACAATCATAACACCACCGATGTGACCACGACAATCATAACACCACCGATGCTACCACGACAATAATAACACCACCGATGTGACCACGACAATCATAACACCACCGATGCTACCATGACAATCATAACACCACCGATGCTACCACGACAATCATAACACCACCGACGTGACCACGACAAGCATAACACCACCGATGCTACCACGACAATCATAACACCACCGATGCTACCACGACAATCAAAACACCCCCTGTGACCACGAAAACCATAACACCACCGATGTACCACGACTATAATAACACAACCGATGCTACCACGACAATCATAACACCACCGATGTGACCACGACAATAATAACACCACCGATGTGACCACGACAATCATAACACCACCGATGTACCACGACAATCATAACACCACCGATGCTACCACGACAATCATAACACCACCGATGTGACCACGACAATAATAACACCACCAATGTGACCACGACAATCATAACACCACCGATGTGACCACGACAATCTTAACACCACCGATGCTACCACGACAATCATAACACCACCGATGCTACCACGACAATCATAACACCACCGATGTGACCACGACAATCATAACACCACCGATGCTACCACGACAATCATAACACCACCGATGCTACCACGACAATCATAACACCACCGATGTGACCACGACAATCATAACACCACCGATGCTACCACGACAATCATAACACCACCGATGCTACCACGACAATCATAACACCACCGATATGACCACGACAACCATAACACCACCGATGTACCACGACAATCATAACACCACCGATGCTACCACGACAATCATAATACCACAGATGCTACCACGACAATCATAACACCACCGATGTGACCACGACAACCATAACACCACCGATGTACCACGACAATCATAACACCACCGATGCTACCACGACAATCATAACACCACCGATGCTACCACGACAACCACAACACCACCGATGTGACCACGGCAAACATAACACCACCGATGCTACCACGACACTCATAACACCACCGATGTTACCACGACAATCATAACACCACCGATGCTACCACGACAATCATAACACCACCGATGCTACCACGACAATCATAACACCACCGATGTGACCACGACAATCATAACACCTCCGATGCTACCACGACAATCATAACACCACCGATGTGACCACGACAATCATACGACCACCGATGCTACCACGATAACCATACCACCACCGATGTGACCACGACAATCATAACACCACCGATGTACCACGACAATCATAACACCACCGATGTACCACGACAATCATAACACCACCGATATACCACGACAATCATAACACCACCGATGCTACCACGACAATCATAACACCACCGATGTGACCCCGACAATCATAACACCACCGATGCTACCACGACAATCATAACACCACCGATGCTACCAGGACAATCATAGCACCACCGATGCTACCACGTTAACCATACCACCACCGATGTGACCACGACAACCATAACACCCCGATGTACCACGACAATCATAACACCACCGATGCTACCAGGACAATCATAACACCACCGATGCTACCACGATAACCATACCACCACCGATGTGACCACGACAATCATAACACCACCGATGTGACCACGACAATCATAACACCACCAATGCTACCACGACAATCATAACACCACCGATGCTACCACGACATTCATAACACCACCGATGTGACCACGACAATCATAACACCACCGATGCTACCACGACAATCATAACACCACCGATGCTACCACGACAATCATAACACCACCGATGCTACCACGACAATCATAACACCACCGATGTGACCACGACAATCATAACACCACCGATGCTACCACGACAATCATAACACCACCGATGTGACCACGACAATCATAACACCACCGATGCTACCACGACAATAATAACACCACCGATGTGACCACGACAATCATAACACCACCGATGCTACCACGACAATCATAACACCACCGATGCTACCACGACAATCATAACACCACCGATGTGACCACGACAATCATAACACCACCGATGCTACCACGACAATCATAACACCACCGATGCTACCACGACAATCATAACACCACCGATGTGACCACGACAATCATAACACCACCGATGCTACCACGACAATCATAACACCACCGATGCTACCACGACAATCATAACACCACCGATATGACCACGACAACCATAACACCACCGATGTACCACGACAATCATAACACCACCGATGCTACCACGACAATCATAATACCACAGATGCTACCACGACAATCATAACACCACCGATGTGACCACGACAACCATAACACCACCGATGTACCACGACAATCATAACACCACCGATGCTACCACGACAATCATAACACCACCGATGCTACCACGACAACCACAACACCACCGATGTGACCACGGCAAACATAACACCACCGATGCTACCACGACACTCATAACACCACCGATGTCACCACGACAATCATAACACCACCGATGCTACCACGACAATCATAACACCACCGATGCTACCACGACAATCATAACACCACCGATGTGACCACGACAATCATAACACCTCCGATGCTACCACGACAATCATAACACCACCGATGTGACCACGACAATCATACGACCACCGATGCTACCACGATAACCATACCACCACCGATGTGACCACGACAATCATAACACCACCGATGTACCACGACAATCATAACACCACCGATGTACCACGACAATCATAACACCACCGATATACCACGACAATCAAAACACCACCGATGCTACCACGACAATCATAACACCACCGATGTGACCACGACAATCATAACACCACCGATGCTACCACGACAATCATAACACCACCGATGCTACCAGGACAATCATAGCACCACCGATGCTACCACGTTAACCATACCACCACCGATGTGACCACGACAACCATAACACCCCGATGTACCACGACAATCATAACACCACCGATGCTACCAGGACAATCATAACACCACCGATGCTACCACGATAACCATACCACCACCGATGTGACCACGACAATCATAACACCACCGATGTGACCACGACAATCATAACACCACCAATGCTACCACGACAATCATAACACCACCGATGCTACCACGACATTCATAACACCACCGATGTGACCACGACAATCATAACACCACCGATGCTACCACGACAATCATAACACCACCGATGCTACCACGACAATCATAACACCACCGATGCTACCACGACAATCATAACACCACCGATGTGACCACGACAATCATAACACCACCGATGCTACCACGACAATCATAACACCAACGATGTGACCACGACAATCATAACACCACCGATGCTACCACGACAATAATAACACCACCGATGTGACCACGACAATCATAACACCACCGATGCTACCACGACAATCATAACACCACCGATGCTACCACGACAATCATAACACCACCGACGTGACAACGACAAGCATAACACCACCGATGCTACCACGACAATCATAACACCACCGATGCTACCTCGACAATCATAACACCACCGATGTGACCACGACAATAATAACACCACCGATGTGACCACGACAATCATAACACCACCGATGTGACCACGACAATCTTAACACCACCGATGCTACCACGACAATCATAACACCACCGATGCTACCACGACAATAATAACACCACCGATGTGACCACGACAATCATAACACCACCGATGCTACCACGACAATCATAACACCACCGATGCTACCACGACAATCATAACACCACCGATGTGACCACGACAATCATAACACCACCGATGCTACCACGACAATCATAACACCACCGATGCTACCACGACAATCATAACACCACCGATATGACCACGACAACCATAACACCACCGATGTACCACGACAATCATAACACCACCGATGCTACCACGACAATCATAATACCACCGATGCTACCACGACAATCATAACACCACCGATGTGACCACGACAACCATAACACCACCGATGTACCACGACAATCATAACACCACCGATGCTACCACGACAATCATAACACCACCGATGCTACCACGACAACCACAACACCACCGATGTGACCATGGCAACCATAACACCACCGATGCTACCACGACACTCATAACACCACCGATGTTACCACGACAATCATAACACCACCGATGCTACCACGACAATCATAACACCACCGATGCTACCACGACAATCATAACACCACCGATGTGACCACGACAATCATAACACCTCCGATGCTACCATGACAATCATAACACCACCGATGTGACCACGACAATCATACGACCACCGATGCTACCACGATAACCATACCACCACCGATGTGACCACGACAATCATAACACCACCGATGTACCACGACAATCATAACACCACCGATGTACCACGACAATCATAACACCACCGATGTACCACGACAATCATAACACCACCGATGTGACCACGACAATCATAACACCACCGATGCTACCACGACAATCATAACACCACCGATGCTACCACGACAATCATAGCACCACCGATGCTACCACGTTAACCATACCACCACCGATGTGACCACGACAACCATAACACCCCGATGTACCACGACAATCATAACACCACCGATGCTACCAGGACAATCATAACACCACCGATGCTACCACGACAATCATAACACCACCGATGTGACCACGACAATCATAACACCACCGATGCTACCACGACAATCATAACACCACCGATGTGACTACGACAATCATAACACCACCGATGCTACCACGACAACCATAACACCACCGATGTGACCACGACAATCATAACACCACCGATGCTACCACGACAATCATAACACCACCGATGCTACCACGACAATCATAACACCACCGATGTGACCACGACAATCATAACACTACCGATGCTACCACGACAATCATAACACCACCGATGCTACCACGACAATCATAACACCACCGATGCTACCACGATAACCACACCACCACCGATGTGACCACGACAATCATAACACCACCGATGCTACCACGACAATCATAACACCACCGATGCTACCACGACAATCATAACACCACCGATGTGACCAAGACAATCATAACACCACCGATGCTACCACGACAATCATAACAACACCGATGTGACCACGACAATCATAACACCACCGATGTGACCACGACAATCATAACACCACCGATGCTACCACGACAATCATAACACCACCGATGTGACCACGACAATCATAATACCACCGATGCTACCACGACAATAATAACACCACCGATGTGACCACGACAATCATAACACCACCAATGCTACCACGACAATCATAACACCACCGATGCTACCACGACAGTCACAACACCACCGATGTGACCACGACAATCATAACACCACCGATGCTACCACGACAATCATAACACCACCGATGCTACCACGACAATCATAACACCACCGATGTGACCAAGACAATCATAACACCACCGATGCTACCACGACAATCATAACACCACCGATGTGACCACGACAATCATAACACCACCGATGTGACCACGACAATCATAACACCACCGATGCTACCACGACAATCATAACACCACCGATGTGACCACGACAATCATAACACCACCGATGCTACCACGACAATAATAACACCACCGATGTGACCACGACAATCATAACACCACCAATGCTACCACGACAATCATAACACCACCGATGCTACCACGACAATCATAACACCACCGATGCTACCACGACAATCATAACACCACCGATGCTACCAAGACAATCATAACACCACCGATGCTACCACGACAATCATAACACCACCGATGTGACCACGACAATCATAATACCACCGATGTGACCACGACAATCATAACACCACCGATACTACCACGACAATCATAACACCACCGATGTGACCACGACAATCATAACACCACCGATGCTACCACGACAATAATAACACCACCGATGTGACCACGACAATCATAAAACCACCAATGCTACCACGACAATCATAACACCACCGATGCTACCACGACAATCATAACACCACCGATGGACCACGACTAGCATAACACCACCGATGCTACCACGACAATCATAACACCACCGATGTGACCACGACAACCTTAACACCACCGATGTACCACGACAATAATAACACCACCGATGCTACCACGACAATCATAACACCACCGATGTGACCACGACAATAATAACACCACCGATGTGACCACGACAATCATAACACCACCGATGTACCACGACAATCATAACACCACCGATGCTACCACAACAATCATAACACCACCGATGTGACCACGACAATAATAACACCACCGATGTGACCACGACAATCATAACACCACCGATGTGACCACGACAATCTTAACACTACCTATGCTACCACGACAATCATAACACCACCGATGCTACCACGACAATCATAACACCACCGATGTGACCACGACAATCATAACACCACCGATGCTACCACGACAATCATAACACCACCGATGCTACCACGACAATCATAACACCACCGATGTGACCACGACAATCATAAAACCACCGATGCTACCACGACAATCATAACACCACCGATGCTACCACGACAATCATAACACCACCGATATGACCACGACAACCATAACACCACCGATGTACCACGACAATCAAAACACCACCGATGCTACCACGACAATCATAACACCACCGAGGCTACCACGACAATCATAACACCACCGATGTGACCACGACAACCATAACACCACCGATGTACCACGACAATCATAACACCACCGATGCTACCACGACAATCATAACACCACCGATGCTACCACGACAACCACAACACCACCGATGTGACCAAGGCAACCATAACACCACCGATGCTACCACGACACTCATAACACCACCGATGTTACCACGACAATCATAACACCACCGATGTGACCACGACAATCATAACACCTCCGATGCTACCATGACAATCATAACACCACCGATGTGACCACGACAATCATACGACCACCGATGCTACCACGATAACCATACCACCACCGATGTGACCACGACAATCATAACACCACCGATGTACCACGACAATCATAACACCACCGATGTACCACGACAATCATAACACCACCGATGTACCACGACAATCATAACACCACCGATGTGACCACGACAATCATAACACCACCGATGCTACCACGACAATCATAACACCACCGATGCTACCACGACAATCATAGCACCACCGATGCTACCACGTTAACCATACCACCACCGATGTGACCACGACAACCATAACACCCCGATGTACCACGACAATCATAACACCACCGATGCTACCAGGACAATCATAACACCACCGATGCTACCACGACAATCATAACACCACCGATGTGACCACGACAATCATAACACCACCGATGCTACCACGACAATCATAACACCACCGATGTGACTACGACAATCATAACACCACCGATGCTACCACGACAACCATAACACCACCGATGTGACCACGACAATCATAACACCACCGATGCTACCACGACAATCATAACACCACCGATGCTACCACGACAATCATAACACCACCGATGTGACCACGACAATCATAACACTACCGATGCTACCACGACAATCATAACACCACCGATGCTACCACGACAATCATAACACCACCGATGCTACCACGATAACCACACCACCACCGATGTGACCACGACAATCATAACACCACCGATGCTACCACGATAATCATAACACCACCGATGCTACCACGACAATCATAACACCACCGATGTGACCAAGACAATCATAACACCACCGATGCTACCACGACAATCATAACAACACCGATGTGACCACGACAATCATAACACCACCGATGTGACCACGACAATCATAACACCACCGATGCTACCACGACAATCATAACACCACCGATGTGACCACGACAATCATAATACCACCGATGCTACCACGACAATAATAACACCACCGATGTGACCACGACAATCATAACACCACCAATGCTACCACGACAATCATAACACCACCGATGCTACCACGACAGTCACAACACCACCGATGTGACCACGACAATCATAACACCACCGATGCTACCACGACAATCATAACACCACCGATGCTACCACGACAATCATAACACCACCGATGTGACCAAGACAATCATAACACCACCGATGCTACCACGACAATCATAACACCACCGATGTGACCACGACAATCATAACACCACCGATGTGACCACGACAATCATAACACCACCGATGCTACCACGACAATCATAACACCACCGATGTGACCACGACAATCATAACACCACCGATGCTACCACGACAATAATAACACCACCGATGTGACCACGACAATCATAACACCACCAATGCTACCACGACAATCATAACACCACCGATGCTACCACGACAATCATAACACCACCGATGCTACCACGACAATCATAACACCACCGATGCTACCAAGACAATCATAACACCACCGATGCTACCACGACAATCATAACACCACCGATGTGACCACGACAATCATAATACCACCGATGTGACCACGACAATCATAACACCACCGATACTACCACGACAATCATAACACCACCGATGTGACCACGACAATCATAACACCACCGATGCTACCACGACAATAATAACACCACCGATGTGACCACGACAATCATAAAACCACCAATGCTACCACGACAATCATAACACCACCGATGCTACCACGACAATCATAACACCACCGATGGACCACGACTAGCATAACACCACCGATGCTACCACGACAATCATAACACCACCGATGTGACCACGACAACCTTAACACCACCGATGTACCACGACAATAATAACACCACCGATGCTACCACGACAATCATAACACCACCGATGTGACCACGACAATAATAACACCACCGATGTGACCACGACAATCATAACACCACCGATGTACCACGACAATCATAACACCACCGATGCTACCACAACAATCATAACACCACCGATGTGACCACGACAATAATAACACCACCGATGTGACCACGACAATCATAACACCACCGATGTGACCACGACAATCTTAACACTACCTATGCTACCACGACAATCATAACACCACCGATGCTACCACGACAATCATAACACCACCGATGTGACCACGACAATCATAACACCACCGATGCTACCACGACAATCATAACACCACCGATGCTACCACGACAATCATAACACCACCGATGTGACCACGACAATCATAAAACCACCGATGCTACCACGACAATCATAACACCACCGATGCTACCACGACAATCATAACACCACCGATATGACCACGACAACCATAACACCACCGATGTACCACGACAATCAAAACACCACCGATGCTACCACGACAATCATAACACCACCGAGGCTACCACGACAATCATAACACCACCGATGTGACCACGACAACCATAACACCACCGATGTACCACGACAATCATAACACCACCGATGCTACCACGACAATCATAACACCACCGATGCTACCACGACAACCACAACACCACCGATGTGACCACGGCAACCATAACACCACCGATGCTACCACGACACTCATAACACCACCGATGTTACCACGACAATCATAACACCACCGATGCTACCACGACAATCATAACACCACCGATGCTACCACGACAATCATAACACCACCGATGTGACCACGACAATCAGAACACCTCCGATGCTACCACGACAATCATAACGCCACCGATGTGACCACGACAATCATAACACCACCGATGCTACCACGATAACCATACCACCACCGATGTGACCACGACAATCATAACACCACCGATGTACCACGACAATCATAACACCACCGATGTACCACGACAATCATAACACCACCGATGTACCACGACAATCATAACACCACCGATGCTACCACGACATTCATAACACCACCGACGTGACCACGACAATCATAACACCACCGATGCTACCACGACAATCATAACACCACCGATGCTACCACGACAATCATAGCACCACCGATGCTACCACGTTAACCATACCACCCCCGATGTGACCACGACAACCATAACACCCCGATGTACCACGACAATCATAACACCACCGATGCTACCAGGACAATCATAACACCACCGATGCTACCACGACAATCATAACACCACCGATGTGACCACGACAATCATAACACCACCGATGTGACTACGACAATCATAACACCACCGATGCTACCACGACAACCATAACACCACCGATGTGACCACGACAATCATAACACCACCGATGCTACCACGACAATCATAACACCACCGATGCTACCACGACAATCATAACACCACCGATGTGACCACGACAATCATAACACTACCGATGCTACCACGACAATCATAACACCACCGATGCTACCACGACAATCATAACACCAGCGATGCTACCACGATAACCACACCACCACCGATGTGACCACGACAATCATAACACCACCGATGCTACCACGACAATCATAACACCACCGATGCTACCACGACAATCATAACACCACCGATGTGACCAAGACAATCATAACACCACCGATGCTACCACGACAATCATAACACCACCGATGTGACCACGACAATCATAACACCACCGATGTGACCACGACAATCATAACACCACCGATGCTACCACGACAATCATAACACCACCGATGTGACCACGACAATCATAACACCACCGATGCTACCACGACAATCATAACACCACCGATGTGACCACGACAATCATAACACCACCAATGCTACCACGACAATCATAACACCACCGATGCTACCACGACAGTCATAACACCACCGATGTGACCACGACAATCATAACACCACCGATGCTACCACGACAATCATAACACCACCGATGCTACCACGACAATCATAACACCACCGATGTGACCAAGACAATCATAACACCACCGATGCTACCACGACAATCATAACACCACCGATGTGACCACGACAATCATAACACCACCGATGTGACCACGACAATCATAACACCACCGATGCTACCACGACAATCATAACACCACCGAGGCTACCACGACAATCATAACACCACCGATGTGACCACGACAACCATAACACCACCGATGTACCACGACAATCATAACACCACCGATGCTACCACGACAATCATAACACCACCGATGCTACCACGACAACCACAACACCACCGATGTGACCACGGCAACCATAACACCACCGATGCTACCACGACACTCATAACACCACCGATGTTACCACGACAATCATAACACCACCGATGCTACCACGACAATCATAACACCACCGATGCTACCACGACAATCATAACACCACCGATGTGACCACGACAATCAGAACACCTCCGATGCTACCATGACAATCATAACGCCACCGATGTGACCACGACAATCATAACACCACCGATGCTACCACGATAACCATACCACCACCGATGTGACCACGACAATCATAACCCCACCGATGTACCACGACAATCATAACACCACCGATGTACCACGACAATCTTAACACCAACCGATGTACCACGACAATCATAACACCACCGATGCTACCACGACAATCATAACACCACCGATGTGACCACGACAATCATAACGCCACCGATGCTACCACGACAATCATAACACCACCGATGTGACCACAACAATCATAACAACACCGATGCTACCACGATACCCATACCACCACCGATGCTACCATGACAATCATAACACCACCGATGCTACCATGACAATCATAACACCACCGATGTGACCACGACAATCATAACACAACCGATGCTACCACGACAACCATAACACCACCGATGTGACCACGACAATCATAACACCACCAATGCTACCACGACAATCATAACACCACCGATGTGACTACGACAATCATAACACCACAGATGCTACCACGACAACCATAACACCACCGATGTGACCACGACAATCATAACACCACCGATGCTACCACGACAATCATAACACCACCGATGCTACCACGACAATCATAACACCACCGATGTGACCACGACAATCATAACACCACCAATGCTACCACGACAATCATAACACCACCGATGCTACCACGACAATCATAACACCACCGATGTGACCACGACAATCATAACACCACAGATGATACCACGACAATCATAACACCACCGATGCTACCACGACAATCATAACACCAGCGATGCTACCACGATAACCATACCACCACCGATGTGACCACGACAATCATAACACCACCGATGTGACCACGACAATCATAACACCACCGATGCTAACACAACAATCATAACACCACCAATGTGACCACGACAATCATAACACCACCGATGCTACCACGACAATCATAACACCACCGATGCTACCACGACAATCATAACACCTCCGATGTGACCACGACAACCATAACACCACCGATGTACCACGACAATCATAACACCACCGATGCTACCACGACAATCATAACACCATCGATGCTACCACGACAATCATAACACCACCGATGTGACCACGACAATCATAACACCACCGATGTACCACGACAATCATAACACCACCGATGCTATCACGACAACCACAACACCACCGAAGCGACTACGGCAACCATAACACCACCGATGCTACCACGACACTCATAAGACCACCGATGATACCACGACAATCATAACACCACCGATGCTACCACGACAATCATAACACCACCGATGCTACCACAACAATCATAACACCACCGATGTGACCACGACAATCATAACACCTCCGATGCTACCACGACAATCATAACACCACCGATGTGACCACGACAATCATAACACCACCGATGCTACCACGATAACCATACCACCACCGATGTGACCACGACAATCATAACACCACCGATGTACCACGACAATCATAACACATCCGATGTACCACGACAATCATAACACCACCGATTTACCACGACAATCATAACACCACCGATATACCACGACAATCATAACACCACCGATGCTACCACGACAATCATAACACCACCGATGTTACCACGACAATCATAACACCACCGATGCTACCACGACAATCATAACACCACCGATGCTACCACGACAATCATAACACCACCGATGTGACCACGACAACCATAACACCACCGATGTGACCACGACAATCATAACACCACCGATGTGACCACGACAAGCATAACACCACCGATGCTACCACGACAATCATAACACCACCGATGTGACCACGACAACCATAACACCACCGATGTACCACGACAATAATAACACCACCGATGCTACCACGACAATCATAACACCACCGATGTGACCACGACAATAATAACACCACCGATGTGACCACGACAATAATAACACCACCGATGTACCACGACAATCTTAACACCAACCGATGTACCACGACAATCATAACACCACCGATGCTACCACGACAATCATAACACCACCGATGTGACCACGACAATCATAACGCCACCGATGCTACCACGACAATCATAACACCACCGATGTGACCACAACAATCATAACAACACCGATGCTACCACGATACCCATACCACCACCGATGCTACCATGACAATCATAACACCACCGATGCTACCATGACAATCATAACACCACCGATGTGACCACGACAATCATAACACAACCGATGCTACCACGACAACCATAACACCACCGATGTGACCACGACAATCATAACACCACCAATGCTACCACGACAATCATAACACCACCGATGTGACTACGACAATCATAACACCACAGATGCTACCACGACAACCATAACACCACCGATGTGACCACGACAATCATAACACCACCGATGCTACCACGACAATCATAACACCACCGATGCTACCACGACAATCATAACACCACCGATGTGACCACGACAATCATAACACCACCAATGCTACCACGACAATCATAACACCACCGATGCTACCACGACAATCATAACACCACCGATGTGACCACGACAATCATAACACCACAGATGATACCACGACAATCATAACACCACCGATGCTACCACGACAATCATAACACCAGCGATGCTACCACGATAACCATACCACCACCGATGTGACCACGACAATCATAACACCACCGATGTGACCACGACAATCATAACACCACCGATGCTAACACAACAATCATAACACCACCAATGTGACCACGACAATCATAACACCACCGATGCTACCACGACAATCATAACACCACCGATGCTACCACGACAATCATAACACCTCCGATGTGACCACGACAACCATAACACCACCGATGTACCACGACAATCATAACACCACCGATGCTACCACGACAATCATAACACCATCGATGCTACCACGACAATCATAACACCACCGATGTGACCACGACAATCATAACACCACCGATGTACCACGACAATCATAACACCACCGATGCTATCACGACAACCACAACACCACCGAAGCGACTACGGCAACCATAACACCACCGATGCTACCACGACACTCATAAGACCACCGATGATACCACGACAATCATAACACCACCGATGCTACCACGACAATCATAACACCACCGATGCTACCACAACAATCATAACACCACCGATGTGACCACGACAATCATAACACCTCCGATGCTACCACGACAATCATAACACCACCGATGTGACCACGACAATCATAACACCACCGATGCTACCACGATAACCATACCACCACCGATGTGACCACGACAATCATAACACCACCGATGTACCACGACAATCATAACACATCCGATGTACCACGACAATCATAACACCACCGATTTACCACGACAATCATAACACCACCGATATACCACGACAATCATAACACCACCGATGCTACCACGACAATCATAACACCACCGATGTTACCACGACAATCATAACACCACCGATGCTACCACGACAATCATAACACCACCGATGCTACCACGACAATCATAACACCACCGATGTGACCACGACAACCATAACACCACCGATGTGACCACGACAATCATAACACCACCGATGTGACCACGACAAGCATAACACCACCGATGCTACCACGACAATCATAACACCACCGATGTGACCACGACAACCATAACACCACCGATGTACCACGACAATAATAACACCACCGATGCTACCACGACAATCATAACACCACCGATGTGACCACGACAATAATAACACCACCGATGTGACCACGACAATCATAACACCACCGATGTACCACGACAATCATAACACCACCGATGCTACCACAACAATCATAACACCACCGATGTGACCACGACAATAATAACACCACCGATGTGACCACGACAATCATAACACCACCGATGTGACCACGACAATCTTAACACCACCTATGCTACCACGACAATCATAATACCACCGATGCTACCATGACAATCATAACACCACCGATGTGACCACGACAATCATAACACCACCGATGCTACCACGACAATCATAACACCACCGATGCTACCACGACAATCATAACACCACCGATGTGACCACGACAATCATAACACCACCGATGCTACCACGACAATCATACCACCACCGATGTGACCACGACAACCATAACACCACCGATGTACCACGACAATCATAACACCACCGATGCTACCACGACAATCATAACACCACCGATGCTACCATGACAATCATAACACCACCGATGTGACCACGACAATCATAACACAACCGATGCTACCACGACAACCATAACACCACCGATGTGACCACGACAATCATAACACCACCGATGCTACCACGACAATCATAACACCACCGATGTGACTACGACAATCATAACACCACAGATGCTACCACGACAACCATAACACCACCGATGTGACCACGACAATCATAACACCACCGATGCTACCACGACAATCATAACACCACCGATGCTACCACGACAATCATAACACCACCGATGTGACCACGACAATCATAACACCACCGATGCTACCACGACAATCATAACACCACCGATGCTACCACGACAATCATAACACCACCGATATGACCACGACAACCATAACACCACCGATGTACCACGACAATCAAAACACCACCGATGCTACCACGACAATCATAACACCACCGAGGCTACCACGACAATCATAACACCACCGATGTGACCACGACAACCATAACACCTCCGATGTACCACGACAATCATAACACCACCGATGCTACCACGACAATCATAACACCACCGATGCTACCACGACAACCACAACACCACCGATGTGACCACGGCAACCATAACACCACCGATGCTACCACGACACTCATAACACCACCGATGTTACCACGACAATCATAACACCACCGATGCTACCACGACAATCATAACACCACCGATGCTACCACGACAATCATAACACCACCGATGTGACCACGACAATCAGAACACCTCCGATGCTACCACGACAATCATAACGCCACCGATGTGACCACGACAATCATAACACCACCGATGCTACCACGATAACCATACCACCACCGATGTGACCACGACAATCATAACTCCACCGATGTACCACGACAATCATAACACCACCGATGTACCACGACAATCATAACACCAACCGATGTACCACGACAATCATAACACCACCGATGCTACCACGACAATCATAACACCACCGATGTGACCACGACAATCATAACGCCACCGATGCTACCACGACAATCATAACACCACCGATGTGACCACAACAATCATAACAACACCGATGCTACCACGATACCCATACCACCACCGATGTGACCACGACACCTTAACACCACCGATGTACCACGACAATCATAACACCACCGATGCTACCACGACAATCATAACACCACCGATGCTACCATGACAATCATAACACCACCGATGTGACCACGACAATCATAACACAACCGATGCTACCACGACAACCATAACACCACCGATGTGACCACGACAATCATAACACCACCGATGCTACCACGACAATCATAACACCACCGATGTGACTACGACAATCATAACACCACAGATGCTACCACGACAACCATAACACCACCGATGTGACCACGACAATCATAACACCACCGATGCTACCACGACAATCATAACACCACCGATGCTACCACGACAATCATAACACCACCGATGTGACCACGACAATCATAACACCACCGATGCTACCACGACAATCATAACACCACCGATGCTACCACGACAATCATAACACCACCGATGCTACCACGACAATCATAACACCACCGATGTGACCACGACAATCATAAAACCACAGATGATACCACGACAATCATAACACCACCGATGCTACCACGACAATCATAACACCAGCGATGCTACCACGATAACCATACCACCACCGATGTGACCACGACAATCATAACACCACCGATGTGACCACGACAATCATAACACCACCGATGCTAACACAACAATCATAACACCACCAATGTGACCACGACAATTATAACACCACCGATGCTACCACGACAATCATAACACCACCGATGCTACCACGACAATCATAACACCTCCGATGTGACCACGACAACCATAACACCAACGATGTACCACGACAATCATAACACCACCGATGCTACCACGACAATCATAACACCATCGATGCTACCACGACAATCATAACACCACCGATGTGACCACGACAATCATAACACCACCGATGTACCACGACAATCATAACACCACCGATGCTACCACGACAATCATAACAACACCGATGCTATCACGACAACCACAACACCACCGAAGCGACTACGGCAACCATAACACCACCGATGCTACCACGACACTCATAAGACCACCGATGATACCACGACAATCATAACACCACCGATGCTACCACGACAATCATAACACCACCGATGTTACCACGACAATCATAACACCACCGATGTGACCACGACAATCATAACACCTCCGATGCTACCACGACAATCATAACACCACCGATGTGACCACGACAATCATAACACCACCGATGCTACCACGATAACCATACCACCACCGATGTGACCACGACAATCATAACACCACCGATGTACCACGACAATCATAACACATCCGATGTACCACGACAATCATAACACCACCGATTTACCACGACAATCATAACACCACCGATATACCACGAAAATCATAACACCACCGATGCTACCACGACAATCATAACACCACCGATGTTACGACGACAATCATAACACCACCGATGCTACCACGACAATCATAACACCACCGATGCTACCACGACAATCATAACACCACCGATGTGATCACGACAACCATAACACCACCGATGTGACCACGACAATCATAACACCACCGATGTGACCACGACAAGCATAACACCACCGATGCTACCACGACAATCATAACACCACCGATGTGACCACGACAACCATAACACCACCGATGTACCACGACAATAATAACACCACCGATGCTACCACGACAATCATAACACCACCGATGTGACCACGACAATAATAACACCACCGATGTGACCACGACAATCATAACACCACCGATGTACCACGACAATCATAACACCACCGATGCTACCACAACAATCATAACACCACCGATGTGACCACGACAATAATAACACCACCGATGTGACCACGACAATCATAACACCACCGATGTGACCACGACAATCTTAACACCACCTATGCTACCACGACAATCATAACACCACCGATGCTACCACGACAATCATAACACCACCGATGTGACCACGACAATCATAACACCACCGATGCTACCACGACAATCATAACACCACCGATGCTACCACGACAATCATAACACCACCGATGTGACCACGACAATCATAACACCACCGATGCTACCACGACAATCATAACACCACCGATGCTACCACGACAATCATAACACCACCGATATGACCACGACAACCATAACACCACCGATGTACCACGACAATCAAAACACCACCGATGCTACCACGACAATCATAACACCACCGAGGCTACCACGACAATCATAACACCACCGATGTGACCACGACAACCATAACACCACCGATGTACCACGACAATCATAACACCACCGATGCTACCACGACAATCATAACACCACCGATGCTACCACGACAACCACAACACCACCGATGTGACCACGGCAACCATAACACCACCGATGCTACCACGACACTCATAACACCACCGATGTTACCACGACAATCATAACACCACCGATGCTACCACGACAATCATAACACCACCGATGCTACCACGACAATCATAACACCACCGATGTGACCACGACAATCAGAACACCTCCGATGCTACCACGACAATCATAACGCCACCGATGTGACCACGACAATCATAACACCACCGATGCTACCACGATAACCATACCACCACCGATGTGACCACGACAATCATAACCCCACCGATGTACCACGACAATCATAACACCACCGATGTACCACGACAATCATAACACCAACCGATTCTACCACGACAATCATAACACCACCGATGCTACCACGATAATCATAACACCACCGATGTGACCACGACATTCATAACGCCACCGATGCTACCACGATACCCATACCACCACCGATGTGACCACGACAACCATAACACCACCGATGTACCACGACAATCATAACACCACCGATGCTACCACGACAATCATAACACCACCGATGCTACCATGACAATCATAACACCACCGATGTGACCACGACAATCATAACACAACCGATGCTACCACGACAACCATAACACCACCGATGTGACCACGACAATCATAACACCACCGATGCTACCACGACAATCATAACACCACCGATGTGACTACGACAATCATAACACCACAGATGCTACCACGACAACCATAACACCACCGATGTGACCACGACAATCATAACACCACCGATGCTACCACGACAATCATAACACCACCGATGCTACCACGACAATCATAACACCACCGATGTGACCACGACAATCATAACACCACCGATGCTACCACGACAATCATAACACCACCGATGTGACCACGACAAACATAACACCACAGATAATACCACGACAATCATAACACCACCGATGCTACCACGACAATCATAACACCAGCGATGCTACCACGATAACCATACCACCACCGATGTCACCACGACAATCATAACACCACCGATGTGACCACGACAATCATAACACCACCGATGCTAACACAACAATCATAACACCACCAATGTGACCACGACTATTATAACACCACCGATGCTACCACGACAATCATAACACCACCGATGCTACCACGACAATCATAACACCTCCGATGTGACCACGACAACCATAACACCACCGATGTACCACGACAATCATAACACCACCGATGCTACCACGACAATCATAACACCATCGTTGCTACCACGACACTCATAAGACCACCGATGATACCACGACAATCATAACACCACCGATGCTACCACGACAATCATAACACCAACGATGTGACCACGACAATCATAACACCTCCGATGCTACCACGACAATCATAACACCACCGATGTGACCACGACAATCATAACACCACCGATGCTACCACGATAACCATACCACCACCGATGTGACCACGACAATCATAACACCACCAATGTGACCACAACAATTATAACACCACCGATGCTACCACGACAATCATAACACCACCGATGCTACCACGACAATCATAACACCACCGATGTGACCACGACAACCATAACACCACCGATGTACCACGACAATCATAACACCACCGATGCTACCACGACAATCATAACACCATCGATGCTACAACGACAATCATAACACCACCGATGTGACCACGACAATCATAACACCACCGATGTACCACGACAATCATAACACCACCTATGCTACCACGACAATCATAACACCACCGATGCTATCACGACAACCACAACACCACCGAAGCGACTACGGCAACCATAACACCACCGATGCTACCACGACAATCATAACACCACCGATGCTACCACGACAATCATAACATCAACGATGTGACCACGACAATCATAACACCACCGATGCTACCACGACAATCATAACACCACCGATGCTACCACGACAATCATAACATCAACGATGTGACCACGACAATCATAACACCTCCGATGCTACCACGACAATCATAACACCACCGATGTGACCACGACAATCATAACACCACCGATGCTACCACGATAACCATACCACCACCGATGTGACCACGACAATCATAACACCACCGATGTACCACGACAATCATAACACATCCGATGTACCACGACAATCATAACACCACCGATTTACCACGACAATCATAACACCACCGATATACCACGACAATCATAACACCACCGATGCTACCACGACAATCATAACACCACCGATGCTACCACGACAATCATAACACCACCGATGCTACCACGACAATCATAACACCACCGATGCTACCACGACAATCATAACACCACCGATGTGACCACGACAACCATAACACCACCGATGTGACCACGACAATCATAACACCACCGATGTGACCACGACAATCATAACACCACCGATGCTACCACGACAATCATAACAACACCGATGCTACCACGACAATCATAACACCACCGATGTGACCACGATAACCATAACACCACCGATGTACCACGACAATCATAACACCACCGATGCTACCACGACAATCATAACACCACCGATGCTACCACGACAATAATAACACCACCGATGTGACCACGACAATCATAACACCACCGATGCTACCACGACAATCATAACACCACCGATGTGACCACGACAATCATAACGCCACCGATGCTACCACGACAATCATAACACCACCGATGTGACCACAACAATCATAACACCACCGATGCTACCACGATACCCATACCACCACCGATGTGACCACGACAACCATAACACCACCGATGTACCACGACAATCATAACACCACCGATGCTACCACGACAATCATAACACCACCGATGCTACCATGACAATCATAACACCACCGATGTGACCACGACAATCATAACACCACCGATGCTAAAACGACAACCATAACACCACCGATGTGACCACGACAATCATAACACCACCGATGCTACCACGACAATCATAACACCACCGATGTGACTACGACAATCATAACACCACCGATGCTACCACGACAATCATAACACCACCGATGCTACCACGACAATCATAACACCACCGATGCTACCACGACAATCATAACACCACCCATGCTACCACGATAACCATAACACCACCGATGTGACCACGACAATCATAACACCACCGATGCTACCACGACAATCATAACACCACCGATGCTACCACGACAATCATAACACCACCGATGTGACCACGACAATCATAACATCACCGATGCTACCACGACAATCATAACACCACCGATGCTACCACGACAATCATAACACCACCGATGCTACCACGATAACCATACCACCACCGATGTGACCACGACAATCATAACACCACCGATGTGACCACGACAATCATAACACCACCAATGCTACCACGACAATCATAACACCACCGATGCTACCACGACATTCATAACACCACCGATGTGACCACGACAATCATAACACCACCGATGCTACCACGACAATCATAACACCACCGATGCTACCACGACAATCATAACACCACCGATGCTACCACGACAATCATAACACCACCGATGTGACCACGACAATCATAACACCACCGATGCTACCACGACAATCATAACACCACCGATGCTACCACGACAATCATAAGACCACCGATGCTACCACGACAATCATAACACCACCGATGCTACCACGACAATCATAACACCACCGATGTGACCACGACAACCATAACACCACCGATGTGACCACGACAATCATAACACCACCGATGTGACCACGACAATCATAACACCACCGATGCTACCACGACAATCATAACAACACCGATGCTACCACGACAATCATAACACCACCGATGTGACCACGATAACTATAACACCACCGATGTACCACGACAATCATAACACCACCGATGCTACCACGACAATCATAACACCACCGATGCTACCACGACAATAATAACACCACCGATGTGACCACGACAATCATAACACCACCGATGCTACCACGACAATCATAACAACACCGATGCTACCACGACAATCATAACACCACCGATGTGACCACGATAACCATAACACCACCGATGTAACACGACAATCATAACACCACCGATGCTACCACGACAATCATAACACCACCGATGCTACCACGACAATCATAACACCACCGATGCTACCACGACAATCATAACACCACCCATGCTACCACGATAACCATAACACCACCGATGTGACCACGACAATCATAACACCACCGAAGCTACCACGACAATCATAACACCACCGATGCTACCACGACAATCATAACACCACCGATGTGACCACGACAATCATAACATCACCGATGCTACCACGACAATCATAACACCACCGATGCTACCACGACAATCATAACACCACCGATGCTACCACGATAACCATACCACCACCGATGTGACTACGACAATCATAACACCACCGATGTGACCACGACAATCATAACACCACCAATGCTACCACGACAATCATAACACCACCGATGCTACCACGACATTCATAACACCACCGATGTGACCACGACAATCATAACACCACCGATGCTACCACGACAATCATAACACCACCGATGCTACCACGACAATCATAACACCATCGATGTGACCACGACAATCATAACACCACCGATGCTACCACGACAATCATAACACCACCGATGTGACCACGACAATCATAACACCACCGATGCTACCACGACAATAATAACACCACCGATGTGACCACGACAATCATAACACCACCGATGCTACCACGACAATCATAACACCACCGATGCTACCACGACAATCATAACACCACCGATGTGACCACGACAAGCATAACACCACCGATGCTACCACGACAATCATAACACCACCGATGCTACCACGACAATCATAACACCACCGATGTGACCACGACAATCATAACACCACCGATGCTACCACGACAATCATAACACCACCGATGTGACCACGACAACCATAACACCACCGATGTACCACGACTATAATAACACAACCGATGCTACCACGACAATCATAACACCACCGATGTGACCACGACAATAATAACACCACCGATGTGACCACGACAATCATAACACCACCGATGTACCACGACAATCATAACACCACCGATGCTACCACGACAATCATAACACCACCGATGTGACCACGACAATAATAACACCACCGATGTGACCACGACAATCATAACACCACCGATGTGACCACGACAATCTTAACACCACCGATGCTACCACGACAATCATAACACCACCGATGCTACCACGACAATCATAACACCACCGATGTGACCACGACAATCATAACACCACCGATGCTCCACGACAATCATAACACCACCGATGCTACCACGACAATCATAACACCACCGATGCTACCACGACAATCATAACACCACCGATATGACCACGACAACCATAACACCACCGATGTTCCACGACAATCATAACACCACCGATGCTACCACGACAATCATAACACCACCGATGCTACCACGACAATCATAACACCACCGATGTGACCACGACAACCATAACACCACCGATGTACCACGACAATCATAACACCACCGATGCTACCACGACAATCATAACACCACCGATGCTACCACGACAACCACAACACCACCGATGTGACCACGGCAACCATAACACCACCGATGCTACCACGACACTCATAACACCACCGATGTTACCACGACAATCATAACACCACCGATGCTACCACGACAATCATAACACCACCGATGCTACCACGACAATCATAACACCACCGATGTGACCACGACAATCATAACACCTCCGATGCTACCACGACAATCATAACACCATCGATGTGACCACGACAATCATAAGACCACCGATGCTACCACGATAACCATACCACCACCGATGTGACCACGACAATCATAACACCACCGATGTACCACGACAATCATAACACCACCGATGTACCACGACAATCATAACACCACCGATGTACCACGACAATCATAACACCACCGATGTACCACGACAATCATAACACCACCGATGCTACCACGACAATCATAACACCACCGATTTGACCACGACAATCATAACACCACCGATGCTACCACGACAATCATAACACCACCGATGCTACCACGACAATCATAGCACCACCGATGCTACCACGTTAACCATACCACCACCGATGTGACCACGACAACCATAACACCCCGATGTACCACGACAATCAAAACACCACCGATGCTATCACGACAATCATAACACCACCGATGCTACCACGACAATCATAACACCACCGATGTGACCACGACAATCATAACACCACCGATGCTACCACGACAACCATAATACCACCGATGTGACCACGACAATCATAACACCACCGATGCTACCACGACAATCATAACACCACCGATGTGACTACGACAATCATAACACCACCGATGCTACCACGACAACCATAACACCACCGATGTGACCACGACAATCATAACACCACCGATGCTACCACGACAATCATAACACCACCGATGCTACCACGACAATCATAACACCACCGATGTGACCACGACAATCATAACACCACCGATGCTACCACGACAATCATAACACCACCGATGCTACCACGACAATCATAACACCACCGATGCTACCACGATAATCATACCACCACCGATGTGACCAGGACAATCATAACACCACCGATACTACCACAACAGTCATAACACCACCGATGTGACCACGACCATCATAACACCACCGATGCTACCACGACAATCATAACACCACCGATGCTACCACGACAATCATAACACCACCGATGTGACCAAGACAATCATAACACCACCGATGCTACCACGACACTCATAAAACAACCGATGCTACCACGACAATAATAACATAACCGATGTGACCACGACAATCATAACACCACCGACGCTACCACGACAATCATAACACCACCGATGCTACCACGACAATCATAACACCATCGATGTGACCACGACAAGCATAACACCACCGATGCTACCACGACAATCATAACACCACCGATGCTACCACGACAATCATAACACCACCGATGTGACCACGACAATCATAACACCACCGATGCTACCACGACAATCATAACACCACCGATGTGACCACGACAACCATAACACCACCGATGTACCACGACAATAATAACACCACCGATGCTACCACGACAATCATAACACCACCGATGTGACCACGACAATAATAACACCACCGATGTGACCACGACAATCATAACACCACCGATGTACCACGACAATCATAACACCACCGATGCTACCACAACAATCATAACACCACCAATGTGACCACGACAATAATAACACCACCGATGTGACCACGACAATCATAACACTACCGATGTGACCACGACAATCTTAACACCACCTATGCTACCACGACAATCATAACACCACCGATGCTACCACGACAATCATAACACCACCGATGTGACCACGACAATCATAACACCACCGATGCTACCACGAAAATCATAACACCACCGATGCTACCACGACAATCATAACACCACCGATGTGACCACGACAATCATAACACCACCGATGCTACCACGACAATCATAACACCACCGATGCTACCACGACAATCATAACACCACCGATATGACCACGACAACCATAACACCACCGATGTACCACGACAATCAAAACACCACCGATGCTACCACGACAATCATAACACCACCGATGCTACCACGACAATCATAACACCACCGATGTGACCACGACAACCATAACACCACCGATGTACCACGACAATCATAACACCACCGATGCTACCACGACAATCATAACACCACCGATGCTACCACGACAACCACAACACCACCGATGTGACCACGCCAACCATAACACCACCGATGCTACCACGACACTCATAACACCACCGATGTTACCACGACAATCATAACACCACCGATGCTACCACGACAATCATAACACCACCGATGCTACCACGAAAATCATAACACCACCGATGTGACCACGACAATCAGAACACCTCCGATGCCACCACGACAATCATAACGCCACCGATGTGACCACGACAATCATAACACCACCGATGCTACCACGATAACCATACCACCACCGATGTGACCACGACAATCATAACCCCACCGATGTACCACGACAATCATAACACCACCGATGTACCACGACAATCATAACTCCACCGATGTACCACGACAATCATAACACCAACCGATGTACCACGACAATCATAACACCACCGATGCTACCACGACAATCATAACACCACTGATGTGACCACGACAATCATAACGCCACCGATGCTACCACGACAATCATAACACCACCGATGTGACCACAACAATCATAACACCACCGATGCTACCACGATACCCATACCACCACCGATGTGACCACGACAACCATAACACCACCGATGTACCACGACAATCATAACACAACCGATGCTACCACGACAATCTTAACACCACCGATGCTACCACGACAATCATAACACCACCGATGCTACCACGACAATCATAACACCACCGATGTGACCACGACAATCATAACACCACCGATGTTCCACGACAATCATAACACCACCGATGCTACCACGACAATCATAACACCACCGATGCTACCACGACAATCATAACACCACCGATATGACCACGACAACCATAACACCACCGATGTTCCACGACAATCATAACACCACCGATGCTACCACGACAATCATAACACCACCGATGCTACCACGACAATCATATCACCACCGATGTGACCACGACAACCATAACACCACCGATGTACCACGACAATCATAACACCACCGATGCTACCACGACAATCATAACACCACCGATGCTACCACGACAACCACAACACCACCGATGTGACCACGGCAACCATAACACCACCGATGCTACCACGACACTCATAACACCACCGATGTTACCACGACAATCATAACACCACCGATGCTACCACGACAATCATAACACCACCGATGCTACCACGAATATCATAACACCACCGATGTGACCACGACAATCATAACACCTCCGATGCTACCACGACAATCATAACACCATCGATGTGACCACGACAATCATAAGACCACCGATGCTACCACGATAACCATACCACCATCGATGTGACCACGACAATCATAACACCACCGATGTACCACGACAATCATAACACCACCGATGTACCACGACAATCATAACACCACCGATGTACCACGACAATCATAACACCACCGATGTACCACAACAATCATAACACCACCGATGCTACCACGACAATCATAACACCACCGATGTGACTACGACAATCATAACACCACCGATGCTACCACGACAACCATAACACCACCGATGTGACCACGACAATCATAACACCACCGATGCTACCACGACAATCATAACACCACCGATGCTACCACGACAATCATAACACCACCGATGTGACCACGACAATCATAACACCACCGATGCTACCACGACAATCATAACACCACCGATGCTACCACGACAATCATAACACCACCGATGCTACCACGATAATCATACCACCACCGATGTGACCACGACAATCATAACACCACCGATGCTACCACAACAGTCATAACACCACCGATGTGACCACGACAATCATAACACCACCGATGCTACCACGACAATCATAACACCACCGATGCTACCACGACAATCATAACACCACCGATGTGACCAAGACAATCATAACACCACCGATGCTACCACGACACTCATAAAACCACCGATGCTACCACGACAATAATAACATAACCGATGTGACCACGACAATCATAACACCACCGATGCTACCACGACAATCATAACACCACCGTTGCTACCACGACAATCATAACACCACCGATGTGACAACGACAAGCATAACACCACCGATGCTACCACGACAATCATAACACCACCGATGCTACCACGACAATCATAACACCACCGATGTGACCACGACAATCATAACACCACCGATGCTACCACGACAATCATAACACCACCGATGTGACCACGACAACCATAACACCACCGATGTACCACGACAATAATAACACCACCGATGCTACCACGACAATCATAACACCACCGATGTGACCACGACAATAATAACACCACCGATGTGACCACGACAATCATAACACCACCGATGTACCACGACAATCATAACACCACCGATGCTACCACAACAATCATAACACCACCAATGTGACCACGACAATAATAACACCACCGATGTGACCACGACAATCATAACACTACCGATGTGACCACGACAATCTTAACACCACCTATGCTACCACGACAATCATAACACCACCGATGCTACCACGACAATCATAACACCACCGATGTGACCACGACAATCATAACACCACCGATGCTACCACGACAATCATAACACCACCGATGCTACCACGACAATCATAACACCACCAATGTGACCACGACAATCATAACACCACCGATGCTACCACGACAATCATAACACCACCGATGCTACCACGACAATCATAACACCACCGATATGACCACGACAACCATAACACCACCGATGTACCACGACAATCAAAACACCACCGATGCTACCACGACAATCATAACACCACCGATGCTACCACGACAATCATAACACCACCGATGTGACCACGACAACCATAACACCACCGATGTACCACGACAATCATAACACCACCGATGCTACCACGACAATCATAACACCACCGATGCTACCACGACAACCACAACACCACCGATGTGACCACGCCAACCATAACACCACCGATGCTACCACGACACTCATAACACCACCGATGTTACCACGACAATCATAACACCACCGATGCTACCACGACAATCATAACACCACCGATGTGACCACGACAATCAGAACACCTCCGATGCTACCACGACAATCATAACGCCACCGATGTGACCAAGACAATCATAACACCACCGATGCTACCACGATAACCATACCACCACCGATGTGACCACGACAATCATAACCCCACCGATGTACCACGACAATCATAACACCACCGATGTACCACGACAATCATAACACCACCGATGTACCACGACAATCATAACACCACCGATGTACCACGACAATCATAACACCACCGATGTACCACGACAATCATAACACCACCGATGCTACCACGACAATCATAACACCACCGATTTGACCACGACAATCATAACACCACCGATGCTACCACGACAATCATAACACCACCGATGCTACCACGACAATCATAGCACCACCGATGCTACCACGTTAACCATACCACCACCGATGTGACCACGACAACCATAACACCCCGATGTACCACGACAATCAAAACACCACCGATGCTATCACGACAATCATAACACCACCGATGCTACCACGACAATCATAACACCACCGATGTGACCACGACAATCATAACACCACCGATGCTACCACGACAACCATAATACCACCGATGTGACCACGACAATCATAACACCACCGATGCTACCACGACAATCATAACACCACCGATGTGACTACGACAATCATAACACCACCGATGCTACCACGACAACCATAACACCACCGATGTGACCACGACAATCATAACACCACCGATGTGACAACGACAATCATAACACCACCGATGCTACCACGACAATCATAACACCACCGATGTGACCACGACAATCATAACACCACCGATGCTACCACGACAATCATAACACCACCGATGCTACCACGACAATCATAACACCACCGATGCTACCACGATAATCATACCACCACCGATGTGACCAGGACAATCATAACACCACCGATACTACCACAACAGTCATATCACCACCGATGTGACCACGACAATCATAACACCACCGATGCTACCACGACAATCATAACACCACCGATGCTACCACGACAATCATAACACCACCGATGTGACCAAGACAATCATAACACCACCGATGCTACCACGACACTCATAAAACAACCGATGCTACCACGACAATAATAACATAACCGATGTGACCACGACAATCATAACACCACCGATGCTACCACGACAATCATAACACCACCGATGCTACCACGACAATCATAACACCACCGATGTGACCACGACAAGCATAACACCACCGATGCTACCACGACAATCATAACACCACCGATGCTACCACGACAATCATAACACCACCGATGTGACCACGACAATCATAACACCACCGATGCTACCACGACAATCATAACACCACCGATGTGACCACGACAACCATAACACCACCGATGTACCACGACAATAATAACACCACCGATGCTACCACGACAATCATAACACCACCGATGTGACCACGACAATAATAACACCACCGATGTGACCACGACAATCATAACACCACCGATGTACCACGACAATCATAACACCACCGATGCTACCACAACAATCATAACACCACCAATGTGACCACGACAATAATAACACCACCGATGTGACCACGACAATCATAACACTACCGATGTGACCACGACAATCTTAACACCACCTATGCTACCACGACAATCATAACACCACCGATGCTACCACGACAATCATAACACCACCGATGTGACCACGACAATCATAACACCACCGATGCTACCACGAAAATCATAACACCACCGATGCTACCACGACAATCATAACACCACCGATGTGACCACGACAATCATAACACCACCGATGCTACCACGACAATCATAACACCACCGATGCTACCACGACAATCATAACACCACCGATATGACCACGACAACCATAACACCACCGATGTACCACGACAATCAAAACACCACCGATGCTACCACGACAATCATAACACCACCGATGCTACCACGACAATCATAACACCACCGATGTGACCACGACAACCATAACACCACCGATGTACCACGACAATCATAACACCACCGATGCTACCACGACAATCATAACACCACCGATGCTACCACGACAACCACAACACCACCGATGTGACCACGCCAACCATAACACCACCGATGCTACCACGACACTCATAACACCACCGATGTTACCACGACAATCATAACACCACCGATGCTACCACGACAATCATAACACCACCGATGCTACCACGAAAATCATAACACCACCGATGTGACCACGACAATCAGAACACCTCCGATGCTACCACGACAATCATAACGCCACCGATGTGACCACGACAATCATAACACCACCGATGCTACCACGATAACCATACCACCACCGATGTGACCACGACAATCATAACCCCACCGATGTACCACGACAATCATAACACCACCGATGTACCACGACAATCATAACTCCACCGATGTACCACGACAATCATAACACCAACCGATGTACCACGACAATCATAACACCACCGATGCTACCACGACAATCATAACACCACTGATGTGACCACGACAATCATAACGCCACCGATGCTACCACGACAATCATAACACCACCGATGTGACCACAACAATCATAACACCACCGATGCTACCACGATACCCATACCACCACCGATGTGACCACGACAACCATAACACCACCGATGTACCACGACAATCATAACACCACCGATGCTACCACGACAATCTTAACACCACCGATGCTACCACGACAATCATAACACCACCGATGCTACCACGACAATCATAACACCACCGATGTGACCACGACAATCATAACACCACCGATGTTCCACGACAATCATAACACCACCGATGCTACCACGACAATCATAACACCACCGATGCTACCACGACAATCATAACACCACCGATATGACCACGACAACCATAACACCACCGATGTTCCACGACAATCATAACACCACCGATGCTACCACGACAATCATAACACCACCGATGCTACCACGACAATCATATCACCACCGATGTGACCACGACAACCATAACACCACCGATGTACCACGACAATCATAACACCACCGATGCTACCACGACAATCATAACACCACCGATGCTACCACGACAACCACAACACCACCGATGTGACCACGGCAACCATAACACCACCGATGCTACCACGACACTCATAACACCACCGATGTTACCACGACAATCATAACACCACCGATGCTACCACGACAATCATAACACCACCGATGCTACCACGAATATCATAACACCACCGATGTGACCACGACAATCATAACACCTCCGATGCTACCACGACAATCATAACACCATCGATGTGACCAGGACAATCATAAGACCACCGATGCTACCACGATAACCATACCACCACCGATGTGACCACGACAATCATAACACCACCGATGTACCACGACAATCATAACACCACCGATGTACCACGACAATCATAACACCACCGATGTACCACGACAATCATAACACCACCGATGTACCACAACAATCATAACACCACCGATGCTACCACGACAATCATAACACCACCGATGTGACTACGACAATCATAACACCACCGATGCTACCACGACAACCATAACACCACCGATGTGACCACGACAATCATAACACCACCGATGCTACCACGACAATCATAACACCACCGATGCTACCACGACAATCATAACACCACCGATGTGACCACGACAATCATAACACCACCGATGCTACCACGACAATCATAACACCACCGATGCTACCACGACAATCATAACACCACCGATGCTACCACGATAATCATACCACCACCGATGTGACCACGACAATCATAACACCACCGATGCTACCACAACAGTCATAACACCACCGATGTGACCACGACAATCATAACACCACCGATGCTACCACGACAATCATAACACCACCGATGCTACCACGACAATCATAACACCACCGATGTGACCAAGACAATCATAACACCACCGATGCTACCACGACACTCATAAAACCACCGATGCTACCACGACAATAATAACATAACCGATGTGACCACGACAATCATAACACCACCGATGCTACCACGACAATCATAACACCACCGATGCTACCACGACAATCATAACACCACCGATGTGACAACGACAAGCATAACACCACCGATGCTACCACGACAATCATAACACCACCGATGCTACCACGACAATCATAACACCACCGATGTGACCACGACAATCATAACACCACCGATGCTACCACGACAATCATAACACCACCGATGTGACCACGACAACCATAACACCACCGATGTACCACGACAATAATAACACCACCGATGCTACCACGACAATCATAACACCACCGATGTGACCACGACAATAATAACACCACCGATGTGACCACGACAATCATAACACCACCGATGTACCACGACAATCATAACACCACCGATGCTACCACAACAATCATAACACCACCAATGTGACCACAACAATAATAACACCACCGATGTGACCACGACAATCATAACACTACCGATGTGACCACGACAATCTTAACACCACCTATGCTACCACGACAATCATAACACCACCGATGCTACCACGACAATCATAACACCACCGATGTGACCACGACAATCATAACACCACCGATGCTACCACGACAATCATAACACCACCGATGCTACCACGACAATCATAACACCACCAATGTGACCACGACAATCATAACACCACCGATGCTACCACGACAATCATAACACCACCGATGCTACCACGACAATCATAACACCACCGATATGACCACGACAACCATAACACCACCGATGTACCACGACAATCAAAACACCACCGATGCTACCACGACAATCATAACACCACCGATGCTACCACGACAATCATAACACCACCGATGTGACCACGACAACCATAACACCACCGATGTACCACGACAATCATAACACCACCGATGCTACCACGACAATCATAACACCACCGATGCTACCACGACAACCACAACACCACCGATGTGACCACGCCAACCATAACACCACCGATGCTACCACGACACTCATAACACCACCGATGTTACCACGACAATCATAACACCACCGATGCTACCACGACAATCATAACACCACCGATGCTACCACGACAATCATAACACCACCGATGTGACCACGACAATCAGAACACCTCCGATGCTACCACGACAATCATAACGCCACCGATGTGACCAAGACAATCATAACACCACCGATGCTACCACGATAACCATACCACCACCGATGTGACCACGACAATCATAACCCCACCGATGTACCACGACAATCATAACACCACCGATGTACCACGACAATCATAACTCCACCGATGTACCACGACAAACATAACACCAACCGATGTACCACGACAATCATAACACCACCGATGCTACCACGACAATCATAACACCACTGATGTGACCACGACAATCATAACGCCACCGATGCTACCACGACAATCATAACACCACCGATGTGACCACAACAATCATATGACCACGACAACCATAACACCACCGATGTACCACGACAATCATAACACCACCGATGCTACCACGACAATCATAACACCACCGATGCTACCATGACAATCATAACACCACCGATGTGACCACGACAATCATAACACCACCGATGCTACCACGACAACCATAACACCACCGATGTGACCACGACAATCATAACACCACCGATGCTACCACGACAATCATAACACCACCGATGTGACTACGACAATCATAACACCACAGATGCTACCACGACAACCATAACACCACCGATGTGACCACGACAATCATAACACCACCGATGCTACCACGACAATCATAACACCACCGATGCTACCACGACAATCATAACACCACCGATGTGACCACGACAATCATAACACCACCGATGCTACCACGACAATCATAACACCACCGATGCTACCACGACAATCATAACACCACCGATGTGACTACGACAATCATAACACCACAGATGCTACCACGACAACCATAACACCACCGATGTGACCACGACAATCATAACACCACCGATGCTACCACGACAATCATAACACCACCGATGCTACCACGACAATCATAACACCACCGATGTGACCACGACAATCATAACACCACCGATGCTACCACGACAATCATAACACCACCGATGTGACCACGACACTCATAAAACCACCGATGCTACCACGACAATAATAACATAACCGATGTGACCACGACAATCATAACACCACCGATGCTACCACGACAATCATAACACCACCGATGCTACCACGACAATCATAACACCACCGATGTGACAACGACAAGCATAACACCACCGATGCTACCACGACAATCATAACACCACCGATGCTACCACGACAATCATAACACCACCGATGTGACCACGACAATCATAACACCACCGATGCTACCACGACAATCATAACACCACCGATGTGACCACGACAACCATAACACCACCGATTGACCACGACAATAATAACACCACCGATGCTACCACGACAATCATAACACCACCGATGTGACCACGACAATAATAACACCACCGATGTGACCACGACAATCATAACACCACCGATGTACCACGACAATCATAACACCACCGATGCTACCACAACAATCATAACACCACCAATGTGACCACGACAATAATAACACCACCGATGTGACCACGACAATCATAACATAACCGATGTGACCACGACAATCATAACACCACCGATGCTACCACGACAATCATAACACCACCGATGCTACCACGACAATCATAACACCACCGATGTGACAACGACAAGCATAACACCACCGATGCTACCACGACAATCATAACACCACCGATGCTACCACGACAATCATAACACCACCGATGTGACCACGACAATCATAACACCACCGATGCTACCACGACAATCATAACACCACCGATGTGACCACGACAACCATAACACCACCGATTGACCACGACAATAATAACACCACCGATGCTACCACGACAATCATAACACCACCAATGTGACCACGACAATAATAACACCACCGATGTGACCACGACAATCATAACACCACCGATGCTACCACGACAATCATAACACCACCAATGTGACCACGACAATCATAACACCACCGATGCTACCACGACAATCATAACACCACCGATGCTACCACGACAATCATAACACCACCGATATGACCACGACAACCATAACACCACCGATGTACCACGACAATCAAAACACCACCGATGCTACCACTACAATCATAACACCACCGATGCTACCACGACAATCATAACACCACCGATGTGACCACGACAACCATAACACCACCGATGTACCACGACAATCATAACACTACCGATGCTACCACGACAATCATAACACCACCGATGCTACCACGACAACCACAACACCACCGATGTGACCACGCCAACCATAACACCACCGATGCTACCACGACACTCATAACACCACCGATGTTACCACGACAATCATAACACCACCGATGCTACCACGACAATCATAACACCACCGATGCTACCACGACAATCATAACACCACCGATGTGACCACGACAATCAGAACACCTCCGATGCTACCACGACAATCATAACGCCACCGATGTGACCAAGACAATCATAACACCACCGATGCTACCACGATAACCATACCACCACCGATGTGACCACGACAATCATAACCCCACCGATGTACCACGACAATCATAACACCACCGATGTACCACGACAATCATAACTCCACCGATGTACCACGACAATCATAACACCAACCGATGTACCACGACAATCATAACACCACCGATGCTACCACGACAATCATAACACCACTGATGTGACCACGACAATCATAACGCCACCGATGCTACCACGACAATCATAACACCACCGATGTGACCACAACAATCATATGACCACGACAACCATAACACCACCGATGTACCACGACAATCATAACACCACCGATGCTACCACGACAATCATAACACCACCGATGCTACCATGACAATCATAACACCACCGATGTGACCACGACAATCATAACACCACCGATACTACCACGACAACCATAACACCACCGATGTGACCACGACAATCATAACACCACCGATGCTACCACGACAATCATAACACCACCGATGTGACTACGACAATCATAACACCACAGATGCTACCACGACAACCATAACACCACCGATGTGACCACGACAATCATAACACCACCGATGCTACCACGACAATCATAACACCACCGATGCTACCACGACAATCATAACACCACCGATGTGACCACGACAATCATAACACCACCGATGCTACCACGACAATCATAACACCACCGATGCTACCACGACAATCATAACACCACCGATGTGACTACGACAATCATAACACCACAGATGCTACCACGACAACCATAACACCACCGATGTGACCACGACAATCATAACACCACCGATGCTACCACGACAATCATAACACCACCGATGCTACCACGACAATCATAACACCACCGATGTGACCACGACAATCATAACACCACCGATGCTACCACGACAATCATAACACCACCGATGTGACCACGACAATCATAACACCACCGATGATACCACGACAATCATAACACCACCGATGCTACCACGACAATCATAACACCAGCGATGCTACCACGATAACCATACCACCACCGATGTGACCACGACAATCATAACACCTCCGATGCTACCACGACAATCATAACACCACCGATGTGACCACGACAATCATAACACCACCGATGCTACCACGATAACCATACCACCACCGATGTGACCACGACAATCATAACACCACCGATGTACCACGACAATCATAACACATCCGATGTACCACGACAATCATAACACCACCGATGTACCACGACAATCATAACACCACCGATATACCACGACAATCATAACACCACCGATGCTACCACGACAATCATAACACCACCGATGCTACCACGACAATCATAACACCACCGATGCTACCACGACAATCATAACACCACCGATGTGACCACGACAACCATAACACCACCGATGTACCACGACAATCATAACACCACCGATGCTACCACGACAATCATAACACCACCGATGTGACCACGACAATCTTAACACCACCGATGCTACCACGACAACCATAAAACCACCGATGTGACCACGACAATCATAACACCACCGATGCTACCACGACAATCATAACACCACCGATGTGACTACGACAATCATAACACCACCGATGCTACCACGACAACAATAACACCACCGATGTGACCACGACAATCATAACACCACTGATGCTACCACGACAATCATAACACCACCGATGCTACCACGACAATCATAACACCACCGATGTGACCACGACAATCATAACACCACCGATGCTACCACGACAATCATAACACCACCGATGCTACAACGATAACCATACCACCACCGATGTGACCACGACAATCATAACACCACCGATGTGACCACGACAATCATAACACCACCGATGCTACCACGACAATCATAACACCACCGATGCTACCACGACAATCATAACACCACCGATGCTACCACGACAATCATAACACCACCGATGCTACCACGACAATAATAACAACACCGATGTGACCACGACAATCATAACACCACCGATGCTACCATGACAATCATAACACCACCGATGCTACCACGACAATCATAACACCACCGATGTGACCACGACAATCATAACACCACCGATGCTACCACGACAATCATAACACCACCGATGTGACCACGACAATCATAACACCACCGATGCTGCCACGACAATCATAACACCACGGATGCTACCACGACAATCATAACACCACCGATGTGACCACGACAATCATAACACCACCGATGCTACCACGACAATTATAACACCACCGATGCTACCACGACAATCATAACTCCACCTATGTGACCACGACAATCATAACACCACCGATGCTACCCCGACAATCATAACACCACCGATGCTACCACGACAATCATAACACCACCGATGTGACCACGACAATCATAACACCACCGATGCTACCACGACAATCATAACACCACCGATGCTACCACGACAATCATAACACCACTGATGTGACCACGACAACCATAAAACCACCGATGTACCACGACAATCATAACACCACCGATGCTACCACGACAATCATAACACCACCAATGCTACCACAACAATCATAACACCACCGATGTGACCACGACAACCATAACACCACCGATGTACCACGACAATCATAACACCACTGATGTGACCACGACAATCATAACGCCACCGATGCTACCACGACAATCATAACACCACCGATGTGACCACAACAATCATATGACCACGACAACCATAACACCACCGATGTACCACGACAATCATAACACCACCGATGCTACCACGACAATCATAACACCACCGATGCTACCATGACAATCATAACACCACCGATGTGACCACGACAATCATAACACCACCGATGCTACCACGACAACCATAACACCACCGATGTGACCACGACAATCATAACACCACCGATGCTACCACGACAATCATAACACCACCGATGTGACTACGACAATCATAACACCACAGATGCTACCACGACAACCATAACACCACCGATGTGACCACGACAATCATAACACCACCGATGCTACCACGACAATCATAACACCACCGATGCTACCACGACAATCATAACACCACCGATGTGACCACGACAATCATAACACCACCGATGCTACCACGACAATCATAACACCACCGATGCTACCACGACAATCATAACACCACCGATGTGACTACGACAATCATAACACCACAGATGCTACCACGACAACCATAACACCACCGATGTGACCACGACAATCATAACACCACCGATGCTACCACGACAATCATAACACCACCGATGCTACCACGACAATCATAACACCACCGATGTGACCACGACAATCATAACACCACCGATGCTACCACGACAATCATAACACCACCGATGTGACCACGACAATCATAACACCACCGATGATACCACGACAATCATAACACCACCGATGCTACCACGACAATCATAACACCAGCGATGCTACCACGATAACCATACCACCACCGATGTGACCACGACAATCATAACACCTCCGATGCTACCACGACAATCATAACACCACCGATGTGACCACGACAATCATAACACCACCGATGCTACCACGATAACCATACCACCACCGATGTGACCACGACAATCATAACACCACCGATGTACCACGACAATCATAACACATCCGATGTACCACGACAATCTTAACACCACCGATGCTACCACGACAACCATAAAACCACCGATGTGACCACGACAATCATAACACCACCGATGCTACCACGACAATCATAACACCACCGATGTGACTACGACAATCATAACACCACCGATGCTACCACGACAACCATAACACCACCGATGTGACCACGACAATCATAACACCACTGATGCTACCACGACAATCATAACACCACCGATGCTACCACGACAATCATAACACCACCGATGTGACCACGACAATCATAACACCACCGATGCTACCACGACAATCATAACACCACCGATGCTACCACGACAATCATAACACCACCGATGCTACAACGATAACCATACCACCACCGATGTGACCACGACAATCATAACACCACCGATGTGACCACGACAATCATAACACCACCGATGCTACCACGACAATCATAACACCACCGATGCTACCACGACAATCATAACACCACCGATGCTACCACGACAATCATAACACCACCGATGCTACCACGACAATAATAACAACACCGATGTGACCACGACAATCATAACACCACCGATGCTACCATGACAATCATAACACCACCGATGCTACCACGACAATCATAACACCACCGATGTGACCACGACAATCATAACACCACCGATGCTACCACGACAATCATAACACCACCGATGTGACCACGACAATCATAACACCACCGATGCTGCCACGACAATTATAACACCACGGATGCTACCACGACAATCATAACACCACCGATGTGACCACGACAATCATAACACCACCGATGCTACCACGACAATTATAACACCACCGATGCTACCACGACAATCATAACACCACCTATGTGACCACGACAATCATAACACCACCGATGCTACCACGACAATCATAACACCACCGATGCTACCACGACAATCATAACACCACCGATGTGACCACGACAATCATAACACCACCGATGCTACCACGACAATCATAACACCACCGATGCTACCACGACAATCATAACACCACTGATGTGACCACGACAACCATAAAACCACCGATGTACCACGACAATCATAACACCACCGATGCTACCACGACAATCATAACACCACCAATGCTACCACAACAATCATAACACCACCGATGTGACCACGACAACCATAACACCACCGATGTACCACGACAATCATAACACCACCGATGCTACCACGACAACCACAACACCACCGATGTGACCACGGCAACCATAACACCACCGATGCTACCACGACACTCATAACGCCACCGATGTGACCACGACAATCATAACACCACCGATGCTACCACGACAATCATAACACCACCGATGCTACCACGACAATCATAACACCACTGATGTGACCACGACAACCATAAAACCACCGATGTACCACGACAATCATAACACCACCGATGCTACCACGACAATCATAACACCACCGATGCTACCATGACAACCATAACACCACCGATGCTACCATGACAACCATAACACCATCGATGCGTGTCAACATTGATAGACGAAACAACACTAGTAAATATAAAACAACAAGTCTGAGAATACAAACCATGTGCTTCTAAAGAATTAGCAGTTCCTGCTCCACGAATTACTACCATCGTGCATAACGTGTAAAAAATCTACAAAACAAAATTAAAAGATTATCACAATGAAATATAACAGTATAAAGTAAAAATATAAAGTAAAAATATAAAGCAAACACCAATCAATCATATGTATAAAGAACAATTTGTATTCTTTTTAAAAAAAGCATTTCTTGATATGGAATGTATGCACATTACTTAAAATTTTAAATTTATGTTTACCTTTCTGGTCACAATGTTTTGCACTTACTCCACATACCATACCCGTGTTACATTGTTGTTTTCTCATTGGCATTGATCCCTTGTCGATATTCTATGAAGAACTTCTTATGCGCCGATTGTATTGTATATAACTCTGTTCAATAACCTGGACTCATCTCGTTGGAGCCTCTATAATGTCGCAGGGAATTTGGACCACCATATTTATCAGATTATGGTCCAGCAGTGGTATTTGAGTCGTCCAGTTGATGACAATAAATTTATTTCCGGATAGTAGATAACACCAGCGCGGGGCCCAATTAGCAGCAATTGGACCAAGTGGCGTAGGACCGGTCCTGTGTGTAAATATGGTCATTGTGTGTAACGTCGTAGTAAAATATATTCTGTCTCGTCAATATAAATATTATGAATGAAAATGAAGGGTGTGAATATGATGATACATAAAACCATTATGCAAAAATATATCAACTAAATTATATTTAATATATATTTAAAATAATATCCAGTGACAAACATATGAACGATAGGTCTTATAATGACATACAATTATGTAGACTTATAATAATCACTCTCAATCGTTTGTGTTCATTTTTAAAATGGAAAATATTAAAAATGTTTTTACACGTAAAAAATATTTCAGAAAAAGAAATTATCTGAAATAACCAAACGTTTACCGTATATTATTACAGAACTGTGTATTATCACTAAGAGGTATATTATTACAGAACTGTGTATTATGACTAAGAGGTATTTTATTACAGAACTGTGTATTATGACTAAGAGGTATTTTATTACAGAACTGTGTATTATGACTAAGAGGTATTTTATTACAGAACTGTGTATTATCACTAAGAGGTATTTTATTACAGAACTGTGTATTATCACTAAGAGGTATATTATTACAGAACTGTGTATTATCACTAAGAGGTATATTATTACAGAACTGTGTATTATCATTAAGAGGTATATTATTACAGAACTGTGTATTATCATTAAGAGGTATATTATTACAGAACTGTGTATTATCATTAAGAGGTATATTATTACAGAACTGTGTATTATCACTAAGAGGTATATTATTACAGAACTGTGTATTATCACTAAGAGGTATATTATTACAGAACTGTGTATTATCATTAAGAGGTATATTATTACAGAACTGTGTATTATCATTAAGAGGTATATTATTATAGAACTGTGTATTATCATTAAGAGGTATATTATTACAGAACTGTGTATTATCATTAAGAGGTATATTATTACAGAACTGTGTATTATCACTAAGAGGTATATTATTACAGAACTGTGTATTATCACTAAGAGGTATATTATTACAGAACTGTCTATTATCACTAAGAGGTATTTTATTACAGAACTGTGTATTATCACTAAGAGGTATATTATTACAGAACTGTGTATTATCACTAAGAGGTATTTTATTACAGAACTGTGTATTATCACTAAGAGGTATATTATTACAGAACTGTGTATTATCACTAAGAGGTATATTATTACAGAACTGTGTATTATCACTAAGAGGTATATTATTACAGAACTGTGTATTATCACTAAGAGGTATATTATTACAGAACTGTGTATTATCACTAAGAGGTATATTATTACAGAACTGTGTATTATCACTAAGAGGTATATTATTACAGAACTGTGTATTATCACTAAGAGGTATATTATTACAGAACTGTGTATTATCACTAAGAGGTATATTATTACAGAACTGTGTATTATCACTAAGAGGTATATTATTACAGAACTGTGTATTATTACTAAGAGGTATATTATTACAGAACTGTGTATTATCACTAAGAGGTATATTATTACAGAACTGTGTATTATCACTAAGAGGTATATTATTACAGAACTGTGTATTATCACTAAGAGGTATATTATTACAGAACTGTGTATTATCACTAAGAGGTATATTATTACAGAACTGTGTATTATCACTAAGAGGTATATTATTACAGAACTGTGTATTATGACTAAGAGGTATATTATTACAGAACTGTGTATTATCACTAAGAGGTATATTATTACAGAACTGTGTATTATCACTAAGAGGTATATTATTACAGAACTGTGTATTATCACTAAGAGGTATATTATTACAGAACTGTGTATTATCATTAAGAGGTATTTTATTACAGAACTGTGTATTATCACTAAGAGGTATATTATTACAGAACTGTGTATTATCACTAAGAGGTATATTATTACAGAACTGTGTATTATCATTAAGAGGTATTTTATTACAGAACTGTCTATTATCACTAAGAGGTATTTTATTACAGAACTGTCTATTATCACTAAGAGGTATTTTATTACAGAACTGTGTATTATCATTAAGAGGTATTTTATTACAGAACTGTGTATTATCACTAAGAGGTATATTATTACAGAACTGTGTATTATCACTAAGAGGTATATTATTACAGAACTGTGTATTATCACTAAGAGGTATTTTATTACAGAACTGTGTATTATCACTAAGAGGTATATTATTACAGAACTGTGTATTATCACTAAGAGGTATATTATTACAGAACTGTGTATTATCACTAAGAGGTATATTATTACAGAACTGTCTATTATCACTAAGAGGTATATTATTACAGAACTGTATATTATCACTAAGAGGTATATTATTACAGAACTGTGTATTATCACTAAGAGGTATATTATTACAGAACTGTCTATTATCACTAAGAGGTATATTATTACAGAACTGTGTATTATCACTAAGAGGTATATTATTACAGAACTGTCTATTATCACTAAGAGGTATTTTAACTGCCGTTGGTTCGTTGGTGTAATGGTTATCGTGCTCGATTATAATGCCGTAAATTGTAGGTTCGACCCAACGATAATAAAATTTCCTGCTTACCCATTAATACTGCATTAATATTGAGGAAGAGCAAATATGTGCTGTTTCGAGGTCAGGATAATGCGTCCGAGTGGAGCTACATACCCATATGGACTGTTGTTTCACTTAGTTACCACTATAAAAATATGCAATTGAACAAATGCTGATTAGTCTAATACAAAACAGATTTTATCATCATCTTATCAACATTTTACTTGTTCTTACCACGAGAAGCCTGAAAAAGGAATTAAACAACACATACAAGGCTGGATTAAAGCTGTGCAGTCAATGATTCAAATTCATATCAACAAACGAAAAAGGTCAATGAGAACACAAACTACATCCTGATGTTACTGAAACCATACTTCTGAGGTTTTGTTCGAATTATTTTCAATGATGACATGGGTTGTTGCAAATATATCTGTGGTTTGTGATGATATAGCACCGGATGTCGTCTCTATGGTTGTTGAAGGTGGATTTGTAGGGTTGGCAGCATCACATGTCACATTGACTAGTCCTTTTCTACCAGCTGTAAATACACGATATATATATAAATATATTTGTACAACAACAATGATAAGCATAAGAATATTAGCGGTTCTTTTGTATCTATAAAAAGATCGTACGATCTCTAGCATGAGTGCGGGAGACAGAGTTAGAACACCTATTATTGACAAACTTGTTATAGAGATGAGTAATCGTCGAGAAGCATATTCACTGCTGTATGAGAGGTTTGGTTTTCTGACTGATACTTCTCTGTAATGTGATGAAACACTCATGACAGCGAGAAATCTGGTATGGGCTATTACTCCAGCGACTTGGAGGAATCATTTGTTGAAGTCTAGATATTCTTAAAAATGTATCCAAACAAAATGAGTGCTAAGGAAATGTTCCACCGGCTTATTAGCAATGAGTTAATAGCAAGTTTTCTCAACGTACACATAGTTTTTCGCCTTTATCTTTCATTTTCTTCAACAAGCTGTGAAAGCGAGAGTGCTTTTCCTAATTTAAAGAACATCAAATACTGATGAACGATGGGACAGAACAGGCTTTCATCGCTCTTCCTGCTCTTAATTGAGAGCGACCTGCTTGAAGAATGTACACAGATAACATTATTTTAAAAAAATGCATTTGAAAAAGTAGTAATAATGTTACCAGTTAATGAATAATGCGATTTTCTTCATGTTCTTGAATACATCTTTTTTTGTATGTTATCTTTTTCGTAGGCCCTGGATACACTGCCTAGTGGATAATCCGGCACTGCACACATGTACCATCTTTATAGCTCAATTATGTTATGCATATTTCAAGTACGTACAGATGCGTATGCGTTCCGTTCTCACCATACACTCCTTATGACGGAAATACTAATCTGATAAATCCATCAACGGGACGAGGAAATGTCAACACTCATAGTAAATGTATAATAAATAACAAAATATGATAATAATAATAATAAAAAAGGTAATAAATAAATAAATAAATAAATAAATAAATAAATAAATAATAAAGATGAACGACAGACATACCCGATAATGCTATCCATACAAACTGTAGATCTCCGTCTAGATGAAGTAGAATAGTAATTTGTGATTCCGATGAATAGAACATAGTATCGTAATTCCCAAGTATTGTTTTGTCTTCACATCTAATTGTACTATTATGATTGCTATCACTAAGGTACAAATACGACAGTCCTCCATTACAACCTCCAGTAGACACACCATTCCTTTGAAAACGAACATCTACAGCAGACACTTGTAGATGGTGTGATGATGTTGTGGATGCTGTACAGTACCAATCATTTTGTGTTTGTTTCCCGCCAACATATTGTAGATATACTATACTACCTGTCTTTTTGACTAAAGCACCAAATTCTACACCACCAAATTGTATAATATTGTCATCTGTAATGATATAAAAAACGTAGATCTCTAATTTAGTGCACAGGACGTGTTTCTGGAATAATATTCATCTGTACATTCAAAGTTAGAAGAATGGAATGACAAATAATTTAAATGTATTTGGGAGCATGAAAACAAAAGGGCATAAACAGGATAATCAAAATGGGTTAAGGTCATATGAACATACACTTTATATTCCATGTCAACTAATTCAAAATTTAACAAATGTCAAGATGCAAAACATAAATGGACCAGTTAAGCAACTAATTATATTAGAAAAAAAGACGCACATCTTATATTATATTTGCAAATACCCATCGGGTTCACCTCTGTATGTTGGTGGAGTCTGTGTTACTCATCTTTTTAATGTTCTGAGTTGTATTTTTTTCTCTTCGTTCTGTGTCCTGTGCCCAATATTGCCAGCGTCTCTGGATTGTTAATTTTTGGTTGCTCCTTCTTTATTAAGCATTTTTTGCTATATACGAGTGTGGTTTGTATTTTTGGTCGGTTGTGAAAGCAATGAGACAGTGACGAAATAGATAATTCACAAAAATATATATAAGATGCTGTTTCATATTTTACCAACATTGTTTTTTTATATTCATAATATTTTATTGTATAAACGAACGTAAATTGTAATGATTGATTGATTGATTGATTGATTGATTGATTGATTGATTGATTGATTGATTGATTGATTAGTGTTTAACGTCCAGCGAGCAATTTTTGCAGCTATATTCAGGACGAGAACATTAACAAATTTAAACGACTCTAAACAAGGAAAGGTGATGGGTAGGGACGGATAATTTAGCCAGTGCAACAGGTCTCCTACGGACCACTCATCATGAGCATAATGCTCATAGTGAGCTGTTACACTGGGTTCTTTAACGTGCGAAGAGGGTGGCAATCTCTCAACACGGGACCTCGGTTTTATTTACGTCTCATCCGAAGGACGGGTTGGTTGTGAATTTATACATCCCGTACAACCGACAGACGTCCCTTCAAGCCGAAGAAGCACTCGGTCCCATTTCTATACCCCGGGGCTACCGCGGGGTTGACCCCTTTCAGAGGACGAGTGCCTCTAGGGCGGAGAAACCTGGTGCCTTTTCTACCCCCGGCACACCCTCTGGGAGGGGGGTAGTAATTTGTAATGAAATTTTACATGTACTAATCAAACTATTAACCTGACCGGTATTACTTTAAATTTATTGATTGATTGATTAATTCATTGGTGTTTAGCGCAAATTTTACCAATATTTCAGCTATATCGTGGCGTGAAAACTTCATGTTAACTTAGACACCTATTTAGATACATAAATGTATTACCGTTGGATTCGGATTTATTATTTTGTTTGCTCCTTATCTGTTCAATTCTAATATATCCTTAGTTCCTTATTACTACTTGTATATACTGTATAACAAGTCAGAACTAGTCATCAATCTAAAGCACGTTTGATTGATTCTTATTAATTAACTCTCTCGTTATCGCAGAACGGTTATATAAAGGACATTAGATAAAGTAAACATAATTTATCAACAACTACATCCAATGAATATGTCTAAATTTAATTCATGTTTCAGATATTTTTTACGACCACTCCTTATGTCGTAGTTGTTTTAATCTTTTTGGATCAATACATTGAAAGGGGGAAGTTTGGCGGTTTAAAATATGATTCTTTAGAAATGCCTGTACCAAGTCAGGGTCATTACGGTTTTCACAGTTTTTCGGTTGTTGACTGATTTTGTCTGTTTATATACTTATGAGTTTTGACTTTCCCTTTGTTCGGAGTTCGGTAATTTTGTTATTACCCTTATTGATTAATAAAACTAAAGAAGAAATATTCCCAAATAATTCCTCACTAAATAAAATGACAAAAATAACCCTTAATGAAAAGAGCTTGTCATGTTTACATAATTATTTTTAATTCCCATTTAGTTTGGGTCATGGTTTATTTATGTTATTTGAGTTTATTTACGAGTACTGGTGTCACTTTGTTGCATTTAAATATATATGAGAAAATGATGTAATTTATACTTGTGTTTGTCTTGTTATGTAGAATAATGTATATAGTGGAGAAGAAGTTCTAAGTTGTATAACTTGTATCTTGTCCTTTTGTCTCTTTTTTGGACAATAAAATATGTCTAAATTTTACTGGTGTCCAACATCATATTTTCAAATCATATGGTATTTCTGTAGTTTAACAGTAAGAAGAGTTTGAAGATACCAAAGGGGTAATCAGAATCCGTATATCGAAAAAGAACAGACAACACAATGGCCAAAAGAAGTAGTTCAGAAGGACAAACAACGATCTACAAAACATATACATAAAACTAAAGATCGAGTAACACGAACCCCACTAAAACTGGCGGTGATGTCAGGTGCTCCGATCGGCGCTACTAGTAAAAATAGAAAATGCCTATCCTTCCGGAGCACCTGCGTTCACCCCGTGTTAAGTGGGGTTCGTATTGCTTAATGTTTAGTTTTCTGTGGAAATACTAGTATTTTGTTCACCTAAATCAATCAATCAATCAACAAATCAATCAATGGTGTTTTTTTTCTTTTGGTTATTTTATTGTCTGTCAATTGTTGATTTGCTCCTATCAATGCCGATCTTGGATTCTCTTATTCGTCCTTAATTTTGCTATGCTACACCGTTGTATACTTTGGTACGTATTTGTATTCCTTTTTCTTAATATTAATTTGTTTTTGATGTTATTGTTTTGGAATCATTTGACTTGAACCTATTTCTTATTTTCAGACATTTCTTAAAGTATGTGTTTGTTTATTTAAAGTAGATCACATTTAGATATTTTTTTTTTTCAAATTGAAATTTTCAAAGTCGATGTAAATGCAATTTCTGAAACAATAACTATTTAAAAGATAACACGGCGAGTGCCACGTGTGGGGAGGGAACTGCTTACCCTTCCAGAGTGGGATTCGTGTGGCTCGATCGTTTAGTTTTCTGTGTAGTGTTTTTTACATCATTGCTTATCTTTTTTCATTTGATCATTGCATTGTCTGTCCTTCTTCTACCCTTTGTGTAGCACACCTCGTAGAGAAGTGTTGTTGGTAATGTTAAGGCCATGTTATTCTAGAAACTCTTCGTGTACACTAAATTAGATATCTCCGTTTTTATAATTATACATTATTTTCTTAATGTTTTTTGCTAGAACAAAATAGAATGTATAAATAACATATGCTGCACCATTTTTAACGTTTTTGTTTTCGTGGTAATATGCATTCATAAACAATACTACTATCACTTAGATAAAACGAATTGTCTACTATCATATCACCTCTATTGCATGATTTATTATAATTCAAACATTCCTCATTATAATCATTATTTAAATGAATAAGAACTTATTCAAAGTTAAAAAAAAATGAATAACAGCATCCACTCTCTACGGGATGTATTTAAAGATATTCGCTGAAAACAAATGAATAACAGCATCCAATCTCTATGGGATGTATTTAAAGATATTCGTTAACAACAAATGAATAACAGCATCCACTCTCTATGGGATGTATTTAAAGATATTCGTTGAAAACAAATGAATAACAGAATCCACCCTCTATGGGATGTATTTAAAGATATTCGTTAAAAACAAAGGAATAACAGCATCCACTCTCTATGGGATGAATTTAAAGATATTCGTTAAAAACAAATGAATAACAGCATCCACTCTCTATGGAATGTATTTAAAGATATTCGTTAAAAACAAATGAATAACAGCATCCACTCTCTATGGGATGTATCTAAAGATATTCGTTAAAGACAAATGAATACATTCAGTCTCTAGAAGTATGTTTTTTCGGTTAAGATTGTGTTGTTGGGATGTGACTCGATTGTCAGTAATACGACTTGAGGAGAAACAGATGTTGGAGGTGGAATATCTCCACTCTGTATAACAGGAATCAAAGAGGACGCTATTCACACAAAAACTATTCGACTTTTTATTTGATGAATGGTCATTCCAGAAACGTGCCGTGCTAATTAAATTTGATGTTTACGTTTAAGTACCTTGCACGGTTTGATAATAAACGTCTATTTCAATTCAACAACTTTACAGTTATTCAGATTGGGATGGCATTATGATGTTAATTGCATCATTCAGAAATATTGCAGTTGATATCATAATATGAAGGATGTAGTAATTTGCGCACTTAATTAGATATCTTTGTTTTATTAACACTTTCAAAATGGGGAATAACCTCTTTATGTTAAGTGTATGTCCTAATGTCAGAATATTTACACAAGTAACTATCACAAGCGATCATGCGTTGTGTCATACCTAATAAATCTAATTAAATAGTTGTTTGTTGTAAAACTTGATCTTTATAGAATATATCTATACTTACTGGCAACGCATCTGTATTTTATATACCCATAGTTTGAATATATGCCCGTGTTGGTAGGACAACGATTTGTTTTTGCTGATAAATCAATGGAATGTTTTCCCGAAAGTCCGTTATAAAAGTAATAGTTTCTCCATGATTCTGGTAGCTTGAAGTTGTCACATGTTAATTGTGAGTCTCCATCTAAACATTGACAATGAGACGTACAATTTCTTTCGTATGACAGATCCACAATTGATATTTGCTGTGAGAAGTCACACGAAACAATAATCTGTGGGTTCTTGATGTAGCAATATGACTTTGATTTATCATGGTTTACATTAAGGGAATTTTCTGTAATAAAATAAAATATTTTGTGTATTAGGTTGACAAACTCAATTCAGCTGTATTTAAATAAACAATGTTACAGATGTATATGAAAACCTTTTCCCAGATCTAACAGTAGCAAACGGGAAACATTGTTGACATACAATTTTACTAAATTTTAAATATTCTAACCATTTACTCAATCTTATTTTCAAAACCAACATGGCAATTTAAAGGTATTAAGAAAAGCTTGAAAATAGCAAAAGGGGTAATAAGAAGGCGTAAATCGAAGAATGACATAAAATGCAATGTCCCAAATGTCTACAAAACACTACGCAGAAAACGAAAGGTCGAGGAACACGAAATTCACCAAAACCTGGGGGGTTAACTCGAGTGCTCCGGAAGGGCTAGCAATTCCTGTTCTACATGTGGCACCCGTCGTGTTACTCTGGTTACAAACCCAGTGGTAAGTCAGGAATTCGGAAATGACTGGATTATGATTACAAAAAACAGACCATATCTATTAAGAATGGTGTAAATCAGATTTAAGAAGGGTATCCCGTTTCGTTCCTAATATATATCCAATATTGAATAGAATCATTAACTAAATCTTTCTACTTTATTTTAACACAGAGCTGTCCAGGAACGATACACAAAGCTTCATATTTTGCTGGGTTGACAATTCTGTGATTTGGTAAGGTACTTTATGATTTATATATTCCCGACCATAAATCACTTGTCTTTTACTTTTAATTATATTAATTGTGAAGTGTTTTACATCACACTGTGTTCTATTGGTCTATCTTATTAATACACCTAGCATAAATGCCCACGGATATGTTCCACTTGTCGTAAACACTTCCCGATCCTTTTCTCATTCATGACTTATCACCGGGCTTGTAACTAGATCAACATGACAGGTGCCACTAGTGGAGCAGTAATTGCCAACCTTCCGGAACACATGAGTTCACCCGCGGTTTATAGTGGGGTTCGTGTTACCCGATATTTAGTTCTATGTGTACGCTTTGTAGATCGTTGTTTGTCCTTTTGAACTTTTTCTTTTGGCAATTGTATTGTCGATCTACGGATTCTGATTACCCCTTTGATATCTTCAAACTCATCTTCTAGCTTTGTGTTTGTTGTTCCATCTGTTAAATAGCTATGTAATAAATCCCAATCCCCATTTATTGACCATCAAAGAATGGATCACAGAGGTAACAAACAATACCACTTTGTCGCAATTGCAAAACATTGTCATAACGAACACAAAATCTCCTAGATAAGGGCAGAGGGGGTTCACAAGACTCCCTCCTATTGAATCAATACTTTAAATTATTTGGCTTTCCAATCTTTCAAATTTGAGCGTACCTGATGAAGGTTATTCAAGAAACGCGTCATGCGCACTAAATTTGATATCTACGTTTTATTACTATCAGTGGGTCGATACCTCTGCTGGTGGACTATTAGTCCCCGAGGATATCATCCACCCATTAGTCAGTGATTTTGCACTGACATGGTTTATTAGATATATTTATTTCTGAAATTTACAGTTCTTAAATAATGTAATTATTCATAAAACTTAAGGATTTCCTCCCTCATGCATAGGTGACCTTAGACGATTTTGGCTATCCTGTTTAGGTCCTTTGGTTTTATTGCTCCCAAAACTGTTAAATATTTGGCTTTCCAGTCTTTCGATTTTGAATGTATTCCAGAAACGTGTCTTGTGCAGTATTTTTTATATCTACGGTTTATTACTGTGCAATAGTAATAGTTTTATTTCAAATCTTACACTATTTAATATCGGTTCATAGTTGAAATACCCTCTATCTTTACTTATATATAATAAATCAAAATGTCCAAAAGTTGACCATGAATTGTAACAATTTTACCTGAGGAGGTTATGCAAAGATTCCAAACTAACAATCCACACAACAAAGGCATCAAATAAAATCTCTCCATTTTTAAGGAAGTATGCAGGTTGACATCAAATTCTTTATTAAGGTATAACTAGTATATGAGATAAAATAAAGATATTATCTTGTACGGATACATATTTATAGTTAAACAAGTGTTGTCTGAGGGCAAGTGTGGACACAGAAATGTGCTGTCCAAAAGGCAAGTGTGGATGTCAATATTTCATAGTGTCTTTTGTAAAGGTCACACGTTATAGATAATTTTGTTTGATATGTTTTGGAGAGGATATATATAGGGATGTCCTGCTATTCAATTCAATTCATTTATTGAATAAAATATTCTTTAAATTAAATATTTTTGTTCAAATACATGTAGCTGACAGTTGAAATACTGTTTGTGCATAGGTATCATTGGAAAGTTTGCACTCCTTTGACATTGTACATATAAAGCATTTTTATTTTAGCGTGAGATATTATATGTGTTTGAATCTGCAACACTTCCGTTTGCATTTGGAACTCATCAGTAGGCAATGCAAGTGGAATGTGCGGGAGTTAATAATAAAAAATAACAACAATAAATACCTTCTTTGGAATATAATCACAGATTTAACATATTTATAAGGCTAGACTCCGAAGGCCCTGTTGACAAAATAAAAAAAGTGTAAATATTTAATGGAAAAAGTTGATAGACTATTTAAATAGAAATTATTGTTGGAAAATAAGACATTGTTTTTTTATGCAATATAACAAGAACAAATATTTAAAAGAATAAAAGTTTTGAACTTAGAAGTCAGTTTGGCCTTGTGAGTTTCGTCCCCTTTAAATTAGAGTGGCAAAAGTAAAAGAGTAGGAAGAACTAATGGTATGTAATATAAAAATTGAATTTAAGTCATGAAAGTGGTTTTAAGAGGTGAAATTATGAATATTTGCATAGATCTTATTTTACTTGAAGGGTATTGTATGTGCATAGGCAGGTATATATGACACAGCTCTTGACTAATGGGGCGCAAAAATTGCCCTCCCACCTCCCGTTGATTGTGTTCTACATGTAATTTTGAAGAAAATGACATGAAAATGTTGGCTGGTATTTTTTCTAACGCATTGTATACATATGCGCCGAGGTGTAGAACATTTCCCCAAAAAGACGGGTGGTGATGGGTGTATAAGACTAACAGAAGTCATTTAAGAGTTTTACTTGTGGAGCACACAAATATAATGTACATTTATTGTTTTTTAATTTTGTACATATAAAAATGTACAATTTTAAAAGCCATTTTAACTGAAATATGTTGATAGGTTGCTTTTTAATTGACATTGCAAAATTGATTGAAAAATGAATGAAAAGCATTACTGAAATTGGGGTGTTTATTAGAAGAGATAAGTTGCTACTGGTCTATTTTGAAATGTGACTATTAAGTAGAAAAAGAGAGAGAGAGAGAGAGAGAGAGAGAGAGAGGGTGTACATGGAAATGTAAGTTATATGGATATGAAATCGTAATTTTATTTGGGTATTGATCTGAATGAAAGGTCAGGAGAGCTACAACTTGAAATAAAAGAAGGATGTGTCCATGGGTCATGGATGCCCCCGTTCCTGGATTTTTTGTCTACTTAATGACCTCAAGTTATGTTTATTTTGACTATTTCTGTAGAAATTCACACTTTTGTTAAATTAATTTGCTCCCGTATCGTATGTCGCACAGCGTTCTATGTGTTCTATCTGAACAACTCGACCTTGATTTCAAGTAAACATGATGTCACGTGATAAATGTTTACATAATTTCGGAGAGGCGGGGTTTATTTTCACCTTCTTCTTCTTCTTCTTCTTCTTCTTCTTCTTGATTATCTACTGTGTATACATAAATCAACATTCATCGATCTCCATTCGTTTTCCCGCGAAAAATGGATTAGTTTATTTGAAGTAGGGTCTAAGCCCTCAAATAAAAATAGTGTTTTATATTCGGAATAGCTTATTAGGATTACACCATGCATAAGTTATTACAAAACATGTGAAAAATATGTGCAAGAATTGAAAAAAGTGTGTATTTTACATTAATCGATGGATTTCAGCAACTTATAGCATCCTGTTTCACCCCACTGAAACACATATGGGAAATTCCGAAATTCCAGCGTTTGAGGTGCCCCAAAGGGTAAACTCTTGTCTTTAAACAGCATGATAGAAAGTCGTTAGTGAAACATAAACACAGGCCTCTTTCAATTAAATTTGAAAGATTTTTTGTCATTGCAACCCCGTTCACAGTTGCCTAACAGGAGTCCACAGGTCCTCCACGTGTCACAGTTTAGAATAATCCTTCAGGACCTCATAGTGACCCGTGAACAACTTTAGCACGTTCTACCAGTTAATTCTTAATAATGTTGTTTAATCATTTGAAAAAAAGCAATGTAAAAGGACAATATTTTGTATTCACACTGTCATGATAGAAAGAGGCACACGCATCCATCACTTAGGCGTGTGTAGAATTTTAAAGGTGAAAAATAATTTTCAAAAATTACACTCTCTTGATCATTTTCACTATTTCATTACAGCAATATGCTATCTTTAGATATGTGTGTATTGGTACCAATTGCAATATTGTTATGTAGGTTTTTTATAACAACGAACATAAATAATTAAGTGCGCACGACGCGTTTCTGGAATAACCATGATCAGGTACGCTCACAGTCAAGCGATTGGGTAGCCAACATAGCTTAAAAGTCTTGGAGATCAAGAAAATTACAGGATCTATATCACTGTCGTGTACCCGATACGGATTGGTCATTTCAAGATGGCGGATTGTACATCGTCAAAAGGTAGGTGTGAAGATTTTGACTATTATCGTTCTTTATAGCTTATCATAGTGTCTATGAGTTACACGTTTAGATAGGGCAGTCTTTTTTCTACTTCACCATTATGTCAGTAAAGCTCGATCCTTTTGTTTTGTTTATCGTAAACTGCCTTCGCTAGTTGATCAATGCAGCGACAAAGATATCGAGGCGTAGAATCCAATTTATTTCACCAATTCCTACCGCCTAGTGACTTTTTATATTAATATGTTGATGCCAAAATTATTCAAACATGTGAATTATCCAACAAATGTCATTTCAGCCTTTGACAAGCCTTGTATCCCTCTAAAAACGTCTATGAAAATTTTGTTTATGTCACCAAACGGTCACGACAAAAACATGACAAAAATGTATGGGAATGGTCTCATGTTTTGGGTGTAGGAATGGACCTTCAAGCAATGGAATGGTCTTTTTTGTTTAGGAATGGTCTGATTGAACATATCGGATGTAAAGCGGGAGCAATGGCTTTGTCGTTCATCCAGTGTTCACACTCGCATACAATCTTAATTTTCTTGTCTTACTACATTCACTGTTATGTATTTCACTTGGTTTGTCAATATGACGACATACCACTCGCTTCTCTGAAATACTGTAAGCGTACTTTCTTTCCGATGTGTAGAATGTCAGGGAACGTAAATACCCTAGTGTATTTCTACCTTGCAGTATGCACTAGTGTGTTTTTCCGTCAGAAGAAATACACTAGTATATTTCTGTCGCGGAATTCCTACCCTAGTGCGTCTCAAGTGATATTTTCTTCGTATGGTAATCTAGCGAAACTCCTCAACTACAGGCAGTTATGTATTGATTTTTTTAAATTGTTGGTGCTTAACACCACTTTCAACAATATTTCAGCTATATCATGGTGACCAGTTTTAGTGGTGGAGGAAGTCGGAGTACCCGGAGAGAACCATCGACCATGGGCAAGCAACTAGTAAACTTTTATCACTTGCGGCTGCGAGTCGAGTGCACCCTTTTTGTAATTTACAAAGCCGGGCGCATATTGATGGTATGCTTGTATGAGTTGTTATATCCAACGACCTAACTCATTGAGCCACCCGGACCCCGGCAGCTATGTATAATACATCACCATTTCAGTACATACCACGATTTTATTTGGACCAATGTTCTCAACTTTTATTTATTTTTCTTCTTTTCTTTTACTTTTTGGATCTTCGGTTTTCTTACCTAAGTCTAGACCACTGTTAGGTTTATGTATTAGTTTTTTCGTACATAGGTGCTTCAGTTCACGTATATTATTTTAATTGTCCTGTGTTTAAAATCAGTACATGTATTTACTTCATGAAAACAAAAATATACGAGGTTACTTAAATCTTCAATAGATATATAGTGTATTTCTCATTTTTACAGGTTTACTGCGATGGATACATCTTTCCACGCCTCAGAGAATGAATTTATAAGCGAGGACTGTGGAAAATGTCTGAAAAGTAGAAGTGGTCTCAGACGACATCGCCTGAGACAACATTTAAAACAAGAGATGAAATTTAAATGTACCACTGATTCTTGTACAGCAGCATTTTGTGAAAAGGGGGAGCTATTGGCTCATCAGACCAGCCATGGTGAACACAAACTTATCACATGTAATTACTGTAACCACAAACTGTCAGGGAATATCACAGAGTTGATGAGGCAGAGATTCTTCCACATGTTCGGAGAGGATTATATCTTCAGGACTACTCACATTTTTCTCTGGATCAAATGACTATAATTGTAATTGTTTGCAAATTGAGAATAAAGATATAAAGAGTTGATTTCATAAAATTTATTTAAATAACAATGAATATTTCTTTTAACAAAAATATTTTTATGTAAAAAATGACTCCCTGTCAATATCACAAAGTATAAACCATTACAATATGTGTACAATTGCTGAAAGAGTTCTTAACCAAATTTACCCACATTAGTGTTAAATTCAAAAGATCTAAATTTTAATGTTTCATCCTGATAATTCTGGCAGCAGTGGTCCACTATGGCTTGGTGATTGGAAGTATCAAATTGGCAGTAGTAACACTTGTACCTATAGATAAAAGAAACATTGCATACTGAAATGGAAAAGATTATAACAATTTAATAGCAAATAAGGCATTTCGGGTATTTTAATGAAAGATTGATCATATGAAATAAGAAGATTTTCATTAAAGACCACAAACGGAAATGAACTTAAATAATATTATTAATAAGCATATATTATATGATGGAGACCATTCCTAATCAAAAAAGACCATTCCTTTGCTTGAAAGTCCATTCCTGCACCCAAAACATGAGACCATTCCCATACATTTTTGTCATGTTTTTGTCGTCACCGTTCCGTGACATAAACAAATTTTCATAGACGTTTTAAGAGGGATACAAGGCTTGCCAAAGGCTGAAATGACATTTGTTGGACAATTCACATGTTTGAATAATTTTGGCATCAACATATTAACATAAAAAGTCACTAGGCGGTAGGAATTGGTGAAATAAATTGGATTCTACGCCTCGATATCTTTGTCGCTGCATTGATCAACTAGCGAAGGCAGTTTACGATAAAAACAAAAGGATCGAGTTTTACTGACATAATGGTGAAGTAGAAAAAAGACTACTCTATTTAAACGTGTAACTCATAGACACTAAGATAAGTTATAAAGAACGATAATAGTCAAAACCTTCACACCTTCCTTTTTGACGATGTACAATCCGCCATCTTGAAATGACCTTTCCGTATCGGGTACACGACAGTGTAAATAGGATAGTCAAAAATCGTCTATTCCTATTCGTCTATAAATGACATGTGAAAAGCTTTATTTTATAAACATTGTTGTATGGATGGGTCATCAGTTTTATATTTTGTTTTGTCGTTATGTAAAAGAACATTTGCGCAATTTGTAATTCTTACAAATAAAAAATATAATAAAACACGAACCTGTCCTCTCCCCTACAAATGAAATGGGATTGCAGCTAAGCATAGCGTAGTTTTTGCACTGCAATAGTAGCAGACATCGCAAAAAGGAAGTTAATAGCAATTGGACAAAATGAACTACCCGAACACACACATATTATTTCTCCCTTATGCTGACCGTGTATTGTGTTAATATGTCAGTCATATGTATCTACTATCGATCAATAGAACATAAAGTTTTATGTCAAACATTCTCCTATTCGAATAATTTCATGAATTAGAAAATCTGAAGATACCAAAGGGGTAATAAGAAGCCGTAAATCAAAGGGCAGACAACAAAATGCTGAAAAGAAAAAAAGTCAAAATGATAAACAATGATCTACAAAACACTCCACAGAAAACTAAAGATCGAGGAACACGAACACCACTCAAAACCGGGGATGAACTCATGTGCTCCGGACGGGTTAGCAGTTATGTATTGCATTGTTATTGTAATAGACTTAATAGTGACAAGCCAGGTAGACACACGGTAGGTAAGCATTCACTCATTCCTCTAGGTAGGTGATCATTGTTATTGTAATAGTCCTAACAGTCACAAGCCAGGTAGACACACTGTAGGTAAGCATTCACTCATTCCTCTAGGTAGGTGATCATTGTTATTGTAATAGTCTTAATAGTCACAGGTCAGGTAGACACACTGTAGGTAAGCATTCACTCATTCCTCTAGGTAGGTGATCATTGTTATTGTAATAGTCTTAATAGTCACAAGCCAGGTAGACACCCTGTAGGTAAGCATTCACTCATTCCTCTAGGTAAGTGATCATTGTTATTGTAATAGTCTTAATAGTCACAAGCCAGGTAGACATACTGTAGGTAAGCATTCACTCATTCCTCTAGGTAGGTGATCATTGTTATTGTAATAGTCCTAACAGTCACAAGCCAGGTAGACACACTGTAGGTAAGCATTCACTCATTCCTCTAGGTAGGTGATCATTGTTATTGTAATAGTCTTAATAGTCACAAGCCAGGTAGACATACTGTAGGTAAGCATTCACTCATTCCTCTAGGTAGGTGATCATTGTTATTGTAATAGTCTTAATAGTCACAAGCCAGGTAGACACACTGTAGGTAAGCATTCACTCATTCCTCTAGGTAGGTGATCATTGTTATTGTAATAGTCTTAATAGTCACAAGCCAGGTAGACACACTGTAGGTAAGCATTCACTCATTCCTCTAGGTAGGTGATCATTGTTATTGTAATAGTCTTAATAGTCACAAGCCAGGTAGACACACTGTAGGTAAGGATTCAATCATACTTCTAGGTAGGTGATCATTGTTATTGTAATAGTTCTAACAGTCACAAGCCAGGTAGACACACTGTAGGTAAGAATTCACTCATTCCTCTAGGTAGGTGATCATTGTTATTGTAATAGTCTTAATAATCACAAGCCAGGTAGAAACACTGTAGGTAAGCATTCACTCATTTCTCTAGGTAGGTGATCATTGTTATTGTAATAGTCTTAATAGTCACAAGCCAGGTAGACACACTGTAGGTAAGCATTCACTCATTCCTCTAGGTAGGTGGTCATTGTTATTGTAATAGTCTTAATAGTCACAAGCCAGGTAGACACACTGTAGGTAAGCATTCACTCATTCCTCTAGGTAAGTGATCATTGTTATTGTAATAGTCTTAATAGTCACAAGCCAAGTAGACAGACTGTAGGTAAGCATTCACTCATTCCTCTAGGTAAGTGATCATTGTTATTGTAATAGTCTTAATAGTCACAAGCCAGGTAGACACACTGTAGGTAAGCATCCACTCATTCCTCTAGGTAAGTGATCATTGTTATTGTAATAGTCTTAATAGTCACAAGCCAAGTAGACAGACTGTAGGTAAGCATTCACTCATTCCTCTAGGTAAGTGATCATCGTTATTGTAATAGTCTTAATAGTGACAAGCCAGGTAGACACACTGTAGGTAAGCATTCACTCATTCCTCTAGGTAGGTGATCATTGTTATTGTAATAGTCTTAATAGTCACAATCCAGGTAAACACACTGTAGGTAAGCATTCACTCATTCCTCTAGGTAGGTGATCATTGTTATTGTAATAGTCTTAATAGTCACAAGCCAGGTAGACACACTGTAGGTAAGCATTCACCCATTCCTCTCGGTAGGTGATCATTGTTATTGTAATAGTCTTAATAGTCACAAGCCAGGTAGACACACTGTAGGTAAGCATTCAATCATTCCTCTAGGTAGGTGATCATTGTTATTGTAATAATCTTAATAGTCAGAAGCCAGGTAGACACACTGCAGGTAAGCATTCACTCATTCGTCTAGGTAGGTGATCATTGGTTTAGGATCAAGGATGTATTAAGTAATGCACAAAAATGAAATCTTTCATTTCCTTGGATAAAACTGAAGATTAGGTAAAGAGTTTAGCAGTGGTGGGCAACAGTTTCAGCAATATCAACAAAGCGATCGACGTACGCATAATGATGCATTGCTGTGTGCTCATATATTTGACGATAAAGGACAAATCATTTTCCATTTTACGTTATTTTAATGAATAGTCCCTTATCATACCAACCGAATTTTGACTTAAAAATGTGACTGACGTGTAAAATGTTATCAAAATATATAAAATAGACTATGACCCTGATATATAATAATCAATCACACTATTTAAAACGATTTATGTGTGGAAAAGGTTGTTTGATAATGTTGGTTTTATCAGCGACTTATTTTGGTATATTGTTGGTATGTTTTATGTGTATGTTTTGTAGATCGTTGTATGTCCTTTTGTCCTTTTTCTTTTGGCCATTGTGCTATCTGTCCTTAGATTTACAGATTCTGGTTTCCTCTTTGATATCTTCAAACTCTTCGTTTGTAGTACCTCTATGTGATAGAATGATGCATATATTGCAGCGGTCTTATTACTATTCAATAACATAAATAAGGGTGATAACAAAATTACCGAACACCGAGCAATCTTCTAAAGGGAAAGGCAAAACTCATAAGTCAACCGGAAAACTGGGAAAACCGCAATGGCCCTGACTTGGTACAGGCATTTCCAAAGAAATGGTTGGTTGATTAAGATTTTACGGAGCCATGACACCCGAGGAGACATACTTGTATATATCTAACACTACAACTAACAATAGGACAAGCTATCGTTAAATCTAACGTTATCTGTCTATATACAAGATAACATACAAAATGTATCTGCAATAACAAGGACTTCCTCGTAGAATTTTAAATACTATGTAAATTTAATAAAAATTTAAAAAAATTGATGCGTTTTGACGATTAACTAGGCCGAATTTGACATACAAATCGAGGACGAATTTGAAACACTCGAATCAACACAACTAATTTCAAATGTCAACAGATGAATTATCAGAAGATGAGATTCAAAAATAGCGCATAGCTAATTCTAAAATATACATTGATTGAATAATAAAAAAAAGTACGATGACCATGTTGTCAGATATTCAAAAAAATATGGTACATTAAAGATATCAACGTAGATATATAACTTGGTGTACACGACGTGTTTCTGGAATAACTTTTATCAGGTACACTCATAATCAAAAGGTTGGAAAACCAGATAATTTAAAAGTAGTGTAAGCCACCTATTAGAATCCTATCCTATACTCGGTAGCTTACATACGTTTTACTTTGAACCAATCTTTCGGTTTTTATTGTGAGTTTGGTTTGATTGTTTTGTTCTCTATTTCTATTCAATTTTAATCTGTCCTTATAAAGTTTCTCAGTTACTGCATGCCAGATTTGATTCAGTGTAGTTGTTGTGTCTGTTTTTATTATGATTCCATGGTTGAAATAATGATAATATATCATTATAACATATTTATTATGTCGTTCTTTCATACTATGTACATATTTGTAATTCTAAGTTTTCTTTCAACAGCAACAAAGAGTATTACAAAGTAATCATAATAACTAACTAATTTTGAGGTGTCCGACGTGGCGAGAGATAGCTTACTGTATAAAACGATATAACGACTTAATGCTTCATGCTACTTCAAACCTCACCTAATAAGTTTTATTTATTCTCACTTTGTCCAGTTTGACTATTGCCGCCAACAGAACTTTGGGCTATCTGCCATTACTGATTGCGCTCGCGTATATATAAGACCTGTTTCTTACCCATTAACCTGGTTTTAAACTTTTTTTTATGGTTGAGTGTTTTTTTACGGTGTGGTTTTTACCATACGGTTAAATGGTTAAAGAACATCTTAACCGGGATCGAAGCACGGTTGAATATGTTTGAACCTTGTTAATTACCAGTATATGTTTGCAATAGGAACATCTGTGTATTATAGAACAATTACCAAGTTGTTCTGCATTGTTGTATTTGTTTATAAAGAATTAAATTATTTTATTTGTGTTGTTTTTGTTTTGTTTGTGTGTTTAAGAGTTGAATTGTTTTATTTGTTAATGAAGAATTAATTTTACTTTGTTAAAAAATAATCAATGTACTAGAAAATTTCTCTTGAATATTGTTTTTCAACCATTGCGTTTTTTTTATCTATCTTAAACATGTTTATGGTTCATGATGTAAACATGTTTCAGGTTGTTGTCAACCATAAACAGCTTTGAGAATAAAGTGTCACGTGACATCTATAGCCAATGAATATTTGTCCTTTTTAGATTACCGGAACAATGATAAATAATATACTGGAAAACATACAAATAAGATGGCATTGACTTGGCCTTGCTTGTCCTTTTACTTAAATAGTACAAATAGAGCTATGAAGAATATAATATGTAAAAATCATGTTTAAATACACGAACGAACACCACTACTATGCGCATTGATTTAGCAGACGACATACGCAAGTATACAATATAAACACTCAACAATATAGTTCAACATACCATTGAAAATATTTACAATACATTTGTGTCCTGTAGGTTAATACTTAAATGGTCAATTTCTATGATACTAAATTTAAACTTGGTGCCTAATATAACTTATTGGAATAGTCTATAACACGTGCGTTTCCTTCCACTTGATGGACGCCGACAATGTTTCCGAGATTGTAAACAACATGTGTTTGGTGATTCTTTACTTAATTACACGTCAGCAATCAATAAAAAGTAAAAGTTGGATTATAAAACATTATTCTTCACATGAGTAGAGTTATAAAATTACGATGAAGTAAGTGAATTATGAAAAAAATCAAACATATTCCCTGCGGTGACACCGGATATAAAACGTAAACATAAATTGAAGACACTAATGTTAAATATTAATTATATTTGACAATGATTGAATACCCCCCTTTTTTATCAAAATGTAAGCAGTTTTTACTAGTATTAAAAATCAACTGGAAATATTCACAAAAACCCTTCTAAATTACTATAACGCTTTAAAATATACTCTAAAAAATCTATATATGATATATCGACACCCAAGAAATAACAGGTTTGCACAATAAAAAGTAAATTATGTTTTTATTTTAATTCATTGACCTATCTTCTTCTTCTACAGGTATTATCCTCCGCTCTATTTCGGAGCACTCCATAATGGATATACACGTATCGCGTATGTTAAAATCCAAGATGTATTTACATATATATATATAGGGAGTGGATGTAGTCGAGGGGTCTAGGGCGCTGGACGTAAGGCTAAGCGAATGGTGCTGAGTGTAACAATGGTGTGGGTTAAAATCCGTCGAGGGAAGAACAAAAATTTGACAGCTCTAAAATCTAATTCTAACACTGTTTGGTTTAATTTTCAGACGTATATATATATATATATATATATATATATATACAGATAACGTCCACACCCGCACCCATGCGAATTTCCTCACACGTAGCATCCATACATATAAATAATCATGCCGATGCTATTAAAATTCATTATTGAATCGTGAAAGTCTATATACACTTAAAAGCATCAAACGTATACATCAAGATCAACATCCCTCCGTCTTCCAGGATTTATTTAACAGTCACAAGTATTCCAACTGATTAAAATGTATCAAACCAGATGAAAAAGGAATTCAAAAGTCTCTATTTATGCACTCATTAAAACTAATTTCAATTCTGTTGTAGTTATTATGTAAAAATGACATCTCATTAGCCCACATCACAAAACGTAAAAAGTCTGCATTTAAAATACTGTATATATGAATTCATGGAGCACATGAAACGAATTATGACAATTAAAATATAAAATGTATCTTGTACTTCACAACAAATCGCACACCGTAACCATTAAGACTGTTTTTAAGTAATATTAAAATATAAAATAGTTCATATTCAAACTGGAGTATACGGTGTGAGATGTTCATACAATGACGATGCCCATATACCTTACAGTAGTTATCTAAATTGACAATTACAATTGTTGTGTCTAAATACCAATTTTAGTGAAGAAAAGAATAACACGAATAAATCGACAGTCCTCAAATACCATGTACCACAACGGTATTACTGCTAATAATACAACATTATACTAATAATACTGTTTTCATATGAAATGCAGTAAATTTTTCACATTTTTCTAATACAGGAAAACATTTAATATTTTCAATTTAAAATTAAGTTTTAACTACATAAAGTATAATCAAGTAAAGATATGTATATTCTATAGAATATTTTGTCACGGCTAAAATTTGAAATCTTCATTTTGCAAGTTAATTTGGAAATGAAAGTTAAAGTTCAATGTACAATTCAGAAATATTTGTCTTAGTTAATGTATTATAAACTTAATAAAAATCTTGACATATCTGACCAACTACCATTGACATTTGTTTTGTATTGGTGCTAGAAAATGAAAAATGAAGTCTGGCGTCGGAAATTACAATTGTAACTGAAATAAAGTATTAAGATTAATTTTAATAGTATACCCCTCGAAAAGACACCAAGATAATTTACCACCCCCCAAAAGACCCCCAAATGACTTCCAAGGAATTGACAAAACTCAGTATTGAAGTAAGACACTTCATAGACCCAACACTTTGGTCTTTTGTGCCTTTAAAGGTTTAAAAGACTAAAGGTGTCTACTTCAATAATTTGGCGATTTAAGTTTTTTATTTAATAACACGTGTAAGTAACTTTTAGTTAATAATTTTGTGAAATCACAGTTCAATATACAGTTTTGTTTTTAAATAGATCAATGTGTAAACATTTGTAGCTGATTACTAGTAAGTGTTTTGACAGGTTAAAGTGTAAAAAGGTATCATGGTACAAAGGTCATTGATAAGGTTAAATCTGTTCATACATCTATATTAAAATCAGAGTCGTTAAAATCTACTTAAGATAAAATAAACATATAAGATAACATTCAGTATAAACCATTAGGATCAGATTCTTCCATGAATATTTAATTTTGTTTCTATTATATTTTTATTATCTATTTGTTATATATTGTGTATATTTGTATTATTATATTGTTTCCTACACTTCGCTGTTGCAGCATTAAAGGTTTAAAGGAACTGTCGTTTCCTGAGCAGGGGCCGTCATGGTCGTGATCGTATGGTAGTAGGATTTACAACTACATGTGCAATCAGTACCTATCACCAATAAAGTTGCGAGTTCGAACCCCGTGCATGGTGAGTTGTACTCGATACAACATTATGTGATAAAGTTTGTCACTGACTTGCGACAGTTCGGTGTTTTTCTCCGGGTTCTCTGGTTTCCTCCACCAATAAAACTGACCGCCACGATATAGCTGACATATTGTTGAAAGTGGCGCTAAATACCATTAACCTTTCTCTTCTCAACCATCGTTTTCTGTTCAACAACTCGCCCAAAGATCTATTGGCAAAAATATTTTGTGGAGGTGCAAAAATGACAAGAAATGTCACAAAGAACAGCAATAGTTAATATAAGAAGAATACTAATCCCATTAATATAATTTGAAGAGTAACAAGTAGAACATTCCAAAAAGAGAGTGTGGCGCCAGAGAAAACCGAGACAACAATTCCCGATCCTTATTCCACGTTTTTCTCACCATTATCGCGGATGACAAGAGCACTTATGATGCGGAACACATTAATCATGACATTACGCTAACAAGTGCTCAATCGTCAACATGTGATTTGATTTAGCCACGACCACAATTGCCGCAATCATACGCAAACTCCCTTGTCATTCTAGCTCCGATTAGCATACTACTCTCCACTAGTGCTGTATCCAGTGGAGAAAATCATATGCGGAGAGGAGATGGAAACTGTCCGGAGTATGAATCATACGGCAACAACAGTTCTGAGAAGAACAACTTCTACAGTAAGAACTACTTATTCCACTACTCCAGGAACAGTTTCTACAATAAAAATTACAATAACAACTACAACAACAACAAAGCTACACTAACAACTGTTGGAACAATAAAGATTTCACAACAACAGTCCCCAAAACAACAGATGCCGCAATCGAAACACACGCCACAACAACAGTCCCAAAAACAACAGATGTCACAAGAAAAGTGACAACGAAACACATGTTACAATAACTGTTGCAACGAAACACTTTGTAAAGCAAACCGTTGTGCCGCCGATTATCGAAGAGTTTGAAAATACCACAGGGGCAATCAGAATCCGCATATCGAAGAAGAACAAACAACACAATGGCCAAAAGAAAAAGTACATACAACGATCCACAAAACATACACACAAAACTAAAGATCGGGTAACACGAACCCCACTAATAACGGGGGTGAACCCAGGTGCTCTTGAATGGCAAGCACTTCCTGCTCCAGTAGTGACACCCGTCGTGTTAATCTAGTTACAAACCCGGTGATAAGTCATGAATGAAGAAAGGACCGCGAAGTGTTTACAAGTGGAATGCAATAAAATTGTCAGTCGTGTGTATGCAATGCTACAGTGACATCAACGGTTTCAATGATTTAAGTGTTAGACTGGTCATATGGTTTTGGCAAATTTCCATGGCTCTATTTACAAGACACAAAGCTGCGTTTGTTACTCAGTCTGGGATATATAGTCTGGATGAGGTTGCCTCTTTGGGATTTCGAATTTGCCAGCATCCTCTGAATTAACCATTAAGACGCTGGAGGCACAGGTTTTGTGGAGAATGAATTGGAAGTGTGCAATGTGTTATGTTGACGACATTTTAGCTGTCGGAGGAAACGTTGATAAGCATCTATATAATCTTAAATACGTCTTTGCTTTGAAGGGACAACCAATAGCTAGACGAGGAGTTCATTGATGTCGACCCCGAGAAAACGTCAGCAGTAGACATTTTTCCTGTAAGACTTTAACTAAGTTTATTTTGGGGTTTCAATCTTACGCAATAATTTGCTGTATGCGCTTTATGGATTTCTGAAAAATCATTACTATGAGATTGGCTATAGACTTTCATGTCAACATTAATCTCTGCCTTGTGTGAGATTTTTCACTGTGCGTTATCATACTCGAACCAATTCTAATGTTGAACGTCTGAAGTCGACATGTAACCTCAATTGACACCATTTGTACAGTACTGTGTAAGTAAGATGGTGTTCAAGATGTATATCTTTAATCACATTTTAAGCTGGCGTTGCTTCATTTATTTGGATTGTTATTTGCTGTAGCGTTCTCTCTACGTATTTTGTTTTTTAACCTTTTTCCTCAATCAATAATGCGCAAGATTTGTTATTGAATTTTTAATGGCTTAATGTTCTTCGTATTGTTTTATTTTATGCTTGTTCGTTAGAAAAGATAAGCTGCTTACAATAATTAATGAACGAGAGATAATACATGACTATTCAAATATTTAAGGGAAAAAAATATCATTTGTTGTGTTTTCCCCTAAATACTGACATATATGTTTGAAATTATAAACACTTTATAGAAATACTATATAAGTGTCCTGACAGTATATCATGCAATGTATTCTCACCATTCTGCAATATATTTTGTAAGTGGACTTGATAAGATTGACAGACTTTCGTAAAGTGTACAATAACTCGAAAGGACGATATTTGATTGTCAAATAACACAACAGTTTGCAAAGTGTTGGCCTTGTGGATGTCATTTTATGAATTAATTTGAATCATAAGTGTGTACACTTGTTCTCATCGTTATACACACACTTTCAGTTTGATATTAATCATCTTTATCATAGTAAAGAATACAGTAGTACTTGAGGGAATACATGTGCGCTTAATTTACTAGTAGTGGTGTTGAAATAACATTAGAAAAATCACCAACAATGGAAGAACCACAGCAGGAATACACGCATTTACCAGAAGGAGAACTATATCATATATTTGTAAACCGCATCGGTGGTGTAATGGTTAGCGTGCTTGCCTAGAGTGCGGTAAATCATGGGTTCAAGCCCCGGTCGGGTCAAACCAAAGATTATGCAATTGGTATTTGTTGCTTCTCCACTAAGCACACAGCATCAAGGAGTAAGAGGAAAGACTTTTTGTCTCGGAATCAGAATAATGGGACGACATGTCTATCCGCGAACTGTTGTTTCAGTGACCTAGCACTATGAAAATCCAACTCATCGTGTTGGTCTAGAAAAAAACGGATCTCAGTATCATCCCATTGAAAATTAACTTATTCTCGCCATGATATAGCTGCAAACATTGCTGAGTTGGCGTTAAACAACAGTCACTCACTCACTCATATATTTGTATCGTACACAGATTGTGAAAATGATCGAGGGGGGTGGGAGAGGGGTTCGAAAATTAATAGATATACTGGTGTCAACCTGAGATAGAATTTTCGCTATTTATGAACATGGACATGCAGTAGTATGAATTATAAATACATACAAATGTTTTGGGTCCATTAGTTTAACACCATCACATCTTATTGACGAACATGAGTGGTCATGTATGTTTATGCTAGACATGAGTAATCATGTATGTGTGTGTTATAATGGTCATGTATGTGTGTGTTAGCCATGAGTGGTCATGTATGTGTGAGTTAGACATGCGTGGTCATGCATGTGTGTGCTAGACATGAGTGGTCATGTATGTGTGTGCTAGACATGAGTGGTCATGTACGTGTGTGTTAGACATGGGTGGTCATGTATGTGTGTGTTAGACATGTGTGGTCATGCATGGGAGTGCTAGACATGAGTGGTCATGTATGTGTGTGTTAGACATGAGTGGTCATGTATGTGTGTGTTAGACATGAGTGGTCATGTACGTGTGTGTTAGATATGAGTGGTCATGTATGTGTTTGTTAGACATGAGTGGTCATGTATGTGTGTGTTAGACATGAGTGGTCATGTATGTGTGTGTTAGACATGAGTGGTCATATATGTGTGTGTTAGACATGTGTGGTCATGCATGGGTTTGTTAGACATGAGTGGTCATATGTGTGTATGCTAGACATGAGTAGTCATGTACGTGTGTGTTATACATGAGTGGTCATGAATGTGTGTCTTAGACATGTTTGGTCATGCATGGGTGTGTTAGACATGAGTGGTCATGTATGTGTGTGCTAGATATGAGTTGTCATTTATGTGTGTGTTATAATGGTCATGAGTGGTCATCTATATGTGTGTTAGACATGTGTGGTCATGCATGGGAGTGCTAGACATGAGTGGTCATGTATGTGTGTTTTAGACATGAGTGGTCATGTATGTGTGTGTTACAAATGAGTGGTCATGTATGTGTGTGTTAGGCATGAGTGGTCATGTATGTGTGTGTTAGACATGAGTGGTCATGCATGTGTGTGTTAGACTTGTGTGGTCATGCATGGGTGCGTTAGATATGAGTGGTCATGTATGTGTGTTAGACATGAGTGGTCATGTATGTGTGTGTTAGAATGGTCATGTATGTGTGTGTTAGCCATGAGTGGTCATGTATGTGTGTGTTTTACATGAGTGGTCATGTACGTGTGTGTAATACATGAGTGGTCATGTATGTGTGTTAGATATGTGTGGTCATGCATGGGAGTGCTAGACATGAGTGTTCATGTATGTGTGTGTTAGACATGAGTGGTCATGTATGTGTGTGTTAGACATGAGTGGTCATGTATGTGTGTGTTAGACATGAGTTGTCATGTATGTGTGTGCTAGAATGGTCATGTATGTGTGTGTTAGCCATGAGTGGTCATGTACGTGTGTGTTAGACATGAGTGGTCATGTATGTGTGTGCTAGACATGAGTGGTCATGTACGTGTGTGCTAGACATGAGTGGTCATTTATGTGTGTTAGACATGTTTGGTCATGCATGGGAGTGCTAGACATGAGTGGTCATGTATGTGTGTGTTAGACATGAGGGGTCATGTATGTGTGTGTTAGACATGAGTGGTAATGTATGTGTGTGCTAGACATGAGTGGTCATGTATGTGTGTGTTAGTGGCATCGATTTTGTTTCTGTTGCTACATTGTCTCAATAAACGGGAAAGCTCCCGATATCAAATGAAGAGTTGTCCGTCTTTCCTGTTCTGTATAGACATCATTCTCCCAACAATAACATCAACAAGGACCATTAAAGATATGACGATATCAGCAATATTTAAAGCTATAGCACATGGGTCACTTTGTAGATCTGAAAAAAATGTTACAAAAACTTAATGTACAATTTTAAAACTGTATTAGACATGAGTGGTCATGTATGTGTGTTAGACATGTGTGGTCATGCATGGGGGTGCTAGACATGAGTGGTCATGTATGTTTGTGTTACAAATGAGTGGTCATGTATATGTGTGTTAGACATGTGTGGTCATGCATGGGTTTGTTAGACATGAGTGGTCATGTATGTGTGTGTTAGAATGGTCATGTATGTGTGTGTTAGCCATGAGTGGTCATGTACGTGTGTGTTAGACATGAGTGGTCATGTATGTGCGTGCTAGACATGAGTGGTCATGGACGTGTGTATTAGACATGAGTGGTCATGTATGTGTGTTAGACATGTGTGGTCATGCATGGGAGTGCTAGACATGAGTGGTCATGTATGTGTGTGTTAGACATGAGTGGTCATGTATGTGTGTGTTACACATGAGTGGTCATGTATGTGTGTGTTAGACATGAGTGGTCATGTATGTGTGTGTTAGACATGAGTGGTCATGTATGTGTGTGTTAGACATGAGTTGTCATGTATGTATGTGTTAGAATGGTCATGTATGTGTGTGTTAGCCATGAGTGGTCATGTACGTGTGTGTTAGACATGAGTGGCCATGTATGTGTGTGTTAAACATGAGTGGTCATGTACGTGTGTGTTATACATGAGTGGTCATGTATGTGATTTAGACATGTTTGGTCATGCATGGGAGTGCTAGACATGAGTTATCATGTATGTGTGTGTTAGACATGAGTGGTCATGTATGTGTGTGTTAGACATGATTGGTAATGTATGTATGTGCTAGACATGAGTGGTCATGTATGTGTGTGTTAGTGGTATCGATTTTGTTTCTGTTGCTACATTGTCTCAATAAACGGGAAAACTCCCGATATCAAATGAAGAGTTGTCCGTCTTTCCTGTTCTGTATAGACCTCATTCTCCCAACAATAACATCAACCAGGACCATTAAAGATATGACGATACCAGCAGTATTTAAAGCTATAGCACATGGGTCACTTTGTAGATCTGAAAACAATGTTACAAAAACTTAATTTACAATTTTAAAACTTTTCACAGGTTTCATAAATTAGTATTTGGTAAAGGAGACAGCAGCATTGAATGTTTCATCTTAGGCATTCAAAACTATCGGCGATGACAGTCACTTTCAGTCATATATCGTACGACGGAAAGACAATTTTTGTCTTTGTTAAATCTTACAGGGAGTGATAATGAAAGACGAGGAGAGCAAGTTCTGCGATTGTCTGTCTTTTTGAGCAATAACTGTATTTTCGTTTTATTATAGCAAATATTCTAAGATGTAACGACTCGTTAATTCTGGTATTAAAAGTATTTTCTTTCACAAAGATCATCCGTAGGCCTGTAATCAGCTAGTAGTAAATAAAGGCTTTCATTTGTATTAATACACCAGTATGGACCAGGCAAATACAATTAAAATAACACATAACATAATACTATAGACTCATCTAAACCTGAATAAATAGAATTAAAAAAATAACCGTGGCCTTATAATGTCATTGTTAATGAAATGATTAAATGAAATCACAACCTGAATCGATAGAATAATACAAGTTAAACATATACTATAAGATTCAGACATCACTACATCAAATCACGGCATGTGAGCAATTTGTGAGCTGCAAATCAATATCATGGCGATAACCAGCTGTATTTCGATGAGTTGATGATGGATATGATAGTGAGGTCTGCTTTTGTACTAGACTAACACATTTAGTGCTAGATCACTAAAACAATAGTCCGTGAGTAGACATATCGATCCACTGTCTACTTTGCACTAGAACAACATATTTAGTGCTAGCTCACTGAAACAATAGTCCGTTGGTAGACATATCGATCCACTGTCTACTTTGTACTAGAACAACATATTTAGTGCTAGATCACTAAAACAATAGTCCGTTGGTAGACATATCGATCCACTGTCTACTTTGCACTAGAACAACATATTTAGTGCTAGCTCACTGAAACAATAGTCCGTTGGTAGACATATCGATCCACTGTCTACTTTGTACTAGACCAACACATTAAGTGCTATATCACTAAAACAATAGTCCGTGGGTAGACATATCGATCCACTCAGGCACATTATCCTGATTCAGAGCCAACCAGTCTTTATTCTTACTAATTAGTGCTGCTTGATTATCAGTGCAACAACAAATATCAGTTTGATAGTCTTTGGTTTGACAAGAACCCACGATCTACCACGCTCTATGCGAGCACGATTACAATAACACCACACTGACGCGCTTCAACACTGATAGACGAAACAACAAGTCTGATAATATAATACATATAATACGCTCGAGTGACACCACGTGCTGCTAAAGAATTAGCAGTTCCTGCTCCACGAATAACTACCATCGTGCATAACGTACAAAACATCTACAAAATAAAATTAAAGATTATCATAATGAAACGACATAAAGTAAAAATATAAAGCCAAAACCAATCAATGATATGCACAAAAGAAGCGAATTTGCATTCTTTTAAGAAAATTATTATGAAAGAATTGAATTATTACTTTATTGTGTTATTTGAAAGCTTTGGGTACACAAATTAATGTTTGTCAGCAATAGTACAACTCGTAGTAAAACCTTTAACCCGTGCGGAACTGGTGATTATTTCCAGTACACATAAATTCATCTGATTTCTTTCAGTTACGGAATACAAAGTGCCACTTCTATTTGTTAATTTGAATTGTATTAATATGCAGCACTTTGCAATTCATTTTTTTTCAAAAGATTTCTCGGAATGGAAATTTATGTAACATCTTTCCAGAATTTATGCGCATTACATAAAATTTAAAACCCATGTATATCTTTCTGGTCACAATGTTTTACACTTTCTCCACATACTTTACTCGTGTTGCTTGGTTGTTTTCTCATTGGCATTGATCCCTTGTCAATATTCTATGAAGAACTTCTTTTTTTTTTTTTTTTTTTTTTTCATCATAATATAGTTTATTCAAAATCTCCTGTTTACAATAACCTTAATGGCCCAGGAGTGAACATTAAGGGTCCCTGTTTTACATAAATCTCACTTGTCCAGGGGTAGCAAGTGAAAATAAAAATAAAAAGTCCACTTAAACTGACATATTTCATATTCATTTGTTTTTACATTTCATTATAATATACACAATTAGACGATACAATTATTACCATGCATTAGCTTTATGTTCATAAATAATAAATACTCATATGTTATTCCGAAAAAGTTCTAATTTGTTTTTATCATTTTCATTAATATGCGAAGTTTGTAATGTGCAATGTAAATGTTTTTTAAAATTATTTTTCCAAGTGTTGAAAATTGTTTGATCTCCAATTCGGGATTGGTTATATTTCACCTTATTACGTATTTTCCATATTTCCCACTTTGAGATAAATATTACGGTATTAAAAATGACGTCTAAATCCTCACCCCCATATAGCCCTAACATTACATTTAATTCCTTGATTTCTATATTAGCTGTTAATCCAGATCTGTTAAATATTGCTTCTATTTCTTTTATAATTTTATTCACAGAAGGACATTTAAAAAATAGATGCTGCATCGTTTCATCGTTGTCTCTAATTTGGCAGAGATGGCATCTTCCGTTTGACAAATTCATTTTTTTCAATCTATGTTCTGTATAATTTATATTATGGAGACATTTCCACTGGAATTCTTTGACCTTATTAGTAACTTTGATTTTCTTTAATTTTGTTCAAATTTGTGTCCAATCAAAATTGCCCCCGTACTGTTCTTCCCACTTAATCTGACATTTTGGTTTTATATTTTGTTTAAAGATTCCCTGAATTACTTTTATTTTCAATTTATCAGGTGATATAGTTGTATTTGACTCATTTAAAAATTGTAGCTTATCGTTGATATTTAAGGTAACTCTACGTTCTGGTACTATTGTAGTTTCACCTTTTAAGACTTTTATGAACTTTTCGGGGATTTCTTTTTTTATCTTAGAAAACTCTGAAATACAGTTCCTCCTATCTATTAATAAATTGTATATATCATGACAACTTTTAAAATTTGTATTATTTGAATCCCAAATATCGTTTATAGTTCGTAAGTTACTTTGCAGAACCGAGGTAAACCCTAATGGTTTGTTTTTAAAAGTTATTGAAGAGTTACAAAATATTCTGGTTTTTAGAATGGAATCAATGTCATTATTACACAATTGAATAAGTTCCTGTAATTTTGACCATGATTGGATACATATTTTGTAAAAAATTGGTAACATATTTAAATTTAGAGTTGATACATTAGAGCACTTACATACAAAATACTTTTCATTAAACTTGATGTCTAACTTACGGAGCCAATACTTACCAATTGCATTCCAACTTTTTAATGGTTCATGTAAAATTCGGTATAGAAGCTTAATTCTTTTGCTGTCAATAAACTCTTGTATGTTAATCATACCCATGCCTCCATGTTCTACTCCCAAGCAGCGAACTTTCCTATCTATTTGATTAATACCCCCTCCCCAGATAAAACCCCATACCAAAGTTGTTATTTCTTTTACGTATTTTTCTGGTATTCCCCGCATTTCAATTTCGTAACCACAAAGAGAGATCAAGAGATTTTTCACTATTAAAGTTTTTCCTGTATATGTCAAGTTTCTACTTTTCCAAACGTGGACACAATTTTTCATTTTATCTATTATTGATTTCCATATCTCATCATTTTGTATATTATAACCATGATGAATGCCAAGAGTTTTAACATTATCCTTTGTCCAAACTATTTTTGTAAACTTGGGTCTGTTATTTTTAGCCGATCCAATATACATACCTTTTGTCTTTTCATAATTGACTTTTGAACCAGAGTTTTTTTCATATATAGTTAAAATATCAAAAGATTTTTTGACAGATTCATCATTTTTATTAAATAGCTGAGTGTCATCTGCAAACATGCAGAGCTTAGTCTCGATATTTTCCCCATCTTTCCCCCCAGGTAATTTGATTCCTTGTATTTCACTATCCCCCCTTATAGCACAGGCTACAGGTTCGGCCTGTAGTATGTAAACAAGAAGCGCTATTGGATACCCTTGTCTACAGGACCTTGAAATATTGAAATATTTAGTCACAAAACCATTGGTCTTGATACAAGTTTGTGCATATTTGAATAACATTTGAACCCATTCCCTAAATTGTTCACCAAAGTTAAATTTGCTTAATACATGATCCACCCATCCCCATTCTACCCGGTCGAAGGCCTTTTGTTGATCTAAAAATATTATGATACCGTCATCATCTTCACGATCAGTATATTCTATTACATCTTGTATTAGACGGTTAGCTTCACTGATATTACGACCTTTTACAAATCCCTTCTGGTCCGAATGTATTAATTTTTGGTAAAACAACTTTTAATCTTTTTGCAAGAATTTTTGCAATTATTTTGTAGTCACTGTTTAATAGAGTCAGTGGTCTCCAGTTCCGTATATCTTCCCGTTCCCCACTTTTATGTAATAGAGTAAGAACCCCCTTATATTGTGAAGGAGTTAGTTCTTTTTTTTCGAAAGTATCATTTACAAGCAGATAGAATTCGTCTTTGATTTGTTCCCAGTGAGTTATATAAAACTCAGAAATTATTCCATCCTCTCCGGGTGATTTATTTGGTTTCAAAATTTTAAAAGAACTTCTTATGCTCTGGACCTATAGTGATCCGACTGTATTGCATATAACTCTGTTTAAATAATCTAGACTGCTCTCGTTGGAGCTTCCATAAAGTTGCAGGGAATTTGGATCACCATATTTGTCAGATTATGGTCCAGCATTGGTATTTGAGTCGTCAAGTTAATGACAATAAATTTATTTCCGGAAGAAGACGAATTTGAGTCAACCGTCCGTAAGTGTGACCGCTGGTGTATAAGATGTGCTATATTATAAACATTCTTTTATTATTTCATTGCCCAATGCTGTTTTCTGTAAAACCTGCTGTGTGTTGTTGTGTGTACAGCAGATAGTAGATAACGCCAGCGCGGGGCTCAATTAGCAGCTATTGGACCAAGTGTCGTAAGACCGGCCCTGTGTGCAAATATCGTCACTGTGTGTAACGTGGTAGTAAATATATATTCTGTCTCGTCAATATATATATAATGAATGAAAATCAAAGGTGTGAATATGTTGATACATAAAACCATGTTACTGAGCATGCGCCAACGTTAATGGTAGGGTAATCGAGTCCTCCTGAAAAAAATAGGAAAATGCTCTGGATAACTACATGCTAATTACCTAAATGTTATTCCAAGAGGGTGAGATATCACTTGTACTTTGAACTGACACTAAATTAACGGTATTTTTGGAAGGAAACAGTGTAATACTCTTTCCGCTATTGAACCTGTACCTGTAAACACAAAATTCAAGATGGCCGAGGTCATGGATAATAACACAGTATCATTGTTGACATCCTTGATAACCAGCTCTCAACCTAGTCTCAATTCAGAAACTACAATAGAATCGTTTGTAAACACAAAGGAAACTCCAAACTCTAGAAAACGGCCTAGCCCTGATAGCCCACAAGATCTTGCAGCCACTCTCAAACAAGAGACGAAGCAAACTCGTCGTCGAAATTCAGTTGGGGACCTGAGTCAGAAGAAAAAAACACAAACTATGGCAGACAAAGTTATTGAAGCCCTAATAAACCCTACTGTACTAAATCAAATTGTCCCAATTTTATCAGAAAAAATTGCAGAATCAGTAGCCGAGTCCATAAACAAGGCCCTAGAGAAAAAAATTAATGATCATATTAAACCATTAGAAAAAAAATCAATGATCAGGATAAAACAATTGTAGAACAGAAAGATATGATGCAAAAACAAGCGTCTATGATCGTCCATATCTGCAAAAAAAATGGTGAAATTGATGAGTCCCTCAAGGAAAGGGAAAGTGAAATTGAGGTACTCTATAGGAAAATAAATGAGTTGGAGCTCAGGGTTGAGAACCAAGAACAATATTCACGCAGGACTAGCCTGCGTTTTCACAACATCAGAGTTCCACTTAACAACATGGGTAGGATTAAGCACCCTGTAGATACTGATTCCATAATACTACATATATGCCAAAATAACCTAAGTATTACTGACATGAAGAAGGAAGATATAGGTCGTTCCCATGTCATAGGCAAACCTAAGGACGGGAAATCCCAAGTAATCGTTCGTTTCCTATCCTATCGTGTCCGTGAGAAGGTATATAACTCAAAGAAAGAACTTAAACGTCATCCAGATAAAATATTTATTACTGAGAACTTAACCCAATATCGAACAAATCTTGTAAAAGCACTGGCGGAACTCAAGTATAGTCGTAAGATACACGCTTACTGGACAACTGATGGGAGAATCTATCTAAAAACTAATGAGAACAGTAGAAAAATACAAATCCGAAATCATGATGATATTATGGATATCTTGCGCAGGTTGGACACAGGTGTGGATCGTATCTTCGAGGACAATGGGTCCGTTGAGTCGGTGATTAATCCCAATTAAACAATTTTTCCTTGATTGTTTGTTACTTCTCCAAATAGTTGATATGAACTAATTTTGTATACTGCTTAATAAAATAATTATGTTTCAGTAAACTACAATCACCTCAAATGCTTATGTATTGGTAGATTTACATATCCTTTCACCATCAAACAAAAATACAGTCTCAAACCATTTATAATCAAGAATAAACCTTGATATAGTATACTAAAATGACTCTAAAATTGTCTAATTGTGTATTGGTATATTTGTATACTCCCTCCTCACAAAAAATACAAGCCAAACCCATTTAGTTCAAGTATACTATTGATAAAGCAACTATATTCAATCTACAAATGCTTATTTGTGTACTGGTATATTTGCATATTCCCTCCCTAAATATATAGTTCAAATGTAATCTATGAAACAGTATACTACAAATTCAATGTATTGATAGATTTGTATATCACACTCCACCAAAATAATACAAGCTCAAACCATTTATAATTAAAATACAAAAGTTAGTACAGTAAACCAAAACTACTCTAAATTTGATTATTTGTGTGTGGGTACATTTGCATATTCCCTCCATACTTAAAAAAAAATCCAGGCCCAACCTATTTACAATTCAATTATAATCTTTGAGACAGTAATTGCATATTCCCTGCCTCCCCCTACAAATACAAGCCCAAACAATAATAGTTCAAATATAAACTTTGATACAGCAAACTTAATTACTCCAAAATTGGTCACTTGTTTATATAGAATTGCATACGGCTCCTCCCCCCCAAAAAAAAATATATGCAAGCTCAAACCATTTAAACTTCAACTATAATCTTTGATACAGTAACCATAATCACTCTACAAATGTTTGTTTGTTTGTGTATTGCATATTCCCTCCCCACTAAAAATATAGTTCAACTATAATACTACCATATTTGTGTATTGATAAAATAACATATTCCCTCTCTACCAAAATATACGATCTCAAACTTTTTTAGTTCAACCCTATTAACCTTTGAAATAAGTAAAATAAAATTTAAAAGAAATTAATTGGTAAGTTAAACCAAAGGAAACATCTTTATTGCAATAATTCCTTGGAGTGAAGATATTATATAGAAAAAAATGAACTCAACGCACATCGCGCCGTAGACACCCATTACATTTGTGTGTGTATTTATATTTCTAAAGCTTTTCTTTATGTTTTGATTACACGAAACTGCAGTATAAACCATTGAGTATGCACTGTCGGTAAATATGAAATGTGCTTGTTTCGTAGAGACATGTTTCCATCATTTTTATAGACTATGTGTTGTGTTTGCCGGTAGTATACATATAATTTATATGTATACTGATGATGTCCTCGCCAAGATGTAAAAAAAAAAAAAAAAAAATCCTCAACGTGAAAGAAAATTTTTTTTTTATTAATAATTTTTTTTTTTTTTTTTCTATTTACTTATTATTATTATTTTTTTTTTTTTTTTTAATGTATGTAACCAATATTTGCCGGAATTACAGTACAAAGCAAAGAGCAAATGCGAAGTTGAATTGTATTTTTTACATGTTATCGTTCACTACGTGTGTTGTATTTTGTTAGTATGTTGGTACACATGTAACCAAAGCTATATTGAACAATTTTTTAACCTACACATATCTACTTTACATCCATCTGCCATTAGCTCAATAAGCTTTAAAAACCAAGTTAACATGAAATACATGCAATCTGTCTTCCCTTTGTTACCTTTTCACATCATGAAAATGAGTAGACATAATTAGTTTTAATTTCTGACAAATAGCGTTCAATTACCCCACCCAACTTGCCAACTCGAAAGGCTTTCAAAAACCAAGTTAACAAGAAATAAATGCAAATATATCTTTCTTCAGTTTGTTATCGTTTTCATTCATGAAAATAAGTGTTTTTCTTGCTTCTTGTTTAGTTTTTACTAAAAAAAAAAAAATCCTTCAATTACTCCATCCATGTAGAACCGAAAGAAAAGGAATATTAACTTTTTAGTAAATAATGAGCAAATACGTGTGTAATTACGTTTGTCGACCAAATTCGTGACCTAGATACATGTGTAATTGCTGCTTATCTCTCATTTACCCAATATACGTGGTTCCCCCGTTTTGTTTTTTTTGTTTTTGAAGTGCAATTGTCATTGATGCATCAACTCTACATATTTCTTCTACATACCGGTATATCTTTATTTCTCAAACATGTATAGCTGATTTAAATACATTGTTGCAGTCGAAAAATATACATTTTATTAATCATGTATAACTTTGTGATGTCTTTGTCGATATATAAAGTTAAGTAGAACTGTTTTTATTCAGTAATGCCATCGCTTTTGTTTAATTAAAACTGTTCGATAACTCCAATAATAACACATGAAATTAGTATATGTATATATGTTTGTATAGGTGTGTACATGTATTTGTAATACAGTAATCAATGAATAAATATGCTGTTGCCGGAATTTGTATTTTTTTTTTGTGTGTGTGTTGTTGTTCAATTGTGGTGTTCGTTGTTATTATGTTGGTAACCAAAGCTGCATCGAATGATTTTTTAACCCACTTAGAAACTTTTTATTTAACTTCAAAATTCAGCTGTTGCTAACTGCATTTTTTTTTTTTTTTTTTTTTTTTTTTTTTTTTTTTTTTTCTTCTTCCTCTTCTTCATAAAAAAAAAAATTCACATAACATCCCAAGCATTAAAGTATCTCTATCAATTTAATGTCATCATAAAACACACCAGAAACATTTTTTTTTTTTCTTTTTTTTTTCCATTTCTTTCCCTTAATTGTTCCTTACTCAGTAAATCTTCCTATTCGCCCTTTTTGGAATAACAAAAATAAATATGAAATATTTTTCCTACGTTTTTCAGCTTTGCCTGAAATAAATCCAATATATGACATCAGCATATGTAAGTGTGTACATATTGTTTTTTATTATACTTTTTTGTTCATTGTTCATCTCCAATTTCTTCAATGTTGTATATTTGTTTTATACTTACCTGTACATATACCTGTGTTTTTGTGGATGCGAGGAGGTACTTACTTTACGACATATAAAATATGACTGTGGCTGTCTCTGTATCTATCTTCTTCTGAAACCCAATGGGTAATTCATTAGAAGCTTACAGATCAGCCATAGGCATGTTTTATAACTGTTCAAGGATCTCAAGTAAATGTGTGCTTGTACAAGCCGATTCTTATAGAAATATCTTATTAACAAACTTACGGTGTTCTTTCTTGTTCGTGTCCCTCCTTGTCCTCCAGAGTTTAAATCCAAATGTAAATGTTGTCTTTCTTTTATTCGTTCTTCACTTCATCTTAATGATCGGTAATGTCGAACTAAATCCTGGTCCGGAAACTTACATATCGAGTTCACCGCCTAACTTAGACAATAGTTCAAACGATAATTCCATTTCCTTGTGTAATATCAATATACGTAGTATCAGAAACAAAACAAATTTCGTCCAGCATTTTGCAGATGAATTTGATATTCTAGTAATAACTGAATCGCACCTTGATAACAGTATTCAGAACGACGATATTGAATTATGTTCCTTCACAAAAAATATCCAACGCCGCGACAGACAGAATCAAACGGGAGGGGGGCTTCTGATTTATACGAAAGAAAATGTAAACATTTCAAGGATAATCCAACTAGAGAATAATTTAGATGAAAGTCTTTGGGTTCAGATTCACGCGAAGGGTCAATCTTTTCTTTTATGCAATACATACCGTCCACAGTGGACCGACAACGAGTATTGGTCACGATTAACGCATGCTATTGAACTAGCTCATCAGATAAACGAAAATATCGTGATTTCGGGCGACCTGAATTCTAATCTTCTTAATGTAAATAATAACAAGCTGGTTGACTTGATGACCACGTTTAATTTTAGAAATGTTATAGTAAAACCAACAAGATTAAATAATTTATTAGACCCAATTATAATTTCCGATACCATGACCCCACTATATTCTGATGTTTTTGAGATGCCATCAGAAATTAGTGATCACGATGCAGCAGTTGCTTTTCTCAAATGTCCAAAATCGACTTCATGTTCATTTACCAGAGAAATTTGGCAGTATGAGAATATAGATTTAGAACTCTTTAATAACAAAATGAACGAAATTAACTGGAATGAAATGATAGGCTTTTTAAACGACATAGATGACATGGTTGAAGAATTTACAAAATTATTTTTGGACATAGCAAGGCAAAGTATTCCAACGAAAACTATAACTGTACGGGATTATGACAAACCATGGTTTAATAACGAAATTAGAAAAGTAATTCGACTACGCGATCGCCTGAGAAAAAATGTTTTCAAATTTGGGAGGGAAAGTGATACTTTAAAATATAAAAAACAAAGAAACAAGGTCAATAATATGAAAAAGAAAGCAAAAGAAAATTTTGAAAGTAACTTAGACAATATATTATTAGATAATTCGACGAACCCTAAAACTTACTGGAAAATAATGAAAATGCTAATTAAATCTAACAAGGGAAGTAACTGTATCCCTCCGCTTCGAAACACAATTAATGATGAACATTTAGATGAAATGGTATATGACGACGACAAAAAATGTGAACTATTAAATAAATATTTTAGCTTAGTATCTAAGTTGGAGGAAGAAAATATACCAGTACCCCCCTTTGAAAGTAAAACTAATGACTCAATTACCGACATTTTTGTGACTGCTAGTGAAATTGTAGATTTCATTCAAATATTAGACCTGAAAAAAGCGTCCGGTCCTGACAAAATCAGCCATAAAATGCTCAAAATAGCCCCAGAAAAAATTGCCGAACCACTTCAAATTATCTTTAACAAATCTTTACGACAAGGCAAGTATCCTTCAAGCTGGAAAATTGCACACGTGATAGCTATTTTTAAAAAAGGTGATGCCTCTTTGCCTTCAAATTACCGTCCGATATCTTTGATAAGTTGTGTTGGTAAAATTATGGAGAGAGTAGTCTATAAAAATGTTTATAATTATCTTGTTAGAAACAAACTTATATATGAGTATCAGTCTGGCTTTCTTCCGAAACATTCTACTATCCACCAGTTGTTAGAACTATACAACTCTATACTCAATTCACTAGAAAAAAAAGAATTTAGTTGTTTTTTATTCTGTGACTTTTCCAAAGCTTTCGATAAAGTTTGGCACAGGGGTTTAATACATAAAATGAATTCTTATGGTATAAAAGGTCCTTTAATCAAATGGTTTGAAAATTATTTGTATCAAAGAAAGCAAAAAGTGATTAACAGGGCAACATCATCAACTGTTTGTGAAGTCTCTGCTGGAGTCCCCCAAGGGTCAGTTTTAGGCCCTTTACTATTTTTAATTTATATAAATGATATTGGAGAGAAGCTCCTCTCTCTCAGTAGACTCTTTGCAGATGATACTTCTTTAGGTTATTCAAGTCAAAATGTTGTTGAAATTGAAAATGTTATAAATCATGATTTGTGTGAACTAAATACCTGGTCCACAAAATGGTTAATGTCTTTTAATCCAGACAAAACTGAGATTATGTTATTTTCCAATACAGACGTTAGATATAATTTTAATTTCACATTTAATGGAAACAATATCCCTATAACAACGAGCCATAAACACTTGGGTGTAACCTTGTCAAGCGATGCTAAATGGAATAACCACATTGAAAATATAATCTTAAGCGTATCAAGACATTTAGGTATTCTGCGGAAATTAAAATATAGGTTAAGTAGACAAAATCTAGAAAAACTGTACTTAGTATATATCCGCCCAATTTTTGAATATGCCTGTGAAATATGGGATAATTGTGGAGTGTGTTATTCAACCAAACTTGAAAAATTGCAACTAGATGCTGCAAGGATTGTAACTGGATTACCAATTTTCACAAAAACAGATAAATTATACTCAGAAACAGGATGGACTACTCTCTCTAGTAGAAGGCATAATAGGAAACTCCAGTTATTTTATAATATAAAGAATGGACATGCACCAAATTATCTTAGAGAACTTATTCCTCCTACTGTACAAAGCACAACTATTTACCCCTTAAGAAACGGTTCGGATTTAATAATACCTTTTTGTAGACTCTCGATTACAACTGAATCTTTTATTCCATCTACTGTTAAACTCTGGAACCGGCTAGATCAATTTGATCGTAATCTTGACACATTAACTAAATTCAAAAAAGCCATTCGAAAGGAACAGTCAGATAACACAAAACGTATCCCGAAACATTTTTATTATGGTCCCAGAAAACTTAATATTATTCTTACTCAACTTCGTAACTCGTATTCCTTTCTAAATTACGATCTATCAAAGGTTAATATAGTAAATGATGCTGCGTGTTCCTGTGGAGCTCCACGGGAAGATGCATTCCATTATTTTTTTACCTGTCCTAATTATACTGAAATAAGACGTATTATGATGAACAACTTAAATTGGGTACAGACAAGCGATTGGAATTTGAATCTACTAACCCGTGGGTCGGATGATTTAACATACGAAGAAAATATTAATATCATCAAACACGTTTTCAATTTTATTAAATCTTCAAAAAGATTCCTTGTAGTATAATTACTCGATAATTATCTACTCTCCAACCTCGTATCCACCCAACACAACCTTTTTATTAATTCGTTAATTATTTACAATATATCTCTATATGTATTATATGTATGCTCAGAATGATCATTATACTATGTGAATTTATTGTATAAATGGGAGAAGACTTCATAAGTTGGTAAAACTTGTGTCCTATCCCTTTTGTTAATTTAACAAATAAAATCATCATAAACTAAAAATACATAAAACCATTATGCAAAAATTTGTCAACTAAATTATACATAAGCACGTGCTTCTAAAAAAATAGCATTTCCTGCCCCACGAATAACTACCATCGTGCATAACGTACAAAACATCTACAAAATAAAATTAAAAGATTATCACATTGAAATATAACAGTATAAAGTAAAAATATAAAGCAAAAACCAATCAATCATATGTATAAAAAAATAATACAACTCGTAGTAAAGCTGTTAACCCGTGCGGAACGTTGACAGACTGGTGATTATTTCCAATACACATCAATTCATCTGATTTCTTTCAGTTACAGAATGCAAAGCACCAATTCCATTTGTTAATTTGATTTGTATTAATTTGCAGAATTTTGCAATTCATTTTGTTCAAAGCATTTCTCGGTGTGGAAATTTATGTAACATCTTTCCAGAATTTATGCGCATTAGATAAAATGTAACACTAATGCATACCTTTTTGGTCACAATGTTTTACACTTACTCCACTTACTTTACTCGTGTTGTGTGGTTGTCTATGCTGATCCGACTGGATTGTATATAACTCTGTTCAAGTAACTTGGACTGATCTCATCGGAGACTCCATAATGTCGGAGGGAATTTGGACCACCATATTTAGCTGTAGTATTTGAATCGTCTCCAGTTAATGACAATAAATTAATATCCGGAAGAAGACGATTTTGAGTCAACGTCCGTAAGTGTGACCGCTGGTGTATAAAATGTACTATATTATAAACATGCTTTTATTATTTCATTGCCCAATGCTGTTATCTGTAAAACCTGCTGTGTGTTGTTGTGTGTACAGCAGATAGTAGATAACGCCAGCGCGGGGCCCAATTAGCAGCAATTGGTCCAAGTTGCTTAAAGCTGACCCTGTGTGCAAATATGGTCATTGTGTGTAACGTCGTAGTAAAATATATTCTGCTTCGTCAATATAAATATAATGAATGAAAATGAAAGGTGTGAATATGATGATACATAAAACAATTATGCAAAATATATCAACTAAATATTTATAATAATACCCAGTGACAAACATTATACATTCAAATGGATTTTAATACAATGATCACAAGAAAAGGGACACACAATATAAAATGATAGATTGAGCAACACGAACCCAACTCAAAGGAGAGAGTGAACTCCTATATTGTTTCTGTTCCACTAGTGGCATCAGTCATTAATCAAAATCCGGTAATAAAAGCGTGATACTGACTATTACAAACGAAGCATATTCATGGACATTTCTAACACTGTTAGCGACCATAAAACTTTCTCTGTGATGACCTTAAGGGAACCACTTGTCACCATTACCAGCTACCATAAACCGAGAGTCGAAGGCGACTACCCACAATATGGAAGCAAATTTAAACCCCAAAATAGCATTCTGATAAAACAAACATAATGCAAACTGCCGTTGGTGCAGAATTGACGCCAATGTGGGACTAACCAACATTAATATCAGACAATAACTGCAATCCAATAATGAAAATAGGTGCGTTTGTGACTCTTAAATGTTCGATGTCCAGACTTTAATCATAATGAATACCATACAGATAGCACAATGGTAATTAATATTCGGAACCAATTAGCAATTTTGTGTACACTGCATTCAGGTTCAAGGTGAAAATTGAAGAATGGCTGTTTATTTGATGATCCTTGCAATTCACATGTTGTATTTGTTTTTCAAATTGGGAGTAATTCAAGTTGATAGGATTGGAAAATATGCTTTGATAAACAGCCAAATAAAAATAGTGATTATTGGCTGGCGTTTTTATGTAAGTCTACGCATCGGCAGTAATATCATAGACATAACCTAGACCTTGCACTTAAAGCCCAGCTTTATAACCAATATCTTCTAACAAAAAGATGTGGGACCATTTCAAAGAGCATACCCTACACCCATGGGTGTATATAGATACAATTCGGACATACCTGGCTAATGTCGGCATTTTGTAGTTAAGCTTTGGTATAAGTGACAGTTTTAGTGAAACACTGGCTACAAAAGAGTTGTAATTTATCAGAATAATTTGTGGGATATCTTAAAGCAATACATGGGCATTCCATTATTTTAGACAGCCATATCCATAACCTCTTTTTAGTTAGTGAACGAACTTTGATAATTTTATACGATGGTAAAAGAAAATATCGTCGAATTATGGTATATTGCTGTCTCTATAAACACAATGATTTCCATGCTTCAGTATATAATGACATTGTACTACTGTTCTAGCTAATGCCTACCCTCAAATATGGCAGTCAATATGTTGCAATGAGAAACCCCAAATATAAAACTGATAAGCAAAATAATAATAGTAAGTGCAGGATTGCACTATGTGCTGAGGAAAATCTGAAACTTTCATTTGAATTCATCCAGTGGTTTAGGAGATATTACGGATGGGACTGTCTACTCCCAATTAGGACTATATAGAGAAATATGCTTTGTGAAAGATACTTGATAAGTTTTAAATGTAAAAAGTCGATTTCATATGCCAACATGTTCACATGTGTTTTAAAAATGCATACTTCAGAATGTTTACATGTTAGCATATATACAAACAAAAGTGTACATAACGTCCCACGTACACTTTCATGCAATTCTATGAATGTCTTCCAACATGCAAATCAAAGAAGGACATATCACCAGAACCATAGGTCGAGGAAGAAGACATGGATTCTGACTAAATGATAATGATTTGAAAGCATAAATTTCCCAAATTCCATATATAATATTCCTGGCCTTATTTTCATGTTCATAGTGAAATAAATTTGGTGGTATATAATAATTCTGTATTTAGTTTTTATAAGAAAATGTGCAATGTTGATAATATGTTTTAATAAATTGGAACATTTTTGTGCCAGAAGATGCTATCTTAGAGATGACACCTTTTGGCACAAGCAATTCAAACAAATCTTCTGTGCCAGAAGGTGCTGTGTCAAACTTAGGTCATGTATGACGTAATGACGCAAGGTTTGATATAAATTATTATGAATTTAAATTCATTGGTCAAGGATCTTCTCATAAAACACCATTAAAATATACCATAAGGGTAATAACAAAATTACCGAACTCTGAACAATCTTACAAAGGGAAAGTCAAAACTCAGACATTTGTCTGATTTATAGATAAGCATCAAAACTGTAACCTCAAATTTCTCAAAAACAGAAAAATATGAGATAGCACATTCTGGCTCTAAGCCCTTGATATAAAAGGCACCGCATTACATATTCTCCTTTTTTAATGTTAACATTGGATATTACTATAGTAATTATTTCTTTTTACAGAAAATGATAATACAGCATACCTTGTAGTCAGTGCTTGTTCTAGTACAGTTGCCATAATACTTCTGATAGATTTAGTTGTAACATGTATAAGGTTTGTAAATATATTATTTCCTATCTCCGATATATAGTACAACAATTGTGATAAGACAATATTAATCGTTTCTGTAATATGATTCTCTTCATAAATGTATGTAAACATTCATCGTGCCCACTTCGAATTTCTGGTTAAAAATGGAATTGTGGAATCATCAATATGATTTTGGTGTGGAACAGAAATCTCAGTAGATTGACATCATTGGATATTATATAACAATAAACGTTAGATAAACTGGCATTATATGGGTACACAAGAGAGGGAAAACGAAGCCAAAAAGCACAACAGAATATGTGTTGGATACCACTATTCCCAGGAAAACACAACGTAAATAAGACATGAGTCCTCCTGCAAACAACCGGAGGTAAGTGACAAATCGAACATCGTTTTTATGCGGAAATTGTATCGGACATCACAACACGGAATTCAGAGCGTAAAGACACATAATAGGACAACACAAAAACTTAATAGATGAGCAACACAGACCCCTACAAAAAACTGTTATATTTAATCCTCGTGACACAGAAGTTGTCATATGTATAAAAGTTAATGATATTAAAGAGAACAGATGACATCAACCATTATTTAAGTATTTGATAGTATACAAGACTATCGTAAGACATAATAGTGATACAATAGTCAACTTAGAACCACCACATAATTGTCAATGTCATCTTTTGTCATCTCTACCCAATTAGAAAGACAAATTCGAAATATGAAACTAACATAAAACAAATAAAGGTGAAGCATGAAACAATCAATAGAGGTATTCTATGATAATTACATAATTGTAAGAATTCAGCTGATTTTTATATTTCAATTGAATTGAATATATTTCCAAATACATTATACGATAATGCAAGCTTGCATGGAATTTGTTCGGTTGTTTTGAATAAACAATGTTTGTTGGCATATACATTTGAAACATGCTTGTATTGTATGGTTTTATTAAGTAATACTACAGTTTTTTATCTGAAATTTGTGGAGAAAATCATTGAGTGATAGAGAATATCTGATAAACTTTTAAATCTTTTGTTCGTACAAGGACATTGGCATTTCAAACAATTGTTTATCCTAAATAAGGGTAATAACAAAATTACCAAACTCCGAACAATCTTACAAAGGGAAAGTCAAAACTCATAAGTATATAAACAGACAAAATCAGGCAACAACCGGAAAACTGTGAAAACCGTAATGACCCTGACTTGGTACAGGCATTTCTAAAGAAATGGTGGGTTGAATCAGATTTTAAGGCGCCAAACCTCCCGCTCTCATTACGGTTCAAAGGTTCCGGCTGTCACTGTAACAGTATTTAAATACAGGAACAAAATAGGTAAAATAGTTGTCAAAGCAGTACCATATTCGGTGACGTAAATGTCAAAAATATTTTTACGTCACACATTGACAAAAAAATTATTAACATTTTTGACTTCTTTATCTTTATACATTTTCCCTATATGAAAAGGCATCGCTTATATTTTTTTCTGCAGAGACGGAATATATTTCGACAAGATATTGGTATCGGAATATAAACTTTTTAAGAGATCGAATAAGGCGAATCTTTGTATAGCCCTGCTCCAGTAGCCTGTTTCTCAGATGAAGATGACGTTTCAGGAAATCAGAATAATTGCTACTGGCCCTTGCATAGCGAATCAATTGCGAGATGTAAACACCATATGCAGGAGAAGCTGGTATATTGCTGCACATGTTTGGAAAATTTATGATTTTAAAATTGAAGTCGTCCCGCTTATCATAAATTTTAGTACTGAGTTGACCACTGTCGTCAAATTCGAGGTATAAGTCCAGAAATGATGCGGACGAAGCTGTATCGGTGGTCTCTTTAACTTCCAGCTCTGGAGGATATATCAATGGAAGAAATTCTGCAAATCTAGAATTATTGATAGATAAAACGTCATCAATATATCTGTATGTGAAATTAAAGGCTCTAGCCTCATGAATCTTCTTATCTTTTACAAGCTTTTGAAGAAACTCCGACTCATATGAGTATAAAAATAAATCGGCTAGAAGAGGGGCACAATTCGTACCCATTGGTATGCCGACGACCTGCTGAAACAGTGTCCCTCCAAAGGAGACAAATATGTTATCGATGAGGAACTCCAGCACACAGCAACCACTAGAACAACGACATCATGTGCAGTTCGAGTTAAAGAGGTACTTTTCAAGTGGATATGTATGCTTGGGACAAATTTTCACTTAATTTGTGTTTCATTGTAATGTGGAAAAATAACCCCATACGAAATGCTTTCAATATATTATGTGTGAATAACTGGAAATTATATCGTTTTGTAACAATGAACTTTCTAGGTTTTGTTTCGTCAAGTCATCACTACTTTTAAATTAAGATTAAATAACATCTGGATTTCTCCATAGGTACAAAGCAATACAACGAAATGTCAACAGAACCATATTTCGTGCTGATCATGCATCTATCAGTCCCTCTTGATAACTGGATCTCCAACGATAATACATATATATACACACACACAATAAAGAACATGCACATATTCGCTTTACTCAAGAAAAGCACAAACTATCACAAAAATGTATGGTAACATAAACATGAACAATACAATACCAGGGTCAATGAATGCTGTGTATGTTTTATTTGACTAAGCATCACCCATGGCATATTGTTAGATTTATCATTATCAAATTATCATCTAGATTTGCCTATGCGCATTCCATATTCATTTGCGTTGTTATTGTTGGTGAAAACATTTAAAAAAGTTTGTTATGTATTGTCTATTAAATTAAAACGCACTTGACTTATTAAATATAGTTATTAATGAAATCTATATCATTTTAGCTCACCTGGCCAAAAGCCTATGTGAGCTTTTGCCTTCACTTGGCGTCCGTCGTCTGTTTACTTTTCACATTTGATTCTTTTCATTTGAAATCGCTTGGCCAAATCTATGAAAGATACTTTTATAAAGACTGCTTATCTTGTCCCGATCCGTTAATAAGGATGGGCGCCATAGTCAATTCTTGTTTCTGGTTGGCCGATTTCTAAAATTCTTCTGCTCTGAAACCACTGGCCAAATAAAGCAATATTTAATAAGACTTCCTCCTTTCATCCCGATTGGACAAAAACATGGTCACCATGGGAAATTTCTGCTTCTGATTGGCTGAAATTTAATCAATCTTCTCCTCTGAAACTAGGATGCACAATGAATTATTACTTTGTAGGAATGATGTATGGGAGATATTGTACAAAATTACCATATTTCGTGCTGATCATAAGACTAATATTGCCGCCATAGGCAGTTCTTTTTTGTAATTGGCCAATCAAAAAACGATTTAGCTTGGTTAAGTAGAAGTCATCACTTCGAAGGTGTTACGGTCGCCACCATGACTTGAGTGACCGCTATGGAATATGTGTCACAAATGACCATGAATATGTTCCACTTGTCGTAAGCACTTTCCGGTCCATTACTCATTCATGACTTATCACTGTGTTTGTAGCTAAATTAACACTACGGGTGCCATTAGTGGAGCTTACCGGTTTTTAGTAGGGTTCGTGTTACTCGATCTTTAGTTTTATGTGTATGTTTTGTAGATCGTTATTTGTCCTTTTGTACTTTTTCTCTTTTGGATATTGTGTTGTCTGGTTTTTTTTTCGATATATGGATTCTGATTACCCCTTTGGTATCTTCAAACTCATCTTAGCCAAATTCGGTCGGAAACACCTATGGAAGGCTCTGTGCACAGGTTCCTCAAAACAACATGACAGGTGAGCGATACAGGCTCAGTCCACTGAGCCTCTAGTGTTTTCTTGTTTTCAATGATTTTTATATTATTGGGCTTTCCATTTCTTGATGAAGTTTATACCGGAAATGCGTCGTGTGTGCTTAATTAAATATCAACATTGTTGATAGATTATGTGTGGTCGTCGTCTAAGCCGAAAAGTAGACAAATCATATGGGTGGTTTGCTATTGAAACATGGTCGGGGTAGGTCTTAATATAAAAGTTAGGAAAAACCGAAAATGCAATCAAGAATCGAGGCCCAAAACAAACTGGGATGAACCCCGTTGCTCGCGAATGGTAAGTAGTTTCTTCTTCTTATAAGACACTCGCAAATCGTTTTTGATACAAATATGCGTAAATAAATACATAAATAAGACATGAGCTGTTCAACGAATAACTGGGGATAAAGACGAACCGAACATTTTTTCATACGAAAAGCGCAGCCTGCATGACGGCACGTACCTAGGGTAAAGTGAACAACACAAGCTCATTAAAAAGATTGGTCTACAAGCAAAGCAAACCAAATAAATGACCATATTTATTTTTGTGAATGATGTTTGGTCTTGTAGGAAGAATGTGAAGTATCAAAGTTTAATTAAATTCATGTAGGCATATATTTTCTAATTTTGATTTCAATCCTCAATTAATGTGTGTCGTCACATGTCCATCAGGTTCAACACTAACATATTCTCCTTCCATGCATACCATGTTGTTAGAGGGTTGAGATCTGTCATCATCAATGGTATTATAATTACTATCAATAATATCATATTCCTGGCCTGGATCGTTCGGTATATTGTTTGTCAAATCACAACAATGTCTGTTATATTCTACTTTATTGGTATTGTTTACATTCTGGTTGGTTCTGTTGACATTTTGTTGTATTGCTTTGTACCTATGGAGAAATCCAGATGTTATTTAAATTTATTTAACAAGTAGTGATGATGTTACCTACAAAGTTCATTGTTAGAAAACGATATAATTTCCAGTTATTCACACATAATATATTGAAAACATTTCGTATTGGGTTATTTTTCCACATTACAATGAAACACAATTTAAGCGAAAATGTGCCCCAAGCGTACATTTCCACTTGAAGAGTACCTCTTTCACTCGAACTGCACATGAGGTCGGTGTTCTAGTGGTTAGGACAAACAATCGTTTAAAATGCCAATGTCCTTGTACGAACAAAAGATTTAAAGTTTATCAGATATTCACTATCACTCAATGATTTTCTCCACAAATTTCAGATAAAAAACTGTAGTATTACTTAATAAAACCATACAATACAAGCATGTTTCAAATTTATATGCCAAGAAACATTGTTTATTCAAAACAACCGAACAAATTCCATGCAAGCTTGCATTTTCGTATAATGTATTTGGAAATATATTCAATTCAATTGAAATATAAAAAAATCAGTTGAATTCTTACAATTATGTAATTATCATAGAAAACTTCTATGGATTGTTTCATGTTTCACCTTTATTTGTTTTATTTTAGTTTCATATTTCGAATTTGTCTTTTTAATTGCGTAGATATGACAGAGTTGGCACTGACAATTATGTCGTGGTTCTAAGTTGACTATTGCGTCACTATTATGTCTTACGATAGTCTAGTATACTATCGAATACTTAAATAATGGTCGATGTCATCTGCTCTCTTTAATATCATTAACTTTTATACATATGACAACTTCTGTGTCACGAGGATTAAATATAGCGGTGTTTTGTTGGTGTCCGTGTTGTTCATCTTTTAAGTTTTTGTGTTGTCCTAATATGCGCCTTTACGTTTTGAGTTCCGTATTCTGATGTCCGTTACAATTTCCGCATAAAAACGATGTTCGGTTTGTCATTTACCTCCGTTTGTTTGCAGGAGGACTCCTTTCTTATTTACGTTGTGTTTTCCTGGGAATAGTGGTGTCCAACATATATTCTGTTGTGTTTTTTGTTTTCGTTTTCTTTGTCTGGTGTACCCATATGATGCCAGTTTATCTAACGTTTATTGTTATATAATACTCAATGATGTCAGTCTACTGAGATTTCTGTTCCACACCAAAATCAAATTGATGATGTCACGCCAATTCCATTTCTAATCGAAAATTCGGAGTGGTCATGATCAATGTTTAAATACATTTATGAAGAGAATCACATTACAGAGACGATTAGTATTGTCTTATCACAATCGTTGTGCTATATATCGGAGATAGGAAATAATACATTTACAAACCTTATACATGTTACAACTAAAGCTATCAGAAGTATTATGGCAACTATACTAGAACAAGCACTAACTACAATGTATGCTGTATTGTCGTTTTCTGTAAAAAGAAGTAATTACTATAGTGATATCCAAAGTTAATTTGAATATTAAAAAAGGAGAATATTTAATGCGGTGCCTTTGATATATACACAAAGAAAAAAGTTAAGCCCCCCATGTTTGCGTTGAAATGACAAATGAAACGATAAGTGTCATAACATTACGGACCAAATAACATTATATTTGCTTTGAGAAAACACAACAAATACCAAAAGAAATGATAATTTAATGGATAGATTGTCACACGATCACAAGACCAGTTGTTACACTTAAAATGTCCATTTTAAGCATTGACCTTCACAGATAAAAATGCACGATAAGGTTGTCATTTCACTTGGCAAACGTCAATTTTGAGTCCCTTAACGACATTCATGGTTCAAAGTTCAGTATCGAGTTAAACCACCACGTGCTAGGAGGATGGCCTCCAGCCTCTGTCTCATCCCTCCAGTCAGTCATCGGATATGCTGCTGTGGTAGTGCCTCCCATCTCGGTGCAATGCTGCTTCCAACTGAAGTATGTTAAGTACAGTAGGTTCAACTGCCTGTAGACGACGGCCTAGCATGTCCCAAGCATGCTCTATCGGATTCAAATCCAGGCTAATGGCTGACCATGGAAGAGAAGTCACGGCTTTACTTTGAAGGTAGGCAGTTACTGCTCTTGAACGATGTGGCCTGGCGTTGTCATCTATAAACACAGATCTTGCAGCTATTATGTGGTTGTCGAAATGGTGAACAACAACTGGTTGTAAGACATCTCTGATGTAGTGATCATCTGTTAGGTTTCTTCGTATGTTGACCAAGTTCAACTTGCAATCATGAGAGATACACCCCATATCATTACTGAGCCTCCAACGTAAGATATGTCTCCAAACCCTCATTCATTCATCGGTTTTATGAAGCAGAAACCGGCTCTCGTCCGACCAATGGATCCTACGCCAGGTCATTAAATTCAAACCACGTCGCGCTAAGCACCATACCAAACGTAATGGTTGATGTCGACCTGATAACATGGGACGTTTAATTACTCTCCTTGACTTCAATCCTGCTGATTTCAAACGGTTCCTCACTATTTGGTAACCATTGGGTTTTTTTCAGAACAAGGCTGATTGCGAATGACATATGATGGTGCCTATTTGGTACTAAATCTACACGCTTGGCTGGATTTGTCTCATAGTGCTAGCTCACTGAATAGAAATGCCACAAGTAAGCATTCTCCCCATTGGGGCACATCATTGGGACACCTACTCAACCAGTATGATGTATGCTTAGTCTTGAAGCAGCAAATGTCCCCCCTTTGCTATACAGTGCGTGGCTTTACCCACGATATTCCGCACGCGAAACAATCATTGCAACCATTACACCACCGGAGCGTTACATTTTAACTTGTTAATGAGAATTAGATTTCCTGGCATACTTTCGCATTATGCTATGCTTTCTGTTTATTGAGGAAATAATAGAAAAAAGAAATATGTCTAGTTTGCTATAAATGGGCAATCAGACATTGTAAATATTTACCTGTCTTAGTTGATGAGTTTCTTCTACTATTCGTTGTTGAAACCTGTCCAATGTTTTGCTTTCCACCAGGTTCGCTGGGGGTCATTACTGTAAGGTTATAATTTTCACCGGCACTCGTTCCTCTGGTAGGTTCTAATATTACTGGTGTTGTTTTATAGTAACCCTTATTAGTAGTTTCTATGACTTGTGTGGAAATTTCTGAGATTTTGCCCGACTTATTTTCAATGATGACTGGGGTTGTTGATTGTGCAAATATATCCGTGGTTTGTGAGGATATAGCACCGGAAGTCGTCTCTATGGATGTTGAAGATGGATTTGTTGGGTTGACGTCATCACATGTCACATTGACTAGTCCTTTTCCACCAGCTGGAAGAGCAAAACATATATTAATATATTTGTAATGCAACAATGATAAGCATTAGAATATTACATATCCTTCATTTAATTTAATATGAGTTATTAGCGGTTCTTTTGTATCTATAGAAAGTTGTAATGTGCAACAAATTGTCCCCATGCAGGACCGAATTAGGGCCTTCGTAGGCCCTAATCGCTATTTTTTTTAATTTTTTTTGCAAAAACCAAGATTTTTGTCATTTTGAAGACAAAAACATTATGACAAGTATCTCTTTGGTGTATTGACCACATTTCTCCAACAAAGTGGCATAGATTATGTATGGTGCAGATCACAGTCATACGTCAATGCCAGCAACTTGAGCGGAATACAATCTGGCGTTAAAGCCAATCTAATTAAAATTAGATTGGCGTTCAAGCAAGGATTCAAGAAATTAACAGCTATGCTGAATGGGTTCAATGCACAGCACTCAATCTGAAGTTTTCGGCTCCGCTGCTGCAGTAATTATTACTGCAATTGTCAATTTATTTTAGCATTTTGCAATTAATATGCAATTGCTTTTCTGCTTCACCCCGAATGTAGAATACGCTTGCTGGATGTCTGAAAAGAAATCCTTATATCAAAGATACACAAGAAGTGATACCGTAAGAGATCTCTTCATGAGCTATATAGAAAACCATTGTTGCTCAGAGAATTGAACAACCTCTTGCAGCTGTCCAATAATCAAAATCTCTAGCAAAAAGGCTTGATGATTGAAATAGCATAGATGTGTACCGTATGGAACGATTTATTTTAAAAGATAAATATTGCCAAGAGCAAGGAATCGATTTGAGTACAGTTGTAAGGCTGTATGATAGTCTACCTGGACAACTTACAGAACGTCGTGATAAATTTGACAGATTTGAAGAAACTGCAAAACAGTTCTGTGATGGTGATCATAAGGAAGAAAAAAGCCACAAACGGAAAAGAAACCGATTCGTTGATGAAGGGACGAGGATCGCACGATCTCTAGCATGAGTGGGGGGGGGGAGACTTAGAACACTGACATGTTGTCCTATTATTGACAATCTTGCTATAGAGATGAGTAAGCGTCGCGAAGCATATTCACTGCTGTATGAGAGGTTTGGTTTTCTGACTGATACTTCTTTGTCATGTGATGAAACAATCATGACAGCGAGAAATCTGGTAGAGCTATACTCCAGCAACTTGGAGGAATCATTTGTTGAAGACTAGATATTTTAAAATATGTACCCATGTGAAGAAAATGTTCCACCGGCTTATTAACAATGAATTAATAACATGTTTTCCCAACGTACTTTTCGCCTTTATATTTCATTCTCCTCAGCAAGCTGTGAAAGCGAGAGTGCTTTTTCTAATTTAAAGAACATCATATACTGATGAAAGATGGGACAGGACAGGCTTTCATCGCTCTTCCTGTTCTTAATTGAGAGCGACCTGCTTGAAAAAATGGACAGAGATAAAATTATTGTAAACAAGAACTATTTTTAAAAAAAGATGCACGACGAAGCACAAATATTATATTCTTCTACGAACAGTATTTCACTGAAATAACCTAAACATATTGGTTTTATAGGATTTGATAAGACATGTAAAACCTTGCATCCTACTTAATGTGCAAGGAATCGTTAATGTTTAGTAACAGCGTCTATATTGGTCCTAGGACGGGACTGTCAGACACAAATTTGAAAGGGGATCACCAAAGGATTATTTTAGCAAAGCTTGAATCCAATTGGCCCAATAGTTTCAGAGGGAAAACAATAATATTTCATCCCCCTTTTTCTATTTTTAGCAACGGTGGCCATGTTGGTCGGAGGTCTGGATTGCCAGACACAATATTGAAAGGGGATTATCCAAGGATTATATAAGCAAAGTTTAGTGTCAATTGGCCCAGTAGTTTTAGAGATGAAGATTTTTAAAATTTCTTCACCCCTTTTTTTATTTTTAGTAACAGTGGCCATGTTGGTTGGAGGTCTGGATTGACAGACACAATTTTGAAAGGGAATTATCCAAGGATTATATAAGCAAATTTTAGTTCCAATTGGCCATGAAGTTTCAGAGATGAAGATTTTTAACATTTCATTCCCCCTTTTTTATTTTTAGTAACAGCGGCCATGTTAGTTGGAGGTCGGGACTGCCGGACACTATATTGGAAGGGGATCACCCAAGGACCATTCCACCAAAGTTTGGTCTTAATTGACCCAGTGGTTTCAGAGGAGAACATTTTTTAGTAATTGTGGACGAACGGACGGCTTCAACAATAACTTCTTAATATGTAATAGATGAAATGGCACTTTGCTCAGAATTTAATATCTCCGGTCGGTCAGCTGAAGATTACATAATACATTGAAAATAAAACTTTACAACATATAATACTTTGGTTAAAGAGAATATCGCTTAAATTTAAAGTTTAATACAGATATACCATTAAAAGTAATCATATTATCAGTTATACTCGAACTCCCTTTGTCTGTGCAGGGCGTAGGACGACGGACGCAACCAATCAGCAAACTACTAAATTACTTGCTTATTACAAGTGACTTAAATCCGTTCTCCGAATTCTTACCGAATTTGTATTATTCTCCAATCAAAAAGTTAGAAAATATTTTCTTCTTCCGTTTTGATGCGATTTCTATGTAAAACAAGACATAAAGACAGCTGCGCGTGACCTTGTCTTACATGGCATTGTCAGCCAATCAAATCGGCCGAGTATAATCAACGAGAAACTACGATAGTGTCAGATTGAAAGCCATATTTACAACAATACATACAAATAATTAAAACGCCTACCTTGCAAACTTATTTCAGTTATATTTTATCAAAATTAAAGCGTACACGAAACCAAATGACGTCTGATCTTTACGTTTTAAACTGGAAGTCTTCATATGACGTCATGTTGTTAATATACTAAAGACGTCAACAACATTTCGCGGAATTTTAATTTGTGTGATGTTTAGACCAGGGATATGCAAGAATACAGTTTTATGTTCAGTATTGCATTGGAGAATTATAATAATTAAACGGTTCTTTTCAGGAGTTCATGCATGTGTAAACGGGGTCGATGCACTCACAAACTTTACATATACGTCCTTCTCTCCTAGCACATGGTGATCTATTTTCGGGGCCGAAGGGTAAACATTGTTAAAAACGGAAGAAATAGTTTCTTACACTCATCTCTATTGAAGATCTGGCATTTGTTCCACTCGTGTGAGAAATTCTACGTCTTTTCACTCGTTCCGCTATGCTCTACTCGTGAAAAGACGGAATTTCTCACACTCGTGAAAGAAATCCCAGATCTTCAATAGAGGCTCGTGTTAGAACCTATTAATCTTTAAAATTGTTAGGCAAAAGCGTACATAGTTACAAAAGTAGGTCAAACGCGATCGTATACGAATTAGTCCAAAAATTCCATATAAAAAAATAGTAAAGTATCCATTTAATAATGTTACCAGTTAATGAATAATACGATCTTCTTGATGTACTTTAATACATCTGTTTATGTATGCTATCATTATGTTATCTATGACAAAGTATTATTTTGACCAGTTTTAATAGAAAGCCTTTCCTTTTTGTATGCCCTGGACACACTGCCTGATGGATAATCTGGCACTGTACACATGTACCATCTTTATAACTCAATTATGTTATGCATATTATAAGTACGTACACATGCGTATAGGTTCCGTTCTCACCATACACTCCTTATTAGGGAAATATACTAATCTGATAAATCTATAAACGGGACGAGGAAATGTCAACACTCATAGTAAATGTATAATAAATAATAAAACTGATAATAAATAACAAAATATGATGATAATAATAATAAAAAACGTAATAAATAAATAAATCTATAAATAATAAAGATGAATGACAGACATACCGAATACTGCTATCCATACAAACTGTGGATCTCCGTCTAGATGAAGTTGAATAGTAATTTTAGATTCCGATGAATTGAACATGGTGTCGTAATTCCCAAGTATTGTTTTGTCTTCACATCTAATTGTATTATTATGGTTGCTATCACTAAGGTACAAATACGACAGTCCTCCATCACACCTTCCAGTAGACACACCATATCTTTGAAAACGGACATCTACAGCAGACACTTGTAGGTCGTGTGATGATGTTGTTGATGCTGTACAGTACCAATCACATTGTGTGTGTTTCCCACTGACATATTGTAGATATACTATACTACCTGTCTTTTTGACTAAAGCACCAAATTCTACACCACCAAATTGTATAATATTGTCATCTGTAATGATATAACAAGTAGAAAGTTAATTTAGTGCGGAGGAGTGTTTCTGGAATAATCTTCATCTGTACATTCAAAGTTAGAAGAACAGAAAGACAACTAATTTAAATGTATTTGTGAGCATGAAAACAAAAGGGCATAAACAGGATAAGCACAATCTGCTAAGGTCACATGAACATACACTTTATATTTCATGTCAACTAATTCAACATTTAACAAATGTCAAGATGCAAAACATAAATGGACCAGTTAAGCAACTAATTATATTAGAAAAAAAGACGCACATCTTATATTGCAAATACCCATCGGGTTCACCTCTGTATGTTGGTGGAGTCAGTGTTACTCATCTTTTTAATGTTCAGAGTTGTATTTTTTTCTCTTCGTTCTATTAATTGTGCCCAATGTTGTTTTGTATTTTTGGTCGGTTGTGAAATGTGAAATATTTATAAGATGCTTTTTCATATTTTACAAACATTGTGGCTTTTCTTATATTCATAATATTTTATTGTTTAAACGAGCGTAAATTTTAATGAAATGTTACATGTACTAATCAAATTATTAACCTGACTGGTATTAATTTAAATATGTTGATTTATTGATTAATTAATTGGTGTTTAACGCAAATGTTAGCAATATTTCAGCTATATCGTGGCGTGAAAAATTTCATGTTAACTTAGACACCTATTTAGATATATAAATGTATTACCGTTGGATTCGGAGGTTTAGTATTTTGTGCTCCTTATCTGTACATTGATTAATAAAACTAAAGAAGAAATATTCCCAAATAATTCCTCACTAAATAAAATGACAAAAATAATCCTTAATGAAAAGAGCTTGTCATCTTCACATAATATTTTTTAATTCCCATTTGGTTTGGGTCATGGTTTATTTATGTTATTTGAGTTTATTTACGAGTACTGGTGTCGCTTTGTTGCATTTAAATATATATGAGAAATTTATGTAATTGATACTTGTTTTTGTCTTGTTATGTAGAATAATGTATATAGTGGAGAAGAAGTTCTAAGTTGTATAACTTGCATCTTATCCTTTTGTCTCTTTATTGGACAATAAAATATGTTTACATTTTACTGGTGTCCAAGATCATATTTTCAAATCATATGGTGTTCTCGTAGTTTAACAGTAAGAAGAGTTTGAAGATAACAAAGGGGTAATCAGAATCCGTATATCGAAGAAGAATAGACAACACAATGGTCAAAAGAAGTAGTTCAAAAGGACAAACAACGATCTACAAAACATACAAATAAAACTAAAGATCAAGTAACACGAACCTCACTAAAATCGGCGGTGAACTCATGTGCTCCGATCGGCGCTACTAGTAAAAATAGGAAATGCCTATCCTTCCGGAGCACCTGCGTTCACCCCCATTTTAAGTGGGGTTCGTATTGCTTAATGTTTAGTTTTCTGTGGAAATACTAGTGTTTTGTTCACCTAAATCAATCAGTCAATCAACAAATCAATCAATCAATCAATCAATCAATCAATGGTGGTTTTTTTCCTTTGGTTATGTTATTGTCTGTCCTTTATTGATTTCCTCGTATCAATGGCGATCTTGGATTCTCTCATTAGTCCTTAATTTGGCTATGTTGTACCGTCGTATACTTTGGTACGTATTTTTATTCCTTTTTCCTAATATTAATTTGTTTTTGATGTTATTGTTTTGGAATCATTTGACTTGAACCCATTTGTTATCTTCAGACTTTTCTTAAAGTATGTGTTTGTTTAATTAAAGTAAATCACATTTAATTATTTTTTTTAAATTGCAATTTCTGAAACAATAACTATTTAAAAGGTAACACGGCGGGTGCCAACTGCTTACCCTTCCAGAGTGGGATTCGTGTGGCTCGATCGTTTAGTTTTCTGTGTAGTGTTTTGTACATCATTGCTTATCCCTTTTCATTTGATCATTGTATTGTCTGTCTTTCTATCCTTTGTGTGGCACACCTCGTCGAGAAGTGTTGTTGGTAATGTTAAGACCATGTTATTCTAGAAAGTCTTCAGGCACACTAAATAAGATATCTCCGTTTTTATAATTATACATTTTTTCTTAATGTTTTTTGTCATAGCAAAATAGAATGCATAAATAACATATGCTGCACCAGTTTCAACGTTTTTATTTTCGTGGTAATATGCATTCAGAAACAATACTGCTATCACTTAGATAAAACGAATTGTCTACTATCACATCACCTCTATTGTATGATTTACTATAATTCAAACATTCCTCATTATAATCATTATTTAAATGAATAAGAACTTATTAAAATGAATAACAACATCCACTCTTTACGAGATGTATTTAAAGATATTCGCTAAAAACAAATGAATACATTCAGTCTCTAGAAGTAGGACTTTTTGGTTAAAATTGTGTTGTTTGGATGTGATTGTCATTAAAACGCCTTGAGGAGTAACATATGTGAGAGGTGGAATATCTCTACTCTGCACAACATGAATCAAAGAGGACGCTATTCACACAAAAACTATTCGACTTTTTATTTGATGAATTATCATTCCAGAAACGTGCCGTGCTAATTAAATTTGATATCTACGTTTAAGTACCCTACGCGGTTTGATAGTATACGTCTATTTCAATTCAACCACTTTACAGTTATTCAGATTGGGATAGCATTATGATGTTAATTGCATCCTTCAGAAATATTGCAATTGATATCATAATATGAGGGATGTAGTTAGTTTTGAATGTATATTTGATAATTTGCGCACTTAATTAGAGATCTTTGTTTTATTAACACTTTCAAAATGGGGAATAACCTCTTTATGTTAAGTGTATGTCCTAATGTCAGAATAGTTACACAAGTAACTATCACAAGCGATCATGCGTTGTGTCATACCTAATAAATCTAATTAAATAATTGTTTGTTGTAAATCTTGATCTTTATAGAATCTATCTATACTTACTAGCAACGCATCTGTAATTTATATACCCATAGTTTGAATATATGCCCGTGTTGGTAGGACAATGCTTTGTTTTTGCCGATAAAAGAATGGAATGTTTTCCCGAAAGTCCGTTATAAAAGTAATAGTTTTTCCATGAATCTGGTAGCTTGAAGTTATCACATGTTAATTGTGAGTCTCCATATAAGCATTTACAATGAGACGAACAATTTCGTTCGTATGATATATCCACAATTGATATTTGCTGTGAGAAGTCACACGAAATAATAATCTGTGGGTTCTTGATGTAGCAATACGACTTTGATTTATCATAGTTTACATTCTGGGAATTTTCTGTAATAAAATCAAATATTTTGTGTATTAGATTGACAAGCTCGATTCAGCTGTTTTTAAATAAACAATGTTACAGATGTATATGAAAGCCTTTTCCCAGATCTAACAGTAGCAAACGGGAAACATTGATGACATACACTTTTACTAAATTTTAAATATTCTAAGCATTTACTAAATCTTATTTTCAAAACCGACATGGTAATTTAAACGTATTAAAAAAAGTTTGAAAATAGCAAAAGGGGTAATAAGAAGGCTTAAATCGAAGAATGATATACAATACAATGTCCCAAAGCCATTGGTAAGTCAGGAATTCGGAAAAGACTGGATTATGATTACGACTAACAGAACATATTCATTAAGAATGGTGTAAATCGGGTGTAAATCAGATTTAAAAAGGGTATCCCGTTTCGTTCCTAATAGATATCCAATCAATCTTTATTCTCATAAACCATCGTAATACATTGGTATATCCAATATTGAATAGAATCATTAACTAAATCTTTCTACTTTTTTATTAACACAGAGCTGTCCAGGAACGATACACAAAGCTTCATATTTTGCTGGGTTGACAATTCGTGATTTGGAAAGGTACTTTATGATTTATATTTTCCCGACCATAAATCACTTGTCTTTTATTTTTAATTACATTAGTTTTGACGTGTTTGAATGAACCTCCAAATTACACCACAATGTGTTCTATTGGTTTATCTCATTAATACACCTAGCACAAATGCCCACGTATATGTTCCACTTGTCGTAAACACTTCCCGATCCTTTTCTCATTCATGACTTATTTTCGGGTATGTAACTAGATCAACACGACAGGTACCACTAGTGGAGCAGTAATTGCCAACCTTCCAGAACACATGAGTTCACCAGGGGTTTATAGTGGGGTTCGTGTTACCCGATTTTTAGTTCTATGTGTACGCTTTGTAGATCGTTGTTTGTCCTTTCGTACTTTTTCGTTTGGCAATTGTATTGTCGATCTACGGATTCTGATTACCCCTTTGATATCTTCAAGCTCTTTTTCTAGCTTCGTGTTTGTTGTACCATCTGTTAAATAGCTGTGTAATAAATCCCAATCCCCATTTATTGAGCATTAATGAATGGATCACAGAGGTAATAAACTATACCACATTCCCATAACGAACACAAATATCCTAGATTGGGGCAGAGGTGGTTCACAAGACTCCCTCCTATTGAATCAATACTTTAAATTATTTGGCTTTCCAATCTTTCAATTTTGAGCGTACCTGATGAAGGTTATTCCAGAAACGGGTTGTGCGCACTAATTTTGATATCTACGTTTTTATTACTATCACTGGGTCGATACCTCTGCTGGTGGACTATTAGTCCCCGAGGATATCATCCGTCCAGTAGTCAGTGCTTTTGCACTGACATGGTTTATTAGATATATTTATTTCTGAAGTTTACAGCTCTTACATAATGTAATTATTGATCAAACTTAAGGATTTCCTCCCTCATGCATAGGTGACCTTAGACGATTTTGGCTCTCCTGCTTAGGCACTTTGGTTTTATTGCTCCCAAAGCTTTTAATTATTTGGCTTTCCAATCTTTCGATTTTGAACGTATTCCAGAAACGTGTCATGTGCAGTATTTTTTTTTTATCTACGATTTATTACTGTGCAATAGTAATAGTTTTATTTCAAATCTTACACTATTTAATATCGGTTCATAGTTGAAATACCCTCTATCTTTACTTATATATAATAAATCAAAATGTACAAAAGTTGACCATGAATTGTAACAATTTGATTTTACCTGAGGAGGTTATGCAAAGATTCCAAACTAACAATCCAAACAACAAAGGCATCAAATAAAATCTCTCCATTTTTAAGGAAGTATGCAGGTTGACATCAAATTCTTTATTAAGGTATAACTAGTATATGAGATAAAATAAAGATATTATCTTGTACTGATAAATATTTATAGTTAAACAAGTGTTGTCTGAGGGCAAGTGTGGACACAGAAATGTGCTGTCCAAAAGGCAAGTGTGGAAGTCAATATTTCATAGTGTCTTTTGTAAAGGTCACACGTTATAGATAATTTTGTTTGATATGCTTTGGAGAGGATATATATAGGGATGTCCTGCTATCCAATGCAATTCATTTATTGAATAAAATATTCTTTAAATTAAATATTTTTGTTCAAATACATGTAGCTGACAGTTGAAATACTGTTTGTGCATAGGTATCATTGGAAAGTTTGCACTCCTTTGACATTGTACATATCAAGCATTTTTATTTTAGCGTGAGATATTATATGTGTTTGAATCTGCAACACTTCCGTTTGCATTTGGGACTCATCAGTAGGAAATGCAAGTGGAATGTGCAGGAGTTAATAATAAAAAATAACAACAATAAATACCTACTTTGGAAAATAATCACAGATTTAACATATTTATAAGCCTAGACTCCCAAGGCCCTGTTGACGAAATAAAAAAATTGTAAATATTTAATGGAAAAAGTTGATAGACTATTTAAATAGAAATTATTGTTGGAAAATAAGACATTGTTTTCTATGCAATATAACATGAACAAATATCTAAAAGAATAAAAGTTTTGAACTTAGAAGTCAGTTTGGCCTTGTGAGTTTCGTCCCCTTTAAATTAGAGTGGCAAAAGTAAAAGAGTAGGAAGAACTAATTGTATGTAGCATAAAAATTGAATTTAAGTCATGAAAGTGGTTTTAAGAGGTGAAATTATGAATATTTGCATAGATCTTATTTTACTTGAAGGGTATTGTATGTGCATAGGCAGGTATATATAACACAGCTCTTGACTAATGGGGCCTTGTAATTTGGAAAAAAATGACATGAAAATGTTGGCTGGTATTTTTTCTAACGCATTGTATACATATGCGCCGAGGTGTAGAACATTTCCCTAAAAAGACGGGTGGGGATGGGTGTATAAGACTAACAGAAGTCATTTAAGAGTTTTACTTGTGGAGCACACAAATATAATGTACATTTATTGTTTTGTAATTTTAAAAGCCATTTTAACTGAAATATGTTGATAGATTGCTTTTTAATTGACATTGCAAAATTGATTGAAAAATGAATGAAAAGCATTACTGAAATTGGGGTGTTTATTAGAAGAGATATGTTGCAACTGGTCAATTTTAAAATATGACTATTAAGGAGAGAGAGAGAGAGAGAGAGAGAGAGATGGGTATTTATCTGAATGAAAGGTCAGGAGATCTAAATGAAGGATGTGTCCATGGAACATGGATGCCCCCACTCCAAACAAGTTCCTGGATTTTTTTCTACTTAATGACCTCAAGTTATGTTTATTCTGACTATTTCTGTAGAAATTCACACTTTTGTTAAATTAATTTGCTCCCGTATCGTATGTCGCACAGCGTTCTATGTGTTCTATCTGAACAACTCGACCTTGATTTCAAGTAAACATAATGTCACGTGATAAATGTTTACATAATTTCGGAGAGGCGGAGTTTATTTTCTTCTTCTTCTTCTTCTTCTTCTTTTTCTTCTTCTTCTTCTTCTTCTTCTTCTTCTTCTTCTTCTTCTTCTTCTTCTTCTTCTTCTTCTTCTTCTTCTTCTTCTTCTTCTTCTTCTTCTTCTTCTTCTTCAATTGATTCAATATCGCCCTTTAACTTGTGCATTTGAACTTACCAGTAGTAATTCCTTCTTTAATTCCTATTGTAAGCATCTAAGCCTACGTAGTACACTTTCAAAATACCTTGAAAATCTTGATTATCTACTGTGTATACATAAAGCAACATTTATCGATCCCCATCCGTTTTACCGCGAAAAATGGATTAGTCTATTTGAAGTAGGGTCTAAGCCCTCAAATAAAAATAGTGTTCTATATTCGGAATAGCTTATTAGGATTACACCATGTATAAGTTATAACAAAACATGTGAGAAATATGTGCAAGAAGTGAAAAAAGTGTGTATTTTACATTAATCGATGGATTCACCCCACTGAAACACATATGGGAAATTCCGAAATTCCAGCGTTTGAGGTGCCCCAAAGGGTAAACTCTTGTCTTTAAAAAGCATGATAGAAAGTCGTTAGTGAAACATAAACACAGGCCTCTTTCAATTAAATTTGATAGAGTTTTTGTCATTGCAACCCCGTTCACAGTTGCCTAACAGGAGTCCACAGGTCGTCCACGTGTCACAGTTTAGAATAATCCTTCAGGACCTCACAGTGACCCGTGAACAACTTTAGCACGTTCTACCAGTTAATTCTTAATAATGTTGTTTAATCATTTGAAAAAAGCAATGTAAAAGGATAATATATTGTATTCACACTGTCATGATAGAAAGAGGCACACGCATTCACCACTTAGGCGTGTGTAGAATTTTAAAGGTGAAAAATAATTTTCAAAAATTACACTATCTTGATCATTTTCACTATTTCATTACAGCAATATCCTATTTTTAGATATGTGTGTATTGGTACCAATTGCAATATTGTTATCTAGGATTTTTATAAAAACGAACATAAATAACTAAGTGCGTAGGACGCGCTTCTGTAATAACCCTGATCAGGTACGATCACAGTCAAGTGATTGGGTAGCCAAAATAACTTAAAAGTCTTGGAGATCAAGAAAATTACAGGATCTAAATCACTGTCGTGTACCCGATACGGAATGGTCATTTCAAGATGGCGGATTGTACATCGTCAAAAGGTAGGTGTGAAGATTTAGACTATTATCGTTCTTTATAGCTTATCTTAGTGTCTATGAGTTACATGTTTAGATAGGGCAGTCTTTTTTCTACTTCACCATTATGTCAGTAAAGCTCGATCCTTTTGGTTTTTTTTTATCGTAAACTGCCTTCTCTAGTTGATCAATGCAGCGACAAAGATATCGAGGCGTAGAATCCAATTTATTTCACCAGTTCCTACCGCCTAGTGACTTTTTATATTAATATGTTGATGCCAAAATTATTCAAACATATGAATTATCCAACAAATGTCATTTCAGCCTTTGACAAGCCTTGTATCCCTCTTAAAACGTCAATGTTTATGTCACGGAACGGTCACGACAAAAACATGACAAAAATGTATGGGAATGGTCTCATGTTTTGGGTGTAGGAATGGACTTTCAAGCAATGGAATGGTCTTTTTTGTTTAAGAATGGTCTGATTGAACATATCGGATGTAAAGCGGGAGCAATGGCTTTGTCGTTCATCCAATGTTCACACTCGCATACAATCTTAATTTTCTTGTCTTACTACATTCACTGTTATGTATTTCACTTGGTTTGTCAATATGACGACATACCACTCGCTTCTCTGATATACTGTAAGCGTACTTTCTTTCCGATGTGTAGAATGTCCGGGAACGTAAATACCCTAGTGTATTTCTACCTTGCAGTATGCACTAGTGTGTTTATTCCGTCAGAAGAAATACACTAGTATATTTCTGTCGTGGAATTCTTACCCTAGTGCGTCTCAAGTGATATTTTCTTCGTGTGGTAATCTAGCGAAACTCCTCAACTACAAGCAGTTATGTATTGATTTTTTTTAAATTTTGGTGCTTAACGCCACTTTCAACAATATTTCAGCTATATCATGGTGACCAGTTTTAGTGGTGGAGGAAGTCGGAGTACCCGGAGAGAACCATCGACCATGGGCAAGCAACTAGTAAACTTTTATCACTTGCGGCTGCGAGTCGAGTGCACCCTTTTTGTAATTTACAAAGCCGGGCGCGTATTGGTGATAGGCTTGTATGAGTTGTTATATCCAACGACTTAACTCATTGAGCCACCCGGACCCCGGCAGTTATGTATAATACATCACCATTTCAGTACACACCACGATTTTATTTGGACCAATGTTCTCAACTTTTATTATTTTTTTCTTCTTTTCTTTTACTTTTTGGATCTTCGGTTTGCTTACCTAAGTCTAGACCACTGTTAGGTTTATGTATTGGTTTTTTCGTACATAGGTGCTTCAGTTCACATATATTATTTTAATTTTCCTGTGTTTAAAATCAGTACATGTATTTACTTCATGAAAACAAACATATACGAGGTTACTTAAATCTTCAATAGATATATCGTGTATTTCTCATTTTTACAGGTTTACTGTGATGGATACATCTTTCCACGCCTCAGAGAATGAATGTATATGCGAGGACTGTGGAAAATGTCTGAAAAGTAGAAGCGGTCTCAGACGACATCGCTCGAGACAACATTTAAAACAAGAGATGAAATTTAAATGTACCACTGATTATTGGCTCATCAGACCAGCCATGGTGAACAAAAACTTATCACATGTAATTACTGTAACCACAAACTGTCAGGGAATATCACAGAGTTCATGAGGCAGAGATTCTTCCACATGTTCGGAGAGGATTATATCTTCAGGACTACTCACATTTTTCTCTGGATCAAATGACTATAATTGTAATTGTTTGCAAATTGATAATAAAGATATAAAGAGTTGATTTCATAAAATTTATTTAAATAACAATGAATATTTCTTTTAACAAAAATATTTTCATGTAAAAAATGACTCGCTGTCAATATCACAAAGTATAAACCATTACAATATGTGTACAATTGCTGAAAGAGTTCTTAGCCAAATTTACCCACATTAGTGTTAAATTCAAAAGATCTAAATTTTAATGTTTCATCCTGATAATTCTGGCAGCAGTGGTCCACTATGGCTTGGTGATTGAAAGTATCAAATTGGCAGTAGTAACACTTGTACCTATAGATAAAAGAAACATTGCATACTGAAATGGAAAAGATTATAACAATTTAATAGCAAATAAGGCATTTCGGGTATTTTAAGGCAAGATTGATCATATGTAATAAGAAGATTTACATTAAAGACCACAAACGGAAATGAACTTCAATAATATTATTAATAAGCCTATCTTATATGATGGAGACCATTCCTAAACAAAAAAGACCATTCCTTTGCTTGAAAGTTCATTCCTACACCCAAAACATGAGACCATTCCCATACATTTTTGTCATGTTTTTGTCGTGACCGTTCCGTGACATAAACAAAATTTCCATAGACGTTTTAAGAGGGATACAAGGCTTGTCAAAGGCTAAAATGATATTTGTTCGACAATTCACATGTTTGAATAACTTTGGCATCAACATATTTATATAAAAAGTCACTAGGCGTTAGGAATTGGTGACATAAATTGGATTCTACGCCTCGATATCTTTGTCGCTGCATTGATCAACTAGCGAAGGCAGTTTACGATAAAAACAAAAGGATCGAGCTTTACTGACATAGTGGTGAAGTAGAAAAAAGACTGTCCTATCTAAACGTGTAACTCATAGACACTAAGATAAGCTATAAAGAACGATAATAGTCAAAATCTTCACACCTTCCTTTTTGACGATGTACAATCCGCCATCTTGAAATGACCATTCCGTATCGGGTACACGACAGTGTAAATATGATAGTCAAAAATCGTCTATGCCTTAGGACAAATGACATGTGAAAAGCTTTATTTTATAAACTTTGTTGTATGGATGGGTCATTAGTTTTATATTTTGTTTTGTCGTTATGTAAAAGAACATTTGCGCAATTTGTAATTCTTACAAATAAAAAACATAATAAAACACGAACCTGGCCTCTCCCCTACAAATGAAATGGGATTGCAGCTAAGCATACCGTAGTTTTTGCACTGCAATAGTAGCAGACATCGCAAAAAGGAAGTTAATAGCAATTGGACAAAATGAACAACCCGAACACACACATATTATTTCTCCCTTATGCTGACTGTGTATTGTGTTAATATGTCAGTCATATGTATCTACTATCGATCAATAGAACATAAAGTTGTATGTCAGACATTCTCCTATTCGAATAATTTCATGATTTAGAAAAGTCTGAAGATACCAAAGGGGTAATAAGAAGCCGTAAATCAAAGAAGGAGAGACAACAAAATGCTTAAAAGAAAAAAGTCAAAATGATAAACAATGATCTACAAAACACTCCACAGAAAACTAAAGATCGAGTAACACGAACACCACTCAAAACCGGGGATGAACTCATGTGCCCCGGAAGGGTTAGCAGTTATGTATTGCATTGTTATTGTAATAGACTTAATAGTGACAAGCCAGGTAGACACACGGTAGGTAAGCATTCACTCATTCCTCTCGGTAGGTGATCATTGTTATTGTAATAGCCTTAATAGTAACAAGCCAGGTAGACACACTGTAGGTAAGCATTCACTCATTCCTCTAGGTAGGTGATCATTGTTATTGTAATAGTCTTAATAGTCCCAAACCAGGTAGACACACTGTAGGTAAGCATTCACTCATTCCTCTAGGTAGGTGATCATTGTTATTGTAATAGTCTTAATAGTCACAAGCCAGGTAGGCACACTGTAGGTAAGCATTCACTCATTACTCTAGGTAGGTGATCATTGTTATTGTAACAGTCTTAATAGTCACAAACCAGGTAGACACACTGTAGGTAAGCATTCACTCATTCCTCTAGGTAGGTGATCATTGTTATTGTAATAGTCTTAATAGTCACAAACCAGGTAGACACACTGTAGGTAAGCATTCACACATTACTCTAGGTAGGTGATCATTGTTATTGTAATAGTCTTAATAGTCACAAACCAGGTAGACACACTGTAGGTAAGCATTCACTCATTCCTCTAGGTAGGTGATCATTGTTATTGTAATAGTCTTAATAGTCACAAGCCAGGTAGGCACACTGTAGGTAAGCATTCACTCATTACTCTAGGTAGGTGATCATTGTTATTGTAATAGTCTTAATAGTCACAAGCCAGGTAGACACACTGTAGGTAAGCATTCATTCATTACTCTAGGTAGGTGATCATTGTTATTGTAATAGTCTTAATAGTCCCAAACCAGGTAGACACACTGTAGGTAAGCATTCACTCATTCCTCTAGGTAGGTGATCATTGTTATTGTAATAGTCTTAATAGTCACAAACCAGGTAGGCACACTGTAGGTAAGCATTCACTCATTCCTCTAGGTAGGTGATCATTGTTATTGTAATAGTCTTAATAGTTACAAACCAGGTAGACACACTGCAAGTTAATTTGGAAATGAAAGTTAAAGTTCAATGTACAATTCAGAAATATTTGTCTTAGTTAATGTATTATAAACTTGACATATCTGACCAACTACCATTGACATTTGTTTTGTATTTGTTCTTTGTGCCATTAAAGGTTTAAAAGACTTTAAAGGTGTCTACTTCAATAATTTGGCGATGTCAGTTTTTTATTTAATAATTCGTGTAAGTAACTTTTAGTTAATAATTTTGTGAAATCACAGTTCAATATAAAGTTTTTTTTTAAATAGATCAATGTGTAAAAATTTGTAGCTGATTACTAGTAAGTGTTTTGACAGGTTAAAGTGTAAACAGGTATCATGGTACAAAGTTGATTGATAAGGTTAAATCTGTTCATACATCTATATTAAAATCAGAGTCGTTAAAATCTACTTAAGATAAAATAAATATATAAGATAACATTCAGTATAAACCATTAGGATCAGATTCTTCCATGAATATTTAATTTTGTTTCTATTATATTTTTATTATCTATTTGTTATATATTGTGTATATTTGTATTATTATATTGTTTCCTACACTTTGCTGTTGCAGCAATAAAGGTTTAAAGGAACTGTCGTTTCTTGACCAGGGGCCATCGTACTCGTGATCGTATGGTAGTAGGATTTACAACTACATGTACAATCAGTGCCTATCACCACTAAAGCTATGAGTTCGAACCGCGTTCATGGTGAGTTGTACCCGATACAACAATATGTGATAAAGTTTGTCACTGACTTGCGACAGGTCGGTGGTTTTCTCCGGGTTCTCTGGTTTCCTCCACCAATAAAACTGACCGCCACGATATAGCTGAAATATTGTTGAAAATGGCGTTAAGCACCATAAACCTTTCTCAACCAGCGCTTCCTGCTGAATAACTCGCCCAAAGATCTATTGGCAAAAATCGATTTAGGTAAATATTTGTGTGGAGGTGCAAAAATGACAAGAAATGTCACAAAGAACAACAATAGTTAATTATAAGGAGAATACTAATCCCATTAATATAATTTGAAGAGTAAAAAGGAGAACATTCCAAAAAGAGATTGTGACGTCAGACAAAACCGAGACAACAATTATCGATCCTTATTCCACGTTTTTCTCACCATTATCGCGGCTGACAAGAGCATTTATGATGCAGAAAACATTAATCATGACATTACGCTAATAAGTGCTCAATTGTCAAAATGTGATTTTATTTAGCCACGACCACAATTGCCGCAATCATACGCAAACTCCCTTACCATTCCAGTTCCAATTAGCATACTACTCTCCACTAGTGTTGTATCCAGTGGAGAAAATCATATTCGGAGAGGATATGGAAACTGTGCGGAGTATGAATCATACGGAAACAACAGTTCTGATAAGAACAACTTCTACAGTAATAACTACTTATTCCACTACTCCAGGAACAGTTTCTACAATAAAAGTTACAACAACAACTACCAGAACAACAAAAGCTACACTAACAACTGTCCCTAACACAACAGATGCCACAATCGAAGCATACGCCACAACAACAGTCCCAAAAACAAGAAATGTCACAATCGAAACACACGCCACAACAAGTCTCACAAACAACAGATGTCACAAGAAAAGTGACAACGAAACACATGTCACAATAACTGTCGCAACGAAACACTTTATGAAACAAACCGTTGTGCCGCCGATTATCGAAGAGTTTGAAGATAACAAAGGGGCAATCAGAATCCGCATATCGAAGAACAGACAACACAATGGCCAAAAGAAAAAGTACAAATAACGATCCACAAAACATACACACAAAACTAAGCGTCGGATAACACGAACCCCACTAAAAGTCGGGGGTGAACTCTGGTGCTCCTGGAGGGTAAGCACTTCCTACACCAGTAGTGTCATCCATCGTGTTAATCTAGTTACAAACCCGGTGATAAGTCATGAATGAGGACCACGGAGTGTTAACAGGTGGAATGCAATAAAATTGTCAGTCAGGTGTATGCAATGCTACAGTGACATCAACGGTTTCAATGATTTAAGTGTTAGACTTGTCATATGGTATTGGCAGATTCTCATAGCTCTATTTACAAGACACAAAGCTGCGTTTGTTACTCAGTCTGGGATATATAGTCTGGATGAAGTTGCCTCTTTGGGATTTCGAATTTGCCAGCATCCTCTGAATTAACCATTTATTAAGACTCTGGAGGCACAGGTTCTTTGGAGAATGAATTGGAAGTGTGGCATGTGTTATGTTGACGACATTTTAACTGTCGGTGAAAACGTTGATAATCATTAATATCATCTTAAATGCGACTTTGCAGTGAAGGGAGTAAAATATTCAGGACAAACAATAGCTAGATGAGGATTTCACTGATATCGACCCGGAGAAAACGTCAGCAGTGAACACTTTTCCTGAAAGACTTTAACTAAGTTTATTTTGGATTTTCAATATTACGCAATAATTAGCTATTTGCGCTTGATGGATTTCTGTTTGATATTAATCATCTTTATAATAGAATTACAAGTGTGTACACTTGTTCTCATCGTTATGCACACACTTTCAGCTTGTTATTAATCATCTTTATAATAGAATTACAAGTGTGTACACTTGTTCTCATCGTTATGCACATACTTTCAGTTTGATATTAATCATTTTTATAATAGTATTACAAGTGTGTACACTTGTTCTCATCGTTATACACACACTTTCAGTTTGATATTAATCATCTTTATAATAGTATTACAAGTGTGTACACTTGTTCTCATCGTTATACACACACTTTCAGTTTGATATTAATCATCTTTATAATAGTATTACAAGTGTGTACACTTGTTCTCATCGTTATACACACACTTTCAGTTTAATATTAATCATCTTTATAATAGTATTACAAGTGTGTTTAATTTACTAGTAGTGGTGTTGAAATAACATTAGAAAAATCACCAACAATGGAAGAAACACAGCAGGAATACAAACATTTACCAGAAGGAGAACTATATCATATATTTATAAACCGTATCGGTGGTGTAATGGTTAGCGTGCTTGCCTAGAGTGTGGTAAATCGTGGGTTCAAGCCACGGTCGGGTCAAACCAAAGACTATAAGATTGGTATTTGTTGCTTCTCCGTTAAGCACGCAGCATCAAGGAGTAAGACCAAAGAATGGTTGGCTCGGAATCAGAATAATGTGTCCGAGTGAAGAATGGGGCGACATGTCTATCGGCGCTGTTGTTTCAGTGGGCTAGCACTATAAAAATCCAACTCATCGTGTTGGTCTAGAAAAAAACCGTATCTCAGCATCATCTCATTGGATATTAACTTGTTCTCGCCATGATATAGCTGCAAACATTGCTGAGTTGGCGTTAAACAACAGTCACTCACTCACTCACTCACTCACTCACTCATATATTTGTATCGTACAAAGATTGTGAAAATGATCGAGGGTGGGTTCGAAAAATAATAGATATACTGGTGTCAACTTGAGATCGAATTTGTCCTATTTATGAACATGGACATGTAGTAGTATGAATTATAAATGTTTTGGGTCCATTAGTTTAACATCATCACACCTTATTGACGAACAGAAGTGGTCATGTATGTGTGTGTTAGACATGAGTGGTCATGTAAGTGTGTGTTAGACATGAGTGGTCTTGTATGTGCGTATTAGACATGAGTGGTAATGTATGTGTGTGTTAGACATGAGTGGTTATGTATGTGTGTGTTACATATGAGTGGTCATGTACGTGTGTGTTAGACATGAGTGGTCATGTATGTGTGTGCTAGACATGAGTGGTCATGTATGTGTGTTACACATGAGTGGTCATGTATGTGTGTGTTACAGATGAGTGATCATGTATGTGTGTTTTAGACATGAATGGTCATATTTGTGTGTGTTAGACATGAGTGGCCATGTATGTGTGTGTTAGACATGAGTGGCCATGTATGTGTGTGATACACATGAGTGGTCATGTATGTGTGTGTTATACATGAGTGGTCATGTTTGTGTGTGTTAGAAATGAGTGGCCATGCATGTGTGTGTTAGACATGAGTGGTCATGTATGTGTGTGTTAGACGTGAGTGGTCATGTATGTGTGTGTTAGACATAAGTGGCCATCTTTGTGTGTGCTAGACATGAGTGGTCATGTATGTGTGTGTTAGACATGAGTGGCCATGTATGTGTGTGTTAGAAATGAGTGGTCATGTATGTGTGTGTTAGACATGAGTGGGCATGTATGTGTGTGTTAGACATGAGTGGTCATGTATGTGTGTGTTAGACATAAGTGGCCATCTTTGTGTGTGCTAGACATGAGTGGTCATGTATGTGTGTGTTAGACATGAGTGGCCATGTATGTGTGTGTTAGAAATGAGTGGTCATGTATGTGTGTGTTAGACATGAGTGGGCATGTATGTGTGTGTTAGACATGAGTGGTCATATTTGTGTGTGTTAGACATGAGTGGCCATGCATGTGTGTGTTAGACATCAGTGGTGATGTATGTGTGTGCTAGACGTGAGTGGTCATGTATGTGTGTGTTAGACATGAGTGGTCATGTATGTGTGTGTTAGACATGAGTGGTCATGTATGTGTGTGTTAGTGATATCGATTTTGTTTCTAATTCTTCGATTCTTCTATTAGATTTTGGAATTGTTCCTACAGCGTGGTATTTTTTTCCCATAATATCGTTGTTTCAATAAACACATTTTGAATATTTTATAAGACGTATTAAAACAAAGTCTAAATAAACGGGAAAACTCCCGATAGCAAATGAAGAGTTGTCCGTCTTTCTTGTTCTGTATAGACCTCATTCTCCCAACAATAACATCAACCATGATTAATAGTAATATGACGACACAAGCAGTAATTAAAGCTATAACACATGGATCACTTTGATGATCTGAAAAGAAAATGTTACAAAAACTTTATTTACAATTTTTTAGACTTTTTACAGGTTTCATAAGTAAGTATTTGGTAAAGGAGACAGTAGGATTGAATGTTTCAACTTAGTCATTCAAAACTATCGGCGGTGACAGTCGCTTAAGTCAGATATCGGTACAACGGAAACACTGTTCTTGCCTTTGTTGACACTTACAGGGATTGATAATGAAGGACGTTTTCTGGTATTACAAGTATTTCTTTCACAATGATCATACGTACGCCTGTAATTAGCTAATTGGAAATGGAGGTTTTTTATATAGAAATCTTTCATTTGCATTAAAACACCAGTATGAGCCAGGCAAATACAATTCAAATCACACAAAAATAACATTGTCATTAGAGACTTGTCTAAGCCTTAATAAATAGAATTTAAAAAATAACCGTGGCATTATAATGCCATCGTTAATGAGTAATTGAATGGAATCACAACCTTGATCGACGTAATAATACAAGTTAAAGATATACTATAAGATTTAAATATCACTACATCAAATCACGGCACTGATAGTGCTTTTCGCCAAGTCAGTAATTTGTGAGCTGCAAATCTATATAATGGCGATAACCAGCTGTATTTCGGTGAGTTGATGATGGTTATGCTTTGTACTAGACCAACACATTTAGTGCTAGACCACTAAAACAATAGTCCGTAGGTAGACATATCGATCCACTCGGGCACATTATCCTGATTCAGAACCAACCAGTATTTGCTCTTACTACTAAATGCTGCTTTATTATCGGAGCAACAACAAATATCAGTTTCAAAGTCTTTGGTTTGACACGACAATTGCTCATACCCACGATCTACCACACTCGATAGGACCACGACAACCATAACACCACCGATACGACCATAACAACCATAACACCACCGATACGACCATAACAACCATAACACCACCGATACGACCATAACAACCATAACACCACCGATACGACCATAACAACCATAACACCACCGATACGACCATAACAACCATAACACCACCGATGCGTCCACGACAATCATAACACAACCGATGCGTCCACGACAATCATAACACCACCGATGCGTCCACGACAATCATAACACAACCGATGCGTCCACGACAATCATAACACCACCGATGCGTCCACGACAACCATAACACCACCGATGCGTCCACGACAACCATAACACTACCGATGCGTCCACGACAATCATAACAACACCGATGCGTCCACGACAACCATAACCATAACACCACAGATGCGTCCATGACAATCATACGTCCATGACAATCATAACACCACCGATGCTAAAACGACAACCATAACACCACCGATGTGACCTCGACAACCATAACACCACCGATGCTACCACGACAACCATAACACCACCGATGCTACCACGACATCCATGACACCACCGATGCTACCACGACAATCATAACACCACCGATGCTACCATGACAACCATAACACCTCCGATGCTACCACGACAATCATAACACCACCGATGCTACCACAACCATAACACCACCGATGTACCACGACAACCACAACACCACCGGTGCTACCACGACAACCACAACACCACCGATGCTACCACGAAAATCATAACACCTCCGATGCCACCAAGACAATCATAACACCACCGATGTGACCACGACAATCATAACACCACCGATGCTACCACGATAACCATACCACCACCGATGTGACCACGACAACCATAACACCACCGATGTGACCACGACAATAATAACACCACCGATGTACCACGACAACCATATCACCACCGATGTACCACGACAATCATAACACCACCGATGCTACCACGACAATCATAACACCACCGATGCTACCACGACAACCATAACACCACCGATACGACCATAACAACCATAACACCACCGATACGACCATAACAACCATAACACCACCGATACGACCATAAAAACCATAACACCACCGATGCGTCCACGACAATCATAACACAACCGATGCGTCCACGACAATCATAACACCACCGATGCGTCCACGACAATCATAACACAACCAATGCGTCCACGACAATCATAACACCACCGATGCGTCCACGACAACCATAACACCACCGATGCGTCCACGACAACCATAACACTACCGATGGGTCCACGACAATCATAACAACACCGATGCGTCCACGACAACCATAACCATAACACCACAGATGCGTCCACGACAATCATAACACCACTGATGCGTCCATGACAATCATAACACCACCGATGCTAAAACGACAACCATAACACCACCGATGTGACCTCGACAACCATAACACCACCGATGTGACCTCGACAACCATAACACCACCGATGCTACCACGACAACCATAACACCAACGATGCTACCACGACAATCATAACACCACCGATGCTACCACGACATCCATGACACCACCGATGCTACCACGACAATCATAACACCACCGATGCTACCACGACAACCATAACACCTCCGATGCTACCACGACAATCATAACACCACCGATGCTACCACAACCATAACACCACCGATGTACCACGACAACCACAACACCACCGGTGCTACCACGACAACCACAACACCACCGATGCTACCACGAAAATCATAACACCTCCGATGCCACCAAGACAATCATAACACCACCGATGTGACCACGACAATCATAACACCACCGATGCTACCACGATAACCATACCACCACCGATGTGACCACGACAACCATAACACCACCGATGTGACCACGACAATAATAACACCACCGATGTACCACGACAACCATATCACCACCGATGTACCACGACAATCATAACACCACAGATGCTACCACGACAATCATAACACCACCGATGCTACCACGACAACCATAACACCACCGATATGACCACGACAATCATAACACCACCGATGTGACCACGACAACCAAAACTCCACCGATGTGACCACGACAACCAAAACACCACCGATGTGACCATGACAATCATAACACCACCGATGTGACCACGACAATCATAACACCACCGATGTACCACGACAATCATAACACCACCGATGTACCACGACAATCATAACACCACCGATGCTACCACGACAATCATAACACCACCGATGCTACCACGACAATCATAACACCACCGATGCTACCACGACAATCATAACACCACCGATGCTACCACGACAATCATAACACCACCGATGCTACCACGACAATCATAACACCACCGATGCTACCACGACAATCATAACACCACCGATGTGACCACGACAATCATAACACCACCGATGTGACCACGACAACCATAACACCACCGATGTGACCACGACAATCATAACACCACCGATGTGACCACGACAATCATAACACCACCGATGTACCACGACAATCATAACACCACCGATGCTACCACGACAATCATAACACCACCGATGCTACCACGACAATCATAACACCACCGATGCTACCACGACAATCATAACACCACCGATGTGACCACGACAACCATAACACCACCGATGTACCACGACAATCAAAACACCACCGATGCTACCACGACAATCATAACACCACCGATGTGACCACGACAATCATAACACCACCGATGCTACCACGACAATCATAACACCACCGATGCTACCACGACAATCATAACACCACCGATGCTACCACGACAATCATAACACCACCGATGTGACCACGACAACCATAACACCACCGATGTACCACGACAATCATAACACCACCGATGCTACCACGACAATCATAACACCACCGATGCTACCACGACAACCATAACACCACCGATGTGACCACGACAATCATAACACCACCGATGCTACCACGACAATCATAACACCACCGATGTGACCACGACAATCATAACACCACCGATGCTACCACGACAACCATAACACCACCGATGTGACCACGACAATCATAACACCACCGATGCTACCACGACAATCATAACACCACCGATGCTACCACGACAATCATAACACCACCGATGTGACCACGACAATCATAACACCTCCGATGCTACCACGACAATCATAACACCACCGATGTGATCACGACAATCATAACACCACCGATGTACCACGACAATCATAACACCACCGATGTACCACGACAATCATAACACCATCGATGTACCACGATAACCATACCACCACCGATGTGACCACGACAACCATAACACCACCGATGTGACCACGACAATCATAACACCACCGATGCTACCACGATAACCATACCACCACCGATGTGACCACGACAACCATAACACCACCGATGTGACCACGACAATAATAACACCACCGATGTACCACGACAACCATATCACCACCGATGTACCACGACAATCATAACACCACAGATGCTACCACGACAATCATAACACCACCGATGCTACCACGACAACCATAACACCACCGATATGACCACGACAATCATAACACCACCGATGTGACCACGACAACCAAAACACCACCGATGTGACCACGACAACCAAAACACCACCGATGTGACCACGACAATCATAACACCACCGATGTACCACGACAATCATAACACCACCGATGTACCACGACAATCATAACACCACCGATGTACCACGACAATCATAACACCACCGATGCTACCACGACAATCATAACACCACCGATGCTACCACGACAATCATAACACCACCGATGCTACCACGACAATCATAACACCACCGATGCTACCACGACAATCATAACACCACCGATGCTACCACGACAATCATAACACCACCGATGCTACCACGACAATCATAACACCACCGATGTGACCACGACAATCATAACACCACCGATGTGACCACGACAACCATACCACCACCGATGTGACCACGACAATCATAACACTACCGATGCGTCCACGACAACCATAACACTACCGATGCGTCCACGACAATCATAACAACACCGATGCGTCCACGACAACCATAACCATAACACCACAGATGCGTCCACGACAATCATACGTCCATGACAATCATAACACCACCGATGCTAAAACGACAACCATAACACCACCGATGTGACCTCGACAACCATAACACCACCGATGCTACCACGACAACCATAACACCACCGATGCTACCACGACAATCATAACACCACCGATGCTACCACGACATCCATGACACCACCGATGCTACCACGACAATCATAACACCACCGATGCTACCATGACAACCATAACACCTCCGATGCTACCACGACAATCATAACACCACCGATGCTACCACAACCATAACACCACCGATGTACCACGACAACCACAACACCACCGGTGCTACCACGACAACCACAACACAACCGATGCTACCACGAAAATCATAACACCTCCGATGCCACCAAGACAATCATAACACCACCGATGTGACCACGACAATCATAACACCACCGATGCTACCACGATAACCATACCACCACCGATGTGACCACGACAACCATAACACCACCGATGTGACCACGACAATAATAACACCACCGATGTACCACGACAACCATATCACCACCGATGTACCACGACAATCATAACACCACCGATGCTACCACGACAATCATAACACCACCGATGCTACCACGACAACCATAACACCACCGATACGACCATAACAACCATAACACCACCGATACGACCATAACAACCATAACACCACCGATACGACCATAAAAACCATAACACCACCGATGCGTCCACGACAATCATAACACAACCGATGCGTCCACGACAATCATAACACCACCGATGCGTCCACGACAATCATAACACAACCAATGCGTCCACGACAATCATAACACCACCGATGCGTCCACGACAACCATAACACCACCGATGCGTCCACGACAACCATAACACTACCGATGGGTCCACGACAATCATAACAACACCGATGCGTCCACGACAACCATAACCATAACACCACAGATGCGTCCACGACAATCATAACACCACTGATGCGTCCATGACAATCATAACACCACCGATGCTAAAACGACAACCATAACACCACCGATGTGACCTCGACAACCATAACACCACCGATGTGACCTCGACAACCATAACACCACCGATGCTACCACGACAACCATAACACCAACGATGCTACCACGACAATCATAACACCACCGATGCTACCACGACATCCATGACACCACCGATGCTACCACGACAATCATAACACCACCGATGCTACCACGACAACCATAACACCTCCGATGCTACCACGACAATCATAACACCACCGATGCTACCACAACCATAACACCACCGATGTACCACGACAACCACAACACCACCGGTGCTACCACGACAACCACAACACCACCGATGCTACCACGAAAATCATAACACCTCCGATGCCACCAAGACAATCATAACACCACCGATGTGACCACGACAATCATAACACCACCGATGCTACCACGATAACCATACCACCACCGATGTGACCACGACAACCATAACACCACCGATGTGACCACGACAATAATAACACCACCGATGTACCACGACAACCATATCACCACCGATGTACCACGACAATCATAACACCACAGATGCTACCACGACAATCATAACACCACCGATGCTACCACGACAACCATAACACCACCGATATGACCACGACAATCATAACACCACCGATGTGACCACGACAACCAAAACACCACCGATGTGACCACGACAACCAAAACACCACCGATGTGACCATGACAATCATAACACCACCGATGTGACCACGACAATCATAACACCACCGATGTACCACGACAATCATAACACCACCGATGTACCACGACAATCATAACACCACCGATGCTACCACGACAATCATAACACCACCGATGCTACCACGACAATCATAACACCACCGATGCTACCACGACAATCATAACACCACCGATGCTACCACGACAATCATAACACCACCGATGCTACCACGACAATCATAACACCACCGATGCTACCACGACAATCATAACACCACCGATGTGACCACGACAATCATAACACCACCGATGTGACCACGACAACCATACCACCACCGATGTGACCACGACAATCATAACACTACCGATGCGTCCACGACAACCATAACACTACCGATGCGTCCACGACAATCATAACAACACCGATGCGTCCACGACAACCATAACCATAACACCACAGATGCGTCCACGACAATCATACGTCCATGACAATCATAACACCACCGATGCTAAAACGACAACCATAACACCACCGATGTGACCTCGACAACCATAACACCACCGATGCTACCACGACAACCATAACACCACCGATGCTACCACGACAATCATAACACCACCGATGCTACCACGACATCCATGACACCACCGATGCTACCACGACAATCATAACACCACCGATGCTACCATGACAACCATAACACCTCCGATGCTACCACGACAATCATAACACCACCGATGCTACCACAACCATAACACCACCGATGTACCACGACAACCACAACACCACCGGTGCTACCACGACAACCACAACACCACCGATGCTACCACGAAAATCATAACACCTCCGATGCCACCAAGACAATCATAACACCACCGATGTGACCACGACAATCATAACACCACCGATGCTACCACGATAACCATACCACCACCGATGTGACCACGACAACCATAACACCACCGATGTGACCACGACAATAATAACACCACCGATGTACCACGACAACCATATCACCACCGATGTACCACGACAATCATAACACCACCGATGCTACCACGACAATCATAACACCACCGATGCTACCACGACAACCATAACACCACCGATACGACCATAACAACCATAACACCACCGATACGACCATAACAACCATAACACCACCGATACGACCATAAAAACCATAACACCACCGATGCGTCCACGACAATCATAACACAACCGATGCGTCCACGACAATCATAACACCACCGATGCGTCCACGACAATCATAACACAACCAATGCGTCCACGACAATCATAACACCACCGATGCTACCACGACAACCATAACACCACCGATATGACCACGACAATCATAACACCACCGATGTGACCACGACAACCAAAACTCCACCGATGTGACCACGACAACCAAAACACCACCGATGTGACCATGACAATCATAACACCACCGATGTGACCACGACAATCATAACACCACCGATGTACCACGACAATCATAACACCACCGATGTACCACGACAATCATAACACCACCGATGCTACCACGACAATCTTAACACCACCGATGCTACCACGACAATCATAACACCACCGATGCTACCACGACAATCATAACACCACCGATGCTACCACGACAATCATAACACCACCGATGCTACCACGACAATCATAACACCACCGATGCTACCACGACAATCATAACACCACCGATGTGACCACGACAATCATAACACCACCGATGTGACCACGACAACCATACCACCACCGATGTGACCACGACAATCATAACACTACCGATGCGTCCACGACAACCATAACACTACCGATGCGTCCACGACAATCATAACAACACCGATGCGTCCACGACAACCATAACCATAACACCACAGATGCGTCCACGACAATCATACGTCCATGACAATCATAACACCACCGATGCTAAAACGACAACCATAACACCACCGATGTGACCTCGACAACCATAACACCACCGATGCTACCACGACAACCATAACACCACCGATGCTACCACGACAATCATAACACCACCGATGCTACCACGACATCCATGACACCACCGATGCTACCACGACAATCATAACACCACCGATGCTACCATGACAACCATAACACCTCCGATGCTACCACGACAATCATAACACCACCGATGCTACCACAACCATAACACCACCGATGTACCACGACAACCACAACACCACCGGTGCTACCACGACAACCACAACACCACCGATGCTACCACGAAAATCATAACACCACCGATGTGACCACGACAATCATAACACCACCGATGCTACCACGATAACCATACCACCACCGATGTGACCACGACAACCATAACACCACCGATGTGACCACGACAATAATAACACCACCGATGTACCACGACAACCATATCACCACCGATGTACCACGACAATCATAACACCATCGATGCTACCACGACAATCATAACACCACCGATGCTACCACGACAACCATAACACCACCGATACGACCATAACAACCATAACACCACCGATACGACCATAACAACCATAACACCACCGATACGACCATAAAAACCATAACACCACCGATGCGTCCACGACAATCATAACACAACCGATGCGTCCACGACAATCATAACACCACCGATGCGTCCACGACAATCATAACACAACCAATGCGTCCACGACAATCATAACACCACCGATGCGTCCACGACAACCATAACACCACCGATGCGTCCACGACAACCATAACACTACCGATGGGTCCACGACAATCATAACAACACCGATGCGTCCACGACAACCATAACCATAACACCACAGATGCGTCCACGACAATCATAGCACCACTGATGCGTCCATGACAATCATAACACCACCGATGCTAAAACGACAACCATAACACCACCGATGTGACCTCGACAACCATAACACCACCGATGTGACCTCGACAACCATAACACCACCGATGCTACCACGACAACCATAACACCAACGATGCTACCACGACAATCATAACACCACCGATGCTACCACGACATCCATGACACCACCGATGCTACCACGACAATCATAACACCACCGATGCTACCACGACAACCATAACACCTCCGATGCTACCACGACAATCATAACACCACCGATGCTACCACAGCCATAACCCCACCGATGTACCACGACAACCACAACACCACCGGTGCTACCACGACAACCACAACACCACCGATGCTACCACGAAAATCATAACACCTCCGATGCCACCAAGACAATCATAACACCACCGATGTGACCACGACAATCATAACACCACCGATGCTACCACGATAACCATACCACCACCGATGTGACCACGACAACCATAACACCACCGATGTGACCACGACAATAATAACACCACCGATGTACCACGACAACCATATCACCACCGATGTACCACGACAATCATAACACCACAGATGCTACCACGACAATCATAACACCACCGATGCTACCACGACAATCATAACACCACCGATGTACCACGACAATCATAACACCACCGATGTACCACGACAATCATAACACCACCGATGCTACCACGACAATCATAACACCACCGATGCTACCACGACAATCATAACACCACCGATGCTACCACGACAATCATAACACCACCGATGCTACCACGACAATCATAACACCACCGATGCTACCACGACAATCATAACACCACCGATGCTACCACGACAACCATAACACCACCGATATGACCACGACAATCATAACACCACCGATGTGACCACGACAACCAAAACACCACCGATGTGACCACGACAACCAAAACACCACCGATGTGACCACGACAATCATAACACCACCGATGTACCACGACAATCATAACACCACCGATGTACCACGACAATCATAACACCACCGATGTACCACGACAATCATAACACCACCGATGCTACCACGACAATCATAACACCACCGATGCTACCACGACAATCATAACACCACCGATGCTACCACGACAATCATAACACCACCGATGCTACCACGACAATCATAACACCACCGATGCTACCACGACAATCATAACACCACCGATGTGACCACGACAATCATAACACCACCGATGTGACCACGACAACCATACCACCACCGATGTGACCACGACAATCATAACACTACCGATGCGTCCACGACAACCATAACACTACCGATGCGTCCACGACAATCATAACAACACCGATGCGTCCACGACAACCATAACCATAACACCACAGATGCGTCCACGACAATCATACGTCCATGACAATCATAACACCACCGATGCTAAAACGACAACCATAACACCACCGATGTGACCTCGACAACCATAACACCACCGATGCTACCACGACAACCATAACACCACCGATGCTACCACGACAATCATAACACCACCGATGCTACCACGACATCCATGACACCACCGATGCTACCACGACAATCATAACACCACCGATGCTACCATGACAACCATAACACCTCCGATGCTACCACGACAATCATAACACCACCGATGCTACCACAACCATAACACCACCGATGTACCACGACAACCACAACACCACCGGTGCTACCACGACAACCACAACACAACCGATGCTACCACGAAAATCATAACACCTCCGATGCCACCAAGACAATCATAACACCACCGATGTGACCACGACAATCATAACACCACCGATGCTACCACGATAACCATACCACCACCGATGTGACCACGACAACCATAACACCACCGATGTGACAACGACAATAATAACACCACCGATGTACCACGACAACCATATCACCACCGATGTACCACGACAATCATAACACCACCGATGCTACCACGACAATCATAACACCACCGATGCTACCACGACAACCATAACACCACCGATACGACCATAACAACCATAACACCACCGATACGACCATAACAACCATAACACCACCGATACGACCATAAAAACCATAACACCACCGATGCGTCCACGACAATCATAACACAACCGATGCGTCCACGACAATCATAACACCACCGATGCGTCCACGACAATCATAACACAACCAATGCGTCCACGACAATCATAACACCACCGATGCGTCCACGACAACCATAACACCACCGATGCGTCCACGACAACCATAACACTACCGATGGGTCCACGACAATCATAACAACACCGATGCGTCCACGACAACCATAACCATAACACCACAGATGCGTCCACGACAATCATAACACCACTGATGCGTCCATGACAATCATAACACCACCGATGCTAAAACGACAACCATAACACCACCGATGTGACCTCGACAACCATAACACCACCGATGTGACCTCGACAACCATAACACCACCGATGCTACCACGACAACCATAACACCAACGATGCTACCACGACAATTATAACACCACCGATGCTACCACGACATCCATGACACCACCGATGCTACCACGACAATCATAACACCACCGATGCTACCACGACAACCATAACACCTCCGATGCTACCACGACAATCATAACACCACCGATGCTACCACAACCATAACACCACCGATGTACCACGACAACCACAACACCACCGGTGCTACCACGACAACCACAACACCACCGATGCTACCACGAAAATCATAACACCTCCGATGCCACCAAGACAATCATAACACCACCGATGTGACCACGACAATCATAACACCACCGATGCTACCACGATAACCATACCACCACCGATGTGACCACGACAACCATAACACCACCGATGTGACCACGACAATAATAACACCACCGATGTACCACGACAACCATATCACCACCGATGTACCACGACAATCATAACACCACAGATGCTACCACGACAATCATAACACCACCGATGCTACCACGACAACCATAACACCACCGATATGACCACGACAATCATAACACCACCGATGTGACCACGACAACCAAAACTCCACCGATGTGACCACGACAACCAAAACACCACCGATGTGACCATGACAATCATAACACCACCGATGTGACCACGACAATCATAACACCACCGATGTACCACGACAATCATAACACCACCGATGTACCACGACAATCATAACACCACCGATGCTACCACGACAATCATAACACCACCGATGCTACCACGACAATCATAACACCACCGATGCTACCACGACAATCATAACACCACCGATGCTACCACGACAATCATAACACCACCGATGCTACCACGACAATCATAACACCACCGATGCTACCACGACAATCATAACACCACCGATGTGACCACGACAATCATAACACCACCGATGTGACCACGACAACCATACCACCACCGATGTGACCACGACAATCATAACACTACCGATGCGTCCACGACAACCATAACACTACCGATGCGTCCACGACAATCATAACAACACCGATGCGTCCACGACAACCATAACCATAACACCACAGATGCGTCCACGACAATCATACGTCCATGACAATCATAACACCACCGATGCTAAAACGACAACCATAACACCACCGATGTGACCTCGACAACAATAACACCACCGATGCTACCACGACAACCATAACACCACCGATGCTACCACGACAATCATAACACCACCGATGCTACCACGACATCCATGACACCACCGATGCTACCACGACAATCATAACACCACCGATGCTACCATGACAACCATAACACCTCCGATGCTACCACGACAATCATAACACCACCGATGCTACCACAACCATAACACCACCGATGTACCACGACAACCACAACACCACCGGTGCTACCACGACAACCACAACACCACCGATGCTACCACGAAAATCATAACACCTCCGATGCCACCAAGACAATCATAACACCACCGATGTGACCACGACAATCATAACACCACCGATGCTACCACGATAACCATACCACCACCGATGTGACCACGACAACCATAACACCACCGATGTGACCACGACAATAATAACACCACCGATGTACCACGACAACCATATCACCACCGATGTACCACGACAATCATAACACCACCGATGCTACCACGACAATCATAACACCACCGATGCTACCACGACAACCATAACACCACCGATACGACCATAACAACCATAACACCACCGATACGACCATAACAACCATAACACCACCGATACGACCATAAAAACCATAACACCACCGATGCGTCCACGACAATCATAACACAACCGATGCGTCCACGACAATCATAACACCACCGATGCGTCCACGACAATCATAACACAACCAATGCGTCCACGACAATCATAACACCACCGATGCTACCACGACAACCATAACACCACCGATATGACCACGACAATCATAACACCACCGATGTGACCACGACAACCAAAACTCCACCGATGTGACCACGACAACCAAAACACCACCGATGTGACCATGACAATCATAACACCACCGATGTGACCACGACAATCATAACACCACCGATGTACCACGACAATCATAACACCACCGATGTACCACGACAATCATAACACCACCGATGCTACCACGACAATCTTAACACCACCGATGCTACCACGACAATCATAACACCACCGATGCTACCACGACAATCATAACACCACCGATGCTACCACGACAATCATAACACCACCGATGCTACCACGACAATCATAACACCACCGATGCTACCACGACAATCATAACACCACCGATGTGACCACGACAATCATAACACCACCGATGTGACCACGACAACCATACCACCACCGATGTGACCACGACAATCATAACACTACCGATGCGTCCACGACAACCATAACACTACCGATGCGTCCACGACAATCATAACACCACCGATGCGTCCACGACAACCATAACCATAACACCACAGATGCGTCCACGACAATCATACGTCCATGACAATCATAACACCACCGATGCTAAAACGACAACCATAACACCACCGATGTGACCTCTACAACCATAACACCACCGATGCTACCACGACAACCATAACACCACCGATGCTACCACGACAATCATAACACCACCGATGCTACCACGACATCCATGACACCACCGATGCTACCACGACAATCATAACACCACCGATGCTACCATGACAACCATAACACCTCCGATGCTACCACGACAATCATAACACCACCGATGCTACCACAACCATAACACCACCGATGTACCACGACAACCACAACACCACCGGTGCTACCACGACAACCACAACACCACCGATGCTACCACGAAAATCATAACACCACCGATGTGACCACGACAATCATAACACCACCGATGCTACCACGATAACCATACCACCACCGATGTGACCACGACAACCATAACACCACCGATGTGACCACGACAATAATAACACCACCGATGTACCACGACAACCATATCACCACCGATGTACCACGACAATCATAACACCATCGATGCTACCACGACAATCATAACACCACCGATGCTACCACGACAACCATAACACCACCGATACGACCATAACAACCATAACACCACCGATACGACCATAAAAACCATAACACCACCGATGCGTCCACGACAATCATAACACAACCGATGCGTCCACGACAATCATAACACCACCGATGCGTCCACGACAATCATAACACAACCAATGCGTCCACGACAATCATAACACCACCGATGCGTCCACGACAACCATAACACCACCGATGCGTCCACGACAACCATAACACTACCGATGGGTCCACGACAATCATAACAACACCGATGCGTCCACGACAACCATAACCATAACACCACAGATGCGTCCACGACAATCATAACACCACTGATGCGTCCATGACAATCATAACACCACCGATGCTAAAACGACAACCATAACACCACCGATGTGACCTCGACAACCATAACACCACCGATGTGACCTCGACAACCATAACACCACCGATGCTACCACGACAACCATAACACCAACGATGCTACCACGACAATCATAACACCACCGATGCTACCACGACATCCATGACACCACCGATGCTACCACGACAATCATAACACCACCGATGCTACCACGACAACCATAACACCTCCGATGCTACCACGACAATCATAACACCACCGATGCTACCACAGCCATAACCCCACCGATGTACCACGACAACCACAACACCACCGGTGCTACCACGACAACCACAACACCACCGATGCTACCACGAAAATCATAACACCTCCGATGCCACCAAGACAATCATAACACCACCGATGTGACCACGACAATCATAACACCACCGATGCTACCACGATAACCATACCACCACCGATGTGACCACGACAACCATAACACCACCGATGTGACCACGACAATAATAACACCACCGATGTACCACGACAACCATATCACCACCGATGTACCACGACAATCATAACACCACAGATGCTACCACGACAATCATAACACCACCGATGCTACCACGACAATCATAACACCACCGATGTACCACGACAATCATAACACCACCGATGTACCACGACAATCATAACACCACCGATGCTACCACGACAATCATAACACCACCGATGCTACCACGACAATCATAACACCACCGATGCTACCACGACAATCATAACACCACCGATGCTACCACGACAATCATAACACCACCGATGCTACCACGACAATCATAACACCACCGATGCTACCACGACAATCATAACACCACCGATGTGACCACGACAATCATAACACCACCGATGTGACCACGACAACCATAACACCACCGATGTGACCACGACAATCATAACACCACCGATGTGACCACGACAATCATAACACCACCGATGTACCACGACAATCATAACACCACCGATGCTACCACGACAATCATAACACCACCGATGCTACCACGACAATCATAACACCACCGATGCTACCACGACAATCATAACACCACCGATGTGACCACGACAACCATAACACCACCGATGTACCACGACAATCAAAACACCACCGATGCTACCACGACAATCATAACACCACCGATGTGACCACGACAATCATAACACCACCGATGCTACCACGACAATCATAACACCACCGATGCTACCACGACAATCATAACACCACCGATGCTACCACGACAATCATAACACCACCGATGTGACCACGACAACCATAACACCACCGATGTACCACGACAATCATAACACCACCGATGCTACCACGACAATCATAACACCACCGATGCTACCACGACAACCATAACACCACCGATGTGACCACGACAATCATAACACCACCGATGCTACCACGACAATCATAACACCACCGATGTGACCACGACAATCATAACACCACCGATGCTACCACGACAACCATAACACCACCGATGTGACCACGACAATCATAACACCACCGATGCTACCACGACAATCATAACACCACCGATGCTACCACGACAATCATAACACCACCGATGTGACCACGACAATCATAACACCTCCGATGCTACCACGACAATCATAACACCACCGATGTGATCACGACAATCATAACACCACCGATGTACCACGACAATCATAACACCACCGATGTACCACGACAATCATAACACCATCGATGTACCACGATAACCATACCACCACCGATGTGACCACGACAACCATAACACCACCGATGTGACCACGACAATCATAACACCACCGATGCTACCACGATAACCATACCACCACCGATGTGACCACGACAACCATAACACCACCGATGTGACCACGACAATAATAACACCACCGATGTACCACGACAACCATATCACCACCGATGTACCACGACAATCATAACACCACAGATGCTACCACGACAATCATAACACCACCGATGTGACCACGACAACCAAAACACCACCGATGTGACCACGACAACCAAAACACCACCGATGTGACCACGACAATCATAACACCATCGATGTACCACGACAATCATAACACCACCGATGTACCACGACAATCATAACACCACCGATGTACCACGACAATCATAACACCACCGATGCTACCACGACAATCATAACACCACCGATGCTACCACGACAATCATAACACCACCGATGCTACCACGACAATCATAACACCACCGATGCTACCACGACAATCATAACACCACCGATGCTACCACGACAATCATAACACCACCGATGCTACCACGACAATCATAACACCACCGATGTGACCACGACAATCATAACACCACCGATGTGACCACGACAACCATACCACCACCGATGTGACCACGACAATCATAACACCACCGATGTGACCACGACAATCATAACACCACCGATGCTACCACGACAATCATAACACCACCGATGCTACCACGACAATCATAACACCACCGATGCTACAACGACAATCATAACACCACCGATGTGACCACGACAACCATAACACCACCGATGTACCACGACAATCAAAACACCACCGATGCTACCACGACAATCATAACACCACCGATGTGACCACGACAATCATAACACCACCGATGCTACCACGACAATCATAACACCACCGATGCTACCACGACAATCATAACACCACCGATGCTACCACGACAATCATAACACCACCGATGTGACCACGACAACCATAACACCACCGATGTACCACGACAATCATAACACCACCGATGCTACCACGACAATCATAACACCACCGATGCTACCACGACAACCATAACACCACCGATGTGACCACGACAATCATAACACCACCGATGCTACCACGACAATCATAACACCACCGATGTGACCACGACAATCATAACACCACCGATGCTACCACGACAACCATAACACCACCGATGTGACCACGACAATCATAACACCATCGATGCTACCACGACAATCATAACACCACCGATGCTACCACGACAACCATAACACCACCGATGTGACCACGACAATCATAACACCACCGATGCTACCACGACAATCATAACACCACCGATGTGACCACGACAATCATAACACCACCGATGCTACCACGACAACCATAACACCACCGATGTGACCACGACAATCATAACACCACCGATGCTACCACGACAATCATAACACCACCGATGCTACCACGACAATCATAACACCACCGATGTGACCACGACAATCATAACACCTCCGATGCTACCACGACAATCATAACACCACCGATGTGATCACGACAATCATAACACCACCGATGTACCACGACAATCATAACACCACCGATGTACCACGACAATCATAACACCATCGATGTACCACGATAACCATACCACCACCGATGTGACCACGACAACCATAACACCACCGATGTGACCACGACAATCATAACACCACCGATGCTACCACGATAACCATACCACCACCGATGTGACCACGACAACCATAACACCACCGATGTGACCACGACAATAATAACACCACCGATGTACCACGACCACCATATCACCACCGATGTACCACGACAATCATAACACCACAGATGCTACCACGACAATCATAACACCACCGATGCTACCACGACAACCATAACACCACCGATATGACCACGACAATCATAACACCACCGATGTGACCACGACAACCAAAACACCACCGATGTGACCACGACAACCAAAACACCACCGATGTGACCACGACAATCATAACACCACCGATGTACCACGACAATCATAACACCACCGATGTACAACGACAATCATAACACCACCGATGTACCACGACAATCATAACACCACCGATGCTACCACGACAATCATAACACCACCGATGCTACCACGACAATCATAACACCACCGATGCTACCACGACAATCATAACACCACCGATGCTACCACGACAATCATAACACCACCGATGCTACCACGACAATCATAACACCACCGATGCTACCACGACAATCATAACACCACCGATGTGACCACGACAATCATAACACCACCGATGTGACCACGACAACCATACCACCACCGATGTGACCACGACAATCATAACACCACCGATGTGACCACGACAATCATAACACCACCGATGCTACCACGACAATCATAACACCACCGATGCTACCACGACAATCATAACACAACCGATGCTACAACGACAATCATAACACCACCGATGTGACCACGACAACCATAACACCACCGATGTACCACGACAATCAAAACACCACCGATGCTACCACGACAATCATAACACCACCGATGTGACCACGACAATCATAACACCACCGATGCTACCACGACAATCATAACACCACCGATGCTACCACGACAATCATAACACCACCGATGCTACCACGACAATCATAACACCACCGATGTGACCACGACAACCATTACACCACCGATGTACCACGACAATCATAACACCACCGATGCTACCACGACAATCATAACACCACCGATGCTACCACGACAACCATAACACCTCCGATGTGACCACGACAATCATAACACCACCGATGCTACCACGACAATCATAACACCACCGATGTGACCACGACAATCATAACACCACCGATGCTACCACGACAACCATAACACCACCGATGTGACCACGACAATCATAACACCACCGATGCTACCACGACAATCATAACACCACCGATGCTACCACGACAATCATAACACCACCGATGTGACCACGACAATCATAACACCTCCGATGCTACCACGACAATCATACCACCACCGATGTGATCACGACAATCATAACACCACCGATGTACCACGACAATCATAACACCACCGATGTACCACAACAATCATAACACCATCGATGTACCACGACAATCATAACACCACCAATGTACCACGACAATCATAACACCACCGATGCTACCACGACAATCATAACACCACCGATGCTACCACGACAATCATAACACCACCGATGTGACCACGATAACCATAACACCACCGATGTACCACGACAATCATAACACCACCGATGCTACCACGACAATCATAACACCACCGATGCTACCACGACAATCATAACACCACCGATGTGACCACGACAATCATAACACCACCGATGCTACCACGACAACCATAACACCACCGATGTGACCACGACAATCATAACACCACCGATACTACCACGACAATCATATCACCACCGATGTGACCACGACAATCATAACACCACCCATGCTACCACGATAACCATAACACCACCGATGTGACAACGACAATCATAACACCACCGATGCTACCACGACAATCATAACACCACCAATGCTACCACGACAATCATAACACCACCGATGTGACCACGACAATCATAACACCACCGATGTGACCACGACAACCATAACACCACCGATGTGACCACGACAATCATAACACCACCGATGTGACCACGACAATCATAACACCACCGATGTACCACGACAATCATAACACCACCGATGCTACCACGACAATCATAACACCACCGATGCTACCACGACAATCATAACACCACCGATGCTACCACGACAATCATAACACCACCGATGTGACCACGACAACCATAACACCACCGATGTACCACGACAATCAAAACACCACCGATGCTACCACGACAATCATAACACCACCGATGTGACCACGACAATCATAACACCACCGATGCTACCACGACAATCATAACACCACCGATGCTACCACGACAATCATAACACCACCGATGCTACCACGACAATCATAACACCACTGATGTGACCACGACAACCATAACACCACCGATGTACCACGACAATCATAACACCACCGATGCTACCACGACAATCATAACACCACCGATGCTACCACGACAACCATAACACCACCGATGTGACCACGACAATCATAACACCACCGATGCTACCACGACAATCATAACACCACCGATGTGACCACGACAATCATAACACCACCGATGCTACCACGACAACCATAACACCACCGATGTGACCACGACAATCATAACACCACCGATGCTACCACGACAATCATAACACCACCGATGCTACCACGACAATCATAACACCACCGATGTGACCACGACAATCATAACACCTCCGATGCTACCACGACAATCATAACACCACCGATGTGATCACGACAATCATAACACCACCGATGTACCACGACAATCATAACACCACCGATGTACCACGACAATCATAACACCATCGATGTACCACGATAACCATACCACCACCGATGTGACCACGACAACCATAACACCACCGATGTGACCACGACAATCATAACACCACCGATGCTACCACGATAACCATACCACCACCGATGTGACCACGACAACCATAACACCACCGATGTGACCACGACAATAATAACACCACCGATGTACCACGACAACCATATCACCACCGATGTACCACGACAATCATAACACCACAGATGCTACCACGACAATCATAACACCACCGATGCTACCACGACAACCATAACACCACCGATATGACCACGACAATCATAACACCACCGATGTGACCACGACAACCAAAACACCACCGATGTGACCACGACAACCAAAACACCACCGATGTGACCACGACAATCATAACACCACCGATGTACCACGACAATCATAACACCACCGATGTACCACGACAATCATAACACCACCGATGTACCACGACAATCATAACACCACCGATGCTACCACGACAATCATAACACCACCGATGCTACCACGACAATCATAACACCACCGATGCTACCACGACAATCATAACACCACCGATGCTACCACGACAATCATAACACCACCGATGCTACCACGACAATCATAACACCACCGATGCTACCACGACAATCATAACACCACCGATGTGACCACGACAATCATAACACCACCGATGTGACCACGACAACCATACCACCACCGATGTGACCACGACAATCATAACACCACCGATGTGACCACGACAATCATAACACCACCGATGTACCACGACAATCATAACACCACCGATGCTACCACGACAATCATAACACCACCGATGCTACAACGACAATCATAACACCACCGATGTGACCACGACAACCATAACACCACCGATGTACCACGACAATCAAAACACCACCGATGCTACCACGACAATCATAACACCACCGATGTGACCACGACAATCATAACACCACCGATGCTACCACGACAATCATAACACCACCGATGCTACCACGACAATCATAACACCACCGATGCTACCACGACAATCATAACACCACCGATGTGACCACGACAACCATAACACCACCGATGTACCACGACAATCATAACACCACCGATGCTACCACGACAATCATAACACCACCGATGCTACCACGACAACCATAACACCTCCGATGTGACCACGACAATCATAACACCACCGATGCTACCACGACAATCATAACACCACCGATGTGACCACGACAATCATAACACCACCGATGCTACCACGACAACCATAACACCACCGATGTGACCACGACAATCATAACACCACCGATGCTACCACGACAATCATAACACCACCGATGCTACCACGACAATCATAACACCACCGATGTGACCACGACAATCATAACACCTCCGATGCTACCACGACAATCATACCACCACCGATGTGATCACGACAATCATAACACCACCGATGTACCACGACAATCATAACACCACCGATGTACCACGACAATCATAACACCATCGATGTACCACGACAATCATAACACCACCAATGTACCACGACAATCATAACACCACCGATGCTACCACGACAATCATAACACCACCGATGCTACCACGACAATCATAACACCACCGATGTGACCACGATAACCATAACACCACCGATGTACCACGACAATCATAACACCACCGATGCTACCACGACAATCATAACACCACCGATGCTACCACGACAATCATAACACCACCGATGTGACCACGACAATCATAACACCACCGATGCTACCACGACAACCATAAAACCACCGATGTGACCACGACAATCATAACACCACCGATACTACCACGACAATCATATCACCACCGATGTGACCACGACAATCATAACACCACCCATGCTACCACGATAACCATAACACCACCGATGTGACCACGACAATCATAACACCACCGATGCTACCACGACAATCATAACACCACCAATGCTACCACGACAATCATAACACCACCGATGTGACCACGACAATCATAACACCACCGATGCTACCACGACAATCATAACACTACCGATGCTACCACGACAATCATAACACCACCGATGCTACCACGATAACCATACCACCACCTATGTGACCACGACAATCATAACACCACCGATGTGACCACGACAATCATAACACCACCAATGCTACCACGACAATCATAACACCACCGATGCTACCACGACAATCATAACACCACTGATGTGACCACGACAATCATAACACCACCGATGCTACCACGACAATCATAACACCACCGATGCTACCACGACAATCATAACACCACCGATGCTACCACGACAATCATAACACCACCGATGCTACCACGACAATCATAACACCACCGATGTGACCACGACAATCATAACACCACCGATGCTACCACGACAATAATAACACCACCGATGTGACCACGACAATCATAACACCACCGATGCTACCACGACAATCATAACACCACCGATGCTACCACGACAATCATAACACCACCGATGTGACCACGACAAGCATAACACCACCGATGCTACCACGACAATTATAACACCACCGATGCTACCACGACAATCATAACACCACCGATGTGACCACGACAATCATAACACCACCGATGCTACCACGACAATCATAACACCACCGATGCTACCACAACAATCATAACACCACCGATGTTACCACGACAATCATAACACGTCCGATGCTACCACGACAATCATACCACCACCGATGTGATCACGACAATCATAACACCACCGATGTACCACGACAATCATAACACCACCGATGTACCACGACAATCATAACACCATCGATGTACCACGACAATCATAACACCACCGATGCTACCACGACAATCATAACACCACCGATGCTACCACGACAATCATAACACCACCGATGCTACCACCACAATCATAACACCACCGATGTGACCACGATAACCATAACACCACCGATGTACCACGACAATCATACCACCACCGATGCTACCACGACAATCATAACACCACCGATGCTACCACGACAATCATAACACCACCGATGTGACCACGACAATCATAACACCACCGATGCTACCACGACAACCATAACACCACCGATGTGACCACGACAATCATAACACCACCGATACTACCACGACAATCATATCACCACCGATGTGACCACGACAATCATAACACCACCCATGCTACCACGATAACCATAACACCACCGATGTGACCACGACAATCATAACACCACCGATGCTACCACGACAATCATAACACCACCGATGCTACCACGACAATCATAACACCACCGATGCTACCACGACAATCATAACACCACCGATGTGACCACGACAATCATAACACCACCGATGCTACCACGACAATCATAACACTACCGATGCTACCACGACAATCATAACACCACCGATGCTACCACGATAACCATACCACCACCTATGTGACCACGACAATCATAACACCACCGATGTGACCACGACAATCATAACACCACCAATGCTACCACGACAATCATAACACCACCGATGCTACCACGACAATCATAACACCACTGATGTGACCACGACAATCATAACACCACCGATGCTACCACGACAATCATAACACCACCGATGCTACCACGACAATCATAACACCACCGATGCTACCACGACAATCATAACACCACCGATGCTACCACGACAATCATAACACCACCGATGTGACCACGACAATCATAACACCACCGATGCTACCACGACAATAATAACACCACCGATGTGACCACGACAATCATAACACCACCGATGCTACCACGACAATCATAACACCACCGATGCTACCACGACAATCATAACACCACCGATGTGACCACGACAAGCATAACACCACCGATGCTACCACGACAATTATAACACCACCGATGCTACCACGACAATCATAACACCACCGATGTGACCACGACAATCATAACACCACCGATGCTACCACGACAATCATAACACCACCGATGCTACCACAACAATCATAACACCACCGATGTTACCACGACAATCATAACACGTCCGATGCTACCACGACAATCATACCACCACCGATGTGATCACGACAATCATAACACCACCGATGTACCACGACAATCATAACACCACCGATGTACCACGACAATCATAACACCATCGATGTACCACGACAATCATAACACCACCGATGCTACCACGACAATCATAACACCACCGATGCTACCACGACAATCATAACACCACCGATGCTACCACCACAATCATAACACCACCGATGTGACCACGATAACCATAACACCACCGATGTACCACGACAATCATACCACCACCGATGCTACCACGACAATCATAACACCACCGATGCTACCACGACAATCATAACACCACCGATGTGACCACGACAATCATAACACCACCGATGCTACCACGACAACCATAACACCACCGATGTGACCACGACAATCATAACACCACCGATACTACCACGACAATCATATCACCACCGATGTGACCACGACAATCATAACACCACCCATGCTACCACGATAACCATAACACCACCGATGTGACCACGACAATCATAACACCACCGATGCTACCACGACAATCATAACACCACCGATGCTACCACGACAATCATAACACCACCCATGCTACCACGACAATCATAACACCACCGATGTGACCACGACAATCATAACACCACCGATGCTACCACGACAATCATAACACTACCGATGCTACCACGACAATCATAACACCACCGATGCTACCACGATAACCATACCACCACCTATGTGACCACGACAATCATAACACCACCGATGTGACCACGACAATCATAACACCACCAATGCTACCACGACAATCATAACACCACCGATGCTACCACGACAATCATAACACCACCGATGTGACCACGACAATCATAACACCACCGATGCTACCACGACAATCATAACACCACCGATGCTACCACGACAATCATAACACCACCGATGCTACCACGACAATCATAACACCACCGATGTGACCACGACAATCATAACACCACCGATGCTACCACGACAATCATAACACCACCGATGTGACCACGACAATCATAACACCACCGATGCTACCACGACAATAATAACACCACCGATGTGACCACGACAATCATAACACCACCGATGCTACCACGACAATCATAACACCACCAATGCTACCACGACAATCATAACACCACCGATGTGACCACGACAATCATAACACCACCGATGTGACCACGACAACCATAACACCACCGATGTGACCACGACAATCATAACACCACCGATGTGACCACGACAATCATAACACCACCGATGTACCACGACAATCATAACACCACCGATGCTACCACGACAATCATAACACCACCGATGCTACCACGACAATCATAACACCACCGATGCTACCACGACAATCATAACACCACCGATGTGACCACGACAACCATAACACCACCGATGTACCACGACAATCAAAACACCACCGATGCTACCACGACAATCATAACACCACCGATGTGACCACGACAATCATAACACCACCGATGCTACCACGACAATCATAACACCACCGATGCTACCACGACAATCATAACACCACCGATGCTACCACGACAATCATAACACCACCGATGTGACCACGACAACCATAACACCACCGATGTACCACGACAATCATAACACCACCGATGCTACCACGACAATCATAACACCACCGATGCAACCACGACAACCATAACACCACCGATGTGACCACGACAATCATAACACCACCGATGCTACCACGACAATCATAACACCACCGATGTGACCACGACAATCATAACACCACCGATGCTACCACGACAACCATAACACCACCGATGTGACCACGACAATCATAACACCACCGATGCTACCACGACAATCATAACACCACCGATGCTACCACGACAATCATAACACCACCGATGTGACCACGAGAATCATAACACCTCCGATGCTACCACGACAATCATAACACCACCGATGTGATCACGACAATCATAACACCACCGATGTACCACGACAATCATAACACCACCGATGTACCACGACAATCATAACACCATCGATGTACCACGATAACCATACCACCACCGATGTGACCACGACAACCATAACACCACCGATGTGACCACGACAATCATAACACCACCGATGCTACCACGATAACCATACCACCACCGATGTGACCACGACAACCATAACACCACCGATGTGACCACGACAATAATAACACCACCGATGTACCACGACAACCATATCACCACCGATGTACCACGACAATCATAACACCACAGATGCTACCACGACAATCATAACACCACCGATGCTACCACGACAACCATAACACCACCGATATGACCACGACAATCATAACACCACCGATGTGACCACGACAACCAAAACACCACCGATGTGACCACGACAACCAAAACACCACCGATGTGACCACGACAATCATAACACCACCGATGTACCACGACAATCATAACACCACCGATGTACCACGACAATCATAACACCACCGATGTACCACGACAATCATAACACCACCGATGCTACCACGACAATCATAACACCACCGATGCTACCACGACAATCATAACACCACCGATGCTACCACGACAATCATAACACCACCGATGCTACCACGACAATCATAACACCACCGATGCTACCACGACAATCATAACACCACCGATGCTACCACGACAATCATAACACCACCGATGTGACCACGACAATCATAACACCACCGATGTGACCACGACAACCATACCACCACCGATGTGACCACGACAATCATAACACCACCGATGTGACCACGACAATCATAACACCACCGATGTACCACGACAATCATAACACCACCGATGCTACCACGACAATCATAACACCACCGATGCTACCACGACAATCATAACACCACCGATGCTACAACGACAATCATAACACCACCGATGTGACCACGACAACCATAACACCACCGATGTACCACGACAATCAAAACACCACCGATGCTACCACGACAATCATAACACCACCGATGTGACCACGACAATCATAACACCACCGATGCTACCACGACAATCATAACACCACCGATGCTACCACGACAATCATAACACCACCGATGCTACCACGACAATCATAACACCACCGATGTGACCACGACAACCATAACACCACCGATGTACCACGACAATCATAACACCACCGATGCTACCACGACAATCATAACACCACCGATGCTACCACGACAACCATAACACCTCCGATGTGACCACGACAATCATAACACCACCGATGCTACCACGACAATCATAACACCACCGATGTGACCACGACAATCATAACACCACCGATGCTACCACGACAACCATAACACCACCGATGTGACCACGACAATCATAACACCACCGATGCTACCACGACAATCATAACACCACCGATGCTACCACGACAATCATAACACCACCGATGTGACCACGACAATCATAACACCTCCGATGCTACCACGACAATCATACCACCACCGATGTGATCACGACAATCATAACACCACCGATGTACCACGACAATCATAACACCACCGATGTACCACGACAATCATAACACCATCGATGTACCACGACAATCATAACACCACCAATGTACCACGACAATCATAACACCACCGATGCTACCACGACAATCATAACACCACCGATGCTACCACGACAATCATAACACCACCGATGTGACCATGATAACCATAACACCACCGATGTACCACGACAATCATAACACCACCGATGCTACCACGACAATCATAACACCACCGATGCTACCACGACAATCATAACACCACCGATGTGACCACGACAATCATAACACCACCGATGCTACCACGACAACCATAACACCACCGATGTGACCACGACAATCATAACACCACCGATACTACCACGACAATCATATCACCACCGATGTGACCACGACAATCATAACACCACCCATGCTACCACGATAACCATAACACCACCGATGTGACCACGACAATCATAACACCACCGATGCTACCACGACAATCATAACACCACCAATGCTACCACGACAATCATAACACCACCGATGTGACCACGACAATCATAACACCACCGATGCTACCACGACAATCATAAAACTACCGATGCTACCACGACAATCATAACACCACCGATGCTACCACGATAACCATACCACCACCTATGTGACCACGACAATCATAACACCACCGATGTGACCACGACAATCATAACACCACCAATGCTACCACGACAATCATAACACCACCGATGCTACCACGACAATCATAACACCACCGATGTGACCACGACAATCATAACACCACCGATGCTACCACGACAATCATAACACCACCGATGCTACCACGACAATCATAACACCACCGATGCTACCACGACAATCATAACACCACCGATGTGACCACGACAATCATAACACCACCGATGCTACCACGACAATCATAACACCACCGATGTGACCACGACAATCATAACACCACCGATGCTACCACGACAATAATAACACCACCGATGTGACCACGACAATCATAACACCACCGATGCTACCACGACAATCATAACACCACCGATGCTACCACGACAATCATAACACCACCGATGTCACCACGACAAGCATAACACCACCGATGCTACCACGACAATTATAACACCACCGATGCTACCACGACAATCATAACACCACCGAAGTGACCACGACAATCATAACACCACCGATGCTACCACGACAATCATAACACCACCGATGCTACCACAACAATCATAACACCACCGATGTTACCACGACAATCATAACACGTCCGATGCTACCACGACAATCATACCACCACCGATGTGATCACGACAATCATAACACCACCGATGTACCACGACAATCATAACACCACCGATGTACCACGACAATCATAACACCATCGATGTACCACGACAATCATAACACCACCGATGCTACCACGACAATCATAACACCACCGATGCTACCACGACAATCATAACACCACCGATGCTACCACCACAATCATAACACCACCGATGTCACCACGATAAGCATAACACCACCGATGTACCACGACAATCATACCACCACCGATGCTACCACGACAATCATAACACCACCGATGCTACCACGACAATCATAACACCACCGATGTGACCACGACAATCATAACACCACCGATGCTACCACGACAACCATAACACCACCGATGTGACCACGACAATCATAACACCACCGATACTACCACGACAATCATATCACCACCGATGTGACCACGACAATCATAACACCACCCATGCTACCACGATAACCATAACACCACCGATGTGACCACGACAATCATAACACCACCGATGCTACCACGACAATCATAACACCACCGATGCTACCACGACAATCATAACACCACCGATGCTACCACGACAATCATAACACCACCGATGTGACCACGACAATCATAACACCACCGATGCTACCACGACAATCATAACACTACCGATGCTACCACGACAATCATAACACCACCGATGCTACCACGACAATCATAACACCACCGATGTGACCACGACAATCATAACACCACCGATGCTACCACGACAATCATAACACCACCGATGCTACCACGACAATCATAACACCACCGATGCTACCACGACAATCATAACACCACCGATGTGACCACGACAATCATAACACCACCGATGCTACCACGACAATCATAACACCACCGATGTGACCACGACAATCATAACACCACCGATGCTACCACGACAATAATAACACCACCGATGTGACCACGACTATCATAACACCACCGATGCTACCACGACAATCATAACACCACCGATGCTACCACGACAATCATAACACCACCGATGTCACCACGACAAGCATAACACCACCGATGCTACCACGACAATCATAACACCACCGATGCTACCACGACAATCATAACACCACCGATGTGACCACGACAATCATAACACCACCGATGCTACCACGACAATCATAACACCACCGATGCTACCACAACAATCATAACACCACCGATGTTACCACGACAATCATAACACGTCCGATGCTACCACGACAATCATACCACCACCGATGTGATCACGACAATCATAACACCACCGATGTACCACGACAATCATAACACCACCGACGTACCACGACAATCATAACACCATCGATGTACCACGACAATCATAACACCACCGATGCTACCACGACAATCATAACACCACCGATGTGACCACGACAATCATAACACCACCGATGCTACCACGACAACCATAACACCACCGATGTGACCACGACAATCATAACACCACCGATACTACCACGACAATCATATCACCACCGATGTGACCACGACAATCATAACACCACCCATGCTACCACGATAACCATAACACCACCGATGTGACCACGACAATCATAACACCACCGATGCTACCACGACAATCATAACACCACCAATGCTACCACGACAATCATAACACCACCGATGTGACCACGACAATCATAACACCACCGATGCTACCACGACAATCATAACACTACCGATGCTACCACGACAATCATAACACCACCGATGCTACCACGATAACCATACCACCACCTATGTGACCACGACAATCATAACACCACCGATGTGACCACGACAATCATAACACCACCAATGCTACCACGACAATCATAACACCACCGATGCTACCACGACAATCATAACACCACCGATGTGACCACGACAATCATAACACCACCGATGCTACCACGACAATCATAACACCACCGATGCTACCACGACAATCATAACACCACCGATGCTACCACGACAATCATAACACCACCGATGTGACCACGACAATCATAACACCACCGATGCTACCACGACAATCATAACACCACCGATGTGACCACGACAATCATAACACCACCGATGCTACCACGACAATAATAACACCACCGATGTGACCACGACAATCATAACACCACCGATGCTACCACGACAATCATAACACCACCGATGCTACCACGACAATCATAACACCACCGATGTGACCACGACAAGCATAACACCACCGATGCTACCACGACAATTATAACACCACCGATGCTACCACGACAATCATAACACCACCGATGTGACCACGACAATCATAACACCACCGATGCTACCACGACAATCATAACACCACCGATGCTACCACAACAATCATAACACCACCGATGTTACCACGACAATCATAACACGTCCGATGCTACCACGACAATCATACCACCACCGATGTGATCACGACAATCATAACACCACCGATGTACCACGACAATCATAACACCACCGATGTGCCACGACAATCATAACACCATCGATGTACCACGACAATCATAACACCACCGATGCTACCACGACAATCATAACACCACCGATGCTACCACGACAATCATAACACCACCGATGCTACCACCACAATCATAACACCACCGATGTCACCACGATAACCATAACACCACCGATGTACCACGACAATCATACCACCACCGATGCTACCACGACAATCATAACACCACCGATGCTACCACGACAATCATAACACCACCGATGTGACCACGACAATCATAGCACCACCGATGCTACCACGACAACCATAACACCACCGATGTGACCACGACAATCATAACACCACCGATACTACCACGACAATCATATCACCACCGATGTGACCACGACAATCATAACACCACCCATGCTACCACGATAACCATAACACCACCGATGTGACCACGACAATCATAACACCACCGATGCTACCACGACAATCATAACACCACCGATGCTACCACGACAATCATAACACCACCGATGCTACCACGACAATCATAACACCACCGATGTGACCACGACAATCATAACACCACCGATGCTACCACGACAATCATAACACTACCGATGCTACCACGACAATCATAACACCACCGATGCTACCACGATAACCATACCACCACCTATGTGACCACGACAATCATAACACCACCGATGTGACCACGACAATCATAACACCACCAATGCTACCACGACAATCATAACACCACCGATGCTACCACGACAATCATAACACCACCGATGTGACCACGACAATCATAACACCACCGATGCTACCACGACAATCATAACACCACCGATGCTACCACGACAATCATAACACCACCGATGCTACCACGACAATCATAACACCACCGATGTGACCACGACAATCATAACACCACCGATGCTACCACGACAATCATAACACCACCGATGTGACCACGACAATCATAACACCACCGATGCTACCACGACAATAATAACACCACCGATGTGACCACGACAATCATAACACCACCGATGCTACCACGACAATCATAACACCACCGATGCTACCACGACAATCATAACACCACCGATGTCACCACGACAAGCATAACACCACCGATGCTACCACGACAATCATAACACCACCGATGCTACCACGACAATCATAACACCACCGATGTGACCACGACAATCATAACACCACCGATGCTACCACGACAATCATAACACCACCGATGCTACCACAACAATCATAACACCACCGATGTTACCACGACAATCATAACACGTCCGATGCTACCACGACAATCATACCACCACCGATGTGATCACGACAATCATAACACCACCGATGTACCACGACAATCATAACACCACCGACGTACCACGACAATCATAACACCATCGATGTACCACGACAATCATAACACCACCGATGCTACCACGACAATCATAACACCACCGATGCTACCACGACAATCATAACACCACCGATGCTACCACCACAATCATAACACCACCGATGTGACCACGATAACCATAACACCACCGATGTACCACGACAATCATACCACCACCGATGCTACCACGACAATCATAACACCACCGATGCTACCACGACAATCATAACACCACCGATGTGACCACGACAATCATAACACCACCGATGCTACCACGACAATCATAACACCACCGATGTGACCACGACAATCATAACACCACCGATGCTACCACGACAATCATAACACTACCGATGCTACCACGACAATCATAACACCACCGATGCTACCACGATAACCATACCACCACCTATGTGACCACGACAATCATAACACCACCGATGTGACCACGACAATCATAACACCACCAATGCTACCACGACAATCATAACACCACCCATGCTACCACGATAACCATAACACCACCGATGTGACCACGACAATCATAACACCACCGATGCTACCACGACAATCATAACACCACCAATGCTACCACGACAATCATAACACCACCGATGTGACCACGACAATCATAACACCACCGATGCTACCACGACAATCATAACACTACCGATGCTACCACGACAATCATAACACCACCGATGCTACCACGATAACCATACCACCACCTATGTGACCACGACAATCATAACACCACCGATGTGACCACGACAATCATAACACCACCAATGCTACCACGACAATCATAACACCACCGATGCTACCACGACAATCATAACACCACCGATGTGACCACGACAATCATAACACCACCGATGCTACCACGACAATCATAACACCACCGATGCTACCACGACAATCATAACACCACCGATGCTACCACGACAATCATAACACCACCGATGTGACCACGACAATCATAACACCACCGATGCTACCACGACAATCATAACACCACCGATGTGACCACGACAATCATAACACCACCGATGCTACCACGACAATAATAACACCACCGATGTGACCACGACAATCATAACACCACCGATGCTACCACGACAATCATAACACCACCGATGCTACCACGACAATCATAACACCACCGATGTGACCACGACAAGCATAACACCACCGATGCTACCACGACAATTATAACACCACCGATGCTACCACGACAATCATAACACCACCGATGTGACCACGACAATCATAACACCACCGATGCTACCACGACAATCATAACACCACCGATGCTACCACAACAATCATAACACCACCGATGTTACCACGACAATCATAACACGTCCGATGCTACCACGACAATCATACCACCACCGATGTGATCACGACAATCATAACACCACCGATGTACCACGACAATCATAACACCACCGATGTGCCACGACAATCATAACACCATCGATGTACCACGACAATCATAACACCACCGATGCTACCACGACAATCATAACACCACCGATGCTACCACGACAATCATAACACCACCGATGCTACCACCACAATCATAACACCACCGATGTCACCACGATAACCATAACACCACCGATGTACCACGACAATCATACCACCACCGATGCTACCACGACAATCATAACACCACCGATGCTACCACGACAATCATAACACCACCGATGTGACCACGACAATCATAGCACCACCGATGCTACCACGACAACCATAACACCACCGATGTGACCACGACAATCATAACACCACCGATACTACCACGACAATCATATCACCACCGATGTGACCACGACAATCATAACACCACCCATGCTACCACGATAACCATAACACCACCGATGTGACCACGACAATCATAACACCACCGATGCTACCACGACAATCATAACACCACCGATGCTACCACGACAATCATAACACCACCGATGCTACCACGACAATCATAACACCACCGATGTGACCACGACAATCATAACACCACCGATGCTACCACGACAATCATAACACTACCGATGCTACCACGACAATCATAACACCACCGATGCTACCACGATAACCATACCACCACCTATGTGACCACGACAATCATAACACCACCGATGTGACCACGACAATCATAACACCACCAATGCTACCACGACAATCATAACACCACCGATGCTACCACGACAATCATAACACCACCGATGTGACCACGACAATCATAACACCACCGATGCTACCACGACAATCATAACACCACCGATGCTACCACGACAATCATAACACCACCGATGCTACCACGACAATCATAACACCACCGATGTGACCACGACAATCATAACACCACCGATGCTACCACGACAATCATAACACCACCGATGTGACCACGACAATCATAACACCACCGATGCTACCACGACAATAATAACACCACCGATGTGACCACGACAATCATAACACCACCGATGCTACCACGACAATCATAACACCACCGATGCTACCACGACAATCATAACACCACCGATGTCACCACGACAAGCATAACACCACCGATGCTACCACGACAATCATAACACCACCGATGCTACCACGACAATCATAACACCACCGATGTGACCACGACAATCATAACACCACCGATGCTACCACGACAATCATAACACCACCGATGCTACCACAACAATCATAACACCACCGATGTTACCACGACAATCATAACACGTCCGATGCTACCACGACAATCATACCACCACCGATGTGATCACGACAATCATAACACCACCGATGTACCACGACAATCATAACACCACCGACGTACCACGACAATCATAACACCATCGATGTACCACGACAATCATAACACCACCGATGCTACCACGACAATCATAACACCACCGATGCTACCACGACAATCATAACACCACCGATGCTACCACCACAATCATAACACCACCGATGTGACCACGATAACCATAACACCACCGATGTACCACGACAATCATACCACCACCGATGCTACCACGACAATCATAACACCACCGATGCTACCACGACAATCATAACACCACCGATGTGACCACGACAATCATAACACCACCGATGCTACCACGACAATCATAACACCACCGATGTGACCACGACAATCATAACACCACCGATGCTACCACGACAATCATAACACTACCGATGCTACCACGACAATCATAACACCACCGATGCTACCACGATAACCATACCACCACCTATGTGACCACGACAATCATAACACCACCGATGTGACCACGACAATCATAACACCACCAATGCTACCACGACAATCATAACACCACCGATGCTACCACGACAATCATAACACCACCGATGTGACCACGACAATCATAACACCACCGATGCTACCACGACAATCATAACACCACCGATGCTACCACGACAATCATAACACCACCGATGCTACCACGACAATCATAACACCACCGATGTGACCACGACAATCATAACACCACCGATGCTACCACGACAATCATAACACCACCGATGTGACCACGACAATCATAACACCACCGATGCTACCACGACAATAATAACACCACCGATGTGACCACGACAATCATAACACCACCGATGCTACCACGACAATCATAACACCACCGATGCTACCACGACAATCATAACACCACCGATGTCACCACGACAAGCATAACACCACCGATGCTACCACGACAATCATAACACCACCGATGCTACCACGACAATCATAACACCACCGATGTGACCACGACAATCATAACACCACCGATGCTACCACGACAATCATAACACCACCGATGCTACCACAACAATCATAACACCACCGATGTTACCACGACAATCATAACACGTCCGATGCTACCACGACAATCATACCACCACCGATGTGATCACGACAATCATAACACCACCGATGTACCACGACAATCATAACACCACCGACGTACCACGACAATCATAACACCATCGATGTACCACGACAATCATAACACCACCGATGCTACCACGACAATCATAACACCACCGATGCTACCACGACAATCATAACACCACCGATGCTACCACCACAATCATAACACCACCGATGTGACCAGGATAACCATAACACCACCGATGTACCACGACAATCATACCACCACCGATGCTACCACGACAATCATAACACCACCGATGCTACCACGACAATCATAACACCACCGATGTGACCACGACAATCATAACACCACCGATGCTACCACGACAACCATAACACCACCGATGTGACCACGACAATCATAACACCACCGATACTACCACGACAATCATATCACCACCGATGTGACCACGACAATCATAACACCACCCATGCTACCACGATAACCATAACACCACCGATGTGACCACGACAATCATAACACCACCGATGCTACCACGACAATCATAACACCACCGATGCTACCACGACAATCATAACACCACCGATGCTACCACGACAATCATAACACCACCAATGCTACCACGACAATCATAACACCACCGATGCTACCACGACAATCATAACACCACCGATGTGACCACGACAATCATAACACCACCGATGCTACCACGACAATCATAACACCACCGATGTGACCACGACAATCATAACACCATCGATGCTACCACGACAATAATAACACCACCGATGTGACCACGACAATCATAACACCACCGATGCTACCACGACAATCATAGCACCACCGATGTGACCACGACAAGCATAACACCACCGATGCTACCACGACAATCATAACACCACCGATGCTACCACGACAATCATAACACCACCGATGTGACCACGACAATCATAACACAACCGATGCTACCACGACAATCATAACACCACCGATGTGACCACGACAATAATAACACCACCGATGTGACCACGACAATAATAACACCACCGATGTACCACGACAATCATAACACCACCGATGCTACCACGACATTCATAACACCACCGATGCTACCACGACAATCATAACACCACCGATGTACCACGACAATCATAACACCACCGATGTACCACGACAATCATAACACCACCGATGCTACCACGACAATCATAACACCACCGATGCTACCACGACAATCATAACACCACCGATGCTACCACGACAATCATAACACCACCGATGCTACCACAACAATCATAACACCACCGATGCTACCACAACAATCATAACACCACCGATGCTACCACGACAATCATAACACCACCGATGTGACCACGACAATAATAACACCACCGATGTGACCACGACAATCATAACACCACCGATGTGACCACGACAATCTTAACACCACCGATGCTACCACGACAATCATGACACCACCGATGCTACCACGACAATCATAACACCACCGATGTGACCACGACAATCATAACACCACCGATGTGAACACGACAACCAAAACACCACCGATGTGACCACGACAATCATAACACCACCGATGTACCACGACAATCATAACACCACCGATGCTACCACGACAATCATAACACCACCGATGCTACCACGACAATCATAACACCACTGATGTACCACGACAATCATAACACCACCGATGTACCACGACAATCATAACACCACCGATGCTACCACGACAATCATAACACCACCGATGCTACCACAACAATCATAACACCACCGATGCTACCACGACAATCATAACACCACCGATGCTACCACAACAATCATAACACCACCGATGCTACCACGACAAGCATAACACCACCGATGCTACCACGACAATCATAACACCACCGATGTGACCACGACAATCATAACACCACCGATGTACCACGACAATCATAACACCACCGATGGGACCACGACAACCATAACACCACCGATGTGACTACGACAATCATAACACCACCGATGTGACCACGACAATCATAGCACCACCGATGTACCACGACAATTATAACACCACCGATGCTACCACGACAATCATAACACCACCGATGCTACCACGACAATCATAACACCACCGATGTGACCACGACAATAATAACACCACCGATGTGACCACGACAATAATAACACCACCGATGTACCACGACAATCATAACACCACCGATGCTACCACGACATTCATAACACCACCGATGCTACCACGACAATCATAACACCACCGATGTACCACGACAATCATAACACCACCGATGTACCACGACAATCATAACACCACCGATGCTACCACGACAATCATAACACCACCGATGCTACCACGACAATCATAACACCACCGATGCTACCACGACAATCATAACACCACCGATGCTACCACAACAATCATAACACCACCGATGCTACCACAACAATCATAACACCACCGATGCTACCACGACAATCATAACACCACCGATGTGACCACGACAATAATAACACCACCGATGTGACCACGACAATCATAACACCACCGATGTGACCACGACAATCTTAACACCACCGATGCTACCACGACAATCATGACACCACCGATGCTACCACGACAATCATAACACCACCGATGTGACCACGACAATCATAACACCACCGATGTGAACACGACAACCAAAACACCACCGATGTGACCACGACAATCATAACACCACCGATGTACCACGACAATCATAACACCACCGATGCTACCACGACAATCATAACACCACCGATGCTACCACGACAATCATAACACCACTGATGTACCACGACAATCATAACACCACCGATGTACCACGACAATCATAACACCACCGATGCTACCACGACAATCATAACACCACCGATGCTACCACGACAATCATAACACCACCGATGCTACCACGACAATCATAACACCACCGATGCTACCACAACAATCATAACACCACCGATGCTACCACGACAAGCATAACACCACCGATGCTACCACGACAATCATAACACCACCGATGTGACCACGACAATCATAACACCACCGATGTACCACGACAATCATAACACCACCGATGGGACCACGACAACCATAACACCACCGATGTGACTACGACAATCATAACACCACCGATGTGACCACGACAATCATAGCACCACCGATGTACCACGACAATTATAACACCACCGATGCTACCACGACAATCATAACACCACCGATGCTACCACGACAATCATAACACCACCGATGCTACCACGACAATCATAACACCACCGATGTGACCACGACAACCATAACACCACCGATGTACCACGACAATCAAAACACCACCGATGCTACCACGACAATCATAACACCACCGATGTGACCACGACAATCATAACACCACCGATGCTACCACGACAATCATAACACCATCGATGCTACCACGACAATCATAACACCACCGATGCTACCACGACAATCATAACACCACCGATGTGACCACGACAACCATAACACCACCGATGTACCACGACAATCATAACACCACCGATGCTACCACGACAATCATAACACCACCGATGCTACCACGACAATCATAACACCACCGATGCTACCACGACAATCATAACACCACCGATGCTACCACAACAATCATAACACCACCGATGCTACCACGACAAGCATAACACCACCGATGCTACCACGACAATCATAACACCACCGATGTGACCACGACAATCATAACACCACCGATGTACCACGACAATCATAACACCACCGATGGGACCACGACAACCATAACACCACCGATGTGACTACGACAATCATAACACCACCGATGTGACCACGACAATCATAGCACCACCGATGTACCACGACAATTATAACACCACCGATGCTACCACGACAATCATAACACCACCGATGCTACCACGACAATCATAACACCACCGATGTGACCACGACAATAATAACACCACCGATGTGACCACGACAATAATAACACCACCGATGTACCACGACAATCATAACACCACCGATGCTACCACGACATTCATAACACCACCGATGCTACCACGACAATCATAACACCACCGATGTACCACGACAATCATAACACCACCGATGTACCACGACAATCATAACACCACCGATGCTACCACGACAATCATAACACCACCGATGCTACCACGACAATCATAACACCACCGATGCTACCACGACAATCATAACACCACCGATGCTACCACAACAATCATAACACCACCGATGCTACCACAACAATCATAACACCACCGATGCTACCACGACAATCATAACACCACCGATGTGACCACGACAATAATAACACCACCGATGTGACCACGACAATCATAACACCACCGATGTGACCACGACAATCTTAACACCACCGATGCTACCACGACAATCATGACACCACCGATGCTACCACGACAATCATAACACCACCGATGTGACCACGACAATCATAACACCACCGATGTGAACACGACAACCAAAACACCACCGATGTGACCACGACAATCATAACACCACCGATGTACCACGACAATCATAACACCACCGATGCTACCACGACAATCATAACACCACCGATGCTACCACGACAATCATAACACCACTGATGTACCACGACAATCATAACACCACCGATGTACCACGACAATCATAACACCACCGATGCTACCACGACAATCATAACACCACCGATGCTACCACGACAATCATAACACCACCGATGCTACCACGACAATCATAACACCACCGATGCTACCACAACAATCATAACACCACCGATGCTACCACGACAAGCATAACACCACCGATGCTACCACGACAATCATAACACCACCGATGTGACCACGACAATCATAACACCACCGATGTACCACGACAATCATAACACCACCGATGGGACCACGACAACCATAACACCACCGATGTGACTACGACAATCATAACACCACCGATGTGACCACGACAATCATAGCACCACCGATGTAACACGACAATTATAACACCACCGATGCTACCACGACAATCATAACACCACCGATGCTACCACGACAATCATAACACCACCGATGCTACCACGACAATCATAACACCACCGATGTGACCACGACAACCATAACACCACCGATGTACCACGACAATCAAAACACCACCGATGCTACCACGACAATCATAACACCACCGATGTGACCACGACAATCATAACACCACCGATGCTACCACGACAATCATAACACCACCGATGCTACCACGACAATCATAACACCACCGATGCTACCACGACAATCATAACACCACCGATGTGACCACGACAACCATAACACCACCGATGTACCACGACAATCATAACACCACCGATGCTACCACGACAATCATAACACCACCGATGCTACCACGACAACCATAACACCACCGATGTGACCACGACAATCATAACACCACCGATGCTACCACGACAATCATAACACCACCGATGTGACCACGACAATCATAACACCACCGATGCTACCACGACAACCATAACACCACCGATGTGACCACGACAATCATAACACCACCGATGCTACCACGACAATCATAACACCACCGATGCTACCACGACAATCATAACACCACCGATGTGACCACGACAATCATAACACCTCCGATGCTACCACGACAATCATACCACCACCGATGTGATCACGACAATCATAACACCACCGATGTACCACGACAATCATAACACCACCGATTTACCACGACAATCATAACACCATCGATGTACCACGACAATCATAACATCACCGATGCTACCACGACAATCATAACACCACCGATGCTACCACGACAATCATAACACCACCGATGCTACCACGACAATCATAACACCACCAATGTGACGACGACAACCATAACACCACCGATGTACCACGACAATCATAACACCACCGATGCTACCACGACAATCATAACACCACCGATGCTACCACGACAATCATAACACCACCGATGTGACCACGACAATCATAACACCACCGATGCTACCACGACAACCATAACACCACCGATGTGACCACGACAATCATAACACCACCGATACTACCACGACAATCATATCACCACCGATGTGACCACGACAATCATAACACCACCGATGCTACCACGACAATCATAACACCACCGATGCTACCACGACAATCATAACACCACCGATGTGACCACGACAATCATAACACCACCGATGCTACCACGACAATCATAACACTACCGATGCTACCACGACAATCATAACACCACCGATGCTACAACGATAACCATACCACCACCGATGTGACCACGACAATCATAACACCACCGATGTGACCACGACAATCATAACACCACCAATGCTACCACGACAATCATAACACCACCGATGCTACCACGACAATCATAACACCACCGATGTGACCACGACAATCATAACACCACCGATGCTACCACCACAATCATAACACCATCGATGCTACCACGACAATCATAACACCACCGATGCTACCACGACAATCATAACATCACCGATGTGACACGACAATCATAACACCACCGATGCTACCACGACAATCATAACACCACCGATGTGACCACGACAATCATAACACCACCGATGCTACCACGACAATAATAACACCACCGATGTGACCACGACAATCATAACACCACCGATGCTACCACGACAATCATAACACCACCGATGTGACCACGATAACCATAACACCACCGATGTACCACGACAATCATAACACCACCGATGCAACCACGACAATCATAACACCACCGATGCTACCACGACAATCATAACACCACCGATGTGACCACGACAATCATAACACCACCGATGCTACCACGACAATCATAACACCACCGATGTGACCACGACAATCATAACACCACCGATGCTACCACGACAATCATAACACCACCGATGCTACCACAACAATCATAACACCACCGATGTGACCACGACAAGCATAACACCACCGATGCTACCACGACAATCATAACACCACCGATGCTACCACGACAATCATAACACCACCGATGTGACCACGACAATCATAACACCACCGATGCTACCACGACAATCATAACACCACCGATGCTACCACGACAATCATAACACCACCGATGTGACCACAACAATCATAAAACTTCCGATGCTACCACGACAATCATACCACCACCGATGTGATCACGACAATCATAACACCACCGATGTACCACGACAATCATAACACCACCGATGTTCCACGACAATCATAACACCACCGATGTGACTACGACAATCATAACACCACCGATGTGACCACGACAATCATAGCACCACCGATGTACCACGACAATCATAACACCACCGATGCTACCACGACAATCATAACCCCACCGATGCTACCACGACAATCATAACACCACCGATGCTACAACGACAATCATAACACCACCGATGTGACCACGACAACCATAACACCACCGATATACCACGACAATCAAAACACCACCGATGCTACCACGACAATCATAACACCACCGATGTGACCACGACAATCATAACACCACCCATGCTACCACGACAATCATAACACCACCGATGCTACCACGACAATCATAACACCACCGATGCTACCACGACAATCATAACACCACCGATGTGACCACGACAACCATAACACCACCGATGTGACCACGACAATCATAACACCACCGATGCTACCACGACAATCATAACACCACCGATGCTACCACGACAACCATAACACCACCGATATGACCACGACAATCATAACACCACCGATGCTACCACGACAATCATAACACCACCGATGTGACCACGACAATCATAACACCACCGATGCTACCACGACAACCATAACACCACCGATGTGACCATGACAATCATAACACCACCGATGCTACCACGACAATCATAACACCACCGATGCTACCACGACAATCAAAACACCACCGATGTGACCACGACAATCATAACACCTCCGATGCTACCACGACAATCATACCACCACCGATGTGATCACGACAATCATAACACCATCGATGTACCACGACAATCATAACACCACCGATGTACCACGACAATCATAACACCATCGATGTACCACGACAATCATAACACCACCGATGCTACCACGACAATCATAACACCACCGATGCTACCACGAAAATCATAACACCACCAATGCTACCACGACAATCATAACACCACCAATGTGACCACGATAACCATAACACCACCGATGTACCACGACAATCATAACACCACCGATGCTACCACGACAATCATAACACCACCGATGCTACCACGACAATCATAACACCACCGATGTGACCACGACAATCATAACACCACCAATTCTACCACGACAACCATAACACCACCGATGTGACCACGACAATCATAACACCACCGATACTACCACGACAATCATATCACCACCGATGTGACCACGACAATCATAACACCACCCATGCTATCACGATAACCATAACACCACCGATGTGACCACGACAATCATAACACCACCGATGCTACCACGACAATCATAACACCACCGATGCTACCATGACAATCATAACACCACCGATGTGACCACGACAATCATAACACCACCGATGCTACCACGACAATCATAACACTACCGATGCTACCACGACAATCATAACACCACCGATGCTACCACGATAACCATACCACCACCGATGTGACCACGACAATCATAACACCACCGATGTGACCACGACAATCATAACACCACCAATGCTACCACGACAATCATAACACCACCGATGCTACCACGACAATCATAACACCACCGATGTGACCACAACAATCATAACACCACCGATGCTACCACGACAATCATAACAACACCGATGCTACCACGACAATCATAACACCACCGATGCTACCACGACAATCATAACACCACCGATGTGACACGACAATCATAACACCACCGATGCTACCACGACAATCATAACACCACCGATGTGACCACGACAATCATAACACCACCGATGCTACCACGACAATAATAACACCACCGATGTGACCACGACAATCATAACACCACCGATGCTACCACGACAATCATAACACCACCGATGTGACCACGATAACCATAACACCACCGATGTACCACGACAATCATAACACCACCGATGTACCACGACAATCATAACACCACCGATGTGACCACGACAATCATAACACCACCGATGCTACCACGACAATCATAACACCACCGATGTGACCACGACAATCATAACACCACCGATGCTACCACGACAATCATAACACCACCGATGCTACCACGACAATCATAACACCACCGATATGACCACGACAATCATAACACCACCGATGCTACCACGACAATCATAACACCACCGATGTGACCACGACAATCATAACACCACCGATGCTACCACGACAACCATAACACCACCGATGTGACCATGACAATCATAACACCACCGATGCTACCACGACAATCATAACACCACCGATGTGACCACGACAATCATAACACCACCGATGCTACCACGACAATCATAACACCACCGATGTGACCACGACAATCATAACACCACCGATGCTACCACGACAATCATAACACCACCGATGCTACCACAACAATCATAACACCACCGATGTGACCACGACAAGCATAACACCACCGATGCTACCACGACAATCATAACACCACCGATGCTACCACGACAATCATAACACCACCGATGTGACCACGACAATCATAACACCACCGATGCTACCACGACAATCATAACACCACCGATGCTACCACGACAATCATAACACCACCGATGTGACCACAACAATCATAAAACTTCCGATGCTACCACGACAATCATACCACCACCGATGTGATCACGACAATCATAACACCACCGATGTACCACGACAATCATAACACCACCGATGTTCCACGACAATCATAACACCACCGATGTGACTACGACAATCATAACACCACCGATGTGACCACGACAATCATAGCACCACCGATGTACCACGACAATCATAACACCACCGATGCTACCACGACAATCATAACCCCACCGATGCTACCACGACAATCATAACACCACCGATGCTACAACGACAATCATAACACCACCGATGTGACCACGACAACCATAACACCACCGATATACCACGACAATCAAAACACCACCGATGCTACCACGACAATCATAACACCACCGATGTGACCACGACAATCATAACACCACCCATGCTACCACGACAATCATAACACCACCGATGCTACCACGACAATCATAACACCACCGATGCTACCACGACAATCATAACACCACCGATGTGACCACGACAACCATAACACCACCGATGTGACCACGACAATCATAACACCACCGATGCTACCACGACAATCATAACACCACCGATGCTACCACGACAACCATAACACCACCGATATGACCACGACAATCATAACACCACCGATGCTACCACGACAATCATAACACCACCGATGTGACCACGACAATCATAACACCACCGATGCTACCACGACAACCATAACACCACCGATGTGACCATGACAATCATAACACCACCGATGCTACCACGACAATCATAACACCACCGATGCTACCACGACAATCAAAACACCACCGATGTGACCACGACAATCATAACACCTCCGATGCTACCACGACAATCATACCACCACCGATGTGATCACGACAATCATAACACCATCGATGTACCACGACAATCATAACACCACCGATGTACCACGACAATCATAACACCATCGATGTACCACGACAATCATAACACCACCGATGCTACCACGACAATCATAACACCACCGATGCTACCACGAAAATCATAACACCACCAATGCTACCACGACAATCATAACACCACCAATGTGACCACGATAACCATAACACCACCGATGTACCACGACAATCATAACACCACCGATGCTACCACGACAATCATAACACCACCGATGCTACCACGACAATCATAACACCACCGATGTGACCACGACAATCATAACACCACCAATTCTACCACGACAACCATAACACCACCGATGTGACCACGACAATCATAACACCACCGATACTACCACGACAATCATATCACCACCGATGTGACCACGACAATCATAACACCACCCATGCTATCACGATAACCATAACACCACCGATGTGACCACGACAATCATAACACCACCGATGCTACCACGACAATCATAACACCACCGATGCTACCACGACAATCATAACACCACCGATGTGACCACGACAATCATAACACCACCGATGCTACCACGACAATCATAACACTACCGATGCTACCACGACAATCATAACACCACCGATGCTACCACGATAACCATACCACCACCGATGTGACCACGACAATCATAACACCACCGATGTGACCACGACAATCATAACACCACCAATGCTACCACGACAATCATAACACCACCGATGCTACCACGACAATCATAACACCACCGATGTGACCACAACAATCATAACACCACCGATGCTACCACGACAATCATAACAACACCGATGCTACCACGACAATCATAACACCACCGATGCTACCACGACAATCATAACACCACCGATGTGACACGACAATCATAACACCACCGATGCTACCACGACAATCATAACACCACCGATGTGACCACGACAATCATAACACCACCGATGCTACCACGACAATAATAACACCACCGATGTGACCACGACAATCATAACACCACCGATGCTACCACGACAATCATAACACCACCGATGTGACCACGATAACCATAACACCACCGATGTACCACGACAATCATAACACCACCGATGTACCACGACAATCATAACACCACCGATGTGACCACGACAATCATAACACCACCGATGCTACCACGACAATCATAACACCACCGATGTGACCACGACAATCATAACACCACCGATGCTACCACGACAATCATAACACCACCGATGCTACCACGACAATCATAACACCACCGATATGACCACGACAATCATAACACCACCGATGCTACCACGACAATCATAACACCACCGATGTGACCACGACAATCATAACACCACCGATGCTACCACGACAACCATAACACCACCGATGTGACCATGACAATCATAACACCACCGATGCTACCACGACAATCATAACACCACCGATGCTACCACGACAATCAAAACACCACCGATGTGACCACGACAATCATAACACCTCCGATGCTACCACGACAATCATACCACCACCGATGTGATCACGACAATCATAACACCATCGATGTACCACGACAATCATAACACCACCGATGTACCACGACAATCATAACACCACCGATGTGACCACGACAATCATAACACCACCGATGCTACCACGACAATCATAACACCACCGATATGACCACGACAATCATAACACCACCGATGCTACCACGACAATCATAACACCACCGATGTGACCACGACAATCATAACACCATCGATGTACCACGACAATCATAACACCACCGATGCTACCACGACAATCATAACACCACCGATGCTACCACGAAAATCATAACACCACCGATGCTACCACGACAATCATAACACCACCAATGTGACCACGATAACCATAACACCACCGATGTACCACGACAATCATAACACCACCGATGCTACCACGACAATCATAACACCACCGATGCTACCACGACAATCATAACACCACCGATGTGACCACGACAATCATAACACCACCAATGCTACCACGACAACCATAACACCACCGATGTGACCACGACAATCATAACACCACCGATACTACCACGACAATCATATCACCACCGATGTGACCACGACAATCATAACACCACCCATGCTATCACGATAACCATAACACCACCGATGTGACCACGACAATCATAACACCACCGATGCTACCACGACAATTATAACACCACCGATGCTACCACGACAATCATAACACCACCGATGTGACCACGACAATCATAACACCACCGATGCTACCACGACAATCATAACACTACCGATGCTACCACGACAATCATAACACCACCGATGCTACCACGATAACCATACCACCACCGATGTGACCACGACAATCATAACACCACCGATGTGACCACGACAATCATAACACCACCAATGCTACCACGACAATCATAACACCACCGATGCTACCACGACAATCATAACACCACCGATGTGACCACGACAATCATAACACCACCGATGCTACCACGACAATCATAACAACACCGATGCTACCACGACAATCATAACACCACCGATGCTACCACGACAATCATTACACCACCGATGTGACACGACAATCACAACACCACCGATTCTACCACGACAATCATAACACCACCGATGTGACCACGACAATCATAACACCACCGATGCTACCACGACAATAATAACACCACCGATGTGACCACGACAATCATAACACCACCGATGCTACCACGACAATCATAACACCACCGATGTGACCACGATAACCATAACACCACCGATGTACCACGACAATCATAACACCACCGATGTACCACGACAATCATAACACCACCGATGTGACCACGACAATCATAACACCACCGATGCTACCACGACAATCATAACACCACCGATGTGACCACGACAATCATAACACCACCGATGCTAACACGACAATCATAACACCACCGATGCTACCACGACAATCATAACACCACCGATGTGACCACGACAAGCATAACACCACCGATGCTACCACGACAATCATAACACCACCGATGCTACCACGACAATCATAACACCACCGATGTGACCACGACAATCATAACACCACCGATGCTACCACGACAATCATAACACCACCGATGCTACCACGACAATCATAAAACCTCCGATGCTACCACGACAATCATACCACCACCGATGTGATCACGACAATCATAACACCACCGAGGTACCACGACAATCATAACACCACCGATGTACTACGACAATCATAACACCATCGATGTACCACGACAATCATAACACCACCGATGCTACTACGACAATCATAACACCACCGATGCTACCACGACAATCATAACACCACCGATGCTACCACGACAATCATAACACCACCGATGTGACCACGATAACCATAACACCACCGATGTACCACGACAATCATAACTCCACCGATGCTACCACGACAATCATAACACCACCGATGCTACCACAACAATCATAACACCACCGATGTGACCACGACAATCATAACACCGCCGATGCTACCACGACAACCATAACACCACCGATGTGACCACGACAATCATAACACCACCGATACTACCACGACAATCATATCACCACCGACGTGACCACGACAATCATAACACCACCGATGCTACCACGACAATCATAACACCACCGATGTGACCACGACAATCATAACACCACCGATGCTACCACGACAATCATAACAACACCGATGCTACCACGACAATCATAACACCACCGATGCTACCACGACAATCATTACACCACCGATGTGACACGACAATCACAACACCACCGATTCTACCACGACAATCATAACACCACCGATGTGACCACGACAATCATAACACCACCGATGCTACCACGACAATAATAACACCACCGATGTGACCACGACAATCATAACACCACCGATGCTACCACGACAATCATAACACCACCGATGTGACCACGATAACCATAACACCACCGATGTACCACGACAATCATAACACCACCGATGTACCACGACAATCATAACACCACCGATGTGACCACGACAATCATAACACCACCGATGCTACCACGACAATCATAACACCACCGATGTGACCACGACAATCATAACACCACCGATGCTACCACGACAATCATAACACCACCGATGCTACCACGACAATCATAACACCACCGATGTGACCACGACAAGCATAACACCACCGATGCTACCACGACAATCATAACACCACCGATGCTACCACGACAATCATAACACCACCGATGTGACCACGACAATCATAACACCACCGATGCTACCACGACAATCATAACACCACCGATGTGACCACGACAATCATAAAACCTCCGATGCTACCACGACAATCATACCACCACCGATGTGATCACGACAATCATAACACCACCGAGGTACCACGACAATCATAACACCACCGATGTACTACGACAATCATAACACCATCGATGTACCACGACAATCATAACACCACCGATGCTACTACGACAATCATAACACCACCGATGCTACCACGACAATCATAACACCACCGATGCTACCACGACAATCATAACACCACCGATGTGACCACGATAACCATAACACCACCGATGTACCACGACAATCATAACTCCACCGATGCTACCACGACAATCATAACACCACCGATGCTACCACAACAATCATAACACCACCGATGTGACCACGACAATCATAACACCGCCGATGCTACCACGACAACCATAACACCACCGATGTGACCACGACAATCATAACACCACCGATACTACCACGACAATCATATCACCACCGACGTGACCACGACAATCATAACACCACCGATGTGACCACGACAATCATAACACCACCGATGCTACCACGACAATCATAACACCACCGATGCTACCACGACAATCATAACACCACCGATACTACTACGACAATCATAACACCACCGATGCTACCACGACAATCATAACACCACCGATGCTACCACGATAACCATACCACCACCGATGTGACCACGACAATCATAACACCACCGATGTGACCACGACAATCATAGCACCACCAATGCTACCACGACAATCATAACACCACCGATGCTACCACGACAATCATAACACCACCGATGTGACCACGACAATCATAACACCACCGATGCTACCACGACAATCATAACACCACCGATGCTACCACGACAATCATAACACCACCGATGCTACCACGACAATCATAACACCATCGATGTGACCACGACAATCATAACACCACCGATGCTACCACGACAATCATAACACCACCGATGTGACCACGACAATCATAACACCATCGATGCTACCACGACAATCATACCACCACCGATGTGATCACGACAATCATAACACCACCGATGTACCACGACAATCATAACACCACCGATGTACCACGACAATCATAACACCATCGATGTACCACGACAATCATAACACCACCGATGCTACCACAACAATCATAACACCACTAATGCTACCACGACAATCATAACACCACCGATGCTACCACGACAATCATAACACCACCGATGTGACCACGATAACCATAACACCACCGATGTACCACGACAATCAAAACACCACCGATGCTACCACGACAATCATAACACCACCGATGCTACCACGACAATCATAACACCATCGATGTGACCACGACAATCATAACACCACCGATGCTACCACGACAACCATAACACCACCGATGTGACCACGACAATCATAACACCACCGATACTACCACGACAATCATATCACCACCGATGTGACCACGACAATCATAACACCACCGATGTGACCACGACAATCATAACACCACCGATACTACCACGACAATCATAACACCACCGATGCTACCACGACAATCATAACACCACCGATGCTACCACGACAATCATAACACCACCGATGCTACCACGACAATCATAACACCACCGATGCTACCACGATAACCATACCACTACCGATGTGACCACGACAATCATAACACCACCGATGTGACCACGACAATCATAACATCACCAATGCTAACACGACAATCATAACACCACCGATTATACCACGACAATCATAACACCACCGATGTGACCACGACAATCATAACACCACCGATGCTACCACGACAATCATAACACCACCGATGTGACCACGACAATCATAACACCTCCGATGCTACCACGACAATCATACCACCACGGATGTGATCACGACAATCATAACACCACCGATGTACCACGACAATCATAACACCACCGATGTACCACGACAATCATAACACCATCGATGTACCACGACAATCATAACACCACCGATGCTACCACGACAATCATAACACCACCGATGCTACCACGACAATCATAACACCACCGATGCTACCACGACAATCATAACACCACCGATGCTACCACGACAATCATAACACCACCGATGTGACCACGACAATCATAACACCACCGATGCTACCACGACAATCATAACACCACCGATGCTACCACGACAATCATAACACCACCGATGCTACCACGACAATCATAACACCATCGATGTGACCACGACAATCATAACACCACCGATGCTACCACGACAATCGTAACACCACCGATGTGACCACGACAATCATAACACCATCGATGCTACCACGACAATAATAACACCACCGATGTGACCACGACAATCATAACACCACCGATGCTACCACGACAATCATAACACCACCGATGCTACCACGACAATCATAACACCACCGATGTGACCACGACAAGCATAACACCACCGATGCTACCACGACAATCATAATACCACCGATGCTACCACGACAATCATAACACCACCGATGTGACCACGACAATCATAACACCACCGATGCTACCACGACAATCATAACACCACCGATGTGACCACGACAACCATAACACCACCGATGTACCACGACAATAATAACACAACCGATGCTACCACGACAATCATAACACCACAGATGTGACCACGACAATAATAACACCACCGATGTGACCACGACAATCATAACACCACCGATGTACCACGACAATCATAACACCACCGATGCTACCACGACAATCATAACACCACCGATGTGACCACGACAATAATAACACCACCGATGTGACCACGACAATCATAACACCACCGATGTGACCACGACAATCTTAACACCACCGATGTGACCACGACAATCATAACACCACCGATGCTACCACGACAACCATAACACCACCGATGTACCACGACAATCATAACACCACCGATGCTACCACGACAATCATAACACCACCGATGCTACCACGACAATCATAACACCACCGATGTGACCACGACAACCATAACACCACCGATGCTACCACGACAATCATAACACCACCGATGCTACCACGACAATCATAACACCACCGATGTGCCCACGACAATCATAACACCTCCGATGCTACCACGACAATCATAACACCACCGATGTGACCACGACAATCATAACACCACCGATGCTACCACGATAACCATACCACCACCGATGTGACCACGACAATCATAACACCACCGATGTACCACGACAATCATAACACCACCGATGTACCACGACAATCATAACACCACCGATGTACCACGACAATCATAACACCACCGATGTACCACGACAATCATAACATCACCGATGCTACCACGACAATCATAACACCACCGATGTGACCACGACAATCATAACACCACCGATGCTACCACGACAATCATAACACCACCGATGCTACCACGACAATCATAACACCACCGATGCTACCACGATAACCATACCACCACCGATGTGACCACGATAACCATAACAACACCGATGTACCACGACAATCATAACACCACCGATGCTACCACGACAATCATAACACCACCGATGCTACCACGACAATCATAACACCACCGATGTGACCACGACAATCATAACACCACCGATACTACCACGACAATCATAACACCACCGATGCTACCACGACAATCATAACACCACCGATGCTACCACGACAATCATAACACCACCGATGCTACCACGACAATCATAACACAACCGATGCTACCACGATAACCATACCACTACCGATGTGACCACGACAATCATAACACCACCGATGTGACCACGACAATCATAACATCACCAATGCTACCACGACAATCATAACACCACCGATGCTACCACGACAATCATAACACCACCTATGTGACCACGACAATCATAACACCACCGATGCTACCACGACAATCATAACACCACCGATGTGACCACGACAATCATAACACCTCCGATACTACCACGACAATCATACCACCACGGATGTGATCACGACAATCATAACACCACCGATGTACCACGACAATCATAACACCACCGATGTACCACGACAATCATAACACCATCGATGTACCACGACAATCATAACACCACCGATGCTACCACGACAATCATAACACCACCGATGCTACCACGACAATCATAACACCACCGATGCTACCACGACAATCATAACACCACCGATGCTACGACGACAATCATAACACCACCGATGTGACCACGACAATCATAACACCACCGATGCTACCACGACAATCATAACACCACCGATGCTACCACGACAATCATAACACCACCGATGCTACCACGACAATCATAACACCATCGATGTGACCACGACAATCATAACACCACCGATGCTACCACGACAATCGTAACACCACCGATGTGACCACGACAATCATAACACCATCGATGCTACCACGACAATAATAACACCACCGATGTGACCACGACAATCATAACACCACCGATGCTACCACGACAATCATAACACCACCGATGCTACCACGACAATCATAACACTACCGATGCTACCACGACAATCATAACACCACCGATGCTACCACGATAACCATACCACCACCGATGTGACCACGACAATCATAACACCACCGATGTGACCACGACAATCATAACACCACCAATGCTACCACGACAATCATAACACCACCGATGCTACCACGACAATCATAACACCACCGATGTGACCACAACAATCATAACACCACCGATGCTACCACGACAATCATAACAACACCGATGCTACCACGACAATCATAACACCACCGATGCTACCACGACAATCATAACACCACCGATGTGACACGACAATCATAACACCACCGATGCTACCACGACAATCATAACACCACCGATGTGACCACGACAATCATAACACCACCGATGCTACCACGACAATAATAACACCACCGATGTGACCACGACAATCATAACACCACCGATGCTACCACGACAATCATAACACCACCGATGTGACCACGATAACCATAACACCACCGATGTACCACGACAATCATAACACCACCGATGTACCACGACAATCATAACACCACCGATGTGACCACGACAATCATAACACCACCGATGCTACCACGACAATCATAACACCACCGATGTGACCACGACAATCATAACACCACCGATGCTACCACGACAATCATAACACCACCGATGCTACCACGACAATCATAACACCACCGATATGACCACGACAATCATAACACCACCGATGCTACCACGACAATCATAACACCACCGATGTGACCACGACAATCATAACACCACCGATGCTACCACGACAACCATAACACCACCGATGTGACCATGACAATCATAACACCACCGATGCTACCACGACAATCATAACACCACCGATGTGACCACGACAATCATAACACCACCGATGCTACCACGACAATCATAACACCACCGATGTGACCACGACAATCATAACACCACCGATGCTACCACGACAATCATAACACCACCGATGCTACCACAACAATCATAACACCACCGATGTGACCACGACAAGCATAACACCACCGATGCTACCACGACAATCATAACACCACCGATGCTACCACGACAATCATAACACCACCGATGTGACCACGACAATCATAACACCACCGATGCTACCACGACAATCATAACACCACCGATGCTACCACGACAATCATAACACCACCGATGTGACCACAACAATCATAAAACTTCCGATGCTACCACGACAATCATACCACCACCGATGTGATCACGACAATCATAACACCACCGATGTACCACGACAATCATAACACCACCGATGTTCCACGACAATCATAACACCACCGATGTGACTACGACAATCATAACACCACCGATGTGACCACGACAATCATAGCACCACCGATGTACCACGACAATCATAACACCACCGATGCTACCACGACAATCATAACCCCACCGATGCTACCACGACAATCATAACACCACCGATGCTACAACGACAATCATAACACCACCGATGTGACCACGACAACCATAACACCACCGATATACCACGACAATCAAAACACCACCGATGCTACCACGACAATCATAACACCACCGATGTGACCACGACAATCATAACACCACCCATGCTACCACGACAATCATAACACCACCGATGCTACCACGACAATCATAACACCACCGATGCTACCACGACAATCATAACACCACCGATGTGACCACGACAACCATAACACCACCGATGTGACCACGACAATCATAACACCACCGATGCTACCACGACAATCATAACACCACCGATGCTACCACGACAACCATAACACCACCGATATGACCACGACAATCATAACACCACCGATGCTACCACGACAATCATAACACCACCGATGTGACCACGACAATCATAACACCACCGATGCTACCACGACAACCATAACACCACCGATGTGACCATGACAATCATAACACCACCGATGCTACCACGACAATCATAACACCACCGATGCTACCACGACAATCAAAACACCACCGATGTGACCACGACAATCATAACACCTCCGATGCTACCACGACAATCATACCACCACCGATGTGATCACGACAATCATAACACCATCGATGTACCACGACAATCATAACACCACCGATGTACCACGACAATCATAACACCATCGATGTACCACGACAATCATAACACCACCGATGCTACCACGACAATCATAACACCACCGATGCTACCACGAAAATCATAACACCACCAATGCTACCACGACAATCATAACACCACCAATGTGACCACGATAACCATAACACCACCGATGTACCACGACAATCATAACACCACCGATGCTACCACGACAATCATAACACCACCGATGCTACCACGACAATCATAACACCACCGATGTGACCACGACAATCATAACACCACCAATTCTACCACGACAACCATAACACCACCGATGTGACCACGACAATCATAACACCACCGATACTACCACGACAATCATATCACCACCGATGTGACCACGACAATCATAACACCACCCATGCTATCACGATAACCATAACACCACCGATGTGACCACGACAATCATAACACCACCGATGCTACCACGACAATCATAACACCACCGATGCTACCACGACAATCATAACACCACCGATGTGACCACGACAATCATAACACCACCGATGCTACCACGACAATCATAACACTACCGATGCTACCACGACAATCATAACACCACCGATGCTACCACGATAACCATACCACCACCGATGTGACCACGACAATCATAACACCACCGATGTGACCACGACAATCATAACACCACCAATGCTACCACGACAATCATAACACCACCGATGCTACCACGACAATCATAACACCACCGATGTGACCACAACAATCATAACACCACCGATGCTACCACGACAATCATAACAACACCGATGCTACCACGACAATCATAACACCACCGATGCTACCACGACAATCATAACACCACCGATGTGACACGACAATCATAACACCACCGATGCTACCACGACAATCATAACACCACCGATGTGACCACGACAATCATAACACCACCGATGCTACCACGACAATAATAACACCACCGATGTGACCACGACAATCATAACACCACCGATGCTACCACGACAATCATAACACCACCGATGTGACCACGATAACCATAACACCACCGATGTACCACGACAATCATAACACCACCGATGTACCACGACAATCATAACACCACCGATGTGACCACGACAATCATAACACCACCGATGCTACCACGACAATCATAACACCACCGATGTGACCACGACAATCATAACACCACCGATGCTACCATGACAATCATAACACCACCGATGCTACCACGACAATCATAACACCACCGATATGACCACGACAATCATAACACCACCGATGCTACCACGACAATCATAACACCACCGATGTGACCACGACAATCATAACACCACCGATGCTACCACGACAACCATAACACCACCGATGTGACCATGACAATCATAACACCACCGATGCTACCACGACAATCATAACACCACCGATGCTACCACGACAATCAAAACACCACCGATGTGACCACGACAATCATAACACCTCCGATGCTACCACGACAATCATACCACCACCGATGTGATCACGACAATCATAACACCATCGATGTACCACGACAATCATAACACCACCGATGTACCACGACAATCATAACACCACCGATGTGACCACGACAATCATAACACCACCGATGCTACCACGACAATCATAACACCACCGATATGACCACGACAATCATAACACCACCGATGCTACCACGACAATCATAACACCACCGATGTGACCACGACAATCATAACACCATCGATGTACCACGACAATCATAACACCACCGATGCTACCACGACAATCATAACACCACCGATGCTACCACGAAAATCATAACACCACCGATGCTACCACGACAATCATAACACCACCAATGTGACCACGATAACCATAACACCACCGATGTACCACGACAATCATAACACCACCGATGCTACCACGACAATCATAACACCACCGATGCTACCACGACAATCATAACACCACCGATGTGACCACGACAATCATAACACCACCAATGCTACCACGACAACCATAACACCACCGATGTGACCACGACAATCATAACACCACCGATACTACCACGACAATCATATCACCACCGATGTGACCACGACAATCATAACACCACCCATGCTATCACGATAACCATAACACCACCGATGTGACCACGACAATCATAACACCACCGATGCTACCACGACAATTATAACACCACCGATGCTACCACGACAATCATAACACCACCGATGTGACCACGACAATCATAACACCACCGATGCTACCACGACAATCATAACACTACCGATGCTACCACGACAATCATAACACCACCGATGCTACCACGATAACCATACCACCACCGATGTGACCACGACAATCATAACACCACCGATGTGACCACGACAATCATAACACCACCAATGCTACCACGACAATCATAACACCACCGATGCTACCACGACAATCATAACACCACCGATGTGACCACGACAATCATAACACCACCGATGCTACCACGACAATCATAACAACACCGATGCTACCACGACAATCATAACACCACCGATGCTACCACGACAATCATTACACCACCGATGTGACACGACAATCACAACACCACCGATTCTACCACGACAATCATAACACCACCGATGTGACCACGACAATCATAACACCACCGATGCTACCACGACAATAATAACACCACCGATGTGACCACGACAATCATAACACCACCGATGCTACCACGACAATCATAACACCACCGATGTGACCACGATAACCATAACACCACCGATGTACCACGACAATCATAACACCACCGATGTACCACGACAATCATAACACCACCGATGTGACCACGACAATCATAACACCACCGATGCTACCACGACAATCATAACACCACCGATGTGACCACGACAATCATAACACCACCGATGCTACCACGACAATCATAACACCACCGATGCTACCACGACAATCATAACACCACCGATGTGACCACGACAAGCATAACACCACCGATGCTACCACGACAATCATAACACCACCGATGCTACCACGACAATCATAACACCACCGATGTGACCACGACAATCATAACACCACCGATGCTACCACGACAATCATAACACCACCGATGCTACCACGACAATCATAAAACCTCCGATGCTACCACGACAATCATACCACCACCGATGTGATCACGACAATCATAACACCACCGAGGTACCACGACAATCATAACACCACCGATGTACTACGACAATCATAACACCATCGATGTACCACGACAATCATAACACCACCGATGCTACTACGACAATCATAACACCACCGATGCTACCACGACAATCATAACACCACCGATGCTACCACGACAATCATAACACCACCGATGTGACCACGATAACCATAACACCACCGATGTACCACGACAATCATAACTCCACCGATGCTACCACGACAATCATAACACCACCGATGCTACCACAACAATCATAACACCACCGATGTGACCACGACAATCATAACACCGCCGATGCTACCACGACAACCATAACACCACCGATGTGACCACGACAATCATAACACCACCGATACTACCACGACAATCATATCACCACCGACGTGACCACGACAATCATAACACCACCGATGCTACCACGACAATCATAACACCACCGATGTGACCACGACAATCATAACACCACCGATGCTACCACGACAATCATAACAACACCGATGCTACCACGACAATCATAACACCACCGATGCTACCACGACAATCATTACACCACCGATGTGACACGACAATCACAACACCACCGATTCTACCACGACAATCATAACACCACCGATGTGACCACGACAATCATAACACCACCGATGCTACCACGACAATAATAACACCACCGATGTGACCACGACAATCATAACACCACCGATGCTACCACGACAATCATAACACCACCGATGTGACCACGATAACCATAACACCACCGATGTACCACGACAATCATAACACCACCGATGTACCACGACAATCATCACACCACCGATGTGACCACGACAATCATAACACCACCGATGCTACCACGACAATCATAACACCACCGATGTGACCACGACAATCATAACACCACCGATGCTACCACGACAATCATAACACCACCGATGCTACCACGACAATCATAACACCACCGATGTGACCACGACAAGCATAACACCACCGATGCTACCACGACAATCATAACACCACCGATGCTACCACGACAATCATAACACCACCGATGTGACCACGACAATCATAACACCACCGATGCTACCACGACAATCATAACACCACCGATGTGACCACGACAATCATAAAACCTCCGATGCTACCACGACAATCATACCACCACCGATGTGATCACGACAATCATAACACCACCGAGGTACCACGACAATCATAACACCACCGATGTACTACGACAATCATAACACCATCGATGTACCACGACAATCATAACACCACCGATGCTACTACGACAATCATAACACCACCGATGCTACCACGACAATCATAACACCACCGATGCTACCACGACAATCATAACACCACCGATGTGACCACGATAACCATAACACCACCGATGTACCACGACAATCATAACTCCACCGATGCTACCACGACAATCATAACACCACCGATGCTACCACAACAATCATAACACCACCGATGTGACCACGACAATCATAACACCGCCGATGCTACCACGACAACCATAACACCACCGATGTGACCACGACAATCATAACACCACCGATACTACCACGACAATCATATCACCACCGACGTGACCACGACAATCATAACACCACCGATGTGACCACGACAATCATAACACCACCGATGCTACCACGACAATCATAACACCACCGATGCTACCACGACAATCATAACACCACCGATACTACTACGACAATCATAACACCACCGATGCTACCACGACAATCATAACACCACCGATGCTACCACGATAACCATACCACCACCGATGTGACCACGACAATCATAACACCACCGATGTGACCACGACAATCATAGCACCACCAATGCTACCACGACAATCATAACACCACCGATGCTACCACGACAATCATAACACCACCGATGTGACCACGACAATCATAACACCACCGATGCTACCACGACAATCATAACACCACCGATGCTACCACGACAATCATAACACCACCGATGCTACCACGACAATCATAACACCATCGATGTGACCACGACAATCATAACACCACCGATGCTACCACGACAATCATAACACCACCGATGTGACCACGACAATCATAACACCATCGATGCTACCACGACAATCATACCACCACCGATGTGATCACGACAATCATAACACCACCGATGTACCACGACAATCATAACACCACCGATGTACCACGACAATCATAACACCATCGATGTACCACGACAATCATAACACCACCGATGCTACCACAACAATCATAACACCACTAATGCTACCACGACAATCATAACACCACCGATGCTACCACGACAATCATAACACCACCGATGTGACCACGATAACCATAACACCACCGATGTACCACGACAATCAAAACACCACCGATGCTACCACGACAATCATAACACCACCGATGCTACCACGACAATCATAACACCATCGATGTGACCACGACAATCATAACACCACCGATGCTACCACGACAACCATAACACCACCGATGTGACCACGACAATCATAACACCACCGATACTACCACGACAATCATATCACCACCGATGTGACCACGACAATCATAACACCACCGATGTGACCACGACAATCATAACACCACCGATACTACCACGACAATCATAACACCACCGATGCTACCACGACAATCATAACACCACCGATGCTACCACGACAATCATAACACCACCGATGCTACCACGACAATCATAACACCACCGATGCTACCACGATAACCATACCACTACCGATGTGACCACGACAATCATAACACCACCGATGTGACCACGACAATCATAACATCACCAATGCTAACACGACAATCATAACACCACCGATTATACCACGACAATCATAACACCACCGATGTGACCACGACAATCATAACACCACCGATGCTACCACGACAATCATAACACCACCGATGTGACCACGACAATCATAACACCTCCGATGCTACCACGACAATCATACCACCACGGATGTGATCACGACAATCATAACACCACCGATGTACCACGACAATCATAACACCACCGATGTACCACGACAATCATAACACCATCGATGTACCACGACAATCATAACACCACCGATGCTACCACGACAATCATAACACCACCGATGCTACCACGACAATCATAACACCACCGATGCTACCACGACAATCATAACACCACCGATGCTACCACGACAATCATAACACCACCGATGTGACCACGACAATCATAACACCACCGATGCTACCACGACAATCATAACACCACCGATGCTACCACGACAATCATAACACCACCGATGCTACCACGACAATCATAACACCATCGATGTGACCACGACAATCATAACACCACCGATGCTACCACGACAATCGTAACACCACCGATGTGACCACGACAATCATAACACCATCGATGCTACCACGACAATAATAACACCACCGATGTGACCACGACAATCATAACACCACCGATGCTACCACGACAATCATAACACCACCGATGCTACCACGACAATCATAACACCACCGATGTGACCACGACAAGCATAACACCACCGATGCTACCACGACAATCATAATACCACCGATGCTACCACGACAATCATAACACCACCGATGTGACCACGACAATCATAACACCACCGATGCTACCACGACAATCATAACACCACCGATGTGACCACGACAACCATAACACCACCGATGTACCACGACAATAATAACACAACCGATGCTACCACGACAATCATAACACCACAGATGTGACCACGACAATAATAACACCACCGATGTGACCACGACAATCATAACACCACCGATGTACCACGACAATCATAACACCACCGATGCTACCACGACAATCATAACACCACCGATGTGACCACGACAATAATAACACCACCGATGTGACCACGACAATCATAACACCACCGATGTGACCACGACAATCTTAACACCACCGATGTGACCACGACAATCATAACACCACCGATGCTACCACGACAACCATAACACCACCGATGTACCACGACAATCATAACACCACCGATGCTACCACGACAATCATAACACCACCGATGCTACCACGACAATCATAACACCACCGATGTGACCACGACAACCATAACACCACCGATGCTACCACGACAATCATAACACCACCGATGCTACCACGACAATCATAACACCACCGATGTGCCCACGACAATCATAACACCTCCGATGCTACCACGACAATCATAACACCACCGATGTGACCACGACAATCATAACACCACCGATGCTACCACGATAACCATACCACCACCGATGTGACCACGACAATCATAACACCACCGATGTACCACGACAATCATAACACCACCGATGTACCACGACAATCATAACACCACCGATGTACCACGACAATCATAACACCACCGATGTACCACGACAATCATAACATCACCGATGCTACCACGACAATCATAACACCACCGATGTGACCACGACAATCATAACACCACCGATGCTACCACGACAATCATAACACCACCGATGCTACCACGACAATCATAACACCACCGATGCTACCACGATAACCATACCACCACCGATGTGACCACGATAACCATAACAACACCGATGTACCACGACAATCATAACACCACCGATGCTACCACGACAATCATAACACCACCGATGCTACCACGACAATCATAACACCACCGATGTGACCACGACAATCATAACACCACCGATACTACCACGACAATCATAACACCACCGATGCTACCACGACAATCATAACACCACCGATGCTACCACGACAATCATAACACCACCGATGCTACCACGACAATCATAACACAACCGATGCTACCACGATAACCATACCACTACCGATGTGACCACGACAATCATAACACCACCGATGTGACCACGACAATCATAACATCACCAATGCTACCACGACAATCATAACACCACCGATGCTACCACGACAATCATAACACCACCTATGTGACCACGACAATCATAACACCACCGATGCTACCACGACAATCATAACACCACCGATGTGACCACGACAATCATAACACCTCCGATACTACCACGACAATCATACCACCACGGATGTGATCACGACAATCATAACACCACCGATGTACCACGACAATCATAACACCACCGATGTACCACGACAATCATAACACCATCGATGTACCACGACAATCATAACACCACCGATGCTACCACGACAATCATAACACCACCGATGCTACCACGACAATCATAACACCACCGATGCTACCACGACAATCATAACACCACCGATGCTACGACGACAATCATAACACCACCGATGTGACCACGACAATCATAACACCACCGATGCTACCACGACAATCATAACACCACCGATGCTACCACGACAATCATAACACCACCGATGCTACCACGACAATCATAACACCATCGATGTGACCACGACAATCATAACACCACCGATGCTACCACGACAATCGTAACACCACCGATGTGACCACGACAATCATAACACCATCGATGCTACCACGACAATAATAACACCACCGATGTGACCACGACAATCATAACACCACCGATGCTACCACGACAATCATAACACCACCGATGCTACCACGACAATCATAACACCACCGATGTGACCACGACAAGCATAACACCACCGATGCTACCACGACAATCATAACACCACCGATGCTACCACGACAATCATAACACCACCGATGTGACCACGACAATCATAACACCACCGATGCTACCACGACAATCATAACACCACCGATGTGACCACGACAACCATAACACCACCGATGTACCACGACAATAATAACACAACCGATGCTACCACGACAATCATAACACCACAGATGTGACCACGACAATAATAACACCACCGATGTGACCACGACAATCATAACACCACCGATGTACCACGACAATCATAACACCACCGATGCTACCACGACAATCATAACACCACCGATGTGACCACGACAATAATAACACCACCGATGTGACCACGACAATCATAACACCACCGATGTGACCACGACAATCTTAACACCACCGATGTGACCACGACAATCATAACACCACCGATGCTACCACGACAACCATAACACCACCGATGTACCACGACAATCATAACACCACCGATGCTACCACGACAATCATAACACCACCGATGCTACCACGACAATCATAACACCACCGATGTGACCACGACAACCATAACACCACCGATGCTACCACGACAATCATAACACCACCGATGCTACCACGACAATCATAACACCACCGATGTGACCACGACAATCATAACACCTCCGATGCTACCACGACAATCATAACACCACCGATGTGACCACGACAATCATAACACCACCGATGCTACCACGATAACCATACCACCACCGATGTGACCACGACAATCATAACACCACCGATGTACCACGACAATCATAACACCACCGATGTACCACGACAATCATAACACCACCGATGTACCACGACAATCATAACACCACCGATGTACCACGACAATCATAACATCACCGATGCTACCACGACAATCATAACACCACCGATGTGACCACGACAATCATAACACCACCGATGCTACCACGATAATCATAACACCACCGATGCTACCACGACAATCATAACACCACCGATGCTACCACGATAACCATACCACCACCGATGTGACCACGATAACCATAACAACACCGATGTACCACGACAATCATAACACCACCGATGCTACCACGAAAACCATAACACCACCGATGTGACCATGACAATAATAACACCACCGATGCTACCACGACAATCATAACACCACCGATGTGACCACGACAATCATAACACCACCGATGCTACCACGACAATAATAACACCACCGATGTGACCACGACAATCATAACACCACCGATGCTACCACGACAATCATAACAACACCGATGCTACCACGACAATCATAACACCACCGATGTGACCACGATAACCATAACACCACCGATGTACCACGACAATCATAACACCACCGATGCTACCACGACAATCATAACACCACCGATGCTACCACGACAATCATAACACCACCGATGCTACCACGACAATCATAACACCACCCATGCTACCACGATAACCATAACACCACCGATGTGACCACGACAATCATAACACCACCGATGCTACCACGACAATCATAACACCACTGATGCTACCACGACAATCATAACACCACCGATGTGACCACGACAATCATAGCATCACCGATGCTACCACGACAATCATAACACCACCGATGCTACCACGACAATCATAACACCACCGATGCTACCACGATAACCATACCACCACCGATGTGACCACGACAATCATAACACCACCGATGTGACCACGACAATCATAACACCACCAATGCTACCACGACATTCATAACACCACCGATGCTACCACGACAATCATAACACCACCGATGTTTTCCACGACAATCATAACACCACCGATGCTACCACGACAATCATAACACCACCGATGCTACCACGACAATCATAACACCACCGATGCTACCACGACAATCATAACACCATCGATGTGACCACGACAATCATAACACCACCGATGCTACCACGACAATCATAACACCACCGGTGTGACCACGACAATCATAACAACACCGATGCTACCACGACAATAATAACACCACCGATGTGACCACGACAATCATAACACCACCGATGCTACCACGACAATCATAACACCACCGATGTGACCACGACAAGCATAACACCACCGATGCTACCACGACAATCATAACACCACCGATGCTACCACGACAATCATAACACCACCGATGTGACCACGACAATCATAACACCACCGATGCTACCACAACAATCATAACACCACCGATGTGACCACGACAACCATAACACCACCGATGTACCACGACAATAATAACACAACCGATGCTACCACGACAATCATAACACCACCGATGTGACCACGACAATAATAACACCACCGATGTGACCACGACAATCATAACACCACCGATGTACCACGACAATCATAACACCACCGATGCTACCACGACAATCATAACACCACCGATGAGACCACGACAATAATAACACCACCGATGTGACCACGACAATCATAACACCACCGATGTGACCACGACAATCTTAACACCACCGATGCTACCACGACAATCATAACACCACCGATGCTACCACGACAATCATAACACCACCGATGTGACCACGACAATCATAACACCACCGATGCTACCACGACAATCATAACACCACCGATGCTACCACGACAATCATAACACCACCGATGTGACCACGACAATCATAACACCACCGATGCTACCACGACAATCATAACACCACCGATGCTACCACGACAATCATAACACCACCGATATGACCACGACAACCATAACACCACCGATGTACCACGACAATCATAACACCACCGATGCTACCACGACAATCATAACACCACCGATGCTACCACGACAATCATAACACCACCGATGTGACCACGACAACCATAACACCACCGTTGTACCACGACAATCATAACACCACCGATGCTACCACGACAATCATAACACCACCGATGCTACCACGACAACCACAACACCACCGATGTGACCACGGCAACCATAACACCACCGATGCTACCACGACACTCATAACACCACCGATGTTACCACGACAATCATAAAACCACCGATGCTACCACGACAATCATAACACCACCGATGCTATCACGACAATCATAACACCACCGATGTGACCACGACAATCATAACACCTCCGAATCTACCACGACAATCATAACACCACCGATGTGACCACGACAATCATAACACCACCGATGCTAACACGATAACCATACCACCACCGATGTGACCACGACAATCATAACACCACCGATGTACCACGACAATCATAACACCACCGATGTACCACGACAATCATAACACCACCGATGTACCACGACAATCATACCACCGGTGCTACCACGACAATCATAACACCACCGATGTGACCACGACAATCATAACACCACCGATGCTACCACGACAATCATAACACCACCGATGCTACCACGACAATCATAGCACCACAGATGCTACCACGATAACCATACCACCACCGATGTGACCACGACAACCATAACACCACCGATGTACCACGACAATCATAACACCATCGATGCTACCACGACAATCATAACACCACCGATGCTACCACGACAATCATAACACCACCGATGTGACCACGACAATCATAACACCACCGATGCTACCACGACAACCATAACACCACCGATGTGACCACGACAATCATAACACCACCGATGCTACCAGGACAATCATAACACCACCGATGTGACTACGACAATCATAACACCACCGATGCTACCACGACAACCATAACACCACCGATGTGACCACGACAATCATAACACCACCGATGCTACCACGACAATCATAACACCACCGATGCTACCACGACAATCATAACACCACCGATGTGACCACGACAATCATAACACCACCGATGCTACCACGACAATCATAACACCACCGATGCTACCACGACAATCATAACACCAGCGATGCTACCACGATAACAATACCACCACCGATGTGACCACGACAATCATAACACCACCGATGCTACCACAACAGTCATAACACCACCGATGTGACCACGACAATCATAACACCACCGATGCTACCACGACAATCATAACACCACCGATGCTACCACGACAATCATAACACCATCGATGTGACCAAGACAATCATAACACCACCGATGCTACCACGACAATCATAACACCACCGATGCTACCACGACAATCTTAACACCACCGATGTGACCACGACAATCATAACACCACCGATGCTACCACGACAATCATAACACCACCGATGTGACCACGACAATCATAACACCACCGATGCTACCACGACAATAATAACACCACCGATGTGACCACGACAATCATAACACCAGCGATGCTACCACGACAATCATAACACCACCGATGCTACCACGACAATCATAACACCACCGATGTGACCACGACAAGCATAACACCACCGATGCTACCACGACAATCATAACACCACCGATGCTACCACGACAATCATAACACCACCGATGTGACCACGACAATCATAAAACCACCGATGCTACCACGACAATCATAACACCACCGATGTGACCACGACAACCATAACACCACCGATGTACCACGACAATAATAACACCATCGATGCTACCACGACAATCATAACACCACCGATGTGACCACGAGAATAATAACACCACCGATGTGACCACGACAATCATAACACCACCGATGCTACCACGACAATCATAACACCACCGATATGACCACGACAACCATATCACTACCGATGTACCACGACAATCAAAACACCACCGATGCTACCACGACAATCATAACACCACCGATGCTACCACGACAATCATAACACCACCGATGTGACCACGAAAACCATAACACTACCGATGTACCACGACAATCATAACACCACCGATGCTACCACGACAATCATAACACCACCGATGCTACCACGACAACCACAACACCACCGATATGACCACGGCAACCATAACACCACCGATGCTACCTCGACACTCATAACACCACCGATGTTACCACGACAATCATAACACCACCGATGCTACCACGACAATCATAACACCACCGATGCTACCACGACAATCATAACACCACCGATGTGACCACGACAATCAGAACACCTCCGATGCTACCACGACAATCATAACGCCACCGATGTGACCACGACAATCATAACACCACCGATGCTACCACGATAACCATACCACCACCGATGTGACCACGACAATCATAACCCCACCGATGTACCACGACAATCATAACACCACCAATGTACCACGACAATCATAACACCACCGATGTACCACGACAATCATAACACCAACCGATGTACAACGACAATCATAACACCACCGATGCTACCACGACAATCATAACACCACCGATGTGACCACGACAATCATAACGCCACCGATGCTACCACGACAATCATAACACCACCGATGCTACCACGACAATCATAACACCACCGATGCTACCACGATAACCATACCACCACCGATGTGACCACGACAACCATAACACCACCGATGTACCACGACAATCATAACACCACCGATGCTACCACGACAATCATAACACCACCGATGCTACCACGACAATCATAACACCACCGATGTGACCACGACAATCATAACACCACCGATGCTACCACGACAACAATAACACCACCGATGTGACCACGACAATCATAACACCACCGATGCTACCACGACAATCATAACACCACCGATGTGACTACGACAATCATAACACCACCGATGCTACCACGACACTCATAACACCACCGATGTTACCACGACAATCATAAAACCACCGATGCTACCACGACAATCATAACACCACCGATGCTACCACGACAATCATAACACCACCGATGTGACCACGACAATCATAACACCTCCGAATCTACCACGACAATCATAACACCACCGATGTGACCACGACAATCATAACACCACCGATGCTACCACGATAACCATACCACCACCGATGTGACCACGACAATCATAACACCACCGATGTACCACGACAATCATAACACCACCGATGTACCACGACAATCATAACACCACCGATGTACCACGACAATCATAACACCACCGATGTACCACGACAATCATACCACCGATGCTACCACGACAATCATAACACCACCGATGTGACCACGACAATCATAACACCACCGATGCTACCACGACAATCATAACACCACCGATGCTACCACGACAATCATAGCACCACAGATGCTACCACGATAACCATACCACCACCGATGTGACCACGACAACCATAACACCACCGATGTACCACGACAATCATAACACCATCGATGCTACCACGACAATCATAACACCACCGATGCTACCACGACAATCATAACACCACCGATGTGACCACGACAATCATAACACCACCGATGCTACCATGACAACCATAACACCACCGATGTGACCACGACAATCATAACACCACCGATGCTACCAGGACAATCATAACACCACCGATGTGACTACGACAATCATAACACCACCGATGCTACCACGACAACCATAACAACACCGATGTGACCACGACAATCATAACACCACCGATGCTACCACGACAATCATAACACCACCAATGCTACCACGACAATCATAACACCACCGATGTGACCACGACAATCATAACACCACCGATGCTACCACGACAATCATAACACCACCGATGCTACCACGACAATCATAACACCAGCGATGCTACCACGATAACCATACCACCACCGATGTGACCACGACAATCATAACACCACCGATGCTACCACAACAGTCATAACACCACCGATGTGACCACTACAATCATAACACCACCGATGCTACCACGAAAATCATAACACCACCGATGCTACCACGACAATCATAACACCACCGATGTGACCAAGACAATCATAACACCACCGATGCTACCACGACAATCATAACACCACCGATTCTACCACGACAATCTTAACCCCACCGATGTGACCACGACAATCATAACACCACCGATGCTACCACGACAATCATAACACCACCGATGTGACCACGACAATCATAACACCACCGATGCTACCACGACAACCATAACACCACCGATGTGACCACGACAATCATAACACCACAGATGCTACCACGACAATCATAACACCACCGATGCTACCACGACAATCATAACACCACCGATGTGACCACGACAAGCATAACACCACCGATGCTACCACGACAATCATAACACCACCGATGCTACCACGACAATCATAACACCACCGATGTGACCACGACAATCATAACACCACCGATGCTACCACGACAATCATAACACCACCGATGTGACCACGACAACCATAACACCACCGATGTACCACGACAATAATAACACCACCGATGCTACCACGACAATCATAACACCACCGATGTGACCACGACAATAATAACACCACCGATGTGACCACGACAATCATAACACCACCGATGTGACAACGACAATCTTAACACCACCGATGCTACCACGACAATCATAACACCACCGATGCTACCACGACAATCATAACACCACCGATGTGACCACGACAATCATAACACCACCGATGCTACCACGACAATCATAACACCACCGATGCTACCACGACAATCATAACACCACCGATGTGACCACGACAATCATAACACCACCTATGCTACCACAACAATCATAACACCACCAATGTGACCACGACAATCATAACACCACCGATGCTACCACGACAATCATAACACCACCGATGCTACCACGACAATCATAACACCACCGATGTGACCACGACAACCATAACACCACCGATGTACCACGACAATCATAACACCACCGATGCTACCACGACAATCATAACACCGCCGATGTACCACGACAATCATAACACCACCGATGCTACCACGACAATCATAACACCACCGATGTACCACGACAATCATAACACATCCGATGTACCACGACAATCATAACACCACCGATGTACCACGACAATCATAACACCACCGATATACCACGACATTCATAACACCACCGATGCTACCACGACAATCATAACACCACCGATGCTACCACGACAATCATAACACCACCGATGCTACCATGACAATCATAACACCACCGATGCTACCACGACAATCATAACACCACCGATGTGACCACGACAACCATAACACCACCGATGTACCACGACAATCATAACACCACCGATGCTACCACGACAATCATAACACCACCGATGTGACCACGACAATCTTAACACCACCGATGCTACCACGACACCCATAAAACCACCGATGTGACCACGACAATCATAACACCACCGATGCTACCACGACAATCATAACACCACCGATGCTACCACGACAACCATAACACCACCGATGTGACCACGACAATCATAACACCACCGATGCTACCACGACAATCATAACACCACCGATGTGACCACGACAATCATAACACCACCGATGCTACCACGACAATCATAACACCACCGATGCTACCACGACAATCATAACACCACCGATGCTACCACGATAACCATACCACCACCGATGTGACCACGACAATCATAACACCACCGATGTGACCACGACAATCATAACACCACCGATGCTACCACGACAATCATAACACCACCGATGCTACCACGACAATCATAACACCACCGATGCTACCACGAGAATCATAACACCACCGATGAGACCACGACAATCATAACACAACCGATGCTACCACGACAATAATAACAACACTGATGTGACCACGACAATCATAACACCACCGATGCTACCACGACAATCATAACACCACCGATGCTACCACGACAATCATAACACCACCGATGTGACCACGACAATCATAACACCACCGATGCTACCACGACAATCATAACACCACCGATGTGACCACGACAATCATAACACCACCGATGCTGCTACGACAATCATAACACCACGGATGCTACCACGACAATCATAACACCACCGATGTGACCACGACAATCATAACACCACCGATGCTACCACGACAATCATAACACCACCGATGCTACCACGACAATCATAACACCACCGATGCTACCACGACAATCATAACACCACCGATGTGACCACGACAATCATAACACCACCGATGCTACCATGACAATCATAACACCACCGATGCTACCACAACAATCATAACACCACCGATGTGACCACGACAACCATAACACCACCGATGTACCACGACAATCATAACACCACCGATGCTACCACAACAATCATAACACCACCGATGTGACCACGAAAACCATAACACCACCGATGTACCACGACAATCATAACACCACCGATGCTACCACGACAATCATAACACCACCGATGCTACCACGACAACCACAACACCACCAATGTGACCACGGCAACCATAACACCACCGATGCTACCACGACACTCATAACACCACCGATGTGACCACGACAATCATAACACCACCGATGCTACCACGACAATCATAACACCACCGATGCTACCATGACAACCATAACACCACCGATGCTACCATGACAACCATAACACCATCGATGCGTGTCAACATTGATAGACGAAACAACACTAGTAAATATAAAACAACAAGTCTGAGAATACAAACCATGTGCTTCTAAAGAATTAGCAGTTCCTGCTCCACGAATTACTACCATCGTGCATAACGTGTAAAAAATCTACAAAACAAAATTAAAAGAATATCACAATGAAATATAACAGTATAAAGTAAAAATATAAAGTAAAAATATAAAGCAAACACCAATAAAGAACAATTTGCATTCTTTTTAAAAAAAAAATATTACGGCAGAATTGGATTATTACTTTAATGTGTTATTTGAAAACTTTGAGTAAACAAAATGATGTTTGTCAGCAATAGTACAACTCGTAGTAAAACTGTTAATCCGTGCGGGACATTGACAGACTGGTGATTATTTCCAATACACATCAATTAATCTGATTTCTTTCAGTTACGGAATACAAAGCACCACTTCCATTTGTTAATTTGAATTGTATTAATTTGCAGAATTTTGCATTCTACTTTTTCAAAGCATTTCTTGATATGGAATGTATGCACATTACTTAAAATTTAAAATTTATGTTTACCTTTCTGGTCACAATGTTTTGCACTTACTCCACATACCATACCCGTGTTACATTGTTGTTTTCTCATTGGCATTGATCCCTTGTCGATATTCTATGAAGAACTTCTTATGCTCCGATTGTATTGTATATAACTCTGTTCAATAACCTGGACTCATCTCGTTGGAGCCTCTATAATGTCGCAGGGAATTTGGACCACCATATTTATCAGATTATGGTCCAGCAGTGGTATTTGAGTCGTCCAGTTGATGACAATAAATTTATTTCCGGATAGTAGATAACACCAGCGCGGGGCCCAATTAGCAGCAATTGGACCAAGTGGCGTAGGACCGGTCCTGTGTGTAAATATGGTCATTGTGTGTAACGTCGTAATAAAATATATTCTGTCTCGTCAATATAAATATTATGAATGAAAATGAAGGGTGTGAATATGATGATACATAAAACCATTATGCAAAAATATATCAACTAAATTATATTTAATATATATTTAAAATAATATCCAGTGACAAACATATGAACGATAGGTCTTATAATGACATACAATTATGTAGACTTATAATAATCACTCTCAATCGTTTGTGTTCATTTCTAAAATGGAAAATATTAAAAATGTTTTAACACGAAAAAAATATTTCAGAAAAGAAATTATCTGAAATAACCAAACGTTTACCGTATATTATTACAGAACTGTGTATTATCACTAAGAGGTATATTATTACAGAACTGTGTATTATCACTAAGAGGTATATTATTACAGAACTGTGTATTATCATTAAGAGGTATATTATTACAGAACTGTGTATTATCACTAAGAGGTATATTATTACAGAACTGTCTATTATCACTAAGAGGTATATTATTACAGAACTGTGTATTATCACTAAGAGGTATATTATTACAGAACTGTGTATTATCATTAAGAGGTATATTATTACAGAACTGTCTATTATCACTAAGAGGTATATTATTACAGAACTGTGTATTATCACTAAGAGGTATTTTATTACAGAACTGTGTATTATCATTAAGAGGTATATTATTACAGAACTGTCTATTATCATTAAGAGGTATATTATTACAGAACTGTCTATTATCACTAAGAGGTATTTTATTACAGAACTGTGTATTATCATTAAGAGGTATATTATTACAGAACTATGTATTATCACTAAGAGGTATTTTATTACAGAACTGTGTATTATCACTAAGAGGTATATTATTACAGAACTGTGTATTATCACTAAGAGGTATATTATTACAGAACTGTGTATTATCACTAAGAGGTATATTATTACAGAACTGTGTATTATCACTAAGAGGTATATTATTACAGAACTGTCTATTATCACTAAGAGGTATATTATTACAGAACTGTGTATTATCATTAAGAGGTATATTATTACAGAACTGTGTATTATCACTAAGAGGTATTTTATTACAGAACTGTCTATTATCACTAAGAGGTATATTATTACAGAACTGTGTATTATCATTAAGAGGTATATTATTACAGAACTGTCTATTATCACTAAGAGGTATATTATTACAGAACTGTCTATTATCACTAAGAGGTATATTATTACAGAACTGTGTATTATCACTAAGAGGTATATTATTACAGAACTGTCTATTATCACTAAGAGGTATATTATTACAGAACTGTGTATTATCACTAAGAGGTATATTATTACAGAACTGTCTATTATCACTAAGAGGTATATTATTACAGAACTGTCTATTATCACTAAGAGGTATATTATTACAGAACTGTGTATTATCACTAAGAGGTATATTATTACAGAACTGTGTATTATCACTAAGAGGTATATTATTACAGAACTGTGTATTATCACTAAGAGGTATATTATTACAGAACTGTCTATTATCACTAAGAGGTATATTATTACAGAACTGTCTATTATCACTAAGAGGTATATTATTACAGAACTGTGTATTATCACTAAGAGGTATATTATTACAGAACTGTCTATTATCACTAAGAGGTATATTATTACAGAACTGTGTATTATCACTAAGAGGTATATTATTACAGAACTGTGTATTATCATTAAGAGGTATATTATTACAGAACTGTGTATTATCACTAAGAGGTATATTATTACAGAACTGTGTATTATCACTAAGAGGTATTTTATTACAGAACTGTGTATTATCATTAAGAGGTATATTATTACAGAACTGTGTATTATCACTAAGAGGTATTTTATTACAGAACTGTGTATTATCACTAAGAGGTATATTATTACAGAACTGTGTATTATCACTAAGAGGTATATTATTACAGAACTGTGTATTATCACTAAGAGGTATATTATTACAGAACTGTCTATTATCACTAAGAGGTATATTATTACAGAACTGTCTATTATCACTAAGAGGTATATTATTACAGAACTGTGTATTATCACTAAGAGGTATATTATTACAGAACTGTGTATTATCATTAAGAGGTATATTATTACAGAACTGTGTATTATCACTAAGAGGTATATTATTACAGAACTGTGTATTATCACTAAGAGGTATTTTATTACAGAACTGTGTATTATCATTAAGAGGTATATTATTACAGAACTGTGTATTATCACTAAGAGGTATTTTATTACAGAACTGTGTATTATCACTAAGAGGTATATTATTACAGAACTGTCTATTATCACTAAGAGGTATATTATTACAGAAGTGTGTATTATCACTAAGAGGTATATTATTACAGAACTGTGTATTATCACTAAGAGGTATATTATTACAGAACTGTGTATTATCACTAAGAGGTATATTATTACAGAACTGTGTATTATCACTAAGAGGTATATTATTACAGAACTGTCTATTATCACTAAGAGGTATATTATTACAGAACTGTGTATTATCACTAAGAGGTATATTATTACAGAACTGTCTATTATCACTAAGAGGTATATTATTACAGAACTGTGTATTATCACTAAGAGGTATATTATTACAGAACTGTGTATTATCACTAAGAGGTATATTATTACAGAACTGTCTATTATCACTAAGAGGTATATTATTACAGAACTGTGTATTATCACTAAGAGGTATATTATTACAGAACTGTCTATTATCACTAAGAGGTATATTATTACAGAACTGTGTATTATCACTAAGAGGTATATTATTACAGAACTGTGTATTATCACTAAGAGGTATATTATTACAGAACTGTGTATTATCACTAAGGGGTATATTATTACAGAACTGTCTATTATCACTAAGAGGTATATTATTACAGAACTGTCTATTATCACTAAGAGGTATATTATTACAGAACTGTCTATTATCACTAAGAGGTATATTATTACAGAACTGTGTATTATCACTAAGAGGTATATTATTACAGAACTGTCTATTATCACTAAGAGGTATATTATTACAGAACTGTGTATTATCACTAAGAGGTATATTATTACAGAACTGTGTATTATCACTAAGAGGTATATTATTACAGAACTGTGTATTATCACTAAGAGGTATATTATTACAGAACTGTGTATTATCACTAAGAGGTATATTATTACAGAACTGTGTATTATCATTAAGAGGTATATTATTACAGAACTGTGTATTATCATTAAGAGGTATATTATTACAGAACTGTGTATTATCACTAAGAGGTATATTATTACAGAACTGTGTATTATCACTAAGAGGTATATTATTACAGAACTGTGTATTATCACTAAGAGGTATTTTATTACAGAACTGTGTATTATCACTAAGAGGTATATTATTACAGAACTGTGTATTATCATTAAGAGGTATATTATTACAGAACTGTGTATTATCACTAAGAGGTATATTATTACAGAACTGTGTATTATCACTAAGAGGTATATTATTACAGAACTGTGTATTATCATTAAGAGGTATATTATTACAGAACTGTGTATTATCACTAAGAGGTATATTATTACAGAACTGTGTATTATCACTAAGAGGTATATTATTACAGAACTGTGTATTATCACTAAGAGGTATATTATTACAGAACTATGTATTATCATTAAGAGGTATATTATTACAGAACTGTGTATTATCACTAAGAGGTATATTATTACAGAACTATGTATTAACATTAAGAGGTATATTATTACAGAACTGTCTATTATCACTAAGAGGTATATTATTACAGAACTGTGTATTATCACTAAGAGGTATATTATTACAGAACTGTGTATTATCACTAAGAGGTATATTATTACAGAACTGTGTATTATCACTAAGAGGTATATTATTACAGAACTGTGTATTATCACTAAGAGGTATATTATTACAGAACTTTGTATTATCACTAAGAGGTATATTATTACAGAACTGTGTATTATCATTAAGAGGTATATTATTACAGAACTGTGTATTATCACTAAGAGGTATATTATTACAGAACTGTGTATTATCACTAAGAGGTATATTATTACAGAACTGTGTATTATCATTAAGAGGTATATTATTACAGAACTGTGTATTATCACTAAGAGGTATATTATTACAGAACTGTGTATTATCACTAAGAGGTATATTATTACAGAACTGTCTATTATCACTAAGAGGTATATTATTACAGAACTGTGTATTATCATTAAGAGGTATATTATTACAGAACTGTGTATTATCACTAAGAGGTATATTATTACAGAACTGTGTATTATCATTAAGAGGTATATTATTACAGAACTATGTATTATCACTAAGAGGTATATTATTACAGAACTGTCTATTATCACTAAGAGGTATATTATTACAGAACTGTGTATTATCACTAAGAGGTATATTATTACAGAACTGTGTATTATCACTAAAAGTATTTTAACTGCCGTTGGTTCGTTGGTGTAATGGTTATCGTGCTCGATTATAATGCCGTAAATTGTAGGTTCGACCCAACGATAATAAAATTTCCTGCTTCCCCATTAATACTGCATTAATATTGAGGAAGAGCAAATATGTGCTGTTTCGAGGTCAGGATAATGCGTCCGAGTGGAGCTACATACCCATATGGACTGTTGTTTCACTTAGTTACCACTATAAAAATATGCAATTGAACAAATGCTGATTAGTCTAATACAAAACAGATTTTATCATCATCTTATCAACATTTTACTTGTTCTTACCACGAGAAGCCTGAAGAAGGAATTAAACAACACATACAAGGCTGGATTAAAGCTGTGCAGTCAATGATTCAAATTCATATCAACAAACGAAAAAGGTCAATGAGAACACAAACTACATCCTGATGTTACTGAAACCATATTCGCGACAAATATATTGTAATAGGGTTACCATTATTAGTTGTTTCTATGACTTGTGTAGATACTTCTGAGGTTTTGTTCGAATTATTTTCAATGATGACATGGGTTGTTGCAAATATATCTGTGGTTTGTGATGATATAGCACCGGATGTCGTCTCTATGGTTGTTGAAGGTGGATTTGTAGGGTTGGCAGCATCACATGTCACATTGACTAGTCCTTTTCCACCAGCTGTAAATACACGATATATATATAAATATATTTGTACAACAACAATGATAAGCATAAGAATATTAGCGGTTCTTTTGTATCTATAAAAAGATCGTACGATCTCTAGCATGAGTGCGGGAGACAGAGTTAGAACACCTATTATTGACAAACTTGTTATAGAGATGAGTAAACGTCGAGAACCATATTCACTGCTGTATAAGAGGTTTGGTTTTCTGACTGATACTTCTCTGTAATGTGATGAAACACTCATGACAGCGAGAAATCTGGTATGGGCTATTACTCCAGCGACTTGGAGGAATCATTTGTTGAAGTCTAGATATTCTTAAAGATGTATCCAAACAAAATGAGTGCGAAGGAAATGTTCCACCGGCTTATTAGCAATGAGTTAATAGCAAGTTTTCTCAACGTACACATAGTTTTTCGCCTTTATCTTTCATTTTCTTCAACAAGCTGTGAAAGCGAGAGTGCTTTTCCTAATTTAAAGAACATCAAATACTGATGAACGATGGGACAGAACAGGCTTTCATCGCTCTTCCTGCTCTTAATTGAGAGCGACCTGCTTGAAGAATGTACACAGATAACATTATTTAAAAAAAATGCATTTGAAAAAGTAGTAATAATGTTACCAGTTAATGAATAATGCGATTTTCTTCATGTTCTTGAATACATCTTTTTTTGTATGTTATCTTTTTCGTAGGCCCTGGATACACTGCCTAGTGGATAATCCGGCACTGCACACATGTACCATCTTTATAGCTCAATTATGTTATGCATATTTCAAGTACGTACAGATGCGTATGCGTTCCGTTCTCACCATACACTCCTTATTACGGAAATACTAATCTGATAAATCCATCAACGGGACGAGGAAATGTCAACACTCATAGTAAATGTATAATAAATAACAAAATATGATAATAATAATAATAAAAAAGGTAATAAATAAATAAATAAATAAATAAATAAATAAATAAATAAATAAATAAATAAATAATAAAGATGAACGACAGACATACCCGATAATGCTATCCATACAAACTGTAGATCTCCGTCTAGATGAAGTAGAATAGTCATTTGTGATTCCGATGAATAGAACATAGTATCGTAATTCCCAAGTATTGTTTGTCTTCACATCTAATTGTACTATTATGATTGCTATCACTAAGGTACAAATACGACAGTCCTCCATCACAACGTCCAGTAGACACACCATACCTTTGAAAACGAACATCTACAGCAGACACTTGTAGGTCGTGTGATGATGTTGTGGATGCTGTACAGTACCAATCACATTGTGTGTGTTTCCCATCGACGTATTGTAGATATACTATACTACCTGTCTTTTTGACTAAAGCACCAAATTCTACACCACCAAATTGTATAATATTGTCATCTGTAATGATATAAAAAACGTAGATCTCTAAATTAGTGCACAGGACGTGTTTCTGGAATAATCTTCATCTGTACATTCAAAGTTAGAAGAATGGAATGACAAATAATTTAAATGTATTTGGGAGCATGAAAACAAATGGGCATAAACAGGATAATCAAAATGGGTTAAGGTCATATGAACATACACTTTATATTCCATGTCAACTAATTCAAAATTTAACAAATGTCAAGATGCAAAACATAAATGGACTAGTTAAGCAACTAATTATATTAGAAAAAAAGACGCACATCTTATATTATATTTGCAAATACCCATCGGGTTCACCTCTGTATGTTGGTGGAGTCTGTGTTACTCATCTTTTTAATGTTCTGAGTTGTATTTTTTTCTCTTCGTTCTGTGTCTTGTGCCCAATATTGCCTACGTCTCTGGATTGTCAATTTATGGTTGCTTCTTCTTTATTAAGCATTTTGTGTTATCTACGAGTGTGGTTTGTATTCTTGGTCGGTTGTGAAAGCAATGAGACAGTGACGAATTAGATAATTCACAAAAATAGTTATAAGATGCTGTTTCATATTTTACAAACATTGTTTTTTATATTCATAATATTTTATTGTATAAACGAGCGTAAATTGTAATGATTGATTGATTGATTGATTGATTGATTGATTAGTGCTTAACCTCCAGCGAGCAATTTTTCAGCTGTATTCAGGACGAGAACAGTACAAAATTTAAACGTCACGGGACTCGAAACAAGGAAAAATGATGGGTAGGGACGGATAATTTAGCCAGTGCAACAGGTATCCTATGGACCACTCATTATGAGCATAATGCTCATAATGAGCTGCTACACTGGGTTCTGTAACGTGCGAAGAGGGTGGCAATCTCTCAACACGGGACCTCGGTTTTATTTACGTCTCATCCGAAAGACGGGTTGGTTGTGAATTTATGCATCGCGTACAACCGACAGACGCCCCTTCAAGCCGAAGAAGCACTCGAACCCATTTCTATACCCCGGGGTTACCACGGGGTTGACCACGTTAAGAGGACTAGCGCCTCTAGGGCGGAGAAACCTGGTGCATTTTCTACCCCCGACACACCCTCTGGGAGGGGGGTCGTAAATTGTAATGAAATTTTACATGTACTAATCAATTTATTAACCTGACCGATATTACTTTAAATATATTGATTGATTGATTGATTGATTAATTAATTGGTGTTTAGCGCAAATCTTAGCAATATTTTAGCTATATCGTGGCGTGAAAAGCTTCATGTTAACTTAGACACCTATTTAGATATATAAATGTATTACCGTTGGATTCGGGTTTATTATTTTGTTTGCTCCTTATCTGTTGAATTATAATATATCCTTAGTTCCTTATTACTACTTGTATATACTGTATAACAAGTCAGAACTAGTCATCAATCTAAAGCACGTTTGATTGATTCTTATTAATTAACTCTCTCGTTATCGCAGAACGGTTATATAAAGGACATTAGATAAAGTAAGCATAATTTATCAACAACTACATCCAATGAATATGTCTAAATTTAATTCATGTTTCAGATATTTTTTACGACCACTCCTTATGTCGTAGTTGTTTTGATCTTTTTGGATCAATACATTGAAAGGGGGAAGTTTGGCGCTTTAAAATCTGATTCTTTAGAAATGCCTGTACCAAGTCAGGGTCATTACGGTTTTCACAGTTTTTCGATTGTTGACTGATTTTGTCTGTTTATATACTTATGAGTTTTGACTTTCCCTTTGTTCGGAGTTCGGTAATTTTGTTATTACCCTTATTGATTAATAAAACTAAAGAAGAAATATTCCCAAATAATTCCTCACTAAATAAAATGACAAAAATAACCCTTAATGAAAAGAACTTGTCATGTTTACATAATTATTTTTAATTCCCATTTGGTTTGGGTAATGGTTTATTTATGTTATTTGAGTTTATTTACGAGTACTGGTGTCTCTTTGTTGCATTTAAATATATATATGAGAAAATTATGTAATTTATACTTGTTTTTGTCTTATTATGTAGAATAATGTATATAGTGGAGAAGAAGTTGTATAACTTGTATCTTGTCCTTTTGTCTCTTTTTTGGACAATAACATGTTTAAATTTTACTGGTGTCCAACATTATATTTTCAAATCATATGGTATTTCTGTAGTTTAACAGTAAGAAGAGTTTGAAGATACCAAAGGGGTAATCAGAATCCGTATATCGAAAAAGAACAGACAACAGAATGGCCAAAAGAAGTAGTTCAGAAAGACAAACAACGATCTACAAAACATACACATAAAACTAAAGATCGAGTAACACGAACCCCACTAAAACCGGCGGTGATGTCAGGTGCTCCGATCGGCGCTACTAGTAAAAATAGAAAATGCCTATCCTTCCGGAGCACCTGCGTTCACCCCGTTTTAAGTGGGGTTCGTATTGCTAAATGTTTAGTTTTCTGTGGAAATACTAGTATTTTGTTCACCTAAATCAATCAGTCAATCAACCAATCAATCAATCAATCAATCAATCAATCAATCAATCAATCAATCAATCAATCAATCAATCAATCAATGGTGTTTTTTTCTTTTGGTTAATTTACTGTCTGTCCTTTTTTGATTTGCTCGTATCAATGCCGATCTTGGATTCTCTTATTAGTCCTTAATTTTGCTATGTTACACCGTTGTATACTTTGGTACGTATTTGTATTCCTTTTTCTTAATATTAATTTGTTTTTGATGTTTTTGTTTTGGAATCATTTGACTTGAACCTATTTCTTATTTTCAGACATTTCTTAAAGTATGTATTTGTTTATTTAAAGTAGATCACATTTAGATATATTTTTTTTCAAATTAAAATTTTCAAAGTCGATGTAAATGCAATTTCTGAAAAATGACTATTTAAAAGATAACACGGCGAGCGCCACGTGTGGGGCGGGAACTGCTTACCCTTCCAGAGTGGGATTCGTGTGGCTCGATCGTTTAGTTTTCTATGTAGTGTTTTTTACATCATTGCTTATCTTTTTTCATTTGATCATTGCATTGTCTGTCCTTCTTCTACCCTTTGTGTAGCACACCTCGTAGAGAAGTGTTGTTGGTAATGTTAAGGCCATGTTATTCTAGAAACTCTTCGTGTACAATAAATTAGATATCTCCGTTTTTATAATTATACATTATTTTCTTAATATTTTTTGCTATAGCAAAATAGAATGTATAAATAACATATGCTGCACCATTTTTAAGGTTTTTGTTTTCGTGGTAATATGCATTCATAAACAATACTGCTATCACTTAGATAAAACGAATTTTCTACTATCATATCACCTCTATTGCATGATTTATTATAATTCAAACATTCCTCATTATAATCATTATTTAAATGAATAAGAACTTATTCAAAGTTAAAAACAAATGAATAACAGCATCCACTCTCTACGAGATGTATTCAAAGATATTCGCTGAAAACAAATGAATAACAGCATCCACTCTCTATGGGATGTATTTAAAGATATTTGTTAAAAACAAATGAATAACAGCATCCACTCTCTATGGGATGTATTTAAAGATATTCGTTGAAAACAAATGAATAACAGAATCCACTCTCTATGGGATGTATTTAAAGATATTCGTTAAAACAAATGAATAACAGCATCCACTCTCTATGGGATGAATTTAAAGATATTCGTTAAAAACAAATGAATACATTCAGTCTCTAGAAGTAGGTTTTTTCGGTTAAAATTGTGTTGTTGGGATGTGACTCGATTGTCATTTAAACGACTTGAGGAGAAACAGATGTTGGAGGTGGAATATCTCCACTCTGCACAACAGGAATCAAAGAGGACGCTATTCACACAAAAACTATTCGACTTTTTATTTGATGAATGATCATTCCAGAAACGTGCCGTGCTAATTAAATTTGATATCTACGTTTAAGTACCTTACGCGGTTTGATAATAAACGTCTATTTCAATTCAAAAACTTTACAGTTATTCAGATTGGGATAGTATTATGATATTAATCGCATCATTCAGAAATATTGCAGTTGATATCATAATGTGAAGGATGTAGTAATTTGCGCACTTAATAAGATATCTTTGTTTTATTAACACTTTCAAAATGGGGAATAACCTCTTTATGTTAAGTGTATGTCCTAATGTCAGAATATTTACACAAGTAACTATCACAAGCGATCATGCGTTGTGTCATACTTAATATAACAACTCAGAACTAGTCAGCAATCTATACACGTTAAATGGATTATTATGGATTAATACTATACTGTCGTTATCACAAGACTGTTGAAAACAATATTTAAGTTAAAGTGAACATAATTCAATAGCAACTACATCAAATGAAAATCACTAAATTTAGTTCACGATTGAGAAATTTTTTATGACCACTCCCTAGATCATAGCTGTTTTAATCTTTCTGGGTCAAAACATTGATTCATACAACAACAAAAAGAAATATTCCCAATAATCCCCCAATGAATAAAATGACAAATATAACAAACTTATGTTAATTTTAATGAAAACAACTTTCATGTAAGCATTATAATTTCATACTACCATTTGGTTTGTAAGGAATTTATGTTTTATTTATGTTATTTGAATTTATTTACATATACTGGTGTCCAACACGATTTCCATATGAGATGATATCTGTGTCGTTTAACAGTAACACAAGTGCCACTAGTTTAGTTGAACAGGAACTACATCTGCATGCCCTAGTTTTCTGTGTAATATTTTATTTGTTTTAGTCCTTTTTCTTTAGGATATTGTATTGTCTGACACTCTTTGACTACGGCTTCTGATTACCCCTTTGATATTCTAGTTTTTCTTCAAATCATCGTGATACCATAACCTTTGCTCTTTGATTTAATTTTATATTTTTCTTCATAGTCTGTTTGACCGCTGTTTTGGGAGGGACATACTTGGATATCATTACCGGTATGTGACTGTTCTAAACGAGGCATTAATTGTCATCTACCTCCGCCCATTACATGTTATGTTATGGAGATTGAGGGTTGGTTCGTTTTGTAAATATTTCTTGCTATCTGACAAAAGATTTATCATATGTGGGAAAAGATGGAATCTGGTGACAGCCCATATTAATATGTACCACAAATATACAAATTGCCACCATATGTCATCACAAATATATATAATGCATAATAAATATAATATAATTAGTTGTTTAGTAGTTTATAATAAACGTAAGAAATAAAACAACAACAACAACAACAACAACAAAGCACAGATAACTAAAGAGATGAGCAAGACGGGTTCCACCAAAAACCGGTGATGAACCCAGGTGCTCGCGAATGGTAAACAGTTCCTACCTCTTATAAGACACCCGCCATGTTACTCATATACCCAAGACGTGTTGGATTCCAGTATATACTAACAAACACAAATAACATAGATGAGATTTGAATCCTCCAACAAACAACTGAGGTAAAGACGAACCGAACATTCTTTTTATGCGGAAATCGTAGTGGACATCACAACACAGAACTACAAACGTAAAGATATATAACGGGACAAAATGTTGGACAACACTATACGCAAAAGCAAGTACACTCAAAGCACAATACATGGGCCCTTCAATAAACAGCTAGGGTACAGATTAATCGAACATAGTTTTATGAGAAAATCGTAACGCACATGGAACAAAAGATGTGAAGACACATCGTAAGACAAAATAAACAACAAGAATCCCACTACTAACCCACGTGACACAGAAAATACTGAGCACAGAAGTCACAGAACAAAACAAAATAAAAACACAACACAGAAATCTGAACCGATGAGCAACGCGTACACCACCAATAAACTGGGAGTGAATACAGGTGCCCGCGAACGGTAAGCAGTTCCTGCTTCTTATAGGACACCCGCCATGTTACTCATATATGCATAGTCAAGTCAGCATAACATGTACCATATTGGATCTATTTATACTCACTACCAACGCAGCTGTAATTTAAATGCACAATGTTAGAATAAATGTTTGAACCACATAGTTTTCTTTGTCCTGAAATATAACTGGAAACTTCCCCTGATATTGTCTTGTAGAAATAATAGTTTCCCCATGAATCTGATAGCTTGAATTTTTCACACGTCTTTTGTTGATCTTCACCGAATGTACATTTACAACTAGTACACTTTCTTTCGTATGATAGTTCCACTATTGATATTTGCGTTGGATATTCACATATAGCAACTCCCAGTAGACTGGGATAGCAATAATACTTCCCGTGATAATCATTTATAATCTGTACATTTCCTGTAATCAAATAAAAAAATTTGCATTACATTTCTAAGTTCCACTGTCGGTGGACAGATTTAAATGCGTTAACTACTTATTTCCTGGCGGCTTGTATATCTTAAGCAAATTAAACATTTTCGAACCACCTACCATATCTCATTTTCATAAAATTAGTTTAAACCCGCCACTTTGTATTGAAGTGTCTGTACCAAACCAGAAAACTCAGCGGTAATGTATTTGAATGTAAGGGGTGTCGATGTTGCCTCATAATAAGATTTTGATATTTGATTTTGGATTATTTGTTCATTTTATTATTTTAAAAACCATCTGACAATTTGAACCGTACACTTGGACAAATGGTCTATATCAGGTGCTCCATAAGTACCCCTGCTTCGTTTCAAATTGATATCCATTATGGAGTGCAGAGGACTGGAAGATTAATGTTGTTTTCTTGTACATAATCCCTTGTTTTTCAAGAGAAGCTTCCAGGATTAATACGTAGAGACGGAATTGTTATTTTCTTGGTTTGAAAATATATATAGTGGGGTCCATAAGACTGAATCCCTCTTGACGAGTCAATACTGTGCAATATTAATAATTTTATTTCAAATTTTACACAATGTAGTATCGCTTCACAGTTGAAATGCCCTATACTTTTATACATATATTTTTTATAATATAAAGTTGACCATAAATTGTAATAATATAATTTTACCTGAAGAGGTTATGTAAAGATTCCAAACTAAGAATCCAAGCAATAAACACATAGCATAAAATCTCTTCATGTTTAAGGAAGTATATAAGTTATCATCAAATGCTTTATCAAGGGTATAACTAGTATATGAGATAAAATAAAAATACTATCTTGTACTGATAAATATTCATCGTTAAATCACTTGAAAAAAGCACTGTTAAAGGAAAATATATTGTATTCACACTTCACGAAGCAAAGAGGCACATTCATCGTGGTATACATGTGTGTAGGGTTTTACAGCTGAAAATAATAATTTTTAAAAATCACACTCTTTGAATTATGTTTGCATGGAATATTCTACTCTTTTATTATAGAAAAATGCTATTCTAGGAGAACTCTTGTCTTATATACGTTATTTATGTTTGTATATTGCGTATATTAGTGTCCAACAAATATTGTGTTGTGTTTTTCTTTTGTTTGTTTTCGTCCTGTGTGCTCTATGCTGCCAGTTTCTCTATATTGTCCATTTTTTTTTTATTGTCCTCGGTATTCTCCAACGTTTATTTATTTGTGTCTATTGGTATAGTCTGTTTGGTGACTCTGAAAATAGGGAAAACAATTCCTAAAAAATCAACGGGTTATCAGATTTATTTTTTAATTATATTTATATTAAGGACTGATTAATACATATTATAGGTGAATTTTTCAAAAAAATTCATTAAAGAATAAAAAAGTTTGCCATAGGACTTAATTGTAAAATTCTGTCATTTTGTCATGTAACAAACATGGGAGTAAGTACTACTGAAATGAACAGCAACATGTGGTCAGTATTGACAAACAGCAAGTCAGCTGATTTCATCATTAGCATGTTATATCAGATGTTGACATACTAACCATACCAAATATGGACAATATTCAAATTAGATTCACACCTGTTCAGGTAAAAATCAATAATGATGATACATTATTACATAACTGATTGTGGAGCATTTAAAATACATGCAAACTACCCATCCGTTTATGTGTATAGAGGTTAATAAAAGATAACAAAATTACCTGAAAATGTTGTATATTCTGACCAGTACATATCAGTAGTTTCAACCCACACTGTCATGATTTGATTTTGATATTTGATTTTTGGTGTTTTAACGCCACTTTCAACAATATTTCAGCTATATCATGGCGACCAGTTTTAGTGGTGGAGGAAGCCGGAGTACCCAGAGAGAACCACCGACCATGGGCAAGCAACTGGTAAACTTTATCACTTGTGGTTGCGAGTCGAGTGCACCATTTTTGTAATTTACAAATTTAAAAAACCATTGAGCCACCCGGGCTCCTCACTGTCATGAAAAAAATGTTTATCTAATTTGCCTATAAGAAATTAACGTTGTATATGAATTGTTTAATTTTTGGAAGAAAACAAGTATCAAATAAGAATATTATTTAATTTATATATTTATATAAATTATACTTTCACGAAATTAGCATTTATTTTATTTTGGTATCATTTTTTAAGTGTTAATTTAAAATTTGTTATACATCAGCATGAGTGAATAACAAGGGACATCTCCATATAAGGGTCTCATGTGACCAGCAGTTATTAATTGTTTACAAACAAATATCATATGATCAAATTGTTTATCAATTATTCAAAACATCTTGAATCTTTAACCTAATATGACATTCCCATGTGACTGAAATTAGCATAACAACAGACAGGAAAGAACAGGTAATGCTGTTCATTATAATGGTAGCCTCCTTTACTTACAATCTGATAAAATTAGTATTGGGCCCTATGGAGATTTTTTTTATTATTTGAATTATTTCTTTGACAATTTTTTCTCAGATATGTATTACATAATGTGTGCCTAAAATGTTAAAAAGAGCAATAGAAAGCAAATCCCTGATTTTTAAATAATTGTTTTCCCTATTTTCAGAGTCACCAAACAGACTATACCAATTGTAATAATTTGTAATATAGAGTTTTTGTTTAAAACAAACCCGGAGATATATAATGAAGTACGCACAACGCGTTTCTGGATTAATATTAATCCGGTATACTCATAGTCAAGCGATTGAAAAGCCATATTGCTTAAGGGGCCGTCGTGATCGTATGTTAGTTGGATTTATTCCTACATATGCAATCAGTGCCTATCACCACTAACGTTGTGAATTCGAACCACGCCCAGGTGAGGTGTACTCGATACAACACTATGTGATAAAGTTTGTCAGTGAGAAGAGTTTGAAGACACCAAAGGAGTAATCAGAATCCGTATATTGAAGACGAACAGACAACACAGTGGTCAAAAGAAAAAATCAGGTCGGTGGTTTTCTCTGGGTACTAAACTTTCCTCCACCAATAAAACTGAATGCCGGCAATGGGGCAATGAATGTCTACGGATTTTTTATCTGCTCCGGTCAAAACGTAAATAGTCTAGCTAAAAGTACATAGTTTGATAAACCTTTAAGATTTATAGTTCTAGAAGATATTCAAATGGATGAAATAGGTAATTCAGCTTCAGAAGAAATGCCAGAATTAACTGAAACATTTGAAAACAAAAACAATAACAAAATACCTGAAGAAAAGATGGCTGCCTTGTATGCAACGGTAATAAAGAAAAACATTTATGAAGAATACGACGAGGAATATGGGGTGAAACCTATATTCATTCTCGAGTCAGACATCTTTGGTAGTTATAAACCAAAGCCTCAAGAATTCATAACCCACAATGAAATCTACAAAGCCATTGATGAGCAAGTGTCCGCCAGTCACCTGAAAGGCATACAGAGAGTAAGGGGGCTCTGGAGAATTTACCCCGACAATGAAGATGATAAAAATGCACTTGTCACAAATGGTCTCACTATCAGAAATATGTTGATACAATTCTACACTAGAAACCCTAAAGTAGCAGCACGAGAAAAACCAGATCATTACCGTATAAGGGTAAAAGATGTCCCCTGTTCTGCAGATGATGGACAAATATATAGATATCTAGAAAAACAGTTAATGTGCGTGATACATAACCACTACAGAGAAAGACTTAGAGTAGATGGCTTTTTGACAAATTGTCACACAGGTGACAGAATATACATCTGTGACAATCCAGGGAAATCCCTTCCAAGATCAGTAAGAATTGGCAAATACTTTGCCACAATTATACACAGAGGTCAAATTGATCCAAGGAAACAGACACTTAAATGCAATAAATGCCTACAGCAAGGCCATAAACAATATGAGTGTCCAAATCAGTGGACATGTAGACAGTGCAACAAGCCAGGTCATAGAGAAAGTGAATGCCATGAAGATCTAAATGAGACCAGCCAACAAGAAGAGAAAGAAGAGAATCAGTCAGTCATTGATGATCAGAGTAATGATGTTGGTGGAGAAACCGAATATGAAACTGAGAGTGATGCGGACTGCGATGAGAGAAACAAAGAAAAATCACAGTCAACTGTTAAACCTCAGGAGAAAAATAAAAACAGTGACAAAATTGAAACATTACAGAACAAAACAAAAGACATCACAGAAGAGGAGGCAAAAGGCAAAACAGACAGTCAAGATATGCCAAACTTGCCTAAATGTCAAAACAAAACAAAAAGAAGAAAGAAAAAACAAAGTGAGTCAGCTAAAGGTCCATTGGATGTTTATCTAATAAATGAGCCTCAACAAACGCCTAACAAGTCCAACAAACAGCCAGCGACAACTCCAACTGATGAGCTTCATCTAAGGACCACCAAAACCAAAAAACACAGAACTGAAGTAAAAAAATGAATTAACAATGGCGTTATGTAAATACTATATTTTTATTTATATATTATTTTTTTTCCATAACAATTTTATCATATGCAAAAAATGTACTATAAAAAATAATAGATGTGATATAATATTAGATTATATACATACGACAGGTAAAACGACCAGAAAAACAATAGGAACAAAAATAAATCGGATGAAATATCTCATTATTAATCCATCAGGCATACTACTAAATTCTCAGAGAAAAAATAAAAATAAGTGTAGTTCAAGAAATATCAATGAAATATTGAAAGCCTTTAAAACAACTCCAAGATCAATAAAATGCAAATTTCATATTTCTACAACACTAGCAAAATGTCAACATAAGTATTACAACAGTGTGTTATTAAAAAATATCCGCAAAAGACATATATATGAAAATACAATACACTCAATGCAACTGATATTATTCAAAGAAAAAAAACATGACTTCATGTACATCTTATGGATAAACAAAGAACACGTGGACTTTTTATTTATAAACAATGAACACGTGGGTGTCCTATTTATAGATACGAAGTCGACATCGACACCATTAAATTTTGACATACAAACAAGGAAAATAACAAACAACAGAATAAATACCACGAAATTTAACAACGTCATAAATAAAATCAATACAATCATTACTACAACAACTATAATAATATTATCAAACAATAAAACAATGACATACCGTGATAGCCAATCAAGACGTAAACACAAATGTATTAGTACTGTTAACACGAGAAACTCTCCCATTGAACACGCTTGTAAATTGCCGGACTTCATTGACCATGAAAAGCTTATATCGTCTGTTAAACACAAAAAACACAATTATATTCCATGCATAGTCCATCTTTATAAAATTATGTTGAAAAACTGTCCATCTAAAACACACGAAAGTCCCTCAAAGCAAAATATCGTCACAGTCCGCAAAATCCACATGGTCAATAAATTCACGGTTTCTAGGGTGAAGGCCGTACAGGTGAACAAGGAGAACGACAAAATTCTATTAATAGCAATAGGGAATGTCCTGAAAAATAAATATATACATATTGTAAATAATATTGTTTGTGTATTTCAAATGAGCATTATTATGCAAATATTGTCAATGTATGTTATAACTGACAAACAGAAAGATGTATCACATGATGTAATAATGGTAAAATGTTATAAGTTTTGTTATTATTTGTACATTCATGTTCATAGAGGCATATTTTTATTGCCAATATTGCCAAACTTTCATTATTATACATATTATTATAAGCTCCAAGCAAATATAAGGTAAAATGTTAGACACACTGCATTTATGTTCATTGAACTGTCAAGGGTTAGGACAAAAAGAAAAAAGACAAAGATTATTTCAATGGGCTAAAAACCAAAAAACCCATATTCTCTATGCACAAGAGACACATTTTACAAAAAATACAATATTGTCTCTAAAACAAGAGTTTAGTGGTGATGTTTACAATAGTCATGGTAACTCTCAGTCAAGAGGAGTTTCAATTTTTATAAAAAAGGAATTAAAATATACCATAATAGATGTACATAATGATAATGATGGTAGAATATTGCTGATAAATATAGAAATAGATGAAAATATATTTACTTTGGTGAACCTATATGCCAACAATGTAGAAAAAAAAAGAAATGCTTTCTTCAAAAAAGTAAATAACTTTATAGAGAACTATGCAATAGGTATTTTAATAGTGGGAGGGGATTTAAACGATACTCTTACATGTGCAGATAGAAAATATAGTATCTCAACTCAAAAGACTAAAAAACCTGTAAATAGTTTGAAAACTCTAATAAAAAAACATAAACTCATTGATATTTGGAGAGATATGAACACAAACTTGAGACAATACACATGGAGAAGAAAAAATAACATCAGCACTGCAAGTAGGATTGATTATTTTTTGATAAGTACAGATATAAGACCAAGAATTGTAAGTGCTGATATAAGGCCGGCTACTATTTCTTATACTGACCACCAAGCAATTTCATTAAAAATTAATCATAAAGCTGAAAGCAGAGGTAGGGGATATTTTAAGCTTAATAGTAAAATTCTCGAAAATGAGGAATATAAAGAAATAATAAAACAATTAATATCAAAATACCAGAAAAAACTTGTAATACAAAAGACAGACCCAAGAACACTTTGGGATGTTTTTAAGGCTGAGGTTATATGGTACTGCTTTGACAACTATTTTACCTATTTTGTTCCTGTATTTAAATACTGTTATAGTGACAGCCGGAACCTTTGAACCGTAATGAGAGCGGGAGGTTTGGCGCCTTAAAATCTGATTCAACCCACCATTTCTTTAGAAATGCCTGTACCAAGTCAGGGTCATTACGGTTTTCACAGTTTTCCGGTTGTTGACTGATTTTGTCTGTTTATATAATTATGAGTTTTGACTTTCCCTTTATAAGATTGTTCGGAGTTCGGTAATTTTGTTATTACCTTTATTAGAGATGTCACAGTCAAAATATGTAAACAAATATCCCACGAAAAAAATTATGAACTGAATAAATTAGAAAAAACTCTTCAATCTTTACAATTAGAACAAGATAATGAAAAACATAAAGTTACAAAGGAAAATGCAAAGTTTCTTCAAGACAAAATTAATGTCATTGAAAATAAATTGTCAAAGATATATTCAGATAAGGCTAAAGGGGCCCAAATCAGGTCAAGAATAAAATGGGTAGAAGAAGGTGAAAAAAACACAAAATTCTTTCTGGGACTTGAAAAGGCTAGACAGACAAGAAAAAATATAACAGCTCTTAAAGATAATAAAGGTAAACTGATAAAAAAACAAAGTAAAATACTAGAATTAGAAAGAGAATATTATATAACACTCTATGAAACAAAAAATCCAGATCCAATTAAAATAGAAGAATATATTGAAGCTACAAATATTGAAAATAAACTATCTAGGGATGAAAGTAATGCTGCAGAAGGAGAATTAACCATAGAGGAATGTTCAAAATCTGTATTTCAAATGAAACTAAACAAAGCACCTGGAATTGATGGACTGACTGTAGAGTTTTATAGAACCTTTTGGCCTTTCTTAAAGCATTTTGCAGTAAAAGTTTTTAATAATTGTTATGTCAAAGAGGAACTATCAAATACGCAGAAAATTGGTCTCATTTCACTAATATATAAAAAAAATGACCCACTTAGCCTTGATAATTATCGCCCAATTACTCTTTTGAATATCGACACCAAAATAATAGCATACACCTTAGCTCAAAGAATTAAACCACTGTTGCATAAAATAATAAATAACGACCAAAATGGCTATATAAAAAATAGGTATATAGGATTCAATATCAGACAAATACAGGATATTATAGACTATGCAGATAAATTTAATGTAGAGGGGGCAATTCTTTTTCTTGATTTTTCAAAAGCTTTCGATTCCTTAGAATGGGAGTTTATGTATCTATCCCTGGAAAAATTTGGATTTCAAAAATCTATAATTAAATGGCTAAGAACTCTCTATAGTAATATTACAGGATGTATTCTGAATAACGGTTGGATTTCCTTACCTTTTAAAATAAATCGTGGGAACCGTCAAAGCTGTCCGTTGAGCGCGTTAATCTTCGTAATTGCAGTTGAAATTCTAGCTTGCAGGATCAGACAGGATAAAAACCTCAAAGGTATCCAAATTAAGCTTGATGGTAGGACTCACAGCTTAAAGCTTAGTCAGCTAGCTGATGATACCACAGTCTTCGTTCAATCTAAAATAGAAATATCTATAGCTTTTAATATAATTGAAACATTTGGTTCATTTTCTGGTCTAATACTAAATAGAAATAAGACAGAAGGTATGTGGATAGGATGCTTAAAACATTGCAAAGATAAGATAGAAAATATTAACTGGGTCACAGATTATGTAAAATGTCTAGGAATATATTTTGGTCACAATAAAGCAGAATGCAAAAAACTTAATATAGAAAAACAACTTTTAAAATCTGAAAAAATAATGAATTCATGGAAGAAAAGAAACATAACAATGGTAGGAAAGATTATGATAGGTAAGTCATTAATAATCCCAAATATAACATATGTAGCATCAGTTACCAATATAGACAAAGAATATGTATCAAAATTTAAAACCATGATATACAAATTCATATGGAATGATAAGCGAGAAAAGGTAAAACGAGAAACAATGAATAAAAACTATTTAGAAGGGGGGCTTAAAATGATTGACATAGACAAATATATAGAAGCTATACAAATAAAATGGATTAAAAAACTCACAAGCAAAAATTTTGCCAATTGGAAAGTCATTCCTTTCTATTACTTTAACAAGTTTGGCCCTGAATTAATTATCTTTAATATGAGCATAGATACTATTAAATCAGTCGATCACTTTACAAACAATCTCAGTGATTATTACCTTAATCTATTAAAATCATGGATATCCATAAACAAATACACTAAAATACCAAGCAACTTCAGAACTGTAAGACAGGAAATAATATGGGGAAATCAACATATCAAGTTTAAGAATAAATCACTTATATATTTAAATTGGATAAATGATGGTATAATATTCATCAATGACATAATAGATCATGAAGGAAAGTTATCAGAAAACTTCATATTAAAAAAACTATCTTTAAAAACTAATTGGATATCAGAATTTACAAAACTGAAGAAATCAATCCCCAAAAATTGGCTAAATGAACTAGAATCTGAAAATTCAACCAAGACTGCAGTAAAAACCAATAAAATTCTTTATATAAATGAAAATTCCAAGAAAAAACTACAAGACTGTAATTCACAAGATATATATAAAACTCCAAACATAATGAATAAAAATATCAAAGAACATCCTACTGGTTTCATGAAATGGAGGCAAAAACTCGGAAATACTATTTGTATTAAAGATATGCTCAAATTTACATTTCATCATCTTAAAGAAAATAAACTCAAAATCTTCAGATGAAATTAATACATTTCATACTTCCATGTAAACAGTTACTGTATCAATGGAAAATAGAAAACACACCATTATATGATACCTGTCACATTATAGATGATTATGAACACTATTTTATTTCTTGCAAAAGCCTCGACTCCTTTTGGAATGATGTAAAAATATTACTAGAAAAACTAAGAATAGGAATTCATATACTTTCATTGAAAAATTTAGTGTTTGGATATAAAATAGAAGATGAATACTATAATAGCATCAATTATTTTCTTACAATTCTATTATTCACAATATATAAAAGTCATTATGTGTCAAAACAAAAGGAAAACCATATTAATGTACTTCAACTTTTTAAAATTGAACTCAAGAATCGATTTGAATTAGACAAACTAGTAAACTGCCATACAAATGTATTTGTGCAGAAGGTTATTGATCTCATTTAGATTTACTATAGAATACTGTTTTTTTTTTTTTATTACAGTAATTGGGAAGCATATTTATGCCCCTTAATCTTCAGTAATAAATCAATAGTTATGAGGATGTATATGTGTGTGTGTAAATGTATGAATGTATATGTATGTATGTGTATGTAAAGGTGAAAGAAGACATGTTTGGGAGTGTATGTAATGTATGTATATCCTGTTAGTATAACATTAACTGTACAAATAATGTGTATGTCGCACACTATGTGTTGCCTCTGAGTCTTATGTGTTTGTACTTTCTTGTTTTGTTGTGTTTATTATCTGTATTTGTGTGTGTGTTGCCCTATGTATATTTTTTTTGTGGGGGGTTAGTTGTCACTCTTTTTGCTTACATATCAGACATATCTAGTAATATGCTATATACTTACACTTAGTAATGTGACGATGAAGATTCCATAGCTTGACCGTTATCTATCCTTGTTAAAATTTAAAGTTATACGTTGTTGAATAGAAATTGAGACTATGAGTATGAGAGTGATTTCAAGTACATGTATCTCTTTTTCAATCTTAAATATTATCCGGATATTTTAATTTCGGAAACAAAGTATATTCTATCTCCGTTGATAAAATAATTCCAAATAGAATTAAAAAAAAAAAAAAAAAAAAAAAACCCACAACATTTTAGATTTTTCATAGCTCCCAACACGTGGGTCAAAACGAAAGTAGATCGGAAGTAAATAAATAAACAAAATTTAGAAACAATCATGAAATAACTCTCAAAATACGTATTGAATTTAGTGATCTATCATAATTGTATTACTATTGTACTAAAAAGACTAACAATTCCTATACATGCTACTAATATTAACGAGGCCAGGATAAGGTACTGGTATTTTATGTTTCTCTAACTAACAAATGTAAAGATTTCGAATAAAGATTTTAATTGGAAAAAAAAAAAAAAAAAAAAAACTGAATGCCGCGATATAACTGAAATATTGTTGAAAGTGGCATTAAACACTATAAATCAAAGTAAATTCCATAAAAGTCTGTGGGATCGAGAGCCAAAGGACCTAAATAGGATAGCCAAAAATCGGCTAAAGTTTGCTATGTCTTGGAAAAATGACATGTGGAAAGTGTTATTTTATAAGGTTGGTGGCATGGATGGTTGGAAAGTGTTATTTTATAAGGCTGGTGGCATGGATGGTTGGAAAGTGTTATTTTACAAGGTTGGTTGTATGGATGGTTCATTTAGTATATTTTTGCATTGTCTTTATGTAAAAGAACATTGGTACAATTTGTAGTCTACTTTCAGAAGTTCGATGGTTAGCCTATTTTGTCTTACAATACAAAACAATGAATAAAACATGAACCCCTACAAATGAAACAAACCGAACATAGTTTGTACACTGCAATAGTAGCAGACATCATGAAATGAAACTAGATACCAATTAGATAAAATAGACAACACGTATAATTATGCGTTTTTGTTTGTTTGTTTTTTTGTTTGTTTTTATTTTTTTTAAGATATTTGGCGATAAATGACAAGCCATTTTACGTTATTTACAGGAATAGACCGATATGACACCAACCGAATATTGACATTAAAAAATGTGACTGACTTGTAAAATGTTATCAAAGTATACAAAATAGACTATGCTCCTGAGATATAAAAATCAATCAATACATTTCTACAATATTTAAAACGATTTATGTGTGGAAAGGTTTGTTTGATAATGTTGGTTTTATCGGTGACTTATTTGGTATATGTTTTGTATGTTTTATGTGTAATGTTTTGTAGATCGTTGTTCGTACTTTTGTCCCTTTCCTTTTGGCCATTGTGTTGTTTGTCCTTCTTAGATTTAAGGATTCTGATTACCTCTTTGGTATCTTCAAACCCTTCTTTTGTAATACCTTTATGTGATAGAATGATGCATATATTGCCCCCTGTTTTATTACTATTAAATAACATATCATGACACCCGAGTAGAAATCCTTTTCTGAATCTAACACTACAACTAACAATATGGCAACCTATCGTTTAATCTAACGTTATCTGTCTATATACAAGATAACATACAAATGTATCTGCCATAACAAGGATTTCCTGGTAGAATGTTAAATGTTATGTAAATTTAATAAAGATAAAATAATGTGATGCGTTTTGACGATCACCTAGACCGAATTTGACACTCAAATCAAGGAAGAATTTGACACACCCGAATCAACACAACTAATTTCAAATGCCACCAGATGAATTATCACAGACTAGGATGTGATTTTATCCTGCAATCAGTACATTTGCTGTACAAATATGCTATACGAATAAATGTTTGCTTTATTCGTACTAGACGAATAAACTTTTCAGCCTACGAATAAACATTCCTGGTACCCTGTACAGCGGAGGGCGCAGAAAAGTATGAAACTGGTACTAATGTAACGCGGACCACGAAGAAGACACCCTTGACAACATTTATGAAAGGCGAGGAATGACGCTTGTTTCTCTCCTTTCTGTTTAAATCTGACAAGTTTTCCGACTTTTTTGACATTGCAGGATAAACACAATATACGTACATTGTCGTTAAATATAAAATTCATTTGTACTCGCTGGGAAACAGACTCGCTATTCTGACTGTTTCTAAAGCTCGCACAAATAAATTTTATATTTACCGACAATGTACGTATATTGTATATTTCTCTAGAACTCGGAAACATGACCATATTCACGAGAATTTCTTCTTTCAAAATTGGCTTATAGCTGTTTGCAAGATATACATTGATTGAATAAAAAAATTCTATGGTTACCATGTTGTCAGATATTCCAAAAATAAAAAGAGGTTCATTGGTATATTATTAAACATACAAATGTAGATATTGAATTTGATACACACGACGCGTTTCTGGAATAACATTCATCAGGTACGCTCATAATCAAAATAATATAAATAATATAAAATTAGTTATCTAAATTGACAATTATAATTAATATTGTTGTGTCTAGATACCAATTTTAGAGAAGAAAAAAATAACACGAATAAATCGACAGTCCTCATATACCATGTTACTGCTAATAATTATAGATTAATACATGGCTTTTGTCATATTAGCACGAGACCTTGATATCGGCCCCGAGGGTTTTAGCCCGAGGGACGATATCAGTCGAGGGCTGATGACCAGGGCAATATGAAAAAGGCAATGTATTAATCTATTTATCACATATTTTGCCAGGGCGGATAACATCTTATTGCCCTTCATGAGAGGAAAGATAGCATGTTATTGACCCGAAGTCAAATAACACGCCGCAAATTATGATTTTATTACACATGCAAATTCGGCATTATTTCAAAATAATATGTGATAATGCAACATTATACTAATAATACTGTTTTCATAATTTAGTAAATTTTTCACATTTGTCTAATAGTTATAACTACATAAAGGATAATCAAGTAAAGCTATGTATATTTTATAAAAACATTTTGTCACGACTAATATTTTCAAATCTTCATTTTGCAAATTAATTTGGAAATGAAAGTTAAAGTTCATTGTACAATTCAGAAATATTTGTTTTAGTTAATGTGTTATAAACTTAATAAAATTCTCTTGACCTATCTGACCAACTACCATTGACATTTGTTTTGCATTGGTGCTTGAAAGTGAAAAATGAAATCTGGCGTCGGAAATTACAATTGTAACTGAAATAAAGTATTAAGATTAATTTTAACAGTGTACCCCTCGAAAAGACACCAAGATAACTTACCCCCCCCCCCCCCAAAGACCCCCAAATAACTTCCAATGAATTGACAAAACTCTGTATTGAAGTAAGACACTTCATAGACCCAACACTTTGGTCTTTGTTGCTTTAAAGGTTTAAAAGACTTTAAAGGTGTCTACTTCAATAATTTGGCGATTTAAGTTTTTTATTCAATAACACGTGTAAGTAACTTTTAGTTAATAATTTTGTGAAATCACAGTTCAATATAAAGTTTTGTTTTTAAATAGATTCATGTGTAAACATTTGTAGCTGATTACTAGTAATTGTTTTGACAGGTTAAAGTGTAAAAATGTATTATGGTATCCTCGTCTGACAATAAGTAGGTCAGTCATTGGATAATGTTTGATTATTTGTTTCATGCTTGAAAAGTAAACATTTTTTTCTTTTTAATTATGTTCCTCATCTATTCTTGCTCACATGTGTAAAGTTCCATGGAAAAAAGATCGATAATAATTACATATTGACCCATATTTGTTTACACACCCTTTTTCCAAATGGTGTCGTATGACGTCACATAAAGTCGGCCAAAGTTCAATAAAGCACATGATTTTGTCATAGGCCAACCAAACTTAAAAAATAAACCAGATTAAGAAAGTACAGTATTTTAGCTTTTTCAGTGCAATTGATTTGTCTGAAAAATTTCAAAAGATGTTTTTTTTAAATAGTTTGAAATTGAAGTATTGAAAATTAATTATTTGATGCAAATATTAAACTTGCTTACCCACATAAAAAGTATTTAATCCAGTGAATTTGGTGTTTTTGCTTTTGTCAATACAATCTATTAGACCAACATATTTTGGTAAAACAATTAATGACTGATTTCAATTAATTTTAATCACATTTATTATCACAGAGTGGTAACAATACAGTTTTGTTGATGCTATTTGTAATAATGACATGTTTTTTTTACCCAGACAATCTCATTTTTCTGTCTGGTTTAATTTAATTCTCTGTTCAATTTATGCTATAAATGTTGATTATTGCTGTTAAATTAATTCTTTTTCTCTCTTCTCTGTGAATTTCATTTCAGATGTCACGGTAGGATACAAAGGTTATTGATAAGGATAAATCTGTTCATATAATAAAATCAAAGAGTCGCTAAAATCTATTTAATATGAAATAAACATAAGATAACTTTCAGTATAAACCATTAGGATCAGATTCTTCCATGAATATTTACTTTTCTTTCTATTATATTTCTATTATCTATTTGTTATACATTGTGTATATTTGCATTATTATATTGTTTCCTACCTTCGCTGTTGCAGCATTAAAGGTTTAAAAGAACTGTCGTTTCATGACCAGGGGATCGTGATCGTATGGTAGATGGATTTACAACTACATGTGCAATCAGTGCCTATCACCACTAAAGTTGTGGATTCGATCCCCGTTCATGGCGAGGTGTACTCGAAACAACATTATGTGATAAAGTTTGTCACCGACTTGCGACAAGTCGGTGGTTTTCTCCGTGTTCTCTGGTTTCCTCCACCAATAAAAGTGACCGCCACAATATAGCTGAAATATTGTTGAAAGTGGCGTTAAGAACCATAAACCTTTCTCAACCATCGTTTCTTTTTCAACAACTCGCCCAAAGATCTATTGGCAAAAATCGAATTAGGTAAATATTTTTCTGGAGGTGCAAAAATGACAAGAAATGTCACAAAGAACAACAGTAGTTAATTATAAGGAGAATAATAATCGCATTAATATAATTTGAAGAGTAAAAAGGAGAACATTCCAAAAAGAGATTGTGACGCCAGACAAAACCGAGACAACAATTTTCGATCCTTATTCCACATTTTTCTCACCATTATCGCGGCTGACAAGAGCACTTATGATGCGGAACACATTAATCATGACATTACGCAGACAAGTGCTCAATCGTCAAAATGTGATTTAGCCACGACCACAATTGTGCAATCATACGCAAACTCCCTTGCCATTCCAGCTCCGATTAACATACTACTCTCCACTAGTGTTGTATTCAGTGGAGAAAATCATATTCGGAGAGGATATGGAAACTGTCCGGAGTATGAATCATACGGCAACAACAGCCCTGATAAGAACAACTTCCACAGTAAGAACTACTTATTCCACTACTCCAGGAACAGTTTCTACAATAAAAGTTACAACAACAAAAAGGCTACACTAACAACTGTTGGAACAATAAAGATTTCACAACAACAGTCCCCAAAACAACAGATGCCACAATCGAAGCACACGCCACAACAACAGTCCCAAAAACAACAGATGCCACAATCGAAACACACGCCACAACAGTCCCAAAAACAACAGATGCCACAATCGAAGCACACGCCACAACAGTCCCAAAAAACAACAGATGTCACAAGAAAAGTGACAACGAAACAGATGTCACAATAACTGTCGTAATGACACACTTTGTGAAGCAAACCGTTGTGCCGCCGATTATCGAAGAGTTTGAAGATACCAAAGGGGCAATCATAATCCGCATATCGAAGAAGAACAGACAAGACAATGGCCAATAGAAAAAGTACAAACAACGATCTACAAAACATATACACAAAACTAAAGATCGGGTAACACGAACCGCACTAAAAGCCAGGGTGAACTCAGGTGCTCCTGAAGGGTAAGCACTTCCTGCACCAGTAGTGGCACCTGTCGTGTTAATCTAGTTACAATCCGGTGATAAGTGATAAATGAGGAAGGCACCGCGAAGTACTTTCAATTGGAACGCAATAAAAATTGTCAGTCAGGTGTATTCAATACTACAGTGACATCAACGGTTTCAATGATTTAGGTGTTAGACTTGTCATATGGTTTTGGCAAATTCCCATGGCTCTATTTACAAGAGAGAAAGCTGCGTTTGTTACTCAGTCTGGGATATATAGTCCGGATGAGGTTGCCTCTTTGGGATTTCGAATTTGCCAGCATCCTCTGAATTAACCATTAAGACTATGGAGGCACAGGTTCTGTGGAGAATGAATTTAGCTGTCGGAGGAAACGTTGATAAGCATCTATATAATCTCAAATGCGACTTTGCTTTGAAGGGACAACCAATAGCTAGACGAGGAGTTCATTGATGTCGACCCCAAGAAAACGTCAGCAGTAGACATTTTTCCTGTAAGACTTTAACTAAGTTTATTTTGGGATTTCAATCTTACGCAATTATTAGCTATGTGCGCTTTATGGATTTATGTGCTCATTTAACCATGGGTTGGGCATTTATATTCGATTATTTTTTCCCGAGCGCTAGCGAGGGATAACATACGAATATAAATGCCCAACCCATGGCTAAATGTACACAAATCTACGGCTGCCATGAATTATTTCTTTTCTAATATAACAAATACGGTAATGTTTATGACCCTAGGCAACCTTAGAATCCGCCACACAAACGGCTGTTCCGTTTAGCCCCCTTCACATATGATGACGGAATCAGCGCAATTTGAGCACATATATTGAAACAAACTCCTATTGCGTGAGTAATAATATATTCAAATATTTATTTCAATTACTTTAATGACACAAAAAAGATTTAGTAAGTTATTAACATTTCTTTTGGTTTCCAATCGATAATTTGAGTGCGCAGGTGCTAAAGGTAGATATACACCGACATATACTGGTTGACAATATATAGGCCGTCATATTAGAATGATCCAGGAAACATGAAATTGACCTCGACTTCCTCTCGATGAATATATATTTCTTGAGTTTATAAATCCTTGTTTCAACCTCATCAAAAATGATTAATTGTTTAGTATCATGTGCCTCTATAAAAAATGATATACAATTTACACAAAATATCAATGTAAAACGAGAAGCCAGATACAAACTGATGGATAAAAGGTGTCACAACTTTAGTGGTGATAAGCACCTTGTAAATCCAACTACAATAAGATAACGACGGCCCTAAATTATAATAATGTAAATACAACATGTGTATGTAAATACATAACCAATAGATAATAGAATAATAATAACGGGAGCAAAAAAGAAATATTCATAGAAGAATCTGATCCTAATGATTGATACAAATGTACTGAAAGTTATCTTATATGTTTACTTCATATTAAATAGATTTTTAACGACTTTGATTTTAATCTATTAATAGATTTAACCTTATCAATAACCTTTTTACAGTTGTACCTTTTTTCTCATCTAACCTGTCAAAACGCTTAATCAGTTATAAATTTTTACACATTGATCTATTTTAGAGCAAAACTTTATATTGAACTGTGATTTCACGAAATTATTAACTAAAAGATAAAGCCACTTACACGAATTATTGAATAAAAACTGATGAAATAGAAACGAAAGTATTAAAAACCTTTCAAGGCACAAATACCAAAGTGTTGAGTCTTTTGGAGGGGTATACTATTAAAATTAATCTTACTATTTTATTATGTGACATTTGTAATTTTCGATATCAAAGTTCGTTTTTCTGTACCTAGCACAAACGAATATACGCGTCGTGTGTATCAAATTCAATATCTATATTTGTATATTTAATAATGTACCAATGAACCCCTTTTTATTTTTGGAATATATGACAACTCGGATTCCCTACAATTGTTTTTGTTCAATCAATGTATATTTTAAATATACAATGTAGTTATACGACAATTTAGAAAAAAAATAAGTTTCTCATGTTCTACAGAAAATCTCTTCCTCTGTGATAATTCCTCTACTGCCGTGTGAAATTAGTTGATTCGAGTGTGAATGTCTGTCTGTACCGCGTGTACCACAAAAGTCTCTTCTTTTATCATGGGATTATTATAATAATTTCCTTCTCAACAATTGACGCCATGTATTTTTCTCTTCTTTTCTTGGTCCTCAAGAAGGGTTTGAAGATACCAAAGGGGCAATAAAAATCCGTAAATCGAAGAACAGACAACACAAAACAACAGGTGGAATGACGCCAGATACAGCTCATCATTCTCAGCCGCCGCTTCAGATCCATCGCAATTTTAACTTGTTTTGAAAGTATGTCACGTGATCGCTTTTTCCATTACGTGGTATAGTCTATTCCATACATCTGATTTATCGATATTGAAGCATTCTTGTCTTTTTACGCGAGGAACTTCTTCTGTTAATATTTAAATAACTAGTTAGTCAAGTTGACAAATGACAGATATAGATATTGTATTAAACCAACTCGGCTGTAGAACATAACATCGACAGTTGAATACCGATTGCACAAGAAGTATGGAATAGACTATACCACGTAATTCGTGGAAAAAGCATACTTTCAAAACAAGTCAAAATAGCGAAATTCAATGGATCTGAAAAGGCGGCGGAGAATGATGAGCTGTATCTGGCGTCATAGGTAGGTGATCATGATTCTATTAACATATTAATGCATCAAAATATGTCTACTTTTGAATACTCCAGCGCCGGTTGGCACAACATCGAGGTGCAAGTGTAATTCACACCGGTTCGAGGCGGGGATACCTGAAAAAAAATTCCCGAATAGAACTATGCATGGTTGATAAGGGATTCGGAGGCAGGCAATATCAGAAAACAACTCTGGCTTCGAATCCCAAAAGGGATTAATTATTATATAAATAAGCAAAGCAAATAAATCAATAAAGTAAGCATAAGCATATTAAAACTAATAAGCAAGAATACAATTAATAAAATAATAAAAACAACACAATATCTTACCTCACCTGAGGTGTAAAGGTCTTTGTATATAATTTGGCATTTGTAACTCAACTCTGGTAATCTCATGAATAGTAGAAAACCTGTATAACAAAATTAATATTATAAGTTATGTGTTTCATGACAAGATAAAGGTTTTATGCATTCAATATAATACATCATTAACAGTGACATTTACTATTTTATTAAACTTAAACTTTAACATTGCAATTAATTCAAAATAATACTTTTATGTTTTAATTATTTAATTAAACTGGTTTTACCTGTAAACTTTCCAATGACTAATTTATATGTATTTTATATTCATATTTTTATATTTATGTTTATTTCTCAAAGCATTTTATGTATTTTATATATTTTATAACTTACATTCAAAACACTTGCATTCTATAGATATTAAATAAATCATGACTGTTAAAAATGGTTAATATACAAATGTAAAAAAACGGACCTTCAGATTAGAATAATGACAATCCATATAATTATGCAAGAAAATGAGACACTGTCAGTAAACAATGAAAAATGAAATATAACAAATAGAAATGAAAGAGAGTTTCCCGCCTAAAATTCACCTGACCAAACTGACCAATAAGAAATGAAAAGGACAAAATAGTATGGAGCATTCATTTAACATAAGTATTAAATGAATAAATATCTAAACTATAAATACTAATTAAAATATGTATATGTTCCTGAAACAGAAATAGAAATAGATTAAGGATTAAATACAAATGTATTTTTATCATGATCAACTACAAGTAGAAATAAATAAATAATAAAAATAATCATACTAAAAAAATTATTAATATGTACAAATTCACTCTACCACACATGCATATGCATGCACACCATTTGTTGAACCAATAAATCAATCGAAATCCGTCACTTTAAATATGACTACATATTAATATTTCCCCGCGTTTCGCTATAGTATAGCGGGAAAATATTGTATTGTCGGTTCGTCATTCGGGTATATTCGTATTTAGTCGATGTAATCGACCAATCAGATGGTTCGGTAGTATTCTGGTGTCAGGTGTGCTCGAATAGGTATTTGTCACTTTTTAGCCGCAATGCAATTACACAAGACGCAATGGACGCCGGCATACGAGATACGATACAAGCTGAGGTACATAACGCCGTCAAAAATACACAGGATCAACTTCTTAATAGTTTGACAACGTTGTTAGACAATCGTTTGGAAGGATTTCAGAAGAATATCCAAGATTTACAGAAATCTCTATCAGAAACTCAGCTAGCCAAGATTGATGCATCCATGTCCGACACGTACAAGTTTCGTAAGAGTGGAAACGAAGAACAATACAAACATAACCAGAAGGTATTCATAAAGATGAAAGAAGTAAACAACCAAATCGAGAACGTCAACGCCACCAAAAGGAACATTTCTGAAGGTATGGACTTGATAAAACAACGTCAGAAACTCATAAAGTTAGCTGATTCATCCGACGACGGTTGGCGAGTCGTGAATGAATATATCGCAAACCCTCTGGCGAACGACTCGGATGACGAAAAGAAGATTTATAAAGCACAGAGTAGAGCCGATAGTAAAACTAAGAAAGAAAAGTTAAAGAAAAAGGTGGATTTCAAAACAACACCCTACAGCTATAAGAAAACTGCCTCTACTGTTGGAAATCCTATCCCGGTGACGACGAATGCTGCTTTTAGGCCTGGTAGATGTTTTTTCTGCAATGAAAGGGGACATTGGAGTAGGGAATGTCCAAAGGTAGCTGCAGAACAGAGGAGTAGTTTGAATAAGATAAGTATAGAACATTATGTTAATAATGATAAGTCGAGCACACCTTTGTTTACAAGCGAGATATCACGTAACATTAAGGTATCGAGAAATATACATTACACTAATAACGAAAGGAATGTCATTCAGAAAACCACAGGTGTAGGTCGTTTACGCGAGAGTGTAAACAAATGGAAAGAAATTAGAGCTAAGGATTTTATCGTAGATGTAATAGAAAATGGACATAAAATACCTTTTCTTACATTACCGAATCAGATTGAGTTAGATAACAATACATCGGCACGCGATAATTCTGATTTCGTAACAGATGAAATAAGCAAATTATTAGAAAAGGTTTGCATCAGTCTAGTAACAGACTAGATACGATAACGTAACCCTCAGACCGATTTTGCTCCAGCGATAGTTACGAATCGGTCCCATTCAACGTAGTGGGCAAACTAAAATTTTCGTTCCGTGAATATTTCAACTTTCTTTTTGCATATGTGGTCATAACGTATTATTCCCTACAATTTTTAAGCAATGGTGATACGAAATAAGTGTTACAATACCTGTTTCTACCTTCACGATCGACTTCGTATTCGAAAATTGTTTCTTGTCCGCAATGACACCTTACGTAGACTCTCGTGATGGGAACCTATCCATATATGAATCTGAATGCCAAATATGGAAAACTTTTACTACGATATTTACGGCAATCGATCCAAATAAGGATATCTCCAAAACGAGGCAAGTGCACGTGAAATAGCAACTTGTAAGCAAAATGTCGGACAGAAAGAAGATCTCATGCATTCAAATTTTCAGATGGATATAATTCTACCATGGATTGATGCAGCGTTTACTTAACACCTCAAACTTTATCTAAATATATTTATCTTTCACCCCGTTAATTTGTCCAACCATTTCAACGGAATTAGGACAAAAAAAACACCCGGTGTGAATCACTCCAGGCGCTGCTCCATTACGTTGAATGGAACCGATTCGTAACCCTCGCTGGAGCAAAGGCGGACTGAGGGTTACGTTATCGTATCTAGTAACAGACAAACCACATGTCATAAATCATTTAACTGTAGCAAACAATGGGTCAAAATTCAGATTAGTTTTAGATGCGAGACAAATTCATCCTCATTTGTTTAAATTTAAGCATAAGTACGAAGATGCAAACACAGCAATGCAATTGTTCGATAAAGGCAATTATATATTTTCATACGATTTGAAAAGTGCATACCACCATTTAAGTATTTTTCACACAGATGTAACATACCTAGGTATTAAGTGGAAAGGTGAATATTACGTTTATAACGTTTTGCCTTTTGGGTTAGCCACTAGTGGTTACATATTTAGTAAAGTGGTTAGAGAAATAGTAAAATACTGGAGAGCCAAGGGTCTCAAAATAATTATGTATTTAGACGACGGGCTCGGCGGAGGCGATAATTATAAAAATGCACTGGTTGCAAGTAATGTTATCAAGAAAGATCTGGATTATTTCGGCTTTAGCGTTGCACATGAAAAATGTAACTGGGCTCCAGTACACATATTAGAATGGTCAGGTTTTCGATGGGATGTGTCAGAAGGGGTTTTGAAGGTAACATGTAAGCGCATCAGTAAACTGAAAGCTTCACTTGCAGGTCTTGTACAACTTCATTCCCAAGATACGTGATGTTTTGTGTACGTTTTATAGCAGGTATAGTGGGCCAGATTATTTCGACACAAGCCGTTCTTGGCGAGTAAACTCGTTTAAGAATGAGACATACGTATAATTGTATACTAGCAAGGGCTAGTTGGATCTCTAAGATAGTATTCAGCATAGATGCAGTGAAAGAATGCATTTTTTGGTTAATAAATGTAGAAAGATTAAATGAGATAGGATTTTGTCAGTTGACATACAATGAGGCACAAGATGCATACATTTTTTGTGACGCATCAGATAAAGGTTTTGGTGGTCATTTGACAACAGGTTCAGATGACGAACCGTTAGAAATGTTTGGTAGCTGGTCGCTTGATGAACAAGTTCAGAGCTTTACTTGGAGGGAGCTTGAGGCCGTAAAGAGAGTGTCGACACATTTCAGTACAGGTTTACAAGGTAGGACGATAAGAGTTTACTCTGACAACAAAAATGTTGCACACATTATCAGAGTTGGTAGTAGAAAGATTTCATTACACAAAAGTGTTATGTCAATTCATGAACTTTGTAAAAATAATTCGATAAAACTAAGTATAGTTTGGATACCTAGAAAATATAATTGACATGCTGATACGTTGAGCAGAAAGTCGGATTGTGACGACTGGGTAGTGCAAGATTGGTTATTCAAATACTTAGATAATTCATGAGGTCCGCATAATTCCGACCGTTTTGCACACGACTATAATGCAAAATGCCAGAATTTCAACTCGAGGTTTTGGTGTCCAGGGACAGCTACAGTCGACACGTTTACGGTACATTGGTGAGACAAGAACAATTGGTTAGTCCCCCACCACGCCTGATTCCGCAAGTAATTAATAAATTAAAGCGAGAAACATGTACCGGTACTCTCGTTGTTCCTGGATGGACATCTGCGCCTTTTTGGCCGATGATCGTAGATGGTCAAAGTAATTTCAGATCATATATAGTAGCGCACAGGTTTTTTCACGGTGAAAATTTAACAAAAAGGGGGAGAGGACAGAGCGGCGTTTACGGTGATCGGTATTTGAAATTTAGATTGTTAGCTCTTAGAATAGCATTTAGATCGTAAGATGCTTATGATATTTTATTATCTTGACAGGTATCGGAATAAACCACTTTATTGATGAAGTTATCTAGGACAGTGGAATTAGACGTCGACAGTAGCTTGTACGAATTGTACCCTAAACTGTGCGATCTTTTAATCAGTAACAAAAACGACAATACAGTCAAATCTTATTTCAATGCTTGTAAAAGGTGGGAACGTTTTATAACCTTACATGGACAAAATGCTTTACCTACACAGCCTGTGCATGTTGCTCTGTATTTGACAAGTTTATTGAAAAACTGTTCTACCTATCATGCAGTGTATAATGCAGTTTATGGAATTAAATGGGCCCATGAGATAAATGGACTTGACGATCCCACTAAAAAGTCATTTGTAATATCTGTTTTGGAAGCTTCGAAACGTGTTGCACCTAAAACAACTCAGAAAAAAGAGCCTATTTATACTGATACATTGATAGAACTTTGTAATATGTTTAAAGATCCTAACAATTTGCTTATCATTAGGGATTTAACAATGATGTTATTGAGTTTCGCTGGTTTACTTAGGTATGATGAAGTTAGTTCATTACGTTTTTGCGACATACAAGTCAAGTTCGTGATAGTTTCTTAGTTTTACATATTAATAAGAGCAAGACTGACCAGTGTAGGCAGAGCAATGCAATACTTATTTCCAAAGGTTCCACGTCAGCATGTTCGTATAATATGTTCTTGAAATACTCGCAATTGGTTGATTCTGGTGATGTTTCTGAAATGTTTTTATTTCGACCCATATATAGGTCAGGAAGCACATGCAAACTCATACGTAACAATAAGAAACTTAGATACACGGCGGCTAAGACAACTTTATTAAAGAGAATAAATTTGTTCTCTCCACATCGTAATATAGGCCTACACTCTTTCAGGGCGGGTGGTGCAACAGTTGCAGCAAATGCTGACGTTAGCGAGAGGTGTTTGAAGAAACACGGCAGATGGAAGTCGGACTCTATAGTAAGGATAGTTATATACTAGACTCCACTGAAAAGCGTTTGAGTGTATCGCAGGTTTTGGGATTATAGTTGCTTTTTCATCTCGAGCCCCCTTTCTTTGTATATTTTCTAGCACGTACGGCGGGCTGTCGGCAAATTGATATTTGCGTTTTAGTTGCTTATTGTTGTTTTTTAGTATTACATGTATGTACATGCTACTCATAGTAAATTAAAGAATACAATTGAAGTTAAGCAAAAAAACTTACAAGAAGAAAGTGTGTTTCTAATATAGACATATATTTGACTGAAAAATATACTAATTTTTAGTTAACTTATTTACACTTTAAATTAATAAATTTCTCAATTCAAGGATTTGTATACTATACAAATCCTTGCTCAATTATAATGAATACATAGACAGTTTTACAAATTATTATAAACTTTCAAATGTCTCCTAAGTAAAAGTGTGTAGGTCTACACTAATCATAATGTAAATTAATTGTTAATTCTTATTATTATACTCGATGTCCGTAATTAATTATTGAGGGAGAGCACTTGCATAGGCTACAAAATGTGTCTGGCGTGCAATCTCATTGGATGTTGTATAATTAGATTATGCACTTTATTCAATAACTTAACTATTTGAATTGAATAGAAATATATATTATCTTTTATAGATATTTACTATATTGTCAAATATACAAGACATCTTATAAGTTTTATAAGTAATATTGATTCAACAGTGGGATACATGTAGTTTGGAAAGCTGAACAGTAACGTAGAATGTTGACTGCCACTGAAAATATGACCCTAGGGTAATTTATTAAAGTTGCAATATGACTCCAACCTTGTTGAATTTGGAGACCCATCCTATGAAACTTTTTGATAACTTAAACAGATTATTTTGAATGTTGGCATGAGGGTCTGTACATGTACCTGTTGACGATTTTCACTTGCGTCGTTCCAGAGTTATCGGTCTTTATCTAATTAAAAATAAACTTGCCGTTGTTGTAAAAATGTCGCGCACTAACCCCACCATGTCACGACCAATATTGGTCAAACTCTACCAGATATTGGGAATGGTGGTCTGATACTTATTTTTGGACATTTTATCATTCACTTGCTGAATATCACAAAAAGATGCCAAGACATGATAAAAAAATCGTGCATCTACATAGGAAGGAAAACACTATATGACAAGCAAGCAGCCAAACATAAAACAAAGTTTCAAGGACCAACACTAATTATCAACGTGAACAAAAAAAAACCAAAACATATAGAACAAATACGGTAAAACCTATCTAACCCAAACCCTGAATAAAATAGAATCATGTATAAACTGAATTTTGAATCTGTGTAAACCGAGCACCTGTCTATTCCGAACACAACAGCTAGTCCCAAGGGGGTTCGGTTTAGACAGGTTTCACTATATATGTCTCTGAGAAACCTAAAATGAATACAGACCCAACAAAAACCGAAGTGATCCGGAGGGGTATAAAGTAGTCAGGCACACCGGGATACAGGATTTTAAGCAAGGGGTGCACATTTTGTAGACGAGGAGCTTCTGATCCCCAGCGGGTCCAAGGCAGCAATGGAGAGACGAAGCCCACTCCCCCATAAGATCCTGAGAACTAAGACATTAGAGGATGTAAATTGCTATAGAGAAAATAGAGAAAATGTGGATATAAAATTTAGTGCTCACGACGCGTTTCTGGAATCGACTTCATTGGGTACGCTCAAAACCAAAATATTTTAAAACAAAGTAATTTAAAAGTCTTTGAGAACAAGAAAGCCGAAGGGACTAAACAGGGTTCAGCAATAAACAATCGACAGCCGATCATCATGCGGCCATGTCTAAATTCACATATGGTAGTTTCTGCTTCACGTGTGGCAACTGTAGTGTTATTCGGGGTAAGGTCAAATATAAATGAGTTAAAAGAGGCGGAAAGAAATTACGACAGTTAGATAAGTTCCGAGTCAATTGAGAGGTATACGTTTTGGAGCGATGAACCAATAATTCATTATGGCGACCGTAGCAGTTTCATCTTTGAAGACTCTACGATGACTGTCAAATGTAGGTCAACAATAAAAAGAGCTGTTCTTTACTTTATTTTGTATCCAAGTGTATAATTTAGATAGTCTCTGATGTTCATTTACATCCATTACCATTCCTTACTAATTCATTCTAACTTGCATTAAGTAGGAACAAGTTTGCCAGTCAGCAGTCCTCAATCGTCTATCAAGAAAATCCAGAATACGATACACGGGCCCTGGAATATCATATTAATTGGGATATATAGACACCTGTAGACAGGTGCTGTTGGAATGTTGCTATATAATGAATATCGAGTTTACAACTGGAAAAATGAAAACATCTCGTAATTATTAATTTTTTTTTTATTTATTAGACGATTAATCAGTTTAAATAATCCGTACAATGCCCGTGTTAAAACGACGTTCTGTTAGTCTCTAAGTCTCTATTCCTTGTTTTGCAGGGGTTTCATTTATGTTATTTCTGTTTATTTACAAGTATTATACGCATACTGGTGCCCAACATGATTTCCTTTTCTTAGGGTGTTACAAGTGGAGCAGGAACTGTATATCCTTCCGGAGCACATGGATTCACCCCGATTTGTAATGGGTTCGTGTTATTCATTTTGTCTTATTGCACATCTTCATGTTTTTAGAACCGTGTTGTGATGTCTCCATTATTTCCGTGTTAAAACGAAGATCAGTTCGTCTTTACCCCCTTTTGCTTTGTGTGAGGTTCTTGTTTTTATTCATGTTACTCGTATTTATTTACGCATATTGGTGTCCAACTCGAATTCCATATCAAATGATGCATCGCTTTACAGTATTTATTATGAAGACGGCGGATGTCACTAGTGGAACAGGAGCTAAAGACCCATCCGGACCACACAAATTCAACCCTGATCATTAGGGTGAATAGCGTTGCTAAATAATAAATCTTTGGTTTACAGTAGGAGTGAACCGAACAGTGGGAGGGGGAAAGTTTGTAGAGTGGACCGGACAGTGGGGACAAGTTTTGGGACTGTTACAAGACTTAGTGTGTACGTGTGTGGGGGATTTAGGACTGGTACGAAATGGCTTTAAAGCAAATACCTTAATACCTTGGTTACCTGGACAATATTATTTTTCTTCCATGCTAAATATTGGGCTTTTCCTTATTTGTTTTTGCTATAGAGGGGTGGGGGGGTGGTGGGGTTAAAACAATCTTTTGTCTCCCCCACTATTCAAAGGGAAGTACAAATGCGCCATTGCCTCGACTCCTACGTCTCTGGTTTTCTGAGTAGTGTTTTGTCGACGATTCATTTTGTCGTCTCTGTTCATTTGGTCATTGTCTTTCCGACATCCAAGTTCTTCCAACCAATCCAACATATTTTCCTTGTGACAATCACCTCATCTTAACGGAAATCTCTGAACACATAAAGTCCACTACATATGACGTTGGAATTACAACTCCTGGCTCGGGACAGACAATACAATTCCTGGCTCGGGACAGACATTACAACTCTTGGCTCGGGACAGACATTACAACTCCTGGCTCGGGACAGACACAAACATGTTACTCTTATTTAAAATATACATCACCCTCCCATGATAACTTGTTTCTTATAATAACATATCACACATATAACACACATAATCAAGGAGTATATTTAAAAAGCAATATTTGAACCAGACGTTTGAAAAACTGAATATATTATGACACACGTACAAAAACGAAAACTTTAGTATGCCCCATCTCTGTGTGGTCATTGCCATTCCATACTGCATAGTAGCAATGTTAATTGTTTTTGCTGTATCATATTGTGATGTATCCATTATCTATATATTATAATGGGGGCCGTTGTGGTCATGATCGTATGGTTGTTGGATTTACAACTACCTATGCAATCAGTGTTGTGAGTTCCTCCCGAATCTATCCCAAGTCGAGGTGTGCTCCATACAACTGGGATAAAGTTTGTCAGTGACTTGCGGCAGGTTAGTCGTTTTCTCCGGGTACCTCCATCGTCTAATAAAACTGATACCACGATATAACTGAAATATGTGGTTTACGGTAGCATTCGTTAAAAAGTCGATAGCACTGAGGAGAGTGGGCTCTACCGCTGCATAATTGTAATTGAATGTAGATCAATTTGTTTTCATTTTATTTGTACGTTGTTATTAAGTCTTTGTCTATTTGACTTGTGTATGTTGTTTGTATCCTCGTATGACAATAAGTCGGTCAGTCATTGGATAATGTTTGATTATTTTTTTCATGTTTGAAAAGTAAACATTTTTTTCTTTTTAATTATGTTCCTCATCTATTCTTGCTCACATGTGTAGAGTTCCATGGAAAAAAGATAAATAATAATGACACACTGACCCATATGTGTTTACTATCCTTTTTCCAAATGGCGTCCTATTACGTCACATAAGGACGGTCAAAGGTTAATAAAGCACATGATTTTGTCATAGGCCAACCAAATTTAAAAAGTAAACCAGATTAAGAAAGTACAGTATTTCAGCTTTTTGAGTGTAATTGTTTTGTCTGAAAAATTTCAAAAGATGTATTTTTTTAAATAGTTTGAAATTGAAGTATTGAAAATTAATTATTTGATGCAAATATTAAGCTTGCTTACCCATATAGTAAAGTATTTAATCCAGTGAATTTGGTGTTTTTGCTTTTGCCAATGCAATCTATTAGAAGGACTACATCCTGCCATATTTTTGTAAAACAATTAATGACTGATTTCAATTTATTTTAATCACATTTATTACCACAGAGTGGTAACAATACAGTTTTGTTGATGCTATTTGTAATAATGAGTTTTTTTTTACCCAGATCTCATTTTTCTGTCTGGTTTAATTTAATTCTCTGTTCAAGTTATGCTATAAATTTTGATTATTGCTGTTAGATTAATTCTTTTTCTATTTTTTCTGTGAATTTCATTTCATTTCATTACCCCAAGAAGTAAGGGGTATATTTGTTATTAAAGCAGCAGTGGAAATGCAAAATAATCTGCCATTTTGTGACTAATGGAGAGCACTTGTATGTATTTTCCCGGTAAAATCGGCCATTTTCTAGAAAATGGTGGAATCTGAATGATCAATCATCATATTTTCAAAGTATTTTAAAATACAATTTGCTTGGCCTACATTCCAGAAACGGTCATGAACTGTGATGACGATTATGTCAACAAACCGTTAACAAGCATAATGATCAGGAAAAAAAAAGACATTAGTAAAAAGGATCTTTTTTACTTGCATGGAATCTATTCAATTCAAACTTCTCTGTTTTAATATCATCTTGTAATGTTGACGTTGAAAAGAATTCCCTGTGTGTTTATGTACGCTATGAATATACAGAATGACGTCATTGGTCTCGTGCTGCGTCAGAATTGTAAATCAAAACAAGTGACCGACTTTATTGCATGACCGAGCAGATGTCACGACACGATATAATAATAATAAATAGTAAATTTATTTATTTGAGTGTCACATATTGATTGTCATAAAAATCTACACAGTATATAGTATTTACATATAAAACAATCAATATCCAGCCAAAAAATCTGACTTATGAGACACTAACAATATAAAACTTTATACATTAATTAGCATAGTTAAAAATCTCTTTAAATCAGTTTGAAAATTCTATAAAACTTTTTGTCGTAAATAAAAATTCATAACTAAAAATTTACTTCAATATATATATTCATCATATTAGAACTCATTTGTCCAACCATAAACTTATAAAAACCTTTATAAGAATTCTGATATCAATAAATTGGATAACAAATTACTGTGAACATAATTTTCTACGAAAGTAAAATTTCTTTAATATTTTGCAAAAATAGTGCTGGATATCAAGACAAGTCATCAGTTTCACAAATTTGGTATCAATGTCAAATGTATGAAAATTGTCAACAAATTTTGAAATTTCAAAAAACAGATTGTATCTCAAATCGTCATATAAATTGCATTCCATGAACATTTTATTTTCATTCTCCACACGTCCTGAGTTGCAGTACACACATAGTCTATCATCCACTGGAACCGGCGACCTGGAGTACCTGCCTGTCTCATAGGCTAGCGGGAGAGCGCCTGACCGAAACAGGGCCATAGTCCGTCTTTCAAATCGAGATATATTTTGAAGCACATAAGGCGCACTTTTAACATCATGTTTATAAAGTCTATATGTACGCAGTTTGTTTCCGTTTTGGCCATTACGTCTATCGTTAAAAAGTTCTCTGTACCATTCAGTATTGTCCAGCTCTATAGGTTTTTCGAAAACCGTTTTCATAACAGACTTTGTAGAAAATGACAGATTATATATTGTTTCTCTAACTTTAACGTGTTAACAATCTTGTCCACTTCAAACGCCCAACCTTTTCTCCTTCTTGAAATCCACTTGTAAATTTTATTAGAAAATCTATGGTCTTCCGAACGTAAAGTTCTACATAATAGTCTGCAAACATTTATACGCTGCTTAGTGTAACAGGATGTCCATCCCATGTCACCGCGCGATGATACATTGGACGTATGTTTTCCTACAGATAAAAGTATTTACATGCTCTATTTTGTACAGATGAAATGACACTAAACGTTTTAGTTCCCCACACACCACTACAGTGCATCAATATAGGTTCCATCATGGATGTATATAGTTTATTGTATACTTTATATATTCCTTGTATATGTCTTCAACCCTTCGGGGTAAAATTGAGCATTGAATAAAGTTATTATTAGTTAAAAGTGGCAATAAACATCATAACCCTAACTCTAACTCACATTATAATGATAAAAAAGGGTATGAATTTATGAAGATAGTATATTTTTTAAAGCAAAATTAAACATCTGTTTACATCAACATTATAGATCATTATATATTTTATGTACAATAAACAAAGTACAAGGGAGAAATATCTCAGTACACATGCGCCATTATTTGTCTTTCGAAGCCCAGTCTTCTGCTTCTTTCATCAAACCTCTGATAGCCGCATCATAATTGTTCTCAAAAGATAGAGTTGATGATCGTCTGGTTTTGCACTGCCGTTCGGAATCCATTCCTTTCTTTACGGCTTCGTCCACATAAGGACTCGGTATATGGTCACTAAAGCTTGTTGCGTCAGGAAATAATTCGTCTGGTGGATGAAATTGAATATTATTTGGAACAGAAAGAGAACCATTATCGAATTTGGCAATTTTCACATCCATGTATTGACTATCAGGAGTAGGAACAGCATAATGACCATACTGTTGAACCCTGTCGTATACGTGGTCAGTCGAACCGGAAGTTGAGGTTTGTTTGGGATATAAGGAATGATTTGTTCTGTCGTAGTAGTTAGAAGATTCATCGATATTCCAATGCTTATTTACATGGCTATACCCATCGGAAGTTGAGATTTGTTTGGGATATAAGGAATGATTTGTTCTGTCGTAGTATTTAGAAGATTCATCGATATTCCGATTCTTATTTACTTGGCTATACACGTTAGAAATATCTGTGCATTCTGCATGAATATTATCTCGCAAGGGCATTTTCAAAGAATCATTGTCTTTATGACTACTTAAACTAGATGGTTCCCCTCTGGCCTTTTTGTGTGTAACATTATCACTCGAGGACATTTTCAAGGAACTATATATATTGTCTTTATTACTATCGGTACTTAAACTAGATGGTTCATCTTTGGTCTTTTTGTGTGTAACGTTATCACTCAAGGACATTTTCGAGGCACCATTGTTGTTATGACGATGTAAACTAGATGGTTTCACTCGGTCCTGTTTACGTGTATCAGTAAGGATTAGTTGGTTCGGTTGTTCAACATTATCTTTGCGGTTCCTTTGTAATCTTAAAGTAAAGAAATAAAATACAGTCAAATAGGCCAAACGTAAAGCTAAAATAATTTCATAAATTGCTAAACCGTGGTAAAGTCGGTGACTTGATTGTCGTTTAACATTTCGTCGACGATTACTTAATACATGTACAAATATTACGTCCTTAATTGTTTCCTTGGTATATATTATATATCTTTTTTATTGATAGAAAGAAAACGGTTTTTTATTTGCTCGAGAAACCAATCATTTATCTTTGGAGAGATTAGGTTTGTTGATAAAGAGTGACACGAACATGGCCATATTAGACACATTTTCTGATTTGTTTTTGTGTGTGTAGTTTTTCCACTTAGCATTAGAGTGACAACAGTTTATATTCAACAAGTTTTTGTTTTCACTTGGACGTATTGTAGACGTATGTTTGTTGATGTTTCAATAGAGAATGATCATATTATATTTATTTTCTATTTATGATATTCGTCAATGATGATGTAAACCTTGTATATGTAATAACCTATTTATCTTATGATCGTTTCCCTTATTTGGAATGATGCTCTTTTCCAATTTCCAATAACACAACAGCCCCTTTTGGACTATATTACTACAATTTCATATGGAATATATTTCGTGTACGCACTTATTATTAGGATATATCATAGCCACGATTGCATACTAGTAGTAGTATGAATTATGATTTTATACAATGGTTTTGGGCCCTTAAAACTAGTTTAACACCTCCACTGTTTAGTGAAGCGCCTGTACCAAGTTAGAAAAGTGTATGGAGATGTACCTGTGTTTTAGGGTATCGACAGTGTGGTATTCTTTGTTTTTCATTGTATTGCTGATTAAATATAGACTACTCTAAATAAACGGTACCCCCCCCCCCCCCGACAGTCATTCTTACCTGTTTTTCATAAACCTCATTCTCCCAACAATAACACCAATCAGGATTAGTGGTAATATGACGACACCAGCAGTAATTAAAGCTATAGAACCTGGGTCACTTTGAAGGTCTGAAAAGAAATGTTGCAAAACACCAACGATTATTTTTACTTCTTCTATTTCTACCAAATACTGACCGCCTTCAACAAGTTGATGATTATGTTAGTGGTTGTTCTGCTTCTACCAAATACTGACCGCCTTCAACAAGTTGAAGATTATGTTAGAGGTTGTTCTACTTCAACCAAATACTGACCGCCTTCAACAAGTTGAAGATTATGTTAGAGGTTGTACTACTTCTACCAATCACTGACCGCCTTCAACAAGTTGAAGATTATGTTAGAGATTGTACTACTTCTACCAAACACTGACCGCCTTCAACAAGTTGAAGATTATGTTAGAGGTTGTACAACTTCTACAAAATACTGACCGCCTTCAACAAGTTGAAGATTATGTTAGAGGTTGTTCTACTTCTACCAAGCACTGACCGCCTTCAACAAGTTGAAGATTATGTTAGAGATTGTACTACTTCTGCTAAATACTGACCGCCTTCAACAAGATGAAGATTATGTTAGAGGTTGTACTACTTCTACCAAATACTTACCGCCTTCAACAAGTTGAAGATTATGTTAGAGATTGTACTACTTCTACCAAATACTGACCGCCTTCAACAAGTTGAAGATTATGTTAGAGGTTGTACTACTTCTACTAAACACTGACCGCCTTCAACAAGTTGAAGATTATGTTAGAGGTTGTACAACTTCTACCAAATACTGACCGCCTTCAACAAGTTGAAGATTATGTTAGAGGTTGTTCTACTTCTACCAAGCACTGACCGCCTTCAACAAGTTGAAGATTATGTTAGAGATTGTACTACTTCTACCAAATACTGACCGCCTTCAACAAGATGAAGATTATGTTAGAGGTTGTACTACTTCTACCAAATACTTACCGCCTTCAACAAGTTGAAGATTATGCTAGAGGTTGAGCATGACAATTTAAAAACGTTAAAGCTATCTATAGTTTTCACAGACATAGATTATTAGTATTTGATAGATAGACCAGACAGCGGCCTTTGATATTTCAATAGAGCGACTCATAACTGTAGGCTGTGGAATTCAGAAATTGTAGGGAGGGACAATGAAAGACGGGGTGTGTATGTTCTGTGTTTGTCTCAAGAGTGGCTTCTAAAGGATTAGCATCTCCCGCTTCATAAATGACCACCATCGTGTATAACGATGACAAGTAATTGTGATTTGAGTTTCCATTGTTAACATGTTTTATGAATAACTTATGTGGACATAAAATTGTGTCCATGCGAAAGTAATTTGAATTCAAATGCTCAGATATACCCCAAAAAGTATTTCAATATCTGGTCATAGAAAAAATGTTTATCCATAATATGGATTAAAGTCGTCTACAAAAAAAAATTGTTTGTGGAAATTATTTTTGTTTCTGAACGTGATATTTATTTATATAATGCTACAAGAACTTGCACATAAATACAATGACAAAAAAAAACCCACCATATGAATAATAGAGCAGACAATTACATATAATTATGTAAAAATAATAACAATATACTAATATAATAAACATTTCATATACCACTCTTTCAAACTTATCTTATAATTTCAATCTTTGTCCTCATTGATTTGTTTTAAACGCGGAAAATATTAGAAACGTTATATATACGTTTTGTCTTTGATATTCAGTTTATGTCAGAATACAAAAGATCTGAAGTTATTAAAAATTTACGATATATATCATATCAGATTTGTGGTTTATTTTCAGTGTAATTATTTAGGGGTGTTTAAAACTGGGTATACGTGCATTTTATATAGTTGTTTCAGATAGAAGATCAGTGCCGAATTTAGGTCAAGACAGGCCCTAGGCTTCTTCACTTGTGAGGCCCTCCCCAATCCCCCACTCTCATGACTTCAGTGAATATTACTGAAGAGTTGTTTAGTGACTTCAGTGCACTATGTCACCATATGTAAGAAAGGCCTATGACAGTATGAAAAATATTATAACTCTTTACCAGAGGTCCTGTAGATATTGAGGCCCTATATTTCAGCCCGTCAAAGTTATTGGTAAATCTGGCACTGACAATTGTGATTATTACCATATTTGGGAATTGAGCAGAAACATAGAAGGGTATAAGTTGGTCCCCTTTCGTCTGTTTTTCCTAAAAACTCTTTAAAACATGCCCTCGTATAGGATTGCATCGGATAAAACACCTTTGAGTATCACAGAGCCCTTGGTTTTACCAACGAAACAATCAATGCAATCATTACACTACAGGGCGGTTATATTTGAATTTTGTAATAAGAATTTGATTTTCTGGCACACTATCGCAGAGTGTAGTCTATTTTTTTGTAGTGGGGGAATAATAGAAAGAACGCAATCTGGATAGTTTTGCTCTAAATGAACAATCTGACATATTATACATTTACCTGTCTTAGTTGACAAGTTTCTTCTACTAGTCGTTGTTGAAACAGATCCAGTGTTGTGCATTCCACGGGGTTCGCTGGGGGTCATTACCGTAAGGTTAGAATTTTCAGCAGCACTCGTTCCTCTAGTATGATCTAATATTTCTTGTGTCGTTATGGATTTACCCTTATTACTTGTGTCTTTAACCTGTGTGGATACTTCTGAGGTTTTGTCCGAATTACGTTCCATGATGTTTGTGGTTGATTGGACAATTAAACCTGTGGTTTGTAATGATATAACACCGGACGTCGTCTCTATGGTTGTTGAAGGTGGAGATGTTGGGGTGACGTCAGTACATGTTACATTAACTAGTCCTTGTTCAGCAGCTGGAAAGACAAAATATGTATACTAGTAGATATCAGTACAACAAATTTATAAAACAACGACGGTTATCATTAGAAAAATGAAATATTCTTAACCCTTCCGGAGCATGCACATGATTTCACCCTCGGGTTTTGGTGGCGGTCGCTCGATATTTAGCTTCCTGTGTAGTGTTTTGTAGATCATTGTTTGTCCTTTTTTCCTTGTTACGCCGTTGTATTGTCTATACTTCTTCGATTTATGACTCCTGATTTAGATTACCACCTTGGTATCTTCAAACCTTTCTTCATTCAATTTAATATGCAAATAATTGTACCATGTTATTTCTTGCTTTTACCGGTTTGACAAATCCTTAAACGGGATGAGGTTTGTTTTCAGTGTTGTGTTTTTTGTTTTGTTTGTCTTTGTCCTGTGTCTTGTGTACCCGATGTTATCAGTTTCTCTGGATTGTCCATTCGTGATTGTTCCTTCGGTTGTCTCTAACGTTTATTTGTCCTGTGTCTTGTGTACCCGATGTTATCAGTTTCTCTTGATTGTCCATTCGTGATTGTTCCTTCGGTTGTCTCTAACATGTATTTGTCCTGTGTCTTGTGTACCCGATGTTATCAGTTTCTCTGGATTGTTTATTCGTGATTGTTCCTTCGGTTGTCTCTAACGTTTATTTATATACTAAATGTGTAATGAATAACTATAATAAAATAAAATGAGCGACAGACATACCCGATACTGCTATCCATACAAACTGTGGGTCTCCGTCTAGATGGAGTTGAATAGTAATATTTGATTCCGTTGAATTGAACATAGTGTCGTAATTCCCAAGTATTGTTTTGTCTTGACATCTAATTGTACTATTATGATTGCAATCACTAAGGTACAAATACGACAGTCCTCCATCACAACTTCCAGTAGACACACCATACCTTTGAAAACGGACATCTACAGCAGACACTTGTATATCGTATGATGATGTTGTTGATGCTGTACAGTACCAATCTTTTTGTGTATGCTTCCCGCCGACATATTGTACATAGACTATACTACCTGTCTTTTTGACTAAATCATCAACTTGTGCATCACCAAATTGTATAATATTGTCTTCTGTAATGATATAAAAAACGTAGATCTCTAATTTAGTGAACACGACGTGTTTCTGGAATAACCTTCATCTGTACATTCAAAGTTAGAAGAATAGAAAAACAAATAATTTAAATGTATTTGGGAGCATGAAAACAAAAGGGCATAAACAGAATAAACAAAATCTGCTACGGTCAAATGAAAATACACTTTATATTTCATGTCAACTAATTCAATATTTAAAAAAATGTCAAGATGCAAAACAAAAAAAGGATAAGTAAAAACTAATCATATTAGAAAAAAGATACATATCTTATTTTTTATCCTGCAATCAGTACATTTGCTGTACAAATATGCTATGCGAATACATTTTTGCTTTATTCGTACTAGACGAATAAACCTTTCGTACTATGCGAATAAACTTTTCAACCTACGAATAAACTTTCCTGGAGGAATGACGCTTGTTTCTGTCCTTTTTGTCTAAATCTGAGAAGTTTTCCGACTTTTTTGACATTGCAGGATAAACACAAAATACGTACATTGTTGTTAAATATAACACTCGCTGCGAAACAGGCCTGGAAAGCTCGCCAAAGGCTCGCTATTCTGCCTGTTTCTAAAGCTCGTAAAATTAAATTTTATATTTCCAACAATGTACGTATATTGTATATATATATATTCACATATACCCTTCACGAACACCTGGGTTCACACCTCGTTTTATTGCTCATCTTTTTAGTTTTTAGTTTTTAGTCTTGTGGTTTTGTTTGATTGGTTTGTCTAATATCGTTTTGTGTCGTTTGCCCAAATGTTGTCAGTGTCTCTGGATTTTCTGATTTCCACATCTGTTTTGCGCTTTGCATTTTTTGTCGGCTGTGCACTTATAAAGTTCACTGAAAGCAATGGACCAGTTAACGAAATAGATAATTCAATAAAATGTTCATAAGACGTTATTTCATCTCTTAATTTACAAACATGCTTTATTATATTATGAGTTTTGACTTTCCCTTTGTAAGATTGTTCGGAGTTCGGTAATTTTGTTATTACCTTTATTTATTATAGTATTGATATCTCATAGTTTGAACGAGCGTAAATTTTAATAAACTATTACATGTACTGGTGAAATTCAAATATATATGTATTGCCATTGGTGATCCAGTTATCAAAAGGGGAGGGGAGGGTTGGGTTCCCATTACCCGATATAACCCTGCCACATCTCTCAAGCCGGAACATACATTTCTAACGTCATATGTCGTGGTCCTTCTTGTGTTCAATGAGTGAAGATGAGAGGTGAAAGTTCGTTTTGTGTCATTGGTGGAAATGTTGAACATCACTGTTTAAACTTTCTTTTTATAAGTTAAGAATGCATATACAACACAATTCAAATATTGAAAATTGAATAAGCGACCAAATGTGTGTATTGATATAGAAATCTAACATCTGGTTTTAATATCGACACAGTAATGATGAACCTTAGGAAATTCAGATACCAAAGGGTTAAAAGGAGACGTCCATCGAAAAGGAACAGATACAATACAGTGGATAAATCAAAAGGACAAAAAGATGAACAATGATCCACAAAACACCACATAGAAAACTAATGACTGCTATAAATCGGTGATCCAGGAAGATGGTAATCAACTTAACAACAAAGAAATTCCTTATAAACATAAATAAATATTTGCACAATGTGAATAAATAAATATTGGAGATTAAATTGATAATACAAAAACACAGACAACATGGGGCACAAGACACAGAACGAAGGATAATAAGTGTTAATGGAATGAATATGAAGTTTTCCATTACTTTGAAGGTCATTTTTACTGAAAATAATTGGCTCCTTTGTCTTAACTGCAAATAGAAATATATCATAGTGCCTTGTGAGGAAGACATCATTTAGAAAATTAGTTGAAGAATTATATGCAATATATGTTTTTCGAAACGAAAGGGAATGCTTTCAAACGTTTCGGACTGTGGCCTCGGATTTTAAAAAGTCAGTATTTTGTCCCTTATCTGTTCAATTCCAATCTTAACTTCCATATTACTGCGTATACTAGTACATGTAACAAGTCAGAACTAGTCATCAATCTAAAACTCGTTTAATGGATTGTTATGGATTAATACTATGCTGTCGTTATCACAAGACTGTTGTATAAAATATACAAGTTAAAGTGAATATAATTCAATTACAACTACATCCAATGAAAATTACTAAATTTAGATCACGATTGAGATATCTTTTATGACCACTCCCTAGGTAATAGTTGTTATAATCTTTCTGGATCAAAACATTGATTAATACAAAAAAAAAGAAATATTCCCAATAACCCCCCACTGAGTAAAATGAGAAAAATAACATACTTATGTGAATCTTGTAAGTATTATAATTTCATACTACCATTTGGTTTGTAAGGAATTCATGTTTATTTATGTTATTTGTAACACGATTTCCATATGAGATGATGTCTGTGTAGTTTAACAGTAACACGACAAGTGTCACTAGTTTAGTTGAACAGGAACTACATCTGCATGCCCTAGTTTTCTATGTAATATTTTATTTGTCTTGAGGCCTTTTTCTTTAGGATACGGCTTCTGATTACCCCTTTGATATTCTAAAGCTTTTCTTCAAATCATCGTGATGCCATAGCCTTTGCTCTTTGGTTTAATTTTATATTTTCCTGCATAGTCTGTTTAGCCGCTGTTTTGGGAGGGACAGACTTGGATATCATTATCGGTATGTGACTGTTCTAAACGAGGCATTAATTGTCATCTACCTCCGTCCATTACATGTTATGCTATGGAGTTAGAGGGTTGGTTCGTTTTGTAGATATTTCTTGCTATCTGACAAAAGATTTATCATATGTGGGAAAAGATGGAATCTGGTAACAGCCCATACCACAGATATACAAATTGCCACCATATGTCATCACAAATATATATAATGCATAATAAATATAATATAACTAGTTGTTTAGTTTATAATAAAGGTAAGACAAAAAAAGAATAAAACAACAACAACAACAACAGCAACAACAACAAAAGACAGATATGTAAAGAGATGAGCAAGACGGATTCCACCAAAAACCGGTGATGAACTCAGGTGATCGCGAACGCTAAACAGTTCCTACCTCTTATAAGACACCCGCCATGTTACTCATATACCCAAGACGTGTTGGATTCCAGTATTTGCTAACAAGCACAAATAACATAAATAAGATATGAATCCTCCAACAAACAACTGAGGTAAAGACGAACCGAACATTTTTTTATGTGGAAATCGTAGCGGACATCACAACACAGAACTACAAAGATATATAACGGGACAAAATGTTGGACAACACTATGCGCAAACAAGCAGGCTCAATGCACAAGACATGGGGTCCTTCAACAAACAGCTAGGGGACAGATTAATCGAACATAGTTTTATGAGAAAATCGTAACACACATGGAACAAAAGACGTGAAGACACATCGTAAGACAAGAAAAACAACAATAATCCCACTACTAACCCAAGAGACACAAAAAACACTGGGCACAGAGGTCACAGAACAAAACAAGATAAAAGCACAACACAGAAATCTAAGCCGATGAGCAACGTGTACACCACCAAGAAACTGGGAGTGAATACAGATGCTCGCGAACGGTAAGCAGTTCCTGCTTCGTATAAGACACCCGCCATGTTACTCATATATGCATAGTCAAGTCAGCATAACATATACCATATTGGATCTATTTATACTCACTATCAACGCAGCTGTAATTCAAATGCACAATGTTAGAATAAATGTTTGAACCACATAGTTTTCTTTGTCCTGAAACAAAACTGGAAACTTCCCCTGATATTTTCTTGTAGAAATAATAGTTTCCCCATGAATCTGATGGCTTGAATTTTTCACACGTCATTTGTTGATCTTCACCGAATGTACATTTATAACTAGTACAATTTCTTTCGTATGATAGTTCCACTATTGATATTTGCGTTTGATAATTACATATAGCAACTCCCAGTCCTTTGCCATAGCAATACGACTTCCCGTGATAATCATTTATAATCTGTACATTTCCTGTAATCAAATAAATAAAATATTCATTAACTTTCTAAGTTCCACTGTCGGTGGACAGATTTATATGCATTAACTACTTATTTCCTGACGGCTTGTATACCTTAAGCAAATTAAACATATTCGAACCACCTACCATATCTCATTTTCATCAACTATCGTAGAGTCACCTGTTCTCGATAGTTACCAGTTCTCGATAATTATGCGCGTGAGAGTTTTGTCATCAATCGGGAAAACGCACGTGTCTTCTGTTCGCCATGAGTTTACCTACAGAACACCACCTCGCTTCGTAAGAAGGAAAAAATGGCTATGCTACGTATCACGGTATGTATGAACATAATCTTTATAGTTTCAGATATTTATGCACATTTTCTTATTCCAAAAATAACTCTAAATTTACCGGGTCATTGCTTAAAATATACGTTTGTGATGTAAGCTAAACTTTGCTGTCAATGAAGGTCAAGTACGTATACGTCATACAAAACCGGAAATATATAGGTGGAACTGTTCAGGAAAAAAAATTTGGAACACCGCTCGGGTCATATCTTATCAGTTTTATCTTTATATCAACGTTATTTCTGTATTGTGTAACCCCAATGGAACACTTTTTCAAACATGTTTAATTTTACATATGTGGTTGATATCAAGAATCTTGGTGTTTTCAAATATCTTGAATACATATTTTCCTTTTCTTCCTATAGTTTTTATTAGTAAACATGCCATCCATAATTGATTTTACACACTTATCGAGAACTGGTGTCGTAATACACAAAGTGTCAGAAATAAGGTCATACACAAAACTTATGTTTTCTCCGAAACTTTTAGGAGTAGAACTTTTAGGTTTGGTAGAAATAAAGAACTAGTGTTGACAAACGAACAAAACAATTTTGTAAAAAAATATTGTTTCTAAGGGACACACGGGAGAAATGTTTCTTACGCTATCGAGAACTGGCAACACCATGATAGTTTAAGCCCTTCACTTTGTATTGAAGTGCCTGTACCAAACCAGGAAAGTCAGTGGTAATGTATTTGAATGTAAGGGGTGTCGATGTTGCCTCTTAATAAGATTTTGATATTTGATTTTGGATTTTTTTTTCATTTTATTATTTCAAAAACCATCTGACAATTTGAACGGTACACTTGGACAATTGGTATATATCAGGTGCTCCATAAGTATCCCTGCTTCGTTTCAAATTGATATCCAATATGGAGTGCAGAGGACTGGAAGATTAATGTAGTTTTCTTGTACATAATCCCTTGTTTTTTAAGAGAAGCTTCTCAGGATTAATACGTAGTGACGGAATTGTTATTTTCTTGGGTTGAAAATATACATAGTGGGGTTCATAAGACTGAATCCCTCTTGACGAGTCAATGCTGTGCAATATTAATAATTTTATTTAAAATTTTACACAATGTAGTATCGCTTCACATTTGAAATGCCATATGCATATATTTTTTATAATATAAAGTTAACCATAAATTGTAATAATATAATTTTACCTGAAGAGGTTATGTAAAGATTCCAAACTAAGAATCCAAGCAATAAACGCTTATAATAAAATCTCTCCATTTTTAAGGAAGTATATAAGTTATCATCAACTGCTTTATCAAAGGTATAACTGGTATATGAGATAAAATAAAAATACTATCGTGTACTGATCAATATTTATCGTTAAATCACTTGAAAAAAGCACTGTTAAAGGAAAATATATTGTATTCACACGTCACGAAGCAAAGAGACACACTCATCGTGGTATACATGTGAGTAGGGTTATACAGCTGAAAAAAATAATTTTTAAAATCACACTCTTTGAATTATGTTTGCACGGAATATTCTATTCTTTTATTATAAAAATGCTATTCTAGGAGGGCTCTTGTCTTATATACGTTATTTATGTTTGTTTGCGTATATTGGTGTCCAACAAATATTGTGTTATGTCTTGGTTTTGTTTGTTTTCGTCTTGTGTGCCCTATGATGCCAGTTTCTCTATGTTGTCCATTGTTTTTTTTTATTGTCCTCGGTATTCTCTAACGTTTATTTATCTGTGTCTATTGGTACCAATTGTAATAATTTGTAATCTAGAGTTTTTATTTAAAAAAACCAAACCCGGAGAAGTATGCACAACGCGTTTCTGGATTAATATTAATCCAGTATACTCATAGTCAATCGATTGAAAAGCCATATTGCTTAATGAGCCGTCGTGGTCGTGATCGTATGCTTGTTGGATTTATAACTACGTATGCAATCAGTGCATATCACCACTAACGTTGTGAGTTCGAACCACGCTCATGTGAGGTGTACTCGATACAACACTATGTGATAAAGTTTGTCAGTGAGAAGAGTTTGAAGACACCAAAGGAGTAACCAGAATCCGTATGTTGAAGAAGAACAGACAACACAATGGTCAAAAGGAAAAGTCAGGTCGATGATTTTCTCTGTGTACTCAACTTTCCTCCATCAATAAAACTGGCCGCCACGATATAATTGAAATATTGCTGAAAGTGGCGTTAAACACCATAAATCAAAGCAAATTCCGTAAAAGTCTATGGGATCAAGAAAACTAAACGACCTAAATAGGATAGCCAAAAATCGGCTAAAGTTAGCTATGTCTTGGAAAAATGACATGTGGAAAGTGTTGTTTTATAAGGTTGGTAGCATGGATGGTTGGAAAGTGTTATTTTATAAGGTAGGTTGTATGGATGGTTCATTTAGTATATTTTTGCATTCTCTTTAAGTAAAAGAACATTTGTACAATTTGTAGTCTATGTCCAGAAGTTCGATGGTTAGCCTATTTTGTCTTATAGGGAAAAACAAATGAATAAAACATGAACACCTACAAATGAAATGTGAGCATCAACAAACCAAACATAGTTTTTACACTGCAATAGTAGCAGACATCACCAAATGGAACTAAATAGCAATTGGACAAAATAGACAACACGTATAATGATGCGTTTTTGTTTTTTTCTCTCTCTTTTGTCTCTTTTTTTTAAATATATGACGATAAATGACAAGCCATCTTACGTTATTTACAGGAATAGACCGCTATGACACCAACCGAATATTGACATTAAAAATGTGACTTGTCAAATGTTATCAAAGTATATAAAATAGACTATGCTCTTGAGATATGAAGATCAATCAATACATTCCTACAATACTTAAAACGATTTATGTGTGTAAAGGTTTGTTTGATAATGTTGGTTTTATCGGTGACTTATTTGGTATATGTTTTGTATGTTTTATGTGTAATGTTTTGTAGATCGTTGTTCGTACTTTTGTCCCTTTTCTTTTGGCCATTGTGTTGTTTGTCCTTCTTAGATTTAAGGATTCTGATTACCCCTTTGGTATCTTCAAACCCTTCTTTTGTAATACCTTTATGTGATAGAATGATGCATATATTGCCCCCTGTTTTATTACTATGAAATAACATATCATGACACCCGAGTAGAAATCATTTTCTGAATCTAACACTAGAACTAACAATATGGCAACCTATCGTTTAATCTAACGTTATATTTCTATATACAAGATAACATACAACATGTATCTGCCATAACAAGGACTTCCTTGTAGAATTTTAAATGTTATGTAAACTTAATAAATATAAAATAATGTGATGCGTTTTGACGATCACCTAGACCGAATTTGACACTCAAATCAAGGACGAATTTGACACACCCGAATCAACAGAACTAATTTAAAATGCCAACAGATGAATTATCACAGACTAGGATGAGATTTTCTGTAGAACTCAGAAACATGACCATATTGACGAGAATTTCTTCTTTCAAAATTGGCTGATAGCTGTTTCTAAGATATATATTGATTGAATAAAAAGAATTCTATGGTGACCATGTTGTCAGATATTCCAAAAATAAAAAGAGGTTTATTGGTACATTATTAAATATGCAAATGTAGATATTGAATTTGATACACACGACACGTTTCTGGAATAACTTTCATCAGGTACGCTCATAATCAAAATAATATAAATAATATAAAATTAGTTATCTAAATTGACAATTATAATTAATACCAATTTTAGAGAAGAAAAGAATAACACGAATAAATCGACAGTCCTCATATACCATGTTACTGCTAATAATTATAGATTAATACATGGCTTTTTTCATATTGCCCTTGTCATTAGCACGAGACCTTGATATCGGCCCCGAGGATTTTAGCCCGAGGGACGATATCAGTCGAGGGCTGATGGCAAGGGCAATATGAAAAAGGCCATGTAATAATCTATTTATCACATATTTTGCCAGGACAGATAACATCGTATTGCCCTTCACGAGAGGGCAGATAGCATGTTATTGCCCTCGTAAAATGTTATTGCCCCGGAGTCAAATAACACGCCGAAAATTATGATTTTATTACACATGCAAATTCTGTGTTATTTCAATAAAATACGTGATAATGCAACATTATACTAATAATAATTTAGTAAATTTTTCACATTTGTCTAATACAGGAAAACATTTAATATTTTCAATTTAAAATTAAGTTATAACTACATAAAGGATAATCAAGTAAAGATATGTATATTTTATAGAATATTTTGTCACGACTAAAATTTTGAAATCTTCATTTTGCAAATTGATTTGGAAATGAAAGTTAAAGTTCAATGTACAATTCAGAAATATTTGTCTTAGTTAATCTATTATAAACTTAATAAAATTATCTTGACATATCTGACCAACAACCATTGACATTTGTATTGGTGCTAGAAAATGAAAAATGAAGTCTGGCATCGGAAATAACAATTGTAACTGAAATAAAGTATTAAGATTAATTTTAATAGTATACCCCCCAAAAGACACTAAGATAACTTCCAAGGAATTGACAAAACTCAGTATTGAAGTAGGACACTTCATAGACCCAACACTTTGGTCTTTGTGCCTTTAAAGGTTTAAAAGACTTTAAAGGTGTCTACTTAATACCCATTCTCTGTAAGGACTTAAATTGACAGGATATGCATAGTCTCAGAATCCAACTAATGTTATCTATTTTTTTAAAGTGTCATAAGAAATGATGGAAAATGTTGCAAAATATTTGTAACAAATGCCGGTTTCCATGGCAACCAGCTCAAATATTCCGAGTCTGAAAAATTGTAAAAAAAATCACATCTCTTTAAAAGAAAGTTCAGCTGTTAAAACTATTCTTAATTCAAACACCCACTCTTGTTAAAAGCATGTTATATGGTTTATAGGTAAAGAATGGTCAGAGTGCCAAATGTGTAACTTGTACCAAACATTGGCTATTGTCTGTCAAAATGTGATTATGACAAAGAAAGGGACAGGAATAACCTTTTTTTGAGTATACAAAAAAATGAAGTTGCCATGCTTATAATTTATTTATACTAAGTTGAATCAATGGTTCCAATAATATAGAACTTTATTCAATAAACAAAATAATGGAAGCTTCTCTTATATGTGATTACTGAGAGTTGGAATTTCCCTATTGGAGCCCTTGTTATGCAGGTAAGGTTTATCTCCCTTCCTTAACTCTCCTTTGTGGAATCAATTATAGTACATGTAAACAAATTGGCGGGCTAAACTAACAACTGGCATGATTTCCCTAAACATCACATTTATTAGTATTTGTTCACTTTAATTCTTTGTGCAACATCTGAATAATTGAAAAAAATAAAGATTTGAAGTTAACTACCTTTCTAAAACCAAGATATGGGTTCATATTCATAGGTTGGTAGACACCTTTTTTTTTCTGGAAAATTTTTATTTGATGTAAAAATTAACCCAACTGTTTTTTTGCCTTTTCTTTTTATTAAATATTCAAAAACAACATACCAAAAGCATCATTTACATGTTAACATTCAGAAGTTGAAAACATAGGGCATATTTTCAAAATAATTTTTGTTTATGGGTCTTTAAATAGGGTGTACTTTTTCATGAAAAAATACACTAAAATGTAAAAAGAACAATACATTTTTTCACAATTTTCAATATTTTTTTATCTTCGAAATATAAATAGACAAGCATGTGTAATTACCTCAATAATTATGATAATTTAAATGGGTGGTCATTACATTCTGTTTACATCTTTATGAAAAATGTACAAAAAAAATGTACATGTATTCCTTATTTGAGTGGTCAATTTTCAAAACTGTGAAGCAATAAAAAAAAGTCACTATCGTTTCAAAACATACCCTTATCCAAACATCCTTATATCCTTAGCTAACTGGACAATATATGTTTCCATACTAAAGAAACAAAAAAGTTTTTTTTGTTCTTAAATTTAATGCGAAAAAAGGGGGGTTAAATTAGTTTTCCACCGAATTATCTCCCTTTGATGTCAACACGCATTCATTTTTGTGAAATAAATTATGTCAACCGGGGAAAATGATAGAAATAACTTTTATTATATGTTAAAATAAGTTGAAATTTGCTAAAAAAAATAAATAAACATGGATTGAGCGTTTATGACCTAAAGTATATTTTTAAAATTATATTTCCACTTCAAATTATGTTTTCATGAAGAAAATGCGTCTCTAATTTTATTTAATGTCCATAAACGCTTGATTTAATCATCCCTACAAAATAATTTGCACATATTCGAAGCATTTGCACACGGGTCTCTTTATATACCCCCTTAATACACGGTGGTAAGTCCTTGCGGACACTTTCCGGAGAAACGGCACATTTATGATAAAACAACGGACCTTTTCAGATGAAAACATGGCGTAGAGATGGATGATGATCGGGAAATCGAAGATTTAAGCAAGACGAACAGGTTTATATTAATTTTAATCTTTTTCACGGAATGAAAGGATTATCAAAGATTTTGTGTAGAATGACTTTTTTCAAATATTCAACATAATCAACTTTGTTTTTCGCAATAAAAATGACAGTCTCGGAGAACATTTTTCTTTTGTCCTAAAAAAATACTAAAAAGCTCTTAGAGTTGCAATTTAAATTGTACTTTTAATTGTATTAAATATATATTTGAAGCTTAACAAATGGTGCTCCTTGTCATCATTAGATTATCAAAATATATATACTAGCACCCGAATTTTTTTCATAAGCAACGGCCACTTTATGATTGACATTTTTATCGGCACCGAATAATTTAAAAGGTCAGGTGGCTATATTTCATTTACCTTGACTGTTTGCTTATATAATAATAGTTTGTCCAAGAGCTTTGGGAATATTTTTTCTCAGCTTCTACTGTGTAGAAAGAATTTTTATTTGGTACATGTATGTAGCTTTGACATAATTATAGGATAATTAATTGGAGAGTATGAATATCGAAAATATAATCACGAGTGACGTAGAACGCAGTGATTTAACGATTGCGCATGCGTTCTCGGCATTTGTGTTTATGTGTTATATTGATAGATCCTATCCAGTTTTGCTATGTATTTGATGTATATATCACAATAGTCATCAAATCATTCAAATTCAACTAAAAACTGCCATTTTTTGTGAAAAAAGACTGTCATTAAATGTTGAGGAAAATGAACTAATGGCTAGCCTGTGCTATTTTTAGAAACATGTTACGGCTTTAAATTGGATAGATTCCACCCAAATTTGATATGAATTTGGTTTATCTACCACAAGCGTCATCAAATCATAACAGTTCAACTAAAAATTGCCATTTTTAATGAAAAAAGACTATTATTAAATGTTGAGGAAAATCAACCAATGGCTAGCCTGTGCTATTTTTAGAAACAGGTTGAGGTGCTAAATTAGATAGATCCCATCCAGGTTTGCTATGAATTTGGTTTATCTATCACAAACGTCATCAAATCATAACAATTCAACTAAGAATTGCCATTTGTTTATGAAAAAAGACTATCATTAAATGTTGAGGGAAATCAGCCAATGGCTAGCCTGTGCTATTTTTAGAATCATGTTAAGGTGCTAAATTGGATAGATCCCATCCATGTTTGCTATGAATTTGGTTTATTCTATCACAAATACCATCAAATCATGACAATTCAACTAAAAATTTCCATTTTTTATGAAAAAAGACTATTATTAAATGTTGAGGAAAATCAGCCAATGGCTAGCCTGTGCTATTTTTAGAAACATGTTAAGGTGGTAAATTGGATAGATCCCATCCAAGTTTGCTATGACTTTGGTTTATCTATCACAAGCGTCATCAAATCATAACAATTCAACTAAAAATTGTCATTTTTAATGAAAAAAGACTATCATTAAATGTTGAGGAAAATCAGCCAATGACTAGCCTGTGCTATTTTTAGAAACATGTTAAGGTGGTAAATTGGATAGATCCCATCCAAGTTTGCTATGAATTTGGTTTATCTATCACAAATGCCATCAAATCATAACAATTCAACTAAAAATTTCCATTATTTATGGGAAGAAAGACTATTTTTAGAAACATTTTATGAGGTTAAATTGGAAAGGTCCCACCCAAATTTGCTTTGTATTTTGTTTATTGGTAATAAAGGTCATTAAATCATGAATGTCATTTAGAATAAAATTATGGCAACATAATGTAAACTCAATTTGAAAAACGCAAAAAAAGCAAAAATTTACAATTTGTAAATTTCGGAAAATATCCCATTCTTAGCCCAGATTTAGCAATGGAAAATGATATTGTGTAACAAAATGGTTTTTGTAGAAAGAAAGCTTAACATACATTTAACTAACATGTATAGATAAAGTTCCTTCATTTTCAACCAGTTTTATTTTTATAATTTGGAAAAACAGAAGATTTTGTCCTGAAGAATGCCCTCACCAGGACCAGGTTTTAAGAGGTATGGTTGTCATGGCAACGGATCGTAATTTTTGAAATTTTATTTTCTTAAGTTGTTAAACTTGGTCAGGTAATAGATTCATGTGTAAACATTTGTAGCTGATTACTAGTAAGTGTTTTGACAGGTTAAAGTGTAAAAAGGTATCATGGTACAAAGGTCATTGATAAGGTTAAATCTGTTCATATATTAAAATCAAAGAGGCGTTAAAATCTATTTGATATGAAATAAAGATATAAGATAACGTTCAGTATCAACCATTAGGATCATATTCTTCTATCAATATTTACTTTTCTTTCTATTATATTTATATTATCTATTTGTTATATACATGTATTGTGTATATTTGCGTTATTATATTGTTTCCTACACTTCGCTATTGCAGCATTAAAGGTTTAAAGGAACTGTCGTTTCGTGACCAGGGGCCGTCGTGGTCGTGATCGTATGGTAGTAGGGTTTACAACTACATGTGCCATCAGTGCCTATCACCTCTAAAGTTGTGAGTTCCAACCCCGTTCATGGCGAGGTGTACTCGAAACAACATTATGTGATAAAGTTTGTCACTGACTTGCGACAGGTCGGTGGTTTTCTCCGGGTTCTCTGGTTTCCTCCACCAATAAAAGTGACCGCCACGATATAGCTGCAATATTGTTGAAAGTGGTGTTAAATACCATAAACCTTTCTCATCCATCGTTTCCTGTTCAACAACTCGCCCAAAGATCTATTGGCAAAATTCGATTTAGGTAAATATTTTTGTGGAGGTGCACAAATGACAAGAAATGTCACACAGAACAACAATAGTTAATTATATAGAGAATACTAATCCCATTAATATAATTTGAAGAGTTAAAAGGAGAGCATTCCAAAAAGAGAGTGTGGTGCCAGACAAAACCGAGACAACAATTCTTGATCCTTATTCCACGCTTTTCTCACCATTATCGCGGCTGACAAGATGCGAACACATTAATCATGACATTACCCTAACAAGTGCTCAATCGTCAAAATGTGATTTAGCCACGACCACAATTGCCGCAATCATGCGCAATCTCCCTTGTCATTCCAGCTCCGATTAGCATACTACTCTCCACTAGTGCTGTATTCAGTGGAGAAAATCATATTCGGAGAGGATATGGAAACTGTCCGGAGTATGAATCATGCGGCAACAACAGTCCTGATAAGAACAACTTCCACAGTAAGAACTACTTATCCACTACTCCAGGAACAGTTTCTACAATAAAAGTTACAACAACTACAGCAACAAAAAAACTACACTAACAACTGTTGGAACAATAACGATTTCACAACAACAGTCCCCAAAACAATGGATGCCACAATCGAAACACACGCCACAACAACAGTCCCAAACACAACAGATGTCACAATTGAAACACACGACACGACAACAGTCCCAAAAACAACAGATGTCACAAGAAAAGTGACAACGAAACACATGTCACAATAACTGTCGTAATGACACACTTTGTGAAACAAACCGTTAAGGCGCCGATTATCGAAGAGTTTGAAGATAACAAAAGAGCAATCATAATCCGCATATCGAAGAAGAACAGACAACACAATGGCTAAAAGTACAAACAACGATCAAAAAAACATATACAAAAAACTAAAGATCGGATAACACAAACCCCACTAAAAACCAGGGTGAACTCAGGTGCTCCTGAAGGGTAAACACTTCCTGCATCAGTAGTGGCACCTGTCGTGTTAATCTAGTTACAATACGGTGATGAGTCATGAATGAGGAAGGCACCGCGAAGTGTTTTCAAGTGGAACGCAATACAATTGTCAGTCGGGTGTAGTCAATGCTACAGTGACATCAACGATTTCAATGATTTAAGTGTTAGACTTGTCATATGGTTTTGGCAAATTCCAATGGCTCTATTTACAAGACACAAAGCTGCGTTTGTTTCTCAGTCTGGGATAGATAGTCTGGATGAGGTTGCCTCCTTGGGATTTCGAATTTGCCAGCATCCTCTGAATTAACCATTAAGACTATGGAGGCAGAGGTTCTGTGGAGAATGAATTGGAAGTGTACAATGTGTTATGTTCACGACATTTTAGCTGTCGGAGAAAACGTTGATAAGCATCTGTATCATCTTAAGTGCGACTTTGCTTTGAAGGGACAACCAATAGCTAGACGAGGAGTTCACTGATGTCGACCCCAAGAAAACGTCAGCAGTAGATACTTTTCCTGTAAGACTTTAACTAAGTTTATTTTGGGGTTTTAATCTTACGCAATAATTAGCTATATGCGCTTTATGGATTTCTGAAAAATCATTACTATGAGATTGGCTATAGACTTTCATGTCAACATTAATCACTGCCTTGTGTGAGAGTTTTCACTGTGCGTTATCTTACTCGAACCAATTCTAATGTTGAACGGCTGAAGTCGACATGTAACCTCATTTGACACGATTTGTACAGTACTGTGTAAGTGAGGATTTCACGACAGAGGCAAGTCATGTAACAGAAAAAGCTTATACTTTTTACTCCCTTAGATGGTGTTCAAGGTGTATATCTTTAATTGCATTTTAAGTTGGCGTTGCTTCAATTATTTGGATTGTTATTTGATGTAGCGCGTTCTCTCTACGTATTTAGTTTTTTTTACCTTTTTCCTCAATCAATAATGCGCAAGATTTGTTATTGAATTTCTAATGGATTAATGCTCTTTGTATTGTTTTATTTTATACCTGTTCGCTAAAAAGATAAACTGCTTACAATAACTAATGAACGAGAGATGATACATGAATATTCAAATATTCAAGGTAAAAAATTAACATGCTATTAATCATATGTTGTGTTTTTCCCTAAATACTGACATATATGTTTGACATTATAAACACACTATAAAAATACTATGTAAGTGTACTGACAGTATTTCATACAATGTATTCTCACCATTCTGCAATATATTTTGTAAGTGGACTTGATAAGATTGAAAGACTTTCGTAAAGTGTACAATAACGCGAAAGAACGATATTTGATTGTCAAATAACACAACAGTTTGTAAAGTGTTGGCCTTGTGGATGTCATTTTATGATTGAATTTGAATCACAAGTGTGTACACTTGTTCTCATCGTTATACACACACTTTCAGTTTGATATTAATCATCTTTATATGAGTAAACAATAGAGAAGTACTTGCTTAGAGTGCGGTAAATCGTGGGTTCAAGCCCCGGTCGGGTCAAACCAAAGACTATAAAATTGGTAATTGTTGCTTCTCCGCTAAGCACGCATCATCAAGGAGTAAGAGCAAAGACTGGTTGATTCGGAATCAGAATAATGGGGCGACATGTCTATCCGCGAACTGTTGTTTCAGTGAGCTAGCACTATGAAAATCTAACTCATCGTGTTGGTCTAGAAAACAACGGATCTCAGCATCATCTCATTGGAAATTAACTTGTTCTCGCCATGATATAGCTGCAAAAATTGCTGAATTGACGTTAAGCAACAATCACTCTCTCACTCATCAATTTGTATCGTACAAAAATTGTGAGAATGATCGAGAATTTGTATCGTACAAAAATTGTGAGAATGATCGAGAATTTGTATCGTACAAAAATTGTGAGAATGATCGAAGGAGGGGGGGGGTTCGAAAAATAATAGATATACTGGTGTCGAATTTGCGGTCTTTATGAACATGGACATGTCGTAGTATGAATTATAAATACATACAAATGTTTTGGGTCCATTAGTTTAACACCGCCACATCCTATTGACGAACATGAGTGGTCATGTAAGTGTGTGTTGAACATGAGTGGTCATGTATGTGTGTGTTAAACATGACTGGTCATGTATGTATGTGTTAGACATGTGTGGTCATGTATGTGTGTATTAAGCATGAGTGGTTATGTATGTGTGTGTTAGACATGTGTGGTCATGTATGTGTTTGTTAGACATGAGTGGTCATGTATGTGTGCTAAACATGAATGGTCATGTATGTGTGTGTTAGACATGAGTGGTCATATATGTGTGTGTTAGACATGAGTGTTCATGTATGTGTGCTAGACATGAATTGTCATGTATGTGTGTGTTAGACATGAGTGGTCATGTATGTGTGTGTTAAACATGAGTGGTCATGTATGTGTGTGTTAGACATGAGTGGTCATGTATGTGTGTGTTAGACATGAGTGGTCATGTATATGTGTGCTAGACATGTGTTGTCATGTATGTGTGTGTTAAACATGAGTGGTCATGTATGTGTGTGTTAGACATGAGTGGTCATGTATGTGTTTGTTAGACATGAGTGGTCATGTATGTGTGTGTTAGACATGAGTGGTCATGTATGTGTGTGTTAAACATGAGTGGTCATGTATGTGTGTGTTAGACATGAGTGGTCATGTATGTGTGTGTTAGACATGAGTGGTCATGTATGTGTGTGTTAGACATGAGTGGTCATGTATGTGTGTGTTAGACATGAGTGGTCATGTATGTGTGTGTTAGACATGAGTGGTCATGTATGTGTGTGTTAGACATGAGTGGTCATGTATGTGTGTGTTAGACATGAGTGGTCATGTATGTGTGTGTTAGGGATATCGATTTTGTTGCTAATTCTACGATTTTTCTATTAGATTTGGAACTGTTCCTACATCGTGGTATTTTTTTCTCAATTTTATTGTTGTTTCAATAAACACATTTGAATATTGTATAAGACGTATTAAAACATAGTCTAAATAAACGGGAAAACTCCAGATAACAAATTAAGAGTTGTCCGTCTTTCCTGTTCTGAATAGACCTCATTCTCCCAATAATAGTTTAACACCGCCACATCCTATTGACGAACATGAGTGGTCATGTAAGTGTGTGTTGAACATGAGTGGTCATGTATGTGTGTGTTAAACATGACTGGTCATGTATGTATGTGTTAGACATGTGTGGTCATGTATGTGTGTGTTAAGCATGAGTGGTCATGTATGTGTGTGTTAGACATATGTGGTCATGTATGTGTTTGTTAGACATGAGTGGTCATGTATGTGTGCTAGACATGAATGGTCATGTATGTGTGTGTTAGACATGAGTGGTCATATATGTGTGTGTTAGACATGAGTGGTCATGTATGTGTGCTAGACATGAATTGTCATGTATGTGTGTGTTAGACATGAGTGGTCATGGTTGTGTGTGCTAAACATGAGTGGTCATGTATGTGTGTGTTAGACATGAGTGGTCATGTATGTGTGTGTTAGACATGAGTGGTCATGAATATGTGTGCTAGACATGTGTTGTCATGTATGTGTGTGTTAAACATGAGTGGTCATGTATGTGTGTGTTAGACATGAGTGGTCATGTATGTGTTTGTTAGACATGAGTGTTCATGTATGTGTGTGTTAGACATGAGTGGTCATGTATGTGTGTGTATTAGACATGAGTGGTCATGTATGTGTGTGTTAGACATGAGTGGTCATGTATGTGTGTGTTAAACATGAGTGGTCATGTATGTGTGTGTTATACATGAGTGGTCATGTATGTGTGTGTTAAACATGAGTGGTCATGTATGTGTGTGTTAGACATGAGTGGTCATATATGTGTGTGTTAGACATGAGTGGTCATGTATGTGTGTGTTAAACATGAGTGGTCATGTATGTGTGTGTTAGACATGAGTGGTCATGTATGTGTGTGTTAGACATGAGTGGTCATGTATGTGTGTGTTAAACATGAGTGGTCATGTATGTGTGTGTTAGACATGAGTGGTCATGTATGTGTGTGTTAGACATGAGTGGTCATGTATGTGTGTGTTAGACATGAGTGGTCATGTATGTGTGTGTTAGGGATATCGATTTTGTTGCTAATTCTACGATTTTTCTATTAGATTTGGAACTGTTCCTACATCGTGGTATTTTTTTCTCAATTTTATTGTTGTTTCAATAAACACATTTTGAATATTGTATAAGACGTATTAAAACATAGTCTAAATAAACGGGAAAACTCCCGATAACAAATTAAGAGTTGTCCGTCTTTCCTGTTCTGAATAGACCTCATTCTCCCAACAATAACATCAACTAGGATCATTAGTAATGTGACAACACCAACAGTAATTAAAGTTATAACACATGGGTCACTTTGATGATCTGGAAAAAAATGTTGCAAAAACTTAATTTACAATTTATTTAGATTTTTTACAGGTTTCATAAATAAGTATTTGGTAAAGGAGACAGCATCATTGAATGTTTCAAACTATCGGCGGTGACAGTCGCTTAAGTCAGATATCGTACGACGGAAACACTGTAATCTTGTCTTTGTTGACTCTTACAGGGAGTGATAATGGAAGACGTTTTCTTGTATTACAAGTATTTTCTTTCACAGTTATCATACGTAGGCCTGTAATTAGCTAGTTGGAAATGGAGGCTTTTGATATAGAAATCTTTCATTTGCATTAATACACCAGTATGGGACAGGCAAATACAATTCAAATCAGACACAAATAACATTGTCATTAGAGACTCGTATAAGCCTGAATAAATAAAATTGAAAAAATAACCGTGGTATTATAATGTCATCGTTAATGAGTAATTGAATGGAATCACAACCTGGATCGGCGTAATAATACAAGTTAAGCATATACTATAAGATTTAGGTATCACTACATCAAATCACGGCACTGGTCGTGCTTTTCGCCAAGTCAGCAATTTGTGAGCTGCAAATCTATATAATGGCGACAATTTCGATGAGTTGATGATGGTTCTGATAGTGAGGTCTGCTTTGTACTAGACCAACATATTTAGTGCTAGATCACTAAAACAATAGTCCCTGGGTAGACATATCGATGTATTCGGGCACAATATCCTGATTCAGAACCAACCAGTGTTTGTTCTTACTACTTAATGCTGCTTGATTATCGGAAAAACACCAAACATCAGTTTCATAGTCTTTGGTTTGACAAGAACCCACGATCTACCACACTCGATGCGACCACGATAACCATAGCACCACCGATGCACTTCAACGCTAGTAAATATAAAACAACAAGTCTAAGAATACAAACTCCAACTATAATACACTCGAGTGGAACCATGTGCTTCTAAAGAATTAGCATTTCCTGCTCCACGAATTACCACCATCGTACATAACGTGTAATAATTCTACAAAATAAAATTAAATGATTATTACAATGAAATATAACAGGATAAAGTAAAAATATAATGCATGAATAAAAATAAATTTGCATTCTTTTAAAAAATATTGCGAAAGAATTGAATTATTACTTTAATGTGTTATTTGAAAGCTTGAGTAAACAAAATAATGTTTGTTAGCAATATTACCACTCGTAGTAAAACTGTTAACCCGTGCGGAACGTTCACAGACTGGTAATTATTTCCAATACACATCAATTCATCTGATTATTTCAGCTACGGAATACAAAGCACCACTTCTGTATGTTAATTTGAATTGTATTAATTTGCAGAATTTTGCAATTCATTTTGTTCAAAAGATTTCTCGGTATGAAAATTTATGCAACATCTTTCCAGATTTTATGCGGGTTCCTCAATGAGTTAGGTAGTTGGATTACCTAACAACTCATACAAGCCTATCACCAATACGGCGTGGGTTCGCGGCTGGCTTTGTAATTTACCAAAGAGGGAGCAATCGATTCGCATTCGCAAGTAATAAAGTTTACTGGTTGCTTGACCATGGTCGGTGGTTCTCTCCGGGCACTCCGGCTTCTTCCACCATTAAAACTGGTCGCCATGATATAGCTGAAATATTGCTGAAAGTGGCGTTAAAACACCAAAAATCAATCAATCAATCATAAAATTTAAAACTCATGTATACCTTTCTGGTCACAGTGTTTTACACTTTCTCCACATACTTTACTCGTGTTGCTTGGTTGTTTTCTCATTGGCATTGATCCCTTGTCGATATTCTATGAAGAACTTATTATGCTCCGGACCGATAGTGATCCGATTGTATTGTATATAACTCTGTTCAATATCCTGGACTGATCTCGTTGGAGCCTCTATAATGTCGCAGAGAATTTGGACTATCATATTTATCAGATTATGGTTCAGCAGTGGTATATGAGTCGTCCAGTTAATGACAATAAATTAATTTCCGGAAGAAGACAATTTTGTGTCAACCGTCCGTAAGTGTGACCGCTGGTGTATAATATTTACTATATTATGAACATGCTTTTATTATTTCATTGCCCAAATGCTGTTCTCTGTAAAACCTGCTGTGTGTTGTGTGTGCTTGAACATCCGATAGTAGATAAGGCTAGCGCGGGGCCCAATTAGCTGCAATTGGCCCAAGTGGCGTAAGACCGTCCCTGTGTGCAAATATGGTCATTGCGTGTAACGTCGTGGTAAAATAAATTATGTTTCGTCAATATAAATATAATGAATGAAAATGAAGAGTGTGAATATGATGATAAATCAAACAATTATGCAAAAATATATCAACTAAATTATATTATAATATATATTTAAAATAATATCCAGTGATAAATATATGAATGATAGGTCTTATAATGACATACAATTATGTAGACTTATAATAATCACTCTCTCAATCGTTTGTGTTCATTTTTAAAATGGAAAATATCAAAATGGTTAAAAAATTGTCTTTGATATAATTTGCTTTTACACGAAAAAAATATTTCAGAAAAAGACATTATCTAAAGTTGACCGTATATTACTATATTATTACAGAACTGTGTATTATCATTTTGAGGTATTTTTAAATGCCGTTGGTTCGTTGGTGTAATGGCTATCGTGATCGATTCTAGTGCAGTAAATTGTGGGTTCCATACAACGGTAATACAATTGACAATTTGCTGCTTACCCATTAAGAATACATTAATACCGAGGAAGAGGAAATACGAACTGTTTCGGGGTCCGGATAATGTGTCCGAGTGGAGCGACATACCCATATGGACTGTTGTTTCACTTAGTTAGCACTATAACAATGCAATTGATCAAATGCTTATTAGTCTAATATAAAACAGACGTCATCATCATCTATCAAAATGTTACTTGTTCTCACAACGAGAAACCTGGAGATGGAGATAAGCAACACAGACGAGGCTGGATTAAAGCTGTGAAGTCAATGATTCAAATTCATATCAACAAACGAAAAATGTCAATGAGAAAAAAAGCGACACCCTGATGTTGCTGAAACCATATCCGCGACAAATATATTGTTTGATCCAACAGAAAAGAAAACAAACATTATCTTAAAAAAAGGCATTTTATTGATTGCATACAGATAGAATTAGGCTTGGATGTCTCACAAGGTAATCCTGCAATTACAACAAATACGCTATCACATGAAGATATTGATAGTCTTGTCCATGCAAAAATATCATTGACTTTCTATCTGCAAAGTAACTAAATATAAAGTTGGCTTTTAATATCAGGTCACTGTTTTCAGTAGCAATCTAAGTTTATTACAAATAATATTATGAGTACTGTGCCCACGTAGAAATCATTATCCAATGATAACAAACTAGGGACGTTTTGACGTTGACCTGAGAGTGTTATAGGTATCTATAACACCACACGAGCAATGGCGGGAACAATGTTGTTTTTGACGAGATGATGATGGTGCCTATTTGGTACTAAATCTACAGGCTGGGTTGGATTTGTCTTATAGTGCTAGCTCACTGAAACAGCATGCCGTAAGGCAACATTCTCCCCTTTCGGGAACATTATTGGGACACCTACTCTACCAGTATAGTGTATGATTAGTCCTGAAGCAAGAAATGCATTTTTTTTTACAGTGCTTGGCTTTACCCACGACATTCCACACGCGAAACAATCAATGCTACCATTACACCACCGAGCGTTACATTTTAACTTGTTAATGAGAATTTGATTGTCCGGCATAGTTGTAAATATATACCTGTCTTAGTTAATGAGTTTCTTCTACTATTCGTTGTTGAAACTTTTCCAATGTTTTGCATTCCACCGGGTTCGCTGGGGGTCATTACCGTAAGGTTATAATTTTCCTCGGCACTCGTTCCTCTGGAAGCTCCTTCTGAGGTTTTGTTCGAATTATTTTCAATGATGACTGGGGTTGTTGAATGTGCAAATAAATCTGTGGTTTGTGATGATATAACACCGGAAGTCGTCTCTTGGTTTGTCGAAGGTGGATTTGTTGGGATGACGTCATCACATGTCACATTGACTTGTCCTTTTCCACCAGCTGGAAGAACATGATATGCATAAATATATTTGTAAAACAACAATGATAAGTAAATATTCCTTATTCAATTTACTATGAGTGCTTAGCGGTTCTTTTGTATCAATAGAAAGCTATAATGTGCCAAACAATTGTACACATGCAGGGCCGAATTGGGGCCTTCTTAGGCCCTAAGCACTATTTTGTCATTTTGTTTTCTAAAGCCACGATTTTGTCATTTTTGGAAAGAAAATGATGACAAGTATCTCTTTGGTGTATTATCACATTCCTCCAGCAAAATGGATGGATCCTGTACGGTGCAGAGCACAGCAATACGTCAATGCCAGCAACTTGAACGGAATATATTCTGACGTTGAAGCAAATTTAATTAAAATTAGATTGGCGTTCAAGCAAGGATTCAAGAAATTAACAGTTATTCTAAATGGGTTCCATGCGCAGCAGGCAGTCTGAAGTTAGTCGGCTCCGCTGCTGATGTTAGTAGTACTGCAATTGCCAATTTATTCTTTTGCATTTTGCAATATATATGCAATTTCTTTTCTGCTTCACCCCAAAGGTAGAATACGCTTGTTGGATGTCTGAAAAGAAATGCCTATGTTGTGCAAAGTATATCAGAGATACAGAAAACCATTTTTGTTCAGAGAATTGAACAACCTCTTGCAGCTGTCCAAGAATCAAATCTCTAGCAAAAAGGTTTGATGATTGAAATAGCATTGATGTGTACCATATGGAACGATTTCAGAAGATAAATAGTGCCAAATAGGCTGTCCAAGAGCAAAGAATCGATTTAAGTACAGTTGTTCGGCCGTATGATATGCTACTTGGACAACGTACAGAACGTGGTGATCACTTTGACAGATTTGAAGAAACTGCAAAACAATTATGTGATGGTGACTACATGGATGAAAAAGCCACAAACGGAAAAGAAAACGATTCTTTGATGAAGGGGACAAGGATCATGCGGTCTCTAGCATAATGCGGGGGAAAGATTTAGAACACATATGGACAATCTTGTGATAGACATGAGTAAACGTCGAGATGAATGTTCACTGCTGTATGATAGATTTGGTTTTCTGACTGATACTGATAATGAAACAATCATGACAGCGAGAAATTTGATACTGCTTGATAGACTTGGAGGAATCATTTGTTGAAGTCTAGATATCTTTGAATATGTATCCAAGCAAAATGACAGTGAGGAACATGTTCTACCGGGCTTATTAACAATGAGTAATATCAAGTTTTCCCAGCGTACACATAGCGTTTCACCTTTATCTTTCATTCTACGCAACAAGATGAGAAATCGACAGTGCTTCTTCCATTTAAAGAACATCAAATACTGATGAACGATGGGACAGGACAGACTTTCATCGCTCTCACTGTTCTTAATTGAGAGCAACCTGCTTGAAAAAAAATTGACACAGATAGCATTATTTTAAAACATTGTATTTGTAAAAGTAGTAAAGTATTCATTTGATATTGTTACCAGTTAATGAATAATACGATTTTCTTGATGTTCTTGGATACATCTTTTTATGTATGTTATCTCTATGTTATCTATGACAAAAAATTATTTTGACCAGTTTTCGTAGGCCCTCTTTATTTGTCGTAGGCCCTGGATACACTGCCTAATGGATAATCCGGCACTGTACACATGTACCATCTTTATAACTCAATTATGTTATACATATTACATATTACAAGTACGTACACATGCGTATACGTTCCGTTCTCACCATACACTCCTTATTACGGAAATACTAATCTGATAAATCCATCAACGGGACGAGGAAATGTCAACACTCATAGTAAATGTATAATAAATAACAAAATATGATAATAAATAGCAAAATATGATGATAACAATAAAGAGGGTAATAAATAAATAAATAAATAAATAATAAAGATGAGTTACAGACATACCCGATACTGCTATCCATACAAACTGTGGATCTTCGTCTAGATGAAGGTGAATAGTAATTTTTGATTTCGTTGAATTAAACATAGTGTCGTAATTCCCAAGTATTGTTTTTTCCTCACATCTAAATGCATTACTATGTTTGTTATCACTAATGTACAAATACGATTTTTGTCCTAAATCACAATTCCCAGTAGACACACCATATCTTTGAAAACGGACATCTACAGCAGACACTTGTAGATTGTGTGATGATGTTGTTGATGCTGTACAGTACCAATCATTTTGTATGTGTTTCCCACCGATATATTGTAGATAGACTATACTACCTGTCTTTTTGACTAAATCATCAACTTGTACATCACCAAATTGTATAATATTGTCATCTGTAATGATATAAAAAACGTAGATCTCTAATTTAGTGAACACGATGTGTTTCTGGAATAACTTTCATATGTACGTTCAAAGTTAAAAGAATAGAAAGACAAATAATTTAAATGTTTTTGCAGCAAGAAAACAAAAGGGCATAAATAGGATAACCAAAATCTGCAAAGGTCACATGAACATACACTTTATATTTCATGTCAACTAATTCAATCTTTAAAAAAATGTCAAGATGCAAAACAAATAAGGATAAGTCAAAACTAATCATATTATAAAAAAGATGCATATCGTATTTTTTATATTTATATATACCCTTCGCGAGCACCTGGGTTCACACCTCGTTTTATTGCTCATCATTTTAGTTTTTAGTCTTGTGTTTTTTTGATTGGTTTGTCTAAAGTCGTTTTGTGTCGTGTGCCCAAATGTTGTCAGTGTCTCTGGATTTTCTGATTTCCACATCGGTTTTGTGCTTTCCATTTCTTGTCGGCTGTGCACTTACAAAGTTCACTGAAAGCAATGTAACATTTAACGAAATAGATAATTCAATAAAATGTTCATAAGCCATTATTTCATCTCTTAATTTACAAACATACTTTATTATTATATGACTTCAGAAAATGTCTTTTCTGATTGGCCGACGTCCCTAGTAACGTTCTTTGATAAAACGTTATATTCACTTCGCGTGACGTCTTCCACCATGCTAAACCAAAGAAAACGTCGTGATCAAAGCTTATTTTAAGGGTGAAAGAAACATATAAAATGTGTCGTATAATTAAACAATTAATGACTTTCAATTCGATGGATACCTGGATTTATTAACCCAAGAATGATAAATTTACCCCGGCCCCTGTCCTCGGTTAATAGAATATTCTTGGGTTAATAAATCCTTGTATCCACCTCATTAAAAGTCATTAATTGTATATTATAGCATTGATATTTTATAGTATGAACGAGCGTAAATTTTAATAAACTGTTACATGTATTGATCAAATTATTTCAAATTATACCTAGCTGACCGGTATAAATTCAAATATATATGTATTGCCATTGGTGATCCAGTTATCAAAAAGGGAGGATTGGGTCCCCATTTACCGATATAACCCTGCCACATATTTGTCCCTCTCTCAAGCCAGAACATGCATTTCTTACGTCATATGTCATATGTCGTGGTCCTTCTTGTGTTCAATGAGTGAAGATGAGAGGTGAAAGTTCGTTTTGTGTCATTGGTGGAAATGTTGAACATCACTGTTTAAGTTTTCTTTTCATAAGTTAAGAATGCATATACAACACAATTGAAATTAGAAAATTAAATAAGAGACCAAATGTGTGTATTGATATAGAAATCGAACATCTGGTTTTAATATCGACACAGTAATGATGAACCTTAGGAAATTCAGATTCCAAAAAGGTAAAAAGGAGACGTCAATCGAAAAAGAACAGATAAAATACAGTGGATAAATCAGAAAGAGATGAACAATGATCAACGAAACACTACATAGAAAACTAATGACTGCTATAAATCGGTGCTCCAGGAAGATGCTAATCAACTTAACAACAAAGAAATTCCTTATATATATAAATAAATATTTTCACAATGTGAAGAAATAAATATTGGGGATTAAATTGATAATACAAAAATACAGACAACATTGGACGCAAGACACAAAACGAAGGATGATAAGTTTTAATGGAATGAATATGAAGTTTTCCATTACTTTGAAGGTCATTTTTAATGAAAATACTTGGTTCCTTTGTATTAACTGCAAATATAAATATATCATAGTGCCTTGTGAGGAAGACATCATTTAGAAAATTAGTTGAAGAATTTAATGCAACATAAGTTTTTCGAAACGAAAGGAAATGCTTTAAAGCATTTCGGACTGTGGCCGCTGATTTTATAAAGTCGTATTTTGTCCCTTATCTGTTCAATTATAATCTTAACTTCCATATTACCACGTATACTAGTACATATAACAAATCAGAACTAGTCAGCAATCTAAACACGTTAAATGGATTCTTATTGATTAATACTATGCTGTCGTTATCACAAGACTGTTGTATAAAATATATAAGTTAAAATGAACATAATTCAATAGCAACTACATCAAATGAAAATATCTAAATTTAGTTCATGATTGAGATATATTTTATGACCACTCCCTAGGTAATAGTTGTTATAATCTTTCAGGATCAAAACATTGATTAATACAAAAAAAAAAGAAATATTCCCAATAATCCCTCAATGAATAAAATGACAAATATAACAAACTTATGTTAATTTTAATGAAAACAACTTTCATGTAAGCATTATAATTTCATACTACCATTTGGTTTGTAAGGAATTTATGTTTTATTTATATTATTTGAATTTATTTACATATACTGGTGTCCAACACGATTTCCGTATGAGATGATGTCTGTATCGCTTAACAGTAACACGACAAGTGCTGCTAGTTTAGTTGAACAGGAACTACATCTGCATGCCCTATATATTTTCTGTGTAATATTTTATTTGTCTTTAGTCCTTTTTCTTTAGGATATTGTATAGTCTGACACTCTTCGACTACGGCTTCTGATTACCCCTTTGATATTCTAAATCTTTTCTTCAAATCATCGTGATGCCATAGCCTTTGCTCTTTGGTTTAGTTTGATATTTTTCTTCATAGTCTGTTTGGCCGCTGTTTTGGGAGAGACAGACTTGGATATCATTACTGGTATGTGACTGTTCTAAACGAGGCATTAATTGTCATCTACCTCCGTCCATTACATGTTATGTTATGGAGATAGAGGGTTGGTTCGTTTTGTAGATATTTCTTGCTATCTGACAAAAGATTTATCATATGTGGTAAAAGATGGAATCTGGTAACAGCCCATACCACAGATATACAAATTGCCACCATATGTCATCACAAATATATAGAATGTCTAATAAATATAATAGAACTAGTTGTTTAGTTTATAATAAAGGTAAGAAAAACAAGAATACAACAACAACAACAACAAAAACATGAACAACAACAACAACAACAACAACAACAACAACAAAGACAGATATGTAAAGAGATGAGCAAGACGGATTCCACCAAAAACCGGTGATGAACTCAGGTGCTCGCGAACGCTAAACAGTTCCTACCTCTTATAAGACACCCGCCATGTTACTCATATACCCAAGACGTGTTGGATTCTAGTATATGCTAACATACACAAATAACATAAATAAGATATGAATCCTCCAACAAACAACTGAGGTAAAGACGAATCGAACATTCTTTTTATGCGGAAATCGTAGCGGACATCACAACACAGAACTAAGAACGTAAAGATATATAACGGGACAAATGGTGGACAACACTATGCGCAAACAAACACACTCAAAGCACAAGGAATGGGCCCTTCAATAAACAGCTAGGGGACAGATTAATCGAGCATAATTTTATGAGAAAATCGTAGCGCACATGGAACAAAAGACGTGAAGACACATCGTAAGACAAGAAAAACAACAATAATCCCACTACTAACCCAAGAGACACAAAAAACACTGGGCACAGAGGTCACAGAACAAAACAAGATAAAAGCACAACACAGAAATCTAAGCCGATGAGCAACGTGTACACCACCAAGAAACTGGGAGTGAATACAGATGCTCGCGAACGGTAAGCAGTTCCTGCTTCGTATAAGACACCCGCCATGTTATTCATATATGCATAGTCAAGTCAGCATAACATGTACCATATTGGATCTATTTATACTCACTATCAACGCAGCTGTAATTTAAATGCACAATGTTAGAATAAATGTTTGAACCACATAGTTTTCTTTGTCCTGAAACAAAACTGGAAACTTCCCCTGATATTTTCTTGTAGAAATAATAGTTTCCCCATGAATCTGATGGCTTGAATTTTTCACACGTCTTTTGTTGATCTTCACCGAATGTACATTTACAACTAGTACAATTTCTTTCGTATGATAGTTCCACTATTGATATGTGCGTTTGATAATTACATATAGCAACTTCCAGTCCTTTGCCATAGCAATACGACTTCCCGTGATAATCATTTATAATCTGTACATTTCCTGTAATCAAATAAATAAAATATGCATTTACTTTGTAAGTTCCACTGTCGGTGGACAGATTTATATGCGTTAGCTACTTATTTCCTGACTGCTTGTATATCTTAAGCAAATTAAACATATTCGAACCACCTACCATATCTCATTTTCATAAACTAGTTTAAACCCGCCACTTTGTATTGAAGTGCCTGTACCAAACCAGGAAAGTCAGAGATAATGTATTTGAATGTAAGGGGTGTCGATGTTGCCTCTTAATAAGATTTTGATATTTGATATTGGATTTTTTTTTCATTTGATTATTTCAAAAACCATCTGACAATTTGAACCGTACACTTGGACAAATGATCTATATCAGGTGCTCCATAAGTATCCCTGCTTCGTTTCAAATTGATATCTAATATGGAGTGCAGAGGACTGGAAGATTAATGTTGTTTTCTTGTACATAATCCCTTGTTTTTTAAGAGAATCTTCCCAGGATTAATATGTAGAGACGGAATTGTTATTTTCTTGGTTTGAAATTATATATAGTGGGGTTCATAAGACTGAATCCCTCTTGACGAGTCAATACTGTGCAATATTAATCACTTTATTTCAAATTTTACACAATGTAGTATCGCTTCACAGTTGAAATGCCCTATTCTTTTATGCATATATTTTTAATAGTATAAAGTTGACCATGAATTGTAATAATATAACTTTACCTGAAGAGGTTATGTAAAGATTCCAAACTAAGAATCCAAGCAATAAACGCATACAATAAAATCTCTCCATTTTTAAGGAAGTATATAAGTTATCATCAACTGCTTTATCAAAGGTATAACTAGTATATGAGATAAAATAAAAATACTATCTTGTACTGATAAATATTTATCGTTAAATCACTAGAAAAAAGCACTGTTAAAGGAAAATATATTGTATTCACACGTCACGAAGCAAAGAGACACATTCATCGTGGTATACATGTGTGTAGGGTTTTACAGCTCAAAAAAATAATTTAAAAAAATCACACTCTGAATTATGTTTGCATGGAATATTCTACTCTTTTATTGTAGAAAAATGCTATTCTAGGAGGGCTCTTGTCTTATATACGTTATTTATGTTTGCGTATATTGCGCATATTCCTGTCCAACAAATATTGTGTTGTGCTTTGGTTTTGTTTGTTTTCGTCTATGTTTTCGTCAATGCTTGTTTGTTTTAGTCTATGCTGCCAGTTTCTCTATATTGTCCATTGTTTTGGGTTTTTTTTGTCCTGGGTATTCTCCAACGTTTATTTATTTGTGTCTATTAGTACCAATTGTAATAATTTGTAATCTAGAGTTTTTATTTAAAACAAACCCGGAGATATATAATCAAGTATGCACAGCGCGTTTCTGGATTAATATTCATCCGGTATGCTCATAGTCAAGCGATTGAATAGCCATATTGCTTAAGGGGGCGTCGTGATCATATGTTAGCTGGATTTATAACTACGTATGCAATCAGTGCCTATCACCACTAACGTTGTGAATTCGAACCACGCCCAGGTAAGGTGTGCTCGATACAACACTATGTGATAAAGTTTGTCAGTGAGAAGAGTTTGAAGACACCAAAGGAGTAATCAGAATCCGTATATTGAAGAAGAACAGACAACACAATGGCCAAAAGAAAAAGTCAGGTCGGTGGTTTTCTCTGGGTACTAAACTTTCCTCCACCAATAAAACTGAATGCCACGATATAACTGAAATATTGTTGAAAGTGGCGTTAAACACCATAAATCAAAGTAAATTCCATAAAAGTCTATAGGATCAAGAACACCAAAGGACCTAAATAGGATAGCCAAAAATCGGCTAAAGTTAGCTATGTCTTGGAAAAATGACATGTGGAAAGTGTTATTTTATAAGGTTGGTGGCATGGATGGTTGGAAAGTGTTATTTTATAAGATTGGTTGTATGGATGGTTCATTTCGTATATTTTTGCATTGTCTTTAAGTAAAAGAACATTTGTACAATTTGTAGTCTATTTCCAGAAGTTCGATGGTTAGCCTATTTTGTCTTACATTAAAAAACAATGAATAAAACATGAACACCTACAAATGAAATGTGACCATAAACAAACCGAACATTGTTGACTTTCCCTTTGTAAGATTGCTCGAAGTTCGGTAATTTTGTTATTACCCTTTTTACACTGCAATGGTAACAAACATCACAAAATGGAACTAAATAGCAATTGGACAAAATAGACAACACGTATAAATGATGGGTTGCTTTTTTTTTCTCTTTTAAAAAAAAACATATTTGACGATAAATGACAAGCCATCTTACGTTATTTACAGGAATAGACCGCTATGACACCAACCGAATATTGACATTAAAAATGTGACTTGTCAAATGTTATCAAAGTATATAAAATAGATTATGCTCTTGAGATATGAAGATCAATCAATACATTCCTACAATATTTAAAACGATTTATGTGTGGAAAGGTTTGTTTGATAATGTTGGTTTTATCGGTGACTTATTTGGTATATGTTTTGTATGTTTTATGTGTAATGTTTTGTAGATCGTTGTTCGTACTTTTGTCCCTTTCCTTTTGGCCATTGTGTTGTTTGTCCTTCTTAGATTTAAGGATTCTGATTACCTCTTTGGTATCTTCAAACCCTTCTTTTGTAATACCTTAATGTGATAGAATGATGCATGTATTGCCCCCTGTCTTATTACTATGAAATAACATATCATGACACCCGAGTAGAAATCATTTTCTGAATCTAACACTACAACTAACAATATGGCAACCTATCGTTTAATCTAACGTTATATTTCTATATACAAGATAACATACAACATGTATCTGCCATAACAAGGACTTCCTTGTAGAATTTTAAATGTTATGTATACTTAATAAAGATAAAATAATGTGATGCGTTTTGACGATCACCTAGACCGAATTTGACACTCAAATCAAGGACGAATTTGACACACCCGAATCAACAGAACTAATTTAAAATGCCAACAGATGAATTATCACAGACTAGGATGAGATTTTCTGTAGAACTCAGAAACATGACCATATTGACGAGAATTTCTTCTTTCAAAATTGGCTGATAGCTGTTTCTAAGATATATATTGATTGAATAAAAAAAATTCTATGGTGACCATGTTGTCAGATATTCCAAAAATAAAAAGAGGTTTATTGGTACATTATTAAATATGCAAATGTAGATATTGAATTTGATACACACGACACGTTTCTGGAATAACTTTCATCAGGTACGCTCATAATCAAAATAATATAAATAATATAAAATTAGTTATCTAAATTGACAATTATAATTAATACCAATTTTAGAGAAGAAAAGAATAACACGAATAAATCGACAGTCCTCATATACCATGTTACTGCTAATAATTATAGATTAATACATGGCTTTTTTCATATTGCCCTTGTTATTAGCACGAGACCTTGATATCGGCCCCGAGGGTTTTAGCCCGAGGGACGATATCAGTCGAGGGCTGATGGCAAGGGCAATATGAAAAAGGCCATGTAATAATCTATTTATCACATATTTTGCCAGGACAGATAACATCGTATTGCCCTTCACGAGAGGGCAGATAGCATGTTATTGCCCTCGTAAAATGTTATTGCCCCGAAGTCAAATAACACGCCGAAAATTATGATTTTATTACACATGCAAATTCTGCGTTATTTCAATAAAATACGTGATAATGCAACATTATACTAATAATACTGTTGTCATAATTTAGTAAATTTTTCACATTTGTCTAATACAGGAAAACATTTAATATTTTCAATTTAAAATTAAGTTATAACTACATAAAGGATAATAAAGCTATGTATATTTTATAGAACATTTTTTCACGGATTTTGTCTGTTTATATACTTATGAGTTTTGACTTTCCTCTTGGAAGATTGTTCGGAGTTCGGTAATTTTGTTATTTCCCTTATTTGTAAGTTAATTTGAAAATGAAAGTTAAAGTTCAATGTACAATTCAGAAATATTTGTCTTAGTTAATGTATTATAAACTAAATGAAATTACCTTGACATATCTGACCAACAACCATTGACATTTGTTTTGTATTGGTGCTAGAAAATGAAAAAAATGAAGTCTGGCATCGGAAATAACAATTGTAACTGAAATAAAGTATTAAGATTAATTTTAATAGTATACCTCCCAAAAGACACTAAGATAACTTCCAAGGAATTGACAAAACTCAGTATTGAAGTAGGACACTTCATAGACCCAACACTTTGGTCTTTGTGCCTTTAAAGGTTTAAAAGACTTTAAAGGTGTCTACTTTGATAATTTGGCGATTTAATACCCATTCTCTGTAAGGACTTAAATTGACAGGAAATGCATAGTCTCAGAATCCAACTAATGTTATCTATTTTTTTAAAGTGTCATAAGAAATGATGGAAAATGTTGCAAATATTTGTAACAAATGCCGGTTTCCATGGCAACCAGCTCAAATATTCAGAGTCTGAAAAATTGTAAAAAAAATCACATCTCTTTAATAGAAAGTTCAGCTGTTAAAACTATTCTTAATTCAAACACCCACTCTTGTTAAAAGCATGTTATATGGTTTATAGGTAAAGAATGGTCAGAATGCCAAATGTGTAACTTGTACCAAACATTGGCTATTGTCTGTCAAAATGTGATTATGACAAAGAAAGGGACAGGAATAACCTTTTTTTGAGTATACAAAAAAATGAAGGTGCCATGCTTATAATTTACTTATACTAAGTTGAATCAATGGTTCCAATAATATAGAACTTTATTCAATAAACAAAATAATGGGAGCTTCTCTTATATGTGATTACTGAGAGTTGGAATTTCCCTATTGGAGCCCTTGTTATGCAGGTAAGGTTTATCTCCCTTCCTTAACTCTCCTTTGTGGAATCAATTATAGTACATGTAAACAAATTGGCGGGCTAAACTAACAACTGACATGATTTCCCTAAACATCACATTTATTAGTATTTGTTCACTTTAATTCTTTGTGCAACATATGAATAATTGAAAAAAATAAAGATTTGAAGTTAACTACCTTTCTAAAACCATGATATGGGTTCATATTCATAGGTTGGTAGACACCTTTTTTTTATTGGAAATTTTTATTTTATGTAAAAATTAACCCAACTGTTTTTTTGCCTTTTCTTTTTATTAAATATTCAAAAACAACATACCAAAAGCATCATTTACATGTTAACATTCAGAAGTTGAAAACATAGGGCATATTTTCAATATAATTTTTGTTTATGGGTCTTTAAATAGGGTGTACTTTTTCATGAAAAAACACACTAAAATGTAAAAAGAACAATACATTTTTTCACAATTTTCAATATTTTTTTATCTTCGAAATATAAATAGACAAGCATGTGTAATTACCTCAATAATTATGATAATTTAAATGGGTGGTCATTACATTCTGTTTACATCTTTATGAAAAATGTACAAAAAAAATGTACATGTATTCCTTATTTGAGTGGTCAATTTTCAAAACTGTGAAGCAATAAAAAAAAGTCACTATCGTTTCAAAACATACCCTTATCCAAACATCCTTATATCCTTAGCTAACTGGACAATATATGTTTCCATACTAAAGTAACAAAAAAGTTTTTTTTGTTCTTAAATTTAATGCGAAAAAAGGGGGGGGGAAATTAGTTTTCCACCGAATTATCTCCCTTTGATGTCAACACGCATTCATTTTTGTGAAATAAATTATGTCAACCGGGGAAAATGATAGAAATAACTTTTATTATATGTTAAAATAAGTTGAAATTTGCTAAAAAAAATAAATAAACATGGATTGAGCGTTTATGACCTAAAGTATATTTTTAAAATTAAATTTCCACTTCAAATTATGTTTTCATGAAGAAAATGCGTCTCTAATTTTATTTAATGTCCATAAACGCTTGATTTAATCATCCCTACAAAATAATTTGCACATATTCGAAGCATTTGCACACGGGTCTCTTTATATACCCCCTTAATACACGGTGGTAAGTCCTTGCGGACACTTTCCGGAGAAACGGCACATTTATGATAAAACAACGGACCTTTTCAGATGAAAACATGGCGTAGAGATGGATGATGATCGGGAAATCGAAGATTTAAGCAAGACGAACAGGTTTATATTAATTTTAATCTTTTTCACGGAATGAAAGGATTATCAAAGATTTTGTGTAGAATGACTTTTTTCAAATATTCAACATAATCAACTAAAAAAAGCTCTTAGAGTTGCAATTTAAATTGTACTTTTAATTGTATTAAATATATATTTGAAGCTTAACAAATGGTGCTCCTTGTCATCATTAGATTATCAAAATATATATACTAGCACCCGAATTTTTTTCATAAGCAACGGCCACTTTATGATTGACATTTTTATCGGCACCGGAATAATTTAAAAGGTCAGGTGGCTATATTTCATTTACCTTGACTGTTTGCTTATATAATAATAGTTTGTCCAAGAGCTTTGGGAATATTTTTTCTCAGCTTCTATTGTGTAGAAAGAATTTTTATTTGGTACATGTATGTAGCTTTGACATAATTATAGGATAATTAATTGGAGAGTATGAATATCGAAAATATAATCACGAGTGACGTAGAACGCAGTGACTTAACGATTGCGCATGCGTTCTCGGCATTTGTGTTTATGTGTTATATTGATAGATCCTATCCAGTTTTGCTATGTATTTGATGTATATATCACAATAGTCATCAAATCATTCAAATTCAACTAAAAACTGCCATTTTTTGTGAAAAAAGACTGTCATTAAATGTTGAGGAAAATGAACTAATGGCTAGCCTGTGCTATTTTTAGAAACATGTTACGGCTTTAAATTGGATAGATCCCACCCAAATTTGATATGAATTTGGTTTATCTACCACAAGCGTCATCAAATCATAACAGTTCAACTAAAAATTGCCATTTTTAATGAAAAAAGACTATTATTAAATGTTGAGGAAAATCAACCAATGGCTAGCCTGTGCTATTTTTAGAAACAGGTTGAGGTGCTAAATTAGATAGATCCCATCCAGGTTTGCTATGAATTTGGTTTATCTATCACAAACGTCATCAAATCATAACAATTCAACTAAGAATTGCCATTTGTTTATGAAAAAAGACTATCATTAAATGTTGAGGAAAATCAGCCAATGGCTAGCCTGTGCTATTTTTAGAATCATGTTAAGGTGCTAAATTGGATAGATCCCATCCATGTTTGCTATGAATTTGGTTTATTCTATCACAAATGCCATCAAATCATGACAATTCAACTAAAAATTTCCATTTTTTATGAAAAAAGACTATTATTAAATGTTGAGGAAAATCAGCCAATGGCTAGCCTGTGCTATTTTTAGAAACATGTTAAGGTGGTAAATTGGATAGATCCCATCCAAGTTTGCTATGAATTTGGTTTATCTATCACAAATGCCATCAAATCATAACAATTCAACTAAAAATTTCCATTATTTATGGGAAGAAAGACTTATTAAATGTTGAGGAAAATCAGCCAATGGTTAGCATGTGCTATTTTTAGAAACATTTTATGAGGTTAAATTGGAAAGGTCCCACCCAAATTTGCTTTGTATTTTGTTTATTGGTAATAAAGGTCATTAAATCATGAATGTCATTTAGAATAAAATTATGGCAACATAATGTAAACTCAATTTGAAAAACGCAAAAAAAAAAAAAAAAATTTACAATTTGTAAATTTCGGAAAATATCCCATTCTTAGCCCAGATTTAGCAATGGAAAATAATATTGTGTAACAAAATGGTTTTTGTAGAAAGAAAGCTTAACATACATTTAACTAACATGTATAGATAAAGTTCCTTCATTTTCAACCAGTTTTATTTTTATAATTTGGAAAAACAGAAGATTTTGTCCTGAAGAATGCCCTCACCAGGACCAGGTTTTAAGAGGTATGGTTGTCATGGCAACGGATCGTAATTTTTGAAATTTTATTTTCTTAAGTTGTTAAACTTGGTCAGGTAAGTGATCTGACAACATAACACCAATATCTGAAGACATGCATTTCCAGCCCACTGTATAGCTATTGAAGTCCTTACAGAGAATAGGTATTAAGTTTTTTATTCAATAATTTGTGCAAGTAACTTATAGTTAATAATTTTGTGAAATCGCAGTACAATATAAAGTTTTGTTTTTAAATAGATTCATGTGTAAACATTTGTAGCTGAATACTAGTAAGTGTTTTGACAGGTTAAAGTGTAAAAAGGTATCATGGTACAAAGGTCATTGATAAGGTTAAATCTGTTCATATATTAAAATCAAAGAGGCGTTAAAATCTATTTGATATGAAATAAAGATATAAGATAACGTTCAGTATCAACCATTAGGATCATATTCTTCTATCAATATTTACTTTTCTTTCTATTATATTTATATTATCTATTTGTTATATACATGTATTGTGTATATTTGCGTTATTATATTGTTTCCTACACTTCGCTATTGCAGCATTAAAGGTTTAAAGGAACTGTCGTTTCGTGACCAGGGGCCGTCGTGGTCGTGATCGTATGGTAGTAGGATTTACAACTACATGTGCCATCAGTGCCTATCACCTCTAAAGTTGTGAGTTCCAACCCCGTTCATGGCGAGGTGTACTCGAAACAACATTATGTGATAAAGTTTGTCACTGACTTGCGACAGGTCGGTGGTTTTCTCCGGGTTCTCTGGTTTCCTCCACCAATAAAAGTGACCGCCACGATATAGCTGCAATATTGTTGAAAGTGGTGTTAAACACCATAAACCTTTCTCATCCATCGTTTCCTGTTCAACAACTCGCCCAAAGATCTATTGGCAAAATTCGATTTAGGTAAATATTTTTGTGGAGGTGCAAAAATGGCAAGAAATGTCACACAGAACAACAATAGTTAATTATATAGAGAATACTAATCCCATTAATATAATTTGAAGAGTTAAAAGGAGAGCATTCCAAAAAGAGAGTGTGGTGCCAGACAAAACCGAGACAACAATTCTTGATCCTTATTCCACGCTTTTCTCACCATTATCGCGGCTGACAAGATGCGAACACATTAATCATGACATTACCCTAACAAGTGCTCAATCGTCAAAATGTGATTTAGCCACGACCACAATTGCCGCAATCATGCGCAATCTCCCTTGTCATTCCAGCTCCGATTAGCATACTACTCTCCACTAGTGCTGTATTCAGTGGAGAAAATCATATTCGGAGAGGATATGGAAACTGTCCGGAGTATGAATCATGCGGCAACAACAGTCCTGATAAGAACAACTTCCACAGTAAGAACCACTTATCCACTACTCCATAAACAGTTTCTACAATAAAAGTTACAACAACTACAGCAACAAATAAACTACACTAACAACTGTTGGAACAATAACGATTTCACAACAACAGTCCCCAAAACAATGGATGCCACAATCGAAACACACGCCACAACAACAGTCCCAAACACAACAGATGTCACAATTGAAACACACGACACTACAACAATCCCAAAAACAACAGATGCCACAATCGAAGCACGCGTCACGACAACAGTCCCAAAAACAACAGATGTCACAAGAAAAGTGACAACGAAACACATGTCACAATAACTGTCGTAATGACACACTTTGTGAAGCAAGCCGTTAAGGCGCCGATTATCGAAGAGCTTGAAGATAACAAAAGAGCAATCATAATCCGCATATCGAAGAAGAACAGACAACACAATGGCTAAAAGTACAAACAACGATCAAAAAAACATATACAAAAAACTAAAGATCGGATAACACAAACCCCACTAAAAACCAGGGTGAACTCAGGTGCTCCTGAAGGGTAAACACTTCCTGCATCAGTAGTGGCACCTGTCGTGTTAATCTAGTTACAATCCGGTGATGAGTCATGAATGAGGAAGGCACCGCGAAGTGTTTTCAAGTGGAACGCAATACAATTGTCAGTCGGGTGTATTCAATGCTACATTGACATCAACGGTTTCAATGATTTAAGTGTTAGACTTGTCATATGGTTTTGGCAAATTCCCATGGCTCTATTTACAAGACACAAAGCTGCGTTTGTTTCTCAGTCTGGGATAGATAGTCTGGATTAGGTTGCCTCCTTGGGATTTCGAATTTGCCAGCATCCTCTGAATTAACCATTAAGATTCTGGAGGCAGAGGTTCTGTGGAGAATGAATTGGAAGTGTGCAATGTGTTATGTTGACGACATTTTAGCTGTCGGAGAAAACGTTGATAAGCATCTGTATCATCTTAAATGCGACTTTGCTTTGAAGGGACAACCAATAGCTAGACGAGGAGTTCACTGATGTCGACACCGAGAAAACGTCAGCAGTAGACATTGTTCCTGTAAGACTTTAACTAAATTTATTTTGGGGTTTCAATCTTACGCAATAATTAGCTATATGCGCTTTATGGATTTCTGAAAAATCATTACTATGAGATTGGCTATAGACTTTCATGTCAACATTAATCACTGCCTTGTGTGAGATTTTTCACTGTGCGTTATCATACTCGATCCAATTCTAATGTTGAACGTCTGAAGTCGACATGTAACCTCATTTGACACGATTTGTACAGTACTGTGTAAGTAAGATGATGTTCAAGGTGTATATCTTTAATTGCATTTTTATCTGGTGTTGTTTCATTTATTTGGATTGTTATTAGCTGTAGGGTTCTCTCTACGTATTTTGTTTTTAACCTTTTTCCTCAATCAATAATGCGCAAGATTTGTTATTGAATTTTTAATGGCTTAATGTTCTTCGTATTGTTTTATTTTATGCTTGTTCGTTTAAAAGATAAACTGCTTACAATAATTAATGAACGAGAGATAATACATGACTATTCAAATATTTATGGGAAAAAAAATTACATGCTATGTAAAGTGTACAATAACTCGCAAGGACGATATTTGATTGTCAAATAACACAACAGTTTGTAAAGTGTTGGCCTTGTGGATGTCATTTTATGAATTAATTTGAATCACAGGTGTGCACACTTGTTCTCATCGTTATACACACACGTTCAGTTTGATATTAAGCATCATTATAAGAGTATACAATAGAGAAGTACTTGAGGGAATACACGTTTAATTTACTAGTATTGGTGTTGAAATAACATAAGAAAAATCACCAACAATAGAAGAAACACAGCATGAATACAAACATTTACCAGAAGGAGAACTATATCATATATTTGTAAACCGCATCAGTGGTGCAATGGTTAGCGCGCTTGCCTAGAGTGCGGTAAATCATGGGTTGAAGCCCCGATCGGGTCAAACCAAAGACTATGCAATTGGTATTTGTTGCTTCTCCGCTAAGCACGCAGCATCAAGGAGTATGAGCAAAGACTGTTTGACTCGGAATCAGAATAATGGGGCCACATGTCTATCCGCGAACAGTTGTTTCAGTCAGCTAACACTATACAAATTCAACTCATCGTGTTGGTCTAGAGAAAAACTGATCTCAGCATCATCTCATTGGAAATTAACTTCTTCTCGCCATGATATAGCTGCAAAAATGGTTGAGTTGGCGCTAAACAACAGTCACTCACTCACTCACTCACTCACTCACTCATATATGTGTATCGTACAAAGATTGTGAGAATGACATGTAGTAGTAAGAATTATAAATACATACAAATGTTTTGGGTCCATTAGTTTAACACCATCACATTTTATTGACGAACATGAGTGGTCAAGTATGTGTGTGTTAGAGATGAGTGGTCATGTATATGTGTGTTAGACATGAGTGGTCATGTATGTGTGTTTTAGACATGAGTGGTCATGGAAGTGCGTGTTAGACATGAGTGGTCATGTATGTGTGTGTTAGACATGAGTGGTCATGTATGTGTGTGTTAGACATAAGTGGTCATGTATGTGTGTGTTAGACATGAGTGGTCATGTATGTGTGTGTTATACATGAGTGGTCATGTATGCGTGTGCTAGACATGAGTGATCATGTATGTGTGTTAGACATGAGTGGTCATGTATGTGTGTGCTAGACAGGAGTGGTCATGTACGTGCGTGTTAGACATGAGTGGTCATGTATGTGTGTGCTAGACATGAGTGGTAATGTATGTGTGTGTTAGAATAGTCATGTATGTGTGTGTTAGCCATGAATGGTCATGTATGTGTGTATTAGACATGAGTGGTCATGTATGCGTGTGTTAGACATGAGTGGTCATGTATGTGTGTGCTACACATGGGTGGTCATGTATGTGTGTGTTAGACATGTGTGGGCATGCATGGGAGTGCTAGACATGAGTGGTCAAGTATGTGTGTGTTAGAGATGAGTGGTCATGTATATGTGTGTTAGACATGAGTGGTCATGTATGTGTGTTTTAGACATGAGTGGTCATGGAAGTGCGTGTTAGACATGAGTGGTCATGTATGTGTGTGTTAGACATGAGTGGTCATGTATGTGTGTGTTAGACATAAGTGGTCATGTATGTGTGTGTTAGACATGAGTGGTCATGTATGTGTGTGTTATACATGAGTGGTCATGTATGCGTGTGCTAGACATGAGTGATCATGTATGTGTGTTAGACATGAGTGGTCATGTATGTGTGTGCTAGACAGGAGTGGTCATGTACGTGCGTGTTAGACATGAGTGGTCATGTATGTGTGTGCTAGACATGAGTGGTAATGTATGTGTGTGTTAGAATAGTCATGTATGTGTGTGTTAGCCATGAATGGTCATGTATGTGTGTATTAGACATGAGTGGTCATGTATGCGTGTGTTAGACATGAGTGGTCATGTATGTGTGTGCTACACATGGGTGGTCATGTATGTGTGTGTTAGACATGTGTGGGCATGCATGGGAGTGCTAGACATGAGTGGTCATGTATGTGTGTGTTAGTGGTATCGATTTTGTTTCTGTTGCTACGATGTTCCAACAGCGTGGTATATTTTATTTCTTCATTTTATTGTTGTTTTAATAAACATATTTTGATTCTTGAAGTATTGTTAAAACATTGTCTCAATAAACGGGAAAACTCCCGATAACAAATGAAGAGTTGTCCGTCTTTCCTGTTCTGTATAGACCTCATTCTCCCAACAATAACATCAACCAGGGCCATTAAAGATATGACGATACCAGCAGTATTTAAAGCTATAGCACATGGGTCACTTTGTAGATCTGAAAAAAATGCTACAAAAACTTAATTTACAATTTCAAAACTTTTCACATGTTTCATAAATTAGTATTTGGTAAAGGAGACAGCATCATTGAATGTTTCAACTTAGTCATTCAAAGCTATCGGCGGTGACAGTCACTTTCAGTCATATATCGTACGGCGGAAACTCAATTCTTATCGTTGTTAAATTTTACAGGGAGTGATAATGAAAGACGAGGAGAGCATGTTCCGCGATTGTTTCACGGGTGACTTAAGTCTGTCTTTTTGAGTAATAACTACATTTTCGTTTTATTATAGCAAATATTCTAAGATGCAACGACTCGTTAATTCTGGTATTAAAAGTATTTTCTTTCACAAAGATCATCCGTAGGCCTGTAATCAGCTAGTAGTAAATAGAGGCTTTCATGTATATTAATACACCAGTATGGACCAGGCAAATACAATTAAAATTACACAAAACATAATACTATAGACTCATCTAATCCTGAATAAATAGAATTAAAAAAATAACCGTGGCCTTATAATGTCATCGTTAATGAAATAATTAAATGAAATCACAACCTGAATCGATAGAATAATACAAGTTAAACATATACTATTAGATTCAGACACCACTACATCAAATCACGGCATATGAGCAATTTGTGAGCTGTAAATCTATATCATGGCGATAGCCAGCTGTATTTCGATGAGTTGATGATGGATATGACAGTGAGGTCTGCTTTTGTACTAGACCAACACATTAAGTGCTATATCACTAAAACAATAGTCCGTTGGTAGACATATCGATCCACTGTCTACTTTGTACTAGAACAACATAGTTAGTGTTAGATCACTAAAACAATAGTCCGTTGGTAGACATATCGATCCACTCAGGCACATTATCCTGATTCGGAGCCAACCAGTCTTTATTCTTACTAATTAGTGCTGCTTGATTATCAGTGCAACAACAAATATCAGTTTGATAGTCTTTGGTTTGACAAGAACCCACAATCTACCACGCTCTATGCGAGCACGATTACAATAACACCACACTGACGCGCTTCAACTCTGATAGACGAAACAACAAGTCTGATAATATAATACATATAATACACTCGAGTGACACCACGTGCCTCTAAAGAATTAGCAGTTCCTGCTCCACGAATAACTACCATCGTACATAACGTGCAAACAATCTACAAAATAAAATTAAATGATTATCACAATGAAACAGCATAAAGTAAAAATATAAAGCCAAAACCAATCAATGATATGCATAAAAAACCGAATTTGCATTCTTTTAAGAAAATTATTACGAAAGAATTGAATTATTACTTTATTGTGTTATTTGAAAGCTTTGGGTAAACAAATTAATTTTTGTCAGCAATAGTACAACTCGTAGTAAAACCTTTAACCCGTGCGGAACTGGTGATTATTTCCAATACACATAAATTCATCTGACTTCTTTCAGTTACGGAATACAAAGTGCCACTTCTATTTGTTAATTTGAATTGTATTAATTTGCAGCACTTTGCAATTCATTTTCTTCAAAAGATTTCTCGGAATGGAAATTTATGTATCATCTTTCCAGAATTTATGCGCATTACATAAAATTTAAAACCCATGTATGCCTTTCTGGTCACAATGTTTTACACTTTCTCCACATACTTTACTCGTGTTGCTTGGTTGTTTTCTCATTGGCATTGATCCCTTGTCAATATTCTATGAAGAACTGCTTATGCTCTGGACCTATAGTGATCCGACTGTATTGCATATAACTCTGTTTAAATAATCTGGACTGATCTCGTTGGAGCCTCCATAAAGTTGCAGGGAATTTGGATCACCATATTTGTCAGATTATGGTCCAGCAGTGGTATTTGAGTCGTCCAGTTAATGACAATAAATTTATTTCTGGAAGAAGACGAATTTGAGTCAATCGTCCATAAGTGTGATCACTGGTGTATATAAGATGTGCTATATTATAAACATGCTTTTATTATTTCATTGCCCAATGATGTTCTCTGTAAACCCCGCTGTGTTGTTGTGTGTACAGCAGATAGTAGATAACACCAGCGCGGGGCCCAATTAGCAGCAATTGGACCAAGTGGCGTAAGACCGGCCCTGTGTGTAAATATGGTCATTGTGTGCAACGTCGTAGTAAAATATATTCTGTCTCGTCAATATAAATATTATGAATGAAAATGAAGGGTGTGAATATGATGATACATAAAACCAAAATATATTCTGTCTCGTCAATATAAATATTATGAATGAAATTGAAAGGTGTGATTATGATGATACATAAAACCATTATGCAAAAACATATCAACTAAATTATATATAATATATATTTAAAATAATATCCAGTGACAAACATATGAACGATAGGTCTTCTAATGACATATAATTATGTAGGCTTATAAAAATCACTCTCTCAATCGTTTGTGCTCATTTTTAAAATGGAAAATATTAAAAATGTTAAAAACTTGTCTTTGATATAATTTGCTTTTACACAAAAAAAATATTTCACAGAAAGAAATTATCTGAAATAACCAAACGTTTACCGTATATTATTACAGAACTGTGTATTATCATTAAGAGGTATTTTAACTGCCATTGGTTCGTTGGTGTAATTGTTATCATGATCGATTTAATGCCACAATAATAAAATTGATAATTTGCTGCTTACCCATTAAGAATGCATTAATACTGAGGAAGAGCAAACATGGGCTGTTTCGAGGTCAGGATAATGCGTCCGAGTGGAGCTACATACCCATATGGACTGTTGTTTCACTTAGTTACCACTATAACAATGCAATTGAACAAATGCTTATTAGTCTAATACAAAACAGATTTTATCATCATCTTATCAAAATGTTACCTGTTCTTACCACGAGAAGCCTGAAGAAGGAGTTAAACAACACATACAATACTGGATTAAAGCTGTGCAGTCAATGATTCAAATTCATATCAACAAACGAAAAAGGTCAATGAGAACAAAAGCTACATCCTGATGTTACTGAAAACATATTCACGACAAATATATTGTAATAGGGTTACCATTATTAGTTGTTTCTATGACTTGTGTAGATACTTCGGAGGTTTTGGTCGAATTATGTTCAATGATGACATGGGTTGTTGCAGATACATCTGTGGTTTGTGATGATATAGCACCGGATGTCGTCTCTATGGTTGTTGAAGGTGGATTTGTAGGGTTGACGTCACCACATGTCACATTGACTAGTCCTTTTCCACCAGCTGGAAATACACGATATATATATATAAATATATTTGTAAAACAACAATGATAAGCATTAGCATTTTAGCGGTTCTTTTGAACACCTATTATTGACAATCTTGTTATAGAGATAAATAAACGTCGAGAAGCATATTTTCTGCTGTATGAGAGGTTTGGTTTTCTGACTGATACTTCTTTGTAATGTGATGAAATACTCATGCCTGCGAGAAATCTATACTCCAGCGACTTGGAGGAATCATTTTGTTGAAGTCTAGCTATTTTTAAATATGTATCCAAACAAAATGAGTGCGACGGAAATGTTCCACCGGCTTATTAGCAATGAGTTAATAACAAGTGTTCCCAATGTACACATAGCTTTTCGCCTTTATCTTTCATTCTCATCAACAAGCTGTGAAAGCGAGAGTGTTTTTTGTTATTTAAATCAAATACTGCTGAACGATGGGACAGGACGGACCTTCATCGCTCTTCCTGCTCTTAATTGAGAGCGACCTGCTTGAAGAAATGAACACAGATAACATTATTCTAGAACATTGCATTTGAAAAAGTAGTAAAGTATCCATTTAATAATGTTTACAGTTAATGAATAATACGATTTTCTTCATGTTCTTGAATACATCTGTTTTTGTATGTTATCTATGACAAAGAAGTTTTTTACCAGTTTTAATAGAAACCCCTTTCTTTTTCGTAGACCCTGGATACACTGCCTAATGGATAATCCGGCACTGTACACATGTACCATCTTTATAACTCAATTATGTTATACATATTATAAGTACGTACACATGCGCATATGTTCCGCTCTCACCATACACTCTTCTGACGGAAATACTAATCTGATAAATCCATAAACGGGACGAGGCAATGTCAACAAGCATAGTAAATGTATAATAAATAGAAAAATATGACAATAAAAATAAAAAGGGTAATAAATAAATAAATAATAAAGATGAACGACAGACATACCCGATACTGCTATCCATACAAACTGTGGATCTCCGTCTAGATGAAGTATAATAGTAATGTGTGATTCCGATGAATAGAACATAGTATCGTAATTCCCAAGTATTGTTTTGTCTTCACATCTAATTGTACTATTATGATTGCTATCACTAAGGTACAAATACGACAGTCCTCCATCACAACTTCCGGTAGACACACCATACCTTTGAAAACGGACATCTACAGTAGACACTTGTAGGTCGTGTGATGATGCTGTTGATGCTGTACAGTACCAATCATTTTGTGTGTGTTTCCCGCCAACATATTGTAAATAAACAATGCTACCAGCTGTATTGGTGACATCACCAAATTGTATGATATTGTCATCTGTAATGATATAAAAAAAACGTAGATCTCTAATTTAGTGAACACGACGTGTTTCTGGAATAACCTTCATCTGTACGTTCAAAGATAGAAGAATAGAAAGACAAATAATTTAAATGTATTTGGGAGCATGAAAACAAAAGGGCATAAACAGTATAAGCAAAATGGGTTAAGGTCACATAAACATAAACTTTATATTTCATGTCAACTAATTCAACATTTAACAAATGTCAAGATGCAAAACATAAATCGACCAGTTAAACAACTAATTATATAAAAAAGACGCACATCTTATATTATATTTGCAAATACTCATCGGGTTCACCTCTGAATGTTGGTGGAGTCTGTGTTACTCATCTTTTTAGTGTTCTGAGTTGTATTTTTTTCTCTTCGCTCTGTGTCTTGTACCTAATGTTACCTACGTCTCTGGATTGTCAATGTTTGGTTGTTCCTTCTTTTTTAAGCATTTGTTTGATCTACGAGTGTGGTTTGTATTTTTGGTTGGTTGTGAAAGCAATGAGACAGTGACGAAATAGATAATTCACAAAAATATTTATAAGATGCTGTTTCATATTTTACAAACATTGTGGTTTTTTTATATTCATAATATTTTATTGTATAAACGAGCGTAAATTTTAATGAAATGTTACATGTACTAATCAAAGTATTAACCTGACCGTTATTACTTAAAATATATTGATTGATTGATTAATTACTTGGTGCTTAGAGCAAATGTTAGCATAATTTCAGCTATATCGTGGCGTGAAAAACTTCATGTTAACTTAGACACCTATTTAGATATATAAATGTATTACCGTTGGATTCGAGTTTAGCATTTGTTGCTCCCTATCTGTTCATTTCTAATATATCCTTAGTTCCTTATTACTACTTGTATATATAACAAGTCAGAACTAGTCATCAATCTAAAGCACGTTTTATTGATTCTTATTAATTAACTCTCTCGTTATCGCAGAACGGTTATATAAAGGACATTAGAAAAAGTAAATATAATCTATCAACAACCACATCCGATGAATATGTCAAAATTTAATTCATGCTTGAGATATTTTTTACGACCACTCCTTATGTCGTAGTTGTTTTAATATTTTTGGATCAATACATTGATTAATAAAACTAAAGAAGAAATATTCCCAAATAATTCCTCACTGAATAAAATGACAAAAATAACCCTTAATGAAAAGAGGTTGTCATGTTTAGATAATTATTTTTAATTCCCAATTGGTTTGGATCATGGTTTATTTATGTTATTTGAGTTTATTTACGAGTACTGGAGTCTCTTTGTTGCATTTAAATATATATGAGTAAATAATGTAATGTATACTTGTTTTTGTTTTGTTATGTAGAATAATGTATATAGTGGAGAAGAAGTTCTAAGTTGTATAACTTGTATCCTATCCGTTTGTCTCTTTATTGGACAATAAAATATGTTTAAATTTTACTGGTGTCCAACATTATATTTTCAAATTATATGGTGTTCCTGTAGTTTAACAGTAAGAAGAGTTTGGAGATACCAAAGGGGTAATCAGAATCCGTAAATCGAAGCAGAATAGACAACACAATTGCCAAAACAAAAAGGACAAAAGAACAAACCACGATCTACAAAACATACAGATAAAACTAAAGATCGAGTAACACGAACCTCACTAAAACCGGCGGTGAACTCAGGTGCTCCGATCGGTGCTACTAGTAAAAATAGGAAATGCCTATCCTTCCGGAACACCTGCGTTCACCCCCATTTTAAGTGGGGTTCGTATTGCTCAATATTTAGTTTTCTGTGGAAATACTAGTGTTTTGTTCACCTAAATCAATCAGTCAATCAACAAATCAATCAATCAATCAATGGTGTTTTTTTCCTTTGGTTATTTTATTGTCTGTCCTTTATTGATTTCCTCGTATCAATGCCAATCTTGGATTCTCTCATTCGTCCTTAATTTGGCTATGTTACACCGTCGTATACTTTGGTACGTATTTTTATTCCTTTTTCCTAATATAAATTTGTTTTTGATGTTATTGTTTTGGAATCATTTGACTTGAACCCATTTGTTATCTTCCGACTTTTCTTAAAGTATGTGTATGTTTAATTAAAGTAAATCACATTTAATTATTATTTTTTAATTGAAATTTTCAAATTCGATGCAATTGCAATTTCTGAAACAATAACTATTTAAAAGGTAACACGGCGGGTGCAACATGTGGAGGAGAAACTGCTTACCCTTCAAGAGTGGGATTCGTGTAGCTCGATCGTTTAGTTTTCTGTGTAGTGTTTTGTACATCATTGCTTATCCTTTTTCATTTGTCTGTCTTTCTTCTATCCTTTGTGTAGCACACCTCGTCGAGAAGTGTTGTTGGTAATGTTAAGACCATGTTATTCTAGAAACTCTTCGGGCACACTAAATTAGATATCTCCGTTTTTATAATTATACATTTTTTCTTAATGTTTTTGTCATAGCAAAATAGAATGTATAAATAACATATGCTGCACCAGTTTCAACGTTTTTGTTTTCGTGGTAATATGCATTCAGAAACAATACTGTTATCACTTAAATAAAACGAATTGTCTACTATCACATCACCTCTATTGTATGATTTATTATAATTCAAACATTCCTCATTATAATCATTATTTAAATGAATAAGAACTTATTAAAATGAATAACAGCATCCACTCTCTACGAGATGTATTTAAAGATATTCGCTAAAAACAAATGAATATATTCAGTCTCTCGAAGTAGGTCTTTTTGGTTAAAATTGTGTTGTTTGGATGTGATTGTCATTAAAACGACTTGAGGAGTAACATATGTGAGAGGTGGAATATCTCTACTCTGCACAACATGAATCAAAGAGGACGCTATTCACACAAAAACTATTCGACTTTTTATTTGATGAATTATCATTCCAGAAACGTGCCGTGCTAATTAAATTTGATATCTACGTTTAAGTACCCTACGCGTTTGATAGTATACGTCTATTTCAATTCAACCACTTTACAGTTATTCAGATTGTGATAGCATTATGATGTTAATTGCATCGTTCAGAAATATTGCAGTTGATATCATAATATGAAGGATGTAGTAAGTTTTGAATGTATATTCGATCATTTGAGCACTTAATTAGACATCTTTGTTTTATTAACACTTTCAAAATGGGGAAGAACCTCTTTATGTTAAGTGTATGTCATAATGTTAGAATATTTATACAAGTAACTATCACAAGAGATCCTGCGATGTGTCATACCTAATAAATCTAATTAAATAGTTGTTTGGTGTAAAACTTGATCTTTATAGAATCTATCTATACTTACTAGCAACGCATCTGTATTTTATATTCCCATAGTTTGAATATATGCCCGTGTTGATAGGACAACGGTTTCTTTTTACTGATGCAGAAATGGAATGTTTTCCCGAAAGTCCGTTATAAAAGTAATAGTTTTTCCATGAATCTGCTAGCTTGAAGTTGTCACATGTTAATTGTGAGTCTCCATATAAGCATTTACAATGAGACGAACAATTTCTTTCGTATGATAGATCCACAATTGATATTTGCTGTGAGAAGTCACACGAAACAATAATCTGTGGGTTCCTGATGTAGCAATACGACTTTGATTTATCATGGTTTACATTCTGTAAATTTTCTGTAATAAAATCAAATATTTTGTGTATTAGATTGACAAGCTCAATTCAGCTGTGTTTTAAATGAACAATGTTACAGATGTATATGAAAGCCTTTTCCCAGATCTAACAGTAGCAAACTGGAAACATTGATGACATACACTTTTACTAAATCTTAAATATTCTAAGCATTTACTAAATCTTATTTTCAAAACCGACATGGCAATTTAAGCGTATTAAAAAAGTTTGAAAAGAGCAAAAGGGGTAATAAGAAGGCGTAAATCGAAGAATGACATACAATACAATGTCCCAAAAGAAAAGGACAAATGTAATGATCTACAAAACACTACGCAGAAAACTGAAGGTCGAGCAACTCGAAACTCACCAACACCTGGGGGTTTAACTCGAGTGCTCCGGAAGGATAAGCAATTCCTGTTCCACATGTTACATCCGTCGTGTTACTCTGGTTACAAAGCCAGTGGTAAGTCAGGAATTCGGAAAAGACTGGATTATGATTACGACTAAGAGAACATATCTATTAAGAATGGTGTAAATCAGGTGTACATCAGATTTAAAAAGGGTATCCCGTTTCGTTCCTAATAGATATCCAATCAATCTGTATTCTCATAAACCATCGTAATACATTGGTATATCCAATATTGAATAGAATCATTAACTAAATCTTTCTACTTTTTTATTAACACAGAGCTGTCCAGGAACGATACACAAAGCTTCATATTTTGCTGGGTTGACAATTCCGTGATTTGGAAAGGTACATTATGATTTATATTTTCCCGACCATAAATCACTTGTCTTTTACTTTTAATTACATTAGTTTTGACGTGTTTGAATGAACCTCCAAATTACTCCACAATGTGTTCTATTGGTTTATCTTATTAATACACCTAGCACAAATGTCCACGGATATGTGCCACTTGTCGTAAACACTTCCCGATCCTTTTCTCATTCATGATTTATTTTCGGGTTTGTAACTAGATCAACACGACACGTGCCACTAGTGGAGCAGTAATTGAGTTCACCGCGGTTTATAGTGGGGTTCGTGCTACCCGATTCTTAGTTCTATGTGTACGCTTTGTAGATCGTTGTTTGTCCTTTCGTACTTTTTCTTTTGGCAATTGTATTGTCGATCTACGGATTCTGATGACCCCTTTGATATCTTCAAGCTCTTTTTCTAGCTTAGTGTTTGTTGTACCATCTGTTAAATAGCTGTGTAATAAATCCCAATCCCCATTTATTGAGCATTAATGAATGGATCACAGAGGTAATAAACTATACCACTTTGTCGCAATCGCAAAACATTGCCATAACGAACACAAAATATCCTAGATTGGGGCAGAGGTGGTTCACAAGATTCCCTCCTATTGAATCAATACTTTAAATTATTTGGCTTTCCAATCTTTCAATTTTTAGTGTACCTGATGAAGGTTATTCCAGAAACGGGTCGTGCGCACTAATTTTGATATCTACGTTTTATTACTATCACTTGGTCGATACCTCTGCAGGTGGACTATTAGTCCCCGAGGATATCATTCGTCCAGTAATCAGTGCTTTTGCACTGACATGGTTTATTAGATATATTTATTTCTGAAATTTACAGTTCTTAAATAATGTAATTATTAATAAAACTTAAGGATTTCCTCCCTCATGCATAGGTGACCTTAGACGATTTTGGCTCTCCTGTTTAGGCACTTTGGTTTTAATGCTCCCAAAACTTTTAATTATTTGGCTTTCCAATCTGTCGATTTTGAACGTATTCCAGAAACGTGTCATGTGCAGTATTTTTTATATCTACGATTTATTACTGTGCAATAGTAATAGTTTTATTTCAAATCTTACACTATTTAATATCGGTTCATAGTTGAAATACCCTCTATCTTTACTTATATATAATAAATCAAAATGTCCAAAAGTTGACCATGAATTGTAACAATTTGATTTTACCTGAGGAGGTTATGCAAAGATTCCAAACTAACAATCCACACAACAAATGCATCACATAAAATCTCTCCATTTTTAAGGAAGTATGCAGGTTGACATCAAATTCTTTATTAAGGTATAACTAGTATATGAGATAAAATAAAGATATTGTTTTGTACTGATAAATATTTATAGTTAAACAAGTGTTGTCTGAGGGCAAGTGTGGACACAGAAATGTGCTGTCCAAAAGGCAAGTGTGGATGTCAATATTTCATAGTGTCTTTTGCAAAGGTCACACGTTATAGATAATTTTGTTTGATATGTTTTGGAGAGGATATATATAGGGATGTCCTGCTATCCAATGCAATTCATTTATTGAATAAAATATTCTTTAAATTAAATATTTGTGTTCAAATACATGTAGCTGACAGTTGAAATACTGTTTGTGAATAAGTATCATTGGAAAGTTTGCACTCCTTTGACATTGTACATATAAAGCACTTTTATTTTAGCGTGACATATTATATGTTTTTGAATCTGCAATACTTCCGTTTGCATTTGGGACTCATCAGTAGGCAATGCAAGTGGAATGTGCAGGAGTTAATAATAAAAAAATAACAACAATAAATACCTACTTTGGAATATAATCACAGATTTAACATATGTATAAGCCTAGACTCCGAAGGCCCTGTTGACAAAATAAAAAAAGTGTAAATATTTAATGGAAAAAGTTGATAGACTATTTTAAATAGAAATTATTGTTGGAAAATAAGACATTGTTTTTTATGCAATATAACATGGACACATATTTAAAAGAATAAAAGTTTTGAACTTAGAAGTCAGTTTGGCCTTGTGAGTTTCGTCCCCTTTAAATTAGAGTGGTAAAAAAGTAGGAAGAACTAATTGTATGTAACATAGAAATTGAATTTAAGTCATGAAAGTGGTTTTAAGAGGTGAAATTATGAATATTTGTATAGATCTTATTTTACTTGAAGGGTATTGTGTGTGCATAGGCAGGTATATATAACACAGCTCTTGACTAATGGGGCGCAAAAAATGTCCTTCCACCTCCCGTTGATTATGTTCTACATGTAATTTGGAAGAAAATGACATGAAAATGTTGGCTGGTATTTTTTCTAATGCATTGTATACATATTAGAAAATTTCCCCAAAAAGACGGGTGGGGATGGGTGTATAAGACTAACAGAAGTCATTTAAGAGTTTTACTTGTGGAGCACACAAATATAATGTACATTTATTGTTTTTTAATTTTAAAAGCCATTTTAACTGAAATGTGTTGATAGGTTGCTTTTTAATTGACATTGCAAAATTGATTGAAATATGAGTGAAAAACATTACTGAAAATGGGGTGTTTATTAGAGGAGAACAGTTGCAACTGTTCAATTTTGAAAGGTGACTATTAAGGAGAGAGAGAGAGAGAGAGAGAGAGAGAGAGAGAGAGAGAGAGTGTACATGAAAATGTAAGTTATATGGATATGAAATCGTAATTTTATATGTGTATTTATCTGAATGAAATAAAAGAAGGATGTGTCCATTGGACATGGATGCCCCCGCTCCTAACAAATTCCTGGATTTTTTTTTACTTAATGACCTCAAGTTATGTTTATTCTGACTATTTCTGTGGAAATTCACACTTTTGTTAAATTAATTTGCTCCCGTATTGTATGTCGCACAGCGTTCGATGTGTTCTATCTGAACAACTTGACCTTGATTTCAAGTAAACATGGTGTCACGTGATAAATGTTTACATAATTTCGGAGAGGCGGAGCTTATTTTCTCACTCTTCTTCTTCTTCTTCTTCTTCTTCTTCTTCTTCTTCTTCAATCTTCTTCTTCTTCTTCTTCTTCTTCTTCTTCTTCTTCTTCTTCTTCTTCTTCTTCTTCTTCTTCTTCTTCTTCTTCTTCTTCTTCTTCTTCTTCTTCTTCAATTTATTTAATATCGCCCCTTTAACTTGTGCATTTGAACTTACCAGTAGTAATTCCTACTTTAATTCCTATTGTAAGCATCTAAGCCTACGTAGTACACTTTCAAAATACCTTGAAAATCTTGATTATCTACTGTGTACACATAAATCAACATTCATTGATCTCCATCAGTTTTCCCGAGAAAAATGGATAAGTCTATTTGAAGTAGGGTCTAAGCCCTCAAATAAAAATAGTGTTCTATATTCGGCATAGCTTATTAGGATTACACCATGCATAAGTTATAACAAAACATGTGAGAAATATGTGCAAGAAGTGAAAAAAGTGTGTATTTTACATTAATCGATGGATTTCAGCAACTTATAGCATCCTGTTTCACCCCACTGAAACACATATGGGAAATTCCGAAATTCCAGCGTTTGAGGTGCCCCAAAGGGTAAACTCTTGTCTTTAAACAGCATGATAGAAAGTCGTTAGTGAAACATAAACACAGGCATCTTTCAATTAAATTTGAAAGATTTTTTGTCATTGCAACCACGTTCACAGTTGCTTAACAGGAGTCCACAGGTCGTCCACGTGCCACAGTTTAGAATAATCCTTCAGGACCTCACAGTGACCCGTGAACAACTTTAGCACGTTCTACCAGTTAATTCTTATTAATGTTGTTTAATCATTTGAAAAAAGCAATGTAAAAGGACAATATATTGTATTCACACTGTCATGATAGAAAGAGGCATACGCATCCATCACTTAGGCGTGTGTAGAATTTTAAAGTTGAAAAATAATTTTCAAAAATTACACTCTCTTGATCATTTTCACTATTTCATTACAGCAATATGCTATTTTTAGATATGTGTGTATTGGTACCAATTGCAATATTGTTATCTAGGATTTTTATAAAAACGAACATAAATAATTAAGTGCGTAGGACGCGTTTCTGGAATAACCATGATCAGGTACGCTCACAGTCAAACGATTGGGTAGCCAAAATAGCTTAAAAGTCTTGGAGATCAAGAAAATTACAGGATCTAAATCACTGTCGTGTACCCGATACGGAATGGTCATTTCAAGATGGCAGATTGTACATCGTCAAAAGGTAGGTGTGAAGATTTTGACTATTATCGTTCTTTATAGCTTATCTTAGTGTCTATGAGTTACATGTTTAGATAGGGCAGTCTTTTTTCTACTTCACTACTATGTCAGTAAAGCTCGATCCTTTTGGTTTTTTTTATCGTAAACTGCCTTCGCTAGTTGATCAATGCAGCGACAAAGATATCGAGGAGTATAATCCAATTTATTTCACCAATTCCTACCGCCTAGTGATTTTATAATATTAATATGTTGATGCCAAAATTATTCAAACATGTGAATTATCCAACAAATGTCATTTCAGCCTTTGACAAGCCTTGCATCCCTCTTAAAACGTCTATGAAAATTTTGTTTATGTCACGGAACGGTCACGACAAAAACATGACAAAAATGTATGGGAATGGTCTCATGCTTTGGGTGTAGGAATGGACTTTCAAGCAATGGAATGGTCTTTTTTGTTTAGGAATGGTCTGATTGAACATATCGGATGTAAAGCGGGAGCAATGGCTTTGACGTTCATTCAGTGTTCACACACGCATACAATCTTAATTTTCTTGTCTTACTACATTCACTGTTATGTATTTCACTTGGTTTGTCAATATGACGACATACCACTCGCTTCTCTGATATACTGTAAGCGTACTTTCTTTCCGATGTGTAGAATATCCGGGAACGTAAATACCCTAGTGTATTTCTACCTTGCAGTATGCACTAGTGTGTTTATTCCGTCAGAAGAAATACACTAGTATATTTCTGTCGTGGAATTCCTACCCTAGTGCCTCTCAAGTGATATTTTCTTCGTATGGTAATCTAGGGAAACTCCTCAACAACAAGCAGTTATGTATTGATTTTTTTAAATTTTGGTGCTTAACGCCACTTTCAACAATATTTCAGCTATATCATGGTGACCAGTTTTAGTGGTGGAGGAAGTCGGAGTACCCGGAGGGAACCATCGACCATGGGCAAGCAACTAGTAAACTTTTATCACTTGCGGCTGCGAGTCGAGTGCACCTTTTTTGTAATTTACAAAGCCGGGAGCGTATTGGTGATAGGCTTGTATGAGTTGTTATATCCAACGACCTAACTCATTGAACCACCCGGACCCCGGCAGTTATGTATAATACATCACCATTTCAGTACACACCACGATTTTATTTGGACCGATGTTCTCAACTTTTATTATTATTTTTTTCTTCTTTTCTTTTCCTTTTTGGATCTTCGGTTTGCTTACCTAAGTCTAGACAACTGTTAGGTTTATGTATTAGTTTTTTCGTACATAGGTGCTTCAGTTCACATATATTATTTTAATTTTCCTGTGTATAAAATCAGTACATGTATTTACTTCATGAAAACAAAAATATACGAGGTTACTTAAATCTTCAATAGATATATCGTGTATTTCTCATTTTTAAAGGTTTACTGTGATGGATACATCTTTCCACGCCTCAGAGAATGAATTTATAAGCGAGGACTGTGGAAAATGTCTGAAAAGTAGAAGTGGTCTCAGACGACATCGCCTGAGACAACATTTAAAACAAGATATGAAATTTAAATGTACCACTGATTATTGGCTCATCAGACCAGCCATGGTGAACAAAAACTTATCACATGTAATTACTGTAACCACAAACTGTCAGGGAATATCACAGAGTTCATGAGGCAGAGATTCTTCCACATGTTCGGAGAGGATTATATCTTCAGGATTACTCACATTTTTCTCTGGATCAAATGACTATAATTGTAATTGTTTGCAAATTGATAGTAAAGATATAAAGAGTTGATTTCATAAAATTTATTTAAATAACAATGAATATTTCTTTTAACAAAAATATTTTTATGTAAAATATGACTCGCTGTCAATATCACAAAGTATAAACCATTACAATGTGCATACAATTGCTGAAAGAGTTCTAAAACCAAATTTACCCACATTAGTGTTAAATTCAAAAGATCTAAATGTTAATGTTTCATCCTGATAATTCTGGAAGCAGTGGTCCACTATGGCTTGGTGATTGGAAGTATCAAATTGGCAGTAGTAACACTTGTACCAATAGATAAAAGAAACATTGCATACTGAAATGGAAAAGATTATAACAATGTAATAGCAAAAAAGGCATTTCGGGTATTTTAATGCAACATTGATCATATGAAATAAGAAGATTTACATTAAAGACCACAAACGGAAATGAACTTCAATAATATTATTAATAAGCATATCTTATATGATGGAGACCATTCCTAAACAAAAAAGACCATTCTATTGCTTGAAAGTCCATTCCTACACCCAAAACATGAGACCATTCCCATACATTTTTGTCATGTTTTTGTCGTGACCGTTCCGTGACATAAACAAGATTTTCATAGACGTTTTAAGAGGGATACAAGGCTTGTCAAAGGCTAAAATGACATTTGTTGGACAATTCACATGTTTGAATAATTTTGGCATCAACATATTTATATAAAAAGTCACTAGGCGGTAGGAATTGGTGAAATAAATTGGATTCTACGCCTCGATATCTTTGTCGCTGCATTGATCAACTAGCGAAGGCAGTTTACGATAAAAACAAAAGGATCGAGCTTTACTGACATAGTGGTGAAGTAGACAAAAGACTGCCCTATCTAGACGTGTAACTCATAGACACTAAGATAAGCTATAAAGAACGATAATAGTCAAAATCTTCACACCTTCCTTTTTGACGATGTACAATCCGCCATCTTGAAATGACCATTCCGCATCGGGTGTACGACAGTGTAAATAGGATAGTCAAAAATCGTCTATGCCTTAGGACAAATGACATGTGAAAAGCTTTATTTTATAAACTTTGTTGTATGGATGGGTCATTAGTTTTATATTTTGTTTTGTCGTTATGTAAAAGAACATTTGCGCAATTTGTAATTCTTACAAATAAAAAATATAATAAAACACGAACCTGGCCTCTCCCCTACAAATGAAATGGGATTGCAGCTAAGCATAGCGTAGTTTTTGTACTGCAATAGTGGCAGACATCGCAAAAAGGAAGTTAATAGCAATTGGACAAAATGAACAACCCGAACACACACATATTATTTCTCCCTTATGCTGACTGTGTATTGTGTTAATATGTCAGCCATATCTATCTACTATCGATCAATAGAACATAAAGTTTTATGTCAAACATTCTCCTATTCGAATAATTTCATGAATTAGAAAAGTCTGAAGATACCAAAGGGGTAATAAGAAGCCGTAAATCAAAGAAGGACAGAAAACAAAATGCTTAAAAGAAAAAAGCCAAAATGATAAACAATGATCTACAAAACACTCCACAGAAAACTAAAGATCGAGGAACACGAACACCATTCAAAACTGGGGATGAACTCATGTGCTCCGGAAGGGTTAGCAGTTATGCATTGCATTGTCATTGTAATAGACTTAATAGTGACAAGCCAGGTAGACACACGGTAGGTAAGCATTCACTCATTCCTCTCGGTAGGTGATCATTGTTATTGTAATAGTCTTAATAGTCACAAGCCAGGTAGACACACTGTAGGTAAGCATTCACTCATTCCTCTAGGTAGGTGATCATTGTTATTGTAATAGTCTTAATAGTCACAAGCCAGGTAGACACACTGTAGGTAAGCATTCACTCATTCCTCTCGGTAGGTGATCATTGTTATTGTAATAGTCTTAATAGTGACAAGCCAGGTAGACACACGGTAGGTAAGCATTCACTCATTCCTCTAGGTAGGTGATCATTGTTATTGTAATAGTCTTAATAGTCACAAGCCAGGTAGACACATGGTAGGTAAGCATTCACTCATTCCTCTAGGTAGGTGATCATTGTTATTGTAATAGTCTTAATAGTGACAAGCCAGGTAGACACACGGTAGGTAAGCATTCACTCATTCCTCTAGGTAGGTGATCATTGTTATTGTAATAGTCTTAATAGTCACAAGCCAGGTAGACACACTGTAGGTAAGCATTCACTCATTCCTCTAGGTAGGTGATCATTGTTATTGTAATAGTCTTAATAGTGACAAGCCAGGTAGACACACTGTAGGTAAGCATTCACTCATTCCTCTAGGTAGGTGATCATTGTTATTGTAATAGTCTTAATAGTCACAATCCAGGTAAACACACAGTAGGTAAGCATTCACTCATTCCTCTAGGTAGGTGATCATTGTTATTGTAATAGTCTTAATAGTCACAAGCCAGGTAGACACACTGTAGGTAAGCATTCACTCATTCCTCTAGGTAGGTGATCATTGTTATTGTAATAGTCTTAATAGTCACAAGCCAGGTAGACACACTGTAGGTAAGCATTCACTCATTCCTCTAGGTAGGTAATCATTGTTATTGTAATAGTCTTAATAGTGACAAGCCAGGTAGACACACGGTAGGTAAGCATTCACTCATTCCTCTAGGTAAGTGATCATTGTTATTGTAATAGTCTTAATAGTCACAAGCCAGGTAGACACACTGTAGGTAAGCATTCACTCATTCCTCTAGGTAGGTGATCATTGTTATTGTAATAGTCTTAATAGTCACAAGCCAGGTAGACACACTGTAGGTAAGCATTCACTCATTCCTCTAGGTATGTGATCATTGTTATTGTAATAGTCTTAATAGTCACAAGCCAGGTAAACACACTGTAGGTAAGCATTCACTCATTCCTCTAGGTAGGTGATCATTGTTATTGTAATAGTCTTAATAGTCACAAGCCAGGTAGACACACTGTAGGTAAGCATTCACTCATTCCTCTAGGTATGTGATCATTGTTATTGTAATAGTCTTAATAGTCACAAGCCAGGTAGACACACGGTAGGTAAGCATTCACTCATTCCTCTAGGTAGGTGATCATTGTTATTGTAATAGTCTTAATAGTCACAATCCAGGTAGACACACTGTAGGTAAGCATTCACTCATTCCTCTAGGTAGGTGATCATTGTTATAGTAATAATCTTAATAGTCACAAGCCAGGTAGACACAGTGTAGGTAAGCATTCACTCATTCCTCTAGGTAGGTGATCATTGTTATAGTAATAATCTTAATAGTCACAAGCCAGGTAGACACACTGTAGGTAAGCATTCACTCATTCCTTTAGGTAGGTGATCATTGTTATTGTAATAGTCCTAACAGTCACAAGCCAGGTAGATACATTGTAGGTAAGCATTCACTCATTCCTCTAGGTAGGTGATCATTGTTATTGTAATAGTCTTAATAGTCACAAGCAAGGTAGACACACTGTAGGTAAGCAGTCACTCATTCCTCTAGGTAGGTGATCATTGTTATTGTAATAGTCTTAATAGTCACAAGCCAAATAGACAGACTGTAGGTAAGCATTCACTCATTCCTCTAGGTAAGTGATCATTGTTATTGTAATAGTCTTAATAGTCACAAGCCAGGTAGACACACTGTAGGTAAGCATTCAATCATTCTTCTAGGTAGGTGATCATTGTTATTGTAATAGTTCTAACAGTCACAAGCCAGGTAGACACACTGTAGGTAAGCATTCACTCATTCCTCTAGGTAGGTGATCATTGTTATTGTAATAGTCTTAATAGTCACAAGCCAGGTAGACACACTGTAGGTAAACATTCACTCATTCCTCTAGGTAGGTGATCATTGTTATTGTAATAGTCTTAATAGTCACAAGCCAGGTAGACACACTGTAGGTAAGCATTCACTCATTCCTCTAGGTAGGTGATCATTGTTATTGTAATAGTCTTAATAGTCACAAGCCAGGTAGACACACTGTAGGTAAGCATTCACTCATTCCTCTAGGTAAGTGATCATTGTTATTGTAATAGTCTTAATAGTCACAAGCCAAGTAGACAGACTGTAGGTAAGCATTCACTCATTCCTCTCGGTAAGTGATCATTGTTATTGTAATAGTCTTAATAGGCACAAGTCAGGTAGACACATTGTAGGTAAGCATTCACTATTTCCTCTAGGTAAGTGATCATCGTTAGTGTAGTAGTCTTAATAGTGACAAGCCGGGTAGACACACTGTAGGTAAGCATTCACTCATTCCTCTAGGTAGGTGATCATTGTTATTGTAATAGTCTTAATAGTCACAATCCAGGTAAACACACTGTAGGTAAGCATTCACTCATTCCTCTAGGTAGGTGATCATTGTTATTGTAATAGCCTTAATAGTCACAAGCCAGGTAGACACACTGTAGGTAAGCATTCACTCATTCCTCTAGGTAGGTGATCATTGTTATTGTAATAGTCTTAATAGTCACAAGCCAGGTAGATACATTGTAGGTAAGCATTCACTCATTCCTCTAGGTAGGTGATCATTGTTATTGTAATAGTCTTAATAGTCACAAGCCAGGTAGACACACTGTAGGTAAGCAGTAACTCATTCCTCTAGGTAGGTGATCATTGTTATTGTAATAGTCTTAATAGTCACAAGCCAAGTAGACAGACTGTAGGTAAGCATTCACTCATTCCTCTAGGTAAGTGATCATTGTTATTGTAATAGTCTTAATAGTCACAAGCCAGGTAGACACACTGTAGGTAAGCATTCAATCATTCTTCTAGGTAGGTGATCATTGTTATTGTAATAGTTCTAACAGTCACAAGCCAGGTAGACACACTGTAGGTAAGCATTCACTCATTCCTCTAGGTAGGTGATCATTGTTATTGTAATAGTCTTAATAGTCACAAGCCAGGTAGACACACTGTAGGTAAACATTCACTCATTCCTCTAGGTAAGTGATCATTGTTATTGTAATAGTCTTAATAGTCACAAGCCAAGTAGACAGACTGTAGGTAAGCATTCACTCATTCCTCTAGGTAGGTGATCATTGTTATTGTAATAGTCTTAATAGTCACAAGCCAAGTAGACAGAATGTAGGTAGGCATTCACTCATTCCTCTAGGTAAGTGATCATTGTTATTGTAATAGTCTTAATAGTCACAAGTCAGGTAGACAGACTGTAGGTAAGCATTCAATCATTCCTCTAGGTAGGTGATCATTGTTATTGTAATAGTTCTAACAGTCACAAGCCAGGTAGACACACTGTAGGTAAGCATTCACTCATTCCTCTTGGTAGGTGATCATTGTTATTGTAATAGTCTTAATAGTCACAAGCCAGGTAGACACACTGTAGGTAAACATTCACTCATTCCTCTAGGTAGGTGATCATTGTTATTGTAATAGTCTTAATAGTCACAAGCCAGGTAGACACACTGTAGGTAAGCATTCACTCATTCCTCTAGGTAGGTGATCATTGTTATTGTAATAGTCTTAATAGTCACAAGCCAGGTAGACACACTGTAGGTAAGCATTCACTCATTCCTCTAGGTAAGTGATCATTGTTATTGTAATAGTCTTAATAGTCACAAGCCAAGTAGACAGACTGTAGGTAAGCATTCACTCATTCCTCTCGGTAAGTGATCATTGTTATTGTAATAGTCTTAATAGTCACAAGCCAGGTAGACACATTGTAGGTAAGCATTCACTCATTCCTCTAGGTAAGTGATCATCGTTAGTGTAGTAGTCTTAATAGTCACAAGCCAGGTAGACACACTGTAGGTAAGCATTCACTCATTCCTCTAGGTAGGTGATCATTGTTATTGTAATAGTCTTAATAGTCACAATCCAGGTAAACACACTGTAGGTAAGCATTCACTCATTCCTCTAGGTAGGTGATCATTGTTATTGTAATAGTCTTAATAGTCACAAGCCAGGTAGACACACTGTAGGTAAGCATTCACTCATTCCTCTAGGTAAGTGATCATTGTTATTGTAATAGTCTTAATAGTCACAAGCCAAGTAGACAGACTGTAGGTAAGCATTCACTCATTCCTCTAGGTAAGTGATCGTTGTTATTGTAATAGTCTTAATAGTGACAAGCCAGGTAGACACACTGTAGGTAAGCATTCACTCATTCCTCTAGGTAGGTGATCATTGTTATTGTAATAGTCTTAATAGTCACAAGCCAGGTAGACACACTTTAGGTAAGCAGTCACTCATTCCTCTAGGTAAGTGATCATTGTTATTGTAATAGTCTTAATAGTCACAAGCCAGGTAGACACATTGTAGTTAAGCATTCACTCATTCCTCTAGGTAGGTGATCATTGTTATTGTAATAGTCTTAATAGTCACAAGCCAGGTAGACACACTGTAGGTAAGCATTCACTCATTCCTCTAGGTAAGTGATCATCGTTATTGTAATAGTCTTAATAGTGACAAGCCAGGTAGACACACTGTAGGTAAGCATTCACTCATTCCTCAAGGTAGGTGATCATTGTTATTGTAATAGTCTTAATAGTCACAATCCAGGTAAACACACTGTAGGTAAGCATTCACTCATTCCTCTAGGTAGGTGATCATTGTTATTGTAATAGTCTTAATAGTCACAAGCCAGGTAGACACACTGTAGGTAAGCATTCCATCATTCCTCTAGGTAGGTGATCATTGTTATTGTAATAGTCTTAATAGTGACAAGCCAGGTAGACACACTGTAGGTAAGCAGTCACTCATTCCTCTAGGTAGGTGATCATTGTTATTGTAATAGTCTTAATAGTCACAAGTCAGGTAGACACACTGTAGGTAAGCATTCACTCATTCCTCTAGGTAGGTGATCATTGTTATTGTAATAGTCTTAATAGTCACAAGCCAGGTAGACACACTGTAGGTAAGCATTCACTCATTCCTCTAGGTAGGTGATCATTGGTTTAGGATCAAGGATGTATTAAGTAATGCACAAAAATGAAATCTTTCATTTCCTTGGATAAAACTGAAGATTAGGTAAAGAGTTTAGCAGTGGTGGGCAACAGTTTCAACAATATCAACAAAGCGATCGACGTACGCATAATGATGCATTGCTGTGTGCTCATATATTTGACGATTAAGGACAAATCATTTTCCATTTTACGTTATTTTAATGAATAGTCCCATATCATACCAACCGCATTTTGACTTAAAAATGTGACTGACGTGTAAAATGTTATCAAAATATATAAAATAGACTATGACCCTGATATATAATAATCAATCACACTATTTAAAACGATTTATGTGTGGAAAAGGTTGTTTGATAATGTTGGTTTTATCAGCGACTTATTTTGATATATTGTTGGTATGTTTTATGTGTATGTTTTGTAGATCGTTGTATGTCCTTTTGTCCTTTTTCTTTTGGCCATTGTGCTATCTGTCCTTAGATTTACAGATTCTGGTTTCCTCTTTGATATCTTCAAACTCTTCGTTTGTAGTACCTCTATGTGATAGAATGATGCATATATTGCAGCGGTCTTATTACTATTAAATAACATAAATAAGGATGATAACAAAATTACCGAACACCGAGCAATCTTCTAAAGGGAAAGGCAAAACTCATAAGTCAACCGGAAAACTGGGAAAACCGCAATGGCCCTGACTTGGTACAGGCATTTCCAAAGAAATGGTTGGTTGATTCGGATTTTACGGCGCCATGACACCCGAGGAGACATACTTGTATATATCTAACACTACAACTAACAATAGGACAAGCTATCGTTAAATCTAACGTTATCTGTCTACATACAAGATAACATCCAAAATGTATCTGCAATAACAAGGACTTCCTCGTAGAATTTTAAATACTATGTAAATTTAATAAAAATTAAAAAAAATTGATGCGTTTTGACGATTAACTAGGCCGAATTTGACATACAAATCAAGGACGAATTTGACACACTCGAATCAACACAACTAATTTCAAAGGTCAACAGATGAATTATCAGAGGATGAGATTCAAAAATAGCGCATAGCTAATTCTAAAATATACATTGATTGAATAATAAAAAAAAAGTACGATGACCATGTTGTCAGATATTCCAAAAAATATGGTACATTAAAGATATAAACGTAGATATATAACTTGGTGTACACGACGTGTTTCTGGAATAACTTTTATCAGGTACACTCATAATCAAAAGGTTGGAAAACCAGATAATTTAAAAGTAGTGTAAGCCACCTATTAGTTTACATACGTTTTACTTTGAACCAATCTTTCGGTTTTTATTGTGAGTTTGGTTTGATTGTTTTGTTCGCTATTCCTATTCAATTTTAATCTGTTCTTATAAAGTTTCTCAGTTACTGCATGCCAGATTTGATTCCTCCTCTTTTTGGTTATTTTATGTGGTTTAATGGTATTTATATTTGTTGTTCTGTTCCTGATATTTGACACCACTGGCTTTCCATAGTTTTTATAATCGAGCGAGAGTCCCATTTGTAACTGACGAATTTTATCAGTGTAGTTGTTGTGTCTGTTTTTATTATGATTCCATGGTTGAAATAATGATAATATATCATTATAACATATTTATTATGTAATTCTTTCATACTATGTACATACATGTAATTCTAAGTTTTCTTTCAACAGCAATAAAGAGCATTGCAAAGTAATGCTAATAACTAACTAATTTTGAGGTGTCCGACGTGGCGGGAGATAGCTTACTGTATAAAACGATATAACGACTTAATGCTTCATGCTACTTCAAACCTCACCTAATAAGTTTTATTTATTCTCACTTTGTCCAGTTTGACTATTGCCGCCAACAGAACTTTGGGCTATCTGCCATTACTGATTGCGCTCGCGTATATATAAGACCTGTTTTTTAATTCTTACCCATTAACTTGGTTTTAAACTTTTTTATGGTTGAGTGTTTTTTTACGGTGTGGTTTTTACCATACGGTTAAATGGTTAAAGAACATCTTAACCGGGATCGAAGCACGGTTGAATATGTTTGAACCTTGTTAATTACCAGTATATGTTTGCAATAGGAACATCTGTGTATTATAGACCAATTTCCAAGTTGTTCTGCATTGTTGTATTTGTTTATAAAGAATTAAATTATTTTATTTGTGTTGTTTTTGTTTTGTTTGTGTGTTTAAGAGTTGAATTGTTTTATTTGTTAGTGTAAGAATTAATTTTACTTTGTTGAAAAATAATCAATGAACTAGAAAATTTCTCTTGAATATTGTTTTTCAACCATTGCGGTTTTTTTTTATCTATCTTAAACATGTTTATGGTTCATGATGTACACATGTTTCAGGTTGTTGTCAACCATAAACAGCTTTGAGAATAAAGTGTCACGTGACATCTATAGCCAATGAATATTTGTCCTTTTTAGATTACCGGAACAATGATAAATAATATACTGGAAAACATACAAATAAGATGGCATTGACTTGGCCTTGCTTGTCCTTTTACTTAAATAGTACAAATAGAGCTATGAAGAATATAATATGTAAAAATCATGTTTAAATACACGAGCGAACACCACTACTATGCGCATTGATTTAGCAGACGACACACGCAAGTATACAATATAAACACTCAACAATATAGTTCAACATACCATTGAAAATATTTACAATACATTTGTGTCCTGTAGGTTAATACTTAAATGGTCAATTTCTATGATACTAAATTTATGCTTGGTGCCTAATATAACTTATTGGAATAGTCTATAACACATGCGTTTCCTTCCACTTGATGGACGCCGACAATGTTTCCGAGATTGTAAACAACATGTGTTTGGTGATTCTTTACTTAATTACAAGTCAACAATCAATAAAAAGTAAAAGTTGGATTATAAAACATTATTCTTCACATGAGTAGAGTTATAAAATTACGATGAAGTAAGTGAATTATGAAAAAAATCAAACATATTCCCTGCGGTGACACCGGATATAAAACGTAAATATTGAGAAACACATGTAAATATTCGAAGTTTCATCCTTCTAACACTGATAAAAAGTGTTGTATAGCTGAAGTCATTCATGGAAATATCAGAGAGTGTCATAAATTGAAGACACTAATGTTAAATATTAATTATATTTGACAATGATTGAATACCCCCCTTTTTTTATCAAAATGTAAGCAGTTTTTACTAGTATTAAAAATCAACTGGAAATATTCACAAAAAACCTTCTAAATTACTATAACGCTTTAAAATATACTCTAAAAAATCTATATATGATATATCGAAACCCAAGAAATAACAGGTTTGCACAATAAAAAGTAAATTATGTTTTTATTTTAATTCATTGACCTATCTTCTTCTTCTACAGGTATTATCCTCCGCTCTATTTCGGAGCACTCCATAATGGATATACACGTATCGCGTATGTTAAAATCCAAGATGTATTTACATATAAAAATATATATATATACAGATAACGTCCACACCCGCACCCATGCGAATTTCCTCACACGTAGCATCCATACATATAAATAATCATGCCGGTGCTATTAAAATTCATTATTTAATCGTGAAAGTCTATATACACTTAAAAGCATCAAACGTATACATCAAGATCAACATCCCTCCGTCTTCCAGGATTTATTTAACAGTCACAAGTATTCCAACTGATTAAAATGTATCAAACCAGATGAAAAAGGAATTTAAAAGTCTCTATTTATGCACTCATTAAAACTAATTTCAATTATGTTGTAGTTATTATGTAAAAATGACATCTCGTTAGCCCACATCACAAAACGTAAAAAGTCTGCATTTAAAATACTGTATATATGAATTCATGGAGCACATGAAACGAATTATGACAATTAAAATATAAAATGTATCTTGTACTTCACAACAAATCGCACACCGTAACCATTAAGACTGTTTTTAAGTAATATTAAAATATAAAATAGTTCATATTCAAACTGGAGTATACGGTGTGAGATGTTCATACAATGACGATGCCCATATACCTTACAGTAGTTATCTAAATTGACAATTACAATTGTTGTGTCTAAATACCAATTTTAGTGAAGAAAAGAATAACACGAATAAATCGACAGTCCTCAAATACCATGTACCACAACGGTATTACTGCTAATAATACAACATTATACTAATAATACTGTTTTCATATGAAATGCAGTAAATTTTTCACATTTTTCTAATACAGGAAAACATTTAATATTTTCAATTTAAAATTAAGTTTTAACTACATAAAGGATAATCAAGTAAAGATATGTATATTTTATAGAACATTTTGTCACGACTAAAATTTTGAAATCTTCATTTTGCAAGTTAATTTGGAAATGAAAGTTAAAGTTTAATGTACAATTCAGAAATATTTGTCTTAGTTAATGTATTATAAACTTAATAAAAATCTTGACATATCTGACCAACTACCATTGACATTTGTTTTGTATTGGTGCTAGAAAATGAAAAATGAAGTCTGGCGTCGGAAATTACAATTGTAACTGAAATAAAGTATTAAGATTAATTTTAATAGTATACCCCTCGAAAAGACACCAAGATAATTTACCACCCCCCAAAAGACCCCCAAATGACTTCCAAGGAATTGACAAAACTCAGTATTGAAGTAAGACACTTCATAGACCCAACACTTTGGTCTTTGTGCCTTTAAAGGTTTAAAAGACTAAAGGTGTCTACTTCAATAATTTGGCGATTTAAGTTTTTTATTTAATAACACGTGTAAGTAACTTTTAGTTAATAATTTTGTGAAATCACAGTTCAATATACAGTTTTGTTTTTAAATAGATCAATGTGTAAACATTTGTAGCTGATTACTAGTAAGTGTTTTGACAGGTTAAAGTGTAAAAAGGTATCATGGTACAAAGGTCATTGATAAGGTTAAATCTGTTCATACATCTATATTAAAATCAGAGTCGTTAAAATCTACTTAAGATAAAATAAATATATAAGATAACATTCAGTATAAACCATTAGGATCAGATTCTTCTATGAATATTTAATTTTGTTTCTATTATATTTTTATTATCTATTTGTTATATATTGTGTATATTTGTATTATTATATTGTTTCCTACACTTCGCTGTTGCAGCATTAAAGGTTTAAAGGAACTGTCGTTTCCTGAGCAGGGGCCGTCATGGTCGTGATCGTATGGTAGTAGGAGTTACAACTACATGTGCAATCAGTACCTGTCACCAATAAAGTTGCGAGTTCGAACCCCGTGCATGGTGAGTTGTACTCGATACAACATTATGTGATAAAGTTTGTCACTGACTTGCGACAGTTCGGTGTTTTTCATCGGGTTCTCTGGTTTCCTCCACCAATAAAACTGACCGCCACGATATAGCTGACATATTGTTGAAAGTGGCGCTAAATACCATAAACCTTTTTCTTCTCAACCATCGTTTTCTGTTCAACAACTCGCCCAAAGATCTATTGGCAAAAATATTTTGTGGAGGTGCAAAAATGACAAGAAATGTCACAAAGAACAGCAATAGTTAATATAAGAAGAATACTAATCCCATTAATATAATTTGAAGAGTAACAAGTAGAACATTCCAAAAAGAGAGTGTGGCGCCAGAAAAAACCGAGACAACAATTCCCAATCCTTATTCCACGTTTTTCTCACCATTATCGCGGCTGACAAGAGCACTTATGATGCGGAACACATTAATCATGACATTACGCTAACAAGTGCTCAATCGTCAAAATGTGATTTACCCACGACCATAATTGCCGCAATCATACGCAAACTCCCTTGCCATTCCAGCTCCGATTAGCATACTACTCTCCACTAGTGCTGTATCCAGTGAAGAAAATCATATGCGGAGAGGAGATGGAAACTGTCCGGAGTATGAATCATACGGCAACAACAGTTCTGAGAAGAACAACTTCTACAGTAAGAACTACTTATTCCACTACTCCATGAACAGTTTCTACAATAAAAATTACAACAACAACTACAACAACAACAAAGCTACACTAACAACTGTTGGAACAATAAAGATTTCACAACAACAGTCCCCAAAACAACAGATGCCGCAATCGAAACACACGCCACAACAACAGTCCCAAAAACAACAGATGTCACAAGAAAAGTGACAACGAAACACATGTTACAATAACTGTTGCAACGAAACACTTTGTGAAGCAAACCGTTGTGCCGCCGATTATCGAAGAGTTTGAAAATACCACAGGGGCAATCAGAATCCGCATATCGAAGAAGAACAAACAACACAATGGCCAAAAGAAAAAGTACATACAACGATCCACAAAACATACACACAAAACTAAAGATCGGGTAACACGAACCCCACTAAAAACCGGGGGTGAACGCAGGTGCTATTGAATGGCAAGCACTTCCTGCTCCAGTAGTGACACCCGTCGTGTTAATCTAGTTACAAACCCGGTGATAAGTCATGAATGAAGAAAGGACCGCGAAGTGTTTACAAGTGGAATGCAATAAAATTGTCAGTCGTGTGTATGCAATGCTACAGTGACATCAACGGTTTCAATGATTTAAGTGTTAGACTGGTCATATGGTTTTGGCAAATTTCCATGGCTCTATTTACAAGACACAAAGCTGCGTTTGTTACTCAGTCTGGGATATATAGTCTGGATGAGGTTGCCTCTTTGGGATTTCGAATTTGCCAGCATCCTCTGAATTAATCATTCATTAAGTCTCTGGATGCACAGGTTCTATTGAGAATGAATTGGAAGTGTGGCATGTGCTATGTTGACGGCATTTTAGCTGTCGGAGAAAACGTTGATAAGCATCTGTATCATCTTAAGTGCGACTTTGCTTTGAAGGGACAACCAATAGCTAGACGAGGAGTTCATTGATGTCGACCCCGGGAAAACGTCAGCAGTAGACATTTTTCCTGTAAGACTTTAACTAAGTTTATTTTGGGTTTTCAATCTTGCGCAATAATTAGCTATATGAGCTTTATGGATTTCTGAAAAATCATAACTATGTGATTGGCTATAGACTTGTATGTCAACATTAATCAATGCCTTGTGTCAGAATTTTCACTATGCGTTATGATACTCGAACCAATTCTAATGTTGAACGTCTGAAGTCGACATGTAACCTCATTTGACGCGATTTGTACAGTACTGTGTAAGTGAGGATTTCACGACGGAGGCAAGTCATGTAACAGAAGAAGCTTACACTTTTTACTACCTTAGATGGTGTTCAAGGTGTATATTGCATTTTAAGCTGGTGTTGTTTCATTTATTTGGATTTTTCTTTGCTGTAGCGTTCTCTCCCAAGTAATTGTTTTGTTACCTTTTTCCTCAATCAATAATGCGCAAGATTTGTTATTGAATTTCTAATGGATTAATGTTCTTTGTATTGTTTTATTTTATGCCTGTTCGTTAAAAAGATAAACTGTTTACAATAATTATTGAATGAGAGATAATACATGAATAATCAAATATTAAAGGTATAACATTTACATGATATTAATCATATGTTGTGTTTTTCCCTAAAGACTGACATATATGTTTGACATTATAAACACATTATAAAAATACTATGTAAGTGTACTGACAGTATATCATGCGATGTATTCTCATCATTCTGCAGTATATTTTGTAAGTGGACTTGATAAGATTGAAAGACTTTCGTGAAGTGTACAATAACGCGAAAGGACGATATTTGATTGTCAAATAACACAACAATTTGTAAAGTGTTGGCCTTGTGGATGTCATTTTATGAATTAATTTGAATTACAAGTGTGTACACTTGTTCTCATCGTTATACGCACACTTTCAGTTTGATATTAATCATCTTTATAATAGTATTACAAGTGTGTACACTTGTTCTCATCGTTATACACACACTTTCAGTTTGATATTAATCATCTTTATAATAGTATTACAAGTGTGTACATTTGTTCTCATCGTTATACACACACTTTCAGCTTGATATTAATCATCTTTATAATAGTATTACAAGTGTGTACACTTGTTCTCATCGTTATACACACACTTTCAGTTTGATATTAATCATCTTTATAATAGTATTACAAGTGTGTACACTTGTTCTCATCGTTATACACACACTTTCAGTTTGATATTAATCATCTTTATAATAGTATTACAAGTGTGTACACTTGTTCTCATCGTTATACACACACTTTCAGTTTGATATTAATCATCTTTATAATAGTATTACAAGTGTGTACATTTGTTCTCATCGTTATACACACACTTTCAGCTTGATATTAATCATCTTTATAATAGTATTACAAGTGTGTACACTTGTTCTCATCGTTATACACACACTTTCAGCTTGATATTAATCATCTTTATAATAGTATTACAAGTGTGTACACTTGTTCTCATCGTTATACACACACTTTCAGTTTGATATTAATCATCTTTATAATAGTATTACAAGTGTGTACACTTGTTCTCATCGTTATACACACACTTTCAGCTTGATATTAATCATCTTTATAATAATATTACAAGTGTGTACACTTGTTCTCATCGTTATACACACACTTTCAGCTTGATATTAATCATCTTTATAATAGTATTACAAGTGTGTACACTTGTTCTCATCGTGATACACACACTTTCAGCTTGATATTAATCATCTTTATAATAGTATTACAAGTGTGTACACTTGTTCTCATCGTGATACACACACTTTCAGCTTGATATTAATCATCTTTATAATAGTATTACAAGTGTGTACACTTGTTCTCATAGTTATACACACACTTTCAGCTTGATATTAATCATCTTTATAATAGTATTACAAGTGTGTACACTTGTTCTCATCGTTATGCACACACTTTCAGCTTGATATTAATCATCTTTATAATAGTATTACAAGTGTGTACACTTGTTCTCATCGTTATACACACACTTTCAGCTTGATATTAATCATCTTTATAATAGTATTACAAGTGTGTACACTTGTTCTCATCGTTATACACACACTTTCAGCTTGATATTAATCATCTTTATAATAGTATTACAAGTGTGTACACTTGTTCTCATCGTTATACACACACTTTCAGCTTGATATTAATCATCTTTATAATAGTATTACAAGTGTGTACACTTGTTCTCATCGTTATACACACACTTTCAGCTTGATATTAATCATCTTTATAATAGTATTACAAGTATGTACACTTGTTCTCATCGTTATTCACACACTTTCAGCTTGATATTAATCATCTTTATAATAGTATTACAAGTGTGTACACTTGTTCTCATCGTTATACACACACTTTCAGCTTGATATTAATCATCTTTATAATAGTATTACAAGTGTGTACACTTGTTCTCATCGTTATACACACACTTTCAGTTTGATATTAATCATCTTTATAATAGTATTACAAGTGTGTTTAATTTACTAGTAATGGTGTTGAAATAACATTAGAAAAATCACCAACAATGGAAGAAACACAGCAGGAATACAAACATTTACCAGAAGGAGAACTATATCATATATTTATAAACCGCATCGGTGGTGTAATGGTTAGCGTGCTTGTCTAGAGTGTGGTAAATCGTGGGTTCAAGCCACGGTCGGGTCAAACCAAAGACTATAAGATTGGTATTTGTTGCTTCTCTGTTAAGCACGCAGCATCAAGGAGTAAGACCAAAGAATGGTTGGCTCGGAATCAGAATAATGTTTCCGAGTGAAGAATGGGGCCACATGTCTATCCGTGCTGTAGTTTCAGTGGGCTAGCACTATAAAAATCCAACTGATCGTCTTGGTAAAAAAAAAAACGGATCTCAGCATCATCTCATTGGACATTAACTTGTTCTCGCCATGATATAGCTGCAAACATTGCTGAGTTGGCGTTAAACAACAGTCTCTCACTCACTCATATATTTGTATCGTATAAAGATTCTGAGAATGATCGAGGGTGGGTTCGAAAAATGATAAATATACTGGTGTCCACTTGAGATCGAATTTGTCCTATTTATGAACATGGACATGTAGTAGTATGAATTATAAATGTTTTGGGTCCATTAGTTTAACATCATCACACCTTATTGACGAACAGGAGTGGTCATGTAAGTGTGTGTTAGATACGAGTGGTCATGTAAGTGTGTGTTAGACATGAGTGGTCATGTATGTATGCGTTAGACACGAGTGGTCATGTATGTGTTTGTTAGACATGAATGGTCATGTATGTGTGTTACACATGAGTGGTCATGTATGTGTGTGTTACAGATGAGTGGTCATGTATGTGTGTGTTAGACATGAGTGGTCATATTTGTGTGTGTTAGACATGAGTGGCGATGTATGTGTGTGTTAGATATGAGTGGTCATGTATGTGTGTGATACACATGAGTGGTCATGTATGTGTGTGTTAGACATGAGTGGTCATGTATGTGTGTGTTAGACATGAGTGGTCATATTTGTGTGTGTTAGACATGAGTGGCGATGTATGTGTGTGTTAGACATGAGTGGTCATGTATGTGTGTGATACACATGAGTGGTCATGTATGTGTGTGTTAGACATGAGTGATCATGTTTGTGTGTGTTAGAAATGAGTGGCCATGCATGTGTGTGTTAGACATGAGTGGTCATGTATGTGTGTGTTAGACATGAGTGGTCATGTATGTGTGTGTTAGACATGAGTGGCCATCTTTGTATGTGTTAGACAAGAGTGGTCATGTATGTGTGTGTTAGACATGAGTGGCCATGTATGTGAGTGTTAGACATGAGTGGTCATGTATGTGTGTGTTAGACATGAGTGGGCATGTATGTGTGTGTTAGACATGAGCGGTCATATTTGTGTGTGTTAGACATGAGTGGCCATGCATGTGTGTGCTAGACATGAGTGGTCATGTATGTGTGTGGTAGACATGAGTGGTCATGTTTGTGTGTGTTAGACATGAGTGGCTATGTATGTGTGTGTTAGACATGAGTGGTGATGTATGTGTGTGTTAGACGTGAGTGGTGATGTATGTGTGTGTTAGACATGAGTGGTCATGTATGTGTGTGTTAGACATGAGTGGTCATGTATGTGTGTGTGTTAAACATCAGTGGTCATGTATATGTGTGTTAGACATTAGCGGTCATGTATGTGTGTGTTAGACATGAGTGGTCATGTATGTGTGTGTTAGACATGAGTGGTCATGTATGTGTGTGTTAGTGATATCGATTTTGTTTCTAATTCTCCGATTCTTCTATTAGATTTTGGAACTGTTCCTACAGCGTGGTATTTTTTTTCCATAATATCGTTGTTTCAATAAACACATTTTGAATATTTTATAAGACGTATTAAAACAAAGTCTAAATAAACGGGAAAACTCCCGATAGCAAATGAAGAGTTGTCCGTCTTTCCTGTTCTGTATAGACCTCATTCTCCCAACAATAACATCAACCAGGATCATTAGTAATATGACGACACCAGCAGTAATTAAAGCTATAACACATGGATCACTTTGATGATCTGAAAAGAAAATGTTACAAAAACTTTATTTACAATTTTTCAGACTTTTTACAGGTTTCATAAATAAGTATTTGGTAAAGGAGACAGTAGGATTGAATGTTTCAGCTTAGTCATTCAAAACTATCGGCGGTGACAGTCGCTTAAGTCAGATATCGGTACAACGGAAACACTGTTCTTGCCTTTGTTGACTCTTACAGGGAGTGATAATGAAGGACGTTTTCTGGTATTACAAGTATTTCTTTCACAATGATCATACGTACGCCTGTAATTAGCTAGTTGGAAATGGAGGCTTTTTATATAGAAATCTTTCATTTGCATTAAAACACCATTATGAGCCAGGCAAATATAATTCAAATCACACAAAAATAGCATTGTCATTAGAGACTCCTCTAAGCCTTAATAAATAGAATTGAAAAAATAACCGTGGCATTATAATGCCATCGTTAATGAGTAATTGAATGGAATCACAACCTGGATCGACGTAATTATACAAGTTAAAGATATACTATAAGATTTAAATATCACTACATCAAATCACGGCACTGATAGTGTTTTTCGCCAAGTCAGTAATTTGTGAGCTGCAAATCTATATAATGGCGATAACCAGCTGTATTTCGGTGAGTTGATGATGGCTATGATAGTGAGGTCTGCTTTGTACTAGACCAACACATTTAGTGCTAGATCACTAAAACAATAGTCCGTAGGTAGACATATCGATCCACATTATCCTGAATCAGAACCAACCAGTCTTTGCTCTTACTACTTAATGCTGCTTGATTATCGGAGCAACAACAAATATCAGTTTCATAGTCTTTGGATTGACACGACAATTGCTCATACCCACGATCTACCACACTCGATAGCACCACGACAACCATAGCACCACCGATGCGACCATGACAACCATAACACCACCGATGCGTCCACGACAATCAAAACACAACCGATGCGTCCACGACAATCATAACACCACCGATGCGTCCACGACAACCATAACACCACCGATGCATCCACGACAGCCATAACACCACCGATGCGTCCACGACAATCATAACGCCACCGATGCGTCCACGACAACCATAACCATAACACCACAGATGCGTCCACGACAATCATAACACCACCGATGCATCCACGACAATCATAAAACCACCGATGCGTCCACGACAACCATAACACCACCGATGTGACCTCGACAACCATAACACCACCGATGTTACCACGACAACCATAACACCACCAATGCTACTACGACAATCATAACACCACCGATGCTACCACGACATCCATAACACCACCGATGCTACCATGACAATCATAACACCACTGATGCTACCACGACAACCACAACACCACCGATGCTACCACGACAACCATAATACCACCGATGCTACCACGACAACCATAACACCATCGATTCTACCACAACCATAACACCACCGATGTACCACGGCAACCACAACACCACCGATGCTACCACGACAACGACAACACCACCGATACGTCCACGACAATCACCACCACCGATGTGACCACGACAATCATAACACCACCGATGCTACCACGACAACCATAACACCACCGATGTACCACGACAACCATAAAACCACCGATGCGTCCACGCCAATCAACACCACCGATGTACCACGACAATCATAACACCACCGATGCTACCACGACAACCATAACACAACCGATGTGACCACGACAACCATAACACCACCGATGTGACCACGACAATCATAACACCACCGATGTGACCACGACAATCATAACACTACCGATGCTACCACGACAACCATAACACCACCGATGTGACCACGACAACCACAACACCACCGATGCTACCACGAAAATCATAACACCTCCGATGCTACCACGACAATCATAACACCACCGATGTACCACGACAACCATAACACCACCGATGCGTCCACGACAATCATAACACCACCGATGTACCACGACAATCATAACACCACCGATGCTACCACGACAACCACAACACCACCGATGTGACCACGACAACCATAACACCACCGATGCGTCCACGACAATCATAACACCACCGATGTACCACGACAATCATAACACCACCGATGCTACCACGACAACCACAACACCACCGATGCTACCACGACAATCATAACACCACCGATGCTACCACGACAACCATAACACCACCGCTGCTACCACGACAACCATAACACCTCCGATACTACCACGACAATCATAACACCACCGATGCTACCACGACAACCACAACACCACCGATGCTACCACGACACCATAGCACCTCAAATGATACCGCGACAATCATAACACCACCTATGCTACCACGACCACCATAACACCACCGATGTGACCACGACAACCATAACACCACCGATGTGACCACGACAATCATAACGCCACCGATGTGACCACGACAATCATAACACCACCGATGCTACCACGACAACCATAACGCCACCGATGCTATCACGACAACCACAACACCACCGATGCTACCACGACAACCATAATACCACCGATGCTACCACGACAACCATAACACCACCGATGCTACCACGACAACCATAACACTTCCGATGCTACCACGACAACCACAACACCACCGATGCGACCACGACAACCATAACACCTCCGATGCTACCACAACAATCATAACACCACCGATGCTACCACGACAACCACAACACCACTGATGCGTCCACGACAATCATAGCACCACCGATGTTACCACGACAACCATAACACCACCGATGTGACCATGATAACCACAACACCACCGATGCTACCACGACAACCACAACACCACCGATGCTACCATGACAACCACAACACCACCGATGCGCTTCAACATTAATAGACGAAACAACACTAGTAAATATAAAACAACAAGTCTGAGAATACAAACTCCAACTATAATACACTCGAGGGGAACCATGTGCTTCTAAAGAATTAGCATTTCCTGCTCCACAAATTACTACCATCGTGCATAACGTGTAAAAAATCTACAAAACAAAATTAAAAGATTATCACAATGAAATATAACAGTATAAAGTAAAAATATAAAGTAAAAATATAAAGCAAACACCAATCAATCATATGTATAAAGAACAATTTGCATTCTTTTTAAAAAAAATTATTACGACAGATTTGGATTATTACTTTAATGTGTTATTTGAAAGCTTTGAGTAAACAAAATAATGTTTGTCAGCAATAGTACAACTCGTAGTAAAACTGTTAATCCGTGCGGAACATTGCTGAATTTTGCATTCCGCTTTTTCAAAGCATTTCTTGATATGGAATGTATGCACATTACTTAAAATTTTAAATTTATGCATACCTTTCTGGTCACAATGTGTTGCACTTACTCCACATACCATACCCGTGTTGCATGGTTGTTTTCTCATTGGCATTGATCCCTTGTCGATATTCTATGAAGAACTTCTTATGCTCCGGACCTATAGTGATCCGACTGTATTGTATATAACTCTGTTCAATAACCTGGACTCATCTCGTTGGAGCCTCTATAATGTCGCAGGGAATTTGGACCACCATATTTATCAGATTATGGTCCAGCAGTGGTATTTGAGTCGTCCAGTTAATGACAATAAATTTATTTCCGGATAGTAGATAACGCCAGCGCGGGGCCCAATTAGCAGCAATTGGACTAAGTGGCGTAAGACCGGTCCTGTGTGTAAATATGGTCATTGTGTGCAACGTCGTAGTAAAATGTATTCTGTCTCGTCAATATAAATATTATGAATGAAAATGAAGGGTGTGAATATGATGATACATAAAACCATTATGCAAAAATATATCAACTAAATTATATATAATATATATTTAAAATAATATCCAGTGACAAACATATGAACGATAGGTCTTATAATGACATACAATTATGTAGACTTATAATAATCACTCTCAATCGTTTGTGTTCATTTTTAAAATGAAAAATATTAAAAATGTTTTAACACGAAAAAAATATTTCAGAAAAAGAAATGATCTGAAATAACCAAACGTTTACCGTATATTATTACAGAACTGTGTATTATCACTAAGAGGTATTTTATTACAGAACTGTCTATTATCACTAAGAGGTATATTATTACAGAACTGTGTATTATCACTAAGAGGTATATTATTACAGAACTGTCTATTATCACTAAGAGGTATATTATTACAGAACTGTGTATTATCACTAAGAGGTATATTATTACAGAACTGTGTATTATCACTAAGAGGTATATTATTACAGAACTGTCTATTATCACTAAGAGGTATATTATTACAGAACTGTCTATTATCACTAAGAGGTATATTATTACAGAACTGTCTATTATCACTAAGAGGTATATTATTACAGAACTGTCTATTATCACTAAGAGGTATATTATTACAGAACTGTCTATTATCACTAAGAGGTATATTATTACAGAACTGTCTATTATCACTAAGAGGTATATTATTACAGAACTGTCTATTATCACTAAGAGGTATATTATTACAGAACTGTCTATTATCACTAAGAGGTATATTATTACAGAACTGTCTATTATCACTAAGAGGTATATTATTACAGAACTGTCTATTATCACTAAGAGGTATATTATTACAGAACTGTCTATTATCACTAAGAGGTATATTATTACAGAACTGTCTATTATCACTAAGAGGTATATTATTACAGAACTGTCTATTATCACTAAGAGGTATATTATTACAGAACTGTCTATTATCACTAAGAGGTATATTATTACAGAACTGTCTATTATCACTAAGAGGTATATTATTACTGAACTGTCTATTATCACTAAGAGGTATATTATTACAGAACTGTCTATTATCACTAAGAGGTATATTATTACAGAACTGTGTATTATCACTAAGAGGTATATTATTACAGAACTGTCTATTATCACTAAGAGGTATATTATTACAGAACTGTGTATTATCACTAAGAGGTATATTATTACAGAACTGTCTATTATCACTAAGAGGTATATTATTACAGAACTGTGTATTATCACTAAGAGGTATATTATTACAGAACTGTGTATTATCACTAAGAGGTATATTATTACAGAACTGTGTATTATCACTAAGAGGTATATTATTACAGAACTGTGTATTATCACTAAGAGGTATATTATTACAGAACTGTGTATTATCACTAAGAGGTATATTATTACAGAACTGTGTATTATCACTAAGAGGTATATTATTACAGAACTGTGTATTATCACTAAGAGGTATATTATTACAGAACTGTGTATTATCACTAAGAGGTATATTATTACAGAACTGTGTATTATCACTAAGAGGTATATTATTACAGAACTGTCTATTATCACTAAGACGTATTTTAACTGCCGTTGGTTCGTTGGTGTAATAGTTATCGTGATCGATTATAATGCCGTAAATTGTAGGTTCGACCCAACGATAATAAAATTTCCTGCTTCCCCATTAATACTGCATTAATATTGACGAAGAGCAAATATGTGCTGTTTCGAGGTCAGGATAATGCGTCCGAGTGGAGCTACATACCCATATGGACTGTTGTTTCACTTAGTTACCACTATAAAAATACAATTGAACAAATGATTTTTAGTCTAATACAAAACAGACTTCATCATCATCGTATCAAAATGTTACTGGTTCTTACCACGAGAAACCTGAAGAAGGAGCAAAGCAACACAGACGAGGCTGGATTAAAGCTCTGCAGTCAATGATTCAAATTCATATCAACAAACGAAAAAGGTCAATGAGAACAAAAGTTACACCCTGGTGTTACTGAAACCATATTCGCGACAAATATATTGTAATAGGGTTACCATTATTAGTTGTTTCTATGACTTGTGTAGATACTTCTGAGGTTTTGTTCGAATTATTTTCAATGATGACATGGGTTGTTGCAAATATATCTGTGGTTTGTGATGATATAGCACCGGAAGTCGTCTCTATGGTTGTTGAAGGTGGATTTGTAGGGTTGACAGCATCACATGTCACATTGACTAGTCCTGTTCTACCAGCTGGAAAAACACGATATATATATAAATATATTTGTACAACAACAATGATAAGCATAAGAATATTAGCGGTTCTTTTGTATCTATAAAAAGATCGTACGATCTCTAGCATGAGTGCGGGAGACAGAGTTAGAACACCTATTATTGACAATCTTGTTATAGAGATGAGTAAACGTCGAGAAGCATATTCACTGCTGTATGAGAGGTTTGGTTTTCTGACTGATACTTCTCTGTAATGTGATGAAACACTCATGACAGCGAGAAATCTGGTATGAGCTATTACTCCAGCGACTTAGAGGAATCATTTGTTGAAGTCTAGATATTCATAAAAATGTATTCAAACAAAATGAGTGCGACGGAAATGTTCCACCGGCTTATTAGCAATGAGTTAATAGCAAGTTTTCCCAACGTACACATAGTTTTTCTCCTTTATCTTTCATTTTCTTCAACAAGCTGTGAAAGCGAGAGTGCTTTTCCTAATTTAAAGAACATCAAATACTGATGAACAATGGGACAGAACAGGCTTTCATCGCTCTTCCTGCTCTTAATTGAGAGCGACCTGCTTGAAGAATGGACACAGATAACATTATTTTAAAAAACTGCATTTGAAAAAGTAGTAAAGTATCCATTTAATAATGTTACCAGTTAATGAATAATACGATCTTCTTCGTGTTCTTGAATACATCTTTGTATGTATGTTATCTTTTTCGTAGGCCCTGGATACACTGCCTAGTGGATAATCCGGCACTGCACACATGTACCATCTTTATAACTCAATTATGTTATGCATATTACAAGTACGTACAGATGCGTATGCGTTCCGTTCTCACCATACACTCCTTATTACGGAAATACTAATATGATAAATCCATCAACGGGACGAGGAAATGTCAACACTCTTAGTAAATGTATAATAAATAACAAAACTGATAATAAATAGCAAAATATGATGATAATAATACTAAAAGGGGTAATAAATAAATAAATAATAAAGATGAACGACAGACATACCCGATACTGCTATCCATACAAACTGTGGGTCTCCGTCCAAATGAAGTTGAATAGTAATATTTGATTCCGTTGAATTAAACATAGTGTCGTAATTCCCAAGTATTGTGTCGTCTTCACATCTAAATGTACTACTTTGATTGTTATCACTAAGGTGTAAGTACGATTTTTGTCCTAAATCACAATTCCCAGTAGACACACCATATGTTTGAAAACGAACATCTACAGCAGACACTTGTAGATCGTGTGATGATGTTGTTGATGCTGTACAGTACCAATCATTTTGTATGTGTTTCCCACCGACATATTGTAGATAGACTATACTACCTGTCTTTTTGACTAAATAATCAACTTGTACTCCACCAAATTGTATAATATTGTCATCTGTAACGATATAGAAAACGTAGAAAGTTAATTTAGTACATACGTGTTTCTGGAATAATCTTCATCAGTACGCTCAGAGTCAAAAGCCAAATAACTTAAATTACTTTGGGAGCAAGAAAATGGGATAACCAAAATCGGCTAAGTTGACTTACACTTTACATTTCATGTCAGCAAATTCAATAACGAACAATGTTAAGATGCAAGGCATAAACGGACCAGCTACGCAGCTAATTATATTAGAAAAAAGAGGCAAAAGTCAAAAGAGATGATTTCAATTTTCCCATTGTGAACTTTCCATTTATGTGTAGCAATATTCCAGGAGCACCTGCATATGGAGTATATATCTCTCAGTTGATACGATATTCTAGAGCTTGTGGTTCCTATCCGGATTTCCTTGATAGAGGGTTGCTGATAACACGGAGACTACAGAACCAAGGGTTCCTCCTGGTTAAGTTGAAGTCATCACTTCGAAAGTTGTACGGTCGCCAACATGACTTGCTTGACCGTTATGGAATATCTGTGTCACAAATGATCACGGATATGTTCCACTTGTCGTAAGCACTTCCCGGTCCTTTCTTCATTCATGACTTATCACCGGGCTTGTAACTAGATTAACACGACGTATGTCACTAGTGGAGCAGGAACTGCTTACCCTTCCGGAGTACCTGAGTTCACCCCCGGATTTTAGTGGGGTTCGTGTTACTCGACCTTTAGTTTTATGTGTATGTTTTGTAGATCGTTCTTTGTCCTTTTGTACTTTTTCTTCTGGCCATTGTGTTTTCTGTTCTTCTTCGATATACAGATTCTGATTACCCCTTTGGTATCTTCAAACTCTTATTATGTTATATTTGCATATACCTTTCTCACGAGCACCTGGTTTCATCTCGGATTTTTCTTGGTAGAGTCCGTGTTGAGAATCTTTCTAGCTTTCTGTGATGTGTTGTGGGGGTTTTTTTTTGGGGGGGGGGGGGGGGGTATGTTACTTCTGTGTCTTGTGTCCAATGTTCCCTGGTTTGTCCATTTAAGAATGCCCCTTCGTTTTTATCTATAAGTGTGGAGTGTATTTTTGGTCGGCTGTGCACATATAAACATCATTGAAAGCAATGGAACATAAACGAAATAGATCATTCATCACAATGTTCATATACCATTGTTTCATCTTTTACAAACGTTGTTTTTTTTAATGATATTTTATTGTATACACGAGTGTAAATTGCATTATAAGTTTGCATGTATTGATTAATTCAAATTACACCTGATCGGTATTAAAGTAAAGTATAAGTTAAGAAAAAGGTGGAGTTATTCAGAAGCCGTAAATAGAAAAAAGACAGACAATACAATGACAAAAATAAAAAGAACAAAAGAACAAACAATGACCCATAAAACACTATATAGAAAACTAATGATTGAGCAACACCAACCCCCACTAAGAATCAGTATTCCAGAAGGCTTCTAATCAATTTATGAGAAGAAATACATGCACATTAAAAACCACCAAAATAGCTAAAACGCTAAATACAGCTTTGTATTCCACATAAACAAATATATCTGCACAATGTGAGGAAATAAAGATTTAGAGAAAACCCGAAAAGTCAATCAAGAATTGACAATCCAGACAGAAGCAACATTTAGCATAAGCCACAGAACGGAAAAATAACTGTACTTAGATATTTACAACAGAAATTATCAAAAAAAGAATAATGGCACATTTCATTAGTTCCATCTGGTCACTTGACTACTTTGCTTACAGATTGAGTAAATAATATTCGACATGGACGAAGTAAATTAAGCGAATTATTTATTATTATACTAAGGTGTAAACACTTCATCAGCTAGAACTAATGAGATATATATCGATGTTTTCCATTACTTTGATGGCCATTTCTACCGAAAATACTTAGTGCATAACAATGAAAACGTAGATATCATATTTAGCGCGTACGACTCGTTTCTGGAGGTACGCTCATATCATGGTCCTATTGTATTAACTTCAAAAGGACATATATTATAGTGCCTTGTGAGGTAGACAACCTTTAGGAAATTGGCTATATAATTTAACACAATATTTGTTTTTATTATCCAAAAGGAATGCTTTGAAACATTTCGGACTGCGGCCTCGAATTTTAAAACTCCAGTATTGTGTGCCCCTTATCTGTTCAATTCTAATATATCTTTACTTCCACATTATTACTTGTACATGTAAGAGGTCAGAACTAGTTATCAATCTAAAACACGTTTTATTGATTCTTATGGATTAATACTGTCGTTATCACAAGACTGTTGTATCAAGAACATTAGATAAAGTAAACATAATCTATATTAACAACTACATCCAATGAAAATCACTAAATTTAATTCGCGTATGAAATATTTTTTCCGACGACTCCCTAGATCGTAGTTGTTTTAATCTTTCTGGATCAATACATTGATTGATTACACTGCAAAGCAAGATTCCAAATAACCCCCACACTGAATAAAATGACAAAAATAAACATGCTTATATGCTAATCTTAATGAATAACATTCCATGTAAAAAAAAATAACAAACAAAAAAAAGAGCAAAAACACCAAAAACAAAACAAAAAGAAAAACAAAAACAAAGACAAAAACAAAAAACAAACAAAAACAACAAACAACAAACAAAAACAAACAGACAACGGTGTGAACTCTTGTCGGTGATCGAGAAAAGAAAAAAAACATCTACAAGAAATGGATATTTCATAACGGACAACCGGTTCATGATGTAGATCGTATGAACTTTGTGCATCTAATAGAATGTTTATATGTACTCCTTTATATAGTCAGTACATGTACTGATTGCATATAATTTGTATATGCACTCTATGTCCATAATCACTTGTAATCCAAATAATAAAATGAAAAAGAAAAAAAAATGGCATATATATACACATGTATATACTGTATTCTTTGCCATTTTTGCTATTTCAGTTTAATTGTTATATGGATTAGAAGTTACTCTGGATATATATACAAAGCATACAAGTGTTCGTTCTTTTGTTTCTTGCCATTATCTAAATATTCATAGTATACAAGGACATCGTAAGTGATAATAGTGAAACAATAGTCAACTTTGAACCAATCTAATTAACATTCGATCTTTGATTGCTCCCGGTTGTGTCGCAGATAGCAAAACCGGGAGCAATTAAAGATCGAATTTTAATTAGATTGACTTTGAGCCAAACTCTACAATTGCCAATGCCATCTCTCGTCATCTGTATACAGGTAACATAATACTTGTCTACAATGTGTTGATATCTACATAGAGCAAACTGTATATCAATAAATATTACTTACTTATTTACTTACTTGCTGTGTATCGTCTCTAAACATAGTTGCTTGGTATCTAACTTGTACCTTTATTGGATCTATCTATACTTACCAGAAACACAACTGTAGTTTACATGCACATAGTTTGAATACGTGTTCGATATTGATTCACATGGTTGTCTTTGTACTGAAAAATAACTGGAATCTTTTCCTGAAAGTTGGTTGTAAAAATAATAGTTGTTCCACGAATTTGCTGGCTTGAACTCTCCACATGGTAATTGGTTGTTTCCAATGCAATTACAACCAGACGTACATTTTCTTTCGTATGATAGGTCCGTAATAGATATTTGTGTTTTGTAGTTACACGAAATAATTTCCTGCCTTCCATTGTAGCAATATGACTTCGAGGGTTGATCGTTTACAACCTGTACACTTCCTGTCATAATATAAAAATAAATTGTGTGAATTAAATTTCAATCATTCGTTCGACTGTTGGTTGATGAACTCTTCTACAGATATATATGTATTCACTATTTATTTCCAGACCTAACATTGCCGAAAGGGAAACATAGATGGCTTATATACTTTTGACGAAATTATGAATATTCAAATCATTTACTAAACATATGTGTATCTGATTTTCAAAATGGCGAAAGGATGAACCACTAAATAAATATTTGTCCGGTATTCACTTATATATTTGAACCGTAACTGCCAAGAATGATACGTAGATCGTTGTAAGGTTATAAAATTGCGGGCTTTGGCAACGAAGCACGTACGATTTGATGTTTTTGGATGAACATTCAAAATACTTTACAATTTGCAACCCGCAAAAATATTCCTCTATATGGTATTCATTGAGACACTGTCCGGAAAAAAGTTTTCATGGAGTTAAATGTATGTATAAAACACTGTAAGCCCTTTGTTCCTTCGTTCAAGTTTCAAAATATGATCCTGTTTTATTTTCTTCACATTGTAAAAGAACTAAAGACATATTATTATTGTGTATTCTATTAGTCTATTTTATGTCTTATTTACGTTTTTTTGTATGTTTGCGAAAAGTGGTATCCAACACATACATGTTGTGTTTTTGTTTTGCTCGTCTTCGTGGGGTCCGTGTTTCTAATCTTTTTAGTTCTTTGTGTTGTCCTATTATGTGTCTTTACGTTCTGAGTTCCATGCTGTGATGTCCGTTACGCTTTCCGCATAAAAACGATGTTCGGCTCAGTTCTGTTTTTGCTTCGCTTTTCTTCGTCTTGTGTACCCTATGTTGCCAGTTTCTCTGGATTGTCAATGTTTGATTGCCCCTTTAGTGGTCTCTAACGTTTATTTATTAGTACTATCTAAACTTGCTGATATTCTACCGTTTGTTTATTAGTACGATCTAAACTTGTTGATATTCAACAGTTTGTTGAATATTTGTTTAAAACCCAAGACCTAAAAAACTAATCATTAATGCAGAAATCAGTGCGGTATGTCTTTGTTTTTAATTTTTTTTACGTCTATGAGAATCATAGCACGAGGTCTTGACCAAATAAGCAACAAAAGATCGCCATGAATTGTTAACAATATGATTTTACCTGAAGAGGTTATGTAAATATTCCAAACTAACAATCCACACAACAAAGACATAAAATAAAATCTCTCCATTTTTAAGGAAGTACATAGGTTTTAATCAAAATCTTTTATCAAGGGTATACAAAGTATATGAGATCAAATAAAAACATTATCTTGTACTGATAAATATTTATCGTGAAATCACTTGAAAAAAGCACTGAAAAGGAAATATAGTGTATGCCATGAAGGAAAGAGGCACACGCATCCGTCGCATAAGCGTGTGTAGAATTCTACCGCTGATTTGTTTTTTTAAATCATACATTCTGTTGATCATTTTTACATAGCATATTCTACTTTTCTTTTATTATAAAAATGCTATTTTAGGAGGGCTCTTGTCTCATATACGTTATTTATGTTTGTTTGCGTATATTGGTGTCCAACAACTATTGTGGTGTGTCTTGGTTTTGTTTGTTTTCGTCTTGTGTACCCTATGCTGCCAGTTTCTCTAGATTGTCCATTTTTGATGGCCCCGGTATTCTCTAACGTTTATTCAAATTTGTGACTATTGGTACCAATTGTAATATTGTAATCTAGAGTTTTTATTTAAAAAAACCAAAAACAGAAATATTTAATTAAGTGCTCACAACGCATTCATTCGGTATGCTCATAGTCAAGCGATTGGAAAACCACATTGCTTAAGGGGCCGTTATGGTCGTGATCGTATGGTAGTTGGATCTATTACTACGTATGCATTCAGTGCCTATCACCACTAAAGTTGTGAGTACGAATCCCACTCAGGTGGGGTGTACTCGAAACAACATTATGTGATAAAGTTTGTCAATGGTTAGAGTTGGAAAATACCAAAGGAGTAATCATAATCCGCATATCGAGGAAGAACAGACAATGGACAAAAGAAAAAGTATGGTCGGTGTTTTTCTCAGGGTACTCAACTTTCCTTCACCAATAAAACTGACCGCCACAACTGAAATATTGTTGAAAGTGGCGTTAAACACCATAAACCAAAGCAAATTCCGTAAAAGTCTATGGGATCAAGAAAACCAAAGGACCTACATAAGATAGCCAAAAATCGGTTAAAGTTAACTATGTCTTGGAAAAATGACATGTGGAAAGTGTTATTTTATAAGGTTGGTGGCATGGATGGTTGGAAAGTGTTATTTTATAAGGTTGTTTGTATGGATGGTTCATTTAGTATATTTTTGCATTGTCTTTATGTAAAAGAACATTTGTACAATTTGTAGTCTATTTCCAGAAGTTCGATGATTAGCCTATTTTGTCTTACAATAAAAAACAATGAATAAAACATGAACACCTACAAATGAAATGTGAGCATAAACAAACCGAACATAGTTTTTACACTGCAATAGTAGCAGACATCACGAAATGGAACTAGATAGCAATTGGACAAAATAGACAACACCTATAATGATGCGTATTTGTTTATTTTTGGTTTTATTTTTAATATTTGACGATAAACGACAAGCCATTTTACGTTATTTACAGACTGATAAAACACTAACCGAATATTGACATTAAAAATGTTATCAAAGTATAAAATAGACTATGGTCCTGTGATATAAAAATCAATCGATGTATTCCTACAACATTTAAAATAATTTAAGTGTGGGAAGGGTTGTTTGATAAGGTTGGTTTTATCGGTGGCTTATTTGGTATATTTTTTGTACTTTTTTCCTTTTTCTTTTGACCATTGTGTTGTTTGTCCTTAGATTTACAGATTCTGATTCCCTCTTTGGTATCTTCAAACTCTTCTTTTGTAATACCTTTATGTGATAGAATGATGCATATATTGCAGCGGTCTTATTAATATTAGCTAACATATCATAACACCCGAGGAGAAATCCTTGTCTGAATATAACACTATAACTAACAAATTGACAAGTTATCTTTTAATTTAACGTTTATCTGTATATACAAGATAACATACAAGATGTATCTGCCAGAACAAGAACTGCCTTGTCGGATCTTAAATGTTAATTAAAATTAAATAAAGTGATGTGATGCGTTGTGACGATCAATTAGGCCGAATTTGACACTCAAATCAAGGACGAATTTGACACACTCGAATCAACACAACTAATTTCACATTCCAATAGATGAATTAGCACAGAACATGAGATATTCTGTAGAACACAGAAACATTATCATATTCACGATCAACTTTTTTTCAAAATTGGCTTATATCTATTTTTAAAATATACATTGATTGAATAAGAAATGTGTGTGGTGACCATGTTGTCAGATATTCCAAAGATAAAAGTGGGTTCATTGATACATTAAAGATATAAACGTAGATATTGACGTGTTTCCTGAATAACTTTCATCATGTACACTCATGATTAAAAAGATGGAAAACCAGATAATTTAAATTATAATTTTTGTGGGTAAATACAAATCTTAGTGAAAAAAAGAATAATTTGATTAAATCGATAGTCCTCAAATACCATGTACCACAACGATATTACTGCTAATAGTACAACATTATACTATTAACAATGTTATTATAGGAAATGTAAGGAATATGAGATGCAGTAAATAGTTCACATTTGTCAAATACAGGAAAACATTTTATATTTTCAATTTAAAATTAATTTCTATCAAGCATAAATGATAATCAAGTATATTTTATAGGACATTTTGTCACGACTAAAAATTGCCTTAAGTATATTAAATCTTGAATTTGTTAAATGGGAAAATGAAAGTTAAGATTAAATGCACAATTCAGAATTATTTGCCTTAGTTAATAGAGTATAAACTTAATAAAATTCTCTTGACATATCCAACCAATGGTCATTGACATTTGTTTTGTGTTTGTGCTAGGTACAGAAAAACGAAGTTTGATATCGGAAATTACAAATGTAACATAATAAAGTAGTAAGATTAATTTTAATAGTATACCCCTCCAAAAGATCCCCAAATATTTACCAAAGAAAATGACAAAGCTCAGTATTGAAGTAAGACACGTCATAGAGTCAACACTTTGTTATTTGCGCCTTTAAAGGTTTTTAATACTTTCGTTTCTATTTCATCAGTTTTTATTCAATAATTATTGTAAGTGTTTTTGTCTGTAATAATAGCTAATAATTTCGTGAACTCACAGTTCAATATAAAGTTTTGTTTTAAAATAGATCAATGTGTAAACATTTATAATTGATTAAGCGCTTTGACAGGTTAAATGAGAAAAAAGGTACAACGGTACAAAGGTTATTGATAAGGTTAAATCTGTTAATAGATTAAAATAAAAGTCGTTAAAAATCTATTTAATATGAAGTAAACATATAAGATAACTTTCAGTACATTTGTATCAACCATTAGGATCAGATTCTTCTATGAATATTACATTTTTGCTCCCGTTATTATTCTATTATCTATTGGTTATGTTATTTGTATATTTGCATTATTATAATTTGGGACCGTCGTGATCGTATTGTGCTTATCACCACTAAAGTTGTGAGTTCGAACCCGTTCACGGCGAGGTGTACTCGATACAACATTATGTGATAAAGTTTGTCAGTGACTTACGGCAGGTCGGTGGTTTTCTCCGGGTACTCTGGTTTCTTCCACCAATAAAACTGACCGCCACGATATATCTGAAATATCTGTGAAAGTGGTTTTAAACACCATAACCCTAATCCCTAACCCCCATTATTATATTGTTGACTACACTTCGTTGTTTGTGGAATTAAAGGTTTAAAAGAACTGTCGAGTCCTCTTCAACAACCCGCATAAAGATCTATTGGCAAAAATCGATTTAGTTAAATATTTTTGTGGAGGTGCAAAAATGACAAGAAATCTCACAGGGAACAACAATACTTAATTATAAAGAGAATACTAATATTATTAATGTAATTTGCGAGTAAAAGATCTTGCCAAGAGAGAGTGTAGTGTCGGACAAAACCGAGACAACAATTCTCGATCCTAAATCTACGTTTTTTTCCCCACCATTACCGCGGCTGGCAATAACACTTTAATATACAATATTGGTGTACTGACGGTAAATATAGAATTGATGTGGCCAGGCTTATAAACGGAGGGAAAGGCGAGCTTTCAGCGAGTCTTTCCATCCGTTTCGGGCCGAGCCACATGAATTATATATTTACCGTCAAAAGACCAATATTGTATTTATCCTGCAATGAAATTTGCCAAAAAATGTTATTTAATTTAACAATGAAAAACAAGATAACGGAAACCCCATTGATACATCAATAGTATTTCCGGTAAGGAACGTGGCTTAATAGCTTTATTATACTAATGTGAAAAGTGTTACTATGTCAGGGGTGTGGCTTAATAGACTTATTAGGCTAATGTGAAAAGTGTTATTATGACAGGAGTGTGGCTTAATAGCCTTATTAGGCTAATGTGAAAAGTGTTATTATGACAGGGATGTGTCTTAATAGTCTTATTATGCGAATGTGGAAAATGTTATTATGAAGTGGACTTGTATAGTTGGAAAGACTTTCTTAAAGTGGACAATAAAGCGAAATAATAATATTTGTTTGGTGTATTTATATATCAAATAAAACTACGAATTGTAAAGTGTTGGCCTTATGGATGTCACTTATTGAATTAATTTGAATCATAAGTGTGTACCCTACTTCGTTATGCATATATGTTTTCAGCTTGATATCAAACATCTTTATAATAGTAAACAATACAGAAGTACTTGAGGATTTATGAGAGTTTATTACATACTTAGTTCAAATAAAGGCATTTTTGCGTAACCAATATGACCGAAAGTAAACTGTCCATATTTTCACACCCCAGGAAAATAACCGGTTATTGGATTACTACAAGATCATTTCCATATCGAGGCCCATATTGGCCCGGGCTAATATGGGCCTCGACTTCGTCTCACGTCAATATGGGTGTCTCTTTTCTAGATGTCGGAAGTATGTAATAAATAGTTTAATACATGGCATTTCCATATTGGCCTGGTTATCATCCCTCGTCCCATATTGGCCCTCGACTCCGTCTCGGGCCAATATGGGGGTCTCGGGATGATAACCAGACCAATATGGAAATGCCCATGTACTAATCTGTATTTAATGTACTAATATCGGTGTTGAAATAACATTAGATTAAATTACCAACAATGGAAGACACACAGAAAGGATACAAAGATTTACCAGAAGGAAACTATATCATATATTTGTATCGTACAAAGATTGTGAGAATGATCGAGGGTGGGTTCGACAGCTAATAGATATACTTCAATCGGACTACAAATTAATATGTTGTGATCATGCAATCGATTTCCAACCTGGACGTAAAATTATTGAAAATATAAAATACGCCATAACACTCAGTTAAATCTTTGGTAATGCTCTCAGAGGAATACAATGACAGCTATTGGTGTCAACTTGAGATCGAGTTTGCGCTATTCATGAACATGGACATGCGGGGAAAACCTTCTGATCCCCGTTTTAAAAGAGAATTGTGAAATTCCAGATTATCTTAAACCACTGACGTACATTGATGGTAGAGGAGGTGATATTAAAACATGAGTGCCACAACTTGTAGCTGCAATAGAATGTAAGGGTATATATTTGTCTTTTAAATTTATTATGCATAATGTTCAAGATTAGAGCGTTTGATGATGACAAATCTGTTCGTCGGCCATGTGTGAGGTTTGGCATGCTATTTACACGTGAAAACCACTTGCATGACCACATAATTTCACTAAAGAGGTGAAGCTTGGGAACTTTACACTAGTTTACTTTTTATTGGAGTTACTGTACCTGAAAGTGAGCGATCAGGGACATCGAATTTTCTAATGAATTTTAGAACTGCTCCGACACTGGTATGTTATGTTTGTTATTATATGTTCTAATAGCATTGTTTATGTTTTAACGGAAAACATCACCAGGAATTATTTTAATTTCTCGAATGAATGCAGAAAAGACCCATTTATGTTTGTTTTCCAAAGCTTGATAAATATCATAATATTATACAAATATTAATATTCCATGTGATTGTGATCAATATACAAGAATATTTTCCCGAGGTACGTTGAATTGCATGGATGTGTTATATTACCCGACGCCAACATCACATGGAATATTAACATTTGTTCTTGTATATTGACCACAATCACATCGAATATTTGTTATATTATATTTTAATAGTAAAATAATTAATCAAAACTAAAAAAATATATTAACAAGTGTAAGTTGACATACTAAATGAGACAAACAGCAAGAAATTTCAAGTAGTCGAACATTAACAGTACATGTGCTGTCATTACAATTAAATATAGATTGCAAATGTTTTTATCTTTGTTGTCTGTTTACAATAGATTGGTTTAAAACGGAAATCGTCACCGGGCAATATAACTCACGCGCGGGAATTTCAAACGTTATATTTCCTGGTGGGCGTGGCAAGTGAAGCTAGAATAGATAAAATAGCGAAATATATTGAATTTCTAATATTAAAAGAAATCTAGTTCTAAAATATAATATATTTTCTTATCGCATAGGATAAATAAGGCACAATTATGAGAAAGAATGTAAGTAGTAAAATGTACATATTTTTGTCTTGCAGAAGAGTTTACAAAAGAACGTTTTCAAGTATACAAGCCACACATTAGAGGTAAGATTTATTGATATGTGGTTTGGAAATTTTGAAATGTGGTTTCGAAATTTTGATATGTGGTGTCGATATATTGATATGTGATTTCGATATATTGATATGTGATTTCGATATATTGATATGTGATTTCGATATATTGATATGTGGTTTCGATATAATGATATGTGGTTTCGATATATTGATATGCGGTTTCGATATAATGATATGTGATTTCGATATATTGATATGTGGTTTCGATATATTAATATGTGGTTTCATAAGACGGTTTTAATAATTAGTGTACATTGTAGCTCACTTGTCGTAAAGGTAATGCCATTTGCTTATCAGCGTTTACCATCCGTAATTAACATTTACATTTGACACCTGCATCTACTGACAACAATTAAAATAATATCCAAGTGAGTAACAGGCTCTTTTCAAGAGTAGTATAAATAGATATGTCGTGATCTTTTGTTTGTTCAATACATTGAGGTGAGAGGTGATTGCTCGTTTTCGTTGATATTGGTGAATTTGTTGACCATCACTGTTTAAGCTTTTTTCACCCATAATATACATTGACACTTCAACAGCCATAAGGCGACGATCATTTGGTTCTGAGTAGGGGGCTGGCAAATTTTGAGCAATAAATATTCTGACACACAAAATGTTGAAAATAGATGACCAGATCTAACTTGACTTACACAATGCTCTGCACTCAAATTTGCTGAAAAGCATTTTTCTTGCATAAAATACTGACCCCTTCGACAAGTTGAAGATTACTGGTATTTTTTTTTCCAAATTTATCTTTGAAAACTGCAGGGTTATATCATATATTTTCCCCATCTTTCATGTCAATTCTTTTTTTCCTATAAAATTCGGTGAAATAATGATAAAAAAGTATACATTTTCGCCCGAAAGTTAAATGGTCGTTCACTAAATCTGAAAAAGAAATGATCAAGTCATTGTAACTGAAAGTGTACCGTTTTTGTTTAGCTTACATAAATTTAGAAACTCTGTATGAAGAATCCTGTCACACCAGCTGTTGTGGACCGCCATTTAGAACTAGATATGTACCAGAAAGTTTGCATTCAGCTGCAATAAAAGTATGCATACACACGTTCTTCTTCCAAGTTTTGCGGATATTTGCGTTTTGCATTATTTTCACTTATACTTTACTTTTGTTGTTTCCCTGAATTTGCCTTGTCTACTTTGATGACATGTTTACACCTTTATTTCGGCGGCTTGTTGTGCTATGACAACAAGAAGACCAAGGAAAGCCAAAACTGAATTCCTCATAACATGTATATAATTTGGAATATTCAAACCAGTGAAAGAGACAAATTTAGTTTTCCTATTGTAAATTTTCCATTTTGGAAGTATCAATATCCAACAATCAATTTATGCGTCATTCAAGAGTATGTTTTAATCAGCGCAACATGTTACACAAGTTACCACTCAACATGTCAAGTAAATAACCTATTCAGAGATACGAGATAGCTACACTAACGTTAAATCTCACATATAGTTTTGTGGTCATCATCATGAGGTAGGCAACTTATCCGGATATTCAATGTTTGAAGATAGCAAAGGGGTCTCAAATGAGAACGTAGTATCGTGCCTCCTCTAACTTGATGTTTACTACACATTAACTTTGTCCATGAAGACTTTGAAAACGAGTTTTATCTTAACTTTAAAACACAGTGAGTTTGTATGCTTAATTTGTTTACTAAAGTATACATGATGTGTGTGTAACTACTTTAAATGTGTTGATGGAAATAAAAAGCATGGATACAAGATAAAGTAACACAATTTACGAACATGTAGGCCAAGATACCACAACACAATATAGAAAAACTTAAAAGGAGAGCGACACTGGTCTGACAACCAACAGGGGAACCAATCCCAGCCCTAAGTAGTTCAAAACTTCTCTTGTTTCTAAATAATCAGTACAGTTTTGAATACATTAAGAGGTCATATCAAGCATTTGTTTTTCAATTTAAGATAAACCCTACTATGTTTACTGAAATAATGAAACAGATTGCAGCGACATCTTTAATAAAGGGACATCACTGGAGGAGTTCATGGTGACCAACGATTGTAATTTGGATCTTTCTTTTTATTTGTTTCATTATACTTGGGATAAGTTCAATTGATAATGGCTGATTTAAGAGCAAATCCAAAAGTAGGGAGCGAAGACGACGAAGGATTCATTTTGATATTTGGTTGGACATGTCTGGGAATTGTGCTTCTCCTCTTTTTGTGGCTTCCTGTATGCTGCAGGACTGAACATAAAGTAATATAAAATGTATTACTGTGAACTCAATCCTACACGTTTAATACTATCAAGAGAGGGAAAGGTGGGTTCCCGTTAACCCCGACACATGTGTATGTCTGTCCCAAAGCCAGGACCTGGATTACCAACATCATATGTCTTGTTTATGTTCAATAATTTGTGGTAAGTGGTGACTGCTCATTTTGCTGATTTTTGTGGAATTGATGACTATCACTGTTTAAACTTTCCTTTCATACTTTCATGGTTTTTGTTGGATTAATCAGACCACAAAAGGTATTAGAGTACAACAAAATACATAGATAATAAGAGACATCATTTGCAATTATCAAAACAACACATTTGAGAGTTAACGAACATCTCAGTTTCTGTCAATCAAAGAAAAATTGACACAAACGAAAGTAATTGAAACAACAGTATATATAAGTAGTGAAGTATAACAATGCTTTATCATGTAAATGCTAAGAAAAGTATGAAGATTCCAAAGATGTAATCCGTAAATAGAAGAAAGACAGACAATGCAAATGAATCAAATATATTTTAAATAGAAATATAGAGTAAAATGGAAAAGTAATGCAAAATATGGTTTATTTCTACTATATTTCACTAGATGTTTAAATGTAACACACAGACACACACAAAACCCAACAATATTTTGTTGGATTATATTCTTATTTATGTATTTATTCATTTATTTCAATCTATTTTTTGAAGGGTTTGAAACAACTAGAAAGAACATTGTTTGAAAGCAATAAGAAGTTAGCACAACACAATGTCATGATGACTACTAAAAGGGACAGATTTATGGCATCAATATCAATATCCTTTTAATGTCATTGATAACATCCTTAGTACGGTCCAAAAACACAAGAGTCAACCTTACAGAGGTTATATTGCTCTATACAGTCAAACATGTGTTATGTGACCTTCAAATGGATGCGGCAGGTGGTGGCTTTCTCTGGGTAGTCCGGTTTCCTCCACAAATAAAGCTGACTGCCACAATATAACTGACATAGTGTTGAAAGTGGCGTTAAACACCATAGCCCTAGCCATAACCGAAACCGAAACCTTCCAAGGGAACATTGAACCGGGTCACACATTACAGGTGGCCACTACATATATGTTTGATTAATATGGAATGTACTGTGAAGGGAAATAAAAACATTAAGGTAACAAAATACAAGTTACTGCTTAATAGAGATTGTCACTAAAGCAGGGTTGACTGCTGTATAAGAGAAAAATTATGTGATATTAAAAATAAAGCTGTGTTTATATTATCAGTAACAACAGATAAACCCCATTTAGAATTAGGGTTATGGTGTTTAACGCAACTTTCAACAATATTTCAGCTATATTGTGGCAGTTAGGTTTATTGGTGGAGGAAACCGGAGTAACCGGAGAAAACCACCGACCTGCCGCAAATCACTGATAAACTTTATCACATAATGTTGTATAGAGTACAATTCACCATGTGCGGGATTCGAACTCACAACTTTAGTGATGGTAGGTACGGATTGTACATGTAGTTGTAAATCTAACCACCATACAATCACAACCACGACGGCCCATAAAACCAAAGAGTGAAAACATGTTTATATAACTATTTAATTTTACCTTACTTGACCTAAGAGGTAAATATCATGTGGAGATATGTAAATATCTGTGTATTATAAAATATTACTATCATATTATCTGGAATTGCCGTGTAATTTGATATGTTGATGATTTTGTAAAATATTAGGTTTATTCCATTGAAAGCCACTTCCTTAATATTAAGATAAGATAAGATAAGATAAGTTTTATTTATAGTCGGCATACTTAAATAACAATACAACACAAGCCCTGGTGTGCTTTTGACCGACATAATGCGAAGCAATTAGAATGTTGTCGTCATTTTGCAGAAAACAGATAAAATTGTTCATAATTCTTAGGGAAAGAAACGTTTTAGTTCCCCTCCTATTTTACTACCAAAAATTAAACAGTGTACATGATTTCTTGTTTTTCCTTAATTTATGCATATTATTTTTGTATATTACGACATTCAGTCTTGCTTAGTGAGTATAGGTTTTTCACTTAATTTTATTGGGCACTTAAAACTAGTTTAACCCTGCCACTGTTTATTGAAGTACCTGTACCAAGCCAGGAAAGTGAGCGGTCATGTATTTGTGTTTTAGGGATATCGATGTTTGCCTCTTTCTATTCTATTTCTCTATAGAATTTTAGAACTGTTCCGACAGTGGGGTATTTTAGAACTGTTCCGACAGTGGGGTATTTTAGAACTGTTCCGACAGTGGGGTATTTTAGAACTGTTCCGACAGTGGGGTATTTTAGAACTGTTCCGACAGTGGGGTATTTTAGAACTGTTCCGACAGTGGGATATTTTAGAACTGTTCCGACAGTGGGGTATTTTAGAACTGTTCCGACAGTGTGGTATTTTAGAACTGTTCCGACAGTGGGGTATTTTAGAACTGTTCCGACAGTGGGGTATTTTAGAACTGTTCCGACAGTGGGGTATTTTAGAACTGTTCCGACAGTGGGGTATTTTAGAACTGTTCCGACAGTGGGGTATTTTAGAACTGTTCCGACAGTGTGGTATTTTAGAACTGTTCCGACAGTGTGGTATTTTAGAACTGTTCCGACAGTGGGGTATTTTAGAACTGTTCCGACAGTGGGGTATTTTAGAACTGTTCCGACAGTGGGGTATTTTTGTTTTTCATTTAATACTAATTCCAAACCGAAACATGATAACAAAGCAACAAATATCAACACAATAAACAAGTTTGAGTAAGCAGCATGGTACCAACATACTACCTTTAGTTGGTATATCAAAAACGTATTGACCGCTAAGCACGCAGCATTAAGTTAAGGAGAAAGAGCAAAGATTGGTTGACTCGGAATTAGGATAATTGGGCGACATGTCTATCCTGTCGTTTCAGTGAGCTAGCACTATAAAAATCAAACTCAACGTGTTGGTCTAGTACAAAGCGGACCTCATCATCATCACACTGAAAATTAACATTTTCTCGCCATGATATAGCTGAAAAACAACCACTAACGCACTCAAAAACTTATTGTATCGTAATTCCGGGACTATGATGACTTCGTGCCGTTAGATGTATACTTTTTTATTTAATGTTGAATAACTAAATTCATATGCTATGAATTCATCTATTACAAATTCTAATTGAAATAATATACAGAACATTCGAATAATGTTTTCTGGTACTCGAATAACTCGAAGTAGCTATATTCCACGTTCACAGTAATTGTTTGCTAAATTTACCCTGATAACTCGAATACTCCGTTAATTCGAACTGAAATAGTAGTTCCTCTTGACTTGACCACAATGGAGTTCGACTCTTCTTCTTCCAATGAAGTTCACCCCTCAGTGAGCCCGAGTATTATCGAACTTTTGATATGTACATTCGCCGACAAGGAGGCATGTGATTAAAAACAAAAATGTAATATTTACACTTAAAACTATGATGTGAATGTTTACACACGAGCAAGCTCCACCTTGAACGCTTCAAGTGTGGGAACACTTATTAACACTGGTCTCATCGTTATTTGATCGATTAAAACCCTTGATATGACTCCAAACAGGATGCTGTTAGATGTTAGTGTCGATAAAATATTTGTTTACAATTATTAGATCGTTGTTTTCCGATTTTTATATATTTCATTTGGTTTAATGTTTTTTCCATTTGTTCTGTAATAGAGTGTTGTATTATATGTTAGTGGTTTTGTTTCACAGCTCCTTTAAAAAAAATAGTCACATATGTCCCTGCATGCATCTCAAACCTAGTAAGCATGACCGAATTTTATTTTCTTAAAATATGCATTTTATTTTTAGAAATCCGTTTTCCATCGCTCTTTCTTAATTGATCTTACTTTAATAGTGTTCCGGTAAGGTGCGTTCTGAAAGCGTATACATTTTTGTATGTAACTATTGTCCATAAAAACTTATAAAACTCACGATGAACTGTAATTCAATTTATGTTCTAATTCACATGTTCAAACTAACATAAATTATTTATGCACTGTTAGTTGTATTATTCTATATACAACGAAAACCAAGTATTTGCGTTATGTACCTATACTTGTTAATAAATAAAACACAAACACAATTGAAGATTTACTGGCGCAGTGACCATTTATATTGTATAAACACAACAAACAACATCATATTATAAATAAGTTCATTTTACACAACTTTATGTTTCACTAATATTTAACTGTCAAAAGTCACTGGAAAGTCTCTATCAATCTATAAAAGACATTTTAAAAATTACAAACTGATTCGTACATATACATACATAATATATAATGACGAGGAAATAAATAGGTATATGTACAAACATGCTACGTATAGTACTCAGGGGCGTAGCTAGGTATAAAATGAAATGTAGGCACAACTTGCGCCGAGGGGTCTGTGGCCACTTAGCGCCTCCAACAGGTCCAGGGCAGAGCCCTGGTGGGGGTTCAGGGGGCTAAGCCCCCAACGGAAAACGATTTTAAGTGTAACTGAATAGATGTATAAATGGCGAAATTTGAACAATGAAAGACATGAAATATATTCTTATTTTATCATGGAAACAATACAAAAATCGAAGTTGTTAATATATTTTTGCTGAATATGAGAACTTTTGACTGAATGTTACGTATACCCTTACGGAGTAGCTACACGTAAGCTACTAGTAAGTCCAAAGTATTTCATTAATACTTCAAAATCAACAAAGAAAATTAGATTTGTAACTTGTCATTATACGCCTGTAGCCAAATATCAAAGCAGCTCAAAACCTCGGGTTGTAGAAAAAAGTTCCGATATATGATTACGGCTGATGAACATGGATAACGTCATATGCATCGGCTACTTTGTGGCAGGGTATCAAAAGAATAACAATGTTTTCTTACACTGGCAACACAGAGAGAAATGTCCGGAAGTAATTAAGACCTATAATAACAGATGTGCAAACTTAATTTTATGTAATACATGTATCATTATCATATATAATAATGTAATACAAAATTAAAAAGGATTTTTTTTTCTAATTTATGTACCTGCTTGGAAATTTGAATATATGAGAGTCATTCCACTTTGAAGACAAAGGTTTTCGTTTTACTGTGTCATCCATTACAGTTAATATGGCAATAGCATGGTATGGAGGTTCAATATTCTGTTGAGTATCGGTGGTTGAAACGGAAGGCTCCAAGTCAGATTTGGTTGCTCCTGTCTGACTTGATTCAGATTCAACAGGTCCGCTATCAGTCTCGGATAAGCTAAGTGCTGGACTGTTTTCACTTGTATGTGCTAACTGTTCAGGATCATTTTCAATTTTCCCATTGTGAACTTTCCATTTATATATAGCAACATTCCAGCAGTACCTGCATATGGAGTATATCTCTCTCAGATGATACGATATTCCAGAGCTTGTGGTTCCTATCAGGATTTCCTTGATAGAGGGTTGCTGCTAACAAGAAAGCTACTGAACCAAGGTTTCCATTAGGTAAAGTTGAAGTCATCACTTCGAAAGTTTTACGGTCGCCACCATGACTTGGTTGACCGTTATGGAATATCTGTGTCACAAATGACCACGGATATGTTCCGCATGTCGTAAACACTTCCTGGTCCTTTCCTCACTCACGACTTATTACCGGGTTTGTAACTAGATTAACACGACGGGTGCCACTAGTGGAGCAAGAACTGCTTACCCTTCTGGAGCACCTGAGTTCATCCCCGGTTTTTAGTGGGGTTTGTGTTACTCGATCTTTAGATTTGTATGTATGTTTTGTTGATCGTTGTTTGTCCTTTTGTACCTTTTTTTTGGCCCATTGTGTTGTCTGTTCTTCTTCGATATACGATTTCAGATTGCTCCTTTGGTATCTTCAAACTTTTCTTCTGAACATTCGCTTATCTTTTTAAACATTTCATCCAAAGGTCTAACTTTAAGTTTAGGTTTAGAGCCAGACATTTTTATACTGCAAGCCAATAGCCCGACAACAGTTCTTTTGACGGTCAATGACAAACTAGTAATTCAATTCATTTCTAGATTCAGATGTTAAAAAGCGTGTGAAAAACAAATTGTGTTTTATTTTATGTCAAGACAAAGCCTTTGAAGTTAAATGAACTGTCAATTTCAAAGAATTAGCTAAGGTCACAGTACTCATTGCAAATGTCTATCTTTCAACTTGTGGAAATTTGTCATCAGTACAATAAACATAAAACAGACATAATTAAAATATGTAATGCGTTGTTTGTCATTTTTCATCAATAAAACAAATTTGGGGAAAAAATTATGTGTAGGCACGTGTTTAAAGTGCCTTACGGTAGCTACGCCCCTGGTACTGATATACTCTTTATACTATAAAGTTATTGATGTAACTGAAAATTTGACTTCACAATAAGCTCGTGGGTCTGCTCGATACCATCACTGCCTAGTCTCGATACTGAATTCTACTCACAGTTCTTTAAATTCCCCCGTATTATGAAAACCGGTTCTTACTAATACAGTAAGAAATTACTACGCACGATATACATAAATATATGTAAGTCACGTAACTGTTAATATGTAAATTTTCATACAGGATTATACAGCAGCACTGTTAAAGAGTCAAACGATCAAGGAATCGGATACAGTTCTCCCTAAAGAATGTGCCGGTGTTACATACACATTTTTCCCCCATACTCATTTTTCTCCCCGGAAAAATGAGTATATACTCAGTTTTCCCCCGGAAAAATGAGTATATACTGAGATTTCCCCCCGGAAAAATGAGTATATACTGAATTTTCCCCCCGGAAATCCAAGTAAGTGTTAACACATACTCATTTTTCCCCTCATACTAGTTTTTCCCCTCTCCTATTTTAATAGGGTTTTTCTTGTGTACACTTATATTCATGTATATGGTGGAAGACATAATAGTTAAATGTGGACGAAAGAGGGTATCAACAATGATAATAGTAATAACTAAGGCAAGCATGAACATGGAGTGAGAACGGATAAGGAGGTAGGAGGAAAGGATGGGAAAAACACTTGAGTGATAAAGCGATCTTCCTTAGTGCAAGTGAGAAAAACTCAAGTTTGCTAAGTGCTGGAAGGCACAGCTGACAGGTATGAGGAAGAGGGCAGGAAGGAAGGAATATAAAGAGAAGGATAGAGAGGACGGAGGGAGAATGGCAAAAAGACGATGGAGAGGAAGGAGAGATACTAGAGGTATAAATAAGGAGGATGACGGGGAGGAATTAGGGAGGGAGTCAATATGGAAAAGGATGGAGATAGTGAGGAGGATAATTATGAGGAAGTAGTGAAACAGGTATTGAAGAGGAGATTTGAAGGAAGAGGATAGAAAGGACGAAGTAAACGAGGAGGAGAGAAATAGTGAAGAGGAGGTAATAAGGAGGATGATGATGACGACGGAGGAGAAAAGAATACGGAGAAGGTAATTAGGAAGAGTTAAATAAGGAGGATGGAGACGGAAGAAAGACAGAGGTAATGAGGTGGATGATAATATTACAGGAAAGAGAAGAGAGGTAATGAGGTGGCGGATTGAAAGGAATGAAGGATGGAGAGGTGGTGAGGATGACTGGGAGGAAGGAGGGAGAGAGGTAGTGAGGATGACTGAGAGGAAGGAGGGAGAGAGGTAGTGAGGAGGATGGATAGGAATGAGGGAGAGAAGTAGTGAGGAGGATTGAGAGGAAGGAAGGAGAGCGGTAGTGAGGAGGATGCCAGAGGAAGGAGGGAGAGAGATAGTGATGAAGTGGATGGAGAGGAATGATGGAGAAGTAGTGAGGAGGAGGATTGAGAGAAAGGAGGAGAGAGGCAGTGAGCAGGAATGAGAGGTAGTAAGAAGAGGAGAGCAAGGAGGGAAATAAGTAGAGAAGAGGAAGAAGGAGGGAGAGAGGTAGTGAGGATGACTGAGAGGAAGGAGGGAGATAGGTAGTGAGGAAGTGGATGGAGAGGAATGAGGGAGAAGTAGTGAGGAGGAGGATTGAGAGGAAGGAGGGAGAGAGGCAGTGAGTAGGAGGGAGAGGAAGAAGGGAGAGAGGTAGTAAGAAGAGGAGAGCAAGGAGGGAGATAAGTAGAGAAGTGGAAGAAGGAGGGAGAGAGGTAGTGAGGATGACTGAGAGGAAGGAGGGAGATAGGTAATGAGGAAGTGGATGGAGAGGAATGAGTGAGGAGAAGTAGTGAGGAGGAGGATTGAGAGGAAGGAGGGAGAGAGGCGGTGGGTAGGAGGGAGAGGAAGAAGGGAGAGAGGTAGTAAGAAGAGGAGAGGAAGGAGGGAAATAAGTAGAGAAGAGGAAGAAGGAGGGACAGAGGTAGTGAGGATGACTGAGAGGAAGGAGGGAGAGAGGTAGTGAGAAGAGGAGAGCAAGGAGGGAGAGAAGTAGAGAAGAGGAATGAGGGAGGGAGGTAGTGAGGAGGAGGATGGAGAAGAAGGAGAGAGAGAGGCAGTGAGGAAGAGGATGGAGAGGAAGGGTGAGAAAGGTAGTGAGGAGGACGACTACTTTAATACATTTCTCCCGACAATGCCTTCAGTGGTTCTTGAAAATCGATTAATCAGAATGTTCAAAGTCTCCTATCGATCTGCACCAAAGAAACAACCCTTGTGTAGTACCTCATAGTGAACACCCTCAAAGTTAAATTGGTTAAATTATGTTCAGTGGTTCTCAATGAGATTACGAAAATGTAATTCATAGGTTTTCAAAGCAATTTTGACCTTCGCTGTCGACCATTTTGAATTTTCGATCGGCATAAAAACCATTATCACCTGTAAAGGACTCTGAAATTTCAAGACAATGTTTACAACCATAATATGCAGGTCAGGTTCAATTGCAGCCAGATCCCATATACGGCTTGGAAGTTAGGCCCACTTAGCTGAAAGCGGAGAACTCCGTGTCCTCAGACACATTCTTCTTTTATTCATTTTTTAACGAATCGGCATGAAAAATAACAACACTTGCGTAGGACATAATAGTGAACACCTCTGCCAAGTGTGGTTAAATTCTGTTCAATGTTTTCCAAGTAGACCATGAAAATGTTGCTTTACATATGGTTTCAAAGCAAACTTTGACCTCCGCTGGCAACGATTTTGAATTTCCGATGGGCTCAAAAAGTAACAAGACCTGTCAAGGACCTTAAAATGAACATACAAATCACGTTTCCATACCATCGCTTCAGTGTTTCTTGAAAAAAGATTATTGAAAAACTAACAATGTTTCCAATGTCTCCTGATGACCATTTGTTGACGAATCGGAAAAAATCCCTCATCCGATCTAAACAAACACCAGATCCCTCAGTACAATTTTTAATCAATATGCAAACCACAGATAAATTCAATGCAGACGAACAATTACGCATTGGTTGACCATATGTGAACGCTAACTGATTTCAAATACGATACGACAATTATAACGGATTTAAATTCGATTTAATGATTCAGTTTCAATCCGGAATACGTGTGAATATGGTATTATAGTGCTACCACTTTCGGTAGATCAATCAAAAAAGATGGAGACAAACGCATTTATCAAGATGGCTCAATTTTATAATAATTTGATCATGAAACGAAGCAAAAAATAGTTGTGCTGATATAGTAGAGTGGGGTTAGGAGGGGGTCTGACCCCGAAACCCCGAACTAAAAAACTTGAAATCCCCTTAGTCCCGAACTAAAAAACTTGAAATCCAGAAGTCCCGAATATAATAAAATTTCAATCCCGAATCCCGAAATGGTCAATCCCGAATTCTCGAGCTTAAAAAAACACCATCCCGGAGTCCTGAAAAGGGTCCTTCCCCCCTCGTAGTAGTAGTTTAATTTAGAGAATACTGTTACCGTTTAGTTCATTATTTGAAATGAACATAATATGATAAATTGGTATAATTATGTTCGGTAAAACAAATCCACACTCTTGACAGTAGAACTAATAATTGTATCGTTCATAGTTATGCGTCATTGATGGACACTGCCATTCTATAGTTACTGATCTTTATTTAAAATGATCGATTACAAACAAACAAGCTACCACAAAATAGTTTGCTTAGTTTAAAGCTAATTATGTTGTGTCTCGGTGTACTGTAAACAGTTGAAATTCTTAAGAATAAATTAACAGATAACCATTGGCGAATCCAGGGGGGTTCCGGTGGTCGGAACCACCCCGTCCTTCACATTGCGTTCGTCGTCCTTCTGTCCGTCCGTCGTCCGTCCGTTAACTTTTTACATTTTGATATTCCTCTTGAGAACCACTGAACATAATTTAACCAAACTTGGTATGAATGATCCTTAGGGTGTGTAGACTATAGTTTGTGAATTATATATCCGTCGATGAAAAAACATGGCCGCCATGGCTAAAAATAGAACATACGGGTCAAACTGCAGTCATTGGCTAATATTTCAAAAAGTATTACATATAGAGAAAAATAGAGGTGATCTTCCTTCTTCAGCATCAAAAGCTCTACAAAAGTCTCCATAGGGTCGACCCCTTATAGGAGTTATTGCCCTTGTATAGTCTATCAGTGCAAAGGGAGAGAATTGAGTATGAAGGGGAAACTTCAGTATATACTCAGATTTCCCCCCTAAAAATCAGGGGGAAAGATGAGTATATACTGATCTTTCCGGGGGGAAAAATGAGTATATACTGATCTTTCCGGGGGAAAAACTAGTATATACTCATTTTTCCGGGGGGAAGAATTAGTAGGGGGAAAAATGAGTATGTAACACCGGTTTAAAGGTAAATATGACGGACGAATCAAGTAGGACTAGTCAGGTAATTATCTCTATGGGCAACATGCATAGACGTCAATTTACGTTTTCTAATAAAACATTTAAATTCACAACCAAGACAACTTATAATACACTACTATATACCATACACAAATTATCGAAGTAACAGCACTTGTTTCTTCTCATGATCGTATATTAAATACGACTCAACATAATTGCCCACAAAGACAATAAAACCAGCCTGTTAATATACCCATGTTCTACGTCAAGACCTTATACGTTATTATACAATTATCAACCTTGTAAAAGTGTGATATTACGGATTGTCTTCCAGAGAAAGATTATGTCACCCGAGGGTTGCATAATCTTTCGAGGGGAGACAATCCGTCATATCACACTCTTGCAAGGTTGATAGTTGTTTTATTACATCGAATATCCTACACAGTGCCACAAGTATTTGGTCTGGTTCAAATCTGACAACAGATCACAGGCACTTGTTTCATTCAAAAAATATATGCCCCCTCCTCTTCCTTACTTCAAGGTAAACATCTGCCCTTTACCCCTTCCCCACTTCGCCTCAATATGTTTCGCTTATTTGTGATCCTTTCGCTGACCTAATTATATCGTTACACTCCCAAGATATTTATCTTTTCGACTGCCACATTTAAATATACCTACCGGGACCCCCTCAGACGAATTGGACAAGACTATTCAGCGAAAGTGGCTTGGTGAAAATTTAAGTCACTTCCGGTTTGCGCTGGATTTTTCATATGCATTTGGAATTCTCTAGACCGACCATGTGTAACAATGCCATCATGATCATCTCCTCTCAAATGTAAAGTAAGCCTTTAAAATACAGATAATTGTTCCAATGCAGATTATAAAAATATGTTCAACTCCAAATTACTGACATTTGATTTTTAAAACACCTTTTTTTATTTTCTAAATCGATTTAGAACGGACTGTAAGTGACTGTATCCGTTTCAGTGACTGAAAAATAGAAAATGCGACTTTCGCTGAATATTCTTGTCCAGTTCGTCTGAGGGGGGCCCGGTATTTATATTTAAATGTGGCAGTCGAAAAGAGAAATATCTCGGGAGTGGAACGATATAATTGGGTCAGCGAAAGGATCACAAATAAGCGAAAAATATAGAGGCGAAGTGGGGAAGGGGTAAAAGGCAGATGTTTACCTTGAAGTAAGGAAAAGGAGGGGGCATATATTTTTTGAATGAAACTAGTGCCTGTGCAACAAATACCAAGTGATAACCCATTTAGTAACCGGATTTCGAAACACGTGAGATTCACAAGGGATTTTCCATGGGTTTTTTCTCACGTGCGGTTGATATAACCATGCGACCTACAAATGTAACGTCCAACGGTTGATCGAACGGAATGTCAAATGTCACATGACATTCTTTAGACCAATCAAATTCAAGATATCTATACGAGTATGTAATAAAGCCATTTATATACATACATTTATCCAGGGAAATGAGACATATAAATGTCGTTTATCCATTAATGTAATATTTTATGAATATTTGTAACCTATAACTTCTATTCAATAATATAAGTTAGATAACATACGTTTTAAATATATGGTTTTATCCTTTAAATATTTACTTTTATTTGCACATAAACGGATTATCTTATAGACAAGTGTGGTTTTTTCCTAAGTGTATTGTAGGTGTCTATGTTAATACATACAATTTGTTCACGCCATGATATGTAGCTGAAATACTGATCAAGTTGGCGTTAAGCATCAATCAATCAATCAATCAATATTGTATTTGTTTCTAGGTAGGAGCAGCTACTCTTTTGTCTAATTTGACAGCACAATACTTACATGATTTTGCTTATGAAAAATTGGATTTATCATCTTCACATGGAAGTAGACATGCCTCAAGAACTATTTGTTTATGTGAATACGCTGAGAGCAACGATCATATATTAACACTGGAACTAGTTTAGATTTTAAACAATTGTAAATGAACTTTTTTTTAGCAATGTACATGAATAAATTGTATTTTAAAGTAGTTTAGGTCTGAGTAATACATATATGACAAACGTCGAAATCTTTTTGCATATTACATTTATACCAGATATGTCTTTCGATGTTCTTACAACTTCGTAGTAAAAATGGTTACCGTTGTCGCCTCGAGTTTTGATTTTGGTATTTTGTGTATTTCCGCTAAGCATACTGTATTAAGGAGTAAGAGTAAGACTGGTTGGCTAGAAGTCAGGAGAGACACTCATTTTTATGGACTGTTGTTTCAGTGAGGTAGCGCTTTAATAATCCAACTCAATGTGTTGGTCTGGTGTAAAACAGATATCATCATCATCTCATCAAAAGTTACCCTGGTAGTTATCACATGTTAAAAAAAAGAAATGTTCAACATTGACCACTTAGCATTCAGTCACAAATTAAACTATTTTAGCCATAGTTACATTGGATTCAAACTATTTACTCCTTGTTTGATTTAAGTAGTGTATGTATTTTCCAAATCTTCTCCGTGTGTGAGATCTAAGTATCTTAGATTGTAACTAGAGTGACACGACGGGTGCCACTAGTGAAGCAGGCACTGCTTACCCTTTCCTGAGCACCTGAGTGACCTAGGATTTTTAGTGGGGTTCGTGTTACTCCATCTTTTGTATTATGTGTAATGTTTTGTAGATCGTTGTTTATCCTTTTGTCCTTTTTCTGTTGTCTATTGTGTTGTCTGTCCTTCGATTTACGGATTCTGATTACCCCTTGGTATCTTCAAACTCTTCTTTCTATTTCAAAATGGTTAAAGGATTTTTAAAGACTACTTGTACATTTGCGGTGTTTTTATTTTCGCGAAAAGCAATACCCATGAAAAACCCGCCAAGTCATTAAGGTGTCAAACCACTAATTAATTTCTTTACGGTTTTCTACTAAATTTGTGTTTTTTCGAGCCTACCTGGTCATTTAATCTTAAGTTTAACCTTTCCAAGAACATATATTTTCTGAAACGTACATGATTCCTCTACGTTCTGTCAAAATATCAGGGCATGTTTAAAATCTTGCTGTGAAATGCTATGCTACGGAAAACACCTACTCTAAAAATAGCTCGGTCATCCCAAAGAAATTCAGTATTTATAGGTCATGCATCAAATCCTTCATAGAGGTATTAAAATACAACTAAATCCATCAAATTGGGCTCAAAATAATCCCTATTTATTTAACTTCAATTATCAATTTTAATTAGTCCATTTCATTCAGTAGTTTTTACAATACTACAAAGTGAAAGGAACTGTTTTCTTGAAAAGGGACTACTTTCGTATATGTTCCAAGCTCTGATTGGTGAATTAGTGGTTTGACACCTTTACAGATACAATATTTGGTTATCATACTAGATTATTCGATTATTACGTAATGGGTGGTGTGTCCTATATAGCAATTAGAACCTAACCCCGTTTGTTCCTGGACGCTACCCACTCTGTCCTTAGAATCTAGTCCTGTTCTTGGAGGAAGAAGAAGAAGTTCCGGTTCGTCATATGCACCTACTTTGTAAACGAGGGATTCACGACCTGGACCATGCATGGACTATATAAGCTTTTCCATACAAAATAGCAGGGAGATCGTGTTTTTTTATGTTTTTGTTATATTCTTTCCTTATTGCTAGTGTGGTAGACCGTGGGTTGGTGCTCCGATTGATTCAAACCAAAAACTATAAATTTGTTCATTTGTTGTATCTCCGCTTAACTGGCAGTATTAAGGAGCAAGGACAAAGACTCGTTGGCTCGCGTTCAGGACAGTCTACACGCAGATTGTTGTTTTAGCGAGTTAGTATTAAATAAAAATAACAAAACGTGTTGGTCTATTACAAGCGATCATCATCATCATCATCATCATCATTCCAGCGAAATGCAACTTGTTCTCGCCATGTTTTAGATAAAATAAATAAACAAAAAGAATTAAAAACAACAAGAACAAGAAAATACACACACAAAAAAAAAAAAACCAAAAACCCCCACACGCATCCGTTTGTTTATTATTATTTTATGCTTTGCTGCTGTTGTGATTTCTTCAACCGTATCACGAATTTTATAAATTTGCCAATTAAACGAGCTTGCTAAGTAGGAGAAGACAATAGCACGAAGAATAATTCTACAATGAATCCATCTGCTTTAGTTCAATGAACTATTAAAGGAAATGAATAAAAGAAACCCAACTAAACTGTAATGCATTACACAAAGCCATGTACACGAAATACAACTGTTAAAACACAAAATAACATCAATGTCACATTGTTAGTCATATTCATAATATTATACGTTACGTCGTTTGATACAATGGATCATTAACTATAATAAATCAAGATGTGACACTTGTGAATTTAATATGGTTGTTGATGGAAAAAAACATAACCTTAGGAAATCAACCACTATAAAGTAATTACTATTGACCGAGAAAGGAAATATTATTCCGGAAATGATAATATAAATAATATTCTTGTTTCTTAACACAAGTGATTGTACTGTTTATATGAAAGTTGTACTACAACCCTAAGCAATATGTCAAACAAGAACGATTTACCAGAAATATTAGATCGCGATTCACTAGATGTGCCAAACAGAGATTTACCGGATATGACAAGCAGTGATTCACCGGATGTACCAAACAGAGATTAACCGGATGTGCCATACAGAGATTTACCGGCCGTGTCATACAAAGATTTACCGGATGTGCCAAGCAAAGATTTATCGGATCTGCCAAACAGATATTTACCGGTGTTACATACTCATTTTTCCCCCTACTCATTTTTCCCCCCGGAAAAATGAGTATATACTAGTTTTTCCCCCGGAAAGATCAGTATATACTCAATTTCCCCCCGGAAAGATCAGTATATACTCATCTTTCCCCCTGATTTTTAGGGGGGAAATCTGAGTATATACTGAACTTTCCCCCTCATACTCAATTCTCCCCCTTTGCACTGATAGACTATGCAAGGGCAATAACTCCTATAAGGGGTCGACCCTATGGAGACTTTTGTAGAGCTTTTGATGCTGAAGAAGGAAGATCACCTCTATTTTTCTCTATCTGTAATACTTTTTGAAATATTAGCCAATGACTGCAGTTTGACCCCTATGTTCTATTTTTAGCCATAGCGGCCACATTTTTTCATCGACGGATATATAATTCACAAACTATAGTCTAGACACCCTAAGGATCATTCATACAAAGTTTGGTTAAATTATGTTTAGTGGTTCTAAAGAAGAATATCAAAATGTAAAAAATTAACGGACAGACGGCGGACGGACGGACGGAAGGACGACGAACGCAATGTGATGGCAAAAGCTCACCCTGACTTTTAGTCAGGTGAGCTAAAAAGGGGGGTTCCAGTCTAATTTTTGCCGAATTTCGCGGATCTTTCAAAATTTGCCGAGCAAAAGGAGGGGGGGGGGGGTTCCGACCACCGGAACCCCCTGGATCCGCCAATGGTTATCTGTTAATTTATTCTTAAGAATTTTAACTGTTTACACTACACCGAGACACAACATAATTAGCTTCAAACTAAATAAACTATTTTGTTGTAGCTTGTTTGTTTGTAATCGATCATTTTAAATAAAGATCAGTAACTATAGAATGGCAGTGTCCATCAATGACGCATAACTATGAATGATACAATTATTAGTGTGGATTTGTCTTACCGAACATAATTATACCAATTTATCATATTATGTTCATTTCAAATGATGAACTAAACGGTAACAGTATTCTCTAAATTAAATTACTACTATGAGGGGGGAAGGACCCTTTTCAGGACTCCGGGATGGTGGTTTTTTTAAGCTCGAGAATTCGGGATTGACCATTTCGGGATTCGGGATTGAAATTTTATTATATTCGTGACTTCTGAATTTCAAGTTTTTTTAGTTCGGGACTAAGGGGATTTCAAGTTTTTTAGTTCGGGGTTTCGGGGTCAGACCCCCTCCTAACCCCACTCTACTATATCAGCACAACTATTTTTTGCTTCGTTTCATGATCAAATTATTATAAAATTGAGCCATCTTGATAAATGCGTTTGCCTCCATCTTTTTTGATTGATCTACCGAAAGTGGTAGCACTATAATACCATATTCACACGTATTCCGGATTGAAATCGAATCATTAAATCGAATTTAAATCCGTTATAATTGTCGTATCGTATTTGAAATCAGTTAGCGTTCGCATATGGTTAACCAATGCGTAATTGTTCGTCTGCATTGAATTTATCTGTAGTTTGCATATTGACTAGAAATTGTACTGAGGGATCTGGTGTTTGTTTAGATCGGATGAGGGATTGTTTCCGATTCGTCAACAAATGGTCATCAGGAGACATTGGAAACATTGTTAGTTTTTCAATAATATTTTTTCAAGAACCACTGAAGCGATGGTATGGAAACGTGATTTGTATGTTCATTTTAAGGTCCTTGACAGGCCTTGTTACTTTTTGAGCCCATCGGAAATTCAAAATCGTTGCCAGCGGAGGTCAAAGTTTGCTTTGAAACCATATGTAAAGCAACATTTTCATGGTCTACTTGAAAAACACTGAACAGAATTTAACCACACTTGGCAGAGGTGTTCACTATTATGTCCTACGCAAGTGTTGTTACTTTTCATGCCGATTTGTTAAAAAATGAATAAAAGAAGAATGTGTCTGAGGACACAGAGTTCTCCGCTTTCAGCTAAATGGACCTAACTTCCAAGCCTTATATGGGATCTGGCTGAAATTGAACTTGACCTGCATATTATGGTTGTAAACATATTCTTGAAATTTCAGAGTCCTTTACAGGTGATAATGGTTTTTATGCCGATCGGAAATTCAAAATGGTCGACAGCGAAGGTCAAAATTGCTTTGAAAACCTATGAATTACATTTTCGTAATATCCTTGAGAACCACTGAACATAATTTAACCAATTTAACTTTGAGGGTGTTCACTATGAGGTACTACACAAGTGTTGTTTCTTTGGTGCAGATTGATAGGAGACTTTGAACATTCTGATTGATCGATTTTCAAGAACCACTGAAGGCATTGTCGGGGGAAATTTATTAAAGTAGTCGTCCTCCTTACTACCTTTCTCACCCTTCCTCTCCATCCTCTTCCTCACTGCCTCTCTCTCTCCTTCCTCGCCCTCATTCCTCTCCATCCTCCTCCTCACTACCTCTCTCCCTCCTTCCTTCCAATCCTCCTCCTCACTATCTCTCTCTCTCCTTCTCCATCCTTCTCCTCACTAGCTCTCTCCCTCCTTCCTGTCATCCTCCTCACTACCGCTCTCCTTCCTTCCTCTCAATCCTCCTCACTACTTCTCTCCTTGCTTCCTCTCCCTCATTCCTATCCATCCTCCTCACTACCTCTCTCCCTCCTTCCTCTCAGTCATCCTCACCACCTCTCCATCCTTCATTCCTTTCAATCCGCCACCTCATTACCTCTTCTCTTTCCTGTAATATTATCATCCACCTCATTACCTCTGTCTTTCTTCCGTCTCCATCATGCTTATTAACTCTTCCTAATTACCTTCTCCGTATACTTTTCTCCTCCGTCCTCATCATCATCATCCTTATTACCTCCTCCTCACTACTTCTCTCCTTCTCGTTTACCTTTGTCACTTCGTCCTTTCTATCCTCTTCCTTCAAATCTCCTCTTCATTACCTGTTTCACTACTTCCTCATCATTATCCTCCTCACTATCTCCATCCATTTCCATATTGACTCCCTCCCTAATTCCTCCCGTCACCCTCCTTATTTTATACCTCTATCTCTCCTTCCTCTCCATCATCTTTTTACCATTCTCCCTCCGTCCTCTCTATCCTTCTCTTTATATTCCTTTCTTCCTGCCCTCTTCCTCAAACCTGTCAGCTGTGCCTTCCAGCACTTAGCAAACTTGAATTTTTCTCACTTGCACTAAGGAAGATCGCTTTATCACTCAAAAGTGTTTTCCCATCCTTTCCTCCTACCTCCTTATCCGTTCTCACTCCATATTCATGCTTGCCTTAGTTATTACTATCATCATTGTTGATACCCTCTTTCGTCCACATTTAACTATTATGTCTTCCACCATATACATGTATATAAGTGTACACAAGAAAAACCCTATTAAAATAGGAGAAGGGAAAAACTAGTATGGGGGGAAAAATGAGTATGTGTTAACACATACTTGGTTTTCCGGGGGGAAAATTCAGTATATACTCATTTTTCCGGGGGGAAATCTCAGTATATACTCATTTTTCCGGGGGGAAAACTCAGTATATACTCATTTTTCCGGGGAGAAAAATGAGTATGGGGGAAAAATGAGTATGTAACACCGGCTGTGCCGTGCAAAGATTTACCGAATATGCCACACAAAGATTTACAGGATGCGCCATACAGAGATATACCTGATGTGCTATAAAGAGATTTGCCTGATGGGATAGAATACCATATTTTTATGTCATATAGAGATGTAGAAGAAGATCGTGAATGGGTCAGAAAACTCCTCAATAAACTTCGGTCAGATTATAAATTTATATGCTGTGATCATGCACAAGACTTTCTATCAGGACGCAAAATTGTGGAAAATATTAAATATGCCATCACGCACTCTGTAAAAACTGTGATTATTTTGTCGGAGGAATACAATGAAAGTTATTGGTGTCAGTTAGAAATCGAATTCGCGCTTTTTATAAACATGGATATGGGTGAACAACTCCTTATGCCGGTTTTAAAAGAAGACTGTTCCATTCCGGATTATCTAAAACCACTAACAAATATTGATGGAAGAGGGGATATGAGTACATGGCTGCCACAACTAGTGTCTGCAGTTGAACGGAAAGGTTAGTATCATATCCCCCTTTATCTCTCTCTGAGAAAAGGAAAATACAACAAAAGCAAATGAAAGACACGCATATAGATGACTGCTCATTCTTGGTTTGATTCAGGCACCTTAATAAAAAGTGGCGTGCTAAACTAGCCTTGTTTGTCCAAGCCTCCCCCTCCTAGTGCAATTATGTGATCATGCATGTGTTTCCCACATGTCACCGACAAGTCGGTGGTTTTCTCCGGGTATTTCGGTTTCCTCTTCTAATAAAACTGACCGCCACGATATAAACACCATAACTAACTCCACATGGGAGTAAAATTCAGACCCATACACATAACTGGGTGATCACAAATCGTTGTTTAGAAGAACACAGTCCTAATCTTGAACTTGATAATAATTTATTTATTCCTTGTGAGGCAAAAGTTGTAATATGTAAAATATTAGTTATATTAAGGAGAGTCGATTACCTAAATACATCATTTTAAAGTTAAATAGTACAAAACAATATGATACATGAAACATACTACGGAATCATTAGTCAGCTTTGAAACAAAATATAATACCCAATACAATATGTCGTCATATGTACGAAAAACTTTCAGGAAGGTGTTGATATCTGCCGAAACATTTATTGAACGATAAGATGGGACGATTCTTTAAAAAATATCGACTTGTATATATTAATACTCTGAAGACGGTGACGTTGTGCAAACCCAGAATATTGATGTTGAAGAAACAGGGCTTCAGCATAATTCATTTTCATATTTTTTAAGAAAAACAATCTCCTTGACCACAATATGTATTTGCTAGAGGAATATGTTGTTTCATAAAACAACTATTCAGTTCAAGTAGCTTTTACTGCGCATAAAAAAGTATATAATCTTCCTAAATATTGTATGAATACTGGCAGATGTTCGGTCTTTGTTGAGTTTTGTGTTGTTTTGAGATTTGTTTTCTAGTTCACATGACAGTACATTTTGTATATTTAGATTGCATATCCATTTTTATATATACCGCACCGGTGGTGTATTGGTTAGCGTGCTCGTCTCGAGTGTGGTAGGTCGTGGGGTTCGAGCCCTGGTCGGGTAAAACCGAAGACTAACAAATTGGTATTTGTTGCTTCTCCGCAAAGCACGCAGCATTAAGGAGAAAGAGCAAAGACTGGTTGGCTCGGAATCAGAATAATGTGTACGAGTGGAACGACATGTCTACCCATCGACTGTTGCTTTGGTGAACAGGCACTATGAAAATCCAACTCAGTGAGTTGGTCCAGTACAAAGCGGATCTTATCATCATCTCATTGAAAATTAACTTGCTCTCGCCATGATATAGCTGAATAATTGCTGAATTGGAGTTAAAGAAAATCACTCACTCCATTTTTATATTGTAGATAGCGTCTATCAGGAATACTCGTCAGTAAATCGACCTCTGATTACAAGTAAGATTAATATATGTTAGTGCCCACACTGGAAAGATGTTCTAAACAAAGCGACTGTCTGGATACGTGAACAATACAAATAAATACACTTCTAATCAAAGCGACTGTCTGGATACGTGAACAATACAAATAAACACACTTCTAAACAAAGCGACTGTCTGGATACGTGAACAATACAAATAAACACACTTCTAAACAAAGCGACTGTCTGGATACGTGAACAATACAAATAAACACACTTCTAAACAAAGCGACTGTCTGGATACGTGAACAATACAAATAAACACACTTCTAAACAAAGTGACTGTCTGGATACGTGAACAATACAAATAAACACACTTCTAAGCAAAGCGACTGTCTGGATACGTGAACAATACAAATAAACACACTTCTAAACAAAGCGACTGTCTGGATACGTGAACAATACAAATAAACACACTTCTAAGCAAAGCGACTGTCTGGATACGTGAACAATACAAATAAACACACTTCTAAACAAAGCGAATGTCTGGATACGTGAACAATACAAATAAACACACTTCTAAACAAAGCGACTGTCTGGATACGTGAACAATACAAATAAACACACTTCTAAACAAATCGACTGTCTGGATACGTGAACAATACAAATAAACACACTTCTAAACAAAGCGACTGTTTGGATACGTGAACAATACAAATAAACACACTTCTAAACAAAACGACTGTCTGGATACGTGAACAATACAAATAAACACACTTCTAAACAAAGCGACTGTCTGGATACGTGAACAATACAAATAAACACACAAACATTAAACAAAAATAACAGAAGCCATGCGAGAGGTACCACAGAACACAGAGTGAAATCTGTTCGTCTAATTCATATATGATATTCATCTTGAAGTATTATCTCTTAAAACTCTCATGTAGTTATGTCTTCTTTTTATGAAAGGAAAGTGTATGCAGTGATGGTCAACAATTTCACAACAATATTAAGAAAAATCGCGAACAATCATCTCTCATCTTAACACACTGAACGCACAAGGCGTTGGAAATTCCTGTCTTAGGACAAGCACAACTATGTATCGGGCTAAAACAGTTAATGGGATCCCAACCCCCCTCTTAATAACTGGATCTCCAACGACATTACATATAGAAACAAGTCATAAAATACCTGCACAGATTCGCTTCCACTCAAAAAGACTACATTTTGTCTATTTTACTTTCTGCTGTATTAAGAATTTATAATTCAACATTAAAACAACACAACAAGTTGTTTACACAGGTGATTAATGAGTTTGGTATTTATTATGAAGTAATGACTTGTAATGAAAACATAATAACATGACCCCACAATGTGCAAATTGTTTAAAGTCTGAAGTTGTTTAATGATTATAAATAATATATAGGACAATGGTTATCAAATTTTAAACGTTTAAAAAATATTGCAATATAGACCAAGCATTCCTCTTGGTTAGAAGCATAGAGGTGAATCGAATAGTGGGCGAGAGGGTTGTAGGAGTATACCTGACAGTAGAAGAGGGGACAGCTTTCAAAACTGTAAAGCAGAACGGAAAACAAACACACTTTGGTTTCAAAGCATACTTTTCTATACGTGGTTAGCTTGACAATATGTTTGTGTTTCCATGTTAAAATTCAGCTTTTCTATATTTTTTACCAAAAATATTGGAGGGGAATTAGTCCCCTCTTACCACCCCGGCTCCTAGGTTCCAGGGATTGGTATTTTCATGGGTAAAAAATTCACAATTCCATTGTAATTTACATAATTTACATTAGCATTCGTGGCTTGTATTTACTACATACCATATTCAGTCCACAGGAATTTGGACACCTTGTACGACGAATCATGTTTTAAGATGTGTTGGGCCAGTTTTTAAATCAATATACGTTCCGGAAAGTCTACATACAGACCAAATAAATATTTCTGAAATCAGCAAGCAGGTAATCAGGCAAAATAAGATTGTGTATTGAACAAAGTTGTTTTAAATATAATACCAGATGGATTTGTTTTTTAATTTATCTTTTTTCACCGTTTTATTTCAATGATACAGTACACTGAATGATATATAATATTCAAAGGCATGTTGAATATGTATATTTATTGCATTTATCACAACATGATTGGTCTATCAGATTAGGAATTATTTCGTCCAATCAAATATCGAAAGCCAATATCGAATGTGAACAAGCAAGTAAAAAAGATCGGGGAACAAAATATAAAAAGAAATACAGATAATAAGGTTAGGAAATAACGATTTTTCATATGTATATAGTAGCCTCTTATTGGTAGACTTTAAACCTCTATTTCAGTGGATCTATCGGTGTATTGATTGTTATATATTAAGGTGGTAGATCGTGATAGTTATTTGCTGCTTTCTGTTAAACATGCAACAAATACTGGTTGGCTGTGCATCAGAACAATGTGTGCTAGTGGAGGGACATGTCTACCATCTGACAATTTTTTCCGTGATCTAGTACTATAAAACCCCACCTAAGCGTGTTGGTCTAGTACTATAAAACTCCACCTAAGCGTGTTGGTCTAGTACTATAAAACTCCACCTAAGCGTGTTGGTCTAGTACTATAAAACTCCACCTAAGCATGTTGGTCTAGTACTATAAAACTCCACCTAAGCGTGTTGGTCTAGTACTATAAAATTCCACCTAAGCGTGTTGGTCTAGTACTATAAAACACCACCGAAGCGTGTTGGTCTAATACTATAAAACTCCACCTAAGCGTGTTGGTCTAGTACTATAAAACTCCACCTAAGCGTGTTGGTCTAGTACTATAAAACTCCACCTAAGCGTGCTGGTCTAGTACTATAGAACTCCACCTAAGCGCGTTGGTCTAGTACTATAAAACTCCACCTAAGCGTGCTGGTCTAGTACTATAAAACTCCACCTAAGCGTGTTGGTCTAGTACTATAAAACCCCACCTAAGCGTGTTGGTCTAGTACTATAAAACTCCACCTAAGCGTGTTGGTCTAGTACTATAAAACTCCACCTAAGCGTGTTGGTCTAGTACTATAACACTCCACCTAAGCGTGTTGGTCTAGTACTATAAAACTCCACCTAAGCGTGCTGGTCTAGTACTATAAAACTTCACCTAAGCGTGTTGGTCTAGTACTATAAAACTCCACCTAAGCCTATTGGTCTAGTACTATAAAGCTTCACCTAAGCGTGTTGGTCTAGTATTATAAAACTCCACCTAAGCGTGTTGGTCTAGTACTATAAAACTCCACCTAAGCGTGTTGGTCTAGTACTATAAAACTCCACCTAAGCGTGTTGGTCTAGTACTATAAAACTCCACCTAAGCGTGTTGGTCTAGTACTATAAAACTCCACCTAAGCGTGTTGGTCTAGTACTATAAAACTCCACCTAAGCGTGTAGGTCTAGTACTATAAAACTCCACATAAGCGTGTTGTTCTAGTACTATAAAACTCCACCTAAGCGTGTTGGTCTAGTACTATAAAACTCCACCTAAGCATGTTGGTCTAGTACTATAAAACTCCACCTAAGCGTGTTGGTCTAGTACTATAAAACTCCACCTAAGCGTGTTGGTCTAGTACTATAAAACTCCACCTAAGCGTGTTTGTCTAGTACTATAAAACTCCACCTAAGCGTGTTGGTCTAGTACTATAAAACTCCACCTAAGCGTGTTGGTCTAGTACTATAAAACTCCACCTAAGCGTGTTGGTCTAGTACTATAAAACTCCACCGAAGCGTGTTGGTCTAGTACTATAAAACTCCACCTAAGCGTGTTGGTCTAGTACTATTAAACTCCACCTAAGCGTGTTGGTCTAGTACTATAAAACTCCACCTAAGCGTGTTGGTCTAGTACTATAGAACTCCACCTAAGCGTGTTGGTCTAGTACTATAAAACTCCACCTAAGCGTGTTGGTCTAGTACTATAACACTCCACCTAAGCGTGTTGGTCTAGTACTATAAAACTCCACCTAAGCGTGCTGGTCTAGTACTATAAAACTTCACCTAAGCGTGTTGGTCTAGTACTATAAAACCCCACCTAAGCGTGTTGGTCTAGTACTATAAAACTCCACCTAAGCGTGTTGGTCTAGTACTATAAAACTCCACCTAAGCGTGCTGGTCTAGTACTATAAAACTCCACCTAAGCGTGTTGGTCTAGTACTATAAAACTCCACCTAAGCGTGCTGGCCTAGTACTATAAAACTCCACCTAAGCGTGTTGGTCTAGTACTATAAAAATCCACCTAAGCGTGCTGGTCTAGTACTATAAAACTCCACCTAAGCGTGTTGGTCTAGTACTATAAAACTCCACCTAAGCGTGCTGGTCTAGTACTATAAAACCCCACCTAAGCGTGTTGGTCTAGTACTATAAAACTCCACCTAAGCGTGTTGGTCTAGTACTATAAACCTCCACCTAAGCATGCTGGTCTAGTACTATAAAACTCCACCTAAGCGTGTTGGTCTAGTACTATAAAACTCCATCTAAGCGTGTTGGTCTAGTACTATAAAACTCCACCTAAGCGTGCTGGTCTAGTACTATAAAACTCCACCTAAGCGTGTTGGTCTAGTACTATAAAACTCCACCTAAGCGTGTTGGTCTAGTACTATAGAACTCCACCTAAGCGTGTTGGTCTAGTACTATAAAACTCCACCTAAGCGTGTTGGTCTAGTACTATAACACTCCACCTAAGCGTGTTGGTCTAGTACTATAAAACTCCACCTAAGCGTGCTGGTCTAGTACTATAAAACTTCACCTAAGCGTGTTGGTCTAGTACTATAAAACCCCACCTAAGCGTGTTGGTCTAGTACTATAAAACTCCACCTAAGCGTGTTGGTCTAGTACTATAAAACTCCACCTAAGCGTGCTGGTCTAGTACTATAAAACTCCACCTAAGCGTGTTGGTCTAGTACTATAAAACTCCACCTAAGCGTGCTGGCCTAGTACTATAAAACTCCACCTAAGCGTGTTGGTCTAGTACTATAAAAATCCACCTAAGCGTGCTGGTCTAGTACTATAAAACTCCACCTAAGCGTGTTGGTCTAGTACTATAAAACTCCACCAAAGCGTGCTGGTCTAGTACTATAAAACCCCACCTAAGCGTGTTGGTCTAGTACTATAAAACTCCACCTAAGCGTGTTGGTCTAGTACTATAAACCTCCACCTAAGCATGCTGGTCTAGTACTATAAAACTCCACCTAAGCGTGTTGGTCTAGTACTATAAAACTCCATCTAAGCGTGTTGGTCTAGTACTATAAAACTCCACCTAAGCGTATTGGTCTAGTACTATAAAACTCCACCTAAGCGTGTTGGTCTAGTACTATAAAACTCCACCTAAGCGTGTTGGTCTAGTACTATAAAACTCCACCTAAGCGTGTTGGTCTAGTACTATAGAACTCCACCTAAGCGCGTTGGTCTAGTACTATAAAACTCCACCTAAGCGTGTTGGTCTAGTACTATAACACTCCACCTAAGCGTGTTGGTCTAGTACTATAAAACTCCACCTAAGCGTGCTGGTCTAGTACTATAAAACTTCACCTAAGCGTGTTGGTCTAGTACTATAAAACCCCACCTAAGCGTGTTGGTCTAGTACTATAAAACTCCACCTAAGCGTGTTGGTCTAGTACTATAAAACTCCACCTAAGCGTGCTGGTCTAGTACTATAAAACTCCACCTAAGCGTGTTGGTCTAGTACTATAAAACTCCACCTAAGCGTGCTGGCCTAGTACTATAAAACTCCACCTAAGCGTGTTGGTCTAGTACTATAAAAATCCACCTAAGCGTGTTGGTCTAGTACTATAAAACTCCACCTAAGCGTGTTGGTCTAGTACTATAAAACTCCACCTAAGCGTGCTGGTCTAGTACTATAAAACCCCACCTAAGCGTGTTGGTCTAGTACTATAAAACTCCACCTAAGCGTGTTGGTCTAGTACTATAAAACTCCACCTAAGCGTGTTGGTCTATTACTATAAAACTCCACCTAAGCGTGTTGGTCTAGTACTATAAAACTCCACCTAAGCGTGTTGGTCTAGTACTATAAAACTCCACCTAAGCGTGTTGGTCTAGTACTATAAAACTCCACCTAAGCGTGTTGGTCTAGTACTATAAAACTCCACCTAAGCGTGTTGGTCTAGTACTATAAAACTCCACCGAAGCGTGTTGGTCTAGTACTATAAAACTCCACCTAAGCGTGTTGGTCTAGTACTATAAAACTCCACCTAAGCGTGTTGGTCTAGTACTATAAAACTCCACCTAAGCGTGTTGGTCTAGTACTATAGAACTCCACCTAAGCGTGTTGGTCTAGTACTATAAAACTCCACCTAAGCGTGTTGGTCTAGTACTATAACACTCCACCTAAGCGTGTTGGTCTAGTACTATAAAACTCCACCTAAGCGTGCTGGTCTAGTACTATAAAACTTCACCTAAGCGTGTTGGTCTAGTACTATAAAACCCCACCTAAGCGTGTTGGTCTAGTACTATAAAACTCCACCTAAGCGTGTTGGTCTAGTACTATAAAACTCCACCTAAGCGTGCTGGTCTAGTACTATAAAACTCCACCTAAGCGTGTTGGTCTAGTACTATAAAACTCCACCTAAGCGTGCTGGCCTAGTACTATAAAACTCCACCTAAGCGTGTTGGTCTAGTACTATAAAAATCCACCTAAGCGTGCTGGTCTAGTACTATACAACTCCACCTAAGCGTGTTGGTCTAGTACTATAAAACTCCACCTAAGCGTGCTGGTCTAGTACTATAAAACCCCCCCTAAGCGTGTTGGTCTAGTACTATAAAACTCCACCTAAGCGTGTTGGTCTAGTACTATAAACCTCCACCTAAGCATGCTGGTCTAGTACTATAAAACTCCACCTAAACGTGTTGGTCTAGTACTATAAAACTCCATCTAAGCGTGTTGGTCTAGTACTATAAAACTCCACCTAAGCGTATTGGTCTAGTACTATAAAACTCCACCTAATCGTGTTGGTCTAGTACTATAAAACTCCACCTAAGCGTGTTGGTCTAGTACTATAAAACTCCACCTAAGCGTGTTGGTCTAGTACTATAGAACTCCACCTAAGCGCGTTGGTCTAGTACTATAAAACTCCACCTAAGCGTGTTGGTCTAGTACTATAACACTCCACCTAAGCGTGTTGGTCTAGTACTATAAAACTCCACCTAAGCGTGCTGGTCTAGTACTATAAAACTTCACCTAAGCGTGTTGGTCTAGTACTATAAAACCCCACCTAAGCGTGTTGGTCTAGTACTATAAAACTCCACCTAAGCGTGTTGGTCTAGTACTATAAAACTCCACCTAAGCGTGCTGGTCTAGTACTATAAAACTCCACCTAAGCGTGTTGGTCTAGTACTATAAAACTCCACCTAAGCGTGCTGGTCTAGTACTATAAAACCCCACCTAAGCGTGTTGGTCTAGTACTATGAAACTCCACCTAAGCGTGTTGGTCTAGTACTATAAAACTCCACCTAAGCCTATTGGTCTATTACTATAAAGCTTCACCTAAGCGTGTTGGTCTAGTACTATAAAACTCCACCTAAGCGTGCTGGTCTAGTACTATAAAACTCCACCTAAGAGTGTTGGTCTAGTACTATAAAACTCCACCTAAGCGTGCTGGCCTAGTACTATAAAACTCCACCTAAGCGTGTTGGTCTAGTACTATAAAACTCCACCTAAGCGTGCTGGTCTAGTACTATAAAACCCCACCTAAGCGTGTTGGTCTAGTACTATGAAACTCCACCTAAGCGTGTTGGTCTAGTACTATAAAACTCCACCTAAGCATGCTGGTCTAGTACTATAAAACTCCACCTAAGCGTGTTGGTCTAGTACTATAAAACTCCACCTAAGCGTGTTGGTCTAGTACTATAAAACTCCATCTAAGCGTGTTGGTCTAGTACTATAAAACTCCACCTAAGCGTGTTGGTCTAGTACTATAAAACTCCACCTAAGCGTGTTGGTCTAGTACTATTAAACTCCACCTAAGCGTGTTGGTCTAGTACTATAAAACTCCACCTAAGCGTGCTGGTCTAGTACTATAAAACTCCACCTAAGCGTGTTGGTCTAGTACTATAAAACCCCACCTAAGCGTGTTGGTCTAGTACTATAAAACTCCACCTAAGCGTGCTGGTCTAGTACTATAAAACTCCACATAAGCGTGTTGGTCTAGTACTATAAAACTCCACCTAAGCGTGTTGGTCTAGTACTATAAAACTCCACCTAAGCGTGTTGGTCTAGTACTATAAAACTCCACCTAAGCGTGCTGGTCTAGTACTATAAAACTCCACCTAAGCGTGTTGGTCTAGTACTATAAAACTCCACCTAAGCGTGTTGGTCTAGTACTATAAAACTCCACCTAAGCGTGCTGGTCTAGTACTATAAAACTCCACCTAAGCGTGTTGGTCTAGTACTATAAAACTCCACCTAAGCGTGTTGGTCTAGTACTATAAAACTCCATCTAAGCGTGTTGGTCTAGTACTATAAAACTCCACCTAAGCGTGTTGGTCTAGTACTATAAAACTCCACCTAAGCGTGTTGGTCTAGTACTATAAAACTCCACCTAAGCGTGTTGGTCTAGTACTATAACACTCCACCTAAGCGTGCTGGTCTTGTACTATAAAACTCCACCTAAGCGTGTTGGTCTAGTACTATAAAACTCCACCTAAGCGTGTTGGTCTAGTACTATAAAACTCCACCTAAGCGTGCTGGTCTAGTACTATAAAACTCCACCTAAGCGTGTTGGTCTAGTACCATAAAACTCCACCTAAGCGTGCTGGTCTAGTACTATAAAACTCCACATAAGCGTGTTGGTCTAGTACTATAAAACCCCACCTAAGCGTGTTGGTCTAGTACTATAAAACTCCACCTAAGCGTGTTGGTCTAGTACTATAAAACTCCACCTAAGCGTGCTGGTCTAGTACTATAAAACTCCACCTAAGCGTGTTGGTCTAGTACTATAAAACTCCACCTAAGCGTGCTGGCCTAGTACTATAAAACTCCACCTAAGCGTGTTGGTCTAGTACTATAAAACTCCACCTAAGCGTGTTGGTTTAGTACTATAAAACTCCACCTAAGCGTGTTGGTCTAGTACTATAAAACTCCACCTAAGCGTGCTGGTCTAGTACTATAAAACCCCACCTAAGCGTGTTGGTCTAGTACTATAAAACTCCACCTAAGCGTGTTGGTCTTGTTCTATTAAACTCCACCTAAGCGTGCTGGTCTAGTACTATAAAACTCCACCTAAGCGTGTTGGTCTAGTACTATAAAACTCCACCTAAGCGTGTTGGTCTAGTACTATAAAACTCCACCTAAGCGTGTTGGTCTAGTACTATAAAACTCCACCTAAGCGTGTTGGTCTAGTACTATAAAACCCCACCTAAGCGTGTTGGTCTAGTACTATAAAACTCCACCTAAGCTGTTGGTCTAGTACTATAAAACTCCACCTAAGCGTGTTGGTCTAGTACTATAAAACTCCACCTAAGCGTGTTGGTCTAGTACTATAAAACTCCACCTAAGCGTGTTGGTCTAGTACTATAAAACTCCACGTAATCCTGTTGGTCTAGTACTATAAAACCCCACCTAAGCGTGCTGGTCTAGTACTATAAAACTCCACCGAAGCGTGTTGGTCTAGTACTATAAAACTCCACCTAAGCGTGTTGGTCTAGTACTATAAAACTCCACCTAAGCGTGTTGGCCTAGTACTATAAAACTCCACCTAAGCGTGTTGGTCTAGTACTATAAAACTCCACCTAAGCGTGTTGGTCTACTACTATAAAACTCCACCTAAGCGTGTTGGTCTAGTACTATAAAACTCCACCTAAGCGTGCTGGTCTAGTACTATAAAACCCCACCTAAGCGTGTTGGTCTAGTACTATAAAACTCCACCTAAGCGTGTTGGTCTAGTACTATAAAACTCCACATAAGCGTGCTGGTCTAGTACCATAAAACTCCACCTAAGCGTGTTGGTCTAGTACTATAAAACTCCACCTAAGCGTGTTGGTCTAGTACAATAAATTCCACGTAATCCTGTTGGTCTAGTACTATAAAACCCCACCTAAGCGTGTTGGTCTAGTACTATAAAACTCCACCTAAGCGTGTTGGTCTAGTACTATAAAACTCCACCTAAGCGTGTTGGTCTAGTACTATAAAACTCCATCTAAGCGTGTTGGTCTAGTACTATAAAACTCCACCTAAGCGTGTTGGTCTAGTACTATAAAACTCCACGTAATCCTGTTGGTCTAGTACTATAAAACCCCACCTAAGCGTGTTGGTCTAGTACTATGAAACTCCACCTAAGCGTGTTGGTCTAGTACTATAAAACTCCACCTAAGCCTATTGGTCTATTACTATAAAGCTTCACCTAAGCGTGTTGGTCTAGTACTATAAAACTCCACCTAAGCGTGCTGGTCTAGTACTATAAAACTCCACCTAAGAGTGTTGGTCTAGTACTATAAAACTCCACCTAAGCGTGCTGGCCTAGTACTATAAAACTCCACCTAAGCGTGTTGGTCTAGTACTATAAAACTCCACCTAAGCGTGCTGGTCTAGTACTATAAAACCCCACCTAAGCGTGTTGGTCTAGTACTATGAAACTCCACCTAAGCGTGTTGGTCTAGTACTATAAAACTCCACCTAAGCATGCTGGTCTAGTACTATAAAACTCCACCTAAGCGTGTTGGTCTAGTACTATAAAACTCCACCTAAGCGTGTTGGTCTAGTACTATAAAACTCCATCTAAGCGTGTTGGTCTAGTACTATAAAACTCCACCTAAGCGTGTTGGTCTAGTACTATAAAACTCCACCTAAGCGTGTTGGTCTAGTACTATTAAACTCCACCTAAGCGTGTTGGTCTAGTACTATAAAACTCCACCTAAGCGTGCTGGTCTAGTACTATAAAACTCCACCTAAGCGTGTTGGTCTAGTACTATAAAACCCCACCTAAGCGTGTTGGTCTAGTACTATAAAACTCCACCTAAGCGTGCTGGTCTAGTACTATAAAACTCCACATAAGCGTGTTGGTCTAGTACTATAAAACTCCACCTAAGCGTGTTGGTCTAGTACTATAAAACTCCACCTAAGCGTGTTGGTCTAGTACTATAAAACTCCACCTAAGCGTGCTGGTCTAGTACTATAAAACTCCACCTAAGCGTGTTGGTCTAGTACTATAAAACTCCACCTAAGCGTGTTGGTCTAGTACTATAAAACTCCACCTAAGCGTGCTGGTCTAGTACTATAAAACTCCACCTAAGCGTGTTGGTCTAGTACTATAAAACTCCACCTAAGCGTGTTGGTCTAGTACTATAAAACTCCATCTAAGCGTGTTGGTCTAGTACTATAAAACTCCACCTAAGCGTGTTGGTCTAGTACTATAAAACTCCACCTAAGCGTGTTGGTCTAGTACTATAAAACTCCACCTAAGCGTGTTGGTCTAGTACTATAACACTCCACCTAAGCGTGCTGGTCTTGTACTATAAAACTCCACCTAAGCGTGTTGGTCTAGTACTATAAAACTCCACCTAAGCGTGTTGGTCTAGTACTATAAAACTCCACCTAAGCGTGCTGGTCTAGTACTATAAAACTCCACCTAAGCGTGTTGGTCTAGTACCATAAAACTCCACCTAAGCGTGCTTGTCTAGTACTATAAAACTCCACATAAGCGTGTTGGTCTAGTACTATAAAACCCCACCTAAGCGTGTTGGTCTAGTACTATAAAACTCCACCTAAGCGTGTTGGTCTAGTACTATAAAACTCCACCTAAGCGTGCTGGTCTAGTACTATAAAACTCCACCTAAGCGTGTTGGTCTAGTACTATAAAACTCCACCTAAGCGTGCTGGCCTAGTACTATAAAACTCCACCTAAGCGTGTTGGTCTAGTACTATAAAACTCCACCTAAGCGTGTTGGTTTAGTACTATAAAACTCCACCTAAGCGTGTTGGTCTAGTACTATAAAACTCCACCTAAGCGTGCTGGTCTAGTACTATAAAACCCCACCTAAGCGTGTTGGTCTAGTACTATAAAACTCCACCTAAGCGTGTTGGTCTTGTACTATAAAACTCCACCTAAGCGTGCTGGTCTAGTACTATAAAACTCCACCTAAGCGTGTTGGTCTAGTACTATAAAACTCCACCTAAGCGTGTTGGTCTAGTACTATAAAACTCCACCTAAGCGTGTTGGTCTAGTACTATAAAACTCCACCTAAGCGTGTTGGTCTAGTACTATAAAACCCCACCTAAGCGTGTTGGTCTAGTACTATAAAACTCCACCTAAGCGTGTTGGTCTAGTACTATAAAACTCCACCTAAGCGTGTTGGTCTAGTACTATAAAACTCCACCTAAGCGTGTTGGTCTAGTACAATAAAACTCCACCTAAGCGTGTTGGTCTAGTACTATAAAACTCCACGTAATCCTGTTGGTCTAGTACTATAAAACCCCACCTAAGCGTGTTGGTCTAGTACTATAAAACTCCACCGAAGCGTGTTGGTCTAGTACTATAAAACTCCACCTAAGCGTGTTGGTCTAGTACTATAAAACTCCACCTAAGCGTGTTGGCCTAGTACTATAAAACTCCACCTAAGCGTGTTGGTCTAGTACTATAAAACTCCACCTAAGCGTGTTGGTCTACTACTATAAAACTCCACCTAAGCGTGTTGGTCTAGTACTATAAAACTCCACCTAAGCGTGCTGGTCTAGTACTATAAAACCCCACCTAAGCGTGTTGGTCTAGTACTATAAAACTCCACCTAAGCGTGTTGGTCTAGTACTATAAAACTCCACATAAGCGTGCTGGTCTAGTACCATAAAACTCCACCTAAGCGTGTTGGTCTAGTACTATAAAACTCCACCTAAGCGTGTTGGTCTAGTACAATAAATTCCACGTAATCCTGTTGGTCTAGTACTATAAAACCCCACCTAAGCGTGTTGGTCTAGTACTATAAAACTCCACCTAAGCGTGTTGGTCTAGTACTATAAAACTCCACCTAAGCGTGTTGGTCTAGTACTATAAAACTCCATCTAAGCGTGTTGGTCTAGTACTATAAAACTCCACCTAAGCGTGTTGGTCTAGTACTATAAAACTCCACGTAATCCTGTTGGTCTAGTACTATAAAACCCCACCTAAGCGTGTTGGTCTAGTACTATAAAACTCCACCTAAGCGTGTTGGTCTAGTACTATAAAACTCCACCTAAGCGTGTTGGTCTAGTACTATAAAACTCCACCTAAGCGTGTTGGTATAGTACTATAAAACTCCACGTAATCCTGTTGGTCTAGTATTAAGATTATGATCATGTTGGTTTAGTATTAAGATTAACTTTATTAATTTGTCTTTCTATTTTTTTTAAAGAAGAAGGGATGTAACAATATTAATTGTTTTGTATTATACCGAATTTCAGTAATACTTATTTTAGGCGTACCCGCTCTCTCACTCTTAAAGTTTTTTCTTAGAACTCGCGCTGACGTGTACTGTGTATTATGATTTTGTAATTAAACATGTCGTCTCAAGCTTCTTCTTCTTCTTTGGTTACGGAAAACCATCAACGTACTGATGTTTACTTTCCGGCGCATGCCTGGTAAAATGTTTTCAAATTTATAAAAATTTTCAGAACATAGATAATTTATTTGATATAATTGTTATTTTATTTTTTAGTTTTATATTATCAGTTTTTACAATTTTTCTTTTAATTTAGGATTTTTACAATTTTTTTTTATTTTTTATTTTTCATTTATTAAGATAAAAACATGATTTCTGTTTATTTTATTCTGTGTGGATAAGTATCAAGGAGCACATTGTGAGTGAGTGCACCCTTGAAGGATTCTGTAGTGGTGTTTTTGGTTATGTCAGGGGATAATTTGTTCCAGTCTTTAATGGTTTGACAAAAGAAAGAAAATTTATAACTGTCTTTATTGCATTGGATTTGTCTGTAGGAGTCTTTTCGGGAAGATCTTGTCGTAGACTGGCTCTGAAGTAATATATTTTGTGTAGGGATAGCGATATTTTCATTTATTACTTTGTGAAACATTATGAGCCTAGTTCTTAGTCGGCGTTCTTGTAGAGTTTGCCAATTCATGGTGTTTAACATCTCAGACACACTGCTGGTGTTATGATGTCTGTTGCATGTATACCTGGCTGCCCGTCGCTGTACCTTTTCTAGCGAGTTGATGTTTTCGTTTGTGTGAGGATCCCAAACAGTGCAGCAGTATTCTAATTTGGGTCTTATTAGGGTTTGATATGCTCGTTCTTTTATCGTTTGTGATTGTACTTTTAGATTTCTTCTGATAAAACATAATGATTTGTTTGCTTTGGCGGCAGTTTGTTGGATGTGGGTGTTCCATTTTAGGTCTGTTGAGATTGTGACACCTAGATATTTTGCGTGTTGAACAGATTCTAATATATGGCCATGCATGTTATAGTAAAAGTGGATTGGATTTCTCTTGGTTGTTATATTCATGATGTTACACTTGTCTGGGTGAAATGACATGAGCCAGTCTTGTTCCCATTTTATGGCAGCTTCGAGATCTTCTTGGAGCTTGAGGCAGTCGCTTTGTGATTTGATTTGTCGATAGATCATACTGTCATCTGCAAAAAGTCGGATACGGCTATGTTTGATGTATTCAGGGAGGTCGTTAATGTAGATTAGAAAAAGTATTGGTCCCAGAACTGTACCCTGTGGGACACCGGATGTGACTGGTATTTTTGATGATGTCATATTTTCTAAAAGTACTGTTTGAGTTCTGTTTGAGAGAAAAGATTTAACCCAGTTTATGATTTGTTCTGATATGCCAAAGTATTTCATTTTGTACAGCAGTCTTTTGTGTGGTACCTTGTCGAAAGCTTTTGCGAAGTCCATTATTATCAAATCTGTTTGTATATTTTTGTCATTGTTTTGTGCTAAATCATGTATTAAAGAAATTATTTGTGACTCACATGATCGTTTTGCCCTAAATCCATGCTGTAATTCATAAAGTATGTTGTTGGTTTCTAGATGTTGCATCATGTTGCTGGCAAAAATATGTTCGAGTAATTTGCAAGCTATGCATGTTATGGATATAGGTCTGTAGTTACCTGGGTTGTGTTTATCTCCTTTTTTGAGAACAGGCGTGACATTTGCGTGGTTCCAGTCAGATGGTACTTTGCCTGTTTCCAATGATTTGGTGAATAATAATGTGAGGATGTCTGTACATATATCAATATTTTCTTTCAGTACTCTGCCTGCGATGGTGTCAGTACCAGTAGCTTTACTAGGGTTTATGTTTTTGATGAGTTTATAAACACCATCCCTAGAGATTTTTATGGGTTCCATTGTGGGATGAGTACTAGGACCTTTATCTGGAATGTTAGTGTTTGCTTCAGATGTAAAAGCAGACTGAAACTGTTTGTTTAGTATATTTGCTTTCTCAGATGGATGTGAGTGTAGGGTACCTTCACTTCGTAGGGGAGCTATGCCGGTGTTTTCATTTTTCTGGCTTTTTATGTAAGAATAAAGTTTTTTGGGTGTATTATTGAAGCTTGGTTGATCTGGTTCATTTATTTCAATATCAAAAATCATGTTTTCTATATATCGCCAGTATGAGTTTCTCATTTCGTTCTGGAGCTTGGCTTTAGTTTTCTGATATTGTTCTTTATACTTGGGATTACATTTTTTCTTTTTATATAACTTGTTTTTCTTGTTAATTAACTTTTTTAGTTGGTTATTTACCCAAGGTAATCTTGATTTGTTGCCAATGCTTTTTGTTGGAATATACTTATGGATAGTCTCTTGGACATTGGTTTTGAAGATGTTCCATAATTCGTCTAGGCTCATTTTATCCTGATCTTTTTTTAGTTGTTTGTAAGTTTCAGTGAGGTCTTTTTCTATTTGATCCCATTGTGCCTTTTTGTAGTTTAACACTTTGTGAGCTTGTTGTTTATTTTGCGGCAGGGCTAGGTTTATTTCACTGTATACTATATCATGATCACTCGCACCGATTGGTGGTAATGTTTCTACTCTATTTACAAATGATGGGTTTGTCATGCACAGCAGATCTAGTGTTGTGTCTTTTCGGGTGTTCTTGTTTATGACTTGTGTTAGGTTGTTGTCATGTAATATATCGAGGAGTTGTTGGTGTAGTGAAGCTTCAGGTTTGTTAGGTATGACTGCTGGTGTATTCCAGTCTATGTGGCCAAGGTTGAAATCGCCACTTACCCAGATGTTAGAGTTTGTTTTCTTACATAAGACTCTATTTAGTGAGATACCAAGTTGTTCTAATGATTCACCTTTATCGGATGGTGGTCGATAATATGTGCAAAGGTAAAGTGATTTGTTGCCTTCATATGATATTTTTGCCCACACATTTTCGCAGTTTCTTTCAAGGTCTAAATCGGTACCTGCTTTTGTGATTTGTGTGGATGTCAGCTGGTTTGAGATAGCCAGTAATACTCCCCCATAGCCATCCTTTCTGTTTTTTGTATAAATGTTGTATTTAGAGGATGGGATGTATTCATATGGAGAGATGTCATTTGAGAGCCATGTCTCGGTACCAAATATTATGCTGGGTTTACAAGATTCAATGATAAGTTCTACTTCAGGTTTTTTGTTCTTTATCGACTGAAAATTTATTGTAAGCACTCTTAGTGGTTCAGATTTTTTTGACGTGTGGGAGTCCTTTTTATTTTTACCTTGCTTTTTCTTGGTTGTCGATGATGACTGTGCTTGATTTATCTGGATTGGTGATGATGTGTATGTTGGTAATCCAATATTATCAGTGCTTTCATTTTCAGAATCATTGCTTATTTCTAATTCTGAGTAGGTATTCGATAATTCAGGTATGGTACTATTGAAAAAAGTTGTGGAGAAGTTTGGCATACCACAGTTTATACAATTCCATGAGAGATTGCTTTTATCTAGTATTTTATACATTTTCTCGTCGATACCTTGGCAATTTATGTGGTACCACTGATCACAACTGTCACAACATACCGCTTTTTGTTTCCAAGTGCAAGCTTTGTTACAGGATCCACAGGGGTATTTAGGTGGACCAGGGTTTGGCTCAGGTGCATATGAATTTGTTAGGAGAATGCTACATAGGTATGTCAATACCAGTCTATCATATTTGATAGTTTTGGTTTTTCTTGTCAGCACCATCATGGATGTTGTGGAGATGCTTGACTTGTACGTGTCTTGGTTTGCAATTGTTACTGACCAAGACTTATCTGGTGCCTCTTTATTTTCTTTGATGTTTTTATTTTGACCTACAGTTTTGCAGTTGACAATAAAATCTAACTGGACACAATTTGCCAAAAATAGTGCGAGAATGATGGTTGTGAGTACTGTTTTTATCGTGTTCATGGTGTATGAGACAGTAGTAATAGAATGGAAAATAGCAGGTAGTTAATACAGATAGACTTACAATTAGATCTTCGTCCCTTGGGCGACACAAGGGTACAAGGTAACTGTCTCGATTTGGCCTTGTTGTTTTGATAGAATTGTAAGATTTGTTTACTTCCGGTTATCAGATTTGGCGGCGATAATTTTCAGTTTGAAAAATATTACAAATATCGGATTTAGGTTTTTTCTATGATTACAATGAAAGAGAATATGTGTGGTAGTGTCAATACAAGATGTTTACAAAGTATTGCTTCTAAATGTTCAGTATATCAAACAAATTTCAACTTTTTTGATCAAACCAAAATCTTGTCAACTTCCTGTTCCAGGCAAGCTGCCTTGATTATTAACTCGGCCTGACATCCAACCAATCCCTTCGCGTCATTTAATCTTTGCGAAATCTAACTCTATCAAATGTTGTTGTCATATTTTATTTTCTTTTATATTGTTTATCTACATATTTTAAATGATAATATCATGCCATTCACTATAATATCAACTTTTTTTCTCAAGGAAGCAGCGACTAGAATCAGAGAAAATTTGCGTGCATCTTATTTGGACGAATTTATTAATGAGAAATTAGAACTTTCATCTGCAAATACCAAAAGACATGCCCCAAGAACAATATATATTTCTGAATATGCGGAGAGGAAAGGTCATATTTAAACAATTTTGAATTGGACAATACTTCTGGTGTGATCGTTTTTAAATCATACATAAAGTAGAAATACTATTTGTATATGTCGCATCCATATTGTATAAAACGTGCATTCCAAATAGTGTTTATAATTTACAAGTAATCTGGCTCAATGCAAATTGTAATAAGAATACTATATGGAATCTACCATCATAACAACCCTATTTCATACAAAGCACAAATCCGTATCAGTGGTGTAATGGTTAGCGTGCTCGCCTCGAGTACGGTAGATCGTGGGCTCGAGTCCCGATCAAATCAAAGATTATAAATTGGTATATGTTGCTTCTCCGCTTATAACGTAACATTCAGGAGAAAGAGCAAAGATTGGTTGGCTCGGAATCAGGATAATGTGTCCGAGTGGAGCGACATATTGTTTCTGTGAGCTAGCACTATAAAAAGTACAATTAAGCTTGTTGGTCTAGTACAAAGAAGACTTCATCATCATCTCATTGACAGATAACTTGTTCCCGTAATGATATAGCTGAACAATTGCTCACATGACATTAAACAACATTCACACACTCACGACGGAGGTCATTCTTAGAGCAGGAGAAGGATACTTTTCAGAAGAAACTAGTTTCAATCCCGGTCTATCTTTGAAATTCGTGTTGTACTATCCGAGTATTTATTGTTTAACACTATGTCGTGGGGGTTGTGTCATTTGTCTGTATTATGATAATTGTACTGTACTTAGAAACAGGAACTGCCAACCTTTTACGAGCGCCTGAGTTCACCCTTGGGTTTCTTTTCTTGTGGGTTCTTGTTTTTAGTTTTTTGTCCTGTTTCTTTTGTTTTGATAATCTTTGTTCTGTGTCTTTATATGTTGCCGATATCTCTTGATTGTCTCTGCGATTTTTCTAATGTTTACTTATATATGCTCTACTGATGTTGGTTTTGGGTCAGGTCAATCCAAAGACTTTAAGATTGGCATTTTTTGTTCTAAGCTAAGCATGCAGCATTAAGGAGTCAGAACATATACTAACTGTCTATTGTCGGAATCAGGATAATGTGTGTGTTTGTGTGCGATTTCGAGTGGAGCGACATGTCTTATCGCCGAATGTTGTTTCATTGATCTAGCACTATAAAAATCCAACCAAGAGTGTCAGACTAATTAACAAAACGGATATAATCACCATCTCATTGAAATGTAATCACTTGTTCCTGTTCTCGCCATGATTTAGCTAAAACATGCTGACTTGGCGTCAAACAATACTCACTCACTCACTCACACACTAACTGAAATATTGTTGAAAATGAGCTTAAACACCACAAACCCTCAACCATAAGGGACTTTTGCTTAAATAACAATTTTATTTTTATATCCAAGCGTCAGTCAAATAGTATGTACAATTATAAAGCTATTCATAAAATTGTCACAAAATAGAAATGATTGATTTTGAAATAATATACAAGTACAATCTATTCATATTTACAACAACATAATAAAAACAAGATTGATAAATCTTTATAATACATTAATTCATAAAATTTAAATCGTTGGTAGTTAATGCTCCAATTCTCCATTGCCCCCTAACAGAATGACGAATGTAGCGAGTATCTATAAGAAATATACGTACATTGCCAGCAATTATATAATTTATTTGTACGAGCTTTAGAAACAGGAAGAAAAGCGGGTCTGGTGAGCTTTTCTGAACTGTTTCACAGAGGGTGCAAATAAATATTATATTTACCAAAATGTACGTATATTGTGATATTGTGCAATGTCAAAATGTTCAAAACAACTGCCAAAATGTCTGGAAAAAAAGCAGAATGAAGCGTCGTTCTGATTGTTTTTAATAATGTCCTCTACCACGTCCGCGCTTATACTGTTACATTTATTTTCGTCGCTCTACATGAATCGGGTAGCAGAAAAGCTATAATGTGATCAGTGATCATATAAAACAAAATATTATCCAGTCACTGCAATTTGACTGCTCACATAGAATCAGTGGAGGATAAAAGGAAATATACACAGGGATGTTTTCCCTCACTTTGCTTCAGCAGCTTTCTTTGTATATACAAATTAAAAATGTAACGGAAGACTTAAAGGGCAAGACGATCCCAGTAGACCCCCGCACATTTTAGATCCTGTCTTCAAACCGTTGTACACGAGAAACCATGTATCTTAAAATTAGTCCTCAGTGAGATAGTGTTTCAAATGCCTATAAAAATATTCTTCTGTTTCAAATGGTAAACAAGATTCGTTTGGCCATTCGACGGATCTTACTTTATACCACATTGACAACAAGACACGAGGAAGAGATGACATTGGTACATCGCCTTTTATAACCACAATAACCATATTGTCATTGCCTCTACGGAAAGCATGCATTCTTGTCATCTCTAGTTCATATGATCCCCAATCACTTTTAAGAAAGTTTTTGGTTATTATGAATATAACTTTTCTGCTGGAATCGATTGCTTGTATTATATTTTCACCTATTGGAGTCCCTGGTATAAACGTTTTATCGTGAAGGCATATGTCAAATCCCATGGACGTAAGTTCGTCATGGAGTTCTACAACCCAAGTTAAATCGTCATGGCTGTAGGAAACAAACGCATCATATTCGCGTCTGGTGATTGTTGATCGAGATCTGCAATACATTCTTATTATTAGAACCAGATATTCAAAAACACGTTTATATCTGACGTACACAGCGGTAAATATTATACATATGGTTATAACTGAAGAAAGAGTCACTGAAAACGGTAACCAAAATTTTGATAAACATTCGCTTTCAAATAATTCCAGATTCCAGAAAAAGTCCACAACATTTTGGCTAGACCCATCTTCACGAATACATCGCAATACGTCGACGTCAGCAATTATGTCCGATTTTTTCATCCATTTTAGGAATTGCAGAGACCGACAAGAACATTGCAGTGGATTGCCGTCAAGATATATTTTTGAAGGTTTCATATAGTCAATAATTTCTAACTCCTTGTCATTTAAGTGTGTTATAGAATTGAATGATAAGTCTATTATTTCCGGTTTTGTATTACTTCCGAACGACGGAAAGTTTGACAAATAATTATGAGATATATTGACGTTCGTCAAATTTGGAAATTGGTGCATAAACAAAGAATTTGGTAGATAACTTATCTTATTGTAAGTCAAATCTACATGTTGGAGTTTCAAGTTATTTTGTAGTAGAAATGCAACGTCCGCGTTATTTTTCAATCCATCACCAAGAGATGTACGTGCTGCTATCAATGTTTCGAGAAGAGGCACTTTAGACAAAAGGTGTCCACTTATTGTTTTACAACGCCACCCTGTCATATCTAAATATTTCAAATTTTCTGCGCCGTCTATTTGAAATAAACAATTAATTAAATTTATTTTCATTTCTAAAATTTGTAGATTTTTTCCACCTCCAAATGAGAAACCGTCCAAATTGTCCAGGAGTATACTGTCTTTGATGACCAGGTCTGTTAAAGTACTCGCAATAGTAATGATTATCATAAAATTGCCAAACTTTTGCCTTGTTTGCATGCATGCATTGTTCAAGCTATATTTTACATCTAGTGTCTGATTGGTGCCTTTATCTCCTTTGTTATTATCATAATACCTTAAATATCTGAGATTGTGGAACAAACAGTTGAATAAGAGAATTGTCATTTTCGGTTCGAAAATTATATTATCTAGTAATTCTAGTTTTTCCAGACATTTTGATTGGGTAGCAAATGTTATAAATGCATATCCGTCAATACCAGTAATGTACATACTACGGAGTTTGAAACTTTTCAGACAAATTCTTTGCACATATTGTAAATGGCTACCGTCAAGTCTAAATGACTGGTCAAATGTATTTGAATTAATATCGAGATCTGTGATATTTTTATCCCGGAAAACATCTAAGCTTTGAAAAACTTTACTAATTGTTTGCTGGCCCACAACATTTCCCATTCTAATCATTAAATATTGGAGGTCTGTTAGATTACTGAATGTGTCATTATCAATTTTATGTACGTCATAAAGATCCAATTTTGTTATCTGAGTTAATGGTAAATGTTTGAACGTTCGCTTTCGATAGTAAAATCCTTCGAAGGATTTGGCATGTATTAAAAGTACAGAAAGATGTTTGAGGTGCACAAACTCGACTTCAAACTCATAATTTGGCACCACGTCAAGTTCAATTTGGTATAATTCAGGGAGGTTTTTTATTATCTCTACAAATATGTTCTTCCATACTGTGTACAAATTTGAATCTATTGTGAGCATTTTTATCCCTTTCACATTCCGGAAAACGCTTCCGGAAATTTCATTAACTTTCAGCCCGTTGTTGTTTAGGCTTAAGCTTGTCAGATTAGTCAGACCTTTAAACGCTTCCGGTGCAATATAGTTCATTTCATTGTGAGATAAATCAAGTGTCATTAAACTCACAAGATACTCAAATGATCGGTTGCGTAAAGTATGTATACGGTTGTGCGAAATATCTAAATGTTTTGTGGAGTTCGGCAAACTCGATGGTACGGATGTAAGGTTCAAATGGGAGCAGTCCGCAAATCCATTATGGTATGTACATTCCATGTTGTTAGCCTTGAAACCTAAAAAAAATAATGATATCCAATATTTGATATAATGTCTAAATTTACAACTCTCCAATTTTTTGCAAATAGTCTTATAATTGTGTAGGAAATAATGCAAGTTTTTTTTGTGTGGACCATCTCGACTAAGTAATAGATGTAATATCATAGATGCCCTCTTTTACAAAATGCCACGTACATGTATAGATGGTAAAATGCATGAAATCATTTTCAACATGTACAAATATACTAAGTCGTATATTTCGTATAATCTTTGTTCTACAGATTATTTTGCCTGTGAAAATTGCGTACGACAAGGAGAAAAAATATACCCTTTTCTATTTTGCTTGTTGTTAAATGATTTGTTTCAAAGCTTCTTTTGTAGTAAAAATATCCCTGGACTAAATACTGTTTCCAAAGAATTGAAAAATTAATTAGAAATTTATAATGCTAGATGCCGACGACGCTGTTTTGCATGCTGAAGATACAAAGGGGGTAATCAGAATCCGTTTATCGAAGAACAGACAACACGATGACGTAAAGAACAAGTACAAAAGGACAAACGACGATCTATAAAACAAACACATAAAACTAAAGATCGAGTAACACGAACCCCACTAAATATCGGGCGTGAACTCAGGTGCTCCGGAAGGGTAAGCAGTTCCTGCTCCACTAGTGGCACACTTCGTGTTGATCTAGTTACAAACCCGGTGTTAAGTCATGAAAAATGAAAGGACCGGGAAGTGTTTGCGACAAGTGGAACATATCCTTGGTCATTTGTGACATAGATATTCCATAGCGGTCAATCAAGTCATGGTGACGACAGTACAACTTTCGAAGTGATGACTTCAACTTAACCAAGAGGAACCCTTGATCAGTAGCTTCCTTGTTACCAGCAACCCTCTATCAAGGAAATCCTGATAGGAACTGCAAGCTCTGGAATATCGTATCAACTGAGAGTTATGTACGCCATATGCAGGTGCTGCTGAAATGTTGCTACATATAAATGGAAAGTTCACAATGGGGAAATTGAAATCATCTCTTTTGTTGTAAAGTTTCATTCTCAACCGCCCCTCACTGTCAATTTCGAGAAGTAGGTCAATGTATGAAGCAAGCTATTCTGTATCTGTGGAATCCTTTATTTCAAGCTCAATGGGATAGATGCGATCAACAAAATCATCAAACCTAGAATTATTTAGTGAAAGAACATCATCTAAATAGCGGAACCTGAAATTAAAGGATCGGGCTTGCCTCTTTTCGTTTTTCTTGAGTATGAAATCTGCCTCATACGAATAATTGCAATTTGACAATCTTAAAACCTAAATTTTCAGACAATGACATAAACATTGACATAGTAACACGTTTTATCTAGTTATGAGTGATATTAACGAATACATGTAACTTTATCCAAACGAAAAAGAATGCATAAGACAAAGCTTTAAAAGCAATGTATAAGATTCTGTAACATTCTCTTAAATTGAAATCTTCAACGCCTAACGTCGTTGTTTGTGTTGAATTAGGTCGTCATCCTGTATATATAAAATACAAACAAACAAACAAATATAAAAAAACATATGGGTTATTTTGTGGTAAGGGTAATCATTGGTTCATACAGATCTATATTGTACAGGCTTGTTCGACATAATAATTCACAGAATGATGTGCAAATCAAATGGATAAATTTGGTAAAAAACCGATATTTCATGACTGATATTTAATTAATATATATTTGGGAAACACAAACCTTAATAAGAATGGTTCCAAATATAATTAAGCAATGACTGTGTGATCAATTTTTTTTAGAACTGGGATTCACTGATTAAAAAACTCAAGAAAAGCTATTAACTATAGAATTTTGAAATAAAGATTAGAGTTTGAAGAATACTTAAAATATTCCTGAATGTAGAGATTCCAGTGCCTATCACCACTGATGTTGTGAGTTCGAATCTCGATCAGGGCGAGGTGGGCAACACTATGTGATAAAGTTTGTCAGTGACTTGCGACAGGTCGGTGGTTTTTCTGCGAGTCCTCCGGTTTCCTCAACCAATAAAACTGAACGCCACGATATAACTGAAATATTGTTGAAAGTGGCATTAAACACCATCTCAAACAAACAAACAAACAACCAAACAATTGTAGAGATTCTGTCCCTTTTGGTGAATTCGGGAGAGCAAATAATAAACTGTCGATTAAAGCAGGGATATGGCAAAACATAGATAAAGTATAACTCGTTTCTGTAATTTGTACAATAAACAACAAATCGGTGATACACAGAACTATATTTCTGAATATATTTTATAAATAAAAAACGTATTTTTCATTTATAGACACACCACATTAAAATTCTCTGAAATTATGGCATATAAGCGAAAAACATTTAGAAAAAACTCTGTACTTTCATAAGTATTATTAATAATAATGTTTGTCCCCCTGGCTTGTAACATTCATAACGTGTTCTTTGCTGCTTTGTACCTTGTATAACACACAAGGCCATATATAGAGGACAAAGTGGAATTCTGGATTGAAAGCTTTTAACAAACAGGACACGAGCTGTAATAATTGAAGGTAAAAAATCAAGATATGTTCCGTTAAATCTGGAGTGTCCCAAGGGTCAGCCTTATGTTGTAGTCTATTTTAGTTTTATATTAATGATATTCCAGTCGGTCTACACTCCACCATACGTCTATGTGCAGACAAAATCACTGCATACATGGCTTTAAAATCCACAAACTATGCACAACACTTGCAACTAGATCTCGACAAACTTGCAATATGGGACGGAATATTAATAGTCCTGTCTGTCACTCGATATACAATTCAGATCAAATTCAACTATACCCTCCATGGCCATCCAAACAATCAGACAAAATTTAAAATGGAAAAGAAATTAAATAATACTGCACGAAGGCCAATGCATATCTTGGATTTCTCCGTCGAAATTCTTAACAACAGTTCGACCACCGTAAAGGAACAAACAAGCATAAAAATGTCTAGTTAGACAATCACTTGATTATGCTTACTCTGTCTGGGAGCCCTACAATAAAGTCGAAGTCGATCGACGAGAAACGTCCAAGGCAGGGATGCGGGGTTCATCACCAACAGACATCAAAAGACATCTAGTGTTGGTAATATTTTTTCAACTCTTGAACAGGAGCAATCTTGAAGACAGTCGTATATGATCGACTTGTCGTCATGATATGTAAAATAGCAGATGAAAATGCAGTTATTACTAAAAAGGACAGACTTAATTCATCCTTGAGGCAATCACGGAACATGCCCTCCTTGTTTTTCATTAACCCTCCTAGTAAGACTTGACTGCCAGAGTCTATAGTTACGAAGCGATCGGTTGAAACATTCAAAGCTACTGTCTCTTCTATGAACTATTAATTTATGAGACCTGTTAATAGTTTTAACCTTTTTCAATTGCCATGTACAACCTCAAACATAATCTTCAACTTGCTGAAGGCGGTCAATATTTTGTAGAAATAGAAGTAGGAGTATATTGTAAATAATTTATTGTTTTTGTTATCTGTGTACTATTGCAGTGCATCTGTTGTTTTAGAAATAAAGAATAGACTATTTCCATGTACAAATAAAACCGTAGATATCTAATTAGTGCACACGGTGCATTTCTTGAATAACCTTAATCAGGTACTCTCGAAATCAAAAGATTGGAATGCCACATGACTTAAAAGGGGGGAAAACAACAACAACAACAAACAACAACAAACAAAACAATTTAACATATAAAGGCATCATTTGAGATACAGTACTCTTTAAATATTCATTAATAATTTCATCAATGCCACTAGCTTTATTAATTTTTAAATCTTTAGAAGCAATTCTGATCTCATCCTCAGTTATTGCACTATTTAGGATATCATCAGCATTACCAGCAATTGAACTGTTTATAAAATCATTATCATATGTAATGTCAAACTCTGATTCATCATCTATATCATTATAATTGTTTAGGTCCTTGAAGTATTCATATAAATTATCAATAGAAATTTTCTCCTTTTCACTAGACCTGTCTATTCGATTGGGAATACTCCAAAACTGTTTAGGATCTGTTTTTGATGTATTTCTCAACCCATTTTCAAATCTAGTTTGATAATTTTGAAAATATTTAGTCAATTCATTTTTATATTCTTTACTGGCGGTTTTCATCAGTTTTCGATTTTCTTTATTCCTTACGAAGTTATATCTACTTCTAGCTTTGTGATTTTTTTTCTCTCTTAATTTTACATTCCTTATTGTACCATGGTTTATCGTTATTATGACGTCTTTTGTTATTTATATATATTTTACCAAAAGTATCTAATGCACTTTTTGAAAAAATATCGCCAATCGTATTAACGACTCTTGATATTATCACCATATCTAGGTGAATCATTAACATCAAGTAATGCATTAAGTTCAAGGTAACATTCTTCTAATTTTGTAACCACGGACTCGACAAACCGGATTTGTTCAGTAGCATTCCAGTGTATTCTACTGCGTGTAATGGGCGGAGTTGTAGTATCTGTGATTACTCTACCGTGAAAAGGTACATGAATACCACAATGAATGTCTGAGAATAACGGATTGAAATCGGCTATTTCGAATTCTTTGATAGAAGAGAATAAAGTTGGTGATAATAATAAATAATCAACAACAGCTGTGTTGTTACTAGTTAACGGCTCCAATATCGCGATCTTTAGCACATCTAGAATTGGCAATGAATAAAGAATTACCTTTACAAAAATTAAGTAGCTTGTGTTCAAAATCGTTTGGATTAGCGATATCCAAACTGATTCTCTGCAAAGGTACGTTTTGATTTTCAAGGGTTTCAAAATCACACATGTAGTTTTGAAGCTCCTGATCGTCAAAAACATATAGTAATTGTAAAAGATTATCATCAGGTTTGACATAGTCATCTTTGTTTTTGGTTCGTGAATTAAAATCACCTATTAGTGCTATAGTACAATCATTAGTCAATAAATTACACATTTCAGTTTCAATCTCATTGAAACATTCATCAGATGAATACAAAGAATTTTCAGGTGGAATATAAATACACCCTAGAAGTAAGGTTTTATCAATGCTTAAAAGCTGATTCGAAATGGAAATCCACTGAACAAACTCAGATTCAGTATGGGGGAATTCAATGAATTTTGATAATCGTTTTCTGTATAAAATCACAATACCACCGGACTTACGCTTAAATTTAGTCTGATGTTTTGCAAAATAATCGTAATCAGTGGGAATGTCCAAAATATCGAGCTTATCGGTTTTAGACTCTAGAAAAACTAGAATATCATAGTTTTCAATGAGATTTGAAAAATCTGGAGATACAAGTTTGCTTTTAATACCACATACATTCAAAGAAAATATTTTTAATGAGTTAATGCTAACAGTTGCAGGTTCGGTATTGTTCTTTGACAATCTCCTGTTGTGCCCTTAACGATAAACGTCTTGTACAGGTGGTATATTGGGGCCGGTGTTAAGTGGTGGCGGTGGACGGTTGTTAAAGTTGTGATGAAAAGTGGGACCTGGTCGTGGGTTGACAAGTTCACAGTCCACAAAAAGTTGATCGTTAACAAGTTTTACATGCCGCCCTTCGGCTCTCAATGCACGTATTTTTGGGAAAAGTTCCTTGCGTCTGTCGGCAATTTCCATTGGATATTGCTGGTTTATGAAGAACTGTGGTTTTTCCTTCAGTTTGGGGCCAGCCATCTTCACTTTCTCATGATCCTTGTAACTAACAAATTTAGCAATGATGTTTCTAGGTTTACGATCACGTCTTGCCTTCAACCTGTGCAGATTGTGGAATTTTATTTCAGAGGTGTCAATTTCAAGTTGAGTTGCAATGGAATTTTTAAGGACTTCTTCAGTATTCTCATCGTCTCTATTCTCAGGAATTCCGCCAAATATTAGGTTATATTTCATTCCATATGTTTTCATTTCAAGGAGCTGTTCTTTAGTTCATTGTTTTCCCATCTTAGTAAATCCACCTCACTTTCAGTTTTTTCAACTCTTGTTCCCATTATATTATAATGAAATTCTTCTGCTGTGATTCTTTCAGACTGTTGCTTGAGATCATGTTTAACATCTTTCAGTTCATTCGTCAGCATATTAAATTTTCTCTCAAATTCATTGAACTTCTGAGCCATTTGTTCAAGTAGGGACAGTTTTTCTAATTTTTGATTTATGGTCTGAAAGTTAGAAAAAATCATTTCAAAAGTCATGTGTTGTGTTCTACTGATATCTTGGTGGAGTTGTTGAGGTGGAGGCATCATGCCCTGAGGTGAGAAAGCCGTTAATGGTGGTGGAGGAGGTTGCACTTGTTGTGACTGGACTGTTTGAATAATGGGTGAACCCGATATGTATTGTTGTGGAGGAGATAAAAACATGGACTGATTATTCGACTGGCTATTGTTCAGTAGATAGTTATGGTTATTTAAACAATCATTTGCACCAGTTATCACTTGTGAGAATGTTGGAATTTGGTTCATGGAGGTCGCCATGTTTGTTGACATATTCGAGGTCATTGTTCCTTTGTCCTTCGAATCTTTTCGTTTTCTTTTCCTATTCTTTTGGCCCATCAATAATTATGACATGTAATGCATTCTTACAAAATAGGAGACAGTTCTTAGCCATAATATAACACAATCTTGCATTTAAGACACTACATATGCAATGTTTTGTAGTGCTCGTCTTCGTGACGCCTAACCTCTGTCAGCCATTTTCTTTCAGCCCTTTCTTAAAATAATACATATGCGTGCAATTAATTTTAACAAATACAATATGGTTTTACATTAGAATATTCATAATAAGACTTGCTTTCCACAATATAAAATGAATTTCTACACACTTTGCATGTGCTAAAATATTCCTTATTATACCGGTTCAAGCTCCATTTCATGTGTTATAGGGGCTTGATAAATGTATTTCTATTTCGGTTATATGGGATTTCCCTTTATAGTTCAATGTTCTTATTTAGAATAAAACCGGTTTGTTAAGTATTTAAGGTCTGCCTGATTTGAAAATAAAAAAATGCACGGGAAAGTGTTTCGCGGCAATACGGACGGGTTGTCACTGAGATATAAATAGCTGATACACAAGTAACTTCAAGGTTCCGAATGAAAAGATGGAAGGTTGGTAAATTTTTTCGTCTCGTCTCGTCTCGTAAAAATATCATAAAATAGCTAATTTGATGGAATTTGGAAAGATAATTTTGAAGGCGTTTGACTGCAATCTGGGCCCTGCTGCCCCTCTGGTTCCTGGAAATGTTGAATTACGATTTTTGTTAATAGTAACTTTACAAATATTTGTGTATTGAATCTGAATTCGAACTCACCGCCCATACCCAACCCGACCAGTGACCCGTACTACGTATATTATTCTTTGATAGCGCAGCGATGCGTTAAGTGAAAATATTGAGGGTCTGTATGAGTGGGTAAATACAGTACGTTAAAAAAAAAAACCAAGACATGCCTAATGCGAAACACAAGGAAAAAGTAAAGGAAACGTCCGACGTTTTGAAAGACTGTAGAGAAGTCTTACATGATGGATCAAATGAAATTGTTGCACAAATGTTAGCCTTTATGAACAGAGTAGATGGGAGATTAAAACAAATAGAAACACAGGTAAATAAGATAGATGAAGTTAAATCCAGCCTCGTGAACATTACAAGAAAAGTTAGCTCATTAGAAATTACAGTGAAAGAACTTAAAGAGAAAAATATAGATATAGAAAATAGTACACAGGTGATGAGCGATCTATTTGAAGATGTTAAACACAATTGTTCATCTAATAAAACTGAAATAGATACGCTGAAGAGACGGTTTGAGGAAGTTGTAGAAAGAACATCAATAAGACGGGAAGAATTAAGGGAACATAGACAGGAACAGGAGAATATGAAAACTGATATTACCGATTTAAAATGCAGATCGATGAAAAATAATTTGATTTTCACAGGACTATTTGAATCACCACGTGAATACACAGAAGGAATACTAAGAGAGTTCATAAAAAACGAATTAGGAATAGAGGAGTACATAGAGTTAGGAAATGTACACCGGTTCGGACGAAGAGAAACGCCGAACAGAAAACCAAGACCGATAGTGGCGAGATTTATTTACAATAGACAATTGACACTAATTCTTCAAAATGCGCACAAACTTAGGGGCACTTATTTTGGAATAAGAGAACAGTTTCCAGCAGAAGTGGAGGAGAAACGACGAACATTATACCCTGTGGTGCGTGATTGTAAACAAAAGGGCTTGCGCACAAAACTGGTCCGAGATAGACTTTTTATTGAAAACAAACTATATGATCCGTCGAACGATTTAAACAGCCCGCATAGACAAGATAGACAAACGCCACCGCAAAGACAATACAGCGACGCCGCTCAAGGACACCATGCCGTGGGCCAATCAAATTTGCAAGGTAGACCAGCCACGAAGAGAAGGCGACCGCCATCTACACTCTCGCAGGGTGAATAGGGGTGTCAGGGAGAACAAGACGTTTCTCAAGGTGACGAATCGAGCAGTATTAACGATGTAAATATAGATGATTTAAATGTTGATTGTTCTTTTTTAACTGTACAAAATAAATTGAAGCTATTGTGTTTAAATTGTTGTGGTCTGAATTTAAGATTAAATTATCCTGAATTTGGTGAATTAATCTGTCAACATGATTTTATATGCTTACAAGAAACAAAAACTGATGACACTGATCAAATTAATTTTCCGGGGTATATATTTAAAACAAAAAACAGACAAAAGTTTTCACATAGAAAATCGGGCTGGATTGCTTTTGGATATAAGGAAAAGTTAGATAAATTTATAACTATTATAAAAAATGACAATAAATTTGTATTTTGGGTAAAAGTGTCATCCACATTATTTAAATTAGATGAAGATGTTTTAATTGGTGTTGTGTATATACCACCAGAATTCACCTCGTATTCGTCTCAAGAAGCATTCAATGACATAGATTTCGATATAAGAAATTTTTCGAGGTCGTATAAATATATATCTTTGGCGGGAGATTTCAATGCAAGAACGGCTGAGCTTAAAGATTTTTCGGTATTTACAGAAAATGATTTTCCAAACGGAGGCGAATATTTACTAGAAAATTATATATCTTTTTTAACTGATTCAAATTTACCACTAAATAGAAAAAATATAGATAAAGGAAAAAATAAATTTGGAAAATTACTAATAAATCTTTGCAAAGGACAAAACTTGTTTATCATGAACGGACGAGTAGGAAGTGACAGTAATATAGGTGAACTTACTTGTAGGAATGCAAGTGCTGTAGATTATTTCATTTGTTCTCCAAATTTTATAAAATGTATTGATGATTTGACTGTACTTGATTTTAGTAAATGTTTTTCTGATGTCCACACGCCACTCAGTATAACTTTTGAAAGCAATGTTTTTGAAGATAGTGATAGTGATATAAATGCTTTAGAAAATACAGAACACATTGTAAAAATAAAAAAATGGGAAAATGAAAAATTACACGAGTTCAGAGGTAATTTTAACAGACAGGCTATTTCTGATCTTCGTAATAAATTACGTGATTTGGATGCCTCTAGTGTAACACAGGAGCAGGTGAATATTGTGGTAAATGAATTTGGTAAAATACACATTGATTCTGTGAAAGAAACATTTGGAACTATTACTAAGTCTAATAACAGAAAAAAAAAAAAAAATACTAAAATTCAAAAACCATGGTTCGATTTAGATTGTAAATTTGAGCGTCAATATTATAGAAAAATGAAGCGTAAGCACAAATTTAGAAATTCAGATAATTCTAGAAAAGAACTCAAAGAGGCCGAGAAAAAATATAAAAAGCAGATGGACACTTCTATTAGAAAATATAGACAAAAAATGAAGAAAGAATTGAAAACTTTGAGATCGAAAAATCCAAAGGAATATTGGAAAATATTAAACAAGGGCCAAAAGAAAAAACAACCAAATATTTCTATTGATGTATTGTACGAATTTTTTAAAAATCTAAATTGAGCTCCGGATCATGATGATGTTGAGTTAAGTGTTTTATCGGAAAGTTTACAAGAAAACCTAGATTTTGATAATTTAAATATACACTTAAACGACAGTATTACTCGTGACGAGATTTTAACATGTATTAAGAAATTGAAAAATGATAAGGCGTCTGGGGACGATATGATAAAAAATGAATTCATAAAATCAACTCCAGATATGTTTTTAGCATTATACGTCGATCTATTTAATCTTATTTTTAATTCTGGTAAAATTCCAAATACTTGGCTCGCAGGCAATATTGTACCTTTTTATAAAAACAAAGGGGCAAAAACTGATCCTAAAAACTTTCGACCTATTACCATTTTGAGTTGTTTTGGAAAATTATTTACATCGGTGTTAAATAATAGATTAAATACTTTTTCAGACGAATTTCTCCTCTTAAATGAAAACCAGACAGGTTTTAGGAAAAAATATTCAACTCTAGATAACACTTTTGTTATATATGGCCTTTTTGAGCTACTAAAATTAAAGAAAAAGAAACTTTTCTGTGCATTTATAGACTTCGAAAAGGCTTTCGATACTGTGTGGCGTGATGGTTTGTGGTACAAGTTACTTATGTGTAATATAAAGGGTAAAATGTACAATGTAATTTTAAACCTGTATAATAATATAAAATCAAGAATTGTTTATAACGATTCTGTTTCAAATGTTTTCCCATGTTTAAACGGTGTTAGACAAGGCTAAAATTTATCTCCTTTTCTGTTCGCATTATATCTTAATGATTTGGATACTTTTTTGACTAGTAAAAATGCGCAAGGGGTTAAAAGCATTTCCGAAGACTTCGAAAACGATTTACAAATTTATGTGAAATTATTTACTATTCTTTATGCCGACGATACAGTACTTTTGGCAGAGTCTGCTGAAGAATTGCAGTCGGAGTTAAATTATTTTTATGAATATTGTGAGAAATGGAACTTAAAAGTAAACACAAACAAATCCAAAGTCATTGTTTTTTTCAAAGGGGAGGTTACCTATAAATTTAAATTTTTAAAATGAATAATATGGAATTAGAAATAGTAAGTGAATTCATACACTTGGATACAATGTTTCAAAGAACAGGATCTTTCAAGAAAAATAAAGTTAATCTTGCAGAGAAAGCATCTAAAGCTATGTATGACATTTTAAACAAGGGAAGAGTACATAATTTATCTGTAAGTTGTCATTTGGATTTGTTTGATAAAATAATTATACCTATGTTAACCTATGGATCAGAGATATGGGGTTACGAAAATATTGACATATTAGAAAAAGTACATGTAAAATTTTGTAAGCTGTTGCTTAATTTGAAAACTTCAACACCAAATTTTATGTTATATGGCGAACTTGGTAGATACCCTCTGAATATAACAGTTAAGTTGAAAATTTTGTCATTCTGGTAGAAATTAATTGACGGAAAGCAATCAAAACTATCATCTCTGATCTATAGATTATTGTATTTGAAAACTCATGGAAATAATACTTTTTCATGGATTAATTTTGTTAAATCAATACTTGATGACTGTGGTTATTCAAACGTTTGGCATACTCAAAATTTTATAAGCCATAAATGGCTAATTGAAAGCATTAAACTGAGATTAACCGACCAGTTCAAACAAAATTGGCATTCTACTTTGCAAATATCTCCAAAAGCATTAAGCTATAGATTATTCAAGTCGGATTTTAGATTTGAAAAATATTTAGACGTCTTAAATGACAAAAATAGATTTACTTTTTGTAGATTTAGAACATCTAATCATAGATTACCGATTGAAGTAGGGCGCTGGACAAATGTAGAAAGACACAGTAGACTGTGTCAGCTATGTCAATCTCGCGAGATTGGTGACGAATTTCACTATGTATTACAGTGTCCAAATTTTGTAACTGATAGAAAAAATCTAATTCCAAAATACTTTTTTAACAGACCAAACACATTAAAACTGTCATCATTATTTAGCAAAAAGAAACCTGAAACTGTTCGCAAATTATGTAAGCTTATTGATATAATAAATAAGAAAATTAGTTCTCCTTGAAAAAAAAATCAATCACACCTCTGTTAGTATTTGTATCTTTTGTATGTAACGTTTAAGCATTTTTTTTCCATAATTTGAATTCAATGTACACCCATAATCTTGATAATTGATGTAATGATATGTATTTACTTTGTATTGATTTGAACACTCTCACTCTGTAACCTTTGTAGCATTGGTTTAGAGAATAAAGTTAGTAAAGTGTTGGTACGTTCTGCTTAATTACAGGGCATAATAGAAGTGCTAAGCTCTCTAGTGACCGACTATGATCCGGGGCGGATCCAGGATTTCAAGTTAGGGGGAGCACTTAAAAAAATTGCGCCGAGCAGAGGGAGGCGCGAAAATTTGTGGGGTATTTCGTATTTCGTGTGAAAAATCACGATTTTACGCCAAAAAATCATATTATTTCCAATTTTAGGGGGCGCACACCCCCACCCCTGGATCCGCCCCTGATGATTATTTGGACGGTCAGTAAATTGTTGAAGGGTGAGCGCGTTAGCTAGCGCTCACCCTTCAACAATTTACTGACCGTCCAAATAATCATAGTCGGTCACGGGAGCTTAGAACATTTTTGTACGATGTTGCTGATCTATAACTTGAATCAGTAACTAAGTTTTTTCCACGAACTATGTTTGACGAAATTGCTCGGAAGTTCTAAGGCTAAAGATGTAATGGTCACTAGACTAACTTAAGCACCGCCCACTGATCTTCTGTAATTTTCCGTCTGCATCGTTTCGTAACTGCACGTTTATCTATTGTCTGCATCGTTATTTTTATGAATGGAATTTTCCACTGGTCAGTAAAGCGTATTAATCTTATTCTCTAGATTTCCATATATGGCTCTCTCTTCTATCGTTATTTTTAGGAATGATTTTTTCCTATCATATAGGTCGTCAAATAAATGCAACATCGTACAATTTTTTTTTAGGTAAAATTGTATGACATGTATATTGAAGCTTTTGCTTGTATTATTTAATAAAGATTTCCGCAAAGAAAATATGAGAAAGTTACTGCGAGCAAACAAGCATAATCCAAGTCTTGTCTCTTATTTAGCCCCTATTATATTAGATTAGAAATTATTTAAATTCGGACGATTTCAATTTAATTATCTATATATAATTTTTTTTGGCTCAGCATGCTCGTCAATTTAACGAAATTCAACTAACAATGCAATCATAACTGCAACGGGTTTTTGCCATTTATGTCAACAAATGTCTTAAAATAGATTATCATACTTGAGCTACACAGGGAAAACTGTTTGTCACACACGGGAAATCATTTTATAATTTGCGTGTCTTTGTTACAAATTTGTTTTTATTTGTAAAGTGTTCGGATATGTTGAGATTTGTTTTAATATGAATCTATACGTAATGAATTTATAAAACTTATATGCAGGTATTATTTCGTAACTTTAAGTTAATTATGTTATTGTACAGGTAGATACTGTCTATTCACACACTTTATTGAATAAAAAATTCGACCATTAAAAATAAAACTTTCTTAAAATAATACATAAGTGTGCAATTAATTTTAATAAATAAAACATGGTTTTATATTAGAATATTCATATTCAAATTGGAGCCGATGAAAAGTTCAGTTTCCAAGCAAATTTCAAATTCAATAATTTGTTGGCTCGTGGATTATTTGCATAATAAATTTAGTTGTATTAATATATAATATTGCTTAATTATTCAAAGAAAATAAAATATTAATAAAACTTTTCCTTATTTTAATCTTTAATAGAACAGACGGACCGGGGAAATAACAAAATCGTAACCATAAACTATAAATTCTAAGTTAACATCTGTTGTATCGTACTGTATGTAAACCGGAATTATTTTTAGGGGTTCCGAAATGGTTCTACTATTAGTTATTTCCAGGGAAATGTCATTACAACAGTAAACATTTACAAACAAAGATGTCGAAAAGATCAAAAAAAGTCAAAATAGCCTCGTTGTTTGGTCATGGGCCAAGTAAAAGCCTCAAACATTCAGAAAATACAAGCGCTGATAGCAATTCTGATGTTTACAATCCATTGAAGGCAATAACTGTTTTATTATACGGAACAACAGACCAAGGATTGGGCATTTAAATAAATACATGTATTTAAACAAAATGTGTGTTTAATAACTTTTGACAATTTTTTAACAAATGTTAAACTATTTCATGTTTATATTAAAGTTCACAACACAGCCAGTGATATAGGGCACAAACCGGCCATCAGTAATATTTTCAACAGATTTAAAATGTGTGTTTAATAACTTTTGACAAATTGTGCACGCAATGGGTTGTTTACCGGGGGAACAATAGGGTTGTTACCCGGTAAGCAACTAGTTATTTCCCGTTTGGGTTAATTTTCACAAAACATTAAAATTGTTTCAGATCATGTGATTTAATTTAAGCCAATGAGAAGTTAGTGAGGTATAATAATAAAATATATTAGATCGTAAAACTGATGCACGGGAATATTCATACGCTCAAGTTCCAATACACAACACTGGAAACAAGAAAATACGATACCGAGACGGACAAGGGTAATTATTTATCTCACGACAAGCGTGTCATAGTTGTCCCTCTTTTACACAAATGTAAAATCTTCTATTTTTCTGTAGAACCAGATTCCGAAGAAGTTACTAGCAAAAGTATTGACTCTAACGATCCTTCCCAGATAGCAACTCTACGTTGGGCCGACGTTGGTCTTCGGGCGTTCGGATCGTTGGCCCGACGTCGGAACCCAACGTTGGCCCATCGTAATGTTGCTCATTGGCGCCACGTTGGCCTGACGGTCGGTTTACAACCATATGCCAACCCAATCCCACCATTATCCAACGTCGACCCAACGTCAGTCAAAACTATTTACAACCATGTGCCAACGTAATCCCACCAGTATCCAACGTCGGCCTAACGTCAGCCTAAACTATTAACTACTATATGCCAACCATGTTCAACCAGTGTCTAACGTCAGCCCAACGTCCAGCCTCGACTATTCACAATCATATTCCACCAGTGGTTCACGTTGGTCAAACGTTCAATATCCTCCCATGTGATGCCCATCAAACAGTAGTATGAAAAACATTTGTAGACGCAACAGAAACTATGATTCAAAGCATATGCCAAGTGATGTGTCACAGTCTCCTTGATTATGGCTATACATAAGAGACATCAATTGTTAATATATATATATATACCATATACAGTAATAAATTATACTGTAATTCCGATACGTTGTTTTTCTGTATGTCGCGAACATTTCACCTAAATTTGTATATTTTTCCAAATAAATTAATTGATTTGCAATAAGGAATTAAAACACTTCCCAGTATGAAAATTAGGCAAGAACAAAGCACTTGCAAATATTTTAATTACTATTGACGAATCGTGTTTCAGTTCAAATAATAAATCATAAGGAGACTAGGTAATCAAACAAGACACAAGAACCATTAGTACTTTCAGAACAGAAGACGCATGCTTCAGTCGGTTCAAATTTCAACTAAACTTTTCTTCCTAACTAAACCGTATCAATGCATATGAGTTCCCTCTTTAGTGCGGTTTCGATGTGTTTCACACGTTTCGTGAATGTGTATTAAGCTCTGATTCTGGATTTAGTATCATAACAAAGGTACCTATGTCCTATACTGTGTACAATCGAGTACGGCAACGGTTGTTTGGTTTCACTTCCGGTTAGCTAGGAAGGACGTCAGGACACGAGAGGTGGTCACATTTTTTGAAAATTGTGTTATCTAGAAATGAATTGATAACCCAAGCATTACACTTGTCTTTTTCTAGATATAGTTTTGCGTCAAAACACATTCAATGTTAAGCCCATTATTACAAATGGTATGAAAACACATGGGAGATGGTGGTGTTGGTGATCATTTTCACAGATTTTTGCGTGGTTTTCCTCGATTTTGTGTTCCTATTTGATATATTTCATCTTTTTATTGATTCTGCATTTAGATTAATATGTTCCCTACCTTTGTCACTATCCTACCATTGACGATTCCTGCAAATTATCGCTTGTCATCTCAGTTTTTGTCAGTGGGCTTAAAAGTCGGTGTACGTGTTTGGTTAATGCAAAAATATTTGTTTGCAACGGTTTGGTAATGCAAAAGTGTACGATATGGTATGTATAGAAAAATTCGATAATTCGATTTCAACTGCAGTATGCCACAGCAATTCGATATAATCTTAATCAGTGACATCGATTATCTTTGGGCATTACTCTGTACGTGTAGAGATAAAAAAAATCATACACAATATCCTTTCTTTCTCGTGATGAGGTAACACCAAAAACCAACATTTTTATTATCGTATTCTCAATTCCATCTTTACATTAAAGGCTACATAGATTTTGGCCATACATAAGACGTTTAAAAGCCAGGGTGTCTATTTACTGTTATAGTGACAGCCGGGACCTTTGAACCGTAATGAAAGCGGGAGGTTTGGCGCTTTAAAATCTGATTCAACCCACCATTTCTTTAGAAATACCTGTACCAAGTCAGGGTCATTACGGTTTTCACAGTTTTCCAGTTGTTGACTGATTTTGTCTGTTTATATACTTATGAGTTTTGACTTTCCCTTTGTAAGATTGCTCGGAGTTCGGTAATTTTGTTATTACCCTTATTTAACAGCATCCCAGAAGTAGTAATGCCTTCCTCTTACAAGACACCCGATGAGTGTCTTGACTTCTTGTATGTGCAAAAACGAAAAATCAGTTAATCATATTTCATTTCATTTCATACTAAGATTTGAAGTAATGAACCAACCATGCGTCATACATATTTGACGATGTCACCTTTATTCTTAGGTCCACTCATGAACCTTAACCATTTACCATGGAACATTTTGTATCCAATTCGCCAAAACTTGTTAACTGCAGGACATTCGTACCTCATTAGGGTGGTAGACTCCGAATTATGCCACTTAACAACATCTAGAAATAATAAAAAAGCTATATTGTCCATCGGAAATGAGGCAAGAGCCAACATTTTGTGAAATTGTATCCATATATATCTACTTGTCCATGATTGTTCATTGTTTCTAGTACTGATGGAACGAGATCTAGAAGATGTTTTTCGTCCTCATTTTCAAAATCACCATCGTCGCTATAATCCATTTCCTGGAAATCGACGTCCTCCTTAGCAAGTGTTTCGTGATTTTCCTTTATACAGTCATGAACTGGTGAATCAGATGGTTTCATCCTTTTATGAAGAGGACTTGAAATAGTATTAATGTCTGAGCTTTTATCTAATACGATGTGAAGTTTTAAGGAATCAAGTGTAGTGTCGGTTTCGATTTTCCTTCCCGTTGAATCTAGTTCTCTAGGTATAATATTAAAATTATGGCTCCTGTAACCGTATATTCCATTTTTTTCATTTAACTCTAAATGCTTGATCTTTAAGACGTCTATAGGCTGTGATTTTTTACTGAATGTTTGATGATGTTGTCAAATTCCGTACATGTTGTATCACAATAATAACAGCAAAATGGATGGTTTGCATGTACATGGTCTATCACTTTCTGATGATGATAACAACTAGAGGCTCAGTGGGCTGAGCCTGTGTCGCTGACCTTTCATTCTGCTTTGAGGAAACTTAATACAGAACCTTCCATAGGTGCTTCCCGCCAAGTTTCGGTTCATTTGTGAAAACGGTTTCATAGGAGAAGATGTTTTTTAGAAATCAACCAATCAAGAACAAGAATGGCCTGTGGCGGCTATGTTTGTTAACGGATCGGAACTAAATGGTCATCTTTATAGAGGACCTTCCAAGGATGCTTCCTACCAAGTTTTGATTCATTTGGCCAGGCGGTTTCAGAGGAGAAGATTTTTTAGAAATCAACCAATCAGAAACAAGAATGGCCTGTGGCGGCCATGTTTGTTAATGGATCGGGACAAAATGAGCAATCTTTATAAAGGACCTTCCATAGATGCTTCATACCAAGTTTCAGTTCATTCTCTACGCTTTGCAAGTCATGCCATTGAAAGTTTTCTAACATGATAATAATGATTTTATACAAAAGTCTTTATAATCGTTCCGGATGTTGGAAACGGTGTTGGCGAAACATTGCATTTTAGACAACAATCACAGGCACTTGTTTCATTCAAAAAATATATGCCCCCTCCTCTTCCATACTTCAAGCTAAACATCTGCCCTTTACCCCTTCCCCACTTCGCCTCAATATTTTTCGCTTATTTGTGATCCTTTCGCTGACCCAATTATATCGTTACATTCCCAAGATATTTCTCTTTTCGACTTTTTTGCCACATTTAAATATAGCTACCCGGACCCCCTAAGACGAATTGGACAAGAATATTCAGCGAATGTCGCATTTTCTATTTTTCAGTCACTGAAACAGATACAGTCAGATCCGGTCCGTTCTAAATTGATTTAGAAACTAAAAAAAAGGGGTTTTAAAAATCAAATGTCAGTAATTTGGAATTGACCATATTTTTATAATCAGCATTGGAACAATTATCTATATTTTAAAGGCTTACTTTACATTTGAGAGGAGATTATCATGATGGCATTGTTACACATGGCCGGTATAGAGAATTCCGAATGCATATGAAAAATCCAGCGCAAACCGGAAGTGGTTGTATCCGTTTCAATGACTTAAATTTTCACCAAGCCACTTTCGCTTGATATTCTGGTCCAATTCGTCTGAGGGGTGCCCGGTAGATATATTTAAATGTGGCAGTCGAAAAGAGAAATATCGCGGGAGTGTAACGATATAATTGGGTCAGCGAAAGGATCACAAATAAGCGAAAAATATTGAGGCGAAGTGGTGAAGGGGTAAAGGGCAGATGTTTACCTTGAAGTAAGGAAGAGGAGGGGGCATATACTTTTTGAATGAAACAAGTGCCTGTGACAACAATATCTAAAGCAAAATGGGAAGTTTTCTGACGTATCTACTGAATATGAAATATTCCAATAAGCAATCTGCCGCAGTATAAAATTACATAGTGAAGAATTTTTCATATTTGACATACAAATGTACGCAACACGGACCTTTAAACCAACTAAGAGAAAAACCAAACCGTACATTTTTTGTATTGTTTATAATACCGAACCGTACACTTACCTTAAACCAAACACGTACACCGACTTTTAACCCCACTGACAAAAACTGAGATGACAAGCGATTATTTGCAGGAATCGTCAATGGTAGGATAGTGACAAAGGTAGGGAACATATTAATCTAAATGCAGAATCAATAAAAAGATGAAATATATCAAATAGGAACACAAAATCGAGGAAAACCACGCAAAAATCTGTGAAAATGATCACCAACACCACCATCTCCCATGATTTTTTCATACCATTTGTAATAATGGGCTTAACATTGAATGTGTTTTGACGCAAAACTATATCTAGAAAAAGACAAGTGTAATGCTAGGGTTATTAATTTATTTCTAGATAACACAATTTTCAAAAAATGTGCCCACCTGTCGTGTCCTGACGTCCATCCTAGCTAACCGGAAGTGAAACCAAACAACCGTTGCCGTACTCGATTGTACACAGTGTCCTAGTGTATGTGATTTTTTTTTTGTCATGTGTCAATTGTTCGCAATCAGAAATATTGAACAATTCCTTCGATATTCTACTGCCAACATTCAATAGCTTCATAAAACTGCTAGATAAAAACACCTAAGTTTTAAAACATTTAATCAGCTATGCTGCAATACCAAAACAATTATTCCTTGTTCCAAAAAATTTCAACAGGGAATACAAAATTAAAATTGTCCAGCATAAACCTATTATGATACGTTTCGGCAAAACCGCTAAATAAAAGTGCTAGATAAAACAATTATTGTCAATGTCTATTGAAGAGGAACGTTCGGCTCCTGTTGATTGCATTCCGCATTTTTACTCTTTTTTCTTCCACCATCCCGATCACTAGCATATTTTAACCAGTCTTTGATCACATTTTCTATTCTGTCATCCGTTTCCTGTCTTGTTAGAATATTTCTGCGAACTGCACCTGGACTAATTTCAAACAAAGTAAGTATACGTTTTGAAGAATAGATTCATAAATACGTCCAAATGTTTCACCAAATTGTAAATGAATTCAGTTGATATCTGTTTTGAAGTCGATTTCTCTTACTTGTGTAAAATTAAATTAGATGAGAGATAGTCATTTGGGAATGTATTAGAACCTTATTAGAATCATCACAATTTGAAGCACGTGTTACATCAGCACCGGCGGGGGGTTTGGGATTAACCGGCAAATTGTCTTCCAGTGATTTTTTTTTCTTTTTTAACTTTCCTTTTAACTGTCCAGTAAGACATTTTATTGAGTCTGATGTGAAGAATGCGAGTTTTTTTTTCTGAAATAAAAAATAATAATATGGACGTCGCGATAATTATTTTAAATGTATTTATTATACATTCACCAGCCAGTACTGTATATGATAATTATATATATAAACCGGTATGTTATTTAAACAACCTTATTAAAAACAACTGCTGGGACGCGCTAATCTGGGTCACGGGTCACTGTAATCGGGCGGTTGTATCGAGAAACAGATACGGTGTTGAAAAAACTGTTGATACTCATAAAATATTGATAAATGCTATAAAATTTTATGTTTGTCTTCAAGAAATATGATAGACAAAACCATGTGTGAAGTTTTATGACGAAATATCTCCGATTTCTATGTAAATTTGCGAGTTGAAGTTGCGGCTGTATCGAGAAACAGATACGGTGTTGAAAAAACTGTTGATACTCATACAATATTGATAAATGCAGTACAATTTTATGTTTGTCTTCAAGAAATATGATAGACAAAACCATGTGTGAAGTTTTATGACGAAATATCTCCGATTTCTATGTAAATTTATGAGTTGAAGTGGGGAAACACCCACAGGTAATTTTAGCGATGTATTTTTTTTTATCTTGGACAAGAATAATGAGCGTCCTGATTGGATGACCAATTTAAAACACACGGACACCGCATGGTAAAAAGATGCATGTAAAAGAAATCTATGTTATATTTATTCATTTGTTTGATTCTGGAATATTGTTGATCATTGATCTAAACAAGGAAAAAAAAGGGGGGATTTTATTAGTGAATTTTACAGTTAAATAAATGTTATGTTTCGACAGTTTAAAGAGAAAAATAAAAAATTGTTGCGACTAAAGCTTAAATCAGCGTTAAAAATTGAACAAATATCAGTGGTTTTGTAAATGAGATTTATTTTAAATAGAAAATCTGAATTTATTATTTATTAATTTATTATTAATGATACAATTTTATATCCCCTGGGAGGGGAAGGGGGAGGGTGAGGGGGCTATGGTGAAAATTTGAAATAAAAACACAGGACCGGACTTTAAGCAAAAATAATAATCCAGGATTAGTTTTTTATTAAAAAAAATCCAGGACCCCTGTGTCCATGATTTTTTTTTTAAAAAATAAAAGAAAAGTCGTGAGAACGAGTTTACAGAATTTTCCTATTCATGTCATATTATTAAATCAGTGTAAAGTGTGTCCAGTAATTGATAATTGACATGCAAGATTATCCTGCTGTGATAAGATTTCACCATTTGTCTCAAAATCCGGGCTTATGTGTTAGTGTATATAAGGAAGTATCGAGTTATCCCTGTACCGATGTTATGCGTCGACTTTTTGAGAATAAAGATACATGTAATGATAATTGGGATATCTTAATAGTGCGTGCATAGATCAACAGATAAGAACAATGGGGATCATTAAAAAAAAAAATTTACGACAAAAGTCGCTGTTGTCCATAAGTGGTTATCGGAACGTTACATAGTCTCGATGACGCTTACTTTAAAAATATGTTATTGTTATATAAACAAAATATAATGTTACAGTTATCAAGGTTATGTAGGTCAGTCGTATAATCAACAAATTGTACAACTTGTCAAGTTACTCATGCGTTATGACCCAGTACAGATAAGAGAAAATTGGTCAGGCCGCTCGTGTTACAATTAATCAATTGTTCACGCAACTTCTCAAGTAATAGTTATTTAGATAATACACAGAGTATAATTATAACAAACACCAATCTATATCTAAATGGTATTTTTCAAATTTGTAAACAAAAACTATAATAAAAAGATCAGAGGTTAATGACACCTTAATTTAACGGTATAAAAATAACCTGCTATAGCTTTTTTTAAATTGTATTTCTCATCAATAAAAACTCCCTCATAACTCTAGTATGTATACAAGTGCAATTAATAACAAAATTATTAAACCTCGCAATGTTGACAGCAAACGACAGACTACAACACCGTCTATTTTAAGTGAGGTAAATTTTGCAAAAAAAAAATATATATATAATTAAGCAGTAAAATAAAAGATAAAAATAACTTGCCATCTCCTAGCAACATTACTCCTAATATAACAACTCTGAGAGTGGCTTTCCAGTCCATGTTTAAGATAAGATTCTTCTTACTTCCTTGGGAATTTATTGGACAACAGATATCAGATTTATTGTATTTTAACAGCCTTTTAAATCAACTGATTCAAAACCAAGCTACCGTAACGTAGCTAGATAGAACGATGTAAATTAAATTCAACATAAATTAAATTTCTGAAAATTATTTTGCTTCTCATCCGGAAAGTCTAATGCAATTCACACTTTTGGGATATGGTCAGCTATCCGACAGGTATTAAATATCTGTACCGCATATGTTTTTCTTACCATGACCAAAATAAGATGTTTACACCTAACTTTCTCTCGCTACTGAGAATCAAAATACTGCTATCTATGAAGTTATAAAAGAAATATTTGGAAGCATGTATTGCGGTTCATTTCTATTGGCTATACCTCTTTGGTATCTTCAAAGTTTTATTATTGGCTTGTCTTGCAGACAGTACACGAGATTATTAACGCCTCTTAGTCACTTGAAGTAGTTGTGCAATTGACAATTGGCGATAGTTTCACTACTGTCCTCACTCCAACACTCTTAATTTCGAAAGACTTCGAAGGGTTTTAAAGATACCAGGGTCTTATAAGTAGGTTATTGCCCCTTATTTTATACTGGCATCTTCCGAAGGTCGAATTTTTCCTGTTACTCGTCTGTCAATTGCAGCTGGAGAGAGACTTACCCAGTTCTAGATCTGAATTAGTAGAAAAAAGATAACCAAATATGTAATGCTAATGTCAGTAATTCAATGGGCATTGAATATTGTTTTGTTTTGTCTGGAGAATCCACATTTGTCATCGCTCCCGATTCCTATTTCTCAGACTTTTGAGTTATCGTCATCCATCAAACATTTATTAAATGTCTGTCTGTACCGCATGCACCACAAAAGTCTCTTCTTTTATCATGGGAGTATTAGCATAATTTCCTTCTCAACCGTTGACGCCATGTTTTTTCTCTTCTTTTGTTTGTCCCCAAGAAGGGTTTGAAGATACCAAAGAGGTAATCAGAATCCGTAAATCGAAGAACAGACAACACAAACAAATAGGTGGAATGAGGTCTGTTATAAATCTTTCTTCCGTTTTGATGCGTTTTCTATGTAAAACAAGCCATAAAGACAGCTGCGCATGACCTCGTCTTACAAGGCATTGTCAGCCAATCAAATCGGCCGAGTATAATCAATGGAGTCCGCTTCTACGACTGCTGTAGTAATATAAATTGTCGTCTTAGTAGATCTAAAAAAGCTTCAAATATAAATTTTACCTGAATTTTAACTGATTTCCCCTAATAGATTTAATGCGGTTTTAAATAAGTGTGTATTTACTGCATTGCACGTGGCGTTGTAATATTTTGTGTAGTAAACATGACATTGACATGCGAATGAATGAATGAATGAAATCGACATGCTTTGTTTTTAAGTTGAAACGGAAGAAACAGGTAAAGTTTGCACTCGTCCTTATTAAAGATCTGGGATTTCTTCCACTCGTGAGAGAAATTCAGCGTCTTTCCACTCGTTCCGCTACGCTCCACTCGTGAAAAGACGGAATTTCTCTATAATTTTTTTTATTATTTCCACATTTCACAACCGATTGTGAAAAAATTGTTCTCCTCACTAGTGAATTTAACTGTTCTCGGCACCTCATATCCAGAAATTGAGGGTACTTTCCTCATAAATATTATCATATTTAAATTAGATTTTGATCACGTGACTGCAGTTTCAAGCTTGATGGATCGTTTATTAGATTTGTCCAAAAATAGCCTATAGTACGGAGATTCAATGTGTCCGTCAATGATTCGAAAATTAAAAGTTATTGTTTATTTCCGCAAAGTTTTTCTTCTGTCAAAATTCAAATATTTTTGTTTTGTAACGATTTTAGACATGTCTTTGATATCGCAATCATGCAAAAATGATCATATTATATTTAATGTGGGAACCCCGAGTTTAGAAGCTAGAAATATAAGGTTAGTTAATATAATTACATATATTATTGAGGAATCTAAATTAATTTCAGAAAATATGTCGCCAAATGTCATTCATTGTTAAATTTTGTGTCACACGGCACCAGTTTCATGTATTTCAGACATTTTTACATAGACTCTTAAGGCCAAAAAAGGGTTCGTCGTCTCGGATTTTCATTTAGTCCAGGAACCGCGAATATTTAATTGTTTTCATTAATTTTTATTTCATTTAATTCAGCTTGATTCAATGTATCATTTTCAAGTTCAGAAAATGACACACATGCAATTATGAATGATATCGTCTATATAGATCATATGAAAATTGCAGACGTCCCGGCGTCGCCATCTTAGATATGCAAATGAGCAAAATACCCATCATTTCTGGCTATGTGATTGGTCAATTTTTATTCTGTCGGGACTACTTTCTCTCCAACTGTGATCGATCATTTTATAAAATATTGAAAGATATTGTAGGCCTAAATACCATTTACATGTAAAAAGTAACTTAATTCCATTTTCGTGATGCCTGTGGTTAAACGTTTTACTGTTGTGATATGCGCCCTGTTTGGAGGGACTTACCGGGAACAGAACAGTTGGCATTTGAACGTTTCGGACTTAGCCTACTCGATACATGGATACACGTAAAGCTTCCTTGGTTATCGTGTAAACAAAATCGCGATCGTGTCGTCCGCAAAATAAAAGATGTCCCTAAACGAAGTTTTGGAAAGGGGACAAAGATTCAGACTTCTCTCGGGTGAAAAGGGGATCACAATAGGGAAAAATGAAAACTTTTGAGTTCCCATTATGGGAATGGAAAAATTCTCACTGAAACAAGATACAGGTTTGACGTCCTAACTGAGCCTGAGGTATCAAACGATCCAGGAAATTCTGACTCACCTCCTACAGTACCTGAGGAGCTTATGCATTTATTTCAGTCTGAAATATATGAATCAGATGATTCATCGGTTTCAGCTGTTCCGCCATTGTTGTTATTATAATTGGAGATCCGTCCGCGCAAATATTTCGTTGGACATCTCATTTTTCAGGAAATATAGACAAATTTAAAAATATTTTTGTTTCGTTAAATACTGTCGTTATAAAATATCAAAAGTTATTAATTTATTTGGTTTCCTTTAAATATTTGAAACATCTATATCATTTTGCAACCATGGTAACAGGATGCGTAGCAATCTCAAAGGAAAGACTAAAGGGGCGGTATAAAGGTTGGGAGAATTTGCATATCGATTTAAATTTTGTTGTTTAAAAAAATTAGAGAAACAGATTCTTACATTGTTGTGAGTGAATTATCGGAGTTCTCCAATCTCGGTATTATGGAATTTTAAGTCCGAGCCTTGGAAGAAATCCCAGATCTTCAATAGGGATTCGTGTAAGAACCTATTATTCTTTCTCTGAATACTTACCTTTCTGTCCCCCATTTCAAAATGAAGACAAACAGATTAATAAGGGCTTGCATATAAATTTCCACACTTCAATTACTATTGCTTTCAGGAAATACCTCCGTTTTTTCGGAAGCGGCAACAATTTCCAATTTCTTGTTCTCCTTTTTGGTCTTCCAGTAGCGCCACAGATTTTTACTCGAGTTTTTCAAACAATTGTAAAGTATTTGCATACCATGTCTGTTAATTCAGGGTCATTCGCATGTGGACGACTCTCTGCTGACAGAGTTCATGACAGTCGCTGATTCCTTACATTCGCCATTTCATCAAGCTGTTTCTAATTTCCTTGAAGAATTCAGAGATCATACTTCACTCCTGGGTTTCCTGTACTTGTGGATGGGGTTACATTACAGATCTAGGCCTAATCTTTTCCCAGAGTAATCTTATACATGTCTTTGTGCTACTAACCAGTCTGGTCATAACTTCTCGGCTTCGGGATGATCTGGAATGGCCTTGTCGCAATCAATTCCTTTCCTTACCTTCAAAACAGACGCGGAGACTATCTAGGAGAAAATTCAAATTACTGGATATATGTTTGCTGTTTGTTTGATGGTGCTTAACGCCACTTTCAACAATATTTCAGTTATATCGTGGCGGGCAGTTTAATTGGTGGAGGAAACCGGTGAAAACCACCGACCTGTCGCAAGTCACTGACAAACTTCATCACATAATGTTGTACATCTCGCCCTGATCGAGATTCGAACTCGCAACATCAGTGGCAATAGGGACTGATTACACAGGTCGTTGTAAATCCAACTACCATACGATCACGGCCAAGACGGGCTCTCTTGTGAGCTTTATTGTTAGTACAGATACTAGGTAGTGGCCTGGGTTACTTTGAAAGATCAGGTCCGACACTCATGACCATGCTCTACGTATACTGTAAAATCTAAATTGTATATGATGATTAGGGCCATCGGTTCTCTTTTATGGAAATAGCATGCATATGATGTATAAAAGAAATTATGGCCACTTCTGTATAACTACGAATAGGAATAAATACATTTTTCCAGTCAAATCGGCCCCGAAGTCAAAACGGCCTCAAAATGAAAGTAAAATCGGTCCCAAAAAAAATATAAAAAAAATAAAAAAAATTATGTATTAATATAAATAAATATTTTTGGTTAAAAGATGTAAAATTTTAATTTGATTGATGAACGGATTCTTTTGTAAGGATCAAAGAAATTAATTAATGATTATTTTTTCTATTGTCTATAAATTGACCTTTTAATAACAAGAGGGCATCTAAATAACCAAGCCTAGAAAAACAACTCACGATTGAGAAATTCTTTGTAGTTTATAAAAGAGAGCCAATTTCAATCGCGATCATTCTTTATGAATACATTTGTACTTCATTATGTCTTTTCCTTGTGTATTATGTTATGATGATGTTAGACCAAGACAGCATGCCTTAGAGTGTGACTCCTGTTTAAGATGGCAACATAGGACTTGTGGATCTGGTGTCACAGTACTAGAATACAGGAACTGGACAGGTGACCAGGAATACATATGTTCCGTATGTAGAGATGCTGAACCAGAACCATCTGTTGATATTGAGGTACGTCACATTTATGAATGTATATACGAAAATATTTCATATCATTTTAATCTTATTTTTGAATGGTTTACCGTATACGACACTTTCAACAATATTTCGGTTATAATAGAAAACCAACAACCAAGTAATTGACAAACATTATCAGAGAGGAATATTTAAATAAGATGTAAATTTATTTTGTAAAATAGATAATTGTATGCATACAGAACTATATTCATTCAATGTTTTTATTATATTTCAGGACACTGAAACAGTCTCCGAGCGTGATGTGTCCATGGTTGACGCTCTGGAAGGTTCCATTCCTTCATTAGATGGTACATTCATCATTGAACAACAAGACCACTGCCAGTCCTTCAATGTGTCTGCAGAGTTTGAAGAAGAAGAGGCCATTTGTTGAAAGGTATGTTCATATTTTTGTAATAAATGCATTTTTGGCGACTGTGTTATTTGTCAATTTTAAAAACGAACATTGTATTTTAGTTGCGTGTTGTATTACCCTACATTCATTTTTATTTGCCGAATTTGAAATAGATAAAAAAAAAAAAGTGATTTTGAAGCTGGGACCAATATGAAGCCAAGACCCTCAAGACTTCAGACTTTCTACGAAGTGTTGGCAATATTTATGCAAACGCCGTTCCAACATCTGAGGATAGTGTTAGCGAGTCATAACTCTTTTGTATAATGATGTGTTTGTATGCTACGTGTATATCACTTGTGAATGTATGTTATATACTGATAAACTTAATGGTTTATAGTAATAAAGAATTATTATTAACTAGTGCTTATTATGTGCTGAGTATTGTTAAATTGTATTGTTACATGGTGATGAAATAATAAAAACTTGCAATCTGATAATTGCTTTGTTTTTTTATGCAATATAAAAGAAAATTAACCAGGTACTTCTATAAATTACATTCATATAGACAAAATAAGAAAAAAACGTCAATCAACACAATTAACAATACATACCAGAGGCTCTCAAGAGCCTGTATCGTTCACCTGGTTATACAAAGAACCAATTGGTCCTATGTAAAAACTATGACCTGCAGTGGTAGTCATCTGGGAATTCCGATCAACATAAAAAACACAAAGTTTGTAAAGGATCTTCCAATGATTGATGCACAGTTTAGGTTCAATCAGTGCAATAGCTTCAGAGAAGAACATATTTCTCTATTTTCCCCATATGGTCCTGTGTTAATACTATGACCTGTGGTGGTAGCCATCTTGAATTTCGGATTGACATAAAAAAAACTTTTCTAATGACCATTCCTGAGCAGTTTGGTTTCAATTGTCCATGTGGTTTAAGAGAAGAAGCGTTTTGAAACATTTTTCCAATAGGGTCCAAAGTTAAACTTAGTCCTGTCGTAGCCGCCATTTTGAATTTCATATCGGAACAAAAAACCTAAAGTTTGTAGAGGACCATCCAATGAACATTCATGTACAGTTTGGCTTTAATCATATTTGAAGTTTCTGAGAAGAAGGCATTTGAACATTTCCCCATAGGGTCCAATGTTAATCTATGTCCTGCAGTGGTGGCCATCTTGGATTTCCGATCGGCATACAAAATTTAAATTTTGTAAAAGACCTTCCAGTGATCATTCTTGGGCAGTTTGGTTTCAATTGTCCAAGTGGTTTCAGAGATGAAACGTTTTGAGACACCTTTCCCATAGGGTCCAATGTTAAACTTAGTCCTGCTGTAGCCGCCATCTTCCATTTTATATTGGAACAAAAAACCTAAAATTTGTAGAGGACCATCCAATGAACATTCATGTACAGTTTGGCTTTAATCATATTTGTAGTTTCTCAGAAGAAGGCATTTGAACATATTACCATAGGGTCCAATGTTAATCTATGTTCTGCAGTGGCGGCCATCTTGGATTTCCGATCGGAATAAAAAACAGAAACTTTGTACAGGACCTTCCAATGATCATTCCTGGGCAGTTTGGTTTCAATTGTCCAAGTGGTTTCAGAGAAGAAGCATTTTGAAACATTTTTCGCATAGGGTCCAATGTTAAACTACATGCAAGTCCTGCTGTAGCCGTCATTTTGAATTTCATATCGGAACAAAAAACGTATAGTTTGTAGAGGACCATCCAATGAACATTCATGTACAGTTTAGCTTTGATCATATTTGTAGTTTCTGAGAAGAAGGCATTTGAACCTTTTCCCATAGGGTCCAATGCTAATCTATGTCCTGCGGTGGTGGCCATCTTGGATTTCCGATCGGCATGATAAAAAAAACTTTGTACAGGACCTTCCAATGATCATTCCTGGGCAGTTTGGTTTCAATTGTCCAAGTGGTTTCAGAGAAGAAGCGTTTTGAAACATTTTCCCCATAGGTTCCAATGTTAAACTAAGTCCTGCCGTAGCCGCCATTTTGAATTTCATATCGGAAAAAAAACCTAAAGTTTGTCGAGGACCATCCAATGAACGAGAAGGCATTTAAACATTTTCCCATAGGTCCAATGTTAATCTATGTCCTGCAGTGGCAGCCATCTTGGATTTCTGATCGGCATAAAAAACAGAAACTTTGTACAGGACCTTCCAATGATCATTCCTGGGCAGTTTGGTCTCAATTGTCGAAGTGGTTTCAGAGAAGAAGCACTTTGAAACATTTTTCCCATAGGGTCCAATGTTAAACTAAGTCCTGTCGTAGCCGCCATTTTGAATTTCATATCGGAACACAAAACCTAAAGTTTGTAGAGGACCATCCAATGAACATTCATGTATAGTTTAGCTTTGATCATATTTGTAGTTTCTGAGAAGAAGGCATTTGAACATTTTCCCATAGGGTCCAATGTTAATCTATGTCCCGCGGTGGCGTCCAACTTGGATTTCCGATCGGCATAACAACAGAAAATTTGTAGAGGACCTTCCAATGATCATTCATGAGCAGTTTGGTTTCAATTGTCCAAGTGGTTTTGTCAGAGAAGCGTTTTGAAACATTTTTCCCATATGGTCCAATGTTAAACTAAGTTCTGCCGTAGCCGCCATTTTGAATTTCATATCGGAACAAAAAACGTAAAGTTTGTAGAGGACCATCCAATGAACATTCATGTACAGCTTAGCTTTGATCATATTTGTAGTTTCTGAGAAGAAGGCATTTGAACATTTTCCCATAGGGTCCAATGTTAATCTATGTCCTGCGGTGGTGGCCATCTTGGATTTTCGATTGGCATAAAAAACAGAAACTTGGTAAAGGACATTCCAATGATCATTCACTTACAGTTTGGGTTCAGTCAGTTCATTAGTTTCAGAGAAGAAGATCTTTAAATTTCAGCCAATCAGAGCACATTATTGGCCCTGGCAGCCATGTTGAATATCCAACTGGAACGAAAAACAGAAACTTTGTAGAGGACCATCCCAGGAACATTCCTGCTAAGTTTGGCTCCAATTGGCCCTGTAGTGTCGGAGAAGAAGCTTGAAATGTGAAAAGTTTACAGACGACGGACGCCAAGTGATGGCAATAGTTCACATGGACCTTTAAATTTGGTCCAGGTGAACTAATTATCAAATTAAATAAACAACATAATAAAACAATGATTTGATTTGGAATTAAATAAACACAATTAACTAATAACTTTATTCAATGCTCAATTTTACCCTGAAGGGTTGAAGGTAATACTATATACAAACAGCTTACACAAATAGACAAAGACATAGTAAGAAGTACAAATAAAATGAAAACAAATTGATACATATTATCAAATTAAATTAAAAAAAAACATAATAACACAATGATTTGATCTGGGGCCGATTTGACCTGCTACCATGTTTAAAGTTAAAGATTAGGACTCGGTTTTCACCAAGCTTTATAGGAGGGTCGACATTTTACCCACATGTGGAAAACACTAGTACTTACATGACCGATTCATTCCACTGAGAGGGAAGTTTAAGCCTATAAAACTAGTTAAACCCCAATGCTTTTTATTGAAGTACCTGTACCAAGCCAGGAAAGTGAGTTGTCATATATGTGCTACGAGTACAATATTTGCCTTCGTTTTTCCGATTTTCCGAATATATTTCTACTTCTACCACATACTAACCGCAGTATATAGGTAGAAGATATTGTAGAGATTTGGGAACTATTCTGATGGTGTGGTATTTTTTGTAACATTGGGTACACAAGACACAGGACGAAGACAAACAAAACAAAAACAACAACGACCCCACCAAAAATCGGGGGTGGACCCAGGTGCTTGAGAGGAGTAAGCAGTTCCTTCCTCTTACAAGACACCGGCCATGTTAATCCTACATGCATTACATATTCGACGAAGCCTCTGCGTCCTAGCAGATTGTCCGTCTTGAAGCCTCGATCATGCGAACAAGCAGTTTCAATACCGTTATTCCAAGGCAAGGTTCGCTTATGCCTTATTACTGTACTCAGATTAATCTAAAAACCACTCAAGAAGATTGCAAGATGATTCTATTGTGTTTGCTTGTCCACAATAAGGGTGTTGTCCTGATTTATAGTCTATAGGGTACAAGTGATTTACAATTCATTTTGAGACGAGACCTACTGTCGGCCGGTGGTTTTCTGCAGGTACTCAGGATTGCTCCACTAATAAAATTGACCGCCATGGATCTGTTAGAGAATCTAAATGGATTGTTTGTTATGCAAAGTGAACAATCATCTGATTGGTGTCGTTGGCTAGAAATTGGCTATACGAAAAATGTGAGGTTAGTGGAAAAAGTTGACAACATTATTGAAATTTCTCAAATCCAAAGTAAAATTTCTTTCCATTTAAAACAGTAGTTTCAGAAATGCTAACGTGTGACGACCGACACAAAGTGCCAACAGCTCAAATGGGCCTACCGATACTTAAAGCATTACCCGGAGAAAACCGCTGACCCGCTGTAAATCACTGACAAACTTTATCACATATTGTTGTATGGAGTACACCTCGCCTGAGCAGGGTTCAAACTCACAACATTAGTGATGATGGGTACTGATTGAATAGGTAGGTGTAAATCCAACTAGTATTACTGTGAGCACAGCTCACTAAGATATACCCCCCGCTCCCCACATCTGTCCAACCTATTTCCATAACCAAAACATTACTGATTGTTCCGACCAAAAATGAAAGTCCAATAACTCTGGAACGGCAAAAGTGAAAATCGTCAACAATGAAAGGGATCCTCCTCCTAAATACCATACGATCACGACCATGAGGACCCCACATTACATGTAAACACATACTTCATAAACAAAAACAAAGGAAAGAAAATGATTCTTTTATTTTCATTTCATTCAATCTATGAATTTTACACGATAATATAGTTAATACAATAGTAATACAAATATCATTCATGTCAATACTACTCCTACGAGATCAACAAGAGGACTCATTCACTTCACTTAATGGTACATACATGAAATATCGCTATATTGTCGATTTGAGTACAATAAAAGACACAAAAACAAAAAACAAACAAACAAATAAGAACAATTAAAAGTCTATATCATTAGCTATTGCTGAGTTTAGATTCGAAAATTTTAAGACCTAATTTGTGACCTTTGGTCCATTAATGGCTCCTTTCTAATAGGCTATGGGAATCAACATGGTCCCATTTAGTTAGAAAGTATTTTAGATGATAAAAATGTGAACAAGTTGATGAAATACAGAATCGAATAGTGGCAAACGCCAGGGTGAGAAAAATATAATCACTTACACGAGCTTGCACATAAATGTATTAATATACCCAATTTTTTTTTATTTCTTGCAGCAAACAAACTATACATTACATACTCAACAACATGCATGATCATAAATCAAGATAGTTTGAGGTATCATATCTATAAATGTTTACATCATTTGATTGAAGGGAGTGTCGGGTACCTTTCTGTTGTGCTACATAACAGAGTGTCAAAAGCAGGTCTTCCATATTATACAGGTAATATCAGAATATTTACACTTAAACTAGGTTATAATATGCCAAGATAAAATAATACAATAAACCAGTGAACTCCAGAGATAAAATGAGACAACATATACCAATAATACAGTGAACCCAAAGAAAATATGTGGTAATTGCAATAGCCCAATAGCACACTGAACCCCAAGAAAAAATGTGACAATAGCCCAATATTACAGTGAACCCCAAGACAAAATGTAACAACAGACCAATAGTACAATGAGCCTCATGAAAAATACATGAAATCAGTTAAATAACTACAATACAGACACATCTAAATACTTTATTGTCTTATATTGATAGATTTAATGGTTAGGATTAGGGTAATGGTAATTAACGCCACTTTCAACAATATTTCAGTCATATCTTGGTGGTCAGTTTTATTGATGGAGGAAACCGGAGTGCCCGGAGAAAACCACTAACCTGCCGAAAGTCACTGACAAACATTTTCATATAATGTTGTATCGAGTACACCTCACCATGAGTGGGATTTGAACTCACAACATTAGCGGTGATAGGCACCGATTGGTAAATTTAATGTAGATACATTTAACAACATAAACAATATACCTTGTATGTATTTTGTCTATAAATTTGCCAAAAAGACTAAACTTGATTATCTGACAAATCCCTCCATGAAATGAAATAGTACCATCTGAAAGAACTTGGATATGTGCACATCATCACTCCTATATGACCATTTAAATATATTAGGCATCCAGGCCTAACATATGTTAACATCTAGTACATTAAAATAAGGTTTATGAGAAAGACCTAGACATCGGAGAAAACCAAATAAAATGAAAAACAAAAATACAATAACATTTCTAAATGAATGGAATGAAAATTTCTATACATATCAAAACATTTTCAGTCAGATGATCCATATTGAACACAATATATACAGTCAAACTTGCCCTAACGGTCACTGCCAGGTCCCCCCGTGGATTTTTATGTAATAAATTAACTTAAATTAACGGTCACTTCCTTTATGCTGCCAAATGGCCAGAAAAATGTGTCCCAATAATGTTAAAATACCTATTTTAACATTCACAAATATATTTTTTTTTGTCGCTTGCAGATAGCATTCGTGATTAACACAGTGTTGATTTTTGCTTCAGTCACGTGACATCTTATTTGATCATGTGGCAAATTATCTCCCCTGTCGTAGTTTACATGTCAACAGAATAACCCCAGGCTAGAACTTGGCAATCAACGATCATTAAGTTTAAATTAAAGTTGATTAATTTAATTAAGATGTCCAGAACAGGTGTAACAGGTAAGTTCACAACAGGTGAGTAAAATTTAAGGCTTTAAATAAAGAAAAACGACATTGTTTTGTCAGTCATAAAAATGTCACGCAAGGTGTTAACGTTATCCGAAAGAGTTGAAGCCATCAAACTACATGACGGTGGGAAAAGTTCTTGAGATGTTGTACAGATAATGGGCGTTGGAAAAATGCAAATCCAACAGATTATTAAAAGGAAAGGTGAAGTTCTTGACGATTATGAAAGCAACGTCAGCAATATCGGAAGAGAAAAAGACACAAACAGTTTTAATTCCGGAATATTTGTAATACTTAAAATAATTGTGAACCTTGAATTACAGGTTACCTTTATTAAGCAGCCAGTTTTTGCCGGCCCTTAAGTGGCTGCTTAAATCAAGTTTGACTGTATATAAGTAAAAAATAAAGCTTTGAAAAAAGAATTTGATATGTAGCCCCCTATTGCTCCTGTATTTTAAGGAAAAGCTACATGTAATTACAGTCTTCGCACTAATCCACTTGCCCGAAGCCCGGAACTAGTAAAACTGGAGGATTCGGAGAAGTGAAAATTATGAAAGAATTTGTTTGAACAATTAGAACATTTTTCTAAATTTGGCTTTCGGGCAAATAATGGCGAAAAGAATTATGGCAAAGACTGTAATTAACTGATACAGTTAAACCTCTATTAAGCTATAACTTGTATTATGTGACCATAATTTTTATTTCGCTTCACATTGCATTTCATATCAACTAAACCTGTATCAAGCGACAACCTAACTTATAAGACCATATTTCACTGTTCCCTTGGAAGGTTACGTAAGACAGGTTTGACTGTATATACAACATACAACTATAAATTATAACAAGTGTTCATAAAAATTAAAAACAAATGAAATGGCAGTACAAAAATTACCCCAGTTTAAAATAGTAATTTTGTTTGTCATATGGAATAAAACATTGCACGGGAAATTTTTTGTATTTCCCCCGAGATTACTTTGGAATAAATAGATAAAGACTTGATATGATAATGACATGAACAAAATGTTAAAATGCAAAATGTATGTGTTATACATTGCAAAACAAATAGTTCTCAGGTGAAAACCAGAGGCTCGCTGGATAAAAAGGCATATATCATAAACCTACTGTTCCATTTTCAATGATTCAATGTTTCAGAAGAAGTAGATTTTTAAAACATTTTTCAGATATGGTGGTGGCCATCTTGAATTTTTGAATCATATCAATATGTAAAATTTGTAAAGGACCTTCCGATGTACAGTTTTGATTCAACCAAGTTTGTAGTTTCTACCAAAAAAAAAAAAGCTTCTATTCATTTTCCAATAGGGTCATATGTTAAACTATTATCTGCTGTGGTGGCCATCTTGGATTTTCAAATGCTCAAAATCTGTACATTTTGAAGAGGACAATTCAAAGAACATACCATATTTTATTCAAAATCACTGAATAGTTTTTGAACAAATGAAATTTTCATTCTCAGCCAATCAAATAACATTATTAGCTCTGGCAACCAGGCAACCATATTGAATTTTGCACCAAAATAACAGATTCTGGAGAGGTCCACAAAAGGTACATTTAGATGAGACCTACTAACTTCAGAGAAAAATATATACCTGTAAATCTATGACGACACCTTGGCTAATGGATTCAGTAATGACTAAATACCAACTGGGTCCTTTGGACCACTTAAGCTAAACTTGGGTTTCCTGTGTTGTATACCAAGTAATTCTGTATTTGATTTTGTCATTTTGATATCCCCACATTGTAGTTTTCTAAGCCATGACAAACATATATACCTTTCATGGGCATTTTGCTTTTATTCTCTTTAATATAGAAGTTTTTGCACTAACACACTTGCCCAAAGCCCAGGACAAGTAAAACTGGAAATTATGAAAGAATTTGTTTGAATAAATAGACAATTTTCTAAATTTGACTTTCGTGCAAGTAGAGAAAAATATTAAGACAAAGACTGTTATAAGTTGAACACAAAGGAAAAATTGTAAGTTGTCGAAGATCTGTCTATCATTAGCATTTTAAAAAGATTTTTTAGCAATAGGTAATTATTTGGAGGCAGTTATTGATTTCATTTTAACCACTGAAAGCTCGAGATCATGACATGTCATAGCTCATGCACATTCAAATGCTGTTACAAAGGTGTGTTAGCAATAGTCAATAATTATCAGCTGTAAATATCAAACTATCAAAGGAAAATTTTGCAAAATAAATATTTTTATCAATTTTTCCCAACAATACAAAATCATGTTTAACCTTCACAACTAAAATAAATGCAGTTTCACCGAGTCTTCCTTTTCTTTTGTACTTGTATGGTGCCGCACATTACATTTTCATTGCTAGTAACACATTTATCTGACATCCTTCAAATCAGCAAGATTTAGAACCTCAGCGACATGGACTATATATTTATTACAAGGAGTCTGTAGAGTATTCAATCAGTCTGTACCAAAATATTTCATTCCAAAATGGTTGGGTGTTACAGGATGAATTTCTGATGTCAACACTTTCATGTAGGGGAATTTGTTCACTAATGCCTTGGCAGCTGGAAATAACAATAGGAGAAAATGTCATTGAGAAATTAATTCTACATACAAACTATAGAGGTGCAGTCTTCGCGCTAACCCACTTGACCGAAGCTTTCGAGCAAGTAGGTGAAACTAGAGGCTCCGAGGAGCCTGTATAGCTCACCTAGGTACAATAACAACATCAGTCAATAAAACTTGATAACTTCGGTAAAAAAATAACAAATGTATCACTCGTCATTGCAGGGTTTCCCCCTTTAATGTAAGTTATCAAAATTGCTGTAAAAAAACATATATGTCAATGATTCTCAAAATTTAGCTTTTGCTACTTCACATTTTGTAATAGAGTTGCTTCCCTTTGATTATTTGTGTAACCAAAAGCAGTGAGTCAACAAATAAATGCATTTCAAGAGGAATAACTCTTCACACAGTTGTCGCCCATTTTCAACTGTGGGAATTTTTTTTGTAGATCTTGACATGCTGAACATTTTTGCAGTTTAAACTTTCCCTCTTTCTCTAATAGTTTTTGAGATATAAGACGAAAAGAATTAAAATTTTAAAAATTTGATGAAGAAAGGGCAATAACTCCAAGATGGGTAATCAGATTTACTTCAAAATTGCACAGTATGTAGATCTTGACATGCTGAACATTTTTGCAATTTAAGCCTAACCCTTTTCTCTTATAGTTTTTGAATTACAAGACGAAAAGTATTAAAATTTTACAAATTTGATGAAAAAGGGCAATAACTCCAAGATGGGTATTCAGATTTACTTCAAAATTGCAGGGTAGGTAGATCTTGACATACTGAACATGTTTGATGTTTAAACTTAACATCTATCTCTTATAGATTTTGAAATAAAGGACGAACAGTATTAAAATTTAGAAAATTTGATGAAAAAAGGGCAATAACTCCAAAATGGGTAATGGGATTTACTTAAAAATTGCAGGGTAGGTAGATCTCGACATGGTGCACATTTTTGCAATTTAAACCTAACATCTATCTCTTATAGGTTTTGAAATATAAGATGAAAAGTATTAAAAATAAAAAAAAAAATTGATGAAAAAAGGGCAATAACTCCAAGATGGGTTATCAGATTTACTTCAAAATTGCAGGATAGGTAGATCTTCACATGCTGAACATGTTTGCAGTTCCAACTTACCATCTGTCTCTTATAGTTTTTGAAATAAAGGAGGAAAAGTAATAAAATTTTGAAAATTTGATGAAAAAAGGGAAATAACTCCAAAATGGATAATGGGATTTACTTCAAAATTGCAGGGCGGGTAGATCTTGCCATGCTTCACATTTTTGCAATTTAAACTTAACCTTTATCTCTTATAGTTTTTGAAATATAAGACGAAAAGTATTAAAATTTTACAAATTTGATGGAAAAAAGGGCAATAACTCCAAGATGGGTAATCAGATTTACTTCAAAATTGATATTATTAACAGTTTTTGAGTTATTAACCAAAACCTGCAATTTTACCATAGGTTCTATTTTTAGTAACAGCGGCCATGTTGGTTGGTGCACAGCATCACCCGACACAATTTTGAAACTAGACACCCTAGTGATGATTCAGACCAAGTTTGGTTTCCATTGGTGTAGTACTTTCAGAGGAGAAGATTTTTAAAAATGTTTACAACGTACGACGACAACGGATGCCAAGTGATGGCAATAGCTCACATGACCCTTTGGGTCAGGTGAACTAAAAATTAAGGCAAAGACAAGAGGTGTACACATATTTGTTCCGTCTAAGACTTGTTCCTGTGGAACTCTCATAATATTTCTTCTTTTAGGAACAAATATTCTATACCAGTTGGTTTTTTTTTGTCAGGACTAATATTTTAATATTTTTCCCCATTGGAATATATATTATGTTCTAATCTGAACAAATGTTAATAGTGGGAAATCTATCTCGTCACAGGGGCTCACCTGATTATTAATAAATCATCTATCGTTACCCAATGATAAATTTGATGCATAGTTTGGGTTTATACAGGTTTGTTGTTTCTGAGAAGAGTGGTTGGATGATTGCCAAGTGAGCCATTTATCAGCTATATATTGCAATCTTGAACAAATTACTTTTTGATGAGATGACGTCCATTTTGCACTATAGTACCGATAGCGTCAAGACAAACCAATTATTTAGAAATAAGACCTAGATTCTCTGCTGTAGGGTAAATCTCTTCTCAACAGGGGCGTCTATTGATTGTGATGGGTGAATCAAATACAAAACTCACACAATAGAGGGGATGGAAATAAGTGCTTTGTGAATGAAAAATGTCATGCTGATTGCATGTAAAAGACAGCTTGTATGACCTCATATTGAGCAACACTTTGTTACTGGTGATCTTATATCCTCTTTTTTTCCTATATTAATGTACTTTTGACCATAAGTCCTTCCATCCCATTGCCACATTTTTACCTTACCTACATGATCTTGTACTGGTAGCCTTGTGAACTACTGTTCACCTGATGTTAAACAAATATTTCTTCACTTAATACTACACCAATTTTATAATTGTTAGTTCACTGTAAAATATAGTCTACAGGTAGACATACAAGTCCTGGACTCACAACATGTGTTTGGGACTCACTTTTTACCTAAAGAAATAATAATGAATGCACTAGATGGACTTTTTTTTTGTGACTCATCAAAATTTTATCCTAAAAGCATCTCTGAGATAATGAATTAATCATGGTGTATTTTAGCCTTACCTTGTGGAGTAACAAAGAGATTCAATAAAATAATGTTTTCTTCTTTAACATAATGGTCTTTTAATACGTGAACAGCTTTGATAACTGTATTCCCTGAATCTGAAAGAATTATTGAACAACATGCAAGTCATATTACAGTTACAGTTGTGGTCGTGATCGCATGGTGGTTGAATTTATAACTACCTATGCAATCACTGCCTATCACCACTAATGTTGCGAGTACAAATCCCGTTCAGTCGAGGTGTACTTAATACAACATTATTTGATAAGTTTGTCAGTGACTTGCGGCAGGTCAGTAGTTTCCTCTGAGCTTATCAGTGATTACAGGGGATGCAACAAATACTAATTTAAGTCTGGTTTGACACCACTCTATAATAATTTTCTCAGTGTAGTCCGTGCACATCTTCTTTTAGATCAAACATTCATTATTGATACGAATAACTTGCTTATGGCTATGAGTTCCAATCCCGCTCAGGTGAGGTGTACTCGATACAACATTATGTGATCAAGTTTATTAGTGATCTGCAGCAGGTCGGTAGTTTTCTCCGTTTTCCTCCACCAATAAAACTGACTGCCACGATATAACTGAAATATTGTTGAAAGTGGCGTTAAATACCATGCCCTAATCCTAACTTAAATTTCTTTTGCCTTTAAGGTAATATAATGGCATGTTAAAACAGAAGTATTTATTCATAGAGATGGATTACGGTCACCTATCATTCTTTGTCAATCATTTTCATTAGTTTTTACATCAAGATATAACTGAAATATGAATAAAAGGCCCCAAAAAAAATCACTTGTCTTTCCACTCACATTCTTGAATATTTTTTTTTAGAATAGGTAGATAGACAAAACTTGAAGAAAAAAATTAACCTACATTTGTAGGTAGTAAAGATCTAAAAACTCTCCTTTAGGGGTCACGTCATGGGTCAAATTGCATACATTTTGTGTCTATCAGGTGCATTCCAAAGGTGCTTGATTTTGTACAAGAGTCGTTGATTGGTAAATTTATAATACATTCATGTTGACCCCAAAGGGAATGTTTTTTTTAGATCTCCCACGTGGTTACTAGTAAACAACCGATAAAAAATAGGGAACATGTGCAGAGATCCAATTTTAATTAGATTATTTTTGGGTCTAATATTAAAACACCACCAATAAATCAATTTGTACTAACTCATGATTGGATACATAAGTAAAACTTTTCTTTGATCGATATCTGGAGGTAGCTTAGCATACACCACTTTAGCTTCCCGAGTATCTTCGTCTTTCTGTATCAGTATTTTACCAATTCTGATAGATCTGCAACAATCTCTTAATCCTTGTTCCATGGCTTCACCTTAGCAAGAAAATAAAATAAGAATTTCTGTATGGATTGCATATTCATGGGTGAAAGTGTTTGTTTTTTTTGACAAATACTGAACATTTTCTAAGTAATTAACAGTCAAGATCCTCTCATAATTTTTAATTTCCTTGTCAAAAATGTGTACCTCACCCCCTCAAAAAAAACTCATAAAATTTACACGAATCTCAAGAACTGTCTGAACCTTTGCCAAAAAAACTGAAATCAGTCAAAATACTGAAAACTTTCACCCATGTATCATATTAGCAATTACATCTGATTTAAAGTTTCTTTCTTATTTGTTTGTAAAATTATGTATTTTGTCAAAACATTTTCGGATAAGTAAATAGGAAGAAAGACTGAGCAGTTTTTCACTTGATTCATTATAAAAAACATGATAGACCTGATCTAACTGAAACAAGAGTTCACCACACCTTCAACAGCCTGCACACAGAATCACTCTCAAAATTAAAATTAACTTCCTATTACTTATTAAATCTGCATTAATGTGTAATGGTTAGTGTGCTTGCCTGCCGTGAGGTAGATCATGGGGTCAAGCCCCAGCAGGGCTCACCAAACAAGGCGAAGTGGGCGACTTTTTCGCCTTGGTTTCAATGAAATCGCCCAATTTCTGTCGAAAAGCGAAGTTTTAGTCGCCCTGTCAGTCTTTTCAAGTCTGTATTTTTTTCACCAATAATCATACTTTTTCTTCAATATTCACGTAAAAGAAGCTCCCATGTTCCTGAAATATGACCCATACAGGGTTTGATGTTCAATATTTTATTCCAAACTCGTTAATTGCATCCTTTTTAAGATCATTGTGCAGCATGTTCGTTTTGTGAAAGGTAGGGGGACATGCGGGAGTGGGGAAAGAAACGTTAAATTTTGATCGATTTTCGGAAGTCTCCCAGAATTTCCCTCACTTTGTCCTTAAGTCAACTGAGAGAGAAGTCAAGTCGCCCTGGTTTTACTATTTGTGGTGAGCCCCAAGTCCCAGTCGGGTCAAATCAAACAAGATAAAATTGGTATTTGCTGCTTCCTTACTAAGGAGTAAAAGTAAAGACTGATAGGCTCAAAATCATTATACTGACTCCACAATTAAGTATTGTTAACCTAAATTAACTTACCACTTCTCATTATACTGACTCCACAATTACCCTTCTGATAACTTAAACCTTTGTATTGGTGACCTAGAATAAAATAAAACACATTTGTTACCCATCATCTTTCAAGGGTTAGGGGTTAGGTGTTTTACATGACTTCAGTTATATTGTGGAGGTCAGTTTTATTGGTAGAGGAAACCAGAGTACCCGAAGAAAACCATCGACCTGCCGCAAGTCGCATAGAGTGCATGAGCGGGATTTGATCTCACAACTTTAGTGGTGATGGACACTGACTGCATAGGTAGTTGTAAATCCAACTACTATACGATCACGACCATGATGGCCTCCATCATCTTTCAAGTATCATTCTATTCATACCCTCTGTAACATGCGGAGAAAACAAATATGTGCAAAGCGTGAATAATGTTGTATTAAAACTGTTGCCATTACAGATTACTCCAACTAGCTACACTTTAAGGTATGATGACAAAAATGACTCTAGGTTCTATATATGGAAATTTGCTTTTAAAATTAGACAAATCTGTCCAAAATAGGAGGTACACATATTTAATGTGCATATAACCACCATGCTAAGTTTGAATAATGTTCAATGAAAAATGTTGTAGTTAAGGAAAATAAGTACTCTCGTAGTGATTCCGACAGGACAGAGGAAGATGTTACCATACTACATTTGCACTTGATGTTGGGGACGCATGTAATAACTATTACTATATTCCCAGGACAACTGCAAGCAGTATTAGTTTTTACTTGTCACAGTTCAATTTAGGAGCACCTGATTTCACCCCCTTATTTGGTGGTATTTGTGTTACTAGATCTTTAGTATTCTGTGTAATGTTTTGTAGTTTGTTGTTTATCTTTTTGTCCTGTTTCAGCTGGTCATTTTATTGTATGTTCTTCTTAAACTTTTCTTGGACAAGATTTAATGTAGAGCCCTATAGACATTTATCAAACAACATGTGTCAAGTATCTATATTACCTGTTGGTGTTGTAACATCACAATGTTTATATGGAAGCTGATTTAATCCCTCTTCTACCACCAATCTGATCTATAAAACAAGAAGGATAGGTGGTTTATGGATTTTAACGCCACTTTCAAAAAAATTTCATTCATATCCTGATGGTCAGTTTTATTGGTGGAGGAAACCGGAGAAAACCACCGACCTACTGCAAGTCACTGACAAACTTTATGACATAATGTTACATCAAGTACATCTCGTCATGAGCTGAGCGGGATTCGAACTCACAAAGTTAGTTGTGATAGACACTGATTACACATGTAGTTGTAAATCCAACTACCATATGATCACAACCACGACGGTCCATAAAACAAGAAGCCCTATTACCAAAATACAATACAATAACTACATGTCATATTTATCATGTTTAAAATAAAAGTACAGTTGAACCTTGTTTATCTTGAACTCTGATTTGTACTTTACTTATAATAAGAGTTCTAGAAGTAAACATATATAGGGTTCATTTAGAGGTTTTCAGCTTAATCTTCCCTGATAACTCAAATTCTTCATCCCTTTAATTTCTACATATCGAGTGATTGTTGTTTAATGCCGACTCAGCAATGTTTCAGCTATATCATGGCGAGAGTAAGTTAATTTTCAATGAAATGATGACGAGGTCGTTTGTGTACTAGACCAACATGCTTAGTTGGATTTTTATAGTTCTAATTCACTGAAACAACAGTCCGTGGATAGACATGTCGCCCCACTCAGACACATTATCCTGATTCCGAGCCAATCAGTCTTTCCTTTTTCTCCTTAATGCTGCAGGTTTATACATGATACAACAGTTGTAGTAATTCTGCACAAGCAAATCAATGAAAATTAAAATATTTGTAGATGATCATATTTGTGAGACTCAAAATGTCTTGAATTTCACATTTTCTAGAAATGTTAAAATAATTATTTTACATTAGGAATAAAAGTGCAATATCAAATAAAGTTAATTCTGATAATCCACCTTTGTAGCTGATTTTGAAATTAAACAGAACAGTTAAATTCAAAATTTAACCTAGCTGCAGAACAGTAGCTACAAATGGTCCTTATTATTTATTTTTTTGCAGATAGTCCACAAAAAAATGAGGACCATTAGAGATACGGTTCCACAATTAAATTTAACCCTAAAACTGTATTGTACCTAAATTTTATCTATATATATCAGGGCTCACCAAACCAGGCGAAGTGGGCAAAATTCTCGCCCTATACCGGCTGAAGTCGCTCTCCCTCGACTACAGAGCGAAATTAAAGTCGCCTTGTTTCTTTTTGCAAGTCGCTCTTTTCTTGCAAATTTTCTTCGTTTTATGGTAAAGCTGATTGACAAAGCAATTGTAATCAATGTGAAAATACATAAGAATGAAAGAAAAAGGTTTTATTCAAGTAATAAAGAAGGTTTAATTTGTTGATACAAAAGTTGAAAAGAATCGCGGCAAACTTCTGTAAATTTGTACTGACGAAATTCCAGGTGAAAATTAGATCCCAAATCTAAAAATATACATTCTAATTATTTTAACAAAACTTGAGTTATTTGTAGCTTTTTAAAAGCTAAACAATCAACTTCAGAGCTCCAGATAATTTTCAAGTCCAAAGGGTAATTACCCCCTACTTTTGAAAATGATGGGTATTTGCATATTTCCTTTGCACTGTTGTACTCTCTACTTCAGAAAAGATTGCTTACATGTACATTTTTAAAATTATGTTTGACACAAGTGTTATTCAATAAACGCAGGATGCAAGTGAAATGTATATCTCTGTTTAATTTGACACAATGGTGTAATGTTTATTAATAAAATGTTGTAAATATTTTGTTTTTTGCTCGTCGACTTCGGCAGTTTTCACAGCCGTTTTGATGTCATCAATGATACCTTTAACTATACTGTCACTAGACACAGATGAAACTATCAGGAACTTAAGTATAGAATTTTAAGTAGCGCGCTTATTCATGTTCTTGCTCATTTTCAACGAACAATGTGTTCCCAAATTTACTTTCGTTTTAGTTCTTACTTATTACGTAAAACCGCATTTATTTGTAATATTGACTGCGATTGGATGATTTATCGTAAACATCCAATCAGATCTCTTTTGACATCGATGCTTCGAAAGGCAAGCATTCGGTACCTCTCTGATGTACACGCTCTTTCCTTCGAAAAGTATAAAGGAAAGTAATTACGGGGAATTTCTCAAAGACAAAAATGTATTGTTATGTACACGACTGTACAAGTACGCTCCGAATTTGGAAAGTTTGCTTACACAGCAATATGTATGCATAATGTGTACACTCTGATCTGATAATACATGCGTTTTTACTTGTTTTCATAGCGTAAAAAACGCAAATACGCAGCTTATCTGGAGCTCTGCAACTTGTCAAATTTTAAACACAGCAATCATGGGGACGTGGAAAATCAGGGGAAGGAAACAAACATTTAGATGTCATTCATATCTTTACAGCTTTCAAGGCAAAAATGAATAAAATCTAAAATCAACAAATATAAGATCAATAATAATAATAAAACAAACACAAAACATGAATTTATTGTGAAATATGAAGGATATTAACAAGATATTAGCAAAGACACACTTCAAATGCAAATATAAGCTGTCATGCCTTCACTTCTCCCTTATGGTCTCTGAGGGAGAAGTCAAGTCTCCCTGTTTTTTGCAAGTGTGGTGAGCCCTGATATATGTACTTACAAGTCTGTCAGCATAAAATATGAAGTCACCTCTCGATGTTGTCCTGAAAAATACAAACAAAAATGTATATATACATATATAACACTACTCAACAATATTTCAGTTGTATATCATGGCAGTCAGTTTTATAATTGGTGGAGGAAACCAGAGTACCTGGATAAACTAAGAAAACCACCTAACTGTCACTAATAAACTTAATGTTGTGGGATTCAAACTCACAACTTTAGTGGTAATAGGCATTGATTGCACAGGTAGTTGTAAATCCAACTACCATACATTCATGGCCACAACAGCCCCTACGTATAAATGAAAAATGTAGATGACACCAGAAATGTACTAGTTCTTGTAGACAATAATAATAATATTTATTCAGGTACATAAAAGGCATACATGTAATTAAGAAATAATTCATGGCAGGCATAGAGTTGTGCAAATTTAGACATGGGCTGGGCCTTTATATTCGAATTTTACCCTGAGCGGTAGCGAGGGGTAAAATCTAAGAATATAAAGGCCCAGCCCATGTGTAAATTTGCACAACTCTATGCCTGCCATGAATTATTTCGATTCTAATAGGACAAATACGGTCATTTTTAACTTTTCGTGAACTGTATACACACGGCATTTGGTGGCAGTTCCATTTACCTCCTTTGGAAATTTTGAATTGATTTTGAATTATTTGTTTTTGAACGAGATATTTTAAAACAAAGATATGGATGTTAACATGAAAACATATTTATTGTGTATTTTCCAACATAGATTCGATTGAACAATTCCTTCGTAAAAATATTTAAAAAAAAAAAGTCGGAATTCATTCGTTCATCATTTCAAGTGCTAACAAGATGGCGGAGCGGAGTCGTCAAGCATAATATCGAACACTTGAACAGTTGTTAATAATCGACAATTATTGTTAGATATGAAATAAAGAAATAAATGCCAATGAAAAAAAAAGCTTGTATTGTTGACATAAAAAAAAATTCCTGAAAAAATACTTAAGACAACCATCTATCGACTTTGACTTGTAATATATCGTCATCCTGTGACGTTGTTTACAAGGGACGCTGATTGACACAAGCTGGTTACTGATTTATTTTACGATTTTGTGAGCATTTTACTAGTTTGAGTAGCAAAATTCAAAATGCCATCAAATTGGAAAATATCAGTAACTTAATTACATTACCGTCTAGTTATCAATGTATACGTAGGAAAACAAGGTTAGTCAGTAAGTTAGTGCATTTTGTTATTCATGGCCGACACATATCAATGGAATGTATGATCCCAAATGTAAATTTTCAAAACAAATGATAAAAAAATACTTAGTTACAGAATATTTATTTATAACTGAGGGGGAATTTGTATTTTAAGGACTTTACAAATACGTTATATGCCGGTGTTTTGTTTGTTTACACTCAGTCGTCACGGTAAATTCACAGCGGGAGTCACATAGGAACAGACAGATTTGTTGTGTACTGCACTTGCACTAAATATAGAGTTGTTGAGTATTAACATGTGTACCGTATTAGAGACGTCATATTAGAATTTGACACAATACATTACATACAGTATCTAAATAAATTCAAGTCTTTCAGAGACAGACAATGACATGACTGTAATAGAGTATTACATTGGTAAAAAAAAAAAAAATGTGGAAAATATTGAGACAAGTGAACCGGAAATGCCTAGCACCCAAGGATAACCCACAAAAGCTTAAAATAAAGCTTATTTCCAGTGGGGTCCTTACTCTTATTACACTCCACTGGTCCATGATTGAATATTAAAAATAATAATAATAAAAATAAGAAATATCAATATTCATCTCTTTATATCACAGATATGATTATGAAATAAAACTTATTTAATTTAATAGAAAATAAACTCACTTTGGCAACTGTTTTTTTTTAGTTTTTCCTTTAAGTATTTTTTAATATTAGCTTTGAATCTGTTTTTATTATTACAGTTTTTGACAGACTCTGGTAACGAGTTCCAATCTTTAATACCACTATAATAAAATGTGATGGACTCGCACCCTTTTATAGAGGGTACATGTATGTTAAAATTCATACTACTAGAGTAGATCTTGTATAGTCTGTTTGGTGACTCTGAAAATAGGGAAAACAATTATTTAAAAATCAGGGATTTGCTTTCTATTGCTCTTTTTAACATTTTAGGCACACATTATTTAATACATATCTGAGAAAAAATTGTCAAAGAAATAATTCAAATAATAAAAAAAATCTCCATAGGGCCCAATACTAATTTTATCAGATTGTAAGTAAAGGAGGCTGCCATTATAATGAACAGCATTACCTGTTCTTTCCTGTCTGTTGTTATGCTAATTTCAGTCACATGGGAATGTCATATTAGGTTAAAGATTCAAGATGTTTTGAATAATTGATAAACAATTTGACCATATGATATTTGTTTGTAAACAATTAATAACTGCTGGTCACATGAGACCCTTATATGGAAATGTCCCTTGTTATTCACTCATGCTGATTTATAACAAATTTTAAATTAACACTTAAAAAAAATGATACCAAAATAAAATAAATGCTAATTTCGTGAAAGTATAATTTTTATAAATATATAAATTAAATAATATTCTTATTTGATACTTGTTTTCTTCCAAAAATTAAACAATTCATATACAACGTTAATTTCTTATAGGCAAATTAGATAAACATTTTTTTCATGACAGTGGGGCCCCCGGATGGCTCAATGGTTTTTGTAAATTACAAAAAGGGTGCACTCGACTCGCAACCGCAAGTGATAAAGTTTACCAGTTGCTTGTCCATGGTCGGTGGTTCTCTCCGGGTACTCCGGCTTCCTCCACCACTAAAACTGGTCGCCATGATATAGCTGAGATATTATTGAAAGTGGCATTAAAACACCAAAAATCAAATATCAAAATCAAATCATGACAGTGAGGTTGAAACTACTGATATGTATACTGGTCAGAATATACAACGTTTTCAGGTAATTTTGTTCTCTTTTATTAACCTCTATACACATAAAGGGAATGGGTAGTTTGCATGTATTTTAAATGCTCCACAAGCAGTTATGTAATAATGTATCATCATTATTGATTTTTACCTGAACAGGTGTGAATCTAATTTGAATATTGTCCATATTTGGTATGGTCAGTATGTCAACATCTGATATAACATGCTAATGATGAAATCAGCCGACTTGCTGTTTGTCAATACTGACCACATGTTGCTGTTCATTTCAGTAGTACTTACTCCCATGTTTGTTACATGACAAAATGACAGAATTTTACAATTAAGTCCTATGGCAAACTTTTTTATTCTTTAATGAATTTTTTGGAAAAATTCACCTATAATATGTATTAATCAGTCCTTAATATAAATATAATTAAAAAATAAATCTGATAACCCGTTGATTTTTCAGGAATTGTTTTCCTATTTTCAGAGTCACCAAACAGACTATACTATGAGATGATAATTATTTGGTAAAATTTGTATGCATATAATCTGGACATTTATTATTGAAAATATTATATACATGATTAAGTCTTAGTTGTTTGACTCTATTACTAATATTTAAGAATCCAAGTTTTTCAAATTCTATATAAGTAATACTTTTTCTGTGATGTAATCCTAGAATAAATCTTACTACCTTATTCTGAACTATCTGAAGTTTATTTTTCATTTGTTTAGTTAAACCTTCACACCAGCATGAGCACGTTTAGTCAAAATGACATTGTATAACCTTCACACCAGCATGAGTACGCGTAGTCAAAATGACATTGTATAACCTTCATACCAGCATGAGTACGTGTAGTCAAAATAACATTGTATAAGTGTGAAACATAATGTCTTTCTAGACTGTAGATCTAAACAGTTCTTATTTCTATATAAAAATTTCAATATTTGATTAACCAGGACTAATCAAACAGGACTAAATGACATAAGTGATTTAAAGAACAGTTGAAAGGCATGGTATTTGCACAAACAGAGTGCATATATGCATCAGTTTAAACAACATTTGAATTGATTTGAAAGCCCAAGTAATTATAATTGTTTTTAGTATGACATCTTCCAGATAAAAGTGCACCACTGTCTGTCAAAATTTGTTTACATCATAGTCAGAAAATAAAAAGTTAAACTGAATCAAGCTTGGTGTTTTACTATTTGTTACTTAAAAAGGTATTTTCAAAAATGTGGAAAAGTTTTTAAGTATAGTAGTTTGATATATATTTGATTTTGTTTCCTTCCGATCTTAAAAAAAAAAGACGGAACGAACACATGTAGATTTGTTGCATCTCAGTAAAAGTGGCTGAAACCCTGACTTTTCCATTTAATTTGATGATAATACATTATAACATTAATCCTGTTGCATTAATTTCATCAAAGAAAGACGAATATGCAATGGTGGAGCTGTATTTTTAAGAGAATATTGAATTTTTATCGCCATTTATATTTTTTCAGTTCGTCTGTCAAACAGTGACGATAGACATCTATCTTTCATCATTCGAAAAATAATTGAATCCAAAGTATATTAGAGTGCTTACAGAGATTAAATACTAAAATTATTGATTTAAAGCAAAAATGTGTCTCTTCTTATGCTGTGGACAAGGAAATTTTGATGATTTTTTACATTAAATGATTTCGATCGTATATTCTGTCAAACGAATGTACTGACGATCGAGAATTTCAAATAGCAGAAAAATTTGTTTCGCCTTCTTATTTTGCTAAATCACCGACAAGAGGGCGTTCCAGTTTCGGTAGTGTTTTTGACAGCAGTGGCGGCAAAGTGACATCAAGCCGAAGAAGGGTATGGAATAATATTTTTTAGTGTCTGTCAATCTTTTATGACAGTCGCAAATTAAATGACGATAGCATATTTGAAAGAAAACTTGTAATTCTGAACCGTTATTACTGAATTGTGAACTGTTTTCGTCAATCAAGCTCTTTCATCGCATGTGAAAGTAAAAACAATCATTATCCGATGTCAACATGCCCTCAAGTCATTGCGTGATTAGTTATTTTTCAACCGTCATTTTTTGACAGATTTTTCTTCCCCATCATCATCAAATTGACAGAGATATATTGTTGCATGAAAGTATATTGTGATATCACAAATAAGGCGATATAGTGCCACTGACTATCACAAAAATTTATACAGTCAATGCATTTTGACTGCTCAAATAGCACAGTTGCAGGATAAATGTTGATATTATAATTGCATCCCATCATGCATTTTATTTAAAGCAAGATACATGGGTGTTATAGTAGAATTAAAACAGCTGCAAAAACATATTTTGTGATATTGATGATATGTTTGAATAAACAAGTCCGTTTTGCTATTATTCTGGTGTTCTGCACATGTAAATAACACAACATTTCTGGTATTCATTAGAACTTTGCCAATAAACAATTTCCCTTGGAAAAAAAACATGCATATTATTGGTAGCAATATTTAGATATATTGTTTGTCTATCATTGTAAGGAAAAAATTTAAGCATTTTTGGTAACATCAAACAATATTTTGCTTGTTTATTTAATTCTCTTTGAGGTTGAATTGTATACTAAAACTTTTTTTTTTTTATTACAGGCAATGCATTCAAGAAGGGTCCTGAGACTGACAGCACCAAGCTTAAATAAAATACATTATAAATTGTGTATATTGTCTTATGATAAAAGCAATTGTTACTTACAATTTATAAAAAAAACTCATGTTTTTGTTTTATGTTCACATGATGTTGTCCATCTTTGTATTTCCTTTACTAACAAGAAAGGCAGAAGACATCAAGCACAATAAAAAACAACCATAAATGGAACCACAAAACGGTTGCTAAGAATTAACAATAACAAATAAAACTTAAAAAACCAAAGATGAGTAACATACACCCAGTATGAACTCAGGTGCTTTAGAAGGGCAAGTAGTTCCTGCTCTTTCAGTGATGCCCACTAAAATGGTAGTCCACGCTACCAAAAATCACACTTTCATTTTGCCACCAAGAATTTGTAGTTGGCCACTAAAAATTTGTTCTGGCCACCAGATTTTAACATTTGGTGGCCGAGTTGCCATCTGATTTAAGACTCATTAATATCGTTTGATATGGAAATTTTGTTGGACACCATAATAAGTAAATAAATACAAATAACACAAACAAATTGCAGTGGCAAGCTGAACATTATTTTAATGTGGAAATCATTGCATACATAACAGAACTAAGAACATCACATGTACATTTTTTGTAATTGGAAGACATGATCAACACAAGCATATCCAAAAACCCACCTGGTGGGTAACACATTACATGGATGCTATGGTACATTTCATCCTTTTAACCTGATTTAAATCCCTTATAGATGAAAATCGGATGCTATATATACACATGTATTTATCAATAATCTGATCTGTGTTTAACAGTATTTTCAGTCAAGGTACTTGCAATGAAAGACTATTGTGGCTTTATTAACACAGACTCTGGTAATAGATGAGGATCTAGTGTCAATATTCTGTCAAACCTGACAGTAGCTAAAGTCAAAAACTGATGATAGCAAAAGTGTTCTGTCAAAAACTGATGATAGCGAGAGTATTCCATCAAAAACTGATGATAGCAAATATTCATTCTGTCAAAATAATGATGATAGAAATATTTAAATGTTTCAATTTTAATAGCTTATGATCTTGAAATTAAATTTGGACAAATTTTATTTATAGTATAATTGAATATCTTTAACAAATGTGAAAGATTTTTATATTAATCTTGTTGAAACCACTGAACTTTGAAAAAAAATTATGCTATTGTCATTAGTTTTCCATCAAAATACAGTACACTCAAGGACATATTGTGATAGATGTCCGACATGTCGGATTTGACATGTCAGACAACAAGTCGGATGGAGACAGGTGCAATAAAAAGGGTCATAAAACTAGAGAGTTGAGCCAACAGGTGTAGTTAACAAGATTAAATGTTTAATTGCCTTTAATTGCTACCTGTGACAGGATATGACCTGATTAGGTTAATTTTGAATACAATTTCTTTTTCATGTAACGTGGTTTGGATAAAATGAGACATTCATGGGTCATCAATATTTATTAGAATCAAACTTCTTGTTTGTGGAAGCATGTAGAAAATAATTTATGAAAATCAGTAGTCCTTCACTAAATATATTTTACAATTTGTTCTATTTTCGTGGTTATTTCCCAACTCTAAGCTCATCTCTTGAATATTCATTTTTAACTTGGAATCTATCTATTTTTAGACCTTATTTAGCGGTCTTTTCTCACTGAATCTACACTACTCCATTGTGGCAAAATTTGCTGACATTTAGAAGTACAATCGTTTTTTGTTTGTTTTATATGTGTGTTGTTTGTGTTTTCAATATTTTCAACCTTCAGCTGAATTGTGTTTTTTCGTGCACATAATTTTACAAGTGTGTGAAATATGATTTAAAATTTTGATGTGTATTTGTTCCGTTCGCATCCCATCTCTTGAATATTCATTATTTACCTGGAAACTATCTATTTTTAGATTTAATCTTGCGGTGTTACTTCCATTGTGGCAAAATTTGCTGACTTTCAGAAGTATGATCGTTTTTTTGTTTTACAGGTGTGTCATTTGCGTCAAACATTTAAACCTACAGCTGAATCGTGTATTTTCGTTCACATAATTTTACAAGAGTGTAAAATGTGACCTAAATTTGTACATTTTTTCCGTTCGCAACTAAATTTCAGCAGATTTTATCTTAAAAATAAAAAACTTCAATGTTGTTTGATGTGAAGGTTTGCAATTTTAAAACTTAAATCGGCTGAAACTTATTGATTTACCCAACCGATATAATAACATGTAACAACAAAATACCGATCACCAAGGAAGCTGTCTAGAGTGACAAAAATAATACAAAATACGAAAAAAAAATCGAAGTCTGTGAAACAGACAAATCCGGTATCATATGGTATTTTGAACACGGGGTCAATTTACCTATGATATTTTGACCCCGGGTTCAATTTTCCTTATGGTATTTTGACCCCGGGGTCAATTTTTTGTCATTGTATTTTGAACCCCCCCCTCATTTCTACCAAAGAGGAGTTCATAATACCATAAGAGAGGGTTTGATATACCATAGGTAGGGGGGTCGATATTCCATGGGCAGGGGGGTCGATATACCATGGTTAGGGGGGTCGATATACCATGGGTAGAGGGGTCGATATACCATGGGTAGGGGGGTCAATATACCATGGTTAGGGGGGTCAATATACCATGATATTTTGACCCCCCTACCCATGGTATTTTGACCCCCTATCCATGGTAGAGATGCCGACTTATCGTTATTTCGGCCGCCATTTTGTTTTCCGGTAGCTGCTGATACATGAAAATGCAATTTTTGATGTCAGATTTTTACAGATAATACTATATAAAGATATAATTTTTTTACATTAATTAATTATCTAAACATTGATTGAAATCTTTAAAAATTTTATTTTTTTAATATGGAATCGTTTAAATATAACGTGTTCGAATCGAAAGCGCTGTTTTCGGAATTTTACCATTCGCGGCACCGTTTTTTCACCAGGGTCCCCCATTTCAATGCCTTGCCCGGCATGTTCCTGACGTTATATAGTTCTATAATTATTATCCAATTAAAGCGCAGATTCGTAGCTTGCGCATGGTCACAGTCGCTTCCGATTTCCTGATCATACTAAACGGAAAATGGTCGTCTCAAAAGTTCCAAGATGAACAAATCAATGAAAAATTTGGAGTAGCGTTCTCCGATGGCGATATTTGTATTTTCTGTTACAATATCAACGTAGAAAGCATACCATCTCAACCATATTAGATCGCGAACACAGATGATTTTTAGTATTTAAAATGCCCCTAAACATGTCTGAAGGAGAACGTCGTACATCGTTGGAAGTGGAAAGTAAATAGTAACGTCAACGACGCTGGTTGTAACACAGGTGTTATCGTAGGTATGTATAAACCTTCTTCTCAATGTTTTAAACGTACGATTTATTTTTTGCATTGCTTCTTTTCAAGTAGTTTATGAAAAACTTCTTGTCAATTTATAATACTTCCAACTTGCGTTCAAAACAAAAGTAAACAAACCGAAAAAGGGGGGGGGGGGGGGGGGGGGGGGGGTGTAAACAGAGATGAAAGTTTTCCTCTAATCCGCTGATTTCCTCTTTTTTTTTAAGGAAAATATTTGGAAATAAAATGTTTCTAGCTTGGTCCAAACAACTAGAAAACGAGGGTATGGGCTCTAGAATAGGAGTTTCCTCTTTTTTCATCAGTCAATCACTTTCTTCTATACTATAGGCTGTGTACAAAATATTTGTTTTTTTTTTATACTAGACTATAGTCTTCACTCTTCAGAAAGTTAATTCTATTCTTATTTTTGTCATGGTGCTACATTTTTATTTGTATTTGCCAGCTTCCATGGATACTCGACCATGATTGAATATTTACATACTAAATTCAAATAAAAGTAAACAAAATGTTATAACTGTAAATTGCATACATATGTATTTATAGACCAATGAAAAAAAAAAACCCAGTGTTTCTGCTAATATTCTCGAAAAGGGGAAGGTAGTATAAGTAGACAAAACATATATTTTTACCTAGGTTATACAGAACAAGGATCTGACTTTAACTTTGTCCAAAAATGTCAATAAAAACTTTGGGGTCAATACCAAAAATTTGAAACTCTGGTAATTTTTTTTGTCTAAATACATTGTGAATTTATATTTATTATAATAGTAGTTATGAAAGGATAATGAGTACAATGTAGACTAGTTAGAACTGTTTCTTTGTGGTCCCTTCCAGCTTCTGTTGTTTTTTTCCAGTTTACCTGACATTATGCTTTGCTGGTCAAAGACATGTGTGTGATCCAAGCTGGCCTTGGGATATTACCTGAACTTAGGACTGCAGGATAATATACAGCTGATCATGAGTTCATAATTTATATCATAATGAAATATTTAGTTTTACATGTAGCTGGATTTATTCAGACCACAATACATGTGACAATAGATGATGTATTTCAAAAATGCACCAGATATTTCCTGAATAATAAATGAATGAACTTAATATTTTGGTTGTTTTCATTGAACATGTTTTAAGAAGCAAATTAGAATAGTAATTGGCAAGACTGAAACTTTGACACAGAGAGTAGGGTTAGGGGGTGGGTTATGGTGTTTAATGCCACTTTCAACAATATTTCAGTTATATCGTGATGGTCAGTTTTATTGGTGGAGTAAACTGGAGAAAATCACTGATCTGTTGCAAGTCACTGACGAATTTTATCACACAATAATGTGTTATCAAGTACACCTTAAGTTACCATGAGCGGGATTCGAACGACATGGAGAGTAAGATTGAAACAAATTTACTTGCTCAAATTGTAATAAAGGGAAACCTGAATATAAACAGCATCCTATATAAACAACATAACTTTATTTTAAATAAAGTTCCAGGTTCCAGATGTAGCCTTTTGTAGGAAATGTGTAAACCGTGCAAATAATATCCATCTATTTTAAACACAAGCTGATCTTAAGGAAGTTCAGTTTAGAGGTGTTTCACTATCATGCTTGTTGGGTGGTTGATGCATATAGCATCACTTTCAGCAATTGTACAGCTACATTATGATTGCAAGACATTGAGGTAGGAAAACAAAAACACCTACATGTATATCAAGCCGACCAGTTAAATTTTCGGCAAGGGGTAGGTGTCTGGAATCTTCACCCCTTGGGGGGATTACATATTGGTGGTATATATGAAATGAAAAGTATTTAGTTTAAGTTATTAGTTACTTGAGGTTATAGATTTTTAAAATATCTTTAATTTGGTACCTTGATGATCAAATTCTGACTAGAAACGATGGAGTAATCTTAAAAAACGTAAATTTACGCAACAAATTTTAAAGCAATGGCAGCCATTTTGTTTTCAAAATGGCCACCATTATGACAATTATTCCGTAATAAAATGCTAAAGCAAATAAGAGGTCATTGGTACAAACCTACATATCCATTTTTTTTCAGTGATATTAATTATATTGATAAAAAAATTGATCAAATTATCTTGGAACAGGTTCCCTGTCTGAGGAATTTTATGAAAAAATGGCAGCCATTTTGAACAAAATGGCCACCATTTCTTGTGTCGACAAAAAAACATCACGTCCAACAGAATGTGCACAACACTGTGGTATTGTCTTCAAAATTTTGTACGGATATCATTTTTAGTTTAGGAAATATGAAGCTTTTTGCGTCATTTTTCCATATAACTGCTGTGAAACGGTGCCATTCTCAAATAATGTTGAACACTAATAGCACACCCACCTTTATGGATTCATAATTCCACAAAAAGATGTAAAAGGTGATTCATATGTTATAATTGCACTCAACACAAGTATTTCTACACACAATTTCTTCTATTATGATGTCAGATAAGTTATTTTCTGACAAAATTATGACAATGTGAGCCATAATGGACCTTTCGGTCAAGATCAAAAGTGGCTCCGACACATTTTGGACAGTAAAACAAATGGCGAATATTACTTGAAACATGTTCAGTTTCATTTTTCTGACAGAACAACTTATAATCTGTTGAAAAAAACAAAAGTAGAGACATTATCTGCTGTTTGCACAAAAAAATCAGAACTCTAAAACAGTCATTAAAACCATTATTGATGGCGGCCATCTTGGGAAAATTATTGACCAAAAATAGGCAATTTCAAATGCTCATAACTTTTGAACCCTTCATCCGATTTTTACAAATGAAGGCTCAACAGTCTTCTTAGATTGAGCTCTATCTAATGGTTAAAAAACAGCAAGCATCCCCTGTAATTGATTTTTGACTGGCATCTCTATCCATGGTATATCGACCCCCGTACCCATGGTATATTGAACCCCTTACCCATGGTATATCGACCCCCCTATCCATGGTATATTGACCCCCCTACCCATGGTATATTGACCCCCTACCCATGGTACTTTGACCCCCCTACCCATGGTATTTTGACACCCTACCCATGGTATATCGAACCCCCTATCCATGGTATTTTGACCCCCCTACACATGATATTTTGACCTCCCTGCATATCTTTTGATTAAAAATGGGGGGTTCAAAATACCATGGGGGTTCAATTTACCATACAGGGGGGTTCAGTTTTCAATAAGGGGGTTCGATATACCATGGATGTAAATCGACCCCGGGTTCAATTTACCATGGGGTTCAAAATACCATATGGCACCGGGAATCAACAACCAAAATTGAAACAAGTTTTCCCTGAAAGATCCAGACACAGATCGCTCAAGTACTTTGCAGAAAAGCTTCAGCAATCAGAATTTCAGGCAAAGATCACTGGCATCAAACAGCAGTAACAACTTTTACAGAAAACGGCCCTTTTCAGGGCTACACAAATATTTCAAAAAGTAACAAAAGTTGTTGTCAATTCTCAAATTAATGTTAGCTTTTCCCCAGCCCTCATCTGACTGTCTCCTTCTCTTTTAAATTTGAAATATTATTTGACATACCAAAAAAAAAATTGTTTGAAAAAATCATTTTGTCTGACTATGGTCCTTTATTTTGCAATTATATGTGTACATGAATGTGTAAAAAAAACCCATATTTATTAAACTTCTATAGGACTAGTTTTGAAGTGATAAATTAAGTGGATTATATGATTTTTAACCATATTAGTTTTTCTGTGCAATCAATTTTGATAAATGATTCTTTACTATTTAAAGTAAATACACATTCATTGCTTTAATTTTTAATAATCATCTTTATTCATTCATTCTTCATTATTAGAAAAAAAACAAATAATTTTACACATTTAGTAGCTTTACCTGTAAAAAAACCCATCTGTAACTTGTTTTAAGACAGCTTGATTAATTTGAAACTAATAATTCTTTTAATGTAAATGATCAAAGTAAGGTGATAAAAATGTAAAAATTCAAGTAGTATATATTATTGATGTTAAAATTGTCTTTTATCAGTATTTATAAATATTGAATTACAGAACCACGTGCATACTTGTCTCTCAAAACTGTTTGAAGTTCCCTGACATTGTCTGTAATTCTCAATTTCTTAAAGTTTGATCCAAAATCTACTTCAGAATAAATTGCATGAGGTACAGAATCCTGAATTAAATCTGGTTCCTTCATTCTTTTTATCTTGTTTATTTTCCCCGCAATATTTTGGGTTGACACGTTACAAAATAAAATTCGAAATACACGTAAAATAATTCTTATCAGAAAGTAATTGACAGATTGGAATAACACATGAATATAAATAACTTAATCATAAGATAAGTTTTCAAATATTCATATTAATAATTTTATCTAAAAGTTGGTGAAAAAAGTACATTATTGGTTTACAATGATGTATTAAAATAATACAAAAACATCGCGTATTAATTTTCATAAATTGAAAACGGAAACCGGTCAAGGGAGATAAGTCATTCCTTACGTTCATTTTCCATTTTCACTGGTTTATTGACAACCTTGTCATGCCGATGACATGAAATGGCATTGCATAGGATATTATTTGCAAAACTACCACACCAAAGCAAAAGAAGTGAACTATGTATAACAGTTAAAGGATCGATTAGACATTTTGTTTTTCAAAGTAATCACAATCTCCTAAAAACAGAGAAAATCACAGTGTGGTCAAAACAATTTGTAAGTTCTTAAAGTACACTACAGTGCACACATGTAGTATATTCCCTTATCAGGAGAGACGCCATATAGGCATATTGTACATTTACCAATCAATGATTACCATTTGTGGTGTGTATGTAATATTTAGACGAGCATCTAATCCTTGAGATTCTACAAAGACTTCCAAGTTCAATACAAATTAAGTAATCTCGTTGAGATTAGTGTAGACTTCCGAAGATATTTTATGCTCTGTATCTGCAGCCTGATATTACAAATTAAGTATTTGACGTATATAAACCATATAATCTTTCCTGAAATCACAGAACGTTTTGAAAACACACTTTTGAAATGTTCATTGACCATGTTACATGTAGCTGCAGAACTGTAGCTAGCTCATTATGTTTTTTCCACAGCTACAAATGTACTTGACCATGTTGACCTCGGATAGCATTCTACAAAATGCCAATTTTTGTATCCATTGGAAATATAAATGTCTGCTACCACAGTACAATGTTTAAACCAGAAACAATCTATCAGCCTGATCGGGAGACATGCACATTAAAATGTCATTATTTATAGTAAAGTGGGCTGGGAGTTACTGATAAACAACAACTGATAATGGTAAACATAAGTACAATGACATGGATGAGTATGTTAACACATCAAACACAAAATTAGATTTCTAAATTTTCATACTTCAAATGTTACGTCTTTAACATTGGACCCTTTATTGTATATATTTTACAGCATAAAGAACATTTAAGTCAGTACAGACAAGGAATACCAAAATGGAACGTATTATCAAGGGCAAGTAACAGACTATTTAGAAAGGTAATTTTGATCAGTTTTGCATGTCAAAAGACAATATATTTTGCCAGAGAATGAATGTTCTCCCTGAGTTATATTTCAGTTTACAATGTATATATAAAAAAAAAATGCACTGGTTATAATTTAAGGGAGGAATTTGGTTTGCTGGCTGGTGCACCCCTTCCTAAATCCACATCTGTTTATTTTTAAAATAATTAATGTACTTATACAAAGTATGTAATATAATTTTGTATTTATTATGTAACAACCACATCGGTAGTGTAATGAATGGCATGCTTGACTCAAGAGTGGTTGATTGTGGGTTCGAGCACCAGCCAGGTAAAAACAAAGACTATAACATATTTGCTGCCTCTCTGCTCAGCAGATAATATTTCAGGAGTAAGAGTAAAGACTGGTTAGCTCAGAATAATGATAATTTGTCTGAGTGAAGCAACATGATGACATGTGGAGTGTTGTTTCAGTGAGCAAGCACTGTAAAAATTAACCAAGCATGTTGGTCTAGTATAAAGCAGACATCATCATCATCTCAGGTCCATGAGTATAAGTACATTTGTAGATGTATAAACTGGAGAGTATACAATGAAACCTGTCTAAACCAAATGGTTGACACCCTGAATAAAAGCGAACATCTAATAAAGTTGGGCCTGTCCTGATGTAAGAAATTTTTGTTAATTTAACCTGTATAAACTGAACACCTGTCTATTCTGAACACAAAAGCTAGTTCTGAGGAGGTTCATTTTAGACACTCACAGATTTCACTGTATAATCATGATAATATACTACACAACTAATGGCAAGTTTTTCTTTCTTTTTTTGTTTCTATAATTATGACTTGTGTATTGTCTATTTCAGCTTTATAGGAATAATAAACAATCTGTAAGAAGATGGTATGCTCCAGGTGTATCAAAGGAAGCTCCAATTATAGTGAAGGGTGGGAAAGAGGAAGTCTCAGGATGGGAGATAATAAAAAAAATGTTAAGTTATGTATGGCCAAGGGATAACCCAGGAATTAGATTTAGAGTTGTCATTGCAGTTTTCCTACTTGTAGGTTCAAAGGTAATAGAAAATGTTTCAATGATTACTGACTGTGAAATACTTACTTAGAATATCAGCATGAATTAATACGAGAAATTAAAAAATTACTATTGAGAAAATAACATAAAGAAATAGTACAATAAATCCTTTTTTCATTCCTCAGTTACATGTATTTGTTTAGTATCAGAGCTCCAGGTAATTTTCAAGTCCAAAGGGTAATTACCCCCTACTTTTGAAAATGATGGGTATTTGCATAATTCCTTTGCACTGTTGTACTCTCTACTTCAGAAAAGATTGCTTACATGTACACTTTTAAAATTATGTTTGACACAAGTGTTATTCAATAAATGCAGGATGCAAGTCAAATGTTTAATTTGACACGATTGTGTCATGTTTATTAATAAAATGTTGTAAATATTTTGTTCTGTGTTTACTTTATATATTAACTGACTGATAACTTTTTCATGTTTTCTTTTCGTTTTTTGCTCGTCGACTTCGGCAGTTTTCACAGCCGTTTTGATAATGTCATCAATGATTCCTTTAACTATACTGTCACTAGACATAGATAAAACCGTCTGGAACTTAAGTATAGAATCTTCCAGAGCGCTTAGTAGCGCGCTTATTCATGTTCTTGCTCATTTTCAATGAACAACGTGTTCTCAAATTTACTTTCGTTTTAGTTCTTACTTATTACGTAAACCACTCCTTAGAAGGAGCACCGCATTTATTTGTAATATTGACCGCGATTGGATGATTTATCGTAAACATCCAATCAGATCTCTTATGACATCGATGCTTAGAAAGGCAAACATTCGGTACCCCTCCGATGTATACGCTCTCCCCTTCGAAAAGTATAAAGAGAAGTAATTACGGGGAATTTCTCAAAGACAAAAATGTATTGTTAATGTACACGACTGTATTATCAGCGTACAAGTACGCTCCGAATTTGGAAAGTTTGCTTACACAGCAATATGTATGCATAATGTGTACACTCTGATCTGATAATACATGCGTTTTTACTCGTTTTTATAACGTAAAAAACGCAAATACGCAGCTTATCTGGAGCTCTGTAGTATGCATGCAATAACCCTTTTATAATACAGTATCACAAAGAGTTTGAAGATACCAAAGGGATAATCAGAATTCATAAATCGATGAAGGACAGACAACACAATGGCCAAAAGAAAAAGGGCCAACAAAGATCTACAAAACATTTCACATAAAACTGAAGTTCGAGTAACACAAACCCCACTAAAACCGAGGGTGAACTCAGGTTCTCCGGAAGGGTAGACAGTTCCTGCTCCAATAGTGGCACCCATCGTGCAATAAATACTTCATTCATGCTCTACTTTTTAGGTATATTTATAAAGAAAGACCAGTAAATTTTCAGCAAATATTTATTTTTTTTTATTGCAAAGAAAAAAATCTAAAAGTTAGGGTAGAAATGAGAGGAATATATCATGTTATTTTTTTTTTTTTTTATTATTAATTGTGGCTTCATCTATCAGGGGTAAGGGTTATGCATGGCTCTCACTACTTTCAAATTAGAGGGAGAAGTGACTTCTCTTACAGAGAGTTCATAAGAAGAAGTGGGATACAACAGAGAGAAGTGCGGAGACTTCTGGGAGAAGTTAATTGCGATTATTCGAAACATTGTTTCGCGACCCCTCTGAAATTACCCTGCCCAGATATAGTAAATATTTAAAAAGCCATCTGATCTGATTTGTTCTGGGTTTTTTTTTATTCATAATAAGTGTGGACACAGACATGTGCTGTCCAAAAGGCAAGTGTGGATGTCATTATTTCATATTATTAACATTAAGAGAAAGAACAAAATCATGGACACAGGGGTCCTGGATTTTTTTAATAAAATACTAATCCTGGATTATTAGTTTTGCTTAAAGTCCGGTCCTGTGTTTTTATTTCAAATTTTCATCATAGCCCCCTCCCCTTCCCAAGGAATATAAAATTGTATCATTAATAATAAATTAATAAATAATAAATTCAGATTTTCAATTTTAAAATTAATCTCATTTACAAAACCACTGAAATTTGTTCAATTTTTAACACTGATTTAAGCTTTAGTCGCAACAAATTTTTATTTTTCTCTTTAAACTGTCGAAACAACATTTATTTAACTGTAAAATTCACAAATAAAATTCACCCCCCCTTTTTTTTCTTGTTTGAATCAATGATCAACAATATTCCAGAATCAAACAAATGAATAGATATAACATAGATTTCTTTTACATGCATCTTTTTACCATGCGAGTCAGTGTGTTTTAAATCGGTCATCCAATCAGGACACTCATTATTCTTGTCCAAGATAAAAATACATCACTAAAATTACCTGTGGGTGTTTCCCCACTTCAACTCGTAAATTTACATAGAAATCAGAGATATTTCGTCATAAAACTTCACACATGGTTTTGTCTATCATATTTCTTGAAGCCAAACATAAAATTTTATTGCATTTATCAATATTTTATGAGTATCAACAGTTTTTTCAACGCCGTATCTGTTTCTCGATACAGCCGCAACTTCAACTCGTAAATTTACATAGAAATCGGAGATATTTCGTCATAAAACTTCACACATGGTTTTGTCTATCATATTTCTTGAAGACAAACATAAAATTGTATTGCATTTATCAATATTTTATGAGTATCAACAGTTTTTTCAACACCGTATCTGTTTCTCGATACAGCCGCCCGATTACAGTGACCTGTGACCCAGATTAGCACGTTCCACCAGTTTTTTCTAAATATGTTGTTTAATTACCATAAGGACATCTATTCAATGCCAAATTTTTATTTCTGTCTACCTTGACTTAGAGTCTTGTTAGTTCTAATAATAAAACCTTAAATGCTCTCTTACTCACAAGGGTTATAACGGGATGCCATTACACGTAATGGAGCAGCCGCCGAGATTTTTTGCACTCGCTTACAGAGTTTCTGACGCCTGCATTTATCAATAATAAGACATAACCTTTCCTTTTGTCCATTATTATAACAAGTTTTTATCACCTACCAGTATTTTAGAATATAATTCCCACAAAATAAAATCCATGTCTCTGAACATTTTGAATTTCGTGATTTCCGGCCTCACTATTTGGATGTCGATACCATATTTGGCGATTTGAGGCGTGAATGTTTAAATCAGCGTGTAGTAAGAAATACCATATTTAGAAAAGCTCCGCCTTCCGTAGTTTCCGGTTATGGAAAACGATCGATAAATTTGAACAAGGTTGTTGCTACCTTTGAAAAGCATATATTTCTCAGTCAAACCGATTTAACAAGGACTGGGATCATCAGTAATAGTTATAATGAAATGTTTGAAGCATAAATAGTGAGTTTTTATGTTTCAACTGCAACTTTTTTTTTTGCTCCATTGTGACGAATGGGACCGCGTTGTAGCTCTGCCGAGACACAAGTTTGTCACAGGAGCTACATTATTGCAGCTAGAGTCTTGTATACCAGTGATTTTTTATATGTACCCCCCTCCTTTTGAAATATTACTGTGCTGTGATCTAATACCACACAAATTGTAATAACTCATATTTGTGTAATCTTCAGCATAAGAAAGATGTTTCTGCCAATTTGCTCAACGGTCCATCTATATAGCTAGGGAATAAAAATATAGCACAAACGTATATTGACACTGTCAGTCAAAAATGAAAGAAAGTAAAGGCTGTAATTATTATTTGCCAGACCTCAAATCAGATTGCAACAATGGAGTAAAGTAAAGCTACTGTAGTTCAAAGTCTATTATTTAATTGCATAGGCATTAACCTTTAAACAGTTCGATAGATCGTAATATTAACCCGGTGTCGAGTATAAAATACCAATGCGAATCGATAAAAATCTGAAGTGCCCCCGTGCATTTCAACGCATTTCGAATTGCCAACCTTCGCATATATGAACATATTGGATATGAGAACTATGATTTTATATCACAGAAATGAGAAAAAAATTAATCAAAAGTTTGTTTTGTTTAAAGTAGCTTCGGACAAAAAGTTTGGTCAACATTTCCCGTATCACAGTACCGGATTGCGTCCCCTTTCCAATGATGCCATTGTTTTTTGTTTACAAAAAACAAATACAAATAGTTTTATTTTAAGTCGGGCATATATCAACAATAAACATAAGCTCTAATGAATGAAATGAAAGTTTCTTTAAATCGTAATGAATTACTATTCAAGAAAATGACTTTCAAAATACTTACCGGATACGACAGATTTTAATAAACACGATATCAACATTTTCATAATAAATGACACGTGAAGAAAATACACGGGCAACATAGGGCGACACTTAAAAATTACAAGGCGACTTGAACTTCGCTTTTGACCAACAAGAAAGCGAAGTCAACCATTCACAAGGCGACTTCTTCGCCTGAATCGCCCTCTAACGTGAGGCCTGGTTATGGTGTTTGACGCCACTTTCAACAATATTTCAGCTCTAGCGTTCATCTATCAGTGTACTGATTAAGTTTGGATAAAAGATGAAACAGGTTCTATCTACGTATGAAGTTAAACAAGTATTATATATTTCAGATTTTAAATGTTCAAGTGCCTTTCCTGTTTAAATATGCTGTAGATTATTTGAATGGAATATCTGGTGGTCTCATCAACTTGAGTACTGATGCACCAACAACTATTATTAGCGTGGCTACAGCTTTGCTCATTGGATGTAAGTTTGTTTTTTTGTTGATGACTGGAACAACAGTCAACATGTATTCAGTACATGTCACTCCACTCTGGGCACATAATCCTGACACTAGGCTGATCAGTCTTTGTTCTTCCTCCTTATTACTGGTTTCTTAGAGGAGAAAACCTAAACCTTGGATCAAAACATTGATCTAATGTGATTGAGGTGAGCTTGCTAATCATTACAGTCTTCGAAATGAAAATTTGAAATTACTGGTCAGAATCAAATTCTTGAATTTATTTTTATATAGTTCTAAATAAAAACTGAAAAAATTTACTGGTATGAACAAAGTTTTACTGGTCTTGGGCTGGAGGGCCAGTGCTCATATTGAGTACCACCAGGTGAAAGAATGTTCATATACTTGTAGCCTATGGTAAATTAATAGTTCAGTCGATACCTTTTAATGTGGAACTTTTTTCTATTATTTAATCATCATAATTCTAATCATTTTGCACTTACAAAAAACATGGGGGAAGTGGACACTATTGAATGGTAGCTGAAATGCAAAGTTGTGGGTTTGATTCCTGATGATGTTGAGGTGGATACAACTTTATCTGATAATGTTATTGACTTGAGGCAGGTCTGTGGTTTACTGTGGGAACTCTTTTTTTTTCTCCACTAATAAAACAGATGACCATGATATAACTGAATGGTGTTAAATTACCCATTACTCAACTAAAGCAATATTTGCTGTACAAAGATAATTGTCAACAAGTTTTTACATCAAATACTTGATTTGTTTTACAGATGGATTAGCACGAGCAGGTGCAGCTGGTTTTAATGAACTACGGAATGCTTTATTTGGCAAGGTGGCTCAGAGTTCTATTCGACGTCTAGCCAAGAATGTTTTTCTTCATCTCCACTCATTAGATCTTAGTTTTCATCTTGCGAGGCAGACTGGTGCTCTTTCTAAGGCTATTGATCGAGGTACCAGGTAAGTTTCAAAGTGTTTGATATTACAGATCCCTCCAAGTGTATCAACGATCAAACACTCAGGTCGGACAGAGAGTTTTGTCGGACTTCACACCGACAAATGTTCGACCAAATTGTCCGACAAATGTCCGACCAAATCCTCCCAGGTCAGAGTGAGAGTCTCCACTCTCAGATAGTTAAACTGTAAACAGGAAACGTTCCCAAATTCTGCTAACCAATAAATTTGTGCATAAAGAAACATGCGTATCATAGTAAAGCTGAAGTAAATGAGTGATGTACAGTGGTACGGAAAGTATAGATATGTTAACGGCTGTCACAGGCGATATATACAATAATATCCATGAATAAAATGTATTAGCATGCAGTACCCATGTTTTAAGTGCACTAGAAGTGAATATTAATATGTCCCTATGTACTCGCGACAATCGATGCCAAGGCCCTTTCACTTGCTGCAGACAGTTGCCGGTTTACGATATCAGGTGCATTTGCTCTTTTACGTGTTTGCCAAATGTAGGGCGAACGAACCCGGGTAAATAATTCTAATTTATACATTTATTCCTTTAAAGGCAAATTTGGATTTAAATTATTTAGTAAAATTTAAGTTTTATTTTGTTCATGGCGAATGGGTCATAAATCCGTAAATCCCGTTTTTTTCTTCTTGAAAATTGGCAGTCTGTGGAGTCCTGATATAGGTGAAATAATATTTTATTAGTGTATTCTACGGTTTTTTTTTACAGTTTACCTGTCAAAGCATCACCCATCTCAGCATGTTGTTGCATCGTGCATTCATGATATACAAATACACCTATCACAGGTGTGACTGAAAAAAAAACGTTGCTCAAGACTCTTTTTACTAAGACTTATAAACATAGATAACTATTCTACGTTTTCGATTTTCAAGCCGTCTTCCAATTTATTTGTACTTAAAAAATAAATTTATATCTTTTTTCTTATATATGTGTATAAATATCTTAATAAAATCAATAAATTTACGGTGAGAAATTATTATACGTCATGATATCGTTATTTAGGTAAATACTTATTAGACCGATTTTTTTTAAAACCATTTTTGTCTTTTTAATTGATAACTGACCCAAGCTAAATAAATGAAATGTGACTTAATGTGTTAATTATATAAATCCTTGCCTTCTATAAATTTTAATTTCTTATCTAATTCTTATTCTTATTTAACAATATGGTCAGGTTGTTATTTTCATTGAATGGCTTCACAGTAGGGGCTCTTCCTGTATATTGGTTACATCCTGTATATTACAACTGACTGCTAATGCATGACATACAATTTTAATCAGCCATCATTATCATGAAATACATTTTTTAATCTTTATTTTGATGATGGCACCTAATTCCAATCACCTAATCCAAATTAGTATAGTAGAGGAGTACCGTATTTTTCGGACGATAAATCTAGATAAAAATGACGATTTTGTTCACAGTACAAAAAATGTATACCTTTATTTTGCTGTAGGTTTATTTCTTAATAAGAAGACTCGTATCATCGATGTTCTTGGTGTTATTTTTTTTTTTAAATAAAGCAATAAAAGTATACTAACAGGGGGGTGTAATTCTGGGGATAAAATATTCAACATTCGAAAAAATCAATATTCAATGATTGAAGTGTTATCGAAAATCAGTTCAATATTGTATTTTATAATAAAATATATACTATAAAAAATGTATCTTGTTGAAAAAAATCACAGGGTGGTTCGATTTACAATATAAAATTATTATCACAAAATATCTAAATATAGCTATAGCTTTCCATCAAACATGAGCATGCGCACGTGATTGTAGTAAAAAATGGCGGTTGCAATACATCTCACAGTGAACGTGTAGAACAAGCTTTTTATACTCAATATACTGGAAAATAATTTATATCAATTTCGTTACTTAATCAATATTTTATTGCAATAATTTATATGAGGCTATGGGTGTTTAAGCGTCACTTTTCAACAATATTTCAGTTATATATTGACCTTTGAGCTACCTTTCCTGGCGCGAATATGGAGCAAGGTAGAAATACACTAGGATATTTACGTAACCGGACATTCTACATACCGGAAAGAAAGTATGCTTACAAATATGCATCGATCACAAAATGTTTGACATGTTCACCTCGAGAAATGTAAAAAAAATCTTTAAATATCCACTCTCACGTCGGACTTAGAGAGTGTTGACTCTCAAATTAAATTTACTTCAATGATTGCAAATGTACCTACAAACAAATAGTAATAAAAAACAACAACATTAAATAGAATTAATTATAATTGTTCTCCCACTGGCACCTGGAAATTTGTGTCGACAAGATGTTCCTCACATTATTGACACCTGTAACCTGAGCTAATTAATTCATATCAAGCTGGCTGTAATACCTAGTCCAATACACATATTGCCGTCACAGATGAACAAGTATAGGGACTTGATATATTTGTAAACGGAATATTGTGTAACTTTAGCCGGTGATTTTTGCATCCGTTATTTCACCTTTATATGGATATCACACTCCGAAAGAATTATTTCTTATTCATTCATGTACACAGCCGTACCGGCCTCATTGACTGTTTTAAGTGACAACAGATTATTTTTTTTTAAATCGTCAGTGATTTCTCCAAACAAACAAAGTCAAAACGCAAACTTAAGTCAAGTTTTTACTCAAATTTAATTTGGTTTGTTAAGAAAACTTTTTTCGAGAAATCCAAGCCAGGGCTGGACTCGGCGTATATAATTTTAAAGTTTAGATTTCGGAAAAGTTACGATATTTCTAGCATTCCGATTGTAATCGTAAAATTTAAATGTACTAGAAAGATCTATTAAAATTAAACAGATTAAAGAAACACAAACGGTGTAACTCGAAATTATTGTACAATTCTTTGATTACGAGGTGCTCCTATGCATCGAACGACTGTTGTGCCCGAGCGTGACAAATATTGACCTTGGAACTACCTTTCCTGGCGCGAATATGGTGCAAGGTAAAAATGCACTAGGGTATTTACGTACCCGCACATTCTACACACCGGAAAGAAAGTACACTTATACCTTTTATGCGTGGTAAAGGACTATGGAAGTTCAACAATTCATTACTTTATGATTTGGAATATAGTAATATTGTAAAAAAAAAAGATTTTAGAGGTTAAAAAACAGTATGGTGCCTTGGTTTATAACTTTGAGAATATACATGAAATTTCTAACGATGATCTTCATTTCACTATTAATAGTCAATTGTTTCTAGAAACACTGTTGATGGAAATTAGAGGCAAAACTATTTCTTATTCAAGCTACAAGAGAAAAGAAAGAGACAAAATAGAAAGAGATTTATTGAAAGATATTGACACTTTAGAATGTAATGTAAACCAAGCCTCCATACAACTTTTAGAGAATAAGAAGCAAGATTTAGAAAATATAAGAAAAGAAAAAATAAAGGGTAAAATAATACGTTCTAGAGTGCAGTGGATTGAAGAGGGGGAAAAACCTACAAAATATTTTTGTGGGCTAGAATCCAAAAATTTTACTAGTAAAATAATTCCCAAAATAGAAAGGGATGATGGCAAAACTATAACTAAACAATTTGATATCTTGAAAGAAACAAAGGTATTTTATGAAGAACTATATAAATTTAGAGAAGGAAATGGGTGTAAAGTGAGTGACTTAGAAAGAGATTTAAAAGACTTAAACTTTAATAAATTGTCTTTAGATGAACAATTAAGTTTAGAAGGGGAAATAAATGTAAATGAAGCAAGTAAGGTTTTACAAAAAATGAATAATAATAAATCACCCGGGTCGGACGGTTTTTCAACAGAATTTTTCAAATTTTTTCTGGATAGATTTGAAGTCATTTGTTGTAAATTCTATAAATTTTGGGTCACTTTTAGGTGAGCTATCAGTAACTCAAAAACAGGGAATCATTACATGTTTACCAAAAGATAACAAACCAAGACACTTTCTCAAAAATTGGAGACCAATATCACTACTGAATACTGTATACAAAATTGGTTCTGGTGTTATTGCTAGTAGATTGAAGAGAGTTCTGGAAAAGTTGATTGATTTAGATCAAACAGGTTTTATTAGTGGAAGATACATTGGAGATAACATTAGATTAATCTATGATATGCTACAATTTACAGAAGAAAACAACATACCTGGTTTGTTACTTTTGATAGACTTTGAAAAGGCATTTGATTCTATATCTTGGGACTTTCTTTTATCTGTATTAAAATTTTTCAACTTTGGGGAATCTATTATAAACTGGGTTAAAGTATTTTATAATAATATATCATCAGCAGTCATTCAGGGTGGTAATCTTTCAGAATTTTTTCAAATAGGCCGTGGTTGTAGACAAGGTGATCCGTTATCGCCATATCTTTTTATTTTATGTGCAGAAATTTTAGCCATTAAGATACGGGGTAATACAAATATTGGTGGTATAAATGTGACAAGGATCGAACATAAGTTATCACAGTTTGCAGATGACACATCATTAATTTTAGATGGCAGTGAAAAGTCTCTAAATGAAGCTTTACTTGAATTAGATTGGTATGCAAAACTCTCTGGGCTAAACATTAATTTTACCAAGACACAAGTAGTATGGATTGGGAGTAAAAAATACAGTAATGACACTTTAGGTCAACACAGAAACTTATCCTGGGGTAAAACATCCTTCAAGCTATTGGGTATTAATTTTGATGTTGATTTGGATAAAATTGTAAATATTAATTATAATGAGAGAATTTTGCAAATAAAAAAACTAATTAAGATATGGTCAAAAAGGAATCTTACTGTCATTGGAAAGATTACTGTTGTGAAAACTCTGATTTTACCTGTCTTAAATCACCTAATCATTACATTGCCTAATCCTACTCAAGACATCTTAAAGAAGGTGAACGAGCTTATTTTTACCTTTATATGGAGTTCACCTGTGCACAGAGTTAAAAAGGAATTGTTACAAAAAGACTTCTGTGAAGGAGGATTAAAAATGATTAATCTAAATTTATTTATTTTAGCCCTAAAAACAACCTGGGTAAGAAAGCTATTTCGAACTGACGGTAAATGGGATAATATCTTATTTTCGACAATAAATCAGGAAAAATTATTCAATTTTGGTAATGGTTATATTTCTTACATAAAAGAAAATGTTGTAAAAAATAAATTTTGGAAAGATGTGTTCCATGCTTGGAACACCTTTATTGATAAAGAAGAAAACTTTACATGGGAATATTTTTTGTCTTCTCCACTGTGGATGAACAAAACTATAAAAATAGAAAACAAACCAGTATTCTATGAAGACTGGTTCAGAAAAGGTATTTGTTTTGTTAATGATATTATGTCAGAAGATGGAAAATTTCTCTCCATTGATCAATTAGAGGAAAAATTTAACATTTCAAAAAATATTATGAAATTTAATAGTATAATTTCGGCTGTAAAACATGCTGGAAAACAAAATGTGTATAATAGTTATAAGCTACTTACCCCATTTATTCCTTCGTTTGTTAAGACCATTTTGAAGAGTAAAAGGGGAACTAAAGATATGTATTTGTTACTAATAAGGAATAACATAGTGTCAAATGGTCAGAAAAAGTGGGAGGAAATTTTAGCCTTAGGTTTAGATGAAACGAAATGGAGAGAAATATTCAAACTACCTTTTATAGTCACACAAAATACCAAACTACAATGGTTACAGTACAGAATTAACCAACGTATCCTAGGAACAAATAAATTGCTGTATAAAATTAAAGTAAAAGACAATGCCTTTTGTACTTTTTGTCAGGAAGATGAGGAAACTATAGAACATTTATTTTGGAACTGTGAGATTGTACAAGCTTTTATTGATGAAATTGATTCTTGGTTATTGTCAAATGGTGTTAGTATTCCATTTACTATGCAATTTTTTCTTTTTGGTGATACTTCAAAATCGTCTCGAGGAGATGCTATCAACCTCATTTTATTACAAATAAAGCAGTATATTTTTAACTGTAAATATTTTCAGAAAAAATTATCATTGGTCACAATGCAGAGGAAAATACAGTCACTATATAACATTGAGAAATCTATTGCTATTAAAAATAAAAAAATTGATTTTTTCAACCAGATATGGAATGCTTTCACTTTACTGTTTAATTAGATATAAAGATTTATACAAATATTCATTCTGTATATAACATGATAGAAAAGAAATAGCCTTTTGTTTTTATGAATGCTAAAATTACCTATTCATCAAAGCAAATTAAAAAACTTTTTCTTTCTCTTTAAAAATTATTTTTATGCCTTAAAAAACTCAATAAATTAAACTTTTTCCATTTTTTTCTTTTACTTCTATAACTACTTAAAACCCTATTTTTTGATTATCTGTATATTTGTTAATTTGGTTTATTATGATTGAAAAACTCATCTTTATGTGGAATCACATTATTTGGTATTTTCTGTCATGTTATTCTAATAGAAATAGTATGCCATTCTGTATGTAAATTACTAACAAATACTAACATCTTTATATGTTATGTGCTTTACTAATGTTAACGAGGCCGGGATAAGGTACCGGTACTTTATGTATTCAACTAACAAATGTACAGATTTCAATAAAAATATCACACTTTTATAAAAAAAAAAAAAAAAAAGAAAAAAAGTACACTTACAAATACGCATCGATCACAAAATGTTTGACATATTCACCTCGAGAAATGTAAAAAAAAAATCTTTTAATATCCACTCTCACGTTCGACCAAAATGTCCGACCAAATAGTCGAACTTAGAGAGTGTTGACTCTCAAATTTGTCAGACATTTTGGGAGGAATATGTCGGACCTGAGAGTTTGATCGTTGATGCACTTGGAGTGTACTATATGTAAAGATGAATGCCGGGAATGGAAAAAAATCAATTTTTAGAGCTCATCTAAAAAGTCATATGGGATTAGGGTTAGGGTTATGAACTTGTATAATTTACTTCTCAGTGTCTTAAGTAGGCTATATAATACTCTCTTATTTGACTATACATATTCAAGTGTCAACATAAATACAGTCTGAATTAATATACATTAAATGCATTTAAAAGAGAGTTAAATAAGGTAATATAAAACAAGGGTTTGCTGGAAAAGAATGTCACAATGACATTTAATTTGCTCTTTTTCAACTGGACATAATTATGCATAGTTTAGGCTATATATTCTTATGCCAATTTTTTTCTTTTTCAGAGGAATAAATTCTGTTCTGAGTGCCTTAGTATTCAATATTGTACCAACCATATTTGAAGTCTCATTAGTCACTGGTATTTTGGTAAGGTTAAAAAGATATGGAATTTTAAATGTTTTAACATGTGTATATGGCCATGAATAAATGATATTAACAGATACAGTGATTAATGAGGGTACTGTCAGGTTTGGATATTCTGACCAATTCTCAATGTAACCTATATTTTTTCCAAAGATGTGTCTAAAAATGAAACCTATATTTTTTCCAAAGATGTGTCTTAAAAATTCCTATAAAACCGGTCAGTAAATAAAAAATATAATGCAACCATTATTTCTGTATCTTTTCAGATTTGGTAAAAGTTTTCTCCATTCAGTCTATTTTTATTCCTCTATTTATATGGTTTCATTTATGCTTTTGACCTATAAAAAAAAATAGCATTAAATAGACATTTCTCCCCCAATATTTCCAATAAGATACATGTAGTAGAATTTTGACAACCCAACAGTTCAAGTCAGCAAAGTTCTAGTGTATATATGATGACACATTTGTGTTTTTCAGTATTATAAGTGTGGAGAACAGTTTGCCATGGTAACCTGTGGTTGTGTAGGAACTTATATTTTATTTACACTGGGAATTACATCATGGAGGTACATAAACAAATGTATATACAATAGAACAACATGCCAAAGAATAACCGATTGAAGCATTTGACACCAAAAGAATTTCATATGGTTGTTTTTAAGAAATTATGTATATTGTAATAGTTTAAACATATTTTATTGTCCAAAAACATGACAATAGGATCAGATACAAGTTTTTCAACTTAGAACATCTTCTCCTTTGTATTGTAATAGCCCCTGATGTCGTTGATTTGTTTTGTGAGAATGTATTTCCTAGAGCAATTTTGTATCATACTAGAAGCTTGTGATGTGAGATGGGATGACAAGTCCATTTCGAGCAAAACAAAGCAACGATAGTATGCTTATTGATGATGTATAATGTCATGTTAAAAATCAATGTTCATATGTTTACATAACGTGTGAAAAGATCAAAGGGAAAATTTACAAATCAGTGATAACAACTATCATAACTTGTTTCACGTGAGGGACCGTCATGGTCGTGATCGTAGGGTAGTTGGATTTACAACTCCCTATCCAATCAGTACCATTCACCACTACCGCTGTGAGTTTGAATCCTGCTCAGGCGAGGTGTCCTCGATACAATATTATGTGATAAAGTTTGTCAGTGACTTCCGGCGGGTCTGTGGTTTTCTCCTAGTATTCCAGTTTCCTCCACCAATGAAACTGACCACCATGATATACCTGGTAACTGAAATATTATTAAAAGTGTTGTTAAACAACATAACCCTACCCCATACCCTACCCTTGTTTCACATGTAAAAGAAGCAAAAGCTGTTAATTAGTGGTCATATTGACAATGAGTGGAAATGTACAAACATCCATTGTCTGTGAGCAATAAGTTTATATGTAGTCTAAGCTCATATCTTAAACTTTAGTTATTTCTATGGCTGTAATGATTTTTTTTATGGGGTTTAACCCCACTTTCAACAAAATTTCAGTTATATAGTGGCAGTCAGTTTTATTGGTGGAGGAAACTGGAGATCCCAGAGAAAACCACAGACCTGTCGCAAGTCACTGACAAACTTTATCATATAATGTTGTATTAAGTACACCTTGCCATGAATGGGGTTCAAACTCAACAACTTTAGTGGTGATAGACTCCAGCTGTAATGATAAATAGCAATAACAACATAATTGTAGTAAAAATGTAGATATCAAATTTAGTGTAAAGTATTATGAACAAACTCACTGTATTCTTTCAGAATATTAATTTTCAATCAGTCTAAATAAATTAATTTTTAAGTGGTGCATTTCTGATATCAGGAATGTAGTTTAACTTTTTCGCTCACCTGGCCATCACTTGCCATCTGTTGTCGTCGTTCATTTCTTTAAAACAAATTTTTTGAAATTTAAACCCAAAGTGGGGAATCATAACAGGCAGGCCAAGTTCTATTTTGAACTTCACCACTTTTTCTGTTCTTGAGTTATGTCCCTTGACTGCTGAAACTACAGATTTCCATTCATCAATTTAAGTTCCCCCTGAAGGAAATCATTTGAAATTTATACACAGGCTCAGAGACCGTAAAATGTAGACAAAGTTTGATTTAGAACATTACCACTTTTTTCCATTCTGGAGATATGCCCCTTGATTTGATGGTTAAGAAAACAATTTCTCATGTTTCTACTCAATAGTTTAAGTTTTGCTGATGTAATTCATTTAAATTTGATAATTATTTATTAATTGCTGTAAGTATAGTAAGTATGAGACCATTGAATTGAAATTTTATAATTTTTAAAACATAATTACAAAGTTCAGGTCAAGTTAATTTTAAACCATGTTTATTACACTGTTGAATTGAAGCTTAACCATTTTGCTTATATTATTCAGGACCAAATTTCGTATTCAGATGAACAAGGCTGACCAAGATGCTGGAAATAAAGCCATTGACTCTCTAATTAATTATGAAACTGTTAAGGTATGTTTGAATAATGACTTAGGTACCAGTTTCTACAAACAGTTAAAACATGAGTGGTTCAAACTCATCTAGAGTTTCAAAAATGCTGATGTAATGCTAAAGACCCAAAACTGAATTATTTGGAGTCTGTTTAAACACAAATTTCGAGATAAATGCAAAAAATGTATACATGTACTTATCCTTACTTATTTTGAAAAGAAAAAGATAACTTTAATTATTGACCACAACATCCACCTCTCTTCTAACAAACCTCAGAATCCACAACACAATGAGAAGGCAAGAACAGCAGCTAATATAAGTCTAAGTTCTGTCTTAGGACGGGCAAAAAATGTGGCAGTGTTAAACCAGTTAATGGGATCCGAAACCCCCCATCTTGATAACTAGCTAGAGATATGTGAAACCCCCCATCTTGATAACTAGCTAGATATATGTGAAACCCTCCATCTTGATTAGCTAGATATATGTGAAACCCTCCATCTTGATAACTAGCTAGATATATGTGAAACCCCCCATCTTGATAACTAGCTAGATATATGTGAAACCCTCCATCTTGATAACTAGCTAGATATATGTGAAACCCCCCATCTTGATAACTAGCTAGATATATGTGAAACCCTCCATCTTGATAACTAGCTAGATATATGTGAAACCCTCCATTTTGATAACTAGGTAGATATATGTGAAACCCCCCCATCTTGATAACTAACTAGATATATGTGAAACCCTCCATCTTGATAACTAGGTAGATATATGTATATTTTAAGAGAACTAGAACATAATTCTTAGAAAAGATTGAACTATAACAAAGAAATATTTCACACAGTTACAAGATATGTACAAGAGGCACACATAGGTTTATGATGCCATTTATGTTCTTTATTTAAAAATTAATATACCAGTGAGTACATGTATGTAATGTTTTGATTATTATTTTTTTTTATAATATATTACTTTTGTTCCTCCTCAGTATTTCAACAACGAAATCTATGAAGCTGAAAAGTATGATAAATTTCTAGCTACATACGAGACAGCATCGTTGAAGACCACGACTAGCTTAGCGTTATTAAACTTTGGACAGAATATTATTTTAAGTTTTGGTTTATCAGTTATAATGGTTATGGCAGCTCAAAATATAACAGCAGGTGAGAAACATATTTGTCAATGCAGCTCACTTGTGTTAAACAACAATCACTCACTCACAAGTCAACTAGCAGCTCACTTGTGTTAAACAACAATCACTCACAAGTCAACTAGCAGCTCACTTGTGTTAAACAACAATCACTCACTCACAAGTCAACTAGCAGCTCACTTGTGTTAAACAACAATCACTCACAAGTCAACTAGCAGCTCACTTGTGTTAAACAACAATCACTCACTCACAAGTCAACTAGCAGCTCACTTGTGTTAAACAACAATCACTCACTCACAAGTCAACTAGCAGCTCACTTGTGTTAAACAACAATCACTCACTCACAAGTCAACTAGCAGCTCACTTGTGTTAAACAACAATCACTCACTCACAGTGTTAAACAACAATCACTCACTCACAGTGTTAAACAACAATCACTCACTCACAGTGTTAAACAACAATCACTCACTCACAGTGTTAAACAACAATCACTCACTCACAGTGTTAAACAACAATCACTCACTCACAGTGTTAAACAACAATCACTCACTCACAGTGTTAAACAACAATCACTCACTCACAGTGTTAAACAACAATCACTCACTCACAGTGTTAAACAACAATCACTCACTCACAGTGTTAAACAACAATCACTCACTCACAGTGTTAAACAACAATCACTCACTCACAGTGTTAAACAACAATCACTCACTCACAGTGTTAAACAACAATCACTCACTCACAGTGTTAAACAACAATCACTCACTCACAGTGTTAAACAACAATCACTCGCTCACAGTGTTAAACAACAATCACTCACTCACAGTGTTAAACAACAATCACTCGCTCACAGTGTTAAACAACAATCACTCACTCACAGTGTTAAACAACAATCACTCACTCACAGTGTTAAACAACAATCACTCACTCACAGTGTTAAACAACAATCACTCACTCACAGTGTTAAACAACAATCACTCACTCACAGTGTTAAACAACAATCACTCACTCACAGTGTTAAACAACAATCACTCACTCACAGTGTTAAACAACAATCACTCACTCACAGTGTTAAACAACAATCACTCACTCACAGTGTTAAACAACAATCACTCACTCACAGTGTTAAACAACAATCACTCACTCACAGTGTTAAACAACAATCACTCACTCACAGTGTTAAACAACAATCACTCACTCACAGTGTTAAACAACAATCACTCACTCACAGTGTTAAACAACAATCACTCACTCACAGTGTTAAACAACAATCACTCACTCACAGTGTTAAACAACAATCACTCACTCACAGTGTTAAACAACAATCACTCACTCACAGTGTTAAACAACAATCACTCACTCACAGTGTTAAACAACAATCACTCACTCACAGTGTTAAACAACAATCACTCACTCACAGTGTTAAACAACAATCACTCACTCACAGTGTTAAACAACAATCACTCACTCACAGTGTTAAACAACAATCACTCACTCACAGTGTTAAACAACAATCACTCACTCACAGTGTTAAACAACAATCACTCACTCACAGTGTTAAACAACAATCACTCACTCACAGTGTTAAACAACAATCACTCACTCACAGTGTTAAACAACAATCACTCACTCACAGTGTTAAACAACAATCACTCACTCACAGTGTTAAACAACAATCACTCACTCACAGTGTTAAACAACAATCACTCACTCACAGTGTTAAACAACAATCACTCACTCACAGTGTTAAACAACAATCACTCACTCACAGTGTTAAACAACAATCACTCACTCACAGTGTTAAACAACAATCACTCACTCACAGTGTTAAACAACAATCACTCACTCACAGTGTTAAACAACAATCACTCACTCACAGTGTTAAACAACAATCACTCACTCACAGTGTTAAACAACAATCACTCACTCACAGTGTTAAACAACAATCACTCACTCACAGTGTTAAACAACAATCACTCACTCACAGTGTTAAACAACAATCACTCACTCACAGTGTTAAACAACAATCACTCACTCACAGTGTTAAACAACAATCACTCACTCACAGTGTTAAACAACAATCACTCACTCACAGTGTTAAACAACAATCACTCACTCACAGTGTTAAACAACAATCACTCACTCACAGTGTTAAACAACAATCACTCACTCACAGTGTTAAACAACAATCACTCACTCACAGTGTTAAACAACAATCACTCACTCACAGTGTTAAACAACAATCACTCACTCACAGTGTTAAACAACAATCACTCACTCACAGTGTTAAACAACAATCACTCACTCACAGTGTTAAACAACAATCACTCACTCACAGTGTTAAACAACAATCACTCACTCACAGTGTTAAACAACAATCACTCACTCACAGTGTTAAACAACAATCACTCACTCACAGTGTTAAACAACAATCACTCACTCACAGTGTTAAACAACAATCACTCACTCACAGTGTTAAACAACAATCACTCACTCACAGTGTTAAACAACAATCACTCACTCACAGTGTTAAACAACAATCACTCACTCACAGTGTTAAACAACAATCACTCACTCACAGTGTTAAACAACAATCACTCACTCACAGTGTTAAACAACAATCACTCACTCACTGTTAAACAACAATCACTCACTCACAGTGTTAAACAACAATCACTCACTCACAGTGTTAAACAACAATCACTCACTCACAGTGTTAAACAACAATCACTCACTCACAGTGTTAAACAACAATCACTCACTCACAGTGTTAAACAACAATCACTCACTCACAGTGTTAAACAACAATCACTCACTCACAGTGTTAAACAACAATCACTCACTCACAGTGTTAAACAACAATCACTCACTCACAGTGTTAAACAACAATCACTCACTCACAGTGTTAAACAACAATCACTCACTCACAGTGTTAAACAACAATCACTCACTCACAGTGTTAAACAACAATCACTCACTCACAGTGTTAAACAACAATCACTCACTCACAACCCAAGACAATACCTTAAGTTTGTTTTTTGATTGTTTTTTATGCCACTTTCAACAATATTTCAGTTATATCGTGGCGGTCAGTTTTATTGGTGGAGGAACCGGAGTTCCAGGAGAAAACCACCGATCTGCCTCAAGTCGCTGACAAACTTTATCACATAATGTTGTACACCTCACCCTGAGCGGGATTCGAACCGACAACATCAGTGGTGATAGGCACCGATTGCACAGGTAGTTGTAAATTCAACTACCATGCAATCATGGCCATGATGGCTTCTCTTAAGTTTGGGATAACAAATTTGACTACAAACAGAGATAAGAAATCTAATCAATTTTCTTTATATATATGTTTTAAATGTTTTCTTGTCAGCTTATTAATGTAAGGAGAAAGTTGTGAAATATCTGAATTTTATTAAATAAGAAAAAAGGAGAAATTAAAGAAAGAAAAAAAAAACCAAATATTATGCAGTGTTTCTGAATTTATATTTTTTTAAACTCTCTGTTTGTGTCTTATCCATCAATACAAATCTTTTGTGATTAAAGTATGTGTTTAGATGTGAATTGATTGTCAAACACTGTCAAACACTAATTGTCAATAAAGTCTTATACACAACATATAGTTTCTATTAAGGCATGTCTTAGAAAGGAAGAATTAACTCTAGATTTATCCTTATGTGCAATACATTTACCAATACTGTGAAAATACATTTATTCATTGTCACTAATTTTCGTGGTTTCTGCAAAATGCATTGATCCTTGGGTTTTTGAATTCGTGGTTTCAAAAACTACAGACAATAATCAATGGGGAAATTGTATTTCATTGGATTTTAATATTCATGCTTTAAGTGAACTACGAAATCCATAAATATTGGAGCCCAAAGATTGATAATGATTTCACAGTAGTTTAGTAAATTTTCTCTTTGATCTATGATTTTACACCTGATAATATCAATTATCAAGTGACAAGTGTGATATTAAAGATTAGTGTTGATTTCTATCATGTAACTATTAAACATTATACTAAGGTCATCCTTGATAAACACACTATCGTTGAATTGTTACACGAGAATGAACTTCTAAGAGCAATATCATGTTTATTTCCAGGTACAATGACTAACTTCTAAGAGCAATATCATGTTTATTTCCAGGTACAATGACTATTGGTGATTTAGTTATGGTGAATGGCTTACTATTCCAGTTATCTTTCCCTCTCAACTTTTTGGGGTCTGTCTACAGAGACACTCGACAATCGTTAACAGACATGGAAACTATGTTTAATCTCCTGAAAATAAAATCTGATGTCACAGTAGGTATATAGATAGATATACGATAGTCCTAAAGTCTTACAACAACACCATGAAGTTAGAAAGAAAAAAGTGCAGTGCAAATACACCTACAAACAGTAATTATTTCTCAAACCAGATATGCTTATTAACTCACATGTTCCAAAGGGTCATTTGAGCTGTTGTCATCATTGGGTGTCTATCATCGTCTGTTGTTCTTGTTCTAAACTTTTCATATTTTAATTTTCCTCTGAAAAAATATTGGGCCAATGGGAACCATATTTGGCAAGAATGTTAAATGGAGGGTCGTATTTTTGGTGGCAGTCAGAAATTCAATAAACCAATCAGGACCAATAATACAATCTGATCTGATAAGCTGATTAAAAAAATGTCCTTTGTTATAGCTACATTATGCAGATGTGAAATCCAAGATACCCCCACCAAGCAATATAGTGAATCATTAGACAACACTGAAAATTGAAAAATGAATAAAATTGCATTTAAGACCATTCTTGTAACATTAAATTTCTTGTGATGCTCTATTCTAAACTTGCACCTTATATATTAAATTTAGTTCATTGCTGGTATCATGGACATTTAATGCATTTCATATCACTCATTATTTGTCTATTATAAGATATCAACTGTTCAGTTCTGTGGGGTTTTTTTCAGAACAAAGTTGATGCTCCAACATTACTGGTAACACCAACAGAATCTACCATTACATTTGATAATGTACATTTTGAATATTTACCTGGACAAAATATTCTAAATGGGTTATCATTTTCTGTGCCTTCAGGGAAAAAAGTGGCAATCGTTGGAGGAAGTGGGTCAGGGTAAGGTATAGTTAGTTGAATGAGTGCATATTACAATACTCGAACACTAAGCATGAAATATAAAAATCCTGTATTGTGTGGATGTCAGTAAAGGGTTCTCCACCAACCAGAATTTATGGATTATCCCTCGTGAAGTCTTCTTTTCAGAGATTGTTATTTGAATTTGATACCATTTAACAACTTGCCATAGAACCTACATTATTGCATTCATATATCAATGGTCAGCTAGGAGCATTTTATTTAATATGTACATGTAGATATTTAATATTTACAAAGTTTTTGAGGTAGGGAGGTCACCACTATGTACACCGTAGACTGCTGACATTTGAAAAAAAGGTCAAATTTACAATATTTTCCAAATTGGTGTAAAGTGCTTGACCAAATTTATTTTCAAAATCATTTATAAAAAGAACAAACCTTATTTTTTGCATTTTGTAAGTTTTAATTATTTTAATTTTTAATTTTGGCAGCCACGATATCTCTGTGCCAACCATTCTCTCAAAATCAGGCATGTTTAAAATTCATTCTGGAGAATTTTCCTGTGTCATTTTTCTGAATTTATGGCTTAAAATTTAGCTTAAATTCTAAAGTTTTTAATTCCAGTTGAGATCAATCTTCATTGTTTTATTTTACAGGAAATCTACTATCGTTCGTCTGTTATATAGATTCTTTGATCCACAACAGGGCACAATACAAATAAACAACCAAACTATTCAAGATGTTGATTTAGAAAGTTTAAGGAAAGCCATAGGTGTTGTTCCTCAGGTACGTAATATCTTAAAATTAAAGGATTGAAAGAAAATATAATCCTTTAATACCTTTAAATAAAAAAATTTCATTTACATGTATTTGTCACCACAACAATTTTGCTAAAGACTATTTTTATCTCGCCTTGCCAAAGGCAATGTGAGCTTTTGCCATCACTTTTCACATTTTAATCTTCTCCTCTGAAACCCCTCAGCCAAATGAACTGAAACTTGGTAGAAAGCATCTATAGAAGGTCCTCTCTAAAGATTGCATGTCCCTGTCATCCGTTTACTTTTCACACTTTAATCTTCTCCTCTGAAAACCCTCAGCCAAATGAACTGAAACTTGGTAGGAAGCATCTATGGAAGGTCCTCTCTAAAGAGTGCACATTTTGTTATGATCCATTACCAAACATGGGCGCCACAGGCAATTCTTGTTTCTAATTGGCCGATTTTTAGCTCACCTTGCCAAAGGCAAAGTGAGCTTTTGCCATCACTTGTCGTCCGTCGCTTGTCGTCTGTTAACTTTTCACATTTTAATTTTCTCCTCTGAAACCCCTCAGCCAATTGAACTGAAACTTGGTAGGAAGCATCTATAGAAGGTCCTCTCTAAAGATTGCACATTTTGTCTCGATCCATTAACAAACATGGCCGCCACAGGTAATTCTTGTTTCTGATTGGCCGATTTTTAAAAATCTTTTCCTCTGAAACTGCTTGGCCAAATGAACCAAAACTTAGTAGGAAGCATCTATGGAATGTCCTCTATAAAGATTGCTCATTTCGTCCCGATCGGTTAGCAAACATGGCTACCACCGAAACTTGGTAGGAAGCATCTATGGAATGTCCTCTATGAATATTGCTCATTTCGTCCCGATCGGTTAGCAAACATGGCCACCACATGCAATTCTTGTTTCTGATTGGTCGATTTCTAAAAAATCTTCTCCTTTGAAACTGCTTAGCCATATGAACCGAAACTTGTTGGGAAGCATCTACATGAATGGAAAGTTCTGTATTAAGTTTCCTCAAAGCAGAATGAAAGGTGAGTGACACAGGCTCAGCCCACTGAGCCTCTAGTTTGTAATGTATCAACTATTTTGGACATCTTATGAAAGGAAGCTTTAAATAGTGATGGTCAACAATTCCACCAATATCAACAAAACAAACATTCACCTCTTACTGAATACAAAAAACATCACAGCATATGACATAGGACATCCAGGCATATGGCGAAGTTAAACCGGTTAATGTTGTATAGATTTTGATTTCCAAGATACAGGGTATCACCAAGATTTTGGTCTTCTTTTGTTATGAAGAGAAAGTATAAGCAGTGATGGTCAACAATTCAACCAATATCAAGAAAACAAACATTCACCTCTCACCTTCACTCACTGAACACAAAAAACACAACATATGACGTTGGAAATCAAGGTCCTGGCTTGGGACAGGCACAAAAATGTGGCAGGGTTAAACCGTTTAATGCGATCCCAACCATTCCCTTATTCTTCATGATTTTTAATCTAATGACAAAAGGATATTTTTATATTAAATCTGAAACTTTTCCATTAACAGTAATATGAGCATCATTACGGATCACAACTGTCATTCCTGATCGATTTATCTTAATTAGCTGTCATCTTTTGTAGTAAATTTTCCTTTGTCCCTAAAGGTGACCGTTTAATACAAATTTGACTGTATATAAATAGGTCCAATAAATTTTGAAGAATTTACTGTAAATCTTGAAGGGGCTTTTCCTATTAAACAAATTTTCCACCCAAGATACACTTTTGAATTGTCAACAATAAAGTTCTTTGCAAATTTGTGTGAGGCAGGATTTTTAGAAGGAAATATTTATTTTTCTCTTATTAGGCCAAAAAAAAAAATATGTGTGTTTACGGTCACCCGACCTACCCTAATTTTTGCTAGCGACCCTATGCATTTTTACACAGAATTCGGATAACCATTTTTGTTGTTTAACCAGCAGCAATGTTTTATTTATTCAACTGCTAGCTTTTTGTCGAAATTGAGAGCAAAGAAGGTAGAAAAACTGCATAATTCGTCATTTTACCGGAATTTTCGAAAATTAAATACCGGAATCGGATTCCGGAACCGGGCACGACTATTTCCGGTTTTGTCGATAATAAAAAAAAAAAAAAAATAAATAAAAATACCGACCGACCGACCCTAGATTTTTTTGACATGTGACAGTAAACACACATATATTTTTTTTTGGCCTTAGTTGAATTCAAAATTGTCTTGCTTGTTTGGGGAGGAGTATATGTTTATATAAATATCACTTATCACAAACATGGACTAACAAATTGAGGTCGATATACATAATATTTTTTTGTGATGTCGATTTAATATTTGTAGTGCATTGACAATTATGCAAATATTTAGAATAAAGTTTGACTATTTCTTACTAAGTCATTGATTCTGTCTTCTAGGACTGTGTTCTGTTTCATGATACAGTTTTCAATAACATTCAATATGGTGACCTAAATAAGTCAGTTGAGGAAGTCTACCAAGCTGCCATGATGGCTGAAATACACGATTCTATTGTAAATAGATTCCCAGCACGTTATGAAACGCAAGTTGGAGAAAGAGGCTTGAAACTTTCAGGTAAGACTAATAAGAAAATATTTTTATATTATATGATAATAAATCAGTCTTTGAATAAATCATTTTTGCCATGAATGTAATATTTTATGTCAAATGCAGAATTTAGATGATGCAGTTCATAATTATTATCCTGTTATAAAGCATGTTTCATCTTGTCTGTTCTTCAAAAATACGGAACTACTTTTTTGATTGTCATGAAGGGGAAATAACTCATTGTTTACATGATTGTCTGCTAAAAGTACATAGCTGTCAAACAATACACAACTACATAGCAAAGTGATTTCCCTGTCTTGCACTTTTGCCAGTGTTAGATTCTATATATCTAGAAATACGAAAAAATGAAAATAAAAGACACAAATATATTTAATACGGTTGGATTCTGTATTTAAAAAAAACAATGGTTAAATCTGTAATATATCTGTTATTCAGCTATCAGACAGGGTATATAATGTGACATTCCCGGCTTAGGTTATATATTTAAGCGATTTTATTGATACAATGACATTTTGCAAAACGTAATGCCAACGGTTCATTTTTACGGGAAAAGTAGCGTGAAATTCTTATCTCACCCACGGGTTGAGACAAGGATATCTCACATGACTAAAAATAGGAACTGTGTTGTCTCATTAGTGAGAAATATGTGCTGTCTCATTAGTGAGAATAGTTGTTCCTCAGAGAAAAAATATTTTGGAGTTGTGTTTATAATAAATTATCCAATGGAACAAGTATACGTTCACAGAACTATACCTTATAGCTTATTGATAACTGGCATACTGTTTTTGTCTACATATAACAATTGTTGTGACACTATATAATGAAGACACTATAACAAAAATGACCAAAATTTCTTTATTGCCAATCAAAGTGCCTAGTGAAATCTCATATTAAATTTTAATCGATTACTCTTAAGCGATCATTTACAAGCAAACAAGAAGAGAAGAAAAAAAATTATTGATAATTAACATCCAGTAGGCAGTATTTCAACTATATTCAGGATGAAAGAGAAGAACAGAAAACAGACAATAATCATATTAATATAATGTACATGTAGCTATGCCAAAATTAAGATATAATGAAGGCATGAAAGTTTTAAAGTTATTATTAAACTTTAATGAGAAAGATAAATTTTAGTACTGTTTGATTTTTTTTATAATAATTGTTTGTAGGTGGTGAAAAACAGAGAATTGCTATAGCCAGGACAATACTAAAAGATCCTCCTGTAATTGTTTATGATGAAGCTACGTCTTCCCTAGATACAATTACTGAACAGGTATACATGTACTTCACCTTTACATGAATATCTATAAATTTGTGATTGACTCAACGGTATAGCATTAAATTTCATAATGGTATTGTTTGTTTATTTATCATTAGGGTTGTTGCTTTTAAAGATGAATGTTACCCAAGGATGGCACTTTGCAAATAGGATGACCAACATCATAGTAGTACAGTCAAACCTGCCCTAATGGTCACCTTCCTTATCCAGCCACTTTCAGATCCCCTCCGATGGTTTTCCTGAAGAAATTTAACTGAAATAAGCGGTCACCTCCAGAACGCGGTCAGCCATTTTGATCCCAAAATTATATTTTTCCTTAATTTAGCGGTCATGTCATGTGATCACAGTTATCTCCCTTGTGCCAATAAACATTTTGCTGGTAAATACTAAAATGTCCCAAAGATAATTGTGTTAATTAGCAGTTGATTGGTATTGATTTTGGACTTCAACCTAATTATTGACAGTTTGAGGTGTGAAAATTTACAGGTAAGTGAACAGGTGAGTAAATTTTATGGCTTTATATCCATGTCTGTTTAAAAAATTGCGTTAATCTGTCAAAATGTCTCGAAAAGTGTTGACGCTTGAACAGCGACTTGAAGTTGTAAAACATTTGGAAAACTGTGAAAGTTCGAGAGAAATTGCACAAATAATGGGTGTTGGAAGGTCACAGATACAAACTATTAACAAGAGGAAGGCGGAAATTCTGGAAGATTATGAGAATAACATTTCATCAGACCGAAAACGAAAACGACACAAAACAGGAAACGAAGAGATTAATGAGTTATGTTGGACTTGGTTCCAGGATGCTGTGCAGTGCAGGATAAACATTACTGGACCACTTTTGAAAGAAATGGCACGTGGCAAGAGCTGGAAACATTATATTTTTCAATATCCTTAATAGTTGCACATGCTAATAGGTATTGAAAATTGTAATGGCTAACTTTCTTCATTATAGTACCTTGAATTAAAGGTCACCTCTTTTAAGCAGCCACTTTAGAATTTCCTTTCAGTGGCTGCTTAAATCAGGTTTGACTGTAATTTTATATTTTCTGCAGCATAAGATAAGATAAGATAAGAAAACTTTATTTTGATTCGGCACATAATAAAACAGTACAACATAAGTTCTGAGGAGCTTTTTACCGAATATACATTAACAATAAAACAACACAAGTCACATGCAAAGTTACAAACTAAATTAAGCTAAGACATACAGGCATAAAAGAAGGACTGTGTATAGATCTGAACAAGAACCCACGTGGGAAGTGCTTCTTTGGACTCTTGTTCAAGATCCACACACAGATGCTCCAACATAAAGCAGCATTTAAAAGAGAAGCAGCAGGTAAAAAAAAAATAATACTGAATACTTAAGACTGGTACCAACATAATCAGTAAAAGCAGCACTGTCTAACTAAAAAATCAAAGAATATAAAATTTTCAAGCCAAACTTAAAAAAATTAATAGTTAAAAAAATAAAAAATAAAAAAAATGTAAGCAAACCAGAAGCAAAATTTTAATCATCTACATGCAGAACAGCGACATTTGGACCCATTCCAGGACTGCAAAAGACTCTTGAATTGAGAGAAGCTATTTTCAGTCCTGAAATGATCTGGGAGGCTGTTCCACAATGCAGATGCAGCAAATCTGAAAGAGTTTTTACCGTACTGTGCATACTGCATATAGATGCCGGCCGGGGACCAGGTGGCAATGCCTCGCTGGGTTCCCACCGGCATCTACATGCAGCATGATATAATAAAGCAGAAAATTAAGCATGTTTGGATAAAAAATTGACAAGCACTAAAACAAAGCAATATATATCTAAAAGCTATATGCAAATAAAAAGAGCAAAAACAGTAGCAGAATATTTATCATCTGCATGCAGAACAGCAACATTTAGTACCATTCCAGGACTGCATTAAGCTCTTAAATTGAGAAAAACTGTTTTCAGTCCTGAAATGGTCTGGGAGGCTGTTCCACAATGTAGCAGCAGCAAATTTAAATGTTTTTTTGCCATACCTTGATGTTCTGACCTGTGGAATGTCCAGTATATTGTTGTATCTAAAAATAATATTTTGAATTTTGTAAATGCACAAGGTTATGGAGACATGATGGCGACAGTTTATTCACTGCATGAAAATGTTTTATTGATTGATTGGTGTTTAATGCCATCTTTAGCAGTATTTCAGCTATATCATGGAGTGAACAAATTTTATAAATAAAAAGATGCAATATATTACCATATATGCTTATAATAACTATAATTTGGTTTTATGCAAGCCTGCCAAAAGATCAAATAATCCTGACTTTTTTTTATTTGACATTCATCTGGAAATGATCAAGAAATATTGAATTAAAACATACATGGCACAGGATGTCTAAAACATTTTTAGGTGCAGGCGACACAATTTTGAAATTTTTAAAAGAAATAAAATATATATTCTAAACTATAATTAGATAACATACGTTTTATCCTTTGAATTTTTCTTTTATTTGTACGTATACATTTTTTTATTGTTTATACACAAATATGTTTTATTTCTAAGAATGCCTGTGAAATACAGAGATTTTCAAGTTAAAGAAAGATTGATATTTCTTACAATGAAATGAAAACGTTTATTTCACCATATGATGTCCAGAGTACAGCAGTCGAAAACATATCGTTGATTTTCTGACAATGAAAAACAAGTTCTTTTCTGAAACATCATTTTAACCCAAACAATATTCTGAATGCAAGAATAATTATACTATAATTCTTCACTGGTACTGTTAAATGGTTTTAATTATGTATTTCAGAATATATTAACAGCTCTACGAAGAATAACAAAAGGACATACAACAATAGTAATAGCTCATAGACTTTCAACTGTTGTCGATGCCGACCAAATTCTTGTTCTGGAGCGGGGATGCGTCGCAGAGAGAGGAACGCATTATGAACTTTTGTCAAATGAAAACAGTCTATATTCTGACCTTTGGAAAAAACAAAGTCATTTACTTACGTTTGAAGATAGTGTTGATGAAGAATCTGTGTTAGATGACAATAGTACAAAAGACAGCAACAATAACAAAAGTCCTGTTCCTTGATCTCTGTAAACTTTAGGATATTTAATTTTAATTAGGCTAGGTTATATTTATTGATCTTACAAACCAGTGGTGATCAATATTTTAAAAGAGAAGTAACCATGTATTTAAAGGTCTTCCAAAATTTTATTCTCTCTCGGCGGGACTATCATATCGTATGGTAGTTGGATTTACAACTACCTATTCAGTGCTACTATCACCTCTAAAGTTGTGAGTTCAAATCTGGCTCATGGCAAGGTGTACTCAATACAACCCTATGTGATAAAGTTTGTTATTAACTTGGGGCAGGTCAGTGGTTTTCTACGGGTACTCTGGTGTCCTCCGCCATATAACTGAAATATTGTTGAAAGTGGCATTAAATACCATAATCCCCCTCTCTTGGCATTCATTGTCAATACATCATTGCATTTTCATTGTCCATATGTTTTGGGCAATAAGTGGATGGAGATGATGGGTTGAATTATTTTAATCTATGGTAATTAATCTCTCAGTAAGAAAGGATGTGGAAGTAAATGAACACAAGAGACTATCCAATTTATGTTTAGACACATATTAAAGTAAAAGAACAGACTTTTTCATTGCTGTTCCACATTTCATAGTAGGGTTTATACATTTAATACAAACATAGTTGCAGTGTCTAACTTCTTTTTTTTTATCTCACTTGTCTTGAAGGGTCGTGTGAGCTTTTGCCATCACTTGTGTTCATCGTCCATTCGTCTATATGTAATAAACTATCCACATTTAAATTTTCTCCTCTCAGAACCAAAGTAAATCAGCTTTGGTGGTGCCCCTTCAAAGTTTTGTACTCAAGATGGCTGCTGTTACAAAAAAATAGAAATTTCTTTAATTGAGCTTTACTTCTTTGTTGTAAGTTAAAATGTACCCAGATTTAAACTGTAACTGCATGACAATGAGTTGTTCAAGTCACATTTTTTCCTTGTTTTTTTTATTCACCCGATTTATATACAGTGGAACCTATCTAATCGGACACACACAGGGACCAGGGAAATGTGTCAGATTGTACAGGATGTTGGAATACTCAAGTTTTATTTTAGTTAACATAAATACTTTGGGACCATAATATTTTGTTAGATGTCACAGGATGTCGAAAAACTGAGGTGTCTGATTACACAAGTTCCACTGTATCAATTATCTCATTAGGCTTATTATACCCCCGCTCCCCAAAGGGGGAGGGGGGGGGGGGTATACTGTTTTACCTCTGTCCGTCTGTCTGTCCTTCTGTTCGTCCAAGATATTTTTCGATACATTTTTCTCAGTAACTGTTGATGGCAGAAATCTGATTTTTGGTCACAAGCTTCATATAGGTATGCCATATTGTGGGTAGCGTTTTTGGACCCGTCAGATTCCTACTTCCTGTTTGCCGACTTAGTTGGTTTTTATACACATTGAACATATATGCTCATTTTTCGTCACATTTTTCTCAGCAACTATTGATGCCAGATATCTGATATTTTGTCACAAGCTTCATATAGGTACCCCATATCGTGGGAAGCGTTTTTGGACCCATCAGATTCCTACTTCCTGTTTGTCGATTTTGTTGAATTTTGTACACATTGAACATATATGCTCATTTTTCGTCACATTTTTCTCAGCAACTATTGATGGCAGAAATCTGATATTTGGTCACAAGCTTCATATAGGTACCCCATATCGTGGGAAGCGTTTTTTGACCCGTCAGATTCCTACTTCCTGTTTGCCGCAGAGCGGGGGTATCATAAGTGAGCATTAGCTCACAGTTCATCTTGTTTTGATAAAAATTAGAATAAAATTTTCCCTCCATTGATTCAAATGAAACAAAATTTTAGCTTGTATGATCTATGGATGGTCAACTTTTGAAATTGCTTCTGACAGCCCTGTCCTCCATACAAAGATAGCTGCTATTACTAAAAGTAGCCATGTCCGTTAATGGCAAAAATAGATTAATATTTAGCTGGAATCAGGTTAAATTTGTATTTAGCTTCTTCCAACTTTTTCTATAAAATTTAGATTTAAGAAATCAAATTAAAAAACAGGTGAGCGATTACATGGTCTTATGTGCCTGTGGTTTCATTTTGTTGTTTAAAATAATTTACGAAATGTTAAATTGTAAGTTGTGATATTGTTGAGTTTTTAAATTCTGGGTTGATAACTGAAATGTTTATAACCTCTGTTTTTTAATATCCACATGTGCATTTAGTGTGTATAATGATGAAGAATTCACTACAACTTACATGAACTCCTATGGTATCCAAATTTTCATCTTGGAAAAGAGGATTGCAACTCATGACTCTTTTTAGGAAAACCTTGACAAAAACCAATTTTTTTTTCTCAGTAGATTAAGTTTAGCTACAGAGAATTTGTTTTTGTTGATGGAAATTAAAATTGATAGAATACAAAAATAAGAACAAAAATAAAATGAAATACAAATCCTTGACAAGACATCATGAGATACTATATTTAAAAATTTTACTTTTCAAATTAACTGAATCAAAAATTATAAAAGCAATTGTATGAATAGTAACATTTAGGTAATCAATATTTTGCATGTGACATTCTCTCATACATCTGTACTGGTAAGTTGTATGAATTTAAAGGGAGGGGGGGGTTATGGTGTTTAAAATATAAATTCACCTCTTGATGTTGTCCGGAAAAAATTATATACATATAAATATTTAAGTTATATTTTACAGTCAGTTTTATTGGAGGAGGTAACAGGAGTACCGGGTACCTGGAGAAAACCACCGATCTGCCACAAGTCACTGACAAACTTTTATCACATAATGTGGTATTGAGTACACCTGGCCATGAGCAGGACTCGAACTCACAACCATAGTGGAGATAGGCACTGATTGTACAGGTAGTTAATACAACTACCATACGATCATGATCGTGATGGCCCCGTGGTGATAGGCACTGATTGCACAGGTAGTTAATACAACTACCATACGATCATGATCGCGACGGCCCCGTGGTGATAGGCACTGATTGCACAGGTAGTTAATACAACTACCATACGATCATGATCGTGACGGCCCCATGGTGATAGGCACTGATTGCACAGGTAGTTAATACCAGGGGCGGATTCAGGGGGGGGGGGCACACCCAGCGCGCGCCCCCCCCCCTAAAATTGGAAAAAATATGATTTTTTTTGGCGTAAAATCGTGATTTTTCACATGAAATACCCCAAAAATTTCGCGCGCCCCCCTAAAATTGGAAAAATATGATTTTTTGGCGTAAAATCGTGATTTTTCACACGAAATACCCCAAAAATGTTCGCGTGCCCCACTAAAATTGGAAAAATATGATTTTTTGGCGTAAAATCGTGATTTTTCACACGAAATACCCCAAAAATGTTCGCGCGCCCCCCTAAAATTGGAAAAATATGATTTTTTGGCGTAAAATCGTGATTTTTCACACGAAATACCCCAAAAATGTTCGCGCCGCTCGGCGCAATTTTTTTAACTGTGCTCCCCCCCCCCCCTAACTTGAAATCCTGGATCCGCCCCTAAATACAACTACCATATGATCATGGCCACAACGGCCCCTTCTGTAGGATTTTAAGTGAGTGGAATAAGCGATAACAAAGTTATTCAGTTTCACTTGAATTTGGTGCAAATTTTTGAAAATCTTTGGAAATGTATAAATAGTAATTAGTAGGTTAATCAATATTATTATGGATATGCCATTCTCTCATTAACTTACCCAATTACTTGTGCTAGCTATGGTGTTAACAACACAATGTTAAGATAGGAGAGTACTTTTGTTTTTAACCTATGTTTTTATTTTGCTGTGATAATGTTTGGTGCTACGGCTCAAAATTGATTCTACTTTTTGCAAGCCAGTTACTTTTTCAATATTATAAAGGACAAGAATGTTAACGGAGTTCCTTCCCAGTTTTTATTGGGGTGTTTGTTGCTTAATATTTAGTTGTCTCTGTAGTGTGGACCATTGTATGTTTGTTTTTTGTCCTTTTTCTTTTGACAATAGTTTTTTTCTGTCCTTTGATTTACCAGCTCTGATAACCCTATTAGTATCTTCAATCTTTTCTAAAAACAAGAGTACTGTAATGTTGCCATGTTTTACAAAATAAACACATTTTTTAGCATCACTAGGAACTTGTGAGTTGTACAGAATTTTTCATCATATTTATTTGTTTTCTTTCCATTTTTATGAAAATATATGTGTATCTCGGTGTAATGTGAATGGTGCTTTTAATGACTGCTAGTTGAGATAATACAGTGAAACCTGTCTAAACCGAACCCAGAGTAAACCGAAAATCTGCCTAAACCAGACAGACTTTACAGTCTTATATACTAAATCCTGAGTAAACCGAAAACCTGCCTAAACCAGACTTACTTTACAGTCTTATATACTAAATCCTGAGTAAACCGAAAACCTGCCTAAACCAGACTTACTTTACAGTCCTATATACTAAACCCTGAGTAAACCGAAAACCTGCCTAAACCAGACAGACTTTACAGTCCTATATACTAAACCCTGAGTAAACCGAAAACCTGCCTAAACCAGACAGACTTTACAGTCTTATATACTAAACCCTGAGTAAACCGAAAACCTGCCTAAACCAGACAGACTTTACAGTCTCATCTACTAAATGTCTATGTAATTTGAACCTGTGTAAAGCAAGCACCTGTCTAAACTAAACAAATTCTTCAGTCCCAAAGGGGTTCGGTTTAGACAGGTTTTACTGTATGCTAAAAATAAATTTACTTCTAGAAACACATTTACATGTACAATTTTAGAAAAAAAAACAATCAAAATATAAAACCAAGAAAATACATATCAAACAGAATACATGGATACATGATTTTGTATTCAAGGAAACCATTTACTGCTAATAAAATAGTTTTTGTTTTATGAACAAACTTTTTATCTTTTTATTATTGGACTACCAATAATGCTTGATATAACAGAAACCCCATTGGTGGTGATATAGTTAGTGTCCTTGACTCGAGTGTGGTAGATCACCGATTCGAGTCCTGGTTGTGTCAACCCAAAGACTATAAAATTGGTATTTGTTTTTATCTATTTGCATGCAGCATTAAGGAGCAAGAGCAACACATGTTTGGCTCGAAGTCAGAATAATGTGTGCGAGTGGGGCGACATGTCTACTCGTGAACTGTTGTTTTAGTGATGTTTGCACATATCTGGTCAAGTGCAAAGTGGACATCATCTTCATCATAGAAATATAATTTGTTCTTGTCATGATATATTTTAAAAATTGCTCACTCTGTGTCAAAAACAACAATCACTCACTCACTCATTCATGGCAACATCTGGTATATTCATCTATAAAGACTTACTTTGGTTTGCCATGACCTTCTCTAATGATATCAAAGGGGCACGGGTGGCTTAATGAGTTAGGTAATTGGATTACCTAACAATTACCTAACAACTCGTACAAGCCTATCACCAACACGGTGTGGGTTTGTACCCGGCTTTGTAAATTACAAAAAAGGATGCTCTTGACTCACAGCCGCAAGTGATAAAGTTTACCAGTTGCTTGCCCATGGTCGGTGGTTCTCTCCGGGTACTCCAGCTTCCTCCACCACTAAAACTGGTGGCCAATAATATAGCTGAAATATTGCTGAAAGTGGCGTTAAACACAATAAATCAAATTAAATCAAATCTAATGATATCCACAATACCGAAAATATTGTGGCAAGGTAGACTTACTAGTTTGACAATCACACTATCTATAATGCTGAACAAAGAAAATTTTTCTCATAGACTTGTCTTCTTTTTTGTATTTCTGTTTATTAGCCGAGTTGCGACGAAGTCGAACTCGGCTTATAATATGATGAATGGCGTCCAGGCATCCTGGCGGCGCAATCGTTTCCGTACAATATCTTAAGAATGAAATGTCTGATCTAAATGAAACATGGTACACACATGCCAGGTTGTGAGAGGAGGAAGCCTATTGATATTGAGGATCGTAGGACAAAGGTCAAGGTCACAACTTCTGAAAATAGAACAAAAATTAGATACTTGTTTTGTTTCCGCACAATATCTTAAGAACGAAATGTCTGATCTAAATGAAACTTGGTGCACACATGCCTGATGGTGAGAGGAGGAAGCCTATTGATATTGAGGTTTGTAGGTCAAACGTCAAGGTCACATTGTCCATCCACATGTTCACAACTCGGCTTGCTGATTTTTTTTATTTTCCTCCAATTGTTTGGAGCACTATTCAGAGAATAGGTTGAGGTAGCTGTTGAGAGCTGTGGCAGCTGTATGGTCATGGAGAGTTACTTTTTTCTTAAATGAATATCGAATAAAAACACTAACTGTTTATGAGTAAAATTCTAGTGATATATACAGTATAAAACTGCTACGGTAAAAGGACCAAAATATAATCCATTTATGCTATGAAAAACCAAATCTTCAACTGGAAGAATGATATATACACAATGGTTCCTCACCAAGTTTATGATCACAAGTTTCTGCTCCACTAGTGATACCTGTCATGTTACTGTTGACCACATGAATATCATCTGTTATGGAAATTGTGTTGGACACCAGTATACATTAATAAATACCAATAACACATGAGAGTAAAGACGAAAAAAACATCGGTTTTTTGTGGGGTTTTTTTCAATATCACAGGTTTTATTTAGTAAATATCTTGTTACATTTTTACTTCAGAGTCCAAGTTCCTCTGAAGTATCCCAAAACTATAATTACATATAAGAACATCGTTTTTACATGGAAATTGTAGCAGACCTCACAACACAGAACTAAAAACACAAAGACCTGTAATCAGACAATTCTAAGAACACCACCACCACTTAAAACACAAAGACATGTAATCAGACAATGCTAAGAACACCACCACCACGTAAAACACAAAGACCTGTAATCAGACAATTCTAAGAACACCACCACCACTTAAAACACAAAGACCTGTAATCAGACAATGCTAAGAACACCACCACCACTTAAAACACAAAGACCTGTAATCAGACAATGCTAAGAACACCACCACCACTTAAAACACAAAGACCTGTAATCAGACAATGCTAAGAACACCATCACCACTTAAAACACAAAGACCTGTAATCAGACAATTCTAAGAACACCACCACCACTTAAAACACAAAGACTTGTAATCAGACAATTCTAAGAACACCACCACCACTTAAAACACAAAGACCTGTAATCAGACAATGCTAAGAACACCATCACCACTTAAAACACAAAGACCTGTAATCAGACAATTCTAAGAACACCACCACCACTTAAAACACAAAGACTTGTAATCAGACAATTCTAAGAACACCACCACCACTTAAAACACAAAGACCTGTAATCAGACAATTCTAAGAACACCACCACCACTTAAAACACAAAGACATGTAATCAGACAATTCTAAGAACACCACCACCACTTAAAACACAAAGACCTGTAATCAGACAATGCTAAGAACACCACCACCACTTAAAACACAAAGACCTGTAATCAGACAATTCTAAGAACACCACCACCACTTAAAACACAAAGACCTGTAATCAGACAATGCTAAGAACACCACCACCACTTAAAACACAAAGACTTGTAATCAGACAATTCTAAGAACACCACCACCACTTAAAACACAAAGACCTGTAATCAGACAATTCTAAGAACACCACCACCACTTAAAACACAAAGACCTGTAATCAGACAATGCTAAGAATACCACCACCACTTAAAACACAAAGACCTGTAATCAGACAATGCTAAGAACACCACCACCACCACCACTTAAAACACAAAGACCTGTAATCAGACAATTCTAAGAACACCACCACCACTTAAAACACAAAGACCTGTAATCAGACAATGCTAAGAACACCACCACCACTTAAAACACAAAGACCTGTAATCAGACAATTCTAAGAACACCACCACCACTTAAAACTGGGTGCATACAATAGTGTTTGCTAATAAGATACAACAAGTTTAGAATTGTTGGATGTAATATAAAAGATGTAAAAAATATTCATTGAAGGAATAAATTCAGTAAATGTTTTTGATAATTCTTTTTAAAAGATAGCCCCACATAAAAGTTTATCTGCAGAGTAAATTTATTTTATCTGTTATGCCTATTGTTATACGCATTATGGATATCAATATAAGCACATGATTAGATACATATAAATACAAAAGTAGATTTGGTTTTGATGATATGACTACAATTGGACCAAAAGGTTATATATAATTATCAAATAATGAAAGACTATGTGTCTTACAAATCGTCATGAGCGGGGTTCGAAATCACAATTTTAGTGTTGATAACTATAGACACTGATTGTATATACAGTTTTTGTATATAGTTAGTTTTAAATCCACCTACCATACAATCAGGACTACAACTACCCTCATTAGAGCACAACAAGATCCTGAAATAATAGAAGTGTCTTATTATATTTTGTGTGGAATTTTTTTTTTTATCCTTTTAGTATGTTCAAACCCTTTTTAACAAAATCATCAGAAACACCGGTTCAGTTTATCTTCATCTGACAAACTGGTACATTTAGTAGGTAAATCTATAAAATCCAACGAGAGTGTGTCCATATTCATTGTCTGTAGAAGTATGTAAATTATGTCCTTGCAATATATTTTTAAAAAGAGAAAAAACATAGGGCAAAATAAAAAAACATAGGGCAAAATAAAAAAACATAGGGCAAAATAAAAAAAACAGGGCAAAATAAAAAAACATAGGGCAAAATAAAAAAACATAGGGCAAAATAAAAAACATAGGGCAAAATAAAAAAAACATAGGACAAAATAAAAAAACATAGGGCAAAATAAAAAAACATAGGACAAAATAAAAAAACATAGGGCAAAATAAAAAACAGGGCAAAATAAAAAAACATAGGGCAAAATAAAAAAAACATAGGACAAAATAAAAAAACATAGGGCAAAATAAAAAAACATAGGGCAAAATAAAAAAACATAGGGCAAAATAAAAAACATAGGGCAAAATAAAAAAACATAGGGCAAAATAAAAAAAACATAGGACAAAATAAAAAAACATAGGGCAAAATAAAAAAAACATAGGACAAAATAAAAAAACATAGGGCAAAATAAAAATACATAGGGCAAAATAAAAAACATAGGGCAAAATAAAAAAAACATAGGACAAAATAAAAAAACATAGGGCAAAATAAAAAACAGGGCAAAATAAAAAAACATAGGGCAAAATAAAAAAAACATAGGACAAAATAAAAATACATAGGGCAAAATAAAAAACATAGGGCAAAATAAAAAAAACATAGGACAAAATAAAAAAAACATAGGACAAAATAAAAAAACATAGGGCAAAATAAAAAAAACATAGGACAAAATAAAAAAAACATAGGACAAAATAAAAAAACATAGGGCAAAATAAAAAAAACATAGGACAAAATAAAAAAACATAGGGCAAAATAAAAAAAACATAGGGCAAAATAAAAAAACATAGGGCAAAATAAAAAAAACATAGGGCAAAATAAAAAAACATAGGGCAAAATAAAAAAACATAGGGCAAAATAAAAAAAACATAGGACAAAATAAAAAAACATAGGGCAAAATAAAAAAAACATAGGACAAAATAAAAAAACATAGGGCAAAATAAAAATACATAGGGCAAAATAAAAAACATAGGGCAAAATAAAAAAAACATAGGACAAAATAAAAAAAACATAGGACAAAATAAAAAAACATAGGGCAAAATAAAAAAAACATAGGGCAAAATAAAAAAACATAGGGCAAAATAAAAAAACATAGGGCAAAATAAAAAAAACATAGGACAAAATAAAAAAACATAGGGCAAAATAAAAAAAACATAGGACAAAATAAAAAAACATAGGGCAAAATAAAAATACATAGGGCAAAATAAAAAACATAGGGCAAAATAAAAAAAACATAGGACAAAATAAAAAAAACATAGGACAAAATAAAAAAACATAGGGCAAAATAAAAAAAACATAGGACAAAATAAAAAAAACATAGGACAAAATAAAAAAACATAGGGCAAAATAAAAAAAACATAGGACAAAATAAAAAAACATAGGGCAAAATAAAAAAAACATAGGACAAAATAAAAAAACATAGGGCAAAATAAAAATACATAGGGCAAAATAAAAAACATAGGGCAAAATAAAAAACATAGGGTAAAATAATAAAGGAGATATAAACAACTTTTAGAAAGTAAAATACAATGTTTACACAACAAGATTGAAGGCTGAATATCAAGCTTGGATTCAAGTATTGAAACACATAAAAAGTAAAATACAATGTTTGTACAACAAGATTGAAGGCCGAATATCAAGCTTGGATTCAAGTATTGAAACACATAAAAAGTAAAATACAATGTTTGTACAACAAGATTGAAGGCCGAATATCAAGCTTGGATTCAAGTATTGAAACACATAAAAAGTAAAATACAATGTTTGTACAACAAGATTGAAGGCCGAATATCAAGCTTGGATTCAAGTATTGAAACACATAAAAAGTAAAATACAATGTTTACACAACAAGATTGAAGGCTGAATATCAAGCTTGGATTCAAGTATTGAAACACATAAAAAGTAAAATACAATGTTTGTACAACAAGATTGAAGGCCGAATATCAAGCTTGGATTCAAGTATTGAAACGCATAAAAAGTAAAATACAATGTTTGTACAACAAGATTGAAGGCCGAATATCAAGCTTGAATTCAAGTATTGAAACACATAAAAAGTAAAATACAATGTTTACACAACAAGATTGAAGGCTGAATATCAAGCTTGGATTCAAGTATTGAAACACATAAAAAGTAAAATACAATGTTTGTACAACAAGATTGAAGGCCGAATATCAAGCTTGGATTCAAGTATTGAAACACATAAAAAGTAAAATACAATGTTTGTACAAGATTGAAGGCCGAATATCACGCTTGGATTCAAGTATTGAAACACATAAAAAGTAAAATACAATGTTTGTACAACAAGATTGAAGGCCGAATATCAAGCTTGGATTCAAGTATTGAAACACATAAAAAGTAAAATACAATGTTTACACAACAAGATTGAAGGCTGAATATCAAGCTTGGATTCAAGTATTGAAACACATAAAAAGTAAAATACAATGTTTGTACAACAAGATTGAAGGCCGAATATCAAGCTTGGATTCAAGTATTGAAACGCATAAAAAGTAAAATACAATGTTTGTACAACAAGATTGAAGGCCGAATATCAAGCTTGAATTCAAGTATTGAAACACATAAAAAGTAAAATACAATGTTTACACAACAAGATTGAAGGCTGAATATCAAGCTTGGATTCAAGTATTGAAACACATAAAAAGTAAAATACAATGTTTGTACAACAAGATTGAAGGCCCAATATCAAGCTTGGATTCAAGTATTGAAACACATAAAAAGTAAAATACAATGTTTGTACAAGATTGAAGGCCGAATATCACGCTTGGATTCAAGTATTGAAACACATAAAAAGTAAAATACAATGTTTGTACAAGATTGAAGACCGAATATCAAGCTTGGATTCAAGTATTGAAACACATAAAAAGTAAAATACAATGTTTGTACAAGATTGAAGGCCGAATATCACGCTTGGATTCAAGTATTGAAACACATAAAAAGTAAAATACAATGTTTGTACAAGATTGAAGGCCGAGTATCAAGCTTGGATTCAAGTATTGAAACACATAAAAAGTAAAATACAATGTTTGAACAAGATTGAAGGCCGAATATCAAGCTTGGATTCAAGTATTGAAACACATAAAAAGTAAAATACAATGTTTGTACAAGATTGAAGGCCGAATATCAAGCTTGGATTCAAGTATTGAAACACATTCTTATAACCACCCTTACCTCACAAATGTCAAAATATTTCTATAGTGCATTGTTGTAGTTGGTGAGGTTGACGTTCATCACTGTTCGACTGGATACTTGTGTTGGTACACAGGACGCAAACCATGTAGTTTCCAAGCATGTCCGGATCCCTAGAATGGGGATAGGATATGCTCTGCCAACGATAAGGCTGTAATACGGATTACCTGGTCGTGGACTATAGTCTGTGTGGTTTTTGGAGAGGGTCATACTCTGCACGTTATATTTTAAACACCTATGTGGATTTCAAAGAAGAGTAGATACATCGTAGCCGCTACAAATGACTAATTGCCATCGATATTTTTACCAACTCTCCATATTTTAACAGTGACATTCAAAGGTCGTTCCCCTGTCTTTCTCATTTTTCTCTCATTTCTGTATAATTGTTATATATTTTTGAATTTGTTCTCGCCTTGAGTAAGCATGAAACTGAGCGTTTAATAATTATACAGTCAAATCTGTATATAAATGGCTTTCAAAGCAGGAGAACCTGAAAATGTGCCCTTTAGGAGCAGTTTCCATTTATACACAGGTTAATTATAATATTATATATGCACTACTCATTAATGGGAAAATAAGGGTGCCCTTTATAGACACTGATTTGTTATATAGAGGCAACCTTTAATGCAGGTTGTCTGTATATATATAAACAAACAAACAATCAATCTAAATGTCAATGAATGACGTACAATCGTGAGATAGGGTTTGATAGTACATACTAATATAGGCGAAAGCTAGATTATTGACTTGACATAATTATCTAGATCTGTACCATACTGACCTCCGATAAACCAAGTACACTCCATGTGAATGCAGAATAAATAGATAAGGCGACATTACCATTATATTTACATGATGGATTTCTGTCGTTTGTTTCTCTATTTTACAGCTGGTATGTTAAAATTTCTTTTGTTTGAATAGCTCGAATAATAATAAGAAAGTAAATAAAATAATTTCAATCACGTTTCTGAAAAAATATGTACGACCGGTGATTGTATAGTACCCAAAATCAGAAACGATATTAAGTAAAGGATCAATCAGGATGGGAAAAACAAATAAAAGATGCATACACACGCACAAAGTGACAAAATAAAACAAATACCAAAAACCCTAGATTGCAGACATGTGATCAAAATAGTAGGAATCTTCTTATTAAATTATGATCTCCTTCGAGAAGTCATAATTTCCAGAACCATTAGGCCTATAGGAAACGGTACATCTGGTATTGACACGATCTGTTGGTATGTTGATCATTGATATATGGTATGTGAATCGTTAATTATCGCTTAGTAAGCAGTATTTCAGATAACGAGAACAAGCTGACAAAGTTACTCTTAAAATTATTGCTGCTTCAAGTTGTTTTTTCAAGGAGAATGCGAGACTACTGATTTATACCCGTCGTAATGAGCAACTAGTATATTTGATTAGTGCCAAACAAAATAAGGAAGTTCCTTTCGTATTGATGATACCCCCACATCGGAATAATTAGGTATTATTCCTATGCCTCGTGGTTCGCCGCCGTCGTGGCCGTGATTGTATGGTAGTAGGATTTACAACTACCTATGCAATCAGTGCCTATCACCACTGATGTTGTGAGTTCGAATCTCGATTAGGGCGAGGTGTACAACATTATGTGATAAAGTTTGTCAGTGACTTGCGACAAGTCGGTGGTTTTCTCCGGGTCCTCCGGTTTCCTTCACCAATAAAACTGACTGCCACGATATTACTGAAATATTGATGAAAGTGACGTTATACAACATCAAACAAACAAACAAACAAACATACAAGGACACCTCGCGGTTCTATCTGAGAGACTAATAATAAAATCTTTGTACCTGATATAGTTCCCTCCATGTTAGCATAAATGTATGACCCTTGATGGTTCAAACGAAATTCCCTTTCTCGACCATGAACAATTGAACAGACAAATTTGAATTATGAACATTGAAGACCATCCTATGCCTTAGGGTGATAATACTAATGCTTCATAATACATGTACTTTCTACAATGTTATGTCTGTGACTTTAAATAGTAGGTATCGATTTCATCTTAGTGTCTGGGTCATGGCAACTGGGCTTACTTTCAAAATTGTTGGATAATGAAGGCTATGATATATAATTATTTTATTTTATGATCCCTGCTTCTGCAACAGTGGCAAGGAAACCACCTTTATATAGTGTTGACATTTATCAAAGTGTCTACCATTATGATCATCGGAGTAGAATTGTGTTTTGGAATTTGAGATAATTGTTCAAAACCATTTAAAATACAATTTATTAAAATTTCAAGTCGTATCAAAGTATTTATTAAGGCATATGTTTCTTTATACCGGTATTAAATTTATGCACTAATTATATATAAGCTTAGAATGTGTATGCGTTGTTCTATTACTTTCAAGAACATTCTGATAAATTATATATGCACTTCAGACTATTCCTGTTCCCATTGATAGAAATTATTTACATATTTCAAAAGAATTGTACAATTATTTCAGTTAGTTTAAACATATTTTATTGTCCAAAAACATGACAATAAGATCAGATACAAGTTTTACAACTTAGAACATCAATTTAAACATATTTTATTATCCATTCTAATATGACGTCTCTAATACGCCACACACGATAATACTGAACAACTCTATATTTAACGCAAGTGCAGTACACAACAAATCTGGCTGTTCCGATGTGACTCCCACTGTGAAATTACCGTGACGACCGAGTGTAAACAAACAAAACACCGGCATATAACGTATTTTTAAAGTCTTTAAAATAAAAATTTCCCCTCAATTATAAATACATATTCTGTTACTAAGTATTTTTTTATCATTTGTTTTGAAAATTTACATTTGGGGATCCCCAGTACGCACACATACATTCCATTGATATGTCATTATGTGTCGGCCATGAAAAACCGGAAAATGCACTAACCTTCATGTTTTCCTACGTATACATTGATAACTGGACGGTAATGTAATTAAGTTACTGATATTTTCCAATTTGATGGCATTTTGAATTTTGCTACTCAAACAAGTAAAATGCTCCCAAAATCGTAAAATAAATCAGTAACCAGCTAGTGTCAATCAGCGTCCCTTGTAAACAACGTCACAGGATGACGATATACTACAAAAGTCAAAGTCGACAGATGGTTGTCTTAAGTATTTATTCCGGAATTTTTTTTTATGTCAACAATACAAGCTTTTTTTTCCGTTGGCATTTATTTTTTTTTATTTCATATCTAACAATAATTGTCGATTGTTAACAACTGTTCAAGTGTTCGATATTATGTTTGACAACTCCGCTCCGCCATCTTGTTAGCGCACGAAATGATGAACGAATGACCTCCGACTTTTTTTTTAATATTTTTACGCAGGAATTGTTCAATCGAATCTATGTTGGAAAATATACAATAAATATGTTTTTCATGTTAACATCCATATCTTTGTTTTAAAATATCTCGTTCAAATACAAATAATTCAAAATCAATTCAAAATTTCCGAAGGAGGTAAATGGAACAGCCACCAAATGTCGTGTGTATACAGTTCGCGAATGGTTAAAAATTACCGTATTTGTTCTATTAGAATAGAAATAATTCATGGCAGGCATAGAGTTGTGCAAATTTACACATGGGCTGGGCCTTTATATTCTTAGATTTTACCCCTCGCTGTCGCTCGTGGTAAGATTCGAATATAAAGGCCCAGCCCATGTCTAAATTTGCACAACTCTATGCATGCCATGAATTATTTCTTAAATAACATGAGAATAGGATCAGATACAAGTTTTACAACTTAGAACATCAATTTAAACATATTTTATTATCAAAAAACATGACAATAGGATCAGATACAAGTTTTACAACTTAGAACATCAATTTAAACATGTTTTATTATCCAAAAAGCATGACAATAGGATCAGATACAAGTTTTACAACTTAGAACATCAATTTAAGCATATTTTATTATCCAAAAACATGACAATAGGATCAGATACAAGTTTTACAACTTAAAACATCAATTTAAACATATTGTATTATCCAAAAACATGACAATAGGATCAGATACAAGTTTTACAACTTAGAACATCAATTTAAGCATATTTTATTATCCAAAAACATGACAATAGGATCAGATACAAGTTTTACAACTTAGAACATCAATTTAAACATATTTTATTATCCAAAAACATGACAATATGATCAGATACAAGTTTTACAACTTAGAACATCAATTTAAACATATTTTATTATCCAAAATTCATGACAATAGGATCAGATACAAGTTTGAAAACTTAGAACATCTCTTATTTCAGTTCTTTTGTACTCGGATGTTCCTGCCGTTCTGTGTGACAAAACGTTCTGTACGTACGCATTCCGAGATTATAAATATGCCTGTAATGACCACTATATACAAGCAAAATGTCGAAAGCGATGTGACAACAGACCAAGTATGTATATATATATATATATATTCAGCATAGCAATTGATGTTTATCCTGGTGATGCATTTCTTCAAAATTTCTTAAAGATGGATAGATCGTGGGTTCGAGACACGATCGGTTCAAACCAAAGACTATGAAATTGGTATTTGCGGCTTCTCCGCTAAGTACATGTATGCAGCATCAAGGATTAAGAGCCGTATGCAGCATCAAGGATTAAGAGCCAAGATTGATTGTCTCGAGATTATTATAATGTGTCCGAGTGGGGCGACATGTTTACTAGGGGACAATTGTTTCAGTGAGCTAGCATTATATAAATCCAACAAAGCGTGTTGGTCTAGTATCAAGTTGACATAATCATCATCTCATCAAAATGAAACTTATCCCCCTCCCCCATGATATAGCTGATAAAATGCTCATTTGGCGTTAAGCAATACTCACTTAACAGGTTGTGCTTAATAAAATCAGAGGTTTATATGACCCATTATCGAGTGAGTGAGTGATTGTTGTCTAACGCTAATTCAGCAATTGTTCAGCTATATCATGGCGAGAACAAATGAATTTTCAATCAGATGATGATGATGAGGTCCGCTTTGTTCTAGACCAACACGCTGAGTTGGATTTTTATAGTGCTATCTTCACTGAAACAACAGTCCGTGGGTAGACATGTCGCTCCACTCGGACACATTATTCTGATTCCAAGCCAACTGGTCTTTGCTCTTACTCCTTCATACTGCGTGCTTAGCGGAGAAGCAGCAAATACTAATTTTATAGTCTTTGGTTTGACCCGACTCAGCTAAGAAATTCAGCTTCGTTTTTGAATTTTGATTTATTTCGAGTTGGAATCGTATCTGACCCATCTTGTCGATGTGGTGCAGCCCTTGAAAATTTAAAACATTTCTTTTTGGATTGTCCTATATACATACAAGCCAGAACTATATTGATAGGTAATATCAACAGGATTACAACTTGCTACACTCTAGATATTGAATTTCTGACATGTGACAATGATAATTTAACTTATGAACAAAATTGTATTATATTTAAATATGTTTTCGATTATATTAAATGTTCAAAAAGATTCCTTATTGTATAACTGGAATTGAATTGGGTGAACATGCACATCATATGAATCCATCTTAATTTTATTTTTCTTTCTGTTTATGAATATTTATCATTGATTCGTTATTGGTGCTACATATAGTAATGCATGCCTTTTATGTACTTCTTTATTGTAACATATTGTAATTTGGAGAAGACTTCATAAGTTTGTTTAACTTGTGTCTAATCCATTTTGTCTGTTTAATTGGCAAATAAAATATGTTTAAACTAAAACTCGAACCCACGATCTACCACATTATCGAGCCTCAATAGTTGTATCCCATGTCTTAATCTAAGCACGCTTAATGTACATATCAATATGATGATTCATGTCTTATGTAATTGAATTTTGCGTTGCCGGGTCTACATAACTCCCCTTGTTGAACTGTGAAAGCACATGCCACTAACCTAACCGATATAAGATCTTCATTTGTATAAAATGGAATATTCATGTCTTATCTTATTCACAACTGATATAATTGTTATTCTGATTGCGTAGGGAGATGAAAATGCAACTACTAATAATCGCGGACGCGTTGGCTCTTTCCTCTTACGAATATGAATTCTGAATATTTCTCTATTTCTGATGAAGTTTATTCAAGAATCTCATCATGGACACTAACTTAGATATTTACGTTTTGATTACGTCCACTGGGTCGATACCTCTGCTGGTGGACTATTATTCTCCGAGGTTATCACTGACAAGGCTCGATACCTCTGCTGGAGGACTATTATTCTCCAAGGTTATCACTGACAAGGCTCGATACCTCTGCTGGAGGACTATTATTCTCCGAGGTTATCACTGACAAGGCTCGATACCTCTGCTGGAGGGCTATTATTCTCCGAGGTTATCACTGACAAGGCTCAATACCTCTGCTGGTGGACTATTATTCTCCGAGGTTATCACTGACAAGGCTCGATACCTCTGCTGGAGGACTATTATTCTCCGAGGTTATCACTGACAAGGCTCGATACCTCTGCTGGTGGACTATTATTCTCCGAGGTTATCACTGACAAGGCTCAATACCTCGGCTGGTGGACTATTTTTCCCCGAGGGTATTACTGACAAGGCTTATATATTTTAAATTTAGAAACCTTAAATAACGTAATTTATTGAAACTAAGACCAGTCGTACTAAGATATAGGTAACTGTAGCTGATTTTGCTTACATTGTTTAAACCCTTTGGTTTAATTGCTCCCTAAGACTTTAAAATTATTTGGCTTTCCAATCGTTTGACTACAATATGAACAGGGCAGGGCCTATGAGAGGGGAGTTCAGTCTGTACGTCAGTCCGGGGCCCGAAGACCCAGGAAGAGGCCCGTGAATCTCTGAAGAGCCACAAAGCCTTAACCATAGACGTTTTGTTTGATTTTTTTGATTTTTTGGGGTGTATTTTCAACTATTTTTAGTTTATTTAGAAAAATAATTATGTAAAATTCACTTAGACTTCTGAATTATGGTTGTTTATCGCCACTCACATTTACAATGTAATCAGGAAGGCCATTATTTTATTACAAATGGTTTTATTGACCCTCAAATCCTAAATTTTGAGAGAAGTCTCAGCCTGTCCCCGGGGCCCCAAAGCAGTCTTGTTCCGCCTTGCAAAATATCTCTTGGAGGCCCTGAATATGAACGTACGAATATGAATGCGTAATGAGCACTAAATCAGACATCTACGTTTTCACTGCACCCTCGTGTTAACATCTTGACTCCCAGTTAAAACAATGATTTATTGCTTTATTTCAGCCTAGTCATTATTATATATACAATATTGGTGCATTGACGGTAAATATAGAATTTATGTGGCGAGGCTTAGAAACGGGGGAAAGACGAGCTTGCAATACAATTTGCCAAAATGAATGTTATTTAATTTAATAATAAAAAAATGAATAATGGAAGCCCCATTGATACCTCAATAGTACTTCTGGTAAGGGGCTTAGCTTAATAGCTTTATTAGGCTAACGTGAAAAGTGTTATTATAACAGGAGTGTGGCTTAATAGCTTGATTAGGCTAATGTGAAATGTGTTATTATGACAGGGGTGTGGCTTAATAGCTGTATTAGGCTAATGTGAAAAGTGTTATTATGACAGAGGTGTGGCTTAATAGCTTTTTTAGGCTAACGTGAAAAGTATTATTATGACAGGGGTGTGACTTAATAGCTTTATTCTAACATGGCGTGCTACTTTCGCTTTGAAAACAATAGATGGCTCTAAATAGCACAGACCACCCTAAGCACATGCGCAGAAGGCATATCTAATCGACAGCGTATTTTGCATATTTGTACTTTATGTATGTTAAACTAAAAGAATAAAAATAATAAATATACAAAAAAAATCAGATGAAACTAATTTTTGATCGTTATCAATTTTTATAACGTTTCTGTAGCGTTATATATTCTTGTAAATAATAGCGGGAGGTAATTGGAACAGCTTCTGTAGCGTTATATATTCTTGTAAATAATAGTGGGAGGTAATTGGAACAGCGCCCAAAATAACCTCTGTCTAGGTACGATTGGATGCATAAAATTACCGTAAATGCCCTGTTAGAATCGAAATAATTCTCGGAGGCCGGGTTCTATGCTTATTTTAACATGGGTAGGCATTATATTTGTCAAGATTTTACACCTCGTTTTCGCTCGGTGTAAAATAATGACAAATTTAATTCCTTCCCATGTTAAAATAAGCATAGAGCCCGGCATCCGAGAATTATTTCTTAATTAGGCTAACGTGAAAAGTGTTATTATATCAGGGGTGTAGCTTAATAGCTTTATTAGGCTAATGTGAAATGTGTTATTATAGCAGGGGTGTGGCTTAATAGCTTCATTAGGCTAATGTGAAATGTGTTATTATGACAGGGGTGTGGCTTAATTGCCTTATTAGACTAACGTGAAAAGTGTTATTATAACAGAGGTGTGGCTTAATAGCTTTATTAGGCTAATGTGGAAAGTGTTATTATGACAGGGGTGTGGCTTAATAGCTTTATTAGGCTAATGTGAAAAGTGTTATTATGACAGGGGTGTGGCTTGATAGCTTTATAAGGCTAATGTGAAAAGTGTTAGTATGACAGGGGTGTGCCTTAATAGCTTTATTAGGCTAACGTGAAAAGTGTTACAAGTAATGAGTTCCTTATCCATATGAAGAAATCTTATAAGCGTAAAGAATCCAAAACAATGCTGTTATTTAAAAAGTCAAAAATATCTTGCGTTTTATTATTTTGTTTTAATTACAGTGACATGTTACGACTGTTCGGCATTGAAAAATCCAGAATCATGTAATACAACCAAGCTTTGCGCTCCACAACAGGTTAGTAACTGCGAATGGGTGGTCGTTAAATTGACATATACATGTACCTCCAGCATCTATCACCACCAAGGTTTCTGAGTATGACTAACACCCATAGCGAGATGTAATGGAGAGAAAAAGTATATTTGATATCTTACATCTTCGGTGACTTACAGAAGAACGGTGGTATTCTCGCACCCTTCAACTCCACCCCCACTCCAAAAAAAAATGAAAAGGAATGATTGGTACTATCTAACTGTAAGGTTGATGATACTGGAATCAAGCCAAAACCACTTAGACAAAATCCCTGGAATACTTACATAAATAAAGGTTAGGAATGACACATATAATAATAAATTTGGGATCCCACTAACTGATTTTACTCCGCCACATTCGTTTGCCTGTTCCTGAAGTTCCAACGTTATATGTCGTGATCTTTTCTATGTTCAATGGTTCAGTGAGAGATAATTGTTCGTTTAGTTGATATTGCTGGAATTTACCAGTATATCACTGTGTAAACTTGCTTTACAAGATCAATTTTGAATGAAATTATCAAAAGATTTCTAAAAGAAATAATGAAATAGATGAAACAGTTCTAAATTATCTAAGAAGAGGTTGAAGATACCAAAGGAGTAATCAGAATACGTATATCGAAGAAATACAGACAACACAATGACCAAAAGAAAAAGTACAAAAGGACAAACAACGATCTACAAAACATACATATAAAACTAAAGATCGAGTATCATGAGTCGCACTAAAATTCCTGGGGTGAACTCAGGTGCTCCTCCGGAAGGGCAAGCAGTTCCTGCTCCACTAGTGGCACTCGTCGTGTTAATCTAGTTATCTAATTACTGTGTAATATAAACTGTTTTCATTAATAAATAGTGAACATCACAACCTGATGTTCCATCCCTTTCATATTATAATTTGGATTGTTCCTTGGACTAATGTTGTTTTATCTATATAGATTGTGATGTCAGTATCGTTGTCGCAAGGCTCTGCATTTTGATTTCAAATTAGATTCTAGTGTCTAAGTTATTACTTGGCACATTTTAGCTATTCAAAATGCAATAAAGACCAGACACTTGTAAGTGCAGCTTATGCCTATGTTTTGTCAGTTTTATGAAGTATTAGGTAATTAGGAATGGGGAAGCTTATCATTTATCCCACAGGAACTTATGACATAAAATGTATAGATTGCTAAGCATAGAGAGTGACGACAAAGGGTGCTTTAGATGGTTAGGGGGTTATGGTGTTTAACGTAACTTTCAACAATATTTCAGCTATATTGTGGCGGTAAGATTTGTTGGTGGAGGAAACCGGAGTACCCGGAGAAACCTACCGAACCGTGGCAAGTCACTGACAAATGTTATCATACGAGTGGGATTCGAACTCAGAACTTTAGTTGTTTTAGATGTTACAAATAAAACAAATATATGACATGCACTAATTTTCCCCAGGTACGAAACGTTACATTTCCTATGTTTTATTGCTCTTCAAGGACTCGTAGTAAAATATTTGACTTTTTCGTCGTTTGCCTATGAAACATACCCGATGGAGGTTATTTCAGAAGAGCGTCGTGTACACTACATTATATATCTACGTATTTAGTAACCTTGTAACCTATTTTGGTCTGTTACAGAAATGCTTACTCACTGGGTATATCGACCACAACTTCGAAAAAAGATACAATCTTACCTGTGCCCCTATATCGGTTAGTAGTATCAAATTCAATATTATATACTCATATAAATATCTTGAATCTGATTTGATAAAACACTGTCACGTGATATTTATCCATTCATTGAGTCAACCGCTAATCGTAAGGTCTAATAGTTTCCAATTATAGTTACTTCCCTCTATTCAACAGACAACAATCATGGCGTCCAGCGACAGGTTCGTCGCTGTAGGCGAAGAAGAAATTTTATATATTATATCGAATATTTTCGCAAAGCCGCAGGTATTCTATTACTTGGTGTCTGATGCAAAAATATTCGATATAATATACCAATTATCACCCTTGTTGGAGTGTGACCCGACGGTTTGTCTCCTCTCGAAAAGTTAGGTCACCCTCGGGTGATCGTACTTTTCACTGGGAGACAAACCGTCGGGTCACACTCCAACAAGGGTGATAATTGTATAATATTAAGGTCTACTGTTTATCAATTACTCAATTAAGCACACAAAATAATGTAAGCCATGTTGATTTGAAAATTAAAACAAATATGTATTGTGTCATTAATTAAAGACATATTTATGGACATGAACATTATTGATTGACATAAAAAGAAACATTGATAGTATAAACAATTTCTAATGTCAAAAATAGGAGAGTAAAAAAACCGATACATTTTTCCAGAGTGCATTGATAGAGTATTAATTAGTTTATAGTGGTTAAATTGAAGACATCATGACTTAGTAAGCCGTTGCGGAATATCTGTTCGTTCCGTTTGTCGCCCATCATAATTCCGTCCTTTTTACCTGTGCATGACTTGTCACTTGATATTTATCAAGAGTAACACGACGGATGCCACTAGTAGAGCAGGAATTGTTTACCATTCTGACCCACAACTCCGGTATTTAGGCTTCTGTGTAGTGTGTTGTCCATCCTTGTTTCTATCTTTGTCTTTTAGCTTTGTATGCCTGCTTTTCATCCATTTACTGCATCTGTCTACTCATTTGGTGTATTTAAACCTTTTATTTCAATATGTATATTTCTGTATTAGTATATAAATCATTAAGTTATTAAAACACGTGCAAAAGTCAACCATTTTGTCGCACCAACAGAAAATAAAACAAAATCAACACTATGCATGCTATTCGAGCTGAAATCCCGTAATACCTTTTTAAAAACAAGAAATGCATACACACAGCATGATGGAAACATATTGAGGTATATGTTATCACATATATAGTACAAATTGTATCTTTCATGAAGATAGAAACAAAAGGTTTCTATCAGATATAAGACAAGCTACTCACAAGTAAAGTAAGAAATAACTAAAACACTATAGGGAGCAATTAGGAAACAACATTTCTATGGTAAAAAGAAGAAAAGTACAATTCGCAAATATTGAACAGATAAACTGACGAAGAGCTACGCGAACCCAACCAAAACCAGGGAGTGAACTTTGGTGCTCAGGAAGGGAAAGTAGTTGTTTTTTTCCCGCTGATAACACCGGTTGTCTATTACTAAAATATAGTAAACAGTCGTAATAAAGTAATGAAAGAAGAATGTTGAGATAATTTGATGACAAGGGGAACATATCTTATATGTAATTAAATCTTATTTTGATCTAAATACTTCGTACTGTTCAATATATCAACATGTTCAGAGTTAACACTAATGCAAGATAATAAAGCAACTTGAGTAAATGAACTGTATATAACGAAACAACACGAGTAAAGCATTATTGTATTAATTAGAACAGACATAAAAAGCTAAATCCTATGTTGATAAAAAAATCCGAGCTGTGATCAGTTGCTTCGAAAGTACCAGCAACGCCTGCTACTTGTCGTACGATGCGACTTTCGTATTTACAAATAAACGTTAGAGAATACCGAAGGGGCAATCAAAAAAGAACATTCCAGAGAAACTGGCAACATAGGGTAAACAAGACGAAGAAATACAAAACAAAAACACAACTCAGTATGCGTTGGATACCACTATACATAAACAAACAAAAATAACATAAAAAGCCATGCGTCCTCCTACAACCAACTGGTGGTAAATCGTAACGGATATCACAACACGGAACTCAGAACGTAAAGACACATAATAGGACAACACAAAAAATTAAAAAGATGAGCGACACAGACCCAACAAAAAAACCGGGGGTGAACTCATGTGCTCGCGAAAGCCTGCTAAATTACACTACCTAAGTTAACACAGGAAACATTATTATCTGGGTGAAATATCAGTTTTCGTTTCACTTGAAGTATTTCACTGGCAGCTATTGATAACATAGTGTAATTTATCTAAGATAAAGAGTTGATATTTAATTTCATTTCTGCAGCATTGTAGTAGCTTCGGTAATTCATCAAAGAGAAATGAGCTACACCTGTCTGGATATTGTTGTAATCACGATAGTTGTAACAACCAACTGATACCACCAGCTGTACCAACGAGAGGTGACATGTGCTGTTTTTAAATCATTTTGCTTGTAGAAATTGTAACAAAGCATCTATTTATTTCAAAAAGTAATAACGTCATACAAATTACTCTCATTGTCTCGAACTCGCTTGACTCGAATTTCCGGTTGAGTCGAATTTTTATCGAAGTCCCGAACTTCGTTGTGTATAAATATATATAATTTGACTCCTGTTGAGTCGAATTCGGATGAGTCGAAATTTCGGTTGTCTCGAATAAAAGTTTTGGTCCCGAGATGTAGAAAGCCATATCATTTACATTCGTTAAGTCGAATTTACCTGTCAAAACATGTGTATTACACTGTCGTCAAATACCTCTGGTTGATAATGTTTTGGTCAACATCCGGGATGTTATAAAGCGGTATTCCTAAAGAGGACTCAGACGATTATTCTAAGTTTTGATGAATATATTGTATATATAATGTTTTGAATTATGATGCTTTATGATTGGTATTGTATTACTGTCATTTGTTGTCCAAATATCATTTCTTTTTTGCAGTGTAAAATTAGATTATTTCTAAAAGTTCTACAGAATCCGGCATAAAAACATTACAATCAACTGAAATATCGCTATATGTTGCATTTACGAATTAATGAAATGTTGCCAAAAAAAGAGTAAATATTGATGAATGATATTATTTACCTAGAGATATAATTTGGTTGAGGAAAAATCAGTTAGTAACTAGTTATAGCCTTAAAATTGATGTCAAAGGACATTTTTGAATTCCGGCTTTGCAAATTGTAAACATGTATAGAAACCGGTTGTGTCATTTATTAGGAAACGGATTTGTCAGTATGTAAATACCACTGATCGTATTATTATTGATCATTATATTGCAATTTAACAATAGTTATGATTAGGAAATATTTTAAAAGCGATAATTACTGATCCATAGTATGAATATTCGCCATGGCTCCTAAATTCAGCTACTTTGTACAATAAAAGAAATCGTTATTTCTATATTAAATTGCCACTGTCGCGGACACTTAAAATTCAAGAATGCCTTTTGGTAGTGGTAACAACAAAATGGCGACAAGCTTCCAGTATTCATCGCTACCTGAATTGCAAGTTAAACAAAACTAGAATTGCATAACAAAATGTGCAATCAATATATTAAACAGTGTGCGTATGTCATGTCTTGGACGAGGTCAGACCTATAATCCGACCGTCCAGTAGTCCGACAGCCCGGTAGTCCGACAGTCCGATAGTCCGACAGGCTAAGTACAATTAATATCTATTCTATGAAAATAAAATATCTGTTCTTTATAAGAAATATTCGCCTAGTCAAGTTTTGTGCACTGTGAAAGCTATATCCGTCGTCAAACTGACGTTGAAAGATTCTTATGTGGTTTATATTGCATATTATAAATATATGTTCGTTAAATTATAGTTTTCAAGACATTTACTTTAGAGAATTCAAAGAAAAAATGTCCGAATATAATGCTTAGACCCAGAATACGTATAGCCTTTGCCTATTGTTCCGATCGGCTCTTTTAGCCAAGAAACTTCCCAGTCCGGAACAAATTGCCTGCTACATCGGCTCTGTCGAAAAACAATAATTTAACAGCGAAGAAGACGAAAAGATTTAATTTGATCCAAATATAACCCCCCCTCCCCCCGAAATTCGTATGGTCGTCACTTTGAGATTATCATTGAATTAAAGAAGTTTACTATTTCTTCATTTAAGTGAATAAAAATTTCGTCATACAAGAACAAATTCAAACAAATGTTCAAGAAAATAGGTCAAGTTAAGCTTTAGATCTCTTTCTTATGTATTCCCGCGAATGTTTACTTTGTTGCTGTTCTTAGTCGTACGATGAAAGTGAAAAACAAACACATCTCTGTCGGACTATCGAACTGTCGGACTATTGGACTGCGGAACCAGTGGGCTGTAGGAATATCGGACTGACGGACTAACGGGCTGTCGGATTATAGCTACGCTCCCGTCTTGGGCCGGTGTTTGTAATATATACTGAACAAACAAACAGTTGCATACTTAAATAAATTATAAAAAGGAAATATAATTGTAATATTGGGCTTTTTTTCAATTATTCTTTCAACATTGTACAGTAACAAAACTGGTTCTACTTAAATACAATTTTTGTGACTCGATCGCAAAGTATGGCTGACAAAGCCGGAACGAATTTACGTAAATAAGCATTGTGTTTTTAACTGTAGTTAATCTAAAACTATTCATGGTGGCACGCCAGTCTAAATTATCCTTTATCTAAGCATTACAAAGGGTTCGTGTGCTTTAATTATACATATAGACTACTTTTTATAGCTTTATTTGATGATTTCAAGCTCATTATGAGCATTTGTCATTGTTTATGTCCATCATTTTACCCATATCTGAGTAATCGATGTAGATAACTACAGCAATATATAGATAAGAACAAACAATAATAATCGACTGATAACGACATCTTCTGTTTTCAAGATATAATAATGCTATATGATCATAATACTCATTTTGTGTCGTCACCTGTATGTCAATCATGCTGAGCTGACATAGCCGGATCCTGACGAAATATTTTCATTCGGAGCTCTTTGACGACAGTGTATTACCTTGGGATTAAAATCGGATCACAGGTGAAACATCCGGTCATTGACTTTGACATTTTTACCTTAGGCTATTTCACATGTTTATTTTACAATCTGTCAAATTAAATAGTGATAATATTTTAATTGGCTTGGTATTATGACACAGGTTAGATGTGTACAATCAAAAATTATCGATTCATAGTAAGTGTGCCTGGGTCGGCATACATCAATGATTATGAAAAGTACACAACGGAAGCGTTTTATCTATTGAATTTTTTGTCGGAAATTAATTTTGATTAAAGAAGATGTATAATTTCTCAATTTTGAAATGTATATTCTTCATAGGGGCCGTCGCTGTGGTAGTGGTATAGTAATTGGATTTACAACTACCTATGCAATCAGTGCCTATCACCACTAAAGTTGTAGAATCGATTCCTGCTCATGGCGAGGTGTACTCGATACAACATTATGTTTGTCAGTGACCTGCGGTAGATCGGTGGTTTTCTCTTGGTACTCTGGCTTCCAGGACCAATAAAACTGACCACCATGATATAACTGAAATATTGTTGAATGTGGCGTTAAACAATATTACCATATTCTTCATAATGGAGACATTTCAAGTATAATGAGTATAGTATTCACTTTAGTATCTTACTATAAACATGTTGCCACCTTGATTGTTTCTTCAGTAATAACAAGAGTAATAGTAACTCACAAGAAAAGTTGGAAGATGCCAAAAGGAGTAATCAGAATCCGTAAATCTAACGACAGACAATACACTGGCCAAATAAGACCAAGGGAAGCAAGGTTTATAATGATTCACAGAACACTATGCAAAAACTCAAGCTGGGAGTGGACCCTGGTGTCCCAAAATTGTAATAAGTTCCTCGTTATCTAGCGGCACCCATGGTCACGAACATCATCTTATACATAAATCGCGTTGGATACTGGCATGCGTAAATGAGTACCACTAACATTAATTAATCATGACCCCTCCCACGCACACAACAAAATGGGAGTCAAGACGTTTCTTTATCTGTATTTGTAGCCACGTAATGTGACATCGGACACAATGATGAAGGTGTTTATAAAACTACTTTCCCCCTTTTGTGTTTTTTTTTTGTTGATGAACCCACATAATAGAGATAAAATTCTATCACCAATAACATGAAGATCACAAAAATACCAAGATGTAGTGTTTATTGAAAGAAGTGTGACCCTAGCAACCAGCACCGAATAGCAGATACTAGCTTGACCACTCAACTGTAGGCTATTGACCTTTTAATACGCTAAGGGTACCACTCAACTGCAGACTATTGACCTTTTAATACGCTAAGAGTACCACTCAACTGCAGACTATTGACCTTTTAATACGCTAAGAGTACCACTCAACTGCAGACTATTGACCTTTTAATACGCTAAGAGTACCACTCAACTGCAGACTATTGACCTTTTAATACTAATACTCATGTATTATTTACCTTATTTGTGTTTGTTTGCGCATAGTGGTGTCCGACACATATTATGTTGTGTTATTTGTTTTGTTTGTCTTTGTCTTGTGTGCCCGGTGTTGCCAGTGTCTCTGGAGTGTCCATTCTTGATTGCTCGGTGTTGCCAGTTTATCTGGATTTTCCATTCTTGATTGCCCCTTCGGTTTTCTATGACATTTATCTAAGGTATGCGCTATGCTCATAAGCAATGATATATACGTTTTTATTGAAGACCCTACTGTGAATGTGAAATGTGGAACAGCATTAAAATCGCTAGATTAACACGACGGGTGCCACTAGTGGAGCAGGAACTGCCTACCCTTCCGGAGCACATGAGTTCACCCCCGGGTTTAGTGGGGTTCGTGTTACTCGATCTTTAGTTTTATGAGTATGTTTTGTAGATATTTGTTTGTCCTTTTGTACTTTTTCTTTTGGCCATTGTGTTGTCTGTTCTTCTTCGATATACGGATTCTGATTACCCCTTTGGTATCTTAAGCTCTTCGTTACTTAAATTTGCCTCTAAGCGTAAATTTAGATAGTCTCTCATGTTAATTTACACCCACATCGTTTCTTACTCATTAATTAGATCCTAATATATGCGAAGATATTACCAGTGACGGTTGCAGGTATTTATATTACAAACAGCCGTCTGTGTGTGACCCTAGCAACCACCACCGCATAGCAGATACTAGATGTCCTGTCACTTGTGGAACATGTCGTAAGTATTTGATGTATTACTTATCTCATTGGTCACATGATCAAATTAAGAAATAAATCATGGAATTCAGAATGCGTTTTGAGTTTTAACATGGATTTGCGGATACAATTTTACTAACATCCGCCAACCCATGTTAAAACTCAAAATACATTTTTGCTTCCATGAATATTTCGATTCTGATATCAGTACAAATGCGGTAGTTTACTTTAATTGGAAGACGGTAATTTATATTTACGTTTGCGGATAATGTCGCACACAATTTATGCTGCCAAATCCGAGCAGACGATAATTCATCAACATGTACATTTACAACGGAAAAGTCAGTCGTATTTATGGAGCATCCGTAACAATAATATTGTGCTTGCATGTTTTAATTGTAGTCGCATATTATTAATTTTGGATATGTTGATTATTTTCAGTGAATATAGACGATTAAAACATTAACAGCCGTGTAAATAATTTTATTTTGTGCTTTTATCACCTGGCTGAAATGTGTACCGCGCATGTGCTAATGAGATTTTGTCATCCGAATGATCGCGCGTTTGCTTGCAAAGCGAAAGAAGGACGTAATGTTAGAAAATATGTTATGACATCCCCATGCAAAATCAATTGAAAAAAGACAAAGTTGAGCAGCTTAAACAAACTCACAATTCTAGATTAGAAATACCTTTATACATGTATATGACATGGAGTAATATTATGATTATTAGACATGTATTGAAAGTGGATCACATTAGCGCTATGTTTGGAGGGTTAGGGTTATAATGTCTAAGGCCACTTTCAACAATATTTCAGCTATATTGTGACCGTCGGTTTTATTGGTGGAGGAAACCACTGCAAGTCACTGCCAGACTTTATCACGTAATGTTGTATCGTGTTTGGTGGTTATATCAATATTCGCTGTAAACCTAGCATTACATGCCATACGTTCCTCTTTATACATGGTAGCTATGTCATTATAAAAGATTAGAAAATGATAATAATTTGAAAAAAACATCGCAGTTGCAAATTGCTGAAGAGATGCTCTTTTAAAGCGCAAATTACTGCAGTGCATATGTAATTCTGATAATTTTCAATTCAATTTTGACAACTAAAATGTTGAATTAAGAATGTTACCTCGTCAAAATATAATGGTTTTCAACCAGCATACAAGTCTATGTCAATATTCTTTAACAAAGTAATTAAGAGATGATTTTAAAGTGTACCTAGAACGCCTTGTTTCAGTAAGAAGGGAAATTTCTACATATGTATAATTGTGTAAAACGTGAAATTTTACAGCTTATCTGTATTTTTTTCTTGATAACAATCGGTCAAATTTCGACTCTAAAATATCAAAGACGCTAAGACGATATTAAACCGAATTCTAAACATTATTTCTTTGCATTGAAACATATATTTCTCAGAAAAAAATGATTCCCCGTCTTAACTTAATATCGAAATATGACTTTTGTTTATTACTTTTAGTTAATTGTTACCGTTGTGGAGAAGTTGGTGTAAATCAAACTTGCACGAATACTGTAACTTGTCCTAGTGGTCAGGTAATGTACATAGCCAAAATGAATACTGTATCACGTCTGAAGTGGCCAGGTAATGTACACGGAAAGAAATGTACACCTTCTGATACACTTGTTGTATCAGAAGGTAATGTAAATAGACAGAAAACAAACTGTAACGTGTCCACACGTGGACACATTATATACGTAAACATCCCATCAAAAATACAAATATCGCGATATCGCTGAAATGTTGTTATCAAGTCGCCGCTAAAAAAAGAATCAATCAAAATACAATATGTACACTGTGGCTCTAAAGCTAGTCGTGCTTCCTGAAGACATGATCCTCTGAACTGACTTATTATATCGTGTGACTAGGTTGTCTGGACCAGAAAGTTTCTTTAAACGACAGACAGAATCAGTATTTTGAAATATAAAGTTCTACACGCATCTGTATTTCACCATCGTTAATTCACGACCGATCACGCTCTGATACCCTACTGTCATCACCCGCGAGTCAACTGAAAAATAGAAAATTATTCCCTTGTGAATTTGGGTTAGGGTTATGGTGATTAACGTCACTTTCAACAATAATGTCAGTTCTATCGTGGCTGTCAGTTTTATTGGCGGAGAAAACCGGAGTACCGGGAGAAAACCACCGATCTGCCACACGTCACTGACAAACTTTATCATATAGTGTTGTATCTTGTGAATTAAAATGACGATATGAGATGATAGGGTACAATTACCATGGGTTGTCAACTATGAATGTTACATCGAATAAAAAGATCTATCTTTCATAATCTGTTCAATCCATCTAGTAGGAGCATTTGAGTGTTAGGGTTATGATGCTTAACGCCACTTTCAAAAGTATTTCAGCTATGTCATTGCAGACAGATTTATTGATGGAGGAAACCGGAATACCCGGAGAAAACCACCGACCTATCACAAATCACTGACAAACAATATCACATAATGCTGTATCGAGTACACCTCGCCATGAGCGGGATTCGAACTCACAACTTTAATGGTAATAGGCACTGATTAAACAGGTTTGGAACATTTGAGTAATGTTATGTTGTTATGATAAGCCCCATGGATGATAAGTAGAAAGTATTGGAGGGGGGTCAACTGTGGTTTAATGATGTTGTCTCTATTTCATCTATAATCATGTCATTTTGGTACATTCTATTGTTGATAATTTATTTTACGCAGCTGTAATATCTCATTACTTCAATAGGAAGTACCACACTTGCACACTGATTAGAACTAAGAAGAGCTTAAAGATACCAAAGGGGTAATCACAATCCGTAATTCGAAGAAGGACAGACAACATAATGGTAAAAAGAAAAAGGACAAAGGGACAAACAACGATCTACAAAACACTACACAGAAAGCTAAAGATCGAACAGCACGAACCCACCTAAAAACCATCGGTGTTTTGATTACCCTTTGGTATCTTGAAACCTTTCTTGTCTACAATATGTCGCACCTTCTCTTTTGTTTTACTGGTTAAATCATAAAAAAAACATTTATTTCTCATACCATGGTCATAGGCGAGATTGGTCTCATCGACATGTCACTCACATGTAAATGACAAAATAAGAGACATAACATTTACAGATGAAGTAATGTATAGCTTCAGGATAAACAAACAATTCGTAATTTATTACATTTTATCGATTTCAGAAATGCATCATTGCAAGTGAATTTAACATTCAAACGTTCCAACCGATCTACAGAATGGGATGCGCTGCAGAGAGTGTAAGTACAGCTCAAATAGTATCTCCGTTAATGTTTCTTACGTGTCTGTCATTGCAAATATTTAAACAACATTATTAAGAAAAAACTGGTGGAACGAGCTAATCTGGGTCACGGGTCACTGTAATCGGGCGGCTGTATCGAGAAACAGATACGGTGTTGAAAAAACTGTTGATACTCATAAAATATTGATAAATGCAATAAAATGTTATGTTTGTCTTCAAGAAATATGATAGACAAAACCATGTGTGAAGTTTTATGACGAAATATCTCCGATTTCTATGTAAATTTACGAGTTGAAGTGGGGAAACACCCACAGGTAATTTTAGCGATGCATTTTTTTTTTTATCTTGGACAAGAATAATGAACGTCCTGATTAGATGACCGATTTAAAACACACTGACTCCGCATGGTAAAAAGATGCATGTAAAAGAAATCTATGTTATATTCATTCATTTGTTTGATTCTGGAATATTGTTGATCATTGATTTAAACAAGATAAAAGGGGAAAAGGGGGGGGGGTGAAATTTATTTGTGAATTTTACAGTTAACTAAATGATATGTTTCGACAGTTTAAAGAGAAACATAAAAATTTGTTGCGACTAAAGCTTAAATCAGCGTTAAAAATTGAACAAATATCAGTGGTTTTGTAAATGAGATTTATTTTAAATATAAAAATCTGAATTTATTATTTATTAAATTATTATTAATGATACAATTTGATATCTCTTGGGAGGGGGAGGGGGGCTATGATGAAAATTTGAAATAAAAACACAGGACCGGACTTTAAGCAAAAATAATAATCCAGGATTAGTTTTTTATTAAAAAAAAATCCATGACCTCTTTTTAAAGTTAATAATATGAAATATTGACATCCACACATGCCTTTTGGACAGCATATTTCTGTGTCCACACTTGTTTAGTATTAAAGTACAATTTCTTACTGTTTCATTTTTGTTAAGATTTATGTCGTCGTTGACATGCTGCAAAAAGCAATGATTTAATACTGGGCAATGCTAACATCGCGAAAACAACTGTCTGTATGTACTCTGTAAAATATATAGGTGTACATATCTCACAACAATACAACTGTATTTTCATTGACTTATTTTGTGTCTACTTAATGAGAAAATATCAAAATCATACATACCATTCAACGAGACATTCCCGATATCAGAATGGCATAGGGAACAAAAGGAGATAAACTAAACGGCGAAATGTTCAAACAAATACTACCAAATAAGCTTGGATTTAGGCAGAGTTCTTCGGATAGTAAGAATTCCGCTGGTTTTTTTTATGGAAAAAGCCTAAACATTGATAAATAAATGAAATATCAATTACGAACAATTACATACAGAAATTGTCTTTCTATCGAAATATTTGGCGTTATTGTTAATAATATGATGACCCTTTTAGATCCTGGTTTGTAATTCATAGTTCTATTAATAGATATGCTCACAGTTCACTGGCATCGGTAGCGGAGTAAGTGGGACATGCTGTAGCTCAAATCTGTGCAATGTACCTGCTATTCTAGCGGCTAAACCTACTGAATCTACAACAACTGAATCTACAACAACGGAAACAACGACACCTACGACAACATCAACAACACAACAAACGACGCACACGACAACAACACATCAGACGGCACCTACAACGACATCAACAACAACTCACCAGACGACACCTACAACGACAACATCAACAACACATCAGACGACACCTACCACGACAACATCAACAACACATCAGACGACACCTACATCAACAACAACACATCGGACGACACCTACAACGACATCATCAACAATACACCAGACGACACCTACATCAACAACAACACATCAGACGACACCTACAACGATAACATCAACAATACACCAGACGACACCTACAACGACAACATCAACAACACATCAGACGACACCTACAACGACGACAACAACAACACATCAGACGACACCTACATCAACAACAACACATCAGACGACACCTACAACGACAACATCAACAACACATCAGACGACACCTACATCAACACTGCCGACAGCAACAATATTAACAACAACGCATGCTCCTACAACTCACGTGACATATCCAACATGTAAGTCTTCCCCCACTAAGTTATGTAGATATATATTGGGCTCCTATGGTACCTTGGTTGTTAAATTATAAAACTGGGGGTCAACATTTGCCAATATTGCATGTGAATACACGGTACCATAGGACCCGAGGTACTATAGGATCTAACTATAATATATAATTATGATAACTCACATAAATAAAGGAAATGAATTTCAATTGGTTATTTGTTTACAATAAATACAAATTAACAAATAACAAGTCAAACTGATTATTTAACTAAATTTACTGTTCCTAAATAATGCAGTTTTATTAAATCTAAGGTCAATCTCCCTCAGAAAATATAACCTTGAACGATTTTGATTATCAGCTGTTTAATCCCTTTGTCCTACTTGTATTCATGGACTTTTAAATATTTCATTTTCTAATCATTTGTAGAGAACCACGAAAACTGGTATACGAATAAATATGAATTCACAGCTTCATTTGCTTGTCTGGTACTTGGTTACATGGTGGGTGTCTTATAAGAGGCAGGAACCGCTTACCCTTAGCGAGCAGCTGGGTTTATCCCCGTGTTTTGGTGTGGTCTGTGTTGTTCATCTTTTTAGTTTTCTGTTTTGTGTTTTTATTTGTGTGTTTTGATATTGTGGTTTGTTTATCTTCCTGTGTCTTGTGCGCCCAATGTTGCCAATGTCTCTGGATTGTCCATTTTTGATTGCGCCTTCGGTTTTCTCTAACGTTAATTGTTGCTTAGTGTAAATAAACAAGTAGTTCAGGTAAGCTCATTGAATGAACAAATCATGTAGATAAACTAGTTGCCAAGAGATTGATAGGTGGATGGATATTTGATGTATATTAGGTGATAATATATTTAGAGATGAAATAGTTTGCCTTTCAACGAGGCCACCTACAACATAACAAACATATGTTCCTCATTGGTTGCCTTTCAACGAGGCCACCTACAACATAACTAACATCTGTTCCTCATTGTTTGCCTTTCAACGAGGCCACCTACAACATAACTAACATATGTTCCTCATTGTTTGCCTTTCAACGAGGCCACCTACAACATAACTAACATCTGTTCCTCATTGTTTGCCTTTCAACGAGGCCACCTACAACATAACTAACATATGTTCCTCATTGTTTGCCTTTCAACGAGGCCACCTACAACATAACTAACATCTGTTCCTCATTGTTTGCCTTTCAACGAGGCCACCTACAACATAACTAACATATGTTCCTCATTGTTTGCCTTTCAACGAGGCCACATACAACATAACTAACATCTGTTCCTCATTGTTTGCCTTTCAACGAGGCCACCTACAACATAACTAACATCTGTTCCTCATTGTTTGCCTTTCAACGAGGCCACCTACAACATAACTAACATCTGTTCCTCATTGTTTGCCTTTCAACGAGGCCACCTACAACATAACTAACATCTGTTCCTCATTGTTTGCCTTTCAACGAGGCCACCTACAACATAACTAACATATGTTCCTCATTGTTTGCCTTTCAACGAGGCCACCTACAACATAACTAACATCTGTTCCTAATAGTTTGCCTTTCAACGAGGCCACCTACAACATAACTAACATCTGTTCCTCATTGGTTGCCTTTCAACGAGGCCACCTACAACATAGCTAACATCTGTTCCTCATTGTTTGCCTTTCAACGAGGCCACCTACAACATAATTAACATATGTTCCTCATTGTTTGCCTTTCAACGAGGCCACATACAACATAACTAACATCTGTTCCTCATTGTTTGCCTTTCAACGAGGCCACTTACAACATAACTAACATCTGTTCCTCATTGTTTGCCTTTCAACGAGGCCACCTACAACATAACTAACATATGTTCCTCATTGTTTGCCTTTCAACGAGGCCACCTACAACATAACTAACATCTGTTCCTAATAGTTTGCCTTTCAACGAGTTCACCTACAACATAACTAACATCTGTTCCTCATTGTTTGCCTTTCAACGAGGCCACCTACAACATAACTAACATCTGTTCCTCATTGTTTGCCTTTCAACGAGGCCACCTACAACATAACAAACATCTGTTCCTCATTGTTTGCCTTTCAACGAGGCCACCTACAACATAACTAACATCTGTTCCTCATTGTTTGCCTTTCAACGAGGCCACCTACAACATAACTAACATCTGTTCCTCATTGTTTGCCTTTCAACGAGGCCACCTACAACATAACTAACATCTGTTCCTCAATGTTTGCCTTTCAACGAGGCCACCTACAACATAACTAATACATGTTCCTCATTGTTTGCCTTTCAACGAGGCCACCTACAAGTTCATTGCCTTTCAACGAGGCCACCTACAACATAACTAACATATGTTCCTCATTGTTTGCCTTTCAACGAGGCCACATACAACATAACTAACATCTGTTACTCATTGTTTGCCTTTCAACGAGGCCACCTACAACATAACTAACATCTGTTCCTCATTGTTTGCCTTTCAACGAGGCCACCTACAACATAACTAACATCTGTTCCTCATTGTTTGCCTTTCAACGAGGCCACCTACAACATAACTAACATATGTTCCTCATTGTTTGCCTTTCAACGAGGCCACCTACAACATAACTAACATATGTTCCTCATTGTTTGCCTTTCAACGAGGCCACCTACAACATAACTAACATCTGTTCCTAATAGTTTACCTTTCAACGAGGCCACCTACAACATAACTAACATCTGTTCCTCATTGTTTGCCTTTCAACGAGGCCACCTACAACATAGCTAACATCTGTTCCTCATTGTTTGCCTTTCAACGAGGCCACCTACAACATAACTAACATATGTTCCTCATTGTTTGCCTTTCAACGAGGCCACATACAACATAACTAACATCTGTTCCTCATTGTTTGCCTTTCAACGAGGCCACTTACAACATAACTAACATCTGTTCCTCATTGTTTGCCTTTCAACGAGGCCACCTACAACATAACTAACATCTGTTCCTCATTGTTTGCCTTTCAACGAGGCCACCTACAACATAACTAACATATGTTCCTCATTGTTTGCCTTTCAACGAGGCCACCTACAACATAACTAACATATGTTCCTCATTGTTTGCCTTTCAACGAGGCCACCTACAACATAACTAACATCTGTTCCTAATAGTTTGCCTTTCAACGAGGCCACCTACAACATAACTAACATCTGTTCCTCATTGTTTGCCTTTCAACGAGGCCACATACAACATAACTAACATATGTTCCTCATTGTTTGCCTTTCAACGAGGCCACCTACAACATAACTAACATATGTTCCTCAATGTTTGCCTTTCAACGAGGCCACCTACAACATAACTAACATCTGTTCTTCATTAGGAGGAGCTTTTCTGTGTAAAGACTGTAGCATTCTCACATGACGAGGCATTCATATACGTTCTTCTAAAACAAGTAGTGTCTAATTAATGCACAACCAGCAAACGGTCCTGTCAGATGACATGTACCCAACAAATATATTCTACTTCTATAATTCGGGGTTCACTTCGGGTTCCATTCAATTGACGCTAAGCACCAAAATTCAATCAATCAATATCATTTACATGTTTGAATGAATTGCAATTCAGTGATTATCTATGAATGAATACCACATCGGTGGTGTAATGTCTAACGTGTAGAGCGGTAGATCGTGGGTTCGAACCCCAATCGTGGCAAAACAAAGACTATACAATTGGTATTTGGTGTTTCTCCGCTAAGCACGCATCATTAAGGAGAAAGAGCAAATACTGTTGTCTCTGTCTCAGAATCAGAATAATGTGTCCGGGTGGAGCAACATGTCTACCCATAGACTTGTGAGCTAGCACTATGAAAATCCAACTCAGCGTGTTGGTCTAGTATAAAGCACCACTTCAGCATCTCATTGGAAATTAACTTGTTGTGTCCATGGAAAATTGCTGAGTTGGCGTTAAGCAACAAACACTCACACACTATGAATTAATATATCTTAATTCGTTTAATTTTAAGTCTTCTGTTTAATCTATTTCAGTGTCTTGTGATATCGATTTTATTCAAGTCGGTGGATCTTGCTACTATTTCAATCCTCCAGGAAGAACTGAAATATGGGACGATGCAAAGGTTAATTATTTGAAAAATATATTGTAATTTATCGCGCAAGATCCAATCTTAATATACATCCCTAAAAGTTGTACTTTATGGTTTACTTTCAACACGTTTAAAATATTACAGTTATATCTTGGTGGTCAATATTATTAATTGAAAAACAAACTCCCTGCCGCAAGTCACACATAATATTCTATCGAGTACACAGCACCGTGTGCGGAAATTCGAACTCACAACTTCAGTGGTGATATGCACAGGTAGATGTAAATTCAACTACCATACTATTATTGTTTTGGTGCAATTTACAATTCAAATCACATATTGCATTGTTGTAAAATTTCCAGGTAATCTGCATGGTATTGGGTAGCCATTTAGTGGAATTTGAGACCAAAAATGAAGAAAACGAGATGAAAAATTATATTTTCGCACAACATGGTATGTAAATATTTTAGCAATGTCTTGCGAAATGGCTTTATTTCTGCGAAGTTTGCATGTAACTTGGAGAACACAAACCGTTGTTTAAAGTAAAATTAAACATTATAATTAGAAGTTATTATTTATTTACGTATATTGGCCATGGTGTACAATGCGATTGCCATGTCACGTGTTTGTCGTTAAAAGTAACACAACAGGTGTCACTCGTAGACCTGGATGCTGACCCTTCCAGAGCACCTGAGGTCAACCACAGTTCTTGTTGTTCAATCTATTATTTGTAGATCTTTGTTTGTCACTTTGTCTCTTTTCTTTTTGTCATTATATTGTTTGTCCTATTAAGAACTGTAAATTACAATAATATATATATATATATATATATATACAGTCAAACCTGTCCATGCTGTCACCTCTATTAAGTAGTCACTTGTATTAAAAGGTCACCTTTTTCTTGTCCTGTCATAGAAAATTTCAGATGAATTGAACCTCTTTTAAGAGGACACCTGTCTTATAAGGCCACTTTTTCTTGGTCCAAAGGTGACCTCTTAATACAAGTTTGATTGTATATCTAATAAACCATGTCAGTGCCGAATGACTGACTACTGGGCGGATGATACCCTCCGGGACTAATAGTCCACTAGCAGAGGTATCGATCCAGTGATGGTAATAAAAACGTTGATATCGAATTTATTGAGCAAAACGCATTTCTGGAATAACCTTCATCAGATACGCTCAAGTCGAAAGATTGGAAAGCCAAATAATTTTGAAAGTCTTTGGAAGGAATGCATCCCAGAATCACTGTTTAACTACTACAATGTATATACAAATGGATAGAAAATAAGATACGATACGATGTAGGACTTAACATATGACGATGTTATATTAGCAAAACGTTCTGACGTTAATTAACAGTATGAAAACATTGTGTAATTAACGTTGAAAACGTTACGACATTATTTGTATCTCGTTTGTGTTAACATCTAATTTTTGTGTGAGTGTACATGTAGTGAAATAACTTGCAAAAAAAAAAAACACTGATGGAACAATGGAATAATCAGAAACAGAGGAAAATCGATACCTTAACACACTTATATATGACCACTCACTTTCCTGGCTTGTAACAGGCACTTCAATAAAAAGTTACTAGTCGTATGGGTCCAAAAGCCCCCGTATAGTGATAGTATGCCACTTCATTGCTTGTTAATTTTATGCAACAGGAAATGACAGACATTATTCATACTGGACTGGAGGAGTAAAAAATCATCAGACTGGCAACTGGACGTGGGATACTACTGGTTCACTCATCCAATCACTACAGTGGTATGGTGGTAAGGAAACATACCTGGCGGGACATGACTGTTTAGAATATGGACCTATGTACGACTATCAATGGAACAATGGCGACTGTAAATTATTGTCAAATTTTATATGTGAAAAGAATTAAATTTTGAGCATTTGTATAATCTGGAACTTCATTGTTTTTACTATATTTAGTGAGATATATGTACCAAATATTTGAGCGCCAAATATGAAAATGTTTTTAGGAACCAAAGAATATGTTTAGCGAACATGATGAAATAACAATAAGCATTACCTACAAAAGATTACAGAACGCATATACAAATGTACAAGAAGAGTTTGAAGATACAAAAGGGGTAATCAGAATCCGTAAATCAAAGAAGAACAGACAACACAATGGCCAAAAGAAAACGGACAAACAACAATACACATAAAACTAAAGATCGAATAACACCTACCCAACTAAAATCTTGTGGTGAACTCAGGTGCTCTGGAATGGAAAGCAGTTCCTGCTCCACTAGTGGCATCCATCGTGTTAATCTAGGGTGATAAGTCATGAATGAGGAAAGGACCAAGAAGTGTTTATGACAAGCGGAACATATCCGTGGTCATTTGTGACACAGATATTCCACAAGGGTCAACCAAAAATCATGGTGGTGACCGTAAAACTTTCGAAGTGATGACAAACATTGTCTAGGGAAAGGAGGAAAAGTAAAATAACGAAAAAAGCAGACTCCCAAAAATGGGCTTAAGACCAGACTTAATTAAACATGCAGAATACAACAATAGAACAACATTGACAATTTTCCGTCAAAAGAATGTCGCATATATATTTATGTGTGTATGAGTGTAAGTAATTATCTCATTGGTCGATAATGTCCCACATGATATTGAACAAAACATCGTGTTCCACTCTTAATATCGTGTTCCGTTATCATATTCACCTTACTATGAACTAACCGCCATATTGAATTCATAAAAATCCAACATCTTGATAAATACAATATCGCAAAATATAAGAACATCGTTTACCTCAAGAACTATTGTTAGTGAGATTGTGTACCCAGTATTTGTATATGGTATTGCACTTGCAATGAGATAACGTCATTGTATATTACGTTTGAAGATACTAAAGGGGTAGGCATAACCCGTAATTTGAAGAAGAGACAATACAATGGCCAAAAGAAAAATGACAAAAGGACAAACAATGATCTACAAAGAATCACACAAAAGACAACATATTGAGCAACACGAACCTCACTAAAACACGTGTGAAACCAGGCTTTCTAAAACGGTAAGCAGTTCCCGCTCCACGGCTTTGCCAGTACAATGGTTGTTGCCTAATTTTAACATAAAAGCTGTCATTTATTTTATTCAAGTATATCTTATTTTCTATTGTAATAAAACAACAAAAGAATCCGACACGCATTATATAACATAAAAATGTCTTCTCCATTATTTACATAAATAGAAATGCGAGTTTTAAAATATTTTTATCTTCCCAGGTCATCAAGTATATGAGTTTTTGGTCGTCATTTAATTTTAAGTAATTGGGAACTATTGAAGATATCGAAGTAGTGAAATCATCTCTCAAGGTTGAATATGAATTACATTCAAATCAAAACAAACGTAGATATCATAAATCGTCTCTGAGTAACCTTCATCAGTTACGTATGATTAATGAAAACTAGTTCATGAGACGCTGCATCTATCGAAATATTTTCATTGTTATCGGTAGGGATATTAAATTTAGCGCACACAACTCGTTTCTGGTGTAACCTTTATCTGGTACGTATGCTCATGGTCAAAAGTTGGAAAGCCAATGAATGAAAAACAAAAAATACCACATTGTCGAAACAGTTCCAAAATCCAATAGAAAAATCGTAGAAAGAATCAAAATTGATACCCTTAACACAAATACATAACGGCTTACTTTCCTGGCTTGGTACAGGCACTTCAATAAAAAAGTGTATCCTCTATGACATGAGTTGTACTATTGTACTACATACACTCGTTGTAAATGGTGTGTGTATATATATAGATAAAAGTGTATCCTCTATGACATGAGTTGTACTATTGTACTACATACACTCGTTGTAAATGGTGTGTGTATATATATAGATAAAAGTGTATCCTCTATGACATGAGTTGTACTATTGTACTACATACACTCGTTGTAAATGGTGTGTGTATATATATAGATAAAAGTGTATCCTCTATGACATGAGTTGTACTATTGTACTACATACACTCGTTGTAAATGGTGTGTGTATATATATAGATAAAAGTGTATCCTCTATGACATGAGTTGTACTATTGTACTACATACACTCGTTGTAAATGGTGTGTGTATATATATAGATAAAAGTGTATCCTCTATGACATGAGTTGTACTATTGTACTACATACACTCGTTGTAAATGGTGTGTGTATATATATAGATAAAAGTGTATCCTCTATGACATGAGTTGTACTATTGTACTACATACACTCGTTGTAAATGGTGTGTGTATATATATAGATAAAAGTGTATCCTCTATGACATGAGTTGTACTATTGTACTACATACACTCGTTGTAAATGGTGTGTGTATATATATATAGATAAAAGTGTATCCTCTATGACATGAGTTGTACTATTGTACTACATACACTCGTTGTAAATGGTGTGTGTATATATATAGATAAAAGTGTATCCTCTATGACATGAGTTGTACTATTGTACTACATACACTCGTTGTAAATGGTGTGTGTATATATATAGATAAAAGTGTATCCTCTATGACATGAGTTGTACTATTGTACTACATACACTCGTTGTAAATGGTGTGTGTATATATATAGATAAAAGTGTATCCTCTATGACATGAGTTGTACTATTGTACTACATACACTCGTTGTAAATGGTGTATATATATATATATAGATGAGTCTATAACGTCGAAGCACCATGTCTTACTCGTGTTTTATGTTCGAAGTTTGTTTGGGTTTTTTTTTGTTGCATTGTGTCAAAGGTATGTTTCCATCGTGATTGTGCATGTCATGTTTGTGGTATTTTTTGTTTGTTATTTGTCTCGTTTATAAATAATTACAATACAACTTTATGTGATAAAGTTTGTGAGTGACTTGTGGCAGGTCGGTGGTTTTCTCCAGGTACTCCGGTTTTCTCCACCAATAAAACTGACCGCCATGATATAGCTGAAATATTGTTGAAAGTGGCATTAAACACCATAATCCTATCCCATTGATAAACTATCAGAGCTTTTCTTAAGCATAGCAATTTATAAGATATTTCCTCACGTTAATTCCCATTTTCTTTTCACGATCCTTCCACTCGCTACTTTTAAGTAGTCCATCAGTATATATAGCATCAAACTTAAGATTTGTTTTGACAGTAAATTCCTCATTGTCAATTTCCCACTTCACGTCATATCTATGCGAACTAAGTATCGATGTGTCCATGTAGTATCTCTCATAATAGCGACACATAAACATCAGTTGACGGTCGGACGAATCTGATTCATATGGTACTGTGGGATATGCATATACATAGTTTATATAATTTTTAATATCCAGATTTCCTAAAAAATATATCCCATTATTTATAAACACGATTATCAATGATCATATAAAACACAATAATATGATTATATAGGGGAGTTATGGTGCTTAGCGCCACTTTCAATAATATCTTGGTTATTTCATGGCAGTCAATTGTATTGGTGGAGGAAACTGGAGTACCCGAGTAAAACTACCTACCTGTCGAACTACCTACCTGTCGTAAGTCACTGACAAACTCTATCACATAATGTTGTATCGAATACACCTGAACGAGATTTGAACTCACAACTTTAGTAGTGATATGCACTGATTGCACAGGTAGTTGTAAATCCATCTACGATACGTTCACGACCATGACGACATTGTGGGAGATTGTGGATAACATTATCATAAGTTAATGATAGTGACAATAGTCTAATAATAAATAAATTAGCATTCAACGTTTCAAAATTTTAAGGCAAAAATGTTATTTTAATGTTCGATATAGATTTGATTAAATCATAATTAAAGTTTAAACTAGAAATTCATTTTGAAATATAATTTAGTAAACCTATCATTTCATGTAATGATCCGTCCAAAGCATCATACCAAAGTTTATAGTTAATTGATATTAAATCTGATAGAAGCATCAGTTATGTTTCTTAGCTAGTGATCAGCTGCTAAATACAAGCATTTATGGACTCTGTTTATAGTATGCGGTCTTTTTAAGTGGATGCGAACATGTGCTGACCTATTATGTTCTTTTATATATTTGCATTGCATTCAAGATACAATTATTAAGATAAGGATCGGATCCAAGTAAAAAGGTTAAATTAACCTAGCCACATTCCTGTGCCTATCACAAATCAGGACATAGCTCTCCGTTCATTTTTCTTTTATAAAATATGCTTTATTCTGTCGGAACAACGATTAGATATGTATTGTAAGAAGTGAAATCGAATTTGGTACGGTGAAAGCTGTCTAAAACGAACCTCCTAGTAACCAACTTTTGTATTCGGAATATAGATGTGTTCGGTTTATACAGGTACAAATTAACAAAGATTTCCTACCATGTGGGGCTTTATTTATAATTCCGTTTTATTCAGGGTTCATTTTAGACAAGTGTTACTGTATAATTAGGCAATAAATATAGCATAGCTTACCAACAGCAAACAATGTAGTTGTATCTGATGATGGCAGAATTGAAGAGTTCCCCACAAACACAGAACTTGAAATAATGTTGACATCAGAAATCAATGTTGATACATCATTTCCTGTGATCGTGGTAGTTCCAAAGGTCACACTCATATCCTCAAATGACGATGTTACAGACGATATATAATACCCTGTTGACGTGTCAGATATTGTACTTACATCAACTTTGGATGATATTAGGGATGCCGTCAATTCATTTGAAATGAAAATAGTACTCAAATCGTCATCAGATATTGCTGGCGTTGATCGATAAGTTGATTGAGTGTTGATTACAACTGAACTTGTTGATAATTTTGAAGACATTGTTGAGGCTGTAGATCGCAAGTTATCATCAGATATTGTTGGCGTTGATAGATAAGTTGATTGTGTGGCCGTAGATCGCAAGCCATCATCATATATTGTTGTTGCTGATAGATAAGTTGACTGTGTGGTGGTAGATCGTAAGTCATCATATATTGTTGACGTTGATAGATAAGTTGATTGTGTGGTGGTAGATCTCAAGTCGTCATCAGATATTGTTGGCGTTGATAGATAAGTTGACTGTGTGGTCGTAGATCTCAAGTCATCATCAGATATTGTTGGTGTTGGTAGAAAAGTTGATTGTGTGGTCGTAGATCTAAAGTTGTCATCATATATTGTTGGTGTTGGTAGATAAGTTGATTGTGTGGTCGTAGATCGCAAATCATCATCAGATATTGTTGGTGTTAATAGATAAGTTGACTGTGTGGTCGTAGATCGCAAGTCATCGTCTGATATTGTTGGTGTTGATAGATAAATTGACTGTGTGGTCGTAGATCTCAAGTCGTCATTAGATATTGTTGACGTTGATAGATAAGTTGACTGTGTGGTCGTAGATCTCAAGTCGTCATCAGATATTGTTTGTGTTGATAGATAACTTGACTGTGTGGTCGTAGATCGTAAGTCATCGTTTGATATTGTTGGTGTTGATAGATAAGTTGATTGTGTGGTCGTAGATCTCAAGTCATCATCAAATATTGTTGACGTTGATAGATAAGTTGATTGTGTGGCAGTAGATCTCAAGTCATCATCATATATTGTTGGTGTTGGTAGATAAGTTGATTGTGTTGCAGTAGATCTCAAGTCATCATTCGATATTGTTGGTGTTGGTAGATAAGTTGATTGTGTGGTCATATATCTCAAGTCGTCATCATATATTGTTGGTGTTGGTAGATAAGTTGATTGTGTGGTCATAGATCTCAAATCATCATCAGATATTGTTGACGTTGATAGATAAGTTGACTGTGTGGCCGTAGATCGTAAGTCATCATCATATATTGGTGGTGTTGATAGATAAGTTGATTGTGTGGTCGTAAATCGCAAGTCATCATCAGATATTGCTGGCGTTGATCGATAAGTTGATTGAGTGTTGCTTACAACTGAACTTGTTGATAATTCTGAAGACATTGTTGAGGTTGTAGATCGCAAGTTATCATCAAATATTGTTGGCGTTGATAGATAAGTTGATTGTATGGCCGTAGATCTCAAGCCATTATCATATATTGTTGTTGTTGATAGATAAGTTGACTGTGTGGTGGTAGATCGTAAGTCATCATATATTGTTGACGTTGATAGATAAGTTGATTGTGTGGTCGTAGATCGCAAGTCATCATCAGATATTGTTGTTGTTGATAGCTAAGTTGATTGTGTGGTCGTAAATCTCAAGTCGTCATCATATATTGTTGGCGTTGATAGATAAGATGATTGTGTGGCCGTGGGTCTCAAGTCATCGTCGGATATTATTGGTGTTGATAGATAAGTTGACTGTGTGGTCGTAGATCGCATGTCATCGTTAGATACTGCTGTTGTTGATAGATAAGTTGACTGTGTGGCCGTAGATCTAAAGTCATCGTCAGATATTGTTGACGTTGATAGATAAGTTGATTGTGTGGTGGTAGATCTCAAGTCGTCATCAGATATTGTTGGCGTTGATAGAAAAGTTGACTGTGCGGTCGTACATCTCAAGTCATCATCAGATATTGTTGGTGTTGATTGATAACTTGACTGTGTGGTCGTAGACCGTATGTCATCGCTTGATATTGTTGGTGTTGATAGATAAGTTGATTGTGTGGTCGTAGATCGCAAGTCATCATCAGATATTGTTGACGTTGATAGATAAGTTGATTGTGTGGCGTAGATCTCAAGTCATCATCAGATATTGTTGGTGCTGGTAGATAAGTTGATTGTATGGCAGTAGACCTCAAGTCATCAACAGATATTGTTGGTGCTGGTAGATAAGTTGATTGTGTGGCAGTAGATCTCAAGTCGTCATCATATATTGTTGGTGTTTGTGGATAGGTTAATTCTGTGGTCGTAGATCGCAAGTCATCATCAGATATTGTTGACGTTGATAGATAAGTTGACTGTGTGGTCGTAGATCGTAAGTCATCATCATATATTGTTGGTGCTGATAGATAAGTTGATTGCATGGTCGTAGATCTCAAGTCATCATCAGATATTGTTGACGTTGATAGATAAGTTGACTGTGTGGTGGTAGATCGAAAGTTATCAGATATTGTTGGCGTTGATAGATAAGTTGACTGTGCGGTCGTAGATCTCAAGTCGTCATCAGATATTGTTGGTGTTGATAGATAACTTGACTGTGTGGTCGTAGACCGTATGTCATCACTTGATATTGTTGGTGTTGATAGATAAGTTGATTGTTTGGTCGTAGATCGCAAGTCATCATCAGATATTGTTGGTGCTGGTAGATAAGTTGATTGTGTGGCAGTAGACCTCAAGTCATCAACATATATTGTTGGTGCTGATAGATAAGTTGATTGTGTGGCAGTAGATCTCAAGTCGTCATCATATATTGTTGGTGTTTGTGGATAGGTTAATTGTGTGGTCGTAGATCGCAAGTCATCATCAGATATTGTTGACGTTGATAGTTGTGAACCTCTGGACTGTTCTACTGAAAATGTCATTTACGGTATAGAATGTACACTCTGTGGACTTTTGTATGTTGGTGAAACTCGTCAAACATTGCGAAGTAGGATGAGCCAACATCGATATGATGCAAAAGATCCCAAATACAGGATTTTGTATAATCATTTCAATCAACCGGTTCATGACCGCTGTTTGACGATGAAAGTTCGAATCATCGAGAAGATTTACCATCATACAAACAGTCCTATTCTTAGTACACCTTACCGCACCGATAGAGAGTTGTTCTGGATAAAAGAATTAGGCACTGCAATGCCTTACGGTTGCAATGATAACATCAAAGGAGTGGGAAATTTGTCAAGTCCTGGATGCAACGAAATCAACGTGATGAGCCTTTTTAATACTATTCCAAGAACTAAACGTAGCCATGGTCATAAAAGAATTCAACATCCTAATGTTAAAAAGTCCTCTAAACCAAGAACGTTACAAGATACTTTTAATGATTTACTTTCTAATATACAGAAACCTCTTGGAATTCATCATATTCGTACAATCTTATTTTCACTACCTGTAAACTACCTCAAAGATCTTAGGGATTTTGGACTTGACAAAGGAGGCGTAGATCCTTTTTCTCCTAAGTACAGATTGTCTAGTATTATATGTGACGTGGCGTCCTTTTGTCTTTATAAACCAGTTCGATCTGAACCTCTTCATGATAACAACAGAAAATTCCTCCATATTCCGTTTGCTAATAAAGGAATCGATGCTATTAACATCAGCAACATTCTTAATAGAAAAGAGGTCATAAAAGAAATTCCACCATATTTCAAAAATCAATCTGTTCCCATTGTCTCCTATAGCTACACTAACAGCATTGGCCGTAAAATTTTCAACTACAAAGAAGCATTGCAAGATATTAACATAAAAGAGTACATTAAGAACCCTCTGACTTGTGACTGCTCCCACTCTCCTTTTCAATACAACCCATCTGGACATGTAATCACTGGTGATCTGAATATCATTCAACATGAGAGTCTCCGAAAGGTGATTTCTCATGGTCCTAAATTCAGAGAACCTCAACACATCAATTGGAAACATAATTTCAAGATAATTATGGATGCTGTTGAAGATTATGCCAGAAGGTGGATAAAGAGAGAAGTAGACCAAGATCCTGAGTTAGAGTCCTTGTCAGACTGGGTTAGAACAATTAGGTCTCTAGTACAAGGTCGGATTCACAAACTAAAAAATTGTGTTAATAGTCGACCTAAGTCTGTATTTAAAGACCAAGAAGCTGTTAAGTGTCTTTCCTCTCTTCATGACAAATATGTTGTCGTTCCTGCGGACAAGGCTTCCAACAATATCGTGTTTGTATGTAAATCATATTACTTCGAATGTCTAATCAAGGAATTAGGCATAAATAGCAACACCTCTAGTAATATCACATACAAACCAACTTCGTTCGACAAAGATGAAATCCTAGCTAACCACAGATCATTCATGACCTCTTTAAACATTCCCTCTGGTAAAGAGTCTGAGGATTTACCCTATTTATATTGGATACCTAAACTCCATAAGACACCATACAAAGAAAGGTACATAGCGGGATCATCAACTTGTTCGACGAAAGAATTGTCTATTCACCTGACAAAGATTCTGTCTACAGTAAAAGAGGGACAACAGAAATATTGTGAAACTGTTTACTCGCGTAGTGGCATAAATCACATGTGGATTTTGAAAAACTCTAAAGATCTTTTGGATAACCTGAAATCAAGATCTTTCTCTCAGGTATCCTCCATCAAAACTTTTGATTTTTCAACTCTATATACCACCCTACCGCATGACAAATTAAAAACCCGCTTAAAAGAAACAATTCATAAAGCTTTTAGTCATAGAAACTATGGCTCAACATTTGTTGTGTTAGGCTACAATTCCACATATTTTTCAAACAAAATTCATAAAGGTAAAACATGCTACTCCGAGGAACAAGTGATCAGTATGCTGGAGTTCCTCATCGATAACATATTTGTCTCCTTTGGAGGGACACTGTTTCAGCAGGTCGTCGGCATACCAATGGGTACGAATTGTGCCCCTCTTCTAGCCGATTTATTTTTATACTCATACGAGTCGGAGTTTCTTCAAAAGCTTGTAAAAGATCAAAAGATTCATGAGGCTAGAGCCTTTAATTTCACATACAGGTATATTGATGACGTTTTATCTATCAATAATTCTAGATTTGCAGAATTTCTTCCATTGATATATCCTCCAGAGCTGGAAGTTAAAGAGACCACCGATACAGCTTCGTCCGCATCATTTTTGGACTTATACCTCGAATTTGACGACAGTGGTCAACTCAGTACTAAAATTTATGATAAGCGGGACGACTTCAATTTTAAAATCATAAATTTTCCAAACATGTGCAGCAATATACCAGCTTCTCCTGCATATGGTGTTTACATCTCGCAATTGATTCGCTATGCAAGGGCCAGTAGCAATTATTCTGATTTCCTGAAACGTCATCTTCATCTGAGAAACAGGCTACTGGACCAGGGCTATAAAAAGATTCGCCTTATTCGATTTCTTAAAAAGTTTATATTCCGATACCAATATCTTGTCGAAATATATTCCGTCTCTGCAGAAATAATTATAAGCGATGCATTTTCATATAGTGAAAATGTATAAAGATAAAGAAGTCCAAAATGTCAAGAATTTTTTTGTCAATGTGTGACGTAAAAATATTTTTGACATTTACGTCACCGAATATGGTACTGCTTTGACAACTATTTTACCTATTTTGTTCCTGTATTTAAATACTGTTACAGTGACAGCCGGAACCTTTGAACGTAATGAGAGCGGGAGGTTTGGCGCCTTAAAATCTGATTCAACCCACCATTTCTTTAGAAATGCCTGTACCAAGTCAGGGTCATTACGGTTTTCACTGTTTTCCGGTTGTTGACTGATTTTGTCTGTTTATATAATTATGAGTTTTGACTTTCCCTTTATAAAATTGTTCGAAGTTCGGTAATTTTGTTATTACCTTTATTGACTGTGTGGTCGTAGATCGTAAGTCATCATCATATATTGTTGGTGCTGATAGATAAGTTGATTGCATGGTCGTAGATCTCAAGTCATCGTCAGATATTGTTGACGTTGATAGATAAGTTGACTGTGTGGTGGTAGATCGAAAGTTATCATATATTGTTGGTGTTGATAGATAAGTTGACTATGTGGTGGTAGATCTTAAGTCATCATATATTGTTGGCGTTGATAGATAAGTTGACTGTGTGGTCGTAAATCTTAAGTCATCATCATATATTGTTGGTGTTGGTAGATAAGTTGATTGTGTGGTCGTAGATCGCAAGTCATCATCAGATATTATTGGCGTTCATAGATAAGTTGATTGTGTGGTCGTAGATATCAAGTCATCATCAGATATTGTTGGTGTTGATAGATAAGTTGACTGTGTGGTCCTAGATCTCAAGTCATCATCATATATTGTTGGTGTTGGTAGATAAGTTGATTGTGTGGTCGTAGATCGCAAGTCATCATCAGATATTATTGGCGTTCATAGATAAGTTGATTGTGTGGTCGTAGATATCAAGTCATCATCAGATATTGTTGGTGTTGATAGATAAGTTGACTGTGTGGTCGTAGATCGTAAGTCATCATCATATATTGTTGGTGCTGATAGATAAGTTGATTGCATGGTCGTAGATCTCAAGTCATCATCAGATATTGTTGACGCTGATAGATAAGTTGACTGTGTGGTGGTAGATCGAAAGTTATCATATATTGTTGGTGTTGGTAGATAAGTTGACTGTGTGGTGGTAGATCGAAAGTCATCATATATTGTTGGCGTTGATAGATAAGTTGACTGTGTGGTCGTAAATCTTAAGTCATCATCATATATTGTTGGTGTCGGTAGATAAGTTGATTGTGTGGTCGTAGATCTCAAGTCGTCATTATATATTGTTGGTGTTGGTAGATAAGTTGATTGTGTGGTCGTAGATCGCAAGTCATCATCAGATATTATTGGCGTTGATAGATAAGTTGACTGTGTGGTCGTAGATATCAAGTCATCATCAGATATTGTTGGTGTTGATAGATAAGTTGACTGTGTGGTCGTAGATCTCAAGTCATCATCATATATTGTTGGTGTTGACAGATAAGTTGATTGTGTGGTCGTAGATCTCAAGTCATCATCAACTATTGTTGTTGTTGATAGATAAGTTGATTGTGCGGTGGTAGATCACAAGTCGTCATCAGATATTGTTGGTGTTGGTAGATAAGTCGACTGTGTGGTCGTAAATCTCAAGCCATCATCAACTATTGTTGTTGTTGATAGATAAATTGATTGTGTGGTGGTATATCTCAAGTCGTCATCATATATTGTTGGTGTTGGTAGATAAGTTGATTGTGTGGTCGTAGATCTCAAGTCGTCATCATATATTGTTGGTGTTGGTAGATAAGTTGATTGTGTGGTCGTAGATCGCAAGTCATCATCAGATAGTGTTGTTGTTGATAGATAATTTGACTGTGTGGTGGTAGATCGTAAGTCATCATATATTGTTGACGTTGATAGATAAGTTGACTGTGTGGTCGTAGATCTCAAGTCATCATCATATATTGTTGGTGTTGATAGATAACTTGACTGTGTGGTCATAGACCGTATGTCGTTGCTTGATGTTGTTGGTGTTGATAGATAAGTTGATTGTGTGGTCGTAGATCGCAAGTCATCATCAGATATTGTTGACGTTGATAGATAAGTTGACTGTGTGGTCGTAGATCGTAAGTCATCATCATATATTGTTGGTGCTGATAGATAAGTTGATTGCATGGTCGTAGATCTCAAGTCATCATCAGATATTGTTGACGTTGATAGATAAGTTGACTGTGTGGTGGTAGATCGAAAGTTATCAGATATTGTTGGCGTTGATAGATAAGTTGACTGTGCGGTCATAGATCTCAAGTCGTCATCAGATATTGTTGGTGTTGATAGATAACTTGACTGTGTGGTCGTAGACCGTATGTCATCACTTGATATTGTTGGTGTTGATAGATAAGTTGATTGTGTGGCCGTAGATCTCAAGTCATCAACATATATTGTTGGTGCTGATAGATAAGTTGATTATGTGGCAGTAGATCTCAAGTCGTCATCATATATTGTTGGTGTTTGTGGATAGGTTAATTGTGTGGTCGTAGATCGCAAGTCATCATCAGATATTGTTGACGTTGATAGATAAGTTGACTGTGTGGTCGTAGATCGTAAGTCATCATCATATATTGTTGGTGCTGATAGATAAGTTGATTGCATGGTTGTAGATCTCAAGTCATCGTCAGATATTGTTGACGTTGATAGATAAGTTGACTGTGTGGTGGTGGATCGAAAGTTATCATATATTGTTGGTGTTGATAGATAAGTTGACTGTGTGGTGGTAGATCTTAAATCATCATATATTGTTGGCGTTGATAGATAAGTTGACTGTGTGGTCGTAAATCTTAAGTCATCATCATATATTGTTGGTGTTGGTAGATAAGTTGATTGTGTGGTCGTAGATCGCAAGTCATCATCAGATATTATTGGCGTTCATAGATAAGTTGATTGTGTGGTCGTAGATATCAAGTCATCATCAGATATTGTTGGTGTTGATAGATAAGTTGACTGTGCGGTCATAGATCTCAAGTCATCATCATATATTGTTGGTGTTGACAGATAAGTTGATTGCATGGTCGTAGATCTCAAGTCATCATCATATATTGTTGACGTTGATAGATAAGTTGACTGTGTGGTGGTAGATCGAAAGTTATCATATATTGTTGGTGTTGATAGATAAGTTGACTGTGTGGTGGTAGATCGAAAGTCATCATATATTGTTGGCGTTGATAGATAAGTTGACTGTGTGGTCGTAAATCTTAAGTCATCATCATATATTGTTGGTGTTGGTAGATAAGTTGATTGTGTGACCGTATATCTCAAGTCATCATCAGATATTGTTGGTGTTGATAGATAAGTTGATTGTGTGGTCGTAGATCTCAAGTCGTCATTATATATTATTGGTGTTGATAGATAAGTTGATTGTGTGGTCGTAGATCTCAAGTCGTCATTATATATTATTGGTGTTGGTAGATAAGTTAACTGTGTGGTGGTAGATCGTAAGTCATCATCTGATATTGTTCGTGTTGATAGATAATTTGACTGTGTGGTCGTAGACCTTATGTCATCGCTTGATGTTGTTGGTGTTGATAGATAAGTTGATTGTGTGGCAGTCGATCTCAAGTCGTCATCATATATTGTTGGTGTTTGTGGATAGGTTAATTGTGTGGTCGTAGATCTCAAGTCATCATCATATATTGTTGGTGTTGGTAGATAAGTTGATTGTGTGGTCGTAGATCGCAAGTCATCATCAGATATTATTGGCGTTCATAGATAAGTTGATTGTGTGGTCGTAGATATCAAGTCATCATCAGATATTGTTGGTGTTGATAGATAAGTTGACTGTGTGGTCGTAGATCGTAAGTCATCATCATATATTGTTGGTGCTGATAGATAAGTTGATTGCATGGTCGTAGATCTCAAGTCATCATCAGATATTGTTGACGTTGATAGATAAGTTGACTGTGTGGTGGTAGATCGAAAGTTATCAGATATTGTTGGCGTTGATAGATAAGTTGACTGTGCGGTCATAGATCTCAAGTCGTCATCAGATATTGTTGGTGTTGATAGATAACTTGACTGTGTGGTCGTAGACCGTATGTCATCACTTGATATTGTTGGTGTTGATAGATAAGTTGATTGTGTGGCCGTAGATCTCAAGTCATCAACATATATTGTTGGTGCTGATAGATAAGTTGATTATGTGGCAGTAGATCTCAAGTCGTCATCATATATTGTTGGTGTTTGTGGATAGGTTAATTGTGTGGTCGTAGATCGCAAGTCATCATCAGATATTGTTGACGTTGATAGATAAGTTGACTGTGTGGTCGTAGATCGTAAGTCATCATCATATATTGTTGGTGCTGATAGATAAATTGATTGCATGGTTGTAGATCTCAAGTCATCGTCAGATATTGTTGACGTTGATAGATAAGTTGATTGTGTGGTGGTGGATCGAAAGTTATCATATATTGTTGGTGTTGATAGATAAGTTGACTGTGTGGTGGTAGATCTTAAATCATCATATATTGTTGGCGTTGATAGATAAGTTGACTGTGTGGTCGTAAATCTTAAGTCATCATCATATATTGTTGGTGTTGGTAGATAAGTTGATTGTGTGGTCGTAGATCGCAAGTCATCATCAGATATTATTGGCGTTCATAGATAAGTTGATTGTGTGGTCGTAGATATCAAGTCATCATCAGATATTGTTGGTGTTGATAGATAAGTTGACTGTGCGGTCATAGATCTCAAGTCATCATCATATATTGTTGGTGTTGACAGATAAGTTGATTGCATGGTCGTAGATCTCAAGTCATCATCATATATTGTTGACGTTGATAGATAAGTTGACTGTGTGGTGGTAGATCGAAAGTTATCATATATTGTTGGTGTTGATAGATAAGTTGACTGTGTGGTGGTAGATCGAAAGTCATCATATATTGTTGGCGTTGATAGATAAGTTGACTGTGTGGTCGTAAATCTTAAGTCATCATCATATATTGTTGGTGTTGGTAGATAAGTTGATTGTGTGACCGTATATCTCAAGTCATCATCAGATATTGTTGGTGTTGATAGATAAGTTGATTGTGTGGTCGTAGATCTCAAGTCGTCATTATATATTATTGGTGTTGATAGATAAGTTGATTGTGTGGTCGTAGATCTCAAGTCGTCATTATATATTATTGGTGTTGGTAGATAAGTTAACTGTGTGGTGGTAGATCGTAAGTCATCATCAGATATTGTTCGTGTTGATAGATAATTTGACTGTGTGGTCGTAGACCTTATGTCATCGCTTGATGTTGTTGGTGTTGATAGATAAGTTGATTGTGTGGCAGTCAATCTCAAGTCGTCATCATATATTGTTGGTGTTTGTGGATAGGTTAATTGTGTGGTCGAAGATCGCAAGTCATCATCAGATATTGTTGACGTTGATAGATAAGTTGATTGTGTGGTCGTAGATCGTGAGTCATCATCATATATTGTTGGTGCTGATAGATAAGTTGATTGCATGGTCGTAGATCTCAAGTCATCATCAGATATTGTTGATGTTGATAGATAAGTTGACTGTGTGGTGGTAGATCGAAAGTTATCATATATTGTTGGTGTTGATAGATAAGTTGACTGTGTGGTCGTAAATCTTAAGTCATCATCATATATTGTTGGTGTTGGTAGATAAGTTGATTGTATGACCGTATATCTCAAGTCATCATCAGATACTGTTGGTGTTGATAGATAAGTTGATTGTGTGGTCGTAGATCTCAAGTCGTCATTATATATTGTTGACGTTGATAGATAAGTTGACTGTGTGGTCGTAGATCGTAAGTCATCATCATATATTGTTGGTGCTGATAGATAAGTTGATTGCATGGTCGTAGATCTCAAGTCATCATCAGATATTGTTGACGTTGATAGATAAGTTGACTGTGTGGTGGTAGATCGAAAGTTATAAGATATTGTTGGCGTTGATATATAAGTTGACTGTGTGGTGGTAGATCGTAAGTCATCATCAGATATTGTTCGTGTTGATAGATAAGTTGATTGTGTGGTCGTAGATCGCAAGTCATCATCAGATATTGTTCGTGTTGATAGATAAGTTGACTGTGTGGTGGTAGAACGTAATTCATCATATATTGTTGACGTTGATAGATAAGTTGACTGTGTGGTCGTAGATCTCAAGTCATCTTCATATATTGTTGGTGTTGATAGATAAGTTTATTGTGTGGCCGTAGATCTCAAGTCATCATCAGATATTGTTGTTGTTGATATATATGATGATTGTGTGGTCGTAGATCTCAAGGCGTCATCATATATTGTTGGCATTGATAGATAAGATGATTGTGTGGCCGTAGATCGCAAGTCATCATCAGATATTGTTGTTGTTGATATATATGATGATTGTGTGGTCGTAGATCTCAAGTCGTCATCATATATTGTTGGCATTGATAGATAAGATGATTGTGTGGCCGTAGATCTCAACTCATCGTCGGATATTATTGGTGTTGGTAGATAAGTTGACTGTGTGGTCGTAGACCGTATGTCATCGTCGGATATTATTGGTGTTGATAGATAAGTTGACTGTGTGGTCGTAGATCGCATGTCATCGTTAGATACTGCTGTTGTTGATAGATAAGTTGACTGTGTGGTCGTAGATCTCAAGTCATCGTCAGATATTGTTGACGTGGATAGATAAGTTGATTGTGTGGTGGTAGATCTCAAGTCGTCATCAGATATTGTTGGCGTTGATAGATAAGTTGACTGTGCGGTCGTAGATCTCAAGTCGTCATCAGATATTATTGGTGTTGATAGATAACTTGACTGTGTGGTCGTAGACCGTATGTCATCGCTTGATATTGTTGGTGTTGATAGATAAGTTGATTGTGTGATCGTAGAGCGCAAGTCATCATCAGATATTGTTGACGTTGATAGATAAGTTGATTGTGTGGCCGTAGATCTCAAGTCATCATCAGATATTGTTGGTGCTGGTAGATAAGTTGATTGTGTGGCAGTAGACCTCAAGTCATCAACAGATATTGTTGGTGCTGGTAGATAAGTTGATTGTGTGACAGTAGATCTCAATTCGTCATCATATATTGTTGGTGTTTGTGGATAGGTTAATTGTGTGGTCGTAGATCGCAAGTCATCATCAGATATTGTTGACGTTGATAGATAAGTTGACTATGTGGTCGTAGATCGTAAGTCATCATCATATATTGGTGGTGCTGATAGATATGTTGATTGCATGGTCGTAGATCTCAAGTCATCATCATATATTGTTGGTGTTGACAGATAAATTGATTGCATGGTCGTAGATCTCAAGTCATCATCAGATATTGTTGACGTTGATAGATAAGTTGACTGTGTGGTGGTAGATCGAAAGTTATCATATATTGTTGGTGTTGATAGATAAGTTGACTGTGTGGTGGTAGATCGTAAGTCATCATATATTGTTGGCGCTGATAGATAAGTTGACTGTGTGGTCGTAAATCTTAAGTCATCATCATATATTGTTGGTGTTGGTAGTTAAGTTGATTGTGTGACCGTATATCTCAAGTCATCATCAGATATTGTTGGTGTTGATAGATAAGTTGATTGTGTCGTCGTAGATCTCAAGTCGTCATTATATATTGTTGGTGTTGGTAGATAAGTTGATTGTGTGGTCGTAGATCGCAAGTCATCATCAGATATTATGGGCGTTGATAGATAAGTTGACTGTGTGGTCGTAGATATCAAGTCATCATCAGATATTGTTGGTGTTGACAGATAAGTTGATTGTGTGGTCGTAGATCTCAAGTCATCATCAACTATTGTTGTTGTTGATAGATAAGTTGATTGTGCGGTGGTAGATCACAAGTCGTCATCAGATATTGTTGGTTTTGGTAGATAAGTTGACTGTGTGGTCGTAAATCTCAAGCCATCATCAACTATTGTTGTTGTTGATAGATAAGTTGATTGTGTGGTGGTAGATCTCAAGTCGTCATCCGATATTGTGGTGTTGATAGATAAGTTGATTGTGTGGTCGCAGATCTCAAGTTGTCATCATATATTGTTGGTGTTGGTAGATAAGTTGATGGTGTGGTCGTAGATCGCAAGTCATCATGAGATAGTGTTGTTGTTGATAGATAATTTGACTGTGTGGTGGTAGATCGTAAGTCATCATATATTGTTGACGTTGATAGATAAGTTAACTGTGTGGTGGTAGATCGTAAGTCATCATCAGATATTGTTCGTGTTGATAGATAAGTTGACTCTGTAGTGGTAGATCGTAAGTCATCATATATTTTTGACGTTGATAGATAAGTTGACTGTGTGGTCGTAGATCTCAAGTCATCATCATATATTGTTGGTGTTGATAGATAAGTTGATTGTGTGGTCGTAGATCGCAAGTCATCATCAGATATTGTTCGTGTTGATAGATAAGTTGACTGTGTGGTGGTAGAACGTAATTCATCATATATTGTTGGTGTTGATAGATAAGTTGACTGTGTGGTCGTAGATCTCAAGTCATCTTCATATATTGTTCGTGTTGATAGATAAGTTGATTGTGTGGCCGTAGATCTCAAGTCATCATCAGATATTGTTGTTGTTGATATATATGATGATTGTGTGGTCGTAGATCTCAAGTCGTCATCATATATTGTTGGCATTGATAGATAAGATGATTGTGTGGCCGTAGATCTCAAGTCATCGTCGGATATTATTGGTGTTGGTAGATATGTTGACTGTGTAGTCGTAGAAAGCAAGCGACCGTTATATACTGCTGGTGTTGATAGATAAATTGACTGTGTGGCCGTAGATCTCAAGTCGTCATCAGATATTGTTGACGTTGATAGATAAGTTGATTGTGCGGTCGTATATCAAAAGTCGACATCAGATATTGTTGGCGTTGATGAATAACTTGACTGTGTGGTCGTAGATCGCAAGTCATCGTCTGATATTGTTGGTGTTGATAGATAAGTTTACTGTGTGGTCGTAGATCTCGAGTCGTCATCAGATATTGTTGACGTTGATATATAAGTTGACTGTGTCGTCGTAGATCGCAAGTCATCATCAGATACTGTTGGTGTTGATAGATAAATTGATTGTGTGGTCGTAGATCTCAAGTTTTCATCATATATTGTAGGTGTTGGTAGATAGGTTGATTGTGTGGTCGTAGATCGAAAGTCATCATCAGATATTGTTGGTGTTGGTAGATAGGTTGATTGTGTGGTCGTAGATCGCAAGTCATCATCCGATATTGTTGACGTTGATAGATAAGTTAACTGTGTGACCGTAGATCGCAAATCATCATCCGATAGTGCTGGTGTTGGTAGATAAGTTGATTGTGTTGCAGTAGATCTCAAGTCATCATCAGATATTATTGGTGTTGGTAGATAGGTTGATTGTGTGGTCGTAGATCGCAAGTCATCATCCGATATTGTTGACGTTGATAGATAAGTTGACTGTGTGGCCGTAGATCGCAAGTCATCATCAGATATTGTTGGTGTTGGTAGATAAGTTGATTGTGTGGTCGTATATTCTAAGTCGTCATCAGATATTGTTGACGTTGATAGATAAGTTGACTGTGTGGCCGTAGATCGCAAATCATCATCCGACAGTGTTGGTGTTGGTAGATAAGTTGATTGTGTTGCAGTAGATCTCAAGTCATCATCAGATATTATTGGTGTTGGTAGATAGGTTGATTGTGTGGTCGTAGACCGCAAGTCATCATCAGATATTGTTGACGTTGATAGATAAGTTGACTGTGTGGCCGTAGATCGCAAGTCATCATCAGATATTGTTGGTGTTGGTAGATAAGTTGATTGTGTGGTCGTAGATCTCAAGTCGTCATCAGATATTGTTGACGTTGATAGATAAGTTGACTGTGTGGTCGTAGATCTCAAGTCGTCATCAGATAGTGTTGACGTTGATAGATAAGTTGATTGTGTGGTCGTAGATCGCAAGTCATCATCAGATATTGCTGGCGTTGATCGATAAGTTGATTGAGTGTTGCTTACAACTGAACTTGTTGATAATTCTGAAGACATTGTTGAGGTTGTAGATCGCAAGTTATCATCAAATATTGTTGGCGTTGATAGATAAGTTGATTGTATGGCCGTAGATCTCAAGCCATTATCATATATTGTTGACGTTGATAGATAAGTTGATTGTGTGGTCGTAGATCGCAAGTCGTCATCATATATTGTTGGCATTGATAGATAAGATGATTGTGTGGCCGTGGGTCTCAAGTTATCGTCGGATATTATTGGTGTTGATAGATAAGTTGACTGTGTGGTCGTAGATCGCATGTCATCGATAGATACTGCTGTTGTTGATTGATAAGTTGACTGTGTGGCCGTAGATCTTAAGTCATCGTCAGATATTGTTGACGTTGATAGATAAGTTGATTGTGTGGTGGTAGATCTCAAGTCGTCATCAGATATTGTTGGCGTTGATAGAAAAGTTGACTGTGCGGTCGTACATCTCAAGTCGTCATCATATATTGTTGGTGTTGATAGATAACTTGACTGTTTGGTCGTAGACCGTATGTCTTCGCTTGATATTGTTGGTGTTGATAGATAAGTTGATTGTGTGGTCGTAGATCGCAAGTCATCATCAGATATTGTTGACGTGGATAGATAAGTTGATTGTGTGGCCGTAGATCTCAAGTCATCATCATATATTGTTGGTGCTGGTAGATAAGTTGATTGTGTGGCAGTAGACCTCAAGTCATCATCATATATTGTTGGTGCTGGTAGATAAGTTGATTGTGTGGCAGTAGATCTCAAGTCGTCATCATATATTGTTGGTGTTTGTGGATAGGTTAATTGTGTGGTCGTAGATCGCAAGTCATCATCAGATATTGTTGACGTTGATAGATAAGTTGACTGTGTGGTCGTAGATCGTAAGTTATCATCATATATTGTTGGTGCTGATAGATAAGTTGATTGCATGGTCGTAGATCTCAAGTCATCATCAGATATTGTTGACGTTGATAGATAAGTTGACTGTGTGGTGGTAGATCGAAAGTTATCAGATATTGTTGGCGTTGATAGATAAGTTGACTGTGCGGTCGTAGATCTCAAGTCGTCATCAGATATTGTTGGTGTTGATAGATTACTTGACTGTGTGGTCGTAGACCGTATGGCATCACTTGATATTGTTGGTGTTGATAGATAAGTTGATTGTGTGGTCGTAGATCGCAAGTCATCATCAGATATTGTTGACGTTGATAGATAAGTTGATTGTGTGGCCGTAGATCTCAAGTCATCATCATATATTGTTGGTGCTGGTAGATAAGTTGATTGTGTGGCAGTAGACCTCAAGTCATCAACATATATTGTTGGTGTTGGTAGATAAGTTGATTGTGTGGCAGTAGATCTCAAGTCATCATCATATCTTGTTGGTGTTTGTGGATAGGTTAATTGTGTGGTCGTAGATCGCAAGTCATCATCAGATATTGTTGACGTTGATAGATAAGTTGACAGTGTGGTCGTAGATCGTAAGTCATCATCATATATTGTTGGTGCTGATAGATAAGTTGATTGCATGGTCGTAGATCTCAAGTCATCGTCAGATATTGTTGACGTTGATATATAAGTTGACTGTATGGTGGTAGATCGAAAGTTATCATATATTGTTGGTGTTGATAGATAAGTTGACTGTGTGGTGGTAGATCTTAAGTCATCATATATTGTTGGCGTTGATAGATAAGTTGACTGTGTGGTCGTAAATCTTAAGTCATCATCATATATTGTTGGTGTTGGTAGATAAGTTGATTGAGTGGTCGTAGATCGCAAGTCATCATCAGATATTATTGGCGTTGATAGATAAGTTGATTGTGTGGTCGTAGATATCAAGTCATCATCAGATATTGTTGGTGTTGGTAGATAAGTTGATTGTGTGACCGTATATCTCAAGTCATCATCAGATATTGTTGGTGTTGATAGATAAGTTGACTGTGTGGTCGTAGATCTCAAGTCATCATCATATGTTGTTGGTGTTGACAGATAAGTTGATTGTGTGGTCGTAGATCTCAAGTCATCATCAACTATTGTTGTTGTTGATAGATAAGTTGATTGTGCGGTGGTAGATCACAAGTCGTCATCAGATATTGTTGGTGTTGGTAGATAAGTCGACTGTGTGGTCGTAAATCTCAAGCCATCATCAACTATTGTTGGTGTTGGTAGATAAGTTGATTGTGTGGTCGTAGATCTCAAGTTGTCATCATATATTGTTGGTGTTGGTAGATAAGTTGATTGTGTAGTCGTAGATCTCAAGTCATCATCAGATATTATTGGCGTTGATAGATAAGTTGATTGTGTGGTCGTAGATATCAAGTCATCATCAGATATTGTTGGTGTTGATAGATAAGTTGACTATGGGGTCGTAGATCTCAAGTCATCATCATATATTGTTGGTGTTGACAGATAAGTTGATTGCATGGTCGTAGATCTCAAGTCATCATCAGATATTGTTGACGTTGATAGATAAGTTGACTGTGTGGTGGTAGATCGAAAGTTATCATATATTGTTGGTGTTGATAGATAAGTTGACTGTGTGGTGGTAGATCGTAAGTCATCATATATTGTTGGCGTTGATAGATAAGTTGACTCTGTGGTCGTAGATCGTAAGTCATCATCAGATATTGTTCGTGTTGATAGATAAGTTGACTCTGTAGTGGTATATCGTAAGTCATCATATATTTTTGACGTTGATAGATAACTTGACTGTGTGGTCGTAGACCGTATGTCATCGCTTGATGTTGTTGGTGTTGATAGATAAGTTGACTGTGCGGTCGTAGATCTCAAGTCGTCATCAGATATTATTGGTGTTGATAGATAACTTGACTGTGTGGTCGTAGACCGTATGTCATCGCTTGATATTGTTGGTGTTGATAGATAAGTTGATTGTGTGATCGTAGAGCGCAAGTCATCATCAGATATTGTTGACGTTGATAGATAAGTTGATTGTGTGGCCGTAGATCTCAAGTCATCATCAGATATTGTTGGTGCTGGTAGATAAGTTGATTGTGTGGCAGTTGATCTCAAGTCGTCATCATATATTGTTGGTGTTTGTGGATAGGTTAATTGTGTGGTCGTAGATCGCAAGTCATCATCAGATATTGTTGACGTTGATAGATAAGTTGACTGTGTGGTCGTAGATCGTAAGTCATCATCATATATTGTTGGTGCTGATAGATAAGTTGATTGCATGGTCGTAGATCTCAAGTCATCATCAGATATTGTTGATGTTGATAGATAAGTTGACTGTGTGGTGGTAGATCGAAAGTTATCATATATTGTTGGCGTTGATAGATAAGTTGACTGTGTGGTCGTAAATCTTAAGTCATCATCATATATTGTTGGTGTTGGTAGATAAGTTGATTGTGTGGCGTATATCTCAAGTCATCATCAGCTACTGTTGGTGTTGATAGATAAGTTGATTGTGTGGTCGTAGATCTCAAGTCATCATCAGATATTATTGGCGTTGATAGATAAGTTGATTGTGTGGTTGTAGATATCAAGTCATCATCAGATATTGTTGGTGTTGATAGATAAGTTGACTGTGTCGTCGTAGATCTCAAGTCATCATCATATATTGCTGACGTTGATAGATAAGTTGATTGTGTGGTCGCAGCTATAAAGTGGTCATCATATATTGTTGGTGTTGACAGATAAGTTGATTGTGTGGTCGTAGATCTCAAGTCATCATCAACTATTGTTGTTGTTGATAAATAAGTTGATTGTGCGGTGGTAGATCACAAGTCGTCATCAGATATTGTTGGTGTTGGTAGATAAGTCGACTGTGTTGTCGTAGATCTCACGTTGTCATCATATATTGTTGGTGTTGGTAGATAAGTTGATTGTGTGGTCGTAGATCGCAAGTCATCATCAGATAGTGTTGTTGTTGATAGATAATTTGACTGTGTGGTGCTAGATCGTAAGTCATCATATATTGTTGACGTTGATAGATAAGTTAACTGTGTGGTGGTAGATCGTAAGTCATCATCAGATATTGTTCGTGTTGATAGATAACTTGACTGTGTGGCCGTAGATCTCAAGTCATCATCAGATATTATTGGCGTTGATAGATAAGTTGACTGTGTGGTCGTAGATCTCAAGTCATCATCAGCTATTGTTGGCCTTGATAGATAAGTTGATTGTGTGGTCGTATATCTCAAGTCATCATCATATATTGTTGGTGTTGATAGATAAGTTGACTGTGTGGCCGTAGATCTCAAGTCATCATCATATATTGTTGGTGTTGATAGATAAGTTGATTGTGTGGTCGTAGATCTCAAGTCATCATCATATATTGTTGGTGTTGATAGATAAGTTGATTGTGTGGTCGTAGATCGCAAGTCATCATCAGATATTGTTCGTGTTGATAGATAAGTTGACTGTGTGGTGGTAGAACGTAATTCATCATATATTGTTGACGTTGATAGATAAGTTGACTGTGTGGTCGTAGATCTCAAGTCATCATCAGATATTGTTGGCCTTGATAGATAAGTTGACTGTGTGGTCGTAGATCTCAAGTCATCTTCATATATTGTTGGTGTTGATAGATTAGTTGATTGTGTGGCCATAGATCTCAAGTCATCATCAGATATTGTTGTTGTTGATATATATGATGATTGTGTGGTCGTAGATCTCAAGTCGTCATCATATATTGTTGGCATTGCTAGATAAGTTGACTGTGTGGTCGTAGATCTCAAGTCATCTTCATATATTGTTGGTGTTGATAGATAAGTTGATTGTGTGGTGGTAGATCGAAAGTTATCATATATTGTTGGCGTTGATAGATAAGTTGACTGTGTGGTCGTAAATCTTAAGTCATCATCATATATTGTTGGTGTTGGTAGATAAGTTGATTGTGTGGCGTATATCTCAAGTCATCATCAGCTACTGTTGGTGTTGATAGATAAGTTGATTGTGTGGTCGTAGATCTCAAGTCATCATCAGATATTATTGGCGTTGATAGATAAGTTGATTGTGTGGTTGTAGATATCAAGTCATCATCAGATATTGTTGGTGTTGATAGATAAGTTGACTGTGTCGTCGTAGATCTCAAGTCATCATCATATATTGCTGACGTTGATAGATAAGTTGATTGTGTGGTCGCAGCTATAAAGTGGTCATCATATATTGTTGGTGTTGACAGATAAGTTGATTGTGTGGTCGTAGATCTCAAGTCATCATCAACTATTGTTGTTGTTGATAAATAAGTTGATTGTGCGGTGGTAGATCACAAGTCGTCATCAGATATTGTTGGTGTTGGTAGATAAGTCGACTGTGTTGTCGTAGATCTCACGTTGTCATCATATATTGTTGGTGTTGGTAGATAAGTTGATTGTGTGGTCGTAGATCGCAAGTCATCATCAGATAGTGTTGTTGTTGATAGATAATTTGACTGTGTGGTGGTAGATCGTAAGTCATCATATATTGTTGACGTTCATAGATAAGTTAACTGTGTGGTGGTAGATCGTAAGTCATCATCAGATATTGTTCGTGTTGATAGATAACTTGACTGTGTGGCCGTAGATCTCAAGTCATCATCAGATATTATTGGCGTTGATAGATAAGTTGACTGTGTGGTCGTAGATCTCAAGTCATCATCAGCTATTGTTGGCCTTGATAGATAAGTTGATTGTGTGGTCGTATATCTCAAGTCATCATCATATATTGTTGGTGTTGATAGATAAGTTGACTGTGTGGCCGTAGATCTCAAGTCATCATCATATATTGTTGGTGTTGATAGATAAGTTGATTGTGTGGTCGTAGATCTCAAGTCATCATCATATATTGTTGGTGTTGATAGATAAGTTGATTGTGTGGTCGTAGATCGCAAGTCATCATCAGATATTGTTCGTGTTGATAGATAAGTTGACTGTTTGGTGGTAGAACGTAATTCATCATATATTGTTGACGTTGATAGATAAGTTGACTGTGTGGTCGTAGATCTCAAGTCATCATCAGATATTGTTGGCCTTGATAGATAAGTTGACTGTGTGGTCGTAGATCTCAAGTCATCTTCATATATTGTTGGTGTTGATAGATTAGTTGATTGTGTGGCCATAGATCTCAAGTCATCATCAGATATTGTTGTTGTTGATATATATGATGATTGTGTGGTCGTAGATCTCAAGTCGTCATCATATATTGTTGGCATTGCTAGATAAGTTGACTGTGTGGTCGTAGATCTCAAGTCATCTTCATATATTGTTGGTGGTGATAGATAAGTTGATTGTGTGGCCGTAGATCTCAAGTCATCATCAGATATTGTTGTTGTTGATATATATGATGATTGTGTGGTCGTAGATCTCAAGTCGTCATCATATATTGTTGGCATTGATAGATAAGATGATTGTGTGGCCGTAGATCGCAAGTCATCATCAGATATTGTTGTTGTTGATATATATGATGATTGTGTGGTCGTAGATCTCAAGTCGTCATCATATATTGTTGGCATTGATAGATAAGATGATTGTGTGGCCGTAGATCTCAAGTCATCGTCGGATATTATTGGTGTTGGTAGATAAGTTGACTGTGTGGTCGTAGACCGTATGTCATCGTCGGATATTATTGGTGTTGATAGATAAGTTGACTGTGTGGTCGTAGATCGCATGTCATCGTTAGATACTGCTGTTGTTGATAGATAAGTTGACTGTGTGGCCGTAGATCTCAAGTCATCATCAGATATTATTGGCGTTGATAGATAAGTTGATTGTGTGGTTGTAGATATCAAGTCATCATCAGATATTGTTGGTGTTGATAGATAAGTTGACTGTGTCGTCGTAGATCTCAAGTCATCATCATATATTGCTGACGTTGATAGATAAGTTGATTGTGTGGTCGCAGCTATAAAGTGGTCATCATATATTGTTGGTGTTGACAGATAAGTTGATTGTGTGGTCGTAGATCTCAAGTCATCATCAACTATTGTTGTTGTTGATAAATAAGTTAATTGTGCGGTGGTAGATCACAAGTCGTCATCAGATATTGTTGGTGTTGGTAGATAAGTTGATTGTGTTGTCGTAGATCTCACGTTGTCATCATATATTGTTGGTGTTGGTAGATAAGTTGATTGTGTGGTCGTAGATCGCATGTCATCGTTAGATACTGCTGTTGTTGATAGATAAGTTGACTGTGTGGTCGTAGATCTCAAGTCATCATCAGATATTATTGGCGTTGATAGATAAGTTGATTGTGTGGTCGTAGATATCAAGTCATCATCAGATATTGTTGGTGTTGATAGATAAGTTGACTGTGGGGTCGTAGATCTCAAGTCATCATATATTGTTGGTGTTGATAGATAAGTTGACTGTGTGGTGGTAGATCGTAAGTCATCATATATTGTTGGCGTTGATAGATAAGTTGACTCTGTGGTCGTAGATCGTAAGTCATCATCAGATATTGTTCGTGTTGATAGATAAGTTGACTCTGTGGTCGTAGATCGTAAGTCATCATCAGATATTGTTCGTGTTGATAGATAAGTTGACTCTGTAGTGGTATATCGTAAGTCATCATATATTTTTGACGTTGATAGATAAGTTGACTGTGTGGCCGTAGATCTCAAGTCATCGTCAGATATTGTTGACGTGAATAGATAAGTTGATTGTGTGGTGGTAGATCTCAAGTCGTCATCAGATATTGTTGGCGTTCATAGATAAGTTGACTGTGCAGTCGTAGATCTCAAGTCGTCATCAGATATTATTGGTGTTGATAGATAACTTGACTGTGTGGTCGTAGACCGTATGTCATCGCTTGATATTGTTGGGTTTGATAGATAAGTTGATTGTGTGGTCGTAGAGCGCAAGTCATCATCAGATATTGTTGGTGCTGGTAGATAAGTTGATTGTGTGGCAGTAGACCTCAAGTCATCAACAGATATTGTTGGTGCTGGTAGATAAGTTGATTGTGTGGCAGTAGATCTCAAGTCGTCATCATATATTGTTGGTGTTTGTGGATAGGTTAATTGTGTGGTCGTAGATCGCAAGTCATCATTAGATATTGTTGACGTTGATAGATAAGTTGACTGTGTGGTCGTAGATCGTAAGTCATCATCAGATAGTGTTGTTGTTGATAGATAATTTGACTGTGTGGTGGTAGATCGTAAGTCATCATATATTGTTGACGTTGATAGATAAGTTAACTGTGTGGTGGTAGATCGTAAGTCATCATCAGATATTGTTGGTGTTGATAGATAAGTTGATTGTGTGGCCGTAGATCTCAAGTCATCATCAGATATTGTTGTTGTTGATATATATGATGATTGTGTGGTCGTAGATCTCAAGTCGTCATCATATATTGTTGGCATTGATAGATAAGATGATTGTGTGGCCGTAGATCGCAAGTCATCATCAGATATTGTTGTTGTTGATATATATGATGATTGTGTGGTCGTAGATCTCAAGTCGTCATCATATATTGTTGGCATTGATAGATAAGATGATTGTGTGGCCGTAGATCTCAAGTCATCGTCGGATATTATTGGTGTTGGTAGATAAGTTGACTGTGTGGTCGTAGACCGTATGTCATCGTCGGATATTATTGGTGTTGATAGATAAGTTGACTGTGTGGTCGTAGATCGCATGTCATCGTTAGATACTGCTGTTGTTGATAGATAAGTTGACTGTGTGGCCGTAGATCTCAAGTCATCGTCAGATATTGTTGACGTGGATAGATAAGTTGATTGTGTGGTGATAGATCTCAAGTCGTCATCAGATATTGTTGGCGTTCATAGATAAGTTGACTGTGCAGTCGTAGATCTCAAGTCGTCATCAGATATTATTGGTGTTGATAGATAACTTGACTGTGTGGTCGTAGACCGTATGTCATCGCTTGATATTGTTGGGTTTGATAGATAAGTTGATTGTGTGGTCGTAGAGCGCAAGTCATCATCAGATATTGTTGGTGCTGGTAGATAAGTTGATTGTGTGGCAGTAGACCTCAAGTCATCAACAGATATTGTTGGTGCTGGTAGATAAGTTGATTGTGTGGCAGTAGATCTCAAGTCGTCATCATATATTGTTGGTGTTTGTGGATAGGTTAATTGTGTGGTCGTAGATCGCAAGTCATCATCAGATATTGTTGACGTTGATAGATAAGTTGACTGTGTGGTCGTAGATCGTAAGTCATCATCATATATTGTTGGTGCTGATAGATAAGTTGATTGCATGGTCGTAGATCTCAAGTCATCATCATATATTGTTGGTGTTGACAGATAAATTGATTGCATGGTCGTAGATCTCAAGTCATCATCAGATATTGTTGACGTTGATAGATAAGTTGACTGTGTGGTGGTAGATCGAAAGTTATCATATATTGTTGGCGTTGATAGATAAGTTGACTGTGTGGTCGTAAATCTTAAGTCATCATCATATATTGTTGGCGTTGGTAGATAAGTTGATTGTGTGACCGTATATCTCAAGTCATCATCAGATATTGTTGGTGTTGATAGATAAGTTGATTGTGTGGTCGTAGATCTCAAGTCGTCATTATATATTGTTGGTGTTGGTAGATAAATTGATTGTGTGGTCGTAGATCGCAAGTCATCATCAGATATTATGGGTGTTGATAGATAAGTTGACTGTGTGGTCGTAGATATCAAGTCATCATCAGATATTGTTGGTATTGATAGATAAGTTGACTGTGTGTTCGTAGATCTCAAGTCATCATCATATATTTTTGGTGTTGACAGATAAGTTGATTGTGTGGTCGTAGATCTCAAATCATCATCAACTATTGTTGTTGTTGATAGATAAGTTGATTGTGCGGTGGTAGATCACAAGTCGTCATCAGATATTGTTGGTGTTGGTAGATAAGTTGACTGTGTGGTCGTAAATCTCAAGCCATCATCAACTATTGTTGTTGTTGATAGATAAGTTGATTGTGTGGTGGTAGATCTCAAGTCGTCATCCGATATTGTTGGTGTTGGTAGATAAGTTGATTGTGTGGTCGTAGATCTCAAGTCATCATCATATATTGTTGGTGTTGATAGATAAGTTGACTGTGTGGTGGTAGAACGTAATTCATCATATATTGTTGACGTTGATAGATAAGTTGACTGTGTGGTCGTAGATCTCAAGTCATCATCAGATATTGTTGACGTTGATAGATAAGTTGACTGTGTGGTCGTAGATCGTAAGTCATCATCATATATTGTTGTTGCTGATAGATAAGTTGATTGCATGGTCGTAGATCTCAAGTCATCATCAGATATTGTTGATGTTGATAGATAAGTTAACTGTGTGGTGGTAGATCGAAAGTTATCATATATTGTTGGTGTTGATAGATAAGTTGACTGTGTGGTCGTAAATCTTAAGTCATCATCATATATTGTTGGTGTTGGTAGATAAGTTGATTGTGTGGCCGTATATCTCAAGTCATCATCAGATACTGTTGGTGTTGATAGATAAGTTGATTGTGTGGTCGTAGATCTCAAGTCGTCATTATATATTGTTGGTGTTGGTAGATAAGTTGATTGTGTGGTCGTAGATCGCAAGTCATCATCAGATATTATTGGCGTTGATAGATAAGTTGATTGTGTGGTTGTAGATATCAAGTCATCATCAGATATTGTTGGTGTTGATAGATAAGTTGACTGTGTCGTCGTAGATCTCAAGTCATCATCATATATTGCTGACGTTGATAGATAAGTTGATGGTGTGGTCGCAGCTATAAAGTGGTCATCATATATTGTTGGTGTTGACAGATAAGTTGATTGTGTGGTCGTAGATCTCAAGTCATCATCAACTATTGTTGTTGTTGATAAATAAGTTGATTGTGCGGTGGTAGATCACAAGTCGTCATCAGATATTGTTGGTGTTGGTAGATAAGTCGACTGTGTGGTCGTAAATCTCAAGCCATCATGAACTATTGTTGTTGTTGATAGATAAATTGATTGTGTGGTGGTATATCTCAGGTCGTCATTCGATATTGTTGGTGTTGGTAGATAAGTTGATTGTGTGGTCGTAGATCTCACGTTGTCATCATATATTGTTTGTGTTGGTAGATAAGTTGATTGTGTGGTCGTAGATCGCAAGTCATCATCAGATAGTGTTGTTGTTGATAGATAATTTGACTGTGTGGTGGTAGATCGTAAGTCATCATATATTGTTGACGTTGATAGATAAGTTAACTGTGTGGTGGTAGATCGTAAGTCATCATCAGATATTGTTCGTGTTGATAGATAAGTTGACTGTGTGGTCGTATATCTCAAGTCATCATCAGATATTGTTCGTGTTGATAGATAAGTTGATTGTGTGGTCGTAGATCTCAAGTCATCATCATATATTGTTGGTGTTGATAGATAAGTTGATTGTGTGGTCGTAGATCGCAAGTCATCATCAGATATTGTTCGTGTTGATAGATAAGTTGACTGTGTGGTGGTAGAACGTAATTCATCATATATTGTTGACGTTGATAGATAAGTTGACTGTGTGGTCGTAGATCTCAAGTCGTCATCATATATTGTTGGCATTGATAGATAAGATGATTGTGTGGCCGTAGATCGCAAGTCATCATCAGATATTGTTGTTGTTGATATATATGATGATTGTGTGGTCGTAGATCTCAAGTCGTCATCGTCGGATATTATTGGTGTTGGTAGATAAGTTGACTGTGTAGTCGTAGATCGCAAGTGACCGTTAGATACTGCTGGTATTGATAGATAAATTGACTGTGTGGCCGTAGATCTCAAGTCGTCATCAGATATTATTGACGTTGATAGATAAGTTGATTGTGCGTCGTATATCTAAAGTCGACATCAGATATTGTTGGCGTTGATGGATAACTTGACTGTGTGGTCGTAGATCGCAAGTCATCGTCTGATATTGTTGATGTTGATAGATAAGTTGACTGTGTGGTCGTAGATCTCAAGTCGTCATCAGATATTGTTGACGTTGATATATAAGTTGACAGTGTGGTCGTAGATCGCAAGTCATCATCAGATACTGTTGGTGTTGATAGATAAATTGATTGTGTGGTCGTAGATCTCAAGTGTTCATCATATATTGCAGGTGTTGGTAGATAGGTTGATTGTGTGGTCGTAGATCGAAAGTCATCATCAGATATTGTTGGTGTTGGTAGATAGGTTGATTGTATGGTCGTAGATCGCAAGTCATCATCAAATATTGTTGGTGCTGATAGATAAGTTGATTGCATGGTCGTAGATCTCAAGTCATCATCAGATATTGTTGATGTTGATAGATAAGTTGACTGTGTGGTGGTAGATCGAAAGTTATCATATATTGTTGGTGTTGATAGATAAGTTGACTGTGTGGTCGTAAATCTTAAGTCATCATCATATATTGTTGGTGTTGGTAGATAAGTTGATTGTGTGGCCGTATATCTCAAGTCATCATCAGCTACTGTTGGTGTTGATAGATAAGTTGATTGTGTGGTCGTAGATCTCAAGTCATCATCAGATATTATTGGCGTTGATAGATAAGTTGATTGTGTGGTTGTAGATATCAAGTCATCATCAGATATTGTTGGTGTTGATAGATAAGTTGACTGTGTCGTCGTAGATCTCAAGTCATCATCATATATTGCTGACGTTGATAGATAAGTTGATTGTGTGGTCGCAGCTATAAAGTGGTCATCATATATTGTTGGTGTTGACAGATAAGTTGATTGTGTGGTCGTAGATCTCAAGTCATCATCAACTATTGTTGTTGTTGATAAATAAGTTGATTGTGCGGTGGTAGATCACAAGTCGTCATCAGATATTGTTGGTGTTGGTAGATAAGTCGACTGTGTGGTCGTATATCTCAAGCCATCATCAACTATTGTTGTTGTTGATAGATAAATTGATTGTGTGGTGGTATATCTCAAGTCGTCATTCGATATTGTTGGTGTTGGTAGATAAGTTGATTGTGTTGTCGTAGATCTCAAGTCATCATCAACTATTGTTGTTGTTGATAAATAAGTTAATTGTGCGGTGGTAGATCACAAGTCGTCATCAGATATTGTTGGTGTTGGTAGATAAGTTGATTGTGTTGTCGTATATCTCACGTTGTCATCATATATTGTTGGTGTTGGTAGATAAGTTGATTGTGTGGTCGTAGATCACAAGTCGTCATCAGATATTGTTGGTGTTGGTAGATAAGTTGATTGTGTGGTCGTAGATCACAAGTCGTCATCAGATATTGTTGGTGCTGGTAGATAAGTTGATTGTGTGGTCGTAGATCACAAGTCGTCATCAGATATTGTTGGTGTTGGTAGATAAGTTGATTGTGTTGTCGTAGATCTCACGTTGTCATCATATATTGTTGGTGTTGGTAGATAAGTTGATTGTGTGGTCGTAGATCGCAAGTCATCATCAGATATTGTTGACGTTGATAGATAAGTTGACTGTGTGGTCGTAGATCACAAGTCATCATCAGATAGTGTTGTTGTTGATAGATAATTTGACTGTGTGGTGGTAGATCGTAAGTCATCATATATTGTTGACGTTGATAGATAAGTTAACTGTGTGGTGGTAGATCGTAAGTCATCATCAGATATTGTTCGTGTTGATAGATAAGTTGACTCTGTGGTCGTAGATCGTAAGTCATCATCAGATATTGTTCGTGTTGATAGATAAGTTGACTCTGTGGTCGTAGATCGTAAGTCATCATCAGATATTGTTCGTGTTGATAGATAAGTTGACTCTGTGGTCGTAGATCGTAAGTCATCATCAGATATTGTTCGTGTTGATAGATAAGTTGACTCTGTAGTGGTATATCGTAAGTCATCATATATTTTTGACGTTGATAGATAAGTTGACTGTGTGGTCGTAGATCTCAAGTCATCATCAGCTATTGTTGGCGTTGATAGATAAGTTGACTGTGTGGTCGTAGATCTCAAGTCATCATCAGCTATTGTTGGCGTTGATAGATAAGTTGATTGTGTGGTCGTAGATCTCAAGTCATCATCATATATTGTTGGTGTTGATAGATAAGTTGATTGTGTGGTCGTAGATCGCAAGTCATCATCAGATATTGTTCGTGTTGATAGATAAGTTGACTGTGTGGTGGTAGAACGTAATTCATCATATATTGTTGACGTTGATAGATAAGTTGACTGTGTGGTCGTAGATCTCAAGTCATCATCAGATATTGTTGGCCTTGATAGATAAGTTGACTGTGTGGTCGTAGATCTCAAGTCATCTTCATATATTGTTGGTGTTGATAGATTAGTTGATTGTGTGGCCGTAGATCTCAAGTCATCATCAGATATTGTTGTTGTTGATATATATGATGATTGTGTGGTCGTAGATCTCAAGTCGTCATCATATATTGTTGGCATTGCTAGATAAGTTGACTGTGTGGTCGTAGATCTCAAGTCATCTTCATATATTGTTGGTGTTGATAGATAAGTTGATTGTGTGGCCGTAGATCTCAAGTCATCATCAGATATTGTTGACGTTGATAGATAAGTTGATTGTGCGTCGTATATCTAAAGTCGACATCAGATATTGTTGGCGTTGATGGATAACTTGACTGTGTGGTCGTAGATCGCAAGTCATCGTCTGATATTGTTGATGTTGATAGATAAGTTGACTGTGTGGTCGTAGATCTCAAGTCGTCATCAGATATTGTTGACGTTGATATATAAGTTGACAGTGTGGTCGTAGATCGCAAGTCATCATCAGATACTGTTGGTGTTGATAGATAAATTGATTGTGTGGTCGTAGATCTCAAGTGTTCATCATATATTGCAGGTGTTGGTAGATAGGTTGATTGTGTGGTCGTAGATCGAAAGTCATCATCAGATATTGTTGGTGTTGGTAGATAGGTTGATTGTGTGGTCGTAGATCGCAAGTCATCATCAAATATTGTTGACGTTGATAGATAAGTTGACTGTGTGACCGTAGATCGCAAATCATCATCCGATAGTGCTGGTGTTGGTAGATAAGTTGATTGTGTTGCAGTAGATCTCAAGTCATCATCAGATATTGTTCGTGTTGATAGATAAGTTGACTCTGTAGTGGTAGATCGTAAGTCATCATATATTTTTGACGTTGATAGATAAGTTGACTGTGCGGTCGTAGATCTCAAGTCATCATCATATATTGTTGGTGTTGATAGATAAGTTGATTGTGTGGTCGTAGATCGCAAGTCATCATCAGATATTGTTCGTGTTGATAGATAAGTTGACTGTGTGGTGGTAGAACGTAATTCATCATATATTGTTGGCGTTGATAGATAAGTTGACTGTGTGGTCGTAGATCTCAAGTCATCTTCATATATTGTTGGTGTTGATAGATAAGTTGATTGTGTGGCCGTAGATCTCAAGTCATCATCAGATATTGTTGTTGTTGATATATATGATGATTGTGTGGTCGTAGATCTCAAGTCGTCATCATATATTGTTGGCATTGATAGATAAGATGATTGTGTGGCCGTAGATCGCAAGTCATCATCAGATATTGTTGTTGTTGATATATATGATGATTGTGTGGTCGTAGATCTCAAGTCGTCATCATATATTGTTGGCATTGATAGATAAGATGATTGTGTGGCCATAGATCTCAAGTCATCGTCGGATATTATTGGTGTTGGTAGATAAGTTGACTGTGTAGTCGTAGATCGCAAGTGACCGTTAGATACTGCTGGTGTTGATAGATAAATGGACTGTGTGGCAGTAGATCTCAAGTCGTCATCAGATATTGTTGACGTTGATAGATAAGTTGATTGTGCGGTCGTATATCTAAAGTCGACATCAGATATTGTTGGCGTTGATGGATAACTTGACTGTGTGGTCGTAGATCGCAAGTCATTGTCTGATATTGTTGGTGTTGATAGATAAGTTGACTGTGTGGTCGTAGATCTCAAGTCGTCATCAGATATTGTTGACGTTGATATATAAGTTGACTGTGTGGTCGTAGATCGCAAGTCATCATCAGATACTGTTGGTGTTGATAGATAAATTGATTGTGTGGTCGTAGATCTCAAGTTTTCATCATATATTGTAGGTGTTGGTAGATAGGTTGATTGTGTGGTCGTAGATCGAAAGTCATTATCAGATATTGTTGGTGTTGGTAGATAGGTTGATTGTGTGGTCGTAGATCGCAAGTCATCATCCGATATTGTTGACGTTGATAGATAAGTTGACTGTGTGACCGTAGATCGCAAATCATCATCCGATAGTGCTGGTGTTGGTAGATAAGTTGATTGTGTTGCAGTAGATCTCAAGTCATCATCAGATATTATTGGTGTTGGTAGATAGGTTGATTGTGTGGTCGTAGATCGCAAGTCATCATCCGATATTGTTGACGTTGATTGATAAGTTGACTGTGTGGCCGTAGATCGCAAGTCATCATCAGATATTGTTGGTGTTGGTAGATAAGTTGATTGTGTGGTCGTATATCTCAAGTCGTCATCAGATATTGTTGACGTTGATAGATAAGTTGACTGTGTGGCCGTAGATCGCAAATCATTATCCGATAGTGTTGGTGTTGGTAGATAAGTTGATTGTGTTGCAGTAGATCTCAAGTCATCATCAGATATTATTGGTGTTGGTAGATAGGTTGATTGTGTGGTCGTAGATCTCAAGTCGTCATCAGATATTGTTGACGTTGATAGATAAGTTGACTGTGTGGTCGTAGATCTCAAGTCGTCATCAGATATTGTTGACGTTGATAGATAAGTTGATTGTGTGGTCGTAGATCGCAAGTCATCATCAGATATTGCTGGCGTTGATCGATAAGTTGATTGAGTGTTGCTTACAACTGAACTTGTTGATAATTCTGAAGACATTGTTGAGGTTGTAGATCGCAAGTTATCATCAAATATTGTTGGCGTTGATAGATAAGTTGATTGTATGGCCGTAGATCTCAAGCCATTATCATATATTGCTGTTGTTGATAGATAAGTTGACTGTGTGGTGGTAGATCGTAAGTCATCATATATTGTTGACGTTGATAGATAAGTTGATTGTGTGGTCGTAGATCGCAAGTCATCATCAGATATTGTTGTTGTTGATAGATAAGTTGATTGTGTGGTCGTAAATCTCAAGTCGTCATCATATATTGTTGGCATTGATAGATAAGATGATTGTGTGGCCGTGGGTCTCAAGTCATCGTCGGATATTATTGGTGTTGATAGATAAGTTGACTGTGTGGTCGTAGATCGCATGTCATCGTTAGATACTGCTGTTGTTGATTGATAAGTTGACTGTGTGGCCGTAGATCTCAAGTCATCGTCAGATATTGTTGACGTTGATAGATAAGTTGATTGTGTGGTGGTAGATCTCAAGTCTTCATCAGATATTGTTGGCGTTGATAGAAAAGTTGACTGTGCGGTCGTACATCTCAAGTCGTCATCAGATATTGTTGGTGTTGATAGATAACTTGACTGTGTGGTCGTAGACCGTATCTCATCACTTGATATTGTTGGTGTTGATAGATAAGTTGATTGTGTGGTCGTAGATCGCAAGTCATCATCAGATATAGTTGACGTTGATAGATAAGTTGATTCTGTGGCGTAGATCTCAAGTCATCAACAGATATTGTTGGTGCTGGTAGATAAGTTGATTGTGTGGCAGTAGATCTCAAGTCGTCATCATATATTGTTGGTGTTTGTGGATAGGTTAATTGTGTGGTCGTAGATCGCAAGTCATCATCAGATATTGTTGACGTTGATAGATAAGTTGACTGTGTGGTCGTAGATCGTAAGTCATCATCATATATTGTTGGTGCTGATAGATAAGTTGATTGCATGGTCGTAGATCTCAAGTCATCATCAGATATTGTTGACGTTGATAGATAAGTTGACTGTGTGGTGGTAGATCGAAAGTTATCAGATATTGTTGGCGTTGATAGATAAGTTGACTGTGCGGTCGTAGATCTCAAGTCGTCATCAGATATTGTTGGTGTTGATAGATAACTTGACTGTGTGGTCGTAGACCGTATGTCATCACGTGATATTGTTGGTGTTGATAGATAAGTTGATTGTGTGGTCGTAGATCGCAAGTCATCAACAGATATTGTTGACGTTGATAGATAAGTTGATTGTGTGGCCGTAGATCTCCAGTCATCATCAGATATTGTTGGTGCTGGTAGATAAGTTGATTGTGTGGCAGTAGACCTCAAGTCATCAACATATATTGTTGGTGCTGGTAGATAAATTGATTGTGTGGCAGTAGATCTCAAGTCGTCATCATATATTGTTGGTGTTTGTGGATAGGTTAATTGTGTGGTCAAAGATCGCAAGTCATCATCAGATATTGTTGACGTTGATAGATAAGTTGACTCTGTGGTCGTAGATCGTAAGTCATCATCATATATTGTTCGTGCTGATAGATAAGTTGATTACATGGTCGTAGATCTCAAGTCATCGTCAGATATTGTTGACGTTGATAGATAAGTTGACTGTGTGGTGGTAGATCGAACGTTATCATATATTGTTGGTGTTGATAGATAAGTTGACTGTGTGGTGGTAGATCTTAAGTCATCATATATTGTTGGCGTTGATAGATAAGTTGACTGTGTGGTCGTAAATCTTAAGTCATCATCATATATTGTTGGTGTTGGTAGATAAGTTGATTGTGTGGTCGTATATCGCAAGTCATCATCAGATATTGTTGTTGTTGATAGATAAGTTGATTGTGTGGTCGTAAATCTCAAGTCGTCATCATATATTGTTGGCATTGATAGATAAGATGATTGTGTGGCCGTGGGTCTCAAGTCATCGTCAGATATTATTGGTGTTGATAGATAAGTTGAGTGTGTGGTCGTAGATCGCATGTCATCGTTAGATACAGCTATTGTTGATTGAATTAGTTGACTGTGTGGCCGTATATCTCAAGTCATCGTCAGATATTGTTGACATTGATAGATAAGTTGATTGTGTGGTGGTAGATCTCAAGTCGTCATCAGATATTGTTGGCGTTGATAGAAAAGTTGACTGTGCGGTCGTACATCTCAAGTCATCTTCATATATTGTTGGTGTTGATAGATACGTTGATTGTGTGGCCGTAGATCTCAAGTCATCATCAGATATTGTTGTTGTTGATATATATGATGATTGTGTGGTCGTAGATCTCAAGTCGTCATCATATATTGTTGGCATTGATAGATAAGATGATTGTGTGGCCGTAGATCGCAAGTCATCATCAGATATTGTTGTTGTTGATATATATGATGATTGTGTGGTCGTAGATCTCAAGTCGTCATCATATATTGTTGGCATTGATAGATAAGATGATTGTGTGGCCGTAGATCTCAAGTCATCGTCGGATATTATTGGTGTTGGTAGATAAGTTGACTGTGTAGTCGTAGATCGCAAGTGACCGTTAGATACTGCTGGTGTTGATAGATAAATTGACTGTGTGGCCGTAGATCTCAAGTCGTCATCAGATATTGTTGACGTTGATAGATAAGTTGATTGTGCGGTCGTATATCTAAAGTCGACATCAGATATTGTTGGCGTTGATGGATAACTTGACTGTGTGGTCGTAGATCTCAAGTTTTCATCATATATTGTAGGTGTTGGTAGATAGGTTGATTGTGTGGTCGTAGATCGATAGTCATCATCAGATATTGTTGGTGTTGGTAGATAGGTTGATTGTGTGGTCGTAGATCGCAAGTCATCATCCGATATTGTTGACGTTGGTAGATAAGTTGACTGTGTGACCGTAGATCGCAAATCATCATCCGATAGTGCTGGTGTTGGTAGATAAGTTGATTGTGTTGCAGTAGATCTCAAATCATCATCAGATATTGTTGACGTTGATAGATAAGTTGACTGTGTGGCGGTAGATCACAAGTCATCATCAGATATTGTTGGTGTTGGTAGATAAGTTGATTGTGTGGTCGTATATCTCAAGTCGTCATCAGATATTGTTGACGTTGATAGATAAGTTGATTGTTTGGCCGTAGATCGCAAATCATCATCCGATAGTGTTGGTGTTGGTAGATAAGTTGATTGTGTTGCAGTAGATCTCAAGTCATCATCAGATATTATTGGTGTTGGTAGATAGGTTGATTGTTTGGTCGTAGACCGCAGGTCATCATCCGATATTGTTGACGTTGATAGATAAGTTGATTGTGTGACCGTAGATCGCAAATCATCATCCGATAGTGCTGGTGTTGGTAGATAAGTTGATTGTGTTGCAGTAGATCTCAAGTCATCATCAGATATTATTGGTGTTGGTAGATAGGTTGATTGTGTGGTCGTAGATCGCAAGTCATCATCAGATATTGTTGGTGTTGGTAGATAAGTTGATTGTGTGGTCGTAGATCTCAAGTCGTCATTAGATATTGTTGACGTTGATAGATAAGTTGACTGTGTGGTCGTAGATCTCAAGTCGTCATCAGATATTGTTGACGTTGATAGATAAGTTGATTGTGTGGTCGTAGATCGCAAGCCATCATCAGATATTGCTGGCGTTGATCGATAAGTTGATTGAGTGTTGCTTACAACTGAACTTGTTGATAATTCTGAAGACATTGTTGAGGTTGTAGATCGCAAGTTATCATCAAATATTGTTGGCGTTGATAGATAAGTTGATTGTATGGCCGTCGATCTCAAGCCATTATCATATATTGTTGTTGTTGATAGATAAGTTGACTGTGTGGTGGTAGATCGTAAGTCATCATATATTGTTGACGTTGATAGATAAGTTGATTGTGTGGTCGTAGATCGCAAGTCATCATCAGATATTGTTGTTGTTGATAGATAAGTTGATTGTGTGGTCGTAAATCTCAAGTCGTCATCATATATTGTTGGCATTGATAGATAAGATGATTGTGTGGCGTGGGTCTCAAGTCATCGTCGGATATTATTGGTGTTGATAGATAAGTTGACTGTGTGGTCGTAGATCGCATGTCATCGTTAGATACTGCTGTTGTTGATTGATAAGTTGACTGTGTGGCCGTAGATCTCAAGTCATCGTCAGATATTGTTGACGTTGATAGATAAGTTGATTGTGTGGTGGTAGATCTCAAGTCCTCATCAGATATTGTTGGCGTTGATAGAAAAGTTGACTGTGCGGTCGTACATCTCAAGTCGTCATCAGATATTGTTGGTGTTGATAGATAACTTGACTGTGTGGTCGTAGACCGTATGTCTTCGCTTGATATTGTTGGTGTTGATAGATAAGTTGATTGTGTGGTCGTAGATCGCAAGTCATCATCAGATATTGTTGACGTTGATAGATAAGTTGATTGTGTGGCCGTAGATCTCAAGTCATCAACAGATATTGTTGGTGCTGGTAGATAAGTTGATTGTGTGGCAGTAGATCTCAAGTCGTCATCATATATTGTTGGTGTTTGTGGATAGGTTAATTGTGTGGTCGTAGATCGCAAGTCATCATCAGATATTGTTGACGTTGATAGATAAGTTGACTGTGTGGTCGTAGATCGTAAGTCATCATCATATATTGTTGGTGCTGATAGATAAGTTGATTGCATGGTCGTCGATCTCAAGTCATCATCAGATATTGTTGACGTTGATAGATAAGTTGACTGTGTGGTGGTAGATCGAAAGTTATCAGATATTGTTGGCGTTGATAGATAAGTTGACTGTGCGGTCGTAGATCTCAAGTCGTCATCAGATATTGTTGGTGTTGATAGATAACTTGACTGTGTAGTCGTAGACCGTATGTCATCACTTGATATTGTTGGTGTTGATAGATAAGTTGATTGTGTGGTCGTAGATCGCAAGTCATCATCAGATATTGTTGGTGCTGGTAGATAAGTTGATTGTGTGGCAGTAGACCTCAAGTCATCAACATATATTGTTGGTGCTGGTAGATAAGTTGATTGTGTGGCAGTAGATCTCAAGTCGTCATCATATATTGTTGGTGTTTGTGGATAGGTTAATTGTGTGGTCAAAGATCGCAAGTCATCATCAGATATTGTTGACGTTGATAGATAAGTTGACTCTGTGGTCGTAGATCGTAAGTCATCATCATATATTGTTGGTGGTCATAGATAAGTTGATTGCATGGTCGTAGATCTCAAGTCATCGTCAGATATTGTTGACGTTGATAGATAAGTTGATTGTGTGGTGGTAGATCGAAAGTTATCATATATTGTTGGTGTTGATAGATAAGTTGACTGTGTGGTGGTAGATCTTATGTCATCATATATTGTTGGCGTTGATAGATAAGTTGACTGTGTGGTCGTAAATCTTAAGTCGTCATCATATATTGTTGGCATTGATAGATAAGATGATTGTGTGGCAGTGGGTCGCAAGTCATCGTCGGATATTATTGGTGTTGATAGATAAGTTGACTGTGTGGTCGTAGATCGCATGTCATCGTTAGATACTGCTGTTGTTGATTGATAAGTTGACTGTGTGGCCGTAGAGCTCAAGTCATCGTCAGATATTGTTGACGTTGATAGATAAGTTGATTGTGTGGTGGTAGATCTCAAGTCGTCATCAGATATTGTTGGCGTTGATAGAAAAGTTGACTGTGCGGTCGTACATCTCAAGTCGTCATCAGATATTGTTGGTGTTGATAGATAACTTGACTGTGTGGTCGTAGACCGTATGTCTTCGCTTGATATTGTTGGTGTTGATAGATAAGTTGATTGTGTGGTCGTAGATCGCAAGTCATCATCAGATATTGTTGACGTTGATAGATAAGTTGATTGTGTGGCCGTAGATCTCAAGTCATCAACAGATATTGTTGGTGCTGGTAGATAAGTTGATTGTGTGGTGGTAGATCTCAAGTCGTCATCAGATATTGTTGGCGTTGATAGAAAAGTTGACTGTGCGGTCGTACATCTCAAGTCGTCATCAGATATTGTTGGTGTTGATAGATAACTTGACTGTGTGGTCGTAGACAGTATGTCTTCGCTTGATATTGTTGGCGTTGATAGATAAGTTGATTGTGTGGTCGTAGATCGCAAGTCATCATCAGATATTGTTGACGTTGATAGATAAGTTGACTGTGTGGTGGTAGATCGAAAGTTATCATATATTGTTGGTGTTGATAGATAAGTTGACTGTGTGGTGGTAGATCTTAAGTCATCATATATTGTTGGCGTTGATAGATAAGTTGACTGTGTGGTCGTAAATCTTAAGTCATCATCATATATTGTTGGTGTTAGTAGATAAGTTGATTGTGTGACCGTATATCTCAAGTCATCATCAGATATTGTTGGTGTTGATAGATAAGTTGATTGTGTGGTCGTAGATCTCAAGTCATCATTATATATTGTTGGTGTTGGTAGATAAGTTGATTGTGTGGTCTTAGATCGCAAGTCATCATCAGATATTATTGGCGTTGATAGATAAGTTGACTGTGTGGTCGTAGATATCAAGACATCATCAGATATTGTTGGTGTTGATAGATAAGTTGACTGTGTGGTCGTAGATTTCAAGTCATCATCAACTATTGTTGTTGTTGATAGATAAGTTGATTGTGAGGTGGTAGATCACAAGTCGTCATCAGATATTGTTGGGGTTGGTAGATAAGTCGACTGTGTGGTCGTAAATCTCAAGCCATCATCAACTATTGTTGTTGTTGATAGATAAATTGATTGTGTGGTGGTATATCTCAAGTCGTCATCCGATATTGTTGGTGTTGGTAGATAAGTTGATTGTGTGGTCGTAGATCTCAAGTTGTCATCATATATTGTTGGTGTTGGTAGATAAGTTGATTGTGTGGTCGTAGATCGCAAGTCATCATCAGATAGTGTTGTTGTTGATAGATAATTTGACTGTGTGGTGGTAGATCGTGAGTCATCATATATTGTTGACGCTGATAGATAAGTTGACTGTGTGGTGGTAGATCGTAAGTCATCATATATTGTTGACGTTGATAGATAAGTTAACTGTGTGGTGGTAGATCGTAAGTCATCATCAGATATTGTTGGCCTTGATAGATAAGTTGACTGTGTGGTCGTATATCTCAAGTCATCATCATATATTGTTGGTGTTGATAGATAACTTGACTGTGTGTTCGTAGATCTCAAGTCATCATCATATATTGTTGGTGTTGATAGATAACTTGACTGTGTGTTCGTAGATCTCAAGTCATCATCATATATTGTTGGTGTTGATAGATAACTTGACTGTGTGTTCGTAGATCTCAAGTCATCATCATATATTGTTGGTGTTGATAGATAACTTGACTGTGTGTTCGTAGACCGTATGTCATCGCTTGATGTTGTTGGTGTTGATATATAAGTTGATTGTGTGGTCGTAGATCGCAAGTCATCATCAGATATTGTTGACGTTGATAGATAAGTTGATTGTGTGGCCGTAGATCTCAAGTCATCATCAGATATTGTTGGTGCTGGTAGATAAGTTGATTGTGTGGCAGTAGACCTCAAGTCATCAACAGATATTGTTGGTGCTGGTAGATAAGTTGAATGTGTGGCAGTCGATCTCAAGTCGTCATCATATATTGTTGGTGTTTGTGGATAGGTTAATTGTGTGGTCGTAGATCGCAAGTCATCATCAGATATTGTTGACGTTGATAGATAAGTTGACTGTGTGGTCGTAGATCGTAAGTCATCATCATATATTGTTGGTGCTGATAGATAAGTTGATTGCATGGTCGTAGATCTCAAGTCATCATCAGATATTGTTGATGTTGATAGATAAGTTGACTGTGTGGTGGTAGATCGAAAGTTATCATATATTGTTGGTGTTGGTAGATAAGTTGATTGTGTGGCCGTATATCTCAAGTCATCATCAGATACTGTTGGTGTTGATAGATAAGTTGATTGTGTGGTCGTAGATCTCAAGTCGTCATTATATATTGTTGGTGCTGGTATATAAGTTGATTGTGTGGTCGTAGATCGCAAGTCATTATCAGATAGTATTGGCGTTGATAGATAAGTTGACTGTGTGGTTGTAGATATCAAGTCATCATCATATATTGTTGGTGTTGACAGATAAGTTGATTGCATGTTCGTAGATCTCAAGTCATCATCAGATATTGTTGACGTTGATAGATAAGTTGACTGTGTGGTGGTAGATCGAAAGTTATCATATATTTTTGGTGTTGATAGATAAGTTGACTTTGTGGTGGTAGATCGTAAGTCATCATATAGTGTTGGCGTTGATAGATAAGTTGACTGTGTGGTTGTAAATCTTAAGTCATCATCATATATTGTTGGTGTTGGTAGATAAGTTGATTGTGTGACCGTATATCTCAAGTCATCATCAGATATTGTTGGTGTTGATAGATAAGTTTATTTTGTGGTCGTAGATCTCAAGTCGTCATTATATATTGTTGGTGTTGGTAGATAAGTTGATTGTGTGGTCGTAGATCGCAAGTCATCATCAGATATTATTGGCGTTGATAGATAAGTTGACTGTGTGGTCGTAGATATCAAGTCATCATCAGATATTGTTGGTGTTGATAGATAAGTTGACTGTGTGGTCGTAGATCTCAAGTCATCATCATATATTGTTGGTGTTGACAGATAAGTTGACTGTGTGGTCGTAGATCTCAAGTCATCATCAACTATTGTTGTTGTTGATAGATAAGTTGATTGTGCGGTGGTAGATCACAAGTCGTCATCAGATATTGTTGGTGTTGGTAGATAAGTTGATTGTGTTGTCGTAGATCTCAAGTTGTCATCATATATTGTTGGTGTTGGTAGATAAGTTAACTGTGTGGTGGTAGATCGTAAGTCATCATCAGATATTGTTCGTGTTGATAGATAAGTTGACTCTGTAGTGGTATATCGTAAGTCATCAAATATTTTTGACGTTGATAGATAAGTTGACTGTGTGGCCGTAGATCTCAAGTCATCATCAGCTATTGTTGGTGTTGATAGATAAGTTGATTGTGTGGTCGTAGATCGCAAGTCATCATCAGATATTGTTCGTGTTGATAGATAAGTTGACTGTGTGGTGGTAGAACGTAATTCATCATATATTGTTGACGTTGATAGATAAGTTGACTGTGTGGTCGTAGATCTCAAGTCATCATCAGCTATTGTTGGCCTTGATAGATAAGTTGACTGTGTGGTCGTAGATCTCAAGTCATCTTCATATATTGTTGGTGTTGATAGATAAGTTGATTGTGTGGCCGTAGATCTCAAGTCAACATCAGATATTGTTGTTGTTGATATATATGATGATTGTGTGGTCGTAGATCTCAAGTCGTCATCATATATTGTTGGCATTGATAGATAAGATGATTGTGTGGCCGTAGATCTCAAGTCATCGTCGGATATTATTGGTGTTGGTAGATAAGTTGACTGTGTGGTCGTAGACCGCATGTCATCGTTAGATACTGCTGTTGTTGATAGATAAGTTGACTGTGTGGTCGTAGATCTCAAGTCATCGTCAGATATTGTTGACGTGGATAGATAAGTTGATTGTGTGGTGGTAGATCTCAAGTCGTCATCAGATATTGTTGGCGTTGATAGATAAGTTGACTGTGCGGTCGTAGGTCTCAAGTCGTCATCAGATATTATTGGTGTTGATAGATAACTTGACTGTGTGGTCGTAGACCGTATGTCATCGCTTGATATTGTTGGTGTTGATAGATAAGTTGATTGTGTGGTCGTAGAGCGCAAGTCATCATCAGATATTGTTGACGTTGATAGATAAGTTGATTGTGTGGCCGTAGATCTCAAGTCATCATCATATATTGTGGGTGCTGATAGATAAGTTGGCTGTGTGGTCGTAAATCTTAAGTCATCATCATATATTGTTGGTGTTGGTAGATAAGTTGATTGTGTGACCGTATATCTCAAGTCGTCATTATATATTGTTGGTGTTGGTAGATAAGTTGATTGTGTGGTCGTAGATCGCAAGTCATCATCAGATATTATGGACGTTGATAGATAAGTTGACTGTGTGGTCGTAGATATCAAGTCATCATCAGATATTGTTGGTGTTGATAGATAAGTTGACTGTGTGGTCGTAGATCTCAAGTCATCATCATATATTGTTGGTGTTGACAGATAAGTTGATTGTGTGGTCGTAGATCTCAAGTCATCATCAACTTTTGTTGTTGTTGATAGATAAGTTGATTGTGCGGTGGTAGATCACAAGTCGTCATCAGATATTGTTGGTGTTGGTAGATAAGTTGACTGTGTGGTCGTAAATCTCAAGCCATCATCAACTATTGTTGTTGTTGATAGATAAGTTGATTGTGTGGTGGTAGATCTCAAGTCGTCATCCGATATTGTTGGTGTTGGTAGATAAGTTGATTGTGTGGTCGTAGATCTCAAGTTGTCATCATATATTGTTGGTGTTGGTAGATAAGTTGATGGTGTGGTCGTAGATCGCAAGTCATCATCATATATTGTTGGTGTTGACAGATAAGTTGATTGTGTGGTCGTAGATCTCAAGTCATCATCAACTATTGTTGTTGTTGATAGATAAGTTGATTGTGCGGTGGTAGATCACAAGTCGTCATCAGATATTGTTGGTGTTGGTAGATAAGTTGACTGTGTGGTCGTAAATCTCAAGCCATCATCAACTATTGTTGTTGTTGATAGATAAGTTGATTGTGTGGTGGTAGATCTCAAGTCGTCATCCGATATTGTTGGTGTTGGTAGATAAGTTGATTGTGTGGTCGTAGATCTCAAGTTGTCATCATATATTGTTGGTGTTGGTAGATAAGTTGATGGTGTGGTCGTAGATCGCAAGTCATCATCATATATTGTTGGTGTTGACAGATAAGTTGATTGTGTGGTCGTAGATCTCAAGTCATCATCAACTATTGTTGTTGTTGATAGATAAGTTGATTGTGCGGTGGTAGATCACAAGTCGTCATCAGATATTGTTGGTGTTGGTAGATAAGTTGACTGTGTGGTCGTAAATCTCAAGCCATCATCAACTATTGTTGTTGTTGATAGATAAGTTGATTGTGTGGTGGTAGATCTCAAGTCGTCATCCGATATTGTTGGTGTTGGTAGATAAGTTGATTGTGTGGTCGTAGATCTCAAGTTGTCATCATATATTGTTGGTGTTGGTAGATAAGTTGACTGTGTGGTCGTAGACCGTATGTCATCGTCGGATATTATTGGTGTTGATAGATAAGTTGACTGTGTGGTCGTAGATCGCATGTCATCGTTAGATACTGCTGTTGTTGATAGATAAGTTGACTGTGTGGTCGTAGATCTCAAGTCATCGTCAGATATTGTTGACGTGGATAGATAAGTTGATTGTGTGGTGGTAGATCTCAAGTCGTCATCAGATATTGTTGGCGTTGATAGATAAGTTGACTGTGCGGTCGTAGGTCTCAAGTCGTCATCAGATATTATTGGTGTTGATAGATAACTTGACTGTGTGGTCGTAGACCGTATGTCATCGCTTGATATTGTTGGTGTTGATAGATAAGTTGATTGTGTGGTCGTAGAGCGCAAGTCATCATCAGATATTGTTGACGTTGATAGATAAGTTGATTGTGTGGCCGTAGATCTCAAGTCATCATCATATATTGTGGGTGCTGATAGATAAGTTGGCTGTGTGGTCGTAAATCTTAAGTCATCATCATATATTGTTGGTGTTGGTAGATAAGTTGATTGTGTGACCGTATATCTCAAGTCGTCATTATATATTGTTGGTGTTGGTAGATAAGTTGATTGTGTGGTCGTAGATCGCAAGTCATCATCAGATATTATGGACGTTGATAGATAAGTTGACTGTGTGGTCGTAGATATCAAGTCATCATCAGATATTGTTGGTGTTGATAGATAAGTTGACTGTGTGGTCGTAGATCTCAAGTCATCATCATATATTGTTGGTGTTGACAGATAAGTTGATTGTGTGGTCGTAGATCTCAAGTCATCATCAACTATTGTTGTTGTTGATAGATAAGTTGATTGTGCGGTGGTAGATCACAAGTCGTCATCAGATATTGTTGGTGTTGGTAGATAAGTTGACTGTGTGGTCGTAAATCTCAAGCCATCATCAACTATTGTTGTTGTTGATAGATAAGTTGATTGTGTGGTGGTAGATCTCAAGTCGTCATCCGATATTGTTGGTGTTGGTAGATAAGTTGATTGTGTGGTCGTAGATCTCAAGTTGTCATCATATATTGTTGGTGTTGGTAGATAAGTTGATGGTGTGGTCGTAGATCGCAAGTCATCATGAGATAGTGTTGTTGTTGATAGATAATTTGACTGTGTGGTGGTAGATCGTAAGTCATCATATATTGTTGACGTTGATAGATAAGTTAACTGTGTGGTGGTAGATCGTAAGTCATCATCAGATATTGTTCGTGTTGATTGATAAGTTGACTATGTAGTGGTAGATCGTAAGTCATCATATATTTTTGACGTTGATAGATAAGTTGACTGTGTGGTCGTAGATCTCAAGTCATCATCACATATTGTTGGTGTTGATAGATAAGTTGATTGTGTGGTCGTAGATCGCAAGTCATCATCAGATATTGTTCGTGTTGATAGATAAGTTGACTGTGTGGTGGTAGAACGTAATTCATCATATATTGTTGGCGTTGATAGATAAGTTGACTTTGTGGTCGTAGATCTCAAGTCATCTTCATATATTGTTGGTGTTGATAGATACGTTGATTGTGTGGCCGTAGATCTCAAGTCATCATCAGATATTGTTGTTGTTGATATATATGATGATTGTGTGGTCGTAGATCTCAAGTCGTCATCATATATTGTTGGCATTGATAGATAAGATGATTGTGTGGCCGTAGATCTCAAGTCATCGTCGGATATTATTGGTGTTGGTAGATAAGTTGACTGTGTAGTCGTAGATCGCAAGTGACCGTTAGATACTGCTGGTGTTGATAGATAAATCGACTGTGTGGCCGTAGATCTCAAGTCGTCATCAGATATTATTGACGTTGATAGATAAGTTGATTGTGCGTCGTATATCTAAAGTCGACATCAGATATTGTTGGCGTTGATGGATAACTTGACTGTGTGGTCGTAGATCGCAAGTCATCGTCTGATATTGTTGATGTTGATAGATAAGTTGACTGTGTGGTCGTAGATCTCAAGTCGTCATCATATATTGTTGACGTTGATATATAAGTTGACTGTGTGGTCGTAGATCGCAAGTCATCATCAGATACTGTTGGTGTTGATAGATAAATTGATTGTGTGGTCGTAGATCTCAAGTTTTCATCATATATTGTAGGTGTTGGTAGATAGGTTGATTATGTGGTCGTAGATCGAAAGTCATCATCAGATATTGTTGGTGTTGGTAGATAGGTTGATTGTGTGGTCGTAGATCGCAAGTCATCATCCGATATTGTTGACGTTGATAGATAAGTTGACTGTGTGACCGTAGATCGCAAATCATCATCCGATAGTGCTGGTGTTGGTAGATAAGTTGATTGTGTTGCAGTAGATCTCAAGTCATCATCAGATATTATTGGTGTTGGTAGATAGGTTGATTGTGTGGTCGTAGATCGCAAGTCATCATCCGATATTGTTGACGTTGATAGATAAGTTGACTGTGTGGCCGTAGATCGCAAGTCATCATCAGATATTGTTGGTGTTGGTAGATAAGTTGATTGTGTGGTCGTATATCTCAAGTCGTCATCAGATATTGTTGACGTTGATAGATAAGTTGACTGTGTGGCCGTAGATCGCAAGTCATCATCAGATATTGATGGTGTTGGTAGATAAGTTGATTGTGTGGTCGTAGATCTCAAGTCGTCATCAGATATTGTTGACGTTGATAGTTAAGTTGACTGTGTGGTCGTAGATCTCAATTCGTCATCAGATATTGTTGACGTTGATAGATAAGTTGATTGTGTGGTCGTAGATCTCAAGTCGTCATCAGATATTGTTGGTTTTGGTAGATAAGTTGATTGTGTAGTCGTAGATCGCAATTCATCGTCTGATATTGTTGGTGCTGATAAATAAGTTGACTGTGTGGTTGTAGATCTCAAGTCGTCATCATATATTGTTGGTGTTTGTGGATAGGTTAATTGTGTGGTCGTAGATCGCAAGTCATCATCAGATATTGTTGACGTTGATAGATAAGTTGACTGTGTGGTCGTAGATCGTAAGTCGTCATCATATATTGTTGACATTGATAGATAAGATGATTGTGTGGCGTAGATCTCAAGTCAGCGTCGGATATTATTGGTGTTGGTAGATAAGTTGACTGTGTAGTCGTAGATTGGAAGTGATCGTTAGATGCTGCTGGTGTTGATAGATAAATTGACTGTGTGGCCATAGATCGCCAGTCATCGTCGGATATTGTTGACGTTGATAGATAAGTTGATTGTGCGGTGGTAGATCTCAAGTCGTCATCAGATATTGTTGGCGTTGATAGATAAGTTGATTGTGTGGTCGTAGATCGCAAGTCATCATCAAATATTGTTGGTGTTGATAGATAACTTGACTGTGTGGTCGTAGATCGCAATTCATCGTCTGATATTGTTGGTGTTGATAGATAAGTTGACTGTGTCGTGGCAGATCTCAAGTCGTCATCAGATATTGTTGACGTTGATAGATAAGTTGACTGTGCGGTCGTATATTTCAAGTCGTCATCAGATATTGTTGGTGTTGATAGATAACTTGACTGTGTGGTCGTAGATCGCAAGTCATCGTCAGATATTGTTGGTGTTGATAGATACGTTGACTGTGTGGTCGCAGATCGCAAGTCATCATCAGATATTGTTGGTGTTGGTAGATAATTTGATTGTGAGGTCGTAGATCTCAAGTTTTCATCATATATTGTTGGTGTTGGTAGAACATTTGATTGTGTGGTCGTAGATCGAAAGTCATCATCAGATATTGTTGGTGTTGATAGATACGTTGACTGAGTGGCCGTAGATCGCAAGTCATCATCCGATATTGTTGGTGTTGGTAGATAAGTTGACTGTGTGGCCGTAGATCGCAAGTCAACATCAGATATTGTTGGTGCTGGTAGATAAGTTAATTGTGGGGTCGTAGATCTCAAGTCGTCATCATATATTGTTGATGTTGGTTGATAAGTTGACTGTGTGGTCGTAGATCGTAAGTCATCAGCATATATTGTTGGTGTTGGTAGATAAGTTGACTGTGTTGTCGTAGATCTCAACTCATCATCAGATATTGTTCGTGTTGATAGATAACTTGGCTGTGTGGTAGTATATCGCAAGTCAACATCAGATATTGTTGGTGTTGGTAGATAAGTTGACTGTGTGGTCGTAGATCGCAAGTCATCATCAGATATTGTTGACGTTGACAGATAAGTTGATTGTGCGGCCGTAGATCTCAACTCATCATCAGATATTGTTCGTGTTGATAGATAACTTGGCTGTGTGGTAGTATATCGCAAGTCATCATCAGATATTGTTGGTGTTGGTAGATAGGTTGATTGTGTCGTCGTAGATCGCAAGTCATTATCAGATATTGTTGACGTTGATAGATAAGTTGACTGTGTGGTCGTAGATCGCAAGTCATCATCAGATATTGTTGACGTTGATAGATAAGTTGATTGTGCGGCCGTAGATCTCAATTCGTCATCATATATTGTTGGTGTTGGTAGATAAGTTGATTGTGTGGTCGTAGATCGCAAGTCATCATCAGATATTGTTGTCGTTGATAGATAAGTTGACTGTGTGGTCGTAGATCGTAAGTCATCATCATATATTGTAGGTGTTGGTAGATACGTTGATTGTGATGTCGTAGATCTCAACTCATAATCATATATTGTTGGCGTAGATAGATAAGTTGATTATGTGGCCGTAGATCTCAGGTCATCATCAGATATTGTTGTTTCTGGTAGATAAGTTGATTGTGTTGCAGTAAATCTCAAGTCATCATCAGATATTGTTGGTGTTGGTAGATAAGTTGATTGTGTGGTCGTATATCTCAAGTCATCATCAGATATTGTTGACGTTGACAAGTAGGTTGATTGTGTGGCCGTAGATCTCAAATCATCATCAGATACTGTTGTTGTTGGTAGATAAGTTGATTGTGGTGCAGTAGATCTCAAGTCATCATCAGATATTGCTGACGTTGATAGATAAGTTGATTGTGTGGTCGTAGCTATAAAGTGGTCATCATATATTGTTGGTGTTGGTAGATAGGTTGATTGTGTGGTCGTAGATCGCAAGTCATCATCAGATATTGTTGACGTTGATAGATAAGTTGATTGTGTGGTCATAGATCGCAAGTCATCGTCTGATATTGTTAGCGTTGATAGATAAGTTGATTGTGTTGTCGTAGATCGCAAGTCATCATCAGATATTGTTGACGTTGAGAGATAAGTTGATTGTGTGGCCGTAGATCTTAAGTCATCATCAGATATTGTTGGTGTTGATAGATAAGTTGATTGTGTAATCGTAGATCGCAAGTCATCATCAGATATTGTTGACGTTGATAGATAAGTTGATTGTGTGGCCGTAGATCTCAAGTCATCATCAGATATTGTTGGTGTTAGAAGGTAAGTTGATTGTGTTGCAGTAGATCTCAAGTCATCGTCAGATATTGTTGACGTTGATAAATAAGTTGACTGTGTGGTGGTAGATCGCAAGTCGTCATCATATATTGTTGGTGTTGGTAGATAAGTTGACTGTGTGATGGTAGATCGCAAGTTATCATCAGATATTGTTGACGTTGATAGATAAGTTGACTGTGTGGTCGTAGATCGCAATTCATCATCAGATATTGTTGTTGTTGATAGATAAGTTGATTGTGTTGTCGTAGATCTCAAGTCATCGTCAGATATTGTTGTCGTTGATAGATAAGTTGACTGTGTGGTCGTAGATCTCAAGTCGTGATCATATATTGTTGGTGTTGGTAGATAAGTTGACTGTGTGGTGGTAGATTGTAAGTCATCATCAGATATTGTTGACTTTGATAGATAAGTTGACTGTGTGGCCGTAGATCGCAAGTCATCATCAGATATTGTTGACTTTGATAGATACGTTGACTGTGTGGTCGTAGATTGCAAGTCATCATCAGATATTGTTGGTGTTGATAGATAAGTTGATTGTGTTGTCATAGATCGCAAGTTGTCATGAGATATTGTTGACGTTGATAGATAAGTTGACTGTGTGATCGTAGATCTCAAGTCGTGATCAGATATTGTTGACGTTGACTGATAAGTTGACTGTGTGGTCGTAGATCTCAAGTCATCATCAGATATTGTTGACATTGATAGATAAGTTGACTGTGTGGTGGTAGAGCATAAGTCTTCATCAGATATTGTTGGTGTTGGTAGATAAGTTGATTGTGTGGTGGTAGATCGTAAGTCATCATCATATATTGTTGGCGTAGATAGATAAGTTGATAGTGTGGTGCTTACAACTGAAAAGTTTAATACGTTGGACGTAATTGTTGTGGGTGTATATTGCATTTGACTTTCTGATCCATATAAACTGGTAGATATATCATTGAAGGGAAGGAGCGAGTTGGTTGCCGTTGACAGATATGTTGATGATGTTGCTTCAATACTTGTATTAAGTAGTGATATATTACTGGTATCCGGTACTGTATTGAGATAAAATAAATGGAGATGGTTTTTTTCTGTCTGGATAAAAAAAAATACAAAATTATGTTAAAAATTCTTTCTTTTTCAATTATTTTCTAATATTTGAAATAAGAGTGGAAAATTAATAAATGGTTTATCTTGATTGGAGAGTTTGAAGATACTAAAGGGGCAATCAGAAGCCATAAATCGAAGGACATGTAATGAAATGGCCAGTTGGTCAAACCAAATATTAGCAAATATGTTATTTGTTGCTTCCTGGTAAACACACAGCTTGACTGACTATGACAAAAGACTGATTGTGTGGATAAGGTGTTCAAGTAGAGCTACAGTCCACCAGATGAACGTTGTAGTTGGCCAGCACAAAAGAGGTCTAAGAGCATTAAACTACTACAAAGCAGGATTAATCATCAAATGTAGCTTACCTATGTCATGGAAGGATTGGAAGAAAGGCTTCATCAGAATCAGTAAATAGAAAAATAACACAATGGACAAAAGAAACAAAAGATAAAAGTACAAACAGCGATCTAAAAATTACTACAGAAAACAAAAAGATCGAGCACCAGGAACTCCATTAAATATTGGGGGTGAACACAGATGCTCCGGAGGTGTAAGCAGATCCTGCTCCATTTGTGATACCCGTCGTGTTACTCTAGTTACAAACCAGGTGATAAGTTCATGAATGAGGAAAGGTATATCGTAAAACAATAGTTACTTGACATGAACAAACATTCACTACCTCTTCATTAACCTTTAATTGTGTTTATTGCTAATAAAATGTTATGATGGTTTGGTGCTACTAAGTCCTTTACTCAATAAACACTTGAAACGATAATTTTGATGTATCTTTAACACTATCTGCAAAACACTTGTTGTTTTTCTTAGTACGACAAAACGATATTCGTGATAGGAGGTAGTATAGAAATACAAAAGGTCCCCAATAATACAATTAAGAGAGTTAGCAAAATATTTATTTTAATTTCCTTTATATATACAGAACACCAACGAACTCACAGTATAGGAACCTGTGCACCTGAAATCTCTTATTGACGCGCTCATCTGTAAACTGCATTACTGGTTCGTTGGAAATCGACTGCCCACGCTTTCAAAGCAGGTAAGTTTTTCTATGTTTTCATTAAATTCTAATAACCTGTGTCCAAAAACTTGACTTAGCCGTACTGCGTCATATTTATCATTTTAACAGGTTCTTTTGAACAAGGATAAAATAAGATTGTCCCGTTTGACCCTTTATCCTTAAATGATATTTCCGATACTTGTGTTGGTAATGTCAATAGATATGGACACAGTTTATGCAAAATTACAGATATGAATACATCAGCATTGCCAAATAAATAGACAGTTTAAAATTTATTCAATGTAAGCTGTTTGACATCGTCCAATTTGACAACGGTAAGTTTGCTTACAGTGTCGTCTGAAGACTGTTTGATGTGCCAAAAGGTTCTGTTTAGTAGTATTTGGTGCTTTATTCACACCTTTATGATGCACTAATGAAGGCAATTAATGAACTATATAAGAAATTATTTTAAGATCGTCGAATATAAGTAACGCTACCTGGCATCGAATTATACATTAAATGCTCTGTAAATTACAAAGGAAGTCAAATAGCTGGATCATGTTGGCTTTGGGTAATCTTACTAAAAAGCAGAAATCCAAACATTAAAGCATTAACAATGACATAGATTATGCTACAACAGTTTCAGATGTTGTACAACTGCTAATTTTTACTTACTGCAAATACCAAGTATATCACATTCAAGGCATGCATTACTTCCTTGTGCCGTAGTATACCTGATGAATCTAGCAATTCCGCCTAAACCGGCGATAAAGGCCATCTTGAAACTGAAATTGGATCGAGCGTATGCTCCATGTTAAAGCCTTGCTTTAAGCTTAAAATGAAGTCGTTTCTTTTCATTAATTTGATTTAAAATAGCTCATTTCTATACCTGAATTTATCTCATTTATTTTCCACCTAATGCAGCTGTAATGAGTAGACCATTTGAATTTCGGGAAAGGGGGTTAGCTTGGGAGATCTAGAGAGATCAAATTTGCTCACTAATGAGACAGCACAGTTCCTATTTTTAGCCGTGTGAGATATCCTTTTCTCACCGCTTGGATAAAGTAGTCCGGTAATTTAGGTGAAAACGATTTTTCTATCTTACCCCGGGTAAAGACAAGCTACACGCGCATTTTCACACAAAATTGTTTTCCATTGTATTTGTAGAAGTAAATTGTAGATTTATCGATATACATCCCGTGTCTTGACAGTATTTTAAATACATTTCATAATAAAATATATAAACGGCATCTTTAAATGCTACTATAACAGCGATAATACCTATACAAATTTATTTGACCCACATTTCGTATTTCGGGAACTACTTTTTTTTTTATCTACGTTAGTTACAAGGGAGAGCACTCCATTATTTACACTATCGTCTGCAATTCTAAAATATTGGTTCTTCATGTAAAATATTTCAAAATTATGGATTTTAAAATTGGAGATGTTGTACAAATTGGCATAAAGGGAAAATAGTAAACATAATACAACCAACAGGAATATATTCCATGTACACTATCCACAATAACTTTGATGGAACTATCACAAACTGTGCAAAACATGAATTGGTGAAAGGAATGGATGATTTCCTATTTGAAGAAATGTTTAATGACTTCCAAGAATATGATAATATTCCGTTGGCATGCAATTCTTTGCCAAATAAATCTGACAGTACAACCGCATGCTATATTACCACTGCTTCGGACTCTCCGCTTAATACAAACTCAATTTCAACTACCATAGAATCTTTAGTAAATGATCCAAATTTGTCCCCTGCTCTTCTCTCCCCTGAGATAGATCTTCCACATGACATCGCAAATTTTATAGACAATATACCGGTAGCCACTGATAATACTAAACTTAGCTACACAAGGTTTCTTGATTTAACTGATGATGATTTGAATGACTTTGTCCTTGATAATGAAAACATAATAGTCCAGTCTATATACGCCAGAAAAGGCGTCACCTAGAACAAATTGCAACAGAATGTTTCTTGGGCTCATCTTGAAGCTGGGAGTGTCCTCATGAACATATTAAAAGTCGCCGAAAATCCCAAGTTGCCTTCTTGCAATTTTTGGGGTAAAAACAAGGGATTTTGAAGAAAAATCGCTGAAAACTGGAAATTTCACATGTTCACTCTACTTTGCAGAATATTACCAATTTCTCTAAAAATATCTTGTTATTATTGAATATTCTTTCAAACAAAATAAAAAATTCTATCCATATTCTCCCCAGGTGGCTATTGTTTTGGTAAAATTTCATTAAAAAAAATAATAAATCCTGAAAACTGAAATTTTGAAAAAATTATATTTTCCGTGGCAGAATAAATTAAATCATGACTGTTTCGGTACAGATTAATAAAGAATGTTTTGAAATATAATTAAATGTCAATTGTTAACAATCAGTTGGTGTTTGTTTAATGAAAAAAAATAGAAACATCTTATTTTCCTTCCCTAGATTAACGACATTATGTGATAAACGTTTATCAGTGACTTGTGACAGGTCGGTGGTTTTCTCCGGGTACTCCGGTTTCCTCCACCAATAAAACTGACAACGACTATATAACTGAAATATTGTTGAAAGTCGGGCTAAACACCATAAACCTACATACATACATACATAGATGAACGAAAATGGAAAATTTCAAAATTCACCAAAAATCCCTCCCAAAAAAAATTAAATGAAAGTTCTGATATCGTATAAGTTAGCAATACATGTATCTTTCAAATATCAACGTTAGGCATCAACTATTCGTCTGAATCAGAGTCCTCATCTTCGCATGCAAACATGTTGCTACATGTATTTCCTCGGCATTCAGTGCAAGCGACAGAACATTCCAGACCATGCTTTCTACAGTTACAGCGTTTTGAATCGCAGTTTGTCTTAGGGAACGACCATTTAACTTGAAGGGGGGGGGGGGGGGGGAGGGGGTTATGTTTTTTTTCTAAAATAAATATTCTTATTCCCAATGTTGCTGAAAAATATATTCTGATTTTGGTGGAGGAAAAAAAATATTCTAACTCTCGTGTTGTCCGAAAAAAAAATTCTGAACGAATTGATAAAACCATAACCCCCCCCCCCTCCCCCTCCCCCCCCCCCTTCAAGTTAAATGGTCGGTCCCTTACATCTGCAATATATCGTTTTTAGAAATTCATTTGAAGCGCGTGGCAAACTCGATCTGATTGGCTCGCACATGTTGTGTTCAATAGACCATCCCCAATCTTTTGCTTCCATATTGTCAGCCTCACCGATCCATTGTTCCTCTTGATGAATCACTCACAAAATATGAAAGTGTGCAGCGTTTGACGTCGGAAGCAAAAATGATGCCATCAACTATCGAGGAATAACAGTTCTGCCTGTAATTAGTAAGGTCGTCAAAGCAGTGATCAGAGATAGAATACAACCATTGATCCATAATATGCAAAATCCAACTCAAAGAGGGTTTACGAAAGGATCGTCCCTCATGAATGCTGCTCTACCTGTCGAAGAAACATACAGAATATTAACCGACGAAAAGCAAAATTGACATCTTGTACTTCTCGATGCAAAAGCTGCATTCGATAAAGTTATGCATTCACATCTGTTCCGGCGTATGTACCACGCGGGAATTCAGGACAAAACGTGGACTATTATCAAAAGCTTGCACCACAATGCAGAAAACTGCATAAAATGGGCAGGAAGCACGTCCGATTGTTTTAAGGTCGGTATGGGAGTCCAGCAAGGAGGTATCCTTAGCACTGATCTCTATAAACTATGTATCAACCCACTATTAGACCGTTTGCAAGATGCAAGTATAGGACTGAAAATAGGAAACATCAATGTTAACAACACAGGATGTGCAGACGACATCGCACTACTCAGTACTCAGCTCAGTGATGCACAGATCATGGTCAACATGGCTCTTGACTTTGCGAACCTCGAGGGATATGAATTACAACCAAATAAAAGTGTAGCAATCCACATAAGAGGAAACAACAAACAGTGCGAAACAACCAACGAGAAACTTAATATGGGGAATATCACCATGCCCGAGGTGGAGCAAGCTATTCATTTAGGTATCATCAGAACAACAACGATGAAACACAATATCCAAACCAATGTTGATGAAAATATAACTAAGGAAGACGTAGTGCATACAGTCTATTCGGATGTGGATTTCATGGACACAACGGCCTGGATCCCGAGTCCCTACTACACATCTACAAAACCTACATAACACCACTATTGCTTTACGGTATGCAGCTATTATTACCGTCCTCAAAACCTCTTGAACAACTAGAACTCTTCCAGAAAAGGATACTAAAACAAATCTTGTCATTACCAATGAGCTGTCCGGACCCAGCCGTTTATATACTAACTGGAATTCTACCAATAGAAGCACAAATTCATATAAAAGCCCTCACATTCTTCAATAACGTCTGTCATCAAGGCGAAAAAAACACTGAGAAAAAGCTTGCAAGAAGACAACTAACCGTGAAGGAGGAATCTATTAACAGCTGGTTTATATGTGCCAACAAAATACTACGAAAATACGACCTGGACAATCCTATCAAAAAATAACGATGGATCTCGTTGGTGAAATCAAGAGTGAATGACCACTGGTGTACTCAGCTAACAACTCTAGCACAACTCTACAAAGGGTTGCAATATCTTAGTAACCACAATCTGAGCAAGTGCAAATTACATCCTATTTTGAAGCACAGATGCTACTCATCATTAGACATCAGTAGAATTCCAGTAAAATTAAGACTCGTCACCGGGACATACGTGCTGCAAACAAAACGCATTAAGTACTACAGAAATGAAACTGACCCGACATGCCTGCTATGCGGAGCAGCTGAAGAGAATGTACCACACTTCATTCTCCAATGTGAAAAACTGCAGTCGGAGAGAGTAGCTTTACTTTCCGAGATCAACGCTATATGGCAAAGTGAGTTCCAAAATAATGAAAATTTTACGGACATGAGCGAAGTTGACCAACTGCAACTGCTAATGGACAATACAATTAAGGTGAAACCTACTAAGAAACACTCAGCCAGCGTAGCCAGACTCGAAGGTCTATCAAGGAGATTAATGTTCAAATTGCATATTAAGAGAACGAAGCTTCTGGAGAGTGATAAAGACAAAATACAGACAACAATGAAGAAACGGAACTAACATTGCGAAAAGGGGGAGGGGAGAGCCGTCCAGGGATTGCCCAAGAATCCATTACAATAAACTGTGATAATTGTTTTAGATTTTAGACTTTGAAAGATGACGTTTTAGATCTTAAACTGTAGATACGATTCGTTTTAGATTTTATGATGTGACAATTACTTTTTAAACCTTGAACCAAACCGTAACAAATAGATTTTAGATTTTAACCATAAGAACAGAGACTTTTAGATTTTAAACAGTGATGCGTCTTCTTAAATTTTTCCAATACATGCAACATGCATATTTTATGCGTAATGTCGGGACAATCGTTGTGGATTGTTTTAACTTGATTTGATAAACTTTTATATCCCGTGTGAATAAGCCTGATTTTTAGTGTACATAAATTTTATTCATGGATACGGAGGTGATGGGATTTTCACTCACACAGCACACCGCCACCCAACACACGTTTAACATACGACACAGTATGGTTCTCCTTTCAAGGGGGTAAAGATACAGAGGTAAGGTAAGGTCAGGTAAACTGGCGTTCCATAGATTTTTATTCCCGTCCGCATCTACCTATTATGGAAATCCGTCTAATATATAATAACACATTTTTACACTAAATTTAGCAGAAAGTAATTTAAAAAGGCTTTACAAAGCTCTTTTTGGGTTGAGAATGGTGCATTATGGGAATTACGTCTGCTCAATTTGAATGTCATAGATATTGACCCGTTTGTTCACTTTTCATTGGTGTTTTGGTAAAATTGAACATACTTGTTGTAGTAACTTCATAGAAATATATTATATTATTATTACGCTTACCTAGATATGGATGATAATTCCTATTTTCATTGCTTTCCGTCTGAGTTGTATTTTCCGGAAAATCTCTGATTCAGTTATGGAGGATCCGTAGTGACAAAACAATAGAAGTAAAAAGTACTCATTTTTTATCTTAATTTCTGTCTTTAATACATAGAATTTTTATTGGTTACTCTATGGGTTAAAGTGAAAATGCTGGCGTATTTATAATTTCTGTTGCAATTTGTTTTGGGTCTACGGGTCTATTGACTGGACTATAAATACAAGGAAAAAAACTGAGGGCCATATTAGACTGTTTACACAATTTTTGATGGTCAATAATTATACCTGTGAAATGAACACAATATCTGCAATTGAGCTTAATAATTTGCTATGCAAATTTTTTGTTTTTGTTTGGTTTTTTTTCAATATCACAGATTTTATTTAGTAAATATCTTGTTACATTTTTACTTCAGAGTCCAAGTTCCTCTGAAGTATCCCTGTGAAATTCTGTTTTGAATATCCAGGGAGATACTCCAAACTATAATTACATATAAAACTATTTTATTCTAATATATTCTATTGCATAAGTTATGATCACAGTTTATTTAATATATGATTGAACAATGAATTCATTCCTAGTAATTTATTTTCCTTCATTTTTCTTTGAAATTCATTTTTAAATAACAGATAAACATCAATTGTCTTTGTCTTTTGTTCCGATACATAATAGGATTTGTAAATTGTAAATGCCAATATAGTTAAAAAATAGTTTAGGTGAAAATATTCTTTGTCGAAAATTTTGTACCCAAATACTAAATGTTGAAGTTTGATATTGTTTTCAAATTGGACCTTTTTTAACATTTCATTTATTTTATTCCAAAATATGTCTAAATATTTACACGACATGAAAAAGTGATCATAATCTTCTTCTACTTTACAAACATTACATAAACTGTCAGTTGATATTTTCCATTTGAACAGATGTGATTTGGTTGGAATAATAAATTGTAATAGTTTCCATCTAAATATTTTCAATTTGTTTTCTAACAAAATTTTAAAAATAAATTCATATAAGTCTGTTATATTTTGAAAATCTTGGATATCCAAGTAAGTTGTCCAAAAATGTATACCTATAGGTTTGATAAAAACTTTGTTTTTGATAATATTGTAAAAATCTTTGTTAACTAATTTATCCATATCAATCACCCTACCAGCAGAAATAATATTTTCTTTTTTTATATTAATAGTAGTTTTCACAGATTTTTCTTCTGATAATTGCACATACCACTCTTTAGGAATTGCCTTTTTTAGTCGACTAAATTCACTAAAAAAATTAATTTTATTTTTCAATTTCTCTATTAAATAGTCTTGTGATATCCTTCCATTTTCGCCAGTTATGTCGTTCACATACAACAGGTTGCTATCAATCCAGTTTTTATAAATTAAACTTTTATTATTAAATTTTATATATTTATTTCCCCAAATATTTTGGTTTCTTATCTCTCTAAAATTAGTTGGTGTTTTTGTTTGTCCACCTCCAAATTCTACCCAACAGTTTATTATTTCTTTATAGAACTCTGGGATATCATTAAAATTTTCTATTGATTTACCATTGTCCATATTCATTTTAAAAATTAGTCAGTTTTTTCCAAATTTATCTAAATATTTTCTTGGTATAACTTTCCAATTTGATGTTTTTGAACTAAACAGTCTTTTGACCCATGACACTTTAAGCGATTTAAAATAACTGTTTATATCAACCATATTCAACCCCCCCTTTTCATAATCCCCTATTAAAGTTAATCTCTTGATTTTATCCGGCTTCCCATTCCAGATAAATCTGTAAAAACAAGATTCAATTTCTTTTATATACATCTTTGGTACTACACATGAACTGGCTAAGAAGGTAAATTTCGGCAGGATGAGTGTTTTTATAATAAGAATTTTCCCCATAATAGTTAGATTTCTTTTTCCCCATGCTGTAAATTGATTTTTTATTTCTTCAATTCTCTTTTCCCAGTTAAGTTTTTGACATTCTTCCTTGTCATGTCCAAAGAATATACCTAATGCTTTAACAGGATTCTGTGTCCATTTAATACCTCTAATTTTGTCTTTGCAATTTTTTAGTCTACCGATCCATATGCCCTCTGTTTTATTTCTATTTAGAATTAACCCTGAAAATGACCCAAATATTTCAATTTCATTCATGGCTAAAGCTATATCAGTTTTGGAACTCACAAATAACGTTCTGTCGTCTGCTAATTGAGATATTTTAATGATGTGTGCTTTATCATCAATTTTTACTTTTATCCCGTTAATATTTTTATGGATTCCTCTAGTGTTTTAAAAAATTTCAGATATCCATCCATTATTTATCACACAGGTTTGTATATTATTATATAATGTTTCCACCCAAGTAACAAAAGAATAATTGAACCCATAATGTTTTAGTGTTGAAAACATAAAATCCCATTCTAAAGAATCAAAAGCTTTTGAAAAATCTAAAAAGATAATTGCCCTTTCTATCTTATAAATGTTTGAATAATCTATAATGTCTTGAATCTGTCTTAAATCAAAACCTATAAATCTATTTTTAATATAACCGGTTTGATCTTCGTTGATAAGTTTTGGCAGAATTTTCTTCAAACGTTGAGCTAAAGTGTACGAAAGGAGTTTTAGATCAACATTCAATAGAGATATTGGTCTATAGTTATCTAATTTCAATGGGTCATCTTTTTTAAATAAAAGAGATAGTACACTTGTTCTTTGAGAAAAAGACAGTTGCCTATCTTCGTGACACTTATTTAAAATAAAGACTATCAAATATGTTATACTTTCCCAAAATGTCCTATAAAATTCTACCGTTAATCCGTCTATGCCGGGAGATTTATTTAATTTCATTTTAAAAATAGCCTCTGTACATTCTTCCACCGATAACTGTCCATCACATACGTTCAAATCTTCTTGATTGACTTTACTTTCTAGTTTTGTTCTATATATATAATCATTTAAGTTCTGTTTATCTGGGTTTGTTGATGTATACAACTTTTTGTAATCATATTTTATTTTATCTAAAATGTCTTTTTGGTTTGTAATTATATTCCCCTCATCATCTAATAATTTGTGATCGACTTTTTAATTTGTCGTTTCTTTTCTAAACCTAAAAAATAAGCATTGTTTTTTTCACCAAATTCTACCCATTTCTCCCGAGATCTAATCTGCGCGCCTTTTGCCTTTTGTTCGTAAATTTGTTCTAACTCTTTTTCTAACTTGTCTATTTCATTGTTTAGTATTTTATTATCTATATCTGCAGTGTCACTGCATGCTAGTTTAGCTTCTAATGTCTTTTCTAAAGTTCTCGTTAGCTCCCGTGTTTCTTTCGCTTTTATTTTACCAAACGTCATAGTTATCTCTCTTATTTCTACCTTAAGCGCGTCCCATAATAGTCTGCAGTTTTTTAGATCATTATTGATTTTAGCGGAATATTTTAATATTATGTCGTTTATCTTATCTTGATAGTCTTTATCATTTAAAATTGAATTATTTATCTTCCAAAAACCCTTACCTTTTTCTTCCACACTTGATAAGAAATTTAAGAATACACTTTGATGATCTGTATATTTAATACATACTGGTTTAATTTTACACCAGTTGATTCTAGACTTGAAATTTTTATTAACTAAAATATAATCAATTCTACTAGCTTGTGATTTGTCTTTTCTGCGCCAAGTGAATTGTCGTTTATTACTATTGAGTTCTCGCCAGATATCAATTAAATCATTTGTTTTCAATAACTTTTTAAGACTATTTACCGTCTGATATTTTGTTGGTGTACGCCAAAGCGTGCTGAACCGTTAACAGACACTGAAATTAACACACTTTTTGATAAAGAGTTGCTCGGCAAAAAGACTCCATCTATCCTATTAAATACTATGTGGTATTTGAATACCCTTCATTTTGGGATCCGTGGAGGGGAAGAAGAGCATAGAAGGTTAAAATGGTAAGAGGGCAAGACGGAAACATCTCAGACACCCTCGATAACATGGCTTGGTATTGTGACGTCACCAACGTATTCATTCGCCAACGACAAATACAAATAGTCACATGAAATAATCGTAATTAAAATCGAGGAATCATTAAATTTTGTTTTACAAATTAAATTATAAGGAATTAATACTTTGAAATTTTCGAATAGGTTATACTTGTATAACCTGGTTTGGTACATATTATGCTTTTCATAAACCGCGTAAACTGCCCCAATCCAGGTTATATCGTATAACCTGTTCAAATTGTTTTAATATTCCTTAAGTAATTAGTCATGCGCCTCGTATAAAGAGAAATTATTTCCCATGTAGTAAAAAAAAGAACTATTAAAAGTCAAAGTAACCATATATACAATGACTTTTTTTACTACAAGATATATCCTAACGTTTCCACAGAATGGAACCTAAGATCACCTTTCTTTGAATTAAAGCAAACGCGAGCTTTCTCTATTACTCATTATAATGCAGTGTTGTTTGTAACGTCGATTTTGATTGGATGACGTCTAAATTTTCATGGCATCAATTTCACGGTTGATGACATCGGTGAAACGACGCAAGCGCAGACGTAAACTGAAAGATTTAAAACTTTTCATTTTAACTGCGTTTTCTTCTGAATACATTATAATGGAGATAACAGTATTGTTGTTGAAGCTTTGCCGGCATCAGATTTGAATTGATGGTCGCAAATACCCGTTTACCTGCTCCGCTTACGCGTCGCCAGTAAACTCAATCTGCGGTTATCAAATCTACAATTAATGCCGGCAAATCTTCAAATACAATACTGTTATCTCCTAAATGTTACTAATTCCATAATCAACCCTTCCGCGCTCTTTTACGAGAGAAAGTAAAGTTAGTGGGTTAATTTATACTAGCAATAAAGTTTGGTATAGTTGATAAAGAACAGCACTTTGACACTGTATATGATAAGCATAATATGACATTGCTCTTTCCGTATCACATGCCATATTTACCCTCTACCAATATCATCCCTTGAGCTAAAGTGTTCGAGGTGATATTTGTGTCTTTGGTTGAAACAAGATGTGATACGGAAAAAAACGTAATATTATGTCCACGCATGGCCTTTTGAATGCATGTAGGAAATGAAACTGTAATAGTACCAAATATCACTATGCTTCTGCATTATGTTTCTCAATGAGGTTGTTGAATATGTCTTTGAATAAATCGATTTTTTCATTGTAATAATAGCATAGGTACTCGTTCTCCATTTTGCTGCAAAAGACAAAATATGCCATTAAAAATCAATCTTATATGCATATCGCATCATGACCTAGTACACTGTTTTCTGTTTTGCTTGAAATGTAAGAGTAATAAAGCATAAATGTTAGTTGATTGTTAATAGATACAAATTTAGCACGTCAATCAGGCTACAGACCGTTTTCAAACGCGATGTCAAATAGATTTACACAGCTACAGTAAACAGCCGACAGCACACTAATTTTTTCAATCCAATATTTTAGTAGGACAAATTATGTTTTCTTTATCCCTTCTTTGCAAAAAGAATGCTTGTCACATCCAAAACTATCCGTGCAAATACAGTCTAAATTGGAAGCCATTTAGGCATAAAAAAATGGAACTTAACCCAATCAGAAAAAAGAATGGCCTGTGGCAGCCATGTTTGTTAACGGATTGGGATGAAATGAGCAATCTTTATAGAGGACCTTCCATAGATGCTTCCTTCCAAGTTTCGGGTTATGTGGCCAAGCGGTTTCAGAGGAGAACATTTTTAAAAATCGGCCAATCAGAAACAAGAATTCCCTGTGGCGGCCATGTTTGTTAACGGATGAGGAAAAAATTAGCAATTTTCATAGAGGACCTTCCATAGATGCTTTCTACCAAGTTTTAGTTCATTTGGCTGAGGGGTTGCAGAGGAGGAGATTAAAATGTGAAAAGTTAATGGAGCAAAAGCTCACATTGCCTTTGGCAAGGTGAGCTAAAAAATGTAGGATAACAAACATCATAATAGATGACACAGGTATGTTCAATGGCCAAGTGATCACTCTATCAAACTTTCCATTCCATCTTGATACGATACTTTATATAATGGACTGGGAGCTATAAGGCCCAAAATCAGATGTCGATAAAATTTTCTCAAAAATGTATTCACGATATGTGCTTTTCAGAAATAAAAACAGTTAGATAATATGTGTATCGAATTCCTCACAGCGGATCGACAAATTCAGGTAATGAAAAGCACTGAACGTCATTTTTTTCATTATACAGAACGTACGTATCATTGTATTATAATGCATATCTTTAAAAAACAAAAACAAAAAAAAAGCATAATAAAACTCAATAAACAAAGCATAAATTTGACTTAATATGCAATGTGGATTGATTTCAGTAATAAAAACATGTTCCGAAGCTGTATTATGAAATTAAAGTGAACGAATAGTAATGTCGCACCGTCACCCATTTTCGACGGTTTGTTTCACGTGATAAAATCTCTCATTTGATCGCTTAATTTGTCAGAGGTTATATTATGATGCTGAAATTGCATGAATGATCTCATGAAATCTGATCTAAAATTGTCATCTTTAAATGTAAGAACTACGTACCACATCTATTATTTCACGTTCAAATTGTAGTTTTTCGTAGTTCATTTTTTCGTCACCTTAACAAAGCTTTAATCATTTAAAAAATATATCTCATACAGACCAATTTTGGTTTATCGTCTGCTATGACATTGATAATATACATATTGAGGTCATTTCAATTCAGAAACTTATTAACATTGATCGTCGAAAACTGGTCGAAATTTTTGTATTAATCTTAAAGAAGTAATAGATATATTTATTTGGACAATTTTGTTTAAACACTTTTTTATCCGTACTTTATTCTTAACGACAACCAATGCGAATATATATTCAAGTACATTTTTACGAATAACCATCACAAATCTACAAAAAAAAAATGCCAAGATGCGGGTTGAGAGAAGTCCAATATTTAAAGATCGCTTTTTTTATAATATGGAAATATTTTGGGAAATGATGTGAAGCAAAATGTTTAATGTGTAACGATTTTAGCTAGGAACCTGTGAGAATTATTTTTGCTTTTCTGATAAACTGATAACAAGCCTTGGAATCGGATATTCCATAGAAAGTGGTTGTCGATAGATGATTGTTTTACAATCAAGTATTTCATATATATTTATGATGAGAACAAGTTTACAACCATATGATTAATTGTGTAGGTAAAATGTGTGTCACTGCCATGAGTCTATGTATGATTGTTTTGATTGTCACTAGAAAAAGAGGAGATGGTAGATATTATTTTGCTTTGTGACAAACCAACAACAACACTCCTAATAAACTGTTGCTATTATCAGAATCTGCTGTAAGTTGTCTTTTACGTGTAAGGAGTGTGTCCTTTACATCCCGCGCTAAGGGATGTATTAAATTCGTTCCTCATAGCTGTCTGGTGTCCCTTTCACCTAAAGTCGGCGTTTTCCTAGAGGAAGCCATTTGTTATTTTAGTTATGCCAAATTCGCAGTCATGTAATAATAATAGGTTATTATACATTATTATACAGCTATAATTTTAATCCAATCAAAAACAATATGGTTGTGATCGTTTTCCGTAATTAAAATCGTCAAAATGAAATACAACCGAATTAATATCAAATGGTGACTTGTTTCAACCTCATTTAAAATATACCTTGACATTCTTTCATACTTGTACATTACGTTCACGATCTTTTATTACAACACTATTTCACTCAAGTGTACATTTTATTTCTGTTTTAGTTAAAGGACTTTATCAAACAGAATCATACAGTTTACATGTAATGCAGTTAATACGCATTTAAACCACAGAAGAATATTTCTATTTTCCACACCTTGTGGTGTGGGGTCGCTATTGTGCATGCGAAATATTAATTGCGAACCCCATTGACTGGCTATTTGCTGCCTCTCTAGAATATTTTATTTTTTTCTCGATCGACAGTTCAGAAGCTAGAAAACAATATGATGAATATTGTCTGTCAATCATGCAAACAATAACTTATGCACATGACAGAACTCATTTTCAATGCACTACATACACAAACTTTTGATCCATCATTTGTCCATCGGAGGTTGATTTAAGAGAATGGAACTGATAGAAGTTAAAAGTTTAATTTGGGCGCAAAAGGGGAAACTTTATATAATTTATGAAAATGTGATGTGAATTTTAGGGATCCTCAGATTCAAATCCATTCATCTACTTTTCTACACTTTTGTACATATTATACATATGTATACCCGTTATTTCAAATGATAGTAATGCTATTTTAAAATATTTTCACTTTGTTTACTTGTCGCTTTCTTTTAAGAGCCCCAACGTTATACTGCTCATGCTCAGCAACCTTCGTCAATTGTTTTTGCTCATCGATGATCATGAGATTCACTAAGATAAATAGCACAATCCGAGCAATATTTATTTATTTATTTATTTTTTTATTTATTTATTTATTTATTTATTTATGCTTTGGTGTCAGTGTTTCAACTGTTGACAGAGTTTTAAATTCAACATGGGTAGACTTATAGAAAGTGTGTAATCGTAAAATGCAGTGGCCAACCATCCCAGTCTGGTGGCAAAAGAAAAGGTATTGTTCTGATATGCCTAACGTTGTGTCTGCAATTGCCGGAACTTCACATGAGATACAAATTCCATCCAATGAACCCCAACAAAAAACATACTTTCAGCAAACCAATTCTTTTCATTGATTGATATGAAAAGAAAGTTTATAAACAGTGATAATCATAAATTTCATCAATGTCAATAAAACAATTACCTTTCATCTTAGCTGAACTTGAGCCGTCGTGGTCGTATGGTAGTTGAATTTACAACTACCTGTACAATCATTGTCTATCACCACTTAAGTTGTGAGTTTGAACCCCATTCATGGCGAGGTGTACTCGATAAAACATTATGTGATAAAGTAAATCAATGACTTGCGACAGTTCTGTGGATTTCTCTGGGTACTCCAATTTCCGCCACAAAAGTAGTAACTGAAATATTTTTAAAAGTGGTGTTAAACACCTAACCTCCAATGGACAAATGATGGAACAAAAGTTTGTGTATATAGTGCATAACATAAAACACCTTTGGGTCATAATGTGGCATATCTTTACAAGTACCAATAATACTACAACAATATTGTTTCCCACACAATTATGGGAACTGTTATACACATATCATGTCATTAAACAGTGTACTGAAAAAGAAACAACTTCACTTTCATACCATCGTTTTTTACGGCGAAGATTGCTTCTCAAATATCAAAACGTCATCTAAGCGCTTGGAATATTTGAACATTTTCCCGGCGTTTTTCAAGAAATTTAACACCTCGTGAAACCAAAAAAATACTTTAACAGTATTTGTGTTTTATTTATTTTAATAATCTGGTAAAATATTTTCTGGTGCACGACTACGGAGGTGCTTAATTTCTTCGAAAACCGTCGAAATATCGTGGGCAAAATTCCACGAAATACAGGAAACCAATAACGCTCATGACGTCACAATGACGTCAAATACGTATAGATTTTGTTGGAAACAAGCTTCAACATCAAAAGTATGATGTCGTCTATAATATAAAACACATTAAATTTTAATCAAGTATTTTCTAAGATAATGATTCATTAAATATGGGGCCATATATGTCACTTATGGTCCCCAGTTCTTTTTATGGCATTGACGCCGGATTGCATGCACTGAGTTTTTCTCCTGGTTTCAATGTACACAAACTGTATTTAAAATAAAAACAATTATTTACAGAAACATAAGTTATTTACTGATGAATTTCATTACTTGAAATGAATCATGAAATGTACAGAGATTGTGTATATAATGGTCTCATATATACAATCAGAAGAGTGAAAATATTTATTTTAAGGGTCTGGCTGAGGTTATAAATAAATTAATATTTAACAACCTCCACAATCCTCCACCAGCAAAACATTTTGATATAATCATTAACCCTCTATACTCAAAACAACTGCTCAATTTGGTGTTGGTGGAAGACTGTGAAGGTATATAAAATAGCTAAAATGTACATTAAATATGTCGTTTGTAGTCCATTTTTAGCATTATCCGTCTAATTATGATGTCATTATGACGTCATAGCGCACCCAATTTCACGGAAAGATATATTTTTTGAAAATTTGTTTATATAGCAATTAAATTAGTAAATTGTTTTTATTCTATGTCAAGCATTATTTTTGAATATAATGTGGGGCCAATTTTGCACCTTAACGCCTCTCTCTCTTTACGAAATATTTAACACTCGTCAGGTTCTTGAAATCAAGTCGGGGTATGCATATGAACAGGATTTAATCCTGTAAATAAATAAAAAAAAACAAACATTATGAAAGTATTAGGAATGAGCTTTTCTCCTTGTTCTGATTGTTGCTTCTCCGTTAAGCACACAGCATTAAGGAGAAAGAGCAAAGTCTGGTTGTCTCGGAATCAGGATACTCTGTCCGAGTGGAGCGACATTTCTACCCGCGTACTGTTGTTTCAGTGAGCTGTCACTATAAACATCCAACTAAGTGTGTTGGTCTAGTACAAAGCGGACCTTATCATCATTTCATTGCAAATTAACTTGTTCTCGCCATGATATAGCTGAAAAATGGATGAGTTGGCGCAAAGTAATAATCACTCATTCACCCATTGGTCTGGAATCCTGGCGTCATAACTGTTTCATAACTGAAATAAGTCATTCATTTTTTATTCACTATTCTTAAAATTCCATATATTTAAGTATCTTGCAGTGTAGATTACATAAAAGTGCACAAATTATTAAAAGAAAGATTTCCAATGAAATGCACAATTATCAATACTGTTTTAATTTTAAAACCACCACTTTTCATGTGTAAAGCGAAAGTGTATTTTTCCCCTTCATATTATTGACACAGTTGACATGTTTCAAATGTGCATCTACGACCATTATATGGTGTCTAAAATTATTTAATTTCCTTTTAAGTTAGAGTATATTAAATGAAATGTTAATGGTTAAGAAGGGGCGGAGCGAGCGAAGCGATGCGATCCCCTTCTCAACCAATAAAATTTCACTTAATATACTCTAACTGACTTAGAATGTAACCTACTTTTTCATTGGTTCAATGTTCCAGACATTTCTGACATCACACCCTAGACGTTTGCTGGAAAGTGCGCGGCACGGATTTTACCACGGCATGATAGAGAACGTGTTGAATGACGAAAGCGAAAATATATCTTTGTCTCAACTACTTGACCTTCCCACACAACAGCTGCATTAAAAATGAAACGCGTGTGCGCGAAGCCGGAGGAATTTTTAAAATTGAAGTGCCTGACAACGTAAGGAAAATTGTGATCGTAAAAGCACAGGTGCATGGGGTCATGACCTACATTACCCCCCTTTTTTTGCAATTTTTTGTCATACACTTCTCAACATTATTTTGGTATCAAATAATCATAAATCTACTATTTCTTTCTCTCTATATTGATTATTTACCAATTTGTGCCATTTTGCTATCAAGCTATTTTTACGATTTAGTATATACTATTATATAGGTGATATGCAAAATGGATTTTTTTTTCATTATTGTTTTCATGTTTAATGCTTGGTTTGGTAGAGCTCATTGAATATTGTTTTGACCACCAGATATTTGTAATATTAAAGTTGTCTCGAAAGTACGTAATGTTTATTTTTGTAGCAGCAGTTGTCAATCAAAGCACTCACCTGACGTCTATTTCAGCCGCGTCACTTTGAAAAACTTAATGATTAAGTGTGGCACTTAATGGATCACTTCACGAAATCTGATTAGTCGAAAAAGTAGGTTATATTTTAAAGAGTTATATTTTCCTTCTAAATAAATAAAAATATATTCTGGATGTTCAAAGAGACATTTCAGAAAAAAATACAATGTAGTCTTTCTCGTCAACACGTTAATATACAATAACTATTTCACTGATTTTTCCGTTTTTACATTTTGCAAATGTATATATGATTACGGGGTGGCATATTTAATTGAAAATTGTGGATGTGCATGCAAAATCATCGTAGAACTGTTGTGATATGCACACATTTTCCTCCATTTTCCTCCATTTTCCAGTTAGAAGGAATTCATTTTGTACTATCAATATGTAAGACTCAGATCGACGTCCAGTCTCTAATCGACGTCCAATCCTCAAATCGGCGTCCAATTCTCAAATATATGGCCGTTTTTCACTTTCTCTAATCGACGTCCAATGATGTCACTGACGTATACTTCAATTGACGTCACACCCGTTAATGAATGTTTTTGAAGCAATGATGGAGAAGGGACAAGACCAGATTCCAGATGAGCGGTCCTGATGACAAAAATGCATAGGTATTTTATAGTTACTGTAAATGAAATCATATTGTGTTTAGGAGTACTTCTACTTTAGCGGACCCTAACTCTAACCTTAACCCTAACCCTAACCTTAATCCTAACCCTAGCCCTAACCTTAACCCTATCCCTAGCATTAACCCTAACCCAAACATTAACCCTAAACCTAAGCCTAACCTTAACCCTAGCCCTAGCCCTAAACCTAACCTTAGCCCTAACCTTAATATTAAAGAATGGGAAAATGGGTAAAAAAAAAAAAATTTTAAATAGAAAAATAAAAAAATATTTTAAATATCAGAATTGTCGTTACAATTATTTTTGTTGGCAAACTTTGATCGTGTAAACGGGCCTATAGATATGAGAGTTTGAAAAGGACGTCGATTTGAGAATATCCTAAAATTGGAACGTGATTTGAAATAACGACGTCAGTGGACGCCGATTTGAGGAGTGGACGTCGATTAGAGACTGGACGTCGATCTGAGTCTATCAAATATATTTGATCATGTTTTGTTTACGTTTTTTTTAACAGACCACTGATAATAGTAAAATAAATAAAATTTTAATTTCTGAAAATAGCATTACATTGTTTTAACTTGAACGCAACAAGATAAAATAGTTTGATCGCGGTCGATTAAAAAGAAAAAAATAAAGAAAGGAAGAAAAGATCAATCTTAAAAGAATCTTAATAAAGATAAATTCATTATATGTTTTCTAGTGTTTACACAGCCACACATATTTAATCTTAGGAGACGATACAGCTGGTCACCTTTAATTAAAAAAACAGAAATATTTTATTATAAATATGTATATATATATATTGATATTCAATCTCCAAAACATAATGCAGTAGATTAAAAATGAACTTTGGTTTCTATATCAATAACTGATATAAACACAAAAAACAAATAATTGCTCCTCTTTTTAGTAACAATTGGAAAATGTTATTTCAAGAGCTAAACCACTCTTAATCTATCTTCCCATGCATATTTAATTAAACACCAGTATTAAGAAAAAACTGCTGGAACATGCTAATCTGGGTCACGGGTCACTGTAATCGGGCAACTGTATCGAGAAACAGATACGGTGTTGAAAAAACTATTGATACTCATAAAATATTGATAAATGCAATAACATTTTATGTTTGTCTTCAAGAAATATGATAGACAAAACCATGTGTGAAGTGTTATGACGAAATATCTACGATTTCTATGTAAATTTACGAGTTGAAGTTGCGGCTGTATCGATAAACAGATACGGTGTTGAAAAAAACTGTTGATACTCATAAAATATTGATAAATGCAATAAAACTTTATGTTTGTCTTCAAGAAATATGATAGACAACACCATGTGTGAAGTTTTATGACGAAATATCTCCGATTTCTATGTAAATATACGAGTTGAAGTGGGGAAATTTTATGTTCGATTTCTAAAAATCTTCTACTCTGAAACCAAAGGTAAATTTACTTTAGCGATGTATTTTTATCTTGGACAAGAATAATGAGCGTCCTGATTGGATGACCGATTTAAAACACACTGACTCCGCATGGTAAAAAGTTGCATGTAAAAGAAATCTATGTTATATTTATTCATTTGTTTGATTCTTGAATATTGTTGATCATTGATTTAAACAAGAAAAAAAGGAAAAAGGGGGAGGGGGGTTTTATTTGTGAATTTTACAGTTTAAAGAGTAAAGAAAAAATGTGTTGCGACTAAAGCTTAAATCAGGACCGCTGTGTCCATGAATTTTTTTTTTAAAGTTAATAATATGAAATATTGACATCCACACTTGCCTTTTGGACAGCACATTTCTGTGTCCACACTTGTTTATAAAATAAAATAAAAGTCATGAGAATGAGTTAACAGAATTTTCCTATTCATGTTATAAGGAAGTAGATATTGACGTGCCATTGTTACCAACATTGTCTGTATTTGTTTCACACAATAAATATGTTTAAAGTAAGCATCATCGAGACTTATGGAAGAACAGCGACTTTTGTCGTAAGAAATGTTTTGAATGATCCCCATTGTTTTTATCTGTTGATCTATACGCGCACTACTAAGATATCCCAATTATCATATATCATTATTCTCAAAAAGCTGACGCATAAACATCGGTACAGAGATAACTATTTACAAATATTTACATAAAATAACAAGATTCAAGATTCTTTATTCTCATAAACCAATGCATTACAATGGTACAGAGATAAATACAAACATTCAATATCAATATTTGCACGCACATAACAAGACGATGGATGTAACACAATAAAAACACAACAAAGAAGGAGAGAGAGATGACTAACCAGGAGGACGTGTTTTTGAAAAAATAATTTTGATAAATTTACAAAGATGTCTTAACTTAATTTTATTTCTAGATTGGAATAAATTAGCAAATTTTAGAACATTAACTCTAGTCAAATAACATAAACAGACAACATATCACATGCATGCATACAACCAATCAAATGTATACGATTGTAATATATATTTAAAAATATAAATGTATTTGGGATGAAATTGTTTTTAATGGTAATGACAAAGCACATTATTTTTGTGAATTTATTCTATTCTAATGCAGGTAATAGCATTATGTGTAACTTTAGTTAGCTGCATGTTATTGACATGAACAGTCAAACGATTTGAATTACAATTTCAGAAATGTTACGGAAAAATCGGAAATTTGCATATACAATGAAAAGAATAGACATAAAAAAATATAAAATTACACGATTGAAAATGGACCATTGAGTTTAATATTGTAGAACTAGATACAGTCCATGGACATAAGTATTCGTCACCTTCGATTTTAAACTATATATTTCATATAAAACCACCTTTTTTCAAAAAAAATATTTTAAAGCCATCTATGGGCAGATTTTTATGAAATTTATTTCAAGACACGCAGAATTCTTTGAATTTTATTTGTTTATCTGATAGTAATTTTTGTCTCCATGGTGTTTGTTTTCTGGTGTTGATTTTTCCGATTTTATTTTTGTTAAAATACATAGCAAATTTGAAAACTTATATACAGTGAATTGTTTATTTTAAAAAGGAAAAGCATTGATAATTCGGGGGGCAGTTGACATAAACTGTACAGCATGCATTTGCCGGAAAACGCACGTGAATTTTTTGTCTTGCACTAGTGCAAGATAAGAAAATCTCACATCGCTAAAAATAGGAACTGGTCTGTCTCAAAAGTGAGAAATCCTTGAATGAAAATACTGTACTTTCAATAAAATATTAGTGAGAAAAAGAATCAAAAATCGCGGGAAAGATTTCTATTGGTCAGAAATCTTTCCCTTGGGTGTCTGAGATTTTTCCGTCTTGCCCTCTTACCGGTGTTAGATGCTTTATATCTCACATGTGAAATATCAGTTTTTCCCGCCGGAACTACTTTTATCAACCTATAAGTGCGGTGGTTACATCCCTTGTTATTCAAAGAAAATAAAATATTAATAAAACTTTTCCTTATTTTAATCTTTAATAGAACAGACGGACCGGGGAAATAACTTTAATCGTAACCATAAACTGTAAATTCTAAGTTAGCATCTGTTTTATCGTACTGTATGCAAACCGGAATTATTTTTAGGGGTTCCGAAATGGTTCTACTATTAGTTATTTCCAGGGAAATGTCATTACAACAGTAAACATTTACAAACAAAGATGTTGAAAAGATAAAAAAAAAGTCAAAATAGCCTCGTTGTTTGGTCATAGGCCAAGTAAAAGCCTCAAACATTCAGAAAATACAAGCGCTGATAGCATAGATGAAAGTTCCGAGATAGCAGAATGTTCTTGTAATTATTCACTTTAATTGTTTCATGATGATTATGATATCAAGTTCAAGATTAGTAGAACAATCCAGAATATATTCTAGACGCACCCTTTTAAAATTTTTTATACAAACGTTGAATTCTCTGTAAGAAATCCCTATTCACCATTTCTTATTTGAACCATCAACAAAGACTTTGTCACTTCGCACAAAATTTAGAAGAATTTATGTTTGTCTTGATCTGTCTGTTCATAAAAACGTTTGGTTCTACACGAATATGCATGCCCCTAAAGATCTCTTTAGTTCTGTTGACGGCCCTTTAGCCTTTTCGTTTGTCTATTTGACTGTCAGTAAACACCAGTATGTCTGGTAGACCACTATGAAGTAACGTTCCGGGATATATTATTAGATGTCAGTTTTTTTTAATACGGTTTCCCCCTTTTGTGATCGATGTCTCAGTTTAGTTTGGAATTTCCTACAAAATCCAACTCAAGCAGCAATGTTAAAAAGAGCATTTAATGGGCAAAAAGTGACAAATAAATTGAGTTTGACTTTCAAATTTACTTTTGATAATCTGAAAATAAATAGCGTAATTATTATCAAAACCAATGTTCTTCTCTCTCAGACATATGTTACATTAGTAGATTTTGTCTATCCTGTCTATGTCCTTTGGTTTTATTGCCCCCAAAAAACTCTAAATTATTTGGCTATCCAATCTTTCGATTGTGAGCGTACCTGTTGAAGGTTATCCCAGAAACGCATCGTGCGCACCATATGTGATACCTGCATTTTTATTAGTTCAATATGAATTAGTTCGAATCACGGATATCTGAGATATCATACAATATATACATGATAATGTAGTGGCTATTATGTGTAGTTGGTCAATGTATTCAGAAGGATATTCTGTTTTTAAATGTTAAAAAGTTCCATTTATGGTTTGAAAATGTAAAGCACGTCAAGTACACGTTCAATGTAATCAACTTATGAATAACAATTACCTATTTCAATAATTGTCATAGTAACCTTTTTTATTTCCTGTGAAATGTCCACATAGTTTTAATTAATTGAATTAAGCTTTTTTGCTTGATGGTGATTAATGCGGTCAGTTTTATTGGTGGAGGAAACCGGAGAACACACAGAAAACCACCGACCTGTCGTAAGTCACTGACAATCTTTATCACATAACAATTACCTATTTCAATAATTGTCATAGTAACCTTTTTTATTTCCTGTGAAATGTCCACATAGTTTTAATTAATTGAATTAAGCTTTTTTGCTTGATGGTGATTAATGCGGTCAGTTTTATTGGTGGAGGAAACCGGAGAACACACAGAAAACCACCGACCTGTCGTAAGTCACTGACAATCTTTATCACATAATGTTGTACACCTCGCCCTGATCGAGATTCGAACTCACAACATCAGTGGTGATAGGCAGTGGTGATAGGCACTGATTGCATAGGCAGTTGTAAATCCAACTACCATGCGATCACGGCCACGACGACCCCTTGAATTAAGCTTAAACATAGTTTTATTTGCATAATATCAAAGCAAAATGAGACAAGGCACAAGCTATTACAGGATTATATAAAGCATTGTCTCTACAATTGGCAACCCCCACGTCCATGCTGATAGTATATATTTTCCAGAACTCTTTGTAGCGGGAAGGAAATCGTCAACTTCGGCGAAAGATCTCAAGTACCTACTTTACAACTAACAAGTGGTGAAACTTTGTTTACTTCCGGATATTAAATCGTTACACCCGGTTAAAACAATGACAAAAGTACTTGTGTAAATGACTATTTTTATCACATAAAGTTGTTGTATTTCTACTAGAAACCTTTTCCACGAATAAATGAGAAAAACACTACAATTTATTTCTAAGAATTTTGTGGGATTGTAACATTACTGTTACCTAACCGATTTATTTTACTTCCCGTCAAGTGGACATATCTACATTTGTATTACTGTCTCTGGGTCGAGCGTCGGTTGTATCAACCGTCCAATAGTCGTAGCTACGCTTTCTTTGAGTCGAGCCTCATGTTTATAATCCGTCCAGTAGTTGATGCTTCAGAACTGTCATGATTTTTGAGATGTATTAATTATTGAAATTTACATGTGCTTAATAATGTAATTATTGTTAAAACTAACTTTGATTCATAAGTAAAGCTGGCACCACGATATACAGTCAAACCTGTATAAAGAGGTCACCATAGGAAGAAACAAAAAGTGGCCTTATAAGACAGATGACCTCTTATAAGAGGTTCAATTTATATGAAATGTTCTATGACAAGACAAGAAATATGTGATCGGCTTTTTAGCATTTTAGTATAGTAGTATTTTATTGTAATAGTTATGTCAGTGCTACATGTAATGTTAACCATTTCATATCATGAACTTTCATCTAGGCTATCATTAGCCTGTTTTGTTGTACATATTGTTTTATATTTTATACATTTTGTATAATTTATTATAATAGACGCGCCACTGCTTCTACCCTGGTGGTATGCGCCCCCGTTGTAAAGGGGTAGTTTCTTAATAAATATATATACATATATATATATGTGTGTCCTTTTCATACAAGTGACTGCTTAACAGAGGTGACCACATGAGCAGGTTTGACTGTACTAGTAATGAAATATTGCGGATAGTTAAACTTAGATTAAATTAGATATCACTAATTTAGATAATTACGTTTTACTTACAATAACTGTGACGGGGCCATCGTGGGCGTCATCGTATGGTAGTTGTGAGTTCGAATCGAGATCAGGGTGAGCTGTACAACATATTGTGATAAAATTTGTCAGTAACTTGCGACAGGTCCGTGGTTTTCTCCGGGTCCTCCCGTTTCCTCCACCAATAAAACTGACCTCCACGATGTAACTGAAATATTGTTGAAAGTGGCGTTAAACGTCATAAAACCAAAACAAACCAAACCAATAACTGTGATGATAATGCTGGTGGTTAACTATTCATTCCACATCATCATTTTCAGCATTGACATGATTTATAAGAAATACTCATTATTAGAAATTTAAAGTTGCTACCCTACTAGCCAAATTACGTTGTCAAAACGTTGTGACAACGTAACTTTTTCGTTGTTACAACGTAATAATTTTACGTTTTAGCTACGCCGATTTGTAGACTCCCCTATACGTAAATATCACGTTGTGGTACTACGTAGTGAAAGACCATTCTACAACCAAACGACAACCATGACCATGTAAGGACGTTTACACAACGTAGCCACCAACCATTACAAGACCTTTATACGAGGTAATTACAACTAATTAAGGACGTTTACACAACGTAACTACCAACCATCATAAGACCTTTATACGAGGTAATTACAACCACAAAAGGACCTTTACATGACGTAATTACAACCACATAGGGACCTTTCGACAACGTAACTACAACCACCTAGGGACCTTTACACAACGCAACTACGACCACCTAGAGATCTTTACACAACGTAACTACGACCACCTAGGGATCTTTACACAACGTAACTACGACCACCTAGAGATCTTTACACAACGTAACTACGACCACCTAGGGATCTTTACACAATGTAACTACGACGACCTAAAGACCTTTAGACGACGCAACTACAACCATCTCTTTATAGTTGTACAACTACAATATACAACCCTAAAAGGACTTTTATAGCCAAATTACGTTGTCAAAGCATTGTGACAACCTAATTTGGATAGTAGGGTAACTATAATCACATTAAGACCGTTACATCATGCAACTACCAACTACATTATTTTTTGTATTTAAGGACCTTTTGTGAAGTTCTTATTTCCATCCCATGTTCTTAATTTTTTTGAGTTAACTAATAAAATATAAATTTCTAAACATTTATTAATCCAAATTATTGCAACTTTTACAGATGATGAAACACTCTTTCTACTCTCAGACTCCTCCCATCATAATCTATTTTAAAGATGCCAAAATGTTTAGATGTAATTATTATACAAATATAAATATGTCCAGTAATAATAAATATATCAGATTAAAAAACATGTATAATAAATGTACTAAAAATCTTTATCTTGTGAATGTTGCATTTGACAAAATGTTAGATGTATATAGATAACATCTCTAGAAGTAATGAATAGGTACACATCCAGTGGAGGACATACATTTTAAGCTCCCTGGACTATTATGTGGGCCCTTTTGCAGCCAGCAAGAATAACCAACAAGGTCAAAAGGGCCATGAACAGGGTGTTGGGGTGGAGTCCTTGACAATGGGCCAAACATTGATCCCTTTCCCACCAGCAAAGAGGTCTGGGTAACGGAAGGTATCTTCTTCAATGGTGTTGTTCCATGGGAGATCCTGATAATTGTTTTTGTTTTAAATTTAACCACTATATCTCAGATTTTTATTAAAATTGCTGTACTGGGTTATAAGCATTTTATGCTAGAAAACAGAAATATCTCAATAAATATGGGAACTGAAGCACTAGTTGCTGGCTAAGGAAACAACAGAAATACATGTACACATATAAAAATATCACCCTGCTTAGGCCTGCTAACTATGGATCAAACTTATAAGAACAACTTGACTTATACATCTATTCTTTAGTTTAACATTAAACACTAAAAAAAATATAATAGATAATTACCAAAAACGAAGAAACATTTGTAGGAACCAAGATCACACCACCCAACATCAATACACAGAAAAAAGATTTTGTTCATTCTTTAAATTACTAGAGATGAAGGTCATTAGAGGGGGATCGTTAGGATAAAGAGGTGATAGTCTTGATTTTTGGTGTTTGAATGCACAAGCCAGAGGAGTGCAGCCTGAATTGAGAATCCACATGTCTGTTTGTGGTTCTGATTGGTTCTAATATAAGGACTGAGCTGTCAAACTATTAAGCTGTGCACCAACGAAGGATTCGAGGATCCAACTGCCAAAATGTAGGCTATGAATAGATTCTGGCTAAGTCAAGGAGCCCATACAGCTTGGAATTCAAGTGCTGAAACCGTTTGGAAGTTTGGAAATTTTACTAATTACAGGGACATTTTGAGGCCATATGAAATTGGAATTGGAGCATATTCTAAGGTCAATAGTAAGTACTTTAACCCATTGACTTATGATTCTATTACTAAAATAGCCTTATTTTAATAACAAAGACTTAAAAAAACTCCATTAATTTTGTTGAAAAGTTAGTTCATTAATAAAGTTGTTTCCAGGATATAAGGGGCCCTGAAGCGTAAGCTTCATAGTAAGATCTACCAGTGTACACATCCCAATCCTGAAAAAGCTGTAACCCCAAAATATTCTTGTTAATTGTATATAAAAATATAAGAAAAGGGTCGTGGCTTTTGGAAAATAAACAATTCTATTTTACAGGAACTAGAATATCAAACTTTAATTAACCACTTAATTGATAAACATATTGAAAATAGTAAGAACAACCAAATTGATAGTAGACTTGTGTGGGATGTTTTAAAAATAGAAATACGTGATCATACTATTATGTACTGTAAAAATAAATCTAAGCTTAATAGACAAGAGCGAAGGTCTTTAGAAAAGGAGCTTAATGTAAGGCTAGCGAAACGCGATAGTATGAACGTTGAAGACAAAAACTTAAACGACCATATCAATCTTTTAGAAATAAAATTAGAAAAAATCTATCAGGAAAAAGCAAAGGGAGCACAAGTAAGGGCACGGGAACAGTGGGTTGAATTAGGTGAAAAAAATAATTCATACTTTTTGGGACTGGAAAAGAAAAGACAAGTTAAAAAGTCAATAAATAAGATAAAAAACGAGAATAATGATATAGCAACAAAACAAAGTGAAATATTAGAAATAATTAAAACTTATTACGAAAAATTATACTCCTCCAATAAACCAAATAAACATATGTTACAAAAGTATATTTTTGAAACTAAACTAGAAAAGACATTGAGTGAAAAAGACAAATCTATTTGTGACGGTGAGATAACAGTTACAGAATGTTCTGATGCAGTAAATGAAATGAAATTAAATAAATCTCCTGGGTTAGATGGACTTTCGGTTGAATTTTACAGAACCTTTTGGGATAAGCTTAAATATTTTCTTATTAAAACCTATAATAAAGGTTATAATGAAAATCTGTTGACATATTCACAGCGTTCAAGTGTACTGGCATTGCTGTTTAAAAAGGGGGATCCATTATTATTGGATAATTTTAGACCAATATCGCTTTTAAATGTAGATTTGAAAATATTATCTCATGTGCTGGCTCAACGTTTGAAAAAAATATTAAGCAAATTAATTAATGAAGACCAAACAGGTTATATTAAAAACAGATTTATGGGGTTTAATTTACGACAGATACAGGATATAATAGATTATGCAGACATCTACAAAATAGAGGGTTCTCTGGTCTTTATAGATTTTAAAAAAGCTTTCGATTCATTAGAATGGGATTTTATGTTGTTAACTTTAAAACGTTTTGGTTTTAATGATTCATTTGTAAATTGGGTTAAAACAATGTATACTGATATTCAGACCTGTGTCATTAATAATGGGTGGATATCTGAAATGTTTAGAAACACCAGAGGGTGTCCCTTGTCGGCCCTCCTGTTTGTGCTATCAGTAGAAATCATGGCACTGAGAATTCGACATAATAAAAATATAAAAGGGTTTCAAGTTAAGATAGATGAGATAAACCATAGCATTAAAATTTCTCAATTGGCGGACGACACAACATTATTTTTCAACTCTAAAACTGAGATACCATTAGCATTAAATGAAATTGAAATTTTTGGTTCTTTTTCGGGACTTATTATGAATAAAGATAAAACAGAAGGCTTATGGATAGGGAAACTTAAGCATTGCAAAGACAAAGTGGGAGGAATTAAATGGACAGACAAACCAATTAAAACTCTAGGGATATATTTTGGACATGATAAAGAAGAATGTGAAAGATTAAATTGGGAAAATAAAATAGAAAAAATGAATAATTTATTACTTTTATGGACAAAAAGAAACTTAACAATCTTAGGGAAAATTTTGATAATCAAATCTTTAATTGTTCCAATATTTACATATGTGGCTAGTGCCTGTGTTGTTCCAGAAAAATATAGGAAAGAAATAGATAGCAAATGTTTCAAATTTATTTGGAATAATAAACCTGATAAAGTAAAACGAAACACTGTAGTAGGGAAACTTGGAAATGGGGGTCTTAAAATGATCGATATTCAAAGTTACTTTATGTCTCTTAAAGCATCTTGGGTAAGTAGACTTGTTAGTAATCAATTAGTTAATTGGAAAGTTATACCGTGTAAGTATTTTGCAAAATTAGGACAAAAATGGTTAGTATTCTCACAGAATTTAGATAATATTACAGTTAACAAATAAGCTAAACAGATTCCTGAATTTTATGGAGAAGTACTTCGAAGTTGGAACAAAATAGGAGGTGGTCAAACTAGAACACCCTTAAATTTTGCAGACGTCAGAAAACAAATTATATGGGGAAACAAGTTGATCAAGTTTGATCACAAAACTCTGTTGTTTAATAATTGGATAAATAGTGATTTGATTTATGTAAATGATATTTTAGATGAAAATGGCGAGATATCACACAATTTTATTTTAAACCGTTTGAATAATAAATCCAATTGGATCACAGAATTTACCATCATGAAAAAAGCAATTCCAAAAGAATGGGTAGATATAATTAAAACAGAAAATTCCAAAAAAAGTGTAGTCAAAATTTGTAAAAATTATGTATTAATTAAGGGAAATCCCTATAGATTTTCAATCCTAAAGAATAAATTTTTCTATGAATTGCTTCTCAACGAGAAATTTACAAAACCAATTGGTTTTAATTCATGGAATACCTATTTACAAAAAGAACTACCAAAATGTGAAACAGTATGTTATTTTATATTTAATTATTTAAGTGAAAATAAGTTGAAGGTTTTCAGATGGAAATTATTACATTTCATTATTCCTACCAAAAAGCTACTTTTAAAATGGAAAATCATGAAAAATAGTTTATGCAATTTATGTAATTTAGTGGAAGACTATAGTCACTACTTTAGGACTTGTATTTTTTTCACAGATTTTTGGGTGAAAATAAAAGAATTGTTAAAAAAAAGTGGAATAGAAAATGATATAACTTTATATCATCTTGTATTCGGTTACAAAATATTCGATAAAAGCTATTATGACTTCAATTATTTTCTTACAATCATCGGATTTTCAATATATAAGGCATATTACATTTCAGAGCAAAATACTAAAAGGCTTGATGTTTACTCATTGTTTGTTAGGGAATACCTTCAAATATATAGAGGAAATGAAATAATTCAGATAAGTTCATTTCTGAAAAGACTAAAGAATTATTTGTAATCTATTTGAATATGAATTATTTTAATATCATTGTGTCACAAATTTCTCTATATTTATATTATATATATATATATATTGCTTCATAAGAAGCTTGGGCTTATGAAGCTGGTTGTAACAAGCGTTTGAATAAAATATTATTGTTGTTAAAAAAAAAAAAAATATAACAAAGAACAATAATCTTTTAAGCTTAGCAATTCAAAATAAAAATATCAAAACCAATATATCACATCCCCTACACAGTACTGAGAAAAAAATATAACCCTAATTTTTCTTTTTTTCTTAAAGAAATAAAAGAACTGCCTAGCGCATAAATGTATATAAAGGTAATAACAAAATTACCGAACTCCGAACAATCTTACAAAGGGAAAGTCAAAACTCATAATTATATAAACAGACAAAATCAGTCAACAACCGGAAAACTGTGAAAACCGTAATGACCCTGACTTGGTACAGGCATTTCTAAAGAAATGGTGGGTTGAATCAGATTTTAAGGCGCCAAACCTCCCGCTCTCATTACGGTTCAAAGGTTCCGGCTGTCACTGTAACAGTATTTAAATACAGGAACAAAATAGGTAAAATAGTTGGCAAAGCAGTACCATATTCGGTGACGTAAATGTCAAAAATATTTTTACGTCACACATTGACAAAAAAAATTCTTGACATATTTGACTCTTTATCTTTATACATTTTCACTATATGAAAATGCATCGCTTATAATTTTTTCTGCAGAGACGGAATATATTTCGACAAGATATTGGTATCGGAATATAAACTTTTTAAGAGATCGAATAAGGCGAATCTTTTTATAGCCCTGGTCCAGTAGCCTGTTTCTCAGATGAAGATGACGTTTCAGGAAATCAGAATAATTGCTACTGCCCCTTGCATAGCGAATCAATTGCGAGATGTAAACACCATATGCAGGAGAAGCTGGTATATTGCTGCACATATTTGGAAAATTTATGATTTTAAAATTGAAGTCGTCCCGCTTATCATAAATTTTAGTACTGAGTTGACCACTGTCGTCAAATTCGAGGTATAAGTCCAAAAATGATGCGGACGAAGCTGTATCGGTGGTCTCTTTAACTTCCAGCTCTGGAGGATATATCAATGGAAGAAATTCTGCAAATCTAGAATTATTGATAGATAAAACGTCATCAATATACCTGTATGTGAAATTAAAGGCTCTAGCCTCATGAATCTTCTTATCTTTTACAAGCTTTTGAAGAAACTCCGACTCGTATGAGTATAAAAATAAATCGGCTAGAAGAGGGGCACAATTCGTACCCATTGGTATGCCGACGACCTGCTGAAACAGTGTCCCTCCAAAGGAGACAAATATGTTATCGATGAGGAACTCCAGCATACTGATCACTTGTTCCTCGGAGTAGCATGTTTTACCTTTATGAATTTTGTTTGAAAAATATGTGGAATTGTAGCCTAACACAACAAATTTTGAGCCATAGTTTCTATGACTAAAAGCTTTATGAATTGTTTCTTTTAAGCGGGTTTTTAATTTGTCATGCGGTAGGGTGGTATATAGAGTTGAAAAATCAAAGGTTTTGATGGAGGATACCTGAGAGAAAGATCTTGATTTCAGGTTATCCAACAGATCTTTAGAGTTTTTCAAAATCCACATGTGATTTATGCCACTACGCGAGTAAACAGTTTCACAATATTTCTGTTGTCCCTCTTTTACTGCAGACAGAATCTTTGTTAGGTGAATAGACAATTCTTTCGTCGAACAAGTTGATGATCCCGCTATGTACCTTTCTTTGTATGGTGTCTTATGGAGTTTAGGTATCCAATATAAATAGGGTAAATCCTCAGACTTTTTACCAGAGGGAATGTTTAAAGAGGTCATGAATGATCTGTGGTTAGCTAGGATTTCATCTTTGTCGAACGAAGTTGGTTTGTATGTGGTATTACTAGAGGTGTTGCTATTTATACCTAATTCCTTGATTAGGCATTCGAAGTAATATGATTTACATACAAACACGATATTGTTGGAAGCCTTGTCCGCAGGAACGATAACATATTTGTCATGAAGAGAGGAAAGACACTTAACAGCTTCTTGGTCTTTAAATACAGACTTAGGTCGACTATTAACACAATTTTTGAGTTTGTGAATCCGACCTTGTACTAGAGACCTAATTGTTCTAACCCAGTCTGACAAGGACTCTAACTCAGGATCTTGGTCTACTTCTCTCTTTATCCACCTTCTAGCATAATCTTCAACAGCATCCATAATTATCTTGAAATTATGTTTCCAATTGATGTGTTGAGGTTCTCTGAATTTAGGACCATGAGAAATCACCTTTCGGAGACTCTCATGTTGAATGATATTCAGATCACCAGTGATTACATGTCCAGATGGGTTGTATTGAAAAGGAGAGTGGGAGCAGTCACAAGTCAGAGGGTTCTTAAGGTACTCTTCTATGTTAATATCTTGCAATGCTTCTTTGTAATTGAAAATTTTACGGCCAATGCTGTTAGTGTAACTATAGGAGACAATGGGAACGACGTATCCCCCGCACTTGCATAATATTTAGTTTTATATATTTATAGAAAGCAGCCTTGCAGTCTTAATGTATAACATACTTTATTGAAGGATGGAGTAAATTGCAGCATGACCTGAATAATATACAGGAAGTACTCCACTTTGAACACTGTGTAAACCTCTGATGTAAATATAGATTTTCTCCCAATACCCTTGCTTCAAATATTTCCATGTAAGAACCCATCCAAGATAATGATAATTACAAGCCACATGCAAAAAATTATTCAAATCCATCCATGTTTACTAAGTTATCGCATAAACAAGAAAGTGTGACGGCGGACAGTGGCTATTTCTATATCCCCCACCGCTATCGCGGGGAGATAAAAATATATATTATTAAATATGGGGGCAGTCATGATTGTATGGTTGTGGGATTTATAACTACCTATGCAATCAGTGCACATCACCACTAATGTTGTGAGTTCGAATCCGCTTAGACGAGGTGTACTTGATACAACATTATGTGATAAAGTTTGTCAGTGACTTACGGCAGGTCAGTGATTTTCTCTGGGTACTCCTGTTTTTCAACCAATAAAACTGACCGCCATGATATAAATTAAATATCGTCGAAAGTGGTGTTAAACACCATATGGCATAACCCTAACTCTATCTATTAATTATCCGTTTAACATGATAAATCCAATAAGAAAAACATGAAACTTGTATAAATACACACAATCATATAAATCTGAAAACAAATCAAATACATTTGTACAAATCATGATTCTCATTCAACCAATCAATTTTCATTCACCATTATATTATATCATACTATCCTGGGTACTTCGGTTTCCTCTACTAGTAGGGTGCCCGACGAAAGATTTTTGCGAATTTGCCTTAACGGAATTACACACACCTGTATGATACATCGTTGGAATGAGGAGAACAAGCCGCATCGAAATAAAGATGTCGTCGCAATGTATTGTGGTCAAGTTTTTTTAAAATTGAGTTCAAAGGTCAAGTTCTAAAAATTGGAACTAACACACCACAAGTTTTAAAAGGCTCCCTTCTTCGACAACACTGTGAAGAACTTTAAACTGGAATGCCAATTTTATTTGTTAAGCCTAATATTTTATTATTTTATGCTTATTTTTTATTTTACATTGTTTGAATATATAGCAAAAGGCCATTTTCTAAAAAAAAATGCCATTTTACAATTTTCGTATATATGAGAAATAAAAGTGACCTTGACCTGTCATAGTTTGAACATTTCTCATTTTTATTTGATATTCATTTAAAGGAAACCTTCAAATTATTTTTTAACCCTTAACATTTGACAACTGGTGGACGGATTCAATAAAAAAACATGTTTCAGTTATGGTACACTTTGACTAATTACTGGTAAAATATCTATTCACCTCAAACTTCGTAAGATACCAAAATTCAAATGTAATGGCTTATGTGTTTGCAACATATCATTTGTAGGGTCAATCAATACTTAACGAATATTCTGTGCAAAAACATGGCAATTTATGGAAAGGTCAAACGCCATTTGTTTAAAAACGTAAGGTCTATGGACATATTATGCGTTTGGACGATGTGTGGCTACAAACCACTCTGAACACTCCAAATATCTCAGGTGTTTGGCAAATAAGAAAGTGTTCTCTTGTTAGTTTGAAAGCCCACCAACCACGTCAAGGTCAGAGTCCACTGGCAGGTTTTTTTTGTGTTTTATTTTTAAATTTTGTTTGTTTGTTTGAAACATCGGCAGTAGTATACCGAAGGAACAAAGGAACAAGTCATAGAAAATGTTAACGAAATCATAGTCCGGAGACTGGGCAAATTCCAGAAAAAACATAAAACGAAAACAAGCTACGACATAACCACCACAACATATAAAAAGAACACCTTAAAAAACATTGCAACAAATGAAACTGCTATTTACTGAAAAACACATAGTACGTATGAACTTGTCTAAGTTTACTAAGCACAGAAAATAGTGATGCTTGCCTAAAACAGACATTAGACCAAGTCTCAATGAAACAAAAGACGTCAACGGGAAGTCGTGGTAACTGGACAACTATGACTAAAGTGAGTTGATGGTCACAATGTTGGAAATGAAAGACTGTTTTATCTGAAATCATAGTTTTGATAACAACAGTTTTATTCGGTGAAATAGATGGAGACTGGATGAAAAAGAAAAAAAAATTGAGATCATATGTCATCATCTTCATCAGTATTTCTAGATATTGCTAGGTGGGTATTTTTATTGCGGCATAAGTCGCCAGCTTGGCAAGGGCAAAGGTCTGTGCAAGATAGACTTTGCTCAAAACAAATGCATCCTTTCATGCACACAGATTTTCCTTTGCAAGTACAAATAAGGTCTTGCAAACAATCAGAAGACATCTGGCCTTTAAAATAAACTGGAACTAATCCATTCCTATCTTCCCATCCAAATAGCATTGCAGATTTCATTGGCGGTTTTGCAACATAGGCAGTCATCCAAATATTCATCTGTAGTGAAGATCGCAAAACATGCTGAGTGAAGGTGGCTTCACACGTTGGAAGTTTGGCCAAACATGCATCCCTCAGTGTCGCTAACTTTGCCCCCTTAATTTGTTAAGATCGACGTGATCTTCCTTCAGTTTTCTTTTTTGGTCGTACAATCGACAAACAAGTTTACTGGCGGCATCTATAGATTTATCAGTGTCACAGTCTGCATGGGTGGACAACTCTCTAAAGTTTTCTGGACTGTCTTTAAGTACTTTAAAAACGATTCGTTTGCCAATCCCGAACAAGGATGATGTGGAATCACATCTTGTGATGGCATGTGCAGCTGGTAAAATGTTACATAACACAGGATTGAGGATGCTACAGATCGAATGTACGGCAATGAAAACGCCCATCCTTGGTGTTTGTGATAGAATCCGTATGAAACCATAATTCCTGTGTATGTTGCATTGAAGGAAAGTAATGGATGCATAGAATCAAGAAATCTGTATCAGGCGATTTAACAATGATCCGACCTTTGATTCCACTTTCACCGAACGTTTTGTCTGCATGGATAGCATGTAAAATCATACGAGTGTCCGCCTCTTCATGTGTACAGTATAACTCTTGGCAATCGGAGACTCCATCTCTGCAGATTTTCTTGGCAATGATTAGAAGCACCAGAAAGATAAACGATAGTGTTGCACAATCGATTCGCCAAGCAATTTTATCAATGCTTGTTTGTTGGCAGCGACTGCAAGAAACCTTTTCTAATCAGGAATCGGTCGGCCTTCTATGAAACTGATCCATTTCCGGACTTATAACGTATCCTGCAGGATTGGTCCGTGTATTCGAAACACATGAATTAAACAAATTTTAAACCCAATCAACGGCCGACATAAAAATGAATGTTTTTAAAACATAAAAACCACAAGCAATTCTACTGAACAATTAAAACCAATTTATTTGCCATAAAAGAAGAGAAAATACTAAATGCACTGAGACAGAGATCGTGCTAGTTAATGACCGGCGAGCGACACATCATTAACAAAAACCGGTACATAACAATCCGTGTATGACAAAGAGGAAATTTACAGTTATTTGAGTTTATATTTTGCCAATTTCGCAACAACCGCTGACATTTAGATTATGATTTTTGGCACACATGTACATTTCATCAATATGTGTTCTTCAAAATCAAAGTACATTTATAATGTAGTGTAATTACTTTGCTTTTGTTGAAAATACGGTTAATTTGGGGTCAAATTTGAGGCTTAAAGTAAGGCCGATATACTCTTTCAAAAATCAATTATTTACATCCCGTTTTTATTTTAATTATATCTTTGATACATTATCTCTGATGTAAAAACCTTTTTAGCTATTTAGATAGCGGAGAATATTTTTATTTTTCATCCTGAAAATACCATGTACAATGTGTCAGCCGAGGGTACCTTTGAAAAACGTGAAATTAAAAAAATCGTGACCACATAAACTTACGACGACAATTAAAAATACAAAATGTAATAATTTTTCTAGCGTTTAATACCAAAATTAGCCGTGTGTAATTCCGTTAACCCAAACTCGATAACTAAGCGTCTTTTTGAACACTGGGCACCCTACTATATCTGTCTACCATTATAAACATAACCTTATAATTAACTCTAACCCACATTATCTCAACCATACTGATACTGATATAAATCACAAAACTTGCATACAAAAAAAAAACACGTACAAATTATAACATTTGGTCAGCAAAAAAATGTAAGATATAAAAAACAATAAAGTTAAATGAACAATGAAAGGTTTCCTTAAACTATTAAGTTTTTTTTCTCCATCAAGCATCTGGAAAGCTCATCTCATTGGTGGATTGGTTCTGAAAAAAATAATATGATATTAATATTTTCAGGTAAATCGAACAACTTTAGGGGTGAAAGTATTTTTAGTAACTATTTTGATCATGATCAGAAGCTTGAAATTATTATATTTAGGAGATCATAACTGTATTGTATTTTAAGCTTTGTGGATGTAAATCGTCTGTTTTACGGTCGCAAAATGTGTTTACCTAGCGACGCATAGCGTAGTTAGGTAAACAGATATTTGCGACTGTAAGTGAAGACACATTGTAAAACCTATAATTAATTGATTAAAACTCGGAAATATATTGCATGGATATATATTACAGAGCTAAAGAAAGAAATCCAAAAACAGTGACCAAACATATAGTTATGTTAAATTTTATTGATAGGACAAATCTAGAAAAGATACATCTCCATTTATGTAAAGAAAACACCATGAGAACAGAGGAGAATTAGAAGAGAAATAGTACAAAAAAAGTGCAGTTCAAACATTTAGATCTATTGCAAGACTACAATATTATCAAAATTAAAACCTAATTTTATAAGAAGCATTACAGTATGTAAAACATTAGACTCGGAAAGGAACTTACACTTAATATGCAACAAACTAAATATCTCTATATTAAAAATTGATTTAAGACAGCACTTATCTTGCAGTTTTTGATATTTGTTGTTGATATAAACATATCATGTAAAATGTTTTTCATGATCTCATTTCATTAACGAGAAATTACGAAAATTACAAAAGCACATATAAGCAATCAGTGGGGAGGAAATTTATATTGATCAATCAGTGGTGTGATCTAATTAAATAGCAATTAAGCTGCATAATCACCCATGCCCAGTACTTCTCTACTGACCAATATTACAAAAAAAATGTACCTTCATTTATTATACTTTTATTATTTCTACACTTAATATGGAAAACTTTAAAAAGAAAAGAAGAAATGAACCAAAAAAATAAGTCCATGTTACAAAGCTCTGACAAAGGATCATATTTAATATAATTATTTACTCTTGGGAATGTTAGGCATTTTTTCTGCATTTTTTTTTACATAACTATATTCCTTATTAATTGATTTCTCAAAATTTCATTACAGGTACTGTAGTTAATTTGTTTTTGAGGTGGGATCTCTATCAGATACATTTTTTGTAGGTTGACCTTTTTAAAATTTGTTTATTTTGATATTATAGTCAACTGTAACTCATGATATCTAACATACATGTAAATCTCTTCTTAAGAAATGTTCTGTATTTGAAGTAGATTGTGTACATGTAATTAAATGTAACAAGTTCATCTAAAGAACCCTTTGTTTTTGTAATAGCCACACACTGTAAATATGGGAGGAGCTCTATTGGTATAAGTGTATGCATGTACAAATAATGTATCATTAACTTACTTTCATTAGTTTTATATATATCAATATGTCCTTTGTGCATGCAATCTAATTTCTGGTTCATCATGGTAGCTTTCGTGATCCGATAGAGTTTAATCCCTATAAAATTGCCTCAGGACTAGATTATTTGATAGTAAAATATAATGTTGATGTCTGGCTAGAAGAACATGAAATTGATTACCTCTGATTACATGATGGTGCAATTTGCTGTTGTCTAGCTATAGCTATGTGTTGATCGGTCTGACATTACAGGACATGAAGCAGGTGACATCTGTGGTTTCCAATATTACATGGGGGCAGGAATTATTTCGACTGGTTTGCTATGTTGAAAAGTCACATGGTCATGATCAGTTACATTTGTACATGTATGTGCCTATAACAGCTTATAACCTCAAATCCAGTTGTACTTGTTTACCACTTTTACAGAAATGAACCAGCTCTGAAATTATAAAGAAGAAATTTAAGTTATTTTATTCAGTCTCATTTATATATATCATCATACTGTCTTAACAATAAAAAAAAAGAAGAGGCTACTGCCCCCTGCCTCCTAATACAAATGTAGTATAGCCAGAAATGAGGTGCCATTTGATAATTTGCATATCTAAGATGGGGACATCATAAGGAAGTCTGCAATTTTCATATAATCTACATTAAAGATATAATTTCTAATTGCATGCATGTTATTTTCTGAACTTGAAAATGATACCTTTGGATTAAAATAAAATTTAAGTTAAATCAAGCTGAATTAATAAAATAAATGAAATACAAATTAAATGTTCGAGGTTCCTGGACAAAATGAAAATCGGATGCCTCTAACCTTCATCTGATCTTAAGAGTCTATGTAAAAATGTCTGTAATACATGCAATTGAGGCCAATGAGGCAGACTTGGGGTCAATTACTTTCAAATGTAATCGATTACATTACAATTACTTTGCAATTTTCATGATTACATTACATTACGATTACATCAATTTTCAAATGTAATCGATTAAATTACAATCACAAGTTGAGTCAGATAATTTAAATTTTTAGAGCTTGTTGTGTTTTACACAAGCCGACAAACTGTTTTCACTGAATTTTTGAAACCCTAAAGAAATTGAAATTGAGATATTATTTGTTTGGATATCAAGTTTTAATCAAGTCATAATTTATACTTAATATTTTTTGTAGCTGTGATAGTTTTGATTGCAATTAAGCATATAATAATATCTACATTATTTGTTTAATAAATTTCATGAAGAAAATTCATTTACATAAATCATACATTAAATATCTAAAGAAATATATGTTACAGTTAAGACAAAATAAGTCAAAATGATGAAAAGTAATCTAAATGTAATCAGAAAGTAACCTAATCTCGTTGAGATTAAGATTCCGAAGAAATTTTCTGTCTGTTTTTCATCCTAATCTCGTTTCAAGCCCTATCAAGGGTATTCTGGAAATTTTTAATTTGACCACCCGGTGCATTCCGATGGATATTTTGGCATGGACGGATTGTGTCAGATCAAGTGCAGGTAAGATTTCATAAATAGACATATTTTCTAGTTCAAATCTGCAAAAATATTGATATTTCCTTACCTTTTACAGCGTATATCCGACAAAATAATCCAAAATCCACTTTAAGCTGACCGCCATTTTGCTGAACTCATGAACTACACCACGTGATCAAAATCGTCACGAATTTTGCTACAGCATGTTTCTAAATGAAAGGTCGACGTCAATTATTTATTGTGTATATGCAAGCATATCTTTTATGGGCTGTTGATTGGGTTTAATAAAATATTTATAACAAAATTACAAAATTTCAAGCCGTGTATATGGGATTTTTAAATTATAATATAATATTTGACATCGACATCTCGAACTACGAAACAGACTATACCAAAATACGTCACAATTTTTGATCACGTGGTGTAGTTCTAGAGTTCAGTAAAATGGCGGTCAGCTTAAAGTAGATTATGGATTATTTTGTCGAATATACGCTGTAAAAGGTAAGGAAATATCAATATTTTTGCAGATTTGAACAAGAAAATATGTCTATTTATGAAATCTTACCTGCACTTGTGCTGACACAATCCGTCCATGCCAAAATATCCATCGGAATGCACCGGGTGGTCAAATTAAAAATTTCCAGAATACCCTTGATAGGGCTTGAAACGAGATTAGGATGAAGAACAGACAGAAAATTTCTTCGGAATCCTAATCTCAACGAGATTAAAAGTAACCATGATTACAGGGTCAAAATGAATGTACTCAATTACATTACGATTACATGTAATCTAAAAAATGTCCGATTAGAGATTACATTCGATTACATGAAAAATGTAATCGATTACAACCGATTACGATTACAAATTACGATTACCCCATGTCTGCAATGAGGCTCGACACAACATTTAACAATGATTGAAATTCTGAATGACATTTGGCGTCAACACAGTATTTTCTTAAATCAATTTGGATTGCTCATTCATAGATGTAATTCTATTGACTAACCTCATATTTCTAGCTTCTAAACTCGAGGCTGTTGTATGTTCGAGACATCACAGAAATTGTTAAAATTGTCACAAAACATCAAAATGATTTGAATTTTGGCAGGGGATGTCATAGGGAAAGGGGATGGAATCAGCAAATAATGATGCTAGAAAATGGCCGATTATACCATTCGATGTATCTCGGGATTTTATAATAAGTAAGGAAATTCTCGTCTAGTTCTCGTATATCGAGAAACTTTTCATTGGATAATTTTTTGATGTATTTGAAGTGTCTATGCAAATTTAGAATTGACCGAAATAAATCGGAAAATACCGAAGTATAATTGTAATATACGGAAAATATCGAAGGAAATTCGGCAATATATTTATAGAAAGTGGGCGTTGATTATATAAATAAATCGAAAGTTCTTCAAGGTAGGTATATTTAATTTAAATAATTGCAACTATAATATTCATATAAATATGAACATAAAAAAAAAATATTGTTTAATATTGATAACAATTTCAAAATATAACAATTAAATGCAAAAAGTTGAATTAACAGTAATTATTGGGGAAAATGCTTTTTAAGGAATATAAATAAAGGGAGATAATCATAGTACTGTATAGTATTATAAAATTACTACTGAAAAATTTTTGTAAAAAAAAATTGAACCAATAGTGATTAAAAAAAAATGAAATAAATATTTTACAAGTGTCTGTACTCCTGTAGGAGTATGAAGCCCATCTATGATCTAAATAGATCCTCTGTATTTAATAACAATTTATATTCATAAAATAAAATAATCAAAATGCATATGCTAAATAAAATTTGGATTAAGTGTTAACTATGTTAGATACAATGTATCTACGTACCATTAGTTGTTTACAAAATACACTTATATATATATAATTATTGTTTGTAAACAAACATCTGCTTTGCATATCATAAATCCTCGGATTTACCATATTCTAAGAAAACACGTGTTTTTTTTAATTAATTTATTTTATAACAATATATAACCAATATTTTCTGTTTTTATATATAATTATTAAGGTAAAAATACCATACAAGAAAAAAAAAACACTCGGAAAAATTTTTCAAACTAAAAATCTTTCTGATTCTGATCTCACCAGCAGCTCGCTGGTAACATTTGGCCCAAAATTTAATTACATTTTACTTCACAACTAAAATTTTACAAGAAGACGTATGTTGAATGTAAAATAATACAAACCTCCTTGGGAAATATATATTTCAAACAATTACATCCATATTTTGTCACAATATATCCATAAATAAATGTCTGGCAAACTCATTTACCTAACACGATACACACATTAGCACCCCCCTTTTGGTTGTAATGGCTGAGTATATAGCCAAGGGAGATAATCGTTTCTATAACCTGATTTTGGTAGCAAATTCAAACTCCGGAAATAACAATAACTTTCTATTATCGAATCGTTGACGGACACACTGAATTTCCGCATTGTAGGAAAAGTACTTCTAATTTTTGGATATGGTAATTTTATTGCAAGTAATTAAATCCTGGAGATACAGACAATGGACAAAAGTATGCACACGCTTCCAATTTACCCTATATATTTCATATAAAACTATTATCTTGAAATCAATTCACGTCCGATTTTAATCATTATTTCATCAAGGAAAGCAGAAAGATATGTAGTTTATAGTAGTAATTTTGAAATAACTTTTTGAAGCATGTTTTTCAAATCGCCATAATTTAAACACAAACGTAAATATTTTTTCTACAAAGGTACTATCTATTAAAGCATTGTATTTCGAAAGAAATTAATTCAGTTGTGTGTTTAGCTTGTATATTCTAAAAATGTTTATCATAGATAATTATTTTGAAATTATACAGTAAAACTACATTCAATTCTGTTTTTATTGATATAAAAATTATTGAAATCGGGTGTGAATTGACTTCAGGATAAGCTTCTGAAAAATTGTAGTTTTATATGAAATATATAGGGAAAATTGGAAGCATGCGAATACTTTTGTCCATTGTCTGTACATTTGTATATATTGCCTTATACATCACGTTCTACTAAGTTCAGTGGAAAGAAGAACGATTAACGATCAAGAGGCCACCTTTGTCTTTGTCTTTGCCACCGATTCGATCCTCGTACATGGCGTTTTTATTATGTTTTTTTTAATTGCTATTGATATACAACTATAGCCAGTTATATCATCTTAACGCAAACTTTGAATGTAGCTAAATAACAACACAACTTAGTCACATTTTTACTGATGAACCTGGAAATGCAAAAAGTCCCTATCAACCATGCATTTTTTGGAATCAGGAGATCAACTACTATCAAATTCAAAGTCATATCTAGGAAATACCTTCCAATTTGAACAATTCACTTTTTAATTAAGATCCTTTCCCTTTTCCAGTGAAATACCTTAATGATTTATCTTTATATTAAAATACGGTTGTCTGACAACGACTTGCATATAAAATATATACTGAAATACGTTACCAGGACGTAAAAATTACGTTTGAGCTTTTACGTTAACATCAAGACCATATCCGTACGTAACAAAAACGTTCAAACTACAGTGTCACAACGACTTGCATATAACGTATTCTGAATACGTTACCAGGACGTAATAATTACGTTTGAGTTTTTACGTTAGCATCAAAACCATATCCGTACGTAACAAAAACGTTGGAAAGTACGTTGTCACAACGTCTTGCATATAACGTATTCTGAATATGTTACCAGGACGTAAAAAATACGTTTTAGCTTTTACGTTAGCATCAAGACCATATCCGTACGTAACAAAAACGTTCACACTACAGTGTCACAACGACTTGCATATAACGTATTCTGAATACGTTACCAGGACGTAATAATTACGTTTGAGTTTTGACGTTAGCATCAAGACCATATCCGTACGTAACAAAAACGTTGGAAAGTACGATGTCACAACGTCTTGCATATAGCGTATTCTGAATACATTACCAGGACGTACAGATTACGTTTGAGCTTTTACGTTAACATCAAGACCATATCCGTACGTAACAAAAACGTTGGAAAATACGTTGTCACAACGACTTGCATATCACGTATCTAAAACACGTTGTGGCAACGTAATTTTCACGTAAGAAAGGGACCTGACCAAACAGCAACCAAACTGCAACGTTGTGAATACGTAGTGTGCTAGCTGGGTACCAATTGTATGCATAAACAAAAATAAGATTCATCTCCCCCAGGCATAGGTTGCCTTATCCACTTATTTAGACATTCTGGTAAGGTTCTTTGATTTTCTTGCTCCAAAAGACATACAACTTCTTTGCATTTCCAAACTTTTGACTATGGACGTTCCTGATTAGGTTAATTCCAGAAACGAGTCAGGATAGTTAAATTAGACATTTAAGGTAGAGAAGGACACTATGGGCCAGAAAAAACGAATGAATTTTTTTGAATTTCAAATATATTGTTCTTTGGGATGTACCTAACAAAATATCAAACTTTGAGAATAGGTTTCCAGGCTTATTTTAAAAATATTCCCCGAAAAAGTTACCCCCTCTGAAGTCCAAAAAAATGTCATTTTTTTCACTTCTCTGTGTCATTAAGGTACCCAAAAAAAATAGCATATAATTTATTTTTAATTATCTGAGTATAATATGATAAATGAATATTTTGGAATATCTAAGACATAAATTTTTATAATTTTTTCATTTTTTTTTTCAAAATGGCTACCCTTTTTTGGCAATATAGCCAGTAACTGGCTTTGGTGAAATCCAAAAAAAATTGATTTTAAAGTGGAATAGAAAAATAGTGTCAATGAATTTTTAAAAAAAAAAGATATATCACATTACTTATATCCATGCTACATATCATTAAAAAATAAAGATATGTTTCCAGGCAAAAAATAAAGTTAGGGGTTTAGAAAGACACCCCGACATATACCCTTTTTGTCAATTTCATGAAAAATGTCCACATTTTTCACTTTTTTTAATAAGACATTGAATAAATGAAAATAGAACATGCAAAAATATAATATGGTGCATTTTGTTTCATTTTCAGAAGTGTAAGGAAAGTCTGGGGTCATAATATTAAAAACTTCAATATTTAACAAAAACATGCAAAACTCATCATATTCTAATATCATTTGAGACATGATTACCTCCCTTGACGAAATGCTTCATATAGCATTTTACACATATAATGTATTATTGCCAAGCAATTACTGTATTAAATTTGTATTTCAGTTTAATTTGAGAACTTGCACAAATCATATGTAGAAAATTCAAAAAGCAAAATACCTCGTAAGAAATACTGCAAACATAATTAATAATTATTACCACATTTTATTAAATATTCTTAAAAGTCATGTGACTAGTGTCAGTCTCAACCTTAAGATTTTATTTATATCACGTCTAATGTGCATTATTAGTCCCGGGGGATATCATGCGCACAGTACATATGTTTATGTTTGAAGAAGAGTTTGAAGATACCGAAGGGGTAATCAGAATGCCTATATCGAAGAAGAACAGGCAACGCAATGGCCAAGAGAAAACGTACAAAAGGACAAACAACGATCTATAAAACATACACATAAAACTAAAGATTGAGTAACACGAACCACACTAAAACCTGGGGGTGAACTCATTGACATTTATCAAAGCTAAAGTAAATCTTCATTCGGTCCTGTGGTTCACCTGCTCCTAAAAAAAAATTAAATTATTTTGTTTTCCAATCTTATTTTTTTTTTTTTTTACTTTAAACATATTTTATTGTTCAATAAGAAACAATCTTATGAATATGAGAGTACCTGAAAAAGGGTAATTCCAGCAACGCGTCGTGCGTTCTGTATTAAAGATCGACTTTTTTATTTCAGCTATACCGCTCACCTGCCTGGCTTGGTACAGGCCCTTAAGTAAACAGTAGTGGGGGGTTTTTATGGCCGCAAACGTCCCCTTTCATCTTAGCAAAAGCTACATAGCAAACGTTGAGTTTCTACTGGATGTTAATCTTGAACTTGGTGTTATTTCGAAATGACATTTATTGAACAAACATTCAAGTCCTATTCAAAATAAACTGTGAAAAACCAAAATAAACACTTTATCAAAACAACCATTTCAAAGAGAACACAAATGCAGTATACCCCGAGTAATGAAAAATCACGGTGGGTACAATTCCGTCGACAGGTGCATCAATGGGTCCCCGCAAATACACACAACCCATCCTTAGGACGAGATATAAATACTAGTAAGCGCCTCGTCTGTAGAGAATTCCGGGTCGAAGATAATTTGCAGCACATTCTAATGAGAAATATCTATTAGGAGTGTGGCGGCCGTCGTGGTCGTGATTACATAGTAGTTGGATTTACAACTACCTATGCAATCAGTGCTTATTACCACTAACTTTGTGAAATCGAATCCCGCACATGGTGAGTTGTACTCCATACAACATTATATGATAACGTTTGTCAGTGGTTTGCGACAGGTCGGTGGTTTTACCCTGGTACTCCGGTTTTCATTCACCAATAAAGCGGACCGCCACGATATAGTCGAAATATCGTCGTAAGTGGCGTTAAACACCATAACCCCAACCTTTATTCGGAGTGATCATTGGTAACCAGTTGAAAGGTTTAATTTTCTAACCATATCCGTTGTTTCCTCTTTTGTCTGCCGCAATCAAAGCTGAAAGCACATTTCTGTGTTTCATTTAGTTCCTACATAGCCCATAATTAATTGTTTTAAGCCTTTTCTGGTCATTACTATAACTGAAATAATGCTCATTTGATATTTAACAATAATCGATCAATCCACCAATCAGTCAATATTTTGGTTCCTCCTGCAAATACATGTACGATTAAAATTTGATTTCATAGTGAATTAAAAGGGAAGTAAAATGTAATTTTTTGTTTACTTACTTATATATTTGCTATTATTGTTTTTACTCGTTCAGAAGGATAAGACATAACTACGTACACATGTATACACAAGGGTGAAGGTCATACCATACTTCCTGATATAAAATACATTTTCTATATCTTTTGTAGTGTATCGGTATAAAATGATATCATATACGTCCTTACACAAGTGTTCTTTCATTATCCAATATCACACCTACGTATATAGCTTATTGTATTTAAGCTGTGGAAAACATGATATTCTAATCATTCACAATCAGTGGAAAGGGAAAGGTAGTAATGGAGAATACCACTGCGGTCACCTTGACATTGGAGGACATAAACGACCAGGAAATTAGAAAACTTTTGGCACCAATTGTGTACCTTGCTATTTTGATGACCATTGGAATTCCTGGAAATTTAGCCGTTCTTATCATATACCGACATAAATCCTCTAAATCTGTTTATAGGACAATTATATGGAATCTTGCATTGACAGATTTTGTGTTCTGCACGCTAACTATACCAATCAATATAGGAAGACTTGTCCGATATTACACATTCACCGAGCTCTGGGTCTGCAAGCTGATTACGACAACCATCACTTTCTTCATCATGTATTCCTCACATCTGATAGTGACCTTGTCAATTCACCGCTTCCGACAAGTTTGCTTGCCGTTACGTAACCAAATTGGTCCACAGAATGTGAAGTATTGGATAATTGGTGGAGCCTGTCTGGCAGTTTTCTTGGATATCCCGCAATTTATACTTCAGCCGCTTGATCACGTGCAACTGGCTCAAAATATAACAGGACACATATGTGCCGTTTCATTTCATCCTTCCTTATTTGCAGAAATTAATAATGGATTTCTGACATTTGTGTTCTCATTGTATTCCGTAGTTTTGTTTGTATTGTATATACTGATTGGACGTAGAATGTACCTTCAACGTAAGTCTAAACAATATTCAGAAAGCTCATTATCACAGAGCGACGAAGTTTCTAGTAAAATAACTAAAATTGCTATTACCGTTAGTGTAGTGTTTGCTTTTAGCTATGTTCCTCTATACGTCATCAAACTATTAACGAGTATAATTAACCAAGAAGAGCTAACAAGTGCTCAGTTTGCAGTATTAAAAATAGTTGAACGTTCATACGTCATCAATCATGTTGCAAATCCTTTCATATATGCGTTTTTCGACAGCCGTTTTCGTAGAGAGTTTAAGATGATGTTTACTGCAGCAGGACGTTCCCCAGAAATGGAAGGAACATCGGAAGAAAGAACCGCAAGTAAAGACATAACTTTAGATAGCAACCCCTGACATTACATTTAGATAACTGTTGTATTGATTGTGTCCTATAAACGTATTAAAAGAAATTTCTTGTATATGGCACGTGTGTATATGTCTTACGTTTTGTTGTTTAGATTAAGTTTGATATTATTTTATTGCAAATAAATCAGCAATGGGATTGGACAAAAAGTTATCACAACTTATGGACTGTCCTCTCCCTACAGATAATACACATATAATAATGTCAACAAAAATAGCACATACACAAATATAAATAATATTTAACATAATATAGTGAAACATGGGAAATAAATTGATGTTGATGTAGACCAGATGACCGACCACTGATTAGAATCTTTTTGTTTGTCTAATATATGCTCGAACTTTATTGAAGATATTAGAATTTTCGCTTATACTAATTTCATCGTTTCCAAAGAGTAATGTTTCTATATTTTTGTTGTTTCTTTGATTGTATGGTTTTATTTCTAAGTGTTTATAAACAATATCAGGCACGGTATGTTATGGTGTTTAACGTCACTTTCAACAATATTTTAGTATGTCGTGGCAGTCAGTCTTATTGGTTGAGGAAATCGGAGTACCCGGAGAAATCCACCAACCTGCCGCAAGTCCCTGACAAACTTTATCACATAATGTTGTATCGAGTACACCTTGCCATGATCAATATTCGAACTCACCACTTTAGTGGTGATAAGCACTGATTGCATAGGTAGTTGTAAATCCAACAACCATACGATCACGACCACGACGGTTCTAACAATATCAGTATTACAATATATCATGGCTGTTTTTTCCATTTGAGGACAACATCACATAACCAAGAGATATCAATAAATCCTCCGTCATATTTGAATATATGATTTTATCCTTTTAATCCTGTTTTTAATTGTTATATATAATTTCATTATTGTGCACACAACGAATGTTTCTTATTCTTATAAATCGTCTACGGAAAAAAGTTTTGAAGATCCCATATGGATAATAATTAGTCGTATATCAGACAGACAACAAAAAAAGAAAAAGCCAAAACAGAGACAAAAGAACAAACAATGATATATAAAACACTACATAGAAAACTCAAGATTTAGCAACACGAAGCCACCAGTGATGAACTCAGTTGTCCCGGAAGGGTTAACAGCCCCTGCTCCATTATGGCTCCCGTTGTGTTACTTGTAGTTCTAGAAATTTATCTATATAATTTGTGCTCTCACAAATATTACTAAAGTTGGCGTTTAAACACCATTCAACTATCAAACAATTCCTCAAGTTCTTATATTACTAGATTCCTTTCTGATCCACTACTGCTCTCAACTTAAACGTGGTATATTATTGAGATTTAAATTCCAAAGAAGTTACTAGCAAAAGTATTGACTCTAACGATCATTGGTACTTTTCCGGTAAATCCTTGTTTGACAGTGATAGAACAACAGTGCTCAAATCATGTAGGAATGTATGGATTGTAATGGACATTTTACGGGGATGAACGTATAGCTTCATGTATTCTAATGTCAATAATTAATAAAAGCCTACTTGTGGTTAATTTGCCAAATTAGGGTAATAACCAGCTAGCACACTACGTATTCACAACGTTGCAGTTTGGTTGCTGTTTGGTCAGGTCCCTTTCTTACGTGAAAATTACGTTGCCACAACGTATTTTAGATACGTGATATGCAAGTCGTTGTGACAACGTATTTTCCAACGTTTTTGTTACGTGCGGATATGGTCTTGGTGTTAACGTAAAAGCTCAAACGTAATTTGTACGTCCTGGGAACGTATTCAGAATACGCTATATGCAAGATGTTGTGACATCGTACTTTCCGACGTTTTTGTTACGTACGGATATGGTTTTGATGTTAACGTCAAAACTCAAACCTAATTATTACGTCCTGGTAACGTATTCAGAATCCGTGTTTTTGTTACGTACGGATATGGTCTTGATGCTAACGTTAAAGCTCAAACGTATTTTTTACGTCCTGGTAACGTATTCAGAATACGTTATATGCAAGACGTTGTGACAACGTACTTTCCAACGTTTTTGTTACGTACGGATATGGTTTTGATGCTAACGTGAAAACTCAAACGTAATTATTACGTCCTGGTAACGTATTCAGAATACGTTATATGCAAGTCGTTGTGACACTGTAGTTTGAACGTTTTTGTTACGTACGGATATGGTCTTGATGTTAACGTTAAAGCTCAAACGTAATTTTTACGTCCTGGTAACGTATTTCAGGATATCTGTTATATGCAAGTCGTTGTCAGACAACCGTATTTTAATATAAAGATAAATCATTATGGTATTTCACTGGAAAAGGGAAAGGATCTTAATTAAAAAGTGAATTGTTCAAATTGGAAGGTATTCCCTAGATATGACTTTGAATTTGATAGTAGTTGATCTCCTGATTCCAAAAATGCATGGTTGATAGGGACTTTTTGCATTTCCAGGTTCATCAGTAAAAATGTGACTAAGTTGTGTTGTTATTTAGCTACATTCAAAGTTTGCGTTAAGATGATACAACTGGCTATAGTTGTATATCAATAGCAATAAAAAAAAACAATAAAAACGCCATGTACGAGGATCGAATCGGTGGCAAAGACAAAGACAAAGGTGGCCTCTTGATCGTTAATCGTTCTTCTTTCCACTGAACTTAGTAGAACGTGATGTATAAGGCAATATATACAAATGTACAGACAATGGACAAAAGTATTCGCATGCTTCCAATTTTCCCTATATATTTCATATAAAACTACAATTTTTCAGAAGCTTATCCTGAAGTCAATTCACACCCGATTTCAATAATTTTTATATCAATAAAAACAGAATTGAATGTAGTTTTACTGTATAATTTCAAAATAATTATCTATGATAAACATTTTTAGAATATACAAGCTAAACACACAACTAAATTAATTTCTTTCGAAATACAATGCTTTAATAGATAGTACCTTTGTAGAAAAATTATTTACGTTTGTGTTTAAATCATGGCGATTTGAAAAACACGCTTCAAAAAGTTATTTCAAAATTACTACTATAAACTACATATCTTTCTGCTTTCCTTGATGAAATAATGATTAAAATCGGACGTGAATTGATTTCAAGATAATATTTTGAAAAACTGTAGTTTTATATGAAATATATAGGGTAAATTGGAAGCGTGTGCATACTTTTGTCCATTGTCTGTATCTCCAAGATTTTTGATGTTTTGTGACAATTTTAACAATTTCTTTGATGTCCCGAACATACAACGGCTTTGAGTTTAGAAGCTAGAAATATAAGGTTAGTCAATAGAATTACATCTATGAATGAGCAATCCAAATTGATTTAAGAAAATACTGTGTTGACGCCAAATGTCATTCAGAATTTCAATCATTGTTTAAATTTGTGTCGAGCCTCATTGCAGACATGGGGTAATCGTAATTTGTAATCGTAATCGGTTGTAATCGATTACATTTTTCATGTAATCGAATGTAATCTGTAATCGGACATTTTTTAGATTACATGTAATCGTAATGTAATTGATTACATCCATTTTGACCCTGTAATCATGGTTACTTTCTGATTACATTTAGATTACTTTTCATCATTTTGACTTATTTTGTCTTAACTGAAACATATATGTCTTTAGATATTTAATGTATGATTTATGTAAATGAATTTTCTTCATGAAATTTATTAAACAAATAATGTAAATATTATTATATGCTTAATTGCAATCAAAACTATCACAGCTACAAAAAATATTAAGTATAAATTATGACTTGATTAAAACTTGATATCCAAACAAATAATATCTCAATTTCAATTTCTTTAGGGTTTCAAAAATTCAGTGAAAACAGTTTGTCGGCTTGTGTAAAACACAACAAGCTCTAAAAATTTAAATTATCTGACTCAACTTTCAAGATTTCATATATGAAATTGCTTCTATGAAAGACTATCACCATGTCCTCATGATTGGCATAAGACAAAGACATGTTTTATTTTAACCAAAACAGGTATCTCATGAAGATTTCTTAGTTTAAAAATGTACATAATTTCTCAGTCTAAATATGAAAACTAAATCCTTAATTTATGTAAATAGGTTTAATAAAATAACCATTACAAGTTATATGAATTAAGGATTTAGTTTTCATATTTCTTAGTTTAAAAAGAGATTTAAATTTCAATAAAGATATTATATAAAAATGTAAATTATAATTTTCAGAAACATTTATTTATGATGCTCGTACATACATGTATATTACAAATTAACTGATAAATAACAAGCTGTAATATTTGTAAAATTTTGATTTTTTTTTAAAGAATATTCTAATGGGGCTTGTATCTGATATTCAGATATATGTGATAATATATGTGATATTTCTGCATTTTATTTTGGTGCTGATTTTCCTTTTAATATTGGATTATATGATAATTTGTTCATTACTTGTGGGTTACTATGCAACTTGTAATGAATATTTTATTAAACCTATTTACATAAATTAAGGATTTAGTTTTCATATTTACTAGACTGAGAAATTATGTACATTTTTAAGCAAGTTTTTAGAATCAGAATGATTTTTGTTTTATTATCTTCTGAATTATATATCAAGGACAAACATTCAAATGGTGTGAAATTTAGTAATGGTGATTGTTACATAATTTGGTGTCATAAATAATACCTTAATTACAAATTTTATCAGGTAATTAACTGCTAGTTTATTATCCCCAATAGACTTTCACAGGATGTTTGAAATTATTTGATATATATTATTAAAATGTGCAAATGTATGTTATAATATTTACTAATAGTATAAGATGGAATCAATATTGGTCATATATAGTAATAAGAGAAGACATATTTTACGAAAAATAGGAAAATGAGAATTGCTGTTATTAATTTACAATGTACTGTTTGTTATTGCATGTAATGATCACATTACAACTGAATTGTAATTCATAGTTCTGATTAAGAAATACATTAAAAAAAAGAAGAGATATTGGACAGATGCACACGAGACAAAATAACATAAAACACTAATATATTGGTTGTCATGACATTAAATGTAATCAGTAATGTAATCGATTACATTTACAAAGTGATTGTAATTTAATCGATTACATTTGAAAATTGATGTAATCGTAATGTAATGTAATCATGAAAATTGCAAAGTAATTGTAATGTAATCGATTACATTTGAAAGTAATTGACCCCAAGTCTGCCTCATTGGCCTCAATTGCATGTATTACATACATTTTTACATAGACTCTTAAGATCAGATGAAGGTTAGAGGCATCCGATTTTCATTTTGTCCAGGAACCTCGAACATTTAATTTGTATTTCATTTATTTTATTAATTCAGCTTGATTTAACTTAAATTTTTATTTTAAGCTAAAGGTATCATTTTCAAGTTCAGAAAATAACATGCATGCAATTAGAAATCATATCTTTAATGTAGATCATATGAAAATTGCAGACTTCCTTATGATGTCCCCATCTTAGATATGCAAATTATCTAATGGCACCTCATTTCTGGCTATACTACATTTGTATTAGGAGGCAGGGGGCAGTAGCCTCTTTTTTTTTTTTATTGTTAAGACAGTATGATGATATATATAAATGAGACTGAATAAAATAACTTAAATTTCTTCTTTATAATTTCAGAGCTGGTTCATTTCTGTAAAAGTGGTAAACAAGTACAACTGGATTTGAGGTTATAAGCTGTTATAGGCACATACATGTACAAATGTAACTGATCATGACCATGTGACTTTTCAACATAGCAAACCAGTCGAAATAATTCCTGCCCCCATGTAATATTGGAAACCACAGATGTCACCTGCTTCATGTCCTGTAATGTCAGACCGATCAACACATAGCTATAGATAGACAACAGCAAATTGCACCATCATGTAATCAGAGGTAATCAATTTCATGTTCTTCTAGCCAGACATCAACATTATATTTTACTATCAAATAATCTAGTCCTGAGGCAATTTTATAGGGATTAAACTCTATCGGATCACGAAAGCTACCATGATGAACCAGAAATTAGATTTCATGCACAAAGGACATATTGATATATATAAAACTAATGAAAGTAAATTAATGATACATTATTTGTACATGCATACACTTATACCAATAGAGCTCCTCCCATATTTACAGTGTGTGGCTATTACAAAAACAAAGGGTTCTTTAGATGAACTTGTTACATTTAATTACATGTACACAATCTACTTCAAATACAGAACATTTCTTAAGAAGAGATTTACATGTATGTTAGATATCATGAGTTACAGTTGACTATAATATCAAAATAAACAAATTTTAAAAAGGTCAACCTACAAAAAATGTATCTGATAGAGATCCCACCTCAAAAACAAATTAACTACAGTACCTGTAATGAAATTTTGAGAAATCAATTAATAAGGAATATAGTTATGTAAAAAAAACTGCAGAAAAAATGCCTGACATTCCCAAGAGTAAATAATTATATTAAATATGATCCTTTGTCAGAGCTTTGTAACATGGACTTATTTTTTTGGTTCATTTCTTCTTTTCTTTTTAAAGTTTTCTATATCAAGTGTAGAAATAATAAAAGTATAATAAATGAAGATACATTTTTTTTGTAATATTGGTCAGTAGAGAAGTACTGGGCATGGGTGATTATGCAGCTTAATTGCTATTTAATTAGATCACACCACTGATTGATCGATATAAATTTCCTCCCCACTGATTGCTTATATGTGCTTTTGTAATTTTCATAATTTCTCGTTAATGAAATGAGATCATGAAAAACATTTTACATGATATGTTTATATCAACAACAAATATCAAAAACTGCAAGATAAGTGCTGTCTTAAATCAATTTTTAATATAGAGATATTTAGTTTGTTGCATATTAAGTGTGAGTTCCTTTCCCAGTCTAATGTTTTAAATACTGTAATGCTTCTTATAAAATTAGGTTTTAATTTTGATAATATTGTAGTCTTGCAATAGATCTAAATGTTTGAACTGCACTTTTTTTGTACTATTTCTCTTCTAATTCTCCTCTGTTCCCATGGTGTTCTTTTTACATGAATGGAGATGTATCTTTTCTAGATTTGTCCTATCAATAAAATGTATCATAACTATATGTTTGGTCACTGTTTTTGGATTTCTTTCTTTAGCTCTGTAATATATATCCATGCAATATATTTCCGAGTTATAATCAATTAATTATAGGTTTTACAATGTGTCTTCACTTACAGTCGCAAATATCTGTTTACCTAACTACGCTATGCGTCGCTAGGTAAACACATTTTGCGACCGTAAAACAGACGATTTACATCCACAAAGCTTAAAATACAATACAGTTATGATCTCCTAAATATAATAATTTCAAGCTTCTGATCATGATCAAAATAGTTACTAAAAATACTGTCACCCCTAAAGTTGTTCGATTTAGCTGAAAATATTAATATCATATTATTTTTTTCAGAACCAATCCACCAATGAGGGGAGCTTTCCAGATGCTTGATGGAGAAAAAAAACTTTATAATTTAAGGAAACCTTTCATTGTTCATTTAACTTTATTGTTTTTTATATCTTACATTTTTTTGCTGACCAAATGTTAGAATTTGTATGTGGTTTTTTTTTGTATGCAAGTTTTGTGATTTATATCAGTATCAGTATGGTTGAGATAATGTGGGTTAGCGTAAATTATAAGTTTATGTTTATAATGGTAGACAGGTAGAGGAAACCGGAGTACCCAGGATAGTATGCTATAATATAATGGTGAATGAAAATTGATTGGTTGAATGAGAATCATGATTTGTATGCCAGTATATAAAATGAAATTTAACATTTAAAGTACAAAAGTATTTGATTTGTTTTCAGATTTATATGATTGTGTGTATTTATACAAGTTTCATGTTTTTCTTATTGGATTTATCATGTTAAACGGATAATTAATAGATAGAGTTAGAGTTATGCCATATGGTGTTTAACACCACTTTCGACGATATTTAATTTATATCATGGCGGTCAGTTTTATTGGTTGAAAAACAGGAGTACCCAGAGAAAATCACTGACCTGCCGTAAGTCACTGACAAACTTTATCACATAATGTTGTATCAAGTACACCTCGTCTAAGCGGATTCGAACTCACAACATTAGTGGTGATATGCACTGATTGCATAGGTAGTTATAAATCCCACAACCATACAATCACGACTGCCCCCATATTTAATAATATATATTTTTATCTCCCCGCGATAGCGGTGGGGGATATAGAAATAGCCACTGTCCGCCGTCACACTTTCTTGTTTATGCGATAACTTAGTAAACATGGATGGATTTGAATAATTTTTTGCATCTGGCTTGTAATTATCATTATCTTGGATGGGTTCTTACATGGTAATATTTGAAGCAAGGGTTTTGGGGGGAAATCATAGTTTTTGGTTGAAAAATCACCAATTTTGAGAATTGTGTCTTGTTTATGCGATAACTTTAGTAAACATGGATAGATTTGAATAATGTTTTGCATGTGGCTTGTAATTATCATTATCTTGGATGGGTTCTTACATGGAAATATTTGAAGCAAGGGTTTTGGGAGAAAATCTATATTTACATCAGAGGTTTACACAGTGTTCAAAGTGGAGTACTTCCTGTATATTATTCAGGTCATGCTGCAATTTACTCCATCCTTCAATAAAGTATGTTATACATTAAGACTACAAGGCTGCTTTCTATAAATATATAAAACTAAATGTTATGCAAGTGCGGGGGATACGTCGTGCATTTATGCGCTAGACAGTTCTTTTATTTCTTTAAGAAAGAAAGAAACATTAGGGTTATATTTTTTTCTCAGTACTGTGTAGGGGATGTGATACATTGGTTTTGATATTTTTATTTTGAATTGCTAAGCTTAAAAGATTATTGTTCTTTGTTATATTTTTATATACAATTAACAAGAATATTTTGGGGTTACAGCTTTTTCAGGATTGGGATGTGTACACTGGTAGATCTTACTATGAAGCTTACGCTTCAGGGCCCCTTATATCCTGGAAACAACTTTTGTAATGAACTAACTTTTCAACAAAATTAATGGAGTTTTTTTAAGTCTTTGTTATTAAAATAAGGCTATTTTAGTAATAGAATCATAAGTCAATGGGTTAAAGTACTTAATATTGACCTTAGAATATGCTCCAATTCCAATTTCATATGGCCTCAAAATGTCCCTGTAATTAGTAAAATTTCCAAACTTGTATGTGGGGGGGGGGGGGGGGGGGTTCAGCACTTGAATGCCAAGCTGTATGGGCTCCTTGAGTTAGCCAGAATCTATTCATAGCCTACATTTTGGCAGTTGGATCCTCGACTCCTTCGTTGGTGCACAGCTTAATAGTTTGACAGCTCAGTCCTTATGTTAGAACCAATCAGAACCACAAACAGACATATCAATTCTTAATTCTGGCTGCACTCCTCTGGCTTGTGCATTCAAACACCAAAAATCAAGACTATCACCTCTTTATCCTAACGATCCCCCTCTAATGACCTTCATCTCTAGTAATTTAAAGAATGAACAAATTCTTTTTTCTGTGTATTGATGTTGAGTGGTGTGATCTGGGTTCCTACAAATTTTTCTTCGTTTTTGGTATTTTCTATTATATCTTTTTTAGTGTTTAATGTTAAACTAAAGAATAGATGTATAAGTCAAGTTGTTCTTATAAGTGTGGTCCATAGTTAGCAGGCCTAAGCAGAGTGATATTTTTATATGTATACATGTATTTCTGCTGTTTCCTTAGCCAGCAACTAGTGCTTCAGTTCCCATATTTATTGAGATATTTCTGTTTTCTAGCATAAAATGCTTATACAGCAATTTTAATAAAAATCTGAGATATAGTGGTTAAATTTAAGAAAAAACAATTATCAGGATCTCCCATGGAACAACACCATTGAAGAAGATACCTTCCGTTACCCAGAACTCTTTGCTGGTGGGAAAGGGATCAATGTTTGGCCCATTGTCAAGGACTCCACCCCAACACCCTGTTCATGGCCCTTTTGACCTTGTTGGTTATTCTTGCTGGCTGCAAAAGGGCCCACATAATAGTTCAGGGAGCTTAAAATGTATGTCCTCCACTGGATGTGTACCTATTCATTACTTCTAGAGATGTTATCTATATACATCTAAAATTTTGTCAAATGCAACATTCACAAGATAAAGATTTTTAGTACATTTATAATACATGTTTTTTAATCTGATATATTTATTATTACTGGACATATTTATATTTGTATAATAATTACATCTAAACATTTTGGCATCTTTAAAATAGATTATGATGGGAGGAGTCTGAGAGTAGAAAGAGTGTTTCATCATCTGTAAAAGTTGCAATAATTTGAATTAATAAATGTTTAGAACTTTATATTTTATTAGTTAACTCAAAAAAATTAAGAACATGGGATGGAAATAAGAACATCACAAAAGGTCCTTAAATACACAAAATATAATGTAGTTGGTAGTTGCATGGTGTAACGGTCTTAATGTGATTATAGTTACCCTACTATCCAAATTAGGTTGTCACAATGCTTTGACAACGTAATTTGGCTATAAAAGTCCTTTTAGGGTTGTATATTGTAGTTGTACAACTATAAAGAGATGGTTGTAGTTGCGTCGTCTAAAGGTCTTTAGGTCGTCGTAGTTACATTGTGTAAAGATCCCTAGGTGGTCGTAGTTACGTTGTGTAAAGATCCCTAGGTGGTCGTAGTTACGTTGTGTAAAGACCCCTAGGTGGTCGTAGTTACGTTGTATAAAGGTCCCTAGGTGGTTGTAGTTACGTTGTCGAAAAGTCCCTATGTGGTTGTAATTACGTCATGTAAAGGTCCTTTGGTGGTTGTAATTACCTCGTATAAAGGTCTTATGATGGTTGGTAGTTACGTTGTGTAAACGTCCTTAATTAGTTGTAATTACCTCGTATAAAGGTCTTGTGATGGTTGGTGGTTACGTTGTGGAAACGTCCTTACATGGTCATGGTTGTCGTTTGGTTGTAGAACGGTCTTTTATTACGTAGTACCACAACGTGGTATTTACGTCTAGGGGAGTCTACAAATCGGCGTAGTTAAAACATAAAATTATTACGTTGTAACAACGAAAAAGTTACGTTGTCACAACGTTTTGACAACGTAATTTGGCTAGTAGGGTAACTACTATCAAAATGTAAAAAAAAAAAAAAAGAAATAAACAAAGCCAAAAAAAAGTCGATAGCCATATCCCTTGCCTCGGTAAAATTCCAACCTAAGCTACGCCCATGGTTCGAATGAAGGAATATTTCTAATCTCAACTTGTAGTATACACAATAATCAATTAATCTCATACCTGAAAGCATTATAACACATAGCACAACAGGTGTTACTGGTGTTACATCTGTGTTTTATATACGCAGGAGAAAGTGTCCAACCATTCAACAAAAGAATGAATGGACGCAGAAGTGACCTTACGAAAAAGACGCTCTTGTTGGTGAGTCAACACTTTGTGTAGTCGGGGCACTCATTGGATGACTTTACCAGTTCCAAAATTTATATCATTGACCACAATCCAAGTTGGAAAGAGAATCAAAGACAAAAAAGAGAGAGTTTCTGGATCCGCGAGTTTCAAACATTACATCCGGAGGGCATAAACAAAAATGCCTAAATCTTTTGTTTTTTTACTTTTTAACCAGTATCTGGTCCTTAGCTAATTGATAACTTTCATCATTACATTTTCTCATTGTTCTCATATTGTTTATAAATTAGTGTACACATATATTTGAATAACATAAAGTATAAAGTTCAAGATTATGATTTTTACGTCATGATAACTGATGGTCGCGTGACAATCTTTCAAATCACATTATAAACGCTGATGAAGCTTGTGGGTCAAGCGAAATGTCCGTCAATTTAATTATAATTATAGTCTTTTTGTAGACTTATAGTTATTTTTGTCATATTTTAGCATCTTTTTGATATCGTTGTGCTACATTTTAGACGTTTATATATATATACAGCACTCCAGATTGTCTGACCACAGTCTCGAGGATTTCAACAGAATGAAAATCCTCATCATTGAACAGAACTGTCTGTGGAGTGATTTTCAACGTGAGAATCGAGAAAGATTTTGGATTAAAGAACTCCGTGTTTTACATCCGGACGGTATTAACAGCAAACAATAGGTTTTTATGTATATTTTCTTTCACAGTGTTCATAGTTAATGAATATTTTACTATTGTCACAAAGTTAAGGATTTGTGCTCACCACCTTTTATTAACGATTATCCTTAGCATTCTCAAATGCGTCACACTTTACCAGGTGACAATTATACCATCTTACAATCCACCTGTGATGTAAATCTATTGTCTAAACTCTCCATTTTTTTCAAGGAATGGAGAGTTATGAACAATGTGGACAGGAGCGGAGTTATTGTTCTCTTTGTACTTTAGATACTATACACATACTTTTTTTTTGCTACAAGATTAATAATTAATAAAATTAATAAAGTACAATGGGTGGATTTCAAGTTGGAGAATGTCCTCGTATCTCGCCATTCCTTAAAAACAATGGGCCTGGGCCTTTTCGGGGCCTTGGCTCCATTATTTTTAAGGAATGGAGAGTTACTTGGATATTCGCCTATGCATATCTTTACAGTGAAATGAGGGAGTTCAAGATTTTTAATACGTCACACTTTGTCATCTGACTATTTAGTGAGTGGTAATTATACAATCCTATCTTTACAGTGAAATGAGGGAGTTAAAGATTGTTAATACGTCACACTTTGTCACCTGACTATTTAGTGAGTTGTAATTATACCATCTAATCTTTACAAATTCAGTCTAACTTTGATAGACACTGAAGGAAGGTCATTTGTTGATGGAAAATTTTGTCAATATATTTTTTGTAACATCTTTATCGGTATCATTGCCCAATCTACTAGACTTCTATAATTTATTTTGTTTGTGCTGCATCGTCATGTCTCGACGATCCGTTACTCATTAAGTTCTCTGGTTGGTAGATTCCCTTAGACTTTATATATATATATATATATACGTCTGAAAATTAAACCAAACAGTGTTAGAATTAGATTTTAGAGCTGTCAAATTTTTGTTCTTCCCTCGACGGGATTTGAACCCACACCATTGTTACACTGCAGCACCATTCGCTTAGCCTTACGTCCAGCGCCCTAGACCACTCGACTACATCCACTCCCTATATATATATATATATATATATATATATATATATATATATATATATAAATATACATGTATTGAATGAATTCAGATATCACAAGTTATTTCATATGAAATGGTCAGATCTTTAGATAATTTTCTGTTTGGTGGAGTTATTTCCCGTTATTTTCTGGAAATAGGAGTATTCCTTTTTTAATAACTGCTTGCATATCTGAAAGCTTAATTAAAGAATATAGAAAATTCTAACATGACCTCCTTCTTTTGCTTTGTTAACAAACGAGCGAGTTATCCATTCGGTATAATCTCATTAGCACATGCGTCGGTGAATGTGACTGGCAGCATAAATTGTAACCCGAATAATGCCGATAGAGGGCGCAGTATTATTCGATTTACATAAATTGTGAGCGACATTTTCTGCAAGCGTAAATATAAATTGTCGTCTTCCAATCAAAGTATACTACCGTATTTGTACTCTTAGACATATCAGAATCGAAATAAATCATGGAAGCCAGAATGTGTTTTGAGTTTTAACATGGATTGACGGATATTAGTAAATTGTATCCCTCGCTTCTGGCTCGGGATAAAATACTAATATCCGCCAATCCATGATTTATTTCTTAAATATAATTTTGAATACATTGTTTTGTCGTTTTGAATAACATGTCTTTTGAATAATAATAATAATAATAATAATAATAATAATAACTTGCAACATTACTCTTAATATAACAACTCTGAGAGTGGCTTTCCAATCCATCTTTAAGATAAGATTCTTCCAACTTCCTTGTGTAAATACTTTTTAAACATTTTTTTACAATAAAATTTATTGGATAATATATTTTAGATTTAATGTATTGTAACAGTCCTTTAAATCAACTAATTCAAAACAAATCTATCGTAAAATAGTTATCTAGTACAACGTAAATTAAATTTAACATAAATTGAATTTCTCAGAATTATTTTGTTTCTCTTCCCGCAAGTCTGATGCCACTCAGTCTTTGGGACCTGATGAGCTATCTAACAGTCATTAAATATCTCTCTGTACCGCATATACTTTTTGTTACCACGGCAAAAATAAGATGTTCACATCTAGCTTTCTCTAGCTACTGAGCATCAAATTACTGCTATGCATGTAGATATAAAAGTAAATATTGGGAAGCATGCAGTATTGCGGTTTACATGTACTGCCTATTACTCCATTATTACCTTCTGCTGAGGGAACTGTTTTCCTATAGTGTTGTCTGGTGAGATATAGGAAAATTGTACCCAAGGGAGAAGTCATTAATATGTCTAGTACACAACATCTCATTCTGGACATAAAAGAAAATACACTCAAATTCAACTTTATTCGTTCCAGTCGGATATTCAATATGGCTGCTAGGGCCAATAACATGCTCTGATTGGCTGAAATTTCAAAGATCTTCTTCTCTGAAACTAATGTACTGACTGAACCCAAACTGTAAATGAATGATCATTGGAATGTCCTTTACCAAGTTTCTGTTTTTTATGCCGTTCGGAAATCCAAGATGGCCGCCATCGCAGGACATAGATTAACATTGGACCCTATGGGAAAATGTTCAAATGCCTTCTTCTCAGAAACTACAAATATGATTAAACCCAAACTGTACATGAATGTTCATTAGATGGTCCTCTACAAACTTTCCGTTTTTTGTTCCGGTATGAAATTCAAAATGGCGGCTACGGCAGGACTTAGTTTAACATTGGACCCTATGGGGAAAATGTTTCAAAACGCTTCTTCTCTGAAACCACTTGGACAATTGAAACCAAACTGCTCAGGAATGATCATTGGAAGGTCCTCTACAGAATATTGTTCTATATGCCGATCGGAAATCCAAGATGGCCGCAACCGCAATACATAGATTAACATTGAACCCTATTGGAAAATGTTCAAATGCCTTCTTCTCAGAAACTACAAATATGATTAAAGCCAAACTGTATATGAATGTTCATTGGATGGTCCTCTACAAACTTTACGTTTTTTGTTCCGATATGAAATTCAAAATGGCGGCTACGGCAGAACTTAGTTTAACATTGGACCCTATGGGAAAAATGTTTCAAAACGCTTCTTCTCTGAAACCACTTGGACAATTAAAACCAAACTGCCTAGGAATGATCATTGGAAGGTCCTCTACAAGGTGTGTGTTTTTTATGCCGATCGAAAATCCAAGATAGCCACGACCGCAGGACATAAATTAACATTGAACCCTATGGGAAAATGTTCAAATGCCTTCTTCTCAGAAACTACAAATATGATTAAAGCCAAACTGTACATGAATGTTCATTGGATGGTCCTCTACAAACTTTACGTTTTTTGTTCCGATATGAAATTCAAAATGGCGGCTACGGCAGAACTTAGTTTAACATTGGACCCTATGGGGAAAATGTTTCAAAACGCTTCTTCTCTGAAACCACTTGGATAATTGAAACCAATCTGCCCAGGAATGATCATTGGAAGGTCCTCTACAAGATGTGTGTTTTTTATGCCGATCGGAAATCCAAGATGGCCACCACCGCAGGACATAGATTAACATTGGACCCTATGGGAAAATGTTCAAATGCCTTCTTCTCAGAAACTACAAATATGATTACAGCCAAACTGTACATGAATGTTCATTGGATGGTCCTCTACAAACTTTACGTTTTTTGTTCTGATATGAAATTCAAAATGGCGGCTACGGCAGGACTTAGTTTAACATTGGACCCTATGGGAAAAATGTTTCAAAACGCTTCTTCTCTGAAACCACTTAGACAGTTGAAACCAAACTGCCCAGGAATGATCATTGGAAGGTCCTCTGTTTTTCATGCCGATCGGAAATCCAAGATGGCTGCCACCACAGGTCATAGTATTAACACAGGACCATATGGGGAAAATACAGAAATATATTCTTCTCTGAAGCTATTGCACTGATTGAACCTAAACTGTGCATCAATCATTGGAAGGTCCTTTACAAACGTTGTGTTTTTTATGTTGATCGTAATTCCAAGATGACTACCACTGCAGGACATAGTTTTTACATAGGACCAATTGGTTCTTTGTATAACCAGGTGAACGATACAGGCTCTTGAGAGCCTCTGGTAATAATAATAACAACATTGTTAAACCTCGCAATGTTGACAGCAAACGACAAACAGACTACAACGCCGTCTATTTTAAGTGAGGTAAATTTTTCAAAAAAAAAAAAAAAAGGAAAAGAAGAAAAACTCGAGAAAATCTATTTCACAGGTATAGTTCCCCGGGGAAATCATTTTCAACTGGCATTGTTCCCGTCGTTAGGTATAGTCAGTCACTCGTTGCCCAGATATGCACAAACTATCCAAAATAGTAAACACTAATTATCCAATCAAAATAAAGCATTTTCATATGTAATGTACTAAACCCCTTTAGTATTTTCAGCTTTTTTCTTAAATCACTAAAATCAAATACAATCCCCTCCCCCAAATTCAACAACAAACAGACAATGATTTGGCACATGTGTTATATATATAAATATATCTCATTCAGAATATGATGTCATAGGGTCATCTTTGTGTTTCACATAAACAAATCAAATATATATAAGCAGTAAAATAAAAGATAAAAATAACTTGCCATCTCCTAGCAACATTACTCCTAATATAACAACTCTGAGAGTGGCTTTCCAGTCCATGTTTAAGATAAGATTCTTTCTACTTACTTGTGTCAATACTTTTTAAACTTTCTAAAAACAATAAAACTGAATTTATTGGATAACAGATTTTAGATTTATTGTATTGTAACAGCCTTTTAAATCTACTGATTCAAAGCCTACCTACCGTAACGTAGATAGCTAGGACGATGTAAATTAAATTTAAAATAAATTAAATGTCTCAGAATTATTTTGTTTCTCATCCGGAAAGTCTAATGCAACTCAGACTTTGGGATATGGTCAGCTATCCGACAGTCATTAAATGTCTGTACCGCATATGTTTTTTTTTATCATGACTAAAATAAGACCTAACGTTTTCTCGCTACTGAGAATCAAAATACTGCTATCTATGAAGTTAAAAAAGAAATATTTGGAAGCATGTATTACGGTTCATATCTATTAACTATATCCCTTTGGTATCTTCAAAGTATTAGTATTGGCGTCTTGTAGACAGTACACCAGGAGATTATTAACCTGTCTTGTAGACAGTACACGAGGAGATTATTAACTTGTCTTGTAGACAGTACACGAGGATATTATTAACTGGTCTTGTAGAGAGTACACGAGGCGATTATTAACTTGTCTTGTAGACAGTACATGAGGGGATTATTAACTTGTCTTGTAGACAGTACACGAGATTATTAACTTGTCTTATAGACAGTACACGAGGAGATTATTAACTTGTCTTGTAGACAGTACACGAGGAGATTATTAACTTGTCTTGTAGACAGTACACGAGGAAATTATTAACATGCCTTGTAGACAGTACACCAGGAGATTATTAACACCTCTTAGTCACTTGAAGTAGTTGTGCAATTGACAATTGGTGAGAGTTTCACTACTGTCCTCACTTCGACACTCTTAATTTTGAAAGACTTCGAAGGGTTTTAAAGTAACCAGGGTCTTACAAGTAGGTTATTGTCCCTTATTTTATTCTGGCATCTTTCGAAAGTCGATTTTTTCCTGTTACTCGTCTGTCAGTTGCAGCTGGAGAGAGACTTACCCAGTTCTAGATCTGAATTAATAGAAAAAATATGACCAAATATGTAATGTTAATGTCAGTAATTCAGGGGGCATTGCATATTGTTTTGCTTTGTCTGGAAAATCCCCATTTGTCATCACTCCCGATTCCTATTTCTCAGACTTTTGAGATATCGTCATCCATCAGACAGTCACTAAATGTCTGTCTGTACCGCATGTACCACAAAAGTCTCTTCTTTTATCATGGTAGTATTAGCATAATTTCCTTCTCAACAGTTGACGCCATGTTTTTTCTCTTCTTTTCTTGGTCCCCAAGAAGGTTTGAAGATACCAAAGGGGTAATCAGAATCCGTAAATCGAAGACAGACAACACAAAAAACCAAGTGGAATGAGGTCTGTAATAGATCTTTCTTTCTCTTAATACTTACCTTTCTGTTCCCCATTTCAAAATGGAGACAGATTAATCAGGGCTTGCATTCTACCAGGTATATGGACTACCACGCTGGACTTTTCAGGTGTATATTTCCACACTTCAATTGCTATTGCTTTCAGGAAATACCTGCGTTTTTTAGGAAGCGGCTGCAATTTCCAATTTGTTGTTCTCCTTTTTGGTCTTCCAGTAGCGCCACAGATTTTTCACGAGTTTTTCAAACAGTTGTAACATATTTGCATACCATGTCTGTTCAGGGTCATTCGTATGTGGACGACTCTCTGATGACGGAGTTCTATCTACAATCGCTGATTCCTCACATTCGCCATTTCATCAAGCTTTTCCTAATTTCCTTAAAGATTTCAGAGATCATACTCCACCTCTGGGTTTCCTATACTTGTGGATGGGGTTACATTAAAGATCCAGGCCTAATCTTTTCCCAGAGGAAAAGATATGTCTTTGTCCTACTAACCAGTCTTGTCCTAACTTCTCGGCTTTGGGATGTTCTGAAAAGACCTTGTCGCAATCAATTCCTTTCCTTACCTTCAATACAGACGTGGAGACTATCTAGGAGAAAATTCAAATTACTGGATATATGTTTCCTGTTTGTTTGATGGTGCTTAACGCCACTTTCAACAATATTTCAGTTATATCATGGCGGTCAGTTTTATTTTTGGAGGAAACCGGTGAAAACCACCGACCTGTCGCAAGTCCCTGACAAACTTTATCACTATATCGCCCTGATCGAGATTCGAACTCGCAACATCAGTGGCAATAGGGACTGATTACATAGGTCGTTGTAAATCCAACTACCATACGATCACGGCCACGACAACCCCCCTTGTGAGCTTTATTGTTAGTACATATACTAGGTAGTGGCCTGGGTTATTTTGAAAGATCAGGTCCGACACTCATGACCATGCTCTTTTTAACAAAGATTATTATGTATTCCGGTGGCCTACGTATACTGTATAATCTAAATTGTATATAATGATTAGGGCCATCGGTTCTCTTTTATTGAAATAGCATGCATATGTTGTATAAAAGAAATTATGGCCACTTCTGTATAACTACGAATAGGAATAAATACATTATGTTTAAAGCTCAAGATTATGACTCATTGTTCACCAATCTTTATATGAGGGCCGACATTTTACCCACATGTGGAACACACTTACATGACCGATTATTTTCGCTGAGAGGGAAGTTTAAGCCCATTAAACTAACTAAACCCCACTATTCTTTATTGAAGTACCTTTACCACGCCAGGGAAGTGAGTTGCTATGTATATATATATTATATATGAGTTCAATATTTGCCTTCGTTTTTTCGATTATATTTCTACTTCTACCACATACTAACCGCAGTATATAGGTAGAAGATAATGCAAAGATTTGGGAACTATTCTGACGGTGTGGTATTTTTTGCAACATTGGGTACACAAGACACAGGACGAAGACAAACAAAACAAAAACCACAACACAGAAAACTGAAAAGATGAACAACAACGACCCCACCAAAAACAGCGGGTGGGCGCATGTGCTTGAGAGGGGTAAGCAGTTCCTTCCTCTTATAAGACCCCGGCCATGTTAATCGTGCATGCATTACATATTCGAAGAAGCCTCCGTGTCCATGCAGATTGTCCGTCTTGATATCTTACTTCTGTGAACAAGCAGTTTCAATACGGTTATGCCTTGGTGACGACGTCCTCATACATGCCTCTTTGTAACCAGTTAGAGTCACAAACTCTAAGCCTTTGTATGCCCAATACCAGACCCTCTGGCTTACGAAGGCAAGGTTCGATTATGCCTTATTACTGCATTCATATTCATCTTCAGATTAATCTAAAAACCACCCAAGAGGATTACAAGATCATTCTATTGTACTTGCCTGTCCACAATAAGGGTGTTGTCCAGACTTATAGTCTATAGGGTACAAGTGATTTACAATTCATTTTGAGACGAGACGTACTGTCGGTGGTTTTCACCGGGTACTCCGGTTTGCTCCACTAATAAAACTGACCGCCATGATATAGCTGAAATATTATTGAAAGTGGCGTTGAACACCATTACCCTAACCTAAGACATACAGTCTCAATTCAAAAGAAAAATTATGCATTCAATTCCATGGTGCCTTCAATGATTGCATGAATGCTATGAGACAAGGTCTCAGGCAGAAAGGCTTTTCTGAAAAATCAACCGAACACATATCTGGGTCTGTTAGAGAATCTACATGTATTGTTTGTTTTACAGTGAACACTGATCTGTGATTGGTGTCGTTGGCTCGCAATTGGCTTACCGAAAAATGTGAGGTTAGTGGAGTAATCTACAACAAACATTTTGGAAAAAGTTGACTACGTTATTGAAACTTCTCAAATCCAAAGTTGGCTTTCAAGAGCACTAACACCAGTCAGTTCTTTGTATTTTGAGAAATATTGATATGTTCGTTGGATTGGCACTAAAATAACAAATTCTGATGAGGTCCCCCAATGGAACATTCCTGTAAAATTTCTTTCCATTTGGCCGAGTAGTTTCAGAGGTGTTAACGTGCGGCGACGGAAACAAAGTGCCAACAGCTAAAATGGCCCTACCGACCAGGTGAGCTAAAAGCATTATATGGGTACACATACTTCATGAGCAAAAGCAAAGGAAAGAAAATGATTCTTTTATTTTCATTTCATTCAATCTATGAATTTTACACGATAATATAGTTAATACAATAGTAATACAAATATCATTCATGTCAATACTACTCCTACGAGATCAACAAGTGGACTAATTCACTTCACTTAATGGTAAATACATGAAATATCCTTATATTGTCGATTTGAGTACAATAAAAGACACAAAAACAAAAACACAAAAAACAAATAAGAACAATTAAAAGTCTATTTCATTGCTAATGCTGGTTCTTGATGCGAAAACATTTAAGACCTAATTTATGAACTTTGGTCCATTAATGGCTCCTTTCAAATAGACTATTGGAATCAACATGAATCCATTTAGTTATAAAGTATTTTAGAAGATAAAATGTGAACAGGTTGATGAAATACAAAACCAAATAGTGGCAAACGTCAGGATGAGAACAATATAATCACTTACACGAGCTTGCACATAAATGTATTAATATACCAAGTATAAGGTAATTCTATTTTCAAATTTTTTTTTTCTTGCAGCAAACAGACTGCATTACATGTGATTGATGGCAGTGTCTGGTACCTTTCTGTTGTGCTACATAAGATTGTCAAGAGCAGGTATTCCATATTATACAGGTAATATCAGAATATTTACACTTAAACTAGGTTATAATATCCCAAGATAAAATAATACAATAACCAGTAAACCCAGAGACAAAATGTGACAACGGGCCAATAGTATGATGAGCCTTATGACAAAATGTGACTATAGGCCAATAGTACAATGACCCTCAAGACAAACTGTGACAACATACCAATAATAACGTGAACCCCAAGACAAATGTGGTAATTGCAATAGCCCAATATTACAATGAACCCTAACACAAAATGTGACAATGGCCCAATAGTACAGTGAACCCCAAGACAAAATGTGACAACAGACCTATAGTACAATGAGCCTCATGAAAAATACATGAAATCAGTCAAATAACTAAAATACAGACACATCTAAATACTTTATTGTCTTATATTGATAAATTTAATGGTTAGGATTAGGGTAATGGTATTTAACGCCACTTTCAACAATATGTCAGTTAATTCTTGGTGGTCAGTTTTATTGATGGAGGAAACCAGAGTGCCCGGAAGAAACCACTAACCTGCCGAAAGTCACTGACAAACTTTATCATATAATGTTGTATCGCCTACTGCTCGTCTTGAGTGGAATTCAAACTCACAACGTTAGCGGTGATATGCACTGATTGGTAAATTTAATGCATGGTTTTAATTATGTATTTCAGAATATATTAACAGCTCTAGGAAGAATAACAAAAGGACATACAACAATAGTAATAGCTCATAGACTTTTTACTGTTGTCGATGCCGACCAAATTCTTGTTCTGGAGCGGGGATGCATCTCAGAGAGAGGAACGCATTATGAACTTTTGTCAAATGAAAACAGTCTATATTCTGACCTTTGGAAAAACAAAGTCATTTACCTACGTTAGAAGATAGTGTTAATGAAGAATCTGTATTAGATGATAATAGTACCAAAGACAGCAACATTAATAAAAGTCCTGTTCCTTTATCTCTGTAAACTTTAGGATATTTATTTTTAATTAGGCTAGGTCATATTTATTGATCTTACAAACCAGTGGTGATAAATGTTTTAATAGGGAAGTAACCATGTCTTAAAGGTCTTCCAAACTTTTGTCCTCGCTCGATAAGGCTATCATATCACATGGCAGTTGAATTTACAGCTACTTATGCAATCAGTGTCTATCATCTCTAAAATTGTGAGTTTGAATCCGGCTCATGGCAAAGTGTACTTGATACAACATTATGTGATAAAGTTAGTCAGTGACATGCAGCAGATAACTGTTTGTTTCTCCAGGTGCTCTAGTTTCCTTCACCAATAAAACAACTGACTGCTACTGTATAACTGAAATATTGTTGAAAGTGACGTTAAACACCATAACCCCTTATCTTAGAATGCATTGTCAATACATCATTGCATTTACATTGTCCATATTGTTTTGGACAAAATATGGATGGAGATGGTGGGTTGAATTATTTGAATCTACGGTAAGCAATCTATCAGTAAGAAAAGATATGGAAGTAAACTAACATGAGAGCCTGCCCAGATTTACCCTTAGACACAAATTAAAGTAAAAGAACAGCATTTTCATTGCTGTTTAGCATTTCATAGTAGGGTGTATACATTTGATACAAATAAAGTTGCAGTGTCTAACCTTTTTTTTAGCTCACCTGTCCAGAAGGGATGGGAGTTTTTGCCATCACTTGCATCCATCGTCCATGCGTCTATATGTAATAAACTATCCATGTATAATTCTTCTCTTCCAAAACCTTTGAACCAAAGTAAATCACTTTGATGGTGCACTTTCAGAGTTGTGTATTCAAGATGGCTGCTGTTACAAAAAAATAGAAATTTCTTTAATTGAACATTACTGCTTTATTGTAAGTTAAAATGAGCTCAAATTTAAACTGCAGCTACTTGATAATGAGTTGTTCAAGTCACATTTTTTCCTTGTTTTTTTTTTTGTTTGTTCACCAGATATATATACTGTGGAATCTGACGTTCCAAGTGACCAGAGAAATGTGTCAGATTGTACAGGATGTTGGAATACTCAAGTTTTATTTTAGTTAACATAAATACTTTGGGACCATAATATTTTGTTGGATGTCACAGGATGTCGAAAAACTGAGGTGTCTGATTACACAAGTTTCACTGTATCAATTATCTCATTAGGCTTATTTTGATAGAAAATTACAATACAATCTTCCCTTCAGAGACCATTGATTCAAATGTAACAAAATGCTAGCTTGTATGGTCTATGAATGGTCCACATTTGAAATATTTTCTGACAACCCTCTCCTCCTTTCAAGATAGATGCCATTACTAAAAGTAGCAATTTCTATTATTGGCAAACATAGCTGAAATGTGTATATTAATTTAACTTCTTCCAACCTTTTATATAAAATGTTAGAAGTCATATTGAAGAACAAGTGAGCGATTACAGGGAGCCGTTTGTTTCATTCTGTTATTTACGATAATTTACGAAGAAATGTTAAATGATTAAAAGATGTGATATTGTTGAGTTTTACATATCCTGGATTTATATCTGAAACGTTTGTATCCTCTGTTTTTAGTATTATAACCATATATATTAAGAGTATATAATGGTGAAGAATTCAATACAGCTCACATGAACTCCCATGGTATCCAAATTTCCATCTCGGACAAGCATGCAAATTTATTTGGGAAATCATTATTATACCTGAGGATACCATATTGGCTGGATTGCAACTTCTAAAAACTCGAAAGTCTTTTTAGGAAAACTGTGACAAGAATCCAAATGAAGCAATGCAATAATGAACCTTCAGCATATTTTTTTTTCAGTAGATTAGATTAGCTACTGAGAATTTCGTTTTGCTGATGACAATTAAAACTGATAGATTAGAAAAATAAAAATGAAAAACAGAAACACAAATCCTTGACAAAACATCATAAAATACTAATTTTTTTTTATTTTACTTTTGAAATTAACTGAATCAAAAATCTAAACTTAATAAAAAACTCCTGATAAATTTCAACAATTCTGCTCTTCATCTTTAATTTTAAGAACTTGTAAGTTGTATAAATTGAAGTGAGCAGAAGTGATGTAGAAATTATCTAGAACATTATCGTCAATTTCTCTTAGATTTATAATTTTTGTAGCAGCTTTGTAATTGTATGAAGATTAACAAGAAAACCACTGATCTGTCGCAAGTCACTGACAAACTTTATCACATACTGTTGTATTGAGTACACTTGAACATAAATTGGATTCGAATTCACAACCATAGTTGTGATAGGCACTGATTGCATAAGTAGTTGAAAATCCAACTATCATACGATCATGACTACGAATTTAAGTGAGTGAATATCATCAGTTTCACTTGAATTACATGCAATTGTTTTTTAAATCTTTTTAAATGTATGAACATTAACTAGTAGGTAATCAATATTATGGATATACCATTCTCTCATTAACTTATCCTATTTCATGTGCTATGGTGTTGACAACAAAATGGTTAGGTAAGAGAGTAATTGTGTTGTTTTGATAAGTTTAACATATGCTTTTATTTTGCTGTGATAACATTTGGTGCTACTGCTCAAAATATATTCTACTAGTCGCAAGCCAGTTCCTTTATGAATATTTATAAAAGAAATAGTAATGAGTTCATCCCCAGTTTTTAGTTGAGTTCATATTACTCAATTTTTAGTTGTCTATGTACTGTATTGTGTACTCTTGTTGGTTTGTCTATTGTCTTTGGCCATTGCATTTTCTGTCCTTCAATTTACCAGCTCTGGTAACCACTTTGGTATCTTCAAACTTTTCTAAAAGCAAAGGTACTGTAATGTTTACCTATTTGATCACATACATATATTTTTTGGCATAACTAGGAACCCATGATATTTGTTTTACTTTCCATGTTGATGAAAATATATGTGTATCTGGGTGTTATGTGAATGGTCCTTTTAAAGACTTCTAGTATGAATATTATAATAGAAATAATGAAACATTAATCAAAATATAAAACCATGAAAATGCATAACAAACAGAATACATGTATACATGATTTTATACTAAATGAAACCATATACTGCAAATAAAGTATTTTGTTTTGTTTTATGAACAATCTGTTTAGCTTTTTATTATTAGACTACCAATAACGCTTCATGTAACAGAAACCCCATCGGTGGTGTAATAGTTAGCATCCTCACGTGGAGTGTGGTAGATCATTGATTCAAGTCCTGGTCGTGTACAACCATAGACTATAATATTGATATGTGTTTGCTTGCAGCATTTAAGAGTCATCATCATCATCTCCTGGAAATATAACTTGTTCTCACCATGATAATTTTGAAAAATTGCCCTCGGGTCAAAAGCAACAATTACTCACTCACTCATTCATTTAATGGAATGCCAACATCTGGTATATTCATCTATAAAGACTGACTTTGGGTTGCCATGGCCATTACTAAAGAACGATATCAACAATACTGAAAAAACAATTGTTACAGGATAGATTAACTGGTGTCACAATCACACTATCTATAATACTGAACAAAGAAAATGTTTCTCAACGATTTGGTTTCTTCTATTTTTCTGTTTATTTTCTTCCAAGCACCACTGAAAGAGTAGGATTGATTGATTGTTGGTGTTTTAGCGCCACTTTCAACAATATTTCAGCTATATCATGGTGACCAGTTTTAGTTGGGGAAGAAACGGAGCACCCTGAGAGAACCAGCGACCATGGGCAAGCAACTGGTAAACTTTATCACTTGCGGCTGCGAGAAAGAGCGTAGGTATAGCTAACTGTTGAGAGCTATATTAACTCTATGCTCATGGAGGGTTACTTAAAAACAAGAATATGGAATAAAAATACACTATCTATTTATGAGTAAGATTCTTGTTATATGCAGTATAAAACTGATAGATAAAAAATCCAAAATATAATCCATTTTGAACTGCATTTATGATGTAAGGGTTAGTGTGCTCCTCTCCAGTATGTTAAATTATGGGTTCGATCCCCGATCAGGTCAAACCAAAAATCATAAAATTGGTATTTGTTGCTTCTGTTCAAAGCACGCAAAATTAGAGGAAAGCCTGGTTGGCTTGTAATAAGAATAATGTCTCTGAGTGGAGCAGCATTTCTACCCATGGACTGTAGTTCCAGTGAGCTAGCACTACAATAATCCAACTCAGCATGTTGGCCTAGTACAAAGCGGACATCATCATCTCGTCAAAATGTAATTTATTCCACCATGCATGATATAGCTGAAAAATTGCTCATTTGGTATTAAACAATAATCACTCGCTCACTAATCTATTTATGTTATAACATAAAAAAACCAACATCTCTTCAACTCGAAGAATGATCCACACAACATGGTTACTAAGGTTACGATCATAATGCCCAACTTTAGAAAAGTTTTATGGTAACAAAATGGGTAATCAGAAGCTGTAAATCGAAGAACAGAAAATAAAATGGCCAAAATAAAAGGATAAACAATTATCTACAAAACACTACACAGAAAACTAAAGAACGAGCAACAAGAACCCCACTAGAAACTGAGGGTTAACTCGGGTGTTCTGGAAGGGTAATATAATCAGTTCCAGTTGCACCTGTCGAGTTACCTTTGAATGAAACGAATATCATTTGAATGAAAATAGTGTTGAACACCAATATACATAAATAAGCACCAATGAGAGTGTACTTATTAATTTTCTGGAGAAGCATATTCTTGAATAATGTTAGAATATATTTTAAAGTGGAAATGAATTAAGATACTTTTTTATCATTTACTTTGCTACAAGGAAAAAAGAAAAACATAGGGCACCGGAAAAGGGAGAAATAAGCACGGTTTATTAAGTAAAATGCATTGTTGGCATAAAATGATTGAAGATGAAATATCAAGTATGTAATTGAACGTATATTTATTTTGAAGCCCATTACTAAAATCCTCATAAACCATGACTTTCAAAACCTTTATATGAGGCATAGTTGTACTTTGTTCAATTTTACTTTTAAAAACTGGTTACTAGTGCTGATTCCCAAACATTCCAAGAATGTCCCCAGATTTGGGATGGTGTATACCCATCCAATATTCAGGTTATACTTGGGAAAGGATTACCATGGACCATTGTATGTGCTGTGTTTCGAGAGTGTCATTCTCCTTGCACGCAAAGCACATCTGTAGATTTAGGAGAGAACAAAAAGAGAAAGCGCATTGTCGTCGCTACAAGGCACTGTCAGCCATACTATATACCAACTCCCCATACTTTTACAGTGGCAGTTAACAGTCGTTGTCCCATTTTCCCCATTCCTCTCTCAATTCTGTATCTTTTATATATATATTGCAGAACTTGATCTCGCCTTGAAAATGAATGAATTATTTGCCGCTAAGCAACCAACAATCAACCATGCAAGCAATATTTTTGCCAGTGAATGGCATACAACCGTGAGATGGGGTTTGCAAGTACATTTCTAATATGGGTGAAGGATTGACTATTGACTTAGCATATATTATTTTTGAATTACTGGACTTGATAAACCAAGTACATTATGTGAATGAAGAATAAATAGAAAAGGAAACATTACCCTTATCTTAACGTTATGGATTTCAGTCGTTTGTTTCTCTATTTCACTGGTATGTTAAACTTTCTTCTGTTTGCATTGCTCGATTAATAATTTTAAAAAAAAATCAATCACGCTTCAACAAAGATGACGATGATGATTGCACAGTATCCAAAGCATACACGGCACATTGAGTAAACGCACACTGGATAGGAAAATAAAAGATGCACACACACGCACAAGGTTGCAAATAAAAAGACAACAAAAACAAACAATCAAAACCAACAGCAAAAACCGCCACAAATACCAAAAAATAAAACATAGATTACATGTGCTCAAAATAGTAAGAATCTTCTCTGACTTATTAATTTATGATCTACTTCCAGAAACATTGGGCCTATTTGAAGCGGTACATTTGGTATTGATGCGACCTGATCTGGTATAAGGGTGATTGCTGATTATCGTCTAATGAGCAGTATTCCAGATTATTCGTGAGTAGTATTTCTGATTATTCGTGAGCAGTATTTCTGATTATTCTTTAGAAAATCATATTTCTACGTTTTCACTGCACCCTAGTATAACATCTTTACACCAACAATACCTCAAACAACACCTACAACGACAACATCAACAACACAACAAACGACGCACACCACAACAACACATCAGGCGAAACCAGCAACGACATCAACAACAACACACCAGACGACACCTACAACGACAACATCAACAATACATCAGACGACACCTACAACGACAACAACAACACACCAGACGACACCTACAACGACGACAATAACAACACACCAGACGACACCTACAACGACAACATCAACAAAACACCAGACGACACCTACAACGAAAACATCAACAATACACCAGACGACACCTACAACGAAAACATCAACAATATCCCAAACAACACCTACAACGACAACATCAACAACACAACAAACGACGCACACGACAACAACACATCAGGTGACACCAACAACGACATCAACAACAACACATCAGACGACACCTACAACGACAACATCAACAACACATCAGACGACACCTACAACGAAAACATCAACAACACAACAAACGACACCTACAACGATAACATCAACAATACACCAGACGACACCTACAACGATAACATCAACAACACATCAGGCGACACCTACAACGAAAACACCAACACATCAGACGACACCTACATCAACAACAACACATCAGATGACACCGACAACGACAGCAACAACACATCAGACGACACCTACATCAACAACGACACATCAGACTACACCTACAACGACAGCAACAACAACACATCAGACGACACCTACATCAACCACAACACATCTGACGACACCTACGACATCAACAACACATCAGACGACACCTACATCAACACTGCCGACAACAACAATTCCAACAACAACGCATGCTCCTACAACTCACGTGATGTATCCAACATGTAAGTCTTCCCCCACTAAGTTATGTAGATATATATTGGGCTCCTATGGTACATTGGTTGTTAAATTAGAACGATGGGGGTCAACATTGATATTGCATGTGAAAACACGGTACCATAGGACCCGCGGTACTATAGGATCTGAGTATAATATAAAATTATGAAAACTCACATAAATAAACGAAATGAATTTCAATGGGTTATTTGTTTACATAAATACAAATTAACAAATAACAAGTCAAACTGATTATTTAACTAAATTTACTGTTCCTAAATAATGCAGTTTTATTAAATTTAAGGTCAATCTCCCTCAGAACATTTAACCCTGGACGATTTTGATTATCAGCCTGTTTAATCCCTTTGTCCTACTTGCATTCAGGGACTTTTAAATATTTCATTTTCTAATCATTTGTAGAGAACCACGAAAATTAGTATACGAATAAAAATGAATTCACAGCTTCATTTGCTTGCTTGGCGGGTGTCTTATAAGAGGCAGGAACCGCTTACCCTTAGCGAGCACCTGGGTTCATCCCCGGGTTTTGGTGTGGTCTGTGTTGTTCATCTTTTTAGTTTTCTGTGTTGTGTTTTTATTTGTGTGTTTTAATATTGTGGTTTGTTTATCTTCCTGTGTCTTGTGCGCCCAATGTTGCCAATGTCTCTGGATTGTCCATTTCTGATTGCGCCTTCGGTTTTCTCTAACGTTAAGTGTTGCTTAGTGTAAATAAACAAGTAGTTCAGGTAAGCTCATTGAATGAATAAATGATGTAGAGAAACCAGTTGAGATTGATAGGTGGATGGATGTTTGATGTACATTAGGTGATTATAGATTTAGGGATGACATAGTTTGCCTTTCAACGAGGCCACCTACAACATAACTAACATCTGTTCCTCATTGTTTGCCTTTCAACGAGGCCACCTACAACATAACTAACATCTGTTCCTCATTGTTTGCCTTTCAACGAGGCCACCTACAACATAACTAACATCTGTTCCTCATTGTTTGCTTTTCAACGAGGCCACCTACAACCTAACTAACATCTGTTCTTCATTAGGAGGAGCTTTTCTGTGTAAAGACTGTAGCATTCTCACATCACGAGGCATTCATATACGTTCTTCTAAAACAAGTAGTGTCTAATTAATACACAACCAGCAAACGGTCCTGTCAGATGACATGTACCCAACAAATATATTCTACTTCTATAATTCGAGGTTCACTTCGGGTTCCATTCAATTGACGCTAAGCACCAAAATTCAATCAATCAATCAATATCAATTACATGTTTGAAGGAATTGCAATTCAATGATTATCTATGAATGAATACCGCATCTGTGGTGTAATGGCTAGCGTGTAGAGCGGTAGATCGTGGGTTCGAACCCCAATCGTGGCAAAACAAAGACTATACAATTGGTATTTGGTGTTCCTCCGCTAAGCACGCATCATTAAGGAGAAAGAGCAAATACTTTTGTCTCTGTCTCAGAATCAGAATAATGTGTCCGGGTGGAGCGACATGTCTACCCATTGACTTGTGAGCTAGCACTATGAAAATCAAACTTATCGTGTTGGTCTAGTATAAAGCACCACTTCAGCATCTCATTGGAAATTAACTTGTTGTCGCCATGGAAAATTGCTGAGTTGGCGTTAAACAACAAACACTCACTCACTATGAATTAATATATCTTAATTCGTTTAATTTTAAGTCTTCTGTTTAATCTATTTCAGTGTCTTGTGATATCGACTTTGTTCAAGTCGGTGGATCTTGTTACTATTTCACTCCTCCAGGAAGAACTGAAATATGGGACGATGCAAAGGTTAATTCTTTGAAAAATATATTGTAATTTATCGCGCAAGATCCAATCTTAATATACATCCCTAAAAGTTGTACTTTATGGTTTACTTTCAACACGTTTAAAATATTACAGTTATATCTTGGTGGTCAATATTATTGATTGAAAAACAAACTCCCTGCCGCAAGTCACACATAATATTCTATCGAGTACACAGCACCGTGTGCGGAAATTCGAACTCACAACTTCAGTGGTGATATGCACATGTAGATGTAAATTCAACTACCATACTATTATTGTTTTGGTGCAATTTACAATTCAAATCACATATTGCATTGTTGTAAAATTTCCAGGTAATCTGCATGGTATTGGGAAGCCATTTAGTGGAATTTGAGACTAAAAATGAAGAAAACGAGGTGAAAAATTATATTTTCGCACAACATGGTATGTAAATATTTTAGCAATGTCTTGCGAAATGGCTTTATTGCTGCGAAGTTTGCATGTAACTTGGAGAACACAAATCGTTGTTTAAAGTAAAATTAAACGTTATAATTAGAAGTTATTATTTATTTACGTATACTGGCCATGGTGTACAATACGATTGCCATGTCACGTGTTTGTCGTTAAAAGTAACACAACAGGTGTCACTCGTAGACCTGGATGCTGAACCTTCCAGAGCACCTGAGGTCAACCACAGTTCTTGTTGTTCAATCTATTATTTGTAGATCTTTGTTTGTCACTTTGTCTCTTTTCTTTTTGTCATTATATTGTTTGTCCTATTAAGAACTGTAAATTACAATAATATATATATATATATACAGTCAAACCTGTCCATGCTGTCACCTCTATTAAACAGTCACTTGTATTAAAAGGTCACCTTTCTCTTGTCCTGTCATAGAAAATTTCAGATGAATTGAACCTCTTTTAAGAGGTCACCTGTCTTATAAGGCCACTTTTTCTTGGTCACAAAGGTGACCTCTTAATACAGGTTTGACTGTATATATAATAAACCATGTCAGTGCCGAAAGACTGACTACTGAGCGGATGATATCCTCCGAGACTAATAGTCCACCAGCAGAGGTATCGATCCAGTGATGGTAATAAAAACGTTGAAATCGAATTTATTGAGCAAAGCGCATTTCTGGAATAACCTTCATCAGATACGCTCAAGTCGAAAGATTGGAAAGCCAAATAATTTGAAAGTCTTTGGAAGGAATGCATCCCAGAATCACTGTGTAACTACTACAATGTATATACAAATGGATGGAAAATAAGATACGAATGTAGGGCTTAAAATATGACGATGTTATATTTGCAAAACGTTATGACGTTAATTAACAGTATGAAAACATTGGGTAATGAACGTTGAGAACGTTACGACATTATTTTTTATCTCGTTACGGTTTTCACAGTTTTCCGGTTGTTGACTGATTTTGTCTGTTTATATAATTATGAGTTTTGACTTTCCCTTTGTAAGATTGTTCGGAGTTCGGTAATTTTGTTATTACCCTTGTGCTAACATCTAAATATTTGTGTGAGTGTACATGTAGTGAAATAACTTGCAAAAAAAAACAGTGATGGAACAATGAAATAATCAGAAAAAGAGGAAAAATCGATACCTTAACACACTTATATATGACCACTCACTTTCCTGGCTTGCAACAGGCACCTCAATAAAAAGTTACTAGTCTTATGGGTCCAAAAACCCCCGTATAGTGATAGTATGCCACTTCATTGCTTGTTAATTTTATGCAACAGGAAATGACAGACATTATTCATACTGGACTGGAGGAGTAAAAAATCATCAGACTGGCAACTGGACGTGGTAAGGAAACATAAGTGGCGGGACATGACTGTTTAGAATATGGACCTATGTACGACTATCAATGGAACAATGGTGACTGTAAATTATTGTCAAATTTTATATGTGAAAAGAATTAAATATTGAGGATTTGCATAATTTCATTGTTTTGACTATATATGTAGCAAACGACTAAAAGGGAGATGTTTTAAGAACCAATCAATATGTTTAATGAACATGATGAAATAACAGGAAACATTACTTGCAAGAGATGACAGCACGGATATATAAACATTGTCAAGGGAAAGGGGAAGAAGTAAAATAACGAAAAAAAACCCAGACTGTCGCTTTTATAAGGCAACAACCATTTTCAAACCTGGGGGGGGGGGGGGGGGGCTGGGATTTTTTTGAAAAAAAAAATTTTAATGCCCTAGCTGACCGAAGCAAAAATTAGATTTAGCATTGTGGCTGAAAAAAAATGTATGCTGTCACCGGCTAGAAAAAAAAATATTGGGCTGCTGAATTTGAGTAGCATAAAACCAACAACAGATGAGACAGTGAAACAGCAGATTATAAACATCAGTCCAGTCTAAAGATTAAAAAGGTAAGATTTCATAAATTTACTTAATCTAATGTTGTATGTTCCTTAGTGCTTGATCCAGACATTTTTAATAGGGTTCCAAATCTCTACTTCTAGATCCGCTACTAAGTACCATACGAGCACAATGAAAATCCCAGCCCCCTCCCCCTAATAAGAAAATGGTGGTTGCCTAATTAAAGCATATTTTATTTTAATAAAACAACAAGAAGATCCGACAAGAGTTCTAGAATATAACAATGTATTCTCCATTATTTACAAAATAAATACATATTGTAGCATATTTTTAAATAAATATTACAGAGTACATTTTGTAATATATAGACATAAAAAACAAATACAGTAAAAAGTGTCTAAACCGAACCCCTTTGGGACTGAAGAATTTGTTCAGTTTAGCCAGGTGTTTGGTTTGCACAGGTTCAAATCACATAGACAATTAGTAGATGGGACTGTAATGTCTGTCTGGTTTAGGCAGGTTTTCCGTTTACTGATCAGGATTCGGTTTAGACAGGTTTCACTGTAGAAACTAATGAAACACAGATACAGAAATTATTTGGCATTTTGCTAACAATGCGAGCACAACTTTTAATAGCTTCATGAACAAGTACATTTTTGGTTTTTATTAATAGGAATACTATTTATATCTTTAACGGCAAACAAGTTACTTTGTTCGTTCATTGTATTCATTTTATTATGATTGGAGAGAACTTTCTTAATAATGTAAAAGAGATTAATTTTACTTAAATTGCAAACAGACAGCAGAAAAAGAAAAAAGTTAAACTATCACGTGTTGGGACCCAGTTCTTACATGAACTAATCAATAGAAAAACGACCTGATTCCATAATGTATATTTGAACTATGGTAAATATCTAATAAACTTACTCAGTATCACAAGCGTCATCCCCGAATAGGTGAAGGTACAGATCTAGAGTAATATGTACAAATATTAAGTTGAAATAATCTAATAATACCGCGGTATTAGTCTCTATATTATGTATTTCAAAAAGCAGAAAGTTATAATGCAAATTGTCTGTAATTACCTACAAACGATGTATCTCCCATTTGTCCTTTGTTGTTATCTTGTATTGCTGTGCTATTTATGCCATGTAATTTGAAAATCTAGAGAAGAATATAATAATCTATTTTTAGATAGATTGTTCTTGAATAAGGGAGATGTGAATATTCGTTCACCATCTAAAAGTCATAGTCCCCTTGTGTTGTGCCCTCGGGAAATGGAACCACTCTCCTAGGATGAACGAATCGTTATACCTTCCGAATGCAAAGGAAATAAATGTATATTTTTAGAGAAAAGAAAAGCAACCCTGGTATCGCTAACTCCTAACACACATAATATGTACTGAGTTTCAAAACACTAGGCGACAACACCCGAAGTAAACAGCTATAGGTATGCGTAAGTGGTAATTAAATGTGTTTTTATTAAGGAATCTAAATATCTTGTGTTGGAATGACTAGATCTCTAACATGAATTATATACATTATTGGTTGTTTAACCCCTATTAAAAACAGCTATATCGCTGCGTTCCGTTCCGAGTGAGAAACGGAAGACACAGAGAAAACTGCATATCTACGGGAATTAACTGGCAGACAAATGTTATCACATATGGTCATCCAGTTCACCTCGTGACTGGCATGAAATCAAACTGACATATGTTTGTGGTGATGAGCGCTGATTCCATGGATGGATGGCAATATAAATATACAACTTAATTGTACGTCGTTACTTCAAAAAGAAGAGGCTTACACATGATTAATATACATTAAAAATCTAAAGATAAAGAATAAAGCACTTCAGATAAGCAAAGCACACGGTCATATAGCATAAAATGAAAGCATATCTGCCACGACGGTTAGCAAACGTAAAAAGAAAGTATTTCTGCTATGACAGCAATATATCATAAAAAGAGTATTTCTGCCATGCAGCCCACAAACATAAAAAGAATGTATTTCTGCTATGACAGCCATATATCATAAAAAGAGTATTTCTGCCATGCAGTCAACAAACATAAAAAGAATGTATTTCTGCTATGGCAGCCATATATCATAAAAAAGAGTATTTCTGCCATGCAGTCAACAAGCATAAAAAGAATGTATTTCTGCTATGACAGCCATATATCATAAAAAGAGTATTTCTGCCATGCAGTCAACAAACATAAAAAGAATGTATTTCTGCTATGACAGCAATATATCAAAAAAAGAGTAATTCTGCCATGCAGCCCACAAACATAAAAAGAATGTATTTCTGCTATGACAGCAATATATCATAAAAAGAGTATTTCTGTCATGCAGTCAACAAACATAAAAAGAATGTATTTCTGCTATAACAGCAATATATCATAAGAAGAGTATTTCTGCCATGCAGTCAATAAACATAAAAATAATGTATTTCTGCTATGACAGCCATATATCATAAAAAGAGCATTTCTGCTATAACGGTCATACATGTATATCATAAAATAGGTATTTCTGCCATGATGGACTTATAACATAAAATGCAGTTCTGTCATACTTTTGTTTCATCATTCAACCGGCTGCACATTTATCATTGTTACAGACCTAGCAATCTTCTTATTTTGTCGTCCTTCATCTACCTCTCTGTAGTCGTCTTGAGAAGATCCAGCGTGTATTTCGTCCAGTGGAGTTATTGACCTTAAAAAAGAAATTCAAAATATTAACATTATTGGCTGAATATCTAATATGTCCTGCTTCAATTAGTCATATTTATCACAAGAATATGACACATTGTGCATACATAAAACCAGAAATGAATGATCCATAATGGCATAGCGCACTGGTATGATATTATCACTCTATGGCATAGCGCACTGGTATGATATTATCAGTCTATTTGGGTTTATAACATAATGTCCGTTCAAATTGCTTGGGTTGATGGAACATAGCACATTAGACAAATACTAGGTATATGGTAGATGAACTTTTTTTTATTACCCTAAGATATGAAAATAAACGAACACGTATGATATAACATATTAAATTGATCAGCATCTCATCAGAAAAAATAGAAGGAAAAATTACCTTGTTTTTCCACACCATTTGATTAACAGTATTAAAATGATGAAAAACAGCATGACACTGATTACTGCTCCTACAACCCATAGTTTGAAGCTCTCTGATGATGAGTTGGTTGTAGCACTGACAGGAGAACACTGAGAACTTGTTTCTGGATAGCAAGCACCGTTAATAACACATATATCGGACTGAAATATAAACACATAAAAATGATATTTCACGGAATCTTACATTTTGCAGACGTTTAAGACCAAGTATTGTAATTACAGGGTTGGAGACCTGTCTCGTTTGGTTTTTAAGGCATCTATAAAATGAATGAACTTATATTTTGGCTGTTTTGTGAAGAACGCAGAGTACTAATCTTAAACTTAATACATATTAAATCATGAACCCGTATATGCGAAATAAATGACCTAATGCACATAATACACTCAAAGTGACAAACATTATGCATACGCTTGGTAACACTTCAGAAAACAGATGGTTCAATCACTACTATTGTAAAAGTTTCCCAACATTCATATATTTTTTACTTTCGTGTAATATTACTATAGGAAATATATATCTAGTTTAATGCACATGGTGCGCTTCTGCAATAACCTTGGTCATGTATTCTCAAAATCAAAGATTGGAAAATCAAATAATTTAAAATCTTTGGGAGCAAGTAAACCGAAGGATCTGAACAGTATTGTCCAAATTAATAAATGTCATCTATGCCTGACGGAGGAGAACCTTAGTTTTAATATTTGGATTGTCCGATTATCTTTTGTTCTGCAATATTATGTATTGTCCAATTAAACAATTAGCCATACTATACGTACCCTCAGCTCACAGAAAACATAAGTATCTGTTGTTGTGCATGTGTTACATGAAGAATCATATGCTATGACCGGAACTGAATCACTAAAATTCACACCATTGTTGGTGACAGACACGAGGTAGAAGTTCGTTATGGTTGAGGATGTTGTAGATCTTTTCTTCCGCCGTGCTCCAGATGTCATCGAACATCTTACTTCTCCCATGTTTTCAATTTGTGCATCCGTTAATACATACGACCCAGTTGAAACAAGCGTGTTGTTTAAGATCTTTATATATAAATAAAGAAAATGATTAGAAGAGCGTCTTCAATGATACAATGCACAAGTGCCACATATGGAGCAGGATCTGCTATCCTTTCCGAAGCACAAGAGTTTATCCCGGTTTTTTGTGTTGCGCGATCTCTAGTTTTTTGTGTAATGTTTTGTTGATCGTTGTTTGTTCTTTTTTCTATTGTGTTGTCTGTTCTTCTTCGATTTACGGCTTCCGATTATCCCTTTGGTATCTTCAACTTTTCTTACTGAATAAATGGCGGAATACAGTGATGCATTCTGCACATCTGTCGCTAATTTCTTCCTGGTCTCAAATAACTGTCCATGAAAATCAGGAATAGTGTGAAAACTCTTCTTTTATCAACACTATGCGCAACATTTAGTATTGATTTATGGATTACATTTACAAAGGTGATTTTATCCCAGTGATGAAGTGAGTGATTGTTGTTTAACGACAAATGAGCATTTTTTTCCAGCAATAACATGTCGATCTTAGAGATATATTTACAAACATTTTTATGGAGAGAAAACATGTATTTTGTTAAAAACATACACACATTCTTACACGTAGTACATTGAACATGTTGTTGTAAAGGTTTTAATCCTCTTAGAAATGTCGATTTTGTTGTGATGAAATGAAGAAAAAAAAGGCCATTGTCTGAACAGTTCCAATATCCAATCGACAAAGAGCATTTTCAATATACTATTATCATCCTAGTGAGCTCAGACTATGTGCTCCTAATCTCCCATTATTTCCCATGTACAATTATCACACAGCGTTTCTTCAAATATTTCTCAATGATAATAGCACACATTTAACACTCACACCAGACAAATTTAATACAATTTTGTTTCTCGTTAATTATATTTCTATAAAACGGCTTTACCTGTGCAGTCTCGACTCGACATTTTGTATTATTTGAGGCATAAATATTCTCTCCAAACGCAGATATGAAATTACAGGCTCTGGCGCCGGTATCACAGAGGGAGTCATTCGATAAATATGTTGCTAAGATGGGAGGTTCATTCATATTAATACGACAATCAACGCCTGTATACCCTTCGTAGCAGTTACAAAGCCCTGAAACATAAAGTAAAACATTTGTCTTCTAACATCGAGAGTCACGAAACCAGAATATGCAATCAGAGCATTTTAACGTAATGATGGTCATTACCAACAATTTTTTGTAAACAACACCAGACCATGCGTAAAACATTGTAAGTTTTAAAACAATTTGAAGCTCCACAATGGTCTAGTATGTCCTGGGATGAACTCATGTGCTCCGGAAGGGTACCCAGTTTTTGCTCCACTAATTGTACCCATCGTGTTACTCAGGAACTGCTTACCATTCGCGAGCACCTGGGTTTACACCCGGTTTTTGGTGGGGTCGTTGCTGCTCATCTTTTTAGTTTCCTGTGTTGTGGTTTTTGCTTGGTTTGTCTTCGTCCTGTGTCTTGTACACCCAATGTTGCCAGTGTCTCTGGATTGTCCATTCTTGATTATCCCTTCGGTTTTCTCTAACGTTTATTTGTTCTGTGTCTTGTATACCCAATGTTGCCAGTGTCTCTGGATTGTCCATTCTTGATTGCCCCTTCGGTTTTCTCTAACGTTTATTTGTCCTGTGTCTTGTGTACCTAATGTTGCCAGTGTCTCTGGATTGTCCATTCTTGATTGCCCCTTCGGTTTTCTCTAACGTTTATTTGTCCTGTGTCTTGTGTACCCAATGTTGCCAGTGTCTCTGGATTGTCCATTCTTGATTGCCCCTTCGGTTTTCTCTAACGTTTATTTGTCCTGTGTCTTGTGTACCTAATGTTGCCAGTGTCTCTGGATTGTCCATTCTTGATTGCCCCTTCGGTTTTCTCTAACGTTTATTTGTCCTGTGTCTTGTATACCCAATGTTGCCAGTGTCTCTGGATTCATTTTTGATTGCCCCTTCGGTTTTCTCTAACGTTTATTTGTCCTGTGACTTGTATACCCAATGTTGCCAGTGTCTCTGTATTCATTTTTGATTGCCCCTTCGGTTTTCTCTAACGTTTATTTGTCCTGTGTCTTGTATACCTAATGTTGCCAGTGTCTCTGGATTGTCCATTCTTGATTGCCCCTTCGGTTTTCTCTAACGTTTATTTGTCCTGTGTCTTGTATACCCAATGTTGCCAGTGTCTCTGGATTCATTTTTGATTGCCCCTTCGGTTTTCTCTAACGTTTATTAGTCCTGTGTCTTGTATACCTAATGTTGCCAGTGTCTCTGGATTGTCAATTCTTGATTGCCCCTTCGGTTTTCTCTAACGTTTATTTATATAAAATGATCAATACTAGTTTTACCTTCTACACAGTCTCCAAGCTTTATACCATTGTATTTACACTCATATTGACAGTAGTTCTCAGTTATTAGTTTTGCAATAACAGTACCGTTTTCGTCAGTTTGTGACCACAATGAATTATTAGTACGAATTTCATTTGAGCACTGCGTCTTAAACATTTCAAATGAATCTTCCATGTACTCATCTGTCCCAGCAACCTGCAAGTATTTAAATAATATGTATATACAGTCAAACATATATATATATATATATAAAGCACTGAAGGGAATCTGAAATTCTGTCTTTTATATACAGGTTCCAAAACTATATGCCTTATTCATTAGGGGCCGTCGTTGTCGCATGGTAGTTGTATATACCTGTGCAATCAGCGCATATCACCACTACCGTTTTGAGTTCGAATCCCACTCATGACGAGGTGTATTCGATACAATATTATGTGATAAAGCTTGTCAGTGATCTACGGCAGGTCAGGGGTTTTCTACGTTTCCACCACCAATAAATCTTATCGCCAGGTTATAGCTGAAATAGTGTTGAAAATGGTGCTAAGCACCATATCTTGACCCTTAACCATAGCACTATTCGTTTAATGGAGAAAATTAAGCTGTCTTTTATAGGCGGTGATTTGTGAATATAATAAACAGGTTTGACAGCTGTATGTAACAGATAACATCATTGATCGTGATTGATTTTGAAAAGATTATTAATTTTATTGAGTGCTTAATTGTTGTCAAACTTCAAGAGAGCAGTGTTTAAATAAAGGAACAAACAAATGATCATGTAAATGAATAAGTGACACGTGAATGACCCAGTAGACAGATATAATGATTGACAAGGAATGATAAGGGAAACGATTTAAGGTAAATTTAAGATCCAGGTAGATTACCAATTTAAAGAGAGAACAACAATTTGGAATGTAAAAATCAAGTATGACACAGACCTTTTGTGTTTTTATTACTGTAATAGCAAGGTATATACCTGTATATTTAATATGCAGTTAGTAATTGACGAGGAACTGTTGACATTTGATAGTGAAGAACAGACACCAAACAGTATCGATTCGTTGAAATATTTGTTGCATGCATCTTCTGCACTGGACTCGTTCCAACCGTTGATCCAGTCATTAGCCTGTAGAAAAGATTCAACCAATAGTATAAAACATTATTGTACTTCCAGTAACAACTATAATGTCCATGTGGAAATGTATATGCTTATAAACTAAAACTATGATACTACATCTTGTTCGCCAGATAACAGATATTATCTGACGTTCCACCGAAAAGCAAAATTTTAATTGAACAACAAGCAAAGGTGTCCGATCATTCCACGAAGTACTTTTTTGATAAGCTAACACTCGGTGAATTACGAGATTTTTCTCCATATCAGATCCTTTCTTTGCAAAATCTATAACGATCGTCGGATGTATGAACATTAGAACGTTCAGATAAAACCGTTACCAGTCTAGCAAGGTCAGATATAGTGCTTTGTTGTTAGAAGGTGGCTTAGTTTAAACATATTTTATTTGCCAGTTAAACAGACAAAATGGATTAGACACAAGTTAAGCAAACTTATGAAGTCTTCTCCAAATTACTATTTGTTACAATAAAGAAGTACATAAAAGGCATGCATTACTATATGTAGCACTAATAACGAATCGATGATGAATATTCACAAACAGAAAGATTGAAGGTGGTGAATGGGCAATCAGTAGTTTACCATTCGCAGAAACGTCAGATAAAATGGCTTAAATTGATCCAGTCAAAGCTTTCTAGACTGCTAACGTATAATAATGTATAGTGATATATACTAATAATAGATACAAACAAGAAATCATTTTCGTTGATAAATGCTGCAATTGGCTACATTGTACAATGTAACACATGAGGCATCATTTTGACGTAAATCTAGTAAAATCTTTGCTTAAAGCAAATGGATATGTACAAAATATTTAGCCTGCAAAAATATGCAATATCCTGCATCAAAACAGTTGATCTTTAGTTAATAGGAAATGATTATCAATTAGAGTTGGTTCCTTGTATTTTGATTTATAACAAAAAAATGTTTACCCCCTCTACTCCTTCTTCATATGAAACGATATCAGCAGGTACATCTATTGTCAAGTCATCATCTTCATCAGTTGAACGCTTGCTTCTGATCGAACAGGGTTCTCTCCCCCAGTTTAATGGCGGACATGTTGGCATGGTTTCCTTCCATGAACAATCTACATTCGGTGATAAACCATCCTTTGATGAATTCAGACATGAACAGTATATAACAGATTGGCTCAATTTTTCTGTCCTTTGTTTCGCAATGAAGAGACTTTCACCAGGTGGAACCCTTAAAATATTGAAAATCAATATGGTATGCATAGATATGACGTAAAGTGAGACGAATGAACATAGATAAAATTTGTATGTTAAGTCAATAGACAAAATGTAAATTAAAGGCCAGACAATACAATTATCAAAAGAAAGAGGACAATAGGACACAATATTAATCTACAGACAGAACATGAAAGGTTTAGTAACACGAACCATACAAACAATGGGGATGGACTCATGCGCTCCGTAATAGTTAGCAGTTCCTGTTCCACTAGTTACATTGTGTGATGCCAATGAACCAGTAGGAAAAAAGCAAAATAGAATCACGATGGAATGTAACTAGAAAAGCAAATCATAAGCCATACCAATAACATAAGAAAACAGAAACCACTTAATTATTACTAAATTCCACCACATATCGATAACACATTATACACGATTCGATCTTATAGTAACATATTTATTTTACGAAATGCTTGTTTTTCATAACATATATTATACAATTTAAGATAGATATTCGCAAAGACAAAATTATTGCATAACTTGGAGATTCGAAAAGACACAAATTTAAGATAAATGTCACTGCAAAGGAAATTTGATGAAACCTGCAAGAATATAGAAGACAGAATATTTTATAAATACTTTTTTTCCACTTCTAAAATCATGATTATCCTCTTTACGGAAAATATTAGTATAACTAGCAAAAATGTTACAAACTTATAAAATTACTTCATAATTAAATCAGTCATATGCTATTAAAATTGTGGACAAGATTATATCATACATAATATTATAGATAGCAAGTCGCTTGTTTATTGTTTATTATTAAATGAATTACTTATGAGACAAATTATAGGGAATAGTAGAGTAATTAACCATTACAAACCAAAACAAATCAAAAATAAAATAAAAAGCAAATAAATTAAAATGAACAATAAAATGAGAAAAATGAATACCACACTGTTGAAACATTTCTACAATTCAATATAAAATCTCAAAAAACAGAGACAAAATTGATACCCCTAACATACATATACATGACCGCTCACTTTCTTGGCTTGGCACAGACACTTTAATAAATGGTGGCGGGGTCAACCTAGTTGTATGAGCCCAAACCAAGAGATAAAATAACACAACTTCTCTAAAAAGACCACATGGTTCGAAAGTATCATCATCTCTTGTTCCTTTGTATGTCACTCTTTGTGTACAGTGATAACACGACATGACCTTCGCTTTTACGCGTAAATATAATTTTTCATTTACGTGTGTGTGTGTTTGCGTATTTGGGTGTGTCATTAAATTACATTTAACTGTATATTCGAACTCGCTAATGCGGAAGGTCGTTGGTTATTTCCGGGTACTCCGGTTTCCTCCACCAATAAAACTGACCGTCACGATATAGCTGAAATATTGTTGAAAATTACCTTAAGCATCCTTAACCCATTAACCCCATTATATTATACCTCCATGTTCTGGCAAATGTAGTGGAATCTGTATATACTCGCCCGTCCCTTCCTGTATAATCATCATCATAATTCTTGTTCCATGTACCACAGAGGCCTTCTGTTTGATATCGATCTGTTCGGGCTGCAGTTATATAAACATTCAGTCTCCGGTTCCTAGCTATCCAAACATAGACACGTGTTCCAGTAGGCAAAACAATCTATATAATATAAATAAGAAAAGTGAACAGTCATGTATTTATGTTGTGTATTTACCTCTTTCTACTATTTTTGTATTTGATTTTGAAACTATTCTGACAGCGTTGTATTTTTTGTTTTTCATTTTATATAAACATCTACATGTCTTTACAGTTTTATTTACAATATGTTTTGCATAACCCTTCAGTAAGGATATCCTTGTATTTTGATCCCAAGTCTTAATTCTAAGCAAAAACGTCTATTGGAATATTTTGATTAAATCTTTTTTTTCCTCGAAATTTCAATTTCAATTTTTTTGTTTTATCATGTATGTTTTGTTACCTCATATCCACCCCAACGACTGTAAACTTCTAAGTATTCATTTCCAACACCACAATTTAATCTTCTAATGATCCATTTCGTGGGTCGTCCACAACCATAGATAATAAAAACATCTGAAGCAGCACGAACAGCAATGGCACAATGTTCTGTCCATCTATGATATGATCTGTAACGTCGTTGAATTGTATGTACCTACAAATGTCAAAATGAAATTATTATTAAAACTAAGGTTATCTCCCCTTAAGAATTAGGGACATTAGCTGATTTTTCCTGCTATATTGTTTATGTTCTTTGGTTTTGTTGTTCCCGATGACTTTTACCTTATATGGCTTTCCAATCTTTTGAATTTGAGCGTATCTGATGATGATTATTCCAGAAACGCGTTGTGTTCACGAATTTAGATATCTACGTGTTTTGAAATATTTTAGCATAAATTGTTATTTGCGGAAAAGATCGTAACAATACTTTTACATATTTCAAATATGATCTGTGCAGTCTTTCTTTGCATGAAACATAAATGATTGTCTTTGGTCACGTGGTCCACCCTTCCTGTCCTTTAAATAAATATTTTGTGAATACATCTTACATTGAACCCATGTTACACGCATAATAAATATTAACATTTGTGAAGAGCTTAATATAGAAATCAGAAGAGCTAAATTATATCATGTATTACTTATAATGATGATTTTCATACCGATTTGTTTTTCTCCGGAAACAAAGTAAAGAGAGAGCAAGGATATATACTATAAATGATATATTCCTGCCACAAAAAAAGCAAGACATTTTAATAATTAATAAAGAATGTAGCTTACTTCTATAGGTTTTGTCTTGTGTCTGTATAGGACAAATTCTCCCTGGTCATGAAATCCATACCAACTGCAAGGTTAATAGTATTTCTGGTATTATGTCAATGGGTTAATATACGATTTCACATTAACGAGTTTTTGTAAGAAACAGAACCTGCTTACCATTTGCGAGGACCTTTGTTCACCCCAAGATTTGTTGGCGTCCGCGCTGCTCATATTTTTCGTTTTCTGTATTGTGTTTTTTGTAGCTTTGCTTGTTTTATTTATCTTCGTTGTGTATCTTGTGGCCTGTGTCTCTGGATTGTTCATTCTTGATTGCCCCTTAGTTTTTTCTAAGGTTTATTTTAAAAGGCATGAATTTTGATTGTGTTTTCATTAAAGCTGATACAGAAGTAGAAAAAAAATGATTTATTATTTTTCAGCACTATTTCATGATGAGGACAAGTTGACAAATGATAAAATTTAAAATGTAAGCTTGTGCTTATGAAAAGGATATTTTGATTTCACATAAAAAAAGATACATGCTCAAGTGGGTTCAGACCACCAACGATCATTGCCAGTAAACTGTTAATCAATTAGAGAGAATGTAAGTTATGTTGCACTCACTATCAGCATGGCATTATTAAAACACAATGCACCCATTGAGGTATCGTCCACAGGGAGAGGTGTGCACTTGTTCAAATTTCTCCACCCCGAGGGTCCCTCTGGTCAATTTACCCTTTATTTCAGATAAAACATATTAAATATGTGTCAAACATGATGCGAGATGAAGGAGTAATCAGAAGCCGTGCGTAGAAAAAAACACGACTAAAAGAGGGAGAAACAAATATTGGAAAATACATTACACAGAAAATACAATATTGAGAAGCACGTATGCAACTTAATATGGTGGTGAACACTCGAAGTAATGTGTTTTATTAATAATTTAATGGAACATGTATATAAAAAACGGAGGTAAACCATGGTAGTAGCCAAATTGTTGTTTTCAATATACGATTACTAGAATAATAATTCCGTATATCTATATCTCTAAGTACATGTAGTGGGATAATTACTTATCTTCCTGGCAACACCTGAGTTCTCCCGCGGTTTTTAGTGGGGCTTGTGTTGCTTGATCTTTTAGTGTTTTGTGTTGTGTTTTTTTCGACCATTGTTATCTTTTGCCCTTTTCTGTCGGCCATTATATATATTTTCTGTCCTTCGATGTACAGCTTCTCATTCCCACTTTTGTATCTTCAAACCTTTCTTGTAAGACACCAAATCATAACGTATGTAATATCTTATATCAAATCAGATACAAAACCTTTCTTGTAAGACATCAAATCATAACGTATGTAATATCTTATAACAAATCAGATACACAACCTTTCTTGTAAGACACCAAATCATAACGTATGTAATATCCTATAGCAAATCAGATACAAAACCTGTCTTGTAAGGCACTAAGTCATAACGTTGTAATATCATATAGCAAATCAGATACAAACCTTTCTTGTAAGACACCAAATCATAACGTATGTAATATCTTATATCAAATCAGATACAAAACCTTTCTTGTAAGACATCAAATCATAACGTATGTAATATCTTATAACAAATCAGATACACAACCTTTCTTGTAAGACACCAAATCATAACGTATGTAATATCTTATAACAGATCAGATACAAAACCTTTCTTGTAAGACACCAAATCATAACGTATGTAATATCTTATAACAAATCAGATACAAAACCTGTCTTGTAAGACATCAAATCATAACGTATGTAATATCTTATAACAGATCAGATACAAAACCTTTCTTGTAAGACATCAAATCATAACGTATGTAATATCTTATAACAAATCAGATACAAAACCTGTCTTGTAAGACATCAAATCATAACGTATGTAATATCTTATAACAAATCAGATACACAACCTTTCTTGTAAGACATCAAATCATAGCGTATGTAATATCTTATAACAGATCAGATACAAAACCTTTCTTGTAAGACACCAAATCATAACGTATGTAATATCTTATAACAAATCAGATACAAAACCTTTCTTGTAAGACACCAAATCATAACGTATGTAATATCTTATAACAGATCAGATACACAACCTTTCTTGTAAGACACCAAATCATAGCGTATGTAATATCTTATAACAAATCAGATACAAAACCTTTCTTGTAAGACACCAAATCATAGCGTATGTAATATCTTATAACAGATCAGATACAAAACCTTTCTTGTAAGACATCAAATCATAACGTATGTAATATCTTATAACAGATCAGATACAAAACCTTTCTTGTAAGACACCAAATCATAACGTATGTAATATCTTATAACAGATCAGATACAAAACCTTTCTTGTAAGACACCAAATCATAACGTATGTAATATCTTATAACAAATCAGATACAAAACCTTTCTTGTAAGACATCAAATCATAACGTATGTAATATCTTATAACAAATCAGATACACAACCTTTCTTGTAAGACACCAAATCATAACGTATGTAATATCTTATAACAGATCAGATACAAAACCTTTCTTGTAAGACATCAAATCATAACGTATGTAATATCTTATAACAAATCAGATACAAAACCTTTCTTGTAAGACACCAAATCATAACGTATGTAATATCTTATAACAAATCAGATACAAAACCTTTCTTGTAAGACACCAAATCATAACGTATGTAATATCTTATAACAGATCAGATACAAAACCTTTCTTGTAAGACACCAAATCATAACGTATGTAATATCTTATAACAGATCAGATACACAACCTTTCTTGTAAGACACCAAATCATAACGTATGTAATATCTTATAACAAATCAGATACAAAACCTTTCTTGTAAGACACCAAATCATAGCGTATGTAATATCTTATAATAGATCAGATACAAAACCTTTCTTGTAAGACACCAAATCATAACGTATGTAATATCTTATAACAAATCAGATACAAAACCTTTCTTGTAAGACACCAAATCATAACGTATGTAATATCTTATAATAGATCAGATACAAAACCTTTCTTGTAAGACACCAAATCATAACGTATGTAATATCTTATAACAAATCAGATACAAAACCTTTCTTGTAAGACACCAAATCATAACGTATGTAATATCTTATAACAAATCAGATACAAAACCTTTCTTGTAAGACACCAAATCATAACGTATGTAATATCTTATAACAAATCAGATACAAAACCTTTCTTGTAAGACATCAAATCATAACGTATGTAATATCTTATAACAAATCAGATACAAAACCTTTCTTGTAAGACACCAAATCATAACGTATGTAATATCTTATAACAGATCAGATACAAAACCTTTCTTGTAAGACACCAAATCATAACGTATGTAATATCTTATGGCAAATCAGATACAAAACCTTTCTTGTAAGACATCAAATCATAACGTATGTAATATCTTATAACAAATCAGATACAAAACCTTTCTTGTAAGACACCAAATCATAACGTATGTAATATCTTATAACAAATCAGATACAAAACCTTTCTTGTAAGACATCAAATCATAACGTATGTAATATCTTATAACAGATCAGATACAAAACCTTTCTTGTAAGACAGCAAATCATAGCGTATGTAATATCTTATAACAGATCAGATACAAAACCTTTCTTGTAAGACACCAAATCATAACGTATGTAATATCTTATGGCAAATCAGATACAAAACCTTTCTTGTAAGACACCAAATCATAACGTATGTAATATCTTATAACAAATCAGATACAAAACCTTTCTTGTAAGACACCAAATCATAGCGTATGTAATATCTTATAACAGATCAGATACAAAACCTTTCTTGTAAGACACCAAATCATAACGTATGTAATATCTTATAACAAATCAGATACAAAACCTTTCTTGTAAGACATCAAATCATAACGTATGTAATATCTTATAACAAATCAGATACAAAACCTTTCTTGTAAGACACCAAATCATAACGTATGTAATATCTTATGGCAAATCAGATACAAAACCTTTCTTGTAAGACATCAAATCATAACGTATGTAATATCTTATAACAAATCAGATACAAAACCTTTCTTGTAAGACACCAAATCATAACGTATGTAATATCTTATAACAAATCAGATACACAACCTTTCTTGTAAGACACCAAATCATAACGTATGTAATATCTTATAACAGATCAGATACAAAACCTTTCTTGTAAGACATCAAATCATAATGTATGTAATATCTTATAACAAATCAGATACACAACCTTTCTTGTAAGACATCAAATCATAACGTATGTAATATCTTATAACAGATCAGATACAAAACCTTTCTTGTAAGACATCAAATCATAACGTATGTAATATCTTATAACAGATCAGATACAAAACCTTTCTTGTAAGACACCAAATCATAGCGTATGTAATATCTTATAACAAATCAGATACAAAACCTTTCTTGTAAGACAGCAAATCATAGCGTATGTAATATCTTATAACAGATCAGATACAAAACCTTTCTTGTAAGACATCAAATCATAGCGTATGTAATATCTTATAACAAATCAGATACAAAACCTTTCTTGTAAGACACCAAATCATAACGTATGTAATATCTTATAACAGATCAGATACAAAACCTTTCTTGTAAGACACCAAATCATAACGTATGTAATATCTTATAACAAATCAGATACAAAACCTTTCTTGTAAGACACCAAATCATAGCGTATGTAATATCTTATAACAAATACAAAACCTTTCTTGTAAGACAGCAAATCATAGCGTATGTAATATCTTATAACAAATCAGATACAAAACCTTTCTTGTAAGACAGCAAATCATAGCGTATGTAATATCTTATAACAGATCAGATACAAAACCTTTCTTGTAAGACACCAAATCATAGCGTATGTAATATCTTATAGCAGATCAGATAGAAAACCTTTCTTGTAAGACAGCAAATCATTACGTATGTAATATCTTATAACAAATCAGATACAAAACCTTTCTTGTAAGACACCAAATCATAACGTATGTAATATCTTATAACAGATCAGATACAAAACCTGTCTTGTAAGACATCAAATCATAACGTATGTAATATCTTATAACAGATCAGATACAAAACCTTTCTTGTAAGACACCAAATCATAGCGTATGTAATATCTTATAACAAATCAGATACAAAACCTTTCTTGTAAGACACCAAATCATAACGTATGTAATATCTTATAACAAATCAGATACACAACCTTTCTTGTAAGACACCAAATCATAGCGTATGTAATATCTTATAACAAATCAGATACAAAACCTTTCTTGTAAGACACCAAATCATAACGTATGTAATATCTTATAACAGATCAGATACAAAACCTTTCTTGTAAGACACCAAATCATAACGTATGTAATATCTTATAACAAATCAGATACAAAACCTTTCTTGTAAGACACCAAATCATAGCGTATGTAATATCTTATAACAAATACAAAACCTTTCTTGTAAGACAGCAAATCATAGCGTATGTAATATCTTATAACAAATCAGATACAAAACCTTTCTTGTAAGACATCAAATCATAGCGTATGTAATATCTTATAACAGATCAGATACAAAACCTTTCTTGTAAGACACCAAATCATAACGTATGTAATATCTTATAACAGATCAGATACAAAACCTTTCTTGTAAGACAGCAAATCATAGCGTATGTAATATCTTATAACAGATCAGATACAAAACCTTTCTTGTAAGACACCAAATCATAGCGTATGTAATATCTTATAGCAGATCAGATAGAAAACCTTTCTTGTAAGACACCAAATCATAACGTATGTAATATCTTATAACAGATCAGATACAAAACCTTTCTTGTAAGACATCAAATCATAACGTATGTAATATCTTATAGCAGATCAGATAGAAAACCTTTCTTGTAAGACACCAAATCATAACGTATGTAATATCTTATAGCAGATCAGATAGAAAACCTTTCTTGTAAGACAGCAAATCATTACGTATGTAATAACTCATAGCAAATCAGATACAAAACCTTTCTTGTAAGACACCAAATCATAGTGTATGTAATATTTAAATCAGATACAAAACCTTTCTTTAATACTTCTAGCAATGACTACTTACTGCCAATCAAATGTTGAGAACCATGGATCAGTACCTGTAAAACACCAGCCATACCACCACCAATAATCATCTGTCACGTTGTCATTGACTACATTTACCTAAATTAACATGAAAAATCAAAAAACAAACAAACATTTACAATTGGTCTAAGATATGATAGGAAACACGTAGAAACGGAGTGAAAATGAAACCTCTAACAGAATAAACATGATGACAGCTTAATGTCCTGACTCGGTACAGACACTTCACTAAAGAGAAGTGGTATTAAATTAGTAATAATTTATTCTTCGTTACGCAAAGATGTTTTTTTTAGCTTCTAACAATTTCATTTGCTCATAGAGACAAAAAGGATAAGACACAAGCTTTACCAACTTATGAAGTCTTCTCCTTGGAATTACATAACAAATATAACACATATACATATGAAAAAGAGCACATTAATGAAAGTATATCAGTAACAATTACACATGTTAAAGAGAACGGAAAAAAGGGGGGAAAAGAGGAAAAAAGAAGTTTTGTGTGGACACGATGATCATGCTGGATATATTTATAAGTTTATACAATGAGGAATCGCTTAGATCTTCTAATAAACTTGTAAAGATGTCATATGTATACTACTAAATCTATAAACGAGAGTCTACTGAACTCGACTAAACAATGCTTTACATCAAATGAGATATAATGTAAAACAATTAGATAAAAAGGTTTGGGTAATATATCTAATATTTAATATCAATGAGTTCTCTTGAGAGTCAGGATATAAGTATTGTCTTATCAATATGCATGAATAGTCAGACAAAGTCTACAATTATGGTGTCGACCAGTATTTGTTTAATATCTTACTCATTGCACTTTGTGTTGGTTCTAGATATACATTTTTATCACAAAAACTAAATACGCATGTGCATGTTTCAAATGCGGGAGGAATTTCAGTGTGAATTACAGAGAAATAATTAGATTTTTAGAGATCATTGAAATTTTGAATGCTAAAATAAATCATTTTACCTGTTGACGTTAAAAAGAATTAGACAAACGGTATAAAATGAAGAAAAAAAAATGCCACACTGTCAAAATAATTCCTAAATCAAAATCGTGGAAAGAGGAAAAATCAATACATCATGCACATAAATACACGATCGCTGACTTTCCTGGCTTGATACATGTACTTCAATACAAAGTGGCCGTGTTAATAAATGTTAGAGAACACGGAATTGGAAATAAAAAATCAACAATCCATAGCAACTGGCAACACATGGTACACAAACAAAGCAAAAACACAATACAATATGTGTAGGATACCACTATGCGCAAGTAAAAGCAAATAACTAGTTTGATGGACCCAAGCCGCACTCTATCTATCACTGAATTAACCGTAAACCAGTCATTTAAGCATAAGACAATATATAGTATCTGTGCTTACCACAACTAGTAGAAACTGATAATATGTCAACAAAACCGTTATTGCATTCTATCTTGCATTAATCGTATATCGGTCCTTAAAAGAAAAAGAATAAGACAGTTTATGTTAACCGTGCTTACCGTAATTTCTGGGAGCTGATAATTAGTCCACAAATCATCATCAGTAGCTTGAGTAACGCGTAGCTTAACTTTCGCTGTATATGATTGGTCCTCTGCTGAATTTTCAGGAAGATTGATGTTAAGTGTTTGCCATGTCCATCGTTTCCATCCATCTAATTCTAACCCACACAAAGACGGCTTTGTCAATTCCGTTATGGAGTTATTACAGTACATAGGTGCTCCGGATGTAAATTGCTCACTAAAGTCAAATAAATCTAACTTAAGCGTGCAAGAGTAGTTCGTATCATTGTATCTGCATGCAATAGGCACTGTTGTCCATACGTATACTGACGCTGACTCGCCACTTGATAGAGATAAAGTCTTTGGCCAAATCTATAAAAAGAATTTGCATTATTAAGAGAAAGATAATGTAAGTTAGCAATCATACTAAAGATTAATGTTTTATGTGCATTTTAACAAGGTCAGAACAAAGAGTTTGTACAAGCAGTGCATTTAATATGCAATGATATAGTGGAATTAAAACTGTGAACGTCATGTATATGGAATAAAAGAACCACCTAGCGCATAAATGCGCGACGTATCCCCCCACACTTTTAGTTTTATATATTTATAGAAAAAAAAATCCCCCCAAAACCCTTGCTTCAAATATTTCCATGTAAGATAATGATAATTACAAGCCACATGCAAAAAAATATTCAAATCTATCCATGTTTACTAAATAAGACACAATTCGCAAAATCGGTGATTTTTCAACCAATATTAAGATTTCCCCCCAAAACCCTTGCTTCAAATATTTCCATGTAAGAACCCATCCAAGATAATGATAATTACAAGCCACATGCAAAAAATTATTCAAATCCATCCATGTTTACTCAAGTTATCGCGTAAACAAGAAAGTGTAACGGACGGACGGACAGACAGACAGACAGACGGACTGCCGATATTAATATATCCCTCACCGCTATTGCGGCGGGATAATAACTTGCATCGTAGTCATACGCTTGGAAAGCCTAATAGTCCAAAAGTCTTTGGGAGCAGGTAAACAAAAGGGCCTAAATAGGATAGTCAGTCGGATAAGGTTACTGAAGGAGATTGACCTCAGTTTTAATTAATTACATTATTTTGGGGTTAGGATTATGGTGTTTAATGCCACTTTCAACAATATTCAAGCTATATCGTGGCAATCAGTCTTATTGGTGGAGGAAACCGGAGTACCCGGAGAAAACCACCGATCTGCCGCAAGTCACTGAAAAACACATTATTTAGGAACTGTAGGGAAATTAACATTTCAAACTAGTAAGTAGTCGAGTTGAAAGTAGAATTAAGAAGAACACCACCGGAATAATATACCAATGCAACGTGACTATCTAAATGTTCACATTTTGTAAGGTTGATGCTTAGCCCATGAAATAGATTATTATATACATGTATTTGAATTTCCCAAAACAAGCAAAACTAAGTTTATTCTTTATTGAATATTCAAATGAAGCAAGAGTTGTAGGTTTCATTAATTAAATCATACACGTCCACGTACCGACTGGCTACATTTCTTAACACAATCCATCCTTCATCCAGTAAATAAAGTTATTTCCGGAATAGGTTCTTAAATTAATAGTATAAATGATTCAGATATACATAGAGAAGAAAATGCAGGGAATTTATCTTAATATTAAAGAAAATTTAGAAAAATACTTAAAGGGATAATCAAGATCAGACAATACAATGGCAGAAAGAAAAAAGACAAAAAGACAAATAATGTAGACAAAGCACTATTTAAAAAAACTAAAGATGAGAAATACGAACTGCACTAATAATCGGAAATGAACTCAGGTGCTCCGGAAGGGTTATCAATAAGACATTTAGCAAAATATCGAAAACTCTGTTACAAACATTTGACATTTTTATATTGCTTTAATGAAAATCTCATAAATTAACGATTTGATCAATATTATAACTCTGATTATTGCCACAAGTAATAAGATAAATAACATTCTGACTAAGTCGACAGATCAATACTTACTCCAAGTCCAGCATAATAGCTCCAACTTTCAATATATGTTTTTATTGTTGAGGAGTGAAATCGAATTCCACATTTTATCTGAAATATACAAGCATAATTATACACGGCTTATTAGTCAAGGAATTGCAATAAGTTAAAATCATATACAAAATCATATACAGTATTTACAAACAAAGTTGCCTGTGTCTCTAGATTGTCCCTTCAGTTTTCACCAGCGCTTATTTACAATCGTGAATGTTTGGTTAATTAAATTTTACCCTATTTTATGTAATTCTTCCGAATTGTGACTAAGTACTACATCATATTCTCTGACATATGATTCTGCCTGGCTTCAAATGAAAAATAACAATATTTTACACTATATCTTATAAGTCATGGACTTCATGGCAAAGATTTAAAAAGAATGAACTATCTAGTTAAAACAAAACAAGAAGATTTATTAAATGCGTATCTGCATTCGTCATGTATTCGTAGCTTGATAACATTTCATGAAAAACGACTTATATACCACATTATGTCACTAAGAGGGAAGGTTTAGGACCATCAAACCAGTATATGTCCACCCTGCTTTATTGAAGTGGTGGTACCAAGCCAAAATATTCAGCATTCATATATATGAATCTATTTTATCTCTGTTTTTGCGATTATTCTATTAGATTTTGGAACTTTTTCCGAAATTGTTTTTTTTTTCATTTCATTTCTTGGTAACTTGTTGCCAATCCGTTACTGTTTTTTCCCTAATATATCAATGACCATCATAGAGGCTGTATATATCTATCCAAAGATTATCGTTGTTATCAAAGCAAACGTAGATATCATATAGATGAGTCTATCACTCAGAAGCACCTTGTCTAACTCTTATTTTATATTGGAAGTTTGCTTGTTTTTTTGTTGCTTTGTGTCAATGGCTTGTTTCAATCTAGATCGTGCATGCTATGATTGGGTATTTGTTGTTCCTTATTTGTCTTGTTTATGATAAATTATTTTCAGAATATTTTAAGCATAAAAATTGCTAAGATATTTCCTCACGTTAATTCCCATTTTCTTTTCACGAATCTTCCACTCGTTACTTTTAAGTCGTCCATCAGTATATATAGCATCAAACTTAAGATTTGGTTTGACAGTAAATTCCTCATCGTCAATTTCCCACTTCACGTCATATCTAAGCGAACTAAGTATCGATGTGTCCATGTAGTATCTCTCATAATGGCGACACATAAACATCAGTTGACGGTCGGACGAATCTAATTCATATGGTACAGTGGGATATGCAGATACATAGTATATATAATCTTTAATATCTAGATTTCCTTAAAAAAATATATCCCATTATTGATTAACACAATGATCAATGCTCATAGACAGCACAATAATATGATTATATAGGGGAGTTATGGTGTTTTACATCCCTTTCAATAATAGCTTGGCTATACCATGGCAGTCAGTTCTATTGGTGGAGGAAACCCGTGTACCCGGGGAAAACTACCAACCTGTCGCTAGTCACTGACAAACTGTATCGCCTAATGTTGCGGGATTTGAACTCACAACTCTAGTAGTGATAGGCACTGATTGCACAGGTAGTTGTAAATCGAACTACCATGCGATCACGACCACGACAACATTGTATAACATTATCAAATATTAGTGATAGTGACAAGAATCTAATAATTAGCATTCATCATTTCAAAACTTTAAGGCAAAAATGTAATTTTTTTAAATAATAATTAAAGTTTAAACAAGAAATTCATTTTGAAATATAATTTAGTAAGACTATCATTTCATGCAGTGATCCGTCCAAAGATTCATACCAAAGTTAACAGTTAATTGATATTAAATCTGATAGAAGCATCGGTTATGTTTTGTTGTCCTAAAAGTAATGGCCGTAAACCAACAGATTCTACTTTCTTAGCTAGTGGTCAGCTAAATACAAGCATTTATGGACTCTGTTTATAGTATGCGGTCTTTCTAAGTGGATGCTAACATGTGCTGACCTATAATGTTCTTTTATATATTTGCATTGCATTCAAGATACAATTATTAAGATAACGATCGGATCCAAGTAAAAGGGTTAAGTTAACCTAGCTACATTTCTGTGCCCATCACAAATCAGGATCTAGATCTCTGTTCATTTTTTTTTATTAAATATATTTTATTCTGTCAGAACAACGATTAGATATGTATAGCAAGAAGTGAAAGCACCTCTCTAAAATCGAATTTGGAATGGTGAAAGCTGTCTAAAACGAACCTCCTAGTAACCAGCTTTTGTATTTGGAATATAGATGTGTTCGGTTTATACCAGTACAAATTAACAAAGATTTCCTACCTTGGGGACTTTTTTTTATATTTCCGTTTTATTCACGGTTCATCTTAGACAAGTGTTACTGTATAATTAGGCAATAAATAGATTATAACTTACCAACAGCAAACGATGTGGTTGTATCTGATGTTGGCAGAAATGAAGAGGTCCCCTCAAAAACAGAACTTGAAATAATATTGATATCAGATGTCAATGTTGATACGCCATTTCCTGTCGTCGTGGTAGTACCCAAAGTCATACTTATATACTCAAAAGACGATGCGACAGACGACATCTGATATCCTGTTGACGTGTCAGATATTGTGCTTACATCAACATTTGATGATATTATTGATGCCATTAATTCATTTGAAATGAAAATAGTACTCAAATCGTCATCTGATATTGCTGTCGTTGATCGATAAGTTGATTGAGCGTTGCTTAATACTGAACTTGTTGATAGTTCGGAAGACATTGTTGAAGTTGTAGATCGCAAGTTATCATCAGATAGTGTTGGTGTTGATAGATAAATTGACTGTGTGGTGGTAAATCGCAAGTCATCGTCATATATTGTTGATGTTGATAGATAAGTTGACTGTGTGGTCGTAGATCTCAAGTCGTCATCAGATAGTGTTGGCGATGGTAGATAAGTTGACTGTGTGGTCGTAGATCGTAAGTCATCATCATATATTATTGGCGTTGGTAGATCAGTTGACTGTGTGGTTGTAGATCTCAAGTAGTCATCATATATTGTTGGTGTTGGTAGATAAGTTGATTGTGTTGTCGTATATCGCAAGTCGTCATCATATATTGTTGGCGTTGGTACATAAGTTGATTGTGTGGTCGTAGATCGCAAGTCGTCATCAGATATTGTTGGCGTTGGTACATAAGTTGATTGTGTTATCGTAGATCGCAAGTCGTCATCATATATTGTTGACGTTGGTAGATAAGTTGACTGTGCGGTCGTAGATCTCAAGTCGTCATCATATATTGTTGGCGTTGATAGATAAGTTGATTGTGTGATCGTAGATCTCATGTCGTCATCAGATATTGTTGGCGGTGATAGATAAGTTGATTGCGTGTGTGTGGTCATAGATCTCAAGTCGTCATCATATATTGTTGGTGTTGATAGATAATTTGACTGTGTGATCGTCGATCTCAAGTCGTCATCATATATTGTTGGCGTTGATAGATAAGTTGATTGTGTGTGTGTGATCATAGATCTCAAGTCGTCATCAGATATTGTTGATGTTGATAGATAAGTTGACTGTTTGGCCGTAGATCGCAAGTCGTCATCATATATTGCTGGCGTTGATATATATGTTGATTGTGTGGTCGTAGATCTCAAGTCGTCATCATATATTGTTGGTGTTGATAGATAAGTTGACTGTGTGGTCGTAGATCGCAAGTCGTCATCATATATTGTTGGTGTTGGTAGATAAGCTGACTGTGTGGTCATAGATTTCAAGTCGTCATCATATATTGTTGCTGTTGATAGATAAGTTGACTGTTTGGCCGTAGATGTCAAGACGTCATCATATATTGTTGGCGTTGATATATATGTTGATTGTGTGGTCGTAGATCTCAAGTCATCGTCTGATATTGTTGGTGTTGATAGATAAGTTGACTGTGTGGTCGTAGATCTCAAGTCGTCATCATATATTGTTGCTGTTGATAGATAAGTTGACTGTTTGGCCGTAGATGTCAAGTGGTCATCATATATTGTTGCCGTGGATATATAAGTTGACTGTGTGGTCGTAGATCTCAATTCATCGTCAGATATTGTTGGCGTTGATAGATAAGTTGAGTGTGTGGTCGTAGATCGCATGTCGTCATCATATATTGTTGGCATTGATAGATAAGTTGATTGTGTAGTCATAGATCTCAAGTCGTCATCAGATATTGTTGGCATTGATAGATACGTTGATTGTGTGGCCGTAGATCTCAAGTCGTCATCATATATTGTTGGCGTGGATATATAAGTTGACTGTGTGGTCGTAGATCTCAAGTCGTCATCATATATTGTTGACATTGATAGATAAGTTGACTCTGTGGTCGTAGATCTAAAGTCGTCATCATTTATTGTTGACATTGATAGATAAGTTGACTCTGTGGTCGAAGTTCTAAAGTCGTCATCATATATTGTTGGCGTTGATAGATAAGTTGATTGTGTGTGTGTGATCATAGATCTCAAGTCGTCATCAGATATTGTTGATGTTGATAGATAAGTTGACTGTTTGGCCGTAGATCGCAAGTCGTCATCATATATTGCTGGCGTTGATATATATGTTGATTGTGTGGTCGTAGATCTCAAGTCGTCATCATATATTGTTGGTGTTGATAGATAAGTTGACTGTGTGGTCGTAGATCGCAAGTCGTCATCATATATTGTTGGTGTTGGTAGATAAGCTGACTGTGTGGTCATAGATTTCAAGTCGTCATCATATATTGTTGCTGTTGATAGATAAGTTGACTGTTTGGCCGTAGATGTCAAGACGTCATCATATATTGTTGGCGTTGATATATATGTTGATTGTGTGGTCGTAGATCTCAAGTCATCGTCTGATATTGTTGGTGTTGATAGATAAGTTGACTGTGTGGTCGTAGATCTCAAGTCGTCATCATATATTGTTGCTGTTGATAGATAAGTTGACTGTTTGGCCGTAGATGTCAAGTGGTCATCATATATTGTTGCCGTGGATATATAAGTTGACTGTGTGGTCGTAGATCTCAATTCATCGTCAGATATTGTTGGCGTTGATAGATAAGTTGAGTGTGTGGTCGTAGATCGCATGTCGTCATCATATATTGTTGGCATTGATAGATAAGTTGATTGTGTAGTCATAGATCTCAAGTCGTCATCAGATATTGTTGGCATTGATAGATACGTTGATTGTGTGGCCGTAGATCTCAAGTCGTCATCATATATTGTTGGCGTGGATATATAAGTTGACTGTGTGGTCGTAGATCTCAAGTCGTCATCATATATTGTTGACATTGATAGATAAGTTGACTCTGTGGTCGTAGATCTAAAGTCGTCATCATTTATTGTTGACATTGATAGATAAGTTGACTCTGTGGTCGAAGTTCTAAAGTCGTCATCATATATTGTTGTCGTTGATAGATAAGTTGATTGTGTGTGTGTGGTCATAATTCTCAAATCGTCATCATATATTGTTGGCGTTGATAGATAAGTTGATTGTGTGGTCGTAGATTGCAAGTCGTCATAATATATTGTTGACGTTGATAGATAAGTTGATTGTGTGATCGTAGATCGCAAGTCGTCATCATATATTGTTGACGTTGATAGATAAGTTGACTGTGTAGTCGTAGATCTAAAGTCGTCATCATATATTGTTGGCGTTGATAGATAAGTTGATTGTGTGGTCGTAGATCTAAAGTCGTCATCATATATTGTTGGAGTTGATAGATAAGTTGATTGTGTAGTCGTAGATCTAAAGTCGTCATCATATATTGATGACGTTGGTAAATATGTTGATTGTGTAGTCATAGATCTCAAGTCGTCATCAGATATTGTTGACGTTGATAGATGAGTTGATTGTGTGGTCGTAGATCGCAAGTCGTCATCATATATTGTTGACGTTGATAAATAGGTTGACTGTGTGGTCGTAGATCTCAAGTTGTCATCAGATATTGTTGGCGTTGATAGATAAGTTGATTGTGTGTGTGTGGTCATAGATCTCAAATCGTCATCATATATTGTTGGCGTTGATAGATAAGTTGATTGTGTGGTCGTAGATCTAAAGTCGTCATCATATATTGATGACGTTGGTAAATATGTTGATTGTGTAGTCATAGATCTCAAGTCGTCATCAGATATTGTTGACGTTGATAGATAAGTTGATTGTGTGGTCGTAGATCGCAAGTCGTCATCATATATTGTTGACGTTGATAAATAAGTTGACTGTGTGGTCGTAGATCTCAAGTCGTCATCAGATATTGTTGGCGTTGATAGATAAGTTGATTGTGTGGTCGTAGATCTCATGTCGTCATCAGATATTGTTGCCGTTGATAGATAAGTTGATTGTGTGGTCGTAGATCTCAAGTCGTCATAATATATTGTTGATGTTGATAGATAAGTTGATTGTGTGGTCGTAGATCGCAAGTCGTCATCATATATTGTTGACCTTGATAGATAAGTTGACTGTGTAGTCGTAGATCTAAAGTCGTCATCATATATTGTTGGCGTTGATAGATAAGTTGATTGTGTGGTCGTAGATCTCAGGTCGTCATCATATATTGTTGGAGTTGATAGATAAGTTGATTGTGTAGTCGTAGATCTAAAGTCGTCATCATATATTGATGACGTTGGTAAATATGCTGATTGTGTAGTCATAGATCTCAAGTCGTCATCAGATATTGTTGACGTTGATAGATAAGTTGATTGTGTGGTCGTAGATCGCAAGTCGTCAACATATATTGTTGACGTTGATAAATAAGTTGACTGGGTGGTCGTAGATCTCAAGTCGTCATCAGATATTGTTGGCGTTGATAGATAAGTTGATTGTGTGGTCGTAGATCTCAGGTCGTCATCAGATATTGTTGGCGTTGATAGATAAGTTGATTGTGTGGTCGTAGATCTCAAGTCGTCATCATATATTGTTGATGTTGATAGATAAGTTGATTGTGTGGTCGTAGATCTCAAATCATCATCAGATATTGTTGGCGTTGATAGATAAGTTGATTGTGTGGTCGTAGATCTCAAGTCGTCATCATATATTGTTGATGTTGATAGATAAGTTGATTGTGTGGTCGTAGATCTCAAGTCGTCATCAGATATTGTTGGCGTTGATAGATAAGTTGATTGTGTGGTCGTAGATCTCAGGTCGTCGTCTGATATTGTTGGCGTTGATAGATAAGTTGATTGTGTGGTTGTAGATCTCAAGTCGTCATAATATATTGTTGACGTTGATAGATAAGTTGACTGTGTAGTCGTAGATCTAAAGTCGTCATCATATATTGTTGGCGTTGATAGATAAGTTGATTGTGTGGTCGTAGTTCTAAAGTCGTCATCATATATTGTTGGAGTTGATAGATAAGTTGATTGTGTAGTCGTAGATCTAAAGTCGTCATCATATATTGATGACGTTGGTAAATATGTTGATTGTGTAGTCATAGATCTCAAGTGGTCATCAGATATTGTTGACGTTGATAGATAAGTTGATTGTGTGGTCGTAGATCGCAAGTCGTCATCATATATTGTTGACGTTGATAAATAAGTTGACTGGGTGGTCGTAGATCTCAAGTCGTCATCAGATATTGTTGGCGTTGATAGATAAGTTGATTGTGTGGTCGTAGATCTCAAGTCGTCATCAGATATTGTTGGCGTTGATAGATAAGTTGATTGTGCGGTCGTAGATCTCAAGTCGTCATCATATATTGATGACGTTGGTAAATATGTTGATTGTGTAGTCATAGATCTCAAGTCGTCATCAGATATTGTTGACGTTGATAGATGAGTTGATTGTGTGGTCGTAGATCGCAGGTCGTCATCATATATTGTTGACGTTGATAAATAAGTTGACTGGGTGGTCGTAGATCTCAAGTCGTCATCAGATATTGTTGGCGTTGATAGATAAGTTGATTGTGTGGTCGTATATCTCAGGTCGTCATCAGATATTATTGGCGTTGATAGATAAGTTGATTGTGTGGTCGTAGATCTCAAGTCGTCATCATATATTGTTGATGTTGATAAATAAGTTGATTGTGTGGTCGTAGATCTCAAATCATCATCAGATATTGTTGGCGTTGATAGATAAGTTGATTGTGCGGTCGTAGATCTCAAGTCGTCATCATATATTGTTGATGTTGATAGATAAGTTGATTGTGTAGTCATAGATCTCAAGTCATCATCAGATATTGTTGGCGTTGATAGATACATCGATTGTGTGGTCGTAGATCTCAAGTCGTCATCATATATTGATGTAGTTGATAGATATGTTGATTTTGTAGTCATAGATCTCAAGTCGTCATCAGATATTGTTGACGTCCATAGATAAGTTGATTGTGTGGTCGTAGATCGCAAGTCGTCATAATATATTGTTGACGTTGATAGATAAGTTGACTGTGTAGTCGTAGATCTAAAGTCGTCATCATATATTATTGGCGTTGATAGATAAGTTGATTGTGTGGTCGTAGATCTAAAGTCGTCATCATATATTGTTGGAGTTGATAGATAAGTTGATTGTGTAGTCGTAGATCTAAAGTCGTCATCATATATTGAAGACGTTGGTAAATATGTTGATTGTGTGGTCGTAGATCGCAAGTCGTCATCATATATTGTTGACGTTGATAAATAAGTTGACTGGGTGGTCGTAGATCTCAAGTCGTCATCAGATATTGTTGGCGTTGATAGATAAGTTGATTGTGTGGTCGTAGATCTCAGGTCGTCATCAGATATTGTTGGCGTTGATAGATAAGTTGATTGTGTGGTCGTAGATCTCAAATCGTCATCATATATTGTTGGAGTTGATAGATAAGTTGATTGTGTGGTCGTAGATCGCAAGTCGTCATAATATATTGTGGACGTTGATAGATAAGTTGATTGTGTGGTCGTAGATCGCAAGTCGTCATCATATATTGTTAACGTTGATAGATAAGTTGACTGTGTAGTCGTAGATCTAAAGTCGTCATCATATATTGTTGGCGTTGATAGATAAGTTGATTGTGTGGTCGTATATCTAAAGTCGTCATCATATATTGTTGGAGTTGATAGATAAGTTGATTGTGTAGTCGTAGATCTAAAGTCGTCATCATATATTGATGACGTTGGTAAATATGTTGATTGTGTAGTCATAGATCTCAAGTCGTCATCAGATATTGTTGACGTTGATAGATAAGTTGATTGTGTGGTCGTAGATCGCAAGTCGTCATCATATATTGTTGACGTTGATAAATAAGTTGACAGTGTGGTCGTAGATCTCAAGTCGTCATCAGATAGTGTTGGCGTTGATAGATAAGTTGATTGTGTGGTCGTAGATCTCAGGTCGTCATCAGATATTGTTGGCGTTGATAGATAAGTTGATTGTGTGGTCGTAGATCTCAAATCGTCATCATATATTGTTGGAGTTGATAGATAAGTTGATTGTGTGGTCGTAGATCGCAAGTCGTCATAATATATTGTGGACGTTGATAGATAAGTTGATTGTGTGGTCGTAGATCGCAAGTCGTCATCATATATTGTTAACGTTGATAGATAAGTTGACTGTGTAGTCGTAGATCTAAAGTCGTCATCATATATTGTTGGCGTTGATAGATAAGTTGATTGTGTGGTCGTATATCTAAAGTCGTCATCATATATTGTTGGAGTTGATAGATAAGTTGATTGTGTAGTCGTAGATCTAAAGTCGTCATCATATATTGATGACGTTGGTAAATATGTTGATTGTGTAGTCATAGATCTCAAGTCGTCATCAGATATTGTTGACGTTGATAGATAAGTTGATTGTGTGGTCGTAGATCGCAAGTCGTCATCATATATTGTTGACGTTGATAAATAAGTTGACAGTGTGGTCGTAGATCTCAAGTCGTCATCAGATAGTGTTGGCGTTGATAGATAAGTTGATTGTGTGGTCGTAGATCTCAGGTCGTCATCAGATATTGTTGGCGTTGATAGATAAGTTGATTGTATGGTCGTAGATCTCAAGTCGTCATCATATATTGTTGATGTTGATAGATAAGTTGATTGTGTGGTCGTAGATCGCAAGTCGTCATCATATATTGTTGACGTTGATAGATAAGTTGACTGTGTAGTCGTAGATCTAAAGTCGTCATCATATATTGTTGGCGTTGATAGATAAGTTGATTGTGTGGTCGTAGATCTCAGGTCGTCATCATATATTGTTGGAGTTGATAGATAAGTTAATTGTGTAGTCGTAGATCTAAAGTCGTCATCATATATTGATGACGTTGGTAAATATGTTGATTGTGTAGTCATAGATCTCAGGTCGTCATCAGATATTGTTGGCGTTGATAGATAAGTTGATTGTGTGGTCGTAGATCTCAGGTCGTCATCAGATATTGTTGGCGTTAATAGATAAGTTGATTGTGTGGTCGTAGATCTCAAGTCGTCATCATATATTGTTGCCGTTGATAGATAAGTTGACTGTGTGGTCGTAGATCTCATGTCGTCATCAGATATTGTTGGCGTTGATAGATAAGTTGATTGTGTGGTCGTAGATCTCAAGTCGTCATAAGATATTGTTGGCGTTGATAGATAAGTTGATTGTGTGGTCGTAGATCTCATGTTGTCATCATATATTGTTGACGTTGATAGAAAAGTTGACTGTGTGGTCGTAGATCTCAAGTCGTCATCAGATATTGTTGCTGTTGATATATAAGTTGATTGTGTGGTCGTAGATCGCAAGTCGTCATCATATATTGTTGACCTTGATAGATAAGTTGATCGTGTGGTCGTAGATATCAAGTCGTCATCATATATTCTTGACGTTGATAGATAAGTTGATTGTGTGGTCGTAGATCTCATGTTGTCATCATATATTGTTGACGTTGACAGAAAAGTTGACTGTGTGGTCGTAGATCTCAAGTCGTCATCTGATATTGTTGGTGTTGATATATAAGTTGATTGTGTGGTGGTAGATCTCAAGTCGTCATCAGATATTGTTGGCGTTGATAGATAAATCGATTGTGTGGTCATAGATCGCAAGTCGTCATCATATATTGATGTCGTTGATAGATATGTTGATTGTTTAGTCATAGATCTCAAGTCGTCATCAAATATTGTTGATGTTGATAGATAAGTTGATTGTGTGACCGTAGATCTCAAGTCGTCATCGTATATTGTTGATGTTGATAGATAAGTTGATTGTGTGGTCGTAGATCTCAAATCGTCATCAGATATTGTTGGTGTTGATAGATAAGTTGACAGTTTGGTCGTAGATCTCAAGTCGTCATCAGATATTGTTGGCATTGATAGATAAGTTGATTGTGTAGCCGTAGATTGCAAGTCGTCATAATATATTGTTGGTATTGATAGATAAGTTGATTGTGTGGTCGTAGATCTCAAGACGTTATCATATATTGTTGGCGTTGATAGATAATTCGATTGTGTGGTCGTAGTTCTCAAGTCATCATCATATATTCTTTGCGTTGATAGATAAGTTGATTGTCTGGTCGTAGATCGCAAGTCGTGATCATATATTGTTGGTGTTGGTAGATAAGTTGGCTGTGTGTTAGTAGATTTCAAGTCGTCATCATATATTGTTGCCGTTGATCGATAAGTTGACTGTGTGGTCGTAGATCTCATGTCGTCATCAAATATTGTTGGTGTTGATAGATAAATTGATTGTGTAGTCGTAGATTGCAAGTCGTCATCATATATTGTTGACCTTGATAGATAAGTTGACTGTGTGGTCGTAGATAGCAAGTCATCATCAGATATTGTTGGTGTTGATAGATAAGTTGATTGTGTTATCGTATATCGCAAGTCGTCATCATATATTGTTGACCTTGATAGATAAGTTGACTGTGTGGTTGTAGATCTCAAGTCGTCATCTGATATTGTTGGCGTTGATATACAAGTTGATTGTGTGGTGGTAGATCTCAAATCGTCATCAGATATTGTTGGCGTTGATAGATAACCTGATTGTGTTGTCGTAGATCTCAAGTCGTCATCATATATTGTTGACGTTGATAGATAAGTTGACTGTGTGGTCGTAGATCTCAAGTTGTCATCAGATATTGTTGGCGTTAATAGATAAGTTGATTGTGTGGTTGTATATATCAAGTCGTCATCATATATTGCTGGTGTTGATAGATAAATTGATTGTGTGGTCGTAGACCGCAAGTCGTCATCATATATTGTTGGTGTTGATAAATAAATTGATTGTGTGGTCGTAGATTTCAATTCGTCATCATATATTGTTGGCTTTAATAGATAAGTTGATTGTGTGGTGGTAGATCTGAAGTCGTCATCCGATATGGTTGGTGTTGATAGATAAATTGATTGTGTGGTCGTAGATTTCAAGTCGTCATCAGATATTGTTGGCGTTAATAGATAAGTTAATTGTGTGGTTGTAGATCTCAAGTCGTCATCATATATTGCTGGTGTTGATAGATAAATTGATTGGGTGGTCGTAGACCGCAAGTCGTCATCAGATATTGTTGGTGTTGATAGATAAATTGATTGTGTTATCGTAGATTTCAAGCCGTCATCAGATATTGTTGGCGTTAATAGATAAGTTGATTGTGTGGTCGTAGATCTCAAGTCGTCATCAGATATTGTTGACGTTGATAGATAAGTTGATTGTGTCGTCGTAGATCGCAAGTCGTCATCAGATATTGTTGATGTTGATAGATAAGTTGATTGTGTGGTCGTAGATCTGAAGTCATCATCAGATATTGTTGACGTTGATAGATAAGTTGATTGTGTGGTCGTAGATTTCGAGTCGTCATCAGATATTGTTGGCGCTAATAGATAAGTTGATTGTGTGGTCGTAGATTTCAAGTCGTCATCAGATATTGTTGGCGTTAATAGATAAGTTGATTGTGTAGTCGTAGATCTCAAGTCGTCCTCATATATTTTTGATGTTGATAGATAAGTTGATTGTGTGGTCGTAGATTTCAAGTCGTCATCAGATATTGTTGGCGTTAATAGATAATTTGATTGTGTGGTCGTAGATCTCAAGTCGTCATCAGATATTGTTGACGTTGATAGATAAGTTGATTGAGTGGTCGTAGATCTCAAGTCGTCATCAGATATTGTTGATGTTGATAGGTAAGTTGATTGTGTGGTCGTAGATCTCAAGTCGTCATCAGATATTGTTGGCGTTGATAGATAAGTTGATTGTGTGGTCGTAGATTTCAAGTCGTCATCAGATATTGTTGGCGTTAATAGATAAGTTGATTGTGTAGTTGTAGATCTCAAGTAGTCCTCATATATTGCTGGTGTTGATAGATAAATTGATTGTGTGGTGGTAGATCTCAAGTCGTCATGATATATTTTTGACGTTGATAGATAAGTTGACTGTGTGATCGTAGATCGCAAGTCATCATCATATATTGTTGACGTTGATGGATCAGTTGATTGTGTGGTCGTAGATTGCAAGTCATCATCAGATATTGTTGACGTTGGTAGATATGCTGATTGTGTGGTGGTAGAAATCAAATCGTCATTAGATATTTTTGGTGTTGATAGATTAGTTGACTGTGTGGTCGTAGATGAGAAGTTCCCATAAGATATTGTTGACGTTGATAGATAAGCTGATTGTTAGAAAAGATATGAATGTAAATAAACATTAGATACTACCCAACATTACACTTAGAACACAAATTAAAGTGGAGGAACAGCGCTTTTATTGTTGTTCTACATTCTTGTTGCGTGTTAAAATGATATGCGTTCTCCTTCAAAGTGCATAAGTTAGTTCCTTGTTACAGCAAAATCATTTGATCATGTACACAATATACAAATATGGGGCCGTCGTGGCCGTGATCGTATGGTAGTTGGATATACAAGATCAGGGCGAGGTGTACAACATTATGTGATATAGTTTGTCAGTGACTTGCGACAGGTCGGTGGTTTTCTCCGGGTCCTCCGGTTTCATCTACCAATAAAACTGACCGCCACGATATGACTGAAATATTGTTGAAAGTGGCGTTAAACACCATCAACCAAGCAAACAACTACCTATGCAATTAGTTTCCTATCACCACTGATGTTGCGAGTTCGAATCTCGATCAGGGCGAGGTGTACTTGATATAACATTATGTGATGAAGTTTGTCAGTGACTTGCGACAGGTCAGTGGCTGTTCTCCTGGTCCTCCAGTTTCCTCCACCAATAAAACTGACCGCCACGATATAGCTGAAAAATTGTTGAAAGTGGCGTTAAACACAATAAAACCAACCAACCAACCTTGTTGTTACAGCAAAATTATTTTATCATGTACACAATATACAAATGTACTAAAAATCAGATACCGTTATTTGATCGAATTTGATAACATTCACTAAAATCTGAACAAAATGGGTTTCAAGTATTGTACGTCCGAATTTTCGTGGGCTAAGTTTTATTTAATAGAACACTTTGATCTCGTATGTAGGATTATGTTTGCAAAACGATTTAAAGCCAAAATTCGCAGATTACAAATATTTTTGATTCTCGAAACCAATCAAAATAAGATTAAAGAAAAGGTCACATTCAAGTTTAGACTTAGGTCGTTTCATTCTGCTGAATATGAGGGTGTGATCTGGGTAAACCAACGGCGATTTAACATAATGTAGTAATAAGGATTAAGGTATTTATGCCAAATGTTCAACATACATTAAGTGGATTTATTAAGGGTCGAATCATGAAGCCAAATTGAACTGATTTATTTTTTATTTTTCAGAGCTTCCCCGCACACAGTTATAGCGCTTTGTCCCGTTTTCTACCCCCCCCCCTCCCCCCCCCCCCCCCCACACACACACACTCCTTTGGCTGTATTACATGTAGAATTGACCCGCGTGTCTGATTCCAACACTGGTTGTGGTACCGCATAACACATGGCCAGGTGAAATACACTGGTCGTGGTACCGTATGACACATTGCCAGCTGAAATACACTGGTTGTGGTACCGTATGACACATTGCCAAGTGAAATACTCTGGTTGTGGTACCGTATGACATATTACTAGGTTGCACTAGTCGTGGTACAGCATGACACATTGCCAGCTGAAATACATTGGTTGTGGTACCGTATGACATATTACTAGGTTGCACTGGTCGTGGTACTGCATGACACATTGCCAGGTGAGAGGCACTGGTTGTGGTAATGTATAACACATTGCCAGGTGAAATACACTGGTTGTGGTACCACATGACACATTGCTAGGTTGCACTGGTCGTGGTACCGCATGACACATTGCCAGGTGAAATACACTGGTTGTGGTACTGTATGACATATTGCTAGGTTGCACTGGCCGTGGTACCGTCCGACACATTACCAGGTGAAAGGCACTGGTCGTGTTACCGTATGACACATTGCCATGTGAAATACACTGATTGTGGTACCATATGACACATTGCCAGGTGAGAGGTACTGGTCGTGGTACCATATGACACATTGACAGGTGCGAGGCACTGGTCGTGGTACCATATGACACATTGCCAGGTGCGAGGCACTGGTCGTGGTACCGTATGACACATTTTAACACATGATCACGTTGCAAACGAATACAGAATCTCCACAAATTCAGAAACTATTAAAGTATTCGACAACATTTATGCTTTTGTGTTGATCGGAAATGCAAGATTACTTACTTCTAGGTGACTAATAAACCTTTTAGGTTAAACGTGACATTGTTGTTCTTTGTGTGGTCTTTTACAACGAATTTGTTCAATTTTGTGTCGATCGATAATAAAGATGGCCACCATATTGAGGGGATATGTTAATTTATTTCCTCCTTGGTATTTCAAAATTACCTTAAGCCATATCATGCATGTACTTGTCCTTTACCAAGGTGATGCTTTCGTATGCCGATTTGAAATTGTCACAAATCAAGGACCAATTAAGTTAAAACAAGCTATAACATGGCGATGTATTCAATAACAGAAATCTATTTCAATTAAGAAAAAATACAAAATTTTATGTTCAATTAGACAAATTTTGTGAGTAGGTCGAATCCCTTTGTTTGGTGTCTTCAACCTATGCCAACATTTTATTACAGGTGTTTATATGACAATTAATGATAGTTACAGGTAAGTAAATTTGGAAATGCAGGTCTCAAAAGTGAAATTTATAAAGAATTTTTTTTAGTCTAAAAATATAAGATATAAAAAAAAATATAAAAATATTAAGTTTTGTAAAAATTTATATATAGAATAATAATTCTGTTAAAATTAACCAAAAAAGTTTTGTAAAATTTATATATAAAATATTAAGTTTGTTAAAATTAAACAAATATCTGTAAATAAAAAAGATGAAAATCTAAAATTTTAGAATAATTTAAATAAACAATCTTTTTAAAAAGTCTTAATTTAAAATATTATATGATAAGGGTAATAACAAAATTACCGAACTCCGAACAATCTTACAAAGGGAAAGTCAAAACTCATAAGTATATAAACAGACAAAATCAGTCAACAACCGGAAAACTGTGAAAACTTATGCAATTAAACGATTTTATTAAAATCTAAATTCAAAATTTTAGAATAATAACTATCTATAAATTTAGAATTATCATAATTGTGGACAATATTTTTTAATTGCTCACCTCAAGCTAAGTAATCATACGATCAGTTATTTTCACATTGATGTGATTTAGGATAATATTTGATTACAGTAGTTAATGAATAATGATCACTACTTTAACAGAGTTGACCAAGCTAACAAAGGGTATAAATGGGACCCAGTAAGAGTCCAGTGACTCCAGTCATTACCTAAGTTACAATAATGTCCTGATTTATTTTCATAAAGTTTGATATTAAAATATATGTGGCCTTATTTTCATAAAGATTGATATTCATATATATATTGTGTGTGCTGATATACTGATTTATTTTGTTATTTTCAAAAAATATGCTTTTAAATATTTACTTCTAACTTAGTTTATGCACTCAATACTCACACAAAAACAAGACAACTTCTACATTTAATAAAAGTTAATTGTGGACTTGGAGTACATTGATATCTCCCCCAGTTTTACACTAATTAAACAATTAACCTATTCAACCTATGCCAACATTTTTTCTTACCTTTTTATACTTATATTTCAAAATGTTGGTATAGGTTGAATGAACCTTTTGTTTCTACTTGTCCACCAACTGAACGAAATCTTCCTTTAAACTGCCATATTGCGTGTTTCGTCTTCAAGGGAAAATTGATATGGCCTTATTTTAGTTACAAGGTTCCTGACCTCGGAGTATATTCAAAGGAGATCCATACATGATAAACAAATTAATATAAAATTACCCGGGTTGGTTAAATGCGTTAATCATGCAACATCAAGAAAACTATTGTGTACTTCATTTACATCGTTATAAAGAAACGGTCTTACAAGATGGTGTTTCTTCCTTGTGTACATGTTTTTATATCTTATAAATCCTTGTCTCGGATAATAAATATACTATTTATTGTTATCTGATTGAATATCTAGGGTTTAATAAAAACTATAGTTTTACCCCAAAAATGTCTAATAACTTTGTTTTGTGATTATAATTTTTTTTAATTTATATTCATAATGAGTGTTTTAATGCTTTATATAATTAATATAAACTACCAATGCATTTTAACAGTGGACTGCAGAAATATCTGTTGCCTTCAAAATAAATTTGTTTTATGCATGGATGTTACAAATTAATTTTTTTTTTAATTTACATTTCATATATGTTATTCGTATATTTTTGGTTTTCATTTTAAAGGCTGACGAAAGTGGTGAATAAACAATATAGCATCGTCAGTCATGCTGCGAAATGCAGAATATGTGATGAATAAATTAAATATATTCTAAATAACAGGCAATCCGCGCAAATGTATAAAAAAAACTCTCAGGTATATTTTACGGGCAATTGTAATGCTCTTTCTCCGTGCAAATGTAATTCCCAAATCCACGCAAATGTAATGCGCCCTCTGTTTGTGCTTAACTTTATTTTTGAGCCATTGTTTGTACATGTACCCGATATCGTTCATTTCTTGAAATTTCTTCTAAGTACCCTCGTTAATAAAATATGTTGATATTGTAAATGCAGAACTGATAGAAAGTACACTGAAACAAACAATAATGTGTACTTAGCTGTTTTAATGATTTTCTATGGCTCTCGACATATAAAAATTGTTGCGTGCATCTAATATGTATTACTCGCTTCATTTGATCAATGTTCATATTAAAAAAATACATATAGCAATTCTTCTCCTCAAAAATAGGCTTACGATTTACGACTTACGAGTACCTACCACCACTCTTAACTTTGCGATCACTTTTTATCGTAAGTCGAAAATCCTAACTATTAGTGAAACGGTCGTAACTCTTAAGAGCACACTTACGTCTACGTTTACGACTTACGACCTTTAGTGAAACGGTCGTCAGGTGTCACGCTTGAGTTCGTCTGGATTAACGACGCGTGCCAAGGATAACAGACAAAATGATTATTTAATTTAATAAAAAAATGTTCATAATTTTACTATGAAAATTTAAAATTAGGTTTAATTTCTACATTTTTATGCATTGCAGTGTACTAACAGAAATAACGAAAAACTAATGCATTATGTTCTTTATTCCATGCGAGTACATCATGGTTAGAAAGTGTTTGTTTTATTATCTTGGCTAAAGAAATAATAAATGCAAAAATTGTATAAAAATGAAAAATGTTGATGTTCAACCATCTTTTCTTATCAGAGACATATGCGCCGGTGGCAAGGGGCACATGCCCCCCCCCCCTTTTGGCAACATTTTAAAAAGCTGGATTATTTTGTATAGAAGCATGCATTCAAATGATATACCTGGCCAATTTTTCTGGTCCACCCTCAAAAATAGTCCCCCATTTTCTGGTCCACTCCTACTCATCTGCTAATTCAATGCATGTCTAGACACCATCCAAAAAATGTTTCCGAGATAGAAAGGAGTTAAAACTGACCAACATCTAAAATATTTCTATTTTTATTTTAAGACTTTTTTGTATGCAGTTTGTTTTCTGTATTTTGTTTTTTTATGCAGCTTGATTCCTTTGAAAAAATCTTCTCTTTAAGTGTTTCAACAAATTTGTTGTAATTTATCATTTCAAATATAATAGTGGGCAAAGTGGTCAACGCCCAAAATTATGTATTTTATTTCGAGTCTGATATTGCTAAGGTTTCCCCCTTCAGACCTATCTGTAGTTCTTACGATTCTGAGATAATAAAAAAAAAAGTCAAAAAGAGCCAAAAAAGACAGCAAAAATTGAACAAATGTCAAACTTGGATTAACAGCGTACATGTATGGGATCTCCTCATTCTAGTTATTGTACGTGTACTATGCGTATTAAAAATATTGATTTATCATTTATGTCGACATTGTCATCTTTGCGTGTCAGTTGTGACCTAAATACGATTCCAATGCTGTCCTTGACTTGTTGCAACGTAAAATATGACGTGATTAAAAAAATATTAACATGGCGATGAATGGTGGCAAGATTCGTTTTTATTTACGCATTTATTGTAGAACTTTAGGAATATTGATGTACAAATAATCTTGGATAATTAGACAGAAATTGTGTTTGGATTTGTTTTAAACCGGTAAGTCATATACCGGTATAGCGAAATGTCAATAATCTGAAGTTCGACAGTGAAATGCAGTTGGGCTTGACATAAAATGTCCATACGTCAAAAAATGACCCGAGTTGTCTTAGAGTCATTCACAGTCACAGGGGCTTGAATCGCTTTCATAGAGGTCACAGGGGCTTGAATCGCTTTCATAGAGGTCACGCGGCCTATATACCATATATACTAACAAGGGATGTAACGACCAACGTAGCAAAGCCACTACCAGTTCTGTTTCAGGCTTGAACAAAATATTAAAAAATCACACATTCAAACAATCTGTGTTGTCATTCGCTAGCATATTGATTTATCTTTCCGACGAGATATAATTTTTCACAACTGCTTGACTCCAGAAGTCAGAGCACCCCTTCAAACTTGAAACTTTGCTCTACAATAGGCCACTGTAGTGAATCGTGGGGGATGGGGGCCGAGGGGTTCCGAAGAGCCCCATGATGCAACACAAACTGACCACGCTGACCAGAACTTACCTGAATCCAAAGCCACACAGACGTAGATATATTATCGAGAATAAGAAAGACGAAAGAGTTACCAGCAAAAGCTAGTAATAGTAAGTAGTACCAATTACTATATTGGCGCTGCGACTAAAAGTCGAATTCTATTCGCGAGGAAGGTTATTAAATTAACCAAAAGTGATTTATTTTTGAATTTTTTTTTAGGGGCGAATTTTTTTTTCTTTGGTTTCAGCTTTGCCTGGCTAATAGGTCCTGGTATTTTCAGGGGAAAATGTCCGTTAGCAAATTTCAAGGGAAAATATGCAGGTAGGTTTGGCAGACAAAGTTGGAAATCATTAAATTTTTTGCCCGTTCAAAGAAGTACCCTTTCCCACCCACGTGTAGACCCCACCACGTGTAAAAAAAAAAAAAAAAAAAAAAATTTCTAATGCTGTAGAGCTGATAGGACCTGGTATTTTCAGGGGAAATTGTCCGTTAGGAAATTTCAAGGGAAGATACGCAGGTAGGATTGGCAAACAAGATTGGAAATCTTTAGATTTGTTTTTCCCGTGATAAGACAATATCCCTTTCCCACTCACGTGTAAACCCCAGCACGTGTTTCATCAATGTGAACCCCAAACCGGAAGCAGCTTGTTTCTAGAAGCCATCTTTAAATAAGAGCTGGTTAAAAATAAGTTGTAAGTCCGGTGCCCACAATAAAAAATAAATTGTTTTGTTTTTTTTTTTGTTTGACATTATCGATTTTAAACAAAAATAGACAAAAGCGGCCCAGTGTACAAATCTGGTCCGTTATAAATTGTACATACACGCATACACCACAGAATAAAGAGCCACGTGTTTTTGTTGTTTATTTTTATTAACAATGCCGCGTGTATTCATTAACAATTGTTCCATCGAGGAGCTGATGTCAGTACCAGGGATAGGGGCAAAAGTGGCCGATAAAATTTTGGAATTAAGGGAGGCTAAGGGCGATCTGGAATTGGATGACCTAAATCAGGTTCCATATCTTAGGATAACACAACCGTTACTGGATAGTTTGGATTTTACCTCTTTTGAAAATAAAGAGGGAATGGGATCCCCATATGATCGACATAGAGAAAGGGTTAGGAGTGTAGACAAGTTAATAGGGAAGTGGGATGGGGCAGGACAGGGCCAAGTTAAAGGAAGGGGGAAGGAAATGGGTTCATTTGATAAAGCCCCATTAACAGGGGAAAGATCATATTATAATAAACAGGAAAGGGATTGGTGGCAACAGGCCAATTTATCCGAGAGATTGGATGATGATTATAGTGAGATGGAAAGTACTTTCATGGAAAGACAAACCCCAGGGGGAGTTAAATATACATCAGCTCCGGGACAAAATCCGCCGCCATCAGTTCGTCGATCGCGACGGGACGATTTGGATTGGGATTCGAGCAGCGATGAGAGGGATCGGGCGTATATGCAAAACATGCATATAAGAGACTCGGATATTCGTGTGGGTTTTGCGTTCCCTAGAGAACCAGGCCTTTTTCATAGTGGGGTTTTAGCCAGTGGGGGGGGGGGCTGAAGTAAGAGTGCCAAACATACGAACTGTAGCCCCGGATAATAGAGAAAGTGTTTGGAAAGACAGGGGGGTCGCTATTCCCCTCCGAGGAACACGGAGGGGGGTGGAGTAGGGAAAATACTAATCCCTTGTTGAGGGAAAGTAGAGGTAGAACAAGACATACCCTAGGAAGGGAAAATGAAATCCCTAGAATAGTTCAACGTAGAGATGAGTATGATAGGGAAAGGGAAAGGGGACATTACCGCCCAAGTGGGGAAGACATTGAAGGCCCAGGAGGAAGAAACCCATCGATTCCTAGGGTACCGAGTAGTGGGAACAGGCCTGGGTGTCCCCCCAGAAGAGACCTCGAAAATCCTAGCAGGTATGCAAGAAGGGAGGAGTATGAAGGGGAGAGAGGTCAAAGGGGAAGGGGAAGAGTGTTAGTTTGCCGATGTCCCTAAAGTTTGATGGGAAATCAAATTGGAAAGCATTCTACGCTAAATTTTCCCGATACGCGGAAGTTAGTGAGTGGACGGAAGGGGAATGCAGGGACCAGTTATGCTGGTGCCTGGATGGGAAAGCAAGTGAATATTATGCCCTCCTGGTTGAGCGGAACCAGGAAATGGTGTATATGGACCTAATACGGAAATTAGAAAAAAGGTTTGGTTTCCGGGAACTCCCCGATACGACCCAGGTCCAATTTAATAATGCCCGTCAGACTCCGGATGAACTCCTGGAGGACTGGGCGGAACGGGTCTTATCCCTAGCAACTCGAGCATTTAGAGATTTGACCGAAACTCATATGTATCAACAAGCAGTGGTGAGGCTATGCCAAGGGACAGCAGATAAAGAGGCCGGGAGCTATGCCTCTAATATCCGACCTAAAAACATAGAGGAGGCTATTGACAGAATGAGGTGGTTCCAGCATAACTCTCAAGCTTTATATGGGACCACCCTTGGGCGAAATCCTCGAAGGGAGGTTAAACAAGTATCTCCGGGGCCTCGCTACGGGGGAGAAGCCAGGGTGTGCGCAATAGGGACTGATCGAGTTGCAGATAAGTGTTTGGAGAGAAAAATGGGGGAAGTACTGTCAGCACAGGGGAAGGAAATGAGTGAGATAAAGTCCAACATAGCGGCACTTTCCACTCAAATGGCAGCCATTATGGAGGAGGTGAAGAGAAATCGAATAGATAGGTATAGGGCACAATCAAGAAGTCCATCCCCAAGAAAGGGGGACAAACAGGGATGCTTCCACTATGGGGTCATGGGACACTTCAAGAGGGAGTGCCCAAAGTTGGAGTCTCCGTCAGGGGAGAAACGAGTGTCATTTCAGGAGAATAAGGAGGCTTTAAACTCCAAAGGGGCAACTCGCGAGGCTTGAGTCAACCCCTTATTGCCAATATACATGGTCTCAAAGAAGTAAAAGAGGGGGGAGAAGTAGAGATGGAGGAAATATGGAATATGGAGGAGGGGAATCAGCAGGATAGTCTCCTACGGGTAAATAGGGAAGTGGGGGACCCTTCGGAGGGACGGGTAAAATTTGAAGGTGCGAATCAAGGGTACGAGTTCTCAAGTGAGGAGTCAGAAGGAGAAGAAAACAATAGGGAAGTCAGGGACGACCCTCCGGATTCTAGTAGTCCGGTGGGACGGGTCAAATCTGAAGGTGCGAGTCGGGATAATGAGTCCTCAAGTGAGGAGTCAATAGGGGAGGAAAACAATAGGGATAAGAGGGACACGGACGAGTCCATAGAGGAGGAGGAAAAGGGGGGAGAGGATAATATAGGGACTTGTGTTACGGACGAGGAAGAGGACGGAGCAGTAACGGTGCTCAAGCTGTCCAATGGGGTAATGTTTAGGGTCCCAGTGGAGGTACAAGGCATGCAGTTACAAGCGGTAGTAGATACAGCAGCACAGGTAACACTGGTGTCCGAGGAATTCTACAAATCATTGGACCCTGCCCCACCCATCCGTAAGGAAGTGGTTATGAACACCGCAGGGAAGGGAATGCAGATGAATGGGTATATTGCTGGCCCTTTTCAAGTAGTCCTAGGGACACATCTATTCACAGTAGAAATTTACGTGGCCCCAATAGAGGAGGATATGTTACTGGGTTTAGACTTTTTAGAGGCTAATGGGGTGTCCCTACATCTCAAAGAAAAGGAACTACAGATCGCAGGGGATATTATACCCATGAGTTTGGGAACAGGAAGCCCTTTAGTCAATGAGAAAGAGGCGGGGGTGTTCCTAGCCAAGGGGTGTAAGGTACCCCCTAATTCAGTCATGAGAGTGGGGGCACAGCTGAGTGAGTCTATGGCAGGGGAGTATATAGTAAAGGCAGCCACCAAGGGTGAGCTATTAATACCTCGAACATTGCACAATGGGGGTGATAACCCAGTGCTTTGTCTGATTAACATATCCGATCACTATGTAGAAGTAGAGAAGGGGGAAGTTTTGGCCTATGCAGAAGAGGTGTGTTCGAACGTAGAGACTATCGGAGTACAAAAGGTAGAAGTTGCGGAAAAGGGGGGTCCAGAGAATGGAAAAAGGGAAATTCCCGAGCATTTGACTAATCTCTTTGATAAATCCAAAGGGGAGCTGAATGAGCAGGAGCAGACACAGAATAGTGAGTTATTATGCGAGTTTGAAGATGTGTTTGCTAAAAGTGAGTTTGACTTAGGGAAATTTAATACAATCCAGCATGGGATTGATACGGGGACCAATCGCCCAGTTAAGCAAAGAATCAGGCGTACCCCATTAGGGTTTGCAGGAGAAGAAGAGGCCCAATTAAAGAAAATGTTGAGTGCGGGGGTGATCCGGCCATCAGTGTCTGAGTGGGCATCGGCTCCGGTTCTTATCCGGAAACGATGTGGGTCAGTACGGTGGTGTGTGGATTACAGGGCCTTAAATGCTCTCACCATTAAGGATGTGTTCCCATTGCCCCTAGTGGACGAGTGTCTTGACACTTTAGCCGGAAATGTATGGTATTCCAAACTGGATGCCAATTCAGCATATTGGCAGGTGAAAATCAAACCTGAAGACTGCTCCAAAACGGCATTTATTACTAAATACGGGTTGTTTGAGTTCGCTAGAATGGCTTTTGGGTTATGTAACTCACCAGCCACTTATACGAGAGTCATCAACCTGGTGCTGAGGGATTTGAATTGGAAAGTGGTTCTGGCTTTCCTGGACGATATCCTGGTCCTGGGGAAGGATTTCGAGGGGCACTTGGCAAACCTAAGGGCTGTATTGGTTAGGTTTAGGGAGTATGGGCTAAAATTGAAGCCCAAAAAATGTGAACTGTTTCAAAAGGAAGTGGAGTTCCTGGGTAGAGTAGTGGGACCTAGAGGAATATACATTGGGCCAGGATATATCAAAGATATAAAAAAACTGGCCAAGGCCTAAGATTAAAAAGGAGGTGGAGAGGTTTTTGGGGTTCACCAATTACCATAGGGCCTTTATTGAAGAATATACTTAAATGGCGTTTCCCCTTCAGGCCCCAACAGGGAAACGTACATATCAATGGGGAGATGAACAGGAAAGGGCGTTTGAGGAGTTGATGGATGCAATGGTGAGAGCACCAGTTCTAGCCCTGCCTAACGTGACTGATCCCTTTATACTGGATACGGATGCATCCGATAAATCGGTGGGGGCTGAATTGATTCAAATACAAGAAGGGGAAGAGAGGGCAGTAGCGTACGGGAGTCTTACTTTGACTCCGGAGCAACAAAAATACTGCACCACTCGAAAGGAATTATTAGCAATTATTAGGTTCTCTCGACAGTTTAGGCATTACTTGTTGGGTAGGCATTTCAGTCAGGACAGACCATAATAGTCTGACCTGGCTGATGAATTTTAAGGAGCCACAGGGGCAACTGGCTAGATGGTTAGAAGAACTGAGTCAGTTCAATATGGAAATCCAGCATTGGCCTGGGAAGAAACATATGAATGCAGATGCCTTGTCAGGGATCCCTGGGGGGGGAACCATGTTCAGACTTCAATCTAAGAGTGAAATTACAGGATTTGCCATGTGGGGGGGGGGGGGTCCCTACTGTACTAGGGCCCATTTAAACTGGTCCGGTTTTGATCAGGATGTAGATGACGTGATTCCCTTGGCAAATAAACCTTGGGGTCAACCCGTGAGTAAGGGTCAAGACCAGGAGGAAGAAGAAATGGGACCTAGGGTGGCTAAGATCTGGGTCTCTACAGGGGAAGTGGGAAATAGACTTAGATGGGAAAGTATCAAGGGGGTCCAAATAGTTCGAGAGGCAGAGGGCATTAGTTTTCAAGGCCCAGGTGAGGACGAAATGAAGGAACAGCAACGGGTGGACCCCGAATTAGCCTGGGTGGTCAGGTGGAGGGAGACAGGGGAGGAGCCCACTGAAGGAGAATTGTTTATAGGGGACTCTAGAAGCAAATATTATTGGATAAACAGGAAAGTTTTTGTCTTGGAAAAAGGGGTCCTGTGGAGAGAAGGGGATGAGGGGAAGTCAGCAAGGAGGGTGGTCCCAAAGATGTATAGGGAACAAATTATGAAGCTTTGTCACGATCCACCCTTAGCTGGACATCAGGGCATAGAAAGGGCAATCGAGAAAGTGAAGTCTAGGTATTATTGGAGGGGGATAAGAAAAGATGTGTCGGCTTACGTGAAAGGGTGTATGGAGTGTAACCAAAATAAGAAGGCAACGGTCTCAGCTAGACACCCAATGTTATCCTATCAATCCGGGTCGCCAATGGAACGGGTCCATTTAGATTTCATTGGGCCCCTACCTCGCACTGAGAGAGGAAATGAACACATCTTGATGATGGTTGACCAATTTACCAAGTGGGTAGAGTACATCCCCTTGCCTTCCCAGAGTGCAGAGGAAAAAGCAAGAGCCGCAGTGAATCAGTTCTTTTCTAGATTTGGGTGCCCATTCCAAGTATTCACTGATCAGGGGAGGAATTTTGAGTCCTCTTTGTTTAGGGAAATGTGTGAATTACTTCACATACATAAATCGAGAACTACCCCTTATCGTCCCTCGGCGAACGGACAAGTAGAGCGATGCAATCGTACACTGATGGCGGCGGTGCGGTGTTTCATTGGAAAAAATCAGCGGAGCTGGGATCAATACTTACCGCAGTTGGCAGGGGCATTAAGGTCCTCTGTAAATAGAAGCACAGGGTACACACCCAATATGATGATGTTGGGTAGGGAAATTGGGTTGCCGGCGGAACTGATGTTCGGGAGTCCGGGGAACACCGGACAGCCCGAAGGGGACCAATATGTAGGAGAATTGCAAACAGCTATTGAAGGGGCTCACAGGGTGGCTAGGGAGACTCTCAAACAGTCCCAAAAACGAATGAAAAGAGATTACGATGTCAAAGTGAGGGTCAGAGAGTTAAAACTGGGGGATTTGGTGTATCAGTTGGATACTGCCACAGTTAAAGGAAAAACTCGAAAATTGAGTCCCTCGTGGAAAGGCCCCGGAGTGGTAATTGAAAAGTTGACCCCCTATCTCTATAAAATAAAGTTAAAGCGGGGGATAATCACCGCTAACCACGATAGGTTGAAGTTATGTCAAGACCGCGAGGTTCCAGAGTGGGCCCAAAAATTGAGTCAACAAATCATTAAGGGGACAGGATATACCAAGGAGAAGGGGGGTGTCAAAGATCAACGGGGGTATAGAGATAAGCTTTATTGTGTTTGTCGGAAGCCATATACTGGGGAGTTCATGATCAGGTGCGAGGAGTGCAAAGAATGGTATCATGGTAAATGTGTAAAGGGAGCGCAGGAAGAGGCAAAGGCCATGGGAGATTTTGTCTGCTCGGGGTGTCACAGGCATCCCCGGGAGAAGGTATAGTGCAGAGGGGGAAATATTGGGGAAACAGGGGGCATAATGACAGTGTTTGGGGGGAAAGGGTAAGGTAAGGTCCACCCATCGCGACATATTTATTATTTAAAAATACTTGGGGGGAGGGATATTATGGATAATGACGATAAGGGGGTTTTTAATCAGAAAAGATGGTTGGTGCATTGTGGGTGTAGGGGGTGACACAGAGTGAGGTGACTCCTGGAAACGCTGTCCCATGGATATCGGGCTTAGGGCTTGTGGAAGCTTTATCCGCCTCTTGTGAGCCCTAGGGTAAATTTTGGATTTGTTATTACATCCAGGATGGCCCCTTGTTTCTGGGGGTTTCTCAGTGGCTGCAGTCCGGGGTCCTTTAAGATAAAACGGGGAAGAGTGTAGTGAATCGTGGGAGATGGGGGCCGAGGGGTTCCGAAGAGCACCCATGATGCAACACAAACTGACCACGCTGACCAGAACTTACCTGAATCCAAAGCCACACAGACGTAGATACATGTATATTATCGAGAATAAGAAAGACGAAAGAGTTACCAGCAAAAGCTAGTAATAGTAAGTAGTACCAATTACTATACCACCAACGTTTTACTATGGCACACAGTCGACGGTAAAACTCCAGGAGTATAGAGCACAATTGCGGATAATATCCGCATAAATCCTGACTGTCGTAAATACCTATGAACGCCTTCGACTCAACTATCACCAGAACAGTTCACACAGTGCAGACGAACAGCGGTAACTCACATTTTTCAGTCCGGTACGACCCATTTAAATTCGTGGATGCCATTGTTTACGAGTACACAGCAGCAAATGAAATCTGTCATCTGATTGGTTAATATTTCTCACGACACGCCCACATTCTGATAACGCTTGAAATATATGCTTTACATTTTTTTCAGTGAGAATTACGTTTAGAAGTAATTTCATATGATTATAATATACCTAAAAATCATTTACAATATTTTTTATATGTTACGAATAAGTAAAAACACTTACCGTGTCGTGAGAAATATTAACCAATCAGATGACAGCTCTATACTCTTGGAGTTTTACCGTTGACTGTGTGCCATAGTAAAACGTTGGTGTCCTATTTTAGAGGAAAGTTTCAAGTTTGCAGGGGTGCTCTGACTTCTAGAGTGAACCAGTTGTGAAAAATTATGTATCGTCGGAAAGATAAATCAATATGCTAGCGAATGACTAAGATTGTTTGAATGTGTGTTTTTTAATATTTTGTTCAAGCCTGAAACAGAACTGGTAGTGGTTTTGCTACGTTGGTCGTTGCATCCCTTGTTAGTTTATATGGTATATCGTAACCTCTATGAAAGCGATTCAAGCCCCTGTGTTCACAGTGGTACAAAATGAACAGTAGTTGTCCTTAAAGATAGTCCATGTTAATCTAAAGTCCTTTCAGCACGTCCGTGTTGTATTGGTAAAAGTTTTGATCGATCCGAGTAAATATTAGACCACCCGTGAGTCCGTGTAGATTCTGAAAAAATTAAAACTAAACAAAAAACACACCAAGGCGAGTTTTTCTACATCAGGCTGACAGCTGCAAATGGTTCAAAAAATTAATTTGATATTTTTTGCAAATATGTATTGTAGTTCTAAATTAAGTCAAATTTATTCTATAATCATCTTTTACTAATCCGTAACTAGAAAGTTTTATTTCTGGACACGCTTGAAAAATGTGCTGTGTTTGTTTACAGTACACTGTACATGTCGTCAGGATCTACGGAATTGACGCAGTTGTAAATGAAATAGATGTAGTTTTGAAATTTTTTGTCTTGGAAATGAAAATACAAGATTTTATTTAGCAAAAACAAAACAAAGTAGCTATAATTTAAATCTTAGTCATGAAAGTATTTACTTTCGTATCTATGTTGGCTTTCCACATCCGGGTTTAATTGTCAGCCACCAACATTTTTAGTCTCGCGGTTTTTTAAGTCTCGAGACCGACGCCAGAAATAGTCCATCAGTATATGGTAATTTACCTATGTGGTCTACCGTAATGAGGACTACCGTCCTCTATTATTGAAGATCCCCTGGTGTGTCAATCAACTCTCAAATCATGTAGGAGTGTAAGGACTGTAATGAACATTTTACGGGGATGAACGTATAGCTTCATGTATTCTAATGTCAATAATTAAAACGTACTTGTGGCTAATTTGCCAAATTAGGGTAATAACTAGTATCAAAAGGTCAAAATTTATAAAAAAACAAATACAAAACAAAACAAAAAAAATAGTCGATAGCCAGACCCCTTGCCTCGGTAAAATTCCAACCCAAGCTACGCCCATGGATCGAATGAAGGAATATTTTTAATCTCATCTTGTAGTATACACAATAATCAAATAATCTCATACCTGAAAGCATTCTAACACATAGCACAGTGTTAAATCTGTGTTATATAAACCTGATACAGAAAATGATATCATAGTGTCATCTTTGTATTTCACATAAACAAATAAAATATATTAGATAAGAAGTGAAATAAATGATTAAAACAACTTTTTTGTAACTTTCCACAGAAAATACAATACATTTACACAACAAGACATTTCACACACTATATTGACATTTTCCCGATCTGAATATATATATATAAATATATACGTCTGAAAATTAAACCAAACACTGAACAGTGTTAGAATTAGATTTTAGAGTTGTCAAATTTTTGTTCTTCCCTCGACGGGATTTGAACTCACACCATTGATACACTGCAGCACCATTCGCTTAGCCTTACTTCCAGCGCCCTAGACCACTCGACCACATCCACTCCCTATGTGTCAACCTGTGTTTGTTTACAGTACACTGTATATGTCGTCATGGGTGACCGCTCGATAGTCCGAAGGTCCATTACTCCGAAGGTTCATTAGTCCGAAGGTCCGTTAGTCCGAAGATGCATTAGTCCGAAGGTCCGTTAGTCCGAACTTTTTAAGGTCCGTTAGTCTTGTTTTTTTACCAAAAGATAGGTATCGAACAGTCTTGAACTGCTTTAATATTCAGTCCTTTATCAAATTAAGTAAGAGAAGCAAGATACTCGTATTCACAACCTCACTAAGCAATGGCATATCCAGGTGGGTTGTAGGCTGTACGCCCGGCTTTTTCTAGCAAAAAAAAATGTGTAATCGGCAAATATAGGTAAAACTTAAAGCATTTTGTAGAAAACACGCCAAAAATGGCACCAAACCCCTGTTTTGTAATTATGAAACCAAGCGTGCTAAGTCTAAAAAAAAATAGAGAAAAAAAATGCGTCGTCTCTGATATATATGGAAATCATTCCAATGAAGTAAACCCTCCACTAAAACTTTGATCTTAACCAAATATGCTTAAGCTTAAAGCTTAAAAGATATCTAAATATTAGATTATTTTTAAGACCCGTTGTTGATCCAATTAACAACTGGGATTTTTTTGCTTAACAAACACTTCAGAATAATAATAACTGTATTCAATGCACAATTTTACCCCGAAGGGTTGAATGCATATACAACTTTACAAGAATATATACAAATTAAACAACGTACACAAGTCAAATAAACGGGGTCGTCTCATTACTCCGACAGTCATTACTCCGACAGTCATAACTCCGACAGTCATAACTCCGACAGTAATTCTCCGACACTCATAACTCCGACAGTCATTACTCCGACACTCATTAATACTCCGACCAATCATCCCGGACTGTATCATCATATCCTATCTAATCGCAACTCCAAACACCTATAGGATAATTGCACGGAGTGGATATTGAAAAGATTATCACGAGTGCCGTAAAGTGCATCAGATTAAACGAGTGTGCGGAACTTGCTACGCGCACGAGTTTAATCTAAATGCGTTTCGTCACGAGTGATCATATATTCAATATTCACGACGTGCAATTGATTATTATATTTATTTCATTGACGAAAATAAAAGATATAGTCGAAAATTTAGATGAACTATGTTTTCAGTGTTCCTGCGCGTCAATGTTTACTTAGCGACGTCGCTTAGGACATATGTTTTTGACCATACCATTTAACATGTTTTGCTATATTGCTCTGAAATATGGAACTTTTTATTAGAAACTTTGGACACTTTTCCCTTGTTGAAGGATGTATGCACACATTCCAGAAAATTATATGAACACCGGATATCCTCTTGGGATGGTGCTTTACAACAAATTTTGAATAACATTCCTAAGCTTAAACAACTGTTAACTAATCAAAAAGTTTCAAAACAAACAGCCAAGAAAATACTTCTAGAAGCACATAGGCATCAATGGGCCCTAGATAGGAACAAATGTTCTGATGGTAAATTGAGAACTTATGTAAAATTTAAAACTGTTTATGGAAGAGAAAACTATCTTTCTTTGATGTTTCTCCTGAACTCAGAATTACTTTAAGTAATTCTTTCAAGTTAAATGGGCAGTCCCGTACTGCATTTGGATTGTTAAAAGCGCCAGAATTGCAAAGATTATTGGTCACTGTCGAAGTATTAAGAGTCGGAGTAATGATTGTCGGAGTAATGACTGTCGGAGTATTGAGTGTCGGAGTAATGACTGTCGGAGTATTGAGTGTCGGAGTAATGACATTATCCCAAATAAACAAAGACATAATAACAACATACAAATAAAATGAAAACAAATTCAGATTTGTCATTTACTCTTTACGAAATACTGAAAGATTTCCTTTTGGTACGACACAAAAGAGACGATCTCTGAGTAAGGGATTAGAAAACATAAAAGCACATCTGAAATTAAGTTTTGTGAGGGACAAGTACATTCCATTAAAAAGAGAATACATAAAATCATTAAACGGACGTTCTAATGTACAACTGATGGTCGCAAAATACGGAGTGTAACCTCAAATATATACCAATTATTATGGAATATTGAAAACTCCAATCAACTACCGCAACAACTTAAGCATATGCGTATCAAATTCTACATCTATGTAATTCCAAAATACCGTGTTCCATGGCTCGACATATACAAATACCCTTTACCAGATACGTGTACCAGATGGGGGGTCTCCTCAGATATTTTAACCAAGTGGCATACTGTAGAAGAATAATCAGTCTGTTGTTAGTGTAGAAATTCCAAAGATTGGTACTTACACAATGTAGGTATACACGCATCAGAAACAAAAAATAATATAATAAGTATCATAATAGATCATCTAACAAATGTTTTATGCATATTACATGTAGGAAAATACGTACGAGTTAAACTAGAAAAAAAAATCATTATTTCCTGCAAGTTCGATACTTTGTTGTTTTATACCTTAATTTCTAGTAACACTACTTTAAGATACATGTTTGCACAAGGACGGAAGGACGGACGGACAAACGCAGACCATTACTATGTCACTCCGTCGCTTCGTGGCAGGGGACAACAAGGGTATACGGGTTGTAGACAAACAAAAAGATTCTAATCAGTGATCGGTCATCTGGTCTACATCTACATCAATTTATTTCCCATGTTTCACTATATTGTGTTAAATATTATTTATATTTGTGTGTGTGCTATTTTTGTTGACATTATTGTGTATTATTAATTAACTTTTATTTATTAGCCTTTATATGATCAAATCTGGCAATACAATATAAAAACTTTCATTGGGCCAATACGACAAAAACCAGTTCAATACGGATATTTTCCGTATTGGCCCGATTCCAGTCAGTCCAATAACAGCTAGATCGGAATCCTCTAGACGTTTCGACAATCGCAAGGATAAGTTCCGAGAGATATTGGACTGGTTAATTAATAAAGGTATCATTATGTGATGTTTTTCATATTGGCCTAGTTGTAGGTCCTCGGTCTGATGTATTGGCCTGAGGCTGCGCCTCAGGCCAATACAGCAGGCCTCGGACCTATAACTAGGCCAATATGAAAAACATCACGTAATAATACTATATTATTTGTAGGGAGAGGACAGTCCATAAGTTATGATAACGTTTTGTCCAATCCCATTTGCAATAAAATAATATTAAACTAATACGGGTTGAATATATACGTTTATTCAAACCAGAAATAACAGAGTTCAAACGTATGGGTGGCCGACATTAGACCAAACGAACCTTCGGACTAACAGACCTTCGGACAAACGAACCTTCGAACTAACGGACCTTCGGACTAACGAACCTTCGGACTAATGGACCTTCGGACCAACGCCACGGAACCGTCGTCATGATTTACGTAATTGACGCAGTTGCAAATGAAATAGATGTAGTTTTAAAAATGTTTGACTTGGGAATGAAAATACAAGATTTTATTGAAAGGGGCATTAGCTACGATTTTGGGAATTGGTAAATAGCTTTAAAATGATGAAATAAAGGTAAATTTTTCACATTAAACAGCTTATCGTACCACTTTTCGCCTTTTGAGAACGAAAATTACCATCGATTTATTATTTCCTTGCAAGCACATAATTTGACCTCGCTTTCTCCGTATGCAATTGACCTTACTAGCGACAGGTAAAAACGGATAATTTGTATTTTGTCGCTTATTAACTGCAAACTTGCATGGTTCTTTGTCCGTAATAGTCCATTATTTTACTGATTTAATGACGATTCGGCAAACTCCGTAAACAATGCGTTAATTAATAAGATGGCGTCCATTTCTTGATCGATATCAAAACACGAGCAGTTGCACCTTTTTTCCCCGATGCGCGTACATTTCATAACATTTATAAATTACAGAAGCACGTTTTATATAAGGCATCAATCATATCTGATAGTTTTTATGGGTAACACAAATTTACGATTTTTGCAGATAATGCCCCTTCAACAAAAACAAAACAAAGTAGCTATTATTTAAATCTTTTTCATGAAAGTATTTACTTTCGTATCTATGTTGGCTTTCCACATTCGGGTTTAAATGTCAGCCACCAACATTTTTAGTCTGGCGTTTTTTTTAAGTCTCACGTCGCGAGACCGACGCGAGAAATAGTCCATCAGTATGTGGTAATTTACCTATGTGGTCTACCGTAATGAGGACTACCGTCTTCTATTATTGAAGATCCCCTGGTGTGTCAATCAACTCTCAAATCATGTAGGAGTGTAAGGACTGTAATGAACATTTTACGGGGATGAACGTATAGCTTCATGTATTCTAATGCCAATAATTAAAACAAAACGTACTTGTGTCTAATTTGCCAAATTAGGGTAATAACTACTATCAAAAGGTCAAAATTAAGAAACACAAAAACAAAACAAAACAAAAAAATAGTCGATAGCCAGACGCTTTGCCTCGGTAAAATTTCAACCCAAGCTACGCCCATGGATCGAGTGAAGGAATATTTCTAATCTCATCTTGTAGTATACACAATAATCATTTAATCTCATACCTGAAAGCATTCTAACACATAGCACAGTGTTAAATCTGTGTTATATAAACCTGATTCAGAATATGATATCATAGCGTCATCTTTGTATTTCACATAAATGAATCAAATATATATAAGAAGTGAAATAAATGATTAAAACAACTTTTGTGTAACATTCCACAGAAAATACAATACATTTACACAACAAGACATTTCACACACTATATTGACATTTTCCCGATCTGAATATATATATATATATATCTATATACATATACGTCTAAAAATTAAACCAAACAGTTAGAATTAGATTTTAGAGCTGTCAAATTTTTGTTCTTCCCTCGACGAGATTTGAACCCACACCATTGTTACACTGCAGCACCATTCGCTTAGCCTTACGTCCAGTGCCCTAGACCACTCGACTACATCCACTCCCTATATATATACATATACATGTATTGAATTAATTCAGATATCACAAGTTATTTCATTTGAAATGGTCAGAGCTCCAGATAATTTTCTGCTTGGTGGAGTTATTTTCCCTTATTTTCTGGAAATAGGAGTATTCCTTTTTAGCTCGACTTTTCGAAGAAAAAAAGCGAGCTATTGTCGTCACTCCGGCGTCAGCGTCAGCGTCAGCGTCTGGATCGGTTAAGTTTTAGGTTAAGTTTTCGGTTAATTTTTTTTTTTGTCAAAGTCCATTTCTCAAAATCTATCAAAGGTATCCATTTGAGACTTGTTCACTATCAAAAGAGGAACCAATAACAACAAGGCAGATGACCCTGTGATTTCCATATCCAGAGTTATCTCCCCTTGTTTCGACATAGTACATAGAAATTAGGGATATTTTTTTAGTATAATTAAAATTTCTCAATAACTATCAAAACTATTAACTTGAATCTCAATACACTTGTAGAACGTGTTGATCCCAATCTGTTGACAAGAGAAGACAACTCAATCCAGCATTTTATTTGAATTATTCCCCCTTTTTGACTAAGCAATTCTTCAAAAAATACAATTTCTCAATAATTATGATAGGCAGTGAAATGAAACTCGATATACCTGTTCACTATCAAATGGCTTAGAATTTCTTCAAATAATGCAATTTCTTAATGATTATGATAGGCAGTGAAATGAAACTCGACATACCTGTTCATTATCAAATGGGTAACCCATTACAGTAAGGCAGGTGACCATGTGATTTGTATATCCATAGTTATCTGCCCTTGTTTATATAATTATGAGTTTTTACTTTCCCTTTGTAAGATTGTTCGGAGTTCGGTAATTTTGTTATTACCCTTATATAGTACATAGAAATTAGGGATATTTTTTTAGTATAATTAAAATTTCGCAATAACTATCAAAACTATTAACTTGAAACTCAATACACTTGTAGAAAGTGTTGACTCCGTTCTGTTGACAAGAGAAGACAACTCTCTCCAGCATTTAATTTGAGTTATTTCCCTTTTTTTACTTGCATATTTGCTTATATGACCATCATAGTTAGAAGTATGTATAACTTTGTAAATTGCTTGCAGTTTAATATCAGACACGAACAAGTCGAGCATCCAGCACCCGTGGGCGGTGCTCATGTCTTAAATACTGCTTGCCTATCTGAAAGTTTAATTAAAGAATATAGAAAAATAGAATTTTGAATACATTATTTTGTCATTTTGAATAACATGTTTTTTGAATAATAATAATAATAATAATAATAATAATGATAATAACTTGCCATCTCCTAGCAACATTACTCCTAATATAACAACTCTGAGAGAGGCTTTCCAGTCCATGTTTAAGATAAGATTCTTCCTACTTCCTTGTGTAAATACTTTTTAATCTTTAAAAAAAAAAAAATGAATTTATTGGATAACAGATTTTAGATTTTTTGTATTGTAACAGTCCTTTAAATCAACTAATTCAAAACAAATCTACCGTAACGTAGTTAGCTAGTACAATGTAAATTAAATTTATCATCAATCGAATTTCTCAGAATTATTTTGTTTCTCTTCTGACAAGTCTGATACCACTCAGACTTTGGGACCTGATTAGCTATCTAACAGTCATTAAATATCTCTCTGTACCGCATGTGCCTTTTGTTACCATGGCAAAAATAAGATATTCACATCTAGCTTTCTCTAGCTACTGAGCATCAAATTACTGGTATGTATGAAGTTATAAAAGTAAATGTTGGGAAGCATATATTGTGGTTTACATGTACTGCCTATTACTCCATTATTGCCTTATGCTGAGGGAACTGTTTTCCTAGTGTTATCTGGTCAGGTATAGGAAAATTGTACCCAAGGGAGAAGACAATACTATGTCTAGTATATGACATCTCATTCTGGACATAAAAGAAAAAAACACTCAAATTCAACTTTATAATAATAATAACAACATTATTAAACCTCACAATGTTGACAGCAAGCGATACACAGACTACAACACCGTCTATTTTAAGTGAGATAAATTTTGCACAAAAATTAATATAAAAATAACTCGAGAAAATCTATTTCACAGGTATAGTATCCCAGGGAAATCGCTTTCAACTGGCATTGTTCCCGTCGCTAGGTATAGTCAGACACCCGTTGACCGGATTATGCATAAACTGTTCAAAATAGTAAACACTAATTATCCAATCAAAATAAAGCATTTTCATATGTAATGTACTAAACCTCTTTTTCACCTTTTTTCTTAAATCACTAAAATCAAATACAACCCCCCCCCCCCCCCCCCCATTCCCCCCCCCCCCATCCCCCAAATTCAACAACAAACAAACAATGATTTGACACATGTGTTATATATCTATCTCATTCAGAATATGATGTCATAAGGTCATCTTTGTGTTTCACATAAACATATCAAATATTGATAAGCAGTCAAATATATAATAATAATAACTTGCCATCTCCTAGCAACATTACTCCTAATATAACAACTCTGAGAGTGGCTTTCCAATCCATGCCTAAGATAAAAAAAAATTCCTACTTCCTTGTGTAAATAATTTTTAAACTTTCTAGAAAAAAATAAAAAATGAATTTATTGGATAACAGATTTTAGATTTATTGTATTATAACAGCCTTTTAAATCAACTGATTCACAACCAAGCTACCGTAACAGCTTGGACGATGTAAATTAAATTGAACATACATTAAATTTCTCAGAATTAGTTTGCTTCTCATCCGGAAAGTCTAATGCAACTCAGACTTTTGGGATATGGTCAGCTATCCGACAGTCATTTAATGTCTGGACCGCATATGTTTTTTTCACCATGACCAAAATAAGATGCTTACACCTAACTTTCTCTCGCTACTGAGAATCAAAATACTGCTATCTATGAAGATATAAAAGAAATATTTGGAAGCATGTATTGCCGTTGCAGTTCATGTCTATTGACTATACCCCTTTGGTATCTTCAAGGTTTTATTATCGGCTTGTCTTGCAGACAGTACACGAGGAGATTATTAACGCATCTTTGTCACTTGAAGTAGTTGTGCAATTGACAATTGGTGAGAGTTTCACTACTGTCTTCACTTCAACTCTTAATTTCGAAAGATTTCGAAGGGTTTTAAAGATACAAGGTTCTTATAAGCAGGTTATTGCCCCTTATGTTATACCGGAATCTTCCGAAGGTCGAATGTTTCCTGTTACTCGTCTGTCAATTGCAGCTAGAGAGAGACTTACCCAGTTCTAGATCTGAATTAGTAGAAAAAAGATAACCAAATATGTAATGTTAATGTCAGTAATTCAGGGGGCATTGGATATTGTTTTGCTTTGTCTGGAGAATCCCCATTTGTCATCACATCCGATTCCTATTTCTCAGACTTTTGAGATATCTTCATCCATCAGACATTCATTAAATGTCTGTCTGTACCGCATGTACCACAAAAGTCTCTTCTTTTATCATGGGAGTATTAGCATAATTTCCTTCTCAACAGTTTATGCCATGTTTTTTCTCTTCTTTTCGTGGTTCCCAAGAAGGGTTTGAAGATACCAAAGGGGTAATTAGTTTTCGTAAATCGAAGAACAGACAACACAAAAGACCAGGTGGAATGAGGTCTGTAATCGATCTTTCTTTCTCTGAAAACTTACCTTTCTGTTCCCCATTTCAAAATGGAGACAAACAGATTAATCAGGGCTTGCATTCTACCAGGTATATGGACTACCATGCTGGACCTTTCAGGTGCATATTTCCACACTTCAATTGCTATTGCTTTCAGGAAATGCCTCCGTTTTTTTCGGAAACGGCAACAATTTCCAATTTCTTGTTCTCCTTTTTGGTCTTCCAGTAGCGCCACAGATGTTTACCCGAGTTTTTCAAACAGTTGTAACTTATTTGCATACCATGTCTGTTCAGGGTCATTCGTATGTGGACGACTCTCTGCTGACGGAGTTCAATCTACAGTCGCTGATTCGTCACATCCGCCATTTCATCAAGCTTTTCCTAATTTCCTTGAAGGATGCAGAGATCATACTCCACCTCTGGGCTTCCTTTACTTGTGGATGGAGTTACATTACAGATCTAGGCCTAATATTTTCCCAGAGGAAACAATATGTCATTGTCCTACTAACCAATCTGGGTCATAACTACTCGGCTTCGGGATGTTCTGAAATGGCCTTGTCGCAATCAATTCCTCTCCTTACCTTCAATAAAGAGGTGGAGACTATCTAGGAGAAAATTCAAATTACTAGATATATGTTTCCTGTTTGCTTGATGGTGCTTAACGCCACTTTCAACAATATTTCAATTATATCGTGCCGGTCAGTTGTATTTGTGGAGGAAACCGGTGAAAACCACCGATCTGTCGCAAGTCACTGACAAACTAATGAATAAGGGTAATAACAAAATTACCGAACTCCGAACAATCTTACAAAGGGAAAGTCAAAACTCATAAGTATATAAACAGACAAAATCAGTCAACAACCGGAAAACAGTGAAAACCGTAATGACCCTGACTTGGTACAGGCATTTCTAAAGAAATGGTGGGTTGAATCAGATTTTAAAGCGCCAAACCTCCCCCTTTCGTTACGGCTCAAAGTTTTTGGCTGTCACTATAACAGTATTTATAACAATACTTGAACAAAACAGATAAAACAGTTGTCAAAGCAGCACCAAACTCAGTGAAGTAAATGTCAAAGACACTTTTACGTCACACATTGATAAAAAAATATTTTTGACATTTTTGTTGACACCTTATCTTTATATATTTTCACTATATGAAAATCCATCGTTTATAATCTTTTCTGCAGAGACGGAATATATTTCGACAAGATCTTGGTATCGGAATATTAAAGATATGCTATTTTAATTCGGAAATAACTGCAGTGGATATGTAATTCTGATATTTTGCAATTCGATTTTGACAACCAAAATGTTGAATTAAGAATGATACCTCGTGAAAATATAATGAAAGGTCTCTTGGTTTTCAACCAATATACCCAATTAAGTCAATATTCTTTTACAAGGTAATTACGATATTATCTTAAAGTGTAATTGTAACGCTTTGCTTCAGTAATAAGTGAAATTTAATACATATGTATAATTGTGTAAAACGTGAACTTTTACAGCTTATCTGTCATTTTTTCTTTATAACAACATTCCAGCGAATTTAAAGGCTAGGACGATATTAAATCGAATTATAAACGTTATTTCTTTGCATTGAAACATATATTTCTAAGAAGAAAAAAATATTCACCGTCTTCACTTATTATAGAAACATGATTTTTGTTTATTGTTTTTAAGCTAATTGTTACCATTGTAGAGAAGTTGGTGTAAATAAAACTTGCACGAATACTGTAACTTGTCATAGTGGTCAGGTAGCGTACATATCCAAAAAGTGTATCGCGTATGTTTGTTTGTTTTATGGTGTTTAACGCCACTTTCAACAATATTTCAGTTTTATCGTAACAGTCAGTTTTATTGGTGGAGGAAACCGGAGGACACGGAGAAAAGCCACACTGTCGCAAGTCACTGACAAATTTGATCACATAATGTTGTACCCCTCGCCGTGATCGCGATTCGAACTCACAACATCAGTGGTGATAGACACTGACTGCGTAGGTAGTTGTAAATCCAACTATCATACAATCACGACCAACACGCCCGTTTGGAACATTTGAGTGATTCTATGTTGTTATGGGAATCACTTAATACAGATCAATTTCTGAACAAACCCCGTTGGTGATAAGTGGAGAGTATTAGAGCATGGTCAACCGTAGGTTAACGATAGTGTTGTCTCTATTTCAACTATAGTAATGCCATTTTGGTACATTCTATTGTTGATCATTTCTTTTATACAGCTGTAATATCTCGTTTCTTCAGTAAGACGAATCACACTTTCTCAATAATTAGAACTAAGAAGATACAATAGGGGTAATACGAATTCGTAAATCGAAGGACTGACAACACAATGACCGAAAGGAAAAAGGATATTAGGACAAACAACGATCTACAAAACACTACACAGAAAACTAAAGATCGAACAACACGAAGCCCACTACAAACCGTCGGTATCTGATAACCTCTTTGATATCCTCAAACTTTTCTTATATACAATATGCTCTATTAGTCATACCTTCTTTTCTTATTTTACTGAATAAATCATGAAAAACCCTATTTATTTCTCATACCATGGTTACAGGCGAGGTTTGTCTCATCGACATGTCACTCTCATGTAAATGACAAAATAAGAGACATAACCTTTACAGACAAAGTCATGTATAGTTTCACGATAAACAAAATATTGTACTTTCTAACATTTTATGTGGAGTTTCAGGATAAATAAAACATTCGTAATTTCTAACATTCTATGTATAGTTTTACGATAAACAAAAAAAATCGTAATTTCTAACATTTTATGTTTAGTTTTATGATAAACAAAAAAATCGTAATTTCTAACATTTTATGTATAGTTTCTGGATAAACAAAAAAAATCGTAATTTCTAACATTTTATGGATTGCAAAAGTGCATCATTACAAGTGAATTTAATCTTCAAACTTTTCAACCGATCTATAGAATGGGATGCGCTGCAGAGAGTGTACGTATTATAGCTTATATAAGATCCCCATTAATGTTTCTTACGTGTCTGTCATTGTAAATATTTGGTGAAACTCGGTCCTCATTTTAGGTGTCAAACCACCAATTAATTTCTTTAAGGTTTTCTACTAAATTTGTGTTTTTTCGAGCCTACCTGGTCATTTTATCTTAAGTTTAACCTTTTGAAGACCATATATTTTCTGAAACGTACATGATTCCTCTACGTTCTGTCAAAATATCAGGGCATGTTTAAAATCTTGCAGTGAAATGCCATGCTACGGAAAGCACCTACTATAAAAAATAGCTCGGTCATCCCCAAGAAATTCACTATTTATAGGTCATGCATCAAATCCTCCATAGAGGTATTGAAATACAACTAAATCCATCAAATTTAGGCTCAAAATAATCCCTATTTATTTAACTTCAATTATCAATTTTAATTAGTCCATTCCATTCAGTAGTTTTCACAATACTACAAAATGAAAGGAACTTTTTTCTTGAAAAGGGACTACTTTCGTATATGTTCCAAGCTCTGATTGGTGAATTAGTGGTTTGACACCTAAAGAGCATAAAAACTTGTTTCTTTCACCATTTGTTGGCCTAATTTCTATTCCTTAGCCAATATCAACCCAAGAAAACCTCATAAGGTATGTGGCTGTCTGATATTTGCAAGTATAAGTGTTCAAATGCAAAGGTACCCCCTTGCAATTTTTAATGAAAATATCTCCATTTACAGCTGTTGAGTTCAGATTGTGTAATATACCAAAACTTACCTATTCTCTTATATATTACAGTTATTAAGCTAGTTTCCAACATAATAAGCAATCTTAAGACATATATATGCCTCAGTTGTATATTTAATAGCTAAATACTATGAAATGTTTGCATTTAGCCCCCCCTTTTTTCGTCCCATAAAATGAGCTCATATCATTCTTAATTTTGTTAATTCATGCTTTTATCCCATAAATGATGTGGTTTAAGACATAAAATATGTTTTTGTATATACATCTTTAGTTGAAATTCCTTCTAATTCCATCAAATTTGCAAAAATATGATTTATTGATATTCAAGTCTTGGAATTTCTGATGGTGCACAACTATAATTTCCCCCAAAACTCAATAAATATATGCTTCCACATCATTTTTTTCCACTGTTTAAGTAAGCTGGATGTTCAAATGTACTGTTACAGCCAAATAATACTCTAAAACATGAAATTCAAATTGACAATTTGAAAAATTAACAGAAAATGCTAAGCAGTCAAAATAATTTTTCTGGGATCACTTAAATTACTAGGTTTTTACTACATAATTTTCAATTAAAACTGCTTTCTGTAGCCTTATATTATTTTGTAAGTACATTGTACATGTATTCTAACTGAAACTATCAAAATTTACCAGGAAAAATGTGTAGGATTGAAAAAAATCCAATCATGATATCACCATATCCTATATTTGAAGTCAACAAACTGCCGCATGATGAAATTTTTTAAATTCTTAATATCAACCATATTTGCCCTTCTACTGCAAAAACACATTCAATAACATATTCCCAATAATTATAAAGTCATAAAGAAAAAGAAAATGAGTTGCAATACCTGGTGTCCATGTATATCCAGTGTTTGGGAGCAATATTCCAAAATATTACATAACATGCATTTTGACCATGTAATCTGACACCACAATGCATTTTGTAACATTTTTGTATGAAAAATGTCACTCTGGGTCTGTTGTGACATGTTTAGGCTAATTTGAACATGATAGCAACAAAAGATAATTTTGACGTTTTTGTCTTAAGGTGTCAAACCACCAATTAATTTCTTTAAGGTTTTCTACTAAATTTGTGTTTTTTCGAGCCTACCTGGTCATTTTATCTTAAGTTTAACCTTTTGAAGACCATATATTTTCTGAAACGTACATGATTCCTCTACGTTCTGTCAAAATATCAGGGCATGTTTAAAATCTTGCAGTGAAATGCCATGCTACGGAAAGCACCTACTCTAAAAAATAGCTCGGTCATCCCCAAGAAATTCACTATTTATAGGTCATGCATCAAATCCTCCATAGAGGTATTAAAATACAACTAAATCCATCAAATTTAGGCTAAAAATAATCCCTATTTATTTAACTTCAATTGTCAATTTTAATTAGTTCATTCCATTCAGTAGTTTTCACAATACTACAAAGTGAAAGGAACTTTTTTCTTGAAAAGGGACTACTTTCGTATATGTTCCAAGCTCTGATTGGTGAATTAATGGTTTGACACCTTTTACTGTATTAACGTACCATTTTTTTTTACTGTTTCTTTTTATTTCTTCAATATTCGTTGACATTTTCTAATGAACAATCATATAATAATGGGAAATGTTAATGTATCTCTAACGACCATCTGTATGTACGCTCTAAGATAGGATGTTGTATATATCTGACAACCATACAATCGTAATTTACATTGACCGGTGTTGTTTCTATAAGACAATATACCTAAGTCATACATGCCATCACACGAGACAATCCGGATACAACAGAATGACGTAGACATCAAAGGAAGATAAACGACGAAATGTTGAAATAAATACAACGAGGTAAGTTTGGTTCGGATGGTAATAATACCATGGTTTCTTAAGAAAAAGCCTAAATATTGATAAAGCAATGGACATATCAATTACTAGCAGTTACATACAGAAATTTTATTTTTTATCAAAATAAATTCGGGGCTCCATTTGAAATTAATTGTTAATTTTAGATCATGACTTGATTAGTTTTTAATTTTATTAATACATTTGCTCACAGTTCACTAGCATCGGTAGCGGAGTAAGTGGGACATGTTGTAGCTCACATTTGTGCAATGTACCTGCTATTCTAGCGGCTAAACCTACTGAATCTACAACAACGGAAACAACGACACAAACGACATCAACAACAACAACTAAAACGACACAAACGACACCTACAACAACAACAACACAAACGACACCTACAACGACAACACAAAGGACACCTACAACGACAACACAAACGACACCTACAACAACAACACAAACGACACCTACAACAACACAAACGACACCTACAACAACAACACAAACGACACCTACAACGACAACACAAACGACACCTACAACGACAACAAACGACACCTACAACGACAACACAAACGACACCTACAATGACAACAACACAAACGACACCTACAACAACAACACAAACGACACCTACAACGACAACACAAACGACACCTACAATGACAACAACACAAACGACACCTACAACGACAACACAAACGACACCTACAACACAAACGACACCTACAACAAAAACACAAACGACACCTACAACAACAACACAAACGACACCTACAACGACAACACAAACGACACCTACAATGACAACAACACAAACGACACCTACAACGACAACAACACAAACGACATCTACAACGACAACAACACAAACGACACCTACAACGACAACACAAACGACACCTACAACAACAACACAAACGACACCTACGACAACAACACAAACGACACCTACAATAACAACAACACAAACGACACCTACAACGACAACAACACAAACGACACCTACAACGACAACAACACAAACGACACCTACAACGACAACAACACAAACGACACCTACAACGACAACAACACAAACGACACCTACAACGACAACAACACAAACGACATCTACAACAACAACAACACCTACAACAACAACACAAACGACACCTACAACGACAACACAAACGACACCTACAACAACAACACAAACGACACCTACAACAACAACACAAACGACACCTACAATAACAACACAAACGACACCTATAACAACAACACAAACGACACCTACAACGACAACAACACAAACGACACCTACAACAACAACACAAACGACACCTACAACAACAACACAAACGACACCTACAACAACAACACAAACGACACCTACAACAACAACACAAACGACACCTACAACAACAACACAAACGACACCTACAACAACAACACAAGCGACACATACAACAACAACACAAGCGACACATACAACAACACAAACGACACCTACAACGACAACACAAACGACACCTACAACAACAACACAAACGACACCTACAACAACAACACAAACGACACCTACAACGACAACAACACAAACGACACCTACAACAACAACACAAACGACACCTACAACAACAACACAAGCGACACATACAACAACAACACAAGCGACACATACAACAACACAAACGACACCTACAACGACAAAAACAACAACACATCAGACGACACCTACAACAACAACACAAACGACACCTACAACAACAACAACACAAACGACACCTACAACAACAACAACAACACAAACGACACCTACAACAACAACAACACAAACGACACCTACAACAACAACACAAACGACACCTACAACAACAACACAAACGACACCTACAACAACAACACAAACGACACCTACAACAACAACAACACAAACGACACCTACAACAACAACACAAACGACACCTACAACGACAAAAACAACAACACATCAGACGACACCTACAACAACAACACATCAGACGACACCTACAACAACAACGACAGAACAGACAACACATACATCAACACTGCCGACATGTAAGTCTTTTCCCACTAAGGTACGTTAGAAAGGTGGCGGCGAAAATTGGCTAAATTTGCGTGTGAATACACGGTACTATAGGACCCGTGGTACTATCTGATCTGACTGTAATATAAAATTAAAATAACTCGCATAAATAAACGAAATGAATTTCAATGGTTTATTTGTTTACAATAAATACAAATTAACAATATTAAGTCAAAGTGTTTATTAAACTAAATTTACTGTTCCTAAGTACTGCAGTTTTATTAAATTTAAGGTCCACCTCCCTCAGAAAAGTTAACCTTAGACGATTTTGATTATCAGCTTGTTTAATCCCATTAGCATACTTCTATCCAAAAACTTTTAAATTTTTGATTGATTTTCTAATCATTTGTCGAGAACCACGAAAACTGGTACACGAATAAGAATGAAATCAAAGTAGCTAATACCGTATAACCGGTAATTTCTGCGGTGTGAAATTTCTGGTGGTTTTGGTCTAAAAAGAAGACATTTAATATTTGCGGATTTTTTTTTCTGCGGATTGTAAATCTCGGCACCGAAAAAAAAATTGTTTGTATTACAGGAAGCAACAACTGAAACGATGTTACGATAAACAACTGTTGTACATTACAGTGATCCTTAGAAGTAAAAACATATTTAGTTCTTTAGAAAGTTTTCAAACGTTACAACTTCTGAATACGCATTTGGGTAACTTCAAATTTGTCTTGAGAAACTAATTTTTCACTGTTTTCGCGATCTATTTTGTTGACAGGAAATACGAAGTCAACAGTTGAATCGATATCGGTATACACTTTGATATATTTCGGATATATATTTTTAATGTCCAATTTTCATACTTTATCATATAACAATTTTTTTTAAAAAAAATTATGATTAGAAGCAATTGTATTCAATTCTTAATGTATAATGTAGACATAAAAACTCAGGTTAACCGGAATTCAACTACCAGTACATTTCTATTTGTTTGGTTTTTAGATGAATCTTGAGATAACGCAGTTTGATATTATTCAATCGAAGCTACTACAACAATTAAAAAAAAATAATAATAATAATGTTAATTTATGAAATAACAATTTTAAATATTGCTTTAATAAACTTTATTATGATTGTAAACATTTAATCAGGTGATTGTTTCAATTATTGTCGGTGTCAGCTTCATTTGCTTGTTTGTTTACTTGGTTACACGGTGGGTGTCTTATACGAGGCAGGAACGGCTTACCCTTCGCAAGCACCGTGTTGTTCATCTTTTTGGTTTTCTGTGTTTCGATTTTGTGCATTGTTTGTCTTATCTCTGTGTCCAATGTTGTTCCTTCGGGTTTCTCTAACGTTTATTGTTGCTTAATGTAAATAAACGATTAATCCAGGTAAGCTCATTGGAAGAATACATCATGTAGATAAAACAGTTGTCATGAGATGGATAGATGAATGGATGTTAGTGTAAAACAGGCGCTAATAGATAGGGTTGAAAAAGCTCGTCTTTCAACGGTGCCAACCCCACAACAATGTCTACAATCTGTTCCTCATTAGGAGATGTTTTTATGTATAAAGACTGTAATATTCTTCAATCAAGAAGCATTCATATATGTTCCTCTATGACGAGTAGTTTCTAATTCATATCAATCCAGCGAACGGTCCTGTCAATGATATGTACCCAACAGATATATTTTAATTTTATAATTCGGGGTTCACTTCGAGCTCCACTCGATTGACGCTAAACACCAAAATTCAATCAATCAATATCATTTACATGGTGAAATGAATTTCAAATTAATGATTATCTATGAATTAATATATTTTAATTCGTTTAATTCTAATTTTTAATTTATTGCAGTGTCCTGTGGTATCGATTGTATTCAAGTCGGTGGATATTGCTACTATTTCAATCCTCCAGGAAGAACTGAAATATGGGACGATGCAAAGGTTAATTATTAAAATAAAAATATTAAATTTATCGCACAAAATCAAAAACTAAGCATCCATCCACAAAACCGCCGTAAATTATCCTGCTCATTTACTCTTCAGCAAAGACTAAAAACACATAGATGGCCCCTTTAAAACTAAGACTTTTATGGCTTTAAATAGCTATCCTTGGCCGATATAAATCATATACTGATACCTATATGTGAATCATGGTACATACAGTGGCATTTGTTTTATCTTACTTTTAAATGAACACATTTTTATCGTATTGTATATAACATGTTGCTACTATCCTAACATATATCTTATCTTTACTTTTAAGAAGCAAAAGGCACTCTATTGTGATACATGTAACATCTGGTACCACACAAACTGTCAAGGTATGTCATCTAATGTATATCAATATATGGACCCATCTAACTTATCCCGGAACTGCATACAATGTGGTATGCCAAACATTTCATTATCCATATATTACCTACCCTCACTTGAAACCAGAAATAGATGAAATACTAACATCAGTAAAACCAGACATCATAATTGGTACAGAAACATCATTAAACAATACTATATCATCATATTAATATTTTCCACCATCGGACTATACTGTATTTAGAAAAGACAGAGAACAAAATGTTAAAAATCAAAGCTATGGGAGAGTACTTATAGCAGTCTCCATAAACTTACTATCTAAGAGGTCAAAGAACTTCAGTCAGATTGAAAAAGTCTGGGCAGAGATCAATATGACAAATGCACGTACAATTATAGTTGGTAGCTATTACAGACCACAAAATGACACTGGATATGCACTTGACCAACTAAATACATCACTCGATAGAATTAACAAAAACTCAAAATCTATCGTCATCCTAGGCGGTGACTTCAACCTTGGCCACATAAACTGGAGTATACCATCCATCCACTACTCCTGGAAAACCAAATATTAAATCACATGAACAACTGCTAGACATAATGAATGATCATTCCTTAGAACAAATAGTAACCAAACCTACTAGAGGTGACCGAACACTTGATCTAATATGACCAAACACTTGATCTAATATTTACAAACTCTCCTAGTAGTGTCAACAAGGTTGAAACTATGCCACCTATTGGAAATGCAGACCATGACATTGTCTATGTCGAATGTTCATTAAAACTAAAACGAAAGAAGAAACCAACTAGAAAAGTCTATAAATATAATAAAACAAACTGGGTCAACATGAACAAGGATATTATTAAAATCACAGAAAACATAACATCACAATATGAAACAGCTGCATCTGACAATCTCTAGAAAATATTCAAAGAACAGCTTCTTAATTCCATGGAAACTAACATACCACACAAACTAAGAACAGGAAAGAAAATGCTCCCATGGGTTGATGATCAACTAGGACTACTATGACACCTTTTTGACATACCGTACGATACCCTATTAACGGCGCCAGCAATACGTATACACGTGTTAACGGACTCGCACTCAAGTATCAATATTATCTTCATGAAAACAAGATCATGGAATTTCTTGAGCTACAATGTACTATCAATGAAAACCTAGAATAGATATCGCATTTGTTGCGCACGAAGCTTTTTTGGAATAACATGCATCAGGTACGTTCACAATCAAAAGATTAGAACACCAAATAATTTAAGTCTTTGGGAGTAAGTAAACCAAAGGGCCTAAATAGTTCAGCCAAACTAATAAACTGTTACCTAAATCTTAGTTTTATTAATAATTACATTATTTAAGAACTGTAAAATTCAATAATAGATATATCCAATTAACAATGTCAGTACCGAAACACTAACTACTGGGCGGATGGTACCATCGGGGACAAATAGTCCATCAGCGGAGTTATTGTAATAAAAACGTGGATAACGAAGTTATTGAGCACGCTGGGAAAATCTGCATCATGTACGCCGAAGTCGAATAATTGGAAAGCCAAATAATGAGAAAGTCTTTAGAAGGAACACATTCCAGCATCACTCTGTAACTACTGCAATGTATATGCAAATGATTAGAAAATAAGATACGAATTTTTCAGTGTAATATTTGCAAATTGTCATGACGTTAACAGTATGTAAACACTGTTTAATAATGAACGTGGAGACCGTTACAACGTTATATTTATCTCGTTTGTGTTAAAATCTATATTTTTGTGTGAATACAGTGAAATAAATTGAAAAATATTTTTTATAAAACTCATTGTCTGAAGAAAAAAAATCGTAGAAACAGGCAAAATGGATACCCTAACACAATTATATATGACCCCTTACTTTCCTGGCTTAGTATAGACATTTATAATATAAACGAAATACGATAAAAAGTGACGGGGGAGTTAGACTAGTCTTATGGGTCCAACCAACCCCGCATAGTGAAATGATGCCACTTCATTGCTTGTTAATTTTATAAACGTGGGATTCTACTGGTTCACTCATCCAATCATTAACGTGGTATGGTGGTAAGGAAACATACCTGGCGGGACTGCTTAGAATATGGACCTATGTACGACTATCAATGGAACAATGACGATTGTAAATTATTGTCAAATTTTATATGTGAAAGGAATTAAATATTGAGCATTTGTATAATCTCGAACTTTTACTAGATATGTACCAAACAGTTGATCGACAAATATGAAAATAGTTTTAAGAACCAAACACTATGTTTAATGAACATGGTGAAATAACAGGAAACACTACATACAAAAGATCACAGCACGATATACAAGAAGAGTTTGAAGACACCAAAGGGGTAATCAGAATCCGTAAATCGAAGAGGAACAAGACAACAGTACAACTGCCAAAAGGAAGAGGACAAACGAACAAACAACGATCTACAAATTAAAACTAAAGATGTACCAAACATTTGATCGACAAATACGAACATGTTTTAAGAACCAAAATGTGTAATGAAAATTATGAAATAACAGGAAACATTACTTAAAAATTATCACAGCACGCATATACAAGCATTGTCAAGGGAAAGGGGAAGAAGTAAAATAACGGAAAAACCAGACTCTCAAAAATGGGATTAAGACCAGACTTAATTAATAATGCTGAATACAACGCTAGAACAACACTGAGAATTTTCCGTCAAAAGAACGTCACATATATATTTATGTTGTAACTTGAAATGAGTGTAAGCAATTATCTCATTAGTCGATAATGTCCCATGTGATATTGAACAGAACATCGTGTTCCGTTATCATATTTTCATTAGTTTGAACTAACTGCGCATTGGATTTATTAAAATCAAACATGTTGATAAATACAATATAACAAAATATAAGAACATCGCTTACCTCAAGAACTATTGTTAGTGAGATTTTGTACCCAGTATTTGTATATGGTATTGCATTAGCAATGAGATAACAGTATTGTATATTACGTTTGAAGATACTAAAGGGGTAATCAGAAGCCGTAATTCGAGGAAGGACAGACAACACAATGAGCAAAATAAGGACAAACAATTATCAACAAATCACTGTGCAGAAGACAACAGATTGAGCAACACGAACCTCACTAAAACCGGGGGTGAAATCAGGAGTTCCGAAGCGGTAGGCAATTCCCGCTCCAACGATTTACCAATACAACGGTTATTGCCTAATTGTAGCATAAACGATATCGTTTATTTATTTCAAGGATATTTTATTGTAATAACACAATATGATGCATGGATCCGATAAGAGTTATAAAATATAAAAATGTTTTCTCTATTATTTACATAATAAATTCATACTGTAACATATAATATATAAACGTTAGAGAAAACCGAAGGGGCAATCAACAATGGACAATCCAGAGAAACTGGCAACATTAGGTACACAAGACACAAGACAAAGACAAACAGAACAATAAAGAAATACACAACACAATGTGTGTAGGACATCACTATACACAAACAAGCACAAATAATGTAACTAAGAAAGCATAGAAAATATATGTTTTTAATTAATACAACAGAGTACATAAAGGCAAATAGAAACTCATGAAAAACATGATACAGAAATGATGTGTGCATTTTGCTACCAATTCGAGCACACCTTTGAATAGCTCCATGAGCATGCACATCTTTTGTTTTTATGAATACATGTGGATATACTACTGATATGTTTATGGGCATGCAAGTTACTTTGTTCGTTTGTTATATTCATTTCATTATTATTGAAGAAATATTTCTCAAATAATGTAACAGAGATTCATTTAAACCTTATTGCAAACGGACAGAAGAAAAAAAAAGTTAAGCAAGCATGTGTTGTAACCCAGCTCTTACAGGAACTAATTAAATAAAATAATATAATCAATAGAAAAACGACAGGATTCCATAATGTATATTTGAACTAGGGTAAACATCTAATAATCTTACTCAGTACCCAAAGTGTCATCCCCGAATAGGAGTATGTGCAGATTAATATGTACAAATGATAAGATTAAATGATGTTATGCTATTAGTCTCTGTACATCTGACATATATTTCAGAAAGCATCAATGGAACCGGTCTGTAATTACCAACAAACGATTTATCTCCCCTTTTAACTTTGTTGTTATCTTGTATTGTTGTACTATTTATGTCATGTAATTTGAAAATCAAGAAGAAAATGTAATACTCTATTTATTGAAAGCAAATGTGAGATCAACTCTTCTAATAATAATGTTAATATACAATTCATACTTACAATATCAAAGAAGGTAACGTAGTACTGAGACACATGTAAATTATTTACACTGTGTCTTAAATATTTGTTTTCAGGTATTGTCAGCCATAACCCCAAAAAGCAGAGTATTTAAAACAAAATTAATATACAACTTAATTGCCAGTTATTATTTCAAAAAGAAGGGGCTTAAATAAAATTAATTTAAACAATATTTATTTAGAAAATAATCAGAATATACAGTACATCAAACATAGTAAATACAGACAGGCTTAAATAAAATTAATATACATTAACAGTTGAAAATATCAAACATAAAGCAAAAAAAAACAAAAAACACATGGTTCATATATCATAAAAAGAAAGCATTTATGCCATGACAGTCATATAGTTTAAACAAAACATTATTTCTGCCGTGACAGTCATATAGCATAAAACGGTATTTCTGCCATGGCAGTCATATAGCATAAAAAGAAAGTAGTTCTTCCATGACAGTCATATAACATAAACAAGAAGGTATTTCTGCCATGACAGTCATATATCATAAAAACGGCATTTCTCTCGTGACTGTCAACAAACATAAAAAAGTAGCTCTCCCATGTTTTCACTTCAACATTCACCATTCAACCGGTTGTACATTTATTCTTGACACACGTCTAGCAATCTTCTTATTTGGTTGTCGTTCATCTACCTCTCTGTAGTCAATGTGCGAAGATCCAGCGTGTACTTCATCCAGTGGAGTTATTGGACTGATAAGAAAAAAAGTATCAGAAAGTTTAGTATTATTGGCTGGACATCAAATATGCCATGAATCAACTAGTCATATGTATTACAAGAATATGACACATTTTGCATACATAAATAAGGGTAATAACAAAATTACCTAACTCCAAACAATCTTACAAAGGGAAAGTCAAAACTCATAAGTATATAAAACCGGAAGTGAATGGTGAATGATCCATAGCGGCATAGCGCAGTGGCATGATATTATCAGTCTATTTGGGTTGATAGCATAATGCCCATTCAAATTGCTTGGGTTGATGGGACATAACAAATTAGACAAATATACGTAGATGAACTTTTTTTCATTACCCCAAGATATTAAAATTGCTAAAATATACGAACACTATAAAATAACATATTAAATTCATCAGCATTTCATAAGAAAAAATAGAAGGAAAAATTACCTTGTTTTTCCCCACCATTTGATTAATAGTATTAAAATGATGAGAAACAGCATGGCACCGATTACTACTCCTACAACCCATAGTTTGTTACTGTCTGATGAGCTGGTTGGAGTACTGGCAGGAGAACACTCTGAACTTGTTTCTGGATAGCAAGCACCGTTAATAACACATATATCAGACTGAAATAATAACATATACAAATGATATTCCACGGATATTGAACACGCTTAAGTATGCAAGTATTGTAATTGCAGGGTGGGAAACCTGTCTCCTTTGGTTTTTTAAGACATCTATAAAATGAATGAACTTATATTTTGGCTGTTTTATGAAACATTGTCTGCACTTTTGTCCTTTTTTGCTTTGTCTTTGTATTGTCTGTCCATCTTCGATTTACCAGTTCTGGTTGCCCCTTTGGTATCTTCAAACTGTTCTTGAAACAGCATTTCATTAAGGAGGTGGCTATTTGTCCGGACCCAGACAAATAGCTTGCATGCTATTTGTCCGAACCCGGACAAATAGATTATACCTCATAAATTGGCTGCTTGTCCGGACTTGATAAGTGAATTTGCTATGTTCCTAGCTATGAAATGTTGTGATTTATGTGTGATTTTTTTTTAATACAAGTAATTTATTTGGTGGCATAAATTAATGGAAACATGCAAAATCCATAAATAATAACTCTAAAGGCTATTATTGAATATATTAGTAAAGGTGAGGAAAGAAATCAAAACACAGAATAAATAACACTCCTCAACTAGACAGGTGTATGCATTGAAATATGCTTAATATATTAAGCAAAATAATAATAATAATAATAATAATAAAAAAATTATTAGTATAATCATCATTCAATTAAACCCTTGGACATGTTCAGTTTGTTCAAAAGACGCTGATCAACATGATCAAAGTATTATGTGCAACTCTTGTTTGGAGTGGTATCATGTAACATGCGCCCGTTTGAAAAATCCTCTAAAATCGACGTTTTGGTTTGTTCATTTTGTAAAGAGTAAATTTTGTGTACATTTCACTGCAAGTTTATGTAATCAATTAAGAGAACTGTACTTTTCATGTGTAGATTTTCCACAACTTTTTAATATTCATTGAATTAAAGACAGTACACATGTAACTGTATTAAAACAATGTAAAGTGTACATATTTATCTAATATTAAATTATTTCTGTAAGATGTCAAATTTTTCAGTAATATTTCTAAGTACATTAAAGGTCCAGACAAATAGCCAAACCATGATGTATAGGCTATTTGTCTGGGTCCGGACGAATAGTCCATAAATTTTAAGCAAATCAGGATGCTTGTGTTCCCGAAAATTTAACACAATACACATTTCTGTTGATAATCTGATGACAAATCTGCATTCAATAGTATTTTAATTCAGAAATAAGAGAAAATAAACCTACTCATTACATTCTAACAAAAATTGATTCCAACTACTTGAGAGCTAATTATAACTAGGCATATACATGTACTTACATTGTATGCACAAGGCAAATAAGTAACATAGAAAATAAAATAGCATTAACCAAGATATGCATATGTCTCATGTGATCAGATATTCAATTTACAAATTTGTTAATCATTCTGTAATAATAATGTTTTTCTTGGTTTTGAATTTGACAACGTAATTGTGTTCCAAACAGTTATACTGGTGAAAAAAAAAGTTTTTGCTTTCTCTGAGCTATTAATTCTCTATAGTTCGCTTTCGTGCTATAAAATGAAACACAAAACAAGAAATGTGTGCATCACAAAATATGTCCGTCTATATAAATTATCAAAGGGTATAATGGTAATGATCCCAAAATAAATAGGGTTCTTCCCCTTCCACAGGGGAATCATGTGGCCAAGCTTGGTAAAGATCCAATATACAGAACTAAAGTTATCATGCGGAAACGACCCTGTTGTCAACAATTATATTTATAGTAACAGTGACCTTGGCCTTTGACCTAATGACCCCAAAATAAACAGGATTCTTCCCCTTCCACAGAGCAATCATGTGGTCAAGTTTGGTAAAGATCCAATATACAGAACTAGTTATGTGGAAACGACCCTGTTGTCAAAAATTATATTTATAGTAATGGTGACCTTGACCTTTGACATAATGACCCCAAAATAAATAGAGTTTATCCCCGTCCACAGGGGATTCATGTGACCAAGTTTGGTAATTATCCGATATACAGAACTAAAGTTATTGTGCGGAAACCTGTGTGGACACAAGCCCACCCTCCCACCCGCCATACCGAAATTGTCAGAATAATTTTATAATCTAATTGAAAGAGAGGCAAGATCTAATCCCTTAACGCACATTAATATGACCGTTGACTTTCTGGGATTGGCATATAAAAATGCAACATTGTTGTAAAGTACACCGAGTCCTAATCTTGAACTTAATACATATTAAATCGTGAGCATGTATATATATATATATATACGTCTGAAAATTAAACCAAACAGTGTTAGAATTAGATTTTAGAGCTGTCAAATTTTTGTTCTTCCCTCGATGGGATTTGAACCCACACCATTGATACACTGCAGCACCATTCGCTTAGCCTTACGTCCAGCGCCCTAGACCACTCGACCACATCCACTCCCTTATGTATATATGCGAAATGCATGACATAATTCACATATTACACTCGAAGTGACAAACATTATACATACGCTGGATAACACTTCTGAACACAGTTGTTTCAATCGACGCTATTGTAAATGTTTTTTAACATTCATATATTTTTTATCTTCGTGTAATATTACAATAGGAAATATATATCTAGTTTACTGCGCACAATGCGCTTCTGCAATAACCTTGTTCATGCATGCTCAAAATCAAAAGATTGAGAAATCAAATAATTTAAAAATCTTTGGGAGCAAGTAAACCGAAGGGTCTAAAAAGGATAGTTCAAATTGGCTAATGTCATCTATGATCTATTCCTCACGGAGGAGAACCTTATTTTTTATATATAGATTGTCCGATGATCGCTATATTACCCATTATCCAATTAAACAATTAGCTATATACTATGCGTACCCTCAGCTCACAGAAAACATAAGTATCTGTTGTTGTGCATGTGTTACATGACGAATCATATGCTATGACCGGAACTGAATCACTAAAATTCACACCATTGTTGGTGACAGACACGAGGTAGAAGTTCGTTCTGGTTGAGGATGTTGTTGATCTTTTCTTCCGCCGTGCTCCAGATGTCATCGAACATCTTACTTCTGCCATGTTTTCAATTTGTGCCTCCGTTAATACAGACGACCCAGTTGAAACAAGCGTGTTGTTTATGATCTTTATATATATAAAAAAAGAAATGATTATAAGACAGTCTTCAATGATACATGTACTATGTGCAATTGCCACTTGTGGAGCAGAATCTGCCATCCTTTCCGGAGCACAATAGTTTAACCCGGTTTTTAGTGATGGTCGATCTCTAGTTTTCTGTGAAATGTTTTGTAGATCATTGTTTGTTCTGTTGTCTATTGTGTTGTCTGTTCTTCTTTGATTTACAGCTTCTGATTATCCCTTTGGTATTTTCAAACTTTTCTTACTCAATCAATGTTGGAATACAGATATGAATTCTGTATTTTTGTCGATAATTTCTTCCTGATCTCTAATAACCGTCCGTTAAAATCAGGAATAGTGTGAAAACTGTTTTTTTTTATCAACACTGATTGTTGTTTTATGCCAAATGAGCATTTTGTCCAGCAATAACATGGCAATCCTAGAGATGGAGCAGGTAGATATATTTATATACATTTAATATGAAGAGAGAACATCTATTTTGTTAAAAACATACACACATTCTTAAACATAGTACACTGGACATGATGCGGTAAACATAATATAATAGATGTTTTAATCTACTTATATATCGATTTTGTTGTTATAAAGTACAAATTAAAAAAATGCCATTGTCTGAACAGTTCCAAAATCGAATCGATAAACAAGTATTTTCAGTATACTATTATCATCCTAGTGAGCTCAGATTATGTGCTCCTAATCTCCCATCTTTGTGCAAGTACAATTATCACACAGCATTTCTTCAAAGGTTTATCAAAGATAATATCACACATTTGACAATCACACCAGACAAATTTAGTAAACACAATTCTAATTAATTTTATATCTATAAAACCGTTTTACCTGTGCAGTCTCGACTCGACATTTTGTATTATTTGAGGCATAAATATTCTCTCCAAACGCAGATATGAAATTACAGGCTCTGGTGCCGGTATCACAGAGGGAGTCATTCGATAAATCTGTTGCTAAGATGGGAGGTTTATTCATATTAATACGACAATCAATGCCTGTATAGCCTTCGTAGCAGTTACAAAGCCCTGAAATATAAAGTAAAACATTTGTCTTCCAATATCGAGAGTCACGAAACCAGAATATGCAATCAGAGCATTTTAACGTAATGATGATCATTATCAACAATTCTTTGTAAGCAAGACCAAACCATGCGTAAAACATTTTAAGTTTTAAAACAATTTGAAGCTCCATAATGGTCTAGTATGTCCTGGGATGAACTCAGGTACTCCGGAAGGGTAACCAGTTTCTGCTCCACTAGTTGCACCCATCGTGTTACTCTTGTTACAAACCAGGAGATAAAGTCATGAAAGAGGAAATGACGAAAAACAGAGCATAGCCGTGCTCATTTGTGACACATATCTTCCGTAACGATTAACCAAGCCATGGTGGCAATAGTAAAATGACTTCAACATAACCACTAGGAACCCATTGTTCAGTATCTTCTTTGTTAGCAGTAGCCCTCTATCAAGGAAAGGATATCATGATAGGAATCACAAGCTCTGAAATATCGTATCAACCGAGATATATATACACCATATGCAGGTGCACAATAAGACAAAAATGATAACATTTTTACCACAATTTGCCAAGTACCAGTACATCTACGAATAACGTAGTAACTGTGTTAGGGGTGTTACAACATGGAAAAAAATGTCATTATTGGTTTTCACTGGTTAGGATGCATTGCATAGATGTAAAAATAATGGTGTTCAATCATAAAAATCATGCCTATAAATATTACATCAATGTTTTAGTGCATTTCATTGCAAAATCTACAATCAACGCATTTAGTGGAGAATGTTACACTGAATCTTGACAATTAAGTTTTACGTTGACTTTGCCATCCGTAATAATAATAACGTAGATATCAATTTTAGTGTGTACGACGCTTTTCTGGAATGACCTTCATCAGGTACTCAAAGTCGAAAGATTGGAAAAGCAAATAATATAAAAAATCCTTGGGAGCAATAAAACCAAAGAGCCTAAACAGAAGAGCCAAAATTAGCCAAAAAATCCCACTCATACCTGAGAGAAGAGGTCCTTAGTTTGAATAATAATTACATTAATTAGGAATCTGTAAATTGTAATCATTGTCATTGAATATAATTTTAACTTTGACAGAAATGTAAATTAAATTATTTGCTTTTAGGTCATGCATCACACAAAAAATATTACATCATAAAAATATACAAAATATATTCGGTTGAATAAAAATTAATTGCAGTACACACGCAATCTCCAAAATCATTCTACCCCTACCTAATACACATCCCCTTCAACAAGTAGAGTGATTGATCCACGAAAAATCTGAGCTGGCACTAGTCTTTTTTAATGACAACCCCCCCCCCTCCCCCCCAATGGATTTTGGTGGGGTCTGCGTTGCTCATCTTTATAGTTTCCTGTGTTGCGGTTTTTGCTTGGTTTGTCTTTGTCCTGTGTCTTGTATACCCAATGTTGCCAGTGTCTCTGGATTGTCCATTCTTGATTGCCCCTTCGGTTTTCTCTAACGTTTATTTGTCCTGTGTCTTGTACACCCAATGTTGCCAGTGTCTCTGGATTGTCCATTCTTGATTGCCCCTTCGGTTTTCTCTAACGTTTATTTGTCCTGTGTCTTGTACACCCAATGTTGCCAGTGTCTCTGGATTGTCCATTCTTGATTGCCCCTTCGGTTTTCTCTAACGTTTATTTGTCCTGTGTCTTGTATACCCAATGTTGCCAGTGTCTCTGGATTGTCCATTCTTGATTGCCCCTTCGGTTTTCTCTAACGTTTATTTGTCCTGTGTCTTGTATACCTAATGTTGCCAGTGTCTCTGGATTGTCAATTCTTGATTGCCCCTTCGGTTTTCTCTAACGTTTATTTATATAAAATGATCAATACTAGTTTTACCTTCTACACAGTCTCCAAGCTTTATACCATTGTATTTACACTCATATTGACAGTAGTTCTCAGTAATTAGTTTTGCAATAACAGTGCCGTTTTCGTCAGTTTGTGACCACAATGAATTATTAGTACGAATTTCATTTGAGCACTGCGTCTTAAACATTTCAAATGAATCTTCCATGTACTCATCTGTCCCAGCAACCTGCAAGTATTTAAATAATATGTATATACAGTCAAACATATATATATAAAGCACTGAAGGGAACCTGAAATTCTGTCTTTTATATACAGGTTCAAACTATCTGCATTATTCATTAGGGGCCGTCGTTGTCGTATGGTAATTGGATATACCTGTGCAATCAGCGCATATCACCACTAACGTTTTGAGTTCAAATCCCACTTATGATGAGGTGTACTCAATACAATATTATGTGATTAAGTTTGTCAGTGATTTACAGCAGGTCGGGGTTTTCTCCGGTTTCCTCCACCAATAAAACTGACCGTCAGGATATAGCTTAAATAGTGTTGAAATTGGCACTAAACACCATATCCTGACACTTAACCATAGCACTATTCGTTAAATGGTGAAAATTAAACTGTCCTTGATAGGCAGTGATTTGTGAATATAATAAACATGTTTGACTGTATGTAACAGATAACGTCATTGATCGTGATTGGTTTTGAAAAGATTATTAATAAGATTTATTGAGTGCTTAATTGTTGTCAAACTTCAAGAGAGCAGTGTTTAAATAAAGGAACAAACAAATCATCATGTAAATGAATAAGTGACACGTGAATGACCTAAATGACAAATATAGTGACAAGGGTTAAGGTTAGGGTTGGGGTTATGGTGTTAACCGCCACTTTCAACAATATTTCAGTTTTATCGGAGGAGGAAACTGGAGTAACCGGAGAAAACCACTGACCTGCAGCAAGTCAGTTGCAAACTCTATCACATAATGTAGTATTGAGTGCACCTTACCCGAGAACAGGTAGTTATAAATATAACTACCATATGATCACGACCACGACAGCCCCCTGATTGGCATGGAATAAGGGAAACGATTTAGTATAAAGTTAAGATCCAGGTAGCTATATATATAGATCTACAATTTAAAGAGAGAATGAAATATAAAAGTCAAGCATGGAACAGACCATATGTGTTTTTGACTTTAATAGCAAGGTATATACCTGTATATTTAATATGCAGTTATTAATTGACGAGGAACTGTTGACATTTGATAGTGAAGAACATGCACCAAACAGTATCGATTCGTTGAAATATGTGTTGCATGCATCTTCTGCACTGGACTCGTTCCAACCATTAATCCAGTCATTAACCTGTAGAAAAGATTCAACCAATAGTATGAAACATCATTGTGCTTCTATTAACAACAATACTGTCAATGTGGTATTCTACATGCTTATAAACTATAAATATACCACATCTTGTTCGCCAGATAACAAATATCATCTGATGTTCTAGTGAAAATCAGAATGTTGTGTTGAATTTCTTTGTCATGTGTACCCTATGTTGTCAGTTTCTCTGGATTTTCCATTTTTTATTGCCCTATCGGTATTCTCCAACGTTTATTTTCTAATAGATCAACAGTCGTCCACGACTATTCCGTGAATAAGGAAATTAGTCAGTGAATTACATATTTCTTTTATATCAGATTTTTCGTTTGCAAAATTCCACAGTTGAGAAAGGTCGGATATATTGCTTTTCGTTAGAAGGGAATCCATCAACATTCTATTTTTCATTAAAACATTAGATGGCTGAAGCTGTTAAATGGTACAGGTACATCTGTCCGTCAAAGATTTCTAGAACGAACAAAATGCATACTGATATATTGTAACACGGAACTATCAATAGATACAAACAAGGAAAAATAAGTCATCGAGTGAGTGCTGCAGTTAGCAATATTGTAATACATAAGACATAATTGTGATGTCCATCTTATCTAGTAAAACCATTTCTACAAGCAAACGGTTCTACTCAGCAAAATATTTAGCCTGAAAAAAATATGTACAAACGAGTTCATAAAATTAAATATTAACAGTTGTTCCCTTGCCTGTGGTATTAACAGTGGTTCTCATGCCTAATATGCAATATCCTGAATCAAAACAGCTGATCTTTAATTAATAGGAAATGATTATAAATTAGAGTTGGTTGGTATTTTGTAATAATAATTTCCTTGTATTTTGATTAAAAAAAAAAATTACCCCCTCAACTCCTTCTTCATATGAAACGATATCAGCAGGTACATCTATTGTCAAGTCATCATCTTCATCAGTTGAACGCTTGCTTCTGATCGAACAGGGTTCTCTCCCCCAGTTTAATGGCGGACATGTTGGCATGGTTTCCTTCCATGAACAATCTACATTCGGTGAGAAACCATCCGTAGATGAATTCATACATGAACAGTACATAACAGATTGGCTCAATTTTTCTGTCCTTTGTTTCGCAATGAAGAGACTTTCACCAGGTGGAACCCTTAAAATATTAAAAATCAATACGGTATACATAATGACATAATGCAAACGAAAAAGTACAAAAGGACGCAATATTAATCTACAAACAGAAAATGAAAGGTTGAGCAACATGAGCCCCACAATCAATTGGAATGAACCCAGGTGCTCTGGAATTGTTAGCAGTCCCTGCTTCACTATTTCCATTCTCATAGTAAGGGAACGACCATTTAACTTGAAGGGGGGGGGAGGGGGGTTATGTTTTTTTTCTAAAAAAAAATTCTGATTCCAAATGTTGCTGAAAAAAATATTATGATTTTGGTGGAGGAAAAAAAAAAAATCTGATTCAGAGTTTTTGTCATATAATCTAATGTTAACTACTGGAAAAAATAAATATTCTAACTCTCGTGTTGTCCGAAAAAAAAATTCTGAACGAAACAAAAAACCATAAACCCCACCTTCAAGCTAAATGGTCGGTCCCTAACATATTTAATTTACAAAAATTTTGATTGTTAATGCATATATATAGATGCTCGTTTTAATATATCACATTGTACGTAATTTAAGATAGATATTCGCGAAACACAAATTATCGCGTAATATGGTAATTGTTCAGAATTCGAATTAAAACTAATATGATACTGCAAAGGAAATTCGACCAAAACTGCACTTGGTACAGACACCTTTAAAAAAGGTGGCGGTGTCAAGCTAGTAGTATAGGCCCAAACCACAAGATAAAATAACACAAACTCTCTAAAAAGGCCACATGGATTGACACTATCAACATCTCCTGCTCCATGTATTCCACTCGTTGCATAGTGATAACCGCCTTCGTTTTTACGTGCAAATACAATTGTTTATTTACGTGTGTGTTTGTATGCGTGTGCGTATTTGGGTGCGTCAATCAAATTACAGCTTACTGTACCTCCATGTTCTGGCAAATGTAGTAGAATCTGTATATACTCGCCCGTCCCTTCCTGTATAATCATCATCATAATTCTTGTTCCATGTACCACAGAGACCTTCTGTTTCATATCGGTCTGTTCGGGCTGCAGTTATATAAACATTCAGTCTCCGGTTCCTAGCTATCCAAACATAGACGCGTGTTCCAGTAGGCAAAACAATCTATGAAATAAATAAGGAAAGTGAGCGGTCGTGTATTTATGTGTAAGAGATATCGATTTTACCTCTTTCTACTATTTTTGTATTTGATTTCTATTCTGACAGTGTTGTATTTTTTGTTTTTCATTTGATATAAATATCTACATGTCTTTACAGTTTTATTTACAATATGTTTAACCCTTCAGTAAGGATATCCTTGTATTTTGATCCTAAGTTTTAATTCTAAGCAAAAAGCTATATTGAAATATTTAGATTAAATCTTTTTCTTCTTCGAAATTTCAACTTAATATTTCTTTATCATTTATGCTTTGTTACCTCATATCCACCCCAACGACTGTAAACTTCTAAGTATTCATTTCCAACACCACAATTTAATCTTCTAATGATCCATTTCGTGGGTCGTCCACAACCATAGATAATAAAAACATCTGAAGCAGCACGAACAGCAATGGCACAATGTTCTGTCCATCTATGATATGATCTGTAACGTCGTTGAATTGTATGTACCTACAAACGTCAAAATGGAATTATTATTAAAACTAAGGTTATCTCCCCTTAAGCATTAGGGACATTAGCTGATTTTTCCTGCTATATTGTTTATGTCCTTTGATTTTCTTGTTCCCGATGACTTTTACCTTATTTGGCTTTCCAATCTTTTGACCTTAGCGTACCTGATGATGGTAATTCCAGAAACGCGTTGGGTACACTAAATTAGATATCAACATATTTTGAAATATTTTAGTACAAATTGTAATTTGAAGAAGAGAACGTAACAATATGTTATTTTTTATGTTTACATCTTCATATTTCAATATGGTTTGTGCAGCCTTGCTTTTCATATATGACATAAATGATGGTCTTCGGTCACGTGGTCCACCCTTCCTTTCCTTTAAATAAATATTTTGTGAATACATCTTACATTGAACCCATGTTACACGCATAATAAACATTAACATTTGTGGAGAGCTTAATATAGAAATCAGAAGAGCTAAATTATATCATGTATTACTTTTAATGATGATTTTCAGATAGATTTTTTTCTCCGGAAACAAAGTAAAGAGAGAGCAAGGACATATACTATAAATGATATATTCCTGCCACACAAAAAGCAAGATATTTCAATAATTAATAAAGAATGTAGCTTACTTCTAAAGGTTTTGTCTTGTGTCTGTATAGGACAAATTCTCCCTGGTCATGAAATCCATACCAACTGCAAGGTTAATAGTATTTCTGGTATTATGTCAATGGGTTAATATAAGATTTCACAAACAGAACCAGCTTAGCATTTGCGAGGACCTCTGTTCGTCCCAAGATTTGTTGGCGTCCGCGCTGCTCATATTTTTCGCTTTCTGTATTGTGTTTTTTTTTGGTAACTTTGCTTGTTTTATTTATCTTCGTTCTGTATCTTGTGGCCTGTGTCTCTGGATTGTTCATTCTTGATTGTGTCTTAACTTTTTCTAAGGTTTATTTTAAAAGGCATGAATTTTGATTGCGTTTTCATTAAAGTTGATACAGAAGTAGAAAAAAAATTATTTATTATTTTTTAACACTATTTCATGATGAGGACAAGTTGACAAATGATAAAATTTAAAATGTAAGCTTGTGCTTATGAAAAAGACATTTTGATTCCACACCACCAACGATCATTGCCAGTAAACTGTTAATCAATTAGAGAGAATGTAAGTTATGTTGCACTCGCTATTAGCATGACATTATTAAAACACAATGCACCCATTGAGGTATCGTCCACAGGGAAAGGTGTGCACTTGTTCATATTTCTCCACCCTGAGGGTCCCTCTGGTCAATTTACCCTTTATTTCTGATAAAACATACTAAATATGTGCCAAACATGTTTTCTCTATTACTAATATGTGCTTCAAATTAAAGACAGTATACACGTGCAAGAAAAGTTTGAAGATGTGAGATGAAGGGGTAATCAGAAGCCGTACGTAGAAAAAAACACGACTAAAAGAGGGAGGAACAAGGAAAAACAAATATTCGAAAATACATTACACAGAAAATAAAATATTGATAAGCACGTATGCAACTTTATATGGTGGTGAACACTCGAAGCAATGTGTTTTATTTATAATTTAACGGAACATGCATATCAAAAACGGAGGGAAACTATGGTAGTAGCCAAATTGTGCTTTTCAATATATGATTACTAGAATAATAATTCCGTATCTCTATATCATTAAATACATGTAGTGGGATAATTGCTTACCTTCCTGGCAACACCTGAGTTCTCCCGCAGTTTTTAGTGGGGCTTGTGTTGCTTGATCTTTTAGTGTTTTGTGTTGTGTTTTTTCTCGACCATTGTTATTTTTTGCCCTTTTCTGTCGGCCATTATATATATTTTCTGTCCTTCTACGATGTACAGCTTCTCATTCCCACTTTTGTATCTTCAAACCTTTCTTGTAAGACACCAAATCATAACGTATGTAATATCCTATAACAAATCAGATACAAAACCTTTCTTGTAAGACACCAAATCATAACGTATGTAATATCTTATAACAAATCAGATACACAACCTTTCTTGTAAGACACCAAATCATAACGTATGTAATATCTTATAACAAATCAGATACACAACCTTTCTTGTAAGACACCAAATCATAACGTATGTAATATCTTATAACAAATCAGATACAAAACCTTTCTTGTAAGACACCAAATCATAACGTATGTAATATCTTATAACAAATCAGATACAGAACCTTTCTTGTAAGACACCAAATCATAACGTATGTAATATCTTATAACAAATCAGATACAAAACCTTTCTTGTAAGACACCAAATCATAACGTATGTAATATCTTATAACAGATCAGATACAAAACCTTTCTTGTAAGACACCAAATCATAGCGTATGTAATATCTTATAACAGATCAGATACAAAACCTTTCTTGTAAGACACCAAATCATAACGTATGTAATATCTTATAACAAATCAGATACAAAACCTTTCTTGTAAGACATCAAATCATAACGTATGTAATATCTAATAACAAATCAGATACACAACCTTTCTTGTAAGACACCAAATCATAACGTATGTAATATCTTATATCAAATCAGATACAAAACCTGTCTTGTAAGACATCAAATCATAACGTATGTAATATCTTATAACAGATCAGATACAAAACCTTTCTTGTAAGACACCAACTCATAACGTATGTAATATCTTATAACAAATCAGATACAAAACCTTTCTTGTAAGACATCAAATCATAGCGTATGTAATATCTTATAGCAGATCAGATACAAAACCTTTCTTGTAAGACACCAAATCATAACGTATGTAATATCTTATATCAAATCAGATACAAAACCTGTCTTGTAAGACATCAAATCATAACGTATGTAATATCTTATAACAGATCAGATACAAAACCTTTCTTGTAAGACACCAACTCATAACGTATGTAATATCTTATATCAAATCAGATACAAAACCTTTCTTGTAAGACACCAAATCATAACGTATGTAATATCTTATAACAGATCAGATACAAAACCTTTCTTGTAAGACACCAAATCATAGCGTATGTAATATCTTATAGCAGATCAGATACAAAACCTTTCTTGTAAGACACCAAATCATAACGTATGTAATATCTTATAACAGATCAGATACAAAACCTTTCTTGTAAGACACCAAATCATAACGTATGTAATATCTTATAACAAATCAGATACAAAACCTTTCTTGTAAGACACCAAATCATAGCGTATGTAATATCTTATAACAAATCAGATACACAACCTTTCTTGTAAGACACCAAATCATAACGTATGTAATATCTTATAACAGATCAGATACAAAACCTTTCTTGTAAGACACCAAATCATAACGTATGTAATATCTTATAACAGATCAGATACAAAACCTTTCTTGTAAGACACCAAATCATAACGTATGTAATATCTTATAACAGATCAGATACAAAACCTTTCTTGTAAGACACCAAATCATAACGTATGTAATATCTAATAACAAATCAGATACAAAACCTTTCTTGTAAGACACCAAATCATAACGTATGTAATATCTTATAACAAATCAGATACAAAACCTTTCTTGTAAGACACCAAATCATAACGTATGTAATATCTTATAACAAATCAGATACACAACCTTTCTTGTAAGACATCAAATCATAGCGTATGTAATATCTTATAACAAATCAGATACAAAACCTTTCTTGTAAGACACCAAATCATAACGTATGTAATATCTTATAACAGATCAGATACAAAACCTTTCTTGTAAGACACCAAATCATAACGTATGTAATATCTTATAACAGATCAGATAGAAAACCTTTCTTGTAAGACACCAAATCATAACGTATGTAATATCTTATAACAAATCAGATACACAACCTTTCTTGTAAGACACCAAATCATAACGTATGTAATATCTTATAACAAATCAGATACACAACCTTTCTTGTAAGACACCAAATCATAGCGTATGTAATATCTCATAACAAATCAGATACAAAACCTTTCTTGTAAGACACCAAATCATAACGTATGTAATATCTTATATCAAATCAGATACACAACCTTTCTTGTAAGACACCAAATCAAAACGCATATAATATCTTATAACAGATCAGATACAAAACCTTTCTTATAAGACACCAAATCAAAACGCATATAATATCTTATAACAAATCAGATACAAAACCTTTCTTGTAAGACACCAAATCATAACGTATGTAATATCTTATAACAGATCAGATAGAAAACCTTTCTTGTAAGACACCAAATCATAACGTATGTAATATCTTATAACAAATCAGATACAAAACCTTTCTTGTAAGACACCAAATCATAGCGTATGTAATATCTTATAACAAATCAGATACAAAACCTTTCTTGTAAGACACCAAATCATAACGTATGTAATATCTTATAACAGATCAGATAGAAAACCTTTCTTGTAAGACACCAAATCATAACGTATGTAATATCTTATAACAGATCAGATACAAAACCTTTCTTGTAAGACACCAAATCATAACGTATGTAATATCTTATAACAAATCAGATACAAAACCTTTCTTGTAAGACACCAAATCATAACGTATGTAATATCTTATAACAGATCAGATACAAAACCTTTCTTGCAAGACACCAAATCATAACGTATGTAATATCTTATAACAGATCAGATAGAAAACCTTTCTTGTAAGACACCAAATCATAACGTATGTAATATCTTATAACAAATCAGATACACAACCTTTCTTGTAAGACACCAAATCATAACGTATGTAATATCTTATAACAAATCAGATACAAAACCTTTCTTGTAAGACACCAAATCATAACGTATGTAATATCTTATAACAGATCAGATACAAAACCTTTCTTGTAAGACACCAAATCATAACGTATGTAATATCTTATAACAAATCAGATACACAACCTTTCTTGTAAGACACCAAATCATAACGTATGTAATATCTTATAACAAATCAGATACAAAACCTTTCTTGTAAGACATCAAATCATAACGTATGTAATATCTTATAACAGATCAGATACAAAACCTTTCTTGTAAGACACCAAATCATAACGTATGTAATATCTTATAACAAATCAGATACAAAACCTTTCTTGTAAGACATCAAATCATAACGTATGTAATATCTTATAACAGATCAGATACAAAACCTTTCTTGTAAGACACCAAATCGTAACGTATGTAATATCTTATAACAAATCAGATACACAACCTTTCTTGTAAGACACCAAATCATAACGTATGTAATATCTTATAACAAATCAGATACAAAACCTTTCTTGTAAGACACCAAATCATAGCGTATGTAATATCTTATAACAAATCAGATACACAACCTTTCTTGTAAGACACCAAATCATAGCGTATGTAATATCTTATAACAGATCAGATACAAAACCTTTCTTGTAAGACACCAAATCATAACGTATGTAATATCTTATAACAAATCAGATACAAAACCTTTCTTGTAAGACACCAAATCATAACGTATGTAATATCTTATAACAGATCAGATACAAAACCTTTCTTGTAAGACACCAAATCATAACGTATGTAATATCTTATAACAGATCAGATACAAAACCTTTCTTGTAAGACACCAAATCATAGCGTATGTAATATCTTATATCAAATCAGATACAAAACCTTTCTTGTAAGACACCAAATCATAGCGTATGTAATATCTTATAACAAATCAGATACACAACCTTTCTTGTAAGACACCAAATCATAGCGTATGTAATATCTTATAACAAATCAGATACACAACCTTTCTTGTAAGACACCAAATCATAGCGTATGTAATATCTTATAACAAATCAGATACACAACCTTTCTTGTAAGACACCAAATCATAACGTATGTAATAACTCATAACAAATCAGATACACAACCTTTCTTGTAAGACATCAAATCGTAACGTATGTAATATCTCATAACAAATCAGATACAAAACCTTTCTTGTAAGACACCAAATCATTGCCTATGTAATATTTTATAACAGATCAGATACAAAACCTTTCTTGTAAGACACCAAATCATAACGTATGTAATATCTTATAACAAATCAGATACAAAACCTTTCTTGTAAGACATCAAATCGTAACGTATGTAATATCTTATAACAGATCAGATACAAAACCTTTCTTGTAAGACACCAAATCATAACGTATGTAATATCTTATAACAAATCAGATACAAAACCTTTCTTGTAAGACACCAAATCATAACGTATGTAATATCTTATAACAGATCAGATACAAAACCTTTCTTGTAAGACACCAAATCATAGCGTATGTAATATCTTATAGCAGATCAGATACAAAACCTTTCTTGTAAGACAGCAAATCATAGCGTATGTAATATCTTATAACAAATCAGATACAAAACCTTTCTTGTAAGACACCAAATCATAACGTATGTAATATCTTATAGCAGATCAGATAGAAAACCTTTCTTGTAAGACACCAAATCATAACGTATGTAATATCTTATAACAGATCAGATACAAAACCTTTCTTGTAAGACACCAAATCATAGCGTATGTAATATCTTATAGCAGATCAGATACAAAACCTTTCTTGTAAGACACCAAATCATAGCGTATGTAATATCTTATAACAAATCAGATACAAAACCTTTCTTGTAAGACACCAAATCATAACGTATGTAATATCTTATAACAGATCAGATACAAAACCTTTCTTGTAAGACACCAAATCATAACGTATGTAATATCTTATAGCAGATCAGATACAAAACCTTTCTTGTAAGACACCAAATCATTGCGTATGTAATATCTTATAACAGATCAGATACAAAACCTTTCTTGTAAGACACCAAATCATAACGTATGTAATATCTTATAACAGATCAGATACAAAACCTTTCTTGTAAGACACCAAATCATAACGTATGTAATATCTTATAACAGATCAGATACAAAACCTTTCTTGTAAGACACCAAATCATAACGTATGTAATATCTTATAACAAATCAGATACAAAACCTTTCTTGTAAGACACCAAATCATTGCGTATGTAATATCTTATAACAGATCAGATACAAAACCTTTCTTGTAAGACACCAAATCATAACGTATGTAATATCTTATAACAAATCAGATACAAAACCTTTCTTGTAAGACATCAAATCATAACGTATGTAATATCTTATAACAAATCAGATACAAAACCTGTCTTGTAAGACACCAAATCATAACGTATGTAATATCTTATAACAGATCAGATACAAAACCTTTCTTGTAAGACAGCAAATCATAGCGTATGTAATATCTTATAACAAATCAGATACAAAACCTTTCTTGTAAGACAGCAAATCATAACGTATGTAATATCTTATAACAGATCAGATACAAAACCTTTCTTGTAAGACACCAAATCATAACGTATGTAATATCTTATAACAGATCAGATACAAAACCTTTCTTGTAAGACATCAAATCATAGCGTATGTAATATCTTATAACAGATCAGATACAAAACCTTTCTTGTAAGACACCAAATCATTGCGTATGTAATATCTTATAACAGATCAGATAGAAAACCTTTCTTGTAAGACACCAAATCATAGCGTATGTAATATCTTATAACAAATCAGATACAAAACCTTTCTTGTAAGACACCAAATCATTGCGTATGTAATATCTTATAACAGATCAGATACAAAACCTTTCTTGTAAGACACCAAATCATAGCGTATGTAATATCTTATAACAAATCAGATACAAAACCTTTCTTGTAAGACACCAAATCATAACGTATGTAATATCTTATAACAGATCAGATACAAAACCTTTCTTGTAAGACACCAAATCATAACGTATGTAATATCTTATAGCAGATCAGATACAAAACCTTTCTTGTAAGACACCAAATCATAACGTATGTAATATCTTATAGCAGATCAGATACAAAACCTTTCTTGTAAGACATCAAATCATAACGTATGTAATATCTTATAACAAATCAGATACAAAACCTGTCTTGTAAGACATCAAATCATAACGTATGTAATATCTTATAACAAATCAGATACAAAACCTTTCTTGTAAGACATCAAATCATAACGTATGTAATATCTTATAACAGATCAGATACAAAACCTTTCTTGTAAGACAGCAAATCATAGCGTATGTAATATCTAATAACAAATCAGATACAAAACCTTTCTTGTAAGACAGCAAATCATAACGTATGTAATATCTTATAACAGATCAGATACAAAACCTTTCTTGTAAGACAGCAAATCATAACGTATGTAATATCTTATAACAGATCAGATACAAAACCTTTCTTGTAAGACATCAAATCATAACGTATGTAATATCTAATAACAAATCAGATACAAAACCTTTCTTGTAAGACACCAAATCGTAACGTATGTAATATCTTATAGCAGATCAGATAGAAAACCTTTCTTGTAAGACACCAAATCATTGCGTATGTAATATCTTATAACAGATCAGATACAAAACCTTTCTTGTAAGACACCAAATCATAACGTATGTAATATCTTATAACAGATCAGATACAGAACCTTTCTTGTAAGACACCAAATCATAACGTATGTAATATCTTATAACAGATCAGATACAAAACCTTTCTTGTAAGACACCAAATCATTGCCTATGTAATATCTTATAACAGATCAGATACAAAACCTTTCTTGTAAGACAGCAAATCATAGCGTATGTAATATCTTATAACAAATCAGATACAAAACCTTTCTTGTAAGACATCAAATCGTAGCGTATGTAATATCTTATAACAAATCAGATACAAAACCTTTCTTGTAAGACACCAAATCATAACGTATGTAATATCTCATAACAAATCAGATACAAAACCTTTCTTGTAAGACACCAAATCATAACGTATGTAATATCTTATAACAAATCAGATACAAAACCTTTCTTGTAAGACATCAAATCATAACGTATGTAATATCTTATAACAGATCAGATACAAAACCTTTCTTGTAAGACACCAAATCATAACGTATGTAATATCTTATAACAGATCAGATACAGAACCTTTCTTGTAAGACACCAAATCATAACGTATGTAATATCTTATAACAGATCAGATACAGAACCTTTCTTGTAAGACACCAAATCATAACGTATGTAATATCTTATAACAGATCAGATACAGAACCTTTCTTGTAAGACACCAAATCATAACGTATGTAATATCTTATAACAGATCAGATACAGAACCTTTCTTGTAAGACACCAAATCATAACGTATGTAATATCTTATAACAGATCAGATACAAAACCTTTCTTGTAAGACACCAAATCATAACGTATGTAATATCTTATAACAAATCAGATACAAAACCTTTCTTGTAAGACATCAAATCGTAACGTATGTAATATCTTATAACAGATCAGATACAAAACCTTTCTTGTAAGACACCAAATCATAACGTATGTAATATCTTATAGCAAATCAGATACAAAACCTTTCTTGTAAGACATCAAATCATAACGTATGTAATATCTTATAACAAATCAGATACACAACCTTTCTTGTAAGACACCAAATCATAACGTATGTAATATCTTATAACAGATCAGATACAAAACCTTTCTTGTAAGACACCAAATCATAACGTATGTAATATCTTATAACAGATCAGATACAAAACCTTTCTTGTAAGACACCAAATCATAGCGTATGTAATATCTTATATCAAATCAGATACAAAACCTTTCTTGTAAGACACCAAATCATAGCGTATGTAATATCTTATAACAAATCAGATACACAACCTTTCTTGTAAGACACCAAATCATAGCGTATGTAATATCTTATAACAAATCAGATACACAACCTTTCTTGTAAGACACCAAATCATAGCGTATGTAATATCTTATAACAAATCAGATACACAACCTTTCTTGTAAGACACCAAATCATAACGTATGTAATATCTCATAACAAATCAGATACAAAACCTTTCTTGTAAGACACCAAATCATTGCCTATGTAATATTTTATAACAGATCAGATACAAAACCTTTCTTGTAAGACACCAAATCATAACGTATGTAATATCTTATAACAAATCAGATACAAAACCTTTCTTGTAAGACATCAAATCGTAACGTATGTAATATCTTATAACAGATCAGATACATATACAATACTTGTGCACTGTCGAAGCATATGGGTAATATGTGTATGAGGCTTAGAAACGCGGGAAAAGGCGAGGCTTTGCCGAGCCTTTTCCCGCGTTTCGTGCCGAATACACATATTTACTTATATGCTTCGACAGTGCACATGTATTGTATTTATCCTGCAATTCTAAATCGTAAATAAACGTTTACTGGACGATGATAAAAGTATTTGAAATAATTTTGTGTATGTATTTGAAAACAATATCCCCCGATGTGCCCCGTTTTGCATTTGTATGTTCTATTTATAACTGACCAATATCAAAAAATGTTCTATTTATAACTGACCAATATCAAAAAAAATATTAGGCAGGCTATATTGGTCGATAAATGCTGTCTTTGCAGGATAAAAAACCTTTCTTGTAAGACACCAAATCATAACGTATGTAATATCTTATAACAAATCAGATACACAACCTTTCTTGTAAGACATCAAATCGTAACGTATGTAATATCTTATAGCAGATCAGATAGAAAACCTTTCTTGTAAGACACCAAATCATAATGTATGTAATATCTTATAACAAATACAAAACCTTTCTTGTAAGACACCAAATCATAGCGTATGTAATATCTTATAGCAGATCAGATAGAAAACCTTTCTTGTAAGACACCAAATCATAACGTATGTAATATCTTATAGCAGATCAGATAGAAAACCTTTCTTGTAAGACACCAAATCATAACGTATGTAATATCTTATAACAGATCAGATACAAAACCTTTCTTGTAAGACACCAAATCATAGCGTATGTAATATCTTATAGCAGATCAGATACAAAACCTTTCTTGTAAGACACCAAATCATAGCGTATGTAATATCTTATAACAAATCAGATACAAAACCTTTCTTGTAAGACACCAAATCATAACGTATGTAATATCTTATAGCAGATCAGATACAAAACCTTTCTTGTAAGACACCAAATCATAGCGTATGTAATATCTTATAGCAGATCAGATACAAAACCTTTCTTGTAAGACACCAAATCATAGCGTATGTAATATCTTATAACAAATCAGATACAAAACCTTTCTTGTAAGACACCAAATCATAACGTATGTAATATCTTATAGCAGATCAGATACAAAACCTTTCTTGTAAGACACCAAATCATAACGTATGTAATATCTTATAACAAATCAGATACAAAACCTTTCTTGTAAGACATCAAATCGTAACGTATGTAATATCTTATAACAGATCAGATACAAAACCTTTCTTGTAAGACATCAAATCATAACGTATGTAATATCTTATAACAGATCAGATACAAAACCTTTCTTGTAAGACATCAAATCATAACGTATGTAATATCTTATAACAAATCAGATACAAAACCTTTCTTGTAAGACATCAAATCGTAACGTATGTAATATCTTATAACAGATCAGATACAAAACCTTTCTTGTAAGACATCAAATCATAGCGTATGTAATATCTTATAACAGATCAGATACAAAACCTTTCTTGTAAGACACCAAATCATAGCGTATGTAATATCTTATAACAAATCAGATACAAAACCTTTCTTGTAAGACAGCAAATCATAGCGTATGTAATATCTTATAACAAATCAGATACACAACCTTTCTTGTAAGACATCAAATCGTAACGTATGTAATATCTTATAGCAGATCAGATAGAAAACCTTTCTTGTAAGACACCAAATCATAATGTATGTAATATCTTATAACAAATACAAAACCTTTCTTGTAAGATACCAAATCATAACGTATGTAATATCTTATAACAAATACAAAACCTCTCTTGTAAGACACCAAATCATAACGTATGTAATATCTTATAACAAATCAGATACAAAACCTTTCTTGTAAGACACCAAATCATAACGTATGTAATATCTTATAACAGATCAGATACAAAACCTTTCTTGTAAGACACCAAATCATAGCGTATGTAATATCTTATAACAGATCAGATACAAAACCTTTCTTGTAAGACAGCAAATCATAGCGTATGTAATATCTTATAACAAATCAGATACAAAACCTTTCTTGTAAGACATCAAATCGTAACGTATGTAATATCTTATAGCAGATCAGATAGAAAACCTTTCTTGTAAGACACCAAATCATAACGTATGTAATATCTTATAGCAAATACAAAACCTTTCTTGTAAGACACCAAATCATAGTGTATGTAATATCTTATAGCAAATACAAAACCTTTCTTGTAAGATACCAAATCATAACGTATGTAATATCTTATAACAAATACAAAACCTTTCTTGTAAGATACCAAATCATAGTGTATGTAATATCTTATAGCAAATACAAAACCTTTCTTGTAAGATACCAAATCATAGCGTATGTAATATCTTATAACAGATCAGATACACAACCTTTCTTGTAAGACATCAAATCATAACGTATGTAATATCTTATAACAGATCAGATACACAACCTTTCTTGTAAGACACCAAATCATAACGTATGTAATATCTTATATCAAATCAGATACAAAACCTTTCTTGTAAGACACCAAATCATAGCGTATGTAATATCTTATAACAGATCAGATACACAACCTTTCTTGTAAGACATCAAATCATAACGTATGTAATATCTTATAACAGATCAGATACAAAACCTTTCTTGTAAGACACCAAATCATAACGTATGTAATATCTTATAACAAATCAGATACACAACCTTTCTTGTAAGACATCAAATCATAACGTATGTAATATCTTATAACAGATCGGATACAAAACCTTTCTTGTAAGACATCAAATCATAACGTATGTAATATCTTATAACAAATCAGATACAAAACCTTTCTTGTAAGACACCAAATCATTGCCAATGTAATATTTTATAATAGATCAGATACAAAACCTTTCTTGTAAGACACCAAATCATAACGTATGTAATATCTTATAACAAATCAGATACAAAACCTTTCTTGTAAGACATCAAATCATAACGTATGTAATATCTTATAACAGATCAGATACAAAACCTTTCTTGTAAGACACCAAATCATAGCGTATGTAATATCTTATAACAGATCAGATACAAAACCTTTCTTGTAAGACACCAAATCATAGCGTATGTAATATCTTATAACAGATCAGATACACAACCTTTCTTGTAAGACACCAAATCATAGCGTATGTAATATCTTATAACAGATCAGATACAAAACCTTTCTTGTAAGACACCAAATCATAGCGTATGTAATATCTTATATCAAATCAGATACAAAACCTTTCTTGTAAGACACCAAATCATAGCGTATGTAATATCTTATAGCAAATAGAAAACCTTTCTTGTAAGACATCAAATCATAACGTATGTAATATCTTATAGCAAATAGAAAACCTTTCTTGTAAGACACCAAATCATAACGTATGTAATATCTTATAACAGATCAGATACAAAACCTTTCTTGTAAGACACCAAATCATAACGTATGTAATATCTTATAACAAATCAGATACAAAACCTTTCTTGTAAGACACCAAATCATAACGTATGTAATATCTTATAACAAATCAGATACACAACCTTTCTTGTAAGACACCAAATCATAACGTATGTAATATCTTATAACAAATCAGATACACAACCTTTCTTGTAAGACATCAAATCATAACGTATGTAATATCTTATAACAAATCAGATACAAAACCTTTCTTGTAAGACACCAAATTATTACGTATGTAATAACTCATAACAAATCAGATACACAACCTTTCTTGTAAGACACCAAATCATAACGTATGTAATATCTAATAACAAATCAGATACAAAACCTTTCTTGTAAGACACCAAATCATAACGTATGTAATATCTTATAACAGATCAGATAGAAAACCTGTCTTGTAAGACATCAAATCATAACGTATGTAATATCTTATAACAGATCAGATACAAAACCTTTCTTGTAAGACACCAAATCATAACGTATGTAATATCTTATAGCAGATCAGATACAAAACCTTTCTTGTAAGACATCAAATCATAACGTATGTAATATCTTATAACAAATACAAAACCTTTCTTGTAAGACACCAAATCATAACGTATGTAATATCTTATAACAGATCAGATACAAAACCTTTCTTGTAAGACACCAAATCATAACGTATGTAATATCTTATAACAAATCAGATACAAAACCTTTCTTGTAAGACACCAAATCATAACGTATGTAATATCTTATAACAGATCAGATACAAAACCTTTCTTGTAAGACATCAAATCATAACGTATGTAATATCTTATAACAAATCAGATACACAACCTTTCTTGTAAGACACCAAATCGTAACGTATGTAATATCTTATAACAAATCAGATACAAAACCTTTCTTGTAAGACACCAAATCATAACGTATGTAATATCTTATAACAAATCAGATACAAAACCTTTCTTGTAAGACACCAAATCATAACGTATGTAATATCTTATAACAGATCAGATACACAACCTTTCTTGTAAGACACCAAATCATAACGTATGTAATATCTTATAACAAATCAGATACACAACCTTTCTTGTAAGACACCAAATCATAACGTATGTAATATCTTATAACAAATCAGATACAAAACCTTTCTTGTAAGACACCAAATCATAACGTATGTAATATCTTATAACAAATCAGATACACAACCTTTCTTGTAAGACACCAAATCATAACGTATGTAATATCTTATAACAGATCAGATACAAAACCTTTCTTGTAAGACACCAAATCATAGCGTATGTAATATCTTATAACAAATCAGATAGAAAACCTTTCTTGTAAGACACCAAATCATAACGTATGTAATATCTTATAACAAATCAGATACAAAACCTTTCTTGTAAGACACCAAATCATAGCGTATGTAATATCTTATAACAGATCAGATAGAAAACCTTTCTTGTAAGACACCAAATCATAACGTATGTAATATCTTATAACAAATCAGATACAAAACCTTTCTTGTAAGACACCAAATCATAACGTATGTAATATCTTATAACAAATCAGATACACAACCTTTCTTGTAAGACACCAAATCATAGCGTATGTAATATCTTATAACAGATCAGATAGAAAACCTTTCTTGTAAGACACCAAATCATAACGTATGTAATATCTTATAACAAATCAGATACAAAACCTTTCTTGTAAGACACCAAATCATAACGTATGTAATATCTTATAACAAATCAGATACAAAACCTTTCTTGTAAGACACCAAATCATAACGTATGTAATATCTTATAACAGATCAGATACAAAACCTTTCTTGTAAGACACCAAATCATAACGTATGTAATATCTAATAACAAATCAGATACAGAACCTTTCTTGTAAGACACCAAATCATAACGTATGTAATATCTTATAACAGATCAGATACAAAACCTTTCTTGTAAGACACCAAATCATAACGTATGTAATATCTTATAACAAATCAGATACAAAACCTTTCTTGTAAGACACCAAATCATAACGTATGTAATATCTTATAACAGATCAGATACAAAACCTTTCTTGTAAGACACCAAATCATAACGTATGTAATATCTTATAGCAGATCAGATACAAAACCTTTCTTGTAAGACATCAAATCATAACGTATGTAATATCTTATAACAAATCAGATACAAAACCTTTCTTGTAAGACACCAAATCATAACGTATGTAATATCTTATAACAGATCAGATACAAAACCTTTCTTGTAAGACAGCAAATCATAACGTATGTAATATCTTATAGCAGATCAGATAGAAAACCTTTCTTGTAAGACACCAAATCATAACGTATGTAATATCTTATAGCAAATACAAAACCTTTCTTGTAAGACACCAAATCATAGTGTATGTAATATCTTATAGCAAATACAAAACCTTTCTTGTAAGATACCAAATCATAACGTATGTAATATCTTATAGCAAATAGAAAACCTTTCTTGTAAGACATCAAATCATAACGTATGTAATATCTTATAGCAGATCAGATACAAAACCTTTCTTGTAAGACATCAAATCATAACGTATGTAATATCTCATAACAAATCAGATACAAAACCTTTCTTGTAAGACATCAAATCATAACGTATGTAATATCTTATAACAGATCAGATACAAAACCTTTCTTGTAAGACACCAAATCATAACGTATGTAATATCTTATAACAAATCAGATACAAAACCTTTCTTGTAAGATACCAAATCATAACGTATGTAATATCTTATAGCAAATAGAAAACCTTTCTTGTAAGACATCAAATCATAACGTATGTAATATCTTATAACAGATCAGATACAAAACCTTTCTTGTAAGACACCAAATCATAGCGTATGTAATATCTTATAACAAATCAGATACACAACCTTTCTTGTAAGACATCAAATCGTAACGTATGTAATATCTTATAACAAATCAGATACAAAACCTTTCTTGTAAGACACCAAATCATAGCGTATGTAATATCTTATAACAGATCAGATACAAAACCTTTCTTGTAAGACACCAAATCATAACGTATGTAATATCTTATAACAAATCAGATACAAAACCTTTCTTGTAAGACACCAAATCATAGCGTATGTAATATCTTATAACAAATCAGATACAAAACCTTTCTTGTAAGATACCAAATCATAACGTATGTAATATCTTATAGCAAATAGAAAACCTTTCTTGTAAGACACCAAATCATAACGTATGTAATATCTTATAACAGATCAGATACAAAACCTTTCTTGTAAGACATCAAATCATAACGTATGTAATATCTTATAACAAATCAGATACAAAACCTTTCTTGTAAGACAGCAAATCATAGCGTATGTAATATCTTATAACAAATCAGATACAAAACCTTTCTTGTAAGACACCAAATCATAGCGTATGTAATATCTTATAACAGATCAGATACAAAACCTTTCTTGTAAGACATCAAATCATAACGTATGTAATATCTCATAACAAATCAGATACAAAACCTTTCTTGTAAGACATCAAATCATAGCGTATGTAATATCTTATAACAGATCAGATACAAAACCTTTCTTGTAAGACACCAAATCATAGCGTATGTAATATCTTATAACAAATCAGATACACAACCTTTCTTGTAAGACATCAAATCGTAACGTATGTAATATCTTATAACAAATCAGATACAAAACCTTTCTTGTAAGACACCAAATCATAGCGTATGTAATATCTTATAACAAATCAGATACACAACCTTTCTTGTAAGACACCAAATCGTAACGTATGTAATATCTTATAACAAATCAGATACAAAACCTTTCTTGTAAGACACCAAATCATAACGTATGTAATATCTTATAACAAATCAGATACACAACCTTTCTTGTAAGACACCAAATCATAACGTATGTAATATCTTATAACAGATCAGATACAAAACCTTTCTTGTAAGACACCAAATCATAGCGTATGTAATATCTTATAACAAATCAGATACACAACCTTTCTTGTAAGACACCAAATCATAACGTATGTAATATCTTATAACAAATCAGATACAAAACCTTTCTTGTAAGACATCAAATCATAGCGTATGTAATATCTTATAACAGATCAGATACAAAACCTTTCTTGTAAGACATCAAATCATAACGTATGTAATATCTTATAGCAGATCAGATACAAAACCTTTCTTGTAAGACACCAAATCATAACGTATGTAATATCTTATAACAGATCAGATACAAAACCTGTCTTGTAAGACACCAAATCGTAACGTATGTAATATCTTATAACAAATCAGATACAAAACCTTTCTTATAAGACACCAAATCATAGCGTATGTAATATCTTATAACAAATCAGATACACAACCTTTCTTGTAAGACATCAAATCGTAACGTATGTAATATCTTATAACAAATCAGATACAAAACCTTTCTTGTAAGACACCAAATCATAGCGTATGTAATATCTTATAACAGATCAGATACAAAACCTTTCTTGTAAGACACCAAATCATAACGTATGTAATATCTTATAACAAATCAGATACAAAACCTTTCTTGTAAGACACCAAATCATAGCGTATGTAATATCTTATAACAAATCAGATACACAACCTTTCTTGTAAGACACCAAATCATAGCGTATGTAATATCTTATAACAAATCAGATACAAAACCTTTCTTGTAAGACAGCAAATCATAGCGTATGTAATATCTTATAACAGATCAGATACAAAACCTTTCTTGTAAGACAGCAAATCATAGCGTATGTAATATCTTATAACAAATCAGATACAAAACCTTTCTTGTAAGACACCAAATCATAACGTATGTAATATCTTATAACAAATCAGATACACAACCTTTCTTGTAAGACACCAAATCATAACGTATGTAATATCTTATAACAGATCAGATACAAAACCTTTCTTGTAAGACACCAAATCATAGCGTATGTAATATCTTATAACAAATCAGATACACAACCTTTCTTGTAAGACACCAAATCATAACGTATGTAATATCTTATAACAAATCAGATACAAAACCTTTCTTGTAAGACATCAAATCATAGCGTATGTAATATCTTATAACAAATCAGATACACAACCTTTCTTGTAAGACACCAAATCATAACGTATGTAATATCTTATAACAGATCAGATACAAAACCTTTCTTGTAAGACACCAAATCATAACGTATGTAATATCTTATATCAAATCAGATACAAAACCTTTCTTGTAAGACACCAAATCATAGCGTATGTAATATCTTATAACAGATCAGATAGAAAACCTTTCTTGTAAGACATCAAATCATAGCGTATGTAATATCTTATAACAGATCAGATACAAAACCTTTCTTGTAAGACATCAAATCATAACGTATGTAATATCTTATAGCAGATCAGATACAAAACCTTTCTTGTAAGACACCAAATCATAACGTATGTAATATCTTATAACAGATCAGATACAAAACCTGTCTTGTAAGACACCAAATCGTAACGTATGTAATATCTTATAACAAATCAGATACAAAACCTTTCTTGTAAGACATCAAATCATAGCGTATGTAATATCTTATAGCAGATCAGATACAAAACCTTTCTTGTAAGACATCAAATCATAACGTATGTAATATCTTATAACAGATCAGATACAAAACCTTTCTTGTAAGACATCAAATCATAACGTATGTAATATCTTATAGCAGATCAGATACAAAACCTTTCTTGTAAGACACCAAATCATAACGTATGTAATATCTTATAACAGATCAGATACAAAACCTGTCTTGTAAGACACCAAATCATAACGTATGTAATATCTTATATCAAATCAGATACAAAACCTTTCTTGTAAGACATCAAATCATAACGTATGTAATATCTTATAACAGATCAGATACAAAACCTGTCTTGTAAGACACCAAATCATAACGTATGTAATATCTTATATCAAATCAGATACAAAACCTTTCTTGTAAGACATCAAATCATAACGTATGTAATATCTTATAACAGATCAGATACAAAACCTTTCTTGTAAGACATCAAATCATAACGTATGTAATATCTTATAACAAATCAGATACAAAACCTTTCTTGTAAGACACCAAATCATAGCGTATGTAATATCTTATAACAGATCAGATACAAAACCTTTCTTGTAAGACACCAAATCATAGCGTATGTAATATCTTATAACAGATCAGATACAAAACCTTTCTTGTAAGACATCAAATCATAACGTATGTAATATCTTATAACAAATCAGATACAAAACCTTTCTTGTAAGACACCAAATCATAACGTATGTAATATCTTATAGCAAATAGAAAACCTTTCTTGTAAGACATCAAATCATAACGTATGTAATATCTTATAACAAATCAGATACACAACCTTTCTTGTAAGACACCAAATCATAACGTATGTAATATCTTATATCAAATCAGATACACAACCTTTCTTGTAAGACATCAAATCATAACGTATGTAATATCTTATAACAGATCAGATACAAAACCTTTCTTGTAAGACACCAAATCATAACGTATGTAATATCTTATAACAGATCAGATACAAAACCTTTCTTGTAAGACACCAAATCATAACGTATGTAATATCTTATAACAAATCAGATACAAAACCTTTCTTGTAAGACATCAAATCATAGCGTATGTAATATCTTATAACAGATCAGATACAAAACCTTTCTTGTAAGACACCAAATCATAACGTATGTAATATCTTATAACAGATCAGATACAAAACCTTTCTTGTAAGACATCAAATCATAACGTATGTAATATCTCATAACAAATCAGATACAAAACCTTTCTTGTAAGACACCAAATCATTGCGTATGTAATATCTTATAACAGATCAGATACAAAACCTTTCTTGTGAGACACCAAATCATAGCGTATGTAATATCTTATAGCAGATCAGATAGAAAACCTTTCTTGTAAGACACCAAATCATAACGTATGTAATATCTTATAGCAAATACAAAACCTTTCTTGTAAGACACCAAATCATAGAGTATGTAATATCTTATAGCAAATAGAAAACCTTTCTTGTAAGATACCAAATCATAACGTATGTAATATCTTATAACAAATACAAAACCTTTCTTGTAAGACACCAAATCATAACGTATGTAATATCTTATAGCAAATAGAAAACCTTTCTTGTAAGACACCAAATCATAACGTATGTAATATCTTATAGCAAATAGAAAACCTTTCTTGTAAGATACCAAATCATAACGTATGTAATATCTTATAACAAATACAAAACCTTTCTTGTAAGACACCAAATCATAACGTATGTAATATCTTATAGCAAATAGAAAACCTTTCTTGTAAGACACCAAATCATAACGTATGTAATATCTTATAACAAATCAGATACAAAACCTTTCTTTATTACTTCTAGCAATGACTACTTACTGCCAATCAAATGTGAAGAACCATGGATCAGTACCTGTAAAACACCAGCCATACCACCACCAATAATCATCTGTCACGTTGTCATTTACTACGCTTACCTAAAAAAACAGTTGTATTAACATGAAAAATCAAAAAACAAGCAAACAGTTTCAATTGGTCTAAAACATGATAGGAAAAACGTTGAAGCGGAGGAAAAATGAAACCTCTAACATAATAAATATGGAAACACTAAAGAGAAGTGGTATTAAATTAGTAATATATTTATTCTTCGCTACGCAAAGACGTCATATGTATACTACTATACTAATTCTATAAACGAGAGTCTACTGAACTGGACTAAAAAATGTTTTACATCAAATGAGATATAATGTAAAACAATTAGATAAAAAGGTTTGGGTAATATATTTAATATTTAATATCAATGAGTCCTCTGGATATAAATATTGTCTTATCAATATGCATGAATAGTCAGACAAAATCTACAATTATGTTGTCGACCAGTATTTGTTCAATATCTTACTCATTGCACTTTGTGTTGGTTCTAGATATACATTTTTATCACAAAAACTAAATACGCATGCGCATGTTTCAAATGCGGGAGGAATTTCAGTGTGAATTACAGAGAAATAATTAGATTTTTAGAGATCTTTGAAATTTTAAATGCTAAAATAAATCATTTTACCTGTTGACGTTAAAAAGAATTAGATAAACGGTATAAAATGCCACACTGTCAGAACAATTCCTAAATCAAAATCGTGGAAAGAGGAAAAATCAATACATCATGCACATAAATACACGATCGCTCACTTTCCTGGATTGATGCATGTACTTCAATACAAAGTGGCCGTGTTAATAAATGTTAGAGAACACGGAATTGGAAATAAAAAATCAACAATCCAGAGAAACTGGCAACACATGGTACACAAGACGAAGAAAAACAAAGCAAAAACACAATGCAATATGTGTAGGATACCACTATACGCAAACAAATGCAAATAACTAGTTCTATGGACCGAAGCCTCACTCTATCTATCACTGAATTAATCGTAAACCAGTCATTTAAGCATAAGACAATATATATTATCTGCGCTTACCTCAACTGGTAGAAACTCATAATATGTCAACAAAACCGTTATTGCATTCTATCTTGCATTAACCGTATATCGGTCCTTAAAAAAAAGAATAATACAGTTTATGTTAACCGTGCTTACCGTAATTTCTGGGAGCTGATAATTAGTCCACAAATCATCATCAGTAGCTTGAGTAACGCGTAACTTAACTTTCGCTGTATATGATTGGTCCTCTGCTGAATTTTCAGGAAGATTGATGTTAAGTGTTTGCCAAGTCCATCTTTTCCATCCATCTAATTCTAACCCACACAAAGACGGCTTTGTCAATTCCGTTATGGAGTTATTACAGTACATAGGTGCTCCGGATGTAAATTGCTCACTAAAGTCAAATAAATCTAACTTAAGCGTACAAGGGTAGCTCGTATCATTGTATCTGCATGCAATAGGCACTGTTGTCCATACGTATACTGATGCTGACTCGCCACTTGATAGAGATAAAGTCTTTGGCCAAACCTATAAAAGAATTTACATTATTAAGAGAAAGATAATGTAAGTTAGCAATCATACTAAAGATTAATGTTTTATGTATTATATTTATAAGGTCAGAACAAAGAGTTTTTACAAGCAGAGCATTCAATATTCAAAGATATATGGGAATTAAAACCTAGATATATAATTTAGTGTGTACGCCATGTTTCTGGAATAACCTTCATCATAGTAATAAGATTGGAAAGGCTAATTGTGTAAAAGTCTTTGTTTGGTGGTAAATCAAAGGACCTAAATAGGATAGTCAAAATCGGCTAAGGTTACTTTTGCCTGAAGGATATTGACCTCAGTTGTAATTAATCAATATTAGGAACTGTAAGGAAATTAACATCTCAAACTAGTAAGTAGTCGAGCTGGAAGTAAAATTAACGCATAAAGCTGGAATAATATACTAATACTACGTGACTATTTAAATGTTCATATTTTCTATGATTGATGTTAAGCTCGTGAAATAGATTAAATATATATTTGAATTTTACTAAAAAAAATAACGTGAACTTATTTTTAACAGGATATTGAATTTTAGAACGTTTTCAGTGCTTCATTAATGAAATCGTAGATGTATGTCGACACACCAACTGGTAATATTTCTTAAAACAATCTATTCTCCGTCCAAGAGTTATGATATTTCCGGAATCGGTTCTTAAATTAATAATGTCCATAATTCTGATGTACATAGAAAAGAAAATATAATATTTAAGAACATTTTGAAAATATTACAGAAATAATCAAAAACTGTAAATCGGACAGGACAGGAAATACAATTGCCAAAAGTAAAAGGACAAGAAAGAGGACACACCAACAATGGTCTACAAAACGAATTAAATATTGTGTAAAGCGAACTTTACAAAAAAATCGGAAATGAACCCAGGTGCGCCGGTAGGGCTTTCAATAAGACATTTAACACAATATCAAGAACTTTAAACTGCCAAAACTTTAAATTATTTGGCTTTCCAGTCTTTCAATTTTGTGATGAAGGTTATCCCAGAAATGAGTCGTGCACACTAACTTTGACATCTACGTTTCTTACTGCTACAGACATTTTAATATTGATTTGTTGAAAATTTCATAAATTAACACTTTATTACAAACTAAAATATTATGACTCTGTGATTATTGTTAAAAGTGGCATTAAACACCATAAACCTAAATCAAACCATCAATATTATAACTATGATTATTGCCACAAAAAAATAAGATAAATAACGTTCTTACTTATTCGACAGATCAATACTTACTCCAAGTCCAGCAAAATAGCTCCAACTTTCAACATAGGATCGTATTGCTGAAGAGTGAAATCGAATTCCACATTTTATCTGAAATAATACAAACATAATTATACACGGCTAATTAGTCAAGGGATTACAATAATCTAAAATCCTATATATCGCAGTCCTATGGTAACGTGGTAGTTAAATTTAAAAAATGGTGGCAAAAATTGGTTGAAATATCATGTGAATCCATGGTATCACATAATCCGCAGTACCATAGGGTCAGACTACATATAATCATATCCGTGGCTTACATACAATATTGCCTGTATCTCTAGATTGTCAATATTTTATATTATTCTTCCAAGTTATGACTAGGTACTATATCATATTCAATGAAATATGATTCTGTCTGGCTTCAGATGACAAATAGCAATATTATACGCTATATATTATAAGTCATGACAAAGTTTTAAAAATAATGAACTATCTAGTTAAAAATAAAATAAAAACAAGGGCAACGCAAAGCGTGGCATATCCCCTCGCCTAAAAATTTGACCCGGTGACCTTGACCTTTGACCTTGAAAATAAATAGGGTTTCAGATTCTCTTAAGTGCCAAGTTTCGTCAAAATCCATTGAACGACGTTGATTCTAGAGTGTTCACAAGGATGTTACGGTAGGACGGACGGTAGCGTTTCTATATCCCTTCGCAACTTCGTTGGCGAGGGGATAATAAAGATTTATTATATATGTGTTTGTATTTGTAGTTTAATAACCATTCATGAAAAAACGTTTATCGACCACATTATGTCACTAGAATGGGATGCTTGGGCCTATAAAACTAGTTTAACTCCACCTTGTTTTATTGAAGTTGTGGTATCAAGCCAGGATAGACAGCTTTCATGCATATGTGTGCTACAGGAATTTATTTTGTCTATGTTTTTACGATTATTTGATTAGATTTTGGAACTTTACCGAAGCTGGTTTTTTTTCGTTTCATTTCTTGGTAGCTTGTTGTTAATCTGCTACCGTTTTTCCACGATGTATCAATGACAACTAAATCTGCATCGATAGAAAGATTATCGTTGTTATCAAAATAAATGTAGATATCACAAATCGTTTATGCAGTAACCTTCATCAGGTATGTCTGATCAATGAAAACTAGTTCATGAGAGGTTGCATCTTTCGAAATATTATCATAGTTATCAGTAAACATGTTGCAATGTGTCAATGGTGTGCTTACATCATGATTGTGCATGTTATATTTGGGTATTTTTTGTTCCTTATTTGTCTTGTTTATAATAAATTATTTTCAGAATTTATAAAAATTGTTAAGATATTTCCTCACGTTAATTCCCATCTTCTTTTCACGATCCTTCCACTCGCTACTTTTAAGTCGCCCATCAGTATATATAGCATCAAACTTAAGATTTGTTTTGACAGTAAATTCCTCATCGTCAATTTCCCACTTCACATCATATCTAAGCGAACTAAGTATTGATGTGTCCATGTAGTATCTCTCATAATATCGGCACATAAACATCAGTTGACGGTCGGACGAATCCGATTCATATGGTACAGTGGGATTTGCATATACATAGTATATATAATCTTTAATATCCAGATTTCCTAAAAAAAAAAATATATCCCATTATTTATAAACATGATTATCAATGATCATAGAAAACACAATAATATGATTATATAGGGGGTGTTTAATGCGACTTTCAACAATACTTTAGCTATATCATTGCAGTCAGTTTTATTGGTGGTGGAAACTGGAGTACCCAGGGAAAACTACTGACCTGTGGCAAGTCACTGGCAACTCTATCAGATAATGTTGTATCGAATACACCTCGCGATCGCCACAAGCTGGATTTGAACTCACAATTTAAGTAGTGATAGCCACTGATTGCACAGGTAGTTGTAAATCTAACTAACCACATGATCACGACTACGACGAAATTGCGGAAAATTGTACATAACATTATCATGAATTACTAATAGTGACAAGAATCTATTTTTAAATAAATTAGCAGTCAACGTTATTAAATGTCTAATATAAACTTTATTAAATCATGATTAAAGTTTAAACTAGAAATTAATTTTGAAACATAATTTAGTAAGCTTATCATTTCATGCAGTGATTCGTCATATGAATCATACCAAAGTTTACAGCTAATTGATATTAAATCTGATAGAAGTATCAGTTATGCTTTGCTGTCATAAAAGAAATGATCTAAACCAACAGATTTTACCTTCTTAGCTAGTCATCAGTTAAATATGAGCACTCATGGATTCTGTTTATAGTATGCAGTCTTTTTAAATGGATGCAAACATGTGCTGACCTATTATGTTCTTTTATATATTTGCATTGCATTCAAGATACATTTATTAAGATAAGGGTAGAATCCAAGTAAAAGGGTTAACCTGACCACATGTATGAGCCTATCACAAATCAGGACCTAGATCTCCATTCATTTTTCTTTTATTAAATATGTTTTATTCTGTCAGAACAACGATTAGATGTGCATGGCAAGAAGTGAAAGCACCTCTTTAAAATCAAATTTGGTACGGTGAAAGCTGTCTAAAACGAATCTCCTAGTAACCAACTTTTGTATTCAGAATATAGATGTGTTCGGTTTATATAGGTACAAATTAACAAAGATTTCCTACCTTGGAGACTTTATTTATAACTCCGCTTTATTCAGGGTTCATTTTAAACAAGTGTTACTGTATAATTAGGCAATAAATATATCATAACTTACCAACAGCAAATGATGTAGTTGTATCTGATGTTGGCAGAATTGAAGAGGTCCCCTCAAAAACAGAACTTGAAATAATGTTGATATCAGACGTCAATGTTGATACATCATTTCCTGTCATCATGGTAGTACCGGAGGTCACACTCATATCCTCAAATGACGATGTTACAGACAACATATAATATCTTGTTGACGTGTTAGACATGGTACGTACATCAACATTGGATGATATTATTGATGCCGTAAATTCACTTGAAATTAAAATGGTCATGAAATCGTCATCAGACATTGTTGGCGTTGATAGATAAGATGATTGTGTTGTCGTAGATCGCAAGTCATCATCAGATATTGTTGACATTGATAGATAAGTTGATTGTGGGGTCGTAGATCGCAAGTCGTCATCAGATATTGTTGGCATTGATAGATAAGTTGACTGTGTGGTCGTAGATATCAAGTCGTCATCATATATTGTTGGCGTTGATAGATAAGTTAATTGTGGGATCGTAGATCGCAAGTCGTCATCAGATATTGTTGGCATTGATAGATAAGTTGACTGTGTGGTCGTAGATCTCAAGTCGTCATCAGATATTGTTGGCGTTGATAGATAAGTTAATTGTGTGATCGCAGATCGCAAGTCGTCATCAGATATTGTTGGCGTTGATAGATAAGTTAATTGTGTGATCGTAGATCGCAAGTCGTCATCAGATATTGTTGGCGTTGATAGATAAGTTGACTGTGTGGTCGTAAATATCAAGTCGTCATCAGATATTGTTGGCGTTGATAGATAAGTTAATTGTGTGATCGTAGATCGCAAGTCGTCATCAGATATTGTTGGCGTTGATAGATAACTTGACTGTGTGATCGTAGATCGCAAGTCGTCATCAGATATTGTTGGCGTTGATAGATAACTTGACTGTGGGATCGTAGATCGCAAGTCATCATCAGATATTGTTGGTGTTGGTAGATAAGTTGATTGTGTGGTCGTAGATCTCAAATTGTCATCATATATTGTTGGCGTTGATAGATAAGTTGATTGTGTGGTCTTAGATCTCAAGTCATCATCATATATTGTTGGTGTTGGTAGATAAGTTGACTGTGTGGTCGTAGATATCAAGTCGTCATCAGATATTGTTGACGTTGATAGATAAGTTGATTGTGTGGTCGTAGATCTCAAATCGTCATCAGATATTGTTGGTGTTGATAGATAAGTTGATTGTGTGGTCGTAGATCTCAAGTCATCATCAGATATTGTTGAGATTGATAGATAAGTTGATTGTGGGGTCGTAGATATCAAGTTGTCATCAGATATTGTTGGCGTTGATAGATAAGTTGACTGTGTGGTCGTAGATCTCAAATCGTCATCAGATATTGTTGGTGTTGATAGATAAGTTGATTGTGTGGTCGTAGATCTCAAATCGTCATCAGATATTGTTGGTGTTGATAGATAAGTTGATTGTGTGGTCGTAGATATCAAGTCGTCATCAGATATTGTTGGCGTTGATAGATAAGTTGATTGTGTGGTCGTAGATCTCAAATCGTCATCAGATATTGTTGGTGTTGATAGATAAGTTGACTGTGTGGTCGTAGATCTCAAGTCATCATCAGATATTGTTGAGATTGATAGATAAGTTGATTGTGGGGTCATAGATATCAAGTCGTCATCAGATATTGTTGGCGTTGATAGATAAGTTGACTGTGTGGTCGTAGATCTCAAGTCGTCATCAGATATTGTTGACGTTGATAGATAAGTTGACTGTGTGGTCGTAGATTTCAAGTCGTCATCATATATTGTTGGCATTGATAGATAAGTTGACTGTGTGGTCGTAGATATCAAGTCGTCATCATATATTGTTGGCGTTGATAGATAAGTTAATTGTGTGATCGCAGATCGCAAGTCGTCATCAGATATTGTTGGCATTGATAGATAAGTTAATTGTGTGATCGTAGATCGCAAGTCGTCATCAGATATTGTTGGCGTTGATAGATAAGTTGACTGTGCGGTCGTAGATCTCAAGTCGTCATCAGATATTGTTGGCGTTGATAGATAAGTTAATTGTGTGATTGTAGATCGCAAGTCGTCATCAGATATTGTTGGCGTTGATAGATAACTTGACTGTGTGATCGTAGATCGCAAGTCGTCATCATATATTGTTGGCGTTGATAGATAACTTGACTGTGGGATCGTAGATCGCAAGTCATCATCAGATATTGTTGGTGTTGGTAGATAAGTTGATTGTGTGGTCGTAGATCTCAAATTGTCATCATATATTGTTGGCGTTGATAGATAAGTTGATTGTGTGGTCTTAGATCTCAAGTCATCATCATATATTGTTGGTGTTGGTAGATAAGTTGATTGTGTGGTCGTAGATATCAAGTCGTCATCAGATATTGTTGACATTGATAGATAAGTTGATTGTGTGGTCGTAGATCTCAAATCGTCATCAGATATTGTTGGTGTTGATAGATAAGTTGATTGTGTGGTCGTAGATCTCAATTCATCATCAGATATTGTTGAGATTGATAGATAAGTTGATTGTGGGGTCGTAGATATCAAGTTGTCATCAGATATTGTTGGTGTTGATAGATAAGTTGATTGTGTGGTCGTAGATATCAAGTCGTCATCAGATATTGTTGGCGTTGATAGATAAGTTGATTGTGTGGTCGTAGATCTCAAATCGTCATCAGATATTGTTGGTGTTGATAGATAAGTTGACTGTGTGGTCGTAGATATCAAGTCATCATCAGATATTGTTGAGATTGTTAGATAAGTTGATTGTGGGGTCATAGATATCAAGTCGTCATCAGATATTGTTGGTGTTGATAGATAAGTTGACTGTGTGGTCGTAGATCTCAAGTCGTCATCAGATATTGTTGACGTTGATAGATAAGTTGACTGTGTGGTCGTAGATTTCAAGTCGTCATCAGATATTGTTGGCGTTGATAGATAAGTTGATTGTGTTGTCGTAGATCGCAAGTCGTCATCAGATATTGTTGGCGTTGATAGATAAGTTGATTGTAAGGTCGTAGATCTCAAGTCGTCATCATATATTGTTGGTGTTGATAGATAAGTTGATTGTGCTGTCATAGATCGCAAGTCGTCATCAGATATTGTTGACATTGATAGATAAGTTGATTGTGGGGTCGTAGATTGCAAGTCGTCATCATATATTGTTGGCATTGATAGATAAGTTGACTGTGTGGTCGTAGATCTCAAGTCATCATCAGATATTGTTGGCGTTGATAGATAAGTTGATTGTGTAGTGCTTACAACTGAACTATTTAATACGTTGGATGCAATTGTTGTGGGTGTATATCTCATTTGACTTTCTGATCCATATAAACTGGTAGATATATCATTGAAGGAAAGGAGCGAGTTGGTTGCTGTTGACAGATATGTTGATGATGTTGCTTCAATACTGGTATTAAGTAGTGATGTATTACTGGTGTCTGGTTCTGTATTGAGATAAAATAAATGAAGATATCTTTATTCTGTCTGGATAAAAAACAGAATACAAAATTATGTTAAAGATTCAAAAACAATAGTTTCTCTATTATTTTTAGCATTACTGATGGGAAATGTGATATATTTTGTAATTTTTATGTAAAGAGAATTCACTTGTTTTTCTACTAGTATATCAAACTTGTGTCCACGGTATGAAGTAGCTTCCAATGATAAATGTGCCACAATTTTCCAATTACAAGCATTAATCCAGGTGTGTAAACTATTGAAGTTTAGTGTACATATATAAGCTCCTTATCAATCAATTATCAGATTAATAATTATTCGTAATATGAATTTAAATTTTCTCATTTACAAACCCATGCAAAATCTGCCACAATAAGGTACTGGTTCCAGATAGACAACGTTGAAACCTCTGCAACGAGTGACTGTAACATTCCAACTGTCAACACAGTTGTCATAATTACCCACTATACAAGCCTTCATCGTCACATATTCTCCATCATATGAAGGATAGGAACCTGCAAAAACATTCAGATGTGCATTTATTCAATCATTTCCGCCATGTCTATCAGCCGAATTTTCATAACATATGAATGAGTAGGACAGAATTAGCCAGCTGGTTTATGTAACATCATGATATGAAGGTTATTCCGGAAACGCTTCCACTGTTTGTGTGTACTAAGTTCAATATCTAAGTTTTTATTAACACCAGGTCTACTCTATTGTAAGCAGCATGTGATGTGTGTGAACAATCGAATCGAATCGAATTATCTGATTTGACAGACGTTCCACATTCCATTGTATTATATAAACCAAATTGATCAACAAATATTTATGTTCTGTCATCCTGAATGCCAAATTGTAAAAAAAACAACATATCCCACGACATATACACACACACACCATCAAGTGTCGTAAAAAGTCGCATGCGGTCCGAACATCATTGACTAATATTAATTTCCCGTTAATTACATTTGTCAGTCGAGAAAATTAAACAATATCAAAATTGATGCATCAGAAAATAATGGCATATGTGCTATAGGTGTAATACCACTAATTAATTTCTTTTACATTTTCTACTAAATTTTTGTTTTTTCGAGACTACCTTGCTATTTTATCTTAAGTTTAACCTTTCAAAGACCATGTATCTTCTGAAACATACATGATTCCTCTACGTTCTGTCAAGATATCATGGGATGTTTAAAGTCTTGCCAGGCTACGGAAAACACTTACTCTAAAAATAGCTCTGTCATCGCCCAGAAATTCAGTATTTATAGATCATGCATCAAATCCTCAATACAGGTATTAAAATACAACTAAATCCATCAAATCTGTGCTCAAAATAATCCTTATATTTTTAACTTCAATGATCAATTTTAATTATTCCATTCCATTCAAGTCTTTTTCACAATAGAACAAAGCGAAAGGAACTTTTTTCTTTAAAAGGGACTACTTTTGTATATGTTCTAAGCTCTGATTGGTGAATTAGTGGTTTGACACCTATAAAATATGACAGTATGCATCGCTTCTTGTACAATTGAAAATCAAAACATTACCATTCAGCCATATAGGATTCCATGAGCCACACTGACCACGCTGAGGGGGTATTGTTGGTATGTTGAGAGAATTATTATATCGATACCATCCAGGCGTAATATTTCTGGTTTCACACTCCCCAGATTCCCACCAATTCAAGGTATAATCAACAGTTCTCGTATAATTGCTCTCTGTTACAAAGTGGTCAGAACAAGGATCAACTGTCTCATCATTGTTGATCGTCTCATTTTCTACAATTAAATGACAACTTGATGGTTATTAAACAAGGTCTTTCCTGAGTTTAAAATACTATGCACAAATAAAAATAAAATACCACACAGTTGGAATAGTTCCAATATCTAATAAAAATAATAGTAGAAACAGAGACAAAATCGGTATCCCTACCACACATATAAAAGCATTTAAATTAAGCAATATTCTACGAGTAGTGGAGTTTTTTGTTCTTGTAACGAGACCTCCGTCGTCGTCGTTCTTAATCACTCGTCTTCCGTTCCCAAATGTATTAGAAAATGATCAGCACATCTATATATCAAAAACAACAGTTTCTCTATTATTTTTAGCATTACTGATGGGAAATGTGATATATTTTGTAATTTTTATGTAAAGAGAATTCACTTGTTGTTCTACTAGTATATCAAACTTGTGTCCATGGTATGAAGTAGCTTCCAACGATAAATGTGCCACAATTTTCCAATTACAAGCGTTAATCCAGGTGTGTAAACTATTGAAGTTTAGTGTACATATATAAGCTCCTTATCAATCAATTATAAGATTAATAATTATTCGTAATATGAATTTAAATTTTCTCATTTACAAACCCATGCAAAATCTGCCACAATAAGGTACTGGTTCCAGATAGACAAGGTTGAAACCTCTGCAACGAGTGACTGTAACATTCCAACTGTCGACACAGTTGTCATAATATCCCACTATACAAGCCTTCATTGTCACATATTCACCATCATATGAAGGATAGGAACCTGCAAAACATTCAGATGTGCATTTATTCAATCATTTCCGCCATGTCTATCAGCCGAATTTTCATAACATATGAATGAGTAGGACAGAATTAGCCAGCTGGTTTATGTAACATCATGATATGAAGGTTATTCCGGAAACGCTTCCACTGTTTGTGTGTACTAAGTTCAATATCTAAGTTTTTATTAACACCAGGTCTACTCTATTGTAAGCAGCATGTGATGTGTGTGAACAATCGAATCGAAACGAATTATCTGATTTGACAGACGTTCCACATTCCATTGTATTATATAAACCAAATTGATCAACAAATGTTTATGTTCTGTCATCCTGAATTCCAAATTGTAAAAAAAAAACAACATATCCCACGACATATACACACACACACCATCAAGTGTCGTAAAAAGTCGCATGCGGTCCGATCATCATTGACTAATATTAATTTCCCGTTAATTACATTTGTCAGTCGAGAAAATTAAACAATATCAAAATTGATGCATCAGAAAATAATGGCATATGTGCTATAGGTGTAATACCACTAATTAATTTCTTTTATATTTTCTACTAAATTTTTGTTTTTTCCAGACTACCTGGCTATTTTATCTTAAGTTTAACCTTTCAAAAACCATATATCTTCTGAAACATACATGATTCCTCTACGTTCTGTCAAGATATCATGGGATGCTTAAAGTCTTGCCAGGCTATGGAAAACACCTACTCTAAAAATAGCTCCGTCATCCCCCAGAAATTCAGTATTTATAGATCATGCATCAAATCCTCAATACAGGTATTAAAATACAACTAAATCCATCAAATCTGTGCTCAAAATAATCCTTATATTTTTAACTTTAATGATCAATTTTAATTATTCCATTCCATTAAAGTCTTTTTCACAATAGAACAAAGCGAAAGGAACAATTTTCTTTAAAAGGGACTACTTTTGTATATGTTCTAAGCTCTGATTGGTGAATTAGTGGTTTGACACCTATAAAATATGACAGTATGCATCGCTTCTTGTACAATTGAAAATCAAAACATTACCGTTCAGCCATATAGGATTCCATGAGCCACACTGACCACGCTGAGGGGGTATTGTTGGTATGTTGAGAGAATTATTATATCGATACCATCCAGGTGTAATATTTCTGGTTTCACACTCCCCAGATTCCCACCAATTCAAGGTATAATCAACAGTTCTCGTATAATTGCTCTCTGTTACAAAGTGGTCAGAACAAGGATCAACTGTCTCATCATTGTTGATCGTTTCATTTTCTACAATTGAGTTTAAAATACTATGTACAAATAAAAATAAAATACCACACAGTTGGAATAGTTCCAATATCTAATAAAAATAATAGTAGAAACAGAGACAAAATCGGTATCCCTACCACACATATAAAAGCATTTAAATTAAGCAATATTCTACGAGTAGTGGAGTTTTTTGTTCTTGTAACGAGACCTCCGTCGTCGTCGTTCTTAATCACTCGTCTTCCGTTCCCAAATGTATTAGAAAATGATCAGCACATCTATATATCAAAAACAACAGTTTCTCTATTATTTTTAGCATTACTGATGGGAAATGTGATATATTTTGTAATTTTTATGTAAAGAGAATTCACTTGTTGTTCTACTAGTATATCAAACTTGTATCCACGGTATGAAGTAGCTTCCAACGATAAATGTGCCACAATTTTCCAATTACAAGCGTTAATCCAGGTGTGTAAACTATTGAAGTTTAGTGTACATATATAAGCTCCTTATCAATCAATTATAAGATTAATAATTATTCGTAATATGAATTTAAATTTTCTCATTTACAAACCCATGCAAAATCTGCCACAATAAGGTACTGGTTCCAGATAGACAAGGTTGAAACCTCTGCAACGAGTGACTGTAACATTCCAACTGTCGACACAGTTGTCATAATATCCCACTATACAAGCCTTCATTGTCACATATTCACCATCATATGAAGGATAGGAACCTGCAAAACATTCAGATGTGCATTTATTCAATCATTTCCGCCATGTCTATCAGCCGAATTTTCATAACATATGAATGAGTAGGACAGAATTAGCCAGCTGGTTTATGTAACATCATGATATGAAGGTTATTCCGGAAACGCTTCCACTGTTTGTGTGTACTAAGTTCAATATCTAAGTTTTTATTAACACCAGGTCTACTCTATTGTAAGCAGCATGTGATGTGTGTGAACAATCGAATCGAAACGAATTATCTGATTTGACAGACGTTCCACATTCCATTGTATTATATAAACCAAATTGATCAACAAATGTTTATGTTCTGTCATCCTGAATTCCAAATTGTAAAAAAAAAACAACATATCCCACGACATATACACACACACACCATCAAGTGTCGTAAAAAGTCGCATGCGGTCCGAACATCATTGACTAATATTAATTTCCCGTTAATTACATTTGTCAGTCGAGAAAATTAAACAATATCAAAATTGATGCATCAGAAAATAATGGCATATGTGCTATAGGTGTAATACCACTAATTAATTTCTTTTATATTTTCTACTAAATTTTTGTTTTTTCCAGACTACCTGGCTATTTTATCTTAAGTTTAACCTTTCAAAAACCATATATCTTCTGAAACATACATGATTCCTCTACGTTCTGTCAAGATATCATGGGATGCTTAAAGTCTTGCCAGGCTATGGAAAACACCTACTCTAAAAATAGCTCCGTCATCCCCCAGAAATTCAGTATTTATAGATCATGCATCAAATCCTCAATACAGGTATTAAAATACAACTAAATCCATCAAATCTGTGCTCAAAATAATCCTTATATTTTTAACTTTAATGATCAATTTTAATTATTCCATTCCATTCAAGTCTTTTTCACAATAGAACAAAGCGAAAGGAACTTTTTTCTTTAAAAGGGACTACTTTTGTATATGTTCTAAGCTCTGATTGGTGAATTAGTGGTTTGACACCTATAAAATATGACAGTATGCATCGCTTCTTGTACAATTGAAAATCAAAACATTACCATTCAGCCATATAGGATTCCATGAGCCACACTGACCACGCTGAGGGGGTATTGTTGGTATGTTGAGAGAATTATTATATCGATACCATCCAGGCGTAATATTTCTGGTTTCACACTCCCCAGATTCCCACCAATTCAAGGTATAATCAACAGTTCTCGTATAATTGCTCTCTGTTACAAAGTGGTCAGAACAAGGATCAACTGTCTCATCATTGTTGATCGTTTCATTTTCTACAATTAAATGACAACTTGATAGTTATTAAACAAGGTCTTTCCTGAGTTTAAAATACTATGTACAAATAAAAATAAAATACCACACAGTTGGAATAGTTCCAATATCTAATAAAAATAATAGTAGAAACAGAGACAAAATAGGTATCCCTACCACACATATAAAAGCATTTAAATTAAGCAATATTCTACGAGTAGTGGAGTTTTTTGTTCTTGTAACGAGACCTCCGTCGTCGTCGTTCTTAATCACTCGTCTTCCGTTCCCAAATGTATTAGAAAATGATCAGCACATCTATATATCAAAAACAACAGTTTCTCTATTATTTTTAGCATTACTGATGGGAAATGTGATATATTTTGTAATTTTTATGTAAAGAGAATTCACTTGTTGTTCTACTAGTATATCAAACTTGTGTCCATGGTATGAAGTAGCTTCCAACGATAAATGTGCCACAATTTTCCAATTACAAGCATTAATCCAGGTGTGTAAACTATTGAAGTTTAGTGTACATATATAAGCTCCTTATCAATCAATTATAAGATTAATAATTATTCGTAATATGAATTTAAATTTTCTCATTTACAAACCCATGCAAAATCTGCCACAATAAGGTACTGGTTCCAGATAGACAAGGTTGAAACCTCTGCAACGAGTGACTGTAACATTCCAACTGTCGACACAGTTGTCATAATATCCCACTATACAAGCCTTCATTGTCACATATTCACCATCATATGAAGGATAGGAACCTGCAAAACATTCAGATGTGCAATTATTCAATCATTTCCGCCATGTCTATCAGCCGAATTTTCATAACATATGAATGAGTAGGACAGAATTAGCCAGCTGGTTTATGTAACATCATGATATGAAGGTTATTCCGGAAACGCTTCCACTGTTTGTGTGTACTAAGTTCAATATCTAAGTTTTTATTAACACCAGGTCTACTCTATTGTAAGCAGCATGTGATGTGTGTGAACAATCGAATCGAAACGAATTATCTGATTTGACAGACGTTCCACATTCCATTGTATTATATAAACCAAATTGATCAACAAATGTTTATGTTCTGTCATCCTGAATTCCAAATTGTAAAAAAAAACCAACATATCCCACGACATATACACACACACACCATCAAGTGTCGTAAAAAGTCGCATGCGGTCCGAACATCATTGACTAATATTAATTTCCCGTTAATTACATTTGTCAGTCGAGAAAATTAAACAATATCAAAATTGATGCATCAGAAAATAATGGCATATGTGCTATAGGTGTAATACCACTAATTAATTTCTTTTATATTTTCTACTAAATTTTTGTTTTTTCCAGACTACCTGGCTATTTTATCTTAAGTTTAACCTTTCAAAGACCATGTATCTTCTGAAACATACATGATTCCTCTACGTTCTGTCAAGATATCATGGGATGCTTAAAGTCTTGCCAGGCTATGGAAAACACCTACTCTAAAAATAGCTCTGTCATCCCCCAGAAATTCAGTATTTATAGATCATGCATCAAATCCTCAATACAGGTATTAAAATACAACTAAATCCATCAAATCTGTGCTCAAAATAATCCTTATATTTTTAACTTTAATGATCAATTTTAATTATTCCATTCCATTAAAGTCTTTTTCACAATAGAACAAAGCGAAAGGAACAATTTTCTTTAAAAGGGACTACTTTTGTATATGTTCTAAGCTCTGATTGGTGAATTAGTGGTTTGACACCTATAAAATATGACAGTATGCATCGCTTCTTGTACAATTGAAAATCAAAACATTACCGTTCAGCCATATAGGATTCCATGAGCCACACTGACCACGCTGAGGGGGTATTGTTGGTATGTTGAGAGAATTATTATATCGATACCATCCAGGTGTAATATTTCTGGTTTCACACTCCCCAGATTCCCACCAATTCAAGGTATAATCAACAGTTCTCGTATAATTGCTCTCTGTTACAAAGTGGTCAGAACAAGGATCAACTGTCTCATCATTGTTGATCGTTTCATTTTCTACAATTAAATGACAACTTGATAGTTATTAAACAAGGTTTTTCCTGAGTTTAAAATACTATGTACAAATAAAAATAAAATACCACACAGTTGGAATAGTTCCAATATCTAATAAAAATAATAGTAGAAACAGAGACAAAATCGGTATCCCTACCACACATATAAAAGCATTTAAATTAAGCAATATTCTACGAGTAGTGGAGTTTTTTGTTCTTGTAACGAGACCTCCGTCGTCGTCGTTCTTAATCACTCGTCTTCCGTTCCCAAATGTATTAGAAAATGATCAGCACATCTATATATCAAAAACAACAGTTTCTCTATTATTTTTAGCATTACTGATGGGAAATGTGATATATTTTGTAATTTTTATGTAAAGAGAATTCACTTGTTGTTCTACTAGTATATCAAACTTGTATCCACGGTATGAAGTAGCTTCCAACGATAAATGTGCCACAATTTTCCAATTACAAGCGTTAATCCAGGTGTGTAAACTATTGAAGTTTAGTGTACATATATAAGCTCCTTATCAATCAATTATAAGATTAATAATTATTCGTAATATGAATTTAAATTTTCTCATTTACAAACCCATGCAAAATCTGCCACAATAAGGTACTGGTTCCAGATAGACAAGGTTGAAACCTCTGCAACGAGTGACTGTAACATTCCAACTGTCGACACAGTTGTCATAATATCCCACTATACAAGCCTTCATTGTCACATATTCACCATCATATGAAGGATAGGAACCTGCAAAACATTCAGATGTGCATTTATTCAATCATTTCCGCCATGTCTATCAGCCGAATTTTCATAACATATGAATGAGTAGGACAGAATTAGCCAGCTGGTTTATGTAACATCATGATATGAAGGTTATTCCGGAAACGCTTCCACTGTTTGTGTGTACTAAGTTCAATATCTAAGTTTTTATTAACACCAGGTCTACTCTATTGTAAGCAGCATGTGATGTGTGTGAACAATCGAATCGAAACGAATTATCTGATTTGACAGACGTTCCACATTCCATTGTATTATATAAACCAAATTGATCAACAAATGTTTATGTTCTGTCATCCTGAATTCCAAATTGTAAAAAAAAAACAACATATCCCACGACATATACACACACACACCATCAAGTGTCGTAAAAAGTCGCATGCGGTCCGAACATCATTGACTAATATTAATTTCCCGTTAATTACATTTGTCAGTCGAGAAAATTAAACAATATCAAAATTGATGCATCAGAAAATAATGGCATATGTGCTATAGGTGTAATACCACTAATTAATTTCTTTTATATTTTCTACTAAATTTTTGTTTTTTCCAGACTACCTGGCTATTTTATCTTAAGTTTAACCTTTCAAAAACCATATATCTTCTGAAACATACATGATTCCTCTACGTTCTGTCAAGATATCATGGGATGCTTAAAGTCTTGCCAGGCTATGGAAAACACCTACTCTAAAAATAGCTCTGTCATCCCCCAGAAATTCAGTATTTATAGATCATGCATCAAATCCTCAATACAGGTATTAAAATACAACTAAATCCATCAAATCTGTGCTCAAAATAATCCTTATATTTTTAACTTTAATGATCAATTTTAATTATTCCATTCCATTCAAGTCTTTTTCACAATAGAACAAAGCGAAAGGAACTTTTTTCTTTAAAAGGGACTACTTTTGTATATGTTCTAAGCTCTGATTGGTGAATTAGTGGTTTGACACCTATAAAATATGACAGTATGCATCGCTTCTTGTACAATTGAAAATCAAAACATTACCGTTCAGCCATATAGGATTCCATGAGCCACACTGACCACGCTGAGGGGGTATTGTTGGTATGTTGAGAGAATTATTATATCGATACCATCCAGGTGTAATATTTCTGGTTTCACACTCCCCAGATTCCCACCAATTCAAGGTATAATCAACAGTTCTCGTATAATTGCTCTCTGTTACAAAGTGGTCAGAACAAGGATCAACTGTCTCATCATTGTTGATCGTTTCATTTTCTACAATTAAATGACAACTTGATAGTTATTAAACAAGGTCTTTCCTGAGTTTAAAATACTATGTACAAATAAAAATAAAATACCACACAGTTGGAATAGTTCCAATATCTAATAAAAATAATAGTAGAAACAGAGACAAAATCGGTATCCCTACCACACATATAAAAGCATTTAAATTAAGCAATATTCTACGAGTAGTGGAGTTTTTTGTTCTTGTAACGAGACCTCCGTCGTCGTCGTTCTTAATCACTCGTCTTCCGTTCCCAAATGTATTAGAAAATGATCAGCACATCTATATATCAAAAACAACAGTTTCTCTATTATTTTTAGCATTACTGATGGGAAATGTGATATATTTTGTAATTTTTATGTAAAGAGAATTCACTTGTTGTTCTACTAGTATATCAAACTTGTGTCCATGGTATGAAGTAGCTTCCAACGATAAATGTGCCACAATTTTCCAATTACAAGCGTTAATCCAGGTGTGTAAACTATTGAAGTTTAGTGTACATATATAAGCTCCTTATCTATCAATTATAAGATTAATAATTATTCGTAATATGAATTTAAATTTTCTCATTTACAAACCCATGCAAAATCTGCCACAATAAGGTACTGGTTCCAGATAGACAAGGTTGAAACCTCTGCAACGAGTGACTGTAACATTCCAACTGTCGACACAGTTGTCATAATATCCCACTATACAAGCCTTCATTGTCACATATTCACCATCATATGAAGGATAGGAACCTGCAAAACATTCAGATGTGCATTTATTCAATCATTTCCGCCATGTCTATCAGCCGAATTTTCATAACATATGAATGAGTAGGACAGAATTAGCCAGCTGGTTTATGTAACATCATGATATGAAGGTTATTCCGGAAACGCTTCCACTGTTTGTGTGTACTAAGTTCAATATCTAAGTTTTTATTAACACCAGGTCTACTCTATTGTAAGCAGCATGTGATGTGTGTGAACAATCGAATCGAAACGAATTATCTGATTTGACAGACGTTCCACATTCCATTGTATTATATAAACCAAATTGATCAACAAATGTTTATGTTCTGTCATCCTGAATTCCAAATTGTAAAAAAAAAAAAACATATCCCACGACATATACACACACACACCATCAAGTGTCGTAAAAAGTCGCATGCGGTCCGATCATCATTGACTAATATTAATTTCTCGTTAATTACATTTGTCAGTCGAGAAAATTAAACAATATCAAATTTGATGCATCAGAAAATAATGGCATATGTGCTATAGGTGTAATACCACTAATTAATTTCTTTTATATTTTCTACTAAATTTTTGTTTTTTCCAGACTACCTGGCTATTTTATCTTAAGTTTAACCTTTCAAAAACCATATATCTTCTGAAACATACATGATTCCTCTACGTTCTGTCAAGATATCATGGGATGCTTAAAGTCTTGCCAGGCTATGGAAAACACCTACTCTAAAAATAGCTCTGTCATCCCCCAGAAATTCAGTATTTATAGATCATGCATCAAATCCTCAATACAGGTATTAAAATGCAACTAAATCCATCAAATCTGTGCTCAAAATAATCCTTATATTTTTAACTTTAATGATCAATTTTAATTATTCCATTCCATTCAAGTCTTTTTCACAATAGAACAAAGCGAAAGGAACTTTTTTCTTTAAAAGGGACTACTTTTGTATATGTTCTAAGCTCTGATTGGTGAATTAGTGGTTTGACACCTATAAAATATGACAGTATGCATCGCTTCTTGTACAATTGAAAATCAAAACATTACCGTTCAGCCATATAGGATTCCATGAGCCACACTGACCACGCTGAGGGGGTATTGTTGGTATGTTGAGAGAATTATTATATCGATACCATCCAGGTGTAATATTTCTGGTTTCACACTCCCCAGATTCCCACCAATTCAAGGTATAATCAACAGTTCTCGTATAATTGCTCTCTGTTACAAAGTGGTCAGAACAAGGATCAACTGTCTCATCATTGTTGATCGTTTCATTTTCTACAATTAAATGACAACTTGATAGTTATTAAACAAGGTCTTTCCTGAGTTTAAAATACTATGTACAAATAAAAATAAAATACCACACAGTTGGAATAGTTCCAATATCTAATAAAAATAATAGTAGAAACAGAGACAAAATCGGTATCCCTACCACACATATAAAAGCATTTAAATTAAGCAATATTCTACGAGTAGTGGAGTTTTTTGTTCTTGTAACGAGACCTCCGTCGTCGTCGTTCTTAATCACTCGTCTTCCGTTCCCAAATGTATTAGAAAATGATCAGCACATCTATATATCAAAAACAACAGTTTCTCTATTATTTTTAGCATTACTGATGGGAAATGTGATATATTTTGTAATTTTTATGTAAAGAGAATTCACTTGTTGTTCTACTAGTATATCAAACTTGTGTCCATGGTATGAAGTAGCTTCCAACGATAAATGTGCCACAATTTTCCAATTACAAGCGTTAATCCAGGTGTGTAAACTATTGAAGTTTAGTGTACATATATAAGCTCCTTATCAATCAATTATAAGATTAATAATTATTCGTAATATGAATTTAAATTTTCTCATTTACAAACCCATGCAAAATCTGCCACAATAAGGTACTGGTTCCAGATAGACAAGGTTGAAACCTCTGCAACGAGTGACTGTAACATTCCAACTGTCGACACAGTTGTCATAATATCCCACTATACAAGCCTTCATTGTCACATATTCACCATCATATGAAGGATAGGAACCTGCAAAACATTCAGATGTGCATTTATTCAATCATTTCCGCCATGTCTATCAGCCGAATTTTCATAACATATGAATGAGTAGGACAGAATTAGCCAGCTGGTTTATGTAACATCATGATATGAAGGTTATTCCGGAAACGCTTCCACTGTTTGTGTGTACTAAGTTCAATATCTAAGTTTTTATTAACACCAGGTCTACTCTATTGTAAGCAGCATGTGATGTGTGTGAACAATCGAATCGAAACGAATTATCTGATTTGACAGACGTTCCACATTCCATTGTATTATATAAACCAAATTGATCAACAAATGTTTATGTTCTGTCATCCTGAATTCCAAATTGTAAAAAAAAAAAAACATATCCCACGACATATACACACACACACCATCAAGTGTCGTAAAAAGTCGCATGCGGTCCGATCATCATTGACTAATATTAATTTCTCGTTAATTACATTTGTCAGTCGAGAAAATTAAACAATATCAAATTTGATGCATCAGAAAATAATGGCATATGTGCTATAGGTGTAATACCACTAATTAATTTCTTTTATATTTTCTACTAAATTTTTGTTTTTTCCAGACTACCTGGCTATTTTATCTTAAGTTTAACCTTTCAAAAACCATATATCTTCTGAAACATACATGATTCCTCTACGTTCTGTCAAGATATCATGGGATGCTTAAAGTCTTGCCAGGCTATGGAAAACACCTACTCTAAAAATAGCTCTGTCATCCCCCAGAAATTCAGTATTTATAGATCATGCATCAAATCCTCAATACAGGTATTAAAATGCAACTAAATCCATCAAATCTGTGCTCAAAATAATCCTTATATTTTTAACTTTAATGATCAATTTTAATTATTCCATTCCATTCAAGTCTTTTTCACAATAGAACAAAGCGAAAGGAACTTTTTTCTTTAAAAGGGACTACTTTTACTATGTTCTAAGCTCTGATTGGTGAATTAGTGGTTTGACACCTATAAAATATGACAGTATGCATCGCTTCTTGTACAATTGAAAATCAAAACATTACCGTTCAGCCATATAGGATTCCATGAGCCACACTGACCACGCTGAGGGGGTATTGTTGGTATGTTGAGAGAATTATTATATCGATACCATCCAGGTGTAATATTTCTGGTTTCACACTCCCCAGATTCCCACCAATTCAAGGTATAATCAACAGTTCTCGTATAATTGCTCTCTGTTACAAAGTGGTCAGAACAAGGATCAACTGTCTCATCATTGTTGATCGTTTCATTTTCTACAATTAAATGACAACTTGATAGTTATTAAACAAGGTCTTTCCTGAGTTTAAAATACTATGTACAAATAAAAATAAAATACCACACAGTTGGAATAGTTCCAATATCTAATAAAAATAATAGTAGAAACAGAGACAAAATCGGTATCCCTACCACACATATAAAAGCATTTAAATTAAGCAATATTCTACGAGTAGTGGAGTTTTTTGTTCTTGTAACGAGACCTCCGTCGTCGTCGTTCTTAATCACTCGTCTTCCGTTCCCAAATGTATTAGAAAATGATCAGCACATCTATATATCAAAAACAACAGTTTCTCTATTATTTTTAGCATTACTGATGGGAAATGTGATATATTTTGTAATTTTTATGTAAAGAGAATTCACTTGTTGTTCTACTAGTATATCAAACTTGTGTCCACGGTATGAAGTAGCTTCCAACGATAAATGTGCCACAATTTTCCAATTACAAGCGTTAATCCAGGTGTGTAAACTATTGAAGTTTAGTGTACATATATAAGCTCCTTATCAATCAATTATAAGATTAATAATTATTCGTAATATGAATTTAAATTTTCTCATTTACAAACCCATGCAAAATCTGCCACAATAAGGTACTGGTTCCAGATAGACAAGGTTGAAACCTCTGCAACGAGTGACTGTAACATTCCAACTGTCGACACAGTTGTCATAATATCCCACTATACAAGCCTTCATTGTCACATATTCACCATCATATGAAGGATAGGAACCTGCAAAACATTCAGATGTGCATTTATTCAATCATTTCCGCCATGTCTATCAGCCGAATTTTCATAACATATGAATGAGTAGGACAGAATTAGCCAGCTGGTTTATGTAACATCATGATATGAAGGTTATTCCGGAAACGCTTCCACTGTTTGTGTGTACTAAGTTCAATATCTAAGTTTTTATTAACACCAGGTCTACTCTATTGTAAGCAGCATGTGATGTGTGTGAACAATCGAATCGAAACGAATTATCTGATTTGACAGACGTTCCACATTCCATTGTATTATATAAACCAAATTGATCAACAAATGTTTATGTTCTGTCATCCTGAATTTCAAATTGTAAAAAAAAACCAACATATCCCACGACATATACACACAAACACACCATCAAGTGTCGTAAAAAGTCGCATGCAGTCCGAACATCATTGACTAATATTAATTTCCCGTTAATTACATTTGTCAGTCGAGAAAATTAAACAATATCAAAATTGATGCATCAGAAAATAATGGCATATGTGCTATAGGTGTAATACCACTAATTAATTTCTTTTATATTTTCTACTAAATTTTTGTTTTTTCCAGACTACCTGGCTATTTTATCTTAAGTTTAACCTTTCAAAAACCATATATCTTCTGAAACATACATGATTCCTCTACGTTCTGTCAAGATATCATGGGATGCTTAAAGTCTTGCCAGGCTATGGAAAACACCTACTCTAAAAATAGCTCTGTCATCCCCCAGAAATTCAGTATTTATAGATCATGCATCAAATCCTCAATACAGGTATTAAAATACAACTAAATCCATCAAATCTGTGCTCAAAATAATCCTTATATTTTTAACTTTAATGATCAATTTTAATTATTCCATTCCATTCAAGTCTTTTTCACAATAGAACAAAGCGAAAGGAACTTTTTTCTTTAAAAGGGACTACTTTTACTATGTTCTAAGCTCTGATTGGTGAATTAGTGGTTTGACACCTATAAAATATGACAGTATGCATCGCTTCTTGTACAATTGAAAATCAAAACATTACCGTTCAGCCATATAGGATTCCATGAGCCACACTGACCACACTGAGGGGGTATTGTTGGTATGTTGAGAGAATTATTATATCGATACCATCCAGGTGTAATATTTCTGGTTTCACACTCCCCAGATTCCCACCAATTCAAGGTATAATCAACAGTTCTCGTATAATTGCTCTCTGTTACAAAGTGGTCAGAACAAGGATCAACTGTCTCATCATTGTTGATCGTTTCATTTTCTACAATTAAATGACAACTTGATAGTTATTAAACAAGGTCTTTCCTGAGTTTAAAATACTATGTACAAATAAAAATAAAATACCACACAGTTGGAATAGTTCCAATATCTAATAAAAATAATAGTAGAAACAGAGACAAAATCGGTATCCCTACCACACATATAAAAGCATTTAAATTAAGCAATATTCTACGAGTAGTGGAGTTTTTTGTTCTTGTAACGAGACCTCCGTCGTCGTCGTTCTTAATCACTTGTCTTCCGTTCCCAAATGTATTAGAAAATGATCAGCACATCTATATATCAAAAACAACAGTTTCTCTATTATTTTTAGCATTACTGATGGGAAATGTGATATATTTTGTAATTTTTATGTAAAGAGAATTCACTTGTTGTTCTACTAGTATATCAAACTTGTGTCCACGGTATGAAGTAGCTTCCAACGATAAATGTGCCACAATTTTCCAATTACAAGCGTTAATCCAGGTGTGTAAACTATTGAAGTTTAGTGTACATATATAAGCTCCTTATCAATCAATTATAAGATTAATAATTATTCGTAATATGAATTTAAATTTTCTCATTTACAAACCCATGCAAAATCTGCCACAATAAGGTACTGGTTCCAGATAGACAAGGTTGAAACCTCTGCAACGAGTGACTGTAACATTCCAACTGTCGACACAGTTGTCATAATATCCCACTATACAAGCCTTCATTGTCACATATTCACCATCATATGAAGGATAGGAACCTGCAAAACATTCAGATGTGCATTTATTCAATCATTTCCGCCATGTCTATCAGCCGAATTTTCATAACATATGAATGAGTAGGACAGAATTAGCCAGCTGGTTTATGTAACATCATGATATGAAGGTTATTCCGGAAACGCTTCCACTGTTTGTGTGTACTAAGTTCAATATCTAAGTTTTTATTAACACCAGGTCTACTCTATTGTAAGCAGCATGTGATGTGTGTGAACAATCGAATCGAAACGAATTAACTGATTTGACAGACGTTCCACATTCCATTGTATTATATAAACCAAATTGATCAACAAATGTTTATGTTCTGTCATCCTGAATTCCAAATTGTAAAAAAAAAACAACATATCCCACGACATATACACACACACACCATCAAGTGTCGTAAAAAGTCGCATGCGGTCCGATCATCATTGACTAATATTAATTTCCCGTTAATTACATTTGTCAGTCGAGAAAATTAAACAATATCAAAATTGATGCATCAGAAAATAATGGCATATGTGCTATAGGTGTAATACCACTAATTAATTTCTTTTATATTTTCTACTAAATTTTTGTTTTTTCCAGACTACCTGGCTATTTTATCTTAAGTTTAACCTTTCAAAAACCATATATCTTCTGAAACATACATGATTCCTCTACGTTCTGTCAAGATATCATGGGATGCTTAAAGTCTTGCCAGGCTATGGAAAACACCTACTCTAAAAATAGCTCTGTCATCCCCCAGAAATTCAGTATTTATAGATCATGCATCAAATCCTCAATACAGGTATTAAAATACAACTAAATCCATCAAATCTGTGCTCAAAATAATCCTTATATTTTTAACTTTAATGATCAATTTTAATTATTCCATTCCATTCAAGTCTTTTTCACAATAGAACAAAGCGAAAGGAACTTTTTTCTTTAAAAGGGACTACTTTTACTATGTTCTAAGCTCTGATTGGTGAATTAGTGGTTTGACACCTATAAAATATGACAGTATGCATCGCTTCTTGTACAATTGAAAATCAAAACATTACCGTTCAGCCATATAGGATTCCATGAGCCACACTGACCACGCTGAGGGGGTATTGTTGGTATGTTGAGAGAATTATTATATCGATACCATCCAGGTGTAATATTTCTGGTTTCACACTCCCCAGATTCCCACCAATTCAAGGTATAATCAACAGTTCTCGTATAATTGCTCTCTGTTACAAAGTGGTCAGAACAAGGATCAACTGTCTCATCATTGTTGATCGTTTCATTTTCTACAATTAAATGACAACTTGATAGTTATTAAACAAGGTCTTTCCTGAGTTTAAAATACTATGTACAAATAAAAATAAAATACCACACAGTTGGAATAGTTCCAATATCTAATAAAAATAATAGTAGAAACAGAGACAAAATCGGTATCCCTACCACACATATAAAAGCATTTAAATTAAGCAATATTCTACGAGTAGTGGAGTTTTTTGTTCTTGTAACGAGACCTCCGTCGTCGTCGTTCTTAATCACTCGTCTTCCGTTCCCAAATGTATTAGAAAATGATCAGCACATCTATATATCAAAAACAACAGTTTCTCTATTATTTTTAGCATTACTGATGGGAAATGTGATATATTTTGTAATTTTTATGTAAAGAGAATTCACTTGTTGTTCTACTAGTATATCAAACTTGTGTCCACGGTATGAAGTAGCTTCCAACGATAAATGTGCCACAATTTTCCAATTACAAGCGTTAATCCAGGTGTGTAAACTATTGAAGTTTAGTGTACATATATAAGCTCCTTATCAATCAATTATAAGATTAATAATTATTCGTAATATGAATTTAAATTTTCTCATTTACAAACCCATGCAAAATCTGCCACAATAAGGTACTGGTTCCAGATAGACAAGGTTGAAACCTCTGCAACGAGTGACTGTAACATTCCAACTGTCGACACAGTTGTCATAATATCCCACTATACAAGCCTTCATTGTCACATATTCACCATCATATGAAGGATAGGAACCTGCAAAACATTCAGATGTGCATTTATTCAATCATTTCCGCCATGTCTATCAGCCGAATTTTCATAACATATGAATGAGTAGGACAGAATTAGCCAGCTGGTTTATGTAACATCATGATATGAAGGTTATTCCGGAAACGCTTCCACTGTTTGTGTGTACTAAGTTCAATATCTAAGTTTTTATTAACACCAGGTCTACTCTATTGTAAGCAGCATGTGATGTGTGTGAACAATCGAATCGAAACGAATTATCTGATTTGACAGACGTTCCACATTCCATTGTATTATATAAACCAAATTGATCAACAAATGTTTATGTTCTGTCATCCTGAATTCCAAATTGTAAAAAAAAAACAACATATCCCACGACATATACACACACACACCATCAAGTGTCGTAAAAAGTCGCATGCGGTCCGATCATCATTGACTAATATTAATTTCCCGTTAATTACATTTGTCAGTCGAGAAAATTAAACAATATCAAAATTGATGCATCAGAAAATAATGGCATATGTGCTATAGGTGTAATACCACTAATTAATTTCTTTTATATTTTCTACTAAATTTTTGTTTTTTCCAGACTACCTGGCTATTTTATCTTAAGTTTAACCTTTCAAAAACCATATATCTTCTGAAACATACATGATTCCTCTACGTTCTGTCAAGATATCATGGGATGCTTAAAGTCTTGCCAGGCTATGGAAAACACCTACTCTAAAAATAGCTCTGTCATCCCCCAGAAATTCAGTATTTATAGATCATGCATCAAATCCTCAATACAGGTATTAAAATACAACTAAATCCATCAAATCTGTGCTCAAAATAATCCTTATATTTTTAACTTTAATGATCAATTTTAATTATTCCATTCCATTCAAGTCTTTTTCACAATAGAACAAAGCGAAAGGAACTTTTTTCTTTAAAAGGGACTACTTTTACTATGTTCTAAGCTCTGATTGGTGAATTAGTGGTTTGACACCTATAAAATATGACAGTATGCATCGCTTCTTGTACAATTGAAAATCAAAACATTACCGTTCAGCCATATAGGATTCCATGAGCCACACTGACCACGCTGAGGGGGTATTGTTGGTATGTTGAGAGAATTATTATATCGATACCATCCAGGTGTAATATTTCTGGTTTCACACTCCCCAGATTCCCACCAATTCAAGGTATAATCAACAGTTCTCGTATAATTGCTCTCTGTTACAAAGTGGTCAGAACAAGGATCAACTGTCTCATCATTGTTGATCGTTTCATTTTCTACAATTAAATGACAACTTGATAGTTATTAAACAAGGTCTTTCCTGAGTTTAAAATACTATGTACAAATAAAAATAAAATACCACACAGTTGGAATAGTTCCAATATCTAATAAAAATAATAGTAGAAACAGAGACAAAATCGGTATCCCTACCACACATATAAAAGCATTTAAATTAAGCAATATTCTACGAGTAGTGGAGTTTTTTGTTCTTGTAACGAGACCTCCGTCGTCGTCGTTCTTAATCACTCGTCTTCCGTTCCCAAATGTATTAGAAAATGATCAGCACATCTATATATCAAAAACAACAGTTTCTCTATTATTTTTAGCATTACTGATGGGAAATGTGATATATTTTGTAATTTTTATGTAAAGAGAATTCACTTGTTGTTCTACTAGTATATCAAACTTGTGTCCACGGTATGAAGTAGCTTCCAACGATAAATGTGCCACAATTTTCCAATTACAAGCGTTAATCCAGGTGTGTAAACTATTGAAGTTTAGTGTACATATATAAGCTCCTTATCAATCAATTATAAGATTAATAATTATTCGTAATATGAATTTAAATTTTCTCATTTACAAACCCATGCAAAATCTGCCACAATAAGGTACTGGTTCCAGATAGACAAGGTTGAAACCTCTGCAACGAGTGACTGTAACATTCCAACTGTCGACACAGTTGTCATAATATCCCACTATACAAGCCTTCATTGTCACATATTCACCATCATATGAAGGATAGGAACCTGCAAAACATTCAGATGTGCATTTATTCAATCATTTCCGCCATGTCTATCAGCCGAATTTTCATAACATATGAATGAGTAGGACAGAATTAGCCAGCTGGTTTATGTAACATCATGATATGAAGGTTATTCCGGAAACGCTTCCACTGTTTGTGTGTACTAAGTTCAATATCTAAGTTTTTATTAACACCAGGTCTACTCTATTGTAAGCAGCATGTGATGTGTGTGAACAATCGAATCGAAACGAATTATCTGATTTGACAGACGTTCCACATTCCATTGTATTATATAAACCAAATTGATCAACAAATGTTTATGTTCTGTCATCCTGAATTCCAAATTGTAAAAAAAAAACAACATATCCCACGACATATACACACACACACCATCAAGTGTCGTAAAAAGTCGCATGCGGTCCGATCATCATTGACTAATATTAATTTCCCGTTAATTACATTTGTCAGTCGAGAAAATTAAACAATATCAAAATTGATGCATCAGAAAATAATGGCATATGTGCTATAGGTGTAATACCACTAATTAATTTCTTTTATATTTTCTACTAAATTTTTGTTTTTTCCAGACTACCTGGCTATTTTATCTTAAGTTTAACCTTTCAAAAACCATATATCTTCTGAAACATACATGATTCCTCTACGTTCTGTCAAGATATCATGGGATGCTTAAAGTCTTGCCAGGCTATGGAAAACACCTACTCTAAAAATAGCTCTGTCATCCCCCAGAAATTCAGTATTTATAGATCATGCATCAAATCCTCAATACAGGTATTAAAATACAACTAAATCCATCAAATCTGTGCTCAAAATAATCCTTATATTTTTAACTTTAATGATCAATTTTAATTATTCCATTCCATTCAAGTCTTTTTCACAATAGAACAAAGCGAAAGGAACTTTTTTCTTTAAAAGGGACTACTTTTACTATGTTCTAAGCTCTGATTGGTGAATTAGTGGTTTGACACCTATAAAATATGACAGTATGCATCGCTTCTTGTACAATTGAAAATCAAAACATTACCGTTCAGCCATATAGGATTCCATGAGCCACACTGACCACGCTGAGGGGGTATTGTTGGTATGTTGAGAGAATTATTATATCGATACCATCCAGGTGTAATATTTCTGGTTTCACACTCCCCAGATTCCCACCAATTCAAGGTATAATCAACAGTTCTCGTATAATTGCTCTCTGTTACAAAGTGGTCAGAACAAGGATCAACTGTCTCATCATTGTTGATCGTTTCATTTTCTACAATTAAATGACAACTTGATAGTTATTAAACAAGGTCTTTCCTGAGTTTAAAATACTATGTACAAATAAAAATAAAATACCACACAGTTGGAATAGTTCCAATATCTAATAAAAATAATAGTAGAAACAGAGACAAAATCGGTATCCCTACCACACATATAAAAGCATTTAAATTAAGCAATATTCTACGAGTAGTGGAGTTTTTTGTTCTTGTAACGAGACCTCCGTCGTCGTCGTTCTTAATCACTCGTCTTCCGTTCCCAAATGTATTAGAAAATGATCAGCACATCTATATATCAAAAACAACAGTTTCTCTATTATTTTTAGCATTACTGATGGGAAATGTGATATATTTTGTAATTTTTATGTAAAGAGAATTCACTTGTTGTTCTACTAGTATATCAAACTTGTGTCCACGGTATGAAGTAGCTTCCAACGATAAATGTGCCACAATTTTCCAATTACAAGCGTTAATCCAGGTGTGTAAACTATTGAAGTTTAGTGTACATATATAAGCTCCTTATCAATCAATTATAAGATTAATAATTATTCGTAATATGAATTTAAATTTTCTCATTTACAAACCCATGCAAAATCTGCCACAATAAGGTACTGGTTCCAGATAGACAAGGTTGAAACCTCTGCAACGAGTGACTGTAACATTCCAACTGTCGACACAGTTGTCATAATATCCCACTATACAAGCCTTCATTGTCACATATTCACCATCATATGAAGGATAGGAACCTGCAAAACATTCAGATGTGCATTTATTCAATCATTTCCGCCATGTCTATCAGCCGAATTTTCATAACATATGAATGAGTAGGACAGAATTAGCCAGCTGGTTTATGTAACATCATGATATGAAGGTTATTCCGGAAACGCTTCCACTGTTTGTGTGTACTAAGTTCAATATCTAAGTTTTTATTAACACCAGGTCTACTCTATTGTAAGCAGCATGTGATGTGTGTGAACAATCGAATCGAAACGAATTATCTGATTTGACAGACGTTCCACATTCCATTGTATTATATAAACCAAATTGATCAACAAATGTTTATGTTCTGTCATCCTGAATTCCAAATTGTAAAAAAAAAACAACATATCCCACGACATATACACACACACACCATCAAGTGTCGTAAAAAGTCGCATGCGGTCCGATCATCATTGACTAATATTAATTTCCCGTTAATTACATTTGTCAGTCGAGAAAATTAAACAATATCAAAATTGATGCATCAGAAAATAATGGCATATGTGCTATAGGTGTAATACCACTAATTAATTTCTTTTATATTTTCTACTAAATTTTTGTTTTTTCCAGACTACCTGGCTATTTTATCTTAAGTTTAACCTTTCAAAAACCATATATCTTCTGAAACATACATGATTCCTCTACGTTCTGTCAAGATATCATGGGATGCTTAAAGTCTTGCCAGGCTATGGAAAACACCTACTCTAAAAATAGCTCTGTCATCCCCCAGAAATTCAGTATTTATAGATCATGCATCAAATCCTCAATACAGGTATTAAAATACAACTAAATCCATCAAATCTGTGCTCAAAATAATCCTTATATTTTTAACTTTAATGATCAATTTTAATTATTCCATTCCATTCAAGTCTTTTTCACAATAGAACAAAGCGAAAGGAACTTTTTTCTTTAAAAGGGACTACTTTTGTATATGTTCTAAGCTCTGATTGGTGAATTAGTGGTTTGACACCTATAAAATATGACAGTATGCATCGCTTCTTGTACAATTGAAAATCAAAACATTACCGTTCAGCCATATAGGATTCCATGAGCCACACTGACCACGCTGAGGGGGTATTGTTGGTATGTTGAGAGAATTATTATATCGATACCATCCAGGTGTAATATTTCTGGTTTCACACTCCCCAGATTCCCACCAATTCAAGGTATAATCAACAGTTCTCGTATAATTGCTCTCTGTTACAAAGTGGTCAGAACAAGGATCAACTGTCTCATCATTGTTGATCGTTTCATTTTCTACAATTAAATGACAACTTGATAGTTATTAAACAAGGTTTTTCCTGAGTTTAAAATACTATGTACAAATAAAAATAAAATACCACACAGTTGGAATAGTTCCAATATCTAATAAAAATAATAGTAGAAACAGAGACAAAATCGGTATCCCTACCACACATATAAAAGCATTTAAATTAAGCAATATTCTACGAGTAGTGGAGTTTTTTGTTCTTGTAACGAGACCTCCGTCGTCGTCGTTCTTAATCACTCGTCTTCCGTTCCCAAATGTATTAGAAAATGATCAGCACATCTATATATCAAAAACAACAGTTTCTCTATTATTTTTAGCATTACTGATGGGAAATGTGATATATTTTGTAATTTTTATGTAAAGAGAATTCACTTGTTGTTCTACTAGTATATCAAACTTGTGTCCATGGTATGAAGTAGCTTCCAACGATAAATGTGCCACAATTTTCCAATTACAAGCGTTAATCCAGGTGTGTAAACTATTGAAGTTTAGTGTACATATATAAGCTCCTTATCAATCAATTATAAGATTAATAATTATTCGTAATATGAATTTAAATTTTCTCATTTACAAACCCATGCAAAATCTGCCACAATAAGGTACTGGTTCCAGATAGACAAGGTTGAAACCTCTGCAACGAGTGACTGTAACATTCCAACTGTCGACACAGTTGTCATAATATCCCACTATACAAGCCTTCATTGTCACATATTCACCATCATATGAAGGATAGGAACCTGCAAAACATTCAGATGTGCATTTATTCAATCATTTCCGCCATGTCTATCAGCCGAATTTTCATAACATATGAATGAGTAGGACAGAATTAGCCAGCTGGTTTATGTAACATCATGATATGAAGGTTATTCCGGAAACGCTTCCACTGTTTGTGTGTACTAAGTTCAATATCTAAGTTTTTATTAACACCAGGTCTACTCTATTGTAAGCAGCATGTGATGTGTGTGAACAATCGAATCGAAACGAATTATCTGATTTGACAGACGTTCCACATTCCATTGTATTATATAAACCAAATTGATCAACAAATGTTTATGTTCTGTCATCCTGAATTCCAAATTGTAAAAAAAAAACAACATATCCCACGACATATACACACACACACCATCAAGTGTCGTAAAAAGTCGCATGCGGTCCGATCATCATTGACTAATATTAATTTCTCGTTAATTACATTTGTCAGTCGAGAAAATTAAACAATATCAAAATTGATGCATCAGAAAATAATGGCATATGTGCTATAGGTGTAATACCACTAATTAATTTCTTTTATATTTTCTACTAAATTTTTGTTTTTTCCAGACTACCTGGCTATTTTATCTTAAGTTTAACCTTTCAAAAACCATATATCTTCTGAAACATACATGATTCCTCTACGTTCTGTCAAGATATCATGGGATGCTTAAAGTCTTGCCAGGCTATGGAAAACACCTACTCTAAAAATAGCTCTGTCATCCCCCAGAAATTCAGTATTTATAGATCATGCATCAAATCCTCAATACAGGTATTAAAATACAACTAAATCCATCAAATCTGTGCTCAAAATAATCCTTATATTTTTAACTTTAATGATCAATTTTAATTATTCCATTCCATTCAAGTCTTTTTCACAATAGAACAAAGCGAAAGGAACTTTTTTCTTTAAAAGGGACTACTTTTGTATATGTTCTAAGCTCTGATTGGTGAATTAGTGGTTTGACACCTATAAAATATGACAGTATGCATCGCTTCTTGTACAATTGAAAATCAAAACATTACCGTTCAGCCATATAGGATTCCATGAGCCACACTGACCACGCTGAGGGGGTATTGTTGGTATGTTGAGAGAATTATTATATCGATACCATCCAGGTGTAATATTTCTGGTTTCACACTCCCCAGATTCCCACCAATTCAAGGTATAATCAACAGTTCTCGTATAATTGCTCTCTGTTACAAAGTGGTCAGAACAAGGATCAACTGTCTCATCATTGTTGATCGTTTCATTTTCTACAATTAAATGACAACTTGATAGTTATTAAACAAGGTCTTTCCTGAGTTTAAAATACTATGTACAAATAAAAATAAAATACCACACAGTTGGAATAGTTCCAATATCTAATAAAAATAATAGTAGAAACAGAGACAAAATCGGTATCCCTACCACACATATAAAAGCATTTAAATTAAGCAATATTCTACGAGTAGTGGAGTTTTTTGTTCTTGTAACGAGACCTCCGTCGTCGTCGTTCTTAATCACTCGTCTTCCGTTCCCAAATGTATTAGAAAATGATCAGCACATCTATATATCAAAAACAACAGTTTCTCTATTATTTTTAGCATTACTGATGGGAAATGTGATATATTTTGTAATTTTTATGTAAAGAGAATTCACTTGTTGTTCTACTAGTATATCAAACTTGTGTCCATGGTATGAAGTAGCTTCCAACGATAAATGTGCCACAATTTTCCAATTACAAGCGTTAATCCAGGTGTGTAAACTATTGAAGTTTAGTGTACATATATAAGCTCCTTATCAATCAATTATAAGATTAATAATTATTCGTAATATGAATTTAAATTTTCTCATTTACAAACCCATGCAAAATCTGCCACAATAAGGTACTGGTTCCAGATAGACAAGGTTGAAACCTCTGCAACGAGTGACTGTAACATTCCAACTGTCGACACAGTTGTCATAATATCCCACTATACAAGCCTTCATTGTCACATATTCACCATCATATGAAGGATAGGAACCTGCAAAACATTCAGATGTGCATTTATTCAATCATTTCCGCCATGTCTATCAGCCGAATTTTCATAACATATGAATGAGTAGGACAGAATTAGCCAGCTGGTTTATGTAACATCATGATATGAAGGTTATTCCGGAAACGCTTCCACTGTTTGTGTGTACTAAGTTCAATATCTAAGTTTTTATTAACACCAGGTCTACTCTATTGTAAGCAGCATGTGATGTGTGTGAACAATCGAATCGAAACGAATTATCTGATTTGACAGACGTTCCACATTCCATTGTATTATATAAACCAAATTGATCAACAAATGTTTATGTTCTGTCATCCTGAATTCCAAATTGTAAAAAAAAAACAACATATCCCACGACATATACACACACACACCATCAAGTGTCGTAAAAAGTCGCATGCGGTCCGATCATCATTGACTAATATTAATTTCCCGTTAATTACATTTGTCAGTCGAGAAAATTAAACAATATCAAAATTGATGCATCAGAAAATAATGGCATATGTGCTATAGGTGTAATACCACTAATTAATTTCTTTTATATTTTCTACTAAATTTTTGTTTTTTCCAGACTACCTGGCTATTTTATCTTAAGTTTAACCTTTCAAAAACCATATATCTTCTGAAACATACATGATTCCTCTACGTTCTGTCAAGATATCATGGGATGCTTAAAGTCTTGCCAGGCTATGGAAAACACCTACTCTAAAAATAGCTCTGTCATCCCCCAGAAATTCAGTATTTATAGATCATGCATCAAATCCTCAATACAGGTATTAAAATACAACTAAATCCATCAAATCTGTGCTCAAAATAATCCTTATATTTTTAACTTTAATGATCAATTTTAATTATTCCATTCCATTCAAGTCTTTTTCACAATAGAACAAAGCGAAAGGAACTTTTTTCTTTAAAAGGGACTACTTTTGTATATGTTCTAAGCTCTGATTGGTGAATTAGTGGTTTGACACCTATAAAATATGACAGTATGCATCGCTTCTTGTACAATTGAAAATCAAAACATTACCGTTCAGCCATATAGGATTCCATGAGCCACACTGACCACGCTGAGGGGGTATTGTTGGTATGTTGAGAGAATTATTATATCGATACCATCCAGGTGTAATATTTCTGGTTTCACACTCCCCAGATTCCCACCAATTCAAGGTATAATCAACAGTTCTCGTATAATTGCTCTCTGTTACAAAGTGGTCAGAACAAGGATCAACTGTCTCATCATTGTTGATCGTTTCATTTTCTACAATTAAATGACAACTTGATAGTTATTAAACAAGGTTTTTCCTGAGTTTAAAATACTATGTACAAATAAAAATAAAATACCACACAGTTGGAATAGTTCCAATATCTAATAAAAATAATAGTAGAAACAGAGACAAAATCGGTATCCCTACCACACATATAAAAGCATTTAAATTAAGCAATATTCTACGAGTAGTGGAGTTTTTTGTTCTTGTAACGAGACCTCCGTCGTCGTCGTTCTTAATCACTCGTCTTCCGTTCCCAAATGTATTAGAAAATGATCAGCACATCTATATATCAAAAACAACAGTTTCTCTATTATTTTTAGCATTACTGATGGGAAATGTGATATATTTTGTAATTTTTATGTAAAGAGAATTCACTTGTTGTTCTACTAGTATATCAAACTTGTGTCCATGGTATGAAGTAGCTTCCAACGATAAATGTGCCACAATTTTCCAATTACAAGCGTTAATCCAGGTGTGTAAACTATTGAAGTTTAGTGTACATATATAAGCTCCTTATCAATCAATTATAAGATTAATAATTATTCGTAATATGAATTTAAATTTTCTCATTTACAAACCCATGCAAAATCTGCCACAATAAGGTACTGGTTCCAGATAGACAAGGTTGAAACCTCTGCAACGAGTGACTGTAACATTCCAACTGTCGACACAGTTGTCATAATATCCCACTATACAAGCCTTCATTGTCACATATTCACCATCATATGAAGGATAGGAACCTGCAAAACATTCAGATGTGCATTTATTCAATCATTTCCGCCATGTCTATCAGCCGAATTTTCATAACATATGAATGAGTAGAACAGAATTAGCCAGCTGGTTTGTGTAACATCATGATATGAAGGTTATTCCGGAAACGCTTCCACTGTTTGTGTGTACTAAGTTCAATATCTAAGTTTTTATTAACACCAGGTCTACTCTATTGTAAGCAGCATGTGATGTGTGTGAACAATCGAATCGAAACGAATTATCTGATTTGACAGACGTTCCACATTCCATTGTATTATATAAACCAAATTGATCAACAAATGTTTATGTTCTGTCATCCTGAATTCCAAATTGTAAAAAAAAAACAACATATCCCACGACATATACACACACACACCATCAAGAGTCGTAAAAAGTCGCATGCGGTCCGATCATCATTGACTAATATTAATTTCCCGTTAATTACATTCGTCAGTCGAGAAAATTAAACAATATCAAAATTGATGCATCAGAAAATAATGGCATATGTGCTATAGGTGTAATACCACTAATTAATTTCTTTTATATTTTCTACTAAATTTTTGTTTTTTCCAGACTACCTGGCTATTTTATCTTAAGTTTAACCTTTCAAAAACCATATATCTTCTGAAACATACATGATTCCTCTACGTTCTGTCAAGATATCATGGGATGCTTAAAGTCTTGCCAGGCTATGGAAAACACCTACTCTAAAAATAGCTCTGTCATCCCCCAGAAATTCAGTATTTATAGATCATGCATCAAATCCTCAATACAGGTATTAAAATACAACTAAATCCATCAAATCTGTGCTCAAAATAATCCTTATATTTTTAACTTTAATGATCAATTTTAATTATTCCATTCCATTCAAGTCTTTTTCACAATAGAACAAAGCGAAAGGAACTTTTTTCTTTAAAAGGGACTACTTTTGTATATGTTCTAAGCTCTGATTGGTGAATTAGTGGTTTGACACCTATAAAATATGACAGTATGCATCGCTTCTTGTACAATTGAAAATCAAAACATTACCGTTCAGCCATATAGGATTCCATGAGCCACACTGACCACGCTGAGGGGGTATTGTTGGTATGTTGAGAGAATTATTATATCGATACCATCCAGGTGTAATATTTCTGGTTTCACACTCCCCAGATTCCCACCAATTCAAGGTATAATCAACAGTTCTCGTATAATTGCTCTCTGTTACAAAGTGGTCAGAACAAGGATCAACTGTCTCATCATTGTTGATCGTTTCAATTTCTACAATTAAATGACAACTTGATAGTTATTAAACAAGGTTTTTCCTGAGTTTAAAATACTATGTACAAATAAAATTAAATACCACACAGTTGGAATAGTTCCAATATCTAATAAAAATAATAGTAGAAACAGAGACAAAATCGGTATCCCTACCACACATATAAAAGCATTTAAATTAAGCAATATTCTACGAGTAGTGGAGTTTTTTGTTCTTGTAACGAGACCTCCGTCGTCGTCGTTCTTAATCACTCGTCTTCCGTTCCCAAATGTATTAGAAAATGATCAGCACATCTATATATCAAAAACAACAGTTTCTCTATTATTTTTAGCATTACTGATGGGAAATGTGATATATTTTGTAATTTTTATGTAAAGAGAATTCACTTGTTGTTCTACTAGTATATCAAACTTGTGTCCATGGTATGAAGTAGCTTCCAACGATAAATGTGCCACAATTTTCCAATTACAAGCGTTAATCCAGGTGTGTAAACTATTGAAGTTTAGTGTACATATATAAGCTCCTTATCAATCAATTATAAGATTAATAATTATTCGTAATATGAATTTAAATTTTCTCATTTACAAACCCATGCAAAATCTGCCACAATAAGGTACTGGTTCCAGATAGACAAGGTTGAAACCTCTGCAACGAGTGACTGTAACATTCCAACTGTCGACACAGTTGTCATAATATCCCACTATACAAGCCTTCATTGTCACATATTCACCATCATATGAAGGATAGGAACCTGCAAAACATTCAGATGTGCATTTATTCAATCATTTCCGCCATGTCTATCAGCCGAATTTTCATAACATATGAATGAGTAGGACAGAATTAGCCAGCTGGTTTATGTAACATCATGATATGAAGGTTATTCCGGAAACGCTTCCACTGTTTGTGTGTACTAAGTTCAATATCTAAGTTTTTATTAACACCAGGTCTACTCTATTGTAAGCAGCATGTGATGTGTGTGAACAATCGAATCGAAACGAATTATCTGATTTGACAGACGTTCCACATTCCATTGTATTATATAAACCAAATTGATCAACAAATGTTTATGTTCTGTCATCCTGAATTCCAAATTGTAAAAAAAAAACAACATATCCCACGACATATACACACACACACCATCAAGTGTCGTAAAAAGTCGCATGCGGTCCGATCATCATTGACTAATATTAATTTCCCGTTAATTACATTTGTCAGTCGAGAAAATTAAACAATATCAAAATTGATGCATCAGAAAATAATGGCATATGTGCTATAGGTGTAATACCACTAATTAATTTCTTTTATATTTTCTACTAAATTTTTGTTTTTTCCAGACTACCTGGCTATTTTATCTTAAGTTTAACCTTTCAAAAACCATATATCTTCTGAAACATACATGATTCCTCTACGTTCTGTCAAGATATCATGGGATGCTTAAAGTCTTGCCAGGCTATGGAAAACACCTACTCTAAAAATAGCTCTGTCATCCCCCAGAAATTCAGTATTTATAGATCATGCATCAAATCCTCAATACAGGTATTAAAATACAACTAAATCCATCAAATCTGTGCTCAAAATAATCCTTATATTTTTAACTTTAATGATCAATTTTAATTATTCCATTCCATTCAAGTCTTTTTCACAATAGAACAAAGCGAAAGGAACTTTTTTCTTTAAAAGGGACTACTTTTACTATGTTCTAAGCTCTGATTGGTGAATTAGTGGTTTGACACCTATAAAATATGACAGTATGCATCGCTTCTTGTACAATTGAAAATCAAAACATTACCGTTCAGCCATATAGGATTCCATGAGCCACACTGACCACGCTGAGGGGGTATTGTTGGTATGTTGAGAGAATTATTATATCGATACCATCCAGGTGTAATATTTCTGGTTTCACACTCCCCAGATTCCCACCAATTCAAGGTATAATCAACAGTTCTCGTATAATTGCTCTCTGTTACAAAGTGGTCAGAACAAGGATCAACTGTCTCATCATTGTTGATCGTTTCATTTTCTACAATTAAATGACAACTTGATAGTTATTAAACAAGGTCTTTCCTGAGTTTAAAATACTATGTACAAATAAAAATAAAATACCACACAGTTGGAATAGTTCCAATATCTAATAAAAATAATAGTAGAAACAGAGACAAAATCGGTATCCCTACCACACATATAAAAGCATTTAAATTAAGCAATATTCTACGAGTAGTGGAGTTTTTTGTTCTTGTAACGAGACCTCCGTCGTCGTCGTTCTTAATCACTCGTCTTCCGTTCCCAAATGTATTAGAAAATGATCAGCACATCTATATATCAAAAACAACAGTTTCTCTATTATTTTTAGCATTACTGATGGGAAATGTGATATATTTTGTAATTTTTATGTAAAGAGAATTCACTTGTTGTTCTACTAGTATATCAAACTTGTGTCCATGGTATGAAGTAGCTTCCAACGATAAATGTGCCACAATTTTCCAATTACAAGCGTTAATCCAGGTGTGTAAACTATTGAAGTTTAGTGTACATATATAAGCTCCTTATCAATCAATTATAAGATTAATAATTATTCGTAATATGAATTTAAATTTTCTCATTTACAAACCCATGCAAAATCTGCCACAATAAGGTACTGGTTCCAGATAGACAAGGTTGAAACCTCTGCAACGAGTGACTGTAACATTCCAACTGTCGACACAGTTGTCATAATATCCCACTATACAAGCCTTCATTGTCACATATTCACCATCATATGAAGGATAGGAACCTGCAAAACATTCAGATGTGCATTTATTCAATCATTTCCGCCATGTCTATCAGCCGAATTTTCATAACATATGAATGAGTAGAACAGAATTAGCCAGCTGGTTTGTGTAACATCATGATATGAAGGTTATTCCGGAAACGCTTCCACTGTTTGTGTGTACTAAGTTCAATATCTAAGTTTTTATTAACACCAGGTCTACTCTATTGTAAGCAGCATGTGATGTGTGTGAACAATCGAATCGAAACGAATTATCTGATTTGACAGACGTTCCACATTCCATTGTATTATATAAACCAAATTGATCAACAAATGTTTATGTTCTGTCATCCTGAATTCCAAATTGTAAAAAAAAAACAACATATCCCACGACATATACACACACACACCATCAAGAGTCGTAAAAAGTCGCATGCGGTCCGATCATCATTGACTAATATTAATTTCCCGTTAATTACATTCGTCAGTCGAGAAAATTAAACAATATCAAAATTGATGCATCAGAAAATAATGGCATATGTGCTATAGGTGTAATACCACTAATTAATTTCTTTTATATTTTCTACTAAATTTTTGTTTTTTCCAGACTACCTGGCTATTTTATCTTAAGTTTAACCTTTCAAAAACCATATATCTTCTGAAACATACATGATTCCTCTACGTTCTGTCAAGATATCATGGGATGCTTAAAGTCTTGCCAGGCTATGGAAAACACCTACTCTAAAAATAGCTCTGTCATCCCCCAGAAATTCAGTATTTATAGATCATGCATCAAATCCTCAATACAGGTATTAAAATACAACTAAATCCATCAAATCTGTGCTCAAAATAATCCTTATATTTTTAACTTTAATGATCAATTTTAATTATTCCATTCCATTCAAGTCTTTTTCACAATAGAACAAAGCGAAAGGAACTTTTTTCTTTAAAAGGGACTACTTTTGTATATGTTCTAAGCTCTGATTGGTGAATTAGTGGTTTGACACCTATAAAATATGACAGTATGCATCGCTTCTTGTACAATTGAAAATCAAAACATTACCGTTCAGCCATATAGGATTCCATGAGCCACACTGACCACGCTGAGGGGGTATTGTTGGTATGTTGAGAGAATTATTATATCGATACCATCCAGGTGTAATATTTCTGGTTTCACACTCCCCAGATTCCCACCAATTCAAGGTATAATCAACAGTTCTCGTATAATTGCTCTCTGTTACAAAGTGGTCAGAACAAGGATCAACTGTCTCATCATTGTTGATCGTTTCAATTTCTACAATTAAATGACAACTTGATAGTTATTAAACAAGGTTTTTCCTGAGTTTAAAATACTATGTACAAATAAAATTAAATACCACACAGTTGGAATAGTTCCAATATCTAATAAAAATAATAGTAGAAACAGAGACAAAATCGGTATCCCTACCACACATATAAAAGCATTTAAATTAAGCAATATTCTACGAGTAGTGGAGTTTTTTGTTCTTGTAACGAGACCTCCGTCGTCGTCGTTCTTAATCACTCGTCTTCCGTTCCCAAATGTATTAGAAAATGATCAGCACATCTATATATCAAAAACAACAGTTTCTCTATTATTTTTAGCATTACTGATGGGAAATGTGATATATTTTGTAATTTTTATGTAAAGAGAATTCACTTGTTGTTCTACTAGTATATCAAACTTGTGTCCATGGTATGAAGTAGCTTCCAACGATAAATGTGCCACAATTTTCCAATTACAAGCGTTAATCCAGGTGTGTAAACTATTGAAGTTTAGTGTACATATATAAGCTCCTTATCAATCAATTATAAGATTAATAATTATTCGTAATATGAATTTAAATTTTCTCATTTACAAACCCATGCAAAATCTGCCACAATAAGGTACTGGTTCCAGATAGACAAGGTTGAAACCTCTGCAACGAGTGACTGTAACATTCCAACTGTCGACACAGTTGTCATAATATCCCACTATACAAGCCTTCATTGTCACATATTCACCATCATATGAAGGATAGGAACCTGCAAAACATTCAGATGTGCATTTATTCAATCATTTCCGCCATGTCTATCAGCCGAATTTTCATAACATATGAATGAGTAGGACAGAATTAGCCAGCTGGTTTATGTAACATCATGATATGAAGGTTATTCCGGAAACGCTTCCACTGTTTGTGTGTACTAAGTTCAATATCTAAGTTTTTATTAACACCAGGTCTACTCTATTGTAAGCAGCATGTGATGTGTGTGAACAATCGAATCGAAACGAATTATCTGATTTGACAGACGTTCCACATTCCATTGTATTATATAAACCAAATTGATCAACAAATGTTTATGTTCTGTCATCCTGAATTCCAAATTGTAAAAAAAAACCAACATATCCCACGACATATACACACACACACCATCAAGTGTCGTAAAAAGTCGCATGCGGTCCGATCATCATTGACTAATATTAATTTCCCGTTAATTACATTTGTCAGTCGAGAAAATTAAACAATATCAAAATTGATGCATCAGAAAATAATGGCATATGTGCTATAGGTGTAATACCACTAATTAATTTCTTTTATATTTTCTACTAAATTTTTGTTTTTTCCAGACTACCTGGCTATTTTATCTTAAGTTTAACCTTTCAAAAACCATATATCTTCTGAAACATACATGATTCCTCTACGTTCTGTCAAGATATCATGGGATGCTTAAAGTCTTGCCAGGCTATGGAAAACACCTACTCTAAAAATAGCTCTGTCATCCCCCAGAAATTCAGTATTTATAGATCATGCATCAAATCCTCAATACAGGTATTAAAATACAACTAAATCCATCAAATCTGTGCTCAAAATAATCCTTATATTTTTAACTTTAATGATCAATTTTAATTATTCCATTCCATTCAAGTCTTTTTCACAATAGAACAAAGCGAAAGGAACTTTTTTCTTTAAAAGGGACTACTTTTGTATATGTTCTAAGCTCTGATTGGTGAATTAGTGGTTTGACACCTATAAAATATGACAGTATGCATCGCTTCTTGTACAATTGAAAATCAAAACATTACCGTTCAGCCATATAGGATTCCATGAGCCACACTGACCACGCTGAGGGGGTATTGTTGGTATGTTGAGAGAATTATTATATCGATACCATCCAGGTGTAATATTTCTGGTTTCACACTCCCCAGATTCCCACCAATTCAAGGTATAATCAACAGTTCTCGTATAATTGCTCTCTGTTACAAAGTGGTCAGAACAAGGATCAACTGTCTCATCATTGTTGATCGTTTCATTTTCTACAATTAAATGACAACTTGATAGTTATTAAACAAGGTTTTTCCTGAGTTTAAAATACTATGTACAAATAAAATTAAATACCACACAGTTGGAATAGTTCCAATATCTAATAAAAATAATAGTAGAAACAGAGACAAAATCGGTATCCCTACCACACATATAAAAGCATTTAAATTAAGCAATATTCTACGAGTAGTGGAGTTTTTTGTTCTTGTAACGAGACCTCCGTCGTCGTCGTTCTTAATCACTCGTCTTCCGTTCCCAAATGTATTAGAAAATGATCAGCACATCTATATATCAAAAACAACAGTTTCTCTATTATTTTTAGCATTACTGATGGGAAATGTGATATATTTTGTAATTTTTATGTAAAGAGAATTCACTTGTTGTTCTACTAGTATATCAAACTTGTGTCCATGGTATGAAGTAGCTTCCAACGATAAATGTGCCACAATTTTCCAATTACAAGCGTTAATCCAGGTGTGTAAACTATTGAAGTTTAGTGTACATATATAAGCTCCTTATCAATCAATTATAAGATTAATAATTATTCGTAATATGAATTTAAATTTTCTCATTTACAAACCCATGCAAAATCTGCCACAATAAGGTACTGGTTCCAGATAGACAAGGTTGAAACCTCTGCAACGAGTGACTGTAACATTCCAACTGTCGACACAGTTGTCATAATATCCCACTATACAAGCCTTCATTGTCACATATTCACCATCATATGAAGGATAGGAACCTGCAAAACATTCAGATGTGCATTTATTCAATCATTTCCGCCATGTCTATCAGCCGAATTTTCATAACATATGAATGAGTAGGACAGAATTAGCCAGCTGGTTTATGTAACATCATGATATGAAGGTTATTCCGGAAACGCTTCCACTGTTTGTGTGTACTAAGTTCAATATCTAAGTTTTTATTAACACCAGGTCTACTCTATTGTAAGCAGCATGTGATGTGTGTGAACAATCGAATCGAAACGAATTATCTGATTTGACAGACGTTCCACATTCCATTGTATTATATAAACCAAATTGATCAACAAATGTTTATGTTCTGTCATCCTGAATTCCAAATTGTAAAAAAAAAACAACATATCCCACGACATATACACACACACACCATCAAGTGTCGTAAAAAGTCGCATGCGGTCCGATCATCATTGACTAATATTAATTTCCCGTTAATTACATTTGTCAGTCGAGAAAATTAAACAATATCAAAATTGATGCATCAGAAAATAATGGCATATGTGCTATAGGTGTAATACCACTAATTAATTTCTTTTATATTTTCTACTAAATTTTTGTTTTTTCCAGACTACCTGGCTATTTTATCTTAAGTTTAACCTTTCAAAAACCATATATCTTCTGAAACATACATGATTCCTCTACGTTCTGTCAAGATATCATGGGATGCTTAAAGTCTTGCCAGGCTATGGAAAACACCTACTCTAAAAATAGCTCTGTCATCCCCCAGAAATTCAGTATTTATAGATCATGCATCAAATCCTCAATACAGGTATTAAAATACAACTAAATCCATCAAATCTGTGCTCAAAATAATCCTTATATTTTTAACTTTAATGATCAATTTTAATTATTCCATTCCATTCAAGTCTTTTTCACAATAGAACAAAGCGAAAGGAACTTTTTTCTTTAAAAGGGACTACTTTTACTATGTTCTAAGCTCTGATTGGTGAATTAGTGGTTTGACACCTATAAAATATGACAGTATGCATCGCTTCTTGTACAATTGAAAATCAAAACATTACCGTTCAGCCATATAGGATTCCATGAGCCACACTGACCACGCTGAGGGGGTATTGTTGGTATGTTGAGAGAATTATTATATCGATACCATCCAGGTGTAATATTTCTGGTTTCACACTCCCCAGATTCCCACCAATTCAAGGTATAATCAACAGTTCTCGTATAATTGCTCTCTGTTACAAAGTGGTCAGAACAAGGATCAACTGTCTCATCATTGTTGATCGTTTCATTTTCTACAATTAAATGACAACTTGATAGTTATTAAACAAGGTTTTTCCTGAGTTTAAAATACTATGTACAAATAAAATTAAATACCACACAGTTGGAATAGTTCCAATATCTAATAAAAATAATAGTAGAAACAGAGACAAAATCGGTATCCCTACCACACATATAAAAGCATTTAAATTAAGCAATATTCTACGAGTAGTGGAGTTTTTTGTTCTTGTAACGAGACCTCCGTCGTCGTCGTTCTTAATCACTCGTCTTCCGTTCCCAAATGTATTAGAAAATGATCAGCACATCTATATATCAAAAACAACAGTTTCTCTATTATTTTTAGCATTACTGATGGGAAATGTGATATATTTTGTAATTTTTATGTAAAGAGAATTCACTTGTTGTTCTACTAGTATATCAAACTTGTGTCCATGGTATGAAGTAGCTTCCAACGATAAATGTGCCACAATTTTCCAATTACAAGCGTTAATCCAGGTGTGTAAACTATTGAAGTTTAGTGTACATATATAAGCTCCTTATCAATCAATTATAAGATTAATAATTATTCGTAATATGAATTTAAATTTTCTCATTTACAAACCCATGCAAAATCTGCCACAATAAGGTACTGGTTCCAGATAGACAAGGTTGAAACCTCTGCAACGAGTGACTGTAACATTCCAACTGTCGACACAGTTGTCATAATATCCCACTATACAAGCCTTCATTGTCACATATTCACCATCATATGAAGGATAGGAACCTGCAAAACATTCAGATGTGCATTTATTCAATCATTTCCGCCATGTCTATCAGCCGAATTTTCATAACATATGAATGAGTAGGACAGAATTAGCCAGCTGGTTTATGTAACATCATGATATGAAGGTTATTCCGGAAACGCTTCCACTGTTTGTGTGTACTAAGTTCAATATCTAAGTTTTTATTAACACCAGGTCTACTCTATTGTAAGCAGCATGTGATGTGTGTGAACAATCGAATCGAAACGAATTATCTGATTTGACAGACGTTCCACATTCCATTGTATTATATAAACCAAATTGATCAACAAATGTTTATGTTCTGTCATCCTGAATTCCAAATTGTAAAAAAAAAAAAACATATCCCACGACATATACACACACACACCATCAAGTGTCGTAAAAAGTCGCATGCGGTCCGATCATCATTGACTAATATTAATTTCCCGTTAATTACATTTGTCAGTCGAGAAAATTAAACAATATCAAAATTGATGCATCAGAAAATAATGGCATATGTGCTATAGGTGTAATACCACTAATTAATTTCTTTTATATTTTCTACTAAATTTTTGTTTTTTCCAGACTACCTGGCTATTTTATCTTAAGTTTAACCTTTCAAAAACCATATATCTTCTGAAACATACATGATTCCTCTACGTTCTGTCAAGATATCATGGGATGCTTAAAGTCTTGCCAGGCTATGGAAAACACCTACTCTAAAAATAGCTCTGTCATCCCCCAGAAATTCAGTATTTATAGATCATGCATCAAATCCTCAATACAGGTATTAAAATACAACTAAATCCATCAAATCTGTGCTCAAAATAATCCTTATATTTTTAACTTTAATGATCAATTTTAATTATTCCATTCCATTCAAGTCTTTTTCACAATAGAACAAAGCGAAAGGAACTTTTTTCTTTAAAAGGGACTACTTTTACTATGTTCTAAGCTCTGATTGGTGAATTAGTGGTTTGACACCTATAAAATATGACAGTATGCATCGCTTCTTGTACAATTGAAAATCAAAACATTACCGTTCAGCCATATAGGATTCCATGAGCCACACTGACCACGCTGAGGGGGTATTGTTGGTATGTTGAGAGAATTATTATATCGATACCATCCAGGTGTAATATTTCTGGTTTCACACTCCCCAGATTCCCACCAATTCAAGGTATAATCAACAGTTCTCGTATAATTGCTCTCTGTTACAAAGTGGTCAGAACAAGGATCAACTGTCTCATCATTGTTGATCGTTTCATTTTCTACAATTAAATGACAACTTGATAGTTATTAAACAAGGTTTTTCCTGAGTTTAAAATACTATGTACAAATAAAATTAAATACCACACAGTTGGAATAGTTCCAATATCTAATAAAAATAATAGTAGAAACAGAGACAAAATCGTTATCCCTACCACACATATAAAAGCATTTAAATTAAGCAATATTCTACGAGTAGTGGAGTTTTTTGTTCTTGTAACGAGACCTCCGTTGTCGTCGTTCTTAATCACTCGTCTTCCGTTCCCAAATGTATTAGAAAATGATCAGCACATCTATATATCAAAAACAACAGTTTCTCTATTATTTTTAGCATTACTGATGGGAAATGTGATATATTTTGTAATTTTTATGTAAAGAGAATTCACTTGTTGTTCTACTAGTATATCAAACTTGTGTCCATGGTATGAAGTAGCTTCCAACGATAAATGTGCCACAATTTTCCAATTACAAGCGTTAATCCAGGTGTGTAAACTATTGAAGTTTAGTGTACATATATAAGCTCCTTATCAATCAATTATAAGATTAATAATTATTCGTAATATGAATTTAAATTTTCTCATTTACAAACCCATGCAAAATCTGCCACAATAAGGTACTGGTTCCAGATAGACAAGGTTGAAACCTCTGCAACGAGTGACTGTAACATTCCAACTGTCGACACAGTTGTCATAATATCCCACTATACAAGCCTTCATTGTCACATATTCACCATCATATGAAGGATAGGAACCTGCAAAACATTCAGATGTGCATTTATTCAATCATTTCCGCCATGTCTATCAGCCGAATTTTCATAACATATGAATGAGTAGGACAGAATTAGCCAGCTGGTTTATGTAACATCATGATATGAAGGTTATTCCGGAAACGCTTCCACTGTTTGTGTGTACTAAGTTCAATATCTAAGTTTTTATTAACACCAGGTCTACTCTATTGTAAGCAGCATGTGATGTGTGTGAACAATCGAATCGAAACGAATTATCTGATTTGACAGACGTTCCACATTCCATTGTATTATATAAACCAAATTGATCAACAAATGTTTATGTTCTGTCATCCTGAATTCCAAATTGTAAAAAAAAAACAACATATCCCACGACATATACACACACACACCATCAAGTGTCGTAAAAAGTCGCATGCGGTCCGATCATCATTGACTAATATTAATTTCCCGTTAATTACATTTGTCAGTCGAGAAAATTAAACAATATCAAAATTGATGCATCAGAAAATAATGGCATATGTGCTATAGGTGTAATACCACTAATTAATTTCTTTTATATTTTCTACTAAATTTTTGTTTTTTCCAGACTACCTGGCTATTTTATCTTAAGTTTAACCTTTCAAAAACCATATATCTTCTGAAACATACATGATTCCTCTACGTTCTGTCAAGATATCATGGGATGCTTAAAGTCTTGCCAGGCTATGGAAAACACCTACTCTAAAAATAGCTCTGTCATCCCCCAGAAATTCAGTATTTATAGATCATGCATCAAATCCTCAATACAGGTATTAAAATACAACTAAATCCATCAAATCTGTGCTCAAAATAATCCTTATATTTTTAACTTTAATGATCAATTTTAATTATTCCATTCCATTCAAGTCTTTTTCACAATAGAACAAAGCGAAAGGAACTTTTTTCTTTAAAAGGGACTACTTTTGTATATGTTCTAAGCTCTGATTGGTGAATTAGTGGTTTGACACCTATAAAATATGACAGTATGCATCGCTTCTTGTACAATTGAAAATCAAAACATTACCGTTCAGCCATATAGGATTCCATGAGCCACACTGACCACGCTGAGGGGGTATTGTTGGTATGTTGAGAGAATTATTATATCGATACCATCCAGGTGTAATATTTCTGGTTTCACACTCCCCAGATTCCCACCAATTCAAGGTATAATCAACAGTTCTCGTATAATTGCTCTCTGTTACAAAGTGGTCAGAACAAGGATCAACTGTCTCATCATTGTTGATCGTTTCATTTTCTACAATTAAATGACAACTTGATAGTTATTAAACAAGGTCTTTCCTGAGTTTAAAATACTATGTACAAATAAAAATAAAATACCACACAGTTGGAATAGTTCCAATATCTAATAAAAATAATAGTAGAAACAGAGACAAAATCGGTATCCCTACCACACATATAAAAGCATTTAAATTAAGCAATATTCTACGAGTAGTGGAGTTTTTTGTTCTTGTAACGAGACCTCCGTCGTCGTCGTTCTTAATCACTCGTCTTCCGTTCCCAAATGTATTAGAAAATGATCAGCACATCTATATATCAAAAACAACAGTTTCTCTATTATTTTTAGCATTACTGATGGGAAATGTGATATATTTTGTAATTTTTATGTAAAGAGAATTCACTTGTTGTTCTACTAGTATATCAAACTTGTGTCCATGGTATGAAGTAGCTTCCAACGATAAATGTGCCACAATTTTCCAATTACAAGCGTTAATCCAGGTGTGTAAACTATTGAAGTTTAGTGTACATATATAAGCTCCTTATCAATCAATTATAAGATTAATAATTATTCGTAATATGAATTTAAATTTTCTCATTTACAAACCCATGCAAAATCTGCCACAATAAGGTACTGGTTCCAGATAGACAAGGTTGAAACCTCTGCAACGAGTGACTGTAACATTCCAACTGTCGACACAGTTGTCATAATATCCCACTATACAAGCCTTCATTGTCACATATTCACCATCATATGAAGGATAGGAACCTGCAAAACATTCAAATGTGCATTTATTCAATCATTTCCGCCATGTCTATCAGCCGAATTTTCATAACATATGAATGAGTAGGACAGAATTAGCCAGCTGGTTTATGTAACATCATGATATGAAGGTTATTCCGGAAACGCTTCCACTGTTTGTGTGTACTAAGTTCAATATCTAAGTTTTTATTAACACCAGGTCTACTCTATTGTAAGCAGCATGTGATGTGTGTGAACAATCGAATCGAAACGAATTATCTGATTTGACAGACGTTCCACATTCCATTGTATTATATAAACCAAATTGATCAACAAATGTTTATGTTCTGTCATCCTGAATTCCAAATTGTAAAAAAAAAAAAACATATCCCACGACATATACACACACACAACATCAAGTGTCGTAAAAAGTCGCATGCGGTCCGAACATCATTGACTAATATTAATTTCCCGTTAATTACATTTGTCAGTCGAGAAAATTAAACAATATCAAAATTGATGCATCAGAAAATAATGGCATATGTGCTATAGGTGTAATACCACTAATTAATTTCTTTTATATTTTCTACTAAATTTTTGTTTTTTCCAGACTACCTGGCTATTTTATCTTAAGTTTAACCTTTCAAAAACCATATATCTTCTGAAACATACATGATTCCTCTACGTTCTGTCAAGATATCATGGGATGCTTAAAGTCTTGCCAGGCTATGGAAAACACCTACTCTAAAAATAGCTCTGTCATCCCCCAGAAATTCAGTATTTATAGATCATGCATCAAATCCTCAATACAGGTATTAAAATACAACTAAATCCATCAAATCTGTGCTCAAAATAATCCTTATATTTTTAACTTTAATGATCAATTTTAATTATTCCATTCCATTCAAGTCTTTTTCACAATAGAACAAAGCGAAAGGAACTTTTTTCTTTAAAAGGGACTACTTTTGTATATGTTCTAAGCTCTGATTGGTGAATTAGTGGTTTGACACCTATAAAATATGACAGTATGCATCGCTTCTTGTACAATTGAAAATCAAAACATTACCGTTCAGCCATATAGGATTCCATGAGCCACACTGACCACGCTGAGGGGGTATTGTTGGTATGTTGAGAGAATTATTATATCGATACCATCCAGGTGTAATATTTCTGGTTTCACACTCCCCAGATTCCCACCAATTCAAGGTATAATCAACAGTTCTCGTATAATTGCTCTCTGTTACAAAGTGGTCAGAACAAGGATCAACTGTCTCATCATTGTTGATCGTTTCATTTTCTACAATTAAATGACAACTTGATAGTTATTAAACAAGGTTTTTCCTGAGTTTAAAATACTATGTACAAATAAAATTAAATACCACACAGTTGGAATAGTTCCAATATCTAATAAAAATAATAGTAGAAACAGAGACAAAATCGGTATCCCTACCACACATATAAAAGCATTTAAATTAAGCAATATTCTACGAGTAGTGGAGTTTTTTGTTCTTGTAACGAGACCTCCGTCGTCGTCGTTCTTAATCACTCGTCTTCCGTTCCCAAATGTATTAGAAAATGATCAGCACATCTATATATCAAAAACAACAGTTTCTCTATTATTTTTAGCATTACTGATGGGAAATGTGATATATTTTGTAATTTTTATGTAAAGAGAATTCACTTGTTGTTCTACTAGTATATCAAACTTGTGTCCATGGTATGAAGTAGCTTCCAACGATAAATGTGCCACAATTTTCCAATTACAAGCGTTAATCCAGGTGTGTAAACTATTGAAGTTTAGTGTACATATATAAGCTCCTTATCAATCAATTATAAGATTAATAATTATTCGTAATATGAATTTAAATTTTCTCATTTACAAACCCATGCAAAATCTGCCACAATAAGGTACTGGTTCCAGATAGACAAGGTTGAAACCTCTGCAACGAGTGACTGTAACATTCCAACTGTCGACACAGTTGTCATAATATCCCACTATACAAGCCTTCATTGTCACATATTCACCATCATATGAAGGATAGGAACCTGCAAAACATTCAAATGTGCATTTATTCAATCATTTCCGCCATGTCTATCAGCCGAATTTTCATAACATATGAATGAGTAGGACAGAATTAGCCAGCTGGTTTATGTAACATCATGATATGAAGGTTATTCCGGAAACGCTTCCACTGTTTGTGTGTACTAAGTTCAATATCTAAGTTTTTATTAACACCAGGTCTACTCTATTGTAAGCAGCATGTGATGTGTGTGAACAATCGAATCGAAACGAATTATCTGATTTGACAGACGTTCCACATTCCATTGTATTATATAAACCAAATTGATCAACAAATGTTTATGTTCTGTCATCCTGAATTCCAAATTGTAAAAAAAAAAAAACATATCCCACGACATATACACACACACACCATCAAGTGTCGTAAAAAGTCGCATGCGGTCCGAACATCATTGACTAATATTAATTTCCCGTTAATTACATTTGTCAGTCGAGAAAATTAAACAATATCAAAATTGATGCATCAGAAAATAATGGCATATGTGCTATAGGTGTAATACCACTAATTAATTTCTTTTATATTTTCTACTAAATTTTTGTTTTTTCCAGACTACCTGGCTATTTTATCTTAAGTTTAACCTTTCAAAAACCATATATCTTCTGAAACATACATGATTCCTCTACGTTCTGTCAAGATATCATGGGATGCTTAAAGTCTTGCCAGGCTATGGAAAACACCTACTCTAAAAATAGCTCTGTCATCCCCCAGAAATTCAGTATTTATAGATCATGCATCAAATCCTCAATACAGGTATTAAAATACAACTAAATCCATCAAATCTGTGCTCAAAATAATCCTTATATTTTTAACTTTAATGATCAATTTTAATTATTCCATTCCATTCAAGTCTTTTTCACAATAGAACAAAGCGAAAGGAACTTTTTTCTTTAAAAGGGACTACTTTTGTATATGTTCTAAGCTCTGATTGGTGAATTAGTGGTTTGACACCTATAAAATATGACAGTATGCATCGCTTCTTGTACAATTGAAAATCAAAACATTACCGTTCAGCCATATAGGATTCCATGAGCCACACTGACCACGCTGAGGGGGTATTGTTGGTATGTTGAGAGAATTATTATATCGATACCATCCAGGTGTAATATTTCTGGTTTCACACTCCCCAGATTCCCACCAATTCAAGGTATAATCAACAGTTCTCGTATAATTGCTCTCTGTTACAAAGTGGTCAGAACAAGGATCAACTGTCTCATCATTGTTGATCGTTTCATTTTCTACAATTAAATGACAACTTGATAGTTATTAAACAAGGTCTTTCCTGAGTTTAAAATACTATGTACAAATAAAAATAAAATACCACACAGTTGGAATAGTTCCAATATCTAATAAAAATAATAGTAGAAACAGAGACAAAATCGGTATCCCTACCACACATATAAAAGCATTTAAATTAAGCAATATTCTACGAGTAGTGGAGTTTTTTGTTCTTGTAACGAGACCTCCGTCGTCGTCGTTCTTAATCACTCGTCTTCCGTTCCCAAATGTATTAGAAAATGATCAGCACATCTATATATCAAAAACAACAGTTTCTCTATTATTTTTAGCATTACTGATGGGAAATGTGATATATTTTGTAATTTTTATGTAAAGAGAATTCACTTGTTGTTCTACTAGTATATCAAACTTGTGTCCATGGTATGAAGTAGCTTCCAACGATAAATGTGCCACAATTTTCCAATTACAAGCGTTAATCCAGGTGTGTAAACTATTGAAGTTTAGTGTACATATATAAGCTCCTTATCAATCAATTATAAGATTAATAATTATTCGTAATATGAATTTAAATTTTCTCATTTACAAACCCATGCAAAATCTGCCACAATAAGGTACTGGTTCCAGATAGACAAGGTTGAAACCTCTGCAACGAGTGACTGTAACATTCCAACTGTCGACACAGTTGTCATAATATCCCACTATACAAGCCTTCATTGTCACATATTCACCATCATATGAAGGATAGGAACCTGCAAAACATTCAAATGTGCATTTATTCAATCATTTCCGCCATGTCTATCAGCCGAATTTTCATAACATATGAATGAGTAGGACAGAATTAGCCAGCTGGTTTATGTAACATCATGATATGAAGGTTATTCCGGAAACGCTTCCACTGTTTGTGTGTACTAAGTTCAATATCTAAGTTTTTATTAACACCAGGTCTACTCTATTGTAAGCAGCATGTGATGTGTGTGAACAATCGAATCGAAACGAATTATCTGATTTGACAGACGTTCCACATTCCATTGTATTATATAAACCAAATTGATCAACAAATGTTTATGTTCTGTCATCCTGAATTCCAAATTGTAAAAAAAAAAAAACATATCCCACGACATATACACACACACAACATCAAGTGTCGTAAAAAGTCGCATGCGGTCCGAACATCATTGACTAATATTAATTTCCCGTTAATTACATTTGTCAGTCGAGAAAATTAAACAATATCAAAATTGATGCATCAGAAAATAATGGCATATGTGCTATAGGTGTAATACCACTAATTAATTTCTTTTATATTTTCTACTAAATTTTTGTTTTTTCCAGACTACCTGGCTATTTTATCTTAAGTTTAACCTTTCAAAAACCATATATCTTCTGAAACATACATGATTCCTCTACGTTCTGTCAAGATATCATGGGATGCTTAAAGTCTTGCCAGGCTATGGAAAACACCTACTCTAAAAATAGCTCTGTCATCCCCCAGAAATTCAGTATTTATAGATCATGCATCAAATCCTCAATACAGGTATTAAAATACAACTAAATCCATCAAATCTGTGCTCAAAATAATCCTTATATTTTTAACTTTAATGATCAATTTTAATTATTCCATTCCATTCAAGTCTTTTTCACAATAGAACAAAGCGAAAGGAACTTTTTTCTTTAAAAGGGACTACTTTTGTATATGTTCTAAGCTCTGATTGGTGAATTAGTGGTTTGACACCTATAAAATATGACAGTATGCATCGCTTCTTGTACAATTGAAAATCAAAACATTACCGTTCAGCCATATAGGATTCCATGAGCCACACTGACCACGCTGAGGGGGTATTGTTGGTATGTTGAGAGAATTATTATATCGATACCATCCAGGTGTAATATTTCTGGTTTCACACTCCCCAGATTCCCACCAATTCAAGGTATAATCAACAGTTCTCGTATAATTGCTCTCTGTTACAAAGTGGTCAGAACAAGGATCAACTGTCTCATCATTGTTGATCGTTTCATTTTCTACAATTAAATGACAACTTGATAGTTATTAAACAAGGTTTTTCCTGAGTTTAAAATACTATGTACAAATAAAATTAAATACCACACAGTTGGAATAGTTCCAATATCTAATAAAAATAATAGTAGAAACAGAGACAAAATCGGTATCCCTACCACACATATAAAAGCATTTAAATTAAGCAATATTCTACGAGTAGTGGAGTTTTTTGTTCTTGTAACGAGACCTCCGTCGTCGTCGTTCTTAATCACTCGTCTTCCGTTCCCAAATGTATTAGAAAATGATCAGCACATCTATATATCAAAAACAACAGTTTCTCTATTATTTTTAGCATTACTGATGGGAAATGTGATATATTTTGTAATTTTTATGTAAAGAGAATTCACTTGTTGTTCTACTAGTATATCAAACTTGTGTCCATGGTATGAAGTAGCTTCCAACGATAAATGTGCCACAATTTTCCAATTACAAGCGTTAATCCAGGTGTGTAAACTATTGAAGTTTAGTGTACATATATAAGCTCCTTATCAATCAATTATAAGATTAATAATTATTCGTAATATGAATTTAAATTTTCTCATTTACAAACCCATGCAAAATCTGCCACAATAAGGTACTGGTTCCAGATAGACAAGGTTGAAACCTCTGCAACGAGTGACTGTAACATTCCAACTGTCGACACAGTTGTCATAATATCCCACTATACAAGCCTTCATTGTCACATATTCACCATCATATGAAGGATAGGAACCTGCAAAACATTCAAATGTGCATTTATTCAATCATTTCCGCCATGTCTATCAGCCGAATTTTCATAACATATGAATGAGTAGGACAGAATTAGCCAGCTGGTTTATGTAACATCATGATATGAAGGTTATTCCGGAAACGCTTCCACTGTTTGTGTGTACTAAGTTCAATATCTAAGTTTTTATTAACACCAGGTCTACTCTATTGTAAGCAGCATGTGATGTGTGTGAACAATCGAATCGAAACGAATTATCTGATTTGACAGACGTTCCACATTCCATTGTATTATATAAACCAAATTGATCAACAAATGTTTATGTTCTGTCATCCTGAATTCCAAATTGTAAAAAAAAAAAAACATATCCCACGACATATACACACACACACCATCAAGTGTCGTAAAAAGTCGCATGCGGTCCGAACATCATTGACTAATATTAATTTCCCGTTAATTACATTTGTCAGTCGAGAAAATTAAACAATATCAAAATTGATGCATCAGAAAATAATGGCATATGTGCTATAGGTGTAATACCACTAATTAATTTCTTTTATATTTTCTACTAAATTTTTGTTTTTTCCAGACTACCTGGCTATTTTATCTTAAGCTTAACCTTTCAAAAACCATATATCTTCTGAAACATACATGATTCCTCTACGTTCTGTCAAGATATCATGGGATGCTTAAAGTCTTGCCAGGCTATGGAAAACACCTACTCTAAAAATAGCTCTGTCATCCCCCAGAAATTCAGTATTTATAGATCATGCATCAAATCCTCAATACAGGTATTAAAATACAACTAAATCCATCAAATCTGTGCTCAAAATAATCCTTATATTTTTAACTTTAATGATCAATTTTAATTATTCCATTCCATTCAAGTCTTTTTCACAATAGAACAAAGCGAAAGGAACTTTTTTCTTTAAAAGGGACTACTTTTGTATATGTTCTAAGCTCTGATTGGTGAATTAGTGGTTTGACACCTATAAAATATGACAGTATGCATCGCTTCTTGTACAATTGAAAATCAAAACATTACCGTTCAGCCATATAGGATTCCATGAGCCACACTGACCACGCTGAGGGGGTATTGTTGGTATGTTGAGAGAATTATTATATCGATACCATCCAGGTGTAATATTTCTGGTTTCACACTCCCCAGATTCCCACCAATTCAAGGTATAATCAACAGTTCTCGTATAATTGCTCTCTGTTACAAAGTGGTCAGAACAAGGATCAACTGTCTCATCATTGTTGATCGTTTCATTTTCTACAATTAAATGACAACTTGATAGTTATTAAACAAGGTTTTTCCTGAGTTTAAAATACTATGTACAAATAAAATTAAATACCACACAGTTGGAATAGTTCCAATATCTAATAAAAATAATAGTAGAAACAGAGACAAAATCGGTATCCCTACCACACATATAAAAGCATTTAAATTAAGCAATATTCTACGAGTAGTGGAGTTTTTTGTTCTTGTAACGAGACCTCCGTCGTCGTCGTTCTTAATCACTCGTCTTCCGTTCCCAAATGTATTAGAAAATGATCAGCACATCTATATATCAAAAACAACAGTTTCTCTATTATTTTTAGCATTACTGATGGGAAATGTGATATATTTTGTAATTTTTATGTAAAGAGAATTCACTTGTTGTTCTACTAGTATATCAAACTTGTGTCCATGGTATGAAGTAGCTTCCAACGATAAATGTGCCACAATTTTCCAATTACAAGCGTTAATCCAGGTGTGTAAACTATTGAAGTTTAGTGTACATATATAAGCTCCTTATCAATCAATTATAAGATTAATAATTATTCGTAATATGAATTTAAATTTTCTCATTTACAAACCCATGCAAAATCTGCCACAATAAGGTACTGGTTCCAGATAGACAAGGTTGAAACCTCTGCAACGAGTGACTGTAACATTCCAACTGTCGACACAGTTGTCATAATATCCCACTATACAAGCCTTCATTGTCACATATTCACCATCATATGAAGGATAGGAACCTGCAAAACATTCAAATGTGCATTTATTCAATCATTTCCGCCATGTCTATCAGCCGAATTTTCATAACATATGAATGAGTAGGACAGAATTAGCCAGCTGGTTTATGTAACATCATGATATGAAGGTTATTCCGGAAACGCTTCCACTGTTTGTGTGTACTAAGTTCAATATCTAAGTTTTTATTAACACCAGGTCTACTCTATTGTAAGCAGCATGTGATGTGTGTGAACAATCGAATCGAAACGAATTATCTGATTTGACAGACGTTCCACATTCCATTGTATTATATAAACCAAATTGATCAACAAATGTTTATGTTCTGTCATCCTGAATTCCAAATTGTAAAAAAAAAAAAACATATCCCACGACATATACACACACACACCATCAAGTGTCGTAAAAAGTCGCATGCGGTCCGAACATCATTGACTAATATTAATTTCCCGTTAATTACATTTGTCAGTCGAGAAAATTAAACAATATCAAAATTGATGCATCAGAAAATAATGGCATATGTGCTATAGGTGTAATACCACTAATTAATTTCTTTTATATTTTCTACTAAATTTTTGTTTTTTCCAGACTACCTGGCTATTTTATCTTAAGTTTAACCTTTCAAAAACCATATATCTTCTGAAACATACATGATTCCTCTACGTTCTGTCAAGATATCATGGGATGCTTAAAGTCTTGCCAGGCTATGGAAAACACCTACTCTAAAAATAGCTCTGTCATCCCCCAGAAATTCAGTATTTATAGATCATGCATCAAATCCTCAATACAGGTATTAAAATACAACTAAATCCATCAAATCTGTGCTCAAAATAATCCTTATATTTTTAACTTTAATGATCAATTTTAATTATTCCATTCCATTCAAGTCTTTTTCACAATAGAACAAAGCGAAAGGAACTTTTTTCTTTAAAAGGGACTACTTTTGTATATGTTCTAAGCTCTGATTGGTGAATTAGTGGTTTGACACCTATAAAATATGACAGTATGCATCGCTTCTTGTACAATTGAAAATCAAAACATTACCGTTCAGCCATATAGGATTCCATGAGCCACACTGACCACGCTGAGGGGGTATTGTTGGTATGTTGAGAGAATTATTATATCGATACCATCCAGGTGTAATATTTCTGGTTTCACACTCCCCAGATTCCCACCAATTCAAGGTATAATCAACAGTTCTCGTATAATTGCTCTCTGTTACAAAGTGGTCAGAACAAGGATCAACTGTCTCATCATTGTTGATCGTTTCAATTTCTACAATTAAATGACAACTTGATAGTTATTAAACAAGGTTTTTCCTGAGTTTAAAATACTATGTACAAATAAAATTAAATACCACACAGTTGGAATAGTTCCAATATCTAATAAAAATAATAGTAGAAACAGAGACAAAATCGGTATCCCTACCACACATATAAAAGCATTTAAATTAAGCAATATTCTACGAGTAGTGGAGTTTTTTGTTCTTGTAACGAGACCTCCGTCGTCGTCGTTCTTAATCACTCGTCTTCCGTTCCCAAATGTATTAGAAAATGATCAGCACATCTATATATCAAAAACAACAGTTTCTCTATTATTTTTAGCATTACTGATGGGAAATGTGATATATTTTGTAATTTTTATGTAAAGAGAATTCACTTGTTGTTCTACTAGTATATCAAACTTGTGTCCATGGTATGAAGTAGCTTCCAACGATAAATGTGCCACAATTTTCCAATTACAAGCGTTAATCCAGGTGTGTAAACTATTGAAGTTTAGTGTACATATATAAGCTCCTTATCAATCAATTATAAGATTAATAATTATTCGTAATATGAATTTAAATTTTCTCATTTACAAACCCATGCAAAATCTGCCACAATAAGGTACTGGTTCCAGATAGACAAGGTTGAAACCTCTGCAACGAGTGACTGTAACATTCCAACTGTCGACACAGTTGTCATAATATCCCACTATACAAGCCTTCATTGTCACATATTCACCATCATATGAAGGATAGGAACCTGCAAAACATTCAGATGTGCATTTATTCAATCATTTCCGCCATGTCTATCAGCCGAATTTTCATAACATATGAATGAGTAGGACAGAATTAGCCAGCTGGTTTATGTAACATCATGATATGAAGGTTATTCCGGAAACGCTTCCACTGTTTGTGTGTACTAAGTTCAATATCTAAGTTTTTATTAACACCAGGTCTACTCTATTGTAAGCAGCATGTGATGTGTGTGAACAATCGAATCGAAACGAATTATCTGATTTGACAGACGTTCCACATTCCATTGTATTATATAAACCAAATTGATCAACAAATGTTTATGTTCTGTCATCCTGAATTCCAAATTGTAAAAAAAAACCAACATATCCCACGACATATACACACACACACCATCAAGTGTCGTAAAAAGTCGCATGCGGTCCGATCATCATTGACTAATATTAATTTCCCGTTAATTACATTTGTCAGTCGAGAAAATTAAACAATATCAAAATTGATGCATCAGAAAATAATGGCATATGTGCTATAGGTGTAATACCACTAATTAATTTCTTTTATATTTTCTACTAAATTTTTGTTTTTTCCAGACTACCTGGCTATTTTATCTTAAGTTTAACCTTTCAAAAACCATATATCTTCTGAAACATACATGATTCCTCTACGTTCTGTCAAGATATCATGGGATGCTTAAAGTCTTGCCAGGCTATGGAAAACACCTACTCTAAAAATAGCTCTGTCATCCCCCAGAAATTCAGTATTTATAGATCATGCATCAAATCCTCAATACAGGTATTAAAATACAACTAAATCCATCAAATCTGTGCTCAAAATAATCCTTATATTTTTAACTTTAATGATCAATTTTAATTATTCCATTCCATTCAAGTCTTTTTCACAATAGAACAAAGCGAAAGGAACTTTTTTCTTTAAAAGGGACTACTTTTGTATATGTTCTAAGCTCTGATTGGTGAATTAGTGGTTTGACACCTATAAAATATGACAGTATGCATCGCTTCTTGTACAATTGAAAATCAAAACATTACCGTTCAGCCATATAGGATTCCATGAGCCACACTGACCACGCTGAGGGGGTATTGTTGGTATGTTGAGAGAATTATTATATCGATACCATCCAGGTGTAATATTTCTGGTTTCACACTCCCCAGATTCCCACCAATTCAAGGTATAATCAACAGTTCTCGTATAATTGCTCTCTGTTACAAAGTGGTCAGAACAAGGATCAACTGTCTCATCATTGTTGATCGTTTCATTTTCTACAATTAAATGACAACTTGATAGTTATTAAACAAGGTCTTTCCTGAGTTTAAAATACTATGTACAAATAAAAATAAAATACCACACAGTTGGAATAGTTCCAATATCTAATAAAAATAATAGTAGAAACAGAGACAAAATCGGTATCCCTACCACACATATAAAAGCATTTAAATTAAGCAATATTCTACGAGTAGTGGAGTTTTTTGTTCTTGTAACGAGACCTCCGTCGTCGTCGTTCTTAATCACTCGTCTTCCGTTCCCAAATGTATTAGAAAATGATCAGCACATCTATATATCAAAAACAACAGTTTCTCTATTATTTTTAGCATTACTGATGGGAAATGTGATATATTTTGTAATTTTTATGTAAAGAGAATTCACTTGTTGTTCTACTAGTATATCAAACTTGTGTCCATGGTATGAAGTAGCTTCCAACGATAAATGTGCCACAATTTTCCAATTACAAGCGTTAATCCAGGTGTGTAAACTATTGAAGTTTAGTGTACATATATAAGCTCCTTATCAATCAATTATAAGATTAATAATTATTCGTAATATGAATTTAAATTTTCTCATTTACAAACCCATGCAAAATCTGCCACAATAAGGTACTGGTTCCAGATAGACAAGGTTGAAACCTCTGCAACGAGTGACTGTAACATTCCAACTGTCGACACAGTTGTCATAATATCCCACTATACAAGCCTTCATTGTCACATATTCACCATCATATGAAGGATAGGAACCTGCAAAACATTCAAATGTGCATTTATTCAATCATTTCCGCCATGTCTATCAGCCGAATTTTCATAACATATGAATGAGTAGGACAGAATTAGCCAGCTGGTTTATGTAACATCATGATATGAAGGTTATTCCGGAAACGCTTCCACTGTTTGTGTGTACTAAGTTCAATATCTAAGTTTTTATTAACACCAGGTCTACTCTATTGTAAGCAGCATGTGATGTGTGTGAACAATCGAATCGAAACGAATTATCTGATTTGACAGACGTTCCACATTCCATTGTATTATATAAACCAAATTGATCAACAAATGTTTATGTTCTGTCATCCTGAATTCCAAATTGTAAAAAAAAAAAACATATCCCACGACATATACACACACACAACATCAAGTGTCGTAAAAAGTCGCATGCGGTCCGAACATCATTGACTAATATTAATTTCCCGTTAATTACATTTGTCAGTCGAGAAAATTAAACAATATCAAAATTGATGCATCAGAAAATAATGGCATATGTGCTATAGGTGTAATACCACTAATTAATTTCTTTTATATTTTCTACTAAATTTTTGTTTTTTCCAGACTACCTGGCTATTTTATCTTAAGTTTAACCTTTCAAAAACCATATATCTTCTGAAACATACATGATTCCTCTACGTTCTGTCAAGATATCATGGGATGCTTAAAGTCTTGCCAGGCTATGGAAAACACCTACTCTAAAAATAGCTCTGTCATCCCCCAGAAATTCAGTATTTATAGATCATGCATCAAATCCTCAATACAGGTATTAAAATACAACTAAATCCATCAAATCTGTGCTCAAAATAATCCTTATATTTTTAACTTTAATGATCAATTTTAATTATTCCATTCCATTCAAGTCTTTTTCACAATAGAACAAAGCGAAAGGAACTTTTTTCTTTAAAAGGGACTACTTTTGTATATGTTCTAAGCTCTGATTGGTGAATTAGTGGTTTGACACCTATAAAATATGACAGTATGCATCGCTTCTTGTACAATTGAAAATCAAAACATTACCGTTCAGCCATATAGGATTCCATGAGCCACACTGACCACGCTGAGGGGGTATTGTTGGTATGTTGAGAGAATTATTATATCGATACCATCCAGGTGTAATATTTCTGGTTTCACACTCCCCAGATTCCCACCAATTCAAGGTATAATCAACAGTTCTCGTATAATTGCTCTCTGTTACAAAGTGGTCAGAACAAGGATCAACTGTCTCATCATTGTTGATCGTTTCATTTTCTACAATTAAATGACAACTTGATAGTTATTAAACAAGGTTTTTCCTGAGTTTAAAATACTATGTACAAATAAAATTAAATACCACACAGTTGGAATAGTTCCAATATCTAATAAAAATAATAGTAGAAACAGAGACAAAATCGGTATCCCTACCACACATATAAAAGCATTTAAATTAAGCAATATTCTACGAGTAGTGGAGTTTTTTGTTCTTGTAACGAGACCTCCGTCGTCGTCGTTCTTAATCACTCGTCTTCCGTTCCCAAATGTATTAGAAAATGATCAGCACATCTATATATCAAAAACAACAGTTTCTCTATTATTTTTAGCATTACTGATGGGAAATGTGATATATTTTGTAATTTTTATGTAAAGAGAATTCACTTGTTGTTCTACTAGTATATCAAACTTGTGTCCATGGTATGAAGTAGCTTCCAACGATAAATGTGCCACAATTTTCCAATTACAAGCGTTAATCCAGGTGTGTAAACTATTGAAGTTTAGTGTACATATATAAGCTCCTTATCAATCAATTATAAGATTAATAATTATTCGTAATATGAATTTAAATTTTCTCATTTACAAACCCATGCAAAATCTGCCACAATAAGGTACTGGTTCCAGATAGACAAGGTTGAAACCTCTGCAACGAGTGACTGTAACATTCCAACTGTCGACACAGTTGTCATAATATCCCACTATACAAGCCTTCATTGTCACATATTCACCATCATATGAAGGATAGGAACCTGCAAAACATTCAAATGTGCATTTATTCAATCATTTCCGCCATGTCTATCAGCCGAATTTTCATAACATATGAATGAGTAGGACAGAATTAGCCAGCTGGTTTATGTAACATCATGATATGAAGGTTATTCCGGAAACGCTTCCACTGTTTGTGTGTACTAAGTTCAATATCTAAGTTTTTATTAACACCAGGTCTACTCTATTGTAAGCAGCATGTGATGTGTGTGAACAATCGAATCGAAACGAATTATCTGATTTGACAGACGTTCCACATTCCATTGTATTATATAAACCAAATTGATCAACAAATGTTTATGTTCTGTCATCCTGAATTCCAAATTGTAAAAAAAAAAAAACATATCCCACGACATATACACACACACACCATCAAGTGTCGTAAAAAGTCGCATGCGGTCCGAACATCATTGACTAATATTAATTTCCCGTTAATTACATTTGTCAGTCGAGAAAATTAAACAATATCAAAATTGATGCATCAGAAAATAATGGCATATGTGCTATAGGTGTAATACCACTAATTAATTTCTTTTATATTTTCTACTAAATTTTTGTTTTTTCCAGACTACCTGGCTATTTTATCTTAAGCTTAACCTTTCAAAAACCATATATCTTCTGAAACATACATGATTCCTCTACGTTCTGTCAAGATATCATGGGATGCTTAAAGTCTTGCCAGGCTATGGAAAACACCTACTCTAAAAATAGCTCTGTCATCCCCCAGAAATTCAGTATTTATAGATCATGCATCAAATCCTCAATACAGGTATTAAAATACAACTAAATCCATCAAATCTGTGCTCAAAATAATCCTTATATTTTTAACTTTAATGATCAATTTTAATTATTCCATTCCATTCAAGTCTTTTTCACAATAGAACAAAGCGAAAGGAACTTTTTTCTTTAAAAGGGACTACTTTTGTATATGTTCTAAGCTCTGATTGGTGAATTAGTGGTTTGACACCTATAAAATATGACAGTATGCATCGCTTCTTGTACAATTGAAAATCAAAACATTACCGTTCAGCCATATAGGATTCCATGAGCCACACTGACCACGCTGAGGGGGTATTGTTGGTATGTTGAGAGAATTATTATATCGATACCATCCAGGTGTAATATTTCTGGTTTCACACTCCCCAGATTCCCACCAATTCAAGGTATAATCAACAGTTCTCGTATAATTGCTCTCTGTTACAAAGTGGTCAGAACAAGGATCAACTGTCTCATCATTGTTGATCGTTTCATTTTCTACAATTAAATGACAACTTGATAGTTATTAAACAAGGTTTTTCCTGAGTTTAAAATACTATGTACAAATAAAATTAAATACCACACAGTTGGAATAGTTCCAATATCTAATAAAAATAATAGTAGAAACAGAGACAAAATCGGTATCCCTACCACACATATAAAAGCATTTAAATTAAGCAATATTCTACGAGTAGTGGAGTTTTTTGTTCTTGTAACGAGACCTCCGTCGTCGTCGTTCTTAATCACTCGTCTTCCGTTCCCAAATGTATTAGAAAATGATCAGCACATCTATATATCAAAAACAACAGTTTCTCTATTATTTTTAGCATTACTGATGGGAAATGTGATATATTTTGTAATTTTTATGTAAAGAGAATTCACTTGTTGTTCTACTAGTATATCAAACTTGTGTCCATGGTATGAAGTAGCTTCCAACGATAAATGTGCCACAATTTTCCAATTACAAGCGTTAATCCAGGTGTGTAAACTATTGAAGTTTAGTGTACATATATAAGCTCCTTATCAATCAATTATAAGATTAATAATTATTCGTAATATGAATTTAAATTTTCTCATTTACAAACCCATGCAAAATCTGCCACAATAAGGTACTGGTTCCAGATAGACAAGGTTGAAACCTCTGCAACGAGTGACTGTAACATTCCAACTGTCGACACAGTTGTCATAATATCCCACTATACAAGCCTTCATTGTCACATATTCACCATCATATGAAGGATAGGAACCTGCAAAACATTCAAATGTGCATTTATTCAATCATTTCCGCCATGTCTATCAGCCGAATTTTCATAACATATGAATGAGTAGGACAGAATTAGCCAGCTGGTTTATGTAACATCATGATATGAAGGTTATTCCGGAAACGCTTCCACTGTTTGTGTGTACTAAGTTCAATATCTAAGTTTTTATTAACACCAGGTCTACTCTATTGTAAGCAGCATGTGATGTGTGTGAACAATCGAATCGAAACGAATTATCTGATTTGACAGACGTTCCACATTCCATTGTATTATATAAACCAAATTGATCAACAAATGTTTATGTTCTGTCATCCTGAATTCCAAATTGTAAAAAAAAAAAAACATATCCCACGACATATACACACACACACCATCAAGTGTCGTAAAAAGTCGCATGCGGTCCGAACATCATTGACTAATATTAATTTCCCGTTAATTACATTTGTCAGTCGAGAAAATTAAACAATATCAAAATTGATGCATCAGAAAATAATGGCATATGTGCTATAGGTGTAATACCACTAATTAATTTCTTTTATATTTTCTACTAAATTTTTGTTTTTTCCAGACTACCTGGCTATTTTATCTTAAGTTTAACCTTTCAAAAACCATATATCTTCTGAAACATACATGATTCCTCTACGTTCTGTCAAGATATCATGGGATGCTTAAAGTCTTGCCAGGCTATGGAAAACACCTACTCTAAAAATAGCTCTGTCATCCCCCAGAAATTCAGTATTTATAGATCATGCATCAAATCCTCAATACAGGTATTAAAATACAACTAAATCCATCAAATCTGTGCTCAAAATAATCCTTATATTTTTAACTTTAATGATCAATTTTAATTATTCCATTCCATTCAAGTCTTTTTCACAATAGAACAAAGCGAAAGGAACTTTTTTCTTTAAAAGGGACTACTTTTGTATATGTTCTAAGCTCTGATTGGTGAATTAGTGGTTTGACACCTATAAAATATGACAGTATGCATCGCTTCTTGTACAATTGAAAATCAAAACATTACCGTTCAGCCATATAGGATTCCATGAGCCACACTGACCACGCTGAGGGGGTATTGTTGGTATGTTGAGAGAATTATTATATCGATACCATCCAGGTGTAATATTTCTGGTTTCACACTCCCCAGATTCCCACCAATTCAAGGTATAATCAACAGTTCTCGTATAATTGCTCTCTGTTACAAAGTGGTCAGAACAAGGATCAACTGTCTCATCATTGTTGATCGTTTCATTTTCTACAATTAAATGACAACTTGATAGTTATTAAACAAGGTCTTTCCTGAGTTTAAAATACTATGTACAAATAAAAATAAAATACCACACAGTTGGAATAGTTCCAATATCTAATAAAAATAATAGTAGAAACAGAGACAAAATCGGTATCCCTACCACACATATAAAAGCATTTAAATTAAGCAATATTCTACGAGTAGTGGAGTTTTTTGTTCTTGTAACGAGACCTCCGTCGTCGTCGTTCTTAATCACTCGTCTTCCGTTCCCAAATGTATTAGAAAATGATCAGCACATCTATATATCAAAAACAACAGTTTCTCTATTATTTTTAGCATTACTGATGGGAAATGTGATATATTTTGTAATTTTTATGTAAAGAGAATTCACTTGTTGTTCTACTAGTATATCAAACTTGTGTCCATGGTATGAAGTAGCTTCCAACGATAAATGTGCCACAATTTTCCAATTACAAGCGTTAATCCAGGTGTGTAAACTATTGAAGTTTAGTGTACATATATAAGCTCCTTATCAATCAATTATAAGATTAATAATTATTCGTAATATGAATTTAAATTTTCTCATTTACAAACCCATGCAAAATCTGCCACAATAAGGTACTGGTTCCAGATAGACAAGGTTGAAACCTCTGCAACGAGTGACTGTAACATTCCAACTGTCGACACAGTTGTCATAATATCCCACTATACAAGCCTTCATTGTCACATATTCACCATCATATGAAGGATAGGAACCTGCAAAACATTCAAATGTGCATTTATTCAATCATTTCCGCCATGTCTATCAGCCGAATTTTCATAACATATGAATGAGTAGGACAGAATTAGCCAGCTGGTTTATGTAACATCATGATATGAAGGTTATTCCGGAAACGCTTCCACTGTTTGTGTGTACTAAGTTCAATATCTAAGTTTTTATTAACACCAGGTCTACTCTATTGTAAGCAGCATGTGATGTGTGTGAACAATCGAATCGAAACGAATTATCTGATTTGACAGACGTTCCACATTCCATTGTATTATATAAACCAAATTGATCAACAAATGTTTATGTTCTGTCATCCTGAATTCCAAATTGTAAAAAAAAAAAAACATATCCCACGACATATACACACACACAACATCAAGTGTCGTAAAAAGTCGCATGCGGTCCGAACATCATTGACTAATATTAATTTCCCGTTAATTACATTTGTCAGTCGAGAAAATTAAACAATATCAAAATTGATGCATCAGAAAATAATGGCATATGTGCTATAGGTGTAATACCACTAATTAATTTCTTTTATATTTTCTACTAAATTTTTGTTTTTTCCAGACTACCTGGCTATTTTATCTTAAGTTTAACCTTTCAAAAACCATATATCTTCTGAAACATACATGATTCCTCTACGTTCTGTCAAGATATCATGGGATGCTTAAAGTCTTGCCAGGCTATGGAAAACACCTACTCTAAAAATAGCTCTGTCATCCCCCAGAAATTCAGTATTTATAGATCATGCATCAAATCCTCAATACAGGTATTAAAATACAACTAAATCCATCAAATCTGTGCTCAAAATAATCCTTATATTTTTAACTTTAATGATCAATTTTAATTATTCCATTCCATTCAAGTCTTTTTCACAATAGAACAAAGCGAAAGGAACTTTTTTCTTTAAAAGGGACTACTTTTGTATATGTTCTAAGCTCTGATTGGTGAATTAGTGGTTTGACACCTATAAAATATGACAGTATGCATCGCTTCTTGTACAATTGAAAATCAAAACATTACCGTTCAGCCATATAGGATTCCATGAGCCACACTGACCACGCTGAGGGGGTATTGTTGGTATGTTGAGAGAATTATTATATCGATACCATCCAGGTGTAATATTTCTGGTTTCACACTCCCCAGATTCCCACCAATTCAAGGTATAATCAACAGTTCTCGTATAATTGCTCTCTGTTACAAAGTGGTCAGAACAAGGATCAACTGTCTCATCATTGTTGATCGTTTCATTTTCTACAATTAAATGACAACTTGATAGTTATTAAACAAGGTTTTTCCTGAGTTTAAAATACTATGTACAAATAAAATTAAATACCACACAGTTGGAATAGTTCCAATATCTAATAAAAATAATAGTAGAAACAGAGACAAAATCGGTATCCCTACCACACATATAAAAGCATTTAAATTAAGCAATATTCTACGAGTAGTGGAGTTTTTTGTTCTTGTAACGAGACCTCCGTCGTCGTCGTTCTTAATCACTCGTCTTCCGTTCCCAAATGTATTAGAAAATGATCAGCACATCTATATATCAAAAACAACAGTTTCTCTATTATTTTTAGCATTACTGATGGGAAATGTGATATATTTTGTAATTTTTATGTAAAGAGAATTCACTTGTTGTTCTACTAGTATATCAAACTTGTGTCCATGGTATGAAGTAGCTTCCAACGATAAATGTGCCACAATTTTCCAATTACAAGCGTTAATCCAGGTGTGTAAACTATTGAAGTTTAGTGTACATATATAAGCTCCTTATCAATCAATTATAAGATTAATAATTATTCGTAATATGAATTTAAATTTTCTCATTTACAAACCCATGCAAAATCTGCCACAATAAGGTACTGGTTCCAGATAGACAAGGTTGAAACCTCTGCAACGAGTGACTGTAACATTCCAACTGTCGACACAGTTGTCATAATATCCCACTATACAAGCCTTCATTGTCACATATTCACCATCATATGAAGGATAGGAACCTGCAAAACATTCAAATGTGCATTTATTCAATCATTTCCGCCATGTCTATCAGCCGAATTTTCATAACATATGAATGAGTAGGACAGAATTAGCCAGCTGGTTTATGTAACATCATGATATGAAGGTTATTCCGGAAACGCTTCCACTGTTTGTGTGTACTAAGTTCAATATCTAAGTTTTTATTAACACCAGGTCTACTCTATTGTAAGCAGCATGTGATGTGTGTGAACAATCGAATCGAAACGAATTATCTGATTTGACAGACGTTCCACATTCCATTGTATTATATAAACCAAATTGATCAACAAATGTTTATGTTCTGTCATCCTGAATTCCAAATTGTAAAAAAAAAAAAACATATCCCACGACATATACACACACACACCATCAAGTGTCGTAAAAAGTCGCATGCGGTCCGAACATCATTGACTAATATTAATTTCCCGTTAATTACATTTGTCAGTCGAGAAAATTAAACAATATCAAAATTGATGCATCAGAAAATAATGGCATATGTGCTATAGGTGTAATACCACTAATTAATTTCTTTTATATTTTCTACTAAATTTTTGTTTTTTCCAGACTACCTGGCTATTTTATCTTAAGTTTAACCTTTCAAAAACCATATATCTTCTGAAACATACATGATTCCTCTACGTTCTGTCAAGATATCATGGGATGCTTAAAGTCTTGCCAGGCTATGGAAAACACCTACTCTAAAAATAGCTCTGTCATCCCCCAGAAATTCAGTATTTATAGATCATGCATCAAATCCTCAATACAGGTATTAAAATACAACTAAATCCATCAAATCTGTGCTCAAAATAATCCTTATATTTTTAACTTTAATGATCAATTTTAATTATTCCATTCCATTCAAGTCTTTTTCACAATAGAACAAAGCGAAAGGAACTTTTTTCTTTAAAAGGGACTACTTTTGTATATGTTCTAAGCTCTGATTGGTGAATTAGTGGTTTGACACCTATAAAATATGACAGTATGCATCGCTTCTTGTACAATTGAAAATCAAAACATTACCGTTCAGCCATATAGGATTCCATGAGCCACACTGACCACGCTGAGGGGGTATTGTTGGTATGTTGAGAGAATTATTATATCGATACCATCCAGGTGTAATATTTCTGGTTTCACACTCCCCAGATTCCCACCAATTCAAGGTATAATCAACAGTTCTCGTATAATTGCTCTCTGTTACAAAGTGGTCAGAACAAGGATCAACTGTCTCATCATTGTTGATCGTTTCATTTTCTACAATTAAATGACAACTTGATAGTTATTAAACAAGGTCTTTCCTGAGTTTAAAATACTATGTACAAATAAAAATAAAATACCACACAGTTGGAATAGTTCCAATATCTAATAAAAATAATAGTAGAAACAGAGACAAAATCGGTATCCCTACCACACATATAAAAGCATTTAAATTAAGCAATATTCTACGAGTAGTGGAGTTTTTTGTTCTTGTAACGAGACCTCCGTCGTCGTCGTTCTTAATCACTCGTCTTCCGTTCCCAAATGTATTAGAAAATGATCAGCACATCTATATATCAAAAACAACAGTTTCTCTATTATTTTTAGCATTACTGATGGGAAATGTGATATATTTTGTAATTTTTATGTAAAGAGAATTCACTTGTTGTTCTACTAGTATATCAAACTTGTGTCCATGGTATGAAGTAGCTTCCAACGATAAATGTGCCACAATTTTCCAATTACAAGCGTTAATCCAGGTGTGTAAACTATTGAAGTTTAGTGTACATATATAAGCTCCTTATCAATCAATTATAAGATTAATAATTATTCGTAATATGAATTTAAATTTTCTCATTTACAAACCCATGCAAAATCTGCCACAATAAGGTACTGGTTCCAGATAGACAAGGTTGAAACCTCTGCAACGAGTGACTGTAACATTCCAACTATCGACACAGTTGTCATAATATCCCACTATACAAGCCTTCATTGTCACATATTCACCATCATATGAAGGATAGGAACCTGCAAAACATTCAGATGTGCATTTATTCAATCATTTCCGCCATGTCTATCAGCCGAATTTTCATAACATATGAATGAGTAGGACAGAATTAGCCAGCTGGTTTATGTAACATCATGATATGAAGGTTATTCCGGAAACGCTTCCACTGTTTGTGTGTACTAAGTTCAATATCTAAGTTTTTATTAACACCAGGTCTACTCTATTGTAAGCAGCATGTGATGTGTGTGAACAATCGAATCGAAACGAATTATCTGATTTGACAGACGTTCCACATTCCATTGTATTATATAAACCAAATTGATCAACAAATGTTTATGTTCTGTCATCCTGAATTCCAAATTGTAAAAAAAAAACAACATATCCCACGACATATACACACACACACCATCAAGTGTCGTAAAAAGTCGCATGCGGTCCGATCATCATTGACTAATATTAATTTCCCGTTAATTACATTTGTCAGTCGAGAAAATTAAACAATATCAAAATTGATGCATCAGAAAATAATGGCATATGTGCTATAGGTGTAATACCACTAATTAATTTCTTTTATATTTTCTACTAAATTTTTGTTTTTTCCAGACTACCTGGCTATTTTATCTTAAGTTTAACCTTTCAAAAACCATATATCTTCTGAAACATACATGATTCCTCTACGTTCTGTCAAGATATCATGGGATGCTTAAAGTCTTGCCAGGCTATGGAAAACACCTACTCTAAAAATAGCTCTGTCATCCCCCAGAAATTCAGTATTTATAGATCATGCATCAAATCCTCAATACAGGTATTAAAATACAACTAAATCCATCAAATCTGTGCTCAAAATAATCCTTATATTTTTAACTTTAATGATCAATTTTAATTATTCCATTCCATTCAAGTCTTTTTCACAATAGAACAAAGCGAAAGGAACTTTTTTCTTTAAAAGGGACTACTTTTGTATATGTTCTAAGCTCTGATTGGTGAATTAGTGGTTTGACACCTATAAAATATGACAGTATGCATCGCTTCTTGTACAATTGAAAATCAAAACATTACCGTTCAGCCATATAGGATTCCATGAGCCACACTGACCACGCTGAGGGGGTATTGTTGGTATGTTGAGAGAATTATTATATCGATACCATCCAGGTGTAATATTTCTGGTTTCACACTCCCCAGATTCCCACCAATTCAAGGTATAATCAACAGTTCTCGTATAATTGCTCTCTGTTACAAAGTGGTCAGAACAAGGATCAACTGTCTCATCATTGTTGATCGTTTCATTTTCTACAATTAAATGACAACTTGATAGTTATTAAACAAGGTCTTTCCTGAGTTTAAAATACTATGTACAAATAAAAATAAAATACCACACAGTTGGAATAGTTCCAATATCTAATAAAAATAATAGTAGAAACAGAGACAAAATCGGTATCCCTACCACACATATAAAAGCATTTAAATTAAGCAATATTCTACGAGTAGTGGAGTTTTTTGTTCTTGTAACGAGACCTCCGTCGTCGTCGTTCTTAATCACTCGTCTTCCGTTCCCAAATGTATTAGAAAATGATCAGCACATCTATATATCAAAAACAACAGTTTCTCTATTATTTTTAGCATTACTGATGGGAAATGTGATATATTTTGTAATTTTTATGTAAAGAGAATTCACTTGTTGTTCTACTAGTATATCAAACTTGTGTCCATGGTATGAAGTAGCTTCCAACGATAAATGTGCCACAATTTTCCAATTACAAGCGTTAATCCAGGTGTGTAAACTATTGAAGTTTAGTGTACATATATAAGCTCCTTATCAATCAATTATAAGATTAATAATTATTCGTAATATGAATTTAAATTTTCTCATTTACAAACCCATGCAAAATCTGCCACAATAAGGTACTGGTTCCAGATAGACAAGGTTGAAACCTCTGCAACGAGTGACTGTAACATTCCAACTGTCGACACAGTTGTCATAATATCCCACTATACAAGCCTTCATTGTCACATATTCACCATCATATGAAGGATAGGAACCTGCAAAACATTCAAATGTGCATTTATTCAATCATTTCCGCCATGTCTATCAGCCGAATTTTCATAACATATGAATGAGTAGGACAGAATTAGCCAGCTGGTTTATGTAACATCATGATATGAAGGTTATTCCGGAAACGCTTCCACTGTTTGTGTGTACTAAGTTCAATATCTAAGTTTTTATTAACACCAGGTCTACTCTATTGTAAGCAGCATGTGATGTGTGTGAACAATCGAATCGAAACGAATTATCTGATTTGACAGACGTTCCACATTCCATTGTATTATATAAACCAAATTGATCAACAAATGTTTATGTTCTGTCATCCTGAATTCCAAATTGTAAAAAAAAAAAAACATATCCCACGACATATACACACACACACCATCAAGTGTCGTAAAAAGTCGCATGCGGTCCGAACATCATTGACTAATATTAATTTCCCGTTAATTACATTTGTCAGTCGAGAAAATTAAACAATATCAAAATTGATGCATCAGAAAATAATGGCATATGTGCTATAGGTGTAATACCACTAATTAATTTCTTTTATATTTTCTACTAAATTTTTGTTTTTTCCAGACTACCTGGCTATTTTATCTTAAGTTTAACCTTTCAAAAACCATATATCTTCTGAAACATACATGATTCCTCTACGTTCTGTCAAGATATCATGGGATGCTTAAAGTCTTGCCAGGCTATGGAAAACACCTACTCTAAAAATAGCTCTGTCATCCCCCAGAAATTCAGTATTTATAGATCATGCATCAAATCCTCAATACAGGTATTAAAATACAACTAAATCCATCAAATCTGTGCTCAAAATAATCCTTATATTTTTAACTTTAATGATCAATTTTAATTATTCCATTCCATTCAAGTCTTTTTCACAATAGAACAAAGCGAAAGGAACTTTTTTCTTTAAAAGGGACTACTTTTGTATATGTTCTAAGCTCTGATTGGTGAATTAGTGGTTTGACACCTATAAAATATGACAGTATGCATCGCTTCTTGTACAATTGAAAATCAAAACATTACCGTTCAGCCATATAGGATTCCATGAGCCACACTGACCACGCTGAGGGGGTATTGTTGGTATGTTGAGAGAATTATTATATCGATACCATCCAGGTGTAATATTTCTGGTTTCACACTCCCCAGATTCCCACCAATTCAAGGTATAATCAACAGTTCTCGTATAATTGCTCTCTGTTACAAAGTGGTCAGAACAAGGATCAACTGTCTCATCATTGTTGATCGTTTCATTTTCTACAATTAAATGACAACTTGATAGTTATTAAACAAGGTTTTTCCTGAGTTTAAAATACTATGTACAAATAAAATTAAATACCACACAGTTGGAATAGTTCCAATATCTAATAAAAATAATAGTAGAAACAGAGACAAAATCGGTATCCCTACCACACATATAAAAGCATTTAAATTAAGCAATATTCTACGAGTAGTGGAGTTTTTTGTTCTTGTAACGAGACCTCCGTCGTCGTCGTTCTTAATCACTCGTCTTCCGTTCCCAAATGTATTAGAAAATGATCAGCACATCTATATATCAAAAACAACAGTTTCTCTATTATTTTTAGCATTACTGATGGGAAATGTGATATATTTTGTAATTTTTATGTAAAGAGAATTCACTTGTTGTTCTACTAGTATATCAAACTTGTGTCCATGGTATGAAGTAGCTTCCAACGATAAATGTGCCACAATTTTCCAATTACAAGCGTTAATCCAGGTGTGTAAACTATTGAAGTTTAGTGTACATATATAAGCTCCTTATCAATCAATTATAAGATTAATAATTATTCGTAATATGAATTTAAATTTTCTCATTTACAAACCCATGCAAAATCTGCCACAATAAGGTACTGGTTCCAGATAGACAAGGTTGAAACCTCTGCAACGAGTGACTGTAACATTCCAACTGTCGACACAGTTGTCATAATATCCCACTATACAAGCCTTCATTGTCACATATTCACCATCATATGAAGGATAGGAACCTGCAAAACATTCAAATGTGCATTTATTCAATCATTTCCGCCATGTCTATCAGCCGAATTTTCATAACATATGAATGAGTAGGACAGAATTAGCCAGCTGGTTTATGTAACATCATGATATGAAGGTTATTCCGGAAACGCTTCCACTGTTTGTGTGTACTAAGTTCAATATCTAAGTTTTTATTAACACCAGGTCTACTCTATTGTAAGCAGCATGTGATGTGTGTGAACAATCGAATCGAAACGAATTATCTGATTTGACAGACGTTCCACATTCCATTGTATTATATAAACCAAATTGATCAACAAATGTTTATGTTCTGTCATCCTGAATTCCAAATTGTAAAAAAAAAAAAACATATCCCACGACATATACACACACACACCATCAAGTGTCGTAAAAAGTCGCATGCGGTCCGAACATCATTGACTAATATTAATTTCCCGTTAATTACATTTGTCAGTCGAGAAAATTAAACAATATCAAAATTGATGCATCAGAAAATAATGGCATATGTGCTATAGGTGTAATACCACTAATTAATTTCTTTTATATTTTCTACTAAATTTTTGTTTTTTCCAGACTACCTGGCTATTTTATCTTAAGTTTAACCTTTCAAAAACCATATATCTTCTGAAACATACATGATTCCTCTACGTTCTGTCAAGATATCATGGGATGCTTAAAGTCTTGCCAGGCTATGGAAAACACCTACTCTAAAAATAGCTCTGTCATCCCCCAGAAATTCAGTATTTATAGATCATGCATCAAATCCTCAATACAGGTATTAAAATACAACTAAATCCATCAAATCTGTGCTCAAAATAATCCTTATATTTTTAACTTTAATGATCAATTTTAATTATTCCATTCCATTCAAGTCTTTTTCACAATAGAACAAAGCGAAAGGAACTTTTTTCTTTAAAAGGGACTACTTTTGTATATGTTCTAAGCTCTGATTGGTGAATTAGTGGTTTGACACCTATAAAATATGACAGTATGCATCGCTTCTTGTACAATTGAAAATCAAAACATTACCGTTCAGCCATATAGGATTCCATGAGCCACACTGACCACGCTGAGGGGGTATTGTTGGTATGTTGAGAGAATTATTATATCGATACCATCCAGGTGTAATATTTCTGGTTTCACACTCCCCAGATTCCCACCAATTCAAGGTATAATCAACAGTTCTCGTATAATTGCTCTCTGTTACAAAGTGGTCAGAACAAGGATCAACTGTCTCATCATTGTTGATCGTTTCATTTTCTACAATTAAATGACAACTTGATAGTTATTAAACAAGGTTTTTCCTGAGTTTAAAATACTATGTACAAATAAAATTAAATACCACACAGTTGGAATAGTTCCAATATCTAATAAAAATAATAGTAGAAACAGAGACAAAATCGGTATCCCTACCACACATATAAAAGCATTTAAATTAAGCAATATTCTACGAGTAGTGGAGTTTTTTGTTCTTGTAACGAGACCTCCGTCGTCGTCGTTCTTAATCACTCGTCTTCCGTTCCCAAATGTATTAGAAAATGATCAGCACATCTATATATCAAAAACAACAGTTTCTCTATTATTTTTAGCATTACTGATGGGAAATGTGATATATTTTGTAATTTTTATGTAAAGAGAATTCACTTGTTGTTCTACTAGTATATCAAACTTGTGTCCATGGTATGAAGTAGCTTCCAACGATAAATGTGCCACAATTTTCCAATTACAAGCGTTAATCCAGGTGTGTAAACTATTGAAGTTTAGTGTACATATATAAGCTCCTTATCAATCAATTATAAGATTAATAATTATTCGTAATATGAATTTAAATTTTCTCATTTACAAACCCATGCAAAATCTGCCACAATAAGGTACTGGTTCCAGATAGACAAGGTTGAAACCTCTGCAACGAGTGACTGTAACATTCCAACTGTCGACACAGTTGTCATAATATCCCACTATACAAGCCTTCATTGTCACATATTCACCATCATATGAAGGATAGGAACCTGCAAAACATTCAGATGTGCATTTATTCAATCATTTCCGCCATGTCTATCAGCCGAATTTTCATAACATATGAATGAGTAGGACAGAATTAGCCAGCTGGTTTATGTAACATCATGATATGAAGGTTATTCCGGAAACGCTTCCACTGTTTGTGTGTACTAAGTTCAATATCTAAGTTTTTATTAACACCAGGTCTACTCTATTGTAAGCAGCATGTGATGTGTGTGAACAATCGAATCGAAACGAATTATCTGATTTGACAGACGTTCCACATTCCATTGTATTATATAAACCAAATTGATCAACAAATGTTTATGTTCTGTCATCCTGAATTCCAAATTGTAAAAAAAAAACAACATATCCCACGACATATACACACACACACCATCAAGTGTCGTAAAAAGTCGCATGCGGTCCGATCATCATTGACTAATATTAATTTCCCGTTAATTACATTTGTCAGTCGAGAAAATTAAACAATATCAAAATTGATGCATCAGAAAATAATGGCATATGTGCTATAGGTGTAATACCACTAATTAATTTCTTTTATATTTTCTACTAAATTTTTGTTTTTTCCAGACTACCTGGCTATTTTATCTTAAGTTTAACCTTTCAAAAACCATATATCTTCTGAAACATACATGATTCCTCTACGTTCTGTCAAGATATCATGGGATGCTTAAAGTCTTGCCAGGCTATGGAAAACACCTACTCTAAAAATAGCTCTGTCATCCCCCAGAAATTCAGTATTTATAGATCATGCATCAAATCCTCAATACAGGTATTAAAATACAACTAAATCCATCAAATCTGTGCTCAAAATAATCCTTATATTTTTAACTTTAATGATCAATTTTAATTATTCCATTCCATTCAAGTCTTTTTCACAATAGAACAAAGCGAAAGGAACTTTTTTCTTTAAAAGGGACTACTTTTGTATATGTTCTAAGCTCTGATTGGTGAATTAGTGGTTTGACACCTATAAAATATGACAGTATGCATCGCTTCTTGTACAATTGAAAATCAAAACATTACCGTTCAGCCATATAGGATTCCATGAGCCACACTGACCACGCTGAGGGGGTATTGTTGGTATGTTGAGAGAATTATTATATCGATACCATCCAGGTGTAATATTTCTGGTTTCACACTCCCCAGATTCCCACCAATTCAAGGTATAATCAACAGTTCTCGTATAATTGCTCTCTGCTACAAAGTGGTCAGAACAAGGATCAACTGTCTCATCATTGTTGATCGTTTCATTTTCTACAATTAAATGACAACTTGATAGTTATTAAACAAGGTCTTTCCTGAGTTTAAAATACTATGTACAAATAAAAATAAAATACCACACAGTTGGAATAGTTCCAATATCTAATAAAAATAATAGTAGAAACAGAGACAAAATCGGTATCCCTACCACACATATAAAAGCATTTAAATTAAGCAATATTCTACGAGTAGTGGAGTTTTTTGTTCTTGTAACGAGACCTCCGTCGTCGTCGTTCTTAATCACTCGTCTTCCGTTCCCAAATGTATTAGAAAATGATCAGCACATCTATATATCAAAAACAACAGTTTCTCTATTATTTTTAGCATTACTGATGGGAAATGTGATATATTTTGTAATTTTTATGTAAAGAGAATTCACTTGTTGTTCTACTAGTATATCAAACTTGTGTCCATGGTATGAAGTAGCTTCCAACGATAAATGTGCCACAATTTTCCAATTACAAGCGTTAATCCAGGTGTGTAAACTATTGAAGTTTAGTGTACATATATAAGCTCCTTATCAATCAATTATAAGATTAATAATTATTCGTAATATGAATTTAAATTTTCTCATTTACAAACCCATGCAAAATCTGCCACAATAAGGTACTGGTTCCAGATAGACAAGGTTGAAACCTCTGCAACGAGTGACTGTAACATTCCAACTGTCGACACAGTTGTCATAATATCCCACTATACAAGCCTTCATTGTCACATATTCACCATCATATGAAGGATAGGAACCTGCAAAACATTCAAATGTGCATTTATTCAATCATTTCCGCCATGTCTATCAGCCGAATTTTCATAACATATGAATGAGTAGGACAGAATTAGCCAGCTGGTTTATGTAACATCATGATATGAAGGTTATTCCGGAAACGCTTCCACTGTTTGTGTGTACTAAGTTCAATATCTAAGTTTTTATTAACACCAGGTCTACTCTATTGTAAGCAGCATGTGATGTGTGTGAACAATCGAATCGAAACGAATTATCTGATTTGACAGACGTTCCACATTCCATTGTATTATATAAACCAAATTGATCAACAAATGTTTATGTTCTGTCATCCTGAATTCCAAATTGTAAAAAAAAAAAAACATATCCCACGACATATACACACACACACCATCAAGTGTCGTAAAAAGTCGCATGCGGTCCGAACATCATTGACTAATATTAATTTCCCGTTAATTACATTTGTCAGTCGAGAAAATTAAACAATATCAAAATTGATGCATCAGAAAATAATGGCATATGTGCTATAGGTGTAATACCACTAATTAATTTCTTTTATATTTTCTACTAAATTTTTGTTTTTTCCAGACTACCTGGCTATTTTATCTTAAGTTTAACCTTTCAAAAACCATATATCTTCTGAAACATACATGATTCCTCTACGTTCTGTCAAGATATCATGGGATGCTTAAAGTCTTGCCAGGCTATGGAAAACACCTACTCTAAAAATAGCTCTGTCATCCCCCAGAAATTCAGTATTTATAGATCATGCATCAAATCCTCAATACAGGTATTAAAATACAACTAAATCCATCAAATCTGTGCTCAAAATAATCCTTATATTTTTAACTTTAATGATCAATTTTAATTATTCCATTCCATTCAAGTCTTTTTCACAATAGAACAAAGCGAAAGGAACTTTTTTCTTTAAAAGGGACTACTTTTGTATATGTTCTAAGCTCTGATTGGTGAATTAGTGGTTTGACACCTATAAAATATGACAGTATGCATCGCTTCTTGTACAATTGAAAATCAAAACATTACCGTTCAGCCATATAGGATTCCATGAGCCACACTGACCACGCTGAGGGGGTATTGTTGGTATGTTGAGAGAATTATTATATCGATACCATCCAGGTGTAATATTTCTGGTTTCACACTCCCCAGATTCCCACCAATTCAAGGTATAATCAACAGTTCTCGTATAATTGCTCTCTGTTACAAAGTGGTCAGAACAAGGATCAACTGTCTCATCATTGTTGATCGTTTCATTTTCTACAATTAAATGACAACTTGATAGTTATTAAACAAGGTTTTTCCTGAGTTTAAAATACTATGTACAAATAAAATTAAATACCACACAGTTGGAATAGTTCCAATATCTAATAAAAATAATAGTAGAAACAGAGACAAAATCGGTATCCCTACCACACATATAAAAGCATTTAAATTAAGCAATATTCTACGAGTAGTGGAGTTTTTTGTTCTTGTAACGAGACCTCCGTCGTCGTCGTTCTTAATCACTCGTCTTCCGTTCCCAAATGTATTAGAAAATGATCAGCACATCTATATATCAAAAACAACAGTTTCTCTATTATTTTTAGCATTACTGATGGGAAATGTGATATATTTTGTAATTTTTATGTAAAGAGAATTCACTTGTTGTTCTACTAGTATATCAAACTTGTGTCCATGGTATGAAGTAGCTTCCAACGATAAATGTGCCACAATTTTCCAATTACAAGCGTTAATCCAGGTGTGTAAACTATTGAAGTTTAGTGTACATATATAAGCTCCTTATCAATCAATTATAAGATTAATAATTATTCGTAATATGAATTTAAATTTTCTCATTTACAAACCCATGCAAAATCTGCCACAATAAGGTACTGGTTCCAGATAGACAAGGTTGAAACCTCTGCAACGAGTGACTGTAACATTCCAACTGTCGACACAGTTGTCATAATATCCCACTATACAAGCCTTCATTGTCACATATTCACCATCATATGAAGGATAGGAACCTGCAAAACATTCAAATGTGCATTTATTCAATCATTTCCGCCATGTCTATCAGCCGAATTTTCATAACATATGAATGAGTAGGACAGAATTAGCCAGCTGGTTTATGTAACATCATGATATGAAGGTTATTCCGGAAACGCTTCCACTGTTTGTGTGTACTAAGTTCAATATCTAAGTTTTTATTAACACCAGGTCTACTCTATTGTAAGCAGCATGTGATGTGTGTGAACAATCGAATCGAAACGAATTATCTGATTTGACAGACGTTCCACATTCCATTGTATTATATAAACCAAATTGATCAACAAATGTTTATGTTCTGTCATCCTGAATTCCAAATTGTAAAAAAAAAAAAACATATCCCACGACATATACACACACACACCATCAAGTGTCGTAAAAAGTCGCATGCGGTCCGAACATCATTGACTAATATTAATTTCCCGTTAATTACATTTGTCAGTCGAGAAAATTAAACAATATCAAAATTGATGCATCAGAAAATAATGGCATATGTGCTATAGGTGTAATACCACTAATTAATTTCTTTTATATTTTCTACTAAATTTTTGTTTTTTCCAGACTACCTGGCTATTTTATCTTAAGTTTAACCTTTCAAAAACCATATATCTTCTGAAACATACATGATTCCTCTACGTTCTGTCAAGATATCATGGGATGCTTAAAGTCTTGCCAGGCTATGGAAAACACCTACTCTAAAAATAGCTCTGTCATCCCCCAGAAATTCAGTATTTATAGATCATGCATCAAATCCTCAATACAGGTATTAAAATACAACTAAATCCATCAAATCTGTGCTCAAAATAATCCTTATATTTTTAACTTTAATGATCAATTTTAATTATTCCATTCCATTCAAGTCTTTTTCACAATAGAACAAAGCGAAAGGAACTTTTTTCTTTAAAAGGGACTACTTTTGTATATGTTCTAAGCTCTGATTGGTGAATTAGTGGTTTGACACCTATAAAATATGACAGTATGCATCGCTTCTTGTACAATTGAAAATCAAAACATTACCGTTCAGCCATATAGGATTCCATGAGCCACACTGACCACGCTGAGGGGGTATTGTTGGTATGTTGAGAGAATTATTATATCGATACCATCCAGGTGTAATATTTCTGGTTTCACACTCCCCAGATTCCCACCAATTCAAGGTATAATCAACAGTTCTCGTATAATTGCTCTCTGTTACAAAGTGGTCAGAACAAGGATCAACTGTCTCATCATTGTTGATCGTTTCATTTTCTACAATTAAATGACAACTTGATAGTTATTAAACAAGGTTTTTCCTGAGTTTAAAATACTATGTACAAATAAAATTAAATACCACACAGTTGGAATAGTTCCAATATCTAATAAAAATAATAGTAGAAACAGAGACAAAATCGGTATCCCTACCACACATATAAAAGCATTTAAATTAAGCAATATTCTACGAGTAGTGGAGTTTTTTGTTCTTGTAACGAGACCTCCGTCGTCGTCGTTCTTAATCACTCGTCTTCCGTTCCCAAATGTATTAGAAAATGATCAGCACATCTATATATCAAAAACAACAGTTTCTCTATTATTTTTAGCATTACTGATGGGAAATGTGATATATTTTGTAATTTTTATGTAAAGAGAATTCACTTGTTGTTCTACTAGTATATCAAACTTGTGTCCATGGTATGAAGTAGCTTCCAACGATAAATGTGCCACAATTTTCCAATTACAAGCGTTAATCCAGGTGTGTAAACTATTGAAGTTTAGTGTACATATATAAGCTCCTTATCAATCAATTATAAGATTAATAATTATTCGTAATATGAATTTAAATTTTCTCATTTACAAACCCATGCAAAATCTGCCACAATAAGGTACTGGTTCCAGATAGACAAGGTTGAAACCTCTGCAACGAGTGACTGTAACATTCCAACTGTCGACACAGTTGTCATAATATCCCACTATACAAGCCTTCATTGTCACATATTCACCATCATATGAAGGATAGGAACCTGCAAAACATTCAAATGTGCATTTATTCAATCATTTCCGCCATGTCTATCAGCCGAATTTTCATAACATATGAATGAGTAGGACAGAATTAGCCAGCTGGTTTATGTAACATCATGATATGAAGGTTATTCCGGAAACGCTTCCACTGTTTGTGTGTACTAAGTTCAATATCTAAGTTTTTATTAACACCAGGTCTACTCTATTGTAAGCAGCATGTGATGTGTGTGAACAATCGAATCGAAACGAATTATCTGATTTGACAGACGTTCCACATTCCATTGTATTATATAAACCAAATTGATCAACAAATGTTTATGTTCTGTCATCCTGAATTCCAAATTGTAAAAAAAAAAAAACATATCCCACGACATATACACACACACACCATCAAGTGTCGTAAAAAGTCGCATGCGGTCCGAACATCATTGACTAATATTAATTTCCCGTTAATTACATTTGTCAGTCGAGAAAATTAAACAATATCAAAATTGATGCATCAGAAAATAATGGCATATGTGCTATAGGTGTAATACCACTAATTAATTTCTTTTATATTTTCTACTAAATTTTTGTTTTTTCCAGACTACCTGGCTATTTTATCTTAAGTTTAACCTTTCAAAAACCATATATCTTCTGAAACATACATGATTCCTCTACGTTCTGTCAAGATATCATGGGATGCTTAAAGTCTTGCCAGGCTATGGAAAACACCTACTCTAAAAATAGCTCTGTCATCCCCCAGAAATTCAGTATTTATAGATCATGCATCAAATCCTCAATACAGGTATTAAAATACAACTAAATCCATCAAATCTGTGCTCAAAATAATCCTTATATTTTTAACTTTAATGATCAATTTTAATTATTCCATTCCATTCAAGTCTTTTTCACAATAGAACAAAGCGAAAGGAACTTTTTTCTTTAAAAGGGACTACTTTTGTATATGTTCTAAGCTCTGATTGGTGAATTAGTGGTTTGACACCTATAAAATATGACAGTATGCATCGCTTCTTGTACAATTGAAAATCAAAACATTACCGTTCAGCCATAGAGGATTCCATGAGCCACACTGACCACGCTGAGGGGGTATTGTTGGTATGTTGAGAGAATTATTATATCGATACCATCCAGGTGTAATATTTCTGGTTTCACACTCCCCAGATTCCCACCAATTCAAGGTATAATCAACAGTTCTCGTATAATTGCTCTCTGTTACAAAGTGGTCAGAACAAGGATCAACTGTCTCATCATTGTTGATCGTTTCATTTTCTACAATTAAATGACAACTTGATAGTTATTAAACAAGGTCTTTCCTGAGTTTAAAATACTATGTACAAATAAAAATAAAATACCACACAGTTGGAATAGTTCCAATATCTAATAAAAATAATAGTAGAAACAGAGACAAAATCGGTATCCCTACCACACATATAAAAGCATTTAAATTAAGCAATATTTACGAGTAGTGGAGTTTTTTGTTCTTGTAACGAGACCTCCGTCGTCGTCGTTCTTAATCACTCGTCTTCCGTTCCCAAATGTATTAGAAAATGATCAGCACATCTATATATCAAAAACAACAGTTTCTCTATTATTTTTAGCATTACTGATGGGAAATGTGATATATTTTGTAATTTTTATGTAAAGAGAATTCACTTGTTGTTCTACTAGTATATCAAACTTGTGTCCATGGTATGAAGTAGCTTCCAACGATAAATGTGCCACAATTTTCCAATTACAAGCGTTAATCCAGGTGTGTAAACTATTGAAGTTTAGTGTACATATATAAGCTCCTTATCAATCAATTATAAGATTAATAATTATTCGTAATATGAATTTAAATTTTCTCATTTACAAACCCATGCAAAATCTGCCACAATAAGGTACTGGTTCCAGATAGACAAGGTTGAAACCTCTGCAACGAGTGACTGTAACATTCCAACTGTCGACACAGTTGTCATAATATCCCACTATACAAGCCTTCATTGTCACATATTCACCATCATATGAAGGATAGGAACCTGCAAAACATTCAAATGTGCATTTATTCAATCATTTCCGCCATGTCTATCAGCCGAATTTTCATAACATATGAATGAGTAGGACAGAATTAGCCAGCTGGTTTATGTAACATCATGATATGAAGGTTATTCCGGAAACGCTTCCACTGTTTGTGTGTACTAAGTTCAATATCTAAGTTTTTATTAACACCAGGTCTACTCTATTGTAAGCAGCATGTGATGTGTGTGAACAATCGAATCGAAACGAATTATCTGATTTGACAGACGTTCCACATTCCATTGTATTATATAAACCAAATTGATCAACAAATGTTTATGTTCTGTCATCCTGAATTCCAAATTGTAAAAAAAAAAAAACATATCCCACGACATATACACACACACACCATCAAGTGTCGTAAAAAGTCGCATGCGGTCCGAACATCATTGACTAATATTAATTTCCCGTTAATTACATTTGTCAGTCGAGAAAATTAAACAATATCAAAATTGATGCATCAGAAAATAATGGCATATGTGCTATAGGTGTAATACCACTAATTAATTTCTTTTATATTTTCTACTAAATTTTTGTTTTTTCCAGACTACCTGGCTATTTTATCTTAAGTTTAACCTTTCAAAAACCATATATCTTCTGAAACATACATGATTCCTCTACGTTCTGTCAAGATATCATGGGATGCTTAAAGTCTTGCCAGGCTATGGAAAACACCTACTCTAAAAATAGCTCTGTCATCCCCCAGAAATTCAGTATTTATAGATCATGCATCAAATCCTCAATACAGGTATTAAAATACAACTAAATCCATCAAATCTGTGCTCAAAATAATCCTTATATTTTTAACTTTAATGATCAATTTTAATTATTCCATTCCATTCAAGTCTTTTTCACAATAGAACAAAGCGAAAGGAACTTTTTTCTTTAAAAGGGACTACTTTTGTATATGTTCTAAGCTCTGATTGGTGAATTAGTGGTTTGACACCTATAAAATATGACAGTATGCATCGCTTCTTGTACAATTGAAAATCAAAACATTACCGTTCAGCCATATAGGATTCCATGAGCCACACTGACCACGCTGAGGGGGTATTGTTGGTATGTTGAGAGAATTATTATATCGATACCATCCAGGTGTAATATTTCTGGTTTCACACTCCCCAGATTCCCACCAATTCAAGGTATAATCAACAGTTCTCGTATAATTGCTCTCTGTTACAAAGTGGTCAGAACAAGGATCAACTGTCTCATCATTGTTGATCGTTTCATTTTCTACAATTAAATGACAACTTGATAGTTATTAAACAAGGTTTTTCCTGAGTTTAAAATACTATGTACAAATAAAATTAAATACCACACAGTTGGAATAGTTCCAATATCTAATAAAAATAATAGTAGAAACAGAGACAAAATCGGTATCCCTACCACACATATAAAAGCATTTAAATTAAGCAATATTCTACGAGTAGTGGAGTTTTTTGTTCTTGTAACGAGACCTCCGTCGTCGTCGTTCTTAATCACTCGTCTTCCGTTCCCAAATGTATTAGAAAATGATCAGCACATCTATATATCAAAAACAACAGTTTCTCTATTATTTTTAGCATTACTGATGGGAAATGTGATATATTTTGTAATTTTTATGTAAAGAGAATTCACTTGTTGTTCTACTAGTATATCAAACTTGTGTCCATGGTATGAAGTAGCTTCCAACGATAAATGTGCCACAATTTTCCAATTACAAGCGTTAATCCAGGTGTGTAAACTATTGAAGTTTAGTGTACATATATAAGCTCCTTATCAATCAATTATAAGATTAATAATTATTCGTAATATGAATTTAAATTTTCTCATTTACAAACCCATGCAAAATCTGCCACAATAAGGTACTGGTTCCAGATAGACAAGGTTGAAACCTCTGCAACGAGTGACTGTAACATTCCAACTGTCGACACAGTTGTCATAATATCCCACTATACAAGCCTTCATTGTCACATATTCACCATCATATGAAGGATAGGAACCTGCAAAACATTCAAATGTGCATTTATTCAATCATTTCCGCCATGTCTATCAGCCGAATTTTCATAACATATGAATGAGTAGGACAGAATTAGCCAGCTGGTTTATGTAACATCATGATATGAAGGTTATTCCGGAAACGCTTCCACTGTTTGTGTGTACTAAGTTCAATATCTAAGTTTTTATTAACACCAGGTCTACTCTATTGTAAGCAGCATGTGATGTGTGTGAACAATCGAATCGAAACGAATTATCTGATTTGACAGACGTTCCACATTCCATTGTATTATATAAACCAAATTGATCAACAAATGTTTATGTTCTGTCATCCTGAATTCCAAATTGTAAAAAAAAAAAAACATATCCCACGACATATACACACACACACCATCAAGTGTCGTAAAAAGTCGCATGCGGTCCGAACATCATTGACTAATATTAATTTCCCGTTAATTACATTTGTCAGTCGAGAAAATTAAACAATATCAAAATTGATGCATCAGAAAATAATGGCATATGTGCTATAGGTGTAATACCACTAATTAATTTCTTTTATATTTTCTACTAAATTTTTGTTTTTTCCAGACTACCTGGCTATTTTATCTTAAGCTTAACCTTTCAAAAACCATATATCTTCTGAAACATACATGATTCCTCTACGTTCTGTCAAGATATCATGGGATGCTTAAAGTCTTGCCAGGCTATGGAAAACACCTACTCTAAAAATAGCTCTGTCATCCCCCAGAAATTCAGTATTTATAGATCATGCATCAAATCCTCAATACAGGTATTAAAATACAACTAAATCCATCAAATCTGTGCTCAAAATAATCCTTATATTTTTAACTTTAATGATCAATTTTAATTATTCCATTCCATTCAAGTCTTTTTCACAATAGAACAAAGCGAAAGGAACTTTTTTCTTTAAAAGGGACTACTTTTGTATATGTTCTAAGCTCTGATTGGTGAATTAGTGGTTTGACACCTATAAAATATGACAGTATGCATCGCTTCTTGTACAATTGAAAATCAAAACATTACCGTTCAGCCATATAGGATTCCATGAGCCACACTGACCACGCTGAGGGGGTATTGTTGGTATGTTGAGAGAATTATTATATCGATACCATCCAGGTGTAATATTTCTGGTTTCACACTCCCCAGATTCCCACCAATTCAAGGTATAATCAACAGTTCTCGTATAATTGCTCTCTGTTACAAAGTGGTCAGAACAAGGATCAACTGTCTCATCATTGTTGATCGTTTCATTTTCTACAATTAAATGACAACTTGATAGTTATTAAACAAGGTTTTTCCTGAGTTTAAAATACTATGTACAAATAAAATTAAATACCACACAGTTGGAATAGTTCCAATATCTAATAAAAATAATAGTAGAAACAGAGACAAAATCGGTATCCCTACCACACATATAAAAGCATTTAAATTAAGCAATATTCTACGAGTAGTGGAGTTTTTTGTTCTTGTAACGAGACCTCCGTCGTCGTCGTTCTTAATCACTCGTCTTCCGTTCCCAAATGTATTAGAAAATGATCAGCACATCTATATATCAAAAACAACAGTTTCTCTATTATTTTTAGCATTACTGATGGGAAATGTGATATATTTTGTAATTTTTATGTAAAGAGAATTCACTTGTTGTTCTACTAGTATATCAAACTTGTGTCCATGGTATGAAGTAGCTTCCAACGATAAATGTGCCACAATTTTCCAATTACAAGCGTTAATCCAGGTGTGTAAACTATTGAAGTTTAGTGTACATATATAAGCTCCTTATCAATCAATTATAAGATTAATAATTATTCGTAATATGAATTTAAATTTTCTCATTTACAAACCCATGCAAAATCTGCCACAATAAGGTACTGGTTCCAGATAGACAAGGTTGAAACCTCTGCAACGAGTGACTGTAACATTCCAACTGTCGACACAGTTGTCATAATATCCCACTATACAAGCCTTCATTGTCACATATTCACCATCATATGAAGGATAGGAACCTGCAAAACATTCAGATGTGCATTTATTCAATCATTTCCGCCATGTCTATCAGCCGAATTTTCATAACATATGAATGAGTAGGACAGAATTAGCCAGCTGGTTTATGTAACATCATGATATGAAGGTTATTCCGGAAACGCTTCCACTGTTTGTGTGTACTAAGTTCAATATCTAAGTTTTTATTAACACCAGGTCTACTCTATTGTAAGCAGCATGTGATGTGTGTGAACAATCGAATCGAAACGAATTATCTGATTTGACAGACGTTCCACATTCCATTGTATTATATAAACCAAATTGATCAACAAATGTTCTGTCATCCTGAATTCCAAATTGTAAAAAAAAAACAACATATCCCACGACATATACACACACACACCATCAAGTGTCGTAAAAAGTCGCATGCGGTCCGATCATCATTGACTAATATTAATTTCCCGTTAATTACATTTGTCAGTCGAGAAAATTAAACAATATCAAAATTGATGCATCAGAAAATAATGGCATATGTGCTATAGGTGTAATACCACTAATTAATTTCTTTTATATTTTCTACTAAATTTTTGTTTTTTCCAGACTACCTGGCTATTTTATCTTAAGTTTAACCTTTCAAAAACCATATATCTTCTGAAACATACATGATTCCTCTACGTTCTGTCAAGATATCATGGGATGCTTAAAGTCTTGCCAGGCTATGGAAAACACCTACTCTAAAAATAGCTCTGTCATCCCCCAGAAATTCAGTATTTATAGATCATGCATCAAATCCTCAATACAGGTATTAAAATACAACTAAATCCATCAAATCTGTGCTCAAAATAATCCTTATATTTTTAACTTTAATGATCAATTTTAATTATTCCATTCCATTCAAGTCTTTTTCACAATAGAACAAAGCGAAAGGAACTTTTTTCTTTAAAAGGGACTACTTTTGTATATGTTCTAAGCTCTGATTGGTGAATTAGTGGTTTGACACCTATAAAATATGACAGTATGCATCGCTTCTTGTACAATTGAAAATCAAAACATTACCGTTCAGCCATATAGGATTCCATGAGCCACACTGACCACGCTGAGGGGGTATTGTTGGTATGTTGAGAGAATTATTATATCGATACCATCCAGGTGTAATATTTCTGGTTTCACACTCCCCAGATTCCCACCAATTCAAGGTATAATCAACAGTTCTCGTATAATTGCTCTCTGTTACAAAGTGGTCAGAACAAGGATCAACTGTCTCATCATTGTTGATCGTTTCATTTTCTACAATTAAATGACAACTTGATAGTTATTAAACAAGGTCTTTCCTGAGTTTAAAATACTATGTACAAATAAAAATAAAATACCACACAGTTGGAATAGTTCCAATATCTAATAAAAATAATAGTAGAAACAGAGACAAAATCGGTATCCCTACCACACATATAAAAGCATTTAAATTAAGCAATATTCTACGAGTAGTGGAGTTTTTTGTTCTTGTAACGAGACCTCCGTCGTCGTCGTTCTTAATCACTCGTCTTCCGTTCCCAAATGTATTAGAAAATGATCAGCACATCTATATATCAAAAACAACAGTTTCTCTATTATTTTTAGCATTACTGATGGGAAATGTGATATATTTTGTAATTTTTATGTAAAGAGAATTCACTTGTTGTTCTACTAGTATATCAAACTTGTGTCCATGGTATGAAGTAGCTTCCAACGATAAATGTGCCACAATTTTCCAATTACAAGCGTTAATCCAGGTGTGTAAACTATTGAAGTTTAGTGTACATATATAAGCTCCTTATCAATCAATTATAAGATTAATAATTATTCGTAATATGAATTTAAATTTTCTCATTTACAAACCCATGCAAAATCTGCCACAATAAGGTACTGGTTCCAGATAGACAAGGTTGAAACCTCTGCAACGAGTGACTGTAACATTCCAACTGTCGACACAGTTGTCATAATATCCCACTATACAAGCCTTCATTGTCACATATTCACCATCATATGAAGGATAGGAACCTGCAAAACATTCAGATGTGCATTTATTCAATCATTTCCGCCATGTCTATCAGCCGAATTTTCATAACATATGAATGAGTAGGACAGAATTAGCCAGCTGGTTTATGTAACATCATGATATGAAGGTTATTCCGGAAACGCTTCCACTGTTTGTGTGTACTAAGTTCAATATCTAAGTTTTTATTAACACCAGGTCTACTCTATTGTAAGCAGCATGTGATGTGTGTGAACAATCGAATCGAAACGAATTATCTGATTTGACAGACGTTCCACATTCCATTGTATTATATAAACCAAATTGATCAACAAATGTTCTGTCATCCTGAATTCCAAATTGTAAAAAAAAAACAACATATCCCACGACATATACACACACACACCATCAAGTGTCGTAAAAAGTCGCATGCGGTCCGAACATCATTGACTAATATTAATTTCCCGTTAATTACATTTGTCAGTCGAGAAAATTAAACAATATCAAAATTGATGCATCAGAAAATAATGGCATATGTGCTATAGGTGTAATACCACTAATTAATTTCTTTTATATTTTCTACTAAATTTTTGTTTTTTCCAGACTACCTGGCTATTTTATCTTAAGTTTAACCTTTCAAAAACCATATATCTTCTGAAACATACATGATTCCTCTACGTTCTGTCAAGATATCATGGGATGCTTAAAGTCTTGCCAGGCTATGGAAAACACCTACTCTAAAAATAGCTCTGTCATCCCCCAGAAATTCAGTATTTATAGATCATGCATCAAATCCTCAATACAGGTATTAAAATACAACTAAATCCATCAAATCTGTGCTCAAAATAATCCTTATATTTTTAACTTTAATGATCAATTTTAATTATTCCATTCCATTCAAGTCTTTTTCACAATAGAACAAAGCGAAAGGAACTTTTTTCTTTAAAAGGGACTACTTTTGTATATGTTCTAAGCTCTGATTGGTGAATTAGTGGTTTGACACCTATAAAATATGACAGTATGCATCGCTTCTTGTACAATTGAAAATCAAAACATTACCGTTCAGCCATATAGGATTCCATGAGCCACACTGACCACGCTGAGGGGGTATTGTTGGTATGTTGAGAGAATTATTATATCGATACCATCCAGGTGTAATATTTCTGGTTTCACACTCCCCAGATTCCCACCAATTCAAGGTATAATCAACAGTTCTCGTATAATTGCTCTCTGTTACAAAGTGGTCAGAACAAGGATCAACTGTCTCATCATTGTTGATCGTTTCATTTTCTACAATTAAATGACAACTTGATAGTTATTAAACAAGGTCTTTCCTGAGTTTAAAATACTATGTACAAATAAAAATAAAATACCACACAGTTGGAATAGTTCCAATATCTAATAAAAATAATAGTAGAAACAGAGACAAAATCGGTATCCCTACCACACATATAAAAGCATTTAAATTAAGCAATATTCTACGAGTAGTGGAGTTTTTTGTTCTTGTAACGAGACCTCCGTCGTCGTCGTTCTTAATCACTCGTCTTCCGTTCCCAAATGTATTAGAAAATGATCAGCACATCTATATATCAAAAACAACAGTTTCTCTATTATTTTTAGCATTACTGATGGGAAATGTGATATATTTTGTAATTTTTATGTAAAGAGAATTCACTTGTTGTTCTACTAGTATATCAAACTTGTGTCCACGGTATGAAGTAGCTTCCAACGATAAATGTGCCACAATTTTCCAATTACAAGCGTTAATCCAGGTGTGTAAACTATTGAAGTTTAGTGTACATATATAAGCTCCTTATCAATCAATTATAAGATTAATAATTATTCGTAATATGAATTTAAATTTTCTCATTTACAAACCCATGCAAAATCTGCCACAATAAGGTACTGGTTCCAGATAGACAAGGTTGAAACCTCTGCAACGAGTGACTGTAACATTCCAACTGTCGACACAGTTGTCATAATATCCCACTATACAAGCCTTCATTGTCACATATTCACCATCATATGAAGGATAGGAACCTGCAAAACATTCAAATGTGCATTTATTCAATCATTTCCGCCATGTCTATCAGCCGAATTTTCATAACATATGAATGAGTAGGACAGAATTAGCCAGCTGGTTTATGTAACATCATGATATGAAGGTTATTCCGGAAACGCTTCCACTGTTTGTGTGTACTAAGTTCAATATCTAAGTTTTTATTAACACCAGGTCTACTCTATTGTAAGCAGCATGTGATGTGTGTGAACAATCGAATCGAAACGAATTATCTGATTTGACAGACGTTCCACATTCCATTGTATTATATAAACCAAATTGATCAACAAATGTTCTGTCATCCTGAATTCCAAATTGTAAAAAAAAAACAACATATCCCACGACATATACACACACACACCATCAAGTGTCGTAAAAAGTCGCATGCGGTCCGAACATCATTGACTAATATTAATTTCCCGTTAATTACATTTGTCAGTCGAGAAAATTAAACAATATCAAAATTGATGCATCAGAAAATAATGGCATATGTGCTATAGGTGTAATACCACTAATTAATTTCTTTTATATTTTCTACTAAATTTTTGTTTTTTCCAGACTACCTGGCTATTTTATCTTAAGTTTAACCTTTCAAAAACCATATATCTTCTGAAACATACATGATTCCTCTACGTTCTGTCAAGATATCATGGGATGCTTAAAGTCTTGCCAGGCTATGGAAAACACCTACTCTAAAAATAGCTCTGTCATCCCCCAGAAATTCAGTATTTATAGATCATGCATCAAATCCTCAATACAGGTATTAAAATACAACTAAATCCATCAAATCTGTGCTCAAAATAATCCTTATATTTTTAACTTTAATGATCAATTTTAATTATTCCATTCCATTCAAGTCTTTTTCACAATAGAACAAAGCGAAAGGAACTTTTTTCTTTAAAAGGGACTACTTTTGTATATGTTCTAAGCTCTGATTGGTGAATTAGTGGTTTGACACCTATAAAATATGACAGTATGCATCGCTTCTTGTACAATTGAAAATCAAAACATTACCGTTCAGCCATATAGGATTCCATGAGCCACACTGACCACGCTGAGGGGGTATTGTTGGTATGTTGAGAGAATTATTATATCGATACCATCCAGGTGTAATATTTCTGGTTTCACACTCCCCAGATTCCCACCAATTCAAGGTATAATCAACAGTTCTCGTATAATTGCTCTCTGTTACAAAGTGGTCAGAACAAGGATCAACTGTCTCATCATTGTTGATCGTTTCATTTTCTACAATTAAATGACAACTTGATAGTTATTAAACAAGGTTTTTCCTGAGTTTAAAATACTATGTACAAATAAAATTAAATACCACACAGTTGGAATAGTTCCAATATCTAATAAAAATAATAGTAGAAACAGAGACAAAATCGGTATCCCTACCACACATATAAAAGCATTTAAATTAAGCAATATTCTACGAGTAGTGGAGTTTTTTGTTCTTGTAACGAGACCTCCGTCGTCGTCGTTCTTAATCACTCGTCTTCCGTTCCCAAATGTATTAGAAAATGATCAGCACATCTATATATCAAAAACAACAGTTTCTCTATTATTTTTAGCATTACTGATGGGAAATGTGATATATTTTGTAATTTTTATGTAAAGAGAATTCACTTGTTGTTCTACTAGTATATCAAACTTGTGTCCATGGTATGAAGTAGCTTCCAACGATAAATGTGCCACAATTTTCCAATTACAAGCGTTAATCCAGGTGTGTAAACTATTGAAGTTTAGTGTACATATATAAGCTCCTTATCAATCAATTATAAGATTAATAATTATTCGTAATATGAATTTAAATTTTCTCATTTACAAACCCATGCAAAATCTGCCACAATAAGGTACTGGTTCCAGATAGACAAGGTTGAAACCTCTGCAACGAGTGACTGTAACATTCCAACTGTCGACACAGTTGTCATAATATCCCACTATACAAGCCTTCATTGTCACATATTCACCATCATATGAAGGATAGGAACCTGCAAAACATTCAAATGTGCATTTATTCAATCATTTCCGCCATGTCTATCAGCCGAATTTTCATAACATATGAATGAGTAGGACAGAATTAGCCAGCTGGTTTATGTAACATCATGATATGAAGGTTATTCCGGAAACGCTTCCACTGTTTGTGTGTACTAAGTTCAATATCTAAGTTTTTATTAACACCAGGTCTACTCTATTGTAAGCAGCATGTGATGTGTGTGAACAATCGAATCGAAACGAATTATCTGATTTGACAGACGTTCCACATTCCATTGTATTATATAAACCAAATTGATCAACAAATGTTTATGTTCTGTCATCCTGAATTCCAAATTGTAAAAAAAAAAAAACATATCCCACGACATATACACACACACACCATCAAGTGTCGTAAAAAGTCGCATGCGGTCCGAACATCATTGACTAATATTAATTTCCCGTTAATTACATTTGTCAGTCGAGAAAATTAAACAATATCAAAATTGATGCATCAGAAAATAATGGCATATGTGCTATAGGTGTAATACCACTAATTAATTTCTTTTATATTTTCTACTAAATTTTTGTTTTTTCCAGACTACCTGGCTATTTTATCTTAAGCTTAACCTTTCAAAAACCATATATCTTCTGAAACATACATGATTCCTCTACGTTCTGTCAAGATATCATGGGATGCTTAAAGTCTTGCCAGGCTATGGAAAACACCTACTCTAAAAATAGCTCTGTCATCCCCCAGAAATTCAGTATTTATAGATCATGCATCAAATCCTCAATACAGGTATTAAAATACAACTAAATCCATCAAATCTGTGCTCAAAATAATCCTTATATTTTTAACTTTAATGATCAATTTTAATTATTCCATTCCATTCAAGTCTTTTTCACAATAGAACAAAGCGAAAGGAACTTTTTTCTTTAAAAGGGACTACTTTTGTATATGTTCTAAGCTCTGATTGGTGAATTAGTGGTTTGACACCTATAAAATATGACAGTATGCATCGCTTCTTGTACAATTGAAAATCAAAACATTACCGTTCAGCCATATAGGATTCCATGAGCCACACTGACCACGCTGAGGGGGTATTGTTGGTATGTTGAGAGAATTATTATATCGATACCATCCAGGTGTAATATTTCTGGTTTCACACTCCCCAGATTCCCACCAATTCAAGGTATAATCAACAGTTCTCGTATAATTGCTCTCTGTTACAAAGTGGTCAGAACAAGGATCAACTGTCTCATCATTGTTGATCGTTTCATTTTCTACAATTAAATGACAACTTGATAGTTATTAAACAAGGTTTTTCCTGAGTTTAAAATACTATGTACAAATAAAATTAAATACCACACAGTTGGAATAGTTCCAATATCTAATAAAAATAATAGTAGAAACAGAGACAAAATCGGTATCCCTACCACACATATAAAAGCATTTAAATTAAGCAATATTCTACGAGTAGTGGAGTTTTTTGTTCTTGTAACGAGACCTCCGTCGTCGTCGTTCTTAATCACTCGTCTTCCGTTCCCAAATGTATTAGAAAATGATCAACACATCTATATATCAAAAACAACAGTTTCTCTATTATTTTTAGCATTACTGATGGGAAATGTGATATATTTTGTAATTTTTATGTAAAGAGAATTCACTTGTTGTTCTACTAGTATATCAAACTTGTGTCCATGGTATGAAGTAGCTTCCAACGATAAATGTGCCACAATTTTCCAATTACAAGCGTTAATCCAGGTGTGTAAACTATTGAAGTTTAGTGTACATATATAAGCTCCTTATCAATCAATTATAAGATTAATAATTATTCGTAATATGAATTTAAATTTTCTCATTTACAAACCCATGCAAAATCTGCCACAATAAGGTACTGGTTCCAGATAGACAAGGTTGAAACCTCTGCAACGAGTGACTGTAACATTCCAACTGTCGACACAGTTGTCATAATATCCCACTATACAAGCCTTCATTGTCACATATTCACCATCATATGAAGGATAGGAACCTGCAAAACATTCAGATGTGCATTTATTCAATCATTTCCGCCATGTCTATCAGCCGAATTTTCATAACATATGAATGAGTAGGACAGAATTAGCCAGCTGGTTTATGTAACATCATGATATGAAGGTTATTCCGGAAACGCTTCCACTGTTTGTGTGTACTAAGTTCAATATCTAAGTTTTTATTAACACCAGGTCTACTCTATTGTAAGCAGCATGTGATGTGTGTGAACAATCGAATCGAAACGAATTATCTGATTTGACAGACGTTCCACATTCCATTGTATTATATAAACCAAATTGATCAACAAATGTTTATGTTCTGTCATCCTGAATTCCAAATTGTAAAAAAAAAACAACATATCCCACGACATATACACACACACACCATCAAGTGTCGTAAAAAGTCGCATGCGGTCCGATCATCATTGACTAATATTAATTTCCCGTTAATTACATTTGTCAGTCGAGAAAATTAAACAATATCAAAATTGATGCATCAGAAAATAATGGCATATGTGCTATAGGTGTAATACCACTAATTAATTTCTTTTATATTTTCTACTAAATTTTTGTTTTTTCCAGACTACCTGGCTATTTTATCTTAAGTTTAACCTTTCAAAAACCATATATCTTCTGAAACATACATGATTCCTCTACGTTCTGTCAAGATATCATGGGATGCTTAAAGTCTTGCCAGGCTATGGAAAACACCTACTCTAAAAATAGCTCTGTCATCCCCCAGAAATTCAGTATTTATAGATCATGCATCAAATCCTCAATACAGGTATTAAAATACAACTAAATCCATTAAATCTGTGCTCAAAATAATCCTTATATTTTTAACGTTAATGATCAATTTTAATTATTCCATTCCATTCAAGTCTTTTTCACAATAGAACAAAGCGAAAGGAACTTTTTTCTTTAAAAGGGACTACTTTTGTATATGTTCTAAGCTCTGATTGGTGAATTAGTGGTTTGACACCTATAAAATATGACAGTATGCATCGCTTCTTGTACAATTGAAAATCAAAACATTACCGTTCAGCCATATAGGATTCCATGAGCCACACTGACCACGCTGAGGGGGTATTGTTGGTATGTTGAGAGAATTATTATATCGATACCATCCAGGTGTAATATTTCTGGTTTCACACTCCCCAGATTCCCACCAATTCAAGGTATAATCAACAGTTCTCGTATAATTGCTCTCTGTTACAAAGTGGTCAGAACAAGGATCAACTGTCTCATCATTGTTGATCGTTTCATTTTCTACAATTAAATGACAACTTGATAGTTATTAAACAAGGTTTTTCCTGAGTTTAAAATACTATGTACAAATAAAATTAAATACCACACAGTTGGAATAGTTCCAATATCTAATAAAAATAATAGTAGAAACAGAGACAAAATCGGTATCCCTACCACACATATAAAAGCATTTAAATTAAGCAATATTCTACGAGTAGTGGAGTTTTTTGTTCTTGTAACGAGACCTCCGTCGTCGTCGTTCTTAATCACTCGTCTTCCGTTCCCAAATGTATTAGAAAATGATCAACACATCTATATATCAAAAACAACAGTTTCTCTATTATTTTTAGCATTACTGATGGGAAATGTGATATATTTTGTAATTTTTATGTAAAGAGAATTCACTTGTTGTTCTACTAGTATATCAAACTTGTGTCCATGGTATGAAGTAGCTTCCAACGATAAATGTGCCACAATTTTCCAATTACAAGCGTTAATCCAGGTGTGTAAACTATTGAAGTTTAGTGTACATATATAAGCTCCTTATCAATCAATTATAAGATTAATAATTATTCGTAATATGAATTTAAATTTTCTCATTTACAAACCCATGCAAAATCTGCCACAATAAGGTACTGGTTCCAGATAGACAAGGTTGAAACCTCTGCAACGAGTGACTGTAACATTCCAACTGTCGACACAGTTGTCATAATATCCCACTATACAAGCCTTCATTGTCACATATTCACCATCATATGAAGGATAGGAACCTGCAAAACATTCAGATGTGCATTTATTCAATCATTTCCGCCATGTCTATCAGCCGAATTTTCATAACATATGAATGAGTAGGACAGAATTAGCCAGCTGGTTTATGTAACATCATGATATGAAGGTTATTCCGGAAACGCTTCCACTGTTTGTGTGTACTAAGTTCAATATCTAAGTTTTTATTAACACCAGGTCTACTCTATTGTAAGCAGCATGTGATGTGTGTGAACAATCGAATCGAAACGAATTATCTGATTTGACAGACGTTCCACATTCCATTGTATTATATAAACCAAATTGATCAACAAATGTTTATGTTCTGTCATCCTGAATTCCAAATTGTAAAAAAAAAACAACATATCCCACGACATATACACACACACACCATCAAGTGTCGTAAAAAGTCGCATGCGGTCCGATCATCATTGACTAATATTAATTTCCCGTTAATTACATTTGTCAGTCGAGAAAATTAAACAATATCAAAATTGATGCATCAGAAAATAATGGCATATGTGCTATAGGTGTAATACCACTAATTAATTTCTTTTATATTTTCTACTAAATTTTTGTTTTTTCCAGACTACCTGGCTATTTTATCTTAAGTTTAACCTTTCAAAAACCATATATCTTCTGAAACATACATGATTCCTCTACGTTCTGTCAAGATATCATGGGATGCTTAAAGTCTTGCCAGGCTATGGAAAACACCTACTCTAAAAATAGCTCTGTCATCCCCCAGAAATTCAGTATTTATAGATCATGCATCAAATCCTCAATACAGGTATTAAAATACAACTAAATCCATTAAATCTGTGCTCAAAATAATCCTTATATTTTTAACGTTAATGATCAATTTTAATTATTCCATTCCATTCAAGTCTTTTTCACAATAGAACAAAGCGAAAGGAACTTTTTTCTTTAAAAGGGACTACTTTTGTATATGTTCTAAGCTCTGATTGGTGAATTAGTGGTTTGACACCTATAAAATATGACAGTATGCATCGCTTCTTGTACAATTGAAAATCAAAACATTACCGTTCAGCCATATAGGATTCCATGAGCCACACTGACCACGCTGAGGGGGTATTGTTGGTATGTTGAGAGAATTATTATATCGATACCATCCAGGTGTAATATTTCTGGTTTCACACTCCCCAGATTCCCACCAATTCAAGGTATAATCAACAGTTCTCGTATAATTGCTCTCTGTTACAAAGTGGTCAGAACAAGGATCAACTGTCTCATCATTGTTGATCGTTTCATTTTCTACAATTAAATGACAACTTGATAGTTATTAAACAAGGTTTTTCCTGAGTTTAAAATACTATGTACAAATAAAATTAAATACCACACAGTTGGAATAGTTCCAATATCTAATAAAAATAATAGTAGAAACAGAGACAAAATCGGTATCCCTACCACACATATAAAAGCATTTAAATTAAGCAATATTCTACGAGTAGTGGAGTTTTTTGTTCTTGTAACGAGACCTCCGTCGTCGTCGTTCTTAATCACTCGTCTTCCGTTCCCAAATGTATTAGAAAATGATCAGCACATCTATATATCAAAAACAACAGTTTCTCTATTATTTTTAGCATTACTGATGGGAAATGTGATATATTTTGTAATTTTTATGTAAAGAGAATTCACTTGTTGTTCTACTAGTATATCAAACTTGTGTCCATGGTATGAAGTAGCTTCCAACGATAAATGTGCCACAATTTTCCAATTACAAGCGTTAATCCAGGTGTGTAAACTATTGAAGTTTAGTGTACATATATAAGCTCCTTATCAATCAATTATAAGATTAATAATTATTCGTAATATGAATTTAAATTTTCTCATTTACAAACCCATGCAAAATCTGCCACAATAAGGTACTGGTTCCAGATAGACAAGGTTGAAACCTCTGCAACGAGTGACTGTAACATTCCAACTGTCGACACAGTTGTCATAATATCCCACTATACAAGCCTTCATTGTCACATATTCACCATCATATGAAGGATAGGAACCTGCAAAACATTCAGATGTGCATTTATTCAATCATTTCCGCCATGTCTATCAGCCGAATTTTCATAACATATGAATGAGTAGGACAGAATTAGCCAGCTGGTTTATGTAACATCATGATATGAAGGTTATTCCGGAAACGCTTCCACTGTTTGTGTGTACTAAGTTCAATATCTAAGTTTTTATTAACACCAGGTCTACTCTATTGTAAGCAGCATGTGATGTGTGTGAACAATCGAATCGAAACGAATTATCTGATTTGACAGACGTTCCACATTCCATTGTATTATATAAACCAAATTGATCAACAAATGTTTATGTTCTGTCATCCTGAATTCCAAATTGTAAAAAAAAAACAACATATCCCACGACATATACACACACACACCATCAAGTGTCGTAAAAAGTCGCATGCGGTCCGATCATCATTGACTAATATTAATTTCCCGTTAATTACATTTGTCAGTCGAGAAAATTAAACAATATCAAAATTGATGCATCAGAAAATAATGGCATATGTGCTATAGGTGTAATACCACTAATTAATTTCTTTTATATTTTCTACTAAATTTTTGTTTTTTCCAGACTACCTGGCTATTTTATCTTAAGTTTAACCTTTCAAAAACCATATATCTTCTGAAACATACATGATTCCTCTACGTTCTGTCAAGATATCATGGGATGCTTAAAGTCTTGCCAGGCTATGGAAAACACCTACTCTAAAAATAGCTCTGTCATCCCCCAGAAATTCAGTATTTATAGATCATGCATCAAATCCTCAATACAGGTATTAAAATACAACTAAATCCATTAAATCTGTGCTCAAAATAATCCTTATATTTTTAACGTTAATGATCAATTTTAATTATTCCATTCCATTCAAGTCTTTTTCACAATAGAACAAAGCGAAAGGAACTTTTTTCTTTAAAAGGGACTACTTTTGTATATGTTCTAAGCTCTGATTGGTGAATTAGTGGTTTGACACCTATAAAATATGACAGTATGCATCGCTTCTTGTACAATTGAAAATCAAAACATTACCGTTCAGCCATATAGGATTCCATGAGCCACACTGACCACGCTGAGGGGGTATTGTTGGTATGTTGAGAGAATTATTATATCGATACCATCCAGGTGTAATATTTCTGGTTTCACACTCCCCAGATTCCCACCAATTCAAGGTATAATCAACAGTTCTCGTATAATTGCTCTCTGTTACAAAGTGGTCAGAACAAGGATCAACTGTCTCATCATTGTTGATCGTTTCATTTTCTACAATTAAATGACAACTTGATAGTTATTAAACAAGGTTTTTCCTGAGTTTAAAATACTATGTACAAATAAAATTAAATACCACACAGTTGGAATAGTTCCAATATCTAATAAAAATAATAGTAGAAACAGAGACAAAATCGGTATCCCTACCACACATATAAAAGCATTTAAATTAAGCAATATTCTACGAGTAGTGGAGTTTTTTGTTCTTGTAACGAGACCTCCGTCGTCGTCGTTCTTAATCACTCGTCTTCCGTTCCCAAATGTATTAGAAAATGATCAGCACATCTATATATCAAAAACAACAGTTTCTCTATTATTTTTAGCATTACTGATGGGAAATGTGATATATTTTGTAATTTTTATGTAAAGAGAATTCACTTGTTGTTCTACTAGTATATCAAACTTGTGTCCATGGTATGAAGTAGCTTCCAACGATAAATGTGCCACAATTTTCCAATTACAAGCGTTAATCCAGGTGTGTAAACTATTGAAGTTTAGTGTACATATATAAGCTCCTTATCAATCAATTATAAGATTAATAATTATTCGTAATATGAATATAAATTTTCTCATTTACAAACCCATGCAAAATCTGCCACAATAAGGTACTGGTTCCAGATAGACAAGGTTGAAACCTCTGCAACGAGTGACTGTAACATTCCAACTGTCGACACAGTTGTCATAATATCCCACTATACAAGCCTTCATTGTCACATATTCACCATCATATGAAGGATAGGAACCTGCAAAACATTCAAATGTGCATTTATTCAATCATTTCCGCCATGTCTATCAGCCGAATTTTCATAACATATGAATGAGTAGGACAGAATTAGCCAGCTGGTTTATGTAACATCATGATATGAAGGTTATTCCGGAAACGCTTCCACTGTTTGTGTGTACTAAGTTCAATATCTAAGTTTTTATTAACACCAGGTCTACTCTATTGTAAGCAGCATGTGATGTGTGTGAACAATCGAATCGAAACGAATTATCTGATTTGACAGACGTTCCACATTCCATTGTATTATATAAACCAAATTGATCAACAAATGTTTATGTTCTGTCATCCTGAATTCCAAATTGTAAAAAAAAAACAACATATCCCACGACATATACACACACACACCATCAAGTGTCGTAAAAAGTCGCATGCGGTCCGATCATCATTGACTAATATTAATTTCCCGTTAATTACATTTGTCAGTCGAGAAAATTAAACAATATCAAAATTGATGCATCAGAAAATAATGGCATATGTGCTATAGGTGTAATACCACTAATTAATTTCTTTTATATTTTCTACTAAATTTTTGTTTTTTCCAGACTACCTGGCTATTTTATCTTAAGTTTAACCTTTCAAAAACCATATATCTTCTGAAACATACATGATTCCTCTACGTTCTGTCAAGATATCATGGGATGCTTAAAGTCTTGCCAGGCTATGGAAAACACCTACTCTAAAAATAGCTCTGTCATCCCCCAGAAATTCAGTATTTATAGATCATGCATCAAATCCTCAATACAGGTATTAAAATACAACTAAATCCATTAAATCTGTGCTCAAAATAATCCTTATATTTTTAACGTTAATGATCAATTTTAATTATTCCATTCCATTCAAGTCTTTTTCACAATAGAACAAAGCGAAAGGAACTTTTTTCTTTAAAAGGGACTACTTTTGTATATGTTCTAAGCTCTGATTGGTGAATTAGTGGTTTGACACCTATAAAATATGACAGTATGCATCGCTTCTTGTACAATTGAAAATCAAAACATTACCGTTCAGCCATATAGGATTCCATGAGCCACACTGACCACGCTGAGGGGGTATTGTTGGTATGTTGAGAGAATTATTATATCGATACCATCCAGGTGTAATATTTCTGGTTTCACACTCCCCAGATTCCCACCAATTCAAGGTATAATCAACAGTTCTCGTATAATTGCTCTCTGTTACAAAGTGGTCAGAACAAGGATCAACTGTCTCATCATTGTTGATCGTTTCATTTTCTACAATTAAATGACAACTTGATAGTTATTAAACAAGGTTTTTCCTGAGTTTAAAATACTATGTACAAATAAAATTAAATACCACACAGTTGGAATAGTTCCAATATCTAATAAAAATAATAGTAGAAACAGAGACAAAATCGGTATCCCTACCACACATATAAAAGCATTTAAATTAAGCAATATTCTACGAGTAGTGGAGTTTTTTGTTCTTGTAACGAGACCTCCGTCGTCGTCGTTCTTAATCACTCGTCTTCCGTTCCCAAATGTATTAGAAAATGATCAGCACATCTATATATCAAAAACAACAGTTTCTCTATTATTTTTAGCATTACTGATGGGAAATGTGATATATTTTGTAATTTTTATGTAAAGAGAATTCACTTGTTGTTCTACTAGTATATCAAACTTGTGTCCATGGTATGAAGTAGCTTCCAACGATAAATGTGCCACAATTTTCCAATTACAAGCGTTAATCCAGGTGTGTAAACTATTGAAGTTTAGTGTACATATATAAGCTCCTTATCAATCAATTATAAGATTAATAATTATTCGTAATATGAATTTAAATTTTCTCATTTACAAACCCATGCAAAATCTGCCACAATAAGGTACTGGTTCCAGATAGACAAGGTTGAAACCTCTGCAACGAGTGACTGTAACATTCCAACTGTCGACACAGTTGTCATAATATCCCACTATACAAGCCTTCATTGTCACATATTCACCATCATATGAAGGATAGGAACCTGCAAAACATTCAGATGTGCATTTATTCAATCATTTCCGCCATGTCTATCAGCCGAATTTTCATAACATATGAATGAGTAGGACAGAATTAGCCAGCTGGTTTATGTAACATCATGATATGAAGGTTATTCCGGAAACGCTTCCACTGTTTGTGTGTACTAAGTTCAATATCTAAGTTTTTATTAACACCAGGTCTACTCTATTGTAAGCAGCATGTGATGTGTGTGAACAATCGAATCGAAACGAATTATCTGATTTGACAGACGTTCCACATTCCATTGTATTATATAAACCAAATTGATCAACAAATGTTCTGTCATCCTGAATTCCAAATTGTAAAAAAAAAAAAACATATCCCACGACATATACACACACACACCATCAAGTGTCGTAAAAAGTCGCATGCGGTCCGAACATCATTGACTAATATTAATTTCCCGTTAATTACATTTGTCAGTCGAGAAAATTAAACAATATCAAAATTGATGCATCAGAAAATAATGGCATATGTGCTATAGGTGTAATACCACTAATTAATTTCTTTTATATTTTCTACTAAATTTTTGTTTTTTCCAGACTACCTGGCTATTTTATCTTAAGTTTAACCTTTCAAAAACCATATATCTTCTGAAACATACATGATTCCTCTACGTTCTGTCAAGATATCATGGGATGCTTAAAGTCTTGCCAGGCTATGGAAAACACCTACTCTAAAAATAGCTCTGTCATCCCCCAGAAATTCAGTATTTATAGATCATGCATCAAATCCTCAATACAGGTATTAAAATACAACTAAATCCATCAAATCTGTGCTCAAAATAATCCTTATATTTTTAACTTTAATGATCAATTTTAATTATTCCATTCCATTCAAGTCTTTTTCACAATAGAACAAAGCGAAAGGAACTTTTTTCTTTAAAAGGGACTACTTTTGTATATGTTCTAAGCTCTGATTGGTGAATTAGTGGTTTGACACCTATAAAATATGACAGTATGCATCGCTTCTTGTACAATTGAAAATCAAAACATTACCGTTCAGCCATATAGGATTCCATGAGCCACACTGACCACGCTGAGGGGGTATTGTTGGTATGTTGAGAGAATTATTATATCGATACCATCCAGGTGTAATATTTCTGGTTTCACACTCCCCAGATTCCCACCAATTCAAGGTATAATCAACAGTTCTCGTATAATTGCTCTCTGTTACAAAGTGGTCAGAACAAGGATCAACTGTCTCATCATTGTTGATCGTTTCATTTTCTACAATTAAATGACAACTTGATAGTTATTAAACAAGGTTTTTCCTGAGTTTAAAATACTATGTACAAATAAAATTAAATACCACACAGTTGGAATAGTTCCAATATCTAATAAAAATAATAGTAGAAACAGAGACAAAATCGGTATCCCTACCACACATATAAAAGCATTTAAATTAAGCAATATTCTACGAGTAGTGGAGTTTTTTGTTCTTGTAACGAGACCTCCGTCGTCGTCGTTCTTAATCACTCGTCTTCCGTTCCCAAATGTATTAGAAAATGATCAGCACATCTATATATCAAAAACAACAGTTTCTCTATTATTTTTAGCATTACTGATGGGAAATGTGATATATTTTGTAATTTTTATGTAAAGAGAATTCACTTGTTGTTCTACTAGTATATCAAACTTGTGTCCATGGTATGAAGTAGCTTCCAACGATAAATGTGCCACAATTTTCCAATTACAAGCGTTAATCCAGGTGTGTAAACTATTGAAGTTTAGTGTACATATATAAGCTCCTTATCAATCAATTATAAGATTAATAATTATTCGTAATATGAATTTAAATTTTCTCATTTACAAACCCATGCAAAATCTGCCACAATAAGGTACTGGTTCCAGATAGACAAGGTTGAAACCTCTGCAACGAGTGACTGTAACATTCCAACTGTCGACACAGTTGTCATAATATCCCACTATACAAGCCTTCATTGTCACATATTCACCATCATATGAAGGATAGGAACCTGCAAAATATTCAAATGTGCATTTATTCAATCATTTCCGCCATGTCTATCAGCCGAATTTTCATAACATATGAATGAGTAGGACAGAATTAGCCAGCTGGTTTATGTAACATCATGATATGAAGGTTATTCCGGAAACGCTTCCACTGTTTGTGTGTACTAAGTTCAATATCTAAGTTTTTATTAACACCAGGTCTACTCTATTGTAAGCAGCATGTGATGTGTGTGAACAATCGAATCGAAACGAATTATCTGATTTGACAGACGTTCCACATTCCATTGTATTATATAAACCAAATTGATCAACAAATGTTTATGTTCTGTCATCCTGAATTCCAAATTGTAAAAAAAAAAAAACATATCCCACGACATATACACACACACACCATCAAGTGTCGTAAAAAGTCGCATGCGGTCCGAACATCATTGACTAATATTAATTTCCCGTTAATTACATTTGTCAGTCGAGAAAATTAAACAATATCAAAATTGATGCATCAGAAAATAATGGCATATGTGCTATAGGTGTAATACCACTAATTAATTTCTTTTATATTTTCTACTAAATTTTTGTTTTTTCCAGACTACCTGGCTATTTTATCTTAAGTTTAACCTTTCAAAAACCATATATCTTCTGAAACATACATGATTCCTCTACGTTCTGTCAAGATATCATGGGATGCTTAAAGTCTTGCCAGGCTATGGAAAACACCTACTCTAAAAATAGCTCTGTCATCCCCCAGAAATTCAGTATTTATAGATCATGCATCAAATCCTCAATACAGGTATTAAAATACAACTAAATCCATCAAATCTGTGCTCAAAATAATCCTTATATTTTTAACTTTAATGATCAATTTTAATTATTCCATTCCATTCAAGTCTTTTTCACAATAGAACAAAGCGAAAGGAACTTTTTTCTTTAAAAGGGACTACTTTTGTATATGTTCTAAGCTCTGATTGGTGAATTAGTGGTTTGACACCTATAAAATATGACAGTATGCATCGCTTCTTGTACAATTGAAAATCAAAACATTACCGTTCAGCCATATAGGATTCCATGAGCCACACTGACCACGCTGAGGGGGTATTGTTGGTATGTTGAGAGAATTATTATATCGATACCATCCAGGTGTAATATTTCTGGTTTCACACTCCCCAGATTCCCACCAATTCAAGGTATAATCAACAGTTCTCGTATAATTGCTCTCTGTTACAAAGTGGTCAGAACAAGGATCAACTGTCTCATCATTGTTGATCGTTTCATTTTCTACAATTAAATGACAACTTGATAGTTATTAAACAAGGTTTTTCCTGAGTTTAAAATACTATGTACAAATAAAATTAAATACCACACAGTTGGAATAGTTCCAATATCTAATAAAAATAATAGTAGAAACAGAGACAAAATCGGTATCCCTACCACACATATAAAAGCATTTAAATTAAGCAATATTCTACGAGTAGTGGAGTTTTTTGTTCTTGTAACGAGACCTCCGTCGTCGTCGTTCTTAATCACTCGTCTTCCGTTCCCAAATGTATTAGAAAATGATCAGCACATCTATATATCAAAAACAACAGTTTCTCTATTATTTTTAGCATTACTGATGGGAAATGTGATATATTTTGTAATTTTTATGTAAAGAGAATTCACTTGTTGTTCTACTAGTATATCAAACTTGTGTCCATGGTATGAAGTAGCTTCCAACGATAAATGTGCCACAATTTTCCAATTACAAGCGTTAATCCAGGTGTGTAAACTATTGAAGTTTAGTGTACATATATAAGCTCCTTATCAATCAATTATAAGATTAATAATTATTCGTAATATGAATTTAAATTTTCTCATTTACAAACCCATGCAAAATCTGCCACAATAAGGTACTGGTTCCAGATAGACAAGGTTGAAACCTCTGCAACGAGTGACTGTAACATTCCAACTGTCGACACAGTTGTCATAATATCCCACTATACAAGCCTTCATTGTCACATATTCACCATCATATGAAGGATAGGAACCTGCAAAACATTCAGATGTGCATTTATTCAATCATTTCCGCCATGTCTATCAGCCGAATTTTCATAACATATGAATGAGTAGGACAGAATTAGCCAGCTGGTTTATGTAACATCATGATATGAAGGTTATTCCGGAAACGCTTCCACTGTTTGTGTGTACTAAGTTCAATATCTAAGTTTTTATTAACACCAGGTCTACTCTATTGTAAGCAGCATGTGATGTGTGTGAACAATCGAATCGAAACGAATTATCTGATTTGACAGACGTTCCACATTCCATTGTATTATATAAACCAAATTGATCAACAAATGTCTATGTTCTGTCATCCTGAATTCCAAATTGTAAAAAAAAAACAACATATCCCACGACATATACACACACACACCATCAAGTGTCGTAAAAAGTCGCATGCGGTCCGATCATCATTGACTAATATTAATTTCCCGTTAATTACATTTGTCAGTCGAGAAAATTAAACAATATCAAAATTGATGCATCAGAAAATAATGGCATATGTGCTATAGGTGTAATACCACTAATTAATTTCTTTTATATTTTCTACTAAATTTTTGTTTTTTCCAGACTACCTGGCTATTTTATCTTAAGTTTAACCTTTCAAAAACCATATATCTTCTGAAACATACATGATTCCTCTACGTTCTGTCAAGATATCATGGGATGCTTAAAGTCTTGCCAGGCTATGGAAAACACCTACTCTAAAAATAGCTCTGTCATCCCCCAGAAATTCAGTATTTATAGATCATGCATCAAATCCTCAATACAGGTATTAAAATACAACTAAATCCATTAAATCTGTGCTCAAAATAATCCTTATATTTTTAACGTTAATGATCAATTTTAATTATTCCATTCCATTCAAGTCTTTTTCACAATAGAACAAAGCGAAAGGAACTTTTTTCTTTAAAAGGGACTACTTTTGTATATGTTCTAAGCTCTGATTGGTGAATTAGTGGTTTGACACCTATAAAATATGACAGTATGCATCGCTTCTTGTACAATTGAAAATCAAAACATTACCGTTCAGCCATATAGGATTCCATGAGCCACACTGACCACGCTGAGGGGGTATTGTTGGTATGTTGAGAGAATTATTATATCGATACCATCCAGGTGTAATATTTCTGGTTTCACACTCCCCAGATTCCCACCAATTCAAGGTATAATCAACAGTTCTCGTATAATTGCTCTCTGTTACAAAGTGGTCAGAACAAGGATCAACTGTCTCATCATTGTTGATCGTTTCATTTTCTACAATTAAATGACAACTTGATAGTTATTAAACAAGGTTTTTCCTGAGTTTAAAATACTATGTACAAATAAAATTAAATACCACACAGTTGGAATAGTTCCAATATCTAATAAAAATAATAGTAGAAACAGAGACAAAATCGGTATCCCTACCACACATATAAAAGCATTTAAATTAAGCAATATTCTACGAGTAGTGGAGTTTTTTGTTCTTGTAACGAGACCTCCGTCGTCGTCGTTCTTAATCACTCGTCTTCCGTTCCCAAATGTATTAGAAAATGATCAGCACATCTATATATCAAAAACAACAGTTTCTCTATTATTTTTAGCATTACTGATGGGAAATGTGATATATTTTGTAATTTTTATGTAAAGAGAATTCACTTGTTGTTCTACTAGTATATCAAACTTGTGTCCATGGTATGAAGTAGCTTCCAACGATAAATGTGCCACAATTTTCCAATTACAAGCGTTAATCCAGGTGTGTAAACTATTGAAGTTTAGTGTACATATATAAGCTCCTTATCAATCAATTATAAGATTAATAATTATTCGTAATATGAATTTAAATTTTCTCATTTACAAACCCATGCAAAATCTGCCACAATAAGGTACTGGTTCCAGATAGACAAGGTTGAAACCTCTGCAACGAGTGACTGTAACATTCCAACTGTCGACACAGTTGTCATAATATCCCACTATACAAGCCTTCATTGTCACATATTCACCATCATATGAAGGATAGGAACCTGCAAAACATTCAGATGTGCATTTATTCAATCATTTCCGCCATGTCTATCAGCCGAATTTTCATAACATATGAATGAGTAGGACAGAATTAGCCAGCTGGTTTATGTAACATCATGATATGAAGGTTATTCCGGAAACGCTTCCACTGTTTGTGTGTACTAAGTTCAATATCTAAGTTTTTATTAACACCAGGTCTACTCTATTGTAAGCAGCATGTGATGTGTGTGAACAATCGAATCGAAACGAATTATCTGATTTGACAGACGTTCCACATTCCATTGTATTATATAAACCAAATTGATCAACAAATGTTTATGTTCTGTCATCCTGAATTCCAAATTGTAAAAAAAAAACAACATATCCCACGACATATACACACACACACCATCAAGTGTCGTAAAAAGTCGCATGCGGTCCGATCATCATTGACTAATATTAATTTCCCGTTAATTACATTTGTCAGTCGAGAAAATTAAACAATATCAAAATTGATGCATCAGAAAATAATGGCATATGTGCTATAGGTGTAATACCACTAATTAATTTCTTTTATATTTTCTACTAAATTTTTGTTTTTTCCAGACTACCTGGCTATTTTATCTTAAGTTTAACCTTTCAAAAACCATATATCTTCTGAAACATACATGATTCCTCTACGTTCTGTCAAGATATCATGGGATGCTTAAAGTCTTGCCAGGCTATGGAAAACACCTACTCTAAAAATAGCTCTGTCATCCCCCAGAAATTCAGTATTTATAGATCATGCATCAAATCCTCAATACAGGTATTAAAATACAACTAAATCCATTAAATCTGTGCTCAAAATAATCCTTATATTTTTAACGTTAATGATCAATTTTAATTATTCCATTCCATTCAAGTCTTTTTCACAATAGAACAAAGCGAAAGGAACTTTTTTCTTTAAAAGGGACTACTTTTGTATATGTTCTAAGCTCTGATTGGTGAATTAGTGGTTTGACACCTATAAAATATGACAGTATGCATCGCTTCTTGTACAATTGAAAATCAAAACATTACCGTTCAGCCATATAGGATTCCATGAGCCACACTGACCACGCTGAGGGGGTATTGTTGGTATGTTGAGAGAATTATTATATCGATACCATCCAGGTGTAATATTTCTGGTTTCACACTCCCCAGATTCCCACCAATTCAAGGTATAATCAACAGTTCTCGTATAATTGCTCTCTGTTACAAAGTGGTCAGAACAAGGATCAACTGTCTCATCATTGTTGATCGTTTCATTTTCTACAATTAAATGACAACTTGATAGTTATTAAACAAGGTTTTTCCTGAGTTTAAAATACTATGTACAAATAAAATTAAATACCACACAGTTGGAATAGTTCCAATATCTAATAAAAATAATAGTAGAAACAGAGACAAAATCGGTATCCCTACCACACATATAAAAGCATTTAAATTAAGCAATATTCTACGAGTAGTGGAGTTTTTTGTTCTTGTAACGAGACCTCCGTCGTCGTCGTTCTTAATCACTCGTCTTCCGTTCCCAAATGTATTAGAAAATGATCAGCACATCTATATATCAAAAACAACAGTTTCTCTATTATTTTTAGCATTACTGATGGGAAATGTGATATATTTTGTAATTTTTATGTAAAGAGAATTCACTTGTTGTTCTACTAGTATATCAAACTTGTGTCCATGGTATGAAGTAGCTTCCAACGATAAATGTGCCACAATTTTCCAATTACAAGCGTTAATCCAGGTGTGTAAACTATTGAAGTTTAGTGTACATATATAAGCTCCTTATCAATCAATTATAAGATTAATAATTATTCGTAATATGAATTTAAATTTTCTCATTTACAAACCCATGCAAAATCTGCCACAATAAGGTACTGGTTCCAGATAGACAAGGTTGAAACCTCTGCAACGAGTGACTGTAACATTCCAACTGTCGACACAGTTGTCATAATATCCCACTATACAAGCCTTCATTGTCACATATTCACCATCATATGAAGAATAGGAACCTGCAAAACATTCAGATGTGCATTTATTCAATCATTTCCGCCATGTCTATCAGCCGAATTTTCATAACATATGAATGAGTAGGACAGAATTAGCCAGCTGGTTTATGTAACATCATGATATGAAGGTTATTCCGGAAACGCTTCCACTGTTTGTGTGTACTAAGTTCAATATCTAAGTTTTTATTAACACCAGGTCTACTCTATTGTAAGCAGCATGTGATGTGTGTGAACAATCGAATCGAAACGAATTATCTGATTTGACAGACGTTCCACATTCCATTGTATTATATAAACCAAATTGATCAACAAATGTTTATGTTCTGTCATCCTGAATTCCAAATTGTAAAAAAAAAACAACATATCCCACGACATATACACACACACACCATCAAGTGTCGTAAAAAGTCGCATGCGGTCCGATCATCATTGACTAATATTAATTTCCCGTTAATTACATTTGTCAGTCGAGAAAATTAAACAATATCAAAATTGATGCATCAGAAAATAATGGCATATGTGCTATAGGTGTAATACCACTAATTAATTTCTTTTATATTTTCTACTAAATTTTTGTTTTTTCCAGACTACCTGGCTATTTTATCTTAAGTTTAACCTTTCAAAAACCATATATCTTCTGAAACATACATGATTCCTCTACGTTCTGTCAAGATATCATGGGATGCTTAAAGTCTTGCCAGGCTATGGAAAACACCTACTCTAAAAATAGCTCTGTCATCCCCCAGAAATTCAGTATTTATAGATCATGCATCAAATCCTCAATACAGGTATTAAAATACAACTAAATCCATTAAATCTGTGCTCAAAATAATCCTTATATTTTTAACGTTAATGATCAATTTTAATTATTCCATTCCATTCAAGTCTTTTTCACAATAGAACAAAGCGAAAGGAACTTTTTTCTTTAAAAGGGACTACTTTTGTATATGTTCTAAGCTCTGATTGGTGAATTAGTGGTTTGACACCTATAAAATATGACAGTATGCATCGCTTCTTGTACAATTGAAAATCAAAACATTACCGTTCAGCCATATAGGATTCCATGAGCCACACTGACCACGCTGAGGGGGTATTGTTGGTATGTTGAGAGAATTATTATATCGATACCATCCAGGTGTAATATTTCTGGTTTCACACTCCCCAGATTCCCACCAATTCAAGGTATAATCAACAGTTCTCGTATAATTGCTCTCTGTTACAAAGTGGTCAGAACAAGGATCAACTGTCTCATCATTGTTGATCGTTTCATTTTCTACAATTAAATGACAACTTGATAGTTATTAAACAAGGTTTTTCCTGAGTTTAAAATACTATGTACAAATAAAATTAAATACCACACAGTTGGAATAGTTCCAATATCTAATAAAAATAATAGTAGAAACAGAGACAAAATCGGTATCCCTACCACACATATAAAAGCATTTAAATTAAGCAATATTCTACGAGTAGTGGAGTTTTTTGTTCTTGTAACGAGACCTCCGTCGTCGTCGTTCTTAATCACTCGTCTTCCGTTCCCAAATGTATTAGAAAATGATCAGCACATCTATATATCAAAAACAACAGTTTCTCTATTATTTTTAGCATTACTGATGGGAAATGTGATATATTTTGTAATTTTTATGTAAAGAGAATTCACTTGTTGTTCTACTAGTATATCAAACTTGTGTCCATGGTATGAAGTAGCTTCCAACGATAAATGTGCCACAATTTTCCAATTACAAGCGTTAATCCAGGTGTGTAAACTATTGAAGTTTAGTGTACATATATAAGCTCCTTATCAATCAATTATAAGATTAATAATTATTCGTAATATGAATTTAAATTTTCTCATTTACAAACCCATGCAAAATCTGCCACAATAAGGTACTGGTTCCAGATAGACAAGGTTGAAACCTCTGCAACGAGTGACTGTAACATTCCAACTGTCGACACAGTTGTCATAATATCCCACTATACAAGCCTTCATTGTCACATATTCACCATCATATGAAGGATAGGAACCTGCAAAACATTCAGATGTGCATTTATTCAATCATTTCCGCCATGTCTATCAGCCGAATTTTCATAACATATGAATGAGTAGGACAGAATTAGCCAGCTGGTTTATGTAACATCATGATATGAAGGTTATTCCGGAAACGTTTCCACTGTTTGTGTGTACTAAGTTCAATATCTAAGTTTTTATTAACACCAGGTCTACTCTATTGTAAGCAGCATGTGATGTGTGTGAACAATCGAATCGAAACGAATTATCTGATTTGACAGACGTTCCACATTCCATTGTATTATATAAACCAAATTGATCAACAAATGTTCTGTCATCCTGAATTCCAAATTGTAAAAAAAAAACAACATATCCCACGACATATACACACACACACCATCAAGTGTCGTAAAAAGTCGCATGCGGTCCGAACATCATTGACTAATATTAATTTCCCGTTAATTACATTTGTCAGTCGAGAAAATTAAACAATATCAAAATTGATGCATCAGAAAATAATGGCATATGTGCTATAGGTGTAATACCACTAATTAATTTCTTTTATATTTTCTACTAAATTTTTGTTTTTTCCAGACTACCTGGCTATTTTATCTTAAGTTTAACCTTTCAAAAACCATATATCTTCTGAAACATACATGATTCCTCTACGTTCTGTCAAGATATCATGGGATGCTTAAAGTCTTGCCAGGCTATGGAAAACACCTACTCTAAAAATAGCTCTGTCATCCCCCAGAAATTCAGTATTTATAGATCATGCATCAAATCCTCAATACAGGTATTAAAATACAACTAAATCCATCAAATCTGTGCTCAAAATAATCCTTATATTTTTAACTTTAATGATCAATTTTAATTATTCCATTCCATTCAAGTCTTTTTCACAATAGAACAAAGCGAAAGGAACTTTTTTCTTTAAAAGGGACTACTTTTGTATATGTTCTAAGCTCTGATTGGTGAATTAGTGGTTTGACACCTATAAAATATGACAGTATGCATCGCTTCTTGTACAATTGAAAATCAAAACATTACCGTTCAGCCATATAGGATTCCATGAGCCACACTGACCACGCTGAGGGGGTATTGTTGGTACGTTGAGAGAATTATTATATCGATACCATCCAGGTGTAATATTTCTGGTTTCACACTCCCCAGATTCCCACCAATTCAAGGTATAATCAACAGTTCTCGTATAATTGCTCTCTGTTACAAAGTGGTCAGAACAAGGATCAACTGTCTCATCATTGTTGATCGCTTCATTTTCTACAATTAAATGACAACTTGATAGTTATTAAACAAGGTCTTTCCTGAGTTTAAAATACTATGTACAAATAAAAATAAAATACCACACAGTTGGAATAGTTCCAATATCTAATCAAAATAATAGTAGAAACAGAGACAAAATCGGTATCCCTACCACACATATAAAAGCATTTAAATTAAGCAATATTCTACGAGTAGTGGAGTTTTTTGTTCTTGTAACGAGACCTCCGTCGTCGTCGTTCTTAATCACTCGTCTTCCGTTCCCAAATGTATTAGAAAATGATCAGCACATCTATATATCAAAAACAACAGTTTCTCTATTATTTTTAGCATTACTGATGGGAAATGTGATATATTTTGTAATTTTTATGTAAAGAGAATTCACTTGTTGTTCTACTAGTATATCAAACTTGTGTCCATGGTATGAAGTAGCTTCCAACGATAAATGTGCCACAATTTTCCAATTACAAGCGTTAATCCAGGTGTGTAAACTATTGAAGTTTAGTGTACATATATAAGCTCCTTATCAATCAATTATAAGATTAATAATTATTCGTAATATGAATATAAATTTTCTCATTTACAAACCCATGCAAAATCTGCCACAATAAGGTACTGGTTCCAGATAGACAAGGTTGAAACCTCTGCAACGAGTGACTGTAACATTCCAACTGTCGACACAGTTGTCATAATATCCCACTATACAAGCCTTCATTGTCACATATTCACCATCATATGAAGGATAGGAACCTGCAAAACATTCAAATGTGCATTTATTCAATCATTTCCGCCATGTCTATCAGCCGAATTTTCATAACATATGAATGAGTAGGACAGAATTAGCCAGCTGGTTTATGTAACATCATGATATGAAGGTTATTCCGGAAACGCTTCCACTGTTTGTGTGTACTAAGTTCAATATCTAAGTTTTTATTAACACCAGGTCTACTCTATTGTAAGCAGCATGTGATGTGTGTGAACAATCGAATCGAAACGAATTATCTGATTTGACAGACGTTCCACATTCCATTGTATTATATAAACCAAATTGATCAACAAATGTTTATGTTCTGTCATCCTGAATTCCAAATTGTAAAAAAAAAAAAACATATCCCACGACATATACACACACACACCATCAAGTGTCGTAAAAAGTCGCATGCGGTCCGAACATCATTGACTAATATTAATTTCCCGTTAATTACATTTGTCAGTCGAGAAAATTAAACAATATCAAAATTGATGCATCAGAAAATAATGGCATATGTGCTATAGGTGTAATACCACTAATTAATTTCTTTTATATTTTCTACTAAATTTTTGTTTTTTCCAGACTACCTGGCTATTTTATCTTAAGTTTAACCTTTCAAAAACCATATATCTTCTGAAACATACATGATTCCTCTACGTTCTGTCAAGATATCATGGGATGCTTAAAGTCTTGCCAGGCTATGGAAAACACCTACTCTAAAAATAGCTCTGTCATCCCCCAGAAATTCAGTATTTATAGATCATGCATCAAATCCTCAATACAGGTATTAAAATACAACTAAATCCATCAAATCTGTGCTCAAAATAATCCTTATATTTTTAACTTTAATGATCAATTTTAATTATTCCATTCCATTCAAGTCTTTTTCACAATAGAACAAAGCGAAAGGAACTTTTTTCTTTAAAAGGGACTACTTTTGTATATGTTCTAAGCTCTGATTGGTGAATTAGTGGTTTGACACCTATAAAATATGACAGTATGCATCGCTTCTTGTACAATTGAAAATCAAAACATTACCGTTCAGCCATATAGGATTCCATGAGCCACACTGACCACGCTGAGGGGGTATTGTTGGTATGTTGAGAGAATTATTATATCGATACCATCCAGGTGTAATATTTCTGGTTTCACACTCCCCAGATTCCCACCAATTCAAGGTATAATCAACAGTTCTCGTATAATTGCTCTCTGTTACAAAGTGGTCAGAACAAGGATCAACTGTCTCATCATTGTTGATCGTTTCATTTTCTACAATTAAATGACAACTTGATAGTTATTAAACAAGGTTTTTCCTGAGTTTAAAATACTATGTACAAATAAAATTAAATACCACACAGTTGGAATAGTTCCAATATCTAATAAAAATAATAGTAGAAACAGAGACAAAATCGGTATCCCTACCACACATATAAAAGCATTTAAATTAAGCAATATTCTACGAGTAGTGGAGTTTTTTGTTCTTGTAACGAGACCTCCGTCGTCGTCGTTCTTAATCACTCGTCTTCCGTTCCCAAATGTATTAGAAAATGATCAGCACATCTATATATCAAAAACAACAGTTTCTCTATTATTTTTAGCATTACTGATGGGAAATGTGATATATTTTGTAATTTTTATGTAAAGAGAATTCACTTGTTGTTCTACTAGTATATCAAACTTGTGTCCATGGTATGAAGTAGCTTCCAACGATAAATGTGCCACAATTTTCCAATTACAAGCGTTAATCCAGGTGTGTAAACTATTGAAGTTTAGTGTACATATATAAGCTCCTTATCAATCAATTATAAGATTAATAATTATTCGTAATATGAATTTAAATTTTCTCATTTACAAACCCATGCAAAATCTGCCACAATAAGGTACTGGTTCCAGATAGACAAGGTTGAAACCTCTGCAACGAGTGACTGTAACATTCCAACTGTCGACACAGTTGTCATAATATCCCACTATACAAGCCTTCATTGTCACATATTCACCATCATATGAAGGATAGGAACCTGCAAAACATTCAGATGTGCATTTATTCAATCATTTCCGCCATGTCTATCAGCCGAATTTTCATAACATATGAATGAGTAGGACAGAATTAGCCAGCTGGTTTATGTAACATCATGATATGAAGGTTATTCCGGAAACGCTTCCACTGTTTGTGTGTACTAAGTTCAATATCTAAGTTTTTATTAACACCAGGTCTACTCTATTGTAAGCAGCATGTGATGTGTGTGAACAATCGAATCGAAACGAATTATCTGATTTGACAGACGTTCCACATTCCATTGTATTATATAAACCAAATTGATCAACAAATGTTCTGTCATCCTGAATTCCAAATTGTAAAAAAAAAACAACATATCCCACGACATATACACACACACACCATCAAGTGTCGTAAAAAGTCGCATGCGGTCCGAACATCATTGACTAATATTAATTTCCCGTTAATTACATTTGTCAGTCGAGAAAATTAAACAATATCAAAATTGATGCATCAGAAAATAATGGCATATGTGCTATAGGTGTAATACCACTAATTAATTTCTTTTATATTTTCTACTAAATTTTTGTTTTTTCCAGACTACCTGGCTATTTTATCTTAAGTTTAACCTTTCAAAAACCATATATCTTCTGAAACATACATGATTCCTCTACGTTCTGTCAAGATATCATGGGATGCTTAAAGTCTTGCCAGGCTATGGAAAACACCTACTCTAAAAATAGCTCTGTCATCCCCCAGAAATTCAGTATTTATAGATCATGCATCAAATCCTCAATACAGGTATTAAAATACAACTAAATCCATTAAATCTGTGCTCAAAATAATCCTTATATTTTTAACGTTAATGATCAATTTTAATTATTCCATTCCATTCAAGTCTTTTTCACAATAGAACAAAGCGAAAGGAACTTTTTTCTTTAAAAGGGACTACTTTTGTATATGTTCTAAGCTCTGATTGGTGAATTAGTGGTTTGACACCTATAAAATATGACAGTATGCATCGCTTCTTGTACAATTGAAAATCAAAACATTACCGTTCAGCCATATAGGATTCCATGAGCCACACTGACCACGCTGAGGGGGTATTGTTGGTATGTTGAGAGAATTATTATATCGATACCATCCAGGTGTAATATTTCTGGTTTCACACTCCCCAGATTCCCACCAATTCAAGGTATAATCAACAGTTCTCGTATAATTGCTCTCTGTTACAAAGTGGTCAGAACAAGGATCAACTGTCTCATCATTGTTGATCGTTTCATTTTCTACAATTAAATGACAACTTGATAGTTATTAAACAAGGTCTTTCCTGAGTTTAAAATACTATGTACAAATAAAAATAAAATACCACACAGTTGGAATAGTTCCAATATCTAATAAAAATAATAGTAGAAACAGAGACAAAATCGGTATCCCTACCACACATATAAAAGCATTTAAATTAAGCAATATTCTACGAGTAGTGGAGTTTTTTGTTCTTGTAACGAGACCTCCGTCGTCGTCGTTCTTAATCACTCGTCTTCCGTTCCCAAATGTATTAGAAAATGATCAGCACATCTATATATCAAAAACAACAGTTTCTCTATTATTTTTAGCATTACTGATGGGAAATGTGATATATTTTGTAATTTTTATGTAAAGAGAATTCACTTGTTGTTCTACTAGTATATCAAACTTGTGTCCATGGTATGAAGTAGCTTCCAACGATAAATGTGCCACAATTTTCCAATTACAAGCGTTAATCCAGGTGTGTAAACTATTGAAGTTTAGTGTACATATATAAGCTCCTTATCAATCAATTATAAGATTAATAATTATTCGTAATATGAATATAAATTTTCTCATTTACAAACCCATGCAAAATCTGCCACAATAAGGTACTGGTTCCAGATAGACAAGGTTGAAACCTCTGCAACGAGTGACTGTAACATTCCAACTGTCGACACAGTTGTCATAATATCCCACTATACAAGCCTTCATTGTCACATATTCACCATCATATGAAGGATAGGAACCTGCAAAACATTCAAATGTGCATTTATTCAATCATTTCCGCCATGTCTATCAGCCGAATTTTCATAACATATGAATGAGTAGGACAGAATTAGCCAGCTGGTTTATGTAACATCATGATATGAAGGTTATTCCGGAAACGCTTCCACTGTTTGTGTGTACTAAGTTCAATATCTAAGTTTTTATTAACACCAGGTCTACTCTATTGTAAGCAGCATGTGATGTGTGTGAACAATCGAATCGAAACGAATTATCTGATTTGACAGACGTTCCACATTCCATTGTATTATATAAACCAAATTGATCAACAAATGTTTATGTTCTGTCATCCTGAATTCCAAATTGTAAAAAAAAAAAAACATATCCCACGACATATACACACACACACCATCAAGTGTCGTAAAAAGTCGCATGCGGTCCGAACATCATTGACTAATATTAATTTCCCGTTAATTACATTTGTCAGTCGAGAAAATTAAACAATATCAAAATTGATGCATCAGAAAATAATGGCATATGTGCTATAGGTGTAATACCACTAATTAATTTCTTTTATATTTTCTACTAAATTTTTGTTTTTTCCAGACTACCTGGCTATTTTATCTTAAGTTTAACCTTTCAAAAACCATATATCTTCTGAAACATACATGATTCCTCTACGTTCTGTCAAGATATCATGGGATGCTTAAAGTCTTGCCAGGCTATGGAAAACACCTACTCTAAAAATAGCTCTGTCATCCCCCAGAAATTCAGTATTTATAGATCATGCATCAAATCCTCAATACAGGTATTAAAATACAACTAAATCCATCAAATCTGTGCTCAAAATAATCCTTATATTTTTAACTTTAATGATCAATTTTAATTATTCCATTCCATTCAAGTCTTTTTCACAATAGAACAAAGCGAAAGGAACTTTTTTCTTTAAAAGGGACTACTTTTGTATATGTTCTAAGCTCTGATTGGTGAATTAGTGGTTTGACACCTATAAAATATGACAGTATGCATCGCTTCTTGTACAATTGAAAATCAAAACATTACCGTTCAGCCATATAGGATTCCATGAGCCACACTGACCACGCTGAGGGGGTATTGTTGGTATGTTGAGAGAATTATTATATCGATACCATCCAGGTGTAATATTTCTGGTTTCACACTCCCCAGATTCCCACCAATTCAAGGTATAATCAACAGTTCTCGTATAATTGCTCTCTGTTACAAAGTGGTCAGAACAAGGATCAACTGTCTCATCATTGTTGATCGTTTCATTTTCTACAATTAAATGACAACTTGATAGTTATTAAACAAGGTCTTTCCTGAGTTTAAAATACTATGTACAAATAAAAATAAAATACCACACAGTTGGAATAGTTCCAATATCTAATAAAAATAATAGTAGAAACAGAGACAAAATCGGTATCCCTACCACACATATAAAAGCATTTAAATTAAGCAATATTCTACGAGTAGTGGAGTTTTTTGTTCTTGTAACGAGACCTCCGTCGTCGTCGTTCTTAATCACTCGTCTTCCGTTCCCAAATGTATTAGAAAATGATCAGCACATCTATATATCAAAAACAACAGTTTCTCTATTATTTTTAGCATTACTGATGGGAAATGTGATATATTTTGTAATTTTTATGTAAAGAGAATTCACTTGTTGTTCTACTAGTATATCAAACTTGTGTCCATGGTATGAAGTAGCTTCCAACGATAAATGTGCCACAATTTTCCAATTACAAGCGTTAATCCAGGTGTGTAAACTATTGAAGTTTAGTGTACATATATAAGCTCCTTATCAATCAATTATAAGATTAATAATTATTCGTAATATGAATATAAATTTTCTCATTTACAAACCCATGCAAAATCTGCCACAATAAGGTACTGGTTCCAGATAGACAAGGTTGAAACCTCTGCAACGAGTGACTGTAACATTCCAACTGTCGACACAGTTGTCATAATATCCCACTATACAAGCCTTCATTGTCACATATTCACCATCATATGAAGGATAGGAACCTGCAAAACATTCAGATGTGCATTTATTCAATCATTTCCGCCATGTCTATCAGCCGAATTTTCATAACATATGAATGAGTAGGACAGAATTAGCCAGCTGGTTTATGTAACATCATGATATGAAGGTTATTCCGGAAACGCTTCCACTGTTTGTGTGTACTAAGTTCAATATCTAAGTTTTTATTAACACCAGGTCTACTCTATTGTAAGCAGCATGTGATGTGTGTGAACAATCGAATCGAAACGAATTATCTGATTTGACAGACGTTCCACATTCCATTGTATTATATAAACCAAATTGATCAACAAATGTTTATGTTCTGTCATCCTGAATTCCAAATTGTAAAAAAAAAAAAACATATCCCACGACATATACACACACACACCATCAAGTGTCGTAAAATGTCGCATGCGGTCCGAACATCATTGACTAATATTAATTTCCCGTTAATTACATTTGTCAGTCGAGAAAATTAAACAATATCAAAATTGATGCATCAGAAAATAATGGCATATGTGCTATAGGTGTAATACCACTAATTAATTTCTTTTATATTTTCTACTAAATTTTTGTTTTTTCCAGACTACCTGGCTATTTTATCTTAAGTTTAACCTTTCAAAAACCATATATCTTCTGAAACATACATGATTCCTCTACGTTCTGTCAAGATATCATGGGATGCTTAAAGTCTTGCCAGGCTATGGAAAACACCTACTCTAAAAATAGCTCTGTCATCCCCCAGAAATTCAGTATTTATAGATCATGCATCAAATCCTCAATACAGGTATTAAAATACAACTAAATCCATTAAATCTGTGCTCAAAATAATCCTTATATTTTTAACGTTAATGATCAATTTTAATTATTCCATTCCATTCAAGTCTTTTTCACAATAGAACAAAGCGAAAGGAACTTTTTTCTTTAAAAGGGACTACTTTTGTATATGTTCTAAGCTCTGATTGGTGAATTAGTGGTTTGACACCTATAAAATATGACAGTATGCATCGCTTCTTGTACAATTGAAAATCAAAACATTACCGTTCAGCCATATAGGATTCCATGAGCCACACTGACCACGCTGAGGGGGTATTGTTGGTATGTTGAGAGAATTATTATATCGATACCATCCAGGTGTAATATTTCTGGTTTCACACTCCCCAGATTCCCACCAATTCAAGGTATAATCAACAGTTCTCGTATAATTGCTCTCTGTTACAAAGTGGTCAGAACAAGGATCAACTGTCTCATCATTGTTGATCGTTTCATTTTCTACAATTAAATGACAACTTGATAGTTATTAAACAAGGTCTTTCCTGAGTTTAAAATACTATGTACAAATAAAAATAAAATACCACACAGTTGGAATAGTTCCAATATCTAATAAAAATAATAGTAGAAACAGAGACAAAATCGGTATCCCTACCACACATATAAAAGCATTTAAATTAAGCAATATTCTACGAGTAGTGGAGTTTTTTGTTCTTGTAACGAGACCTCCGTCGTCGTCGTTCTTAATCACTCGTCTTCCGTTCCCAAATGTATTAGAAAATGATCAGCACATCTATATATCAAAAACAACAGTTTCTCTATTATTTTTAGCATTACTGATGGGAAATGTGATATATTTTGTAATTTTTATGTAAAGAGAATTCACTTGTTGTTCTACTAGTATATCAAACTTGTGTCCATGGTATGAAGTAGCTTCCAACGATAAATGTGCCACAATTTTCCAATTACAAGCGTTAATCCAGGTGTGTAAACTATTGAAGTTTAGTGTACATATATAAGCTCCTTATCAATCAATTATAAGATTAATAATTATTCGTAATATGAATATAAATTTTCTCATTTACAAACCCATGCAAAATCTGCCACAATAAGGTACTGGTTCCAGATAGACAAGGTTGAAACCTCTGCAACGAGTGACTGTAACATTCCAACTGTCGACACAGTTGTCATAATATCCCACTATACAAGCCTTCATTGTCACATATTCACCATCATATGAAGGATAGGAACCTGCAAAACATTCAAATGTGCATTTATTCAATCATTTCCGCCATGTCTATCAGCCGAATTTTCATAACATATGAATGAGTAGGACAGAATTAGCCAGCTGGTTTATGTAACATCATGATATGAAGGTTATTCCGGAAACGCTTCCACTGTTTGTGTGTACTAAGTTCAATATCTAAGTTTTTATTAACACCAGGTCTACTCTATTGTAAGCAGCATGTGATGTGTGTGAACAATCGAATCGAAACGAATTATCTGATTTGACAGACGTTCCACATTCCATTGTATTATATAAACCAAATTGATCAACAAATGTTTATGTTCTGTCATCCTGAATTCCAAATTGTAAAAAAAAAAAAACATATCCCACGACATATACACACACACACCATCAAGTGTCGTAAAATGTCGCATGCGGTCCGAACATCATTGACTAATATTAATTTCCCGTTAATTACATTTGTCAGTCGAGAAAATTAAACAATATCAAAATTGATGCATCAGAAAATAATGGCATATGTGCTATAGGTGTAATACCACTAATTAATTTCTTTTATATTTTCTACTAAATTTTTGTTTTTTCCAGACTACCTGGCTATTTTATCTTAAGTTTAACCTTTCAAAAACCATATATCTTCTGAAACATACATGATTCCTCTACGTTCTGTCAAGATATCATGGGATGCTTAAAGTCTTGCCAGGCTATGGAAAACACCTACTCTAAAAATAGCTCTGTCATCCCCCAGAAATTCAGTATTTATAGATCATGCATCAAATCCTCAATACAGGTATTAAAATACAACTAAATCCATTAAATCTGTGCTCAAAATAATCCTTATATTTTTAACGTTAATGATCAATTTTAATTATTCCATTCCATTCAAGTCTTTTTCACAATAGAACAAAGCGAAAGGAACTTTTTTCTTTAAAAGGGACTACTTTTGTATATGTTCTAAGCTCTGATTGGTGAATTAGTGGTTTGACACCTATAAAATATGACAGTATGCATCGCTTCTTGTACAATTGAAAATCAAAACATTACCGTTCAGCCATATAGGATTCCATGAGCCACACTGACCACGCTGAGGGGGTATTGTTGGTATGTTGAGAGAATTATTATATCGATACCATCCAGGTGTAATATTTCTGGTTTCACACTCCCCAGATTCCCACCAATTCAAGGTATAATCAACAGTTCTCGTATAATTGCTCTCTGTTACAAAGTGGTCAGAACAAGGATCAACTGTCTCATCATTGTTGATCGTTTCATTTTCTACAATTAAATGACAACTTGATAGTTATTAAACAAGGTTTTTCCTGAGTTTAAAATACTATGTACAAATAAAATTAAATACCACACAGTTGGAATAGTTCCAATATCTAATAAAAATAATAGTAGAAACAGAGACAAAATCGGTATCCCTACCACACATATAAAAGCATTTAAATTAAGCAATATTCTACGAGTAGTGGAGTTTTTTGTTCTTGTAACGAGACCTCCGTCGTCGTCGTTCTTAATCACTCGTCTTCCATTCCCAAATGTATTAGAAAATGATCAGCACATCTATATATCAAAAACAACAGTTTCTCTATTATTTTTAGCATTACTGATGGGAAATGTGATATATTTTGTAATTTTTATGTAAAGAGAATTCACTTGTTGTTCTACTAGTATATCAAACTTGTGTCCATGGTATGAAGTAGCTTCCAACGATAAATGTGCCACAATTTTCCAATTACAAGCGTTAATCCAGGTGTGTAAACTATTGAAGTTTAGTGTACATATATAAGCTCCTTATCAATCAATTATAAGATTAATAATTATTCGTAATATGAATTTAAATTTTCTCATTTACAAACCCATGCAAAATCTGCCACAATAAGGTACTGGTTCCAGATAGACAAGGTTGAAACCTCTGCAACGAGTGACTGTAACATTCCAACTGTCGACACAGTTGTCATAATATCCCACTATACAAGCCTTCATTGTCACATATTCACCATCATATGAAGGATAGGAACCTGCAAAACATTCAGATGTGCATTTATTCAATCATTTCCGCCATGTCTATCAGCCGAATTTTCATAACATATGAATGAGTAGGACAGAATTAGCCAGCTGGTTTATGTAACATCATGATATGAAGGTTATTCCGGAAACGCTTCCACTGTTTGTGTGTACTAAGTTCAATATCTAAGTTTTTATTAACACCAGGTCTACTCTATTGTAAGCAGCATGTGATGTGTGTGAACAATCGAATCGAAACGAATTATCTGATTTGACAGACGTTCCACATTCCATTGTATTATATAAACCAAATTGATCAACAAATGTTTATGTTCTGTCATCCTGAATTCCAAATTGTAAAAAAAAAAAAACATATCCCACGACATATACACACACACACCATCAAGTGTCGTAAAAAGTCGCATGCGGTCCGAACATCATTGACTAATATTAATTTCCCGTTAATTACATTTGTCAGTCGAGAAAATTAAACAATATCAAAATTGATGCATCAGAAAATAATGGCATATGTGCTATAGGTGTAATACCACTAATTAATTTCTTTTATATTTTCTACTAAATTTTTGTTTTTTCCAGACTACCTGGCTATTTTATCTTAAGTTTAACCTTTCAAAAACCATATATCTTCTGAAACATACATGATTCCTCTACGTTCTGTCAAGATATCATGGGATGCTTAAAGTCTTGCCAGGCTATGGAAAACACCTACTCTAAAAATAGCTCTGTCATCCCCCAGAAATTCAGTATTTATAGATCATGCATCAAATCCTCAATACAGGTATTAAAATACAACTAAATCCATTAAATCTGTGCTCAAAATAATCCTTATATTTTTAACTTTAATGATCAATTTTAATTATTCCATTCCATTCAAGTCTTTTTCACAATAGAACAAAGCGAAAGGAACTTTTTTCTTTAAAAGGGACTACTTTTGTATATGTTCTAAGCTCTGATTGGTGAATTAGTGGTTTGACACCTATAAAATATGACAGTATGCATCGCTTCTTGTACAATTGAAAATCAAAACATTACCGTTCAGCCATATAGGATTCCATGAGCCACACTGACCACGCTGAGGGGGTATTGTTGGTATGTTGAGAGAATTATTATATCGATACCATCCAGGTGTAATATTTCTGGTTTCACACTCCCCAGATTCCCACCAATTCAAGGTATAATCAACAGTTCTCGTATAATTGCTCTCTGTTACAAAGTGGTCAGAACAAGGATCAACTGTCTCATCATTGTTGATCGTTTCATTTTCTACAATTAAATGACAACTTGATAGTTATTAAACAAGGTCTTTCCTGAGTTTAAAATACTATGTACAAATAAAAATAAAATACCACACAGTTGGAATAGTTCCAATATCTAATAAAAATAATAGTAGAAACAGAGACAAAATCGGTATCCCTACCACACATATAAAAGCATTTAAATTAAGCAATATTCTACGAGTAGTGGAGTTTTTTGTTCTTGTAACGAGACCTCCGTCGTCGTCGTTCTTAATCACTCGTCTTCCGTTCCCAAATGTATTAGAAAATGATCAGCACATCTATATATCAAAAACAACAGTTTCTCTATTATTTTTAGCATTACTGATGGGAAATGTGATATATTTTGTAATTTTTATGTAAAGAGAATTCACTTGTTGTTCTACTAGTATATCAAACTTGTGTCCATGGTATGAAGTAGCTTCCAACGATAAATGTGCCACAATTTTCCAATTACAAGCGTTAATCCAGGTGTGTAAACTATTGAAGTTTAGTGTACATATATAAGCTCCTTATCAATCAATTATAAGATTAATAATTATTCGTAATATGAATTTAAATTTTCTCATTTACAAACCCATGCAAAATCTGCCACAATAAGGTACTGGTTCCAGATAGACAAGGTTGAAACCTCTGCAACGAGTGACTGTAACATTCCAACTGTCGACACAGTTGTCATAATATCCCACTATACAAGCCTTCATTGTCACATATTCACCATCATATGAAGGATAGGAACCTGCAAAACATTCAGATGTGCATTTATTCAATCATTTCCGCCATGTCTATCAGCCGAATTTTCATAACATATGAATGAGTAGGACAGAATTAGCCAGCTGGTTTATGTAACATCATGATTTGAAGGTTATTCCGGAAACGCTTCCACTGTTTGTGTGTACTAAGTTCAATATCTAAGTTTTTATTAACACCAGGTCTACTCTATTGTAAGCAGCATGTGATGTGTGTGAACAATCGAATCGAAACGAATTATCTGATTTGACAGACGTTCCACATTCCATTGTATTATATAAACCAAATTGATCAACAAATGTTTATGTTCTGTCATCCTGAATTCCAAATTGTAAAAAAAAAAAAACATATCCCACGACATATACACACACACACCATCAAGTGTCGTAAAAAGTCGCATGCGGTCCGATCATCATTGACTAATATTAATTTCCCGTTAATTACATTTGTCAGTCGAGAAAATTAAACAATATCAAAATTGATGCATCAGAAAATAATGGCATATGTGCTATAGGTGTAATACCACTAATTAATTTCTTTTATATTTTCTACTAAATTTTTGTTTTTTCCAGACTACCTGGCTATTTTATCTTAAGTTTAACCTTTCAAAAACCATATATCTTCTGAAACATACATGATTCCTCTACGTTCTGTCAAGATATCATGGGATGCTTAAAGTCTTGCCAGGCTATGGAAAACACCTACTCTAAAAATAGCTCTGTCATCCCCCAGAAATTCAGTATTTATAGATCATGCATCAAATCCTCAATACAGGTATTAAAATACAACTAAATCCATCAAATCTGTGCTCAAAATAATCCTTATATTTTTAACTTTAATGATCAATTTTAATTATTCCATTCCATTCAAGTCTTTTTCACAATAGAACAAAGCGAAAGGAACTTTTTTCTTTAAAAGGGACTACTTTTGTATATGTTCTAAGCTCTGATTGGTGAATTAGTGGTTTGACACCTATAAAATATGACAGTATGCATCGCTTCTTGTACAATTGAAAATCAAAACATTACCATTCAGCCATATAGGATTCCATGAGCCACACTGACCACGCTGAGGGGGTATTGTTGGTATGTTGAGAGAATTATTATATCGATACCATCCAGGTGTAATATTTCTGGTTTCACACTCCCCAGATTCCCACCAATTCAAGGTATAATCAACAGTTCTCGTATAATTGCTCTCTGTTACAAAGTGGTCAGAACAAGGATCAACTGTCTCATCATTGTTGATCGTTTCATTTTCTACAATTAAATGACAACTTGATAGTTATTAAACAAGGTTTTTCCTGAGTTTAAAATACTATGTACAAATAAAATTAAATACCACACAGTTGGAATAGTTCCAATATCTAATCAAAATAATAGTAGAAACAGAGACAAAATCGGTATCCCTACCACACATATAAAAGCATTTAAATTAAGCAATATTCTACGAGTAGTGGAGTTTTTTGTTCTTGTAACGAGACCTCCGTCGTCGTCGTTCTTAATCACTCGTCTTCCATTCCCAAATGTATTAGAAAATGATCAGCACATCTATATATCAAAAACAACAGTTTCTCTATTATTTTTAGCATTACTGATGGGAAATGTGATATATTTTGTAATTTTTATGTAAAGAGAATTCACTTGTTGTTCTACTAGTATATCAAACTTGTGTCCATGGTATGAAGTAGCTTCCAACGATAAATGTGCCACAATTTTCCAATTACAAGCGTTAATCCAGGTGTGTAAACTATTGAAGTTTAGTGTACATATATAAGCTCCTTATCAATCAATTATAAGATTAATAATTATTCGTAATATGAATTTAAATTTTCTCATTTACAAACCCATGCAAAATCTGCCACAATAAGGTACTGGTTCCAGATAGACAAGGTTGAAACCTCTGCAACGAGTGACTGTAACATTCCAACTGTCGACACAGTTGTCATAATATCCCACTATACAAGCCTTCATTGTCACATATTCACCATCATATGAAGGATAGGAACCTGCAAAACATTCAGATGTGCATTTATTCAATCATTTCCGCCATGTCTATCAGCCGAATTTTCATAACATATGAATGAGTAGGACAGAATTAGCCAGCTGGTTTATGTAACATCATGATATGAAGGTTATTCCGGAAACGCTTCCACTGTTTGTGTGTACTAAGTTCAATATCTAAGTTTTTATTAACACCAGGTCTACTCTATTGTAAGCAGCATGTGATGTGTGTGAACAATCGAATCGAAACGAATTATCTGATTTGACAGACGTTCCACATTCCATTGTATTATATAAACCAAATTGATCAACAAATGTTTATGTTCTGTCATCCTGAATTCCAAATTGTAAAAAAAAAAAAACATATCCCACGACATATACACACACACACCATCAAGTGTCGTAAAATGTCGCATGCGGTCCGAACATCATTGACTAATATTAATTTCCCGTTAATTACATTTGTCAGTCGAGAAAATTAAACAATATCAAAATTGATGCATCAGAAAATAATGGCATATGTGCTATAGGTGTAATACCACTAATTAATTTCTTTTATATTTTCTACTAAATTTTTGTTTTTTCCAGACTACCTGGCTATTTTATCTTAAGTTTAACCTTTCAAAAACCATATATCTTCTGAAACATACATGATTCCTCTACGTTCTGTCAAGATATCATGGGATGCTTAAAGTCTTGCCAGGCTATGGAAAACACCTACTCTAAAAATAGCTCTGTCATCCCCCAGAAATTCAGTATTTATAGATCATGCATCAAATCCTCAATACAGGTATTAAAATACAACTAAATCCATTAAATCTGTGCTCAAAATAATCCTTATATTTTTAACGTTAATGATCAATTTTAATTATTCCATTCCATTCAAGTCTTTTTCACAATAGAACAAAGCGAAAGGAACTTTTTTCTTTAAAAGGGACTACTTTTGTATATGTTCTAAGCTCTGATTGGTGAATTAGTGGTTTGACACCTATAAAATATGACAGTATGCATCGCTTCTTGTACAATTGAAAATCAAAACATTACCGTTCAGCCATATAGGATTCCATGAGCCACACTGACCACGCTGAGGGGGTATTGTTGGTATGTTGAGAGAATTATTATATCGATACCATCCAGGTGTAATATTTCTGGTTTCACACTCCCCAGATTCCCACCAATTCAAGGTATAATCAACAGTTCTCGTATAATTGCTCTCTGTTACAAAGTGGTCAGAACAAGGATCAACTGTCTCATCATTGTTGATCGTTTCATTTTCTACAATTAAATGACAACTTGATAGTTATTAAACAAGGTTTTTCCTGAGTTTAAAATACTATGTACAAATAAAATTAAATACCACACAGTTGGAATAGTTCCAATATCTAATAAAAATAATAGTAGAAACAGAGACAAAATCGGTATCCCTACCACACATATAAAAGCATTTAAATTAAGCAATATTCTACGAGTAGTGGAGTTTTTTGTTCTTGTAACGAGACCTCCGTCGTCGTCGTTCTTAATCACTCGTCTTCCATTCCCAAATGTATTAGAAAATGATCAGCACATCTATATATCAAAAACAACAGTTTCTCTATTATTTTTAGCATTACTGATGGGAAATGTGATATATTTTGTAATTTTTATGTAAAGAGAATTCACTTGTTGTTCTACTAGTATATCAAACTTGTGTCCATGGTATGAAGTAGCTTCCAACGATAAATGTGCCACAATTTTCCAATTACAAGCGTTAATCCAGGTGTGTAAACTATTGAAGTTTAGTGTACATATATAAGCTCCTTATCAATCAATTATAAGATTAATAATTATTCGTAATATGAATTTAAATTTTCTCATTTACAAACCCATGCAAAATCTGCCACAATAAGGTACTGGTTCCAGATAGACAAGGTTGAAACCTCTGCAACGAGTGACTGTAACATTCCAACTGTCGACACAGTTGTCATAATATCCCACTATACAAGCCTTCATTGTCACATATTCACCATCATATGAAGGATAGGAACCTGCAAAACATTCAGATGTGCATTTATTCAATCATTTCCGCCATGTCTATCAGCCGAATTTTCATAACATATGAATGAGTAGGACAGAATTAGCCAGCTGGTTTATGTAACATCATGATATGAAGGTTATTCCGGAAACGCTTCCACTGTTTGTGTGTACTAAGTTCAATATCTAAGTTTTTATTAACACCAGGTCTACTCTATTGTAAGCAGCATGTGATGTGTGTGAACAATCGAATCGAAACGAATTATCTGATTTGACAGACGTTCCACATTCCATTGTATTATATAAACCAAATTGATCAACAAATGTTTATGTTCTGTCATCCTGAATTCCAAATTGTAAAAAAAAAAAAACATATCCCACGACATATACACACACACACCATCAAGTGTCGTAAAATGTCGCATGCGGTCCGAACATCATTGACTAATATTAATTTCCCGTTAATTACATTTGTCAGTCGAGAAAATTAAACAATATCAAAATTGATGCATCAGAAAATAATGGCATATGTGCTATAGGTGTAATACCACTAATTAATTTCTTTTATATTTTCTACTAAATTTTTGTTTTTTCCAGACTACCTGGCTATTTTATCTTAAGTTTAACCTTTCAAAAACCATATATCTTCTGAAACATACATGATTCCTCTACGTTCTGTCAAGATATCATGGGATGCTTAAAGTCTTGCCAGGCTATGGAAAACACCTACTCTAAAAATAGCTCTGTCATCCCCCAGAAATTCAGTATTTATAGATCATGCATCAAATCCTCAATACAGGTATTAAAATACAACTAAATCCATTAAATCTGTGCTCAAAATAATCCTTATATTTTTAACGTTAATGATCAATTTTAATTATTCCATTCCATTCAAGTCTTTTTCACAATAGAACAAAGCGAAAGGAACTTTTTTCTTTAAAAGGGACTACTTTTGTATATGTTCTAAGCTCTGATTGGTGAATTAGTGGTTTGACACCTATAAAATATGACAGTATGCATCGCTTCTTGTACAATTGAAAATCAAAACATTACCGTTCAGCCATATAGGATTCCATGAGCCACACTGACCACGCTGAGGGGGTATTGTTGGTATGTTGAGAGAATTATTATATCGATACCATCCAGGTGTAATATTTCTGGTTTCACACTCCCCAGATTCCCACCAATTCAAGGTATAATCAACAGTTCTCGTATAATTGCTCTCTGTTACAAAGTGGTCAGAACAAGGATCAACTGTCTCATCATTGTTGATCGCTTCATTTTCTACAATTAAATGACAACTTGATAGTTATTAAACAAGGTCTTTCCTGAGTTTAAAATACTATGTACAAATAAAAATAAAATACCACACAGTTGGAATAGTTCCAATATCTAATAAAAATAATAGTAGAAACAGAGACAAAATCGGTATCCCTACCACACATATAAAAGCATTTAAATTAAGCAATATTCTACGAGTAGTGGAGTTTTTTGTTCTTGTAACGAGACCTCCATCGTCGTCGTTCTTAATCACTCGTCTTCCGTTCCCAAATGTATTAGAAAATGATCAGCACATCTATATATCAAAAACAACAGTTTCTCTATTATTTTTAGCATTACTGATGGGAAATGTGATATATTTTGTAATTTTTATGTAAAGAGAATTCACTTGTTGTTCTACTAGTATATCAAACTTGTGTCCACGGTATGAAGTAGCTTCCAATGATAAATGTGCCACAATTTTCCAATTACAAGCGTTAATCCAGGTGTGTAAACTATTGAAGTTTAGTGTACATATATAAGCTCCTTATCAATCAATTATCAGATTAATAATTATTCGTAATATGAATTTAAATTTTCTCATTTACAAACCCATGCAAAATCTGCCACAATAAGGTACTGGTTCCAGATAGACAAGGTTGAAACCTCTGCAACGAGTGACTGTAACATTCCAACTGTCGACACAGTTGTCATAATATCCCACTATACAAGCCTTCATTGTCACATATTCACCATCATATGAAGGATAGGAACCTGCAAAACATTCAGATGTGCATTTATTCAATCATTTCCGCCATGTCTATCAGCCGAATTTTCATAACATATGAATGAGTAGGACAGAATTAGCCAGCTGGTTTATGTAACATCATGATATGAAGGTTATTCCGGAAACGCTTCCACTGTTTGTGTGTACTAAGTTCAATATCTAAGTTTTTATTAACACCAGGTCTACTCTATTGTAAGCAGCATGTGATGTGTGTGAACAATCGAATCGAAACGAATTATCTGATTTGACAGACGTTCCACATTCCATTGTATTATATAAACGAAATTGATCAACAAATATTTATGTTCTGTCATCCTGAATCCCAAATTGTAAAAAAAAAAAAACATATCCCACGACATATACACACACACACCATCAAGTGTCGTAAAAAGTCGCATGCGGTCCGAACATCATTGACTAATATTAATTTCCCGTTAATTACATTTGTCAGTCGAGAAAATTAAACAATATCAAAATTGATGCATCAGAAAATAATGGCATATGTGCTATAGGTGTAATACCACTAATTAATTTCTTTTATATTTTCTACTAAATTTTTGTTTTTTCCAGACTACCTGGCTATTTTATCTTAAGTTTAACCTTTCAAAAACCATATATCTTCTGAAACATACATGATTCCTCTACGTTCTGTCAAGATATCATGGGATGCTTAAAGTCTTGCCAGGCTATGGAAAACACCTACTCTAAAAATAGCTCTGTCATCCCCCAGAAATTCAGTATTTATAGATCATGCATCAAATCCTCAATACAGGTATTAAAATACAACTAAATCCATCAAATCTGTGCTCAAAATAATCCTTATATTTTTAACTTTAATGATCAATTTTAATTATTCCATTCCATTCAAGTCTTTTTCACAATAGAACAAAGCGAAAGGAACTTTTTTCTTTAAAAGGGACTACTTTTGTATATGTTCTAAGCTCTGATTGGTGAATTAGTGGTTTGACACCTATAAAATATGACAGTATGCATCGCTTCTTGTACAATTGAAAATCAAAACATTACCGTTCAGCCATATAGGATTCCATGAGCCACACTGACCACGCTGAGGGGGTATTGTTGGTATGTTGAGAGAATTATTATATCGATACCATCCAGGTGTAATATTTCTGGTTTCACACTCCCCAGATTCCCACCAATTCAAGGTATAATCAACAGTTCTCGTATAATTGCTCTCTGTTACAAAGTGGTCAGAACAAGGATCAACTGTCTCATCATTGTTGATCGTTTCATTTTCTACAATTAAATGACAACTTGATAGTTATTAAACAAGGTTTTTCCTGAGTTTAAAATACTATGTACAAATAAAATTAAATACCACACAGTTGGAATAGTTCCAATATCTAATAAAAATAATAGTAGAAACAGAGACAAAATCGGTATCCCTACCACACATATAAAAGCATTTAAATTAAGCAATATTCTACGAGTAGTGGAGTTTTTTGTTCTTGTAACGAGACCTCCGTCGTCGTCGTTCTTAATCACTCGTCTTCCATTCCCAAATGTATTAGAAAATGATCAGCACATCTATATATCAAAAACAACAGTTTCTCTATTATTTTTAGCATTACTGATGGGAAATGTGATATATTTTGTAATTTTTATGTAAAGAGAATTCACTTGTTGTTCTACTAGTATATCAAACTTGTGTCCATGGTATGAAGTAGCTTCCAACGATAAATGTGCCACAATTTTCCAATTACAAGCGTTAATCCAGGTGTGTAAACTATTGAAGTTTAGTGTACATATATAAGCTCCTTATCAATCAATTATAAGATTAATAATTATTCGTAATATGAATTTAAATTTTCTCATTTACAAACCCATGCAAAATCTGCCACAATAAGGTACTGGTTCCAGATAGACAAGGTTGAAACCTCTGCAACGAGTGACTGTAACATTCCAACTGTCGACACAGTTGTCATAATATCCCACTATACAAGCCTTCATTGTCACATATTCACCATCATATGAAGGATAGGAACCTGCAAAACATTCAGATGTGCATTTATTCAATCATTTCCGCCATGTCTATCAGCCGAATTTTCATAACATATGAATGAGTAGGACAGAATTAGCCAGCTGGTTTATGTAACATCATGATATGAAGGTTATTCCGGAAACGCTTCCACTGTTTGTGTGTACTAAGTTCAATATCTAAGTTTTTATTAACACCAGGTCTACTCTATTGTAAGCAGCATGTGATGTGTGTGAACAATCGAATCGAAACGAATTATCTGATTTGACAGACGTTCCACATTCCATTGTATTATATAAACCAAATTGATCAACAAATGTTTATGTTCTGTCATCCTGAATTCCAAATTGTAAAAAAAAAAAAACATATCCCACGACATATACACACACACACCATCAAGTGTCGTAAAATGTCGCATGCGGTCCGAACATCATTGACTAATATTAATTTCCCGTTAATTACATTTGTCAGTCGAGAAAATTAAACAATATCAAAATTGATGCATCAGAAAATAATGGCATATGTGCTATAGGTGTAATACCACTAATTAATTTCTTTTATATTTTCTACTAAATTTTTGTTTTTTCCAGACTACCTGGCTATTTTATCTTAAGTTTAACCTTTCAAAAACCATATATCTTCTGAAACATACATGATTCCTCTACGTTCTGTCAAGATATCATGGGATGCTTAAAGTCTTGCCAGGCTATGGAAAACACCTACTCTAAAAATAGCTCTGTCATCCCCCAGAAATTCAGTATTTATAGATCATGCATCAAATCCTCAATACAGGTATTAAAATACAACTAAATCCATTAAATCTGTGCTCAAAATAATCCTTATATTTTTAACGTTAATGATCAATTTTAATTATTCCATTCCATTCAAGTCTTTTTCACAATAGAACAAAGCGAAAGGAACTTTTTTCTTTAAAAGGGACTACTTTTGTATATGTTCTAAGCTCTGATTGGTGAATTAGTGGTTTGACACCTATAAAATATGACAGTATGCATCGCTTCTTGTACAATTGAAAATCAAAACATTACCGTTCAGCCATATAGGATTCCATGAGCCACACTGACCACGCTGAGGGGGTATTGTTGGTATGTTGAGAGAATTATTATATCGATACCATCCAGGTGTAATATTTCTGGTTTCACACTCCCCAGATTCCCACCAATTCAAGGTATAATCAACAGTTCTCGTATAATTGCTCTCTGTTACAAAGTGGTCAGAACAAGGATCAACTGTCTCATCATTGTTGATCGCTTCATTTTCTACAATTAAATGACAACTTGATAGTTATTAAACAAGGTCTTTCCTGAGTTTAAAATACTATGTACAAATAAAAATAAAATACCACACAGTTGGAATAGTTCCAATATCTAATAAAAATAATAGTAGAAACAGAGACAAAATCGGTATCCCTACCACACATATAAAAGCATTTAAATTAAGCAATATTCTACGAGTAGTGGAGTTTTTTGTTCTTGTAACGAGACCTCCATCGTCGTCGTTCTTAATCACTCGTCTTCCGTTCCCAAATGTATTAGAAAATGATCAGCACATCTATATATCAAAAACAACAGTTTCTCTATTATTTTTAGCATTACTGATGGGAAATGTGATATATTTTGTAATTTTTATGTAAAGAGAATTCACTTGTTGTTCTACTAGTATATCAAACTTGTGTCCACGGTATGAAGTAGCTTCCAATGATAAATGTGCCACAATTTTCCAATTACAAGCGTTAATCCAGGTGTGTAAACTATTGAAGTTTAGTGTACATATATAAGCTCCTTATCAATCAATTATCAGATTAATAATTATTCGTAATATGAATTTAAATTTTCTCATTTACAAACCCATGCAAAATCTGCCACAATAAGGTACTGGTTCCAGATAGACAAGGTTGAAACCTCTGCAACGAGTGACTGTAACATTCCAACTGTCGACACAGTTGTCATAATATCCCACTATACAAGCCTTCATTGTCACATATTCACCATCATATGAAGGATAGGAACCTGCAAAACATTCAGATGTGCATTTATTCAATCATTTCCGCCATGTCTATCAGCCGAATTTTCATAACATATGAATGAGTAGGACAGAATTAGCCAGCTGGTTTATGTAACATCATGATATGAAGGTTATTCCGGAAACGCTTCCACTGTTTGTGTGTACTAAGTTCAATATCTAAGTTTTTATTAACACCAGGTCTACTCTATTGTAAGCAGCATGTGATGTGTGTGAACAATCGAATCGAAACGAATTATCTGATTTGACAGACGTTCCACATTCCATTGTATTATATAAACGAAATTGATCAACAAATATTTATGTTCTGTCATCCTGAATCCCAAATTGTAAAAAAAAAAAAACATATCCCACGACATATACACACACACACCATCAAGTGTCGTAAAAAGTCGCATGCGGTCCGAACATCATTGACTAATATTAATTTCCCGTTAATTACATTTGTCAGTCGAGAAAATTAAACAATATCAAAATTGATGCATCAGAAAATAATGGCATATGTGCTATAGGTGTAATACCACTAATTAATTTCTTTTATATTTTCTACTAAATTTTTGTTTTTTCCAGACTACCTGGCTATTTTATCTTAAGTTTAACCTTTCAAAAACCATATATCTTCTGAAACATACATGATTCCTCTACGTTCTGTCAAGATATCATGGGATGCTTAAAGTCTTGCCAGGCTATGGAAAACACCTACTCTAAAAATAGCTCTGTCATCCCCCAGAAATTCAGTATTTATAGATCATGCATCAAATCCTCAATACAGGTATTAAAATACAACTAAATCCATCAAATCTGTGCTCAAAATAATCCTTATATTTTTAACTTTAATGATCAATTTTAATTATTCCATTCCATTCAAGTCTTTTTCACAATAGAACAAAGCGAAAGGAACTTTTTTCTTTAAAAGGGACTACTTTTGTATATGTTCTAAGCTCTGATTGGTGAATTAGTGGTTTGACACCTATAAAATATGACAGTATGCATCGCTTCTTGTACAATTGAAAATCAAAACATTACCGTTCAGCCATATAGGATTCCATGAGCCACACTGACCACGCTGAGGGGGTATTGTTGGTACGTTGAGAGAATTATTATATCGATACCATCCAGGTGTAATATTTCTGGTTTCACACTCCCCAGATTCCCACCAATTCAAGGTATAATCAACAGTTCTCGTATAATTGCTCTCTGTTACAAAGTGGTCAGAACAAGGATCAACTGTCTCATCATTGTTGATCGCTTCATTTTCTACAATTAAATGACAACTTGATAGTTATTAAACAAGGTCTTTCCTGAGTTTAAAATACTATGTACAAATAAAAATAAAATACCACACAGTTGGAATAGTTCCAATATCTAATCAAAATAATAGTAGAAACAGAGACAAAATCGGTATCCCTACCACACATATAAAAGCATTTAAATTAAGCAATATTCTACGAGTAGTGGAGTTTTTTGTTCTTGTAACGAGACCTCCGTCGTCGTCGTTCTTAATCACTCGTCTTCCGTTCCCAAATGTATTAGAAAATGATCAGCACATCTATATATCAAAAACAACAGTTTCTCTATTATTTTTAGCATTACTGATGGGAAATGTGATATATTTTGTAATTTTTATGTAAAGAGAATTCACTTGTTGTTCTACTAGTATATCAAACTTGTGTCCACGGTATGAAGTAGCTTCCAATGATAAATGTGCCACAATTTTCCAATTACAAGCGTTAATCCAGGTGTGTAAACTATTGAAGTTTAGTGTACATATATAAGCTCCTTATCAATCAATTATCAGATTAATAATTATTCGTAATATGAATTTAAATTTTCTCATTTACAAACCCATGCAAAATCTGCCACAATAAGGTACTGGTTCCAGATAGACAAGGTTGAAACCTCTGCAACGAGTGACTGTAACATTCCAACTGTCGACACAGTTGTCATAATATCCCACTATACAAGCCTTCATTGTCACATATTCACCATCATATGAAGGATAGGAACCTGCAAAACATTCAGATGTGCATTTATTCAATCATTTCCGCCATGTCTATCAGCCGAATTTTCATAACATATGAATGAGTAGGACAGAATTAGCCAGCTGGTTTATGTAACATCATGATATGAAGGTTATTCCGGAAACGCTTCCACTGTTTGTGTGTACTAAGTTCAATATCTAAGTTTTTATTAACACCAGGTCTACTCTATTGTAAGCAGCATGTGATGTGTGTGAACAATCGAATCGAAACGAATTATCTGATTTGACAGACGTTCCACATTCCATTGTATTATATAAACGAAATTGATCAACAAATGTTTATGTTCTGTCATCCTGAATTCCAAATTGTAAAAAAAAAAAAACATATCCCACGACATATACACACACACACCATCAAGTGTCGTAAAAAGTCGCATGCGTTCAGAACATCATTGACTAATATTAATTTCCCGTTAATTACATTTGTCAGTCGAGAAAATTAAACAATATCAAAATTGATGCATCAGAAAATAATGGCATATGTGCTATAGGTGTAATACCACTAATTAATTTCTTTTATATTTTCTACTAAATTTTTGAATTTTCCAGACTACCTGGCTATTTTATCTTAAGTTTAACCTTTCAAAAACCATATATCTTCTGAAACATACATGATTCCTCTACGTTCTGTCAAGATATCATGGGATGCTTAAAGTCTTGCCAGGCTATGGAAAACACCTACTCTAAAAATAGCTCTGTCATCCCCCAGAAATTCAGTATTTATAGATCATGCATCAAATCCTCAATACAGGTATTAAAATACAACTAAATCCATCAAATCTGTGCTCAAAATAATCCTTATATTTTTAACTTTAATGATCAATTTTAATTATTCCATTCCATTCAAGTCTTTTTCACAATAGAACAAAGCGAAAGGAACTTTTTTCTTTAAAAGGGACTACTTTTACTATGTTCTAAGCTCTGATTGGTGAATTAGTGGTTTGACACCTATAAAATATGACAGTATGCATCGCTTCTTGTACAATTGAAAATCAAAACATTACCGTTCAGCCATATAGGATTCCATGAGCCACACTGACCACGCTGAGGGGGTATTGTTGGTATGTTGAGAGAATTATTATATCGATACCATCCAGGTGTAATATTTCTGGTTTCACACTCCCCAGATTCCCACCAATTCAAGGTATAATCAACAGTTCTCGTATAATTGCTCTCTGTTACAAAGTGGTCAAAACAAGGATCAACTGTCTCATCATTGTTGATCGTTTCATTTTCTACAATTAAATGACAACTTGATAGTTATTAAACAAGGTCTTTCCTGAGTTTAAAATACTATGTACAAATAAAATTAAAATACCACACAGTTGGAATAGTTCCAATATCTAATCAAAATAATAGTAGAAACAGAGACAAAATCGGTATCCCTACCACACATATAAAAGCATTTAAATTAAGCAATATTCTACGAGTAGTGGAGTTTTTTGTTCTTGTAACGAGACCTCCGTCGTCGTCGTTCTTAATCACTCGTCTTCCATTCCCAAATGTATTAGAAAATGATCAGCACATCTATATATCAAAAACAACAGTTTCTCTATTATTTTTAGCATTACTGATGGGAAATGTGATATATTTTGTAATTTTTATGTAAAGAGAATTCACTTGTTGTTCTACTAGTATATCAAACTTGTGTCCACGGTATGAAGTAGCTTCCAATGATAAATGTGCCACAATTTTCCAATTACAAGCGTTAATCCAGGTGTGTAAACTATTGAAGTTTAGTGTACATATATAAGCTCCTTATCAATCAATTATCAGATTAATAATTATTCGTAATATGAATTTAAATTTTCTCATTTACAAACCCATGCAAAATCTGCCACAATAAGGTACTGGTTCCAGATAGACAAGGTTGAAACCTCTGCAACGAGTGACTGTAACATTCCAACTGTCGACACAGTTGTCATAATATCCCACTATACAAGCCTTCATTGTCACATATTCACCATCATATGAAGGATAGGAACCTGCAAAACATTCAGATGTGCATTTATTCAATCATTTCCGCCATGTCTATCAGCCGAATTTTCATAACATATGAATGAGTAGGACAGAATTAGCCAGCTGGTTTATGTAACATCATGATATGAAGGTTATTCCGGAAACGCTTCCACTGTTTGTGTGTACTAAGTTCAATATCTAAGTTTTTATTAACACCAGGTCTACTCTATTGTAAGCAGCATGTGATGTGTGTGAACAATCGAATCGAAACGAATTATCTGATTTGACAGACGTTCCACATTCCATTGTATTATATAAACGAAATTGATCAACAAATATTTATGTTCTGTCATCCTGAATCCCAAATTGTAAAAAAAAAAAAACATATCCCACGACATATACACACACACACCATCAAGTGTCGTACAAAGTCGCATGCGGTCCAAACATAATTGACTAATATTAATTTCCCGTTAATTACATTTGTCAGTCGAGAAAATTAAACAATATCAAAATTGATGCATCAGAAAATAATGGCATATGTGCTATAGGTGTAATACCACTAATTAATTTCTTTTATATTTTCTACTAAATTTTTGTTTTTTCCAGACTACCTGGCTATTTTATCTTAAGTTTAACCTTTCAAAAACCATATATCTTCTGAAACATACATGATTCCTCTACGTTCTGTCAAGATATCATGGGATGCTTAAAGTCTTGCCAGGCTATGGAAAACACCTACTCTAAAAATAGCTCTGTCATCCCCCAGAAATTCAGTATTTATAGATCATGCATCAAATCCTCAATACAGGTATTAAAATACAACTAAATCCATCAAATCTGTGCTCAAAATAATCCTTATATTTTTAACTTTAATGATCAATTTTAATTATTCCATTCCATTCAAGTCTTTTTCACAATAGAACAAAGCGAAAGGAACTTTTTTCTTTAAAAGGGACTACTTTTACTATGTTCTAAGCTCTGATTGGTGAATTAGTGGTTTGACACCTATAAAATATGACAGTATGCATCGCTTCTTGTACAATTGAAAATCAAAACATTACCGTTCAGCCATATAGGATTCCATGAGCCACACTGACCACGCTGAGGGGGTATTGTTGGTATGTTGAGAGAATTATTATATCGATACCATCCAGGTGTAATATTTCTGGTTTCACACTCCCCAGATTCCCACCAATTCAAGGTATAATCAACAGTTCTCGTATAATTGCTCTCTGTTACAAAGTGGTCAGAACAAGGATCAACTGTCTCATCATTGTTGATCGTTTCATTTTCTACAATTAAATGACAACTTGATAGTTATTAAACAAGGTCTTTCCTGAGTTTAAAATACTATGTACAAATAAAATTAAAATACCACACAGTTGGAATAGTTCCAATATCTAATCAAAATAATAGTAGAAACAGAGACAAAATCGGTATCCCTACCACACATATAAAAGCATTTAAATTAAGCAATATTCTACGAGTAGTGGAGTTTTTTGTTCTTGTAACGAGACCTCCGTCGTCGTCGTTCTTAATCACTCGTCTTCCGTTCCCAAATGTATTAGAAAATGATCAGCACATCTATATATCAAAAACAACAGTTTCTCTATTATTTTTAGCATTACTGATGGGAAATGTGATATATTTTGTAATTTTTATGTAAAGAGAATTCACTTGTTGTTCTACTAGTATATCAAACTTGTGTCCACGGTATGAAGTAGCTTCCAATGATAAATGTGCCACAATTTTCCAATTACAAGCGTTAATCCAGGTGTGTAAACTATTGAAGTTTAGTGTACATATATAAGCTCCTTATCAATCAATTATCAGATTAATAATTATTCGTAATATGAATTTAAATTTTCTCATTTACAAACCCATGCAAAATCTGCCACAATAAGGTACTGGTTCCAGATAGACAAGGTTGAAACCTCTGCAACGAGTGACTGTAACATTCCAACTGTCGACACAGTTGTCATAATATCCCACTATACAAGCCTTCATTGTCACATATTCACCATCATATGAAGGATAGGAACCTGCAAAACATTCAGATGTGCATTTATTCAATCATTTCCGCCATGTCTATCAGCCGAATTTTCATAACATATGAATGAGTAGGACAGAATTAGCCAGCTGGTTTATGTAACATCATGATATGAAGGTTATTCCGGAAACGCTTCCACTGTTTGTGTGTACTAAGTTCAATATCTAAGTTTTTATTAACACCAGGTCTACTCTATTGTAAGCAGCATGTGATGTGTGTGAACAATCGAATCGAAACGAATTATCTGATTTGACAGACGTTCCACATTCCATTGTATTATATAAACGAAATTGATCAACAAATATTTATGTTCTGTCATCCTGAATCCCAAATTGTAAAAAAAAAAAAACATATCCCACGACATATACACACACACACCATCAAGTGTCGTACAAAGTCGCATGCGGTCCAAACATAATTGACTAATATTAATTTCCCGTTAATTACATTTGTCAGTCGAGAAAATTAAACAATATCAAAATTGATGCATCAGAAAATAATGGCATATGTGCTATAGGTGTAATACCACTAATTAATTTCTTTTATATTTTCTACTAAATTTTTGTTTTTTCCAGACTACCTGGCTATTTTATCTTAAGTTTAACCTTTCAAAAACCATATATCTTCTGAAACATACATGATTCCTCTACGTTCTGTCAAGATATCATGGGATGCTTAAAGTCTTGCCAGGCTATGGAAAACACCTACTCTAAAAATAGCTCTGTCATCCCCCAGAAATTCAGTATTTATAGATCATGCATCAAATCCTCAATACAGGTATTAAAATACAACTAAATCCATCAAATCTGTGCTCAAAATAATCCTTATATTTTTAACTTTAATGATCAATTTTAATTATTCCATTCCATTCAAGTCTTTTTCACAATAGAACAAAGCGAAAGGAACTTTTTTCTTTAAAAGGGACTACTTTTACTATGTTCTAAGCTCTGATTGGTGAATTAGTGGTTTGACACCTATAAAATATGACAGTATGCATCGCTTCTTGTACAATTGAAAATCAAAACATTACCGTTCAGCCATATAGGATTCCATGAGCCACACTGACCACGCTGAGGGGGTATTGTTGGTATGTTGAGAGAATTATTATATCGATACCATCCAGGTGTAATATTTCTGGTTTCACACTCCCCAGATTCCCACCAATTCAAGGTATAATCAACAGTTCTCGTATAATTGCTCTCTGTTACAAAGTGGTCAGAACAAGGATCAACTGTCTCATCATTGTTGATCGTTTCATTTTCTACAATTAAATGACAACTTGATAGTTATTAAACAAGGTCTTTCCTGAGTTTAAAATACTATGTACAAATAAAATTAAAATACCACACAGTTGGAATAGTTCCAATATCTAATCAAAATAATAGTAGAAACAGAGACAAAATCGGTATCCCTACCACACATATAAAAGCATTTAAATTAAGCAATATTCTACGAGTAGTGGAGTTTTTTGTTCTTGTAACGAGACCTCCGTCGTCGTCGTTCTTAATCACTCGTCTTCCGTTCCCAAATGTATTAGAAAATGATCAGCACATCTATATATCAAAAACAACAGTTTCTCTATTATTTTTAGCATTACTGATGGGAAATGTGATATATTTTGTAATTTTTATGTAAAGAGAATTCACTTGTTGTTCTACTAGTATATCAAACTTGTGTCCACGGTATGAAGTAGCTTCCAATGATAAATGTGCCACAATTTTCCAATTACAAGCGTTAATCCAGGTGTGTAAACTATTGAAGTTTAGTGTACATATATAAGCTCCTTATCAATCAATTATCAGATTAATAATTATTCGTAATATGAATTTAAATTTTCTCATTTACAAACCCATGCAAAATCTGCCACAATAAGGTACTGGTTCCAGATAGACAAGGTTGAAACCTCTGCAACGAGTGACTGTAACATTCCAACTGTCGACACAGTTGTCATAATATCCCACTATACAAGCCTTCATTGTCACATATTCACCATCATATGAAGGATAGGAACCTGCAAAACATTCAGATGTGCATTTATTCAATCATTTCCGCCATGTCTATCAGCCGAATTTTCATAACATATGAATGAGTAGGACAGAATTAGCCAGCTGGTTTATGTAACATCATGATATGAAGGTTATTCCGGAAACGCTTCCACTGTTTGTGTGTACTAAGTTCAATATCTAAGTTTTTATTAACACCAGGTCTACTCTATTGTAAGCAGCATGTGATGTGTGTGAACAATCGAATCGAAACGAATTATCTGATTTGACAGACGTTCCACATTCCATTGTATTATATAAACGAAATTGATCAACAAATATTTATGTTCTGTCATCCTGAATCCCAAATTGTAAAAAAAAAAAAACATATCCCACGACATATACACACACACACCATCAAGTGTCGTACAAAGTCGCATGCGGTCCAAACATAATTGACTAATATTAATTTCCCGTTAATTACATTTGTCAGTCGAGAAAATTAAACAATATCAAAATTGATGCATCAGAAAATAATGGCATATGTGCTATAGGTGTAATACCACTAATTAATTTCTTTTATATTTTCTACTAAATTTTTGTTTTTTCCAGACTACCTGGCTATTTTATCTTAAGTTTAACCTTTCAAAAACCATATATCTTCTGAAACATACATGATTCCTCTACGTTCTGTCAAGATATCATGGGATGCTTAAAGTCTTGCCAGGCTATGGAAAACACCTACTCTAAAAATAGCTCTGTCATCCCCCAGAAATTCAGTATTTATAGATCATGCATCAAATCCTCAATACAGGTATTAAAATACAACTAAATCCATCAAATCTGTGCTCAAAATAATCCTTATATTTTTAACTTTAATGATCAATTTTAATTATTCCATTCCATTCAAGTCTTTTTCACAATAGAACAAAGCGAAAGGAACTTTTTTCTTTAAAAGGGACTACTTTTACTATGTTCTAAGCTCTGATTGGTGAATTAGTGGTTTGACACCTATAAAATATGACAGTATGCATCGCTTCTTGTACAATTGAAAATCAAAACATTACCGTTCAGCCATATAGGATTCCATGAGCCACACTGACCACGCTGAGGGGGTATTGTTGGTATGTTGAGAGAATTATTATATCGATACCATCCAGGTGTAATATTTCTGGTTTCACACTCCCCAGATTCCCACCAATTCAAGGTATAATCAACAGTTCTCGTATAATTGCTCTCTGTTACAAAGTGGTCAGAACAAGGATCAACTGTCTCATCATTGTTGATCGTTTCATTTTCTACAATTAAATGACAACTTGATAGTTATTAAACAAGGTCTTTCCTGAGTTTAAAATACTATGTACAAATAAAATTAAAATACCACACAGTTGGAATAGTTCCAATATCTAATCAAAATAATAGTAGAAACAGAGACAAAATCGGTATCCCTACCACACATATAAAAGCATTTAAATTAAGCAATATTCTACGAGTAGTGGAGTTTTTTGTTCTTGTAACGAGACCTCCGTCGTCGTCGTTCTTAATCACTCGTCTTCCGTTCCCAAATGTATTAGAAAATGATCAGCACATCTATATATCAAAAACAACAGTTTCTCTATTATTTTTAGCATTACTGATGGGAAATGTGATGTATTTTGTAATTTTTATGTAAAGAGAATTCACTTGTTGTTCTACTAGTATATCAAACTTGTGTCCACGGTATGAAGTAGCTTCCAATGATAAATGTGCCACAATTTTCCAATTACAAGCGTTAATCCAGGTGTGTAAACTATTGAAGTTTAGTGTACATATATAAGCTCCTTATCAATCAATTATCAGATTAATAATTATTCGTAATATGAATTTAAATTTTCTCATTTACAAACCCATGCAAAATCTGCCACAATAAGGTACTGGTTCCAGATAGACAAGGTTGAAACCTCTGCAACGAGTGACTGTAACATTCCAACTGTCGACACAGTTGTCATAATATCCCACTATACAAGCCTTCATTGTCACATATTCACCATCATATGAAGGATAGGAACCTGCAAAACATTCAGATGTGCATTTATTCAATCATTTCCGCCATGTCTATCAGCCGAATTTTCATAACATATGAATGAGTAGGACAGAATTAGCCAGCTGGTTTATGTAACATCATGATATGAAGGTTATTCCGGAAACGCTTCCACTGTTTGTGTGTACTAAGTTCAATATCTAAGTTTTTATTAACACCAGGTCTACTCTATTGTAAGCAGCATGTGATGTGTGTGAACAATCGAATCGAAACGAATTATCTGATTTGACAGACGTTCCACATTCCATTGCATTATATAAACCAAATTGATCAACAAATGTTTATGTTCTGTCATCCTGAATTCCAAATTGTAAAAAAAAAAAAACATATCCCACGACATATACACACACACACCATCAAGTGTCGTAAAAAGTCGCATGCGGTCCGATCATCATTGACTAATATTAATTTCCCGTTAATTACATTTGTCAGTCGAGAAAATTAAACAATATCAAAATTGATGCATCAGAAAATAATGGCATATGTGCTATAGGTGTAATACCACTAATTAATTTCTTTTATATTTTCTACTAAATTTTTGTTTTTTCCAGACTACCTGGCTATTTTATCTTAAGTTTAACCTTTCAAAAACCATATATCTTCTGAAACATACATGATTCCTCTACGTTCTGTCAAGATATCATGGGATGCTTAAAGTCTTGCCAGGCTATGGAAAACACCTACTCTAAAAATAGCTCTGTCATCCCCCAGAAATTCAGTATTTATAGATCATGCATCAAATCCTCAATACAGGTATTAAAATACAACTAAATCCATCAAATCTGTGCTCAAAATAATCCTTATATTTTTAACTTTAATGATCAATTTTAATTATTCCATTCCATTCAAGTCTTTTTCACAATAGAACAAAGCGAAAGGAACTTTTTTCTTTAAAAGGGACTACTTTTACTATGTTCTAAGCTCTGATTGGTGAATTAGTGGTTTGACACCTATAAAATATGACAGTATGCATCGCTTCTTGTACAATTGAAAATCAAAACATTACCGTTCAGCCATATAGGATTCCATGAGCCACACTGACCACGCTGAGGGGGTATTGTTGGTATGTTGAGAGAATTATTATATCGATACCATCCAGGTGTAATATTTCTGGTTTCACACTCCCCAGATTCCCACCAATTCAAGGTATAATCAACAGTTCTCGTATAATTGCTCTCTGTTACAAAGTGGTCAGAACAAGGATCAACTGTCTCATCATTGTTGATCGTTTCATTTTCTACAATTAAATGACAACTTGATAGTTATTAAACAAGGTCTTTCCTGAGTTTAAAATACTATGTACAAATAAAATTAAAATACCACACAGTTGGAATAGTTCCAATATCTAATCAAAATAATAGTAGAAACAGAGACAAAATCGGTATCCCTACCACACATATAAAAGCATTTAAATTAAGCAATATTCTACGAGTAGTGGAGTTTTTTGTTCTTGTAACGAGACCTCCGTCGTCGTCGTTCTTAATCACTCGTCTTCCGTTCCCAAATGTATTAGAAAATGATCAGCACATCTATATATCAAAAACAACAGTTTCTCTATTATTTTTAGCATTACTGATGGGAAATGTGATATATTTTGTAATTTTTATGTAAAGAGAATTCACTTGTTGTTCTACTAGTATATCAAACTTGTGTCCACGGTATGAAGTAGCTTCCAATGATAAATGTGCCACAATTTTCCAATTACAAGCGTTAATCCAGGTGTGTAAACTATTGAAGTTTAGTGTACATATATAAGCTCCTTATCAATCAATTATCAGATTAATAATTATTAGTAATATGAATTTAAATTTTCTCATTTACAAACCCATGCAAAATCTGCCACAATAAGGTACTGGTTCCAGATAGACAAGGTTGAAACCTCTGCAACGAGTGACTGTAACATTCCAACTGTCGACACAGTTGTCATAATATCCCACTATACAAGCCTTCATTGTCACATATTCACCATCATATGAAGGATAGGAACCTGCAAAACATTCAGATGTGCATTTATTCAATCATTTCCGCCATGTCTATCAGCCGAATTTTCATAACATATGAATGAGTAGGACAGAATTAGCCAGCTGGTTTATGTAACATCATGATATGAAGGTTATTCCGGAAACGCTTCCACTGTTTGTGTGTACTAAGTTCAATATCTAAGTTTTTATTAACACCAGGTCTACTCTATTGTAAGCAGCATGTGATGTGTGTGAACAATCGAATCGAAACGAATTATCTGATTTGACAGACGTTCCACATTCCATTGTATTATATAAACGAAATTGATCAACAAATATTTATGTTCTGTCATCCTGAATCCCAAATTGTAAAAAAAAAAAAACATATCCCACGACATATACACACACACACCATCAAGTGTCGTAAAAAGTCGCATGCGGTCCGAACATCATTGACTAATATTAATTTCCCGTTAATTACATTTGTCAGTCGAGAAAATTAAACAATATCAAAATTGATGCATCAGAAAATAATGGCATATGTGCTATAGGTGTAATACCACTAATTAATTTCTTTTATATTTTCTACTAAATTTTTGTTTTTTCCAGACTACCTGGCTATTTTATCTTAAGCTTAACCTTTCAAAAACCATATATCTTCTGAAACATACATGATTCCTCTACGTTCTGTCAAGATATCATGGGATGCTTAAAGTCTTGCCAGGCTATGGAAAACACCTACTCTAAAAATAGCTCTGTCATCCCCCAGAAATTCAGTATTTATAGATCATGCATCAAATCCTCAATACAGGTATTAAAATACAACTAAATCCATCAAATCTGTGCTCAAAATAATCCTTATATTTTTAACTTTAATGATCAATTTTAATTATTCCATTCCATTCAAGTCTTTTTCACAATAGAACAAAGCGAAAGGAACTTTTTTCTTTAAAAGGGACTACTTTTACTATGTTCTAAGCTCTGATTGGTGAATTAGTGGTTTGACACCTATAAAATATGACAGTATGCATCGCTTCTTGTACAATTGAAAATCAAAACATTACCGTTCAGCCATATAGGATTCCATGAGCCACACTGACCACGCTGAGGGGGTATTGTTGGTATGTTGAGAGAATTATTATATCGATACCATCCAGGTGTAATATTTCTGGTTTCACACTCCCCAGATTCCCACCAATTCAAGGTATAATCAACAGTTCTCGTATAATTGCTCTCTGTTACAAAGTGGTCAGAACAAGGATCAACTGTCTCATCATTGTTGATCGCTTCATTTTCTACAATTAAATGACAACTTGATAGTTATTAAACAAGGTCTTTCCTGAGTTTAAAATACTATGTACAAATAAAAATAAAATACCACACAGTTGGAATAGTTCCAATATCTAATCAAAATAATAGTAGAAACAGAGACAAAATCGGTATCCCTACCACACATATAAAAGCATTTAAATTAAGCAATATTCTACGAGTAGTGGAGTTTTTTGTTCTTGTAACGAGACCTCCGTCGTCGTCGTTCTTAATCACTCGTCTTCCGTTCCCAAATGTATTAGAAAATGATCAGCACATCTATATATCAAAAACAACAGTTTCTCTATTATTTTTAGCATTACTGATGGGAAATGTGATATATTTTGTAATTTTTATGTAAAGAGAATTCACTTGTTGTTCTACTAGTATATCAAACTTGTGTCCACGGTATGAAGTAGCTTCCAATGATAAATGTGCCACAATTTTCCAATTACAAGCGTTAATCCAGGTGTGTAAACTATTGAAGTTTAGTGTACATATATAAGCTCCTTATCAATCAATTATCAGATTAATAATTATTCGTAATATGAATTTAAATTTTCTCATTTACAAACCCATGCAAAATCTGCCACAATAAGGTACTGGTTCCAGATAGACAAGGTTGAAACCTCTGCAACGAGTGACTGTAACATTCCAACTGTCGACACAGTTGTCATAATATCCCACTATACAAGCCTTCATTGTCACATATTCACCATCATATGAAGGATAGGAACCTGCAAAACATTCAGATGTGCATTTATTCAATCATTTCCGCCATGTCTATCAGCCGAATTTTCATAACATATGAATGAGTAGGACAGAATTAGCCAGCTGGTTTATGTAACATCATGATATGAAGGTTATTCCGGAAACGCTTCCACTGTTTGTGTGTACTAAGTTCAATATCTAAGTTTTTATTAACACCAGGTCTACTCTATTGTAAGCAGCATGTGATGTGTGTGAACAATCGAATCGAAACGAATTATCTGATTTGACAGACGTTCCACATTCCATTGTATTATATAAACGAAATTGATCAACAAATATTTATGTTCTGTCATCCTGAATCCCAAATTGTAAAAAAAAAAAAACATATCCCACGACATATACACACACACACCATCAAGTGTCGTACAAAGTCGCATGCGGTCCAAACATAATTGACTAATATTAATTTCCCGTTAATTACATTTGTCAGTCGAGAAAATTAAACAATATCAAAATTGATGCATCAGAAAATAATGGCATATGTGCTATAGGTGTAATACCACTAATTAATTTCTTTTATATTTTCTACTAAATTTTTGTTTTTTCCAGACTACCTGGCTATTTTATCTTAAGTTTAACCTTTCAAAAACCATATATCTTCTGAAACATACATGATTCCTCTACGTTCTGTCAAGATATCATGGGATGCTTAAAGTCTTGCCAGGCTATGGAAAACACCTACTCTAAAAATAGCTCTGTCATCCCCCAGAAATTCAGTATTTATAGATCATGCATCAAATCCTCAATACAGGTATTAAAATACAACTAAATCCATCAAATCTGTGCTCAAAATAATCCTTATATTTTTAACTTTAATGATCAATTTTAATTATTCCATTCCATTCAAGTCTTTTTCACAATAGAACAAAGCGAAAGGAACTTTTTTCTTTAAAAGGGACTACTTTTACTATGTTCTAAGCTCTGATTGGTGAATTAGTGGTTTGACACCTATAAAATATGACAGTATGCATCGCTTCTTGTACAATTGAAAATCAAAACATTACCGTTCAGCCATATAGGATTCCATGAGCCACACTGACCACGCTGAGGGGGTATTGTTGGTATGTTGAGAGAATTATTATATCGATACCATCCAGGTGTAATATTTCTGGTTTCACACTCCCCAGATTCCCACCAATTCAAGGTATAATCAACAGTTCTCGTATAATTGCTCTCTGTTACAAAGTGGTCAGAACAAGGATCAACTGTCTCATCATTGTTGATCGTTTCATTTTCTACAATTAAATGACAACTTGATAGTTATTAAACAAGGTCTTTCCTGAGTTTAAAATACTATGTACAAATAAAATTAAAATACCACACAGTTGGAATAGTTCCAATATCTAATCAAAATAATAGTAGAAACAGAGACAAAATCGGTATCCCTACCACACATATAAAAGCATTTAAATTAAGCAATATTCTACGAGTAGTGGAGTTTTTTGTTCTTGTAACGAGACCTCCGTCGTCGTCGTTCTTAATCACTCGTCTTCCATTCCCAAATGTATTAGAAAATGATCAGCACATCTATATATCAAAAACAACAGTTTCTCTATTATTTTTAGCATTACTGATGGGAAATGTGATATATTTTGTAATTTTTATGTAAAGAGAATTCACTTGTTGTTCTACTAGTATATCAAACTTGTGTCCACGGTATGAAGTAGCTTCCAATGATAAATGTGCCACAATTTTCCAATTACAAGCGTTAATCCAGGTGTGTAAACTATTGAAGTTTAGTGTACATATATAAGCTCCTTATCAATCAATTATCAGATTAATAATTATTCGTAATATGAATTTAAATTTTCTCATTTACAAACCCATGCAAAATCTGCCACAATAAGGTACTGGTTCCAGATAGACAAGGTTGAAACCTCTGCAACGAGTGACTGTAACATTCCAACTGTCGACACAGTTGTCATAATATCCCACTATACAAGCCTTCATTGTCACATATTCACCATCATATGAAGGATAGGAACCTGCAAAACATTCAGATGTGCATTTATTCAATCATTTCCGCCATGTCTATCAGCCGAATTTTCATAACATATGAATGAGTAGGACAGAATTAGCCAGCTGGTTTATGTAACATCATGATATGAAGGTTATTCCGGAAACGCTTCCACTGTTTGTGTGTACTAAGTTCAATATCTAAGTTTTTATTAACACCAGGTCTACTCTATTGTAAGCAGCATGTGATGTGTGTGAACAATCGAATCGAAACGAATTATCTGATTTGACAGACGTTCCACATTCCATTGTATTATATAAACGAAATTGATCAACAAATATTTATGTTCTGTCATCCTGAATCCCAAATTGTAAAAAAAAAAAAACATATCCCACGACATATACACACACACACCATCAAGTGTCGTACAAAGTCGCATGCGGTCCAAACATCATTGACTAATATTAATTTCCCGTTAATTACATTTGTCAGTCGAGAAAATTAAACAATATCAAAATTGATGCATCAGAAAATAATGGCATATGTGCTATAGGTGTAATACCACTAATTAATTTCTTTTATATTTTCTACTAAATTTTTGTTTTTTCCAGACTACCTGGCTATTTTATCTTAAGTTTAACCTTTCAAAAACCATATATCTTCTGAAACATACATGATTCCTCTACGTTCTGTCAAGATATCATGGGATGCTTAAAGTCTTGCCAGGCTATGGAAAACACCTACTCTAAAAATAGCTCTGTCATCCCCCAGAAATTCAGTATTTATAGATCATGCATCAAATCCTCAATACAGGTATTAAAATACAACTAAATCCATCAAATCTGTGCTCAAAATAATCCTTATATTTTTAACTTTAATGATCAATTTTAATTATTCCATTCCATTCAAGTCTTTTTCACAATAGAACAAAGCGAAAGGAACTTTTTTCTTTAAAAGGGACTACTTTTACTATGTTCTAAGCTCTGATTGGTGAATTAGTGGTTTGACACCTATAAAATATGACAGTATGCATCGCTTCTTGTACAATTGAAAATCAAAACATTACCGTTCAGCCATATAGGATTCCATGAGCCACACTGACCACGCTGAGGGGGTATTGTTGGTATGTTGAGAGAATTATTATATCGATACCATCCAGGTGTAATATTTCTGGTTTCACACTCCCCAGATTCCCACCAATTCAAGGTATAATCAACAGTTCTCGTATAATTGCTCTCTGTTACAAAGTGGTCAGAACAAGGATCAACTGTCTCATCATTGTTGATCGCTTCATTTTCTACAATTAAATGACAACTTGATAGTTATTAAACAAGGTCTTTCCTGAGTTTAAAATACTATGTACAAATAAAAATAAAATACCACACAGTTGGAATAGTTCCAATATCTAATCAAAATAATAGTAGAAACAGAGACAAAATCGGTATCCCTACCACACATATAAAAGCATTTAAATTAAGCAATATTCTACGAGTAGTGGAGTTTTTTGTTCTTGTAACGAGACCTCCGTCGTCGTCGTTCTTAATCACTCGTCTTCCGTTCCCAAATGTATTAGAAAATGATCAGCACATCTATATATCAAAAACAACAGTTTCTCTATTATTTTTAGCATTACTGATGGGAAATGTGATATATTTTGTAATTTTTATGTAAAGAGAATTCACTTGTTGTTCTACTAGTATATCAAACTTGTGTCCACGGTATGAAGTAGCTTCCAATGATAAATGTGCCACAATTTTCCAATTACAAGCGTTAATCCAGGTGTGTAAACTATTGAAGTTTAGTGTACATATATAAGCTCCTTATCAATCAATTATCAGATTAATAATTATTCGTAATATGAATTTAAATTTTCTCATTTACAAACCCATGCAAAATCTGCCACAATAAGGTACTGGTTCCAGATAGACAAGGTTGAAACCTCTGCAACGAGTGACTGTAACATTCCAACTGTCGACACAGTTGTCATAATATCCCACTATACAAGCCTTCATTGTCACATATTCACCATCATATGAAGGATAGGAACCTGCAAAACATTCAGATGTGCATTTATTCAATCATTTCCGCCATGTCTATCAGCCGAATTTTCATAACATATGAATGAGTAGGACAGAATTAGCCAGCTGGTTTATGTAACATCATGATATGAAGGTTATTCCGGAAACGCTTCCACTGTTTGTGTGTACTAAGTTCAATATCTAAGTTTTTATTAACACCAGGTCTACTCTATTGTAAGCAGCATGTGATGTGTGTGAACAATCGAATCGAAACGAATTATCTGATTTGACAGACGTTCCACATTCCATTGTATTATATAAACGAAATTGATCAACAAATATTTATGTTCTGTCATCCTGAATCCCAAATTGTAAAAAAAAAAAAACATATCCCACGACATATACACACACACACCATCAAGTGTCGTACAAAGTCGCATGCGGTCCAAACATAATTGACTAATATTAATTTCCCGTTAATTACATTTGTCAGTCGAGAAAATTAAACAATATCAAAATTGATGCATCAGAAAATAATGGCATATGTGCTATAGGTGTAATACCACTAATTAATTTCTTTTATATTTTCTACTAAATTTTTGTTTTTTCCAGACTACCTGGCTATTTTATCTTAAGTTTAACCTTTCAAAAACCATATATCTTCTGAAACATACATGATTCCTCTACGTTCTGTCAAGATATCATGGGATGCTTAAAGTCTTGCCAGGCTATGGAAAACACCTACTCTAAAAATAGCTCTGTCATCCCCCAGAAATTCAGTATTTATAGATCATGCATCAAATCCTCAATACAGGTATTAAAATACAACTAAATCCATCAAATCTGTGCTCAAAATAATCCTTATATTTTTAACTTTAATGATCAATTTTAATTATTCCATTCCATTCAAGTCTTTTTCACAATAGAACAAAGCGAAAGGAACTTTTTTCTTTAAAAGGGACTACTTTTGTATATGTTCTAAGCTCTGATTGGTGAATTAGTGGTTTGACACCTATAAAATATGACAGTATGCATCGCTTCTTGTACAATTGAAAATCAAAACATTACCGTTCAGCCATATAGGATTCCATGAGCCACACTGACCACGCTGAGGGGGTATTGTTGGTACGTTGAGAGAATTATTATATCGATACCATCCAGGTGTAATATTTCTGGTTTCACACTCCCCAGATTCCCACCAATTCAAGGTATAATCAACAGTTCTCGTATAATTGCTCTCTGTTACAAAGTGGTCAGAACAAGGATCAACTGTCTCATCATTGTTGATCGCTTCATTTTCTACAATTAAATGACAACTTGATAGTTATTAAACAAGGTCTTTCCTGAGTTTAAAATACTATGTACAAATAAAAATAAAATACCACACAGTTGGAATAGTTCCAATATCTAATCAAAATAATAGTAGAAACAGAGACAAAATCGGTATCCCTACCACACATATAAAAGCATTTAAATTAAGCAATATTCTACGAGTAGTGGAGTTTTTTGTTCTTGTAACGAGACCTCCGTCGTCGTCGTTCTTAATCACTCGTCTTCCGTTCCCAAATGTATTAGAAAATGATCAGCACATCTATATATCAAAAACAACAGTTTCTCTATTATTTTTAGCATTACTGATGGGAAATGTGATATATTTTGTAATTTTTATGTAAAGAGAATTCACTTGTTGTTCTACTAGTATATCAAACTTGTGTCCACGGTATGAAGTAGCTTCCAATGATAAATGTGCCACAATTTTCCAATTACAAGGGTTAATCCAGGTGTGTAAACTATTGAAGTTTAGTGTACATATATAAGCTCCTTATCAATCAATTATCAGATTAATAATTATTCGTAATATGAATTTAAATTTTCTCATTTACAAACCCATGCAAAATCTGCCACAATAAGGTACTGGTTCCAGATAGACAAGGTTGAAACCTCTGCAACGAGTGACTGTAACATTCCAACTGTCGACACAGTTGTCATAATATCCCACTATACAAGCCTTCATTGTCACATATTCACCATCATATGAAGGATAGGAACCTGCAAAACATTCAGATGTGCATTTATTCAATCATTTCCGCCATGTCTATCAGCCGAATTTTCATAACATATGAATGAGTAGGACAGAATTAGCCAGCTGGTTTATGTAACATCATGATATGAAGGTTATTCCGGAAACGCTTCCACTGTTTGTGTGTACTAAGTTCAATATCTAAGTTTTTATTAACACCAGGTCTACTCTATTGTAAGCAGCATGTGATGTGTGTGAACAATCGAATCGAAACGAATTATCTGATTTGACAGACGTTCCACATTCCATTGTATTATATAAACGAAATTGATCAACAAATATTTATGTTCTGTCATCCTGAATCCCAAATTGTAAAAAAAAAAAAACATATCCCACGACATATACACACACACACCATCAAGTGTCGTACAAAGTCGCATGCGGTCCAAACATAATTGACTAATATTAATTTCCCGTTAATTACATTTGTCAGTCGAGAAAATTAAACAATATCAAAATTGATGCATCAGAAAATAATGGCATATGTGCTATAGGTGTAATACCACTAATTAATTTCTTTTATATTTTCTACTAAATTTTTGTTTTTTCCAGACTACCTGGCTATTTTATCTTAAGTTTAACCTTTCAAAAACCATATATCTTCTGAAACATACATGATTCCTCTACGTTCTGTCAAGATATCATGGGATGCTTAAAGTCTTGCCAGGCTATGGAAAACACCTACTCTAAAAATAGCTCTGTCATCCCCCAGAAATTCAGTATTTATAGATCATGCATCAAATCCTCAATACAGGTATTAAAATACAACTAAATCCATCAAATCTGTGCTCAAAATAATCCTTATATTTTTAACTTTAATGATCAATTTTAATTATTCCATTCCATTCAAGTCTTTTTCACAATAGAACAAAGCGAAAGGAACTTTTTTCTTTAAAAGGGACTACTTTTACTATGTTCTAAGCTCTGATTGGTGAATTAGTGGTTTGACACCTATAAAATATGACAGTATGCATCGCTTCTTGTACAATTGAAAATCAAAACATTACCGTTCAGCCATATAGGATTCCATGAGCCACACTGACCACGCTGAGGGGGTATTGTTGGTATGTTGAGAGAATTATTATATCGATACCATCCAGGTGTAATATTTCTGGTTTCACACTCCCCAGATTCCCACCAATTCAAGGTATAATCAACAGTTCTCGTATAATTGCTCTCTGTTACAAAGTGGTCAGAACAAGGATCAACTGTCTCATCATTGTTGATCGTTTCATTTTCTACAATTAAATGACAACTTGATAGTTATTAAACAAGGTCTTTCCTGAGTTTAAAATACTATGTACAAATAAAATTAAAATACCACACAGTTGGAATAGTTCCAATATCTAATCAAAATAATAGTAGAAACAGAGACAAAATCGGTATCCCTACCACACATATAAAAGCATTTAAATTAAGCAATATTCTACGAGTAGTGGAGTTTTTTGTTCTTGTAACGAGACCTCCGTCGTCGTCGTTCTTAATCACTCGTCTTCCGTTCCCAAATGTATTAGAAAATGATCAGCACATCTATATATCAAAAACAACAGTTTCTCTATTATTTTTAGCATTACTGATGGGAAATGTGATATATTTTGTAATTTTTATGTAAAGAGAATTCACTTGTTGTTCTACTAGTATATCAAACTTGTGTCCACGGTATGAAGTAGCTTCCAATGATAAATGTGCCACAATTTTCCAATTACAAGCGTTAATCCAGGTGTGTAAACTATTGAAGTTTAGTGTACATATATAAGCTCCTTATCAATCAATTATCAGATTAATAATTATTCGTAATATGAATTTAAATTTTCTCATTTACAAACCCATGCAAAATCTGCCACAATAAGGTACTGGTTCCAGATAGACAAGGTTGAAACCTCTGCAACGAGTGACTGTAACATTCCAACTGTCGACACAGTTGTCATAATATCCCACTATACAAGCCTTCATTGTCACATATTCACCATCATATGAAGGATAGGAACCTGCAAAACATTCAGATGTGCATTTATTCAATCATTTCCGCCATGTCTATCAGCCGAATTTTCATAACATATGAATGAGTAGGACAGAATTAGCCAGCTGGTTTATGTAACATCATGATATGAAGGTTATTCCGGAAACGCTTCCACTGTTTGTGTGTACTAAGTTCAATATCTAAGTTTTTATTAACACCAGGTCTACTCTATTGTAAGCAGCATGTGATGTGTGTGAACAATCGAATCGAAACGAATTATCTGATTTGACAGACGTTCCACATTCCATTGTATTATATAAACGAAATTGATCAACAAATATTTATGTTCTGTCATCCTGAATCCCAAATTGTAAAAAAAAAAAAAACATATCCCACGACATATACACACACACACCATCAAGTGTCGTACAAAGTCGCATGCGGTCCAAACATAATTGACTAATATTAATTTCCCGTTAATTACATTTGTCAGTCGAGAAAATTAAACAATATCAAAATTGATGCATCAGAAAATAATGGCATATGTGCTATAGGTGTAATACCACTAATTAATTTCTTTTATATTTTCTACTAAATTTTTGTTTTTTCCAGACTACCTGGCTATTTTATCTTAAGTTTAACCTTTCAAAAACCATATATCTTCTGAAACATACATGATTCCTCTACGTTCTGTCAAGATATCATGGGATGCTTAAAGTCTTGCCAGGCTATGGAAAACACCTACTCTAAAAATAGCTCTGTCATCCCCCAGAAATTCAGTATTTATAGATCATGCATCAAATCCTCAATACAGGTATTAAAATACAACTAAATCCATCAAATCTGTGCTCAAAATAATCCTTATATTTTTAACTTTAATGATCAATTTTAATTATTCCATTCCATTCAAGTCTTTTTCACAATAGAACAAAGCGAAAGGAACTTTTTTCTTTAAAAGGGACTACTTTTACTATGTTCTAAGCTCTGATTGGTGAATTAGTGGTTTGACACCTATAAAATATGACAGTATGCATCGCTTCTTGTACAATTGAAAATCAAAACATTACCGTTCAGCCATATAGGATTCCATGAGCCACACTGACCACGCTGAGGGGGTATTGTTGGTATGTTGAGAGAATTATTATATCGATACCATCCAGGTGTAATATTTCTGGTTTCACACTCCCCAGATTCCCACCAATTCAAGGTATAATCAACAGTTCTCGTATAATTGCTCTCTGTTACAAAGTGGTCAGAACAAGGATCAACTGTCTCATCATTGTTGATCGTTTCATTTTCTACAATTAAATGACAACTTGATAGTTATTAAACAAGGTCTTTCCTGAGTTTAAAATACTATGTACAAATAAAATTAAAATACCACACAGTTGGAATAGTTCCAATATCTAATCAAAATAATAGTAGAAACAGAGACAAAATCGGTATCCCTACCACACATATAAAAGCATTTAAATTAAGCAATATTCTACGAGTAGTGGAGTTTTTTGTTCTTGTAACGAGACCTCCGTCGTCGTCGTTCTTAATCACTCGCCTTCTGTTCCCAAATGTATTAGAAAATGATCAGCACATCTATATATCAAAAACAACAGTTTCTCTATTATTTTTAGCATTACTGATGGGAAATGTGATATATTTTGTAATTTTTATGTAAAGAGAATTCACTTGTTGTTCTACTAGTATATCAAACTTGTGTCCACGGTATGAAGTAGCTTCCAATGATAAATGTGCCACAATTTTCCAATTACAAGCGTTAATCCAGGTGTGTAAACTATTGAAGTTTAGTGTACATATATAAGCTCCTTATCAATCAATTATCAGATTAATAATTATTCGTAATATGAATTTAAATTTTCTCATTTACAAACCCATGCAAAATCTGCCACAATAAGGTACTGGTTCCAGATAGACAAGGTTGAAACCTCTGCAACGAGTGACTGTAACATTCCAACTGTCGACACAGTTGTCATAATATCCCACTATACAAGCCTTCATTGTCACATATTCACCATCATATGAAGGATAGGAACCTGCAAAACATTCAGATGTGCATTTATTCAATCATTTCCGCCATGTCTATCAGCCGAATTTTCATAACATATGAATGAGTAGGACAGAATTAGCCAGCTGGTTTATGTAACATCATGATATGAAGGTTATTCCGGAAACGCTTCCACTGTTTGTGTGTACTAAGTTCAATATCTAAGTTTTTATTAACACCAGGTCTACTCTATTGTAAGCAGCATGTGATGTGTGTGAACAATCGAATCGAAACGAATTATCTGATTTGACAGACGTTCCACATTCCATTGTATTATATAAACCAAATTGATCAACAAATGTTTATGTTCTGTCATCCTGAATTCCAAATTGTAAAAAAAAAAAAACATATCCCACGACATATACACACACACACCATCAAGTGTCGTAAAAAGTCGCATGCGGTCCGATCATCATTGACTAATATTAATTTCTCGTTAATTACATTTGTCAGTCGAGAAAATTAAACAATATCAAAATTGATGCATCAGAAAATAATGGCATATGTGCTATAGGTGTAATACCACTAATTAATTTCTTTTATATTTTCTACTAAATTTTTGAATTTTCCAGACTACCTGGCTATTTTATCTTAAGTTTAACCTTTCAAAAACCATATATCTTCTGAAACATACATGATTCCTCTACGTTCTGTCAAGATATCATGGGATGCTTAAAGTCTTGCCAGGCTATGGAAAACACCTACTCTAAAAATAGCTCTGTCATCCCCCAGAAATTCAGTATTTATAGATCATGCATCAAATCCTCAATACAGGTATTAAAATACAACTAAATCCATCAAATCTGTGCTCAAAATAATCCTTATATTTTTAACTTTAATGATCAATTTTAATTATTCCATTCCATTCAAGTCTTTTTCACAATAGAACAAAGCGAAAGGAACTTTTTTCTTTAAAAGGGACTACTTTTACTATGTTCTAAGCTCTGATTGGTGAATTAGTGGTTTGACACCTATAAAATATGACAGTATGCATCGCTTCTTGTACAATTGAAAATCAAAACATTACCGTTCAGCCATATAGGATTCCATGAGCCACACTGACCACGCTGAGGGGGTATTGTTGGTATGTTGAGAGAATTATTATATCGATACCATCCAGGTGTAATATTTCTGGTTTCACACTCCCCAGATTCCCACCAATTCAAGGTATAATCAACAGTTCTCGTATAATTGCTCTCTGTTACAAAGTGGTCAGAACAAGGATCAACTGTCTCATCATTGTTGATCGTTTCATTTTCTACAATTAAATGACAACTTGATAGTTATTAAACAAGGTCTTTCCTGAGTTTAAAATACTATGTACAAATAAAATTAAAATACCACACAGTTGGAATAGTTCCAATATCTAATCAAAATAATAGTAGAAACAGAGACAAAATCGGTATCCCTACCACACATATAAAAGCATTTAAATTAAGCAATATTCTACGAGTAGTGGAGTTTTTTGTTCTTGTAACGAGACCTCCGTCGTCGTCGTTCTTAATCACTCGCCTTCCGTTCCCAAATGTATTAGAAAATGATCAGCACATCTATATATCAAAAACAACAGTTTCTCTATTATTTTTAGCATTACTGATGGGAAATGTGATATATTTTGTAATTTTTATGTAAAGAGAATTCACTTGTTGTTCTACTAGTATATCAAACTTGTGTCCACGGTATGAAGTAGCTTCCAATGATAAATGTGCCACAATTTTCCAATTACAAGCGTTAATCCAGGTGTGTAAACTATTGAAGTTTAGTGTACATATATAAGCTCCTTATCAATCAATTATCAGATTAATAATTATTCGTAATATGAATTTAAATTTTCTCATTTACAAACCCATGCAAAATCTGCCACAATAAGGTACTGGTTCCAGATAGACAAGGTTGAAACCTCTGCAACGAGTGACTGTAACATTCCAACTGTCGACACAGTTGTCATAATATCCCACTATACAAGCCTTCATTGTCACATATTCACCATCATATGAAGGATAGGAACCTGCAAAACATTCAGATGTGCATTTATTCAATCATTTCCGCCATGTCTATCAGCCGAATTTTCATAACATATGAATGAGTAGGACAGAATTAGCCAGCTGGTTTATGTAACATCATGATATGAAGGTTATTCCGGAAACGCTTCCACTGTTTGTGTGTACTAAGTTCAATATCTAAGTTTTTATTAACACCAGGTCTACTCTATTGTAAGCAGCATGTGATGTGTGTGAACAATCGAATCGAAACGAATTATCTGATTTGACAGACGTTCCACATTCCATTGTATTATATAAACGAAATTGATCAACAAATATTTATGTTCTGTCATCCTGAATCCCAAATTGTAAAAAAAAAAAAACATATCCCACGACATATACACACACACACCATCAAGTGTCGTAAAAAGTCGCATGCGGTCCGAACATCATTGACTAATATTAATTTCCCGTTAATTACATTTGTCAGTCGAGAAAATTAAACAATATCAAAATTGATGCATCAGAAAATAATGGCATATGTGCTATAGGTGTAATACCACTAATTAATTTCTTTTATATTTTCTACTAAATTTTTGAATTTTCCAGACTACCTGGCTATTTTATCTTAAGTTTAACCTTTCAAAAACCATATATCTTCTGAAACATACATGATTCCTCTACGTTCTGTCAAGATATCATGGGATGCTTAAAGTATTGCCAGGCTATGGAAAACACCTACTCTAAAAATAGCTCTGTCATCCCCCAGAAATTCAGTATTTATAGATCATGCATCAAATCCTCAATACAGGTATTAAAATACAACTAAATCCATCAAATCTGTGCTCAAAATAATCCTTATATTTTTAACTTTAATGATCAATTTTAATTATTCCATTCCATTCAAGTCTTTTTCACAATAGAACAAAGCGAAAGGAACTTTTTTCTTTAAAAGGGACTACTTTTACTATGTTCTAAGCTCTGATTGGTGAATTAGTGGTTTGACACCTATAAAATATGACAGTATGCATCGCTTCTTGTACAATTGAAAATCAAAACATTACCGTTCAGCCATATAGGATTCCATGAGCCACACTGACCACGCTGAGGGGGTATTGTTGGTATGTTGAGAGAATTATTATATCGATACCATCCAGGTGTAATATTTCTGGTTTCACACTCCCCAGATTCCCACCAATTCAAGGTATAATCAACAGTTCTCGTATAATTGCTCTCTGTTACAAAGTGGTCAGAACAAGGATCAACTGTCTCATCATTGTTGATCGTTTCATTTTCTACAATTAAATGACAACTTGATAGTTATTAAACAAGGTCTTTCCTGAGTTTAAAATACTATGTACAAATAAAATTAAAATACCACACAGTTGGAATAGTTCCAATATCTAATCAAAATAATAGTAGAAACAGAGACAAAATCGGTATCCCTACCACACATATAAAAGCATTTAAATTAAGCAATATTCTACGAGTAGTGGAGTTTTTTGTTCTTGTAACGAGACCTCCGTCGTCGTCGTTCTTAATCACTCGCCTTCCGTTCCCAAATGTATTAGAAAATGATCAGCACATCTATATATCAAAAACAACAGTTTCTCTATTATTTTTAGCATTACTGATGGGAAATGTGATATATTTTGTAATTTTTATGTAAAGAGAATTCACTTGTTGTTCTACTAGTATATCAAACTTGTGTCCACGGTATGAAGTAGCTTCCAATGATAAATGTGCCACAATTTTCCAATTACAAGCGTTAATCCAGGTGTGTAAACTATTGAAGTTTAGTGTACATATATAAGCTCCTTATCAATCAATTATCAGATTAATAATTATTCGTAATATGAATTTAAATTTTCTCATTTACAAACCCATGCAAAATCTGCCACAATAAGGTACTGGTTCCAGATAGACAAGGTTGAAACCTCTGCAACGAGTGACTGTAACATTCCAACTGTCGACACAGTTGTCATAATATCCCACTATACAAGCCTTCATTGTCACATATTCACCATCATATGAAGGATAGGAACCTGCAAAACATTCAGATGTGCATTTATTCAATCATTTCCGCCATGTCTATCAGCCGAATTTTCATAACATATGAATGAGTAGGACAGAATTAGCCAGCTGGTTTATGTAACATCATGATATGAAGGTTATTCCGGAAACGCTTCCACTGTTTGTGTGTACTAAGTTCAATATCTAAGTTTTTATTAACACCAGGTCTACTCTATTGTAAGCAGCATGTGATGTGTGTGAACAATCGAATCGAAACGAATTATCTGATTTGACAGACGTTCCACATTCCATTGTATTATATAAACGAAATTGATCAACAAATATTTATGTTCTGTCATCCTGAATCCCAAATTGTAAAAAAAAAAAAACATATCCCACGACATATACACACACACACCATCAAGTGTCGTAAAAAGTCGCATGCGGTCCGAACATCATTGACTAATATTAATTTCCCGTTAATTACATTTGTCAGTCGAGAAAATTAAACAATATCAAAATTGATGCATCAGAAAATAATGGCATATGTGCTATAGGTGTAATACCACTAATTAATTTCTTTTATATTTTCTACTAAATTTTTGAATTTTCCAGACTACCTGGCTATTTTATCTTAAGTTTAACCTTTCAAAAACCATATATCTTCTGAAACATACATGATTCCTCTACGTTCTGTCAAGATATCATGGGATGCTTAAAGTCTTGCCAGGCTATGGAAAACACCTACTCTAAAAATAGCTGTCATCCCCCAGAAATTCAGTATTTATAGATCATGCATCAAATCCTCAATACAGGTATTAAAATACAACTAAATCCATCAAATCTGTGCTCAAAATAATCCTTATATTTTTAACTTTAATGATCAATTTTAATTATTCCATTCCATTCAAGTCTTTTTCACAATAGAACAAAGCGAAAGGAACTTTTTTCTTTAAAAGGGACTACTTTTGTATATGTTCTAAGCTCTGATTGGTGAATTAGTGGTTTGACACCTATAAAATATGACAGTATGCATCGCTTCTTGTACAATTGAAAATCAAAACATTACCGTTCAGCCATATAGGATTCCATGAGCCACACTGACCACGCTGAGGGGGTATTGTTGGTACGTTGAGAGAATTATTATATCGATACCATCCAGGTGTAATATTTCTGGTTTCACACTCCCCAGATTCCCACCAATTCAAGGTATAATCAACAGTTCTCGTATAATTGCTCTCTGTTACAAAGTGGTCAGAACAAGGATCAACTGTCTCATCATTGTTGATCGTTTCATTTTCTACAATTAAATGACAACTTGATAGTTATTAAACAAGGTTTTTCCTGAGTTTAAAATACTATGTACAAATAAAATTAAATACCACACAGTTGGAATAGTTCCAATATCTAATAAAAATAATAGTAGAAACAGAGACAAAATCGGTATCCCTACCACACATATAAAAGCATTTAAATTAAGCAATATTCTACGAGTAGTGGAGTTTTTTGTTCTTGTAACGAGACCTCTGTCGTCGTCGTTCTTAATCACTCGTCTTCCATTCCCAAATGTATTAGAAAATGATCAGCACATCTATATATCAAAAACAACAGTTTCTCTATTATTTTTAGCATTACTGATGGGAAATGTGATATATTTTGTAATTTTTATGTAAAGAGAATTCACTTGTTGTTCTACTAGTATATCAAACTTGTGTCCACGGTATGAAGTAGCTTCCAATGATAAATGTGCCACAATTTTCCAATTACAAGCGTTAATCCAGGTGTGTAAACTATTGAAGTTTAGTGTACATATATAAGCTCCTTATCAATCAATTATCAGATTAATAATTATTCGTAATATGAATTTAAATTTTCTCATTTACAAACCCATGCAAAATCTGCCACAATAAGGTACTGGTTCCAGATAGACAAGGTTGAAACCTCTGCAACGAGTGACTGTAACATTCCAACTGTCGACACAGTTGTCATAATATCCCACTATACAAGCCTTCATTGTCGCATATTCACCATCATATGAAGGATAGGAACCTGCAAAACATTCAGATGTGCATTTATTCAATCATTTCCGCCATGTCTATCAGCCGAATTTTCATAACATATGAATGAGTAGGACAGAATTAGCCAGCTGGTTTATGTAACATCATGATATGAAGGTTATTCCGGAAACGCTTCCACTGTTTGTGTGTACTAAGTTCAATATCTAAGTTTTTATTAACACCAGGTCTACTCTATTGTAAGCAGCATGTGATGTGTGTGAACAATCGAATCGAATCGAATTATCTGATTTGACAGACGTTCCACATTCCATTGTATTATATAAACGAAATTGATCAACAAATATTTATGTTCTGTCTTCCTGAATCCCAAATTGTAAAAAAAAAAAAACATATCCCACGACATATACACACACACACACCATCAAGTGTCGTACAAAGTCGCATGCGGTCCAAACATCATTGACTAATATTAATTTCCCGTTAATTACATTTGTCAGTCGAGAAAATTAAACAATATCAAAATTGATGCATCAGAAAATAATGGCATATGTGCTATAGGTGTAATACCACTAATTAATTTCTTTTATATTTTCTACTAAATTTTTGTTTTTTCCAGACTACCTGGCTATTTTATCTTAAGTTTAACCTTTCAAAAACCATATATCTTCTGAAACATACATGATTCCTCTACGTTCTGTCAAGATATCATGGGATGCTTAAAGTCTTGCCAGGCTATGGAAAACACCTACTCTAAAAATAGCTCTGTCATCCCCCAGAAATTCAGTATTTATAGATCATGCATCAAATCCTCAATACAGGTATTAAAATACAACTAAATCCATCAAATCTGTGCTCAAAATAATCCTTATATTTTTAACTTTAATGATCAATTTTAATTATTCCATTCCATTCAAGTCTTTTTCACAATAGAACAAAGCGAAAGGAACTTTTTTCTTTAAAAGGGACTACTTTTACTATGTTCTAAGCTCTGATTGGTGAATTAGTGGTTTGACACCTATAAAATATGACAGTATGCATCGCTTCTTGTACAATTGAAAATCAAAACATTACCGTTCAGCCATATAGGATTCCATGAGCCACACTGACCACGCTGAGGGGGTATTGTTGGTATGTTGAGAGAATTATTATATCGATACCATCCAGGTGTAATATTTCTGGTTTCACACTCCCCAGATTCCCACCAATTCAAGGTATAATCAACAGTTCTCGTATAATTGCTCTCTGTTACAAAGTGGTCAGAACAAGGATCAACTGTCTCATCATTGTTGATCGTTTCATTTTCTACAATTAAATGACAACTTGATAGTTATTAAACAAGGTCTTTCCTGAGTTTAAAATACTATGTACAAATAAAATTAAAATACCACACAGTTGGAATAGTTCCAATATCTAATCAAAATAATAGTAGAAACAGAGACAAAATCGGTATCCCTACCACACATATAAAAGCATTTAAATTAAGCAATATTCTACGAGTAGTGGAGTTTTTTGTTCTTGTAACGAGACCTCCGTCGTCGTCGTTCTTAATCACTCGTCTTCCATTCCCAAATGTATTAGAAAATGATCAGCACATCTATATATCAAAAACAACAGTTTCTCTATTATTTTTAGCATTACTGATGGGAAATGTGATATATTTTGTAATTTTTATGTAAAGAGAATTCACTTGTTGTTCTACTAGTATATCAAACTTGTGTCCACGGTATGAAGTAGCTTCCAATGATAAATGTGCCACAATTTTCCAATTACAAGCGTTAATCCAGGTGTGTAAACTATTGAAGTTTAGTGTACATATATAAGCTCCTTATCAATCAATTATCAGATTAATAATTATTCGTAATATGAATTTAAATTTTCTCATTTACAAACCCATGCAAAATCTGCCACAATAAGGTACTGGTTCCAGATAGACAAGGTTGAAACCTCTGCAACGAGTGACTGTAACATTCCAACTGTCGACACAGTTGTCATAATATCCCACTATACAAGCCTTCATTGTCACATATTCACCATCATATGAAGGATAGGAACCTGCAAAACATTCAGATGTGCATTTATTCAATCATTTCCGCCATGTCTATCAGCCGAATTTTCATAACATATGAATGAGTAGGACAGAATTAGCCAGCTGGTTTATGTAACATCATGATATGAAGGTTATTCCGGAAACGCTTCCACTGTTTGTGTGTACTAAGTTCAATATCTAAGTTTTTATTAACACCAGGTCTACTCTATTGTAAGCAGCATGTGATGTGTGTGAACAATCGAATCGAAACGAATTATCTGATTTGACAGACGTTCCACATTCCATTGTATTATATAAACGAAATTGATCAACAAATATTTATGTTCTGTCATCCTGAATCCCAAATTGTAAAAAAAAAAAAACATATCCCACGACATATACACACACACACCATCAAGTGTCGTACAAAGTCGCATGCGGTCCAAACATAATTGACTAATATTAATTTCCCGTTAATTACATTTGTCAGTCGAGAAAATTAAACAATATCAAAATTGATGCATCAGAAAATAATGGCATATGTGCTATAGGTGTAATACCACTAATTAATTTCTTTTATATTTTCTACTAAATTTTTGTTTTTTCCAGACTACCTGGCTATTTTATCTTAAGTTTAACCTTTCAAAAACCATATATCTTCTGAAACATACATGATTCCTCTACGTTCTGTCAAGATATCATGGGATGCTTAAAGTCTTGCCAGGCTATGGAAAACACCTACTCTAAAAATAGCTCTGTCATCCCCCAGAAATTCAGTATTTATAGATCATGCATCAAATCCTCAATACAGGTATTAAAATACAACTAAATCCATCAAATCTGTGCTCAAAATAATCCTTATATTTTTAACTTTAATGATCAATTTTAATTATTCCATTCCATTCAAGTCTTTTTCACAATAGAACAAAGCGAAAGGAACTTTTTTCTTTAAAAGGGACTACTTTTACTATGTTCTAAGCTCTGATTGGTGAATTAGTGGTTTGACACCTATAAAATATGACAGTATGCATCGCTTCTTGTACAATTGAAAATCAAAACATTACCGTTCAGCCATATAGGATTCCATGAGCCACACTGACCACGCTGAGGGGGTATTGTTGGTATGTTGAGAGAATTATTATATCGATACCATCCAGGTGTAATATTTCTGGTTTCACACTCCCCAGATTCCCACCAATTCAAGGTATAATCAACAGTTCTCGTATAATTGCTCTCTGTTACAAAGTGGTCAGAACAAGGATCAACTGTCTCATCATTGTTGATCGTTTCATTTTCTACAATTAAATGACAACTTGATAGTTATTAAACAAGGTCTTTCCTGAGTTTAAAATACTATGTACAAATAAAATTAAAATACCACACAGTTGGAATAGTTCCAATATCTAATCAAAATAATAGTAGAAACAGAGACAAAATCGGTATCCCTACCACACATATAAAAGCATTTAAATTAAGCAATATTCTATGAGTAGTGGAGTTTTTTGTTCTTGTAACGAGACCTCCGTCGTCGTCGTTCTTAATCACTCGTCTTCCGTTCCCAAATGTATTAGAAAATGATCAGCACATCTATATATCAAAAACAACAGTTTCTCTATTATTTTTAGCATTACTGATGGGAAATGTGATATATTTTGTAATTTTTATGTAAAGAGAATTCACTTGTTGTTCTACTAGTATATCAAACTTGTGTCCACGGTATGAAGTAGCTTCCAATGATAAATGTGCCACAATTTTCCAATTACAAGCGTTAATCCAGGTGTGTAAACTATTGAAGTTTAGTGTACATATATAAGCTCCTTATCAATCAATTATCAGATTAATAATTATTCGTAATATGAATTTAAATTTTCTCATTTACAAACCCATGCAAAATCTGCCACAATAAGGTACTGGTTCCAGATAGACAAGGTTGAAACCTCTGCAACGAGTGACTGTAACATTCCAACTGTCGACACAGTTGTCATAATATCCCACTATACAAGCCTTCATTGTCACATATTCACCATCATATGAAGGATAGGAACCTGCAAAACATTCAGATGTGCATTTATTCAATCATTTCCGCCATGTCTATCAGCCGAATTTTCATAACATATGAATGAGTAGGACAGAATTAGCCAGCTGGTTTATGTAACATCATGATATGAAGGTTATTCCGGAAACGCTTCCACTGTTTGTGTGTACTAAGTTCAATATCTAAGTTTTTATTAACACCAGGTCTACTCTATTGTAAGCAGCATGTGATGTGTGTGAACAATCGAATCGAAACGAATTATCTGATTTGACAGACGTTCCACATTCCATTGTATTATATAAACGAAATTGATCAACAAATATTTATGTTCTGTCATCCTGAATCCCAAATTGTAAAAAAAAAAAAACATATCCCACGACATATACACACACACACCATCAAGTGTCGTACAAAGTCGCATGCGGTCCAAACATAATTGACTAATATTAATTTCCCGTTAATTACATTTGTCAGTCGAGAAAATTAAACAATATCAAAATTGATGCATCAGAAAATAATGGCATATGTGCTATAGGTGTAATACCACTAATTAATTTCTTTTATATTTTCTACTAAATTTTTGTTTTTTCCAGACTACCTGGCTATTTTATCTTAAGTTTAACCTTTCAAAAACCATATATCTTCTGAAACATACATGATTCCTCTACGTTCTGTCAAGATATCATGGGATGCTTAAAGTCTTGCCAGGCTATGGAAAACACCTACTCTAAAAATAGCTCTGTCATCCCCCAGAAATTCAGTATTTATAGATCATGCATCAAATCCTCAATACAGGTATTAAAATACAACTAAATCCATCAAATCTGTGCTCAAAATAATCCTTATATTTTTAACTTTAATGATCAATTTTAATTATTCCATTCCATTCAAGTCTTTTTCACAATAGAACAAAGCGAAAGGAACTTTTTTCTTTAAAAGGGACTACTTTTACTATGTTCTAAGCTCTGATTGGTGAATTAGTGGTTTGACACCTATAAAATATGACAGTATGCATCGCTTCTTGTACAATTGAAAATCAAAACATTACCGTTCAGCCATATAGGATTCCATGAGCCACACTGACCACGCTGAGGGGGTATTGTTGGTATGTTGAGAGAATTATTATATCGATACCATCCAGGTGTAATATTTCTGGTTTCACACTCCCCAGATTCCCACCAATTCAAGGTATAATCAACAGTTCTCGTATAATTGCTCTCTGTTACAAAGTGGTCAGAACAAGGATCAACTGTCTCATCATTGTTGATCGTTTCATTTTCTACAATTAAATGACAACTTGATAGTTATTAAACAAGGTCTTTCCTGAGTTTAAAATACTATGTACAAATAAAATTAAAATACCACACAGTTGGAATAGTTCCAATATCTAATCAAAATAATAGTAGAAACAGAGACAAAATCGGTATCCCTACCACACATATAAAAGCATTTAAATTAAGCAATATTCTACGAGTAGTGGAGTTTTTTGTTCTTGTAACGAGACCTCCGTCGTCGTCGTTCTTAATCACTCGTCTTCCGTTCCCAAATGTATTAGAAAATGATCAGCACATCTATATATCAAAAACAACAGTTTCTCTATTATTTTTAGCATTACTGATGGGAAATGTGATATATTTTGTAATTTTTATGTAAAGAGAATTCACTTGTTGTTCTACTAGTATATCAAACTTGTGTCCACGGTATGAAGTAGCTTCCAATGATAAATGTGCCACAATTTTCCAATTACAAGCGTTAATCCAGGTGTGTAAACTATTGAAGTTTAGTGTACATATATAAGCTCCTTATCAATCAATTATCAGATTAATAATTATTCGTAATATGAATTTAAATTTTCTCATTTACAAACCCATGCAAAATCTGCCACAATAAGGTACTGGTTCCAGATAGACAAGGTTGAAACCTCTGCAACGAGTGACTGTAACATTCCAACTGTCGACACAGTTGTCATAATATCCCACTATACAAGCCTTCATTGTCACATATTCACCATCATATGAAGGATAGGAACCTGCAAAACATTCAGATGTGCATTTATTCAATCATTTCCGCCATGTCTATCAGCCGAATTTTCATAACATATGAATGAGTAGGACAGAATTAGCCAGCTGGTTTATGTAACATCATGATATGAAGGTTATTCCGGAAACGCTTCCACTGTTTGTGTGTACTAAGTTCAATATCTAAGTTTTTATTAACACCAGGTCTACTCTATTGTAAGCAGCATGTGATGTGTGTGAACAATCGAATCGAATCGAATTATCTGATTTGACAGACGTTCCACATTCCATTGTATTATATAAACGAAATTGATCAACAAATATTTATGTTCTGTCATCCTGAATCCCAAATTGTAAAAAAAAAAAAACATATCCCACGACATATACACACACACACCATCAAGTGTCGTACAAAGTCGCATGCGGTCCAAACATAATTGACTAATATTAATTTCCCGTTAATTACATTTGTCAGTCGAGAAAATTAAACAATATCAAAATTGATGCATCAGAAAATAATGGTATGTGTTATAGGTGTAATACCACTAATTAATTTCTTTTATATTTTCTACTAAATTTTTGTTTTTTCGAGACTACCTGGCTATTTTATCTTAAGTTTAACCTTTCAAAAACCATATATCTTCTGAAACATACATGATTCCTCTACGTTCTGTCAAGATATCATGGGATGCTTAAAGTCTTGCCAGGCTATGGAAAACACCTACTCTAAAAATAGCTCTGTCATCCCCCAGAAATTCAGTATTTATAGATCATGCATCAAATCCTCAATACAGGTATTAAAATACAACTAAATCCATCAAATCTGTGCTCAAAATAATCCTTATATTTTTAACTTTAATGATCAATTTTAATTATTCCATTCCATTCAAGTCTTTTTCACAATAGAACAAAGCGAAAGGAACTTTTTTCTTTAAAAGGGACTACTTTTACTATGTTCTAAGCTCTGATTGGTGAATTAGTGGTTTGACACCTATAAAATATGACAGTATGCATCGCTTCTTGTACAATTGAAAATCAAAACATTACCGTTCAGCCATATAGGATTCCATGAGCCACACTGACCACGCTGAGGGGGTATTGTTGGTATGTTGAGAGAATTATTATATCGATACCATCCAGGTGTAATATTTCTGGTTTCACACTCCCCAGATTCCCACCAATCCAAGGTATAATTAACAGTTCTCGTATAATTGCTTTCTGTTACAAAGTGATCAGAACAAGGATCAACTGTCTCATCATCGTTGATCGGTTCATTTTCTACAATTAAATAACAACTTGATATATTTCAAACAAGGTCTTTCCTGAATTTAAAATACTATATACAAATTAATTTAAAAAAGCACAAAATACCACACCGTCGGCATACTTTCAAATCTTCATGGAAAAAATCGTAGAAACAGAGGTTTAATTATTAATTTGTGGGTTTTTGCTTGCTTATTAATTGATGTATCTAATGTTCTGGTTTCTGTTTTTGTATGTTAAATGTTCTGGATATAAGATTGTGTGTTTATTCTCTGGTTACTAGTTTGTGTGTTTAATTCACTGGTCATAAGCTGTGTTTCTAATACCCTGGTTACTGGTTTGTATGTTTAATGCTCTGGTTATTAGCTTGTGCATTTAATTATCTGGTGAGTATTAATTTGCTTGGTTAATGCATTGATTATTAGTCTGTTTGTTTATTTCTCTGGTTATTAGTTTGCTTGTTTATTTCTCTGGTTATTAGTCTGTGTGTTTATTTCTCTGGTTATTAATCTGTGTGTTCTTTTCTCTGGTTATTACTGTGTGTTTATTTCTCTGGTTATGAATTTGTGTTTAATTCTCTAGTTATTAATCTGTGTGTTTATTTCTCTGGTTATTAGCCTGTGTGTTTATTTCTCTGGTTATTAGTTTGTGTGTGTAATTCTCTGGTTGTTAGTTTGTGCTTAATTTTCTGGTTATTAATTTGTGTGTTTAATTCTCTGGTTATTAGAGTGTGTGTTTATTTCTCTGGTTATTAGTTTGTGTGTTTAATTCTCTGGTTATTAGTCTGTGTGTTTATTTCTCTGGTGGTTAATTTGTGTTTAATTATCTGGTTATTAGTCTGTGTGTTTATTTCTCTGGTTATGAGTCTCTGTGCTTATTTCTCTGGTTATTAGTTTGTGTTTTTAATTCTCTGGTTACTAGTCTGTGCTTATTTCTCGGGTTATTAGTTTGTGTGTTTAATTCTCTGGTTATTAGTTTGTGAGTTTAATTCTCTGGTTATTAGTCTGTGTGTTTATTTCTCCGGTTATGAGTTTGTGTGTTTAATTCTCTGGTTATTATTCTGTGATTATTTCTCTGGTTATGAGTTTGTGTGTTTAATTCTCTGGTTATTAGCCTGCTTGTTTATTTCTCCAGTTATTAGTCCGTGTCTTTATTTCTCTGGTTATTAATTTGTGTGATTAATTCCATGGTTATTAATCTGTATGTTTATTTCTCTGGTTATTAGTCTGTGTGTTTATTTCTCTGGATATGAGTTGGTGTTTAATTCTCTGGTTATTAATCTGTGTGTTTATTTCTCTGGTTATTAGTTTGTGTGTTTAATTCTCTGGTTATTAGTTTGTGTGTTTAATTCTCTGGTTATTAATCTGTGTGTTTATTTCTCTGGTTATTAGTTTGTGTGTTTAATTCTCTGGTTATTAGTTTGTGTGTTTAATTCTCTGGTTATTAGTTTGTGTGTTTAATTCTCTGGTTATTAGTCTGTGCTTAATTCTCTGATTATTAGTTTGTGTGTTTATTTTGCTGATTATTAGTCTGTGTGTTTATTTCTCTGGTTATTAGTTTGTTTGTTTAATTCTCTGGTTATTAGTTTGTGTGTTTAATTCTCTGGTCATTAGTTTGTGTGTTTATTTCTCTGGTTATGAGTTTGTGTGTTTAATTCTCTGGTTATTAGTCTGTGTGTTTATTTCTCTGGTTATTACTTTGTGTGTTTAATTCTCTGGTTATTAGTCTGTGTGTTTATTTCTCTAGTTATGAGTTTGTGTGTTTAATTCTCTGGTTATTAGTCTGTGTATTTATTTCTATGGTTATTAGTCTGTGTGTTTAATTCTCGGGTTATTAGTGTGTGTTTATTTCTCTGGTTATTAGTTTGTGTGTTTAACTCTCTGGTTAGTAGTCGGTGTGTTTATTTCTCTGCTTATTAGTTTGTGTGTTTAATTCTCTGGTTATTAGTTTGTGTGTTTAATTCTCTGGTTATTAGTCTGTGTGTTTATTTCTCTGGTTATTAGTCTGTGTGTTTATTTCTCTGGTTATTAGTTTGTGTGTTTAATTCTCTGGTTATTAGTCTGTGTGCTTATTTCTCTGGTTATTAGTTTGTGTGTTTAATTCTCTGGTTATTAGTCTGTGTGTTTATTTCTCTGGTTATTAGTTTGTGTGTTTAATTCTCTGGTTATTAGTCTGTGTGTTTATTTCTCTGGTTATGTGTCTGTGTGTTTATTTCTCTGGTTATTAGTTTGTGTGTTTAATTCTCTGGTTATTAGTCTGTGTGTTTATTTCTCTGGATATGAGTTTATGTGTTTAATTCTCTGGTTATTAGTCTGTGTGTTTATTTCTCTGGTTATTAGTTGTCTGTTTAAGTCTCTGATTATCAGTTTGTGTGTTTAATTCTCTGATTATTAGTTTGTGTGTTTAATTCTCTGGTTATTGGTCTGTGTGTTTAATTCTCTGGTTATTAGTCTGTGTGTTTATTTCTCTGGTTATTAATCTGTATGTTTATTTCTCTGGTGGTTAGTTTATGTGTTTAATTCTCTGGTTATTAGTCTGTGTGTTTATTTCTCTGGAAATGAGTCTGTGTTTAATTCTCTGCTTATTAGTTTGTGTGTTTAATTCTCTGGTTATTAGTTTGTGTGTTTATTTCTGTGATTATTAATCTGTATGTTCATTTCTCTGATTATTAGTTTGTGTGTTTAATTCTCTGGTTATTAGTTGTGTGTTTAATTCTCTTGTTATTAGTCTGTGTGTTTATTTCTCTGGATATGAGTTTGTGTGTTTAATTCTCTGGTTATTAGTATGTGTGTTTATTTTTCTGGTTATTAGTTTGTTTATTTAATTCTCTGGTTATTAGTTTGTATGTTTAATTCTCTGGTTATTGTTTGTGTGTTTATTTCTCTGGTTATTAGTTTGTGTTTAATTCTCTGGTTATTAGTTTGTGTGTTTATTTTTCTGGTTATTAGTCTGTGTGTTTATTTCTCTGGTTATTACTCAGTGTTTATTTCTCTGGTTATTAGTTTGTGTCTTTAATTCTCTGGTTATTAGTTTGTGTGTTTAATTCTCTGGTTATTAGTCTGTGTTTAATTCTCAGGTTATTAGTCTGTGTGTTTAATTCTCTGGTTATTAGTCTGTGTGTTTATTTCTCTGGTTATTAATCTGTATGTTTATTTCTATGGTTATTAGTTTGTGTGTTTAATTCTCTGGTTATTAGTCTGTGTGTTTATTTCTCTGGATATGAGTCTGTGTTTAATTCTCTGGTTATGAATTTGTGTGTTTAATTCTCTGGTTATTAGTCTGTGTGTTTATTTCTCTGGTTATTAATCTGTAAGTTTATTTCTCTGGTTATTAGTTTGTGTGTTTAATTCTCTGGTTATTAGTCTGTGTTTATTTCTCTGGATGTGAGTTTGTGTGTTTAATTCTCTGGTTATTAGTCTGTGTGTTTATTTCGCTGGTTATTAGTTTGTGTGTTTAATTCTCTGGTTATTAGTTTGTGTGTTTAATTCTCTGGTTATTACTCTGTGTGTTTAATTCTCTAGTTATTAGTTTGTGTGTTTATTTCTCTGGTTATTAGTCTGTGTTTATTTCTCTGGTTATTAGTCTGTGTGTTACTTCTCTGGATATGAGTTTGCGTGTTTAATTCTCTGGTTATTAGTTTGTTGTTTAATTCCCTGGTTGTTAATTTCTGTTTTTAATTCTCTTGTTATTAGTTTGTGTTTGATTTTCTGCTTATTAGTTTCTGTGTTTAATTCTCTGGTTATTAATCTGTGTGTTTATTTCTCTGGTTATGAATTTGTGTGTTTAATTCTCCGGTTATTAGTTTGTGTGCTTATTTCTCTGGTTATGAGTTTATGTGTTTAATTCTCTGGTTATTAGTTTGTGTGTTTATTTCTCTGGTTATTAGTCTGTATGTTTATTTCTCTGGTTATTAATTTGTGTGATTAATTCTATGGTTATTAGTCTGTGTTTATTTCTCTGGTTATTAGTCTGTGTGTTTATTTCTCTGGTTATTAATTTGTGTTTAATTCTCTGGTTATTAGTTTGTGTGTTTAATTCTCTGGTCATTAGTCTGTGTGTTATATTTCTCTGGTTATTAGTTTGTGTGTTTTATTCTCTTGTTATTAGTCTGTGTGTTTATTTCTCTGGTTATGAATTTGTGTGTTTAATTCTCTGGTTATTAGTCTGTGTGTTTATATCTCTGTTTATTAGTTTGTGTGTTTAATTCTATGGTTATTAGTCTGTGCATTTATTTCTCTGGTTATTAGTTTGTGTGTTTAATTCTCTAGTTATTAGTCTGTTTGTTTATTTCTATTGTTATTAGTTTCTGTGTTTATTTCTCTGGTTATTAATTTGTGTGATTAATTCTATGGTTATTAATCTGTATGTTTATTTCTCTGGATATGAGTTTGTGTGTTTAATTCTCTGGTTATTAGTCTGTGTTTATTTCTCTGGATATGAGTTTGTGTGTTTAATTCTCTGGTTATTAGTCTGTGTGTTTATTTCTCTGGTTATTAGTCTGTGTGTTTATTTCTCTGGTTATGAGTTTGTGTGTTTAATTCTCTGGTTATTAATCTGTATGTTTATTTCTCTGGTTATTAGTCTGTGTGTTTATTTCTCTGGTTATTAAATCTATGGTTATTAGTCTGTGTGTTTATTTCTCTGGTTATTAATTTGTGTGCTTAATTCTATGGTTATTAGTCTGTGTGTTTATTTTCTGGTTATTAGTTTGTGTATTTATTTCTCTGGTTATTAATTTGTGTGAGTAATTCTATGGTTATTAATCTGTTTGTTTATTTCTCTGGTTATTAGTTTGTGTGTTTAATTCTCTGGTTATGAGGCTGTGTGTTTATTTCTCTGGTTATTAGTTTGTGTGTTTATTTCTCTGGTTATGAGGCTGTGTGTTTATTTCTCTGGTTATTAGTTTGTGTGTTTAATTCTCTGATTATTAGTCTGTGTTTATTTCTCTGGATATGGGTTTATGTGTTTAATTCTCTGGTTATTAGTTTGTGTGTTTAATTCTCTGGTTATTAGTCTGTGTGTTTATGTCTCTGGTTATGAGTCTATGTTTATTTCTCTGGTTATTAGTCTGTGTGTTTAATTCTCTGGTTATTAATCTGTGTTTATGTCTCTGGTTATTAGTTTGTGTGTTTAATTCTCTGGTTATTAATCTGTATGTTTATTTCTCTGGTTATTAGTTTGTGTGTTTAATTCTCTGGTTATTAGTCTGTGTGTTTAATTCTCTGGTTATTAGTCTGTGTGTTTATTTCTCTGGATATGAGTTTGTGTGTTTAATTCTCTGGTTATTAGTCTGTGTGTTTATTTCTCTGGTTATTAGTTTGTGTGTTTAATTCTCTGGTTATTAATATGTATGTTTATTTCTCTGGTTATTAGTTTGTGTGTTTAATTCTCTGGTTATTAGTCTGTGTGTTTATTTCTCTGGATATGAGTTTGTGTGCTTAATTCTCTGGTTATTAGTCTGTGTGTTTATTTCTCTGGTTATTAGTCTGTGTGTTTATTTCTCTGGTTATGAGTTTGTGTGTTTAATTCTCTGGTTATTAATCTGTGTGTTTATTTCTCTGGTTATTAGTCTGTGTGTTTATTTCTCTGGTTATTAAATCTATGGTTATTAGTCTGTGTGTTTATTTCTCTGGTTATTAATTTGTGTGCTTAATTCTATGGTTATTAGTCTGTGTGTTTAATTCTCTGGTTATTAGTGTGTGTGTTTATTTCTCTGGTTATTAGTTTGTGTGTTTAATTCTCTGGTTATTAGTCTGTGTGTTTATTTCTCTGGTTATTATTTTGTGTGTTTAATTCTCTGGTTATTAGTTTGTGTGTTTAATTCTCTGGTTATTAGTCTGTGTGTTTATTTCTCTGGTTATTAGTTTGTGTGTTTAATTCTCTGGTAGTTAGTCTGTGTGTTTATTTCTCTGGTTATTAGTTTGTGTGTTTAATTCTCTGGTTGTTAGTCTGTGTGTTTATTTCTCTGGTTATTAGTTTGTGTGTTTAATTCTCTGGTTATTAGTTTGTGTGTTTATTTCTCTGGTTATTAGTTTGTGTGTTTAATTCTCTGGTTATTATTCTGTGTGTTTATTTCTCTGGATATGAGTGTGTGTGTTTAATTCTCTGGTTATTAGTGTGTGTGTTTATTTCTCCGGTTATTAGTCTGTGTGTTTATTTCTCTGGTTATTAGTCTGTGTATTTATTTCTCTGGTTATTAATTCGATGGTTATTAATCTGTTTGTTTATTTCTCTGGTTATTAGTTTGTGTGTTTAATTCTCTGGTTATTAGTCTGTGTGTTTAATTCTCTGGTTATTAGTCTGTGTGTTTATTTCTCTGGTTATTAGTTTGTGTGTTTAATTCTCTGGTTATTAGTCTGTGTGTTTATTTCTCTGGTTATGATGCAGTGTTGTTATTTCTCTGGTTGTTACTTTGTGTGTTTAATTCTATGGTTATTAATCTGTTTGTTTATTTCTCTGGTTATTAGTTTGTGTGTTTAATTCTCTGGTTATGAGGCTGTGTATTTATTTCTCTGGTTATTAGTTTGTGTGTTTAATTCTCTGGTTATTAGTCTGTGTGTTATATTTCTCTGGTTATTAGTTTGTGTGTTTAATTCTCTTGTTATTAGTCTGTGTGTTTAATTCTCTGGTTATTAATCTGTATCTTTATTTCTCTGGTTATTAGTCTGTGTGTTTAATTCTCTGGTTATTAGTCTGTGTGTTTATTTCTCTGGTTATGAGTTTGTGTGCTTAATTCTCTGGTTATTAGTATGTGTGTTTATTTCTCTGGTTATTAGTTTGTGTGTTTAATTCTCTCATTATCAGTTTGTGTGTTAAATTCTCTGATTATTAGTTTGTGTGTTTAATTCTCTGGTTATTAGTCTGTGTGTTTAATTCCCTGGTTATTAGTCTGTGTGTTTATTTCTCTGGTTATTAATCTGTATGTTTAATTCTCTGGTTATTAGTTTATGTGTTTAATTCTCTGGTTATTAGTCTGTGTGTTTATTTCTCTGGATATGAGTCTGTGTTTAATTCTCTGCTTATTAGTTTGTGTGTTTAATTCTCTGGTTATTAGTCTGTGTGTTTAATTCTCTGGTTATTAATCTGTGTTTATTTCTCTGGTTATTAGTTTGTGTGTTTAATTCTCTGGTTATTAATCTGTATGTTTATTTCTCTGGTTATTAGTTTGTGTGTTTAATTCTCTGGTTATTAGTCTGTGTGTTTATTTCTCTGGTTATTAGTCTGTGTGTTTAATTCTCTGATTATTAGTTTGTGTGTTTATTTCTCTGGTTATTAATCTGTGTGTTTAATTCTCTGGATATGAGTTTGTGTGTTTAATTCTCTGGTTATTAGTTTGTGTGTTTAATTCTCTGGTTATTAGTTTGTGTGTTTAAATCTCTGGTTATTAATTTGCTTGTTTAATTCTCTGGTTATTAGTTTGTGTGTTTAATTCTCTGGTTATTAGTCTGTGTGTTTATTTCTCTGGTTATTAGTCTGTGTTATATTTCTCTGGTTATTAGTTTGTGTTTAATTCTCTGGTTATTAGTTTGTGTTTAATTCTCTGGTTATTAGTTTGTGTGTTTAATTCTCTGGTTATTAGTCTGTGTTTATTTCTCTGGTTATTAGTCTGTGTGTTTATTTCTCTGGTTATTAATTTGTGTGTTTTATTCTCTGGTTATTAGTTTGTGTGTTTAATTCTCTGGTTATTAGTCTGTGTGTTTATTTCTCTGGTTATGAGTATGTGTGTTTATTTCTCTGGTTATTAGTTTGTGTGTTTAATTCTCTGGTTATTAGTCTGTGTGTTTATTTCTCTGGTTATTAGTCTGTGTTTGTTTCTCTGGTTATTAATTTGTGTGATTAATTCTATGGTTATTAGTCTGTGTGTTTATTTCTCTGGTTATGATGCAGTGTTGTTATTTCTCTGGTTGTTACTTTGTGTGTTTAATTCTATGGTTATTAATCTGTTTGTTTATTTCTCTGGTTATTAGTTTGTGTGTTTAATTCTCTGGTTATGAGGCTGTGTATTTATTTCTCTGGTTATTAGTTTGTGTGTTTAATTCTCTGGTTATTAGTCTGTGTGTTATATTTCTCTGGTTATTAGTTTGTGTGTTTAATTCTCTTGTTATTAGTCTGTGTGTTTAATTCTCTGGTTATTAATCTGTATCTTTATTTCTCTGGTTATTAGTCTGTGTGTTTAATTCTCTGGTTATTAGTCTGTGTGTTTATTTCTCTGGTTATGAGTTTGTGTGCTTAATTCTCTGGTTATTAGTATGTGTGTTTATTTCTCTGGTTATTAGTTTGTGTGTTTAATTCTCTCATTATCAGTTTGTGTGTTAAATTCTCTGATTATTAGTTTGTGTGTTTAATTCTCTGGTTATTAGTCTGTGTGTTTAATTCCCTGGTTATTAGTCTGTGTGTTTATTTCTCTGGTTATTAATCTGTATGTTTAATTCTCTGGTTATTAGTTTATGTGTTTAATTCTCTGGTTATTAGTCTGTGTGTTTATTTCTCTGGATATGAGTCTGTGTTTAATTCTCTGCTTATTAGTTTGTGTGTTTAATTCTCTGGTTATTAGTCTGTGTGTTTAATTCTCTGGTTATTAATCTGTGTTTATTTCTCTGGTTATTAGTTTGTGTGTTTAATTCTCTGGTTATTAATCTGTATGTTTATTTCTCTGGTTATTAGTTTGTGTGTTTAATTCTCTGGTTATTAGTCTGTGTGTTTATTTCTCTGGTTATTAGTCTGTGTGTTTAATTCTCTGATTATTAGTTTGTGTGTTTATTTCTCTGGTTATTAATCTGTGTGTTTAATTCTCTGGATATGAGTTTGTGTGTTTAATTCTCTGGTTATTAGTTTGTGTGTTTAATTCTCTGGTTATTAGTTTGTGTGTTTAAATCTCTGGTTATTAATTTGCTTGTTTAATTCTCTGGTTATTAGTTTGTGTGTTTAATTCTCTGGTTATTAGTCTGTGTGTTTATTTCTCTGGTTATTAGTCTGTGTTATATTTCTCTGGTTATTAGTTTGTGTTTAATTCTCTGGTTATTAGTTTGTGTTTAATTCTCTGGTTATTAGTTTGTGTGTTTAATTCTCTGGTTATTAGTCTGTGTTTATTTCTCTGGTTATTAGTCTGTGTGTTTATTTCTCTGGTTATTAATTTGTGTGTTTTATTCTCTGGTTATTAGTTTGTGTGTTTAATTCTCTGGTTATTAGTCTGTGTGTTTATTTCTCTGGTTATGAGTATGTGTGTTTATTTCTCTGGTTATTAGTTTGTGTGTTTAATTCTCTGGTTATTAGTCTGTGTGTTTATTTCTCTGGTTATTAGTCTGTGTTTGTTTCTCTGGTTATTAATTTGTGTGATTAATTCTATGGTTATTAATCTGTATGTTTATTTCTCTGGTTATTAGTTTATGTGCTTAATTCTCTGGTTATTAATCTGTGTGTTTATTTCTCTGGTTATTAGTTTGTGTGTTTAATTCTCTGGTTATTAGTCTGTGTGTTTATTTCTCTGGATATGAGTTTGTGTGTTTAATTCTCTGGTTATTAATCTGTGTCTTTATTTCTCTGGTTATTAGTCTGTGTGTTTAATTCTCTGGTTATTAGTCTGTGTGTTTAATTCTCTGATTATTAGTTGGTGTGTTTATTTCTCTGGTTATTAATCTGTGTGTTTAATTCTCTGGATATGAGTTTGTGTGTTTAATTCTCTGGTTATTAGTATGTGTGTTTATTTCTCTGGTTATTAGTTTGTGTGTTTAAATCTCTGGTTATTAGTCTGTGTGTTTATTTCTCTGGTTATTAGTTTGTGTGTTTAATTCTCTGGTTATTAATTTGCTTGTTTAATTCTCTGGTTATTAGTTTGTGTGTTTAATTCTCTGGTTATTAGTCTGTGTGTTTATTTCTCTGGTTATTAGTCTGTGTTATATTTCTCTGGTTATTAGTTTGTGTTTAATTTTCTGGTTATTAGTTGGTGTTACATTTCTCTGGTTATTAGTCTGTGTGTTTAATTTTCTGCTTATTAGTTTGTGTTATATTTCTCCGGTTGTTAGTTTGTGTTTAATTCTCTGGTTATTAGTTTGTACTTAATTCTCTGGTTATTAGTTTGTGTTTAATTCTCTGGTTATTAGTTTGTGCTTAATTCTCTGGTTATTAGTGTGTGTTACATTTCTCCAGTTATTAGTTTGTGCTTAATTCTCTGGTTATTAATCTGTGTGTTTATTTCTTTGGATATGAGTCTGTGTTTAATTCTCTGGTTATTAGTTTGTGTGCTTAATTCTCTGGTTATTAATCTGTGTGTTTATTTCTCTGGTTATTAGTTTGTGCATTTAATTCTCTGGATATTAGTCTGTGTGTGTATTTCTCTGGTTATGAGTTTGTGTGTTTAATTCTCTGGTTATTAGTCTGTGTGTTTATTTCTCTGGTTATTAGTCTGTGTATTTATTTCTCTGGTTATTAATTCGATGGTTATTAATCTGTTTGTTTATTTCTCTGGTTATTAGTTTGTGTGTTTAATTCTCTGGTTATTAGTCTGTGTGTTTAATTCTCTGGTTATTAGTCTGTGTGTTTATTTCTCTGGTTATTAGTTTGTGTGTTTAATTCTCTGGTTATTAGTCTGTGTGTTTAATTCTCTGGTTATTAATCTGTATCTTTATTTCTCTGGTTATTAGTCTGTGTGTTTAATTCTCTGGTTATTAGTCTGTGTGTTTATTTCTCTGGATATGAGTTTATGTGTTTAATTCTCTGGTTATTAGTCTGTGTGTTTATTTCTCTGGTTATTAGTTTGTGTGTTTAATTCTCTGATTATTAGTTTGTGTGTTTTATTCTCTGGTTATTAGTCTGTGTGTTTAATTCTCTGGTTATTAGTCTGTGTATTTAATTCTCTGGTAATTAGTTTGTGTTTAATTCTCTGGTTATTAGTTTGTGTTACATTTCTCCTGTTATTAGTTTGTGTTTAATTTTCTGCTTATTAGTTTGTGTTATATTTCTCTGGTTATTAGTTTGTGCTTAATTCTCTGGTTATTAGTTTGTGCTACATTTCTCCGGTTATTAGTTTGTGTTTAATTCTCTGGTTATTAGTTTGTGTGTTATATTTCTCCGGTTATTAGTTTGTGCTTAATTCTCTGGTTATGAGTCTGTGTGTTTATTTCTCTGGTTATAAGTCTGTGTGTTTAATTCTCTGGTTATTAGTCTCTATGTTTATTTCTCTGGTTATTAGATTGTGATTAATTCTCTGGTTATTAGTTTGTGCTTAATTCTCTGGTTATTAGTCTGTGTGTTTAATTCTCTGGTTATTAGTCTGTGTGTTTAATTCTCTGATTATTAGTCTGTGTGTTTAATTCTCTGATTACTAGTCTGTGTGTTTAATTCTCTGGTTATGACTTTATGTGTAATTCTCTGGATATGAGTTTGTTTGTTTAAATCTCTGGTTGTTAATTATCAATTTGCCATTCTCTCTTCCAATACTTACCAACACAATATCGACCGCAATATGCAACTGGTGTTAGATAAATGAGGTTGAAATCAATACATTTCAAAATAGTCACATTCCAGCTATATTTACAGTCATCAAACCCATCAACAATACAAGCTTCTATTGTGAAGTTAGTTCCATATTCTTGTGAAGAATAAGTGTCTGTAAGAAAGATAGGCTTATATTACTAATTATATTTTGACTGTAAAGGGATTTTTTTTCCATTAGTATTTTACAGTTACTATCTTTATTCACTGCACTATATATATACACATTTATATTGATGTAAATTAGCTTGTTTTATTTATAACAGTTTTCTTGTGTGAAAACATTTCACGGGAATGCCAAGCGGGATATAGATTTCAAAGGCAAAATAAATATTGTATAATTTGTACTGTGTGCATTTATTTTTTTACCTCAACATGATGTTCGACGGGCATTTAACGAAAACGTACCAAACAATATTTTAACAGCATATAAACATATAGGAATATCTGTAATTCGTAAGAGTGAAAATTATATATTTACAGTCAATTTGTGTTTGTTTGTGAATAGTGGTATCCAACAAATATTATGTTGTGATTTTGCTTTGTTTATCTTTGTCTTTTGTACCCTATGTTGCCAGTTTCTCTGGATTGGCCATTTTTTATTGCCCCTTCGGTATTCTCTAACGTTTATTGAAAATAATACAATAATTACAATATTAGACAGAAAGGCCGCTACGGTAGATACTAAAAGAAAAGCACTGCTGTTGTATTGCCTATAGTATATTGTTGTTACTTTTGTCATATATCGTGGACATTTGAAAAGAAACGAATTATTGGACTAGATATCTATCAACTTATATGGTTGCCGCCTTTGAAGCACGTAGATATTTTATGTGGTGACAATGATATTTGTGATCGGTCATAACGTAATTACTTGTGTAGCATTTCATTTTAAAGCTATATGTAGAATAATACCTCTCAGCCAAATAGGATTCCATGAACCACATTGTCCAGCTTGAGGGGGGTTCGTTGTCATGTACTGTATATTATCATAACGGTACCACCCCTCTGCTAACTGTGATGATTCACATTCGCCACTTTCTTCAGTTGACAGTGAAAAGTTGACACTCCTGGTATAGTTATACAAAATAACAGTATGGTTATAACACGGGTCATCTGATGAGTCATTGAATGATTGGTCAGCTGTTGTTATTGTTGTTGTTGATTCAATATCTGGAATTGTTGCTGATTCAGTATCTGAAATAGTACATTTGTGTGTGTTATCAGCCTACTCTCATGCTATTGTTGACGACAGAACAATTAGATCTGCAATAAATCGTGATACATTTGATCCCTCCCCATTTCATACCTGTTAACCCTCCCCCTTTTCATGGGAGTCTCCCGCGTAAGAGCCTTATCTCCCTCATGGACTGGGTCTCATGTGTGGGAGACATTAATCTCCCGCACACACCTTTTCCTCCCGCACGATCTCCCCCCAACAAAAAAATCAAGTACAATAAAATATTGACCTACATTTTGCGATCAATATATCTGGAAATTCCCCATTTGGAATTCCTGCACTGATGAAAAATGCCGAGATATACGAATGGTAAAGGTGTTTAAATGATATCCGGTTATTGATCTGTTTGACACCTTTACAGGTAAATTGGGTCATGGAGATTAATTAAGGTGTTGATGATTATACAACAATTATCCACTGATTGACAGTTCATTGGGGATAAGGAAGTGGGTTTGTGGAACACGCTTAGATGATTAGAAGTGTGATAGCGGCAATTAAAAATAGTTATAAATCGTTGTGCAAACAGGAGTCGGACAACCTTTGATGCCGAGGAAAACTTCTTATTTCGATCAAACGTGCAATGAATTCATCTCGGATTGAGTTGTTATGGCTTGTTTGGGACCAAAGCCGATCAAAGTATTATTTAAGGACTAAGTTCCAGGATGGAATTGATAATCCACAAAAATGCCAAAACGTATGCTATCACCCAATGCACCGGCAGCAAAGTGACTTTTAATTTTAGTGCTCTATGACTTTATTGTTCTGAGCATTCTGTCTTCATTGTTATTGCTTTGTTATAACCTTATGATTATGAATGATTATGAATAAATTATAAATACAGTTTTTATCCTTCATTCATCATATGAAACACTACTAACAAGACAGAAATGTAAACAATATATATTGAAATGGGATGCAGTTGGTTCAATACTGAAACAAACAAAAAGAAAACATCAATTAACAATAAAAACATGCATCAAATACGTCGATAAAAAATCTCCAGTTATGAGACCAAATCTCCAGCCAAAAGTTTACAAATCTCCAGTTGTAGCATAGCAACTCTATCACATGTATGCAACTACAAGGTACAATTTTGTGCGCTTAAAGGTGACGCACAAAATCTCCCCCTTAGAAGAGTTGGTAGGGGGGAGATCTCCCCCCTAGCAGTTCCCAGAGGTTAACAGGTATGCCATTTTCCATGTTTTAGGTTTTGTGTCGAATAGAAAAAGACAAGCGGAGAGTGTTGTATGGAAATTTTTTATGGATTCTTCAGCTTAAAAATGTGCTTATCGAAAACCATGGTCTATTATATATCTGGATTTGATATTGCACCATACTATATTAACAAGCCATTAGAACTCTGTTGAATCCAAATGCAAATGGGTGGGGCTGATACCATGGTATAAGATGCAAACTGTTGTTCATATCCAGAAATTGATTGTAGTTTCCTCATAAATATTCATCATATTTAAATTAGATTTTGTTCACGTGACTGCTTGATGGATTGTTTATTAGATTTGTCAAATAATAGCATACAGTACGGAATTTCGATGTGTCCGTCAATGATTCGAGAATTAAAAGTTATTGTTGATTTCCGCAAAGTTTTTCTTCCGTCAAAATTCAAATATTTTTGTTTTGTAACGATTTTAGACATTTCATTGATGTCGCGAGGATACAAAAATGATCTTATTATATTTAATGTGGGAACCCCAAGTTTAGAAGCTAGAAATATATGGTTAGTCAATATAATTACATCTATTATTGAGGAATCTAAATTAATTTCAGAAAATATGTCGCCAAAGGCAAAGGTCATTCATTGTTAAATTTTGTGTCAAACACCACCGGTTTCATGTACCGGTATTTCAGACATTTTTACATAGACTCTTAAAGCTAAATAAGCCATAAGGGTTCCCCACATCGGATTTTCATTTAGTTCAGGAACCTCGAATATTTAATTGTTTTCAATATATCATTTTCAAGTTCAGAAAATGACACACATGCAATATTAGGAATGATATCGTCTATATAGATTATATGAAAATTGCAAATTTCCCGGTGTTGCCATCTTAGATATGCAAATGAGCAAATTACACACCATTTCTGGCTATGTGTACCATAGCTTAAGCTCTGTGACTAATGTCAATCATTTTATTTCTGTTACAAAACATATCTACTACGTGACTTGCCCATGAATGCATTTAATCCCTAATAACCTTGGTGTATAATAATGCAATGAATGAATAAAAGATAATTTAAAGTTGCACTATGTACAAATTATTCTATTATGTTTTCTTGAACACATTAATACAAAAAATGAATGGACAAATTTAAAGATTTGCAAAATATATAATATAATAAATTTGATATTTTCCAATAGTCATTCCTTTGTTGTAATTTTTTGTTTAACAATTTTGGCCACATTTAATTAATTATATAATAGTTTGTTGAAAGCTTTAAATGCAGTATCTGATTAAACAACATTAAGAAAAAACTGGTAGAATGTGCTAAAGTGGGTCACGGGTCACTGTAATCGGGCAGCTGTATCAAGAAACAGATACGGTGTTGAAAAAACTGTTGATACTCATAAAATATTGATAAATGCAATAACATTTTATGTTTGTCTTCAAGAAATATGATAGACAAAACCATGTGTGAAGTTTTATGACGAAATATCTCTGATTTCTATGTAAATTTACGAGATGAAGTGGGGAAACACCCACATGTAATTTTAGCGATGTATTTCTATCTTGGACAAGAATAATGAGCGTCCTGACTGGATGACCGATCTAAAACACACTGACTCTGCATGGTAAAAAGATGCATGTAAAAGAAATCTATGTTATATTTATTCATTTGTTTGATTCTGGAATATTGTTGATCATTGATTTAAACTAGAAAAAAGGGAAAAAGGGGGGGGGGGAATTTTATTTGTGAATTTTACAGTTAAATAAATGTTATGTTTCGACAGTTTAAAGAGAAAAATAAAAATTTGCAGCAACTAAAGCTTAAATCAGCATTAAAAATTGAACAAATATCAGTGGGTTTGTAAATGAGATTTATTTTAAATAGAAAATCTGAATTTATTATTCATTAATTTATTATTTATGATACAATTTTATATCCCTTGGGAGGGGGAGGGAGTCTATGATGAAAATTTGAAATAAAAATACAGGACCGGACTTTAAGCAAAAATAATAATCCAGGATTAGTTTTTTATTAAAAAAAATCTAGGACCCCTCACCGTCCGTAGCAGGAGATTCCGAATAGAGTTCGGAATTCCGAATGAAATTATTCGGAAATATTCGGAAACAGCTTGGAAATTTGGACTTTGCCATTTTTTAGGTCGGAAAAAGTGCGGAAATTTGAACTTTGTCATTTTTCATGTCGGAAAAAGCTTGGAAAGTTGGACTTAATCATTTTGAATGGCGGAAAAAGATGCGGAAATTTGGACTTTGTCATTTTTTATGTTGGAAAAAGTGCGGAAATTTGAACTTTGTAATTTTTTATGTCGGAAAATTGGACTTTATTATTTTTATTGGCAAAAAAAGTTCGGAAAGTTGGACTTTATTATTTTTATTGGTGGAAAAAGCTCGGAAAGTTGTACTTTATCATTTTTAATGGCGGAAAAAGATGCAGAAAGTTGGACTTTGTCATTTTTGATGGCGGAAAAGTTTGGAATATTGCAATATTGTATGGTTATAATAAATTCGGAAAATAGGACTTTGTCATTTTTTATGTTGGATAAAGCTTGGAAAGTTGGACTTTTAGATTTTTTTAATGTTGGAAAAAGTTCAGAAAGTTTGACTCAGTCATTTTTTAGGCCAGAAAAAACATTTGTTTGTGGAAAAGCTGATTTAGTCATTTCTTAAGGTTTTATTCTTAAATTTGATTAATATCCAATTGAATGAAGAATATCAACTAATATTAACTAATTGATTAATACTGCCAAGTCTTCAGTTAGAATAAAAATTTAATAAATAGTGATGTTTCTAATCTTCCCTGAAACAGGTGTTAAAACTGTTCAACTCTTTGGTATATTCAAATTTTTTCAAAGAAAATTAGACAAAGACCAGCATAAAACATAGAAAATTGAAAACAAGTAACATGAACTTCACTAAAATAGTGAAAATTTGTGTTCTCCAGAAAATTGAGCATTCACTGTGCTACACATAGTTATTGGTTTGATGGGTGCAGATTACATTTTTTCTGGGTTCTGAAAATTTACTCCTCATCAAATATTCAAAAGTAGATTAAGTTTCCATCATAATATGCATAAGAAAGTTAATAGGTACTATATTGATCACTCATCATGTACATGCAATTACTGAGGTCTTGAGGTTTCTAATGATGATTAAAGTTTAAACATTGTATACAGTCGAACCTCATAATGTCAAACTTCTTACTTTTAGTTATCCAAAGAAACAACTTATCTGAGATTGAGTGAGTGATTATTGCTTAATGCCAATTCAGCAATTTTTCAGCTATATCGTGGCGAAAACAAGTTAATTTTCAATGAGAACATGTTCAGGTCCACTTTGTAGTAAACCAACACGCTGAGTTGGATTTTATAGTGCTAGCTCACTGAAACAACAATCTGCGGGTAGACATGTCACTCAACTCGGACACATTATTCTAATTCCGAGCCAACCTGCTTAGTGGAGAAGCAACAGATACCAATTTAATATTCTTTGATTTGACCCGAACAGGGCTCGAACCCACAATCTAGAGCACTTGAGGTGTATCTGATATTGACATAACCAGGTATGACTGTATATACAACACTTTTCAACATTGTTCAGCAAACCTCATTGCACAGAAAATAATTTTTTCATAAAAACAAAAGGAAGAAATCTGAATATGGCAACTTTTACTTGCTGATAATAATATTCATAGTACATAAACATAGGATAACAAAGTAGAAAATAAATAGAATACAAAGGCTTCTAAAAAAAAGACTTCAGGAATAGTCACTATATTGTCTGTTGCATGCTTTCAATATTATAATAAAAATGGCCATCTTGATCGTATGGTAGTTTGATTTTCAACTACATGTGCAATCAGTGCCTATCACCACTAAAGTTGTGAGTTCAAATCCTTCTCGGTGGTTTTTTCCGTTTTCCTCCACCAATAAAACTAAGCTTCATGTACTGTGATACAACTGAAAGATTGTTAAAAGTGGCAATAAACACCCTAACACTTCAATATAATAAAGTGTCTTAATAATTTTTCATTGATTTTCCCCCAACTCAAGATTCTCCCAAACATTCAGAGTAAGAGTATGTCCCAGTTCAATCACTCTCAACAAAGTTCTCAACCAGTTCTTCTTCAAATGTCCATGTCTATCTGTAACAAGTGATTGGTCTGTACTACAGTTAAATTTAGCCGTGCTTTTCTGTCTTCAACAGACATTTACACTTGATCCACACGTGTCAATATTTCCTGAATTGAAAATATGTATGTTGTGGTTCCTCTATGACTGACTGATCATCTTGTTCTTCAATTTTCCTGAAATAAAATTACAAAATATGTAAGAAAAACAAACCTTAAAATAACTTATTACATTTAAATATACAAAATGTAAAGATTTCACATATTAATACAATATAGTAGATTATTACAGTTGTATCCTGCTGTCAAATTACAACTTCAGACAATAGAATTATACATGTAAATTTATAAGTAATATGAAATTAAATATATTAAAAAAAAAATTTGCATGTTTTATTTCTGCATGACCAGCACTAATTAAGTTGGGTTTTTTTCATAATATATTTGTTCCATTTTGAAATCATATTGTGTAAGTTACAAATAATTGATTTAGCAATTCAATTATTTTCTTAATCATCAGATTTTATAATTATTTTACCTTGCTCTAAATTAAGTCCTTGTTTAAATATTTATGGGAACAAATCACCAAAATTGTAGACACTATACATCTATACATTTAGTCAGTGAATGATTGTTGTTTAGTTGTTTAATGCCAAGTGAGCAACGTTTTAGCTATATCATGGCGAGAACAAGTTACAATTTGATGAGATGGTGTCTGCTTTGTAGTAGACCAACACGATTAGTTGGATTTTTAGTGCCAGATCACTGAAATAACAGTCTGGAATAAGTCATGCCTCTCCAACCTGGAACATTATACTGTGTGATTAGCGGAGCACAAGAACCAATTTGATAGTCTTTGTTTTAACCTTACCGGAGCTCAAACCCATGATCTACCACACCATATAATGCACTATACACTTAAGCATGAAGCAGTGGAAAATGTACCAGGCGTAACATAGACAAATACACAATGAATAAATACCTGCGATAATAAGGGGTCTTGGGCAAGGGAACATCTTCTTTTGGCTTCATACAATTTGTACCAGCTGAAAACAAATAAAACACATTTAAAATATTACATAAAACTTATGGTGTTCTATAGATATATATATAAAAGATTATTACAGTGAAATGTCATGTCTTTCTAAATAATCATAGTAAACACTGAACTTGACCAATATACAGCACGCACAGCGCGATTTAGCAAGAAATCACTCGGGTCCGACGTCGGTGAAATCAAGAAAATGTCGGAGAAATTAAAAAAAAGTCAGTGTTGACACCGTGAAATGTCCGAGAAAAATCGAACACGGTGATTTACTATAAAACACCGACATTGACGATTAAACGCCGTGAAATAAAGAAATGGGATACTAACCTTTATTTGTACATTTGTATGTTCTTGAGACTGTCATTTTTGATAATATGAATGATTCATAGCAAATACTTATTTTCTTTTTCAGGTGTGCAAGCTATGTGATCATTTTTCGTTCTTTAATTCTGATATTTGCTTTTGTTTTAATCTATTATGTTAAGAAAACAATGCCGGTACAAACGTTTAGTATTATGTGATCATTACCATTTATAAGCTTGTGTTGTATTATTTTGTTAATTAAAATAAACTTGATCTTTTGAATGCAAGCTTGGTATCCCGAGTTAATTTGCTTTCGGGTGTTCAATTAATGTCGACTTGGCACGTGACTTAAGTTCACCTGTTACAAAAGTTTCTAGATCCCCAAAAGCACGCTTTGATCGATAGCATGTGGAAACCTTTCTAGATTTACGTTCACGTAAAAAATATGTGTACAAATCAGAAATGGAACTTTTATTAAAGGTAAAATAACACGTGGCTTGCAAGGGGATTAACGACATACAAATACGAAAAAGCACGTTTGCTTTAGATAAAAAATTACATCGATTTTTTTTTTCAATCATTCTCGGTGTGTTTTTAAATCAATCCCGCAGCCTCAGGTAACTGTGTATTTGACCTTTTAGTGACCTAGTTCAATGTGTGCACTACATAAAAATAGACACATCCATACATTGAGAAAGTCGCCGTCTAAATCCAAATCAATTCATTGATAAAACACAGGTGATTGAAAAAAATAACATCGATATAAACCAATCGAAATGTTGGGATTAGACAAGGATTTATATAGTAGGACTACTATATATATCCCTGGATTAGATAATATACGCAAAACAAGATGCGTGCTCAGCCTCATAAATCCTATAAATAAAATGTATGCCATGCTGGCATCCCTGAAAAAAAAACCGGTATCAAATTGAAATATAAAGTACGAAATAGTAAAAAATCAAAACTAAGCAACAAAAAACAAAAGAACACATGAAGTACAGTTACATGTACGTGTATACACGTATGATTTCGCCGCGGTGTTGTCACCGGCAATTAAAATATTTCACCGACATTTAGGTCCTAATTTGTTAATTTTCGCGGTGAAAGTTTCACCGTGATTTCACCGACATTTTACGGTGATTTTATGACATATCACCGACATTTCACCGCAAAAAAACACCGACCAAGGTGATTTCTTGCTAAAACGCACTGTGCGTGCTGTAGATAAACACCAAGTCTTTGCTTTTTATATTTGTGCATCATGCATTCATGACAGGACATAAAAAATAAATGTGTCAATTTGTTTGCATAGCGAACTGCAGAGGTCATTGAAATATAATGTATATATGATTATTTTTTTTAGATCATTATTTATATAAACTAATCCAATTGGAAATGACATTCCATTGATAGGCGATACTTTTACCTTTGTCTTTGAGTTTGAAAATTCTAATTTTCTATTTATTATGTACAGTGTATATAAATGTTGTTATTTTATCAATTTGGAATTTCTAATCTTGTCTGTTCGCGCCGATGTATAATCATCACGACTCGAGTGATGAAACATCGTAGGATGTAGATCAATCATAAGTTAACGTGAAACAAATCGTCGAAAATGGGTGAAGTTATGATATATATGCTCTTGAAATGTTACTTTAATACAGAAAGAAACGATACCTAATTACAAGTGGTGTCTTTGCATGATTAGATTCCCTAGGACCGCCAGGTTGGCCAGTCAAATGGGGGGGATTACTATTTTCTGTTGTTTATAGTGCCTTTGAATCCATTTGGGATTAAATTTATGTCTCAGAATAGATTTGACTGTGTGTGCTTCATAAGTCGTTTTGTAAACAAATTACCTGTGATGCTACCAAGAACACGTTTTTAGTACTAGAAAAGTCTAGTTCGTGTTTTCAACTATCAGATTTAAAGATGGCGGGTTGTTTACAAATTGCATTATGGGAGAAAAATATTTAATAAATATTGTTGAAAAAGAAAATCCAGCAAATTAAAAGTCTTTTTTTTTTTTTTTAACTAAAGATCAAATTTAATATTACTTTAAACATCCATATCTATGAGTTGATTAAACAAACTTTGGTAGACACGCATCGGAAATTAACGAAGTGCAGGGAATCCGATTCAACGACCAATCATCGAGAAGCGTGGGAGGCGCCAATTTTGTAAATATTTTGAATATAAAAAAATGTAAACAACAAAAATTATCGCTACGTTCAGTATGGATATCACGCATATTTTAATTTATTATATGGACAAACGACAACCCAATTACCGGCAACTTTCTTAATGTCAGCAACATAATAGAGCCTCGCAAAATCTTTAGATTTGGTAAAGGCAGTCAGACCACAGAGCCTTGTCACTATCCAGGTAAATATACTATCAATGTATAAACATATCAATGTATAAACATATATGTTTATACATTGATAGCATATTTACCTGGATAGTGACAAGTCCCTGTGGTCAGACCACAGGCACAGGGGCTTGTTACGATTTTTATTTTTTTCCCCGAGTACTCTAAAAACCAGACATAGCTAGCCTAGGATCTAGGAGTAGGAATGCATCAATGATTCGTCGTAAGTATCATATATCATATATAATTTATAGCAATGTATAGACCAAGAACTGGATGATTTATCTCTCAAAAGCTATCTACACACCCATCTGGCTCAACAAGTTTTCTTAAAATGAAATGCAACTACCTTGTGTTGTCATTTACAAATGTAGGTCAAATTAGGGGAAAAAAGGGGCGTGGGGCGATCTACTCCCAACCAAATTCAAATTATTTATTGATATAAAATCCAGTAAATGGATTATCATCAAAAATAATACAAAACTAACCCTAACCCAACCAGAGATGCTTGCAACTCGTATGGGCGAATCCTGGACTCATTAATTGTGCTTAGTCCGAGATTCCTCTGTCGTTTAACGGCATTTATAAAGTTGCTGTAGCCATTGTCCGAGATTCCTCTGTCGTTTAACGGCATTTATAAAGTTGCTGTTCGAGATTCCTCTGTCGTTTAACGGCATTTATAAAGTTGCTGTTCGAGATTCCTCTGTCGTTTAACGGCATTTATAAAGTTGCTGTAGCCGTTGTCCGAGATTCCTCTGTCGATTAACGGCATTTATAAAGTTGCTGTAGCCGTTCACAGAGAAATCTTGGACTAATTGTGCTTAGATTCTAAGTTAGAACTCACTATTTTTTTTACAAGTGAGACTCATGACTTTCTTTATTGACCAAAAGATTTCCGACCAAAATAAGGGCGAATGGATCCAGGTTAGAAAAAGAAACATGTATAAAAAAAAAAAGGTTGTGTATATATATTATGTATATATTGTAATATAAGCTGGTTTAATTTATATAAACTATTCTTACTATGTAAATTTTAAAGTATACATGTACTAGCAGAATATGCACAAGAATTATGATTTTGAAACTTTCTGGAATTGATTTTGTCTTTAAGCCAATGCTAATGTGTTAAATCAAACTTTATCCTATATTACCCAATGTACATGTACCATGGTCATTCGACTTTCCTTTGTTAAAAGTGTGATGATATCTGCACATAAATGTGTCACATAGGAGGAGTCAAGGCATTTGCCATTTCATCATCACACTATTAACAAAGGAAAGTCGAATGACCAAGGTACATGTGACTTACTATATTGGAAATGATGGGTATGTATAGATACAGCATGGGTAGGACAAAATTAACTCGAAAGCTAAGCTTTCTCGTAAATTTTAGTCCCACCCATACTGTATCTATACATTATACATACCCAACAATTTCCAATATTATATAGTAACTAAAACATAAAAAACAAGCTTGTTGACAAAAAATAATGCACAAGTACACCTTACTTAGGAAACCAATAATCAGTAAAGAAGCAGCAACTAGTTATGTCAAACACTAAATATTGAAACAAATATTTCAGAAAAACTTAAAAGACAGTTGCACTGGAACTGACTGACTTACATGTACAACAACAACTTAAAGAAGAAAGGTAAGTTTTATCTTTATTGAAGACTTACATTGTACTGATTCACTTTGAATGAAAAAAAGTGTAATTGAAAAACATATTGTCAAGACGTCAACAGATCAAGATTATTTTTTTTTAAATTTCAGTCGCAAGTTGGTTGTAAAATCATAAGTAGAAAAAGATAATATACAATTAATGACTTTTAATGAGGTGGATACAATGATTTATTAACCCAGGAACATTATATTTACCACGGCCAAATGTATTATTCTTGGGTTAATAAATCCTGGTATCCATCGAATTGAAAGTCATTAATTGTTTTATTATATGACACATTTTATATGTTGATTTTATCATGACGTTTTCTTTGGTTTCGTATGGTGCAAGATGTTGGAATGTTATATTCACCGTGCATTACGTCGAAAAGACATTATCTGAAGTCATATAATAATGGTAGTTATTACATGTAGTATTTGTATTTCTAAATTGATTATTAGCTTTGTTTACAATTATTTATCCTAAAACTTAATGAAAATACAATTATATTATAGTTACTTACCAGCAAGTCAACTCTTCAAAGAATCTATGGACATCCTAATGTCTCCAGAGCCTTCAACCAGCATGCAAAATCACGAAGTATGTGTAGATTGTACCATTCTACAAGGGGAGGTCACTCGCAACAACCAACAAATACAATGTCTACAGAATCAACTCAATACCACCAAGATTGAGAACCAGTATTTACAGATAATCACATAGAACATGCAGCAACAACTTGTAAATTTGCGGTACTAGGTACAGTACTAGTTGTGGAATAAACATCAGGTAAATTATACTACATTGGCATGTATTTGTCATTCGATTGTCTTCTACTCTTAAGGGAGCTGCCATTATGAATTCTTGATAACTATCATGTTAATAAATGCAATATGAATGATAGAAGAATGAACATATCTACCATAAAAACCAGTTTTTGTTAAATTTATTTTAGTTTAATACTTGCATATAGTAAAAGAGGGTTATGAACTTATGATCATGATGTTTAATACCACTTTCAATAGTATTTTAGTTACATTGTGGCAGTCACTTTTATTGGTGAAGGAAGCCATAGGACCTGGAGAAAACCACGACCTGTCATAAGTCACTAACAATCTTTGTCATATAATGTTGTACTTTACTCAAGACATATTTTATTGACAATGAATTAGACACAAGTTATAAAGTTACGATGTCTTCTCTGTTACATATAAATCATTAAAAAGACAATATCAGAGCTGTCGAAAATTGTCGGACAAAACATTTATTAGGTCCGATTTAAACTACTTCGCGTCAGACCCAATGTCCGGAACAATTTTTCAGTAACTTGGGACCAACAAAACGCTTGAAGATGACCGGCATCATTACTAACTTTCGCTTCTCAAACTTGTCGTTGTTTGCAATCTCCGATTTTTGTCTATATAATCAAATTTTGACTTCACATTGAAGAGTTTGATTATTCGCAGATTATTTCAAATTGGATTCTCAAAACAATCAATAACCCTGATCAACAATCTTTATACAAATGCCAGCTCATGTATTAAATGGAAAAACCAAATATCAAAATCAATGATTAGTATAGAACAAGGAGTGAGACAAGGTGGAGCCCTAAGTGCTGATCTTTACAAAGTTTATGTAAATCCACTACTGGACATACTAAGTAATTCAGGACTGGGTGGTAAAATCGGGAATATAAATTGCTGTGCACCTACCTGTGCGGATGATGTTGCATTAATAGCAAATAATCCATTCGATATCCAAACAATGGTTGACATAGCTGTAGACTTCAGCAAAAGAGAGGGATATCTACTCCAACCGCAAAAAAGTGTGGTAATACCGATAAACACATGTAAAAAATCAAAAATGCTAGAAATAAATGATGGTTATTGGAAACTTGATGGAAAGGATATGCCTATTGTAACTCAATCAGCCCATATCGGAATTCAAAAATCAGAGACAAATTCTACACAATCAACAGTAAATGAAAACATAAAGAAAGCCACTAGAGCTTTATACAGCCTAATGGGAGTAGGACTACATGGAGAAAATGGAATAGATCCTGAGACTACGATATCATTATTAAGAACCTATGTACTACCTATATTATACTATGGACTTGAAATATTATTACCTACAGGCAAGATTTTGGAGCAATTGAACATACATTACAAAAAGGTACTGAAGCAAATATTATCACTTTACATAAATGTAGCGGATCCTGCCATTTATATACTATCAGGCCTATTACCGATTGAAGCAGAAATACATATAAAAGTTTTAACATTTTTTGGAAACATAACAAGATCTGAACACACCTCAATTGAATGGAGACTTGCAGAGAGGCAGCTACAAGTTAAATCATATGATAGCAATAGTTGGTTTATGGATATAAGAAAAATTTGCATAAAGTATGATATCACGGATCCATATACATATCTAGAAAATCCACTTCCAAAGTCACAATGGAAAAGTTTGATAACCAAACATGTACACCAATATTGGAAAAATGCAATTGAGGAAAATATGTTGTTATACACCAGCTTAAAATACTTGGACTCTAACTATAACATAGGTAGAATACTTCCATTATTGAAATCACAAAGTGCCAACATACAGGGCATCAGAAGAATACCAACTCGGCTAAAAATTGTTACAGGAACATATATTCTACAGACAAATAGAGCTGTTTATTCCACACATCTTATTTCTGCAACTTGTAATCTATGTAGAAATGCAGACGAAACCTTACAACATTTTGTATTATGCTGTGAGGCATTGCAGGATATTAGGGAGCCATTAATCAAGAGGATAATAGACGTAGGTAGTGAAGTATTGGCAAAAATCAAGGCAAGTCAGCCAATAGATATACTAAAACTTATTATAAATCCGTTTGTTTATGTCAATAAGTATGACAGAACCCATAAGAAGTCTCTGGATACCATTGGAGAAGTGTTGGAACCTTTATGTAGACAATTATTATACAAAATTCATAACAAACGATACGAACTCTTAGGCTTGATGGAGAATAAGAAAAAGGAGAATGGAAAAAAGAACTGATATATTAACATATAATGAAGCTATTAATAGGTGATCAACCCGGTATATGATTTCCTAATGGATGCTTATTTAGTAACCGTCCTGGAGAGTGCGCACATGGACTGCAAAATCCCACTTTATCAAATCTTTTAGATTTTAGATAAGATCCTTCTTTTATTCAAATCTTTTAGATTTTAGATAAGATCCTTCTTTTATTCAAATCTTTTAGATTTTAGATAAGATCCTACTTTTTCAAATCTTTTAGATTATACATTTTAGATTTTAGATAACATCCTACTTTATCAAATCTTTTAGATTTTAGATTATCTATCTGCTAGATCTATAACAACCAGTGTATATACATATTTTATGAGTCGTTTTATGTGACTGTGATAGGAACTTTTATAAATATTTATTATACGCGTCGCTATATATTATGGTGGTGAATTGACATATTATGTATTTTATACTGTGGTGATAGTGACTTTTATGTATCCTTGATAGTGACTTTTATATATATATATATATTACGCGTCGTATTTATTATAGTGGTGGATTAACCTTCCTCTTTTATTGAGGTGTGCCTTGATTGGCAGAAATTCGTCTACAGATACAGATACTACTAAATGTGTAACCGATTCCGGACGGACGCGCATCGATTTTCCGGAAATTACGATTTTATTTTAAATATTTTTAATTTTTTTTTTGGCAATATTTTTTTTGACTCAGCGGCTTTTTTAAGGGTCGGTCGGTGAAAGGGGAAACAAGCTTAATTTTAATTTAGGCCTAGGTTGTCAGTCATCCAATTGATTCGGTCCAGACCTAATGCTACTTATAATAAGAGGTAACACCTTGAAACATGTGCATAGCTAGCATTATGCAAACTTGGTATCTTTGTTTATTTCATACACAAGTCTATTGTATTGTATGTATATTTCCACATGTCACACAAAAATGTGTTGTACTAACTTTGAGTATTCCAAGGTATCACTTGAAGCTGTAAACAAACCATTTTATGGATTTAGCCAGTATATGTGTAATTCAGTTGAAGTTTTAAAAAAATGTAGGTCCGGCAAATGTTTGATAGGTCTGACACATTGTCCACATCTGCCAGACCTATTGTCTGACAGACAGGAAAGAGATTTCGACAGCTCTGCAATATATTACCAAAACATAACATTATTTCGTTCAAAATTATTTGAGAAAATTGACATAATACTGCAAGTGAATTTGATATTGATGTTCTATCGAGTACACCTCACCATAAGCAGGGTTGCAAGTTTTGCATTGGTAATTGCAACTTGCATACGATTATGACCATTATAGCCCTATATAGAAATAAAATGTCCAGGATTTGTCTTCTACGCTGCAAATGATTAAATGACATCACATTTTCTAAGTCGTAAACAAATTATGAGAGAAAGAGATAGACATGTTAATGTAGGGAAGTTGATATAAGCTTTCAAATGTTTAAAAATATTAATTAATATAATTGATATTCCTGTACATGATGTAAAATAACAACAAATAATATTTCAACCTGAGTGGATGTGCAATAAATGTATATGAAACAAAATCACATTATAAACTGATACTGATATAAGCACGAATAAAAAAAACATGCTTTGATATTTACATGCATTACAAAAAATCTTTCTTTTTCAGATATTATTGGTAAAAGGTGGCCACATGTATCTAAAAAGGATGTTACTGGGAAGTTGGCAGAAGCCTTAAAGCCAAACCTGTTCAAGGAGCTTTAAAATTAGATATCTACTTAGACAATAGTGCCAAAAACACTTTTTTACAAAGATAGTGGACATTGTTTTTTCTTTGAAGAATTAAAATAAAACAAAAAGTATATTATGTTAAATGATTTCATTGTCAGACATTTTCTGATTTTATGGAAATTTATGTATAAAAAAATTTATACAGAATTTTTGTCCGAATGTAGTTCGGAAATGTTTTCCGAATGAAGTTCGAAATTTTTTTCCGAATATAGTTCAGAAATTGCACCAAAAGTGGCAAAGCTAATGTGGAAATTTTCTCCGAGCTAGCTTGGAATAATTTAAGAATCTGACAATATTTTCCGAATAAGGGTGGTAGTTTCCGACCTTAATTGGGAATTCCGAATTTTTTTCAGAGGTCGATTCGGAGTATTCGGACAATTCCGAATTTTTTTCAGAGGTCAATTCGGAGTATTCGGACAATTCCGAATTTTTTTCAGAGTATTCGGACAATTCCGAACTGATTTCCGAATTATATGCGGAAAAAATATGGAAATTCATCAAAATCCTCTGTTTTTTCACGAAAATATTTTTTTTCTCATTCGGAAAAGTCCGAATACTCCGAACTCTATTTTCCGAGCTAATATTCGGAATCTCCTGCTACGGTGTCCATGAATTATTTTTTTTTATAAAGTTAATTATAATATGAAATATTGACATCCACACTTGCCTTTTGGACAGCACATTTCCGTGTCCACACTTGTTCTTTAAAAAAAAAGACGAAAAATGTTTTTCTATAAGAAATAGCAATGGTTTACTGAACCTATATATGAATATTAATATTTTACATTTAGCATTTTCAACAAAATAGAAAAATGCCCCCATTTATCTGAATTATGAAAATATAGGGATTCGCGTTACTAGAAGATAGAGAAGATGGTGTTTAACGTAACTTTCAACAATATTTCAGCTGTATCGTGGCAGTCATTTTTAAATGTTGGGGGAAACCAGGATACCCGGAGAAAACCACCGACCTGCAGCAAGTCCCTGTCAAACTTCATCACATAAAGTTGTATCGAGTACACCTCCCCTGAGCGGGATTCAAACTCACTACGTTAGTGGTGATAGGCACTGATTGCATAGGTAGTTATAAATCAAACTACCATACGACCACGACCACTGTATACGATATAATGTAATGCATCTTAGTAAATGTATGTTGATGTTTGCAAATTCTGACCACTTCAATTATTGGTGGAGGAAATCGGAGGACCCGGAGAAAACCACTGCACAGCCAGACTTGAAATGAGGGACTCTTTGCTAATTTGAATATCTAAGAATATTAAGATGGCGACGCCAAGACGTCTGCAATTTTCATATGATCTACATTGTATATAGAAGATATCATTCCTAATTGAATGCATGTCATTTTCTGAACTTGAAAGTGATACATTGAATCAATCTGAATTAAATGAAAATAATGAAAACAGTTAAATATTCGAGGTTCCTGGACAAAATAAAAATCTGAGGCGGCGCACCCTCATCTGGCCTTAAGAGTCTATGTAAAAATGTCCGAAATACATAAAGCTGGTGGTGTTTGACACAAAATTTAACAATGAAAGACATTTGGCGGCCTAGATTCCGCGATTATAGATAATAGATGGATCATAGAATTCTATTGACTAACCTGATATTTCTAGCTTCTAAACTCGAGGTTCCCACATTAAATAAAATATGTTATTATATAGATAGGTGTGAATTATGGGGATTTATCCGTGAAATAAATTCCAGGATCTCACATGTGAGATATCAGTTTTTTCCCGCCGGAACTACTTTTACACAACTATAAGTGTGGTGGTTACGTCCCTTGTGTTACGGTGAATACACATACGATTGTAAACTGAAAATAATTCTGCAAAATGTTATTGACGACTTTGACACATATAACCAACATGACGTCATATGAAGACTTCCAGTTTGAAACGTAAAGATTAGAAGTTATTTGGCTTCGTGTACACTTCTAATTTTGATTTATTTATTATAAAATAAGTTTTCAAGGTAAGCATTTTAATTATTTTTGTGTATTGTTGTAAATATGACATGTAGGATTTCACATTTTCAAGATGGCAGATCCTTCCAGCTGAACCTCTTAGTACCATTGCTTGTAGATTTATACGAGTGGAATGAAATATACAAATAACAAAAATAATATAAAAGAAATTTTGAAAGTCTATAAAAGTATAACTAAATCATACATTTTGAATATCAAAATAAGACCACTCGTGACCGAATACGCATTAATGATTAAACTAGTGGACGGAACAAGTTCCGCCCACTCGCTTAATCCTTGTGCGTACTTTGATAACTCATGGTCTTATTTTGATATTCAAAATCTACGATTAGTTATACTATATATCATTTTTACCAGCTCGTGACTTCGAAGAAATGGGTAAAGTCGTTACAAATCAAATTGAGCAATAAAAACTTGTTTTTCTAACCTTTTCTTGGCCTTATTTATATTCATATATCAATATCCAGTCACAAACACTATATCAGATATATGGCAGTCCAATATTTGCAAGAATTAATGTTCATATACAAAGGTACTTCCATGAAGCTTTTGATGAAAAAATCTGATTTTTCAGCTGTTGAGTTCAGATTGTGAAATAACATAACAATGACTTTTTATCTTAATATATTACAGTTATTAAGCTGATTTTCAACACAATAAGCAACTTATGATATGTATTTATGCTTCATTTGTACATTTAACATCTAATTAATATGAATATTTTTATTTTAAGCCGACCCCCCCCCCCCTTTTTTTTTTGCCTCATAGAAATGATCTCACAGTATACTAAACTATGTTAGTTCATGCTATGTTCCCATTAACTATGCATTTCAAGACTTTAAATAAGACCTAATACCTAGATATTAAGCAAAAATTACTTCAAACTGCCCCAAATTGGTAAAATTATGATTGTTGATTTTCAGGTTCCTGTTATTTCTTATGACCTGCAACTATAATTTCCCTCAAAACTCAATAAATGTATGTTTCTTGACAACTTTTGCTATGTTTCTTGTTAGCCGGATGCACAAATGTACATTTACAGTCAATTTATACTCTAAAATATAAAATCCACATTGACAATTTGAAAAATTAACAGTAAATGTTCAGTGACAAATGTAATTTTCCTGGGATCACTAAAATTATCTGGTTTTTAAGTACATAATTCTTAAATAAAACTGCTTCCTATAGCCTTATATTGTTTCATATGCACATTTTACATGTGTTCTAACTATAACTACCCAAATTTATGAGGAAAAACAAGTAGGATTAGGAAATTTTCAAAAATGGTATCACCATATACCATATTTGAAGTCGACTAAATGCCACAAATTGAAATTGTTAAAATTCTTAATTTTAGCAATCTTTTTCAACATCATCTGCCCTTTAACTACAAAAACACCTTAAATCTACCATTCTTAATTATTGTAAAGTCATAAATAAGCATAAAATTATATTTCAATACCCTCTGTGCATGTACATCTATAGCTGCGGAACCGTAGCTCTTTATGGTCCTTTTGGTTTTTTTTAAGATATGCCATATCTTAAAAAAAAAAAAAAAAAGGACCATAAGGGACAGACCATTTAACTTCCAGGGGGGGATTATGGTTTTTTTCTAAAAAAAATATTCTGATTCCCAATGTTGCTGAAAAAAATATTCTGATTTTGGTGAAGGAAAAAAAAATAAACTGATTCAGAGTTTTTGTCATATAACCTAATGTTAAATTGTGGGGAAAAAAATTGCGCTATGCGCACCAAAAAAAACAATTCTAACTTTTGTGTTGTCAAAAAAAAAAATTCTGAACAAAACAAAGAACCATAACCAGGGGCGGATCCAGGGGGGACGCATCCCCCCCACCCCTAAAATTGGAAAAAATATGATTTTTTGGCGTAAAATCGTGATTTTTCACACGAAATACCCCAAAAATTTTCACACAGCCCTCCGCTCGGAACAATTTTTTTAAGGGCGCCCCCCTAACTTGAAATCCTGGATCCGCCCCTGATAAGTTAAATGGTCGGTCCCTAATGGCGGACCATATCTTAAAAAAAAAAATAGGACCATAAAGAGCTACGGTTCCGCAGCTGGTACATCTAGTGCATGGTGAAAATTTTCCAAAATATTGCATAATATTCATATTGAAGCCGTAACAGGACACCTTGATGTATTTTGTAACATTTTGGTGTGGAAAATGTCAAACTGGGTCTGTTGTGACTGTCCAAAGCCAATTTGAGCATGGTACAATCTAGATACGATAGCGGAATGATCAAAATTAAATTACTTGATTTTTGACCACTAAAGAATTCTCCATAGCCTTCTATGTTAAATAAAATCTTTTTGAGCTTTCATACAGGGTTCATCTTAAGCTTAATCTAAGCGACACTCGTATCCTAAAATCTGTAGGTTTCTGTTGACATTCAGTATTTTGCAGTATCTAATAGGGTTTATTTTTCATCCAACAATGTAGGAATCCATTTTTTGTTTACGTACTACTTTCATTACGCACAGGCACTTGTTTCTGTAACAATCGGCAAACCTCGGGTGAGTCCGCTTCTCTCCCTCAATACCTCGGCTGTAATACGGTATTTGATATGCGTCTACGCGTCACATTTCTTCGCCGGAAGACCGTATCACTTCAATCAAACATTGCGCACCGCGAATAAGTTCTAAAATGGCGACAATAGATGAGGTTGCTTTGAAAAATATTGGTCTTTGATGAAAGTACGGAATCAGCCGACATTGCGACGAATGAAAATATATTATTAGTGGACGAATATTGGAAAGTGAAATGATTTTAATACCTCCTTCATCGAAGATTTCCGAAAGTAGTTCCAATGGGAGCTATCGTAATACGGACGAGGTATGATGAAGGTACGGAATCAGCCGAAGTTGCGACGAGCGGTTTCTGTAATAGACTGACAATTGCCTGTCTCAATCTTAAATGGATCCGCCCGAGGTACGAGCCAGGGGACAGAACTCGTCAGTTTATTTCTGTAAAAAATATATTCCATATACCTTATATTATATTTTTTACAGAAACAAGTGCCTGTGTCATTACACCTTGATTTGAATTTTAACAATATAAAAACTTTGCAGAAATCAACAGAAACTTTTAATTATCGAATCGTTGACGGACACATTGAATTTCCGTACTGTATGCTATTATTTGACAAATCTACCAAGCTTGAAACTGCAGTAGCCATTGGTAACGTGATCAAAATCTAATTTAGATATGATTAATATTTATGAGGAAAAGTACCATCAGTTGGATATGGACCTGACGCAAGTCACTAATAAACTTTATCACATAAAGTTGTACACCTCGCCCTGAGTGGGAGTTGAACACACAACATCAGTGGTGCTAGACACTGATTGCAAAGGTAGTTGTAAATCCAACTATCATATGATAACGACCGCGTGACGGTCCCACTATTTCTATGTCCAATAAAATAAAATAGTCCAATCATCTGATTACCGTTTGTGTTTACCAATGTATCAAGTTAGGCTGCGTCAATTACACATCAAATTATTATGCATATTATCAATGCCATATTTTTCCAATATGTAGATCTCAGATACTATGGAGGACTTGGAATTTTTATAAAATCGAATATAAGACCAGGAATAAAAATATTAGAGAATACTCATAAAGACTTTCAGTGGCTAAAACTAGATAAAAACTTCTTTAATTTTAATAAGGACATATTTTTATGTTTAGCATATATATATATCATACCAAGTAATTCTAGTTATAAACAAGGTGATGAAGATATTTTAGAAATCATTGAAAAAAATATTACAAATGAGTACAAAGATAAAGGTAACATAATATTATGTGGTGATATGAATGCTCGGTCGGGTTCAGAGCCTGATTTTATACAGAATGATAATTATGATATATATGTACCAGTAAATGATGATTATGTTTATGATTTAGTACAAGAAAAAAGACAAAGTCAAGATGATAAAATTGATTCAAGAGGAAAACAGTTACTAGAGTTGTGCATTGCTACTCAAATGCGAATATTGAATGGTAGAGTTATAGGTGATTTATATGGGAGATATACTTGCCATAAAACAACAGGATCTAGTGTAGTAGATTATATTATCCTATCAGAGGAACTTTTATCAAGCATTTTGTTTTTTAAGATCTCTAATTTTATTCCCAACTTTTCAGATTGCCACTGTAAATTATCATTTGGTATCTTAGCAACTTATACAACACAAAAAAGGTTTCAGTCCTTGCAACCTTTTCCAAGCGCATATCAGTGGAATCCGGAATCTGCCAGTAAATTTCAAGATGCATTATGCCATCCAATTGGTAAAAATTCTATAAGTGATTTTATGAATAATAATTTAGATAATAATAACTCTGAGTCAGATTCTCTTACCCTAGAGTTTACAAATATACTACATAAAGCTGCGGACAAAGCTTTAATTAACAAGAAAAAAAATAGTAAGAAATAAGAATATCAATGCCAATTTTTTTTATACTGACCTCAAATATAAAAGGAAAATACTACTTGATAAGGGAAATTTATTATCTCAATTCCCTTATGACCCCATAATAAGGGGTTCTTATTTTAAATGTTATAGGGAATATAACAAACTCCGCAAATATAAGAAACGACATTTTAAACAGTCTATTTTAGATAGTCTAGACAATCTTAGGGACGCGGATCCAAAAAAATATTGTAAATTAGACAACTCTGTTAAAGAACAAGTTGGAAATCCAGCAGATTCTGTAGATCATGATGAGTGGCAAAATTATTTTAACAAGTTAAATAGCATACCAGATTCACTTAAAGAAAGACTGAGAGTTATTGAATCAGATGTTGAATTATTGGAAAATATAAAACCTTTTGTACAATTAGATTTTCGTATCTATACAAAAGAGATAGCAGATGCATTACATCAGCTAAAGAAAGGTAAAGCCTCTGGTTTAGATGAAATGCTCAAGGCGGGAGGTACTATACTTACCCCATTACTCCATATGGCAAAATCATGCTCATTATTTTATTCATGAGATATGAATATTCATGACGTCGTGGAACCACGTGACATTTTTTTTCAGCAACTTTGGGAAGAATATTATTTTTTTAGAAAAAAAAACATAGCCTATGATTTTATTGTTATGTTTCCCCTCAACGCACCTCACATAATTATTTGATCACGTGAGACTTTGTTTATGAGGAAGCGGTGCAAATTGTACTGACGAATTGTATGAAAATGCCTCGGGAATAATGGTATGTTTCACACGCCCAACATCCCTACGTTGCCTCTTAAATGGCGTCGGGCATTGAAAAGTGTAAAAACGATCACAATTAATCTTCTCCAGGAACCTACAGATCATAAGTTTTCCATTCTAAACAAATATCAAGTGGAACTTTTTTACCGGAAGTTTTAATGTGAACGAAGAGAACTTATGTGGGTATGGCGATTTCGTCAGTTTTATCATTTTTTTAAACCATATTTTAAGGGTTTTTTTAGGAAATGATAGGAAAATTGTATCAAAATAAGAAATACTCCAGGAACTTCCAATATATTGAGTATGGTATCAAACATTTGCTTGAACAACCTTAAGCGGTGTTTGGTGAAAAAAAGAACTCAGAAATTTCCAGGTTTAATAAAAGACCAACACGGCCTCTTTTACTTCTTCAGCCGTTCATTGCTTAGTACTACGATGACGTTCATTTTGATTCAATATGGCGGTCGTATGCAAATTAGCAAAATGGGCTTGATTTTGCCATATGCCAAAAGTTATTCAACTTTGTATTTTCATCTGGAATTTACCCAAATGCATGGTCATCTGCATATTTGTCTCCTATTTACAAATCAGGTGATGCACGTCAACAACCCAGGAAATTACAGAGGTATAGCTATCAACCCATGTTTGGGGAAACTTTTTAATACTGTTAAATAATAGACTGGACAAATGTTTGCAAGAAAAGAATTTAATTATCAAATATCAAATTGGTTTTTCCAAGAAAGCTAGAACTTCTGATCATATATTTGTATTAAAGACATTAATTGATAAACATTTAGCTAAAAAAGATGGAAAATTATTTGCTTGTTTTATAGATCTAAGGCGAGCATTTGATACAGTTATTCATGCAGGAATAAGATATAAACTATTGAAAAATAATATATCTGGTAAATTTTATTCAATCATCAAAGATATGTATAGTAAAAGTACACCGAGAGTCAAAATAGGAAATCAGTTGGCTACCCCATTTCCATCTAATATTGGGTCAGACAGGGTGATGTTTTGAACCCAATTTATTTTAGAATTTTATTAATGATTTACCTAGTATATTAGAAAAATGTTCTAATCCTGTTCTTCTAAATAACAGTAGAATAGATTGCCTAATAAGGGTAATAACAAAATTACCGAACTCCGAATGTATGCAGATGACATAGTATTATTGTCAGACAGTAAAGATGGTCTACAAAAAAGAATTGATGAGCTGCATGATTAATGGTGTCTCACTGTTGATTTAACAAAGACAAAGATTATAATTTTTAATAGATCTGGTAAATTATTGAATACATATTCTGTAATTTCCTGGGTTGTTGACGTGCATCACCTGATTTGTAAATAGGAGACAAATATGCAGACGACCATGCATTTGGGTAAATTCCAGATGAAAATACAAAATTGAATAACTTTTGGCATATGGCAAAATCAAGATCATTTTGCTAATTTGCATACGACCGCCATATTGAATCAAAATGGACGTCATCGTAGTACTAAGCAATGAACGGCTGAAGAAGTAAAAGAGGCCGTGTTGATCTTTTATTAAACCTGGACTTAATTTCTGAGTTCTTTTTTCACCAAACACCGCTTAAGGTTGTTCAAGCAAATGTTTTATACCATACTCAATATATTGGAAGTTCCTGGAGTATTTCTTATTTTGATACAATTTTCCTATCATTTCCTAAAAAAACCTTAAAAAAAGGATAAAACTGACGAAACCGCCATACCCACATAAGTTCTCTTCGTTCACATTAAAACTTCCGGTAAATAAGTTCCACTTGATATTTGTTTAGAATGGAAAACTTATGATCTGTAGGTTCCTGGAGAAGATTAATGGTGATCATTTTTACACTTTTCAATGCCCGACGCCATTTAAGAGGCAACGTAGGGATGTTGGGCGTGTGAAACGTACCATTATTCCGAGGCATTTTCATACAATTCGTCTGTACCATTTGCACCGCTTCTTCATAAACAAAGTATCACGTGATCAAATAATTATGTGAGGTGCGTTGAGGGGAAACATAACAATAAAATCATAGGCTATGTTTTTTTTTCTAAAAAAATAATATTCTTCCCAAAGTTGCTGAAAAAAAATGTCACGTGGTTCCACGACGTCATGAATATTCATATCTCATGATTAAAATAATGAGCATGATTTTGCCATATGGAGTAATGGGGTAAGTATAGTACCTCCCGCCTTGAGCATTTCATCTAAACCAGAGGCTTTACCTTTCTTTAGCTGATGTAATGCATCTGCTATCTCTTTTGTATAGATACGAAAATCTAATTGTTCAAAAGTTTTTATATTTTCCAATAATTCAACATCTGATTCAATAACTCTCAGTCTTTCTTTAAGTGAATCTGGTATGCTATTTAACTCGTTAAAATAATTTTGCCACTCATCATGATCTACAGAATCTGCTGGATTTCCAACTTGTTCTTTAACAGAGTTGTCTAATTTACAATATTTTTTTGGATCCGCGTCCCTAAGATTGTCTAGACTATCTAAAATAGACTGTTTAAAATGTCGTTTCTTATATTTGCGGAGTTTGTTATATTCCCTATAACATTTAAAATAAGAACCCCTTATTATGGGGTCATAAGGGAATTGAGATAATAAATTTCCCTTATCAAGTAGTATTTTCCTTTTATATTTGAGGTCAGTATAAAAAAAATTGGCATTGATATTCTTATTTCTTACTATTTTTTTTCTTGTTAATTAAAGCTTTGTCCGCAGCTTTATGTAGTATATGCCACAAACAAACTTTGACCAAATGTTGTAATAAATAGGAAACTTAATCCAAAATTGTATTAAAATGTATTTTTCTCACTATTTGTAATTAAATTATCGCACAAGACTTATTTCATATTTCACAAATTTTACATATATTTATGTTTTTCAATTCAGTAATATCCAGATTCGTACTAAGCTTTATATTCAGTAATATTCTGAATCCTACTGAAAGTTTAGTAGGATCCAGGATCCTCCTAGTACAAATCTGGATATCCTGATTTGTCCTAGTAGATATTAGAATTCTGATTTATACTGGTTTAAATCCAGTACAAATCAGAATTCCAATTTCTACTAGTAGAAATTGGAATTCCAATTTGTACTAGTAGGATTCCGGATCCTACTGGATTCCAATTTGTACTGTAACATATATATATATTAACATACAATCTCCAAAACATAATGCAGTAGCTTAATAATGAACTTTGGTTTCTATATCAATAACTGATATATACACAAACAAAACAAATAATTGCTTCTCTTTTTAGTAACAATTGGAAAATGTTATTTCAAGAGCTAAACCACTCTTAATCTATCTTCCCATGCATATTTAATTTAAGAAAAACTTACAATGAAGCAGAATGATGACGAGAAATGTCCACCCTAGTATCATTCTAGTTGGTTGGTTAGTACGTTATAGTGTTTAACGCCACTTTTAACAATGCTTTCAGTTATATCGCCATTCTAGTACCCATTTAAAATCAAGCATATATGATACTGTCTTCATATAATAACTGATAATAACAAAGCATGTCTGTATCAATTACCATGATTTAAATGTAACTTAAGACATGCAGCCTTTATTTGTGTAGAGACTTCTATGCCTGGTAATATATTCATGCGTTGTCAAAACAAATTGAAATCAACACTTCCTTGTTTCGTTATAGTTTCTGCGAATTGACATTTTTAAAAAATCTGAAACCAATAGGATTTAGAAAAAAAGATCCCCTTGCACCTACAAAATCCTCACAATCCCTCTAGATATCAACCAGATACAATTAGAATAAAGATAAAAAATGTTCCCCTATCTGCTGATGATGGACATATTGACCGAGCTTTAGCTATGGAAGGATGTGAAATCCAAGGAATATTCAGAGATAGGCTGAGAGTGGATGGAAAACTAACCAACTGTGAGACTGGTGATAGGTTGGTGATCAGTAAACTATTAAGCAAACCTATACCAAGAATGTTGAAAATAGGTAAATACATAGCAAGAGTATTTCATCCTGGGCAACCAGAGTTCCAAAACAGAAATTATACTCATGACAGTGACAAAACTTGTCATAAATGTTTAACTCCAGGACACTTTATATATGACTGTCCTAATGATTGGGTGTGTAGAAAGTGTCATGAAAGTGGGCATAAAATGATGGATTGTTCTAAAGATTTCAATGAAGAAAATAGTGAACCAGAACAACATCATGCAGGAACAGATGATAGGCAAGATGATGAAACAAAACAAGATGATTCCAAAGGTAGAAAAACAAATAAACAGTCGCATGTAGATGTTGATGTGACAATTACAAATAAAAACAAGTCAACAAAAGCTTCCAACAAAGAAGCTTCTTCCACTAAAGGTAATATAAACAAACCAGAACCAGCAAAAGATTCACCTAGAAAGGTCAGGACGACAAACAATAAAAACACTGAAAAATCAGAAAAGGGTCAACACTCAATACAAACCTTTCTGAAAACACCAGGCAACACAAACAAACAGAATGTGAGAATCCATACCCCACCAACAACTACAGAGAGACTATATGATAGAAATAGTGATAGTAATGGACCAAAGAAAGCCAAAACTGCAGATGGAAAGTCAAATTAATTCTTTGTAACTGTAATATTTATGTTGACAATTGTCTTTACAAAAAAAAAAAAAATATATTGATATATACAAAAAAAAATGCATTATTATAAATGTCCTAAGCTCAATAATAGAGTAAAATCAATGTTGATGAATAAAAAACTAAATAATTACCTATTCATGCTATTCCTTGTAAACAAGTTATACCATGTATACATCTTAATATGTATTGTTATTCTTTTTTATCTTATGTTACGAAAACATTTAAAAAAATCAAAAAATAAAACAATTTTTCAGCTCAAACATAGAGCAAAATTATTTGTGAACGTAACAAACTGATAGTACGTCAGAAAATATATGTATGAATATAGATATGAGTGTAAATGATGACGAGTGTATAATAGTGTATACATGTACAAAATCGATATGTAATATATTATCAATTTGTCATAATTCAGTGTCAAGTTTAATGTTGATGAGACAGTATAATAATAATTCAGTTTATAAACATGTGAAAGCTTCTATGATTTTTAATGTAAACAAATATCCGTGTAAAAATTCTCCATTCAAATATAGAAAAATTTCTCAGCTGATTACTGTTTACATATATCATAAACACGAACGACCTTGGTTTTTCCCCAGACTATTAATAGTAACGACCTTGATTAAGTCTATAAAAAAATGTCAACAGACCGATGAGATCTACGCCAATCGATATAATTATGAATACAATAATAATTACTTGTGTTTGTATGCAACATGTACAATTAAAAACAAATGTGCACTGCTGAGAGATGTTTAGGCATTTTTTTTTTTTTTTTCATTTTTTTTACTCACAAGAACATGGAATTAAACTAATAATTAAAAAAAAAAATAGTACTTACCCTGCATACTTTAAAATATGTAATCCCACACAAATAAATAAAAACTTAACAACACTCTACAAATTACATAATTGTATATACTGCCACGTGTAGTATAAATGTTTACATTCTTGCCACGAACTGCACGTGACGTTGTTTGAGTCAAGCTACCCTATTTGTATATTGTTGTAAATTTCTAATTGCAATTGTCTATTTCAATGTATTGAGTTTATATGTATTTATGTTGTAAATGTCTAACTACTATGTATTTGTTTGATGTTTTGACCCCTTGTACACGGTATAGTGTCTGGGGATAATAAAGTATTTGTTTGTTTGTTTGTTTTTAAAGGGTTTTAATAGTTTACATGTACATGAATCTTGACCTTCGACAAAGTATTGTCATGTATTGTTAAACATTCGATGTATTTTTTTAATGATGGTGTTAAATTATAGTTATGTATACTATTTATATTACGATTGATGTGACTCATAAACAATATGATTTCTAAAAATATGATAAATTTGTGTAGTTTGAATGTTAATGGTATTCACGGGAGAGAAAAACGAAATAGGGTAGTTGAGTGGATAAAAACACAAAAGTGTTCAATAGCTTTTTTACAGGAAACTCATTTAGATGAAAATATTGAAAATGAAATAAAAAACAAAACAAATTTTGCTATTTATTGTAGTAACGGTACATCCGCAAGTAGGGGGGTAGGTATAGTTATCAATAAATCATTGAATTACGAAATAATGGATAAGTTTACGGACGAAGATGGTAGAATGATACTTATAAACATACAAATTGAAAACACCGTGTTTTCAATGGTAAGTATATATGCACCTAACTGCAGAACATTGAGAAATGTGTTTTTTAGAAATGTAAGTAGATTCTTAAAGGAACATGGGATTGGAATACCAATACTGCAATAGTTGGGGGTGATTTTAACGAAACTCTTATGCCAATTGATAGGAAAAGTAAATGTAAAAATGGTACATTTATACAACCAGTAGCAAGTTTAAAAACGTTTATAAAAACAAATCATAGCCAGAAATGATAGGTGATTTGCTCATTTGCATATTCAAAATGGCGGCTCAAAGAGAATTTGGATTTTAACATATAGTTGAACGGGAAACTTTCTGTTAGCTTGGGCCGGACAATTTTCCGGGATAAAAAATCAAACTATGCACCGGTTTGAACAATATCTCAAAATATTACAGCTGTACCATGAAAACTCAAGGTTCCCACCCAGTTTCAAATTTGAAGCGTAAGCGCCATTCAAAAGCATTGAGAAGAAGTGAAAAAATGCATCCTGCACGGTTTTCAAGACCTATTAGCACTTTTCTTACAATCCCCATTCTAATTGCCGGGACAAATTCCGTCAGTTCCGGTAACATTGTTGAGGAATCTTTCTTCGATAAAATTGTTGCTGACAAATTAAAGGTTCCCACGATGATTTAAAAGAGGGATTCACAAGTTTTGTTTTACCTTTCTAGTAGAGATTCAATAGGGGTTCACGCAAAAAAATCTACTATTTCGTAAAACTACTTCTGCTAGACATAACATTATTTGAGTAAGCACCGCATTCCATTGTAAATGTAAATAAACAATTAAAAAAAGGCTCCACAAGGGTATTTTTTTATTTCGACAAAACAACAGAACAAGTACATGTAGCTATAATACAATTACAATACTGCTGATATATAAATTTCAAAAAATTTAACAATATATATCCTATACTAAACGATTTCAATGACATACTAATACTTATAAATGTGGGGCAGAAATTGAAAAAAAATGCACAATATATTTTTTATTTACATATATTTCATCAACGTCTTCCAAATATGGTTAAACGTTTATTTGCAGACGTCATACATGACGCGATTTGGTTTATGAATATTCATGAGCAAAATCACCCATGATTTCTGGCTATGTAATTTAACAGATATTTGGAGAAAATTTAATCAAGATAAACAACAATTTACTTGGCGACGGAAGGATAAAACACAGGCCAGTCGTATAGATATGATAGTTATTGGGACAGATTTTTGTTCTCTTGTAGAAACATGTAAAATTAAACCTGTAACCATACAATCTACTGATCACCAAAGTGTATATATAAATTTTATACCAGGGGTTTCAGAAAAGGGTAGGGGTTATTGGAAAATCAATAATTCAATACTACAGGAAGTAGAGTACCAACTATTGATTAATAATCTGATAGATAAATATATTTACGATAAGGTAAACAATAACGTAGATTGTCGGCTTTTATGGGACGTTCTAAAAATAAAAATTAGAGAAGCAACTATTATATATTGTAAAAGTAAATCAAAATTTAAACGAGAAGCTAGAAGATCTTTAGAAAAAGAACTACAAGATTTATCATCACATCGGGACTCTTTAGATATCACAGACGATAGTTTAGATAAACGAATTAATGATATTGAGAAAGAACTAGAACAAATTTATAACCAGAAGGCAAAAGGGGCGCAAATTAGGTCGAGAGAAAAATGGGTAGAATTGGGTGAAAAAAATAATTCATACTTTTTGGGTTTAGAAAAGCAAAGACGGGTTAAAAAATCTATAAGTAAGTTACTAGATGAAAACAATAAAGTTATTAAAGAACAAGGGGAAATACTTAATGCAATTAAGGACTACTATGAAAAACTTTATACATCGAAAAAAACAGATGAAATTTCATCAAAAGAATATATTTTTGATACAAAATTAGATAAAATTTTAAACGACAAAGAAAAATTAGATTGTGATGGGGAGGTAACTGATACCGAATGTTCTGAGGCTATAGGAAACATGAAATTGAATAAATCTCCAGGGCTAGATGGGTTAACCGTAGAATTTTACAGAGCATTTTGGGGGAAATTAAAAATTGTTCTAACGGATATCTATAATAAGAGTTACAATGAAGCTTTAATGTCTTATTCACAACGGTCAAGTATTTTATCGTTACTATTTAAAAAGGGGGATCCTTTATGTCTTGATAACTATCGTCCGATTTCTCTTTTGAATGTAGATCTTAAACTGATTTCACATGTTTTAGCACAACGCTTGAAAAAAGTTTTACCAAATATAATTAACGTAGATCAAACAGGTTATGTAAAAAATAGATTCATTGGTTTTAATCTTAGACAAATACAGGATATCATAGACTATGCAGACATATATAAAATAGAAGGGGCTATAATTTTCGTTGACTGTACAAAGGCTTTTGATTCTTTGGAATGGAATTTCATGCTAAATACTCTTAAGCATTTTGGATTCAATGAATCTTTCATTAATTGGGTAAAAACTTTATATACAGACATACAAACGTGTGTAATGAACAATGGGTGGGTCTCAGAAATGTTTAAGAATACAAGAGGAATTCGTCAAGGTGTCCTTTATCAGCTTTGTTGTTTGTCTTGTCAGTGGAAATCATGGCTTCAAGACTTAGAAACAATAAAGATATTAAGGGATTTCAAATAAAAATAGACGAAAAAACTCATAGCATTAAGATATCGCAACTCGCTGATGACACAACTTTATTGTGTACTTCTAAAGAAGAAATATATATAGCATTTAATGAAATAGAAACTTTCGGGTCTTTTTCTGGATTATTAATGAACAAAAATAAAACTGGGGGAATTTGGGTAGGAAAACTTAAGCACAGTAAAGATAAAATACAGGGCATTAAATGGTATGAAAAACCTATTAAAACATTGGGTGTATATTTTGGTAACAATAAAGAAGAGTGTGAAAAATTAAACTGGGAAAATAAAATAGATAAAATGAATACTTTATTCTTCTCTTGGGGAAAACGAAATTTAACTATTCTTGGGAAAATTATGATTATTAAAACGTTAGTCATACCTATATTTACTTTTGTTGCTAGTGCATGTGTCGTGCCAGACAAATATAGAAAAGAAATTGAAAGTAAATGTTTCAAATTCATATGGGATGGTAAACCAGACAAAGTTAAAAGAAACACTATGATAGGTAATTTTGAAATGGGGGGTTTAAATATGATAGACATAGGAAGTTACTTTGCATCACTGAGAGCATCATGGGTAAGTAGATTTGTTAGTGGAGAAATGGACAATTGGAAATTGATACCATATAAATACTTTAGACAATTTGGTAAGAATTGGTTGATATTCTCAATGAATATCGAATACAAAAAAATCAAAGATTATTTAAGATATATTCCTGATTTTTATAAAGAAATATTGCAAACCTGGATAAAAATGGATGGGGGTCAAACAAAAACGCTATCACATTTTGCAGAGATTAGAAAACAGCTTATATGGGGAAATAAATTTATAATGTTTAAAAATAAAAGTTTAATGTTTGATAATTGGATAAATAGTGATTTAATTTATATCAATGATATTTTAAATGAAAACGGGGAAATAAGCCAGAATTTAATCTTAGATAAATTAAAATACAAGAATAATTGGATATCTGAATTTATCAGCCTAAAAAAAGCGATACCTAATGAATGGTATCATACATTACAGGCTCAAAACTCTATTAAAAGTGTTGTAAATTTTCAAAAAGATAAGTTTATAGTAAATGGAAAATGTATAGACCCGTCACAACTGTCCAACAAATATTTTTATAATGAATATATTAATGTAAAATTTTTGAAACCAATGGGAATAAATACATGGTTAAGGTACTTGTCTATAAATGAAAAACCAAACATGAGTCAGCTTTACTCTTTCATTTTTCATTATTTAGAAGAAAATAAGCTAAAAATATTCAGATGGAAATTATTGCAATATATAATTCCTACAAAGAAACTATTAATGAAATGGAGAATTGCTATTAATAGCCAATGTAATTTCTGTGGTCAAGATGAAGACTATCTACATTACTTTATGTCTTGTCCCTATCTGAAAGAATTTTGGGTGAAAATACAACAAATATTGAAAAAATCTAATATAGAAAATTTTGTCACATTAAAACATATTGTTTTTGGGTATAAGATATTTGATCAAGATTATTTTGATTTCAACTATTTTTTAACAATTTTAGGATTTTCTATATACAAAGCATATTATGTATCTGAACAAAAGACCAAACAAATAAACATATATTCTTTATTTGTGAGAGAATATATTACGAGAATAAGCCAGGTGCAAAAACTCCAAAATAGTAAACTGTTAGCAAAAATAAGGGAAAATATTGAAATGTAAATATGTATGCATTGTATTTATGTATATGTATGCATGCATATGTATGTGTGTATATGCATGGATGTATGTGTGTAGATGTAGGTGCGTATGTATAGGTATATTTAATTAAAGTCTGATACTCATCAGTTATATTATATTATTTGAAAGTATTTTAATTATATAAGAAAATATTAATATGAAATACTTCATAAGTAGATTGGGCTTTTGAAGTAAGAATGTAACAAGCATTTTGAATAAAAATATATTGTTGTTAAAAAAAAAAAAAAAGATAGTAAAAACGTCAATCAAGTTGAAGACAACTTCAGAAGCTTTCTTTGAAGTTAGTGGTTTGATATTACAAAACTTTGTGAGATGGTCTTGATACACCATAACACATTTGTACTTGCCATCAGGGTTAGACTGAAAATCTATTAAATCAACTTGTCCCCTACTATTAAACTCCTTTGACAGGATAGGGTTTACTACAACTCCTTTTGAGATGTGCTTCTTTTTCATATTGCAGTTTTCACAATTTTCTTCACCAAACGACATGATTACACATTCAGAAACACAAACATAATTGAGATCAATACTTCAAATCACTCTTTATATATCACTAAATCTACTCACCAATAAATGTAGAAATAATCTTAAGCCAATTTGTAATCTATTTAAACTGGTAGAAAACAAACTGGGTAATTACTATTGTTATTATTGTATTTATTGTTTTTATTTATTTTCTGTATATATTGTATCTCTATACCAATGTATTACGATGGTTTATGAAAATAAGATTGTGTGGGGTTTTTTTGGTAGAAAACAAAATGAAAATTTGTTCCCCATAACAAAAAGTTCCTACAGCACAATTATCATAAGCATTTGTTCCTTTTGACCAACTAGAAAAACAACAACAGATATTAAATATTTATTTTCATTTAATACAGATATTGTATTGCCTTGGAAATAAGTGAAATATTCATTAATCATTTTCAGGAAATAAGCCTACGTTAATGCCTAGGCATTAGCTTATTGCCTAGGAATTAAGCTTAATGCCTAATTTCGCGTATTGCCGCTAACATATATATCAATACAAAGAAAAATAAATACATTGCAGTCGAAATTTGCTACAATGAATGCACAAGATTTCAATAAATATATACTTATCGATTTTCAAATACACAGTATATTTAATGTACATTTGTTTTTGTATATTCAGGTGTCACGCATGAGTTCGTCTAGATTAACGACGCCTGCCAAGGATAACAGACAAAATGATTATTTAATCAAAAACTGTTCATAGTATTACTATGAAAATTTAAAATTAGGTTTAATTTCTACATTTGTATGCATTGCAGTGTACTTTATATTAGTAAAACATCTCCTTCATGTCCTTAGCGGTAGTATTTAGAGTCTTAGTGTCCTAAGACGGTCTTATCGGTTTTTTAGACGCTCTGACTCTAATAACTGCCACTAAGGGCATGAAGGAATGTTTTTGTGCATAATGATCTCTTTAGACGAAAAATGTATTATTGAAAACCTTAATTATAAATTTTGATGGAAAAAAGTTATGTTATAAGGGCGTTATAGGAAATTTAACCGGCACGTGTCGTCTATCACCATTTTAATTTATTCCCTGTTGATTAACTATTTTACCTGGTTGATTGGCAATCAATCCCGAACAAATAAACAATCAGATCGTTTGATTTACCTGATTAAAGCTAATTATTAAACAAACCTAAGTCAGACAAATGTATGAGCTTGGTAGCTCTTTCTTTGAAGCTATTTTACAAAGAAAAGTAAAGGATAAGTATTGATACTGTCTGTTTTGTTTTATTTTTGTTCGGAAATAGTTAAATAAAGTATTGTGTTTATCTAGCATTTTTGAGAAATAACGTAATTTTAAAATGGTTTGAAAATTTCTTTTTGTATTCATTACAAACATACTTTCATACGAATAAGCTAGATTTTTCACGAATTTTGAAATCTACTCGAGGACAATGTGGCAGCCTTGGTTATCCAAGCCAGCCTTTAACTATGACCTTTAACTATGACCTTTGCATCCAAAGATTACAAGAGGTGATTATCTTTATTACTATTTTTTTGGCTTAAGTAAATTGACAGGCAATGAATGATTGTTGTTTAACGGAAACTGAGCAATATGTTCAGCTATATCATGACGAGAACAAGTTAATTTTCCATGAAATGATGGTGAGGTCTACATAAGAAATAAATCATGGAAGCCAGAATGTGTTGGGAGTTTTAACATGGATCGGCGGATATTAGTATACAACGTTTGGAGACTTATTGTTTTTGCTCCGTTTCTTATTATTATTAGTATTATTCTCCTTTCTTTCTTTCTTTCTTTCTTTCTTTGGCACATAAACTTGTCCACGGCAGATCTCGGGAACTATTGGACAGAATTTCATGAACCTTGGTAGAGTTATATATATATGTTTCTAGTTGGTCCTAAAGTTTTTAGCTTTGTGTTAAAGGGGGTCTAAGTCATATTATGAGGGGTTCAAAGGGGTGGTGGTTACTATAGAATCATATTGGAAAGTTGAAATTTCGTACATTAATGTTGATAACTTCTAAATGGATAATGATAGAGACATAAAATTTGACATAGTGATAGGTCACCATTAGAAGAGCAATTTTGCGTTTTCAAAATTTTTAAGATATCTGCCATTTTTAAAATGTCTGCCAAAATACGGCATAAAAAATGGGTGGTAAAAATTCAACATCGTCCAATATCATCAAAATATTTGTATATGGGTTTTAACACCGTGTTTTAATTACCAATAATTATGTAATTGATAATTCACAACACATTGAATATAATTACCATAAACACTTCAAAAACCATCATGACGACCCAAAGTACCACCTGTCTCGATCAATAATGGAAGCATTAATTTTCTCCGTCAGGGATTTACCAATTTAAATAGTTTGTGTTGATTAGTCCCAAGGACTAACTCTGGAAAACTATAGTTAGACAATTCTCAGTCTTTAGACATATGGAAATCCAATATGACGACCTCTATTGTTTTTATTATGTGTAATAAAGATATAAAAGGGGGGATATAGATTTTGAAATGTTTCACTGTGTACATCGGTTTTCCAATGGTCATATCAAGATATAAATATATTTAATATTACGTCGAATTGGTGTATTGTAATTAATTTGTGTATTTCATTGGTAATATTTTGACATGTCTATTGGGTTCACCTGAGTTGATTGTGTATTGATTAAAGTCCAACGTGATCGTACTTGAATTATCATCTACTTGTAAAAACCATATGCGTTAAGGTGTGACTGATCTTGTGTGTGCCAAGGTAATATTGGATTGGAAAATCTTTTCAATAAAATGTTGTTTGCTAGGGTATTATTGTTTATATAAGGTATCTTTTTTTAATCTTCATAGGAATATACGACAAGAATATAAAATACAAATTTTATATTTAAGAATATAAATTACAAGTAATTTTTGTATATCATACTAAGAATTTTCTTTTGAAGAATTTAATAAGCGTTATATTTTTGACCAACTTTTCGTTTGCTAAAACCCCCGCGTTTAATTATTCATACCCGTGTCAGTGAAGGAGTATTAGAAACATTATTCAATACATGAAGTGAAGTTTCTATCAATTTCAATGACGTTGTCAAATTCTGCATACATGATCATGTTGATGGTAGCTGTAAGGGCATCGGCGAAATGAATCTCCACTCTCAGTTTGAAATAGCGTCGAGGACAGAAGTTAATGGTGTTTTAACACTTACCTAAGGGTTATACAATCCCACCTGACAGTATGGTTGTCTACTCATTGTTGAAGACTGATTTTTCGTGTAGTTTTTAATGATCATAGATCTAAGGGTCGTTATCTTGTCATTAAATAATAATTGTTAATAAAAATACATCTTTATTTGCAATATTACACCCATAAAAGGTCAAAGCAATCATATAATTTACAAACACAAAATAAACAGCGTTAAGCATACAGGATCTGATAATTAGATTCATAATTATATGTCATGAACTTGTCTGACAGGGGATGGGGGGGGGGGTTGTCATTTGCTTTCTGCATCCGTGTTCAATATGTTCGTCATACATTCGCTTTGATATTTGTTGTATACTTTATGTTTTTGTTAACATGTTTTACATTACGTTTGGAGATTTCATCGCGTTTTTCGTATTCAATTTTTTTACCCCTCGCTAATCGCTCGGGGTAAAATTCGAATATAAAGGCCCAGCCCATGTGTAAATTTGCACAACTCTATGCCTGCCATGAATTATTTCGATTCTAATAGGACAAATACGGTATTTTTTAACCATTCATGAACTGTATACACACGGCATTTGGTGGCTGTTCCATTTACCTCCTTCGGAAATTTTGAATTGATTTTGAATTATTTGTATTTGAACGAGATATTTTAAAACAAAGATATGGATGTTAACATGAAAAACATATTTATTGTGTATTTCCCAATATAGATTCGGTTGAACAATTCCTGCGTAAAAATATTTAAAAAAAAGTCGAAGTTCATTCGTTCATCATTTCGTGCGCTAACAAGATGGCGGGGCGGAGTTGTCCAACATAATATCGAACACTTGAACAGTTGTTAATAATCGACAATTATTGTTAGATATGAAATAAAAAAAATAAATGCCAATGGAAAAAAAAGCTTGTATTGTTGACATAAAAAAAAATTCCGGAATAAATACTTAAGACAACCATCTATCGACTTTGACTTTTGTAATATATCGTCATCCTGTGACGTTGTTTACAAGGGACGCTGATTGACACAAGCTGGTTACTGATTTATTTTACGATTTTGTGAGCATTTTACTTGTTTGAGTAGCAAAATTCAAATGCCATCAAATTGGAAAATATCAGTAACTTAATTACATCATCGTCTAGTTATCAATGTATATGTAGGAAAACAAGGTTAGTGTATTTTGTTATTCATGAATCATGGCCGACACATATCAATGGAATGTATGTGACTGTGTGCGTACTGGGGATCCCCAAATGTAAATGTTCAAAACAAATGATAAAAAGATACTTAGTTACAGAATATTTATTTATAACTGACGGGCAATTTTTATTTTAAGGACTTTAAAATACGTTATATGCCGGTGTTTTGTTTGTTTACACTCGGTCGTCACGGTAATTTCACAGCAGGAGTCACAATGGAACAGCCGGATTTGTTGTGTACTGCACTTGCGCTAAATATAGAGTTGTTGAGTATTATCGTGTGTGCCGTTTGATAGACGTCATATTAGAATTAACATTTTCATGAGTATTTTACGTTTTGTTTATTGTTTTTGCGATATTTTCGATGACCTTTTAACGTTTCATTCACTAATTATACGCTTTGTTTTTTGTTAGCTCACCTGGCCATAGGCCATGTGAGCCTTTGTCATGGGTAGTCGTCCGTCCGTCCGTCCGTTAGCTTTTCACATTTAACTCTTCTTCTCTGAAACCGCTGAACAGATTTCAACCAACTTGCCATAGGTGTTCATTGGATGGTCCTCTACCGGATTTGTGTTTTTGGTGTAGATCGGAAATTCAACATGGCTGCCAGGGCCAATAACGTGTTCTGATTGGCTGAAATTTTAAAAATCTTCTTGTCAGAAACCACCAAGCCAATTGAATTGTGACTTTGCAGGAATGATCATTGGGTGGGCCTGTACTAAACTTGTGAATCGTTTGCCGATCGGAAATTCAAGATGGCTCCATGACTCGACTTAGTTTTTACATAGGACCCTATGGAAAAAATGTTTAAAAGTCTTCTCCTCTGAAACCAGTAAGTCAATTTAAAGCAAACATGGCATGAATGGTCCTTAGGTGGTCAACTTTCAAATTTATGTCCTGTGACCCCGACCTCCTTCCAAGATGGTCACCGTCAGCGGACATAGTTTTAACATAGGATTCTATGGGGAAAATGTTTACATTTTTTCCCCTTTGAAACCAGTAAGCCAATTTAAAGCAAACATGGCATGGATGGTCCTTAAGTGGTCAATTTTCAAAATTGTGTCCGGTGACCCTGACCTCCATCCAAGATGGCCGCCTTCAACAGACATAGTTTTAACATAGGACCTTATGGGGAAAAAATGTTTTAAAATCTTCTCCTCTGAAACCAGTTATCCAATATAGCAAACGTGTCATCGATGGTCAACTGCCAAAAATGTGTTCAGTGACCCCGATCTCGGTCCAAAATAGCCGCCGTCAGCGGACCTAGTTTTAACATAATACCTATGGGAAAATTGTTTAAACGTCTTCTCCTCTGAAACCAGTCAACCAATTTAAAGCAAACATGGCATGGATGGTCCATGGGTAGTATACTTTCAAAATTGTGTCCGGTGACCATGACCTCCATCCAAGATGGCTGCCATGAGCAGGCATAGTTTTAACATACATTGTAGAACCCTATGGGATTTGAATAGTAAAACTTAGATGTATTCGGCATGCAGACATTCTTAAGAGAGCTTATTTATGTCAGGTGAGCGATACAGGCTCACCTGAGCCTCAAGTTTGTGCCGTATTTTCAGAGATCTTTTAACGTTTCATTCTTTAATTGTTCGTTTTGTTTTTGTTTTTGCTATATTTTATCATGAACTTTCTATCTATAGCGACATTTCTTGATTCCTTCCTCTAATTTTCGTGTTTATTCAACATCTTTATCACTATTTTGTTGACTTATTGCAGTTTTGTCATAGATGTTTGTGTAATATTTTAAAAAATAATGTGTTTCGCTTTGTCTGAGATTTGGTCATTTAGTTTTTGAGTTTTCACTCGGATTTTCGTGTTCATTTAGTTTGTAATTACTATTTGTCGTCTTGATGCTGTTTTTTGCTTTTCTTTTACGTTAGTATTCGATATTTTCATCGTGTTTCTCGTTTGTTCGAGTTTTTGTCGTATTGTTTTACGTTTGTTTCACGTTTTTCGCGAACAGTTTTATTGTTGAAAGTGGCGTTAAACACCATAGGCATATCCCTAACCCCATGCTTTAAAAGGCACCTCTAGACGACAAATCACTTTCTATAATTAAAGGGCAGTCTCATTTTTTCCATTAATGAATAGTGCATAAGATGTAACCAGTGGTTCATGTTCCCTTTTGTATCCTTTATAAACGAATTTGACTATATCGTCTATGTGTATTTTGTTCTGATGTGGTGTTGTACATGTAATGGTGATAAAACCAACCAATAAGGAAGGGAAAGACAACTTTTTCATTGAGAATAGATATTATTTTTTTAAATAAGCATCAAATTATTCTTGGAGGTAAAAATTGCTAGTTTTATGGATGATTATTGGATCCACAGGAAATCAATTACAAACTTAGCTATGCAAGGTGAGGGTCTATTGGTATGTGTAATACAAGGTGATAAATCACAAGGAGAAACTAGAAGACACTAATAAACTATACAGAAGCCATTTAGATGAATTATTTCTGCTTGTCACATGATTTTTGGGGGAAATTATAGTTTTGCACCATAAGAAATTCCAAGACTTGAATATCAAAAAATCATATTTTGCATATTTCATGGAATTAGAAGGAATTTCAGCTGAAGATCTATAAAAAAAATAAATATTTTATGCCTTAAACTTCATAATTTATGGGGTTAAAGCATGAATTAACAAAATTAAGTGTGAAATGAGATTTACCAGAAGAGACAATATGAAACGCCATTTTAACAGCAGACATGAAAACATGAAATGTATCCCTCCTCCTCCTCCTCCTCCTCCTCCTCCTCCTCCTCCTCCTCCGAAGGAAACACGCTACGATTATATTCCTGCTCCTCCTCCTCCGAAGGAAACAGGCTACGACTATGCTCCTCCTTCACCTCCCCCACCTCCCCATCAAGAAGGGTATGTCTGCACTCCTCCTCCTCCTCCTCCTCCTCCTCCTCCTCCTCCTCCTCAAGAAGAATACGTCTACACTCCTCCACCGCGTGGTCCAGAGTTGTCATCATTACAACACCATACCGAAACAGGAACCGTACTTTATTTACTCGACGGATGACCCGTTCGTGTTTAAAGTACCCAGCGGAAGACTTCCGGATCACTTCATATCGTGGGCTCGCCCTTTTACCAGCGTGATTTCGGGACCAACCGGAAGTGGAAAATCCGTCTTTGTCAGGAGATGCGTCCACAACATTCAACACATGATGACGCCCTCGCCGGATAAAATTTGGTGGTGTTACGACGTTTATCAACCTTTGTACGGAACCGTAGATGGAGTCGAATTCGTCCAAGGGCTGCCAGATTTCGACGCTCTGGATCCCGCAGAAAAACACTTGATCATCATAGACGACCAGATGGACATCGTCGGCCAGAGAGTGGCCAATCTGTTCACCAAGTATTCGCACCACAGGAACTTGAGTGTAATGCTCATCGTTCAGAACCTTTTCAACAGAAATAAGTATCACAGGACAATCAGTCTAATTACCCACTACATGGTACTGTTCAAGAATCCCAGAGACATGTCACAGATCATGGCGTTAGGACAACAAATGTATCCCAGGAGAACGCAATTTTTCCTGAAAGCCTTTGTCCGAGCTACGGCCAAACCACACGGCTACATGGTGATCTACATGAAACAAGATACCCCCGACATCCTGCGACTGAGGAGCAGTATCTTTCCGGGAGAGCAGCAGATTGCTCATGCGGATTTATAAGTCGTGTACCGTAGACTCGTGTCAGTCTAACGACAGATGCGGAAGGAGTAACATGGTTTCTCCCCGACTGCGGAAGCACGCCAGCGACATAGTATACTTACAAAAGACGAGACCGTGTATTCGTAAACACCTCATCACCAAAGCCGATCGCAGTCTCGTCGACTGTCTGTGAGTGTGCCGATAACATTTTAAGAGGAAACGTCCCGTTAGCTAAACTGCAGAAGGAAAAACTCAAGAGAAATAAGGCCGGATTGAGAGCACGGACGAAAAAGTCGGTCTCTCTAAAAAAAGAAGAAAGCGATCTTACAGAAAGGTGGATTTTTGGGATCCCTACTAGCACCGATTGCCTTTGTAGTAGCACCGTTGCTCTCTACTTTATTTCAATGAAGGAACTAACCTTAATGAATAGATACCACCAGACTCAAGAGCGCCCAAAGCCTCCAGTGGAGCAACGCGTGAAAGTCATGGACACCTTGAATAAAAAGATGAAAAACATACTAGAAAGAGAAGACCTGTCGGCAGACGTACGTCTCAAGCTATACGACCAATCGTTCACTCCATATTTGAACGTCGACGACGATTAGACCCAGACCCGTGGTAGTCGCACCTGAACCCGTGATACAGGACCTGATCGACAACGAAATTTTGGAAAGAGTACCAAAAACAATGAAGGCCAAGGCACTGTTGAGCAGTTGTTTGGGATACTTGTTACCTAATCCCACCATCAAGTCCAAACATGTTTTATCTGACATTACCAGGTAACAGTTCCATGGATTACTTTCCAGACAACACGCTGACTCATTTCACGACAAGACTTCCCCAAATGATGGATTTACACGGATCGTGGGAAATAGGACTGGCAGAGATACAGTACCCGCACAGTTGGTATAACATCAAAAAAGGAGAGGCTTGGGTGCATGTGGACGTATTATTTGAAGTAAACCAACTGCAGAGACACACCTTTGAACTACCGGCGGGTTACTAGCCTTCCGCGAAAAGAATATTAAAAGCCATTGAAGGGAAAAAGCATAGGACGCCACTTAGAAAGAAATTCGACATCGGAATGATCGAAATTGACCACAAAATAGGAATTGCAGTAAAAAGGGACTGTCAGGTGACCATCAGTCCCCTCTTACAACACATGTTGGGATTTAAACGAGCAATATTCTCGCAAGGAGATCACGTAGCAGATTGGATGGCAGACGTCACCAGGGGAGTAAATTCTCTGTACGTGTATTGCCCACTGGTCGAACCGAGAATGGTGGGAGACGCTCAAGTACCACGGTTGAGAATCGTACCGGTAGAAGGAAGAGACGCAGAGATGATGACCAGAGTTGTCGATCCCGTGCAATATGGCCTCTGGTACTAAGACGTTTTCAGACCGTTGAAATAGATATAAGAGATGACACCGGAGTCCAAATACCATTCGAGCGAGGACGCGTGGTGGTGACAATTCACTGCAGAAAGAGAACGAAGTCGTATCTAGAATAAAGCAACCCCATCATTGCCAGGCGAACGTATATCGCGATTATTACCTACATTAAGCTGGAAGGGGATATCCCCGTGTACGTTGGAACACGCTATCAGGGAGGACATGGACTAGGAAGTATTTTCGGAAGTCTGTTCAAATCGGTCGTTCCTTTATTAAAGAGAGGAGCCAAAACTTTGGGTCACGAAGCTTTGAAAACAGGTCTGAACCTAGCATCGGACGTCATGGAAGGACAGAACGTTACACAAGCAGCCAAATCCAAATTGAAATCAACAGGACAAATCTTACTCCAGAAAGCCATTATCGGAGTGGGACGATCTATAAAACAAGCTGCAAAGTGGAAAAAGCCCAGACGTCGTGAGACGAAGCTACGGAACACATCGAAAGACATCTTCGGTTAAAAATGGCTCTAGTACACCAAAACTCTTGCGAATGTACGAAATCGGAATTGGATTTGTTTGGAGTACCACCGACTCAGATCAGTGTGGAACATGGCTATTGGGAGCCAAAAGGACTGACATCGGCTCTGACGGATCAAGGTCCTTTTGTGCGAATTTGTAGTCAGTGGAGCTGGAGAGGACTGCATCGACCTGTTCAACACTTACTTGTTTGTGGAAGCACAGATCGTGAATACCGATGGTTCTATCTTAGACCCCGATACGGACGTTGGACCCGTCAATTTGTGGATGCATTCACTGTTCAGTGACGTCAGCGTTAGCCTAAACGAAAAACTAGTTTCGCCACCAACCAGCATGTATCCCTACAGGGCTTACATTGCAACTCTTCTCAGTTACGGACCAGCGGCTAAAGAATCTCAGTTGACGGGCGTGATGTGGTACAAGGACACTCCGGGACAGCAGGACAAGAGAACGAATGATAACAAGGGATTCACGTCCAGGAAAGAATTAACGACCCTAGGCAAGTCGGTACAAATGATGGGAAAACTACATTTGGATTTGTTTTGTCAAGACAAATACTTACTCAACCACGTAGATCTGAAAATTAAACTGAGAAGAAGTCGGGACGCTTTTGCTCTCGTGGCAGACGCGGCCAATTATAAAATCAAGATTAAGGAAATGGCTCTGTATGTGAGAAAGGTACAACTGAGCCCCGCTGTTAGAATGGGTCACGTGAAAGCATTGGAAAAGACCAGCTGTAAATACCCCGTCGGACGAGTAGAAGTGAAAGTGGACACGGTACCCACCGGCAACATGAATTACGTTCAGGAAAATATGTTTTTGGGACAGCTGCCAAAGAGACTCGTCATTGCCTGTGTAGACAGCGATGCTCTGAACGGAACTATTGGAAACAATCCATTCGATTTCAAACACTACACAATCAATTTTGTGGCACTCAACGTTGACGGACGACAGATTCCAGCCAAATCGTTACAGCCCGACTTCGAGAACAATGGCTACATCCGAAGTTATATGGGACCCTATACCAGTACCGGAAAAATGTATCAAGCCGAAGGAAATACCATTTCGAGAGAAGATTATGCCAAATGAAACCCCTTGTTTGGATTTGATCTCACACCCGACATGTCTGAAGTTGGAGCCTTTCAGCTTATAAAACAAGGTAACTTGAGAATGGAGATTCATTTCGCAGAAGTCCTTACAGCAACCATCAACGTAATCATGCATGCAGAAATTGACAACCTCATTGCAATTGATAGAAACAGACAAGTCTTGTTTGACTACAGTGCTTAGATGAACACCTTAGAGATCGACTACGTACTGAAAACACACCCAAGTACCAGAAACGTTTTCAAAGGAGTATACGCCAGAAACAGACTACCCAGAAGATTAAACGTACATCCGGCCTTGATAGGGAACACGGACCCGGACGATCGACCGGGAATACACTGGGTAGCCCTATATATCGATGTCAATTCTAGAGGAGAATATTACGACCGCACATGAAGACCACCCTTTTCAAGGGCTTGCGTGAACTTTATGAACAAACATTGTACGAGTTGGACTTACAACACCATCAGAGTTCAAGAAGAAGGCTCCACTGTATGCGGACACCACTGTATATTTTATCTGATACACAGATGTGCCGGAAAATCCATGGGCGATGTTACGAGAACATTGAGAAACCCGAGAGAAGCCACAGACATAGTCAAGACTTTTGTGCATCGTCTTATCAATAAAGCTTAGAAAATGTACTTGGCGTTTGCTATAATGTAAAGCCTGTATGATGAATAACATTTTATTTACGAAAAAAAAAGAAAAAAAAGCAAACAAACAAACTAAAAAGAACATATATAGAAAATGCAGTCATATGTTAACATTAAAAGCATACACTTAGCACTGAGTCAATTAGTCAGCAAAACGTCACCATTGGTGGGATTCTAATCGAAAGCATACGATTGGTTGGTTTTTGAATTCGAAGCAAGAAGGGCTACGATTGGTGGGATTCAAATATCAGAAGGCCGACGATTGGTTAGTTTTGAATTCGAAGCAAGAAGGGCTACGATTGGTGGGATTCAAATATCAGAAGGGCTACGATTGGTTGGATTCAAAATTCCATTGTTCGTACCTAGAATCTAGAGGAGTTCCGAAAAAATACGGGAAATACGGGTAAAAAGCGCGGGAAGTTATATCCCTTTCAATTCTGGTTCCGGTTCCGGTGACGTCATTTCCTGTCACTTCCGGTGACGTCACAATCCCCGCAAATCCCCCGCAAATACGACTTGAGCTGTGCCCATATACTACTTGTAGCCATATGATTTTTATTTCATTTTTGTGGAAACAAATTTGGCGCCTCAAAGGAGTGTGTACATAATAGTCCCGTCAATTTACGAAAACCCGGAACAAATTGCAAAATAAATTTAAAAAAAAAGAAAAAAAAGTAGCCTATTATTTTTATTTACACATTTTCTACCGGTCTCCATTTTCAAAATGGCCGCCACAATACCGCAAAAATTCAACATTGTTTGATTTCAATGGTAGTTTTTGATTTATTTTTCAAACCTGTTGTCAGTGGCCGGTTTGAGAGACTCGAAGCTTCATAATCGTTAGATTATAATCATATCTTGTTTTCCATGAAATGATGGTGAGGTCTACTTACGAAATAAGTCATGAAAGCCAGAATGTGTTGGGAGTTTTAACATGGATTGGCGGATATCAGTATTTTATCCCGAGCCAGAAGCGAGGAATAAAATTTACTAATATCCGCCAATCCATGTTAAAACTCAAAAAACACAATTCTGGCTTCCATGATTTATTTCGATTCTGATATGTCTAAGAGTACAAATACGGTAGTATACTTTGATTGGAAGACGGTAATTTATATTTACGTTTGCGGAAAGTGTCGCACACAATTTATGCTGCCAATGGAAATGTCAGTCACATTCACCGGCGCATGTGCTAATGAGATTATACCGAATGGATAACTCGCTCGTTTGTTAACAAAGCGAAAGAAGGAGATCATGTTAGAATTTGTACTAGACCAACCCGCTTAGCTTTATGTGTATAGTGCTAGTTCACTGTTATAACAATCCTCGTAAAGAAATGTCTCCCAACTCGGACACATTATCCTGATTCTGAGCCAACCAGTCTTTGCTCTTTCTCCTTAATACTGCGTGTTTAGCGGAGAACCAACAAATACCAATTTTATGGTGCTTGGTTTGACCCGATCGGGACTAGAACCCATTATCTACAACACTCGATGCGAGCATGCCAAACATTGCATGACCTATGCTGTTGAAATTGACATGGGTATTGAAATAAAAAATAATAGTTAAAATAAAGATGTAATAAAAGAAAAAAATATTTATACAAGGGAAGTGTAGGATAATAAAGTCTTTAAGAATTAACATCAAATATTAATCAATTAATTTTAAATCTATATTCCAATATCTGTCGACAATAATAACAGCAAATACCCCGTGATTGTTTTGTACTGCACTCCTTGTCATTAAAAGTTGTCTTGTTTTATATTAGTGTTCTAAATGTTCACTTTTATAGAAAAGCTGTCGGCGAACGAAACATTTTCAAGTACACACTCACATACATTAATTATATATAACTCCATTCGGAACGAAACATAAACTTGATCTGTAGCTTATCATTATACACCGACATACCAAATATCAAGTCAATATCTCAAAGCATAGCGGAAAAAGTGGTGACAACTGTTTTATTTCGGAATTACGGACATGGGTAACAATATATGTCCCGGGCGCTTAGTGGCGGGGACATATAAAGCAAAGGTACTTTTACACTAGCAATAATCATATGGTTTCACCGTCCCGTTCTCTCATATAATAAAAGACCATCAAGAACTGGACAACTGTGTAGCCATATGATTTTTATTTCATTTGTGTGGAAACAAATTTGGCGCCTCAAAGGAGTGTGTACATAATAGTCCTGTCAATTTACGAAAACCAATAATAAATTGCAAAAAAAAAAAGTAAAAAAAAAAGTAGCCTATTATCTTTATTTTGTTTATACATGTTTAAAGATATATAAAAAGCCGCCACAACGGTAATTAGTGGAAGTGCATGCTTTTAATCACGAAAAATGAATGAGTTACGTACAATGTATATATCAATACAAAGAAAAATAAATACATTGCAGTCGAAATTTGCTAAATTGAATGCTCAAGATTTCAATAAATATATACTTATCGATTTTAAAATACATAGGATATTTAATGTACATTTTTTTTGTATATTCAGGTGTCACGCACGAGTTCGCCTAGATTTAACGACGCCAAAGGATAACAGACAAAACGATTATTTAATCAAAAACTGTTCATAGTATTACTATGAAAATTTAAAATTAGGTTTAATTTCTACATTTGTATGCATTGCAGTGTACTTTATGTTAGTAAAACATCTCCTTCATGTCCTTAGCGGTAGTATTTAGAGTCTTGGTGCACTAAGACGGTCTTAGCGGTTTTTTTAGACGCTCCGACTCTAAAAACTGCCACTAAGGACATGAAGGAATGTTTTTTTGTGCATAATGATCTCTTTAGACGAAAAATGTATTATTGAAAACCTTAAGTATTAATTTTTATGGAAAAAAGTTATGTTATAAGGGGGTTATAGGAAATTTAATCGGCACGTGTAGTCTATCACCATTTTAATTTATTCCCTGTTGATTAACCATTTTACCTGGTTGATTGGCAATCAATCCCGAACAAATAAAAAATCAGATCGTTTGATTTACCCGATTAAAACTAATTATTAAACAAACCTAAGTCAGACAAATGTATGAGCTTGGTAGCTCTTTCTTTGAAGCTATTTTACAAAGAAAAGTAAAGGATAAGTATTGATACTGTCTGTTTTGTTTTATTTTTGTTCGGAAATAGTTAAATAAAGTATTGTGTTTATCAAGCATTTTTGAGAAATAACGTAATTTTAAAATGGTTTGAAAATTTCTTTTTTGCATTCTTTACAAACATACTTTCATACGAATAAGCTAGATTTTTCACGAATTTTGAAATCTACTCGAGGACAATGTGGCAGCCTTGGTTATCCAAACCAGCCTTTAACTATGACCTTTGCATCCAATGATTACAAGAGGTGATTATCTTTATTACTATTTTTTTGGTTTAATTAGTTAAATTGACAGGCAATGAATGATTGTTGCTTAACGGAAACTGAGCAATTTTTCAGCTATATCATGACGAGAACAAGTTAATTTTCCATGAAATGATGGTGAGGTCTACATAAGAAATAAATCATGGAAGCCAGAATGTGTTGGGAGTTTTAACATGGATTGGCGGATATTAGTATTTTATCCCGAGCCAGAAGAATACAAAATTCGACCATTAAAAATAAAACTTTCTTAAAATAATACATATGCGTGCAATTAATTTTAACAAATAAATATTCTCGAGACGCTCTCAGTAACTTCAAGTGTTGGTACGTTCTGCTTAGTATATCACAGGGCATATATTTTTTTTCGGTAAAATTGTATGACAATTCAATTCAATTCAATATTTTATTAGCGTCTCACCTTATGTATACATGCATAACATAACAAATAATAAAATTAAACATGTTATATATATATATAAACACCAGCCAATCAATACAGATTTATGAGACACCATATATCAACAAGTACATACAGGTAATACAAATATTAATGCTTAAATAAAAATATTATTTACAATATAAAACTTCATTGCGTTTTCTTAAGATAAAATTACAGGTTTTGGCAACTATTCTAAAAACATCTTGATTCGAAAATAAAAATACCATTTTCTGACAATCTGACAAACTCAGATGTGTGCAATTAATTTTTATAAATAAAACATGGTTTTATATTAGAATATTCATATTCAAATTGGAGCCGATGAAAAGTTCAGTTTCCAAGCAAATTTCAAATTCAATAATTTTCAAATTTGGCTCCTGGATTATTTAAATAATTACACCTTATATAAGAATGCTGGATTCTGATTGGTTAATAGCCCTAATATTTTTTTACAAATTCAGGCCTTGCATTGTGAATTTGCAGAATTTTGGCTTCATGTAAGTGTATTTGCATAAGATTTACCTTTTTTTCATGGTATTTGCAAAATCGTATTTGCCGTTTTTACCCTTCACCGAGACGCTTGTAACAAAATTTGTAAAACGCTATCAGTTGTGCGTTTTATGTAACATCATTTGGTAGAATTAAACAGATACATCATGTTAGGTCCTGAAAACGACAAACAAAAGGTATTGTTTATTTAGCCAGTGTTCTAAATAATATTCGGTGTAATTAAACAGATATACATGTATCATGTTTGGGATGGGTATTTGCGAAAAATACCAGTCTTGAGACTAAATTTCCCTCGCCATTCGGCTCGGGAAATTTTTCGTCTCCCGACTGGTATTTTTCGCAAATACCCCTCCCAAACATGATATATCTGTATATAATAAATTTAGTTGTATTAATATATAATATTGCTTAATTAAACAACATTATTAAGAAAAAAACTGGTAGAACGTGCTAAACTGGGTCACCGGTCACTGTAATTGGGCGGCTGTATCGAGAAACAGATACGGTGTTGAAAAAACGGTTGATACTCATAAAATATTGATAAATGCAATACAATTTTATGTTTGTCTTCAAGAAATATGATAGACAAAACCATGTGTGAAATTTTATGACAAAATATCTCCGATTTCTATGTAAATGTACGAGTTGAAGTGGGAAAACCTCCACAGGTAATTTTAGCGATGTATTTTTATCTTGGACAAGAATAATTAGCGTCCTGATTGGATGACCGATTTAAAACACACTGACTCCGCATGGTTAAAAGATGCATGCAAAAGAAATCTATGTTATATTTATTCATTTGTTTGATTCTGGAATATTGCTGATCATTGATTTAAAAAAGAAAAAAGGGAAAAAGGGGGAGGATTTTATTTGTGAATTTTACAGTTAAATAAATGTTATGTTTCGACAGTTTAAAGAGAAAAATAAAAATTTGTTGCGACTAAAGCTTAAATCAGGACCGCTGTGTCCATGAATATTTTTTTTAAAGTTAATAATATGAAATATTAACATCCACACTTGCCTTATGGACAGCACATTTCTGTATCCACACTTGTTTATAAAATAAAAGAAAAGTCGTGAGAATGAGTTTACAGAATTTTCCTATTCATGTTATAAGGAAGTAGATATTGACGTGTCCTTGTAACCGACATTGTCTGTATTTGTTTCACAATAAATATGTTTAAAGTAAGCATCATCGAGACTTATGGAAGAACAGCGACTTTTGTCGTAATAAATGTTTTGAATGATCCACATGGTTTTTATCTGTTGAACTATACACGCACTACTAAGATATCCCAATTATCATACATCATTATTCTCAAAAAGCTGACGCATAACATCGGTACAGAGATAACTATTTACAAATATTTACATAAAATAACAAGATTCAAGATTCTTTATTCTCATAAACCAATGCATTACAATGGTACAGAGATAAATACAAACATTCAATATCAATATTTGCACGCACATAACAAGATGATGGATGTAACACAATAAAAACACAACAAAGAAGGAGAGAAAGGTGACTAAACAGGAGGACGTATTTTTGAAAAAATAATTGTGATAAATTTATAAAGATGTCTTAGCTTAATTTTATTTCTAGATTGGAATAAATTAGCAAATTTTAAAACATTAACTCTAGTCAAATAACATAAACAGACAACATATCACATGCATGCATACAACCAATCAAATGTATGCGATTGTAATATATATTTAAAAATATAAATGTATTTGGGATGAACATTTTTTTAATGGTAATGACAAAGCACATTATTTTTGTGAATTTATTCTATTCTAATGCAGGTAATAGCATTATGTGTAACTTTAGTTAGCTGCATGTTATTGACATGAACAGTCAAACGATTTGAATTACAATTTCAGAAATGTTACGGAAAAATCGGAAATTTGCATATAAGACCCCGCGTTCTATACAATGAAAAAAATTAACATAAAATAATATAAAAATACACGATTGGAAATGGACTACTGAGCTTAATATTGTAGAACTAGATACAGTCCATGGAATAAGTATTCGTCACCTTCGATTTTAAACTATATATTTCATATAAAACCACCTTTTCAAAAAAATATTTTAAAGCCATCTATCGGCAGATGTTTATGAAATTTATTTCAAGACACGCAGAATTCTTTGAATTTTATTTGTTTATCTGATAGTAATTTTTGTCTCCATGGTGTTTGTTTTCTGGTGTTGATTTTTCCGATTTTATTTTTGTTAAAATATATAGCAAATTTGAAAACTTATATACAGTGAATTGTTTATTTTAAAAAGGAAAAGCATTGATAATTCGGGGAGCAGTTGACATAAAGTGTACAGCATGCATTTGCCGGTAAAACGCACGTGATTTTTTTTGTCTTGCACTAGCGCAAGATAAGAAAATCTCACATCGCTAAAAATAGGAACTGGTCTGTCTCAAAAGTGAGAAATCCTTGAAGGAAAATACTGTACTTTCAATAAAATATTAGTGAGAAAAAGAATCAAACACCGCGGGAAAGATTTCTATTGGTCTCCAACTCGGCGGAGCCTCGTTGAAGACCAGAAATCTTTCCCTTGGGTGTCTGTGATTTTTCCGTCTTGCCCTCTTACCGGTGTTAGATGCTTTATATCTCACATGTGAAATATCAGTTTTTTCCCGCCGGAACTACTTTTATCAAACTATAAGTGTGGTGGTTACATCCCTTGTTATTCAAAGAAAATAAAATATATTAGATCGTAAAACTGATGCACGGGAATATTCATACGCTCAATTTCCAATACACAACACTGGAAACAAGAAAACACGATACCGAGACGGACAAGGGTAATTATTTATATACACAAATGTAAAACCTTCTATTTTTCTGTAGAATCACATTCCAAAGAAGTTACTAGCAAAAGTATTGACTCTAACGATCATTGGTACTTTTCCGGTAAATCCTTGTTTGACAGTGATAGAACAACAGTGCTCAAATCCTGTAGGAGTGTAAGGAGTGTAATGGACATTTTACGGGGATGAACGTATAGCTTCATGTATTCTAATGTCAATAATTAAAAAAAACCTACTTGTGGCTAATTTGCCAAATTAGGGTAATAACTAGTATCAAAAGGTTAAAAAAAAAAACAAAAAAAACAATAAACAAAACAAAAAAAAGTCGATAGCCAGATCCCTTGCCTCGGTAAAATTCCAACCCAAGCTACGCCCATGGATCGAATGAAGGAATATTTCTAATCTCAACTTGTAGTATACACAATAATCAATTAATCTCATACCATTCTAACACATAGCACAACGGATGTCACTAGTGTTACATCTGTGTTATATATGCGCAGGAGAAAGTGTCAAATCATTCAACAAAAGAATGAATGGACACAGAAGTGATCTTACGAAAAAGACGCTCTTGCCCGTGAGTCAGCACTTTGTGTCGCCGGGGGACTCATTGGATGACTTTACCAGTTCCAAAATTTATATCGTTGACCACAATCCAAGTTGGAAAGAGAATCAAAGACAAAAAAGAGAGAGTTTTTGGATCCGCGAGTTTCAAACATTACATCCGGAGGGCATAAACAAAAAGGCCTAAATCTTTTGTTTTTTTTACTTTTTAACCAGTGCCTGGTCCTTAGCTAGTTAGTAAATTTTATCATTACATGTTCTCATTGTTCTCATATTGTTTATATATTAGTGTACATATATATTTGAATAATATAAAGTATAAAGTTCAAGATTATGATTTTTACTTCACGATAACTGATGGTCGCGTGACAATCTTTCAAATCAGATTACAGACGCTGATGAAGCTTGTCGGTCAAGCGAAATATCCGTCAATTTAATTATAATTATAGTCTTTTCTTAGACTTATAGATATTTTTGTCATATTTTAACATCTTTTTTTATATCGTTGTGCTACATTTTAGAAGTCTAAATATATATGTATTGAATTAATTCAGATATCACAAGTTATTTCATATGAAATGGTCAGAGCTCCAGATAATTTTCAGTCTGGTGGAGTTATTTCCCCTTATTTTCTGGAAATAGGAATATTCCTAACTTAATTACTGCTTGCATATCTGAAAGCTTAATTAAAGAATATAGAAAATTCTTACATGACCTCTCCTTCTTTTGCTTTGTTAACAAGCGAGCGAGTTATCCATTCGGTATAATCTCATTGGCACATGCGCCGGTGAATGTGACTGACTTTTCAATTGGCAGCATAAATTGTAACCCGAATAATGCCGATAGAGGGCGCAGTATTATTCGAGCTACATAAATTGTGTGTGACATTTTCCGTAAGCGTAAATATAAATTACCGTCTTCCAATCAAAGTATACTACCGTGTTTGTACTCTTAGACATATCAGAATCGAAATAAATCATGGAAGCCATAATGTGTTTTGAGTTTTAACATGGATTGGCGGACATTAGTAAATGTTATCCCTTGCTTCTGGCTCGGGATCAAATACTGATATCCACCAATCCATGTTAAAACTCCCAACACATTCTGGCTACCATGATTTATTTCTTAAATAACCTTCACGCAATACACACAAATACGGAACTATTTTTTTGATTGACATAAAGGGGAAATAACTCGCATTGCTTACATGATCGTCTGGTAAAAGTACATAGCAAAACTAAAAACAGCTGATAAAAGTGAGAAATAAAATCAAACACCGGTGTCAGAGATTTCCCTGTCTTGCACTTTTGCCGGTGTTAGATTCTATATGTCTCAACCCGTGGGTGAGATAAGAATTTCACGCTACTTTTCCCGTAAAAATGTTACGTTTCGCAAAATGTCATTGTATCAATAAAATCGTTTAAATATATATCCTACGCCAGGAATGTCACATTATATACCCTGTCTAATAGCTGAATAACAGATATATTACGGATTTAACCATTGTTTTTTCTTAAATACAGAATCCAACCGTATTAAATATATTTGTGTCTTTTATTTTCATTTTTTCGTATTTATAGATGTCCTTTCCCGTACCTTTGACGTCATTCTTTCATGACGTGAAAATATGTGTCATGTATGGTCTCATGAAGGAAAATACTGTACTTTCAATAAAATATTAGTGAGAAAAAGAATCAAACACCGGTAAGAGGGCAAGACGGAAAAATCTCAGACACCCAAGGGAAAGATTCGAGCCTCGTTAGAGACCAGAAATCTTTCCGGCGGGTGTCTGAGATTTTTCCGTCTTGCTCTCTTACCGGTGTTAAATTATTTATATCTTTTTAACTCGTTCGCCACTATTTTGTTTTTCACCAAAGCCGAGGAAATTTAACCTTTTTCATACAATTCATAATATGAGATCGGATTGAGGAAAGGACTGGGAGCTATAAGGGCCAAAATCTGCCCCACCTCAGATGTCGATAAAATTTTCTCCAAAATGTATTCACAATATGTGCTTTTCAGAAATAAATACAGTTACTTAATATGTGTATCTAATTCCTCACAGCGGATCGACAAATTCAGGTAATGAAAAGCAATGAACGTCATTTTTTTCATTATACAGAACATACGTATCATTGTATTATAATGCATATCATTAAAAAAACAAAAACAAAGCATAATAAAACTCAATAAACACAGCATAAATTTGACATAATATGCAATGTGGATGATTTCAGGAATAAAAACATGTTCCGAAAATGTATTATGAAATTAAAGTGAACGAATAGTAATGTCACAACGTCACCCATTTTCGACGGTCTCCTGTTTTCGGCGGTTTGTTTCACGTGATAAAATTTCTCATTATTTTGATCGCTTAATTTGTCAGAGGTTATATTATGATGCTGAAATTGCATGAATGATCTCATGAAATCTGATCTAAAAATGTCATATTAAATATAAGAACTACGTACCACATCTATTATTTCACGTTAAAATTGTAGTTTTTCGTAATTCATTTTTTCGTCACCTTAAATCTCATACAGACCAATTTTGGATTCATCGTCTGCTATGACATTGATAATGTACATATTGAGGTTAATATCAGGGGCGGATCCAGGATTTCAAGTTAGTGCATAACATAAAACACCTTTGGGTCATAATGTGAGAGCTATCTGTTGGATTGTGCCCATATCTACTCCTTTTGGATCAAACTATTTTACTTCATTTTAGAAGTAGCATCGATAGACCATTAAACGGCTACCTCCGTATCCCTGTAGTAATAACTATTTCAGTATCCCGGAAGAAAATATATAATCAATCATTGGGGGCTTATGAAAAAAACCTATTTTGGATGAAGTGGTGTTTATTTTATTTTTATCTTACATTTGTATATAACTGTTACGTGCCGACATACCATCGTTTTTTTTACGGCAAAGATTGCTTCTCAAATATCAAAACGTCATCTAAGCGCTTGGTATATTTGAACATTTTTCCGTCGTTTTTCAAGAAATTTAACACCTCGTGAAACCAAAAAAATACTTTATCCTGCAATCAGTACATTTGCTGTACAAATATACCACACGAATAAACGTTCGCTTTATTCGTAGCCTACGAATAAACTTTTGAAGCCTACGAATAAACTTTTAAACCTACGAATAAACTTTTAAGCCCCGCCCATAGATTCCGGAACTACTTTTTTGTGTTTTTGCTCTCCTGTGAAAGAGTTAAAAATATTAACCGTAACCAATGTCAATAATCGACGTCGTCTTTTTCTAATAACTGTTTTCGTTCTCACTATTTGTAAATTTACAAACCGACAAAATGAAACTAATAATTCTAAAATTTCATATTTTTTATACATATTTTACGATAAAAAAATCCTAGAAGTCAATAAAAAACAAAACAAAAATCTTAAACAAATCCGAATCATTTATAACTTGACAGGGAAGCTTTGAAAACAAAACAAAAGCAACTAAAACTACAGGACAAAGGGAATAAACCAAAGAGGGCATGCCCTCCAACAGATGAGGAAATTAACATCCTTTATAACAGAAACGTTCTGGGCAGTCACACACCACAATCTTTACTAAACACACTTATATGGTTAAATAACTCAGTACAGTTTGAACATCAAACTCTAAGATTACTACATATATTTTATTATAAAATTTCTTCATATTAAATGTTCAATTAATTCACATCAATTACTTCAACATATCAGATAGTAAATTTCTTCAAGGTGAAAATAACACATATTCCTGCTATTGCATCAAGTCACTTTAAAATTATAGATATTTTTTTATATTCTGAATTCTTTATGACACCACAAAATATCTATATAATTTGTTTTAACCATTTGGAATAATTGTATTCAGTCACTTCCTCCAATCATTTTGCATCTTTTTTTAAAACATTTTTTCTTTTGCAAAATTCCAACAAAGTTGTATGATTTGTCAGTTGAAACTAGTGTTTTATCTGCTGGAATTCTACTCACTGTTGATCAGGATTACAGTACATTTTTTATTTTGTGCAATTCCATTTGAAACTGATTCACATACCCCTGGCCTGTATGCAACAACTGAGTGATAGTTCTTGAAAAATGTCCTTTGTTTAATCAGATCTTTATAAAACGTTCATAGGTTTTTATGCAATTATTTCTTACATATATAGTCTTTGCACTTATTTCAAACATCACATGTATATTGTACACTGTTAAACCATTAATCCAGCCATTCATCTGAAAGACATTAATATAGCATTGATTATAGTTAAAATACATGTTATTATATATTTACTAATAAAATAACAAGAAAAAAGGAACAAAATGCAGACTAAATTAGCAATGTTTGAATATTTGAAACTTCAAGCTTTCATAATGCATTTTTGTATGATCCGACTCAGAAAATATATTCGCACATTAGTCATTACTCGCAACAACCAACATTATCATGTAAATATTGTTCATTCCAGAAAAATATATCCTTCACTCTAATATTTTTCTGGTCACAACACCTATGTCCATAATATTCTTGGTTCCTTAGAGACATCGCATTATGTAATTTACCAATCAATGGATTATGGTTTAATAATAGCAAATTTGATATGAAGAAAATAGTTGGTGGGGATTCTACATACATGTAGACTTCAATGCATATTAATTCATTTGATTATGATATACAAACAGAAGTTAAATATAGTAATTAAAATCATATCTGGTGCTTGTTGACACTAAATCAGATCTCTATTTTTATTTTCTTCAATTTACCATGTATATATGAAAGTTTTATTTTATTCTATAAAAATAAATTCCAATTTTCCATTGAAACCTATGTAAAGTCCAGAAGATTGGTATTAGCTTCTCCTCCTTTATATACTTGCATTGTCGCAAAATTTTATTTGTACGAGCTTTAGAAACAGGTAGAAAAGTGCATGAAAGAAAACTTTCCAGTCTCATGAAAAAAATGAAGGATAGTTGCAAATTAGACATTAATCAATCAGTGCCAGAAAATATCTTATCCCGTCCAGAAGTTAAGAGAAAACAATGTGGAGGGGATAGATATTATGCAAATATCAGGGCATAACAATGTGGCATTTATTAATAATTACTCAACATTGAGTGAGGAAAGACACAAGAAAATATCAAACATCCTCAGCAACACTGAAAGTGAAACTAACAGAAATGCTTTTCAGCAAACTTACCTCGTAAAACCTCCACAAATTCTACAGCCAGTAGCACTTCTGATGTTTCGTGTCGAAGCAATCCCGATGTTCCTTTTTACAGTTCCAATACAAATATGTCAAGTGGTCATCCATAACAAATGGTGAATGTGTACACAATTTTCACAAATGACTAAATATCCCAATAACTGAGCATTTGAGTGTTTGACATCGTTGTTAAATACATTTCCGTGAATCAGTTCAGTTTGTTGAGATAAATGATTAATCTTTCTGTTTTCTCTACTCTACCTAGTTTACTTAAAACATGCTCGAATCGTCTATACATGAATGTGTGTATTGCTTTCACATGTTTACAAACTGTGTGGGTCATACTTAAATACGCCTGCAGTAGTAACCAGGCAAATATATACGCCTGTGTGTCATACAAAGGTGGACGCCTGCAACTATATGGTTCTTTTTTATTTTATTTTTTTTAATATAAACTAGTAAAAGGAATATATCGGATGTTTATTATTTGATATAAAAAAATAAAAATAAAAGTGAACCATATAGTTGCAGGCGTATACCTTTTCACACAGGCGTATATATTTACCTGGTTACTACTGCAGGCATATTTAAGTATGACCGCATGTGACGTATGATCGCTAAATTAATGTGTTTTCATATCTATGAAAAACATATTAAATATATATATTTCAGGTTCTAAACTATCAATTTTTTATATAGATTTTCACCTTAATCAATAAATCTTCACTTAAATAAAGTTATTTCACTTCCTTTTGAGAACTATTTGTTCGCGAATTTTTGTCAGCAAAAACAATCTGGTATTTTACTACGCCAAATAGTGAGGATTCCGTTGCATTAAAAAATGCATTTTTACGAGTTAAGATTATTTTTTAGGACATCGTGGATTGCAGGATAAATACAATATTGGTCTGTTGACGGTAAATTTAGAATTTATTTGACTCGGCGCGAAACGGGGAGAAAGACTCGCTAGAAGCTCGTCTTTCACCCCGTTTCTCAGCCTTGTCAAATAAATTCTATATTTACCGTCAACAGACCAATATTGTATATTTAACAGTATTTGTGTTTTATTTATTTTAATAATCTGGTAAAATATTTTTCCGGTGCACGACTGGTGCTTAATTTCTTCGAAAACCGTCCAAATATCGCGGGCAAAATTCCACGAAATACAGAAAACAAATAACGCTCACGACGTCAAATACGTATCGAGTTTGTTGGAAACAAGTTTTAACATCAAAAGTATGATCTCGTCTATAATACATCAAATATTAATCAAGATAATGATTCATTAAATATGGGGCCATATATGGCACTTATAGTCCCCAGTTCTTTTTATGGCATTGACGCCGGATTGCATGCACTGAGTTTTTCTCTTGGTTTCAATGTACACAAACTGTATTTAAAATAAATACAATTATTTACAGAAACATAAGTTATTTACTGATGAATTTCATTACTTGAAATGAATCATGAAATGTACAGATTGTGTATATAATGGTCTCATATATACAATCAGAAGAGTGAAAATATTGATTTTAAGGGTCTGGCTGCGGTTATAAATAAATTAATATTTAACAACCTCCACAATCCTCCACCAACAAAATATTTTGATATAATCATTAACCCTCTATACTCAAAACAGCTGCTCAATTTGGTGTTGGTGGAAGACTGTGGAGGTATATAAATTAGCTAAAATGTACATTAAATATGTCGTTTGTCGTCCATTTTTAGCATTATCCATCTAATTATGATGTCATTATGACGTCATAACGCACCCAATTTCACGGAAAGTTACATTTTAAAAAAAAAAAATTATCTATCAATTAAATTAGTAAATTGTTTTTATTCTATGTCGAGCATTATTTTTTAATATAATGTGGGGCCAATTTTGCACCTTAACGCCTCTCCCTCTTTAAGGCTTCTATAGTGCTAGAATAAAATTATGTGTATTTATTTTAACATGGATTGGCGGACATTAGTCAATTGTATCCCTCGCTTCTGGCCCGGGATAAAATACTAATATCCGCCAATCCATGTTAAAATTCTCAACACATTCTGGCTTTCATGATTTATTTCTTAAATAGAATTTTGAATACATTGTTTTGACGTTTTGAATAACATGTCTTTTGAATAATAATAATAATAATAATAATAATAATAATAAAAATAATAATAATAATAATAATAATAATAATAATAATAATAATAATAACTTGCCATGTCCTATCAACATTACTCCTAATATAACAACTCTGAGAGTGGCTTTCCAATCCATGTTTAAGATAAAAAAAAAAATCCTACTTCCTTGTGTAAATACTTTTTAAGCTTTTTTTTAAAATAAAATTTATTGGATAATATATTTTAGATTTAATGTATTGCAACAGTCAACTAATTCAAAACAAATCTATCGTAAAGTAGTTATCTAGTACAACGTAAATTAAATTTAACATAAATTGAATTTCTCAGAATTATTTTGTTTCTCTTCCGGCAAATCTGATGCCACTACCTTTGGGACCTGATTAGCTATCTAACAGTCATTAAATATCTCTCTGTACCGCATATACTTTTTGTTATCATGACAAAAATAAGATGTTCACATCTAGCTTTCTCTAAGAAAATATACTCAAATTCAACTTTATAATAATAATAACAACATTGTTAAACCTCGCAATGTTGACAGCAAACGATAAACAGACTACAACACCGTCTATTTTAAGTGAGGTAAATTTTGCAAAAAAAAACACAAAAAAACTCGAGAAAATCTATTTCATAGGTATAGTCCCCCAGGGAAATCATTTTCAACTGGCATTGTTCCCGTCGTTAGGTATAGTCAGTCACCCGTTGCCCAGATTATGCATAAACTTTTCAAAATAGTTAACACTAATTATCCAATCAAAATAAAGCATTTTCATATGTAATGTACTAAACCTCTTTGGCATTTTCACCTTTTTTCTTAAATCACTAAAATCAAATACAACCCCCCCCCCCCCCCCCCCCCCCCCATCCCCCAAATTCAACAACAAACAAACAATGATTTGACACATGTGTTATATATCTATCTCATTCAGAATATGATGTCATAAGGTCATCTTTGTGTTTCACATAAACATATCAAATATTGATAAGCAGTCAAATATATAATAATAATAACTTGCCATCTCCTAGCAACATTACTCCTAATATAACAACTCTGAGAGTGGCTTTCCAATCCATGCCTAAGATAACAAAAAATTCCTACTTCCTTGTGTAAATACTTTTTAAACTTTCTAAAAAAAATAAAACTGAATTTATTTGATAACTGATTTTAGATTTATTGTACTGTAACAGCTTTTTAAATCAACTGATTCAAAGCCTATCTACCGTAACGTAGCTAGCTAGGAAAGTCTAATGCAACTCAGACTTTTGGGATATGGTCAGCTATCCGACAGTCATTTAATGTCTGTACGGCATATGTTTGTTTTACCATGACCAAAATAAGATGCTTACACCTAACTTTCTCTCGCTACTGAGAATCAAAATACTGCTATCTATGAAGTTATAAAAGAAATATTTGGAAGCATGTATTGCAGTTGCAGTTCATGTCTATTGACTATACCCCTTTGGTATCTTCAAGGTTTTATTATTGGCTTGTCTTACAAACAGTACACGAGGAGATTATTAACGCCTCTTTGTCACTTGAGGTAGTTGTGCAATTGACAATTGGTAAGAGTTTCACTACTGTCCTCACTTCAACTCTTAATTTCGAAAGACTTCGAAGGGTTTTAAAGATACAAAGGTCTTATAAGTAGGTTATTGCCCCTTATTTTATACTGGCATCTTCCGAAGGTCGAATGTTTCCTGTTACTCGTCTGTCAGTTGCAGCTGGAGAGAGACTTACCCAGTTCTAGATCTGAATTAGTAGAAAAAAGATAACCAAATATGTAATGTTAATGTCAGTAATTCAGAGGGCATTGGATATTGTTTTGCTTTGTCTGGAGAATCCCCATTTGTCATCACTCCCGTTTCCTATTTCTCAGACTTTTGAGATATCTTCATACATCAGACAGTCATTAAATGTCTGTCTGTACCGCATGTACCACAAAAGTCTCTTCTTTTATCATGGGGGTATTAGCATAATTTCCTTCTTAACAGTTGATGCCATGTTTTTTCTCTTCTTTTCTTGGTCCCCAAGAAGGGTTTGAAGATACCAAAGAGGTAATTAGAATCCGTAAATCGAAGAACAGACAACACAAAAGACCAGGTGGAATGAGGTCTGTAATAGATCTTTCTTTCTCTGAAAACTTACCTTTCTGTTCCCCATTTCAAAATGGAGACAAAGAGATTAATCAGGGCTTGCATTCTACCAGGTATATGGACTACCACGCTGGATCTTTCATGTGCATACTTCCACACTTCAATTGCTATTGCTTTCAGGAAATACCTCCGTTTTTTCGGAAGCGGCAACAATTTCCAATTTCTTGTTCTCCTTTTTGGTCTTCCAGTAGCGCCACAGATGTTTACCCGAGTTTTTCAAACAGTTGTAACGTATTTGCATACCATGGCTGTGCAGGGTCATTCGTATGTGGACGACTCTCTGCTGACGGAGTTCAATCTACAGTCGCTGATTCGTCACATTCGCCATTTCATCACGCTTTTCCTAATTTCCTTGAAGAATGCAGAGATCATGCTCCACCTCTGGGCTTCCTTTACTTGTGGATGGGGTTACATTACAGATCTAGGCCTAATCTTTTCCCAGAGGAAAACATATGTCTTTGTCCTACTAACCAGTCATGTCATAACTTCTCGGCTTCGGGATGTTCTGAAATGGCCTTGTCGCAATCAATTGCTTTCCTTACCTTCAATGAAGAGGTGGAGACTATCTAGGAGAAAATTCAAATTACTGGATATATGTTTCCTGTTTGTTTGATGGTTATTAACGCCATTTTCAACAATAGTTCAGTTATATCGTGGCGGTCAGTTTTATTTGTGGAGGAAACAGGTGAAAACCACCGACCTGTCGCAAATCACTGACAAACTACTGAAGAGATGCTATTTTAATTTTGGAAATAACTGCAGTGGATATGTAATTCTTATATTTTGCAATTCGATTTTGACAACCAAAATGTTGAATTAAGAATGATATCCCGTGAAAATATAATGAAAGGTCTCTTGGTTTTCACCCAATATACCCAATTAAGTCAATATTCTTTTACAAGGTAATTACAAGATTATCTTAAAGTGTAATTGTAACGCTTTGCTTCAGTAATAAGTGAAATTTAATACATATGTATAATTGTGTAAAACGTGAACTTTTACAGCTTATCTGTCATTATTTCTTTATAACAACATTCCAGCGATTTTAAAGGCTAGGGCGATATTAAATCGAATTATAAACGTTATTTCTTTGCATTGAAACATATATTTCTAAGAAGAAAAAAATATTCACCGTCTTCACTTATTATAGAAACATGATTTTTGTTTATTGTTTTTAAGCTAATTGTTACCATTGTAGAGAAGTTGGTGTAAATCAAATTTGCACGAATACTGTAACTTGTCATAGTGGTCAGGTAAAGTTCATATCCAAAAAATGTATCGCGTATGTTTGCTTGTTTTATGGTGTTTAACGCCACTTTCAACAATATTTCAGTTTTATCGTGGCGGTCAGTTTTATTGGTGGAGGAAACCGGAGGACTCTGAGAAAAGCCACACTGTCGCAAGTCACTGACAAACTTGATCAACTACCATACAATCACGACCAACACGCCCGTTTAGAACATTTGAGTGATTCTATGTTGTTATGGGAATCTTGATACAGATCAATTTCTGAACAAACCCCGTTGGTGATAAGTGGAGAGTATTAGAGCATGGTCAACCGTAGGTTAACGATAGTGTTGTCTCTATTTCAACTATAGTAATGTCATTTTGGTACATTCTATTGTTGATAATTTCTTTAATACAGCTGTAATATCTCGTTTCTTCAGTCAGAAGAATCACACTTTCTGAATAATTAGAACTAAGAAGAGCTTGAAGATACAAAAGGGGCAATAAGAATTCGTAAATCGAAGAAGGACTGACAACACAATGACCGAAAGGAAAAAGGATATTAGGACAAACAACGATCTACAAAACACTACACAGAAAACTAAAGATCGAACAACACGAAGCCCACTACAAACCGTTGGTATCTGATAACCTCCTTGATATCCTCAAACTTTTCTTACATACAATATGCTCTACTAGTCTTTTCTTATTTTACTGGATAAATCATGAAAAACACTATTTATTTCTCATACCATGGTTACAGGCGAGGATTGTCTCATCGACATGTCACTCTCATGTAAATGACAAAATAAGAGACATAACCTTTACAGACGAAGTAATGTATAGTTTCACGATAAACAAAATATTGTACTTTATAACATTGTATGTTGTAGTTTCAGGATAAATAAAACATTCGTAATTTCCAACATTCTATGTTTAGTTTTACGATAAACTAAAAAATCGTAATTTCTAACATTTTATGTATAGTTTCTGGATAAACAAAAAAATCGTAATTTCTAACATTTTATGGATTGCAAAGGTGCATCATTGCAAGTGAATTTAATCTTCAAACTTTTCAACCGATCTATAGAATGGGATGCGCTGCAGAGAGTGTACATATTATAGCTTATATAAGATCCCCATTAATGTTTCTTACGTTGTCTGTCATTGAAAATATTTGGTGAAACTCGGTCATCATTTTACTGTATTAACGTACCATTTTTTTTTTGCTGTTTCTATTTATTTCTTCAAGATTCGTTGACATTTTCTAATGAACAATCATATAATAATGGGAAATGTTAATGTATCTCTAACGACCATCTGTATGTACACTGTAAGATAGGATGTTGTATATATCTGACAACCATACAAACGTAATTTACATTGACCGGTGTTGTTCCTATAAGACAATATACCTAAGTCATACATGCCATCACAAGAGACAATCCGGATACAAGAGAATGACGTAGAGATCAAAGGGAGATAAACGACGAAATGTTCAAACAAATCCAATGAGGTAAGCTTGGTTCGGATTCTTAAGAAAAACTCTAAATATTGATAAATCAATGGACACATCAATTACTAGCAGTTACATACAGAAATTGTATTTTTTATCAAAATTAATTCGGGCCTCCATTTGAAATTAATTGTTAATTTTAGATCATGACCTTTAATTAGCTTTTAATTTTATTAATACATTTCCTCACAGTTCACTAGCATCGGTAGCGGAGTAAGTGGGACATGCTGTAGCTCAAATTTGTGCAATGTACCTGCTATTCTAGCGGCTAAACCTACTGAATCTACAACAACGGAAACAACGACACAAACGACAAAACAAACGACACATACAACGACAACATCTACAACACAACAAACGACACCTACAACGACAACATCAACAACACAACAAACGACACCTACAGCGACAACACAAACGACAACAACACAACAAACGACATCTACAACGACAACATCAACAACACAACAAACGACGCACACGACAACAACACATCAGACGGCACCTACAACGACATCAACAACAACACAACAAACGACACCTACAACAACACAAACGACACCTACACCTACAACAACACAAACGACACCTACACCTACAACAACACAAACGACAACTACAACGACAACAACACAAACGACAACCACAACGACAACAACACAACAAACGACAACTACAACGACAACAACACAAACGACAACTACAACGACAACATCAACAACACAACAAACGACAACACAAACGACACCTACACCTACAACAACACAAACGACACATCAGACAACACCGATAACGACAACATCAACAATAAAACAAACGACACCTACAACGACAACAACACAAACGACACATCAGACAACACCTATAACGACAACATCAACAACACAACAAACGACACCCACAGCGACAACAACACAACAAACTACACCTACAACGACAACAACAAAACAAACGAAACCTACAACAACAACAACATAAACGACACCTACAACGACAACAACACAACAAACGACATCTACAACAACAACACAACAAACGACAACAACAACAACACAAACGACAACTACAACGACAACAACAAAACAAACGACAACAACACAAACGACACCTACAATGACAACAACACAAACGACAACCACAACGACGACAACACAAACGACACCTACAACGACAACAACACAACAAACGACAATTACAACAACAACACAAACGACACCTACAACGACAACAACACAAACGACAACTACAACGACAACAACACAAACGACACCTACAACGACAACAACACAAACGACACCTACAACGACAACAACACAAACGACACCTACAACGACAACAACACAAACGACACCTACAACAACAACACAAACGACACCTACAACAACAACACAAACGACACCTACAACGACAACAACACAAACGACAACTACAACAACAACAACACAAACGACACCTACAACGACAACAACACAAACGACACCTACAACGACAACAACACAAACGACACCTACAACGACAACAACACAAACGACACCTACAACGACAACAACACAAACGACACCTACAACGACAACAACACAAACGACACCTACAACGACAACAACACAACAAACGACAACAACACAACAAACGACAACAACACAACAAACGACATCTACAATGACAACACAAACGACACCTACAACGACAACAACACAAACGACAACTACAACGACAACAACACAAACGACACCTACAACGACAACAACACAAACGACACCTACAATGACAACAACACAAACGACACCTACAACAACAACACAAACGACACCTACAACGACAACAACACAAACGACAACTACAACGACAACAACACAAACGACAACAACAACAACACAAACGACACCTACAACGACAACAACACAAACGACACCTACAACAACAACACAAACGACACCTACAACGACAACAACACAACAAACGACACATCAGACAACACCTATAACGACAAAAAACAACAACACCTACGACAAAAACAACAACACATCAGACGACACCTACAACGACAACAACACAACAAACGACATCTACAACGACAACAACAACGACAGAACAGACAACAGATACATCAACACTGCCGACAACACCTACTTCGGAGCAAACAACAACGCATGCTCCAACAACTCACGTAACGTATCCAACATGTAAGTCTTTTCCCACTAAGGTACGTTAGAAAGGTGGCGGCGAAAATTGGCTAAATTTGCGTGTGAATACACGGTACTATAGGACCCGCGGTACTATAGGATCTGACTATAATATAAAATTAAAATAACTCGCACAAATAAACGAAATTAATTTCAATGCTTTATTTGTTTACAATAAATACAAATTAACAATAGTAAGTCAAAGTGTTTATTAAACTAAATTTACTGTTCCTAAGTAATACAGTTTTATTAAATCTAAGGTCCACCTCTCTCAGAAAAGGTAACCTTGGACGATTTTGATTATCAGCTTGTTTAGAATGAAATCAAAGTAGCTAATACCGTATAACCGGTAATTTCTGCGGTGTGAAATTTCTGCGGTTTTGGTCTAAAAAGAAGACATTTAATTTTTGTGGATTTTTTTTTCTGCGGATTGTAAATCTCGACACCGAAAAAAAAATTGTTTGTATTACAGGAAGCAACAACTGAAGCGATGTTACGATAAACAACTGGTGCACATTACAGTGATCCTTAGAAGTAAAAACATATTTAGTTCTTTAGAAAGTTTTCAAACGGTACAACTTCTGAATACGCATTTGGGTAACTTCAAATTTGTCTTGAGAAACTAATTTTTCACTGTTTTCGCGATCTATTTTGTCAACAGTTGAATCGATATCGGTATAAACTTTGATATATTTCGGATTTATATTTTTAATGTCGAATTTTCATACTTTATCATATAACAATTTTTTAAAAAGAATTATGATTAGAAGCAATTGTATTCAATTCTTAATGTATAATGTAGACATAAAAACTCAGGTTAACCGGAATTCTACTACCAGTACATTTCTATTTGTTTGGTTTTTAGATGAATCTTGAGATCACGCAGTTTGATATTATTCAATCGAAGCTACAACAACAATTAAAAAATAAATGATAATAATGTTAATTTATGAAATAACAATTTTAAATATTGTTTTAATAAACTTTATTATGATTGTAAACATTTAATCAGGTGATTGCTTCAATTATTGTCGGTGTCAGCTTCATTTGCTTGTTTGTTTACTTGGTTACACGGTGGGTGTCTTATAAGAGGCAGGAAAGGCTTACCCTTTGCAAGCACCGTGTTGTTCATCTTTTTTGTTTTCTGTGTTTCGATTTTGTGCTTTGTTTGTCTTATCTCTGTGTCCAATGTTGTCCCTTCGGTTTTCTCTAACGTTTATTGTTGCTTAATGTAAATAAACGAGTAGTCCAGGTAAGCTCATTGGAAGAATACATCATGTAGATAAAGCAGTTGCCATGAGATGGATAGATGAATGGATGTTGGTGTAAGACAGGCGCTAATAGATAGGGTTGACAAAGCTCACCTTTCAACGGTGCCAACCCCACAACAATGTCTAAAATATGTTCCTCATTAGGAGATGTTTTTATGTGTAAAGACTGTAATATTCTTCAATCAAGAAGCATTCATATATGTTCCTCTAGGACGAGTAGTTTCTAATTCATAGCAATCCAGCGAACGGTCCTGTCAATGATATGTACCCAACACATATATTCTAATTTTATAATTCGGGGTTCACTTCGGGCTCCACTCAATTGACGCTAAGCACCAAAATTCAATCAATCAATGTCATTTACATGGTGAAATGAATTTCAAATTAATGATTATCTATGAATTAATATATTTTAATTCGCTTAATTCTAATTTTTAATTTATTGTAGTGTCCTGTGGTATCGATTGTATTCAAGTCGGTGGATATTGCTACTATTTCAATCCTCCAGGAAGAACTGAAATATGGGACGATGCAAAGGTTAATTATTAAAATAAAAATATTAAATTTATCGCACAAAATCAAAACTAAGCATCAATCCATAAAACCGCCGTAAATTATCCTGCTCATTTACTCTTCAGCAAAGACTAAAAACACTAAGATGGTCCCTTTAAAACTAAGACTTTTATGGCTTTAAATAGCTATCCTTGGCCGATATAAATGATATACTGATACCTATATGTGAATCATGGTACATACAGTGGCATTTGTTTTTTCTTACTTTTAAATGAACACATTTTTATCGTATTGTATATAACATGTTGCTACTATCCTATAATATATTTTATCTTTACTTTTAAGATATTTATTAGTCTAAATGTTATATTAATCATATTTTCTCTTCAAAGTATTACACAGTCTCCATAATTATCTCTACTTTCATTTTATCTCCCTTTGGTGAACATTAGAAAATTCGTGTTGGTACATTTAATGCGAAGGTTTTTGGAACATTTATTTCATGTCTAATAAAATACATATATGCATAATGTAACTTGGAAACGTCCGAATTGATTGTCCCAACCATTCACGAATTGAACATAGTTTAGTAGTGACATGCTTGTTAGAATCCACGTAATCAAATCGAAAATTTTATTATCTGGTCTGGACTATGAGCTTCTTTGGTAGAAAGTTTGATCATTGCATAGTCATGTCGTAGCATTTTGGTTCATGTCTTGTATATAAATGAAATACGTGTAATATGAGGAAAGTAAATGGACGTTTGCTGTCAGAAGTATTTCCTGTACCTCACCTGATATTAGTTCGAGCGAAGTGTTTTTATTTATATATTTATTACAAATGCTGCATCAATTTAATGGTTATATTCCTGCATACAGATTTAATGACAGTTTAGCCACTTATAAACCCATTACAAACATTGTAAAATAGTAGGTAAGCTAATCATTCCATACGAGTCTCCTTTTATTTATTGTTATGGTGTTAATGCCACTTTCAACATTATTTCAGTTATATCATGGCGGTCAGTTTTATTGGTGGAGGAAACCTGAGTACCAGAAGAAAACCACCGACCTACCACAAGTCACTGATTTAAGCCTCACCATGACCGGGATTCGAACTCCCAACGTTATTGGTGATAGACACTGATTGCATAGGTAGTTGTAAATCCAACAACCATACGATCACGACCACGACGACCCCTTCCTTTTGTTTACATAATTATTCAATATAAATGTACATGATCAAATGAGTCTCACTTTGTTTATTTATAGTGCAGTTATTGGTTGACAAACTACTGAAATATGTTTTTAGAATATCAGGTGAAAATATATATACAATATACGTACATTGTCGGTAAATATAAAATTCATTAGTATGAGCTTTAGAAACAGGCAGAATAGCGAGCCTTCGGCGAGCTTTTCATGCCTGTTTCGCAGCGAGTACAAAAGAATTTTATATTTAACGACAATGTACGTATTTTGTGTTTATCCTGCAATGTCAAAAAAGTCGGAAAACATGTCAGATTTAGACAAAAAGGACAGAAACAAGCGACATTCCTCGCCTTTCATAAATGTTGTCAAGGGTGTCTTCTTCGTGGTCCGCGTTACATTGGTACCAGTTTCATACTTGACTTCTCCCTCCGCAGTACATAGCTATAGGGTACAAGGAAAGTTTATTCCTCTAGTACGAATAAAGCAAACATTTATTCGTATAACATATTTGTACAGCAACTGTACTGATTGCAGGATAAAATACAACAATAGAAATATATTGTTCAACATTTGAGGTCACTGAATTTCACCACTCGTGGTTGAAGGTCCTAAATTTTATCTACATTTTTTTTTTTTTTAAAGATTTGCTCACATCCATAACTGACCAGTTTCGTCTAATAATTGATATTAGTTTTACATAACTGTTATATCTATTTAAACACAGAGAAAACACCGAGTACCAAATTACTTTATGGTTTACTTTCAGCATATGTAAAAAAAAACCAGTTTCCTCTTGGTGGTCAGTAGTATTGATTAAAAAACAACCCACCTGCCACAAATCACACATTTTATTACATAATGTTCTATCGAGTACATCACACAATGTGCGGAAATTCGAATTCACAATTTCAGTGATATGCACAGGTAGATGTAAATTCTCAACTACCATACTATCATTGCTATGATCCAATTACAATTCAAATCACATATTGTATTATTGTAAAATTTACAGGTAATCTGCATGGTATTGGATAGCTATTTAATGGAATTTGAGACCAACAATGAAGAAAATGAGATGAAAAATTATATTTTCGCACAACACGGTATGTACATATTTTAACAATGAATTTTGAAATGTTTTGTCTTCCCATATTTTGGCGAAGTTTTCATGTATCTTGAATAATACACATGGACGTCTAAAGTTAAACTAAACATTATAATTAGAAGTCATTATCTATTTACGTATACTGGTACACAATGTGATTTCCATATCATATAATGTTCATGTAGTTAAAAAGTAACACGACGAGTGTCACTAGTGGAGCTGGGACTGCTAACCCTTTCAGATCACTCCAGTTCATAGACATTTTGTGTGGGGTTCGGCTTGTCCAATGTTTATTTTTCAGACTAGTGTTTTGTAGATCATTGTTTGTAGTTTTGTCTTTTGTCTTTTTGTCATTGTATTGTCTGTCCTATTTCTATTAACGGCATCTTATTACCCATTTAGTATTTTCAAATGTTTCCTATAAAATATATCTGTGAGATAATATATTCAACTTGGCAGATGGTATTTTCAATTCTAAAAGGTATGGGTTTTTTTTAAATCACTGATATTCAGGTATTTATTATGACACCTTTTTGACATATCGTACGATACCCTATTAACGGCGCCAGCAATACGTATACACGTGTTAACGGACTCGCACTCAAGTATCAATGTTATCTTCATGAAAACAAGATCATGGAATTTCTTGAGCTACAATGTACTATCAATGAAAACCTAGAATTTATATCGCATTTGTTGCGCACGAAGCTTTTTTGGAATAACATTCATCAGGTACGTTCACAATCAAAAGATTGGAACGCCAAATAATTTAAAAGTCTTTGGGAGCAAGTAAACCAAAGGGCCTAAATAGTTCAGCCAAACTAGTAAACTGTTACCTAAATCTTAGTTTTATTAATAATTACATTATTTAAGAACTGTAAAATTCAATAATAGATATATCTAATTAACAATGTCAGTGCCGAAACACTAACTACTGGGCAGATGGCACCATCGGGGACCAATAGTCCATCAGCAGAGTTAGTGTAATAAAAACGTGGATAACGAAGTTATTGAGCACGCTGGGAAAATCTGCATCATGTACGCCGAAGTCGAATAATTGGAAAGCCAAATAATGAGAAAGTCTTTAGAAGGAACACATTCCAGCATCACTCTGTAACTACTGCAATGTATATGCAAATGATTGGAAAATAAGATACGAATTTAGTGGTTAAAAAAATAACGAATTTTTCAGTGTTATATTTGCAAAATGTCATGACGTTAATAACAGTATGTAAACACTGTTTAATGAACGTGGAGACCGTTACGACGTTACATTTATCTCGTTTGTGTTAAAATCTATATTTTTGTGTGAATGCAGTGAAATAAATTGAAAAATATTTAAAAAAAACTCACATTGTCTGAAGAAAACAAATCGTAGAAACAGAGGCAAAATGGATACCCTAACACAATTATATATGACCCCTTACTTTCCTGGCTTAGTATAGAACATTTATAATATAAACGAAATACGATAAAAAGGGGGGAGTTAGACTAGTCTTATGGGACCAACCCCGCATAGTGAAATGATGCCACTTCATTGCTTGCTAATTCTATATACGTGGGATTCTACTGGCTCACTCATCCAATCATTAACGTGGTATGGTGATAAGGAAACATACGTGGCGAGACACGACTGCTTAGAATATGGACCTATTTACGACTATCAATGGAACAATGACGATTGTAAATTATTGTCAAATTTTATATGTGAAAAGAATTAAATATTGAGCATTTGTATAATCTCGAACTTTTACTACCGGTATATATGTACCAAACAGTTGATGGACAAATATGAAAATGTTTTAAGAACTAAATACTATGTTTAATGAACATGGTGAAATAACATACAAAAGATCACAGCACAATATACAAGAAGAGTTTGAAGACACCAAAGGGGTATCAGAATCCGTAAATCGAAGAAGAACAGAGAACACAATTGCCAAAAGGAAGAGGACAAACGGAGAGACCACGATCCACAAATTAAATTTAAAGATCGAATAACACGAACCCCCACTAAACACTGGGGATGAACATATGTTCTCCGAAAGGGTAAGCAGTTCCTGCTCCACTAGTGGCACCCGTCGTGTTACTTTAGTTACTATAAATGTACGAAACATTTGATCGACAAATAGGAACATGCTTTAAGAACCAAAATGTGTAATGCAAATTATGACATAACAGGAAACATTACTTAAAAATTATCACAGCACGCATATACAAGCATTGTCAAGGGAAAGGGGAAGAAGTAAAATAACGGAAAAACCAGACTCTCAAAAATGGAATTAAGACTAGACTTAATTAATAATGCTGAATACAACGCTAGAACAACACTGAGAATTTTCCGTCAAAAGAACGTCACATATATATTTATGTTGTAACTTGAAATGAGTGTAAGCAATTATCTCATTAGTCGATAATGTCCCATGTGATATTGAACAGAACATCTGTTCCGTTATCATATTTTCATTAGTTTGAACTAACTGCGTATTTGATTTATTAAAATCAAACATGTTGATAAATACAATATAACAAAATATAAGAACATCGCTTACCTCAAGAACTATTGTTTGTGAGATTTTGTACCCAATATTTGTATATGGTATTGCATTAGCAATGAGATAACAGTATTGTATATTACGTATGAAGATACTAACGGGGTAATCAGAAGCCGTAATTCGAAGAAGGACAGACAATACAATGACCAAAATAAAAATGACACAAGGACAAACAATTATCACCAAATCACTGTGCAGAAGACAACAGATTGAGCAACACGAACCTCACTAAAATCGGGGGTGAAATCAGGAGTTCCAGAGTGGTAGGCAATTCCCGCTCCAACGATTTACCAATACAACGGTTATTGCCTAATTTTAACATAAAAGATATCGTTTATTTATTTCAAGCATCTTTTATTGTAATAAGACAACAATAGGATGCATGGATCCGATAAGAGTTATAAAATATAAAAATGTCTTCTCTATTATTTACATAATAAATTCATACTGTAACATATAATATATAAACGTTAGAAAACACTGAAGGGGAAATCAACAATGGACAATCCAGAGAAACTGGTAACATTAGGTACACAAGACGCAAGACAAACAGAACAATAAAGAAATGCACAACACAATGTGTGTTGGACACCACTATACACAAACAAACACAAATAACGTAACTAAGAAAGCATAGAAAACATATGTTTTTAATTAATACAATGATTACATAAAAGGCAAATAGAAACTCATGAAACACATGATACAGAAATGATGTGTACATTTTGCTACCAATTCGAGCACACCTTTGAATAGCTCCATGAGCATGCACATCTTTTGTTTTTATGAATAGATATACTATTGATATGTTTATGGGCATGCAAGTTACTTTGTTCGTTTATTATATTCATTTCATTATTATTGAAGAAATATTTCTCAAATAATGTAACAGAGATTCATTTAAACCTTATTGCAAACGGACAGAAGAAAAAAAAAAGTTAAGCAAGCATGTGTTGTAACCCAGCTCTTACAGGAACTAATTAAATAAAATAATATAATCAATAGAAAAACGACAGGATTCCATAATGTATATTTGAACTAGGGTAAACATCTAATAATCTTACTCAGTACCCAAAGTGTCATCCCCGAATAGGAGTATGTGCAGATTAATATGTACAAATGATAAGATTAAATGATGTTATACTATTAGTCTCTGTACATCTGACATATATTTCAGAAAGCATCAATGCAGCCGGTCTGTAATTACCAACAAACGATTTATCTCCCCTTTAACTTTGTTGTTATCTTGTAATGCTGTACTATTTATGTCATGTAATTTGAAAATCAAGAAGAAAATGTAATACTCTATTTATAGATAAGCAAATGTGAGATCAACTCTTCTAATAATAATGTTAATAAGAAGGTATTTCTGCCATGACAGTCATATATAAAAAAAACGGCATTTCTCTCGTGACTGTCAACAAACATAAAAAAGTAGCTCTGCCATGTTTTCACTTCACCATTCACCATTCAACCGGTTGTACATTTATTCTTGACACACGTCTAGCAATCTTCTTATTTGGTCGTCGTTCATCTACCTCTCTGTAGTCACCGTGCGAAGAATCAGCGTGTTCTTCATCCAGTGGAGTTATTGAACTGGTAAGAAAAAAAGTATCAGAAAATTTAGTATTATTGGCTGGACATCAAATATGCCATGAATCAACTAGTCATATGTATTACAAGAATATGACACATTTTGCATACATAAATAAGGGTAATAACAAAATTACCGAACTCCGAACAATCTTACAAAGGGAAAGTCAAAACTCATAAGTATATAAAACCGGAAGTGAATGATCCATAGCAGCATAGCGCAGTGGCATGATATTATCAGTCTATTTGGGTTGATAGCATAATGCCCATTCAAATTGCTTGGGTTGATGGGACATAACAAATTAGACAAATATACGTAGATGAACTTTTTTTCATTACCTCAAGATATTAAAATTGCTAAAATATACGAACACTATTAAATAACATATTAAATTTATCAGCATTTCATCAGAAAAAATAGAAGGAAAAATTACCTTGTTTTTCCCCACCATTTGATTAATAGTATTAAAATGATGAAAAACAGCATGACACCGATTACTACTCCTACAACCCATAGTTTGTTACTGTCTGATGAGCTGGTTGGAGTACTGGCAGGAGAACACTCTGAACTTGTTTCTGGATAGCAAGCACCGTTAATAACACATATATCAGACTGAAATAATAACATATACAAATGATATTCCATGGATATTGAACACGCTTAAGTATGCAAGTATTGTAATTACAGGGTTGGAGACCTGTCTCCTTTGGTTTTTTAAGACATCTATAAAATGAATGAACTTATATTTTGGCTGTTTTATGAAACATTGTTTGCACTTTTGTCCTTTTTATTTGTATTGTCTGTCCGTCTTCGATTTACCAGTTCTGATTGCCCCTTTGGTATTTAAGGACAAATAGCTTATACCTCATACATTGGCTGTTTGTCTGGACTTGATAAGTGAATTTGCTATGTTCCTAGCTATGAAATGTTGTGATTTATGTGTGAATTTTTTTTAATACAAGTCATTTATTTGGTGGCATAAATTAATGGAAACATGCAAAATCCATAATATAATAACTCCAAAGGCTATTATTGAATATAAGTAAAGGTGAAGAAAGAAATAAAAAACCAGAATAAATAACACTCCTCAACTAGACAGGTGTATGCATTGAAATATGCTTAATATATTAAGCAAAATAATAATAATAATAATAATAATAAAAAATATTATTATAATCATCATTCAATTAAACCCTTGGACATGTTCACTGTTTGTTCAAAAGATGCTGATCAACATGATCAAAGTATTATGTGCAACTCTTGTTTGGAGTGGTATTATGTAACATGCGCCCGTTTGTGTAATCAATTAAGAGAACTGTACTTTTCATGTGTAGATTTTCCACAACTTTTTAATATTCATTGAATTAAAGACAGTACACATGTAACTGTATTAAAACAATGTAAAGTGTACATATTTATCTAATATTAAATTATTTCTGTAAGATGTCATATTTTTCAGTACTATTTCTAAGTACATTAAAGGTCCAGACAAATAGCCAAACCATGATGTATAGGCTATTTGTCCGGGTCCGGACGAATAGCCCATAAATTTTAAGCAAATCAGGATGCTTGTGTTCCCGAAAATTAAACACAATACACATTTCTATTGATAATCTGATGACAAATCTGCATTCAATAGTATTTTAATTTAGAAATAAGAGAAAATAAACCTACTCATTACATTCTAACAAAACTTGATCCCAACTACTTGAGAGCTAATTATAACTAGGCATATACTTACAGTGTATGCACAAGGCAAATAAGTAACATAGAAAATAAAATAGCATCAACCAAGATATGCATATGCCTCATGTGATCAGATATTTAATTTACAAATTCGTTAATAATTCTGTAATAATAATAAGATTTTATTTGGTTTTGAATTTGACAACATAATTGTGTTCCAAACAGATATACTGGTGAAAAAAAAATGTTTTGCTTTCTCTGAGCTATTAATTCTCTATAGTTCGCTTTCGTGTTATACAATGAAACACAAAACAAGAAATGTGTGCATCACAAAATACACCCGTCTATATAAATTATCAAACGGCATAAAGGTAATGACCTCAAAATAAATAGGGTTCTTCCCCTTCGACAGGGGAATCATGTGGCCAAGTTTGGTAAAGATCCAATATACAGAACTAAAGTTATCATGCGGAAACAACCCTGTTGTCAACAATTATATTTATAGTAACGGTGGCCTTGACCTTTGACCTAATGACCTCAAGATAAATAGGGTTCTTCCCATTCTACAGGGGAATCATGTGGTCAAGTTTGGTAAATATACATAACTAAAGCTATCATGCGGAAACAACCCTGTTGTCAAAAATTCTATTTATAGTAACAGTGACCTTGGCCTTTGACCTAATGACCCCAAAATAAACAGGATTCTTCCCCTTCCACAGTGTAATCATGTGGTCAAGTTTGGTAAAGATCCAATATACAGAACTAGTTATGTGAAAACGACCCTGTTGTCAAAAATAATAGGGTTTATCCCCTTCCACAGGGGATGCAAGTGACCAAGTTTGGTAAATATCCGATATACAGAACTAAAGTTATTGTGCGGAAACCTGTGTGGACACAAGCCCACCCTCCCGCCCGCCATACACAATCACATAATACGGCCCGTCTTGAGACGGGCGTATAAAATACTGTCAGAATAATTTGATAATCTAAATAAGGGTAACAACAAAATTACCGAACTCCGAGCAATCTTACAAAGGGAAAGTCAAAACTCATAACTATATAAACAGACAAAATCTGTCAACAACCGGAAAACTGAAAACCGTAACGACCCTGACTTGGTACAGGCATTTCTAAAGAAATGGTGGGTTGAATCAGATTTTAAAGCGCCAAACCTCGCGCTCTCATTACGGTTCAAAGGCTCCGGCTGTCACTATAACAGTATTTAAATACAGGAACAAAATAGGTAAAATAGTTGTCAAAACAGTACCATATTCAGTGAATGTAAATGTCAAAAACACTTTCACGTCACATATTGATAAAAAAATATTTTTGACATTTTGCTTGACTTCTCTATCGTTATACATTTTCACTATATCGAAAGAGAGGCAAGATCTAATCCCTTAACGCACATTAATATGATCGCTGACTTTCTGGGGTCGACTTATAAAAATGCAACATTGTTGTAAAGAACACCGAGTAATAATCTTGAACTTAATACATATTAAATCGTGAGCATGTATATATATATATATACACAAAATGTACATATATATATATGCGAAATGCATGACATAATTCACATATTACACTCGAAGTAACAAACATTATACATACGCTTGATAACACTTCTGAAGACAGTTGTTTCAAAAAGCGCTATTGTAAATGTTTTTTAACATTCATATATTTTTTATCTTCGTGTAATATTACAATAGGAAATATATATCTAGTTTACTGCGCACAATGCGCTTCTGCAATAACCTTGTTCATGCATGCTCAAAATCAAAAGATTGGGAAATCAAATAATTTAAAAATCTTTGGGAGCAAGTAAACCGAAGGGTCTAAAAAGGATAGTTCAAATTGGCTAATGTCATCTATGATCTATTCCTTACAGAGGAGAACCTTATTTTTTATATATAGATTGTCCGATGATCGCTATATTACGTATTATCCAATTAAACAATTAGCTATATACTATGCGTACCCTCAGCTCACAGAAAACATAAGTATCTGTTGTTGTGCATGTGTTACATGACGAATCATATGCTATGACCGGAACTGGATCACTAAAATTCACACCATTGTTGGTGACAGACACGAGATAGAAGTTCGTTCTGGTTGAGGATGTTGTTGATCTTTTCTTCCGCCGTGCTCCAGATGTCATCGAACATCTTACTTCTGCCATGTTTTCAATTTGTGCCTCCGTTAATACAGACGACCCAGTTGAAACAAGCGTGTTGTTTATGATCTTTATATATGTAAAAAAAGAAATGATTATAAGACAGTCTTCAATGATACTATGTGCAATTGCCACATGTGGAGCAGGATCTGCTATCCTTTCCGGAGCACAAGAGCTTAACCCGGTTTTTAGTGATGGTCGATCTCTAGTTTTCTGTGAAATGTTTTGTAGATCATTGTTTGTTCTGTTGTCTATTGTGTTGTCTGTTCTTCTTTGATTTACGGCTTCTGATTATCCCTTTGGTATTTTCAAACTTTTCTTACTCAATCAATGTTGGAATACAGATATGAATTCTGTATTTTTGTCGATAATTTCTTCCTGATCTCTAATAACCGTCCATTAAAATCAGGAATAGTGTGAAAACTGGTCTGTTATCAACACTGATTGTTGTTTAATGCCAAATGAGCATTTTGTCCAGCAATAACATGGCAATCCTAGAGATGGAGCAGGTAGATATATTTATATACATTTAATATGAAGAGAGAACATCTATTTTGTTAAAAACATACACACATTCTTAAACGTAGTACACTGGACATGATGCTGTAAACATAATATAATAGATGTTTTAATCCACTTATATGTCGATTTTGTTATTATAAAGTACAAATTAAAAAAATGCCATTGTCGGAACAGTTCCAAAATCGAATCGATAAAAAAGTATTTTCAATATACTATTATCATCCTAGTGAGCTCAGACTATGTGCTCCTAATCTCCCATCTTTTTGCAAGTACAATTATCACACAGCATTTCTTCAAAGGTTTATCAAAGATAATATCACACATTTGAAAATCACACCAGACAAATTTAGTAAACACAATTCTAATTAATTTTATATCTATAAAACCGTTTTACCTGTGCAGTCTCGACTCGACATTTTGTATTATTTGAGGCATAAATATTCTCTCCAAACGCAGATATGAAATTACAGGCTCTGGCGCCGGTATCACAGAGGGAGTCATTCGATAAATCTGTTGCTAAGATGGGAGGTTCATTCATATTAATACGACAATCAATGCCTGTATAGCCTTCGTAGCAGTTACAAAGCCCTGAAATATAAAGTAAAACATTTGTCTTCTAACATCGAGAGTCACGAAACCAGAATATGCAATCAGAGCATTTTAACGTAATGATGGTCATTATCAACAATTCTTTGTAAACAACACCAGACCATGCGTAAAACATTGTAAGTTTTAAAACAATTTGAAGCTCCACAATGGTCTAGTATGTCCTAGGATGAACTCAGGTAACCAGTTTCTGATCCACTAGTTACACCCATCGTGTTACTCTTGTTACAAACCAGGAGATAAAGTCACGAAAGAGGAAATAACGAAAAACAGAGCATAACCGTGCTCATTTGTGACACATATATTCTGTAACGATTAATCAAGCCATGGTGGCAATAGTAAAATGACTTCAACATAACCACTAGGAACCCATTGTTCAGTACCTTCTTTGTTAGCAGAAGCCCTCTATCAAGGAAAGGAAATCATGATAGGAATCACAAGCTCTGGAATATCATATCAACTGAGATATATATACCCCATATGCAGGTGCACAATAAGACAAAAACGATAACATTCTTACCACAATTTGCCAAGTACCAGTACATCTACGAATAACGTAGTAACTGTGTTAGGGGTATTACAACATAGGAAAAATGTCATTATTGGTTTTCACTGGTTAGGATGCATTGCATAGATGTAAAAATAATGGTGCTGAATCATAAAAATCATGCCTATAAATATTACATCAATGTTTTAGTGCATTTCATTACAAAATCTACAATCAACGCATTTAGTGGAGAATGTTACACTGAATCTTGACAATTACATTTTACGTTGACCTTGCCATCCGTAATAATAATAACGTAGATATCAATTTTAGTGTGCACGACGCTTTTCGGGAATAACCTTCATCAAATATTACATCATAAAAATATATTCGGTTGTATAAAAATAAATTGCAATACACACGCAATCTCCAAAATCATTCTACTCCTACCTAATACACACCCCCTTCAACAAGTTGAGTGATTGATTCACGAAAAACGTGAGCTGGCACTAGTCTTTTTAACGACAACCCCCCCCCCCCCAATGGATTTTGGTGGAGTCTGCGTTGCTCATCTTTTTAGTTTCCTGTGTTGTGGTTTTTGCTTGGTTTGTCAGTGTCTCTGGATTGTCCATTCTTGATTGCCCCTTCGGTTTTCTCTAACGTTTATTTGTCCTATGTCTTGTGTACCTAATGTTGCCAGTGTCTCTGGATTGTCCATTCTTGATTGCCCCTTCGGTTTTCTCTAACGTTTATTTGTCCTGTGTCTTGTGTACCTAATGTTGCCAGTGTCTCTGGATTGTCCATTCTTGATTGCCCCTTCGGTTTTCTCTAACGTTTATTTGTCCTGTGTCTTGTGTACCTAATGTTGCCAGTGTCTCTGGATTGTCCATCATTGATTGCCCCTTCGGTTTTCTCTAACGTTTATTTGTCCTGTGTCTTGTGTACCTAATGTTGCCAGTGTCTCTGGATTGTCCATTCTTGATTGCCCCTTCGGTTTTCTCTAACGTTTATTTGTCCTGTGTCTTGTGTACCTAATGTTGCCAGTGTCTCTGGATTGTCCATTCTTGATTGCCCCTTCGGTTTTCTCTAACGTTTATTTGTCCTGTGTCTTGTGTACCTAATGTTGCCAGTGTCTCTGGATTGTCCATTCTTGATTGCCCCTTCGGTTTTCTCTAATGTTTATTTGTCCTGTGTCTTGTATACCCAATGTTGCCAGTGTCTCTGGATTGTCCATCATTGATTGCCCCTTCGGTTTTCTCTAACGTTTATTTGTCCTGTGTCTTGTATACCCAATGTTGCCAGTGTCTCTGGATTGTCCATCATTGATTGCCCCTTCGGTTTTCTCTAACGTTTATTTATATAAAATGATAAATACTAGTTTTACCTTCTACACAGTCTCCAAGCTTTATACCATTGTATTTACACTCATATTGACAATAGTTCTCAGTAATTAGTTTTGCAATAACAGTGCCGTTTTCGTCAGTTTGTGACCACAATGAATTATTAGTACGAATTTCATTTGAGCACTGCGTCTTAAACATTTCAAATGAATCTTCCATGTACTCATCTGTCCCAGCAACCTGCAAGTATTTAAATAATATGTATATACAGTCAAACATATATATATATAAAGCACTGAAGGGAACCTGAAATTCTGTCCTTTATATACAGGTTCAAACTATCTGCATTATTCATTAGGGGCCATCGTTGTCGTATGGTAATTGGATATACCTGTGCAATCAGCGCATATCACCACTAACGTTTCGAGTTCAAATCCCACTCATGATGAGGTGTACTCAATACAATATTATGTGATAAAGGTTGTCAGTGATTTACAGTAGGTCAGGGTTTTCTCCGTTTTCCTCCACCAATAAAACTGACTGCCAGGATATAGCTGAAATAGTGTTGAAATTGGCACTAAACACCATATCCTGACCCTTAACCATAGCACTATTCGTTAAATGGTGAACATTAAACTGTCCTTTATAGGCAGTGATTTGTGAATATAATAAACATGTGCCTTTGTAGGCAGGTCTGACAGCTGTATGTAACAGATAACGTCATTGATCGTGATTGGTTTTGAAAAGATTATTAATAAGATTTATTGAGTGCTTAATTGTTGTCAAACTTCAAGAGAGCAGTGTTTAAATAAAGGAACAAACAAATCATCATGTAAATGAATAAGTGACACGTGAATGACCTAAATGACAAATATAGTGATAAGGGTTAAGGTGCGGGTTGGGGTTTTGGTGTTAACCGCCACTTTCAACAATATTTCAGCTTTATCGGTGGAGGAAACTGGAGTAACCGGAGAAAACCACTGCCCTGCAGCAAGTCAGTTGCAAACTCTATCACATAATGTAGTATTGAGTACACCTTACCCGAGAACAGGTAGTTATAAATATAACTACCATATGATCACGACCACGACAGCCCCCTGATTGGCATGGAATAAGGGAAAGGATTTAATGTAAAGTTAAGATCCAGGTAGCTATATATATAGATCTACAATTTAAAGAGAGAATGGAATATAAAAGTCAAGCATGGAACAGACCATATGTGTTTTTTACTTTAATAGCAAGGTATATACCTGTATATTTAATATGCAGTTAGTAATTGACGAGGAACTGTTGACATTTGATAGTGAAGAACAGGCACCAAACAGTATCGATTCGTTGAAATATGTGTTGCATGCATCTTCTGCACTGGACTCGTTCCAACCATTAATCCAGTCATTAGCCTGTAGAAAAGATTCAACCAATAGTATGAAACATCATTGTGCTTCCAATAACAACAATACTGTCAATGTGGTATTCTACATGCTTATAAACTAAAAATATACCACATCTTGTTCGCCAGATAACAAATATCATCTGATGTTCTAGTGAAAATCAGAATGTTGTGTTGAATTTCTTTGTCATGTGTACCCTATGTTGTCAGTTTCTCTGGATTGTCCATTTTTTATTGCCCTATCGGTATTCTCCAACGTTTATTTTCTAATAGATCAACAGTCGTCAACGACTATTCCGTGAATAAGGAAATTAGTCAGTGAATTACATATTTCTTTTATATTAGATTTTTCGTTTGCAAAATCTAAAGCGTTCAGCTGTTTCCACAGTTGAGAACGGTCGGATATATTGCTTTTAGTTAGAAGGGAATCCATCAACATTCTATTTTTCATTAAAACGTTAGATGGCTGAAGCTGTTAAATGGTACAGGTACATCTGTCCGTCAAAGCTTTCTAGAACGAACAAAATGCATACTGATATATTGTAACACGGAACTATCAATAGATACAAACAAGGAAAAATAAGTCATTGAGTGAATGCTGCAGTTAGCAATATTTTAATACATAAGACATAATGTTAATGTCCATCTTATCTAGTAAGACCATTTCTACAAGCAAACGGATCTACCCAGCAAAATATTTAGCCTGAAAAAATATGCACAACCGAGTCCATAGAATTATATATTAACAGTTGTTCCCTTGCCTGTGGTATTAACAGTGGTTCCCATGCCTAATATGCACTATCCTGAATCAAAACAGCTGATCTTTAATTAATAGGAAATGATTATAAATTAGAGTTGGTTGGTATTTTGTAATAATAATTTCCTTGTATTTTCATTAAAAAAAAATTACCCCCTCAACTCCTTCTTCATATGAAACGATATCAGCAGGTACATCTATTGTCAAGTCATCATCTTCATCAGTTGAACGCTTGCTTCTGATCGAACAGGGTTCTCTCCCCCAGTTTAATGGCGGACATGTTGGCATGGTTTCCTTCCATGAACAATCTACATTCGGTGAGAAACCATCCGTAGATGAATTCATACATGAACAGTACATAACAGATTGGCTCAATTTTTCTGTCCTTTGTTTCGCAATGAAGAGACTTTCACCAGGTGGAACCCTTAAAATATTAAAAATCAATACGGTATACATAATGACATAATGCAAACGAAAAAGTACAAAAGGATGCAATATTAATCTACAAACAGAAAATGAAAGGTTGAGCAACATGAACCACACAATCAATTGAAATGAACCCAGGTGCTCTGGAATTGTTAGCAGTCCCTGCTTCACTGGTTTCATTTTGAGATACCAATGAACTAGTAGGAAAAAAACAAAATACATTCACCATGGAGTGTAGCTAGAAAAGCAAATCATAAACCATACCATTCAAATAAGAAAGCAGAAAACACTTAATTATTACTAAATTCCACCAAAAATGAATTACACATAATTTGATCTCATAGTAAGGGAACGACCATTTAACTTGAAAGGGGGGGGGGGGGGGTTATGGTTTTTTTCTAAAAAAATGTTGCTGAAAAAAATATTCTGATTTTGGTGGAGGAAAAAAAAAGAATCTGATTCAGAGTTTTTGTCATATAATCTAATGTTAAATTCTAAAAAAAAAATTCGCGTTTTGCGCGACAAAAAAAATAAATATTCTAACTCTTGTGTTGTCCGAAAAAAAAATTCTGAACGAAACAAAAAACCATAACCCCCTCCCCCCCCCTTCAAGTTAAATGGTCGGTCCCTAACATATTTAATTTACAAAAATGTTGATTGTTAATGCATATATATAGATGCTCGTTTTTATATATCACATTGTACGTAATTTAAGATACCGTAGATATTCGCGAAACACAAATTATCGCGTAATTTGGTAATTGTTCAGAATTCGAATTAAAACTAATATGATACTGCAAAGGAAATTCGACCAAAACTGCACTTGGTACAGACACGTTAGAAAAGGTGGCGGCGTTAAGCTAGTAGTATAGGCCCAAACCACAAGATAAAATAACACAAACTCTCTAAAAAGGCCACATGCATCGACATTATCAACATCTCCTGCTCCATGTATTCCACTCGTTGTGTAGTGATAACACGGCCTTCGTTTTTACGTACAAATACAATTGTTCATTTACGTGTGTGTTCGTGTGCGTGTGTGTCAATCAAATTACAGTTTACTGTACCTCCATGTTCTGGCAAATGTAGTAGAATCTGTATATACTCGCCCGTCCCTTCCTGTATAATCATCATCATAATTCTTGTTCCATGTACCACAGAGACCTTCTGTTTCATATCGATCTGTTCGGGCTGCAGTTATATAAACATTCAGTCTCCGGTTCCTAGCTATCCAAACATAGACACGTGTTCCAGTAGGCAAAACAATCTATGAAATAAATAAGGAAAGTAAGCGGTCATGTATTGATGTGTAAGAAATATCGATTTTACCTCTTTCTACTATTTTTGTATTTGATTTTCAAACTATTCTGACAGTGTTGTATTTTTTTGTTTTTCATTTGATATAAATATCTACATGTCTTCACAGTTTTATTTACAATATATTTAACCCTTCAGTAAGGGTATCCTTGTATTTTGATCCTAAGTTTTAATTCTAAGCAAAAAGCTATATTGAAATATTTAGATTAAATCTTTTTCTTCTTCGAAATTTCAACTTAATTTGTTTTTATCATTTATGCTTTGTTACCTCATATCCACCCCAACGACTGTAAACTTCTAAGTATTCATTTCCAACACCACAATTTAATCTTCTAATGATCCATTTCGTGGGTCGTCCACAACCATAGATAATAAAAACATCTGAAGCAGCACGAACAGCAATGGCACAATGTTCTGTCCATCTATGATTTGATCTGTAACGTCGTTGAATTGTATGTACCTACAAACGTCAAAATGGAATTATTATTAAAACCAAGGTTATCTCCCCTTAAGAATTAGGGACATTAGCTGATTTTTCCTGCTATGTTGTTTATGTCCTTTGGTTTTCTTGTTCCCGATGACTTTTACCTTATTTGGCTTTCCAATCTTTTGACCCTTAGCGTACCTGATGATGGTAATTCCAGAAAGGCGTTGGGTACACTAAATTAGATATCAACGTATTTTGAAATATTTTAGTACAAATTGTAATTTGAAGAAGAGAACGTAACAATATGTTATTTTTTATGTTTACATCTTCATATTTCAATATGGTTTGTGCAGCCTTGCTTTTCATATATGACATAAATGATGGTCTTCGGTCACGTGGTCCACCCTTCCTTTCCTTTAAATAAATATTTTGTGAATACATCTTACATTGAACCCATGTTACACGCATAATAAACATTAACATTTGTGGAGAGCTTAATATAGAAATCAGAAGATCTAAATGATATCATGTAATACTTTTAATGATGATTTTCAGATGGATTTTTTTCTCCGGAAACAAAGTAAAGAGAGAGAAAGGACATATACTATAAATGATATATTCCTGCCACACAAAAAGCGAGATATTACAATAATTAATAAAGAATGTAGCTTACTTCTAAAGGTTTTGTCTTGTGTCTGTATAGGACAAATTCTCCCTGGTCATGAAATCCATACCAACTGCAAGGTTAATAGTATTTCTTGTATTATGTCAATGGGTTAATATAAGATTTCACATTAACAAGTTTTTTTAAGAAACAGAACCTGCTTACCATTTGCGAGGACCTCTGTTCATCCCAAGATTTGTTGGCGCCCACGCTGCTCATATTTTTCGCTTTCTGTATTGTGTTTTTTATAGCTTTGCTTGTTTTATTTATCTTCGTTCTGTATCTTGTGGCCTGTGTCTCTGGATTGTTCATTCTTGATTGTGTCTTAACTTTTTCTAAGGTTTATTTTAAAAGGCATGAATTTTGATTGCGTTTTCATTAAAGTTGATACAGAAGTAGAAAAAAAATTATTTATTATTTTTTAACACTATTTCATGATGAGGACAAGTTGACAAATGATAAAATTTAAAATGTAAGCATGTGCTTATGAAAAGGATATTTTGATTCCACATGAAAAAGATATATGCTCAAGCGGGTTCAGACCACCAACGATCATTGCCAGTAAACTGTTAATCAATTAGAAAGAATGTAAGTTATGTTGCACTCGCTATTAGCATGGCATTATTAAAACACAATGCACCCATTGAGGTATCGTCCACAGGGAGAGGTGTGCACTTGTTCAAATTTCTCCACCCCGAGGGTCCCTCTGGTCAATTTACCCTTTATTTCTGATAAAACATATTAAATATGTGTCAAACATGTTTTCTCTAACTAATATGTACTTCAAATTAAAGACAGTATACACGTGCAAGAAAAGTTTGAAGATGTGAGATGAAGGGGTAATAAGAAGCTGTACGTATAAAGAAAACATGACTAAAAGAGGGAGAAACAAGCAAAAACAAATATTCCAAAATACATTACACAGAAAATGAAATATTGAGAAGCAACTTTATATGGTGGTGAACACTCGAAGCAATGTGTTTTATTTATAATTTAACGGAACATGCATATCAAAAACGGAGGGAAACTATGGTAGTAGCCAAATTGTGCTTTTCAATATACGATTACTAGAATAATAATTCCGTATCTCTATATCTCTAAATACATGTAGTGGGATAATTACCTATCTTCCTGGCAACACCTGAGTTCTCCCGCGGTTTTTAGTGGGGCTTGTGTTGCTTGATCTTTTAGTGTTTTGTGTTGTGTTTTTTCGACCATTGTTATTTATTGTCCTTTTCTGTCTGCCATTATATATATTTTCTGTCCTTCTACGATGTACAGCTTCTCATTCCCAATTTTGTATCTTCAAACCTTTCTTGTAAGACATCAAATCATAACGTATGTAATATCTTATAACAAATACAAAACCTTTCTTGTAAGACATCAAATCATTACGTATGTAATATCTTATAACAGATCAGATACACAACCTTTCTTGTAAGACACCAAATCATAGCGTATGTAATATCTTATAACAGATCAGATACACAACCTTTCTTGTAAGACATCAACTCATAACGTATGTAATATCCTATAACAAATCAGATACAAAACCTGTCTTGTAAGACATCAAATCATAACGTATGTAATATCTTATAACAGATCAGATACAAAACCTTTCTTATAAGACACCAAATCATAACGTATGTAATATCTTATAACAGATCAGATACAAAACCTTTCTTGTAAGACACCAAATCATAACGTATGTAATATCTTATAACAAATCAGATACAAAACCTGTCTTGTAAGACACCAAATCATAACGTATGTAATATCTTATAACAGATCAGATACAAAACCTTTCTTGTAAGACACCAAATCATAACGTATGTAATATCTAATAACAAATCAGATACAAAACCTTTCTTGTAAGACACCAAATCATAACGTATGTAATATCTTATAACAGATCAGATACAAAACCTTTCTTGTAAGACACCAAATCATAGCGTATGTAATATCTTATAACAGATCAGATACAAAACCTTTCTTGTAAGACACCAAATCATAACGTATGTAATATCTTATAACAAATCAGATACAAAACCTTTCTTGTAAGACACCAAATCATAACGTATGTAATATCTTATAACAGATCAGATACAAAACCTTTCTTGTAAGACACCAAATCATAACGTATGTAATATCTTATATCAAATCAGATACACAACCTTTCTTGTAAGACATCAAATCATAACGTATGTAATATCTTATAACAAATCAGATACAAAACCTTTCTTGTAAGACATCAAATCATAGCGTATGTAATATCTTATAACAGATCAGATACAAAACCTTTCTTGTAAGACACCAAATCATAGCGTATGTAATATCTTATAACAAATCAGATACAAAACCTTTCTTGTAAGACACCAAATCATAACGTATGTAATATCTTATATCAAATCAGATACACAACCTGTCTTGTAAGACATCAAATCATAACGTATGTAATATCTTATAACAGATCAGATACAAAACCTTTCTTGTAAGACATCAAATCATAACGTATGTAATATCTTATAACAGATCAGATACAAAACCTTTCTTGTAAGACACCAAATCATAGCGTATGTAATATCTTATAACAAATCAGATACACAACCTTTCTTGTAAGACATCAAATCATAACGTATGTAATATCTTATAACAGATCAGATACAAAACCTTTCTTGTAAGACACCAAATCATAGCGTATGTAATATCTTATAACAGATCAGATACAAAACCTTTCTTGTAAGACATCAAATCGTAACGTATGTAATATCTTATAACAAATCAGATACAAAACCTTTCTTGTAAGACACCAAATCATAGCGTATGTAATATCTTATAACAGATCAGATACAAAACCTTTCTTGTAAGACACCAAATCATAGCGTATGTAATATCTTATAACAAATCAGATACAAAACCTTTCTTGTAAGACACCAAATCATAACGTATGTAATATCTTATAACAAATCAGATACAAAACCTGTCTTGTAAGACATCAAATCATAACGTATGTAATATCTTATAACAGATCAGATACAAAACCTTTCTTGTAAGACACCAAATCATAACGTATGTAATATCTTATAACAGATCAGATACAAAACCTTTCTTGTAAGACACCAAATCATAACGTATGTAATATCTTATATCAAATCAGATACACAACCTTTCTTGTAAGACATCAAATCATAACGTATGTAATATCTTATAACAAATCAGATACAAAACCTGTCTTGTAAGACATCAACTCATAACGTATGTAATATCTTATATCAAATCAGATACACAACCTTTCTTGTAAGACACCAAATCATAACGTATGTAATATCTTATATCAAATCAGATACACAACCTTTCTTGTAAGACATCAAATCATAACGTATGTAATATCTTATAACAAATCAGATACAAAACCTGTCTTGTAAGACATCAACTCATAACGTATGTAATATCTTATAACAGATCAGATAGAAAACCTTTCTTGTAAGACATCAAATCATAACGTATGTAATATCTTATAACAAATCAGATAGAAAACCTTTCTTGTAAGACATCAAATCATAACGTATGTAATATCTTATATCAAATCAGATAGAAAACCTTTCTTGTAAGACATCAAATCATAACGTATGTAATATCTTATAACAGATCAGATACAAAACCTTTCTTGTAAGACACCAAATCATAACGTATGTAATATCTTATAACAGATCAGATACAAAACCTTTCTTGTAAGACATCAAATCATAACGTATGTAATATCTTATAACAAATCAGATACAAAACCTTTCTTGTAAGACACCAAATCATAACGTATGTAATATCTTATAATAGATCAGATACAAAACCTTTCTTGTAAGACACCAAATCATAACGTATGTAATATCTTATAACAAATCAGATACAAAACCTTTCTTGTAAGACATCAAATCATAGCGTATGTAATATCTTATAACAAATCAGATACACAACCTTTCTTGTAAGACACCAAATCATAACGTATGTAATATCTTATAACAAATCAGATACAAAACCTTTCTTGTAAGACATCAAATCATAGCGTATGTAATATCTTATAACAAATCAGATACACAACCTTTCTTGTAAGACACCAAATCATAACGTATGTAATATCTTATAACAGATCAGATACAAAACCTTTCTTGTAAGACACCAAATCATAACGTATGTAATATCTTATAACAGATCAGATACAAAACCTTTCTTGTAAGACACCAAATCATAACGTATGTAATATCTTATAACAGATCAGATACAAAACCTTTCTTGTAAGACATCAAATCATAACGTATGTAATATCTTATAACAAATCAGATACACAACCTTTCTTGTAAGACATCAAATCATAACGTATGTAATATCTTATAACAAATCAGATACAAAACCTTTCTTGTAAGACACCAAATCATAACGTATGTAATATCTTATAACAAATCAGATACAAAACCTTTCTTGTAAGACACCAAATCATAACGTATGTAATATCTTATAACAAATCAGATACAAAACCTTTCTTGTAAGACACCAAATCATAACGTATGTAATATCTTATAACAAATCAGATACAAAACCTTTCTTGTAAGACATCAAATCATAACGTATGTAATATCTTATAACAAATCAGATACAAAACCTTTCTTGTAAGACACCAAATCATAACGTATGTAATATCTTATAACAAATCAGATACACAACCTTTCTTGTAAGACATCAAATCATAACGTATGTAATATCTTATAACAAATCAGATACAAAACCTTTCTTGTAAGACACCAAATCATAACGTATGTAATATCTTATAACAAATCAGATACAAAACCTTTCTTGTAAGACATCAAATCATAACGTATGTAATATCTTATAACAAATCAGATACACAACCTTTCTTGTAAGACATCAAATCATAACGTATGTAATATCTTATAACAAATCAGATACAAAACCTTTCTTGTAAGACACCAAATCATAACGTATGTAATATCTTATAACAAATCAGATACACAACCTTTCTTGTAAGACATCAAATCATTACGTATGTAATATCTTATAACAGATCAGATACAAAACCTTTCTTGTAAGACACCAAATCATAACGTATGTAATATCTTATAACAAATCAGATACAAAACCGTTCTTGTAAGACACCAAATCATAACGTATGTATTATCTTATAACAAATCAGATACAAAACCTGTCTTGTAAGACACCAAATCATAACGTATGTAATATCTTATAACAGATCAGATACAAAACCTTTCTTGTAAGACACCAAATCATAACGTATGTAATATCTTATAACAGATCAGATACAAAACCTTTCTTGTAAGACATCAAATCATAACGTATGTAATATCTTATAACAGATCAGATACAAAACCTTTCTTGTAAGACACCAAATCATAACGTATGTAATATCTTATAACAGATCAGATACAAAACCTTTCTTGTAAGACACCAAATCATAACGTATGTAATATCTTATAACAGATCAGATACAAAACCTTTCTTGTAAGACACCAAATCATAGCGTATGTAATATCTTATAACAGATCAGATACAAAACCTTTCTTGTAAGACACCAAATCATAACGTATGTAATATCTTATAACAGATCAGATACAAAACCTTTCTTGTAAGACATCAAATCATAACGTATGTAATATCTTATAGCAGATCAGATAGAAAACCTTTCTTGTAAGACATCAAATCATAACGTATGTAATATCTTATAACAAATCAGATACAAAACCTTTCTTGTAAGACACCAAATCATAACGTATGTAATATCTTATAACAGATCAGATACAAAACCTTTCTTGTAAGACATCAAATCATAACGTATGTAATATCTTATAACAGATCAGATACAAAACCTTTCTTGTAAGACACCAAATCATAACGTATGTAATATCTTATAACAAATCAGATACAAAACCTTTCTTGTAAGACACCAAATCATAACGTATGTAATATCTTATAACAGATCAGATACAAAACCTTTCTTGTAAGACACCAAATCATAACGTATGTAATATCTTATATCAAATCAGATACAAAACCTTTCTTGTAAGACATCAAATCATAGCGTATGTAATATCTTATAACAGATCAGATACAAAACCTTTCTTGTAAGACACCAAATCATAGCGTATGTAATATCTTATAACAGATCAGATACAAAACCTTTCTTGTAAGACATCAAATCATAACGTATGTAATATCTTATAACAGATCAGATACAAAACCTTTCTTGTAAGACACCAAATCATAACGTATGTAATATCTTATAACAGATCAGATACAAAACCTTTCTTGTAAGACATCAACTCATAACGTATGTAATATCTTATAACAAATCAGATACAAAACCTTTCTTGTAAGACACCAAATCATAACGTATGTAATATCTTATAACAAATCAGATACAAAACCTTTCTTGTAAGACACCAAATCATAACGTATGTAATATCTTATAACAAATCAGATACACAACCTTTCTTGTAAGACACCAAATCATAACGTATGTAATATCTTATATCAAATCAGATACAAAACCTTTCTTGTAAGACACCAAATCATAACGTATGTAATATCTTATAACAGATCAGATACAAAACCTTTCTTGTAAGACATCAAATCATAACGTATGTAATATCTTATAACAAATCAGATACAAAACCTTTCTTGTAAGACACCAAATCATAACGTATGTAATATCTTATATCAAATCAGATACACAACCTGTCTTGTAAGACATCAAATCATAACGTATGTAATATCTTATAACAAATCAGATACAAAACCTTTCTTGTAAGACACCAAATCATAACGTATGTAATATCTTATAACAGATCAGATACAAAACCTTTCTTGTAAGACACCAAATCATAGCGTATGTAATATCTTATAACAAATCAGATACACAACCTTTCTTGTAAGACATCAAATCGTAACGTATGTAATATCTTATAACAAATCAGATACAAAACCTTTCTTGTAAGACATCAAATCATAACGTATGTAATATCTTATAACAGATCAGATACAAAACCTTTCTTGTAAGACACCAAATCATAACGTATGTAATATCTTATATCAAATCAGATACACAACCTTTCTTGTAAGACACCAAATCATAACGTATGTAATATCTTATATCAAATCAGATACACAACCTTTCTTGTAAGACATCAAATCATAACGTATGTAATATCTTATAACAAATCAGATACAAAACCTGTCTTGTAAGACATCAACTCATAACGTATGTAATATCTTATAACAGATCAGATAGAAAACCTTTCTTGTAAGACATCAAATCATAACGTATGTAATATCTTATAACAAATCAGATAGAAAACCTTTCTTGTAAGACATCAAATCATAACGTATGTAATATCTTATAACAAATCAGATACAAAACCTTTCTTGTAAGACACCAAATCATAACGTATGTAATATCTTATAACAGATCAGATACAAAACCTTTCTTGTAAGACACCAAATCATAACGTATGTAATATCTTATAACAGATCAGATACAAAACCTTTCTTGTAAGACACCAAATCATAACGTATGTAATATCTTATAACAGATCAGATACAAAACCTTTCTTGTAAGACATCAAATCATAACGTATGTAATATCTTATAACAAATCAGATACACAACCTTTCTTGTAAGACATCAAATCATAACGTATGTAATATCTTATAACAGATCAGATACAAAACCTTTCTTGTAAGACACCAAATCATAGCGTATGTAATATCTTATAACAAATCAGATACACAACCTTTCTTGTAAGACACCAAATCATAGCGTATGTAATATCTTATAACAAATCAGATACACAACCTTTCTTGTAAGACATCAAATCATAACGTATGTAATATCTTATAACAAATCAGATACAAAACCTTTCTTGTAAGACACCAAATCATAACGTATGTAATATCTTATAACAGATCAGATACAAAACCTTTCTTGTAAGACAGCAAATCATAACGTATGTAATATCTTATAACAAATCAGATACACAACCTTTCTTGTAAGACACCAAATCATAACGTATGTAATATCTTATATCAAATCAGATACAAAACCTTTCTTGTAAGACAGCAAATCATAACGTATGTAATATCTTATAACAGATCAGATACAAAACCTTTCTTGTAAGACACCAAATCATAGCGTATGTAATATCTTATAACAAATCAGATACACAACCTTTCTTGTAAGACATCAAATCATAACGTATGTAATATCTTATAACAGATCAGATACAAAACCTTTCTTGTAAGACACCAAATCATAACGTATGTAATATCTTATAACAAATCAGATACAAAACCTTTCTTGTAAGACACCAAATCATAACGTATGTAATATCTTATAACAGATCAGATACAAAACCTTTCTTGTAAGACACCAAATCATAACGTATGTAATATCTTATAACAAATCAGATACAAAACCTTTCTTGTAAGACATCAAATCATAACGTATGTAATATCTTATAACAGATCAGATACAAAACCTTTCTTGTAAGACACCAAATCATAACGTATGTAATATCTTATAACAAATCAGATACACAACCTTTCTTGTAAGACACCAAATCATAACGTATGTAATATCTTATAACAAATCAGATACAAAACCTTTCTTGTAAGACACCAAATCATAGCGTATGTAATATCTTATAACAGATCAGATACAAAACCTTTCTTGTAAGACACCAAATCATAGCGTATGTAATATCTTATAACAGATCAGATACAAAACCTTTCTTGTAAGACACCAAATCATAACGTATGTAATATCTTATAACAAATCAGATACAAAACCTTTCTTGTAAGACACCAAATCATAACGTATGTAATATCTTATAACAGATCAGATACAAAACCTTTCTTGTAAGACACCAAATCATAACGTATGTAATATCTTATAACAAATCAGATACAAAACCTTTCTTGTAAGACACCAAATCATAACGTATGTAATATCTTATAACAGATCAGATACAAAACCTTTCTTGTAAGACATCAAATCATAGCGTATGTAATATCTTATAACAGATCAGATACAAAACCTTTCTTGTAAGACATCAAATCATAACGTATGTAATATCTTATAACAAATCAGATACAAAACCTTTCTTGTAAGACACCAAATCATAACGTATGTAATATCTTATAACAGATCAGATACAAAACCTTTCTTGTAAGACAGCAAATCATAACGTATGTAATATCTTATAACAGATCAGATACAAAACCTTTCTTGTAAGACACCAAATCATAGCGTATGTAATATCTTATAACAAATCAGATACACAACCTTTCTTGTAAGACATCAAATCATAACGTATGTAATATCTTATAACAGATCAGATACAAAACCTTTCTTGTAAGACACCAAATCATAACGTATGTAATATCTTATAACAGATCAGATACAAAACCTTTCTTGTAAGACACCAAATCGTAACGTATGTAATATCTTATAACAAATCAGATACAAAACCTTTCTTGTAAGACATCAAATCATAGCGTATGTAATATCTTATAACAGATCAGATACAAAACCTTTCTTGTAAGACACCAAATCATAACGTATGTAATATCTTATAACAAATCAGATACAAAACCTTTCTTGTAAGACACCAAATCATAGCGTATGTAATATCTTATATCAAATCAGATACAAAACCTTTCTTGTAAGACACCAAATCATAACGTATGTAATATCTTATAGCAGATCAGATACAAAACCTTTCTTGTAAGACACCAAATCATAGCGTATGTAATATCTTATAACAGATCAGATACAAAACCTTTCTTGTAAGACACCAAATCATAACGTATGTAATATCTTATAACAAATCAGATACAAAACCTTTCTTGTAAGACACCAAATCATAACGTATGTAATATCTTATAACAGATCAGATACAAAACCTTTCTTGTAAGACATCAAATCATAACGTATGTAATAACTTATAACAGATCAGATACAAAACCTTTCTTGTAAGACAGCAAATCATAGCGTATGTAATATCTTATAACAGATCAGATACAAAACCTTTCTTGTAAGACATCAAATCATAACGTATGTAATATCTTATAACAGATCAGATAGAAAACCTTTCTTGTAAGACACCAAATCATAACGTATGTAATATCTTATATCAAATCAGATACAAAACCTTTCTTGTAAGACACCAAATCATAACGTATGTAATATCTTATAACAGATCAGATACAAAACCTTTCTTGTAAGACATCAAATCATAGCGTATGTAATATCTTATAACAAATCAGATACAAAACCTTTCTTGTAAGACATCAAATCATAGCGTATGTAATATCTTATAACAGATCAGATACACAACCTTTCTTGTAAGACACCAAATCATAACGTATGTAATATCTTATAACAAATCAGATACAAAACCTTTCTTGTAAGACATCAAATCATAACGTATGTAATATCTTATAACAGATCAGATACACAACCTTTCTTGTAAGACACCAAATCATAACGTATGTAATATCTTATAACAGATCAGATACAAAACCTTTCTTGTAAGACACCAAATCATAACGTATGTAATATCTTATAACAAATCAGATACAAAACCTTTCTTGTAAGACACCAAATCATAACGTATGTAATATCTTATAACAGATCAGATACAAAACCTTTCTTGTAAGACACCAAATCATAACGTATGTAATATCTTATAACAAATCAGATACAAAACCTTTCTTGTAAGACACCAAATCATAGCGTATGTAATATCTTATAACAGATCAGATACAAAACCTTTCTTGTAAGACACCAAATCATAACGTATGTAATATCTTATAACAAATCAGATACAAAACCTTTCTTGTAAGACACCAAATCATAACGTATGTAATATCTTATAACAGATCAGATACAAAACCTTTCTTGTAAGACATCAAATCATAACGTATGTAATATCTTATAACAAATCAGATACAAAACCTTTCTTGTAAGACATCAAATCATAACGTATGTAATATCTTATAACAGATCAGATACAAAACCTTTCTTGTAAGATACCAAATCATAACGTATGTAATATCTTATAACAGATCAGATACAAAACCTTTCTTGTAAGACACCAAATCATAACGTATGTAATATCCTATAACAGATCAGATACAAAACCTTTCTTGTAAGACACCAAATCATAACGTATGTAATATCTTATAGCAAATCAGATACAAAACCTTTCTTGTAAGACACCAAATCATAACGTATGTAATATCCTATAACAGATCAGATACAAAACCTTTCTTGTAAGACACCAAATCATAACGTATGTAATATCCTATAACAGATCAGATACAAAACCTTTCTTGTAAGACATCAAATCATAGCGTATGTAATATCTTATAACAGATCAGATACAAAACCTTTCTTGTAAGACACCAAATCATAACGTATGTAATATCTTATAACAGATCAGATACAAAACCTTTCTTGTAAGACATCAAATCATAACGTATGTAATATCTTATAACAAATCAGATACAAAACCTTTCTTGTAAGACACCAAATCATAGCGTATGTAATATCTTATAACAGATCAGATACAAAACCTTTCTTGTAAGACACCAAATCATAACGTATGTAATATCTTATAACAAATCAGATACAAAACCTTTCTTGTAAGACACCAAATCATAACGTATGTAATATCTTATAACAGATCAGATACAAAACCTTTCTTGTAAGACATCAAATCATAACGTATGTAATATCTTATAACAAATCAGATACAAAACCTTTCTTGTAAGACATCAAATCATAACGTATGTAATATCTTATAACAGATCAGATACAAAACCTTTCTTGTAAGATACCAAATCATAACGTATGTAATATCTTATAACAGATCAGATACAAAACCTTTCTTGTAAGACACCAAATCATAACGTATGTAATATCCTATAACAGATCAGATACAAAACCTTTCTTGTAAGACACCAAATCATAACGTATGTAATATCTTATAGCAAATCAGATACAAAACCTTTCTTGTAAGACACCAAATCATAACGTATGTAATATCCTATAACAGATCAGATACAAAACCTTTCTTGTAAGACACCAAATCATAACGTATGTAATATCCTATAACAGATCAGATACAAAACCTTTCTTGTAAGACATCAAATCATAGCGTATGTAATATCTTATAACAGATCAGATACAAAACCTTTCTTGTAAGACATCAAATCATAGCGTATGTAATATCTTATAACAAATCAGATACAAAACCTTTCTTGTAAGACATCAAATCATAACGTATGTAATATCTTATAACAGATCAGATACAAAACCTTTCTTGTAAGACACCAAATCATAACGTATGTAATATCTTATATCAAATCAGATACAAAACCTTTCTTGTAAGACATCAAATCATAACGTATGTAATATCTTATAACAAATCAGATACAAAACCTTTCTTGTAAGACATCAAATCATAACGTATGTAATATCTTATAACAGATCAGATACAAAACCTTTCTTGTAAGACACCAAATCATAGCGTATGTAATATCTTATAACAGATCAGATACAAAACCTTTCTTGTAAGACATCAAATCATAACGTATGTAATATCTTATAACAAATCAGATACACAACCTTTCTTGTAAGACACCAAATCATAACGTATGTAATATCTTATAACAAATCAGATACACAACCTGTCTTGTAAGACACCAAATCATAACGTATGTAATATCTTATAACAGATCAGATACACAACCTTTCTTGTAAGACACCAAATCATAACGTATGTAATATCTTATAACAAATCAGATACAAAACCTTTCTTGTAAGACATCAAATCATAGCGTATGTAATATCTTATAACAGATCAGATACAAAACCTTTCTTGTAAGACATCAAATCATAGCGTATGTAATATCTTATAACAGATCAGATACAAAACCTTTCTTGTAAGACATCAAATCATAACGTATGTAATATCTTATAACAGATCAGATACAAAACCTTTCTTGTAAGACACCAAATCATAACGTATGTAATATCTTATAACAAATCAGATACAGAACCTTTCTTGTAAGACACCAAATCATAGCGTATGTAATATCTTATAACAGATCAGATACAAAACCTTTCTTGTAAGACATCAAATCATAGCGTATGTAATATCTTATAACAGATCAGATACAAAACCTTTCTTGTAAGACACCAAATCATAGCGTATGTAATATCTTATAACAGATCAGATACAAAACCTTTCTTGTAAGACACCAAATCATAACGTATGTAATATCTTATAACAAATCAGATACAAAACCTTTCTTGTAAGACACCAAATCATAACGTATGTAATATCTTATAACAGATCAGATACAAAACCTTTCTTGTAAGACATCAAATCATAACGTATGTAATATCTTATAACAAATCAGATACAAAACCTTTCTTGTAAGACACCAAATCATAACGTATGTAATATCTTATAATAGATCAGATACAAAACCTTTCTTGTAAGACACCAAATCATAACGTATGTAATATCTTATAACAAATCAGATACAAAACCTTTCTTGTAAGACATCAAATCATAACGTATGTAATATCTTATAACAAATCAGATACACAACCTTTCTTGTAAGACACCAAATCATAGCGTATGTAATATCTTATAACAGATCAGATACAAAACCTTTCTTGTAAGACATCAAATCGTAACGTATGTAATATCTTATAACAAATCAGATACACAACCTTTCTTGTAAGACACCAAATCATAGCGTATGTAATATCTTATAACAGATCAGATACAAAACCTTTCTTGTAAGACATCAAATCGTAACGTATGTAATATCTTATAACAAATCAGATACACAACCTTTCTTGTAAGACACCAAATCATAACGTATGTAATATCTTATAACAAATCAGATACAAAACCTTTCTTGTAAGACACCAAATCATAACGTATGTAATATCTTATAATAGATCAGATACAAAACCTTTCTTGTAAGACACCAAATCATAACGTATGTAATATCTTATAACAGATCAGATACAAAACCTTTCTTGTAAGACATCAAATCATAACGTATGTAATATCTTATAACAGATCAGATACAAAACCTTTCTTGTAAGACATCAAATCATAACGTATGTAATATCTTATAACAAATCAGATACAAAACCTTTCTTGTAAGACACCAAATCATAACGTATGTAATATCTTATAACAAATCAGATACACAACCTTTCTTGTAAGACACCAAATCATAACGTATGTAATATCTTATAACAGATCAGATACAAAACCTTTCTTGTAAGACACCAAATCATAACGTATGTAATATCTTATAACAGATCAGATACAAAACCTTTCTTGTAAGACACCAAATCATAGCGTATGTAATATCTTATAACAAATCAGATACAAAACCTTTCTTGTAAGACATCAAATCATAACGTATGTAATATCTTATAACAAATCAGATACAAAACCTTTCTTGTAAGACACCAAATCATAACGTATGTAATATCTTATAACAGATCAGATACAAAACCTTTCTTGTAAGACACCAAATCATAACGTATGTAATATCTTATAACAGATCAGATACAAAACCTTTCTTGTAAGACACCAAATCATAACGTATGTAATATCTTATAACAGATCAGATACAAAACCTTTCTTGTAAGACACCAAATCATAACGTATGTAATATCTTATAACAGATCAGATACAAAACCTTTCTTGTAAGACACCAAATCATAACGTATGTAATATCTTATAACAGATCAGATACAAAACCTTTCTTGTAAGACACCAAATCATAACGTATGTAATATCTTATAATAGATCAGATACAAAACCTTTCTTGTAAGACACCAAATCATAGCGTATGTAATATCTTATAACAAATCAGATACAAAACCTTTCTTGTAAGACACCAAATCATAACGTATGTAATATCTTATAACAAATCAGATACACAACCTTTCTTGTAAGACATCAAATCATAACGTATGTAATATCTTATAACAGATCAGATACAAAACCTTTCTTGTAAGACATCAAATCATAACGTATGTAATATCTTATAACAGATCAGATACAAAACCTTTCTTGTAAGACAGCAAATCATAACGTATGTAATATCTTATAGCAGATCAGATACAAAACCTTTCTTGTAAGACACCAAATCATAACGTATGTAATATCTTATAACAGATCAGATACAAAACCTTTCTTGTAAGACATCAAATCATAACGTATGTAATATCTTATAACAGATCAGATACACAACCTTTCTTGTAAGACACCAAATCATAACGTATGTAATATCTTATAACAGATCAGATACAAAACCTTTCTTGTAAGACATCAAATCATAACGTATGTAATATCTTATAACAGATCAGATACAAAACCTTTCTTGTAAGACATCAAATCATAACGTATGTAATATCTTATAGCAGATCAGATACAAAACCTTTCTTGTAAGACACCAAATCATAACGTATGTAATATCTTATAACAGATCAGATAGAAAACCTTTCTTGTAAGACACCAAATCATAACGTATGTAATATCTTATAACAGATCAGATACAAAACCTTTCTTGTAAGACACCAAATCATAACGTATGTAATATCTTATAACAGATCAGATACAAAACCTTTCTTGTAAGACACCAAATCATAACGTATGTAATATCTTATAACAGATCAGATACAAAACCTTTCTTGTAAGACACCAAATCATAACGTATGTAATATCTTATAACAAATCAGATACACAACCTTTCTTGTAAGACAGCAAATCATAACGTATGTAATATCTTATAACAGATCAGATACAAAACCTTTCTTGTAAGACATCAAATCATAACGTATGTAATATCTTATAACAGATCAGATACAAAACCTTTCTTGTAAGACACCAAATCATAACGTATGTAATATCTTATAACAGATCAGATACAAAACCTTTCTTGTAAGACATCAAATCATAACGTATGTAATATCTTATAACAAATCAGATACACAACCTTTCTTGTAAGACATCAAATCATAACGTATGTAATATCTTATAACAGATCAGATACAAAACCTTTCTTGTAAGACATCAAATCATAACGTATGTATTATCTTATAGCAGATCAGATACAAAACCTTTCTTGTAAGACACCAAATCATAACGTATGTATTATCTTATAGCAGATCAGATACAAAACCTTTCTTGTAAGACACCAAATCATAGTGTATGTAATATCTTATAGCAAATAGAAAACCTTTCTTGTAAGACACCAAATCATAACGTATGTAATATCTTATAACAGATCAGATACAAAACCTTTCTTTATTACTTCTAGCAATGACTACTTACTGCCAATCAAATGTGAAGAACCATGGATCAGTACCTGTAAAACACCAGCCATACCACCACCAATAATCATCTGTCACGTTGTCATTTACTACGCTTACCTAAAAAAACAGTTGTATTAACATGAAAAATCAAAAAACAAACAAACCTTTTCAATTGGTCTAAAACATGATAGGAAAAACGTTGAAGCGGAGGAAAAATGAAACCTCTAACAGAATAAACATGTAAACACTAAAGAGAAGTGGTATTAAATTAGTAATATATTTATTCTTCGCTACGCAAAGACGTCATATGTATACTGCTGTACTAATTCTATAAACGAGAGTCTACTGAACTGGGCTGAAAAATGTTTTACATCAAATGAGATATAATTAGATAAAAAGGTTTGGGTAATATATTTAATATTTAATATCAATGAGTCCTCTTGAGAGTCAGGATATAAATATTGTCTTATCAATATGCATGAATAGTCAGACAAAGTCTACAATTATGTTGTCGACCAGTATTTGTTCAATATCTTACTCATTGCACTGTGTGTTGGTTCTAGATATACATTTTTATCACAAAAACTAAATACGCATGCGCATGTTTCAAATGCGGGAGGAATTTCAGTGTGAATTACATAGAAATAATTAGATTTTTAGAGATTTAAAGAATGTTAATCATTGAAATATTAAATGCTAAAATAAATCATTTTACCTGTTAACATTAAAAAGAATTAGATAAACGGTATAAAATGCCACACTGTCGGAACAATTCCTACATCAACTATCAAAATCGTGGAAAGAGGAAAAATCAATACATCATGCACATAAATACACGATCGCTCACTTTCCTGGCTTGATACATGCACTTCAATACAAAGTGGCCGTGTTAATAAATGTTAGAGAACACGGAATTGGAAATAAAAAATCAACAATCCAGAGAAACTGGCAACACATGGTACACAAGACGAAGAAAAACAAAGCAAAAACACAATGCAATATGTGTAGGATACCACTATACGCAAACAAATGCAAATAACTAGTTCTATGGACCCAAGCCTCACTCTATCTATCACTGAATTAATCGTAAACCAGTCATTTAAGCATAAGACAATATATATTATCTGCGCTTACCTCAACTGGTAGAAACTCATAATATGTCAACAAAACCGTTATTGCATTCTATCTTGCATTAACCGTATATCGGTCCTTAAAAAAAAGAATAATACAGTTTATGTTAACCGTGCTTACCGTAATTTCTGGGAGCTGATAATTAGTCCACAAATCATCATCAGTAGCTTGAGTAACGCGTAACTTAACTTTCGCTGTATATGATTGGTCCTCTGCTGAATTTTCAGGAAGATTGATGTTAAGTGTTTGCCAAGTCCATCTTTTCCATCCATCTAATTCTAACCCACACAAAGACGGCTTTGTCAATTCCGTTATGGAGTTATTACAGTACATAGGTGCTCCGGATGTAAATTGCTCACTAAAGTCAAATAAATCTAACTTAAGCGTACAAGGGTAGCTCGTATCATTGTATCTGCATGCAATAGGCACTGTTGTCCATACATATACTGATGCTGACTCGCCACTTGATAGAGATAAAGTCTTTGGCCAAACCTATAAAAGAATTTACATTATTAAGAGAAAGATAATGTAAGTTAGCAATCATACTAAAGATTAATGTTTTATGTATTATATTTATAAGGTCAGAACAAAGAGTTTGTACAAGCGGATCATTCAATATTCAAAGATATATGGGAATTAAAACCTAGATATATAATTTAGTGTGTACGCCATGTTTCTGGAATAACCTTCATCATAGTAATAAGATTGGAAAGGCTAATTGTTCAAAAGTCTGTGTTTGGTGGTAAACCAAAGGACCTAAATAGGATAGTCAAAATTGACTAAGGTTACTTGTGTCTGAAGGATATTTACCTCAGTTTTAATTAACTATGTTGTTTATGAACTGTAAAGAAATTAACATTTCAAACTAGTAAGTAGTCGAGCTGGAAGTAAGATTAGGCATAAAACTGGAATAATATACACCCTGCAATAAAAGAAACGCATAAGGGGATTTTAGGTATTTTAATACATGTATCTTAAATCAAAATTTTTCAGTTACACTTTTAGATATCGACTGAGAATGTTTATTATTGAAAACTTAACAATCCATACTTCAGAGAATAAGTAAACAAAGTCAGTTTATCACAGTTCAGCACACTTCCGGTCACGTTAAAGTTAGTACCGTGTACGACCACCACGCGACGCCAACACTGCTCTGCACCTCCTCGGCATATACTCTATAAAATTTCTCACATTGTTTCTTGGTATGATTCTTTTTACCACAGAACACCACAGAACTCCACCGAATACCAGAAAACACTATAGAATTAGCACAGAACACTTAAAATTATATTAATCTGATTAAATATGTAAAAAAAAATGTTATTTGATTAAATAATTTAAATATATTTTCGTGTTGACAAAATCCTGTTAACAGTTTAATTTTTTTAATTTAAATTTTTATGAAAGACAACTTGATATTACATATTGTCATCTTTAAGATATATTTTTTTTTATTTATGTTTTGTTTAATGACACCCACTGTTATTTCAAAGGTGTTAAAGTGATTAAGATAATCAATAAATTAACATTTTTTTCACACCTGTGCCATTTGCAACTTTTCCAACAACCACGAAGCTTATACAAACAAAAATAATACATAATGTTTATAAGAAATTTCATAAAAATAATTTTTTCTTAAATTATCTATTTTTAATTTTTGATATTGATTGTATTCCTATAAATGATACATAATAAATAGACCATGTTATGAGAACATAAAATCACCTCCGAATCACATGTAATATTATCATTTAATAAATAATTCATTTTCACTAAGATAATAATTGTCTTTTAAATAAATAAATAATTATACACATATAAATATTGAACAATATAATAAAACAATAAACTATTTCCCCCGAAAATAGTCTGTAAAGAGAGACAACTCTAGTTAAACTAACCCACTTCTACTACAATGCACGAAAATATATTAAAACTATTTAAATAAATACACATTTTGTGTACATATATAATAAGATTTAATAGAATTTTTAAGTGTTCTGTGCTAATTCTATAGTGTTCTGTGGTATTCTGTGGAGTTATGTGGTGTTCTGTGGTATTCTGTGATGTTCTGTGGTAAAAAGACGCACCGCCATTCCTGTTGTAACATTTGGCGGAGTTGATCGAGGGTCTGAGGTGGAGGTTGTCGCTGGCGCACACGTTTATCCAGCTGATCCCATAGGTGTTCAATGGGATTCAAGTTCGGCGATTTGGAAGGCCATGGAAGCACATTGATGTTGTTCTGCTCAAGCCAAGGTAGTCCATTGACATTGTTACACGCGCTGTATGTGGCCTAGCGTTGTTCTGTTGCCGAGTGTTGGAATGACTCCCTCTGTCTGTCAATTACGTGCATGAGGTGAGGTTGGATCATTTCGTCTCTGTACCTTACAGTCGTTAAATTTCCCGGAACATGCACTAGGTCTGTTTTGCGGTCATTTGAGATAGCCGCCCACATCATTATACTACCTCCACCGAAGCTATCCACTTCCTCAACACATGAGAAAGAGAAACGTTCATTCCGGCGCCTATATACACGTATTCTGCCATCACGTTTCTGCAGCAGAAAACGAGACTCGTCGCTGAACCAAATTATTCCCCAGTTTCGGAATGTCCAGTCCCTTAATATGTTGTACCAGCGGACTCTTCCACGTCTGTGTAACGGCGTCAATACCGCTCCGAAATATGGCCTTCTGGGTCTAATGCCATGCTGTCGAAACCGGTTGCGGACAGGTATTCCGGCTGCAGTGGTTGATGCAGCGACGGTTCGATTCCGTAGATGAAAGACCTGGATGTACCGATCTTGGCGGTCATTCGTTGAACCATTTGGTTGGAATCTGTTCCATAGTCTGGAAATAGTGCTCTGGTTAACATTCAGAGTTCGTGTTACCTCATTTTGGGACTCTCCAGCTTGGAGACGACCGATAGCGATATTTCGAGTGGCAGGGTTTAACCTTGGCATGGCAGCATATCAACTTAATAATAAAAGTCAAGCTTCAAACTTGGTCCTTTCATGCGTTTTAGTTTAACAGTTGAATTAACCACGAAATGCCCGTGAAAAACGTTACCGACATTTCAATGCGATGTGATATTCATTTTTCAGAGGCGTTGTGCACATGTGGCAAAGAGCCAAATCTAATGAACAGGCATTTACAATTTAAAACTTACCTTTAAAAAGTCAATGATTAAATTGGCCATTTAATTTTACCTGGTAAATCGCAGAATTTGCATTTTGAAAAATAAAGGTGGGTTGTGCATTACTTTTTTCTTTTCTTTTTATGACACTATATTAATACTACGTGACTATTTAATAATACTACGTGACTATTTAAATGTTCATATTTCCTATGATTGATGAAATAGATTAAATATATATTTGAATTTTAATAAACAATTTAAATGTTCATATTTCCTATGATTGATGAAATAGATTAAATATATATTTGGATTTTAATAAACAATTTAAATGTTCATATTTTCTATGATTGATGAAATAGATTAGATATATATTTGAATTTTAATAAACAAAACTAACGTGAACTTATTTTTAATAGGATATTGAATTTTAGAACGTTTTCTATGCTTCATTAATGAAATCTTGGATGTATGTCGACACACCAACTGGTAATATTTCTAAAAACAATCCATTCTCTGTCCAAGGTTATCTCAATATCTTAAATGAATCCTTGTGCTCCGGAAGAGTTATCACCATGTGCTCCGGAAGAGTTATCATCATGTGCTCCGGAAGAGTTATCAATAAGACATTTAATACAATATCAAAAGCTCCATATTGATACAGAAATTTGTCATTTTTTTTTGTTTTAAACAAAATCTCATAAATTACCGATTTGATCAATATTATAGTTACTGACATATTGCTAAAAGTGGTGTTTAACACCATTAAACCTAAACCAAACCATCAATAGTATAACTCTTTGAGTATTGCCACAAGAAATAAGATAAATAATATTCTTACAAATTCTACACACCAATACTTACTCCAAGTCCAGCATAATAGCTCCTACTTTCTATATATGTTTTTATTGTTGAAGAGTGAAATCGAATACCACATTTTATCTGAAATAAATAATTATCCACGGCTAATTAGTCAAGGGATTATACTAATTTAAAATAATATAAGTTTTAAAAATGGCCACAAAAATTGGTTGAAATAGCACGTGAATACACGGTATCATAGAACATGTGGTATCATAGGGTCTATCTATACATAATCATATCTGTGATTTACATACAATGTAGTCTGTGCCTCTGGATTGTCCTTTCTCACCCCTTGGATAAAGTAGTCCATTAGTTTAGGTGAAAAAGATTTTTCTATCTTACCCCGGCTCCAGGGTAAGACAAGATACACGCCGTTTTTCCCGCAAAATTGTTTTCCATTGTTGAATTAAATTGTCGATTTATAGTGTCTTGACAGTATTTTAAATGTATTTTATTTATAAATATATTATAAATGCTATTACAACAGCGATAAATGCCTGTAAAATTTTTTATTTGACCTTGGTCAAAGGGAGGTAATTGTTTTTAAAGACGTTAGTTGCCTAACAAGGGAGAGTACTCTATATTTTCTCAACGTCAACAAATATTGAAAGAGATGAGAAAAAGAGGCAAACATCGTGAAAGGTGCAAGATTTTGTTATTGTAGAATCTATCACAAGTTTGTTAACTTTATTATTTTGAACCTCTTTAAAGTAAAATGAAAATCTTGTTTTATTTTATTACGTGGTATTTTGGTCCGGTGGCTGTGATACGGTTCGCAAATTAATGCACCAAACTACACAACAAGTAAACAAACTTTCTGTTTTCACTAACCCTTATCTACAATCTTGAATACATATTTGGTTAATCAAATATTTCCGTATTTTAATTTGTTCTTCTGAGATGTGACTAAGTACTACATCATATTCTCTGACATATGATTCTGCTGGCTTCAAATGACAAATAACAATATATCACACTATATCTTATAAGCCATGGACTTCATGGCAAAGTTTTAAAAAGAATGAACTATCTAGCTAAAACAAAAATTAAAAAAAGATGTATTATACATATTTTGTACCTGTCTGCATTCGCCATGTACTCGTAGTTTGATAACCTTTCATGAAAAAGCCTCCACTTAAAGACCGCATTATGTCACTAAGAGGGGGATTTGGGCACATAAAACTAGTTTAACTCCACCTTGTTTTATTGAAGTGGCTGTACCAAGCCAGGATAGACAGCATTCATGTATGTGTGCTACGGGAATCTATTTTGTCTCCGTTTTTTGAGAACTTTTCTGACGGTGTGGTATTTGTGTTTCCATCTTTTCCGAAAATATTGTTGAAAGTGGTGCTAAACACCATAACCTTAACACTAATATATCAATGACAACTAGTACATCAGTGACTGTATCTAGCTATCGAAAGATTATCTTTGTTATCAATAGTTTATTATTAACGAACAAGTGTGGACCCAGAAATGTGCTGTCCAAAAGGCAAGTGTGGATGTTAATATTTCATAATATTAATTTAAAAAAAAAAATTCATGGACACAGGGGTCCTGGATTTTTCTAATAAAAAACTAATCCTGGATTATTATTTTTGCTTAATGTCCGGTCCTGTGTTTTTATTTCAAATTTTCATCATAGCCCCCCACCCTCCCCCTCTCCCTCCCAAGGGATATACAATTGTATCATTAATAATGAATTAATAAATAAAAAATTCAGATTTTCTATTTAAAATAAATCTCAGTTACAAAGCCACTGATATTTGTTCAATTTTTAACACTGATTTAAGCTTTAGTCGCAGCAAATTTTTATTTTTCTCTTTAAACTGTCGAAACATAACATTTAATTAACTTGAAAATTCACAAATAAAATTCCCCCCCTCCCCCCTTTTTCCCTTTTTTCTTGTTTAAATCAATGATCAACAATATTCCAGAATCAAACAAATGAATAAATATAACATAGATTTCTTTTAAATGCATCTTTTTACCATGCGGAGTCAGTGTGCTTTAAATCGGTCATCCAATCAGGACGCTCATTATTCTTGTCCAAGATAAAATACACGCTAAAATTACCTGTGTGTGTTTCCCCACTTCAACTCATAAATTTACATAGAAATCGGAGATATTTCGTCATAAAACTTCACACATGGTTTTGTCTATCATATTTCTTGAAGACAAACATAAAATTGTATTGCATTTATCAATATTTTATGAGTATCAACAGTTTTTTCAACACCGTATCTGTTTCTCGATACAGCCGCCCGATTACAATGACCCGTGACCCACTTTAGCACGTTTCACCAGTTTTTTCTTAATAACGTTGTTTAATTATCGGCCCAATAAGGGCATATACAATCAATACGATGAAATAAAAACAATCAATTACAAATGGTATATACAAAAACAATAAATGACAATATGATTATTAATTTTGATAATGTTTACCATCATTAATTGAGCAGAATCAATGTCCTAATGTGTCTCTGAACAATCAAAGGGAAATAACTCTAATTCTAAAGAGAGACAATTGAAAATCCATATCTGCTGAGGTAAATAAAAAAACATTCTAAGGAATTAACAAAATACAAAAATACAGTCATTGACACAACCTTCCTAAGTTTATTAATTTATTTTCTTCAAAAGAAAATTTATTAGGTAGAACCACCAGATGACAGCTGGGAGATTTCCCTTCTCTTAAAGCAATTAAATATAAATAGAGATGTGAGTCTTAAAATATTTTTATCTTCACAGGTCATCAAGTAAATGAGTTTTTGGTCATTATTTAATTTTAAGTAATTGGGAACTATTGAAGATATCGAAGTAGTGAAATCATCTCTCAAGGTTGAATATGAATTACATTCAAATCAAAACAAACGTAGATATCATAAATCGTCTCTGAGTAACCTTCATCAGTTACGTATGATTAATGAAAACTAGTTCATGAGACGCTGCATCTATCGAAATATTATCATTGTTATCGGTATGGATATTAAATTTAGCGCACACAACACGTTTCTGGTGTAACCTTTATCTGGTACGTATGCTCATGGTCAAAAGTTGGAAAGCCAATGAATGAAAAACAAAAAATACCACATTGTCGAAACAGTTCCAAAATCCAATAGAAAAATCGTAGAAAGAATCAAAATTGATACCCTTAACACAAATACATAACGGCTTACTTTCCTGGCTTGGTACAGGCACTTCAATAAAAAAGTGTATCCTCTATGACATGAGTTGTACTATTGTACTACATACACTCGTTGTAAATGGTGTGTGTATATATATAGATAAAAGTGTATCCTCTATGACATGAGTTGTACTATTGTACTACATACACTCGTTGTAAATGGTGTGTGTATATATATAGATAAAAGTGTATCCTCTATGACATGAGTTGTACTATTGTACTACATACACTCGTTGTAAATGGTGTGTATATATATATATATATAGATAAAAGTGTATCCTCTATGACATGAGTTGTACTATTGTACTACATACACTCGTTGTAAATGGTGTGTATATATATATATAGATAAAAGTGTATCCTCTATGACATGAGTTGTACTATTGTACTACATACACTCGTTGTAAATGGTGTGTATATATATATATATATAGATAAAAGTGTATCCTCTATGACATGAGTTGTACTATTGTACTACATACACTCGTTGTAAATGGTGTGTGTATATATATAGATAAAAGTGTATCCTCTATGACATGAGTTGTACTATTGTACTACATACACTCGTTGTAAATGGTGTGTGTATATATATAGATAAAAGTGTATCCTCTATGACATGAGTTGTACTATTGTACTACATACACTCGTTGTAAATGGTGTGTATATATATATATATAGATAAAAGTGTATCCTCTATGACATGAGTTGTACTATTGTACTACATACACTCGTTGTAAATGGTGTGTATATATATATATATAGATAAAAGTGTATCCTCTATGACATGAGTTGTACTATTGTACTACATACACTCGTTGTAAATGGTGTGTATATATATATATAGATAAAAGTGTATCCTCTATGACATGAGTTGTACTATTGTACTACATACACTCGTTGTAAATGGTGTATATATATATATATATATAGATGAGTCTATAACGTCGAAGCACCATGTCTTACTCGTGTTTTATGTTCGAAGTTTGTTTGGGGTTTTTTTTTTTGTTGCATTGTGTCAAAGGTATGTTTCTATCGTGGTTGTGCATGTCATGTTTGTGGTATTTTTTGTTTGTTATTTGTTTCGTTTATAAATAATCATGATAAAACTTTATGTGATAAAGTTTGTCAGTGACTTGTGGCAGGTCGGTGGTTTTCTCCACCAATAAAACTGACCGCCATGATATAGCTGAAATATTGTTGAAAGTGGCATTAAATACCATAACCATATCCCTTTGATAAACTATCAGAGCTTTTCTTAAGCATAAAAATTTATAAGATATTTCCTCACGTTAATTCCCATTTTCTTTTCACGATCCTTCCACTCGCTACTTTTAAGTAGTCCATCAGTATATATAGCATCAAACTTAAGATTTGTTTTGACAGTAAATTCCTCATTGTCAATTTCCCACTTCACGTCATATCTAAGCGAACTAAGTATCGATGTGTCCACGTAGTATTTCTCATAATGGCGACACATAAACATCAGTTGACGGTCGGACGAATCCGATTCATATGGTACAGTGGGATTTGCATATACATAGTATATATAATCTTTAATATCCAGATTTCCTAAAAAAAAAATATATATCCCATTATTTATAAACACGATTATCAATGATCATATAAAACACAATAATATGATTATATAGGGGAGTTATGGTGCTTAAGGCCACTTTCAATAATATCTTGGTTATATCATGGCAGTCAATTGTATTGGTGGAGGAAACTGGGGTACCCGAGTAAAACTACCTACCTGTCGTAAGTCACTGACAAACTCTATCACATAATGTTGTATCGAATACACCTCCCCATGAACGAGATTTGAACTCACAACTTTAGTAGCGATAGGCACTGATTGCACAGGTAGTTGTAAATCCATCTACGATACGTTCACGACCATGACGACATTGTGGGAATTGTGGATAACATTATCATAAATTAATGATAGTGACAATAATCTAATAATAAATAAATTAGCATTCAACGTTTCAAAACTTTAAGGCAAAAATGTTATTTTAATGTCTGATATAGATTTTATTTAATCACAATTAAAGTTTAAACTAACAATTCATTTTGAAATATAATTTAGTAAACCTATCATTTCATGCAATGATCCGTCCAAAGCATCATACTAAAGTTTATAGTTAATTGATATTAAATCTGATAGAAGCATCAGTTATGTTTCTTAGCTAGTGGTCGCTAAATACAACCATTCATGGACCCTGTTTATAGTATGCGGTCTTTTTAAGTGGATGCAAACATGTGCTGACCTATTATGCTCTTTTATATATTTGCATTGCATTCAAGATACAATTATTAAGATAACGATCCGATCCAAGTAAAAAGGTTAAATTAACCTAGCCACATTCCTGTGCCTATCACAAATCAGGACATAGATCTGCGTTCATTTTTCTTTTATAAAATATGTTTTATTCTGTCAGAACAGATGTGTATTGTAAGAAGTGAAAGCACCTCTCTAAAATCGAATTTGGTACGGTGAAAGCTGTCTAAAACAAACCTCCTAGTAACCAACTTTTTTATTCGAATATAGATGTGTTCGGTTTATACAGGTACAAATTAACAAAGATTTCCTACCTTGGGGGCTTTATTTATAATTCTGTTTTATTCAGGGTTCATTTTAGACAAGTGTTACTGTATAATTAGGCAATAAATATAGCATAGCTTACCAACAGCAGACAATGTAGTTGTATCTGATGATGGCAGAATTGAAGAGGTCCCCACAAAAACAGAACTTGAAATAATGTTGACATCAGAAATCAATGTTGATACATCATTTCCTGTCATCGTGGTAGTACCAAAGGTCACACTCATATCCTCAAATGACGATGTTACAGACGACATATAATACCTTGTTGACGTGTCAGATATTGTACTTATATCAACATAAGTTGACTGTGTGGTCGTAGATCGCAAGTCATCGTCAGCTATTGGTGGTGTTGATAGATAAGTTGACTGTGTGGTCGTAGATCGCAAGTCATCATACATTGTTGAAGTTGATAGATAAGTTGATTGTGTGGTCGTAGATCGTAAGTCATCATACATTGTTGAAGTTGATAGATAAGTTGACTGTGTAGTCGTAGACCGTAAGTCATCATACATTGTTGACGTTGATAGATAAGTTGATTGTGTGGTCGTAGATCTCAAGTCATCATACATTGTTGACGTTGATAGATAAGTTGACTGTGTGGTCGTAGATCGTAAGTCATCATACATTGTTGACGTTGGTAGATAAGTTGACTGTGTAGTCGTAGACCTCAAGTCATCATACATTGTTGACGTTGATAGATAAGTTGACTGTGTGGTCGTAGATCGTAAGTCATCATACATTGTTGACGTTGGTAGATAAGTTGACTGTGTAGTCGTAGACCTCAAGTCATCATACATTGTTGACGTTGATAGATAAGTTGATTGTGTGGTCGTGGATCGTAAGTCATCATACATTGTTGACGTTGATAGATAAGTTGATTGTGTGGTTGTAGATCGTAAGTCATCATACATTGCTGACGTTGGTAGATAAGTTGACTGTTTAGTCGTAGATCTCAAGTCATCATACATTGTTGACGTTGATAGATAAGTTGATTGTGTGGTCGTAGATCTCAAGTCATCATCAGATATTGTTGGTGTTGATAGATAAGTTGACTGTGTGGTCGTAGATCGCAAGTCATCGTCAGATATTGGTGGTGTTGATAGATAGGTTGACTGTGTGGTCGTAGATCGCAAGTCATCATACATTGTTGACGTTGATAGATAAGTTGATTGTGTGGTCGTAGATCGTAAATCATCATACATTGTTGACGTTGATAGATAAGTTGATTGTGTGGTCGTAGATTTCAAGTCATCATCAGATATTGTTGGTGTTGATAGATAAGTTGACTGTGTGGTCGTAGATCGCAAGTCATCGTCAGCTATTTGTGGTGTTGATAGATAAGTTGACTGTGTGATCGTAGATCGCAAGTCATCATACATTGTTGACGTTGGTAGATAAGTTGACTGTGTAGTCGTAGATCTCAAGTCATCATACATTGTTGACGTTGATAGATAAGTTGACTGTGTGGTCGTAGATCTCAAGTCATCATACATTGTTGACGTTGATAGATAAGTTGATTGTGTGGTCGTAGATCTTAAGTCATCATACATTGTTGACGTTGATAGATAAGTTGACTGTGTGGTCGTAGATCGTAAGTCATCATACATTGTTGACGTTGGTAGATAAGTTGACTGTGTGGTCGTAGATCGCAAGTCATCATACATTGTTGACGTTAATAGATAAGTTGATTGTGTGGTCGTAGATCGTAAGTCATCATACATTGTTGACGTTGATAGATAAGTTGATTGCTTGGTCGTAGATCTCAAGTCATCATCAGATATTGTTGGTGTTGATAGATAAGTTGACTGTGTGGTCGTAGATCGCAAGTCATCGTCAGATATTGGTGGTGTTGATAGATAGGTTGATTGTGTTGTCGTAGATCTCACGTCATCATACATTGTTGACGTTGATAGATAAGTTGATTGTGTGGTCGTAGATCGTAAATCATCATACATTGTTGACGTTGATAGATAAGTTGACTGTGGTGTCGTAGATCTCAAGGCATCATACATTGTTGACGTTGATAGATAAGTTGATTGTGTGGTCGTAGATCTCAAGTCATCATCAGATATTGTTGGTGTTGATAGATAAGTTGACTGTGTGGTCGTAGATCGCAAGTCGTCGTCAGATATTGGTGGTATTGATAGATAAGTTGACTGTGTGGTCGTAGATCGCAAGTCATCATACATTGTTGACGTTGATAGATAAGTTGATTGTGTGGTCGTAGGTCCTAAGTCATCATACATTGTTGACGTTGGTAGATAAGTTGACTGTGTAGTCGTAGATCTCAAGTCATCATACATTGTTGACGTTGATAGATAAATTGACTGTGTGGTCGTAGATCTCAAGTCATCATACATTGTTGACGTTGATAGATAAGTTGATTGTGTGGTCGTAGATCTCAAGTCATCATACATTGTTGACGTTGATAGATAAGTTGATTGTGTGGTCGTAGATCGTAACTCATCATACATTGTTGACGTTGATAGATAAGTTGATTGTGTGGTCGTAGATCGTAAGTCATCATACATTGTTGAAGTTGATAGATAAGTTGACTGTGTAGTCGTAGACCGTAAGTCATCATACATTGTTGACGTTGATAGATAAGTTGATTGTGTGGTCGTAGATCTCAAGTCATCATACATTGTTGACGTTGATAGATAAGTTGACTGTGTGGTCGTAGATCGTAAGTCATCATACATTGTTGACGTTGGTAGATAAGTTGACTGTGTAGTCGTAGACCTCAAGTCATCATACATTGTTGACGTTGATAGATAAGTTGATTGTGTGGTCGTAGATCGTAAGTCATCATACATTGTTGACGTTGATAGATAAGTTGATTGTGTGGTTGTAGATCGTAAGTCATCATACATTGCTGACGTTGGTAGATAAGTTGACTGTGTAGTCGTAGATCTCAAGTCATCATACATTGTTGACGTTGATAGATAAGTTGATTGTGTGGTCGTAGATCTCAAGTCATCATCAGATATTGTTGGTGTTGATAGATAAGTTGACTGTGTGGTCGTAGATCGCAAGTCATCGTCAGATATTGGTGGTGTTGATAGATAGGTTGACTGTGTGGTCGTAGATCGCAAATCATCATACATTGTTGACGTTGATAGATAAGTTGATTGTGTGGTCGTAGATCGTAAATCATCATACATTGTTGACGTTGATAGATAAGTTGATTGTGTGGTCGTAGATTTCAAGTCATCATCAGATATTGTTGGTGTTGATAGATAAGTTGACTGTGTGGTCGTAGATCGCAAGTCATCGTCAGCTATTTGTGGTGTTGATAGATAAGTTGACTGTGTGGTCGTAGATCGCAAGTCATCATACATTGTTGACGTTGATAGATAAGTTGATTGTGTTGTCGTAGATCGTAAGTCATCATATATTGTTGACGTTGGTAGATAAGTTGACTGTGTAGTCGTAGATCTCAAGTCATCATACATTGTTGACGTTGATAGATATGTTGACTGTGTGGTCGTAGATCTCAAGTCATCATACATTGTTGACGTTGATAGATAAGTTGATTGTGTGGTCGTAGATCTTAAGTCATCATACATTGTTGACGTTGATAGATAAGTTGACTGTGTGGTCGTAGATCGTAAGTCATCATACATTGTTGACGTTGGTAGATAAGTTGACTGTGTAGTCGTAGACCTCAAGTCATCATACATTGTTGACGTTGATAGATAAGTTGATTGTGTGGTCGTAGATCGTAAGTCATCATACATTGTTGACGTTGATAGATAAGTTGATTGTGTGGTTGTAGATCGTAAGTCATCATACATTGCTGACGTTGGTAGATAAGTTGACTGTGTAGTCGTAGATCTCAAGTCATCATAAATTGTTGACGTTGATAGATAAGTTGATTGTGTGGTCGTAGATCTCAAGTCATCATCAGATATTGTTGGTGTTGATAGATAAGTTGACTGTGTGGTCGTAGATCGCAAGTCATCGTCAGATATTGGTGGTGTTGATAGATAGGTTGACTGTGTGGTCGTAGATCGCAAATCATCATACATTGTTGACGTTGATAGATAAGTTGATTGTGTGGTCGTAGATCGTAAATCATCATACATTGTTGACGTTGATAGATAAGTTGATTGTGTGGTCGTAGATTTCAAGTCATCATCAGATATTGTTGGTGTTGATAGATAAGTTGACTGTGTGGTCGTAGATCGCAAGTCATCGTCAGCTATTTGTGGTGTTGATAGATAAGTTGACTGTGTGGTCGTAGATCGCAAGTCATCATACATTGTTGACGTTGATAGATAAGTTGATTGTGTTGTCGTAGATCGTAAGTCATCATATATTGTTGACGTTGGTAGATAAGTTGACTGTGTAGTCGTAGATCTCAAGTCATCATACATTGTTGACGTTGATAGATATGTTGACTGTGTGGTCGTAGATCTCAAGTCATCATACATTGTTGACGTTGATAGATAAGTTGATTGTGTGGTCGTAGATCTTAAGTCATCATACATTGTTGACGTTGATAGATAAGTTGACTGTGTGGTCGTAGATCGTAAGTCATCATACATTGTTGACGTTGGTAGATAAGTTGACTGTGTGGTCGTAGATCGCAAGTCATCATACATTGTTGACGTTAATAGATAAGTTGATTGTGTGGTCGTAGATCGTAAGTCATCATACATTGTTGACGTTGATAGATAAGTTGATTGTGTGGTCGTAGATCTCAAGTCATCATCAGATATTGTTGGTGTTGATAGATAAGTTGACTGTGTGGTCGTAGATCGCAAGTCATCGTCAGATATTGGTGGTGTTGATAGATAGGTTGATTGTGTTGTCGTAGATCTCAAGTCATCATACATTGTTGACGTTGATAGATAAGTTGATTGTGTGGTCGTAGATCGTAAATCATCATACATTGTTGACGTTGGTAGATAAGTTGACTGTGTAGTCGTAGATCTCAAGTCATCATACATTGTTGACGTTGATAGATAAGTTGACTGTGGTGTCGTAGATCTCAAGGCATCATACATTGTTGACGTTGATAGATAAGTTGATTGTGTGGTCGTAGATCTCAAGTCATCATCAGATATTGTTGGTGTTGATAGATAAGTTGACTGTGTGGTCGTAGATCGCAAGTCGTCGTCAGATATTGGTGGTATTGATAGATAAGTTGACTGTGTGGTCGTAGATCGCAAGTCATCATACATTGTTGACGTTGATAGATAAGTTGATTGTGTGGTCGTAGGTCCTAAGTCATCATACATTGTTGACGTTGGTAGATAGGTTGACTGTGTAGTCGTAGATCTCAAGTCATCATACATTGTTGACGTTGATAGATAAATTGACTGTGTGGTCGTAGATCTCAAGTCATCATACATTGTTGACGTTGATAGATAAGTTGACTGTGTGGTCGTAGATCGTAAGTCATCATACATTGTTGAGGTTGATAGATAAGTTGATTGTGTGGTCGTAGATCTCAAGTCATCATACTTTGTTGACGTTGATAGATAAGTTGATTGTGTGGTCGTAGATCGTAACTCATCATACATTGTTGACGTTGGTAGATAAGTTGACTGTGTAGTCGTAGATCTCAAGTCATCATACATTGTTGACGTTGATAGATAAGTTGATTGTGTGGTCGTAGATCGTAGGTCATCATACATTGTTGACGTTGATAGATAAGTTGATTGTGTGGTGGTAGATCGTAAGTCATCATACATTGCTGACGTTGGTAGATAGGTTGACTGTGTAGTCGTAGATCTCAAGTCATCATACATTGTTGACGTTGATAGATAAGTTGATTGTGTGGTCGTAGATCTCAAGTCATCATCAGATATTGTTGGTGTTGATAGATAAGTTGACTGTGTGGTCGTAGATCGCAAGTCATCGTCAGATATTGGTGGTGTTGATAGATAGGTTGACTGTGTGGTCGTAGATCGCAAGTCATCATACATTGTTGACGTTGATAGATAAGTTGATTGTGTGGTCGTAGATCGTAAATCATCATACATTGTTGACGTTGATAGATAAGTTGATTGTGTGGTCGTAGATTTCAAGTCATCATCAGATATTGTTGGTGTTGATAGATAAGTTGACTGTGTGGTCGTAGATCGCAAGTCATCGTCAGCTATTTGTGGTGTTGATAGATAAGTTGACTGTGTGGTCGTAGATCGCAAGTCATCATACATTGTTGACGTTGATAGATAAGTTGATTGTGTGGTCGTAGATCGTAAGTCATCATATATTGTTGACGTTGGTAGATAAGTTGACTGTGTAGTCGTAGATCTCAAGTCATCATACATTGTTGACGTTGATAGATAAGTTGCCTGTGTGGTCGTAGATCTCAAGTCATCATACATTGTTGACGTTGATAGATAAGTTGATTGTGTGGTTGTAGATCTTAAGTCATCATACATTGTTGACGTTGATAGATAAGTTGACTGTGTGGTCGTAGATCGTAAGTCATCATACATTGTTGACGTTGGTAGATAAGTTGACTGTGTGGTCGTAGATCGCAAGTCATCATACATTGTTGACGTTAACAGATAAGTTGATTGTGTGGTCGTAGATCGTAAGTCATCATACATTGTTGACGTTGATAGATAAGTTGATTGTGTGGTCGTAAATCTCAAGTCATCATCAGATATTGTTGGTGTTGATAGATAAGTTGACTGTGTGGTCGTAGATCGCAAGTCATCGTCAGATATTGGTGGTGTTGATAGATAGGTTGATTGTGTGGTCGTAGATCTCAAGTCATCATACATTGTTGACGTTGATCGATAAGTTGATTGTGTGGTCGTAGATCGTAAATCATCATACATTGTTGACGTTGGTAGATAAGTTGACTGTGTAGTCGTAGATCTCAAGTCATCATACATTGTTGACGTTGATAGATAAGTTGACTGTGGTGTCGTAGATCTCAAGGCATCATACATTGTTGACGCTGATAGATAAGTTGATTGTGTGGTCGTAGATCTCAAGTCATCATCAGATATTGTTGGTGTTGATAGATAAGTTGACTGTGTGGTCGTAGATCGCAAGTCGTCGTCAGATATTGGTGGTGTTGATAGATAAGTTGACTGTGTGGTCGTAGATCGCAAGTCATCATACATTGTTGACGTTGATAGATAAGTTGATTGTGTGGTCGTAGGTCCTAAGTCATCATACATTGTTGACGTTGGTAGATAAGTTGACTGTGTAGTCGTAGATCTCAAGTCATCATACATTGTTGACGTTGATAGATAAATTGACTGTGTGGTCGTAGATCTCAAGTCATCATACATTGTTGACGTTGATAGATAAGTTGATTGTGTGGTCGTAGATCGTAAGTCATCATACATTGTTGACGTTGATAGATAAGTTGATTGTGTGGTCGTAGATCGTAAATCATCATACATTGTTGACGTTGATAGATAAGTTGATTGTGTGGTCGTAGATCTCAAGTCATCATCAGATATTGTTGGTGTTGATAGATAAGTTGACTGTGTGGTCGTAGATCGCAAGTCATCGTCAGATATTGGTGGTGTTGATAGATAGGTTGACTGTGTGGTCGTAGATCGCAAGTCATCATACATTGTTGACGTTGATAGATAAGTTGATTGTGTGGTCGTAGATCGTAAATCATCATACATTGTTGACGTTGATAGATAAGTTGATTGTGTGGTCGTAGATTTCAAGTCATCATCAGATATTGTTGGTGTTGATAGATAAGTTGACTGTGTGGTCGTAGATCGCAAGTCATCATACATTGTTGACGTTGATAGATAAGTTGATTGTGTGGTCGTAGATCGTAAGTCATCATATATTGTTGACGTTGGTAGATAAGTTGACTGTGTAGTCGTAGATCTCAAGTCATCATACATTGTTGACGTTGATAGATAAGTTGCCTGTGTGGTCGTAGATCTCAAGTCATCATACATTGTTGACGTTGATAGATAAGTTGATTGTGTGGTTGTAGATCTTAAGTCATCATACATTGTTGACGTTGATAGATAAGTTGACTGTGTGGTCGTAGATCGTAAGTCATCATACATTGTTGACGTTGGTAGATAAGTTGACTGTGTGGTCGTAGATCGCAAGTCATCATACATTGTTGACGTTAACAGATAAGTTGATTGTGTGGTCGTAGATCGTAAGTCATCATACATTGTTGACGTTGATAGATAAGTTGATTGTGTGGTCGTAAATCTCAAGTCATCATCAGATATTGTTGGTGTTGATAGATAAGTTGACTGTGTGGTCGTAGATCGCAAGTCATCGTCAGATATTGGTGGTGTTGATAGATAGGTTGATTGTGTGGTCGTAGATCTCAAGTCATCATACATTGTTGACGTTGATCGATAAGTTGATTGTGTGGTCGTAGATCGTAAATCATCATACATTGTTGACGTTGGTAGATAAGTTGACTGTGTAGTCGTAGATCTCAAGTCATCATACATTGTTGACGTTGATAGATAAGTTGACTGTGGTGTCGTAGATCTCAAGGCATCATACATTGTTGACGCTGATAGATAAGTTGATTGTGTGGTCGTAGATCTCAAGTCATCATCAGATATTGTTGGTGTTGATAGATAAGTTGACTGTGTGGTCGTAGATCGCAAGTCGTCGTCAGATATTGGTGGTGTTGATAGATAAGTTGACTGTGTGGTCGTAGATCGCAAGTCATCATACATTGTTGACGTTGATAGATAAGTTGATTGTGTGGTCGTAGGTCCTAAGTCATCATACATTGTTGACGTTGGTAGATAAGTTGACTGTGTAGTCGTAGATCTCAAGTCATCATACATTGTTGACGTTGATAGATAAATTGACTGTGTGGTCGTAGATCTCAAGTCATCATACATTGTTGACGTTGATAGATAAGTTGATTGTGTGGTCGTAGATCGTAAGTCATCATACATTGTTGAGGTTGATAGATAAGTTGATTGTGTGGTCGTAGATCTCAAGTAATCATACATTGTTGACGTTGATAGATAAGTTGATTGTGTGGTCGTAGATCGTAACTCATCATACATTGTTGACGTTGATAGATCAGTTGATTGTGTGGTGGTAGATCGTAAGTCATCATACATTGCTGACGTTGGCAGATAAGTTGATTGTGTCGTCGTAGATCTCAAGTCATCATACATTGTTGACGTTGATAGATAAGTTGACTGTATAATCGTAGATCTCAAGTCATCATACATTGTTGACGTTGATAGATAAGTTGATTTTGTGGTCGTAGATCTCAAGTCATCATCAGATATTGTTGGTGTTGATAGATAGGTTGACTGTGTGGTCGTAGATCGTAAATCATCATACATTGTTGACGTTGCTAGATAAGTTGACTGTGTAGTCGTAGATCTCAAGTCATCATACAGTGTTGACGTTGATAGATAAGTTGATTGTGTGGTCGTAGATCTCAAGTCGTCATCAGATATTGTTGGTGTTGATAGATAAGTTGACTGTGTGGTCGTAGATCGCAAGTCATCGTCAGCTATTGGTGGTGTTGATAGATAAGTTGACTGTGTGGTTGTAGATCTCAAGTCATCATACATTGTTGACGTTGATAGATAAGTTGATTGTGTGGTCGTAGATCGTAAGGCATCATACATTGTTGACGTTGGTAGATAAGTTGACTGTGTAGTCGTAGATCTCAAGTCATCATACATTGTTGACGTTGATAGATAAGTTGATTGTGTGGTCGTAGATCTCAAGTCATGATACATTGTTGACGTTGATAGATAAGTTGATTGTGTGGTCGTAGATCTCAAGTCATCATCAGATATTGTTGGTGTTGATAGATAAGTTGACTGTGTGGTCGTAGATCTCAAGTCGTCATCAGATATTGTTGGTGTTGATAGATAAGTTGACTGTGTGGTCGTAGTTCGCAAGTCATCGTCAGATATTGTTGGTGTTGATAGATAAGTTGACTGTGTGATCGTAGATCGCAAGTCATCGTCAGATATTGGTGGTGTTGATAGATAAGTTGACTGTGTGGTGCTAGATCGCAAGCCATCATCAGATATTGTTGACGTTGATAGATAAGTTGACTGTGTGGTCGTAGATCGCAAGTCATCGTCAGATATTGGTGGTGTTGATAGATAAGTTGATTGTGTAGTCGTAGATCTCAAGTCGTCATCAGATATTGTTGGCGTTGATAGATAAGTTGACTGTGTGGTGGTAGATCTCAAGTCGTCATCAGATATTGTTGACGTTGATAGATATGTTGATTGTGTAGTCGTAGATCTCAAGACATGGTCAGATATTGTTGGTGTTGATAGATAAGTTGACTGTGTGGCTGTAGATCTCAAGTCGTCATCAGATATTGTTGACGTTGATAGATATGTTGATTGTGTAGTCGTAGATCGTAAGTCATCATCAGATATTGTTGGTGTTGATAGATAAGTTGATTGTGTAGTCGTAGATCTCGAGTCGTTATCATATATTGTTGGCGTTGGTAGATACGTTGACTGAGTGGTCGTAGATCGTAAGTCATCATCAGATATTGTTGGTGTTGATAGATAAGTTGACTGTGTGGTCGTAGATCTCAAGTTGGTTTCATATATTGTTGGCGTTGATTGATAAGTTGGTTGTGTAGTCGTAGATCTAAAGTCGTCATCATATATTGTTGGCCTTGATAGATAAGTTGATTGTATGGTGCTTGCAACTGATATGTTTAATACGTTGGACGTAATTGTTGTGGGTGTATATCTCATTTGACTTTTTGATTCATATAAACTGATAGATATATCATTGAAGGAAAGGAGCGAGTTGGTTGCTGTTGACAGATATGTTGATGATGTTGCTTCAATACTGGTATTAAGTAGTGATGTATTACTGGTGTCTGTTACTGTATTGAGGTAAAAATAAATGGAGATATTATTATTCTGTCTGGATAAAGAAAAGAATACAAAATTATGTTAAAGATTCTTTCTTTTTCAATTATTTTCTAAAATTTGAAATAAGAGTGGAAAATTAATAAATGGTTTATCTTGATTGGAGAGTTTGAAGATACTAAAGGGGCAATCAGAAGCCATAAACCGAAGGACAGATAATGAAATGGCCAGTGAGTCAAACCAAATATTACTAAATATAATATTTGCTGCTTCCTGGAAAACACACAGCATGACTGACTATGAAAAAAGACTGGTTGGGTGGATAAGGTGTCCAGGTAGATCTACAGTCTACCAGACGATCGCTGTAGTTGCATTGACCAGCACAAAAGAAATCTAAGAGCATTAAAATACTACAAAGCAGGATTAATCATCAAATGTAGCATACCCATGTCATAAAAAGATTTGAAGAAAGGCTTCATCAGAATCAGTAAATAGAAAAATAACACAATGGCCAAAAGAAACAAAAGATAAAAGTACAAACAACGATTTAAATATTACTACAGAAAACAAAAGATCGAGCACCAGGAACTCCACTAAACACCGGGGGTGAACACAGATGCTCCGGAGGTGTAAGCAAATCCTGCTCCATTTGTGATACCCGTCATGTTACTCTAGTTACAAACCAGGTGATAAGTCATGAATGAGGAAAGGTATATCGTAGAACAATAGTTACTTGACATGAACAAACATTCACTACCTCTTCATTAACCTTTAATTGTGTTTATTGCTAATAAAATGTTATGATGGTTTGGTGCTACTAAGTCCTTTACTCAATAAACACTTGAAACGATAATTTTGATGTATCTTTAACACTATCTGCAAAAACACTTGTTGTTTTTCTTAGTACGACAAAACGATATTGTGATAGGAGGTAGTATAGAAATACAAAAGGTCCCCAATAATACAATTAAGAGAGTTAATCCAATTAGCAAAATATTGATTTTCTCACATCCAAAACTATCTGTGCAAATACAATCTAAATTGGAAGCCATTTAGGCATAAATAAATGGAATGTTTACCTTTTCTGGTAGTAACAACAAACGTTTGATAATCCATTCTGATTTTGTTGCGTTATTTTATGCAAAAAAACTTTAGCGTCCGCTAGAGTAGTGAATCATGTACATTCTGTAACCTTTTTACACAGATACATGGTATCTGTCGATAATAAATTCCGAAAAACTTACCTGCTTTGGAAGTGTGGGCAGTCGATTTCTACCGAAACCGTAATGCAGTTTACAGAAGAGCACGTCAATAAGATATTTCAGGCGCACAGGTTCCTATAATGTGGCTATTGTGAGAAAAAAACTTAGAGACTTAAAAGAAGTTGCGGACTGATGCGTCACGCCGTAATGAATTATGGGATCGATTTTAACTTAATTGAAGTTTAATTTATTATTATGTACTTAATAACTGCACGCGAGGTCAATAGTGAGATATATTTTCCCAAGGGGTAGACTATTGACCGGGACGAATAAACTAGTCACTAGTTTATCCATCCCGGTCAATAATCTACCCCGAGGGAAAATAGAGCTCGCTATTGATCAAGCGTGCAGTTATTAAGTACTTTATTACACCGACTTAAACAGGAGAGAGGGTAAATCATTTACTGTAATTCCGGAACTATGTTGTATTTCATATGTGTGATTTTATGTTATTTCTTCTCTTTTGTATGCCGTAAGCATCAGGATGAAGAACAACAATGAAAGCGCTATTTCCTTGCTATTTGTTTCCCTGTATATAGATGGGAATTTTATTTCATATACATTTACTTTTTCTTCTTCTCTTTTGTCATCAATTAATTTTGTACCGAGTTCCGAGAGATATAAGTTACAAAATCGCTTCCGTGTTTTTTTTTGTTTTTTTTTTGTTTTTGTTTTTTTGTTTGTTTGTTTGTTTGTTTGTTTTTTTGCTGATTATTCGATAAAACAAATCAAACAATGTTTCTATAATGTATTTATAACATTGTGATAATGTATTTTCGTGTATTAAAGTTTACCGTAATCTTGTCTATTTTTCAATGTTTTTTCATATAAAAAAATAAAAATGGAATGCGGCGTTATATGACGTCATTGATGACATCCGTGCACTAGTTTCGAAGGCGTGCACTAGTTCCAGGACTAGTGCACTGTAAGGCATGGATTTCATTCAAATGAGTGCATTAGCTTAAAATAAAACTAAATCATGTGGAATCAATTCTAATTTTTCATTGGTTCTTAACATAAGAGTGTGTAATAATAACTAATAGACAGTCTAATTGACGGTCAAGCAACGCTATTAACTCATATTATTATATAGATATCGATGAAATACCGTGATTTCCGAGTTAAATAAAAACGATATTTTTTTATTTCACTCTCGCTATATTTCGCGCCATTACGTTGTTGACGTCATATGAAGACTTCCAGTTTGAAACGTAAAAATTAAAATTATTTGGCTTCGTGTACACTTCAATTTGGATCAAATTTAATTAAAATAATATTTCAAGGTAAGCATTTTAATTATTTTATTGTCGTGGGTGGGTGGCGCCATTTTTTTTGAAGCGATACACATTATAGTATATCCCTACGCTACACACGTAATATAGTGCAATTAAACCCATTTTATATTAAATCATTCGAAACATTTTTTTTTATCTGTATAATGAATACTATAACTAATTGACGAGTTTCATTATCAAAAATATGTCACGAATGACCAAATAACACAGTAACTCACGAATGCTTCGCCTCGGTCAATAGTCAGAGTCTCGGGGACAACAAACTTGCTATTTCCTCATACCCAGTCAATAAGTATATATTATTATACCTCAGTATATGAACATCACTACAAAATGTTATACATTAAAATTGCTATTTTCTCCTTTTCCAGTTGTTTGACTATTGAGCGGTCCATAAAACTATGGACCGGCAATGTGAATCGTTTTCGCGGATTTTTAGTTCCGCGACCGGATTGGATAATAGTTTTATATTTATTCGGAACACTCGGACTTCGCTTCGCCTCGGTCAATAGTCAGTGTCTCGAGGACAACAAACTTGCTATTCCCTCATACCCAGTCAATAAGTATATACTATTAACTAATTTACAATTAGCTATTTAATTGACTATTAAATCTTAATTCACTATTAACTTAATTGACGTTTGTGCAATCCAGTCCTGGACTGGGTTACACAATGCACAATTAAAGTTAATTTACTATTAAAAGTACTATTAAAGTTAATAGTGAATTATTTCTGTTGCACAAACCTCAATTAACGTTAATAGACTTTTAACTTTCGAAAATATTCAATTGTACAAACGAGCGCTATTAAATTCTTAATTGTAACTTAAAAATGAATGCCATGCAAGTACTTATGTCGCTTCGTACCAACAATCATCGTTATAGACAACTTACAGTGAATGATTTGACAGAAAGGGAACCTTTTTCCCGATATAGATTTGGGAGAAATACAATAAATTTAAAAAATGTAAGATAACAAACATCATAATAGATGACACAGGTATGTTCAATGGCCAAGTAATCACACTATCAAACTTTCCATTCGATATTGATACGATACTTTTTATAAATTTACGAAATATTTAACAATCATCAGGTTCTTGAAAACAAGTCGGGGTATGAATATGAACAGGATTTAATCCTGTAAATTAAAAAAAACAAACATTATGAAAGTATTAGGAACGAGCTTTTCTCCTTGTTCTGATTGTTGCTTCTCCGCTAAGCACACAGCATTAAGGAGAAAGAACAAAGACTGGTTGTCTCGGAATCAGGATACCTTGTCCGAGTGGAGCGACATTTCTACCCGCGTACTGTTGTTTCAGTGAGCTGTCACTATAAACATCCATCTAAGCGTGTTGGTCTAGTACAAAGCGGACCTTATCATCATTTCATTGAAAATTAATTTATTCTCGTCATGATATAGCTGAAAAATTGCTGAGTTGGCGCAAAGTAACAATCACTCGCTCATTCCTTGGTCTGGAATCCTGGCGTCATAACTGTTTCATAACTGAAATAAATCATTCATTTTTTATTCACTATCCTTTAAATTACATACATTATGTATATTTAAGTATCTTGCAGTGTAGATTACATAAAAGGATCGGAAGATAGGTGACAAAAAGTGCATAAATTATTAAAAGAAAGATTTCCAATGAAATGCACAATTATCAATACTGTTTTAATTTTAAAACGGTTCATTCAACCTATGCCAACATTTTAAAAAATATATATAAAAAGGTAAGAAAGATTGTTGGCATAGGTTGAATAGGTTAATTGCTATATAAACATGACTAGTCATGTTTAATTGGTGTAAAATCGGGGGAGATGTCAATGTACTCCAAGTCCACAATTAATTTTTAATGAATAGTAAGTAGAAAGTAAGTATTTAAAATCATATTTTATGGAAATAACAAACAAAAAATCAGTATATCAGCACATATATTCAATATCAAACTTTATAAAAATAATTAGGATACTATTATAAGCACATATATTTTAACATTAATAATTATGAAAATAAAATAGGATATTATAAATATATATATTTTTATATCATACATCATGAAAATAAATTAGGATATTATAAACATATATTTTTTTTTATCATATTTCATGAAAATAAATTAAAGATATTATAGGCACAGATATTTTTTTTATCATACTTTATCAAAATAACCAAAAACAATCAGTATACACAATCACATTACAAATTGCTAAAAATACAATTGTCTTAGATTTTGGATAACAATGTTCGATTTCGAAATCATAGAAATTATGATAATTCTAAATTTATCAATAAATATTATTAAAAACTTTTGAATTTAGATTTTAAGAAAATTGCTTAATTGCATGAGTATCATATACTATTTTAAATTCATACTTTTAGAAAGATTGTTTATTTAAATTATTCTAAAATTTTATATTTTCATCTTTTTTATTTACAGATTTTTGTGTAATTTTACAAGATTTTTATTTTATATATAATTTTTTACAAAAGTTTAATCTTTTTTTTTTCAAGTTATTAAATTTTAACAGACTTATTCTTATATCTTTAGATTGTTTTTTGTTTTTGTTTTTTTAATAATTGTTCATTTAAATTATTCAAAAATTTTATATTTTTTATTTACAGATTTTTGTGTAATTTTACCAGATTTTACCAGATTTTTATTTTATATATAAATTTAATTATTTTTTTTTTAAGTTATTAAATAACAGACTTATTTTTATATTTTTAAATTGTTTTTTGTTTTGCTTTTTTTTTGAAAATAATAAATTTCACTTTTGAGACCTGCATTTCCAAATTTACTTACCTGTAAATGTAATTAATTGCTATATAAACACCTAGAATATGATATTTCAAAATGTTGGCATAGGTTAAAAAACCTTTAAAACCACCACATTTCATGTGTAAAGCGAAAGTGTATTTTTTGCCCTTCATATTATTGACACAGTTGACATGTTTCAAATGTGCATCTATGACCATTATATGGTGTCTAAGATTATTTAATTTCCCTTTAAAGAGTTATATTTTCCTTCTAAATAAATAAAAATATATTCTGGATGTTCAAAGAGACATTTCAGAAAAAAATACAAAGTAGTCTTTCTCGTCAACACGTTAATATACAATAACTATTTCACTGATTTTTCTTACATTTTACAAATGTATATATGATTACGGGGTGGCATACTTAATTGAAAATTGTGTATGTGCATGCACAATCATCAGTTACTTGTATTGTAATCATTGAACTGATGATTGTTTTTACAATTAATTTAATATTAGTTAAGATAGATAGATGTCTGCGTCACGCATGAGCTCGGCAGAATACTTATTACAGTAGACATATCAAATACTATGTTGTTTTGTGTGTTTATTCTTTTGAAATGTTGCAAAAGCCGAAACGAAACAGTGGGGTAAGGGTCCAACCATTTAACTTGCAGGGGGGGTTATGGTTTTTTGTTTCATTCAGAAATGTTTTTTCGGACAACACGATAGTTAGAATATTTATTTTTTTTGTCGCGCATAGCGCGAATTTTTTTTCCACAATTTAACATTAGGTTATATGACAGAAACTCTGAATCAGATTATTTTTTTTTTCTTCCACCACAATCAGAATATTTTTTTCAGCAACATTGGGAATCAAAATATTTTTTTAGAAAAAAAACCATAATGTTAAATGGTCGTTCCCTAAGTAGGAAATAAACCAAATGACAAAAACTGATTTAATCAGAGAACAGGTAAACATTACAATGTTCACATAAATTGATACTTCAATTAAAATCAGATCGAATTTCTTTTACCGTTCTCATGATACGATTCTCATCAGACTGTCGATGGAAATAGAAAGCCAACCAATTTTGAAGCGATTTTTTTATTCTACTTTTGTGTTAACAGATCAAGATTTTTGCCGAAAGCATATCGCAAGGAAATATCGGATGGAAAATCGTATCGTGTGACTGCACCATGAGCAAGCAACTGGTAAACTGCATCACTTGCGGCTGCGAGTCGAGTGCACCCTTTTTTGTAATTTATAAAACCGGGCGCGAACCCACGCCGTATTGGTGATAGGCTTGTATGAGTTGTTAGATCCAACGGCCTAACTCATTGAGCAACCCCAATACTATAAGACAACAATACTCTGAGGACCAATACTTCCGATCACTTCCTGCAATTTTCATCTTTTCGTCACAAAAATATGCCTCGCCTCGTCTAACGAAAGGATGATGAATGCTATCGTCTTTTCATCCCACAGATTTGCGGGTGTTTTTTTTTTTTTTTTTGTTACTGTGGAACATTGAACATAAATTAGACATTTACTGCTTGTTCTCCTTTCGCCTCGAAAATAATAAACCTCAAATTTCTTTTCGCTATAAGGTCGTAAAGGTATCTTTAAAAGGCGTATTAATACGTTTCATAGAATTCATTTATTGGTGAGAATATTATATAATTTTTTGTCATGCAGACTATAGCCGTTCTCTTTCATTTATTTCATTCTCCGGTTGCGTTGCTCTTTCATCCAATTCAAGGAAAACGGCGGGAAAGACTCCACCACGTTTTACATATTAAAATACATTGTAGGGTAATTTGGCGCCGAAATTGACGATGTCTAGGTTTGTCATGAAAAATGCACGGTTTTTGTTCTGTAGCTAAGAATGTACCCCTTACTTTTTGTTAAAATTCTAAATAAAATCATTGCGAGATTATCATGACAAAATATTAAGAAAATATCAATTGTCATTTTTTTTCTACATGCAAATTTATTCATGAAGAAACCACTAAATAATCCATATTCCACAAATAAGTAGAATTTTTGGACTACTTAATCTATTATTGGCAATGTACAAGTTCATCTTTGAACGAAATTATCATAGGAAGCTATTGCAAAAAACCGGATGCAATTATCTTTTACCGTTTTGAAATTGTGATATTTTCTTTACCGCTATAAAAATCCGTATTTTAAAAAATTGTCGAAAAATGGTCGAAATTCGATCGTAAATATCTCGAAAACTAAGTCACGAAGGTATATTTTTCTTTGCATATTTGGAAAGAGCATGTCAAAATTTACCAAATCACGAATTTTCATGAAAAAGTCAATTGGCAATCCCTACTGTATCGTATTCCCTTAAGCTCTGTGATTAATGTCAATCATTTTATTTCTGTTACAAAACATATCTACTACGTGACTTGCCCTATAAAAATCCGTATTTTAAAAATTTGTCGAAAAATGGTCGAAATTCGATCGTAAATATCTCGAAAACTAAGTCACGAAGGTATATTTTTCTTTGCATATTTGGAAAGAGCATGTCAAAATTTACCAAATCACGAATTTTCATGAAAAAATCAATTGGCAATCCCTACTGTATCGTATTCCCTTAAGCTCTGTGACTAATGTCAATCATTTTATTTCTGTTACAAAACATATCTACTACGTGACTTGCCCTATAAAAATCCGTATTTTAAAAATTTGTCGAAAAATGGTCGAAATTCGATCGTAAATATCTCGAAAACTAAGTCACGAAGGTATATTTTTCTTTGCATATTTGGAAAGAACATGTCAAAATTTACCAAATCACGAATTTTCATGAAAAAATCAATTGGCAATCCCTACTGTATCGTATTCCCTTAAGCTCTGTGACTAATGTCAATCATTTTATTTCTGTTACAAAACATATCTACTACGTGACTTGCCCATCAATGCATTTAATCCCTAATAACCTTGGTATATAATAATGCAATGAATGAGTCAATGAATAAAAGATCATTTAAAGTTGTACTATGTACATTCAATTATTCTATTATGTTTTCTTGAACACATTAATACAAAAATTTAATGGAAAAATTTAAAGACTTGCATAATATATGAATATAATAAATTTGATATTTTCCAATAGTCATTCCCTTTGTTGTACTTTTTTGTTTATCAATTTTGGCCCCATTTAATTTATCATATAATAATTTGTTGAAAGCTTTAAATGGATTTCAGCAGTATCTGATTCTTTAAAAAAAAAGACGAAAAAGCTAGGTTTTTTCTATAAGAAATAGCATTGGTTTACTGAACCCATATATGAATATTAATATTTTACATTTAGCATTTTCAACAAAATAGAAAAATGCTCCCATTTATCTGAATTATTAAAAATATAGGAATTCACGTTATGGTGCTTAACGCCACTTTCAACAATATTTCAGTTGTATCGTGGCAGTCATTTTTAAATGTTGGCGGAAACCAGGCGACCGGTTGTAAGGGACCGACCATTTAACTTGAAGGGGGGGGGTTATGGTTATGGTTTTTTGTTTCGTTCATAAATTTTTTTTCAGACAACACGAGAGTTAGAATATTATTTTTTTTGTCGCGCAAAGCGCGAAAATTTTTTCCAGAATTCAACATTAGGTTATATGGCAAAAACTCTGAATCAGATTTTTTTTTTTTCCTCCACCAAAATCAGAATATTTTTTTCAGCAACATTGGGAATCAGAATATTTTTTTAGAAAAAAAACCATAACCCAATCAATAAATATTAGATGCACGCAGCATTTTTTTATATTTCGAGAGCCATAAAAAATCATTAAAACAGCTACACATTATTGTTTGTTTCAGTGTACTTTCTATCAGTTCTGCATTTACAATATCAACATATTTTATTAACGAGTGTATGTACCTAGATGAAATTTCAATAAAACAATGATATCGGGTGCATGTACAAACTATGGTTCAAAAATAAAGTTAAGCACAAACAGAGGGCACATTACATTTCCGTGGATTTGGGGATTAACAGGTATCACTTTTGCACGGAGAAAGAGCATTACAATTGTCCGTAAAATATACCTTAAAATGAAATAAAAAAATATAAGAATAACATCTATACAAATATATGAAATATAAATTTAAAAAAAATAGTGGAACATACAGCATGTGGCCAAAAGTATTGCCACTTGTAAACAAAATCCCTATATAATCAACCAAAACCGTATGTTTTCCAAAACATTATTGTGAAGTCATTTCAGGATAGATGTTAACAAATTTCTCACCAAAACATTCAGAATTGTCTATATTTTGATTGTTTATTTGCTCATTATGTTTATATGAGTGGTTTTTATTTATACATAAGTTAAACAGGATTGTTAATTTTTAGGATTTATTTTTAGTTGAAATATATAGGAAAATCAAAGTCAATTTTTATTTGTTATGTTTAAATATGTACAAATAAAAACCACTCATATACACATAATGAGAAAATAAACAGTCAAAATATAGACAATTCTGAATGTTTTGGTGTAAAATTTGTTAACATCTATCCAGAAATGACTTCACAATATTTTTTGGAAAAAATACGGTTTTGGTTGATTATATAGGGATTTTTTTTTTACATGTGGCAATACTTTTGGCCACATACTGTTTGTGTACATGTATTAAAAAAAAAAAAGGCAACAGATATTTTAGCAGTTCAAATGTTAAAATTCATTGGTAGTTTTTATAATCTATGAATATAAATCAACAGTACATGTATATGTTAAGGTTTGATAGATTAAGATGTGTACTTTTGTTGTTTTATGTGTTGATGAAACATATTATTTTATATGCGTGAATATAGTGATGCGATAAAACTACCCAAATCCTACCCCCCCCCCCCCCCCTCCCTCCCCGTGGTGGGCAGGGATTACAGATTAAGTCATTTCTGGCTGGCGAAAGAAGTCAATAAAGAGTTAAAAAAGAAGTTGCTGCAACAGTGTTTATAAAAACCATAAAATATTATGAAAATACGAATTGTACTTTAAAGAAAGGTAAAAAAAATTCGCACAATTGTCATGTGTTGAAGTTCTTCACGTAAATGTAGGATTTTTTTCTGCGCAATTGAAATGCACCGCAAACGGAATATCAGTGCAGAATGTGAATCTATTGCCAAATATATATGGTCACATTTTTGAAATTTCCCCTTACATATAGCATGAAATTTGTGAAAATATGTTCCATAAACAAATTATCTTCTCAAATTTCGGTAAATTTTTACACTTAACATTTTTTCCCTGATAGCTTTGGTTTATTCATTTAAAAAATCACTTTGGAGTTTTATAATTAGTTGAATATTAAAAATGTATTTAAACACATTTAAAATGTGATTATTAATGTAATCAGCTTTTGATTTGATTTTTTGGTGTTTTAACGCCACTTTCAGCAGTATTTCAGCTATATCGGATGCGAGTCGAGTGCACCCTTTTTGTAATTTACAAAGCCTGGCGCGAAGCCACTCGTATTGGGGATAGGCTTGTATGAGTTGTTAGATCCAACGACCTAAATCATTGAGCCATCCGAGCCCCTAATCAGCTTTTGAGTTGTTGGGTTTATCAGTGGCGGATTCAGAGGGGGCGTGCGGCGCGTGCGCCCCCCCCCCCCCCTAAAATTCGCAAAGCATATGTTATACAACGTTAATTAAGCAGTTCAATAAATAACTTTTTCATGAATGGTTAACTCGTGACCTGTAGTAAAATATTCTTACACATTGTAAATACACGTTGGATGTGTTCGCTGATTCATATATGTATTCGCCGTCAGTAGTTCAAAGATTATTCCATTCTGATTGGTTCCGAGGTACCAGACATCAACTATTTTCTCACGCTAATTAAACATTATTTCTGCAGTCAATTTTACAACTACATGTACACGTGCTATTTAGAAATTATAAAATGGACGAAAATTCTAGGCCAAGAAAACAAGCAAGATTGGATACATTTCTTATTCCTCGACGAGACGAGAAAAGTCAAAGGTAAACTAAAAAGTAAATTCAATCAATACTTCGAATAATTAATTTAACAATTGATCTCATTTATAAAACATACAACGAAAACCTATAACGAGAGAATCAGATGATGAAACTGAGACAGTGTGTAGAAACTTGAGTGTCCCAAGAAAATGGTCACTTCTCTTTAAATAATGGTTCAAATAGTTCTTGAATTCGAAATTCTGAAATTTCATATGAAAAAAAAATATAAGTTTGATTTGTATACAAATACCCGAAAATGTTGCCTTTTACTTTTCAAGTAAAGATCAGTAAAAATACGCGTTGGTATATTGTACATTAAAATACAAAAGTAACATATTAATAAAAAAAAAAAAAATTAGCGGCAATTTATTTGTAACAATCTCTGCATCTGCCGGAGGTATCTGCACAAGAAAGTGTCAACAAATCCTTTGTCCGGGTACATTTATATTATTTATATCTACCAATGGATGTCTGTACAATTTTTTTACACATTTTTAACAACAATTTCTGACTACAATTTATTTGTAATAAATTAATATCTACAACTGCATGCACATGAAAGTGTGAAAAAAATCTCGACAAAATGGTTTATGCATATCTCACACCTGATTTCCGTAAACATATTTCTCGAGAACTTTGATACATTTTTGTTGTTTGATCTTATAGTGTAATGATGTATTTACGCCCGTTGCTCAAACACTTGATGTCTGTCCGTCCGTCCGTCTGTAAGATTTCTGCAATCCGCAACTCCCCTGACTGTAACCACGCAATTGATTGACTTAAACTAAATAATGTACTTGAAATACATTGTAGTTGTGCACAATGGTTTTTAGATTTTTCATTGAAGGCCTGGTGGAGGGGGTAGGAGGATGATTCTGCAACCCGCAACTCCTAAATAACCACTCCATGGATTGAAGTGAAACTTAAACTACAAATTTGACATACAATGTAGTTTGCTCACCACGGTTTTATTTTTAGAATTGGAGGTTAGGGGTAGGAGGGAGATTCTGTAATCTGCTTTATTGGCGTAAAATCGTGAATTTACACACGAAATACCCCCAAAAATTTCGCGCCTCCCTCCGCTCGGCGCTATTTCTTTAAGTACGCCCCCCCTAACTTGAAATCCTGGATCCGCCCCTGTTTATTATATATAAAATATTTGATACAATATAATATCTTTTTACCTCCATTATAGGAGATGTTACTTGTCGCAAGTCGTAAGTCGTAACTCTTAAGCTTAGGACTAGTTTAATGAAACGCACGTATACGTGCACGTAAGGAAATCTTAAGAGTGATCTTAGACTTACGATTTACGATCACTTTAGTGAAACGGTCGCCAGGATACCCGGAGAAAACCACCGACCTGCAGCAAGTCCCTGACAAACTTCATCACATAAAGTTGTATCGAGTACACCTCCCCTGAGCAGGATTCGAATTCACTACGTTAGTGGTGATAGGCACTGATTGCATAGGTAGTTATAAATCAAACTACCATACGACCACGACCACTGTATACGATATAGCGTAATGCATCTTAGTAAATGTATGTTGATGTTTGCCAATTCTGACCACTTCCAAAGCTATTTCTATGGTATTGGTTTTGATTTGATGGTGTTTAACGCCACTTTCAACAATATTTCAGCTATATCATGGCGGTTAGCTTTATTGGTGGAGGAAACCGGAGGACCCGGAGAAAACCACCGCATAGCCAGACTATGAGTAGTGGTGTTTGTGTGACTATGCCGAAGTTGACGTCACAAATTATATTGTGTTTCTATTGTTCTCAGGATTGTGAGAAATATAGATTCTCCTTCAGTTGCCCGTGGGTTACGATATTTCTCCACTCAAGAGATTTAAATTAAAATTTTTAACCACAAGCCGTCAGGCGAGTGGTTAAAATTTTAAATTTAACTTTCGAGAGTGGAGAAATATCGTAACCCACATGGGCAACTGAAGGAGAATTCATAGCCAGAAATCATGGGTGATTTTGCTCATGAATATTCATAAACCAAATCGCGTCATTTATGACGTCAGCAAATAAACGTTGAACCATATTTGGAAGAGGCTGATGAAAACTCGTATCTATTTTTTTTAAATGATATTTCATCACAGTTTTGATCACATAAATAACTTCATAATTATTTGTGATCGTATCAAAATTAATTGTCATCATATGTTTATTAGGAATCCGATGATGTGTGTAAAAGATCGAAATTATATTTAATGCACTGCCCCCCCCCCCCCCTTTTTTTCCCACGAAATAAAAATATGTAAATAAAAAATATAATGTGCATTTTTTTTCAATTTCTGCCCCACATAAGTATTAGTATGTCATTGAAATCGTTTATTATATATATTGTTAAATTTTTTGAACTTTATATATCGGCAGTATTGTTACAAATTATTTTATAGTTACTTCTTCTGTTGTTTTGTCGAAATAAAAAAATACCCCCTGTGGAGCCTTTTTTTAATTGTTTATTTACATTTACAATGGAATGCGGTGCTTACTCAAATAATGCTATGTCTAGCAGAAGCAGTTTTACGAAATAGTAGATTTTTTTGCGTGAACCCCTATTGAATCTCTACTAGAAAGGTAAAAAAAACTTGTGAAGCCCTCTTTTAAATTATCGTGGGAACCTTTAATTTTTCAGCAAAATATTTATCGAAGAAAGATTCCTCAACAATGTTACCGGAACTGACCGAATTTGTCCCGGCAACTAGAATGGGGATTGTAAGAAAAGTGCTTTAATGTCTTGAAAACCGTGCAGGATGCATTTTTTCACTTCTTCTCAATGCTTTTGAATGGTGCTTACGCTTCAAAATTTGAAACTGGATGGGAACCTTGAGTTTTCATGGTACAGCTGTAATATTTTGAGATATTGTTCAAACCGGTGCATAGTTTGATTTTCTATCCCGGAAAATTGTCCGGCCCAAGCTAACAGAAAGTTTCCCGTTCAACTATATGTTAAATTCCAAATTCTCTTTGAGCCGCCATTTTGAATATGCAAATAAGCAAATCACCTATCATTTCTGGCTATGTTGTTTCTCCCATTATTTAACACGAACTTTATTTCAAAATCCTTCAAAATTACCGATTATACAACATGCGGGGAAAGGCACGAGACATTTTAATCCTCTAGAGGATTACAGATTTTTCCACTACTGGTTCAGCGGGGTTAAAACGCCGTAATAATGGGAGAAATGTCGTGCCGCTGAACTAGATAGTGGACAAGGTACATGTATAACCTTGCCGCTGAACTAGATAGTGGACAAGGTAAACCATCATATTTATTTACGTGATTGTGTATACACAGGTAATACTATTGAACGTTGAATGGTTCATGAAGGGAAGATGTTGAGATTTAAATCTTTTGTATACAAAATAGATCAAATAGAACTCAATACCTTAAATTAATTACTATTTAAAAGACTTTAAGTTGTATTTACAAATCTTTTTAATACAAAAAATGTTTAATTAATAATTTTAGATTCTATATCATGTTTGATATTTATGTTGTAAATGAATGTTTAAAATTACCATCGAACATTAATAATTATACTGCTGCCTGTCTTCCTGGTTCAATATTGAACCAAGGTCACCAACCAGAATTTAAATGTTTCAAAAATAATCGGCACTGACATCATGGCTTATCAGATATATCTAAATTATTGAAATTTATACTTCCTAAATAATGTAATTATTATAAAATTAAGCCGGTTTCTCCTCCCTTAGACATACGCGGCCGCAGGATAGCTCAGCTGATTTTGACTATCCTGTGTAGGCATTTTGGTTAACTTGCTCTCACACTGCCAAAGACTTTTAAGTTATTTAGCCAGCTTTCTAATCTTTTAATTCGTATCTGATGAAGGTTATTCCAGAATGCATCATTGAAAGAAACGTGTGTTTAATATTCTATTTTTTTAATTAGTTTTTAGAGTTATCAAAATAATTTGACATGTAATACATCCGATAGCAAAAATTACTTTGTAATACGGAACAAATGTAGAGTTGGGTCCGTCACCGGGTTATTTGATAACGAATGCAAAACGTCCGGGATGTTGAAAGCCACATATACACATAACACAATCACAATGTATCCGTAGGAATATTTATTTAGATTTCAAAGGTATTTGACGTATCAGAAGTATATATATGTAGCTATAATTTAGGTAAATGTTTTCCTCTATATAGACCCAAATATTCGTAACTGTTGACAGTGTTGTAAAGTAACAATATTCAATCTATTTATTATAGACATAGACTCGTTCAGTCCTTGTGATGTGTAGACCGAATAAACTGTCTCTTGTGTGTTTATATTTGTCATTATATATTTCCTGTTTATTATTTGGACATTTTTTTTTTTTTCTGCCACACTCGCACACAAGAGACAGATTATTCGGTCTATGTGATGTGGAGACTGAGTAATCTTTTTGCACGTGGTGTTTATGTAAGGGATGAATTTGTCGAAATGAAATAAGTCCTGGGTCCGGTTGTTCAAAACAATGGATAAAGTTATCCACTGGATAAATGTGGTTGTTCAAAAGTTATCCACTGGACAAATATGATTTATCCTGGATAACTTTTTCCAGTCTAATTTGGTACGGATAAAGTTTTATCCAGTGGATAAATATGATGGCCAATTGAAATTACAGTAGATTTTTTGTTTGTTTGTCATGAAGTTTTCCTCTATTCAATTTCAAAAATAGCATTTCCCCTTTTTGGAAATAGAGTATACATAACAGGAACTAAGATAAATAGACATATGTAAATAAATAAATGTTATACAAAAAAATTGAGGAGAAAAAAACATGCATTCCATCAGAACTGATTTCGGATTTAATTTGTTGCACAGTGCAAGTAAATTAAAGAGAGGTGTAATTGAAAAAAAATGGTGGGTGCTCTTGGTTTTCCGTATTTTCCTTCCCCCAATATTTTTTTTGTTGTTTTTTTTGCCGTGAATCGTAATGGGGACATTGTTCGTGAATCATTTTCAGTCAATTTTATTTAACATTCTTTATGATATACGCCTCTCGTCTACGTTTTTATGAACTTTTTTTTCCAATGTGATCTTCTGTGTTTGTTCTTTGTTGTTTTTTTTTCTCAACCTGATGTCAATATTACATGAATTAGTGGACACATCCACCGTTCCATTGTTGACAAAATAGACCCGACTAGTGAGTATCTAGAAATGGCAAAAAAAAATACCTTATCAATTACATTGGGTTACATATTTTTGTGAAATGTGATTAGAAGAATTTATTCACCGTGCCTTCAATTGATCAATAAAAATACTTTTGATGAACCGTGACGAGGATCCCCATTCAGTGTACATGTGTAGATTTCTGTGAAATTATCCGATCCTAAGACATGTACGTTAAATGTCCCAAGATCCAATCAACATATTTTGTAAACAGTGATATTTACATGTATATAGGGAGTAGCGCGTAGTTCCAAAAATGTCACTTAATTCAGGCCAGCTTTACTTCAATAGATTCCATGTCTTCCAGAACACAATTTGGATTATATTGTTGTAAGATTCTATTTCACTACATCATTAAGTACAATAATGGAACTGGATCATAGTAAAAATATTTCTAAAGTTTTGTAAAATTGTCTTTCGTAAAATAAATATATCTTCATATTTTTATCTACATACCCCCCCCCCCCCCCCTGAATTATTCTACAAGACATGAATGACAAAGTGACACACCCTTTGATTATATAACTAGCTTCAATTTATTTAAACAAATAATTACTTTTGATTATTATTTCATGATCTGAAAGAAAAAAAAAGGTTTCACTTAAAAAAACTTGTCTAATACACTGTGTAAGTAAAACTAGTTAGAAAACAAATGTGTGATTAATCACAATTTGGCTAACAAAAATTTGATTACCATACATGACTTGAAAAACAATTCTATGGAGACATAAATTCCAGCTCCAACACAAAGATAACAAAATGATTGGTCATAAATAATTTGCAGATCGCAACAAATAAATTGAACTGCCTGAAAAATAACTTGAAATGTCGCTGAACTTAGCAGACTCTTTTTTATTTTTTTTAATTTTTGGTCTGGATTGCTGGCTTTTACATAGGAAGTGCAAAGGGTTAGGCCAATGGGAGTTGTTCACTGGACAAAATTTTATCCAATGGATATCTAGCCAACCAATTTTATCCACTGGCTAGCTGTCCACTGGATAAGTAGTTGTCCAGTGGACAACTTTATCCAGTATTTTGAACAACTGGGCCCTGGTGGACATATTTCTAGTCAGATAAATCCAAGATTACATTTTTTTTTTATTGTTTATAACTATATAAGTTATAAGGGAATAATTTTCCTAGTTACATAACTGTACAATGGTCCATGGGATACATGTACTTTACATGTATTTTTCAATACTCTTGTGTCACCCTTTCAAAAGTCAGCTAAATGGAAGCAAAATAAATACAAAATGTATTGCTTACCACGTTTGGTCAAACTAAAGTACATTTGAAAGATTGAATATGGTTCAACTTGAACAGAATTCAACAATGACATATCCTTCATATGATTATGAGGCACTCGATATAACATTATGTGATAAAGTTTGTCAGTGACTTACGACAGGTTGATGGTTTTCTCCGGGTGCTCCGGTTGCCTTTACAAATAAAACTGATCGCCATGATATAACTACAAAATTGTTGAAAGTTGAGTTACAACACCATAAACCTACAATGTAAACCTTCATATGAGGCATTTTGTGTCGGTCTTTTAATTCGTGTGTCTACAGTAATCAGTATTTAGCATGTAGTCTATTTCTCTTGACATGTACTTGATGAATGTTATTCCAGAAATGTATTGTGCAAACTAAATTATTGTAAATAATTTATTTAAGTAATAAATTATTTACGTTTTTATTTTATTCTACTTTAAGTGGTTTTAATTCAATTTGATTGGTTTTCCTCTTAAAATTTGACAAAGTATGGACATTTTAATTTAGATGTTTCCCTATTAAATTAAATGTTTCCTTATCAAATCAAATGTTTGTTTCATTATCAAATTAGATGTTTGTTTCATTATCAAATTAGATGTTTGTTAAACATGTTAAATAGATACATGTATAGGAAAACATCTACATTTGTTATTTAAAAACAAAACATATCATCTATTTTTAGGGAAAAACCACATAAAATTAAACTAAAACCACTTAAATAAGAAAAAATAAAAACACTAAGGTAAGAAAAGGACTGCTGAAATTTGAAAAGGACTGGCGAAATTAGAGGACTCCTGAAATTTGAAAAGGACTGGCGAAATTAGAGGACTCCTGAAATTTGAAAAGGACTGGCGAAATTAGAGGACTCCTGAAATTTGAAAAAGACTGGTGAAATCAGAAAAAAGACTTGAAATTAGACCATGCTAAAATTAAAATAAATACCACTTAATTTAGGGATTAAGTTTCCAGTGCAAGAGTCCAGGTGAACTTTAAGTAAACTAATGAATATACTGCCAGCAAAAATCAAGACACTATGGCTAAAATCAATAAAAGTTCACCTAGACAGAAGGTTACAATATTATACATGTATCTTCTACATTTGTATTCAACTTTGTTAGCAAGCCAATCCAATACATCATATATTAGACCGGGGCAGGTTCAATATATCATATATTGGACTGGGACAGGTTCATTATAATGTAAACGGCCAGATTTCAAGTATAATAAACAAATACATCATGGCACTTATAGCCAAAATGGCAGTTTATTGACCAGTCATATATAGACCTATACTACTTTTGGATAACTATCTGGTTCATAAACTGATTTGGTCCATATACAACTTTGGTGTGACCATCCAGTCCATATTTATGCTTTCTGGTCCTCAGTATTTGTTAGATATTAATCCGATTTAATAAATAAACATGGTACAGTGAATAATTCTCCATGAAAGACTTATTGAATGCCACAATATAGGTGAAATACTGCTGATGTTGGTGTTAAGCACCAATCAATGAATCAATGTATTTGATTAGAGGTGATTGAAGCTCCAACAGAAAAACAAACATAATCCCATATGAAAAGATATTTTTATATATTGTAGCTTTTTAAAATGTTACTCTAAATTATTTAAAACATAATTTAGATGTTTAGGTCAGTTTATTAAATATCAAACCAACATGATATACTGAAATATTTTTGAAAGTGGCCTTAAACACCATAAACCAAACCATTAATTATCATATAATTAATAATTTGCATTGAAGTTGATGTAGAATCCAGAGGATTAAGCTATTCTTCACCTCCTAACATTTTCTTAATTTCACAAATGGTAATTGTTGATTGGCCCATTGTACCATAGTTAGGTGGAAATCTCTTTGTTGAAAGTGTAGTGTATATATTACAAACCCACAGTTTACTCTCTTGATTGTGATTGGATAAGTAGAGTTCATGTAGTTCAGGGTTATTGATAATGAAAGGTAAAACCATGTGGAGCTTGCTAAGTTTCACCTGGCAGAAAATTATTTTTCGAGGAATCTCGGTATGATGAAATTCCGTTGCAATTTAAATCTATCCTACTCAACCAATGGGGCAAAATATATTGGGGAAAAATAAAGTAGAGTGGGTGCAAAGAGAGGTGTTGTTTTCTGACCCAAGCACTTTTTGAACAAAGGTCTGGATCAAAATTTAACATGGCATATGACATGCATCAAAATTGATTTAACATGTATCTTTGCTTCCATTGAAAATAAAATAAAAATCAAACTTAATATTTACGATCGCACATTTTTTGTCACAAAACTTTCCTCTTGTCAAAAGTTTTTTTTTTTTGTGGTTTTAATCATAGTATTGTGCTTGTTAGCACTCTCCGTCTTAACACAATTAACGGTGTCTTCAGCCTATGCCAACATTTTGAAATATCATATTCAAGGTATGCCAACAAACATTATATTACAGGTGTTTACATAGAAATTAATGACATTTACAGGTAAGTAAATTTGGAAATGCAAATCTCAAAAGTGAAATTTATTATTAAAAAAAAAACAAAGCAAAACAAAAAACAATCTAAAAATATAAGAATAAGTCTGTTAAAATTTAATAATTTGAAGAAAAAAAATAAAACTTTTGTAAAAATTTATATATGAAATAAAATTCTGGTAAAATTACACAAAATTCTGTAAATAAAAAAGATGAAAATATAAAATTTTAGAATAATTTAAATAAACAATCTTTCTAAAAGGTATGAATTTAAAATATTATATGATACTGGTGCAATTAAGCAATTTTCTTAAAATCTAAATTCAAAAGTTTTTAATATTTATTTATAAATTTAGAATTATCATAATTTCTATGATTTCTGAATCGAACATTGTTATCCAAAATCTAAGACAATTGTATTTTTAGCAATTTGTAATGTGATTGTGTATACTGATTGTTTTTGGTTATTTTGATAAAGTATGATAAAAAAAATATCTGTGCCTATAATATCTTTAATTTATTTTCATGAAGTATGATAAAAAAAAAATATCTGTGCTTGTAATATCCTAATTTATTTTCATGATGTATGATATAAAAATATATATGTTTATAATATCCTATTTTATTTTCATAATGATTGATGTTAAAATATATGTGCTTATAATAATACCCTAATTATTTTTATAAAGTTTGATATTAAATATATGTGCTGATATACTGATTTTTTGTTTGTTTTTTCCATAAAATATGTTTTTAAATACTTACTTTCTACTTAATATTCATTAAAAATTAATTGTGGACTTGGAGTACATTGACACTCCCCCGATTTTACACTAATTAAACATGACTAGTCATATTTATATAACAATTAACCTATTCAACCTATGCCAACAATCTTTCTTACCTTTTTATATATATTTTTTAAAATGTTGGCATAGGTTGAATGAACCCAATTAACCTGCGATGTTATTTTCTAATATCAGTCAGCAAAATAAAAAATCATACAAATCAATGGGGGTTTTAGTGGAGTTCATCAAAGTGTGGTGGAAACTTTGTAGTGTATTCGTCATTCAGACATATTTTTCATTTTTATATAAAATGACTTGTAACTCGCAAATATGGAACAAGCTACTTACCTAATTGAATTCTGTTTGATATCGACAAGTGGCAACCGCAGTTTTATTCATAAATCCGCTTGGGCTGTTCCCGCGTCCGTTTAAAAACAAAACTGTGATATATTTACCGAAACCCAACAGAATGCTACAATGTATTGGGTACCTAAAACTTACAGAATGCCATGTCACACATGATAAGAGAAGGCTTTAGACATAGGGACCATCCAATGAAATGACCCAAATCCCTGTGCATACTATTATACCATTCGTTACCGGCCTATGCGGGTTTAATAAAGAGGACATTGTATGCATATTTTATTTTCTTTAATGAAATTGAGTAATAAGGACAACTAGTAGTAGTACTCGTACCATCTATGAAGACAATTCGGACCGTCCGTGAAGACAACTGGGAACGTGGAAAAAGACAACTTGCACTGTCGAGTAATCTTATTCCAAAGGTTTTTTTCTAAAAAAAATCCCTAGACCTCTATAGGACAAAATTTAGTGACTCATTCGACCTGGTTTAATATAATGTAATAAACCATAGAGAGAACAAAATAGACAATCCAGAGAAACTAGAAACATAGGGCACACAAGACGAAGAAAAATATGTGTTGGACACAGCTATACACAAACAAACACAAATAACGTAAAAAAGACATGAGCCCTAGGCCTCCTACAAACAACTGGCCCCATGGAGTTAAAGACGAACCGAACATCGTTTTATGCGGAAATCGTAACGGATATCACAACACGTAGAGAAACATAATAGGACAACACAAAAAAAACTTAAAAGATGAACAACACGGATCCTGCAATCGGAAATAAACGGACCAACGGATGGATAGATGTGAAAAACTAAACCATTTGTTGACAAGATATCAAATTAACTAAATAACTACATATCTTTATTTGTTAAATAACAAAAATCCTATTGTATATAAAATACAAAACAACAGTTTTTTATGACATATATTAATTTGACTAATAGGTCATTGGCCAATTTTGATCAATTCCTTTTTAAAAAAATATTTAAATCTTGATCAATTTTTACTTGTTTAAAAAATATGCTATTGTATTTTTTGTTATCATGTGATTTATACAGAGACATGTCTGATTTATATAACGATTTCTTGTCCAACATTCATATTTGTATTTATACCACAAATAGGTCCGTTGTGATCGTGATCGTATGGAAGTTGGATTTATAACTTTAATGTACCTATGCAATCAATGACTATCACCACTAGTTGTGAGTTCGAATCCCGCTCATGGCGAGGTGTACTCGATACAACATTATGTGATAAAGTTTGTCATTGACTTGCGGCAGGTCAGTCCTGTACTCCCAGTTTCCTCCACCAATAAAACGAACCGCCGCGATATAACTGGAATATTGTTGAAAGTGTCGTTAAACACCATAAACCCTATCTCCCATACAAACGAGTTTTCTGTAGATCCCTGTAGATTAATCAACAGTCTAATTCTGTATTTTGAATCGAAAATATTGTCGAATATTTGTAGCAACAGGTAACTCGATTTAAGAAAAAAATATTTTTTGTATCTATACTGTAAACAGTTTAGATTGATATTTTTACGTTTCGATTGATCTTAAAAGTATACCGGTATCCCTCGATGAATTCTATATAATGTTCAATTTTTTTTTATCAAATCGATATTTTCTATGACAGTAGTAAATATTTATCGCGATCGAATCAAATGACATGAAAATACATGAGGGACCGACCATTTAACTTGCAAAGGGGGGGGGGGGGGGGGGGGGGGGGGTTATGGTTTTTTGTTTCGTTCAGAAAATATTTTTCGGACGACACGAGAGTTAAAATATTATTTTTTTTGTCGCGAAATTTTTTTCCAGAGTTTTTTTTTTTTTTTTTTTTTTCATCATAATATAGTTTATTCAAAATCTCCTGTTTACAATAACCTTAATGGCCCGGGAGTGAACATTAAGGGTCCCTGTTTTACATAAATCTCACTTGTCCAGGGGTAGCAAGTGAAAATAAACATATTTCATATTCATTTGTTTTTACATTTCATTATAATATACACAATTGGACGATACAATTATTACCATGCATTAGCTTTATGTTCATAAATAATAAATACTCATATGTTATTCCGAAAAAGTTCTAATTTGTTTTTATCATTTTCATTAATATGCGAAGTTTGTAATGTGCATTGTAAATGTTTTTTCCAGAGTTTAACATTAGGTTATATGACAAAAACTCTGAATCAGATTATTTTTTTTTTCCTCCACCAAAATCAGAATATTTTTTTCAGCAACATTGGGAATCAGAATATTTTTTTAGAAAAAAAACCATAACCCCCTTCCCTGGAAGTTAAATGGTCCGTCCCTTACACATGTCTGGCTAGTGTAACGAAAGGCAAGAGAGAAAGCAGAGGGGAACACTGGAATCGGCAATCGAATTATGGAGGGATGGGTGACCACTTGTACCTACAGAGAACTGTTGCATATGAACACATTTTCCTCCATTTTGCAGTTAAAGGGAATTCATTTGGTTCAAATATACTTGACCATGTTTTGTTTACGTTTTTTGTTTTAACAGAAAACTGATAATAGTAAAATAAATACACTTTTAATTTCTGAAAATAGCATTACATTGTTTTAACTTTAACATAACATGATAAAATAGTTTGATCGCGGTCGATTAAAAAGAAAAAAATAAAGAAAGGAAGAAAAGATCAATCTTAAAAGAATCTTAATCAAGATAAATTCATTATGTTTTTTCTAGTGTTTACACAGCCACACATATTTAATTTTAGGAGACCATACAGCTTTAATTAAAAAAACCAGAAAGTTTTGATTATAAATATGTATATATATATATATTAATATTCAATCTCCAAAACATAATGCAGTAGATTAAAAATGAACTTTGGTTTCTATATCAATAACTGATATAAACACAAAAAACAAATAATTGCTTCTCTTTTTAGTAACAATTGGAAAATGTTATTTCAAGAGCTAAACCACTCTTAATCTATCTTCCCATGCATATTTAATTTAAAAAAAACTTACAATGAAGAAGAATGATGACGAGAAATGTCCACCCAAGTACCATTCTAGTTGGTTGGTTGGTACGTTATAGTGTTTAACGCCACTTTTAACAATAATTTCAGTTATATCGCCATTCTAGTACCCATTTAAAATCAAGCATGTACGATATTGTTCTCATATAATAACTGATAATAATAAAGCATGTATGTACATGTATCAATGGCCAGGATTTAAATTTAACTTAAATCAATTTATTTTTGTAGAGACTTCTATGCCTGGTAATATATTCATGCGTTGTCATAACAAATTGTAATCAACACTTCCTTGTTTCGTTATATTTTCTACGAATGGAGACATTTTTTAAAATTTATTAGGATAATCATTGGGAAGGGACGATTTATACTTGTACAACTCCATGATTTCTGAGCATATGTTGAATGGGGTCACATTAGAGGTCATTTTAAATAAGACGGTCGTCGTAGTGAACTTTTTCCTCCTGGAAATCAATTCAGTTCTTCTGTATTACGTGCATAAACATTTCTTTGTACAATATATTTTTTTTATTACATTGTAAAAATTATATTGTACAAAGAAATATTTTTCTTATAGGAATTCGAGAAATTAGTAATGATTTACCAATAGATGAGCTTACTTTATTATTTGGCAATGAAATTCTCAACGACGAAAAAAATACAAAAATGTTCTTACAAGTTCAGAAATTCATTCAAGACACAGGTCGTTTCACAATAAATTGACTACTGTATGATAATGTGTGCTGATGTTTTTATATTGTTTACCGTTCGCGACTGACCTCGAAAGTTTATTTCTATTGTTCTTTTTTTCTTTTCTTTTCTTTTTTTTCTTTTTGTTTACAACAGTATGCGACAATGGATAACTCATCTTTAATACCATATTATAATACACAAAGTGAACTAAAAGTACTTACATTTGGAGAAATAATGTATTATCAATCCAATAACTTAACAACACTGCTAGGTCTATGTCCCAGTTTTCTTTTTTTTATACTCGGGTCTGTTTGATTGGTTACCTTTAATGGTATTCCATTGTTGCATTCTGCTTTATTGCTACATTTTTTGTTTCATGTCTTCATGTCAAAATTTTAGAGAAATAATGTAATAATAATGCTTATCATATTGTATATTGTATGTATATGGAGAAGACAATACTAAGTTGAAAAACTTGTGTCTGATCCTTTTGTCATTATTTAGACAATAAAATATGTTTAAATTAAATAAGCATTTCTATCATAACTTGATTGGCACGATAGAGGGTTTGTAACATATTTTAAATACTTTTTATAAATATATTATTAAAAATAATCATCATCATCTCTTTAGTTTTTTTATGTTGTCCTAGTATGTGTATCTAAGTTCTGAGTACGGTGGTGTGATGTCTATTACGATTTCCGCATACAAACGGTGTTCGGTTCGTCTTTACCTCCAGTTGTTTGAAGGAGGGCTCATGTCTTATTCACTTTATTTGTGTTTGTTTGCGCATGGTGGTGCCCAACACCTATTGTGTAATGTTTTTGTTTTGTTTGTCTTCGCTTTGTGTATCCTGTGTTGCCCATTTCTCCTTCGGTATTCTCCAACGTTTATTTAAAATGAACTTTAGTATCCCTTTTAAATAAAGTGATACATGACAACGCATCAGAACATGAAAAATAAATGACATGTACTGCACAGTTTATTATAGCAATATTACTGGGGTCGTCGTAGTCGTGATCGTAAGGTAGTTAGATTTACAATTACCTGTGAAATCAGTGCCTATCACCACTACAGTTGTGAGCTCGAATCCCGCTCATGGCGAGTTGTACTCGATATTATTGAAAGTGGCGTTAAACACCATAACCCTAACACATGTTCCTTTTTTTATCCCTAAAAAATGAACTTCTTTATCGCATAGGGTCAGAAACGTTCCAAACATTTATTATTTTAAATGTTTGGAACGTTTCTGACCCTATCGTTGAAGTTAATGCAGTGGTACGTTACTTCAGTCAGCCGTGGGTCCTTATGCGAAAAATTTGGCAATAAATGTGTGAAAATCTTTTCTGGAGAACTGAGCTATCGTATGCACAAAACAAAAACAGGGGCAAAAAGATGCGCCTTTTAGGAATGGATACATGTCCTAGTTTGAATGACATAATGGAAATAAGGTGCAATAAATGTACTCGAAGCGAGCAGGGGTACGATTTTTAAACCTGCCGAGTTGCATGCCTTGTGTATTATTAGTATCTATATAGGGTCGACACATGCAATTTGATGTTAACATAAGATTGTATGAATATTGACACGGACAAGTTAAAATAAGGAAAAAAAAAAGAAATAATAAAGAAATAAAGATATTTTATTGAAAATAAATTTGTAAACAGAAAGTTAGAAAAAAGGGGGGTGGTCCGTGCCACGAGCGCCCGTGCTTTATCGTATTTATCCTTACGGTTAGCGACTCCCCAAAAATGACCATCATTAGAATTGTTAAAATTAGAAAATTTATCAATAATTGCAATAAATAAAAAAAAAGTGTCCATCATTAATATATTTTTCACATATGATGAGAAAATGCTTCTCATCTTCGATTCCAAATTACGATATAGAAAGCCAAAAAATATTTCTACAATATATGGTTATATAAGTATATGAAATGTTAATTGTAATGTTTGTTAAGGACATCGTGTTCCTAATAAATGACAATACAACTCAATAAAAATATACATGTAGGTCAATTGAGGAAATCCGCAAAAATAAATAGTAAAATTAGGGTCTACTCATTACCTTTAATAATGAAAAGGGAGGGAGGTATATGGTGCCAACCAATTTATATTAGATAAAAACGAATCAATTTATACATGATATTAAATATAAAAGTTTTACTTAAGAAAGCAAAAATGCAATATACTACATTTTGTAATTAATTTGAAAAATATACCTTATCAGAGCCCCGCCACAAAAATAACCATAGTATATAAAACATCGAAGGTTCATAATAATCGACATTTCTCTCTTTGTGACCTTGTTTGACATCAAGAAAACAAATTAGTCAAAAAAACTGAAGGCACTGTAGACGGCACCGTAAGTAAGATTTTTCATTTCCAATCAATTCAACAATAATCCAGCTAAATCGTGACTACCAAACTTAACTTAATGGGGGAGGGGGTAGTTATATTGAACTGACGTATGAAACCACCGATCATAGGTAGATGTCTTGAAACCTTTAAACTTGAGATGGGTATTGTCATAACCTTATATATAACCCACAAACTTGACGCAGAGCTAACTATTCGGTGCTTCGCTCATAAGTCATGACACCCTCCACAAAACTAAAGATGGAGTAACACGAACTGTTCCGAACGTCTGGTATTTTGTTTGTTTGTATTTCATTTTATTATCACCAACGGCGTGTATTTGAACATATCAATGAGAACATTAAAATTATGGTCATTATAATTATGACATGTTCATTATTATGTCCATTTTACATCTGTTACTAAAAACTAGAATTTGGATGACAAAATTAAGGGCGTCAAATTTACGAATTCCAATAGAAACTGGGCGGTGGTATAATATTCCTAAAGATGAGAGGGTTTGTACTTTGTGTGGACAATCAATTGGTGATGAGTTCCACTTGTTATTTGTTTGTTGTAATGAATATTAAGTAAAACTGAGACGTATATATTTACCTAGGTATTATGTTACTTATCCTAGTATTGTTAAAACGAATGGTCTCCTATCTTTTTGTAATGTAGAAGTTTATAAAAGGTTATCATTGTTCATAAAGAAAATTGCTGGTATGTTTTAATGTTTTTGATAATATCTGATCATTTCGCCATGTAATACTGTATATATGTTATGTCCTCATTTAGCACATTTATGTGTCTGAGTGTTATCAATAAAATCTTGTTACATTAGCAACCACATATACAGTGCTCCCTCGGTCTATCGCCCCCCGTTTTATCGTCAAACTCGCCTATCGCCAAAATTCTCGTCTGTCCCGATTTCCACCATTACAAATACCCCGTTATACTGCCAAACTCAGCTATCGCCATCCGCCACAGCTCTTCAGACACAAAAGTCGTAAAACCAATGTAAAATCCCCCGTTAGTACCGCCCACAACTACCTTTGGTAGTTGTGTATTGATCGGTAATCATGGAATGTCAAAACTGGTCACCGGACACGTTCATTGATCTCATAGTTGACGGTCGGAACAGGTGATCAGTTGTTTTGATTAGAATAATTACCTGTATTTACTTTTCTAGTGATTACATTTGTACTTTTAATCCTGAGTAAAATTTGTAATTTAATTAGTCGTCATAAAAATGTCATGCTTGAAGAGAAAGCGTAATTAATTAGACGACAAACAAAAACGTGCATTTATAAGTTATGCAAAAGAAAATCCAAAATTAACATAATAACAAATTGCCGATAATATGACAATTAAATGGGATCTTCCAATAACCCCACAAATGAAGATAAACTGTTGCTGTCACGTGTTTATAATGACCTTGATGTCCCGAGCTACAAATGACGTTCAAGAATTTGTCAACATTGACAAAGATCTGCAAACTGTACAGGACATGTACATTTCCGATGTGAATATAATTATTCTAATTTATTAATTTATTAAACATGCATTATTTATACTTATGTATTTGCACAAGTGCAAAATGCATGTCACAATGTTAGTGGAGTTGAAAGTTAATTTTTTCATATGATCACATAACTTCCGGTTTTCAATGTCCCTCAGTTTATCGCCAAACTCGTTGTACCGCCAAACTACCGACTGCACAGAAGGTGGCGGCTTAACGAGGGAGCACTGTAAATGAAACAGTAATTTAAATCTTTCTATTTGTACTGTTGCACTTGTACCGACAAGAAATAAGTACTTGGTATACTGAAGTACATTTAAGTACATTATAAACTTTTTTTTTAATATAGCCATTAAATAATCCTTTTTTGTCAAGCAGAGAAATTTAGAAATAAGGTTATGCATAGTTAAAAAAAAATACAGTGACCAAATACTTTTTGCAGGTAGTTAGCTATATATGTACTGTATATATATTGATTGTCTATATTTTGGTAAAAATCATTGTAAATAATTTTTAAATTGTAGAGTTTTGAAGAAAAAATTTTTTTTTTCTACTCTACAGAAAATAACTAAAAAGATTGAATTTCTGAATGTTTTAAGCAATTATTTTGTATTTTGGTTTGTAGTCATTTTTCTATGAACCTTTTGTTTTGTCTGTGTTTATATTGTCAGCACTGTTAAAATATATTACTGGGCTTTATTAGTTGAAACGGAACTACTGCATGTAGATTTATTTTACATTTCGACCGAACCGCATTGACGTCCATGGTCTGATTTTTTTCAAATTTGAATACTATTCCCGTTTTGTTTCTTTCCGACATCTGATATGGGAAATAACAATTTATGATTTACTGAATATTAAAGAAACATCCACTGCTTGCAGCGGGAAATTAGAATCAAAACCGTGCAAGCCAGTATCATTAAACAGATCTGTGATCATTCGGTTCCGATCGTACACCCAATATGTGATGCCATCCGAAGAGAAAGTTTAGTATATAACTTTGCATGACAATGAAGCAGAAATATGTTCTTAGAAACACCCAAGCTTGAATGATTAAGTTTACGTATATACGTGTAAATGGAACAGAAATGTAATTTAGCTACCATGACGGATATAATTTAACATAAACCATGTTCTTATAATGTTCCTCGTCTTCTATGTATAATGTCTGAACTATTTTGAAAGGAAGCTTTGATGGAAAGTTCCTTGCATAGTTTTTTTTACAGAGTTTAAAGTAGTTTTGTATTCACCGAAAATCCTAGATGACATACTGTAGTTTAAAATAATACCCTATGGGAACATGTAACAGGTGGTTTGTTCACAAATTGCGTTCACATGACACTATAATGTGTTCTGAATACTATTTATTGAAGTGCTTGTACCAAGACAGAACAATGAGTGGTCAGGTATTTGCGTGTTGGAAGTGTCGATTTTGCCTCTCTACAGTTCATTGATTGGATCTTGGAACTGTCCCGACGGTGTGGTATTTTTCTGTTAGATCTTGGAACTGTCCCGACGGTGTGGTATTTTTCTGTTAGATCTTGGAACTGTCACGACGGTGTGGTATTTTGGAACTGTCCCGACGGTGTGGTATTTTGGAACTGTCACGACGGTGTGGTATTTTGGAACTGTCCCGACGGTGTGGTATTTTGGAACTGTCACGACGGTGTGGTATTTTTCTGTTAGATCTTGGAACTGTCCCGACGGTGTGGTATTTTTCTGTTAGATCTTGGAACTGTCACGACGGTGTGGTATTTTGGAACTGTCGCGACGGTGTGGTATTTTGGAACTGTCACGACGGTGTGGTATTTTGGAACTGTCCCGACGGTGTGGTATTTTGGAACTGTCACGACGGTGTGGTATTTTGGAACTGTCACGACGGTGTGGTATTTTGGAACTGTCCCGACGGTGTGGTATTTTGGAACTGTCCCGACGGTGTGGTATTTTGGAACTGTCCCGACGGTGTGGTATTTTGGAACTGTCACGACGGTGTGGTATTTTGGAACTGTCACGACGGTGTGGTATTTTGGAACTGTCCCGACGGTGTGGTATTTTGGAACTGTCCCGACGGTGTGGTATTTTGGAACTGTCACGACGGTGTGGTATTTTGGAACTGTCACGACGGTGTGGTATTTTGGAACTGTCACGACGGTGTGGTATTTTGGAACTGTCACGACGGTGTGGTATTTTGGAACTGTCCCGACGGTGTGGTATTTTGGAACTGTCACGACGGTGTGGTATTTTGGAACTGTCACGACGGTGTGGTATTTTGGAACTGTCACGATGGTGTGGTATTTTTTTTTTTTCTATTTATTTCAGAAGTTGAATCGTTTCAAAAACGTATAGGAAAAGCGCTTTCGATAAAATGTTTCAACTGAAACGATTTCGAAACTCGCCAGATATTTGACTACATGTGAACGCACGGTGTATTTTCGAAACGATTTAAATGTAGGTCTGAACTCGCCATAAGTGTACAAGAATGATCATTGGATGATCTGTTCAAAAGTTTTTTGTAGATCGAAAATCCAAGATGGCCACCTCACAGGAAGACGTAGTTTACTATATAAAGTGGGTATTACTCTCAAGTGCAGAATGTTTTTAGCATCCACGATCTCAGGAACCAATATCAATGACGCAATTTAAATCATTTTATGTTTTTGTTTCCATGGGAAATTCAAAAGATGATCACTAACACAAGACCTGCATGTAGTTATCATTGAAACCTAAGAAAAAATTTTAAATCTCACAAATTTCGAAAAATAACTCTAGTAGTACAATTGCACAGCAATGAACAAATATGAAAAAGTGACACAAACCAATATTTAAATTACAGTTGAGTTCTGGCATCGTCTTTCCGTTTTTCTGTTTTCTTTTGAGTTTCAAGAGGAGAAATCTTGTGTTTGGAGACAGGGTAAAGGTTGTGTTTACAGACAGGAGAAAGTTTGTGTTTGCAGACAGGGAAAAGCTTGTGTTTGCGGACAGAGGAATACTTGTTTTATTAGGGTTTCTTTATACCTATATTGTCGACTATTTCTGTTGAACTACTTGTTTTCAAGGATTTAAATCTACATCAGTCTGATGATATTTTAAGCGCATAAAGATACCATTCTGTCAAGTCATTGTTAGCCAAAAGAAATAACAATACATAGACTCCTTGCCACTCGCCCAGATGAGTCCTGCATTCGCCATAATCATGATAGATTCACCAAAGTGTTTAAATTTTAGATTCTCATCATGGTGGAACTCACCAAAAATTTGCGAAAGGTCTTCTGGACTCGTCAAATTAAATTGCTATACGTATCCCTGACACTGCCAAGTGCAGTGTGTTAAAAATTTAAAAAAAACCAATACGTACATGTATGTAATGTGTAATATAAATTTGTTGTAGGAAGAAGAAATAAAGAAAGATGAAAGTTGCCGTGGCTTTGTTTGTTGTGTTGGTGTTTGCTACAGTTGATGCTAGGTTTTGGGTTGGTGGTATAGGGAAACTAAAACATGCAACCCCAGCGGTACAAGCTCTTGCCGAAGAGGTAATATACAGTATATATATGTATTTCCTTTTTAGCTAACCTGACCCAACGTGTCATCAATTTGCCTCGGTCGTCGTATGTAAACTTATCACATATCATATTCTCCGAAACCACTGAACCAATTGAAACCAAACTTGGTATATATAGGAATGTTCATTGGATGATTGACTAAAAAGTTAATATTTTTATTTTGTGGATCGGAAACTCCACCTAAGAAACAAGAGGTCCAAAGGTGTCAAAAAGGTTTTCTGTTGGGTATTTATTTTTTTTGGGAGGGGGGCGTTTATTTTTTTTAAAGTTTGATGATTTTCTTATTTATCTTCCTTATTAATTTATCTTTATGTGTTGTACAAACAGATTAGTTGTAGCTTGGTTGCAGCTCATACCGTTTCAAATATATGAAGGGACCAACGCCCAAAATTTTTTCTTTTTATTTTAAGTACGATTTGATCATGTTTGTTTTCATTACATTTCTTATGATATTTTCAGTTTCGGTTTATAAATAGATATGAAATAGATGTTACGATTTTCCATATAAAAGGAGTTCAAAGGCAGCCAAATGTGACGAACTTCCAAAAAATAAACTTTTTTGCTTTTTTGTTTTATTTGTATGGATCCTTTGTAGTTGAATTTCTAGGAAAAATGGTTGTCTGAAGTGTTCCAATAGAATTGTAGCTGTTACTGTTCCCAGCTATGAGGTGTCCAAAAGTGACCAGCTCTCTATTGCAGCCGTCGTGGTGTGTTCGCATGGTTGTTGGATATACAACCACCTGTGCAATCAGTGCTTATCACCACTAAAAGTGTGAGTTCGAATCCCTCTGATGGCGAGGTGTACTCGATACAACATTATGTGATAAAATTTGCCAGTGACATGCGTCAGTTTGGTGGTTTTCTCCGGGTACTCCGGTTTCCTCCACGAATAAACTTGCTGGCACGGTATAACAGAAATATTGTTGAAAGTGGCAATAAACACCAAAACCGTAACCCTAAACCCTCCACCAAAACTCCTATTTTTTTAAATCTTTATTTTAGGCTGGTTTTCATCCCCCCCTTTTTAAGTTCTTCATGAAATACACTCTTGTACTTTTAAATCAAATTCTACCTAGTGATGTCTTTTGCTGGACAATAATCTTTTTCAGTAAAACTAGAGTACAAATGTAGATGTTTATCTATTTATTTATTTTGCCAGTTTGTTTTTAAAGAATGAAAATTAGCTATAGGTGAGCCATACATCCTCTTGATAATTATAATGAGCACCTAATGGTTTAACATATTGGCTAAATTAATTTGTTTTGTAATTTTCACTATGATTTAGAGGGTTGAAAGTGACTTTAAGTACACATTTATAAATCCCCATTTAATACAGACATGTTATTATGTCCCCCAAACGAAGTTTGGGAGACATATTGTGTTTGCTCCGTTTCTTATTATTATTATTAATATTATTCTTATTATTATTCTTCTTCTTCTTTCTTTCTTCCACCAAAAGTTTATTCGACACATTTCTCGGCGACTACTGAACGGAAATCAATGAAACTTCACAGGAATGTTAAGCACTATGAGTAGATGTGCAGACTACTTTCGGAATTTTCAAAATGGTCGCCGTTGCCATGGAAACGGCCAAAATGCTAAAAAATTGAAAAACACAAAAATGATCATAGCGGGTTACTCGCCGAACAGAAATTGATGACACTTGATAGGAACAACATCCATATCTAGTGGAACGAGATAAGCCAAAAAAATCGGAATCGGTTGGACAAACTTTGCCGCAGTTGCCATGGAGACAAAAAAGGAGGATTTAAAAAAAATCAGATTCTTTTCATCAAACTTCATGAAACTTTGTAGGAATATCCACCGTAGTGTGTGGCAGCTTTTGGGGTGTTGAAAAAAATCCAAAATGGCGGCTGTTGCCATTGTAACCAAGGCCGCCAAATGCAAAAAAATTGTTTCCAAGTAGATTATGATGTTACGAATTGATATCCATCGTTGGTTTGCTATGGTGGCCATTTTGAATCCAAAATGGCCACCAAAATACAAAAATCCTCTGATTTGGGCGAAATTTGGTTTCCAAGTAGATTTTGATGTTGGGAATTGATATCCATGGTTTGGGAGCCATATTATGATCCACTTTGTAGGAATATACTGCATGTGGCAGCTTTTGGGGGGTTGAAAATATTCAAAATGGCGGCCGTTGCCATGGTAACCAAGGTACAAAATGGCCACCAAATACAAAAATCCTTCGATTTGGGCGAAATTTGGTTTCCAAGCAGATTATGATGTTGCGAATTGATATTCATCGTTGGTTTGCTATGATGCTCGGAATTGGATGAAACTTTCCAGAAATTGTGTCTGACATGTGAACACATAATTTTGAGGCTTAGAAATTTCAGAATGGCCGCCGTTGCCAGAATTGGATGAAACTTAATAGAAATGTTGTATGGCATTTGTATCAATGGTTTTGAGGCTTGTAAATTTCAAAATGCCTTCCATTGCCATGGAAACCGCAAAAATACTCAATTTAACACAAAGGTGAATAACAACCATATCTTTTCAGACTTAGTATGCAAATAGCTATCTAATATTTGCTTATTAATATAATAGTGTATGACCAACATCTTTTGCATTTGATTTCATGCTAATAATATAGTCTTCTAACATCTCCATTACTGGTGTTGTAGATGATGGCAGACAATTGAAGCCATTTTTTTCTTGCTTTGCTTACTAATTTATTGTAGCACATTGTAGGGTAACATAACAAAGAAGCCCTACTATGGACATGATAGAGTCAAAAACTGGGCTCTAATTTTTTCTTGCTATGTTATCACACTATTCTTCATTCATACCACTAGTACTTGTATTGTTCGTTTGGGGGCATTTGTAGCACTCTGCGTTACAGTAACTAATATTTTCTTTTGCAGCTAAGAAGCGATTTGGCCGTTGAATCTGGTATGATTAATGGTTTCCCAGAGTTTACTGTAATTTCATTCAGGACACAATTAGTGTCAGGGACAAACTATTTCATTAAAGTAAGTGGATCATGGTAGATACCATATGTATTTTTAGAAAGAAAAGTTTGAAGATACCAAAGGGTTAATCAGAAGTCAGACATGGAAGGACAGACCAGCAGATTGATGATTTCAAATACACGTTTACTCACTCAGCTGAGCATGACAAATGGACTCAGCTTGCAACAATAAAATCAAAGAATGGAGTAGTTATGTAGGACAATCCTAATTAATTCTTATTTCACATATTTCACATATTTAATATTATTGAAATTTCGTCGTGGTCATGATTGTATGGTAGTTGCATTTACAACTACCTATGCAATCAGTGCCTATCACCACTGATGTTGCGAGTTCGAATTTCGATCAGGGCGAGGTGTACAACATTATGTGATAAAGTTTGTCAGTGACTTGCGACAGGTCAGTGTTTTTCTCCGGGTCCTCCGGTTTCCTCCACAAATAAAACTGACCGCTACGATATAACTGAAATATTGTTGAAAGTGGTGCTAAGCACCATCAAACAAACAAACAAACAAATCGAATACAGTGAAGAAGAGTTTGAAGATACCAAAGGGGTAATCAGAATCGTATTTGGAAGAAGAATAGACAACACAATGGCCAAAGGAAAAAGTACAAAAGGACAAACAACATTTCAATTTCATGGTACATTTTACGATAATGTGCACAAAAATACAACATTGTCAAAACAGCTTCAAAATCCAATAGAAAAACTGTAGAAAGAGGCAAAACTGATATCATTAAACACACATATAGATGACCGCTCACTTTCCTTGGCGGTGGAACCACATTGAAGGTGTAATGGTTCGTGTTCTCGTCTCGAGTGCGGTAGACTGTGTCTTGGAGCCCTGGTCAGTTCAAACTAAAGACTATCAAATTGGTATTGTTTACTTCTCTGCACACAGCATGATGGAAAAAGAGCAAAGACTGGTTGGTTCGGAATCGGAATAATGTGTCCGAGTTGAGCGACATGTCTACCACGGACTGTTGTTTCAGTGAGTTAGCACTATAAAATTCCAACTTAGAGTGTTGGTCTAATACAAGGTGGACCTCATCATCATGTCATTGAAAATTAACTTGTTTTTGTCATGATATAGCTGAAATTGTTGAATTGGCATTAAGCAGCAATCACTCACTCACTCCTTTGCAGTGTTAAGCTAGTTATGGGCCCACACCTAGAATATGTATTTTTATAATGTTTCCGTTTCTTTTACAGATAAAGGTGGATAGTGACAGTTATATCCATGCTAGGCTGTATGTAGTCCCTTGGGAGCACAGAAAAGAAGTCACGTCCGTTCAAATTAACAAGTCTCTGGATGATCCTATTGAATACTTTTAATGATCTTGATAATTAAATAGAAAGAATGAGAAAATATTCTTATCTCAATAATTTCAGGCTTAGTGTCTTATTTTTATGACCAGAATACGATAGTATGGAGCATATAATTTTCGGGTTGTTTGTCCGTCTGTCCGTCCCCCTTCACGTGAATTCAACTCCTCTAAGATGGTTGGTCCGATAACTTTCATATTTGGTAGGTTGAATGGTCATTATGTGTAGTTGATCATATCATCACGTCATTTTGATTCGACGATTTTGTAGGAGTTATTGGACTTTAACATGTTTCAATATAGTTGTACATTTTGAACGCTTGGTGGTGGAGCATAGTGTCCTTTGGACACTGTAAACTCTTGTTTTTATATACATTTTATAATTACAGTCAAACCTGTTTAGTAACCCCCTCTTTTAAACAATGAATTGTAATATTTAACCTTAATTTTAATTTCACTTCACAGTATATTTTAGCTACCAACTGCCTTATTCGACCCTATTTTAGTATTCCATCATTTAAGACAGGGTTGACTGTATATGAATCAGTTGATACCAAACACTATATCCTTTAGACGAGTTTGAAGATACTAAAGGGATAATTAGAATCCGTAAATCGAAAGAACAGACAACACAAAGAAAAAGTACAATAGGACAAACAACGATCAACAAAACATACACAAAAAACTAAAGATCAAGTAACACCAATGCAACCCCACTGAAATTCGGGGATGAACTCAGGTGCTCTGGAAGGGTAAGCAGTTCCTGCTCCACACCTGTAGAATATCTTACTCAGCTGGTAAACCATTTGTCCCCGAGGGTATAGTCAGTGTTTCATCACTGACATCTTTTTAGTTTTCCTGCTCCACTCCTGTAGAATATCTTACTCTGCTGGTGAACCATTTGTACCCGAGGGTATAATCAGTGTTTCATCACTGAGATCTTTTTAGTTTTCCTGCTCCACTCCTGTAGAATATCTTACTCTGCTGGTGAACCATTTGTACCCGAGGGTATAATCAGTGTTTCATCACTGACATCTTTTTAGTTTTCCTGCTACACTCCTGTAGAATATCTTACTCTGCTGGTGAACCATTTGTCCCCGAGGGTATAATCAGTGTTTCATCACTGAGATCTTTTTAGTTTTCCTGCTCCACTCCTCAGAATATCTTACTCTGCTGGTGAACCATTTGTCCCCGAGGGTATAGTCGGTGTTTCATCACTGACATCTTTTTAGTTTTCCTGCTCCACTCCTTAGAATATCTTACTCTGCTGGTGAACCATTTGTCCCCGAGGGTATAGTCAGTGTTTCATCACTGAGATCTTTTTAGTTTTCCTGCTCCACTCCTCAGAATATCTTACTCTGCTGGTGAACCATTTGTCCCCGAGGGTATAGTCGGTGTTTCATCACTGACATCTTTTTAGTTTTCCTGCTCCACTCCTTAGAATATCTTACTCTGCTGGTGAACCATTTGTCCCCGAGGGTATAGTCAGTGTTTCATCACTGACATCTTTTTTAGTTTCCCTGCTCCACTCCTGTAGAATATCTTACTCTGCTGGTGAACCATTTGTCCCCGAGGGTATAGTCAGTGTTTGATCACTGACATCATTTTAGTTTTCCTGCTCCACTCCTGTAGAATATCTTACTCTGCTGGTGAACCATTTTTCCCCGAGGTTATAATCAGTGTTTCATCACTAACATCTTTTTAGTTTTCCTGCTCCACTCCTTAGAATATCTTACTCTGTTGGTGAACCATTTGTCCCTGAAGGTATAGTCAGTGTTTCATTACTGACATCTTTTTAGTTTTCCTGCTCCACTTCTGTAGAATATCTTACTCTGCTGGTGAACCATTTGTCCCCGAGGGTATAGTCAGTGTTTCATCACTGACATCTTTTTAGTTTTCCTGCTCCACTCCTGTAGAATATCTTACTCTGCTGGTGAACCATTAGTCCCCGAGGGTATAGTCAGTGTTTCATTACTGACATCTTTTTAGTTTTCCTGCTCCACTCCTGTAGAATATCTTACTCTGCTGGTGAACCATTTGTCCCCGAGGGTATAGTCAGTGTTTCATCACTGACATCTTTTTAGTTTTCCAGCTCCACTCCTGTAGAATATCTTACTCTGCTGGTGAACCATTTGTCCCCGAGGGTATAGTCAGTGTTTCATTACTGACATCTTTTTAGTTTTCCTGCTCCACTCCTGTAGAATATCTTACTCTGCTGGTGAACCATTTGTCCCCGAGGGTATAGTCAGTGTTTCATCACTGACATCTTTTTAGTTTTCCAGCTCCACTCCTGTAGAATATCTTACTCTGCTGGTGAACCATTTTCCCCCGAGGGTATAATCAGTGTTTCATCACTGACATCTTTTTAGTTTTCCTGCTCCACTCCTGTAGAATATCTTACTCTGCTGGTGAACCATTAGTCCCCGAGGGTATAGTCAGTGTTTCATTACTGACATCTTTTTAGTTTTCCTGCTCCACTCCTGTAGAATATCTTACTCTGCTGGTGAACCATTTGTCCCCGAGGGTATAGTCAGTGTTTCATCACTGACATCTTTTTAGATTTCCAGCTCCACTCCTGTAGAATATCTTACTCTGCTGGTGAACCATTTGTCCCCGAGGGTATAGTCTGTGTTTCATTACTGACATCTTTTTAGTTTTCCTGCTCCACTCCTGTATAATATCTTACTCTGCTGGTGAACCATTTGTCCCCAAGGGTATAGTCAGTGTTTCATCACTGACATCTTTTTTAGTTTCCCTGCTCCACTCCTGTAGAATATCTTACTCTGCTGGTGAACCATTTGTCCCCGAGGGTATAGTCAGTGTTTCATCACTGACATCATTTTAGTTTTCCTGCTCCACTCCTGTAGAATATCTTACTCTGCTGGTGAACCATTTGTCCCCGAGGGTATAGTCAGTATTTCATCACTGACATCTTTTTTAGTTTTCCTGCTCCACTCCTGTAGAATATCTTACTCTGCTGGTGAACCATTTGTCCCTGAGGGTATAATCAGTGTTTCATCACTGACATATTTTTAGTTTTCCTGCTCCACTCCTTAGAATATCTTACTCTGTTGGTGAACCATTTGTCCCTGAAGGTATAGTCAGTGTTTCATTACTGACATCTTTTTAGTTTTCCTGCTCCACTTCTGTAGAATATCTTACTCTGCTGGTGAACCATTAGTCCCCGAGGGTATAGTCAGTGTTTCATCACTGACATCTTTTTAGTTTTCCTGCTCCACTCCTGTAGAATATCTTACTCTGCTGGTGAACCATTAGTCCCCGAGGGTATAATCAGTGTTTCATCACTGACATCTTTTTAGTTTTCCTGTTCCACTTCTGTAGAATATCTTACTCTGCTGGTGAACCATTTGTACCCGAGGGTATAGTCAGTGTTCCATCACTGACATCTTTTTAGTTTTCCTGCTCCACTTCTGTAGAATATCTTACTCTGCTGGTGAACCATTTGTCCCCGAGGGTATAGTCAGTGTTTCATCACTGACATCTTTTTAGTTTTCCAGCTCCACTCCTGTAGAATATCTTACTCTGCTGGTGAACCATTTTCCCCCGAGGGTATTATCAGTGTTTCATCACTGACATCTTTTTAGTTTTTCTGCTCCACTCCTGTAGAATATCTTACTCTGCTGGTGAACCATTAGTCCCCGAGGGTATAGTCAGTGTTTCATTACTGACATCTTTTTAGTTTTCCTGCTCCACTCCTGTAGAATATCTTACTCTGCTGGTGAACCATTTGTCCCCGAGGGTATAGTCAGTGTTTCATCACTGACATCTTTTTAGTTTTCCAGCTCCACTCCTGTAGAATATCTTACTCTGCTGGTGAACCATTTGTTCCCGAGGGTATAGTCAGTGTTTCATTACTGACATCTTTTTAGTTTTCCTGCTCCACTCCTGTATAATATCTTACTCTGCTGGTGAACCATTTGTCCCCGAGGGTATAGTCAGTGTTTCATCACTGACATCTTTTTTAGTTTCCCTGCTCCACTCCTGTAGAATATCTTACTCTGCTGGTGAACCATTTGTTCCCGAGGGTATAGTCAGTGTTTCATCACTGACATCATTTTAGTTTTCCTGCTCCACTCCTGTAGAATATCTTACTCTGCTGGTGAACCATTTGTCCCTGAGGGTATAATCAGTGTTTCATCACTGACATCTTTTTTAGTTTTCCTGCTCCACTCCTGTAGAATATCTTACTCTGCTGGTGAATCATTTGTCCCTGAGGGTATAATCAGTGTTTCATCACTGACATCTTTTTAGTTTTCCTGCTCCACTCCTTAGAATATCTTACTCTGTTGGTGAACCATTTGTCCCTGAAGGTATAGTCAGTGTTTCATTACTGACATCTTTTTAGTTTTCCTGCTCCACTTCTGTAGAATATCTTACTCTGCTGGTGAACCATTAGTCCCCGAGGGTATAGTCAGTGTTTCATCACTGACATCTTTTTAGTTTTCCTGCTCCACTCCTGTAGAATATCTTACTCTGCTGGTGAACCATTAGTCCCCGAGGGTATAATCAGTGTTTCATCACTGACATCTTTTTAGTTTTCCTGTTCCACTTCTGTAGAATATCTTACTCTGCTGGTGAACCATTTGTACCCGAGGGTATAGTCAGTGTTCCATCACTGACATCTTTTTAGTTTTCCTGCTCCACTTCTGTAGAATATCTTACTCTGCTGGTGAACCATTTGTCCCCGAGGGTATAATCAGTGTTTCATCACTGACATCTTTTTAGTTTTCCTTTACCACTTCTGTAGAATATTTTGCTCTGCTGGTGAACCATTTGTCCCCGAGGGTATAGTCAGTGTTTCATCACTGACATCTTTTTAGTTTTCCTGCTCCACTCCTGTAGAATATCTTATTCTGCTGGTGAACCATTTGTTCCGGAGGATATAGTCAGTGTTTCATCACTGACATCTTTTTAGTTTTCCTGCTCCACTCCTGTAGAATATCTTACTCTGCTGGTGAACCATTCTTCCCCGAGAGTATAATCAGTGCTTCATCACTGATATCTTTTTAGTTTGCCAGCTCCACTCCTGTAGAATATCTTATTCTGCTGGTGAACCATTTGTACCCGAGGGTATAGTCAGTGTTCCATCACTGACATCGTTTTAGTTTTCCTGTTCCACTCCTGTAGAATATCTTACTCTGCTGGTGAACGATTTTTCCCTAAGGGTATAGTCAGTGTTTCATCACTGACATCTTTTTAGTTTTCCTGCTACACTCCTTAGAATATCTTACTCTGCTGGTGAACCATTTGACCCCGAGGGTATAATCAGTGCTTCATCACTGACATCTTTTTAGTTTTCCTACTCCACTCCTGTAGAATATCTTACTCTGCTGGTGAACCATTTGTCCCCGAGGGTATAGTCAGTGTTTCATCACTGACATCTTTTTAGATTTCCAGCTCCACTCCTGTAGAATATCTTACTCTGCTGGTGAACCATTTGTCCCCGAGGGTATAGTCAGTGTTTCATTACTGACATCTTTTTAGTTTTCCTGCTCCACTCCTGTATAATATCTTACTCTGCTGGTGAACCATTTGTCCCCAAGGGTATAGTCAGTGTTTCATCACTGACATCTTTTTTAGTTTCCCTGCTCCACTCCTGTAGAATATCTTACTCTGCTGGTGAACCATTTGTCCCCGAGGGTATAGTCAGTGTTTCATCACTGACATCATTTTAGTTTTCCTGCTCCACTCCTGTAGAATATCTTACTCTGCTGGTGAACCATTTGTCCCCGAGGGTATAGTCAGTATTTCATCACTGACATCTTTTTTAGTTTTCCTGCTCCACTCCTGTAGAATATCTTACTCTGCTGGTGAACCATTTGTCCCTGAGGGTATAATCAGTGTTTCATCACTGACATATTTTTAGTTTTCCTGCTCCACTCCTTAGAATATCTTACTCTGTTGGTGAACCATTTGTCCCTGAAGGTATAGTCAGTGTTTCATTACTGACATCTTTTTAGTTTTCCTGCTCCACTTCTGTAGAATATCTTACTCTGCTGGTGAACCATTAGTCCCCGAGGGAATAGTCAGTGTTTCATCACTGACATCTTTTTAGTTTTCCTGCTCCACTCCTGTAGAATATCTTACTCTGCTGGTGAACCATTAGTCCCCGAGGGTATAATCAGTGTTTCATCACTGACATCTTTTTAGTTTTCCTGTTCCACTTCTGTAGAATATCTTACTCTGCTGGTGAACCATTTGTACCCGAGGGTATAGTCAGTGTTCCATCACTGACATCTTTTTAGTTTTCCTGCTCCACTTCTGTAGAATATCTTACTCTGCTGGTGAACCATTTGTCCCCGAGGGTATAGTCAGTGTTTCATCACTGACATCTTTTTAGTTTTCCAGCTCCACTCCTGTAGAATATCTTACTCTGCTGGTGAACCATTTTCCCCCGAGGGTATTATCAGTGTTTCATCACTGACATCTTTTTAGTTTTTCTGCTCCACTCCTGTAGAATATCTTACTCTGCTGGTGAACCATTAGTCCCCGAGGGTATAGTCAGTGTTTCATTACTGACATCTTTTTAGTTTTCCTGCTCCACTCCTGTAGAATATCTTACTCTGCTGGTGAACCATTTGTCCCCGAGGGTATAGTCAGTGTTTCATCACTGACATCTTTTTAGTTTTCCAGCTCCACTCCTGTAGAATATCTTACTCTGCTGGTGAACCATTTGTTCCCGAGGGTATAGTCAGTGTTTCATTACTGACATCTTTTTAGTTTTCCTGCTCCACTCCTGTATAATATCTTACTCTGCTGGTGAACCATTTGTCCCCGAGGGTATAGTCAGTGTTTCATCACTGACATCTTTTTTAGTTTCCCTGCTCCACTCCTGTAGAATATCTTACTCTGCTGGTGAACCATTTGTTCCCGAGGGTATAGTCAGTGTTTCATCACTGACATCATTTTAGTTTTCCTGCTCCACTCCTGTAGAATATCTTACTCTGCTGGTGAACCATTTGTCCCTGAGGGTATAATCAGTGTTTCATCACTGACATCTTTTTTAGTTTTCCTGCTCCACTCCTGTAGAATATCTTACTCTGCTGGTGAATCATTTGTCCCTGAGGGTATAATCAGTGTTTCATCACTGACATCTTTTTAGTTTTCCTGCTCCACTCCTTAGAATATCTTACTCTGTTGGTGAACCATTTGTCCCCGAAGGTATAGTCAGTGTTTCATTACTGACATCTTTTTAGTTTTCCTGCTCCACTTCTGTAGAATATCTTACTCTGCTGGTGAACCATTAGTCCCCGAGGGTATAGTCAGTGTTTCATCACTGACATCTTTTTAGTTTTCCTGCTCCACTCCTGTAGAATATCTTACTCTGCTGGTGAACCATTAGTCCCCGAGGGTATAATCAGTGTTTCATCACTGACATCTTTTTAGTTTTCCTGTTCCACTTCTGTAGAATATCTTACTCTGCTGGTGAACCATTTGTACCCGAGGGTATAGTCAGTGTTCCATCACTGACATCTTTTTAGTTTTCCTGCTCCACTTCTGTAGAATATCTTACTCTGCTGGTGAACCATTTGTCCCCGAGGGTATAATCAGTGTTTCATCACTGACATCTTTTTAGTTTTCCTTTACCACTTCTGTAGAATATTTTGCTCTGCTGGTGAACCATTTGTCCCCGAGGGTATAGTCAGTGTTTCATCACTGACATCTTTTTAGTTTTCCTGCTCCACTCCTGTAGAATATCTTATTCTGCTGGTGAACCATTTGTTCCGGAGGATATAGTCAGTGTTTCATCACTGACATCTTTTTAGTTTTCCTGCTCCACTCCTGTAGAATATCTTACTCTGCTGGTGAACCATTCTTCCCCGAGAGTATAATCAGTGCTTCATCACTGATATCTTTTTAGTTTGCCAGCTCCACTCCTGTAGAATATCTTATTCTGCTGGTGAACCATTTGTACCCGAGGGTATAGTCAGTGTTCCATCACTGACATCGTTTTAGTTTTCCTGTTCCACTCCTGTAGAATATCTTACTCTGCTGGTGAACGATTTTTCCCTAAGGGTATAGTCAGTGTTTCATCACTGACATCTTTTTAGTTTTCCTGCTACACTCCTTAGAATATCTTACTCTGCTGGTGAACCATTTGACCCCGAGGGTATAATCAGTGCTTCATCACTGACATCTTTTTAGTTTTCCTACTCCACTCCTGTAGAATATCTTACTCTGCTGGTGAACCATTTGTCCCCGAGAGTATAATCAGTGTTTCATCACAGACATCTTTTTTGTTTTCCTGCTCCACTTCTGTAGAATATCTTACTCTGCTGGTGAACCATTTGTCCCCAAGGGTATAATCAGTGTTTCATCACTGACATCTTTTTAGTTTTCCTGCTCCACTCCTGTAGAATATCTTACTCTGCTGGTGAACCATTTGTCCCCGAGGGTATACTCAGTGTTTCATCACAGACATCTTTTTTGTTTTCCTGCTCCACTTCTGTAGAATATCTTACTCTGCTGGTGAACCATTTGTTCCTGAGGGTATAATCAGTGTTTCATCACTGACATCTTTTTAGTTTTCCTGCTCCACTCCTGTATAATATCTTACTCTGCTGGTGAACCATTTGTCCCCGAGGGTATAATCAGCGTTTCATCACAGACATCTTTTAAGTTTTCCTGCTCCACTCCTGTAGAATATCTTACTCTGCTGGTGAACCATTTGTCCCTGAGGGTGTAATCAGTGTTTCATGACTGATATCTTTTTAGTTTTCCTGCTCCACTCCTGTAGAATATCTTACTCTGCTGGTGAACCATATGTCCCCGAGGGTATAATCAGTGTTTCATCACCGACATCTTTTTTGTTTTCCTGCTCCACTCCTGTAGAATATCTTACTCTGCTGGTGAACCATTTGTCCTCCCGGATATAATCAGTGTTTCATCACTGACATCTTTTTAGTTTTCCTGCTCCACTCCTGTAGAATATCTTATTCTGCTGGTGAACCATTTGTCCCCAAGGGTATAGTCAGTGTTTCATGACTGACATCTTTTTACGTTTCCTGCTCCACTCCTGTAGAATATCTTGCTCTGCTGGTGAACCATTTGTCCCCGAGGGTATAATCAGTGTTTCATCACTGACATCATTTTAGTTTTCCTGCTTCACTTCTGTAGAATATCTTACTCCGCTGGTGAACCATTTGTCCCCGAGGGTATAGTCAGTGTTTCATTACTGACATCTTTTTAGTTTTCCTGCTCCACTTCTGTAGAATATCTTATTCAGCTGGTGAACCATTTGTACCCGAGGGTATAATCAGTGTTTCATTACTGACATCTTTTTAGTTTTCCTGCTCCACTCCTGTAGAATATCTTGCTCTGCTGGTGAACCATTTGTCCCTGAGGGTATAATCAGTGTTTCATCACTGACATCTTTTTAGTTTTCCTGCTCCACTCCTGTAGAATATCTTACTCTGCTGGTGAACCATTTGTCCCCGAGGGTATAATCAGTGTTTCATCACTGACATCTTTTTAGTTTTCCTGCTACACTCCTGTAGAATATCTTACTCTGCTTGTGAATCATTTGTCCCCGAGGGTATAATCAGTGTTTCATCCCTGACATCTTTTTAGTTTTCCTGCTCCACTTCTGTAGAATATCTTACTCTGCTGGTGAACCATTTGTCCTCGAGGGTATAGTCAGTGTTTCATCACTGACATCTTTTTAGTTTTCCTGCTCCACTCCTGTAGATTATCTTACTCTGCTGGTGATTGATTTGTCCCCGAGGACATAGTCAGTGTTTCATCACTGACATCTTTTTAGTTTTCCTGCTCCACTCCTGTAGAATATCTTATTCAGCTGGTGAACCATTTGTCCCCGAGGGTATAATCAGTGTTTCATCACCGACAACCTTTTAGTTTTCCTGCTCCACTCCTGTAGAATATCTTACTCTGCTGGTGAACCATTTATCCTCGCGGATATAATCAGTGTTTCATCAGTGACATCTTTTTAGTTTTCCTGCTCCACTCCTTTAGAATATCTTATTCAGCTGGTGAACCATTTGTCCTCGCGGATATAATCAGTGTTTCATCACAGACGTCTTTTTAGTTTTCCTGCTCCACTCCTGTAGAATATCTTATTCAGCTGGTGAATCATTTGTCCCCGAGGGTATAATCAGTCTTATATCACTGACATCTTTAAAGTTTTCCTGCTTCACATCTGTAGAATATCTTACTCTGCTGGTGAACCATTTGTCCCCGAGGGTATAGTTAGTGTTTCATCACTGACATCTTTTTAGTTTTCCTGCTCCACTCCTTTAGAATATCTTATTCTGCTGGTGAACCATTTTTCCCTGAGGGTATAATCAGTGTTTCATCACTGAAATCTTTTAAGTTTTCCAGCTCCACTCCTGTAGAATATCTTACTCTGCTGGTGAACCATTTGTTCCCGAGGGTATAGTAAGTGTTTCATCACTGACATCTTTTTAATTTTCCTGCTCCACTCCTGTAGAATATCTTACTCTGCTGGTGAACCATTTGTCCTCGCGGATATAATCAGTGTTTCATCAGTGACATCTTTTTAGTTTTCCTGCTCCACTCCTGTAGAATATCTTATTCAGCTGGTGAACCATTTGTCCCCGAGGGTATAATCAGTGTTTTATCACTGACATCTTTTTAGTTTTCCTGCTCCACTCCTGTAGAATATCTTACTCTTCTGGTGAACCATTTGTCCTCGCGGATATAATCAGTGTTTCATCACTGACATCTTTTTAGTTTTCCTGCTCCACTCCTTTAGAATATCTTATTCAGCTGGTGAATCATTTGTCCCCGAGGGTATAATCAGTCTTATATCACTGACATCTTTAAAGTTTTCCTGCTTCACTTCTGTAGAATATCTTACTCTGCTGGTGAACCATTTGTCCTTGAGGGTATAGTCAGTGTTTCATCACTGACATCTTTTTAGTTTTCCTGCTCCACTCCTGTAGAATATCTTACTCTGCTGGTGAACCATTTGTACCCGAGGGTATAATCAGTGTTTCATTACTGACATCATTTTAGTTTTCCTGCTCCACTTCTGTAGAATATCTTATTCAGCTGGTGAACCATTTGTACCCGAGGGTATAATCAGTGTTTCATTACTGACATCTTTTTAGTTTTCCTGCTCCACTCCTGTAGAATATCTTGCTCTGCTGGTGAACCATTTGTCCCTGAGGGTATAATCAGTGTTTCATCACTGACTTCTTTTTAGTTTTCCTGCTCCACTCCTGTAGAATATCTTACTCTGCTGGTGAACCATTTGTCCCCGAGGGTATAATCAGTGTTTCATCACTGACATCTTTTTAGTTTTCCTGCTACACTCCTGTAGAATATCTTACTCTGCTTGTGAATCATTTGTCCCCGAGGGTATAATCAGTGTTTCATCCCTGACATCTTTTTAGTTTTCCTGCTCCACTTCTGTAGAATATCTTGCTCTGCTGGTGAACCATTTGTCCCCGAGGGTATAATCAGTGTTTCATCACTGACATCTTTTTAGTTTTCCTGCTCCACTCCTGTAGAATATCTTACTCTGCTGGTGAACCATTTGTACCCGAGGGTATAATCAGTGTTTTATCACTGACATCTTTTTAGTTTTCCTGCTACACTCCTGTAGAATATTTTACTCTGCTGGTGAATCATTTGTCCCCGAGGGTATAATCAGTGTTTCATCCCTGACATCTTTTTAGTTTTCCTGCTCCACTTCTGTAGAATATCTTACTCTGCTGGTGAACCATTTGTCCTCGAGGGTATAGTCAGTGTTTCATCACTGACATCTTTTTAGTTTTCCTGCTCCACTCCTGTAGATTATCTTACTCTGCTGGTGATTGATTTGTCCCCGAGGACATAGTCAGTGTTTCATCACTGACATCTTTTTAGTTTTCCTGCTCCACTCCTGTAGAATATCTTATTCAGCTGGTGAACCATTTGTCCCCGAGGGTATAATCAGTGTTTCATCACCGATAACCTTTTAGTTTTCCTGCTCCACTCCTGTAGAATATCTTACTCTGCTGGTGAACCATTTATCCTCGCGGATATAATCAGTGTTTCATCAGTGACATCTTTTTAGTTTTCCTGCTCCACTCCTTTAGAATATCTTATTCAGCTGGTGAACCATTTGTCCTCGCGGATATAATCAGTGTTTCATCACAGACGTCTTTTTAGTTTTCCTGCTCCACTCCTGTAGAATATCTTATTCAGCTGGTGAATCATTTGTCCCCGAGGGTATAATCAGTCTTATATCACTGACATCTTTAAAGTTTTCCTGCTTCACATCTGTAGAATATCTTACTCTGCTGGTGAACCATTTGTCCCCGAGGGTATAGTTAGTGTTTCATCACTGACATCTTTTTAGTTTTCCTGCTCCACTCCTTTAGAATATCTTATTCTGCTGGTGAACCATTTTTCCCTGAGGGTATAATCAGTGTTTCATCACTGAAATCTTTTAAGTTTTCCAGCTCCACTCCTGTAGAATATCTTACTCTGCTGGTGAACCATTTGTTCCCGAGGGTATAGTAAGTGTTTCATCACTGACATCTTTTTAATTTTCCTGCTCCACTCCTGTAGAATATCTTACTCTGCTGGTGAACCATTTGTCCTCGCGGATATAATCAGTGTTTCATCAGTGACATCTTTTTAGTTTTCCTGCTCCACTCCTGTAGAATATCTTATTCAGCTGGTGAACCATTTGTCCCCGAGGGTATAATCAGTGTTTTATCACTGACATCTTTTTAGTTTTCCTGCTCCACTCCTGTAGAATATCTTACTCTTCTGGTGAACCATTTGTCCTCGCGGATATAATCAGTGTTTCATCACTGACATCTTTTTAGTTTTCCTGCTCCACTCCTTTAGAATATCTTATTCAGCTGGTGAATCATTTGTCCCCGAGGGTATAATCAGTCTTATATCACTGACATCTTTAAAGTTTTCCTGCTTCACTTCTGTAGAATATCTTACTCTGCTGGTGAACCATTTGTCCTTGAGGGTATAGTCAGTGTTTCATCACTGACATCTTTTTAGTTTTCCTGCTCCACTCCTGTAGAATATCTTACTCTGCTGGTGAACCATTTGTACCCGAGGGTATAATCAGTGTTTCATGACTGACATCGTTTTAGTTTACCTGCTCCACTCCTGTAGAATATCTTACTCTGCTGGTGAACCATTTTCCCCTGAGGGTATAATCAGTGTTTCATCACTGACATCTTTTTAGTTTTCCTGCTCCACTCCTGTAGAATATCTTACTCTGCTGGTGAACCATTTGTCCCCGAGGGTATAGTCCGTGTTTCATCACTGACATTTTTTTAGTTTTTCTGCTCCACTCCTGTAGAATATCTTACTCTGCTGGTGAACGATTTTTCCCCGAGGGTATTATCAGTGTTTCATCACTGGCATCATTTTAGTTTTCCTGCTCCACACCTGTAGAATATCTTACTCTGCTGGTGAACCATTTGTCCCCGAGGGTATAGTTAGTGCTTCATCACTGACATCTTTTTAGTTTTCCTGCTCCACTCCTTTAGAATATCTTATTCTGCTGGTGAACCATTTTTCCCTGAGGGTATAATCAGTGTTTCATCACTGAAATCTTTTAAGTTTTCCAGCTCCACTCCTGTAGAATATCTTATTCAGCTGGTGAACCATTTGTCCCCGAGGGTATAGTCCGTGTTTCATCACTGACATTTTTTTAGTTTTTCTGATCCACTCCTTTAGAATATCTTACTCTGCTGGTGAACGATTTTTCCCCGAGGGTATTATCAGTGTTTCATCACTGGCATCATTTTAGTTTTCCTGCTCCACTTCTGTAGAATATCTTACTCTGCTGGTGAACCATTTGTCCCCGAGGGTATAACCAGTCTTATATCACTGACATCTTTTTAATTTTCCTGCTCCACTCCTGTAGAATATCTTACTCTGCTGGTGAACCATTTGTCCTCGAGGGAATAGTCAGTGTTTCATCACTGACATCTTTTTAGTTTTCCTGCTCCACTCCTGTAGAATATCTTACTCTGCTGGTGAACCATTTGTACCCGAGGGTATAGTCAGTGTTTCATGACTGACATCGTTTTAGTTTTCCTGCTCCACTCCTGTAGAATATCTTACTCTGCTGGTGAACCATTTGTCTCTGAGGGTATAATCAGTGTTTCATCACTGACATCTTTTTAGTTTTCCTGCTCCACTTCTGTAGAATATCTTACTCTGCTGGTGAACCATTTGTCCCCAAGGGTATAATCAGTGTTTCATCACTGACATCTTTTTAGTTTTCCTGCTCCACTCCTGTAGAATATCTTACTCTGCTGGTGAACCATTTGTCCCCGAGGGTATACTCAGTGTTTCATCACAGACATCTTTTTTGTTTTCCTGCTCCACTTCTGTAGAATATCTTACTCTGCTGGTGAACCATTTGTACCTGAGGGTATGATCAGTGTTTCATCACTGACATCTTTTTAGTTTTCCTGCTCCACTCCTGTATAATATCTTACTCTGCTGGTGAACCATTTGTCCCCGAGGGTATAATCAGCGTTTCATCACAGACATCTTTTAAGTTTTCCTGCTCCACTCCTGTAGAATATCTTACTCTGCTGGTGAACCATTTGTCCCTGAGGGTGTAATCAGTGTTTCATGACTGATATCTTTTTAGTTTTCCTGCTCCACTCCTGTAGAATATCTTACTCTGCTGGTGAACCATTTGTCCTCCCGGATATAATCAGTGTTTCATCACTGACATCTTTTTAGTTTTCCTGCTCCACTCCTGTAGAATATCTTATTCTGCTGGTGAACCATTTGTCCCCAAGGGTATAGTCAGTGTTTCATGACTGACATCTTTTTACGTTTCCTGCTCCACTCCTGTAGAATATCTTGCTCTGCTGGTGAACCATTTGTCCCCGAGGGTATAATCAGTGTTTCATCACTGACATCATTTTAGTTTTCCTGCTCCACTTCTGTAGAATATCTTACTCCGCTGGTGAACCATTTGTCCCCGAGGGTATAGTCAGTGTTTCATTACTGACATCTTTTTAGTTTTCCTGCTCCACTTCTGTAGAATATCTTATTCAGCTGGTGAACCATTTGTACCCGAGGGTATAATCAGTGTTTCATTACTGACATCTTTTTAGTTTTCCTGCTCCACTCCTGTAGAATATCTTGCTCTGCTGGTGAACCATTTGTCCCTGAGGGTATAATCAGTGTTTCATCAGTGACATCTTTTTAGTTTTCCTGCTCCACTCCTTTAGAATATCTTATTCAGCTGGTGAACCATTTGTCCTCGCGGATATAATCAGTGTTTCATCACAGACATCTTTTTAGTTTTCCTGCTCCACTCCTGTAGAATATCTTATTCAGCTGGTGAATCATTTGTCCCCGAGGGTATAATCAGTCTTATATCACTGACATCTTTAAAGTTTTCCTGCTTCACATCTGTAGAATATCTTACTCTGCTGGTGAACCATTTGTCCCCGAGGGTATAGTTAGTGTTTCATCACTGACATCTTTTTAGTTTTCCTGCTCCACTCCTTTAGAATATCTTATTCTGCTGGTGAACCATTTTTCCCTGAGGGTATAATCAGTGTTTCATCACTGAAATCTTTTAAGTTTTCCAGCTCCACTCCTGTAGAATACCTTACTCTGCTGGTGAACCATTTGTTCCCGAGGGTATAGTAAGTGTTTCATCACTGACATCTTTTTAATTTTCCTGCTCCACTCCTGTAGAATATCTTACTCTGCTGGTGAACCATTTGTCCTCGCGGATATAATCAGTGTTTCATCAGTGACATCTTTTTAGTTTTCCTGCTCCACTCCTGTAGAATATCTTATTCAGCTGGTGAACCATTTGTCCCCGAGGGTATAATCAGTGTTTTATCACTGACATCTTTTTAGTTTTCCTGCTCCACTCCTGTAGAATATCTTACTCTTCTGGTGAACCATTTGTCCTCGCGGATATAATCAGTGTTTCATCACTGACATCTTTTTAGTTTTCCTGCTCCACTCCTTTAGAATATCTTATTCAGCTGGTGAATCATTTGTCCCCGAGGGTATAATCAGTCTTATATCACTGACATCTTTAAAGTTTTCCTGCTTCACTTCTGTAGAATATCTTACTCTGCTGGTGAACCATTTGTCCTTGAGGGTATAGTCAGTGTTTCATCACTGACATCTTTTTAGTTTTCCTGCTCCACTCCTGTAGAATATCTTACTCTGCTGGTGAACCATTTGTACCCGAGGGTATAATCAGTGTTTCATTACTGACATCTTTTTAGTTTTCCTGCTCCACTTCTGTAGAATATCTTATTCAGCTGGTGAACCATTTGTACCCGAGGGTATAATCAGTGTTTCATTACTGACATCTTTTTAGTTTTCCTGCTCCACTCCTGTAGAATATCTTGCTCTGCTGGTGAACCATTTGTCCCTGAGGGTATAATCAGTGTTTCTTCACTGACATCTTTTTAGTTTTCCTGCTCCACTCCTGTAGAATATTTTACTCTGCTGGTGAACCATTTGTCCCCGAGGGTATAATCAGTGTTTCATCACTGACATCTTTTTAGTTTTCCTGCTACACTCCTGTAGAATATCTTACTCTGCTTGTGAATCATTTGTCCCCGAGGGTATAATCAGTGTTTCATCCCTGACATCTTTTTAGTTTTCCTGCTCCACTTCTGTAGAATATCTTGCTCTGCTGGTGAACCATTTGTCCCCGAGGGTATAATCAGTGTTTCATCACTGACATCTTTTTAGTTTTCCTGCTCCACTCCTGTAGAATATCTTACTCTGCTGGTGAACCATTTGTACCCGAGGGTATAATCAGTGTTTTATCACTGACATCTTTTTAGTTTTCCTGCTACACTCCTGTAGAATATTTTACTCTGCTGGTGAATCATTTGTCCCCGAGGGTATAATCAGTGTTTCATCCCTGACATCTTTTTAGTTTTCCTGCTCCACTTCTGTAGAATATCTTACTCTGCTGGTGAACCATTTGTCCTCGAGGGTATAGTCAGTGTTTCATCACTGACATCTTTTTAGTTTTCCTGCTCCACTCCTGTAGATTATCTTACTCTGCTGGTGATTGATTTGTCCCCGAGGACATAGTCAGTGTTTCATCACTGACATCTTTTTAGTTTTCCTGCTCCACTTCTGTAGAATATCTTATTCAGCTGGTGAACCATTTGTCCCCGAGGGTATAATCAGTGTTTCATCACCGACAACCTTTTAGTTTTCCTGCTCCACTCCTGTAGAATATCTTACTCTGCTGGTGAACCATTTATCCTCGCGGATATAATCAGTGTTTCATCAGTGACATCTTTTTAGTTTTCCTGCTCCACTCCTTTAGAATATCTTATTCAGCTGGTGAACCATTTGTCCTCGCGGATATAATCAGTGTTTCATCACAGACGTCTTTTTAGTTTTCCTGCTCCACTCCTGTAGAATATCTTATTCAGCTGGTGAATCATTTTTCCCCGAGGGTATAATCAGTCTTATATCACTGACATCTTTAAAGTTTTCCTGCTTCACATCTGTAGAATATCTTACTCTGCTGGTGAACCATTTGTCCCCGAGGGTATAGTTAGTGTTTCATCACTGACATCTTTTTAGTTTTCCTGCTCCACTCCTTTAGAATATCTTATTCTGCTGGTGAACCATTTTTCCCTGAGGGTATAATCAGTGTTTCATCACTGAAATCTTTTAAGTTTTCCAGCTCCACTCCTGTAGAATATCTTACTCTGCTGGTGAACCATTTGTTCCCGAGGGTATAGTAAGTGTTTCATCACTGACATCTTTTTAATTTTCCTGCTCCACTCCTGTAGAATATCTTACTCTGCTGGTGAACCATTTGTCCTCGCGGATATAATCAGTGTTTCATCAGTGACATCTTTTTAGTTTTCCTGCTCCACTCCTGTAGAATATCTTATTCAGCTGGTGAATCATTTGTCCCCGAGGGTATAATCAGTCTTATATCACTGACATCTTTAAAGTTTTCCTGCTTCACTTCTGTAGAATATCTTACTCTGCTGGTGAACCATTTGTCCTTGAAGGTATAGTCAGGGTTTCATCACTGACATCTTTTTAGTTTTCCTGCTCCACTCCTGTAGAATATCTTACTCTGCTGGTGAACCATTTGTACCCGAGGGTATAATCAGTGTTTCATGACTGACATCGTTTTAGTTTACCTGCTCCACTCCTGTAGAATATCTTACTCTGCTGGTGAACCATTTTCCCCTGAGGGTATAATCAGTGTTTCATCACTGACATCTTTTTAGTTTTCCTGCTCCACTCCTGTAGAATATCTTACTCTGCTGGTGAACCATTTGTCCCCGAGGGTATAGTCCGTGTTTCATCACTGACATTTTTTTAGTTTTTCTGCTCCACTCCTGTAGAATATCTTACTCTGCTGGTGAACGATTTGTCCCCGAGGGTATTATCAGTGTTTCATCACTGGCATCATTTTAGTTTTCCTGCTCCACACCTGTAGAATATCTTACTCTGCTGGTGAACCATTTGTCCTCGCGGATATAATCAGTGTTTCATCACTGACATCTTTTTAGTTTTCCTGCTCCACTCCTTTAGAATATCTTATTCAGCTGGTGAATCATTTGTCCCCGAGGGTATAACCAGTCTTATATCACTGACATCTTTAAAGTTTTACTGCTTCACTTCTGTAGAATATCTTACTCTGCTGGTGAACCATTTGTCCTCGAGGGAATAGTCAGTGTTTCATCACTGACATCTTTTTAGTTTTCCTGCTCCACTCCTGTAGAATATCTTACTCTGCTGGTGAACCATTTGTCCCCGAGGGTATAGTCAGTGTTTCATGACTGACATCGTTTTAGTTTTCCTGCTCCACTCCTGTAGAATATCTTACTCTGCTGGTGAACCATTTGTCCCCGAGGGTATAATCAGTGTTTCATCACTGACATCTTTTTAGTTTTCCTGCTCCACTCCTGTAGAATATCTTACTCTGCTGGTGAACCATTTGTACCCGAGGGTATAATCAGTGTTTCATGACGGACATCGTTTTAGTTTTCCTGCTCCACTCCTGTAGAATATCTTACTCTGCTGGTGAACCATTTGCCCCTGAGGGTATAATCAGTGTTTCATCACTGACATCTTTTTAGTTTTCCTGCTCCACTCCTGTAGAATATCTTACTCTGCTGGTGAACCATTTGTCCCCGAGGGTATAGTCCGTGTTTCATCACTGACATTTTTTTAGTTTTTCTGATCCACTCCTTTAGAATATCTTACTCTGCTGGTGAACGATTTTTCCCCGAGGGTATTATCAGTGTTTCATCACTGGCATCATTTTAGTTTTCCTGCTCCACTCCTGTAGAATATCTTACTCTGCTGGTGAACCATTTGTCCCCGAGGGTATAACCAGTCTGATATCACTGACATCTTTTTAATTTTCCTGCTCCACTCCTGTAGAATATCTTACTCTGCTGGTGAACCATTTGTCCTCGAGGGAATAGTCAGTGTTTCATCACCGACATCTTTTTAGTTTTCCTGCTCCACTCCTGTAGAATATCTTACTCTGCTGGTGAACCATTTGTACCCGAGGGTATAGTCAGTGTTTCATGACTGACATCGTTTTAGTTTTCCTGCTCCACTCCTGTAGAATATCTTACTCTGCTGGTGAACCATTTTTCCCAGAGGGTATAATCAGTGTTTCATCACTGACATCTTATTAGTTTTCCTGCTCCACTCCTGCAGAATATCTTACTCTGCTGGTGAACCATTTGTCCCTGAGGGTATAGTTAGTGTTTCATCACTGACATCTTTTTAGTTTTCCTGCTCCACTCCTGTAGAATATCTTATTCTGCTGGTGAACCATTTTTCCCTGAGGGTATAATCAGTGTTTCATCACTGAAATATTTTAAGTTTTCCAGCTCCACTCCTGTAGAATATCTTATTCAGCTGGAGAATCATTTGTCCCCGAGGGTATAATCAGTCTTATATTACTGACATCTTTAAAGTTTTCCTGCTTCACTTCTGTAGAATATCTTACTCTTCTGGTAAACCATTTGTCCTCGAGGGTATAGTCAGTGTTTCATCACTGACATCTTTTTAGTTTTCCTGCTCCACTCCTGTAGAATATCTTACTCTGCTGGTGAACCATTTGTACCCGAGGGTATAATCAGTGTTTCATGACTGACATCGTTTTAGTTTTCCTGCTCCACTCCTGTAGAATATCTTACTCTGCTGGTGAACCATTTGCCCCTGAGGGTATGATCAGTGTTTCATCACTGACATCTTTTTAGTTTTCCTGCTCCACTCCTGTAGAATATCTTACTCTGCTGGTGAACCATTTGTCCCCGAGGGTATAGTCCGTGTTTCATCACTGACATTTTTTTAGTTTTTCTGATCCACTCCTTTAGAATATCTTACTCTGCTGGTGAACGATTTTTCCCCGAGGGTATTATCAGTGTTTCATCACTGGCATCATTTTAGTTTTCCTGCTCCACTCCTGTAGAATATCTTACTCTGCTGGTGAACCATTTGTCCCCGAGGGTATAACCAGTCTTATATCACTGACATCTTTTTAGTTTTCCTGCTCCACTCCTGTAGAATATCTTACTCTGCTGGTGAACCATTTGTCCTCGAGGGAATAGTCAGTGTTTCATCACTGACATCTTTTTAGTTTTCCTGCTCCACTCCTGTAGAATATCTTACTCTGCTGGTGAACCATTTGTACCCGAGGGTATAGTCAGTGTTTCATGACTGACATCGTTTTAGTTTTCCTGCTCCACTCCTGTAGAATATCTTACTCTGCTGGTGAACCATTTGTCCCTGAGGGTATAATCAGTGTTTCATCACTGACATCTTTTTAGTTTTCCTGCTCCACTCCTGTAGAATATCTTACTCTGCTGGTGAACCATTTGTCCCCGAGGGTATAATCAGTGTTTTATCACTGACATCTTTTTAGTTTTCCTGCCCCACTCCTGTAGAATATCTTTCTCTGCTTGTGAACCATTTGTCCTCGCGGATATAATCAGTGTTTCATCACTGACATCTTTTTAGTTTTCCTGCTCCACTCCTTTAGAATATCTTATTCTGCTGGTGAACCATTTTTCCCTGAGGGTATAATCAGTGTTTCATCACTGAAATATTTTAAGTTTTCCAGCTCCACTCCTGTAGAATATCTTACTCTGCTGGTGAACCATTTGTCCCCGAGGGTATAATCAGTGTTTTATCACTGACATCTTTTTAGTTTTCCTGCCCCACTCCTGTAGAATATCTTTCTCTGCTTGTGAACCATTTGTCCTCGCGGATATAATCAGTGTTTCATCACTGACATCTTTTTAGTTTTCCTGCTCCACTCCTTTAGAATATCTTATTCAGCTGGAGAATCATTTGTCCCCGAGGGTATAATCAGTCTTATATCACTGACATCTTTAAAGTTTTCCTGCTTCACTTCTGTAGAATATCTTACTCTGCTGGTAAATCATTTGTCCTCGAGGGTATAGTCAGTGTTTCATCACTGACATCTTTTTAGTTTTCCTGCTCCACTCCTGTAGAATATCTTACTCTGCTGGTGAACCATTTGTACCCGAGGGTATAATCAGTGTTTCATGACTGACATCGTTTTAGTTTTCCTGCTCCACTCCTGTAGAATATCTTACTCTGCTGGTGAACCATTTGCCCCTGAGGGTATAATCAGTGTTTCATCACTGACATCTTTTTAGTTTTCCTGCTCCACTCCTTTAGAATATCTTATTCTGCTGGTGAACCATTTTTCCCTGAGGGTATAATCAGTGTTTCATCACTGAAATATTTTAAGTTTTCCAGCTCCACTCCTGTAGAATATCTTACTCTGCTGGTGAACCATTTGTCCCCGAGGGTATAATCAGTGTTTTATCACTGACATCTTTTTAGTTTTCCTGCCCCACTCCTGTAGAATATCTTTCTCTGCTTGTGAACCATTTGTCCTCGCGGATATAATCAGTGTTTCATCACTGACATCTTTTTAGTTTTCCTGCTCCACTCCTTTAGAATATCTTATTCAGCTGGAGAATCATTTGTCCCCGAGGGTATAATCAGTCTTATATCACTGACATCTTTAAAGTTTTCCTGCTTCACTTCTGTAGAATATCTTACTCTGCTGGTAAATCATTTGTCCTCGAGGGTATAGTCAGTGTTTCATCACTGACATCTTTTTAGTTTTCCTGCTCCACTCCTGTAGAATATCTTACTCTGCTGGTGAACCATTTGTACCCGAGGGTATAATCAGTGTTTCATGACTGACATCGTTTTAGTTTTCCTGCTCCACTCCTGTAGAATATCTTACTCTGCTGGTGAACCATTTGCCCCTGAGGGTATAATCAGTGTTTCATCACTGACATCTTTTTAGTTTTCCTGCTCCACTCCTGTAGAATATCTTACTCTGCTGGTGAACCATTTGTCCCCGAGGGTATAGTCCGTGTTTCATCACTGACATTTTTTTAGTTTTTCTGATCCACTCCTTTAGAATATCTTACTCTGCTGGTGAACGATTTTTCCCCGAGGGTATTATCAGTGTTTCATCACTGGCATCATTTTAGTTTTCCTGCTCCACTCCTGTAGAATATCTTACTCTGCTGGTGAACCATTTGTCCCCGAGGGTATAGTTAGTGCTTCATCACTGACATCTTTTTAGTTTTCCTGCTCCACTCCTTTAGAATATCTTATTCTGCTGGTGAACCATTTTTCCCTGAGGGTATAATCAGTGTTTCATCACTGAAATATTTTAAGTTTTCCTGCTCCACTCCTGTAGAATATCTTATTCAGCTGGTGAACCATTTGTCCCCAAGGGTATAATCAGTGTTTTATCACTGACATCTTTTTAGTTTTCCTGCTCCACTCCTGTAGAATATCTTACTCTGCTGGTGAACCATTTGTCCTCGCGGATATAATCAGTGTTTCATCACTGACATCTTTTTAGTTTTCCTGCTCCACTCCTTTAGAATATCTTATTCAGCTGGTGAATCATTTGTCCCCGAGGGTATAATCAGTCTTATATCACTGACATCTTTAAAATTTTCCTGCTTCACTTCTGTAGAATATCTTACTCTGCTGGTGAACCATTTGTCCTCGAGGGTATAGTCAGTGTTTCATCACTGACATCTTTTTAGTTTTCCTGCTCCACTCCTGTAGAATATCTTACTCTGCTGGTGAACCATTTGTACCCGAGGGTATAGTCAGTGTTTCATGACTGACATCGTTTTAGTTTTCCTGCTCCACTCCTGTAGAATATCTTACTCTGCTGGTGAACCATTTGTCCCTGAGGGTATTATCAGTGTTTCATCACTGACATCTTTTTAGTTTTCCTGCTCCACTCCTGTAGAATATCTTACTCTGCTGGTGAACCATTTGTCCCCGAGGGTATAGTTAGTGTTTCATCACTGACATCTTTTTAGTTTTCCTGCTCCACTCCTTTAGAATATCTTATTCTGCTGGTGAACCATTTTTCCCAGAGGGTATAATCAGTGTTTCATCACTGAAATCTTTTAAGTTTTCCAGCTCCACTCCTGTAGAATATCTTACTCTGCTGGTGAACCATTTGTTCCCGAGGGTATAGTAAGTGTTTCATCACTGACATCTTTTTAATTTTCCTGCTCCACTCCTTTAGAATATCTTACTCTGCTGGTGAACCATTTGTCCTCGCGGATATAATCAGTGTTTCATCAGTGAAATCTTTTTAGTTTTCCTGCTCCACTCCTGTAGAATATCTTATTCAGCTGGTGAACCATTTGTCCCCGAGGGTATAATCAGTGTTTTATCACTGACATCTTTTTAGTTTTCCTGCTCCACTCCTGTAGAATATCTTTCTCTGCTGGTGAACCATTTGTCCTCGCGGATATAATCAGTGTTTCATCACTGACATCTTTTTAGTTTTCCTTCTCCACTCCTTTAGAATATCTTATTCAGCTGGAGAATCATTTGTCCCCGAGGGTATAATCAGTCTTATATCACTGACATCTTTAAAGTTTTCCCGCTTCACTTCTGTAGAATATCTTACTCTGCTGGTGAACCATTTGTCCTCGAGGGTATAGTCAGTGTTTCATCACTGACATCTTTTTAGTTTTCCTGCTCCACTCCTGTAGAATATCTTACTCTTCTGGTGAACCATTTGTACCCGAGGGTATAGTCAGTGTTTCATGACTGACATCTTCTTAGTTTTCCTGCTCCACTTCTGTAGAATATCTTACTCTGCTGGTGAACCATTTGTCCCCGAGAGTATAGTCAGTGTTTCATCACTGACATCTTTTTTGTTTTCCTGCTCCACTCCTGTAGAATATCTTACTCTGCTGGTGAACCATTTGTCCTCGAGGGTATAGTCAGTGTTTCATCACTGACATCTTTTTAGTTTTCCTGCTCCACTCCTTAGAATATCTTATTCTGTTGGTCAACCATTTGTCCCTGAAGGTATAGTCAGTGTTTCATCACTGACATCTTTTTAGTTTTCCAGCTCCACTCCTGTAAAATATCTTACTCTGCTGGTGAACGATTTATCCCCGAGGACATAGTCAGTGTTTCATCACTGACATCTTTTTAGTTTTCCATCTCCACTCCTGTAGAATATCTTACTCTGCTGGTGAACCATTTGTCCCCGAGGACATAGTCAGTGTTTCATCACTGACATCTTTTTAGTTTTCCAGCTCCACTCCTGTAGAATATCTTACTCTGCTGGTGAACCATTTGTCCTCGAGGACATAGTAAGTGTTTCATCACTGACATCTTTTTAGTTTTCCTGCTCCACTCCTGTAGAATATCTTACTCTGCTGGTGAACCATTTGTCCCCGAAGGTGTAGTCAGTGTTTCATCACTGATATCTTTTTAGTTTTCCTGCTCCACTCCTGTAGAATATCTTACTCTGTTGGTGAACCATTTGTCCCCGAGGACATAGTCAGTGTTTCATCACTGACATCTTTTTAGTTTTCCTGCTCCACTTCTGTAGAATATCTTATTCTGCTGGTGAACCATTTGTCCCCGAGGATATAGTCAGTGTTTCATCACTGAAATCTTTTTAGTTTTCCTGCTCCACTAATATCTTACTCTGCTGGTGAACCATTTGTACCCGAGGGTATAATCAGTGTTTCATCACTGACATCTTTTTAGTTTTCCTGCTCCACTCCTGTAGAATATCTTACTCTGCTGGTGAACCATTTGTCCCCGAGGGTATAGTCCGTGTTTCATCACTGACATTTTTTTAGTTTTTCTGATCCACTCCTTTAGAATATCTTACTCTGCTGGTGAACGATTTTTCCCCGAGGGTATTATCAGTGTTTCATCACTGGCATCATTTTAGTTTTCCTGCTCCACTCCTGTAGAATATCTTACTCTGCTGGTGAACCATTTGTCCCCGAGGGTATAGTTAGTGCTTCATCACTGACATCTTTTTAGTTTTCCTGCTCCACTCCTTTAGAATATCTTATTCTGCTGGTGAACCATTTTTCCCTGAGGGTATAATCAGTGTTTCATCACTGAAATATTTTAAGTTTTCCTGCTCCACTCCTGTAGAATATCTTATTCAGCTGGTGAACCATTTGTCCCCAAGGGTATAATCAGTGTTTTATCACTGACATCTTTTTAGTTTTCCTGCTCCACTCCTGTAGAATATCTTACTCTGCTGGTGAACCATTTGTCCTCGCGGATATAATCAGTGTTTCATCACTGACATCTTTTTAGTTTTCCTGCTCCACTCCTTTAGAATATCTTATTCAGCTGGTGAATCATTTGTCCCCGAGGGTATAATCAGTCTTATATCACTGACATCTTTAAAATTTTCCTGCTTCACTTCTGTAGAATATCTTACTCTGCTGGTGAACCATTTGTCCTCGAGGGTATAGTCAGTGTTTCATCACTGACATCTTTTTAGTTTTCCTGCTCCACTCCTGTAGAATATCTTACTCTGCTGGTGAACCATTTGTACCCGAGGGTATAGTCAGTGTTTCATGACTGACATCGTTTTAGTTTTCCTGCTCCACTCCTGTAGAATATCTTACTCTGCTGGTGAACCATTTGTCCCTGAGGGTATTATCAGTGTTTCATCACTGACATCTTTTTAGTTTTCCTGCTCCACTCCTGTAGAATATCTTACTCTGCTGGTGAACCATTTGTCCCCGAGGGTATAGTTAGTGTTTCATCACTGACATCTTTTTAGTTTTCCTGCTCCACTCCTTTAGAATATCTTATTCTGCTGGTGAACCATTTTTCCCAGAGGGTATAATCAGTGTTTCATCACTGAAATCTTTTAAGTTTTCCAGCTCCACTCCTGTAGAATATCTTACTCTGCTGGTGAACCATTTGTTCCCGAGGGTATAGTAAGTGTTTCATCACTGACATCTTTTTAATTTTCCTGCTCCACTCCTTTAGAATATCTTACTCTGCTGGTGAACCATTTGTCCTCGCGGATATAATCAGTGTTTCATCAGTGAAATCTTTTTAGTTTTCCTGCTCCACTCCTGTAGAATATCTTATTCAGCTGGTGAACCATTTGTCCCCGAGGGTATAATCAGTGTTTTATCACTGACATCTTTTTAGTTTTCCTGCTCCACTCCTGTAGAATATCTTTCTCTGCTGGTGAACCATTTGTCCTCGCGGATATAATCAGTGTTTCATCACTGACATCTTTTTAGTTTTCCTTCTCCACTCCTTTAGAATATCTTATTCAGCTGGAGAATCATTTGTCCCCGAGGGTATAATCAGTCTTATATCACTGACATCTTTAAAGTTTTCCCGCTTCACTTCTGTAGAATATCTTACTCTGCTGGTGAACCATTTGTCCTCGAGGGTATAGTCAGTGTTTCATCACTGACATCTTTTTAGTTTTCCTGCTCCACTCCTGTAGAATATCTTACTCTTCTGGTGAACCATTTGTACCCGAGGGTATAGTCAGTGTTTCATGACTGACATCTTCTTAGTTTTCCTGCTCCACTTCTGTAGAATATCTTACTCTGCTGGTGAACCATTTGTCCCCGAGAGTATAGTCAGTGTTTCATCACTGACATCTTTTTTGTTTTCCTGCTCCACTCCTGTAGAATATCTTACTCTGCTGGTGAACCATTTGTCCTCGAGGGTATAGTCAGTGTTTCATCACTGACATCTTTTTAGTTTTCCTGCTCCACTCCTTAGAATATCTTATTCTGTTGGTCAACCATTTGTCCCTGAAGGTATAGTCAGTGTTTCATCACTGACATCTTTTTAGTTTTCCAGCTCCACTCCTGTAAAATATCTTACTCTGCTGGTGAACGATTTATCCCCGAGGACATAGTCAGTGTTTCATCACTGACATCTTTTTAGTTTTCCATCTCCACTCCTGTAGAATATCTTACTCTGCTGGTGAACCATTTGTCCCCGAGGACATAGTCAGTGTTTCATCACTGACATCTTTTTAGTTTTCCAGCTCCACTCCTGTAGAATATCTTACTCTGCTGGTGAACCATTTGTCCTCGAGGACATAGTAAGTGTTTCATCACTGACATCTTTTTAGTTTTCCTGCTCCACTCCTGTAGAATATCTTACTCTGCTGGTGAACCATTTGTCCCCGAAGGTGTAGTCAGTGTTTCATCACTGATATCTTTTTAGTTTTCCTGCTCCACTCCTGTAGAATATCTTACTCTGTTGGTGAACCATTTGTCCCCGAGGACATAGTCAGTGTTTCATCACTGACATCTTTTTAGTTTTCCTGCTCCACTTCTGTAGAATATCTTATTCTGCTGGTGAACCATTTGTCCCCGAGGATATAGTCAGTGTTTCATCACTGAAATCTTTTTAGTTTTCCTGCTCCACTAATATCTTACTCTGCTGGTGAACCATTTGTCCCCGAGGGTATAGTCAGTATTTCATCACTGACATCTTTTTAGTTTTCCTGCTCCACTTCTGTAGAATATCTTATTCTGCTGGTGAACCATTTGTCCCCGAGGATATAGTCAGTGTTTCATCACTGAAATCTTTTTAGTTTTCCTGCTCCAATTCTGTAGAATATCTTACTCTGCTGGTGAACCATTTTCCCCCGAGGGCATAGTCAGTATTTCATCACTGACATCTTTTTAGTTTTCCTGCTCCACTTCTGTAGAATATCTTACTCTGCTGGTGAACCATTTTTCCCCGAGGGTATAGTCAGTGTTTCATTACTGACATCTTTTTAGTTTTCCTGCTCCACTCCTGTGGAATATCTTACTCTGCTGGTGAACCATTTGTCCCCGAGGGTATAATCAGTGTTTCATCACTGACATCTTTTTAGTTTTCCTGCTCCACTCCTGTAGAATATCTTACTCTGCTGGTGAACCATTTGTCCCCGAGGGTATAGTCAGTGTTTCATCACTGATATCTTTTTAGTTTTCCTGCTCCACTCCTGTAGAATATCTTACTCTGCTGGTGAACCATTTGTAACTGAGGGCATAGTCAGTGTTTCATCACTGACATCTTTTTAGTTTTCCTGCTCCACTCCTGTAGAATATCTTACTCTACTGGTTAACCATTTGTCCCCGAGGGTAGAGTCAGTGTTTCATCACTGACATCTTTTTAGTTTTCCTGCACAACTCCTGTAGAATATCTTACTCTGCTGGTGAACCATTTGTCCTCGAGGACATAGTCAGTGTTTCATCACTGACATCTTTTTAGTTTTCCAGCTCCACTCCTGTAGAATATCTTACTCTGCTGGTGAACCATTTGTCCCCGAGGGTGTAGTCAGTGTTTCATCACTGATATCTTTTTAGTTTTCCTGCTCCACTCCTGTAGAATATCTTACTCTGTTGGTGAACCATTTGTCCCCGAGGACATAGTCAGTGTTTCATCACTGACATCTTTTTAGTTTTCCTGCTCCACTAATATCTTACTCTGCTGGCGAACCATTTGTCCCCGAGGGTATAGTCAGTATTTCATCACTGACATCTTTTTAGTTTTCCTGCTCCACTTCTGTAGAATATCTTATTCTGCTGGTGAACCATTTGTCCCCGAGGATATAGTCAGTGTTTCATCACTGAAATCTTTTTAGTTTTCCTGCTCCACTTCTGTAGAATATCTTACTCTGCTGGTGAACCATTTGTCCCCGAGGGCATAGTCAGTGTTTCATCACTGACATCTTTTTAGTTTTCCTGCTCCACTAATATCTTACTCTGCTGGTGAACCATTTGTCCCCGAGGGTATAGTTAGTATTTCATCACTGACATCTTTTTAGTTTTCCTGCTCCACTTCTGTAGAATATCTTATTCTGCTGGTGAACCATTTGTCCCCGAGGATATAGTCAGTGTTTTATCACTGAAATCTTTTTAGTTTTCCTGCTCCACTTCTGTAGAATATCTTACTCTGCTGGTGAACCATTTGTCCCCGAGGGCATAGTCAGTGTTTCATCACTGACATCTTTTTAGATTTCCTGCTCCACTTCTGTAGAATATCTTACTCTGCTGGTGAACCATTTTTCCCCGAGGGTATAGTCAATGTTTCATTACTGACATCTTTTTAGTTTTCCTGCTCCACTCCTGTGGAATATCTTACTCTGCTGGTGAACCAGTTGTCCCCGAGGGTATAATCAGTGTTTCATCACTGATATCTTTTTAGCTTTCCTGCTCCACTCCTGTAGAATATCTTACTCTGTTGGTGAACCATTTGTCCCCGAGGACATAGTCAGTGTTTCATCACTGACATCTTTTTAGTTTTCCTGCTCCACTAATATCTTACTCTGCTGGTGAACCATTTGTCCCCGAGGGTATAGTCAGTATTTCATCACTGACATCTTTTTAGTTTTCCTGCTCCACTTCTGTAGAATATCTTATTCTGCTGGTGAACCATTTGTCCCCGAGGATATAGTCAGTGTTTCATCACTGAAATCTTTTTAGTTTTCCTGCTCCACTTCTGTAGAATATCTTACTCTGCTGGTGAACCATTTGTCCCCGAGGATATAGTCAGTGTTTCATCACTGAAATCTTTTTAGTTTTCCTGCTCCACTAATATCTTACTCTGCTGGTGAACCATTTGTCCCCGAGGGTATAGTCAGTATTTCATCACTGACATCTTTTTAGTTTTCCTGCTCCACTTCTGTAGAATATCTTATTCTGCTGGTGAACCATTTGTCCCCGAGGATATAGTCAGTGTTTCATCACTGAAATCTTTTTAGTTTTCCTGCTCCACTTCTGTAGAATATCTTACTCTGCTGGTGAACCATTTTTCCCCGAGGGCATAGTCAGTATTTCATCACTGACATCTTTTTAGTTTTCCTGCTCCACTTCTGTAGAATATCTTACTCTGCTGGTGAACCATTTTTCCCCGAGGGTATAGTCAGTGTTTCATTACTGACATCTTTTTAGTTTTCCTGCTCCACTCCTGTGGAATATCTTACTCTGCTGGTGAACCATTTGTCCCCGAGGGTATAATCAGTGTTTCATCACTGACATCTTTTTAGTTTTCCTGCTCCACTCCTGTAGAATATCTTACTCTGCTGGTGAACCATTTGTCCCCGAGGGTATAGTCAGTGTTTCATCACTGACATCTTTTTAGTTTTCCTGCTCCACTCCTGTAGAATATCTTACTCTGCTGGTGAACCATTTGTAACTGAGGGCATAGTCAGTGTTTCATCACTGACATCTTTTTAGTTTTCCTGCTCCACTCCTGTAGAATATCTTACTCTACTGGTTAACCATTTGTCCCCGAGGGTAGAGTCAGTGTTTCATCACTGACATCTTTTTAGTTTTCCTGCACAACTCCTGTAGAATATCTTACTCTGCTGGTGAACCATTTGTCCTCGAGGACATAGTCAGTGTTTCATCACTGACATCTTTTTAGTTTTCCAGCTCCACTCCTGTAGAATATCTTACTCTGCTGGTGAACCATTTGTCCCCGAGGGTGTAGTCAGTGTTTCATCACTGATATCTTTTTAGTTTTCCTGCTCCACTCCTGTAGAATATCTTACTCTGTTGGTGAACCATTTGTCCCCGAGGACATAGTCAGTGTTTCATCACTGACATCTTTTTAGTTTTCCTGCTCCACTAATATCTTACTCTGCTGGCGAACCATTTGTCCCCGAGGGTATAGTCAGTATTTCATCACTGACATCTTTTTAGTTTTCCTGCTCCACTTCTGTAGAATATCTTATTCTGCTGGTGAACCATTTGTCCCCGAGGATATAGTCAGTGTTTCATCACTGAAATCTTTTTAGTTTTCCTGCTCCACTTCTGTAGAATATCTTACTCTGCTGGTGAACCATTTGTCCCCGAGGGCATAGTCAGTGTTTCATCACTGACATCTTTTTAGTTTTCCTGCTCCACTAATATCTTACTCTGCTGGTGAACCATTTGTCCCCGAGGGTATAGTCAGTATTTCATCACTGACATCTTTTTAGTTTTCCTGCTCCACTTCTGTAGAATATCTTATTCTGCTGGTGAACCATTTGTCCCCGAGGATATAGTCAGTGTTTTATCACTGAAATCTTTTTAGTTTTCCTGCTCCACTTCTGTAGAATATCTTACTCTGCTGGTGAACCATTTGTCCCCGAGGGCATAGTCAGTGTTTCATCACTGACATCTTTTTAGATTTCCTGCTCCACTTCTGTAGAATATCTTACTCTGCTGGTGAACCATTTTTCCCCGAGGGTATAGTCAATGTTTCATTACTGACATCTTTTTAGTTTTCCTGCTCCACTCCTGTGGAATATCTTACTCTGCTGGTGAACCAGTTGTCCCCGAGGGTATAATCAGTGTTTCATCACTGATATCTTTTTAGCTTTCCTGCTCCACTCCTGTAGAATATCTTACTCTGTTGGTGAACCATTTGTCCCCGAGGACATAGTCAGTGTTTCATCACTGACATCTTTTTAGTTTTCCTGCTCCACTAATATCTTACTCTGCTGGTGAACCATTTGTCCCCGAGGGTATAGTCAGTATTTCATCACTGACATCTTTTTAGTTTTCCTGCTCCACTTCTGTAGAATATCTTATTCTGCTGGTGAACCATTTGTCCCCGAGGATATAGTCAGTGTTTCATCACTGAAATCTTTTTAGTTTTCCTGCTCCACTTCTGTAGAATATCTTACTCTGCTGGTGAACCATTTGTACCCGAGGGCATAGTCAGTGTTTCATCACTGACATCTTTTTAGTTTTCCTGCTCCACTCCTGTGGAATATCTTACTCTGCTGGTGAACCATTTGTCCCCGAGGGTATAATCAGTGTTTCATCACTGACATTTTTTTAGTTTTCCTGCTCCACTCCTGTAGAATATCTTACTCTGCTGGTGAACCATTTGTCCCCGAGGGTATAATCAGTGTTTCATCACTGACATCTTTTTAGTTTTCCTGCTCCACTCCTGTGGAATATCTTACTCTGCTGGTGAACCATTTGTCCCCGAGGGTATAATCAGTGTTTCATCACTGACATCTTTTTAGTTTTCCTGCTCCACTCCTGTAGAATATCTTACTCTGCTGGTGAACCATTTGTCCCCGAGGGTGTAGTCAGTGTTTCATCACTGACATCTTTTTTAGTTTTCCTGCTCCACTCCTGTAGAATATCTTACTCTGCTGGTGAACCATTTGTAACTGAGGGCATAGTCAGTGTTTCATCACTGACATCTTTTTAAGTTTCCTGCTCCACTCCTGTAGAATATCTTACTCTACTGGTTAACCATTTGTCCCCGAGGGTAGAGTCAGTGTTTCATCACTGACATCTTTTTAGTTTTCCTGCTTCACTTCTGTAGAATATCTTACTCTGCTGGTGAACCATTTGTCCTCGAGGACATAGTCAGTGTTTCATCACTGACATCTTTTTAGTTTTCCAGCTCCACTCCTGTAGAATATCTTACTCTGCTGGTGAACCATTTGTCCCCGAGGGTGTAGTCAGTGTTTCATCACTGATATCTTTTTAGTTTTCCTGCTCCACTCCTGTAGAATATCTTACTCTGTTGGTGAACCATTTGTCCCCGAGGACATAGTCAGTGTTTCATCACTGACATCTTTTTAGTTTTCCTGCTCCACTAATATCTTACTCTGCTGGTGAACCATTTTCCCCCGAGGGTATAGTCAGTGTTTCATTACTGACATCTTTTTAGTTTTCCTGCTCCACTCCTGTGGAATATCTTACTCTGCTGGTGAACCATTTGTTAACGAGGACATAGTCAGTGTTTCATCACTGACATCTTTTTAGTTTTCCTGTTCGACTTCTGTAGAATATTTTACTCTGCTGGTGAACCATTTGTTAACGAGGACATAGTCAGTGTTTCATCACTGACATCTTTTTAGTTTTCCTGCTCCACTCCTTAGAATATCTTACTCTGCTGGTGAACCAATTGTCCCTGAGGGTATAATCAGTGTTTCATCACTGACATCTTTTTAGTTTTCCTGCTCCACTTCTGTAGAATATCTTATTCTGTTGATGAACCATTTGTCACTGAAGGTATAGTCAGTGTTTCATCACTGACATCTTTTTAGTTTTCCAGCTCCACTCCTGTAAAATATCTTACTCTGCTGGTGAACGATTTGTCCCCGAGGACATAGTCAGTGTTTCATCACTGACATCTTTTTAGTTTTCCATCTCCACTCCTGTAGAATATCTTACTCTGCTGGTGAACCATTTGTCCCCGAGGACATAGTCAGTGTTTCATCACTGACATCTTTTTAGTTTTCCTGCTCCACTTCTGTAGAATATCTTACTCTGCTGGTGAACCATTTTTCCCCGAGGGTATAGTCAGTGTTTCATTACTGACATCTTTTTAGTTTTCCTGCTCCACTCCTGTGGAATATCTTACTCTGCTGGTGAACCATTTGTCCCCGAGGGTATAATCAGTGTTTCATCACTGACATCTTTTAAGTTTTCCTGCTCCACTCCTGTAGAATATCTTACTCTGCTGGTGAACCATTTGTCCCCGAGGGTGTAGTCAGTGTTTCATCACTGACATCTTTTTAGTTTTCCTGCTCCACTCCTGTAGAATATCTTACTCTACTGGTGAACCATTTGTAACTGAGGGCATAGTCAGTGTTTCATCACTGACATCTTTTAAGTTTTCCTGCTCCACTCCTTTAGAATATCTTACTCTACTGGTTAACCATTTGTCCCCGAGGGTAGAGTCAGTGTTTCATCACTGACATCTTTTTAGTTTTCCTGCACAACTCCTGTAGAATATCTTACTCTGCTGGTGAACCATTTGTCCTCGACGGTATAGTCAGTGTTTCATCACTGACATCTTTTTAGTTTTCCTGCTCCACTCCTGTAGAATATCTTACTCTGCTGGTGAACCATTTGTACCCGAGGGTATAGTCAGTGTTCCATCACTGACATCTTTTTAGTTTTCCTGCTCCACTTCTGTAGAATATCTTGCTCTGCTGGTGAACCATTTGTACCCGAGGGTATAGTCAGTGTTCCATCACTGACATCTTTTTAGTTTTCCTGTTTGACTTCTGTAGAATATTTTACTCTGCTGGTGAACCATTTGTTAACGAGGACATAGTCAGTGTTTCATCACTGACATCTTTTTAGTTTTCCTGCTCCACTCCTGTAAAATATCTTACTCTGCTTGTGAACCATTTGTCCCCGAGGGTATAGTCAGTGTTTCATTACAGACATCTTTTTAATTTTCCTGCTCCACTCCTGTAGAATATCTTACTCTGCTGGTGAACCATTTGTCCCCGAGGGTATAGTCACTGTTTCATGACTGACATCTTTTCAGTTTTCCTGCTCCACTCCTGTAGAATATCTTACTCTGCTGGTGAACCATTTTTCCCCGAGGGTATAGTCAGTGTTTCATCACTGACATCTTAGTTTTCCTGCTCCAGTTCTGTAGAATATCTTACTCTGCTGGTGAACCATTTGTCCCCGAGAGTATAGTCAGTGTTTCATCACTGACATCTTTTTAGTTTTCCTGCTCCACTCCTGTAGAATATCTTACTCTGCTGGTGAACCATTTGTCCCCGAGGGTATAATCAGTGTTTCATCACTGACATCTTTTTAGTTTTCCTGCTCCACTCCTGTAGAATAACTTATTCAGCTGGTGAACCATTTGTCCCCGAGGGTATAATCAGTGTTTCATCACTGACATCTTTTTAGTTTTCCTGCTCCACTCCTGTAGAATATCTTACTCTGCGGGTGAACCATTTATCCTCGCGGATATAATCAGTGTTTCATCACTGACATCTTTTTAGCTTTCCTGCTCCACTCCTTTAGAATATCTTACTCTGCTGGTGAATCATTTGTCCCCGAGGGTATAATCAGCGTTATATCAATGACATCTTTTAAGTTTTCCTGCTCCACTCCTGTAGAATATCTTACTCTGCTGGTGAACCATTTGTCCCCGAGAGTATAGTCAGTGTTTCATCACTGACATCGTTTTTGTTTTCCTGCTCCACTCCTGTAGAATATCTTACTCTGCTGGTGAACCATTTGTCCCCGAGGGTATAATCAGTGTTTCATAACTGACATCTTTTTAGTTTTCCTGCTCCACTTCTGTAGAATATCTTACTCTGCTGGTGAACCATTTTCCCCCGAGGGTATAGTCAGTCTTTCATCACTGACATCTTTTTAGTTTTCCTGCTCCACTCCTGTAGAATATCTTACTCTGCTGGTGAACCATTTGTCCCCGAGGGTGTAGTCAGTGTTTCATCACTGATATCTTTTTAGTTTTCCTGCTCCACTCCTGTAGAATATCTTACTCTGCTGGTGAACAATTTGTCCCCGAGGGTATAATCAGTGTTTCATCACTGACATCTTTTTAGTTTTCCTGTTCCACTTCTGTAGAATATCTTACTCTGCTGGTGAACCATTTGTCCAAGAGGGTATAGTCAGTGTTCCATCACTGACATCTTTTTAGTTTTCCTGCTCCACTTCTGTAGAATATCTTACTCTGCTGGTGATCCATTTGTACCCGAGGGTATAATCAGTGTTTCATCACTGACATCTTTTTAGTTTTCCTTTACCACTTCTGTAGAATATTTTACTCTGCTGGTGAACCATTTGTCCCCGAGGGTATAGTCAGTGTTTCATCACTGACATCTTTTTAGTTTTCCTGCTCCACTCCTGTAGAATATCTTACTCTGCTGGTGAACCATTCTTCCCCGAGGGTATAATCAGTGCTTCATCACTGATATCTTTTTAGTTTTCCAGCTCCACTCCTGTAGAATATCTTATTCTGCTGGTGAACCATTTGTCCCCGAGGGTATAATCAGTGTTTCATCACTGACATCTTTTTAATTTTCCTGCTCCACTCCTGTAGAATATCTTACTCTGCTGGTGAACCATTTTTCCCTGAGGGTATAGTAAGTGTTTCATCACTGACATCTTTTTTGTTTTCCTGCTCCACTTCTGTAGAATATCTTACTCTGCTGGTGAACCATTTGTCCCCGAGAGTATAATCAGTGCTTCATCACTGACATCTTTTTAGTTTTCCTGCTCCACTCCTGTAGAATATCTTGCTCTGCTGGTGAACCATTTATCCTCGAGGGTATAATCAGTGTTTCATCATTGACATCTTTTTTAGTTTTCCTGCTCCACTTCTGTAGAATATCTTGCTCTGCTGGTGAACCATTGTTTCCTAGGGTATAATCAGTGTTTCATCACTGACATCTTCTTAGTTTTCAGCTCCACTCCTGTAGAATATCTTACTCTGCTGGTGAACCATTTGTTCCTGAGGGTATAGTCAGTGCTTCATCATTGACACCTTTTTAATTTTCCTGCTCCACTCCTGTAGAATATCTTACTCTGCTGGTGAACCATTTTTCCCCGAGGGTATAGTCACTGTTTCATGACTGACATCTTTTCAATTTTCCTGCTCCACTCCTGTAGAATATCTTACTCTGCTGGTGAACCATTTTTCCCCGAGGGTATAGTCAGTGTTTCATCACTGACATCTTAGTTTTCCTGCTCCACTTCTGTAGAATATCTTACTCTGCTGGTGAACCATTTGTCCCCGAGAGTATAGTCAGTGTTTCATCACTGACATCTTTTTGTTTTCCTGCTCCACTCCTGTAGAATATCTTACTCTGCTGGTGAACCATTTGTCCCCGAGGGTATAATCAGTGTTTCATCACTGACATCTTTTTAGTTTTCCTGCTCCACTCCTGTAGAATAACTTATTCAGCTGGTGAACCATTTGTCCCCGAGGGTATAATCAGTGTTTCATCACTGACATCTTTTTAGTTTTCCTGCTCCACTCCTGTAGAATATCTTACTCTGCTGGTGAACCATTTGTCCTCGCGGATATAATCAGTGTTTCATCACTGACATCTTTTTAGCTTTCCTGCTCCACTCCTTTAGAATATCTTACTCTGCTGGTGAATCATTTGTGCCCGAGGGTATAATCAGCGTTATATCAATGACATCTTTTAAGTTTTCCTGCTCCACTTCTGTAGAATATCTTACTCTGCTGGTGAACCATTTGTCCCCGAGAGTATAGTCAGTGTTTCATCACTGACATCGTTTTTGTTTTCCTGTTCCACTCCTGTAGAATATCTTACTCTGCTGGTGAACCATTTGTCCCCGAGGGTATAATCAGTGTTTCATCACTGACATCTTTTTAGTTTTCCTGCTCCACACCTGTAGAATAACTTATTCAGCTGGTGAACCATTTGTCCCCGAGGGTATAATCAGTGTTTCATCACTGACATCTTTTTAGTTTTCCTGCTCCACTCCTGTAGAATAACTTATTCAGCTGGTGAACCATTTGTCCCCGAGGGTATAATCAGTGTTTCATCACTGACATCTTTTTAGTTTTCCTGCTCCACTCCTGTAGAATATCTTACTCTGCTGGTGAACCATTTGTCCTCGCGGATATAATCAGTGTTTCATCACTGACATCTTTTTAGCTTTCCTGCTCCACTCCTTTAGAATATCTTACTCTGCTGGTGAATCATTTGTGCCCGAGGGTATAATCAGCGTTATATCAATGACATCTTTTAAGTTTTCCTGCTCCACTTCTGTAGAATATCTTACTCTGCTGGTGAACCATTTGTCCCCGAGAGTATAGTCAGTGTTTCATCACTGACATCTTTTTAGTTTTCCTGCTCCACTCCTGTAGAATATCTTACTCTGCTGGTGAACCATTTGTCCCCAGGGTATAATCAGTGTTTCATCACTGACATCTTTTTAGTTTTCCTGCTCCACTCCTGTAGAATAACTTATTCAGCTGGTGAACCATTTGTCCCCGAGGGTATAATCAGTGTTTCATCACTGACATCTTTTTAGTTTTCCTGCTCCACTCCTGTAGAATATCTTACTCTGCGGGTGAACCATTTATCCTCGCGGATATAATCAGTGTTTCATCACTGACATCTTTTTAGCTTTCCTGCTCCACTCCTTTAGAATATCTTACTCTGCTGGTGAATCATTTGTCCCCGAGGGTATAATCAGCGTTATATCAATGACATCTTTTAAGTTTTCCTGCTCCACTCCTGTAGAATATCTTACTCTGCTGGTGAACCATTTGTCCCCGAGAGCATAGTCAGTGTTTCATCACTGACATCGTTTTTGTTTTCCTGCTCCACTCCTGTAGAATATCTTACTCTGCTGGTGAACCATTTGTCCCCGAGGGTATAATCAGTGTTTCATAACTGTAATCTTTTTAGTTTTCCTGCTCCACTTCTGTAGAATATCTTACTCTGCTGGTGAACCATTTTCCCCCGAGGGTATAGTCAGTCTTTCATCACTGACATCTTTTTAGTTTTCCTGCTCCACTCCTGTAGAATATCTTACTCTGCTGGTGAACCATTTGTCCCCGAGGGTGTAGTCAGTGTTTCATCACTGATATCTTTTTAGTTTTCCTGCTCCACTCCTGTAGAATATCTTACTCTGCTGGTGAACAATTTGTCCCCGAGGGTATAATCAGTGTTTCATCACTGACATCTTTTTAGTTTTCCTGTTCCACTTCTGTAGAATATCTTACTCTGCTGGTGAACCATTTGTCCAAGAGGGTATAGTCAGTGTTCCATCACTGACATCTTTTTAGTTTTCCTGCTCCACTTCTGTAGAATATCTTACTCTGCTGGTGATCCATTTGTACCCGAGGGTATAATCAGTGTTTCATCACTGACATCTTTTTAGTTTTCCTTTACCACTTCTGTAGAATATTTTACTCTGCTGGTGAACCATTTGTCCCCGAGGGTATAGTCAGTGTTTCATCACTGACATCTTTTTAGTTTTCCTGCTCCACTCCTGTAGAATATCTTACTCTGCTGGTGAACCATTCTTCCCCGAGGGTATAATCAGTGCTTCATCACTGATATCTTTTTAGTTTTCCAGCTCCACTCCTGTAGAATATCTTATTCTGCTGGTGAACCATTTGTCCCCGAGGGTATAATCAGTGTTTCATCACTGACATCTTTTTAATTTTCCTGCTCCACTCCTGTAGAATATCTTACTCTGCTGGTGAACCATTTTTCCCTGAGGGTATAGTAAGTGTTTCATCACTGACATCTTTTTTGTTTTCCTGCTCCACTTCTGTAGAATATCTTACTCTGCTGGTGAACCATTTGTCCCCGAGAGTATAATCAGTGCTTCATCACTGACATCTTTTTAGTTTTCCTGCTCCACTCCTGTAGAATATCTTGCTCTGCTGGTGAACCATTTATCCTCGAGGGTATAATCAGTGTTTCATCATTGACATCTTTTTTAGTTTTCCTGCTCCACTTCTGTAGAATATCTTGCTCTGCTGGTGAACCATTGTTTCCTAGGGTATAATCAGTGTTTCATCACTGACATCTTCTTAGTTTTCCAGCTCCACTCCTGTAGAATATCTTACTCTGCTGGTGAACCATTTGTTCCTGAGGGTATAGTCAGTGCTTCATCATTGACACCTTTTTAATTTTCCTGCTCCACTCCTGTAGAATATCTTACTCTGCTGGTGAACCATTTTTCCCCGAGGGTATAGTCACTGTTTCATGACTGACATCTTTTCAATTTTCCTGCTCCACTCCTGTAGAATATCTTACTCTGCTGGTGAACCATTTTTCCCCGAGGGTATAGTCAGTGTTTCATCACTGACATCTTAGTTTTCCTGCTCCACTTCTGTAGAATATCTTACTCTGCTGGTGAACCATTTGTCCCCGAGAGTATAGTCAGTGTTTCATCACTGATATCTTTTTGTTTTCCTGCTCCACTCCTGTAGAATATCTTACTCTGCTGGTGAACCATTTGTCCCCGAGGGTATAATCAGTGTTTCATCACTGACATCTTTTTAGTTTTCCTGCTCCACTCCTGTAGAATAACTTATTCAGCTGGTGAACCATTTGTCCCCGAGGGTATAATCAGTGTTTCATCACTGACATCTTTTTAGTTTTCCTGCTCCACTCCTGTAGAATATCTTACTCTGCTGGTGAACCATTTGTCCTCGCGGATATAATCAGTGTTTCATCACTGACATCTTTTTAGCTTTCCTGCTCCACTCCTTTAGAATATCTTACTCTGCTGGTGAATCATTTGTGCCCGAGGGTATAATCAGCGTTATATCAATGACATCTTTTAAGTTTTCCTGCTCCACTTCTGTAGAATATCTTACTCTGCTGGTGAACCATTTGTCCCCGAGAGTATAGTCAGTGTTTCATCACTGACATCGTTTTTGTTTTCCTGTTCCACTCCTGTAGAATATCTTACTCTGCTGGTGAACCATTTGTCCTCGAGGGTATAATCAGTGTTTCATCACTGACATCTTTTTAGTTTTCCTGCTCCACACCTGTAGAATAACTTATTCAGCTGGTGAACCATTTGTCCCCGAGGGTATAATCAGTGTTTCATCACTGACATCTTTTTAGTTTTCCTGCTCCACTCCTGTAGAATAACTTATTCAGCTGGTGAACCATTTGTCCCCGAGGGTATAATCAGTGTTTCATCACTGACATCTTTTTAGTTTTCCTGCTCCACTCCTGTAGAATATCTTACTCTGCTGGTGAACCATTTGTCCTCGCGGATATAATCAGTGTTTCATCACTGACATCTTTTTAGCTTTCCTGCTCCACTCCTTTAGAATATCTTACTCTGCTGGTGAATCATTTGTGCCCGAGGGTATAATCAGCGTTATATCAATGACATCTTTTAAGTTTTCCTGCTCCACTTCTGTAGAATATCTTACTCTGCTGGTGAACCATTTGTCCCCGAGAGTATAGTCAGTGTTTCATCACTGACATCGTTTTTGTTTTCCTGTTCCACTCCTGTAGAATATCTTACTCTGCTGGTGAACCATTTGTCCCCGAGGGTATAATCAGTGTTTCATCACTGACATCTTTTTAGTTTTCCTGCTCCACACCTGTAGAATAACTTATTCAGCTGGTGAACCATTTTTCCCCGAGGGTATAATCAGTGTTTCATCACTGACATCTTTTTAGTTTTCCTGCTCCACTCCTGTAGAATATCTTACTCTGCTGGTGAACCATTTGTCCTCGCGGATATAATCAGTGTTTCATCACTGACATCTTTTTAGCTTTCCTGCTCCACTCCTTTAGAATATCTTACTCTGCTGGTGAATCATTTGTCCCCGAGGGTATAATCAGCGTTATATCAATGACATCTTTTAAGTTTTCCTGCTTCACTTCTGTAGAATATCTTACTCTGCTGGTGAACCATTTGTCCTCGAGGGTATAGTCAGTGTTTCATCACTGACATCTTTTTAGTTTTGCTGCTCCACTCCTGTAGAATATCTTACTCTGCTGGTGAACCATTTGTCCTCGAGGGTATAGTCAGTGTTTCATGACTGACATCTTTTTAGTTTTCCTGCTCCACTCCTGTAGAATATCTTACTCTGCTGGTGAACCATTTGTCCCCGAGGGTATAATCAGTGTTTCATCACTGACATCTTTTTAGTTTTCCTGCTCCACTCCTTTAGAATATCTTACTCTGCTGGTGAACCATTTGTCCTCGAGGGTATAGTCAGTGTTTCATCACTGACATCATTTTAGTTTTCCTGCTCCACTCCTGTAGAATATCTTACTCTGCTGGTGAACCATTTGTCCAAGAGGGTATAGTTAGTGTTTCATCACTGACATCTTTTTAGTTTTCCTGCTCCACTCCTTTAGAATATCTTATTCTGCTGGTGAACCATTTTTCCCTGAGGGTATAATCAGTGTTTCATCACTGAAATCTTTTAAGTTTTCCAGCTCCACTCCTGTAGAATATCTTACTCTGCTGGTGAACCATTTGTTCCCGAGGGTATAGTAAGTGTTTCATCACTGACATCTTTTTAATTTTCCTGCTCCACTCCTGTAGAATATCTTACTCTGCTGGTGAACGATTTTTCCCCGAGGGTATTATCAGTGTTTCATCACTGACATCATTTTAGTTTTGCTGCTCCACTCCTGTAGAATATCTTACTCTGCTGGTGAACCATTTGTCCCCGAGAACATAGTCAGTGTTTCATCACTGACATCTTTTTAGTTTTCCTGCTCCACTCCTGTAGAATATCTTACTCTGCTTGTGAACCATTTGTCCCCGAGGGTATAGTCAGTGTTTCATCACTGACATCTTTTTAGTTTTCCTGCTCCACTCCTGTAGAATATCTTATTCAGCTGGTGAATCATTTGTCCCCGAGGGTATAGTCAGTGTTTCATCACCGACATCTTTTTAGTTTTCCTGCTCCACTCCTGTAGAATATCTTATTCAGCTGGTGAATCATTTGTCCCCGAGGGTATAATCAGTGTTTCATCACTGATATCTTTTTAATTTTCCTGCTCCACTCCTGTAGAATATCTTACTCTGCTGGTGAACCGTTTGTCCCCGAGGGTATAGTCAGTGTTTCATGACTGACATCTTTTTAGTTTTCCTGCTCCACTCCTGTAGAATATCTTACTCTGCTGGTGAACCATTTGTCCCCGAGGGTATAGTAAGTGTTTCATCACTGACATCTTCTTAGTTTTCCTGCTCCACTTCTGTAGAATATCTTACTCTGCTGGTGAACCATTTGTCCCCGAGAGCATAGTCAGTGTTTCATCACTGACATCTTTTTTGTTTTCCTGCTCCACTTCTGTAGAATATCTTACTCTGCTGGTGAATCATTTGTCCCCGAGGGTATAATCAGTGTTTCATCACTGACATCATTTTAGTTTTCCTGCTCCACCCCTGTAGAATATCTTACTCTGATGGTGAACCATTTGTCCAAGAGGGTATAGTTAGTGTTTCATCACTGACATCTTTTTAATTTTCCTGCTCCACTCTTTTAGAATATCTTATTCTGCTGGTGAACCATTTTTCCCTGAGGGTATAATCAGTGTTTCATCACTGAAATCTTTTAAGTTTTCCAGCTCCACTCCTGTAGAATATCTTACTCTGCTGGTGAACCATTTGTTCCCGAGGGTATAGTAAGTGTTTCATCACTGACATCTTTTTAATTTTCCTGCTCCACTCCTGTAGAATATCTTACTCTGCTGGTGAACGATTTTTCCCCGAGGGTATTATCAGTGTTTCATCACTGACATCATTTTAGTTTTGCTGCTCCACTCCTGTAGAATATCTTACTCTGCTGGTGAACCATTTGTCCCCGAGAACATAGTCAGTGTTTCATCACTGACATCTTTTTAGTTTTCCTGCTCCACTCCTGTAGAATATCTTATTCAGCTGGTGAATCATTTGTCCCCGAGGGTATAGTCAGTGTTTCATCACCGACATCTTTTTAGTTTTCCTGCTCCACTCCTGTAGAATATCTTATTCAGCTGGTGAATCATTTGTCCCCGAGGGTATAATCAGTGTTTCATCACTGATATCTTTTTAATTTTCCTGCTACACTCCTGTAGAATATCTTACTCTGCTGGTGAACCATTTGTCCCCGAGGGTATAGTCAGTGTTTCATGACTGACATCTTTTTAGTTTTCCTGCTCCACTCCTGTAGAATATCTTACTCTGCTGGTGAACCATTTGTCCCCGAGGGTATAGTAAGTGTTTCATCACTGACATCTTCTTAGTTTTCCTGCTCCACTTCTTTAGAATATCTTACTCTGCTGGTGAACCATTTGTCCAAGAGGGTATAATCAGTGTTTCATCACTGACATCTTTTTAGTTTTCCTGCTCCACTCCTGTAGAATATCATATTCAGCTGGTGAAGCATTTTTCCCCGAGGGTATAAACAGTGTTTCATTACTGACATCTTTTTAGTTTTCCTACTCCACTCCTTTAGAATATCTTATTCAGCTGGTGAATCATTTGTCCCCGAGGGTATAATCAGCGTTATATCACTGACATCTTTTAAGTTTTCCTGCTTCACTTCTGTAGAATAACTTACTCTGCTGGTGAACCATTTGTCCTCGAGGGTATAGTCAGTGTTTCATCACTGACATCTTTTTAGTTTTCCTGCTCCACTCCTGTAGAATATCTTACTCTGTTGGTGAACCATTTGTCCCCGAGGGTATAATCAGTGTTTCATTACTGACATCTTTTTAGTTTTCCTACTCCACTCCTTTAGAATATCTTATTCAGCTGGTGAATCATTTGTCCCCGAGGGTATAATCAGCGTTATATCACTGACATCTTTTAAGTTTTCCTGCTTCACTTCAGTAAAATATCTTACTCTGCTGGTGAATCATTTGTCTCTGAGGGTATAGTCAGTGTTTCATCACTGACATCGTTTTAGTTTTCCTGCTCCACTCCTGTAGAATATCTTACTCTTCTGGTGAACCATTTGTCCCCGAAGGTATAATCAGTGTTTCATCACTGACATCTTTTAAGTTTTCCTGCTCCACTCCTGTAGAATATCTTACTCTGCTGGTGAACCATTTGTACCCGAGGGTATAATCAGTGTTTCATCACTGACATCTTTTTAGTTTTCCTGCTCCACTCCTTTAGAATATCTAATTCAGCTGGTGAATCATTTGTCCCCGAGGGTATAATCAGCGTTATATCACTGACATCTTTTAAGTTTTCCTGCTTCACTTCTGTAGAATATCTTACTCTGCTGGTGAACCATTTGTCCTCGAGGGTATAGTCAGTGTTTCATCACTGACATCTTTTTAGTTTTCCTGCTCCACTCCTGTAGAATATCTTACTCTGCTGGTGAACCATTTGTACCCGAGGGTATAGTGAGTGTTTCATGACTGACATCTTTTTAGTTTTCCTGCTCCACTCCTGTAGAATATCTTACTCTGCTGGTGAACCATTTGTCCCCGAAGGTATAATCAGTGTTTCATCACTGACATCTTTTTAGTTTTCCTGCTCCACTCCTGTAGAATATATTACTCTGCTGGTGAACCATTTGTCCCCGAGGGAGTCCGTGTTTTATCACTGACATTTTTTGAGTTTTCCTGCTCCATTCCTGTAGAATATCTTACTCTGCTTGTGAACGATTTTTCCCCGAGGGTATTATCAGTGTTTCATCACTGACATCTTTTTAGTTTTCCTGCTCCACTCCTGTAGAATATCTTACTCTACTGGTGAACCATTTGTCCCCGAGGGTATTATCAGTGTTTCATCACTGACATCATTTTAGTTTTCCTGCTCCACTCCTGTAGAATATCTTACTCTGCTGGTGAACCATTTGTCCCCGAGAACATAGTCAGTGTTTCATCACTGACATCTTTTTAGTTTTCCTGCTCCACTCCTGTAGAATATCTTATTCAGCTGGTGAATCATTTGTCCCCGAGGGTATAGTCAGTGTTTCATCACCGACATCTTTTTAGTTTTCCTGCTCCACTCCTGTAGCATATCTTATTCAGCTGGTGAATCATTTGTCCCCGAGGGTATAATCAGTGTTTCATCACTGATATCTTTTTAATTTTCCTGCTCCACTCCTGTAGAATATCTTACTCTGCTGGTGAACCATTTGTCCCCGAGGGTATAGTCAGTGTTTCATGACTGACATCTTTTTAGTTTTCCTGCTCCACTCCTGTAGAATAACTTACTCTGCTGGTGAACCATTTGTCCCCGAGGGTATAGTAAGTGTTTCATCACTGACATCTTTTTTGTTTTCCTGCTCCACTTCTGTAGAATATCTTACTCTGCTGGTGAACCATTTGTCCCCGAGGGTATAATCAGTGTTTCATCACTGACATCTTTTTAGTTTTCCTGCTCCACTCCTGTAGAATATCTTATTCAGCTGGTGAAGCATTTGTCCCCGAGGGTATAAACAGTGTTTCATTACTGACATCTTTTTAGTTTTCCTACTCCACTCCTTTAGAATATCTTATTCAGCTGGTGAATCATTTGTCCCCGAGGGTATAATCAGCGTTATATCACTGACATCTTTTAAGTTTTCCTGCTTCACTTCTGTAGAATATCTTACTCTGGTGGTGAACCATTTGTCCTCGAGGGTATAGTCAGTGTTTCATCACTGACATCTTTTTAGTTTTCATGCTCCACTCCTGTAGAATATCTTACTCTGTTGGTGAACCATTTGTCCCCGAGGGTATAATCAGTGTTTCATTACTGACATCTTTTTAGTTTTCCTACTCCACTCCTTTAGAATATCTTATTCAGCTGGTGAATCATTTGTCCCCGAGGGTATAATCAGCGTTATATCACTGACATCTTTTAAGTTTTCCTGCTTCACTTCAGTAGAATATCTTACTCTGCTGGTGAATCATTTGTCCCTGAGGGTATAGTCAGTGTTTCATCACTGACATCTTTTTAGTTTTCCTGCTCCACTCCTGTAGAATATCTTACTCTGCTGGTGAACCATTTGTACCCGAGGGTATAGTCAGTGTTTCATGACTGACATCTTTTTAGTTTTCCTGCTCCACTCCTGTAGAATATCTTACTCTTCTGGTGAACCATTTGTCCCCGAAGGTATAATCAGTGTTTCATCACTGACATCTTTTAAGTTTTCCTGCTCCACTCCTGTAGAATATCTTACTCTGCTGGTGAACCATTTGTACCCGAGGGTATAATCAGTGTTTCATCACTGACATCTTTTTAGTTTTCCTGCTCCACTCCTTTAGAATATCTAATTCAGCTGGTGAATCATTTGTCCCCGAGGGTATATTCAGCGTTATATCACTGACATCTTTTAAGTTTTCCTGCTTCACTTCTGTAGAATATCTTACTCTGCTGGTGAACCATTTGTCCTCGAGGGTATAGTCAGTGTTTCATCACTGACATCTTTTTAGTTTTCCTGCTCCACTCCTGTAGAATATCTTACTCTGTTGGTGAACCATTTGTCCCCGAGGGTATAATCAGTGTTTCATTACTGACATCTTTTTAGTTTTCCTACTCCACTCCTTTAGAATATCTTATTCAGCTGGTGAATCATTTGTCCCCGAGGGTATAATCAGCGTTATATCACTGACATCTTTTAAGTTTTCCTGCTTCACTTCAGTAGAATATCTTACTCTGCTGGTGAATCATTTGTCCTCGAGGGTATAGTCAGTGTTTCATCACTGACATCTTTTTAGTTTTCCTGCTCCACTCCTGTAGAATATCTTACTCTGCTGGTGAACCATTTGTACCCGAGGGTATAATCAGTGTTTCATGACTGACATCTTTTTAGTTTTCCTGCTCCACTCCTTTAGAATATCTAATTCAGCGGGTGAACCATTTGTCCCCGAGGGTATATTCAGCGTTATATCACTGACATCTTTTAAGTTTTCCTGCTTCACTTCTGTAGAATATATTACTCTGCTGGTGAACCATTTGTCCCCGAGGGAATCCGTGTTTCATCACTGACATTTATTTAGTTTTCCTGCTCCACTCCTGTAGAATATCTTACTCTGCTTGTGAACGATTTTTCCTCGAGGGTATTATCAGTGTTTCATCACTGACATCTTTTTAGTTTTCCTGCTCCACTCCTGTAGAATATCTTACTCTGCTGGTGAACCATTTGTCCCCGAGGGTATAGTTAGTGTTTCATCACTGACATCTTTTTAGTTTTCCTGCTCCACTCCTTTAGAATATCTTATTCTGCTGGTGAACCATTTTTCCCTGAGGGTATAATCAGTGTTTCATCACTGAAATCTTTTAAGTTTTCCAGCTCCACTCCTGTAGAATATCTTACTCTGCTGGTGAACCATTTGTTCCCGAGGGTATAGTAAGTGTTTCATCATTGACATCTTTTTAATTTTCCTGCTCCACTCCTGTAGAATATCTTACTCTGCTGGTGAACCATTTGTCCCCGAGGACATAGTCAGGGTTTCATCACTGACATCTTTTTAGTTTTCCTGCTCCACTCCTGTAGAATATCTTACTCTGCTGGTGAACCATTTGTCCCCGAGGACATAGTCAGTGTTTCATCACTGACATCTTTTTAGTTTTCCTGCTCCACTCCTTTAGAATATCTTATTCAGCTGGTGAATCATTTGTCCCCGAGGGTATAATCAGTGTTTCATCACTGACATCTTTTTAATTTTCCTGCTCCGCTTCTGTAGAATATCTTACTCTGCTGGTGAACCATTTTTCCTCGAGGGTATAGTAAGTGTTTCATCACTGACTTCTTCTTAGTTTTCCTGCTCCACTTCTGTAGAATATCTTACTCTGCTGGTGAACCATTTGTCCCCGAGGGTATAGTCAGTGTTTCATCACTGACATCTTTTTTAGTTTTCCTGCTCCACTCCTGTAGAATATCTTACTCTGCTGGTGAACCATTTGTCCCTGAGGGTATAATCAGTGTTTCATCACTGACATCTTTTTTGTTTTCCTGCTCCACTCCTGTAGAATATCTTACTCTGCTGGTGAACCATTTGTCCCCGAGGGTATAGTAAGTGTTTCATCACTGACATCTTTTTAGTTTTCCTGCTCCACTCCTGTAGAATATCTTACTCTGGTGGTGAACCATTTGTCCCCAAGGGTATAGTCAGTGTTCCATCACTGACATCTTTTTTGTTTTCTGTGTTGTGTTTTGTGTGTCTCCTACTGTGTCTTATGTACCAAATGGTGGCAGTTTCTCTGGATTGTCCATTCTTGATGCCCCTTTCGGTTTTCTCTAACTATTATTTATTCTATAATTTTGATACTGAAATTTAATTCCTTAATAATGTAATGATCACTAAAAGTAAGGTTCTCCTCTCTCAGGAATGGGTCACACAGCAGATTTTGGGTATCGTGTTTGGTTTGCTTGCTCCGAAAGACTTTTGAATTATTTTAGTTTCCAATCCTTTGGCTATGAGTATACTTGATGAAGGTTATTCTAGAAAAATAAATTCTCCTTCAGTTGCCCGTGGGTTACGATATTTCTCCACTCAAGAGAGCTAAATTAAAAAATTTAACCACAATCCGCCATGCGAGTGGTTAACAGTTTTAATTTATCTCTCGAGAGTGGATAAATATCGTAACCCACATGGGCAACTGAAGGAGAATTTGTTTCTCCCATTATTTACCGATTAATTACCGATTTGACAATATGCGGGGAAAGGCACGAGACATTTTAATCCTCTAGAGGATTATAGATTTCCCCACCACTGGTTCAGCGGGGTTAAAGCGCCGTAATAATGGGAGAATTAGATATTTACGCTAGTCTTAATGTTAATGTACCGAACTACAAATTCATACCACGTTAAATATAATACAATAAATACATTTGAAGTTTGAACTATTGAATAAATAAAAAAAAAGATAAGTTGACACCCACCAACTATAGTGTAAGGGGTTAGGGTTATGTTGTTTTACGTCACTGTCAACAATATGTCAGTTATATCAAGTAGCAGTCAGTATTATTCGTGGAGAAACCGGGTACCAGGAGAAAACAACCGACCTGTGAGATTTAAATGAAAAATGTCCAAATTAAAAAAAGACCAACTAGATATTTTATGAAAGCTTAAGATAAAAAATAAATCAACGATATTTGGTAAATTATAAAAAAAAAGTGCGAAGATACCAATGTTGTGAGCAGAAGCTTTATATCGACAGATTATACAATAGCCAAATGAATAAGGACAAAAAGACTCAATGGTTCACACAAAACACTACACAAAAATAACAGGAACAAGCACATCATCATAATGGTTACATCTATGTTTATTCTTGTGGTGATTTTTTTCACGGTCAACCTACGTCTTGAATTCAACGACCCCTGACCAGTCGAATCGTCTTTTTATTTAAGGGACAAATAGACACATTAAGAAGATTAATCAGCTTAATCTTTTAGTTTTACTTTTCATTAAATAGATCATGACTATCAAATATCTTTACGTTCTGAGTTCCATGTTGTGATATCTGCTACGATTTCCGTATAAAAACGATGTTCGAGTCGTCTTTACCTCCAGTTGGTTGTAGAACGGCTCATGTCTTATTTACGTTATTTGTGTTTGCTTGCGTATAGTGGTATCAAACACATATGTGACCCGCCATGACATTTCCAGGCTTATGGAGGCAAAACGTCATAAAGAGAAAAACGTCGTCAAAGTGTCGCGTTGCGAAACCGGGCACCTGTCACACCAGCAATTACATTTTCTACTACAGTGCCTATCGCAAAAGATATGCATGCTTATAATTTAATACGAGACAGGCAATCTGTTTGAAGGACGAAGTCCTAAAATTTCAATAATACGATGATCCGTGAACGTTAGCCCCACCGGAAGCAATTACGAACAATTTCGATGATATTGACCGTGGCATTTGATAAATAAATTTGACCAAATTGATGAAGCTGATTGCATGTTCATATTTCAGATTAAGCACCAATATTCCTTTTGAATCATAGTCCATATATTATTCAATGCATTGTTACGGGTTTTAACTTAGAACAGATTTGCATGACCCCGTTCTAGTCACTCTGTGACCTAGATCTGGACACAATTTCGAACGACATCATAATAGCCTTTCTAGTGTAAATTATTTAATGACAACTGTTAAAATTGAAAGAGCATTCATTCATTTACGTTTACATATCTATTTGTATATAATACACATGACATAAAAACCTTTCCTTTATTCATACCATACATGTGTGCCAGTTTGCATTCGGAATTCCTTGGACTCTTCAATGAATAAGGTACATCACCGATTTTGACATTTTGGAATAGATCAAGGTAAGGAAAATGTATTATATTGACTGTTTTTGTTTTAATTTCAATGTGTTATACATATGCATAGAACCAGGAGATCATATTCTTTCCAATTACAGGCATAAGATAACAAAATGTGCGTACCTCAATGAATTTTAGCGATAGATTCCAAGTGCAATTGTCGATCGTTTTCTGTTTACAAATATGAAAACCCGTCGTCTGCAACATTCAACAACTGCGCATGAATAATTTTCTCCCAAAACACGAGTAATTTAGCGGGGTATCTATTTATAAAAGCATTTTTTTTAATTCATGTTTTGAAGGAACAATTAGGGGACATACTTTTTATTTCGTTCGTAATTGCGTCCGGTGAGGCTAATATCTTTTATTTTGAATGAATTGTGTAGCCGATTTGTTATGGCGTTCAGTTTACCTACGCCGCTCTTCCATCGGGAGTTTCGTAGAAAGAGATTTTTTTATTCGAATTTTATTTCAAGTTTATTTCGATTTTGCATAGAGTAAATAATTAAAGAATTGGGAATTTTTCATTGAAATATATTTCTTTTGCGTTTCTAAATTATCAATTGATCTATTTTTTAGACTTCCGGTGAGCAGATTTTTGGCTATCAATATAGAAGGGAAAATCGGACAGCTTACCGTTAGAAGGACTTCGTCCTTTATTATAGATATACTATTTACATACGTATAACCATTTATCAGTTATTAAGTGCTATATTCATCTTTTCCCATCAATTTTAATAAAAAATAAATCGCCGACAGCGCGCAGTTACGTATGTAAAAGTAAAAGTCCGATAATTTTCTGATTATATTTAATCATTTTTACCAACGAAATTGCTTCTCTTTTAAATAACACCTTTACAATATTGTATTAAGTGTAATTCTGTGATATTTATCTTACTGAACCATCAATTTAAAGTGGTTACGAATATAAACTTATTCGAAAATGCGTCGATCTCCGTTACCGGTGTCCTATAATTATTAGCTACCATAATTATTAGCTACTTTTTGACGTTCGGAACTAGATTTTCGTAAACCACTAAGGTGTTCCAAATGATAGCCATGAAAATTAGCTACCTTAATAATACATTAAAAGTACTATGCCAGTTATTCCCCTTTTACCATGTTTTGATAGATTCTTGGTAATTAGTATTTTTGAACGAAAAAAGGGGGGTGGATGTAGGCGAGGAAATCTATTTAATTAAATAGATTTATATATATATATATATATATATATAAATCCTTGGTGTAAATGAATAAATAGGAGTTTGCTATCCATTTCTGGGATAAATCTATTTAATTAAATAGATTTCCTCACCTACATCCACCCCCCTTTTTTCGTTCAAAAATACTAATTACCAAGAATGTATATATATATATACGTCTGAAAATTAAACCAAACAGTATTAGAATTAGATTTTTGAGCTGTCAAATTTTTGTTCTTCCCTCGACTATATATATATATAAATCCTTGTTTACATGGAGCAAAATCTGGATGAAAATAAGTAATTTCGATATAAAATATATGATTGATTGATTGATTGATTGATTGATTGATTGATTGGTTGCTGTTTAACGTCCAGCGAGCATTTTTTCAGCTATATTCAGGACGAGAACATTAAAAAATTTAAACGCCACGGGACTCGAAACAATGAAAGGTGTCAGTACTAGGTAGGGACGGATAATTTAGCCAGTGCAACAGGTCTCATATGCTCATAATGAGCTGTTACAGTACACTGGGTTCTTTAACGTGCGAAGAGGATGGCAATCTCTCAACACGGGACCTCGTTATTATTTACGTCTCGTTGGTTGGTTGTGAATTTATACATCCCGCACAATCGACGGACGCCCCTTCAAGCCGAAGAAGCTCTCTGTCCCATTTCTATACACCGGGGTTCCCGCGGGGTTGTATATATATATATATATATATAATATAAATAAATTCAAGTCTAATAATATTTTTAAAAAATTATATATTTATAGTGACATGAACAAGTTTCTATATATCAATCACCATATTATTTATCTGTACATAATGCATTTTCTGCTTTGCGTATATACAAAAATGTGTATATCTATTCCATTTATATGTGTATTATCATAATGTGTAATATTGAATTAATTAATAAAATATGTTTATACTATATCTATTCCAAAGAAATAAGACGCTTAGTTATAACAAGCAATAACGCTCCTGTGGTGAAATAGTTACGAGTACGCGCATCATGTGCGGTAGATCGTGGTTTCGATCAATGATCTGATCAAACCAAAAACTATACAATTTATATTGGCACATGGCGTAAAAGAATAAAGGCAAAGACTAGTCAGCATAATTTCTTCATTACATGGGATAGAAGTCATGAGGTTTTCCATGAATATAAGCTACCTTGCATCTGTCCAGTGTATGACATAGGTTTCAAAGTGTTATCCATGAAGATAAACTACCTTGACCGTTCAAACATGAGCATAAGCATCTGAAGCTTGTCCATGAAAATTAGCTACTCGACCTTTCTTCATTGCATGGAATAGGAGTCATGACGTGTTCCATGAAAATATGCTACCTTACATCTGTTCATTGTATGACACAGGTTTCAAAGTGTTATCCATGAAAATAAACTACCTGGCACCATTCAAACATAAGCATAACCATCAGAAGTTTGCTCATGAAAATTAGCTACCTCGCATTCCTTCGTTACATTGGATATGAGTCATGACGTGTTCCATGAAAATAAGCTACCTTACATCTGTTCAATGTATGACACAGGTGTCAAAGTGTTATCCATGAAAATAAACTACCTGGCACCATTCAAACATAAGCATAAGCATCAGAAGTTTGCCCATGAAAATTAGTTACCTCTCATTCCTTCGTTTCATGGTCCATGAAAATTAGCTACCTGCCCATGAAAATTAGCTACCTCGCATTCCTTCGTTACATTGGATAGGAGTCATGACGTTTTCCATGAAAATAAGCTACCTTACATCTGTTCAATGTATGACACAGGTGTCAAAGTGTTATCCCTAAAAATAAACTACCTGGCACCATTCAAACATAAGCATAAGCAACAGAAGTGTGCCCATGAAAATTAGCTACCTCTCATTTCTTCGTTTCATGGTCCATGAAAATTAGCTACCTCGCATTCCTTCGTTACATTGGATAGGAGTCCTGACGTTTTCCATGAAAATAAGCTACCTTACATCTGTTCAATGTATGACACAGGTTTCAAAGTGTTATCCATGACAATAAACTACCTGGCACCATTCAAACATAAGCATAAGCATCAGAAGTTTGCCCATGAAAATTAGCTACCTCTCATTCCTTCGTTTCATGGTCCATGAAAATTAGCTACCTGCCCATGAAAATTAGCTACCTCGCATTCCTTCGTTACATTGGATAGGAGTCATGACGTTTTCCATGAAAATAAGCTACCTTACTTCTGTTCAATGTATGACACAGGTGTCAAAGTGTTATCCCTAAAAATAAACTACCTGGCACCATTCAAACATAAGCATAAGCAACAGAAGTTTGCCCATGAAAATTAGCTACCTCTCATTTCTTCGTTTCATGGTCCATGAAAATTAGCTACCTCGCATTCCTTCGTTACATTGGATAGGAGTCCTGACGTTTTCCATGAAAATAAGCTACCTTACATCTGTTCAATGTATGACACAGGTTTCAAAGTGTTATCCATGACAATAAACTACCTGGCACCATTCAAACATAAGCATAAGCATCAGAAGTTTGCCCATGACAATTAGCTACCTCTCATTCCTTCGTTTCATGGTCCATGAAAATTAGCTACCTGCCCATGAAAATTAGCTACCTCGCATTCCTTCGTTACATTGGATAGGAGTCATGACGTGTTCCATGAAAATAAGCTACCTTACATCTGTTCAATGTATGACACAGGTGTCAAAGTGTTATCCATAAAAATAAACTACCTGGCACCATTCAAACATAAGCATAAGCAACAGAAGTTTGCCCATGAAAATTAGCTACCTCTCATTTCTTCGTTTCATGGTCCATGAAAATTAGCTACCTCGCATTCCTTCGTTACATTGGATAGGAGTCCTGACGTTTTCCATGAAAATAAGCTACCTTACATCTGTTCAATGTATGACACAGGTGTCAAAGTGTTATCCATGAAAATAAACTACCTGGCACCATTCAAACATAAGCATAAGCAACAGAAGTTTGCCCATGAAAATTAGCTACCTCTCATTTCTTCGTTTCATGGTCCATGAAAATTAGCTACCTCGCATTCCTTCGTTACATTGGATAGGAGTCCTGACGTTTTCCATGAAAATAAGCTACCTTACATCTGTTCAATGTATGACACAGGTTTCAAAGTGTTATCCATGACAATAAACTACCTGGCACCATTCAAACATAAGCATAAGCATCAGAAGTTTGCCCATGACAATTAGCTACCTCTCATTCCTTCGTTTCATGGTCCATGAAAATTAGCTACCTGCCCATGAAAATTAGCTACCTCGCATTCCTTCGTTACATTGGATAGGAGTCATGACGTGTTCCATGAAAATAAGCTACCTTACATCTGTTCAATGTATGACACAGGTGTCAAAGTGTTATCCATAAAAATAAACTACCTGGCACCATTCAAACATAAGCATAAGCAACAGAAGTTTGCCCATGAAAATTAGCTACCTCTCATTTCTTCGTTTCATGGTCCATGAAAATTAGCTACCTCGCATTCCTTCGTTACATTGGATAGGAGTCCTGACGTTTTCCATGAAAATAAGCTACCTTACATCTGTTCAATGTATGACACAGGTGTCAAAGTGTTATCCATGAAAATAAACTACCTGGCACCATTCAAACATAAGCATAAGCAACAGAAGTTTGCCCATGAAAATTAGCTACCTCGCATTCCTTCGTTACATTGGAGGTTCCCCGCTGATTTGTTGTAACTTTTACTGTTGGAGAGATGTGACAGAATCAAAAATCATATATTTATTTGTTAAATTCGAAATTTATAAAATATTTGTTTAACAAAATCTATACTTTATTGAACATAAACTGTATAAGTGACCAGGTGAGTAATTCGGGCTCAGTTAAAATGACCCGCTAATTAAGAAATAAATCATGGAAGCCAGAATGTGTTTTGAGTTTTAACATGGATTGTTGGATATTAGTATTTTATCCCGAGCCAGAGGGATAACATTTACTAATATCCGCCAACCCATGTTAAAACTCAAAACACATTCATGCTTCCATAATTTATTTCGATTCTGATATGTCTAAGATTACAAATACGGTAGTATACTTTGATTGGAAGACGGTAATTTATATTTACGTTTGCGGAAAGTGTCACACACCATTTATGCTGCCAATGGAAAAGTCAGTCACATTCATCGGCACATGTGTGAACGAGATTATACCATCGATAAATCGCTCGTTTGTCTACAAAGCGTAAGAAGGACGTCTTGTTAGAATTTGTGTTGTACTCTGGTATTCATCAAAGCTTTTGAGCAGACGTTGTCAAAGGGAACGTGAGCTATTGCGATCATTTGATCCGTCGTCCGTCTGTAAACCTTTCACATTTTAATCTTCTGCTCTGAAACCCCTTAGCTCAATGAACTGAAGCTTAGTAGGAAGCATCTATGCAAGGTTCTCTATAAAGATTTTTCATTTCGTCATGATCCATTAACAAACATGGCCACCATAGGCAATTCTTATTGCTGATTGGTTGATTTCTAAAACATCTTCACCTCTGAAATCGAATAGCCATAGGCAGTTATTGTTTCTGGTTGGTCAATTTCTAAAAATCTCTGAAACCGCTTGGCCAAATGAATTGAAACTTGGTAGGAAGCATATATGGAAGGTCCTCTATAAAGATTGTTCATTTCGGCTCAATTCGTAGCAAACATGGCCGCCACAGGCAGTTCTTGATGCTGATTGGTCGATTCCTAAAAAAATCTTCTCCTCTGAAACCGTTTGACCAAATAAACCTAATTTGGTAGGAAGCATCTATGGAAGGCCCTCTGTAAAGATTGCTCATTTAGTCCTGATCCCTTAGCAAACATGGTCGGCACAGGCAATTCTTGTTGCTGATTGGTCGATTCCTAAAACATCTTCTACTCTGAAACTGTTTGGCCAAATGAACCGAAACGTGGTAGGTAGCATCTATGGAAGGCCCTCTATAAAGATTGCTCATTTTGGATCTGTTAACAAACATGGCCAGCACAGGCAATTCGTGTTGCTGATTGGTCGATTCATAAAAAATCTTCTCCTCTGAAACCGCTTGGCAAAATGAACCGAAACTTGATAGGTAGCAGCTATGGAAGGCCCTCTATAAAGAATGCTCAATTCGTCCCGATCCGTTAACAAACATGTCCACCACAGGCAATTCTTGTTGCTGATTGGTTGATTTCTAAAAAATATTCTCAACCTACTGAGCCTCTAGTCTATATATTGTATCGTATTATATGTATGCTAATGTTCCACCATGCCTGTCTGAGTTTTTCAATAAAATCTTTAAGAAATAACTTGTGTTAAGATACTTTGTGTGTGAGATATTATCATGTATATATGGCTGTTATTTAATTATTAAATTGGCAAGTATGTGTGATACAAGTATCTGTACTTACAAAACATACCAGCATGATGCAAAATATTTATTTGGGCTATATTCAATGACATTACAGACATTTTCATATGTTGTACCAGCGTCTGGCAATCTACTTTCTAAAGGTTGAGTACATCATCCAAGTGATGAACAGTGCAGTGAAAGATAAATGAGGTGTAGGCAGCTCTTTAAACCTCTCTCCCATCAAGGCCCCGATTCAATACAAACGCAAACCTCTAAACATTTATTGATAAAGAATAGAGATACATGTACATAAGAAATTAGGATGCAGGCACCCTAAAGTACTACTGTTATTCCAAGATGTATAAATTTGTAGGCCCTTCTGAGGTTATATCCTTAAAACAGAAAAAAACAGAAATAAAATTAGATATTAATCTGTTATCAAAAACAAACAAATACAAAACAAAACAAACCAATCAAAAATATCAAAAAGAATTTCAAAAACCCAACATGAATGCACCTTTTATCAATCTGACTTAGTTCTGTACACATAATTTTCATAAGAGATACAGGTAACTAATTTACCTGGAAATTTTACATACATTTTGTATCTATCATATTAAACAATGAGTGTATCTTGTTTTCAAAGAAAACATTCAGATAGCTACATTGCTAAAAAGAGGTAATAAAAACGTAGATATCAAATTTAGTGCACATGAACGTTTCTGGAATAACCTTCATCAGGTAGCTCAAGATCAAAAGATTGGAAAGCCAAATAATTTAATAGTTTTGGGAGCACAAAATCTATGGGTATTGATGTTATGTAGGAGTTTCTTTTACACCTGGTAGAGATATTGGGAGTGCTGTTTTTATGATGTGGGTTTTGGTGCAGTCGGGGATGTTGTCTTGTGATTCTACGGTGAATACGGTCTGACACTGTTGGGGATGTTGGATTTTTGCTTTGTGTCAGCTGTGATCTGTCCATCGCTCCTCATTGGTGTGACATCTGTTTTATCTGTACCTAAGGATTTTATATATAACAGCTTCTTTCATCACATATTGCTTAAGATTTTGACCAAGATATAGTTTTTCTGGTAACTGATTCATGTCGAGCGACGCCGAGAAACTTACACTATAAGCGCGGACGTCTAAAACGCTTAGAACGATGTCTGTTTCTGCTCTTTTTAGACAATTTGCCAGTTGTTTTTTTTTAACTATAAGACATTGCAGAATAAACACAATATACGTACATTGTCGGGGAAATATAAAAACTGTACGTAACAGCTTTAGAGTGAGTGAGCGATTGTTTTTTAACGCCAACTCAGCAATTTTATAGCTATATCATGGCGAGACCAAGTTAAAGAGATGATGATGATGTCCGCTTTTTTCTAGACCAACACGCTTGGTTTTTTTTTTATAGTGTTAGCTAACGGAAACAACAGTCCGCGGATATACATGTCGCTCCACTCTGACACATTATCCTGATTCCGAAGCAACCAGTCTTTGCTCTTTCTCCTTAATTCTGCGTGCTTCGCATTATAAGCAACAAATACCAGTTGATAATCTTTGGTTTGAAATATGAATTTGTTTATATACATGTACTCAAAAAGTCGCTTTCTATGTGTCTTCTGCCGAAGGATTGTGAAAGCGCGAAAAGTTGACCGTGCGTTGCGCAATGTATTTTGTATTGTTATGTTATCTATTGTCATTTATGTAGACAACATGGGCGGATCCAGGATTCGGCGCCCCCCCCCCCCCCCCCTCTAAAATTTGAAAAAATAAGATTTTTTGGCATAAAATAGTGATTTTTCACACGAAATACCCCAACATTTCTCGCGCCTCCCTCCGCTCGGCGCAATTTTTTTAAAATTTGCCCCCCCTAACTTGAAATCCTGGATCCGCCCCTGGACAATATAAAAATAAGAATAAGAATTTTTTATTGCCAATTAAGGGCCCACAAGGGGCAAACAATTTAATACAATGATTGAAATGATTGGAGACATACATGTAAACACACACAAAAAACAGGAAAACATATTTATGTTCAGTGACTGCACGGCCAGATCAGAGCCTATCAAATACCACCATAAATCAATTCATATTTAATATAATATAACATGTATAATAACTATAATAATTCACCTAACCTAATGATATCTATAGGATCAAGTGTGTCCTCGCAGCAAAAAACATTCCTCTGTAAAACTACCTAATTTTTTCAAAACTTGTTCATGTTCATTAGTAAATAGCCAGACAAATTTTGATGATGTGTCCATGTATCTAAAATTTGGACATAAGTCAATAACTTTATCAAAAAATTTTACTCTAATATTTTCATATAAGGGACAGTCGACAACAAAGTGAAATATATGTATTCGCTGAGAAACAGACCAGAAATGCTCACCAAAGACTCTCATCGGTAGTGTAATCGTTAGCGTGCTCGCCTCGAATGCGGTAGATCGTGGGTTCGAGTTCCGATCGGGTCAAACCATGTTCTGTACACATATTTTGCCATCTTCCACATTCTGTTGGAAATTTATGATTTGGGGTTCTATTTTTACAAAATCCAAATAAGAAATTGTCATCAAGAGTGTGCAAATAGTTTCAGTTTCGAATTGAAATTAATCTAATAGCTACCAGTTCTTTAATATTGTAATAAATAAAGTTCCCAACTTTCATTATTAAATATATATGGAACATAATTTTATTTATTTCTTGAATTCAGAAGATAGTGTCAATAAGTAAGTAAATGAGTTAATTTCTTTATTTCAAGAGGGTAACACGGTTAGCAATAATAAAAGTGTGATTAATAATTATCATATATGATCTTATTAAGTTAAAGAATAATTTGCATAGTTTGAACATCACATGCATATTAAATTCTACCATATATAGTCCACCAATCTATTTTTTAATAGCTGTAAAAATGATACATCGCGATGGTAAATTGAAAAAAGATAGTTTGTAACTTAATCACATGCTATACAGCCATATAGGTAGCATTTTGTTTTTCAACTATGAACACCACTAATATCTATTGTTTATTGTGTACAGATCCAGGGGGCGGATCCAGGATTTCAAGTTAGGGGGTGGGGGCGCACTTAAAACAAATGCCCCGAGCGGAGGGAGGCACGAAAATTTTTTTGGTATTTCGTGTGAAAAATCACGATTCTACGCCAAATTTTTTTTCTCTCCAATTTTAGGGCCCCTCCCCCCCCCCCCCCCCCCCTGGATCCGCCCCTGAGATCTATATGTCTCTCTTTGTCAATCAGTAACTCTTTTCCTGCTTATGTACATGCAGTTTTTCATTTTGTCTCTCCATTGGAAATACACAATCTGTATTTTGGTAAACATAATAAGGGAGACAAATCCTATAAGTTTATGCTACAAGTAGCTAATTTTCATAGGTAGCTAATTATTATGCTCCGCCGTATGAAAATTAGCTACCGGAAGTTTGAGGTAGCTAATTTTCATGGGCAGCTAAAAATTTTACGACATCGGATTTGCCTTCATCATTAGTTTCGTCAAGGGAAAATACTCTGTAAAAAAGTTTGTGTCTCTCCGAGAAAATGTAAACCATATTTGTTAAAATAACGTTGAAATGGTGTCTGCTAAGTCTTAATTATGGATAGTCAAGCTAGTGTTTCATCCTCGGCCAGCACCGTTCCCTTGGATTTAATTCATGATCAGGACAATGATTTTGTGGATGAAATCGACGAAGTTGACCGAATTTATTTTCGGAACATTGAAATCAATTTGAGAGATGACATTAGTTATTCAGATTTAAATGACGAGGACGATGAAGACTGTGAATCTGATAAGGAAAATATTGACAGTAATACATCCAACATTGGTGTGGAATGCAGTGAATTAGATCTTTGTGAATCTGAGAAACAAACACATTTTCTGAATCAAACTTGCAACTGTGAAAGATTGTATAACAAAGTTTCATGCAGTAAAATAGTAGATAATGAAGTACTCATAAATTATAGGTTGAGTTGTCTGGAAATGGACAAAAGTGAACTTGATTTGGTAATCAAAGTTCAATTATTTGCTTATAGAAACAATAGCACAGGTGTTGATGCAAAAAAACACAAAGACAAAGAAAGAGAGATAATAATGCAACAATATGTTTTCAATGGTCACCAGATATGTAGAAAAACATTTTTATTTGCCCATGCCATTGGCAAATCCCAGCTGGAATCCATATCTAAGTCACTAGAAAGGGATGGATTAAAGCCAAGGACTCGTGGTAACACTGGTAAAACCCCTAAACATGCATTGTTAATGACTGATATTCAAAGAGTAAAACATTTTTTGAATGAGTATGCAGTAAAATTTGGGGTTCCGTTACCTGGTCGATTACCAAATCACAGAAATTTGAAGGTGACTTTACTTCCCTCAGATAAAACAAAAGCTGATATTCATCAAATATACCAGGAAGCTGCAAAATCGCTTAATTATCGGGTCATAAGTTTGTCAGAATTTAAACAGCTATGGTTAGAACAGTGTCCACAAATAATACTCATGAAACCTGCTACTGATCTGTGTTCAGCTTGCCAAGGATTTACTGTTAGCTTGAGTAAAACTGGAAATTTGCAAGAGGAGGAAAAGGCGCTCATGTTACAAAAATATGGGGACCATCTTGAAAAGGCAAAGAAGCAGAGAGATTATTACAGGGATTAGTGTCAAGAAAGCAAAGAAAATTTTACAAACTTATCACAGAATCAAAGAATGAGAGATAAATTTATTTATTTGTTACAGGAAAATTATTGTGTTGTGTTATTTGTTTTGTTTGTCTTAGTCTTGTGTACCCAATGTTGCCAGTATCTCTGGATTGTCCATTCTTGAATGCACCTTCGCTTTACTCTAACGTTTATTCATTTAGGTAGTTATCCATAATCAAGCAATTTGTTAAAGATACAGTCCCCTGTAAATTGGAACAAGCTCTGGTATAGCAAATGTGACATCTACAATGTGAAGACTACAATCATCAGAGTTATACATAAATCTTAGGACTAATTTTTCTATTTGAGTCACATTCCACAAATAAGCTTACGTATGACGCCAATCTGCTGGTATCTTTAGTTAACTAAGATATATAATATGAAATTGTTACTTAATTTCGAGTTTTCTGTGAAAAGTCATATATATATCTTTATTCTCATACAGCCAAATACAATGGTACAGAGAAAAATAACAATAACAACATAATAATAACATAACAAGACTTTTTACAAAATATACATAGGTTAAGGAACAACAGTGGGTAAGCCAGGAGTACAAAAGACGTTATTGATATGTTTGATAAATATACATAATTTTCGTAACAGCGATTGTTTTTTGGTAGATAGAAGTTCAAAGAATTTGACAACATTATGTCTTTTCATAAAATATTTTGGAAGAAGCTGCTGGCGTTTATCGTTTAAAGAGGAACACTCTAAAACATAGTGGTATTCATCGCCTAATTTCTGACAATTACATAAATTACAGTACCTGTTTTCTCTATCAATATTTCTCCATCTACCGGTTTCAATCGGTAGATAGTGATTTGTTGTCCTAAATCTACACAGTCTGATTGCATCACCTATATTTAAGATATTGAAATATTCCTCGAATTCGAATTTGGTTTTAAAAATCCTATAATTTAATGCTTTTGAAGAATCTGACAGAGGTGTTTGCCAATTCTGTACAAACTGATCTAACAATCGCTGTTTCACAACACATTTTAACCATTCTTTATTATTAACATTTTCTGTTTCCCATATATATGTAAACCTACACTCATTTAGAATTGTTCTGATAAAATAAACCCTGTTTAAATTAGTATCGCCATTTTCATTCAAATTTCTAGAAAGCCTATAAAATACATTTGAAAATTTAGCCTGCTTACCACATAAAAGTCTTGCCCAGTATGAAATTGTCCTTACTTTTATATCAATATCAATTGGATACCTGCCTAGCTCACCATAAACCATATAGTTTGGAGTTGAGAACTTTAAATTTAAAAGTATTTTGCAGTCATCAATTTGTTTAAAAGTGAAGCTAAAGGATAGAGCTGATTGATCTTCTTAATGTGTCTATTGATCTCTTGAACAATTTCCCATTCTTAAGACTTCGTCAATACAATGATGGCATGTAAGGTGGCATTGACCGGGATATATTATCACAAGACTAAATAAAGATGAAACCATTATGATATTGTTGTTACTTTTATTTTTGTGTACTGTTTTTGTGGACCAATGTGTCTTTTATGTCCTTTTATTATTTTGGCTATTGTATTGTCTGCCCTTCTTTGATATAAGGTTACTGATCACCACTTAGTTATCTTCACATTTTTCTTATGATATACGAAATATCGTTGAATTTTTATCTTAAGTTATCATTTAATAGCTAGTTGTTTTGTTTTATTGTTGTAATTTTTATATTTTGCATTTGACCACACTGAGTGATATTGTTAGTATCAATGGACCTACACGGATACTAAAAAATATCCTACAGTGTGACGTCAAACAATATGGCGTTACCGATAAAAACAGTAACAATAACACCAGATTTTAAGATCTCGACATATATTATCACTAGTATATATATACATGCATAGTTATTCTATACATATATATGTTTCGGTCTTATGGAATTTCTTGTGTGAAGCAACTATTTCAATATTGTTGAAGAAATGTTTTTTTTTATATTAATATTAGGCTAGTTTTTCGAATCATTTATCCTAATCTCAGTATTCACAAACTAAGCCTGAATGTAGTATATTTGTTCTCATCATTGTATTGTCTCTTCTTTGATTTGAGGATTCTTATTACCAACTATGGGGTGTCGTGGTCGTGATGGTATGACATTTTAATGTTTAACTACCTATGCAATCAGTGCCTATCACCACTAATAATGTGAGTTCGAACCCGCTGATGGCGAGGTGTACTCGATGCAACATTATGTGATAAAGTTTGTCAGGGACTTGCGACAGATCGGTGATTTTCTCTGGTTTACTCCACCATTAGATCTAACGCCACGATATAACTGAAATATTGTTGAAAGTGGCGCTAAGTACCACAGCCTTAGCCCTGACGCTTTAAAGTAGTTGTTGCTATCTTCAATCATAGGATTGTTTTGATTTTATGAAAGCGGAATAATTCTGAGAAATTCAGAACCTTGTGAAGTATTATGGCTTTGCTCGACAATCTGTTAGTCTTCTCATATTTTAAATATTATATTTCAAAATGTTAGCTTGCTTGACAAGACCTTCTTTAAATGTACAAGCATCCTTAAAATGAACAATATTTCGATAAAAATTAGAATTTGTAAATATGTGACATCCTGAATATATAAATGTCAACAAGATGATTATATTAAGATGGAGACTGCCGAAAATTTTTTTATGGCTAGGAGAATGTGACAGTATGCCCTTTGTCTCTGGACAAGCATACTCGCAAATAGTGTTGTATGGGGGAATGAGAAGTGATGCAACTGTTAACATTTTAAAATTATTAGAACACCTCTCATGATGTATTGTCTAGCGAGCGTACCACCAGACCTTCAAATCTTCATACATTTTTATGATTGTACATGCATTTGTAGTATCCATGTATTCAGCGTTGAGTAGTTACCAGTACATCTTTAAATTATCCAACCACCTCTTTGTCTAATGATTGGCATGTCCGTTTAGGCCAAGTCAACGTCTGCTAATCCCGACATTGTTTATATATTTGATTGATTGATTTTTTCAAGGGGTGTTTTTACGCCACTTTCAGTAATATTTCAGCTATATCATGGCGACCAGTTTTAGTGGTGGAGGAAGCCGGAGTATCCGGAGAGACCCATCGACCATGGGCAAGCAACTGGTAAACTTTATTACTTGCGGCTGCGAGTCGAGTGCACCCTTTTAGTAATTTACAAAGCTGGGCGCGAACCCACGCCGTATAAGCTGTTAGATCCAACGACCTAACTCATTGAGCCACCCGGGCCCCTGTATATTTGAAGCTTAACCATATGTAATGTAATTATTATTAAAGACCTGGTCAATCTTGCCTAAGCATGTGTAACCTTGGTCGATTTTGGCTTTTTTGACTTTTGACATTTAAATGATTTGGATTTATAGGCTTTTGACTATGAGCATACCTGGTAACTTAGATATCTACAAGGGGCCGTCGTCGCCGTGATCGTATGGTAGTTGGAAATGTAGTTGGATTTCCAACTACCTATGCAATCAGTGCCTATCACCACTGATGTTGTGAGCTCCAATCTCGATCAGGGCGAGGTGTACAATATTAGGTGATAAAGCTTGTCAGTGACCATCAAGCAAACTACAAATATATATATGCATGGGAGATAAAGAACACAGAAAGTACTGACAAGAATGGAAGCTGAATAAGGTGTCAATGGTGTGTGACATATCCAATCTACAAAAGATTCTGGATATACTACATGAACAACTATCACCTCGGTCATATCACTGGTTGACGCCATGAGAGATATCTCATGGAGGATCACCCACGCTTTCTTACTTTGTCTCTTTTTTATACAAACATTACTGACAGAAAGGAGGGGAGACAAACAGTGAAATCTGTCTAAGCTGAACACTGAATAAACCGAAATCCTGTATAAACCGAACTTTAAATAAAGTCCTAATGCAGGAAATCTTTGCTAATTTAACCTGTATCAACCGAACACCTGTCTATTCTAAGCTCACACGTTTGTCCCAATGAGGTTTGGTCTAGACAGGTTTCACTTTATTTTCAACGCGTGATAGAGATTGCACCTTAGTGTAGCGATACGGAACCAGCTATGTTCTCTGTGTCGAGGAGTATGACACGTCTACTGCAGTCTGTAGTACAAAATAATCATAATTAAGTGTCTTTATCTTGTGTAATTAAGCATAATCAATTTGCATTACACAATATAGGGGCCGTCGTGGCCGTGATCATATGGTAGTTGTGAGTTCGAATCTCGATCAGGGCCAGGTGTACAACATTATGTGATAAAGTTTGTCAGTGACTTGTGACAGGTCAGTGGTTTTCTCCTAGTCCTCCGGTTTCCTCCACCATTTAAACTGACCACCACGATATAGCTGAAATATTGTTGAAAGTGACGTTAAACACCATCAAACAACCAAACGAACATTACACAATAGCTGATTGATTCACACACGGCATAGCTGAAATAAACTGCTTAAACCTGGTGGATGTTAATTTATTTTTATTTATTCAAATATATTTATTGTATTATATTTAACGTTGTATGAATTTGTATATTAACATTAAGAAACACCTAGATATAGTGAAAAGATTGGTAAGCCAAAATTATTCAAAAGTTTTTCGGGGCAAGAAAATCAATCAGGATATCCCAAATCGGCCAATGAAGGAGTAGCACCTCAGTATTAATGATAACCATGCCAGTGAGGAAACCCTTGGGGACAAATGGTTCACCAGCAGAGTAAGATATTCTACAGGAGTGGAGCAGGAAAACTAAAAAGATGTCAGTGATGAAACACTGACTATACCCTCAGGGACAAATGGTTCACCAGCAGAGTAAGATATTCTAAAGGCCATAGTGTTTGATGACAACTTATTCATAGACAGGCAAAAATTTAAAAGTCCTTTAACTCCTACAAAATTGTCGTATCACAATCGCGGGGTGATATGATCAACTACATATCACGACCAATCAACCTACCAAATATGAATGATATCGGACCAATGAACTCTGAGGAGACGTATTCACAAATTCATAAATTGAAATTGAGAGGACGAATGGACAGAAAATTATATATCCCATACTATCATATGCAGGGTATAAAAATTAGACACTAAGCCTGAAATTATTGTATTAATAATATCAAAATAATTAAAAGTATTCAATAGGATCATCCTGATCCTTGTTAATTTGAACGGACGTGACTTCTTTTCTATGCTCCCAAGGGACTACATACAGCCTAGCATGGATATAGCTGTCAGTATCTACCTTTATCTGTAAAAGAAACGGAAACATTAAAAAAAATACATATTCTAGGTGTGGGCCCATAACTTGCTTAACACCGCCAAGGAAAATGAGCGGTCATGTATATGTTTGTTTAAAGGTATCGATTTTGGCCTCTTTCTACAGTTTTTCTATTGGATTTTGAAGCTTTTTTGTTTTTTCATTGTATTTTAGTTGTATTACAAAGAGAAATGATCAAACAAACATCACAGAACACATAGCTTACACTTAATAAATATATGTAGTTGGAGTGAGTGAGTGAGTGAGTGAGTGAGTGAGTGTTGCTTAACGCCAACTCAGCAATGTTTCAGCTATATCATTGCGCTAATGTTGGACGTTACGCCAAGGTGCACATTCTATTAAAACGTACCGTGAAATTGAAATGTCGTGTTGCAGTTGCTTGACAAAGAGAAAATGATAAAAACGAACATGAGAAAACCCCTAGCTTACACTTAAGATATATACTTACACTTAAGATATATGTCAACCGATCTCTGTTCTTCGACGGTACGGTAAGTTACAAGAACAAACAATGCACATGATATTACAACTTATTGTGAAATTTAAATGTTAAATTGTATTTCAAATTTTAACTATGTGAAATACGAATTAATTACGTTTCCAACCTTGGAAAAGTTTGCAGATACCAAAGGGTCAATTTCAAAATGTTAATCGAAGAAGGACAGGCAAAAACAATGGCCGAAAGAAAAAACAAAGGATAAACAATGATCTACAAAACACTACATGTAAAACTGTTTCTTTATTATTTTTCATATTTACTGTGTATATTGAGCGTAGTTAATAAACAGCAGGGAAATAAAAAATATGGTCGAGGACGAGTTGTCTACTCATTTTTAAAAACTATTTTAAGAGATGCACATGTAATGTAGTTACTACAACAAAATAACATTTTCCTTAATATCTTTAAATAAAAAATTCCCCTGTATGTTAAAACTATATGGTTATTCTAACCGTTTGCGATTAAATACCAAACCACAAAAAGAGGGGACGTCGTTGCCGTGATCGCATAGTAGTTGGATTTACCGTTACCTGTGCAATCGGTGCCTATCACCACTAAATTATTAGTTCGAACCCCGTCCATGGCGAGGTATACAACATTATGTGATAAAGTTTACCAGTGACTTGAGACTAGGTCAGTGGTTTTCTACGGGTACTCCGGTTTCCTCCACCAATAAAACTGATCGCCACGATTTAGCTTAATATTGTTGAAAGTGGCGTTAAGCACCATTTTCGATTTATGACATCTGATTACCACATTGGTATCTTTAAATCTTTCTTTCCAAAAATACACATAGCAGCTACCATGATCCACTTACTTTAACGAAATAGTTTGTCCCTGACACTAATTGCTCTCTAAATGAAATTACTGTAAACTCTGGGAAGCCATTCATACCAGATGCGCCCGCTAAATCACTTCTTAGCTGCAAAAGAAAAAAAATAACAAGTCTGCATTAAAAGGGAATACTGTGTGTTTAAAGTCACTTCCAACCTCTAAATTCTGGGGAAAATTACAATAAAGACAGGTAATTTAGTCAACATGTTAAACAATTAGGTGCTCATTATAATTAAAAAGAGGATGTATGGCTCGCCTAATAATCATTATAACAAAAACTAGCAAATTAAGTAAATAGATAAGCATCTATACTAGTTTTACTGAAAATGATTGTTGTCCAGCAAAAGTTACCACTATGTAGAATCTATGTAGATTGTAAAGTACAATAATGTATTTTATAAAGAATGTAAAGGGAAAAACATTAAAACAAAATTAAAAATGTTTAAATATGGGATTTTGTTCCTTTTTGGACATATCATATCTGGGAGATCAGTAATTACAACAAAAATATGTTGGAAAATTTCAGACAATAATTTTTCCAAGAATTTTAATAGCAACAGATCCATGTAAGTAAATCTAAAACACACCCAAATAAAGTGATTAATGAGTTTAGAATATCTTCCCTATCTTGAACTCTCGATTTTCTCTTTTCTGCCCTTTTTTGTATCACCTCTCCCAGCTGCACCAACTCATGTCTGTCTGAACCCCCCTTGCATTTCTGCACATACCATACTCCTGTGACATTCTTATATCCTGTCCTTTCTCGTATTCCCTCTCCCAACTCCACTGCCATTTTTTCTGCCTCAAACTCTTTTTCGCCCTATTTCTGCACTCACCTCCCCCCCCCCTTTTTTCCAGGTTTTCTTCTTCCGTCTGCTATCAACTGCATTCAAGATTATCCATTCACGTTGTTTTGTTCTTATCATTTCAATGTAGATATATTCATAAGGGTTACATTTTATGTTTTCCTACCTATATCTGGTATTGTGTTGTTGTTTATCTATGTAAAGCACCTTAGGTTTTATTTTTATAGATTGGACGCTATGCACATTCTGGTATTATTATATCATTATAATTTGAAAGATGGTCACTTTTGGCTCCCCTTGAACCCCTTATTATCTGAAAAACATAATAGCCAAGTCAAATTTATTTACAAACTGAAGCTGAATATGTCATAAGAAATCGAATGAAAAACCTGATCAAATGGTATTTAAAATATTGGGCGTTGGTCCCTTCATATATTTAAAACAACATGAGATACAACCAATCTTAAATAACAAAATCATCAAAATTTGTTGAAAAATAAACGGAAACAGAAAACCTTTTTGACACCTTTGGGCCTCTTGTTCCTTATGTTGACTTCTGATCGACAAAAAAAAATATTAATGTTTTAGTCGACCATCCAATGAACATTGCAATAAATAGCAAGATTTGTTCCAATTGGTCCAGCGATTTAGGAGAATATGTGAAAAGTTTACAGACCACGACGGAAGCAAAGTGATGACAATTTTGGTAAGGTTAGCTAAAAAGGAAAAATAGATATAATACCTCTTCGGCAAGAGCTTGTACCGCTGGGGTTGCATGTTTTAGTTTCCCTAAACCACCAAACCTAAACCTAGCATCAACTGTAGCAAACACCAACACAACAAACAAAACCACGGCAACTTTCATCTTTCTTTATTTCTTCTTCCTACAACAAATTCATATTACACATTACATACATGTACGTATATTTTTTTTCTAACAAACTGCACTAGGCAGTGTCAGTGATACGTGTAGCAATTTAATTTGATGAGTCCAAAAGACATTTAGGAATTTTTGGTGAAGCCATTTTTATGTAATTTATGAGATTTTAAAAAAAATCCCTAGGTTTCAATGCTAACTACATGCAGGTCTTGTGTTAGTGATCATCTTTGGAATTGTCCATGGATACAAAAACATAAAATGCTTCAAAATGCTCCATTGATATTGGTTCCTGAGATCGTGGTCTATTCGTGGATGTTAAAAACATTTTGTACTTGAGAATAATATATACTTTATATAGTAAACTACGTCTTCCTGTGAGGTGGCCATTCTTGTACACATATGTTGAGTTCATAACAACATTTAAATCGTTTCGAAAATACACCGTGCGTTCACATGTTGTCAAGTCTCTGGTGAGTTTCGAAATCGTTTCAGTTGAAACGTTTTATCGAAAGCACATTACCTATACGTTTTTGAAAAACGATTCAATTTCTGATATCGGGTCTAAGATCAAACCCGAATAATAACTGATCTGTTTGATGATAATGACTTGGACGGTTTTCGTTCTAATGGCTCTGAGCAAGACAGGGAATTGTTTTAATATTCAGTAAATCCTAAATGTTTATTTCCCATGTCATAGGTCGGAAAGAAACAAAACGGAAATAGTATTCAAATTTGAAACAATCGGAGCACGGACGTGAATGCGGTTCTGTCGAGATATGTAAAATAAATAGACACGCAGTAGTTCCGTTTCAACTAAAGCTCACACATATATTATAACAGTACTGACAATATAAACACAAGCAAAACAAAGGGTTCATAATAAAATAACTACAAACCAAAATACATATTGTCGGAGACCTTTACTCAAGAATAAGCAGGAAAAACAATCCGCATTGGTAAATATAATACCTTTTATATACCAGTACCAACAAATTAATGGTTTTCGCGAAATAGAATACAAAATTAATACATGTAGCAATGTAAGCAATTAAAATTCGATGTTTGCTGTATCTATTTTTTTATCTGTTTTTTTCTTTGACGGACCACATATATGTCAGTGTATGCCAAACAAAACAGAAACAAAAAACATTTTGGAATTTATTTGTGCAAAGATATATTACAAAAATATTAATAGATATCTGAAAAGTCAATTCAGACTTCAGTTTTGTAATGAAATTATTGATAATTTTTACCAACGAAAATACATGCATGTCTCAAAGCCTTAACAGCTGATTCATGAAGTCTAGAAATGTCACAAAAACCGACACCAATAGAGACAAGGGAGACAACAATTCCCCTTTGATTATAAATATTTGTAAATGGGGTATTTATATTCAAAATAATTCAGAAATTCAATCTTTTCAGTTATTTTCTATAGTGTGAAAAAAAAAATTCAAAACTTTTTAACTTAGAAATAATTTACAATCATTTTTACAAAATCTACATACAGTACATGTATAGCTAACTCCACGCAAAAAGTAATAGCTCTCTGTATTTTTGTTACTATGCATAACCTTATTTATCTATTTGACAAAAAAATATTATTTATTGGTCATATTTAAGAATATAGTTTATAATGTACTTACTTCAGTATACCAAATACTTATTTCTTGTCGGTACAAGTGCAACAGTACAACTAGAAAGATTTAAATTACTGTTTCATTTATATGTGGTTGCTAATGTAACAGATGTAATATGGACATAATAATGAACATGTCATCATTATAATGACCATAATTTTAATGTTCTCATTGATATGTTCAAATACACGCCGTTGGTGTTAATAAAATGAAAAACAAACAAACAAAATACCAGACTGTCAAGATTCTTTATTTCTTATAAAACCATAGTTTAAACAGTGGTACAGAGAATTTGCCAATTTAACATAAATAGATATTAAATACTGGGAACAGTTCAAAAATCCAATCGAAAAATAGTAGAAACGGAGTCAAGATTGCCACTCCTAACATGAATATACATGACCGGGAGTAATTTAAATGACGCTCGTTAACTTATATTACCATGATTACGTAGATAAATTTATTTTGCACTCCACAGATGTTACGTTAAAAATAACCGAATCGCTCACAGCGTAAAACACACGACACGAGAGCGGAGGAAAAATCATCATCTGAGCGGATTCTCCTTGAGAAAAAATGCTCAGTTGTGCTGAATTATGGACAAATATAATATTTCTTAATTTATTTGTTTTTTTTTATTTTAAGATTTTTTTTACATTTGTAAACAAAATAGGAAAAAAAAAATGTTTCACACAGGTTTATCTCACAGACAGACGGACGCACCGGGAATGGCCATGCTCTTTTGTACGTGATATAATCGGATAAGTTGCATCAACGTTATTCCATCTTACCTTCTGATGAAGTGAGGGTTAGTTTTGTGGAGGGTGTCATGACTTATGAGCGAAGCACCGAATAGTTAGCTCTGCGTCAAGTTTGTGGGTTATATATAAGGTTATGACAATACCCATCTCAAGTTTAAAGGTTTCAAGACATCTACCTATGATCGGTGGTTTCATACGTCAGTTCAATATAACTACCCCCTCCCCCATTAAGTTAAGTTTGGTAGTCACGATTTAGCTGGATTATTGTTGAATGGATTGGAAATGAAAAATCTTACTTACGGTGCCGTCTACAGTGCCTTCAGTTTTTTTGACTAATTTGTTTTCTTGATGTCAAACAAGGTCACAAAGAGAGAAATGTCGGATGATTATGACCTTCGATGTTTTATATACTATGGTTATTTTTGTGGCGGGGCTCTGATAAGGTATATTTTTCAAATTAATTACAAAATGTAGTATATTGCATTTTTGCTTTCTTAAGTAAAACTTTTATATTTAATATCATGTATAAATTGATTTGTTTTTATTAATATAAATTGGTTGGCACCATATACCTCTCTCCCTTTTCATTATTAAAGGTAATGAGTAGACCCTAATTTTACTATTTATTTTTGCGGATTTCCTCAATTGACCTACATGTATATTTTTATTGAGTTGCATTGTCATTTATTAGGAACACGATGTCCTTAACAAACATTACAATTAACATTTCATATACTTATATAACCATATATTGTAGAAATATGTTTTGGCTTTCTATATCGTAATTTGGAATCGAAGATGAGAAGCATTTTCTCATCATATGTGAAGAATATACTAATGATCGACACTTTTTTTTTATTTATTGCAATTATTGATAAATTTTCTAATTTTAACAATTCTAATGATGGTCATTTTTGGGGAGTCGCTTATTTTAACTTGTTCGTGTCAATATTCATACAATCTTATGTTAACATCAAATTGCATGTGTCGACCCTATATAGATACTAATAATACACAAGGCATGCAACTCGACAGGTTTAAAAATCGTACCCTGCTCGCTTCGAGTACATTTATTGCACCTTATTTCCATTATGTCATTCAAACTAGGACATGTATCCATTCCTAAAAGACGCATCTTTTTGCCCCTGTTTTTGTTTTGTGCATACGATAGCTCAGTTCTCCAGAATTTTAAGATTTTCACACATTTATTGCCAAATTTTTCGTAGGTCCTTATAGAAACAAAATGTGTAAAAAATCAGGTGGTATAGTAATAATTTATAAAAGCAAATCGGAAAATTGTCTCTCCTTTATCCAGAGTGAAATGTGCTAAATGAGGACATAACATATATACAGTATTACATGGCGAAATGATCAGATATTATCAAAAACATTAAAACATACCAGCAATTTTCTTTATGAACAATGATAACATTTTATAAACTTCTACATTACAAAAAGATAGGAGACCATTCATTTTAACAATACTAGCATAAGTAACATAATACCTAGGTAAATATATACGTCTCAGGTTTACTTAATATTCATTACAACAAACAAATAACAAGTGGAACTCATCACCAATTGATTGTCCACACAAAGTACAAACCCTCTCATCTTTAGGAATATTATACCACCGCCCAGTTTCTATTGGAATTCGTAAATTTTACGCCCTTAACTTTGTCATCCAAATTCTAGTTTTTAGTAACAGATGTAATATGGACATAATAATGAACATGTCATAATTATAATGACCATAATTTTAATGTTCTCATTGATATGTTCAAATACACGCCGTTGGTGTTAATAAAATGAAAAACAAACAAACAAAATACCAGACGTTCGGAACAGTTCGTGTTACTCCATCTTTAGTTTTATATGTATGTTTTGTAGATCGTTGGTTTTTTTTTCCTTTTGTACTTTTTCTTTTAACCATTGTGTTATCTGTTCTTTGATATACGGATTCTGATAACCCCTCTGGTATCTTCAAACTCTTCTTCTTACAAAATCCAATCGGAAAATAGTAGAAACGGAGTCAAGATTGCCACTCCTAACATGGATATACATGACGGGAGTAATATAAGTGACGCTCGTTGTACATACATATCCGTTTTGTGTAAATTAAGAAAAAAAACGATATTTACATTCATTTGGCAAATCTTTGAAACCATGAATTGAGACAGAAAAAATCACTGATTTAATAAGAAGGTAACCATATATATATGTAATAGGTAACTTTTATGACTTTTTACTTAAAACTCGAAATTAAGTAACAGTTCCATAATATACATTTTAATTAACTAAAGATACCAGCAGAATGGCATCAGACGTAGACTTATTTGTGGAATATGACACAAACAGGAAAAATTTGAGTTCTAAGATTTATGTCAAACCGTGATGATTGTAGTATTTACATTGTATATTTCACATTCTATTAAACATGGCGTCCTTCTTTCGCTTTGTAGACAAACGAGCGATTTATCGATGGTATAATCTCATTCGCACACGCGCCGATGAATATGACTGACTTTTTATTGGCAGCATAAATTGTGTCCGACATTTTCCGCAAATGTAAATATAAATTAACGTCTTCCAATCAAAGTATACTACCGTATTTGTACTCTTAGACATATCAGAATCGAAATAAATCATGGAAGCCAGAATGTGTGTTGAGTTTTAACATGGGTTGGCGGATATTAGTAAATTTTATCCCTCGCTTCTGGCTCGGAATAAAATAATAATATCCGCCAGCCCATGTTAAAACTCCCAACACATTCTGGCTTCCATGATTTATTTCTTAATTCTATCATGACGTTCTTCATTGGCTATGTAAATAATACAAAGATAAAACTCATGATATATTTTAATTCGCACATGCGCATTGACGAACAAATTACATTCGCTATACCAGAGGTTTTTTTTCCAATATACAGGACTTTTTAAACAAGGGACTCCATCTTTTAAACAAAAATGCTTGATTATGGATGTCAACTACATGTACCTAAATGAATAAACGTTAGAGAAAACCGAAGGGGCAATCAAGAATGGACAATCCAGAGACACTGGCAACACTGGGCACACAAGACACAGGACGAAAACAAACAAAACACAACACAGAAGATTAGAAAAATGAGCAACACGGACCCCACCAAAAACCTTGGGTTAACCCAGGTGGTAGCGAATGGTAAGTTGTTCCTGCCTATCATAAGCTGTCTTTAACAAGTTCTATATCCATCGCAAAATGTTATCTCGTGACTTTTTCCTTTAAGAGGAGTTTGAAGATACCAAAGTGGTAATCAGAATCCGTATATCGAAGAAGAACAGACAACACAATGGCCAAAAGAAAAAGTGCAAAAGTACAAACAACGATCTACAAAGCATACATATAAAACTAAAGATCGAGTAACACGAACCCCACTACAAACCGGGGATGAACTTTTTATGGTGGAGGATCATCACCGATCTTAATTTATTCGAATAAAAACGTAGATATCAAAATTAGTGCACACAACGCGTTCTGTTTTATGTGATTCTTTTTTTAATTTGAACACGTTCTAGACACTCGTTGTGCGCTCTAATCTACGTTTTATATTTGTCCTGTCCACCCATTTCATTCTTAATGAGCATTTATAATTAACAAGAAAAATAGATTTCAGAAAAGTTTGAAGATACCAAATAACCCAATCAGAAACTGTAATTCGAAGGACAGACAATACAATGGCCAAACGACAAAGGACAAAAGGACAAGCAACGATCTTCAAATCATTAGACATAAAACTAAAAATCGAGGAACACTAATTCCACTAAAACCAAGGGGGTGAACTCAGGTGATCCGGAAGGGTAATCAGTTCATGCGCACTAAATTTGATATCTACAAAATTTAGTAAGACAAATTGTGTAAATACAGAGGTAAAGAAAATAATAAACGCTATGAACCCTTCGTCAGTAAGACAATGTATTTACATTCATTTGACAAAATTCCTGAAACCATGAATTGAGAGAGAAACAAATCACTGGTTTAATATGAAGGTAACGAAATACGGTGTATGTAATCGAAAGGTAATGTGCTTAAATTGTTGACCAATGGAAATGACACTAAGGTACCTACAATTTTGTTATTCTTTGGAGAAAATGTGTCCTATTTTGCTGGCAAGAAAGGTTCGGAGATATCTAAGGGCCAATCAGAAGCCATAAATGGAAGAAGGACAGACAACGTAATGACAAACAGAAAAGGGACAAAGGGACAAACAACGATCTACAAAACATTACTCAGAAAACAAAAGATCGAGAAACTCGCACCCCACTAAACATCGGTGGTGAACACAGGTGTACTGGAATGATAAGCAGTTCCTGTTCTACATGTAGAACTTCTACCACTTCAATATCCACCTTTTCTCATGCACCTTTCGTTAATTCTTAAGAAAAAAGACCCCGATTCCCCATTACAAAAAAGTTGGTGCCTAATAATAAAATAATAGAACATAGAATGCAGGGAAGATAGTGACGGGTTGGGTTATTGGTGTTCAACATTACTTTGATTATATCGTGTTGGTCACGTTTACTGTAGACGAATTGGAAGTGTCTGATGAAAACCACACAGCTATTTCAAGTCAACAACAAACATAAGGCTGTATCGAGTACCCTCTCAACAACCGAAAATCGTAATCAAAATGTAACTGTGATAGGAACTGATTGCATAAATATTTCTACATAATAGTACCATATAATTGCGTCTATAGCGATAGACGCAGAGATAGTAAAAAATAAAGGACACACGATATGCCTATAATGCAAAAACTACCATGACAAATTCACAAAGTACAAACTGATCTTGTAGGGAATTTATTTTTAGTGGTTTGTATTAAATAAACTGAAATATTGTTGAAAGTGGCGCTAAGCACCATAAATCTAATCCTAATCCTAAATATTATCCATAATAAAGTCATTATGTATTGCTCGTTTGGCAGTTCCAATAATTTGTGTTTCAGGCTAATGTTTAGTACATAAGAGTAACATTCATGAAGCTGGGCTGTTTACAACATATGTGGAAATACATATAATATGTCTCCAGGCAGGCACTAATATAACGTACATGTTATTTCATCATACTAAAGATTGCTGGAAACTGTTATATTAACTTTGTATGTGTGACAAATAGTATTTCTGATCTGGATGGTAAAATTGTAACATGTAATTATTATTAATCCTAATGTTCTCTTTCATCGCTCGGGCATGGATAACCGTAACCGATTTTTGGCTATCTTGTTTAGGCCTTTTGGTGTGCTTTTTCCCAAGACTTTTAAATTATTTGGCTTTGAGCATACCCGATGACGGTTATTCCAGAATCGTGCCGTACTCACTCAATTTGATATCTACGTTTTTATTTAACTATTTTATATTTGTAGCATGCAAAAAGTATAGAGCGTATTAAACCTAGTCCTTGGCCAATCTTGTAAGGAATTTGAATTTGTACGGAGTGTATATGAAAACGCAAATCTTTATATAATTATCATAATAGATACTAGACATAGACGTATTGACGTGTTGGTTCTAAGCATCATAGGGAACGCGTTCATTCTATGTCTAAAATGTGAATACTTTTTATGATAATTTAATTCTTTTAAATGCAACTATAATTTTGGAATATCGTATTGTTCGCAAACAAAGATTATCAAAAAAAAATTTGTTTTAATTAATAAAAATGAAGTAACCAGAATATTGTCTCTGGATATACATATACGCAATTACTGTTATATTGAATTGTAATGGTATTGTTCTATATAAAACGAAAAAACATAAATTTGTATATATCCAGTATATTTAAGGAATATTTGAAATTGTTGAACAGGTTATACGATATAACCTGGTTTGGGTCAGTTTACGCTTAATAAACCGCGAAGCGGTTCATGAAAAGCGTAAACTGACATAAACCAGGTTATACAAGTATAATCTGTTCAACAATTTCAAATATTCCTTAAAATGTAATGATTCCTCGATTTTAATTACGATAATTTCATGCGACTATTTGAATTTGTCGTTGGCGGATGAACACGTTGGTGACGTCACAATACCAACCCAGGTTATCGAGTATAACCAAAATTTTCTCCAGGCGGATTAGCCAATCAGATTGAAATATTCAAATCAAATTAAATTATTAAAGGATATTCAAATGTGGAATAAGGACGAACATTAAAAGTCGAAATTATTTTATAAGGTCATATCATTTAAAAAAATAAATAAATAAAAACAAAGAAACAACAACAACCACAACAAAACAACAAAAACAATTCAAATAAGTAATACAAACGATGGCATAGTACATCAATATAATATCATAGTGTTATTACGTGATGTTTTTCATATTGGCCTAGTTATAGGTCCGAGGCCTGCTGTATTGGCCTGAGGCGCAGCCGAACGCCAATACAGCAGACCGAGGACCTATAGCTAGGCCAATATGAAAAACATCACGTAATAATACCTTTATTAATTAACCAGTCCAATATCTCTCGGGATTTTTCCTTGCAATTGTCGAAAAGCTTAGCGGATTCCGATCTAGCTGACTGGATTTTTTAGGTTTAATAATATTTTATTGTACATAAACAATAGGATTGGACAGCTTATATAAAGTCCTCTCCTTACAAATTATACACATGAAATAATGAAAAAGTGAAAAATTGCTGACATTAGCCCTAAAATCTTTTTGATTGATTTATAAAAGTTCGAACTTTTCCAAATATTTTGGAGTTGACGTCATAACTATACTTATCGTTCCCAAAGAGCAAAGTTTCAATATTGATATTGATATCGTCGCAATTACTCAGAAGTGTTCTTCTTTCGTTCAGGTATAAAGGACATTCTAGAAAATAATGCATAGCATCTTCCAAAGAAGCTGACTGGAATTGGGCCAATACGGAAAATATCCGTATTGGACTGGTTTTTGCCGTATTGGCCCAATGAAAGTTTTTATATTGTATTGACAGATTTGATCATATAAAGGCTAATAAATCAAAGTTAATTAATAAATATCTGTATTGCTGATTTGACATTTGAAATAAATTTTGCTTTAAGCTAAATGTCTTATTCAACTACATGTAGCAATGCTGTTTACAACATTTGTGGAAATATTAATAATACAACATGTCTCCCGACAGGCACTAAAACATCATTTTATCATAACAATGCTTGCTGGAGGAAACTTATCTTTACTTGTATGTGTGGTCAGTAATGTTTTTGATCTGTATCGTGAAATAAAAGCGTAGATATCAAATTTAGTGCGCACGACGCGTTTCGTGAACTACTTCCATCAGGTACTCTCAAAACCACTTTACTTCAAAGCAAAATAATTTTTAAATGTTTGGAAGCAAGAAAACCAAAGGGCCTAGATAGAATAACCAAAATTGGCTTAGGTCAGCTATACCTGAGTGAGGAGTACCTTAGCTTTAATGATAATTACATGATTTGGAAATGTAAATTCAATAAAAAAATATATATCTAATAAACCATATCAGTGCCAAAGCACTGACTACTGGGCGGGGAATAATAGTCATTTACATACATAGTTCAAATAAAGGCATTTTTGTGTGACCAATATGACCGGAAGTAAACTATCCATATTTTCACACCCCGGGAAAAAAACCGGTTATTGGATTACTACAAGATCATTTCCATATCGAGGCCCATATTGGTCCGGGCCAATATGAGCCTCGACTTCGTCTCAGGCCAATATGGGTGTCCCTTTTCTAGATGTCGGAAGTATTTAATAGATAGTTAAATACAGAGGCATTTCCATATTGGCCTGGTTATCATCCCTCGACCCATATTGGCCCTCGTCGGGGTCTCGGGATGATAACCAGGCCAATATGGAAATGTCCATGCATTAATCTGTAATTATCATTTCAAAAGCATTTGAACTTAAAATTGAAGTCCTACTTTTTGGCGATGACACCTTAACTGAGATGCAGAATCTGCAAATTTTCAAATCTGTACAACTTTACATCAAACGAACAAAACGTTTTAACCATTTATGATCACACCATCCCCCCCCCCCCCCCACCCCCTCCCAAATATATATTTGATTAATTAAACAACCAATCAATCAATCAATTTCATCTCAGATACAAGTATGGTAAAACATGCTTATATTATATAATTTCATGCTTTTTGTTTTGTATTTTGTTTTTGTTTTTTTTTGTTGTGTCTCGTTTTTTTTCATTTTTCAAAGAATTTATTTACAATGTTGTATATTGTATTTTACTATTGCTGACGCATGTACTATTGTAGTTATTTATTATGTGGAGAGGACCCTTGTAAGTTGTTATAATTTGTGTCCGATCCAATTGTTATAATATTTAGCAATAAAATATGTTTAATCTAAAGCATTTGATATCGTTAATCATATTAATTTGCGTTAAAAATGTAAATAAATCGCTAGCAATGCTACATTACGTTTAAAAGGTGAATAACCTCTCGCGTTCGTTTACTTCCAAGTATCTTCAACCCAATAATTTTTTTAAAGACTTTGCTTCACAAACAAAGTATACGAAGTAAACTTAATTGTGTCTAAATACTAATTGTGCTGTTTTATATATCAATAGACACCCATCTTGATATGTCCAGTGACAGTGGAGTATATGAACAATGGAATATGCACAAAAATTAAAAGTTGATATTAAAGTCATAAATCTATGCTTACAAAAATCCAAATAAGCAAAACACGAACGAGGACATGTTGCATTACGCATTAGATATATTTATTATTGAAGGTAACAGTTCCTCAATAATGTAATTATAATCAAAACTTGGGTTCTCTTCCCTCAGACATTAGTGACCTTAACTGATTTTAGCTATCCTGTTTAAGCTCTTTGGTTTTATTGCTCCCATTAAATTATTTGGCTTTCCAGTTTTTTCAATTTTTAGTGTTATTCTAGAAACACATGGAGCGCACTAAATTAAATATCTGTTGCAAATTCAATTGATTTTATCGCCACAAAATTAACTACATGTACTGTTTTAGAATTATATCCTATGAAAGTACACATAATCAACTGCAACGGATGTTTTTTATGGCTTTATATTTTGTTCTAACTGGGCTTGTAGCTTGAGTAACACCACATGTGCCACTCATGGAGCAGGAACTGCTTCTCCTTTCGATGAACCTGGGGTAACCCTTTGCTCTTAGTGGGGTTCGTGTTGCTCGATCTTTAGTTTTCTGTGTAAAGTTTGTATATTAAAAAACATAATTATCACATTTTCGGATTTCAACTAATTAATGTACTTGTTGATACGATGATGGTGTAAGTTGAAACCCAAAATTTGTTGAAATGCATAAAATTCCCAAAAACCATTAACCTAGTGAGTTGGTATGGTTGTTTTTCGCTAATTGCGTCTCTATTTGTCAATCAATGTTTCTTACTGTTTGCTTTGAATGTTCTTTATATATTTGTTCCAATGATAATTCACAATGAAGACTGTCATTTAAAAAAGCGTATATATATCAAATAAAATACAGTTAGAGAAAATCGAGGAGGCAATCAGGTGTGGACAATCTAGAGACACTGAAAACATTGGCACACAAGACACAGGAAGAAGACAAACAAAACACAACACTGAAATCTTTAAGGAATAGTTGACATTTTTGAACAGGTTATACGATATAACCTGGTTTGGTTTATGAAAAGCGTAAACTGATCCAAACCAGGTTATACAAGTATAACCTGTTCAAAAATTTCAAATATTCCTTATAATTTAATTTTTACAACAAAATTTAATGATACATCGATTTTAATTACGAATATTTATTGTGACTATTTGAATTTGCCGTGGGCGAGCGAATATGTTGGTGACGTCACAATACCAACCCAGGATATCGAGTATAACCAAATTTTCACCAGGCGGATCAACCAATCAGATTCCAATATTCAAATCAAATTAAATTATTGAAAGATGAGCAACAAGGACCACACTAAAAACTGGGAGAAAACAATGCGATTCCATATAAGAACAGCCATAGCTACAATAATTACAGGTCTAATTGGTACACACTTTAGTATCATTTAATCAAAGGGGTAAATATCCAATTTACTGCGCACGACATGTCTCTGGAATTCTTCGCATCAGGTACGTTTAGTAGTCAAATGATTAGAATGCTAAATAAATTTCCGAAAACTGAGAGCAAATGAACTAAATTGGATAAACTCTATTTTCAAAATCGACTTGTGCATGAGGGAGATTTTAATAGGTAATGTTATTTATGAACTGTAAATTGCAAGCATAAATATATCTAATACACTATGTCAGTGCCGTAGAACTCACTACCAGAAGGATTATACCCATTGTGATAAATAGATTACTAGTCTAGCAGAGGAATCAACCATGTATTAGCTATAAAACGTAGATATCCTCTCTAGTTCGCATGATGCGTTTCTGGATAACCTTCATCAGGTATGCTCAAAGTCAAATGATATCTTTGTAGACAAGTAAGCAAAGGGCCTCAACAGGATTTTCAAATGTTGCTAAGGTTACCTATGCTCTATTGTGATTGACCCTAGTCTTAGTAAATAACATTATTTAGAAACTGTAAATTTCCAGTATTACTGTACAAATGTATATGATAAACCATGTGACGGCCGAAACACTAAATTACCAGGCAGATGACACCCACGAGTGTCAATAGTCCATCAGCGGAGATATAGATCCAGTGATAATAGCAGAAACATAGATATCTAATTTAGTGCGCACGACGCGTTTGTGGAATAACCTTCCACAGGTACGTTCATAGTCAAAAATATTTGAAAACCAAAGAAGTCTTTGAGAGCAAGTTAATCAAAGGGTTTCTATGCAAGATCGGCCAAGGTTATACAGCAAAGGGATAATGACAATGACATATAATTAGATGCACAACTGTCGCATAGCCTAACATATACTATTTTGTATAAACCCAAAGGCACAGTCTTGTCTGAAAACACCAACTGTTGCACCTTGCTATAGAACTGTATAAATAGAGAGAGTACTTATGTGTGTGATATCATTGATTCACGATTTGAAAGAGTTCAAAATGAAGGTTGTCTTGATTTTGTTTTGTATGGTCGTGGCAGTTGTAGCACTTACACCACCTGGTGGTTTATCGGTATTAGCACCTGCAACTACAGAAGTGCAAGAAATGATGAACAAGGTATGTGTTATTATTTGCTTGTACAACTGATGTCCAGAATATATATGTTTTTATATTCGTCATTTTAACTGTTATTTCCAAATTTCTGCAATTTTCCTTAAAATTTGCAATGTAGTCGATATTTGCAAATAATACATACTAAGAAGTATATTTTTTATAATTAAATAATTTTATTGTTTTTAATTATTGGATGTAATTAGACATGAAAATGAAATTTTCATATTAACTGCTGAAATTTAATCAATCTTAGTATAAACATATTTTATTAATTAATTCAATATTACACATTATGATAATACACATATAAATCAATCTTGTCGCCACTGTTTATGCTTCCTGATTCAATTGTTCACCTAGATTGAAACAACAACCATTAACGGCCACATTCTATGACTGGTAATGTTATATATCTAATAAGACAATAATTACTTTCTCTGGTACGATATCTAACTGGAACCGGCTGCCATTCATAGCCCATAGTTGTGAGAGGCTCAGTTGAAACCTTCAAGGCTGCTGTCTCCTCTATCAAATGCTAATTTATGAAGCCTGTAAATATTTTAACCTTTTTCAATACTCATCTTCAACCTCTGACATTATCTTCAACTTGTTGAATGTGGTCAGTATTTGGTAAAAGTATCATAACCTCTGACATGATCTTCAACTTGTTGAAGGCGTTCATTATTTGGCAGAAGTAGCACAACCTCTGACATAGTTCTCAACTTGCTGAAGGCAGTCAGTATTTGGTAGGAGTAGTACAACCTCTGAAATAATCTTCATCTTGTTGAAAGCGGTCAAGTCTTTTTAGAGAAGATGTGTTATATTTTTTTTTTCATTTCTTTGCAGATAAAAAGTACCGTTGAAGATAAAGTAAACGGGCTTCATTTTCCAAAGTTCACAGCTATTTCCTACAAGACTCAAGTTGTTGCAGGAACTAATTACTTTGTTAAGGTAATGTATTCTTAATTGATAATCATAATAATGTAGATTCTAATTATTAAATTATGGGTTGTAAAAAGTTCACAAGTTCTCTTTTATTTTCATGAAAACCTTCTCGAACATAAAATCCTGTCTGTACGACAAAAATGTCTGCCAATGGAAAAATCTGCACGTTGTCATACGAGAATATTAACTGATTCAGCTAGAAAAAGAAACAGGAAAGAAGATTTGGCGAAATAAAATAAAACAAGAATTAAAATAGACCACCAACATGAATGGAATTAAAGGAAGCGTTGAGAGTTAAAACTGATGCAGGTTCGGCTTAGACAGGTTTAACTGTATTATATTATTATTATTAGTCGTAAATAACAATACTCCTTTGTTATATATAGGTTATATATCATGTATAAAATGTATATTGTACTGCTAAAGTTGGTGTTAAACACCAATCAATCAATCATGTATATTGACGACTATGTATCTTAATTTTTGTTACAGATAAATGTTGGTGATAGCTACATACACGTGAGAGTATGGAAAAAATTGGATGGAAATACTGTTGTTTCCAAAGTTCAAACAGGAAAAAGTGTATCCGATCCTATTGAATACTTTTAATAATTAATGACAATAAAAGGATTGTGATCCTTATTTATGTGAAATAACATGATTTGGCTTTTTTTTTTATAAACAGTAACGGTCGTAAATGGCTTGGTTGGTTTATCATGTCTAACGCCACTTTCAACCATATATCAGTTATATCTTGGCTCTTTTATTGTTGGAGGAAATCGGAGTACCAGGATAACCTCCGGCCTGTCGCAAGTTACTGACAAACTTTATCACATAATATTGTATCGAGTACACCTCGTCATGAGCGGGATTCGAACTCACAATTTTAGGGGTGATAGGTACTGATTATATATGTAGTTGTAAATCCAACTACCATATGATCACGACAACGACGGACTCGGTCATAAAAGGAAACACCGACATGGACTGAATAAAACAACCACAATGTAATGTAATTCAATTGTCATAATACACAACATCCCTCCTTAAAACATCTAAAAGAACCAGATTAGAGTACATAGCCAGTGGAACCTTTGGATGAAATAGTTAAACCAGTCAGATGGCATTACGCTTCGAACAAATGATGAATAAAAACGTAAATATCAAAATTAGTGCGCACGGCGCGTTCCTGGATTACCCTTCAGCAGGTACGCTCAAAATCGAAAGATTGGAAAACCAAAAACTTTAAAGTTTTGGGAGCAATAAAGCCAAAGGTCCTAAACAGGATAGCCAAAATCAACTACGGTCACCTATGGCTGATGGAGGAGAACCTTAGTTTTATTTAGAAAAACTAGAGAGATTTTGTAAGTGGCGTTGTCATTGGCCGATCATTAGTTCATCAGGACATGACCGCTATGTGGGTTTTGTCAGATGTTATGAGCAACGTAGCATATTATAACAGCTGATTGTTATCAGATTGCACTAATCAGCGTCTGACGATATTAGGAGGACCCGAAGAAATCCAACGACTGCCGAAAGTCACTGACAAACTTTATCACATAATGTTGTATCGAGTACACCTCGTCTGAGTGGGATTCGACCTCACAACGTTAGAGATGATAATCACTAATTGCATAGGTAGATAGCAATCTAACTACATTTACGATCCCCACCACGACGACCTCGGCTTGGCTATGGTATATAGCACCACTGTCAACAGTATTTAAGTAATATCGTGGTAGTCAGTTTATGTTTATAAAGACAGAAACTACCTGTCAGATGCATGTCACTGATAAACTACCTGTCAGATGCATGTCACTGATAAACTCTCAAATAGAGTTACATCGATAGATTGATTGATTGTTTAATGTCCATTAATCTCATTTCATCTTTATTCAGTACGAGAACAAGTTCAAAAATATATCATAAAATTGACTGCCACTTGTAAAGTTTAGATATTTGGGAAGGGGCTAAATATTTAGTTTTTGGTAGCGGCAACAATGCGTCTACTCTATTTTGACATTCACAAAACAAGTATTTAACGTCCAGGAAGCAGGTCACTCTCCAAACACGGTCCCCACCATTGTTCTCGACCATATTTTCCATTTCATATCCAGACAACTCCCCATCGAGAGGGCCCCTTCTCTCCGCCGCCTGGGGACGCGCTGAGTAGTTCTGAGGGTTTTGGGACCTGGGAATCTTTACCAATACCCAGCAGCTGAATCGATGTATACCTTTCCACTGGTAAGACTCAAACTGGTACTATACACTGCTTACTTAGATATTCATATTACCATACTATTGTGGCCACGACTGCTTTAAATGAATTTTGTAATATGAAACAACAAAATGCAACATATTCCCCACTTAAATAGAAAATAAATGTTACAGCATACCGAAGAGGAAATCAAAAATGTACAATCCAGAGAAACTGGCAAGATAGGGTACACACGAAGAAAAACAAAACAAAACAAAAGCACAGCACAATATGTGTTGGAACCATTATAAACTTACCAACCACAAATAACATAAATAAGACTCGATCCCAGCACAGGAGACAAAGAGGAACCGAACATAGCGTTCATGCGAAAATCGTAAGGGACATCACAACATGGAACTCAGAACGTAAATACACACAACAGAACAACACAAACATTAAAAACATGAGCAACACGGAACCCACCAAAAAACGGGGGTGAACTCAGATGCTCGCGAAGGGTTAGTGGTTCCTGCTTCTTATAAGACATCCGTGTTACTCATATATAAAGTCAAGTCTGGTAAAAGTCTTGGTAGTGAAATAGTGATTTACGGATTCTGATTACCCTTTTGTCATCTACAAACTCTTCGTACAGAACAAAGCAAATGAAATAAGTAGTCGGTCAATAACTGCTTGCTCCAGAGTAATAAAACCAGCAAAACATATGATGGTTAATGGTCAGTTAAGTATATCTACAGGCTAGGGGCATCATCCACTCCCTTTTGGTGTTTGTAATATGTTAACCATTGAATACCTCTCGGCGACTGCGAGATAGCGAACAGCTTTACAATCGTTGTGTATTTGTACATTGATGTTTGACTGTAAAAATACATTTTTTTCTCTCTTTAAAAAAAGAATTTAGGTAGTACACGTGAAATACATGTATATTCAGAAGAAATGATTAACATCGTAATGCGGGTTTCTTATAAGAAGCAGAAACTGCTTTCCTTCATGAGCATCTGAGTTCAATCCGGGTTTTTTTTGTGAGGTTGCTTATCTTTTTAGTGATTTGTGTTGGCCTTTTATGTGTATTTACGTTCGGAGTTTGTTGCGATTTCCGCATAAAAGGTTCGTCTTTATCTCTAGTTGTTTGTAAGAGGGATCCTGTCTTTCTTACGCTATTAATGTATTTTGCGCATAGTGGTGTCCAATACCTATTGTGTTGTGTATTGTTTTTCTTTGTCTTGTGTACCATATGATGCCATTTTCTCTGGATTGTCCATTTTTGATTGCCCTTTTAGTATTATCTAACGTAAAAGATAAAGGGTTGATTTGAATTGATAAGATCTAACATAGCGAATGTTCTTTAAAAAAAAGGGCATCAGGTTATAGTTGTTCAACAAGTTAATAAAAAAAATGTACCACCTTGATCAATGTAGAAGACTATTCAGACACAGGGGGCAGAGCTAGCATATCAAATAAGATGTTCACATATTAAAATATCGAGCTAAACGAGATCGTGCCGATCTGGCTTCTGGTTTACCTGATATTTACCAAATAATGTTGCAACATCTATAACTATTTCAACGAGCACATTCTCGGAATGAACAGAAGGAGGATCATGAATATGAACAAGCTGATATCGCAGAATTCTACGTGGAATTGACTTTGGGAGAATAATGTGAGGAGTATCCACCTCAACGTGCGACAATCAACCATGCAAATACCGACGAGAATAGAAAGCGAATAGTCATAATCGGCTAATGATACCTATGACCACAGAAGATTAACCTTATAGTTTTAATAACAGTTTTAATAACAATTACAAAATATAGGAGCTGACAAGTTCAATTAAAAATATACAATATTTTACAAACCATGTCAGTGCCGGAACAATTTGGCGGAATATACGATACGACACTAATAGTCCACCAGCAGAGGTATCGACCCAGTGATGGGAATAAAAATGTAGATATCTATTATATTGCTCACGACGCTCAACATACAAAAATATCTTCCCGCTGAAAAACAGGAAATTCCTTGACATGCTTAAGTATGTGTTTATTTTTGGTATGGAAGATGTATGAATGTCATTCTTTTTAAATGATAATATATCCGGCAAGTATTGTTTAAAAATCCTGCAGACACTAAAGGGGAAACCAGTAGCCCGTAAATCGAAGAAATACACACAATAATAAAAAAAATACCAAAGGACAAAAAATGATCCATAAAACACTGCACAGAAAAGCAAAGATTAAGCAACACTAACAAATTCAATTTAAACTTTTCTGGATTGGATCGTAAAGTTCATTTTTTCGGTTGTGCATAATCAATTAAATCATATAAATAAGTGAAAAACAAATTAATAAGTAAGTGAATAAATAGTTTTCTCAGAATAATTTATTGAATATATTTATTCAACGTATTCAAGTGGGTCACATGCAGTGTGATTTCCCAGTTTATTGAATATATTTATTAAAAGTCTTCAAGACGGTCCCAGCGTTTTTTCCCAGTTTCAACTTTGACATATGTTACTTTGCCGCTACGAGAACGGAACGCCTTGACATGAATATATCCAAAGCGCTTAATTTGAATCTGAAAAAAAAATACAGAACGTTAAAATTAAAAAGTTTTAACCAAAGAGTAAGACATATACTGTTCAGCTTAACGTTTGATAATCGCAATGGTGTAATGGTTAGCGTTCTCTCATCGAGTTCGATAAATAATGAGTTCGAGTCCCGATCGGGTCAAGCCAAAGACTGTAGAATTGATATTTACTGCTCTTCCGATAAGTAAGCTACATTAATGAGAAAGAGCAAAGACTGGTTGGATCGAATCATGATAATGTGTCCGAGTGGAGCGACAGGTCTATCCGTGGACTGTTGTTTCAGTGAGCTAGCAATATGAAAATCCAACTATGGGTGCTAATATATGTCTCCAAATCTGTCTTTATTCTATATTTATCGATATTGATAATGTTATATTTGGAAAAAGAGATTTTCAAAACTGACACTGTTTTATACTTTCGTCATGCATAAGCTGGTTTTATTTCTATGGTATTCTAACTTTAAATTATCAACATTAAAATGAAAAACAAAAGAATACTACACTGGCGGTATCCAATCAAAAAATGATAGAAACAGAGGCAAAATCGCTACCATGACAAACGTACGACCGCTCACCTTCCTGGCTGAGTACAGGCACTTTGATAATAAGTGCTGGGGTTAAACTAGTTTTATAGACCCAAGCATTTCATTTCCTCTTACTGAAATGAGCAATCATTTGAGTAGTTTTTACATGTGAGTAAAATGTCTAACCTTACAACTGGTTGAGCAGCGTTGTTATAAATATAAATCCGGAAGGGCACATACATTTTTACCGGCTTTGTAACTAGATTAACACGGCGGGTGCCACTAGTGGAGCAGGAACTGTTTATCCTTCCGGAGCACCTGAGTTCACCCCCGGTTTAGTGGGGTTCGTGTTACTCGATCTTAAGTTTTATGTGTATGCTTTGTAGATCATTGTTTGTCCTTTTGTCCTTTTTCGTTTGGCCATTGAGTTGTCTGTTCTTCGATATACGGATTCTGATTACCCATTTGGTATCTTCAAATTCTTCTTTCATCACATGAAAATAACCATTTGAAACAGATAGATTGGTTGATTTTTTCTTAATGTCCAGCGAGCAGTATTTCAGATATATTTAGGACGAGAACAAGTTCAACATTATATACAATCCAGATATAAAAGAGGGTGGGGTGGGCCAACCAGTAGAACGACTGTTGGCTGCCACTGTAAAATATGAAGATTTGGATCATGGACGGTAATTGTAGTCTTTTGTAGCAGCTATAATGCGTCTACTCGTTTTCGAAATCTAGAAAAGAGTTCTTGTGCAGGTAGCGTGTCCCTCTCCCTTCCATACACGTTACCCAACAAAATTACCAATGCATGTGCAAATTTATAGTGAACAGAATAAATTTCTAAAGAATATAATATATCAATCATAATTAAATAAATACTCACTTTCAAGAGATACTTGGTACCACGAGCGTATCGTCTTTTAAAGGTTATGACTCTGAATCTTCGGAAATTGCCAATGCTTGCTTTTGTTGAGATTGTGTTCCTTATCTATAAATAAAAAGGTTAACATTAGAGTCAGATATATTTACCAATTGGATTGAATATATTTCATTTCCAAACGTTTCACCAATAAGGTTGGACACAAATTAGGGTCCGTCGCGGTCGTGATCTTTAAAGTTGTGAGTTCGAATACTGATCATCGCGGGTGTGTCGTAGTCGTGATCGTATGCTAATTGGATTTATAACTACCTATGCAATCAGTGTTCGGGTCATAGTGAAGTGTACTCGATACAACATTATGTGATAAAGTTTGTCAATGATTTGCGACAGGTCGGTGGTTTTCTCCAGGTATTCTGGGTTCCTCAACCAATAAAAGTGATCGTCTCAATACAACTGATATATTGTTAAACGTGACGTTAAACACCATAACCCTAACCCTGGACACAAGTTATACTACTTTGTAAATATCCTCTCCGCATCATAAATAATCATAAACAATTATCTACAAGTAAGCAATAGTAGAATACAATATACAGCATCATACATTCTTGTAACATGTTAATTGTATATATAATGCTTTACTAAGGAAGGTTTGACGATACCAAAGAAGTAATAAGTTGAAGAAGGATATACAATGCAATGACCAAATGAACACACACTCATCTACAACACACTACTAAGAAAACTAAATATAGATCAAAGGAGTAATGAGTTGACGAAGGATATACAATACAATGACCAAAAGAATACAAGCAGTAATGAGTAGAAGAAGGATATACAATACAATGACCAAAAGAACACAAGGAGTAATGAGTTGAAGAAAGATATACAATACAATGACCAAAAGAATACAAGGACTAATGAGTAGAAGAAGGATATACAATACAATGACCAAAAGAACACAAGGAGTAATGAGTTGAAGAAAGATATACAATACAATGACCAAAAGAATACAAGGAGTAATGAGTTGAAGAAAGATATACAACACAATGACCAAAAGAATACAAGGAGTAATGAGTTGAAGAAAGATATACAACACAATGACCAAAAGAATACAAGGAGTAATGAGTTGAAGAAAGATATACAACACAATGACCAAAAGAATACAAGGAGTAATGAGTTGAAGAAAGATATACAATACAATGACCAAAAGAATACAAGGAGTAATGAGTTGACGAAAGATATACAATACAATGACCAAAAGAACACAAGGACTAATGAGTAGAAGAAGGATATACAATACAATGACCAAAAGAACACAAGGAGTAATGACTTGACGAAGGATATACAATACAATGACCAAAGGAATACAAGGAGTAATGAGTTGACGAAGGATATACAATACAATGACCAAAAGAATACAAGGACTAATGAGTAGAAGAAGGATATACAATACAATGACCAAAGGAATACAAGGAGTAATGAGTTGACGAAGGATATACAATACAATGACCAAAGGAATACAAGGAGTAATGAGTTGATGAAGGATATACAATACAATGACCAAAAGAACACACAATTATCTACAACACACTACTCAGAAAACTAAATTTAGATCAACACGACCCCACAGATAACTGGAGATGAAATAAGGTACTAGCAAATATTATATTTGATTTTAACTATTCTACATATTTTTGCAGATTTTTACTATTTAAAAGTATGAAAGGGAAAACATGAAATTATACAATGCTGTCGCTTTTTAAGATATAAACGAGATGAAAGTAGTGAGAAATTCACCATTTTGAAAGTAATTTTGAATAAAAGAAATAGAGTTTATGTTATTCAACTAAAAAGTCATCAGTATTTATTTGGAATCTTGAAAAAACACGGATATAATTAAACTAAGCTATGAGTTCTTCCTGATGCTGTTCGTTTGTGAGAGTTTCATATTAATAGATATCAAAGTTAAGTGACTCACCTTGTTAGCAAACCTCTGAATAGCGGTTGTTGCTTTTCTGTCGTTTCCCCAAACATCGTCTTCATCGTCCCATCCACTAATAAAGGCACCAGCAAGTCCCAAGCACACAAGACTAATACACAGGATAAAGGCAAGCTTCATTGTACGTTTTCGGTATCTGAACTTGGTTTCTATCGAACAAAAATGATGGCTTATATAGCGGAAGGAGTGTAACACATGGTCGTCTTTTAATTAAAAAGGCTACCCGCCTCTGGATTGAAATTGTTATTTGTTGATAAACAAGTTATAAGTTCACGTTCAATGTACGTTTATGGATATTATTACCTAATAGCAATTGGCAACATATAAACAAAAACAAAATATATATCAATTTTGTTTCTTACCCCTCGATGTGATACAGTACAGAGCACCAATCGCTTAGCTTTATGTCCAGCATCCTAGACCACTCGGCCACATCCGCTATGTAAAAATACAGCTTCAATAGTCGAAGTGTATATGCAGACAAAGCGGAAACAATCGTTTGACATTGAGCGTTCGTGAAGAAGATTGTACCATAAAGGGGTCGTTGCACACTAAATTAGATATATAGTTACATTTTTGAAGAAGATTGAAACCCAATCTTTGTAATTTCAAGTGTATGCCCATTAATTGTAAAATATCTGTCAACTGGTTTACGGTTTAAATGAGTAAATCCCGTTCTTTTCATTGGATGTAACGTTGGATTTCAACATTCCTGGCGCACCAAATTCTGAGAGATCAATTGGTATTGCAAGGGGCTCTAGAAATATTTCGTGTATGCCCTGATGTCAATTCAAGGTGTTGAATATGCAATTACAGTCATATATTTGTTATTGGTCGTTAGAAATCTTTAAAAATACATTTTACTCTTATCATTTGGGAAGGGGAGGGGGGTTGAGACATATCGCCTTATTGGTCGATAGCTGGAGCCTGGTGAATTGTCGGTAGAAATATCACGGCTGTAAAACTAAATTACAAGAATGAACTGATTCTAAATAGAACCACTGATAGAAAAGAAACACACAAATCTATGTGTAAGTCAAATGTAGTTCCTATCGCTGTTTATGCTTTGTGTTTTTCTTGTAATTAAAAATATGTTGACACAATGTTTGTTTATATTGTAGTACGTAACTTATTGACACTTTTCAAGCAACGACAATTATGAAACAGACTTTATAACAATGTATCATAAATTATCATACAGCCATACGAGAGGAGCTGTCGAGGTCATGATCGTATGGTGGTTGGATCTACCACAGCAATCAGTGCCTATCACCACTAATATTGTGATGGATAGGTGTACTCGACACAACATTATGTGATAAAGTTTGTCAGTGACTTGTGACAGGTCAGTAGTTTTCTCTAGGTACTCTGGTTTTCTCCAACAATAAAACTCACCGCCTTCATATCACTAAAGTATCGTTGAAAGTGGCGTCAAGCAAAATAACCCCAACCCATACGAGAAATTGTTGCACAAATGGACAGTGTAAATATTGCATAAATCCTTTTTATCATATTAAAAGATTAAAGGAACTATTAAATAGCAGATTTTTTTTATCTACCAAGTGTTTTTTTTTATGTAATGTAATGTATCGCAATGGAAAACTGTGCGACCATGTGACATCTTGCACAGATAAATGAGAATATTTAAAGAACATGAGACATATTGAAGGAAGTCATATCAGAATTATCTACAGTGACTTCTTTTTTACAGGACAATTAATTCGTTTCCGTACATTTCGCATAAAATAATACATCCTCTGTATGGTTGTGATTATAATGTTATCTATATATATATGTTTAAGACATTGGGAAAAGAAAGTTTAAACTTTACAGAGAAGATCAACAATTCCATTAATATCAACAAAACGAACAACCACATGTCACCTCGGACAACTGAACACACACAAAAGCACTACATTTAGCATTGGAAATCCAGGTTCTGACTTGAGACAGGCGCAAACATGTAGCGGCATTAAATCCTGCCTTGAGACAGGCACAACCATGTAGCGGAAATCCAGTTCCTGTCTTGAGACAGGCACAAACATGTAGCAGAAATCCAGATCCTGTCTTGAGACAGGCACAACCATGTAGCGGAAATCCAGTTCCTGTCTTGAGACAGGCACAAACATGTAGCGGAAATCCAGTTCCTGTCTTGAGACAGGCACAAACATGTAGCAGAAATCCAGATCCTGTCTTGAGACAGGCACAACCATGTAGCGGAAATCCAGGTCCTGTCTTGAGACAGGCACAAACATGTAGCGGAAATCCAGTTCCTGTCTTGAGACAGGTACAAACATGTAGCGGGATAAAATGCAATATATTTTTAACGTATTTCATCAAAGTATGGTATATCTAATATTTGTCAATGTGAGTCTTCATGTAGTTCCTAGTATTTATTTCAAAAACTATGCCAGCCACAAAATCATGGTTTATACATTTTTGCCGTCGTTGCAATAATTTTATGGAAAATAGACACTTTATAGTGTACCTTTAAAACTAAATTTACCAATATCAAAGCAAGTATTTTCCGATGTTAAAATAAATGAAATCAGCATTTTATGTGTTTCCAGTATAACTGAAATTCTCTTAAACTGGAATGAGTGCATTTACTACATATAAGGTGTCCTGATATCATGCGACTTATGAGGATCCCAGCACAATAAATACTGGTTGAAAACAGACGTGCGGAGGAATTTCAACTAATATGTCCAAATGACTGTGTGTCAATTTCACGATTTTCTGAATACATGATGCTGTGGTATCAACAAAATATATGCACAATATTGGGAAATATCAAATGTATTTGTTCTTGTCTCGAAACATGGAAGAAAGGCTCGCCAGATTCTCTATTTCCTTCCTGCATCTACAGCTCGTACAAATAAATTTGCATATTTGCGACAATGTACGTCTTTGGTCTACAAACTTGTTAAAATTAAATATTTAATGTTTATAGGAAATGTACGATGTAGCTTTAAGAAAGAAAACAACACAACGTAATCTTATAAATAACGAAGTATAGATACTTATGGAACATAAAACTTGGCAACCAAATAAAATAAGGAAACAAATCTGTTATTGCTAAAGATAAATAATGCACAGAAACTAGAATTTATTTACAACGACACCTTGGTAGTATTACCGGCTGCAGGATTCGTGTGATGAATATGACTATTATTAGATCCAAACAATATAGCATGCTAAACAGTAGATCTGTGAAAATGTTTGAATATATCACTTAGGGAACGACCATTTAACTTGAAGGGGGAGGGGGGGGGGGGTTATGGTTTTTTCTAAAAAAATATTCTGATTCCCAATGATGCTGAAAAAAATATTCTGATTTTGGTGGAGGAAAAAAAAAATAATCAGATTCATAGTTTTTGTCATATAACCTAATGTGGAATTCTGGAAAAAAAGTCGTACTTTGCGCGACAAAAAAATAAATATTCTAACACTCGTGTTGTCCGAAAAAAAATTTCTGAACGATAAAAAAAACCATAACTCCCCCATTCAAGTTAAATGGTCGGTCCCTTAACCATCCAGTCTAGTCGAACTAATATTTGACCTAAGATGACATTATTTTAGCTTTGTGCAATCCTTCACAGAAATGACCAAAATAAAATGTAGAAAAAGTCTCCTAAAATCAAGCCATGGCGAAAAATGCATTTCCAAAATAGAAAATCACGATTTTTGGGGCAATATTGTTGTCGTTGTAAATGGACTGACGTACTTTGAAGAGCAATGAAAGGGAGATGATAAAACATTTGATTCTCGAAATAATTTCGAAAAGATTTCACAAGATATTTCAATAAATATGAAGAATGTATTACCAAAAACAGACGTAGTAAGATACCAGTATGTTTTTTTGTTTTTTTGTTGGTTTTATTTGGTATTTTGACAAACAAAGCCTTTTACGGAATCTCCCATCGAGTTAATGTCTATTTCGAAGTACCCATGTATTTTGTTTTATCAAAGTAGAACACAGTTGTGTTTATACCTCGCAAAGTATATTTTTGTAATTTACATTTGCTCTCTCTAATACAGTTTCCTGGTTATTTATATATCAGTGTTCAGTTGTAGGTAATTTCGTATTTCAACATTATTAGAATTATATATATAGGGAGTGGTCTAGGGCGCTGGACGTAAGGCTAAGCGAATGGTGCTGCAGTGTATCAATGGTGTGGGTTCAAATCCCGTCGAGGGAAGAACAACAATTTGACAGCTCTAAAATCTAATTCTAACACTGTTTGGTTTAATTTTCAGACGTATATATATATCAATTTATAAATTCCCTTTCAACATACGTTTTTGCATATAAAACATATCCAATAGCTATTTCTACTATATTTGTCAACTCTATATCCCGAATAAAATGGTTATTGGACATATTTGTCACCTTTTCAATAAAACAAACGCTTTACTATGTGCATGTATCCAGACCGGAAGGAACCAGATTAACAATGTTCTGCCTTAATAAGGAAATAAGAAAATGCAATTACGCAAAAGTAAAATTTTGACTAAATAGCGAAGTAGATTCGTTGTATTGGACAATCAAATGTGCATGACACTTTACCTGAAACGACATCATACGGTAGGACGTCGTTAGGTAATAGTGTATTGTCCCCAAAATGCCTACAATCATCTAATATATATTAGATTGGTATGGAATGTGCATGTACATTTATATGATTTATTACTGGTTAACGTCCAGCGAGCAGTAAATAAACGCTAGAGAATACCGAACGAGTGTTGGACACGACTATATGTAAGCAAACACAAATAACGTAAATAAGACATGAAAACCTCCTACAAACAGCTGGAGGTAAAGACGAACCGAACATCGTTTTTATGCAGAACTCGTAACGGACATCACAACACGGAACTCAGAACGTGAAACTGTCCCCCCTTCCCCGAAAAAAAAAACCAAAAACGCAAAGGTTACAATAAAGTTCATATAAAAAAGACAAGTCATATTGCAAAATATTATTAAAATTTGATAAGTTCTTAAAGGTTAAAATATCCCCTAAAAAAAATTGATTAAACTTGTTTTTCTTTTTTTGAGATTTCAAATCTCATTTTGCATTTGAAAATTTAATTTAATTTGTTTAAACTTGTGTTTTTCTTTTTTTGAGATTTCAAATCTCATTTTGCATTTGAAAATTTAATTCAATTTGATTAAACTTGTGTTTTTCTTTTTTTGAGATTTCAAATCTCATTTTGCAATTGAAAATTTAATTTAATTTGATTAAACTTGTGTTTTTCTTTTTTTGAGATTTCAAATCTCATTTTGCATTCGAAAATTTAATTTTAGTTCCAAAAGTAGTTGTAGCGTTGTGTTGTATTTATTTTCAGAATTTCCGACCAGGAAAGTGAGAGGTTATGTATTTGCCAGATAGGAATATCGGTTTGACCCCTCTATGCGATTTGTCTATTGGTATTTGGCATTGTTCTGACTGTATGGTATTTTTTTGCTTCAAAGTTTAGTTAAAAGTTTCAGGTGCAAATTTATTTTTTTTTTATTTGGTTTTGCACAAACGGACCACCTGATTAGTAAACCAAATAAAAAAAGATGTTGACAAACAACGCATTTCTCGGTATCTTCCATCGGGTTTATAACGTCATGCTATAGCTGAAAACTGTTGAGTTGGCGTTAAGCAGCGATCATTCACTCACTCACTCCATCGGGATTATTCGCCTTTCAAAATTGTGTCTTCACACGTACAGATGTTTTCCATGCTTGACCTTTGCTCTATTTATTACATTTTCTTAGTTTCACCTTTACATTGAGGTGCTTTCTGTGTAATATGTTTTGATGTTATTTAGTGAAGACCCCAAGTGTCTACGACTGACGACTTTTTTTCCAGTTTTGAAATCGGAGTCGGTCAATTATTCGGCTTAAGATTAAATGCATGTTCATGTGTACTCGGTGGTTTCCGGTTAAGCTTGTATCCTGATATTGTTAAAAGAAGCTACAAAACTAAATGCATCACAGTTGTTAATCATAAATCAAAATATTATTGTAAGTACGTAATACACTTAGTTGCAATATAAAAAGTATCTGGACATCCTTTTTGTGGATAATTGTACAGTATGCTGTATGTGAATAGCCAAAACCAAAGAGCCTAGACAGAATAGCCAAACCCAAAGGGCCTAGACAGAAAACCAAAGGGCCTAGAAAGAATAGCCAAAACCAAAGGCCCTAGACAGAATACCCAAAACCGGAGAGCCTAGACAGAATAGACAAAATCACAGAGCCTAGACAGAATAATCAAGATCAAAGGGCCTAGACAGAATAGCCAAAACCAAAGACCCTAGACAGAATAGTCAAAGCCAAAGAGCCTAGACAGAATAGCTAAAAATCAAACAGCCTAGACAGAATAGTCAAAATCAAAGGGCCTAGACAGAATAGCCAAATTGAAAGGGACTAGACAGAATAGCCAAAATCAAGCGGCCTAGACAGAATAGCCAAAATCAAAGAGCCTAGACAGAAAACCAAACGGCCTAGACAGAAAACCAAAGGGCCTAGAAAGAATAGCCAAAACCAAAGGCCCTAGAGAGAATAGCCAAAACCAAAGGCCCTAGACAGAATAGCCAAAACCAAAGAGCCTAGACAGAATAGCCAAAATCGAAGACCTAGACAGAATAGTCAAAATCAAAGGGTCTAGACAAAATAGCCAAAGCCAAAGAGCCTAGACAGAATAGCCAAAATCACAGAGCCTTGACAGAATAGTCAAAATCACAGAGCCTAGACAGAATAGTCAAAATCAAAGGGCCTAGACAGAATAGCCAAAATCAAAGACCTAGACAGAATAGTCAAAATCAAAGGGCCTAGACAGAATAGCCAAAATCAAAGACCTAGACAGAATAGTCAAAATCAAAGGGCCTAGAAAGAATAGCCAAATTCAAAGGGCCTAGACAGAATAGCCAAAATCAAAGAGCATAGACAGAATAGCCAAAACCAAAGGGCTTAGACAGAATAGCCAAAGGCAAAGGGCCTAGACAGAATAGCCAAAATCAAAGAGCCTAGACAGAATAGCCAAAATAAAAGAGCTTAGACAGAATAGTCAAAGTCAAAGGGCCTAGAAAGAATAGCCAAATTCAAAGGGCCTAGACAGAATAGCCAAAATCAAAGAGCATAGACAGAATAGCCAAAACCAAAGGGCTTAGACAGAATAGCCAAAGGCAAAGGGCCTAGACAGAATAGCCAAAATCAAAGGGCCTAGACAGAATAGCCAAAATCAAAGGGCCTAAAGAGAATAGCCAAAATCAAAGGGCCTAGACAGAATATCAAAATTCAAAGGGCCTAGACAGAATAGCCAAAGCCAAAGGGCCTGGACAAAATAGCCAAAATCAAAGGCCCTAGACAGAATAGCCAAAACCAAAGGGCCTAGACATAATAGCCAAAATCAAAGAACCTAGACAGAATAGCCAAAACTGAAGGGCCTAGACAGAATAGCCAAAATCAAAGGGACTAGACAGAATAGCCAAAATCAAAGGGCCTAGACAAAATAGCCAAAATCAAAGGGCCTAGACAAAATAGCCAAAATCAAAGGGCCTAGATAGAATTGCCAAAATCAGCTTAGGTCACTTCTGCCTGAGTGAGGAGTCCCTTAGCTTTAATGATAATTACATGATTTGGAAATGTAAATTCAATGAAAAATATATATCTAATAAACCATATCAGTGCCAAAACACTGACTACTGGGAGGGGACTAATAGTCATTTATCATTTCAAAAGCCTTTGATATCGTTAATCATATTAATTTGCGCTAAAAATGTAAATAAATTGCTGGCAAGGCTACATTACATTTAAAAGGTGAATAACCTCTCGCGTGTGTTTACTTCCAAGTATCTTCAACCCAATAAATTTTTAAAAGACTTTGATTCACAAGCAAAGAGTATACGAAGTAAACTTAATTGTGTTGAAATACGCCGTCATTGTCATTTTAATATGAAATTGTGTTGTTTTATATAACAATAGACACCCATTTTGATATGTCCAGTGACAGTGGAATATATGAACAATGGAATATGCACAAAAATTAAAAGTTGAAATTAAAGTCATAAATCAATGTTTACAAAAATCCAAATAAGCAAAACACGAACGAGGACATGTTGTATTACGCATTAGATATATTTATTATTGAAAGTAACAGTTCCTCAATAATGTAATTATAATCAAAACTTGGGTTCTCTTCCCTCAGACATTGGTGACATTAACTGATTTTAGCTATCCTGTTTAAGCTCTTTGGTTTTATTGCTCCCATTAAATTATTTGGCTTTCCAGTCTTTCTATTTTTAGCGTTATTCTAGAAACACATGGAGCGCACTAAATTAGATATCTACGTTTTTAGTATTACAAAATGTTGCATAAAGGATCAAGATTGATATAAGAATAGGACATACAAAAAATAACTGCAGATATACTAATTTTGTGTATTGTTTTAAATGCTTGACAAAATGGTAGCCGGACGATGAAGTGGGTAACACTTACAGGAAACATTACTTATTTTGCATAATTAATTTTGATTTAGCCTTTTGGCAAATTGCTACTTAAACAACTAAAGATGCTATATTCGTAAATGCGCATCTGCAGCGCTATATAATATAGATTTCGTGATATTTATCAACACCATTGAATGTTTGTCTTCTCTAAAAAGAATTTCTGGGGGTGGGGAGAGTATACTTCCAAAATATCGTTATATGATAAACCAAAAAATATCACACTGTCGGAACAGTTCCGAAATGCAATAGCAAAACAATCGTAGAAAGAGTCAAAATGGATACCCCTAACACACACACATATTTGATTCATTATTCATGTTCACATAGGAAGATTTGATGCTTACATTTAATTTTATTCAAATCTGTTGCAAATTCAATTTATTTTATCGCCACAAAATTAACAACATCTACTGTTTTAGAATTATATCCTATGAACGTACACATAATCAACTGCAACAAATGTTTTATATGGCTTTATATTTTGCTTTATCTGAGCTTGTGGCTTGAGTAACACCACATGTGCCACTCATGGAGCAGGAACTGCTTCTCCTTTCGGTGAACCTGGGGTAACCCCTTGCTTTTGGTGGGGTTCGCGTTGCTCGATCTTTAGTGTTCTGTGTAAAGTTTGTATAATAAAAAACATAATTATCACATTTTCGGATTTCAACTAATTAATGTACATGTTGATACGATGATGGTGTAAGTTGAAACCCAACATTTTTTTGAAATGCATAAAATTCCTAAAAACCATTAACCTGGTGAGTTGGTATGTTTTTTCTCGCTAATTGCGTCTCTATGTGTCAATCATTGTTTCAACTGTTTGTTTTGAATGTTCTTTATATATTTGTTTCAATGACAATTCAAAATGAAGACTGTCATTTAAAAAAGCGCATATATCTTAAATAAAAATAAAAGTTAGAGAAAATCGAGAAGGCAATCAGGTATGGACAATCTAGAGACACTAAAAACATTGGACACAGAAGACACAGGACTAAGAAAAACAAAACACAACACCGAAATCTTTAAGGAATGTTTGAAATTTTTGAACAGTTTATGCGATATAAATTGGTTTGGTTTATGAAAAGCGTAAACTGTTCCAAACCAAGTTATGCAAGTATAACCCGTTCAAAATTTCAAATATTCCTTATAATTTAATTTTTACAACAAAATTTAATGATACATCGACTTTAATTACGAATATTTATTTTGACTATTTGAATTTGCCGTGGGCGAGCGAATATGTTGGTGACGTCACAATACCAACCCAGGTTATCGAGTATAACCAAATTTTCACCAGGCGGATCAACCAATCAGATTGCAGTATTCAAATCAAATCAATTTATTAAAAGATGAGCAACAAGGACCACACTAAAAACCGGGAGAAAACAGTGCGAATCCAAATAAGAACAGCTATAACTATAAGAATTACAGGTCTAATTGGTACACACCTTAGTATCATTTAATCAAAGGGGTAAATATCCAATATACTGCGCACGACATGTCTCTGGAATACTTTGCATCAGGTATGTTTACTAGTCAAATGATTAGAATGCCAAATAAATTTTAGAAAATTGAGAGCAAGTGAACTAAATTGCATAAACTCTATATTCAAAATCGACTTCTGCATGAGGGAGATTTTAATAGGTAATGTTATTTAAGAACTGTAAATTGCAAGCATAAATATATCTAATAAACTGTCAGTGCCGTAGCACTCACTACCAGAAGCATTATACCCATTGGGATCAATAGATCACTAGTCTAGCAGAGGAATCAACCATGTATTAGCTATAAAACATTGGGATAAATAGACCACTAGCAGAGGAATCAACTATGTATTAGCTATGAAACATTGGGATCAATAGATCACTAGCAGAGGAATCAACCATGTATTAGCTATACAATGTAGATATCCTTTCTAGTTCGCATGATGCGTTTCTGGATAACCTTCATCAGGTATGCTCAAAGTCAAATGATATCTTTGTAGACAAGTAAGCAAAGGGTCGTAACAGGATGTTCAAATGTTGCTAAGGTTACCTATGCTCTAGTGTGATTGGCCCTAGTCTTAGTAAATAACATTATTTAGAAACTGTAAGTTTCCAGTATTACTGTACAAATGTATATGATAAACCATGTGACGGCTGAAACACTAAATTACCAGGCAGATGACACCCACGAGTGTCAATAGTCCAACAGCGGAGATATAGATCCAGTGATAATAGCAGAAACATAGATATCTAATTTAGTGCGCACGACGCGTTTGTGGAATAACCCTCCACAGGTACGTTCATAGTCAAAAATATTTGAAAGCCAAAGAAGTCTTTGAGAGCAAGTTAATCAAAGGGTTCCTATGCAAAATCGGCCAAGGTTACACAGTAAAGGGATAATGACAATGACATATGATTAGATGCACAACTGTCGCATAGCCTAAACTATACTATTTTGTCTAAACCCAAAGGCACAGTCTTGTCTGAAAACACCAACTGTTGCACCTTGCTATAGAACTGTATATATAGAGAGAGTACTTATGTGTGTGATATCATTGATTCACGATTTGAAAAGAGTTCAAAATGAAGGTTGTCTTGATTTTGTTTTGTATGGTTGTGGCAGTTGTAGCACTTACACCACCTGGTGGTTTATCGGTATTAGCACCTGCAACTACAGAAGTGCAAGAAATGATGAACAAGGTATGTGTTGTTATTTGCTTGTACAACTGATGTCCAGAATATATATGTTTTTATATTCGTCATTTTAACTGTTAATTCCAAATTGCTGCAGTTTTCCTTAAAATTTGCAATGTAGTCGATATTTGCAAATAATACATACTAAAAAGTATATTTTTTATAATTAAATAATTTTATTGTTTTTAATTGTTGGATGTAATTAGACATGAAAATGAAATTTCCATATTAACTGCTGAAATGTAATCAATCTTGTCCCCACTGTTTATGCTTCCTGATTCAATTGTTCACCTAGATTGAAACAACAACCATTAACGGCCACATTCTATGACTGGTAATGTTATATATCTAATAAGACAATAATTGTTTTCCCTGATACGATATCTAACTGGAACCGGCTGCCATCCATAGCCCATAGTTGTGAGAGGCTCAGTTGAAACCTTCAAGGCTGCTGTCTCCTCTATCAAATGCTAATTTATGAAGCCTGTAAATATTTTAACCTTTTTCAATTCTCATCTTCAACCTCTGACAGACATTATCTTTAACTTGTTGAATGCGGTCAGTATTTGGTAAAAGTATCATAACCTCTGACATAATCTTCAACTTGTTGAAGGCGTACATTATTTGGCAGAAGTAGTACAACCTCTGACATAGTCCTCAACTTGGTGAAGGCAGTCAGTATTTGGTAGGAGTAGAACAACCTCTGAAATAATCTTCATCTTGTTGAAGGCGGTCAAGTCTTTTTAGAGAAGATGTGTTATATTTTTGTTCATTTCTTTGCAGATAAAAAGTACCGTTGAAGATAAAGTAAACGGGCTTCATTTTCCAAAGTTCACAGTTATTTCCTACAAGACCCAAGTTGTTGCAGGAACTAATTACTTTGTTAAGGTAATGTATTATTAATTGATAATCATAATAATGTAGATTCTAATTATTAAATTGTGGGCTGAAGCTAGTGAACAAATCGGTGTAAATTTTAATTTCTTCAAAGTATAATGTCGTTGATTATGGGTATTTTGTGTACAGATATTTTTTACATGGAGTAATTAAAAGCATGAATTAACGCTAATTATCGAGTTTTAAAGTAAAAAAGACCACAAATTCTCTTTTATTTTCATGAAAACCTTCTCGAACATAAATTCCTGTCTGTACGACAAAAATGTCTGCCGATGGAAAATCTGCACGTGGTCATACGAGAATATTAACTGATTCAGCTAGAAAAATAAACAGGAAAGAAGATTTGTCGAAATAAAATAAAACAAGAATTAAAATAGACCACCAACATGAATGGAATAAAAGGAAGCCTTGAGAGTTAAAACTGATGCTGATGAATAAGCATCAGTGTCATTTCTCGTGTAGTTCGGAAATTGGGACATGCATAATTATTGATGCTAGGAGATAAGCTGCTCACAAAATACAACGAAAATACACGTCTTATGCTCATTTTTTAAGGTAAATATTAACTTTCAACGCAACAAAAAAAGAAACTTTCAACAAAGATATCCAAACTCAACGACATTATAACTTCAATGAAAGCAAGATATCATTTAACGGGCGGAATAGACCGATTCTCGATAAATTGAGTATAATTTTCTTATAATTTGTAGATATTTGAACCTTATTAACAAGAGGATAATTTTATAGCATATAGAAAATCAACATTATTTGAAAAAAAATATGATATTTCCATATGTACTTTCCATGAAAGGGAAATAACTCCTGTTTAAACTTGTAAAGCACAAAATTTTAGAATAAAGTTGGAAATATGAAAATGGTACCACTATTGACCATAATGCAACAGGTATACATATTTTGTTTGTTAAATGTTTGTTCCTACATTCATATAATGAATTTTCTGAAGAAAAAAAAATCACAATTTAATCTCGTTATCATATGCAACTATCTACAAAACACTGCTGTACTTTTGTCTTTAGCATTAATATTTTTTTGTTATTGCAGTAATAATCGTCTAAGCTGAACCCCGAATAAAACGAAACCCTGTATAAACCGAACTAAAAATCAAGTCTCTTACTACTAAATCTGTCAATGTAACCTGTATAAACCGAACACTAAGGTAGTTCTTAAGCAGGTTCGGCTGAGACAGGTTTAACTGTATTATATTATTATTATTATTAGTCGTAAATAACAATACTCTTTTGTTATATATAGGTTATATATCATGTATAAAATGTATATTGTACTGCTAAAGTTGGTGTTAAACACCAATCAATCAATCGTGTATATTGACGACTATGTATTTTAATTTTTGTTACAGATAAATGTTGGTGATAGCTACATACACGTGAGAGTATGGAAAAAATTGGATGGAAATACTGTTGTTTCCAAAGTTCAAACAGGAAAAAGTGTATCCGATCCTATTGAATACTTTTAATAATTGATGACAATAAAAGGATTGTGATCCTTATTTATGTGAAATAACATGAGTTGGCTTTTTTTTATAAACAGTAACGGTCGTAAATGGCTTGGTCGGTGTATCATGTCTAACGCCACTTTCAACAATATTTCAGTTATATCTTGACTCTCAGTTTTATTGTTGGAGGAAATCGGAGTACCAGGAAAACCTCCGGCCTGTCGCAAGTTACTGACAAACTTTATCACATAATATTGTATCGAGTACACCTCGTCATGAGCGGGATTCGAACTCACAATTTTAGGGGTGATAGATACTGATTATATATGTAGTTGTAAATCCAACTACCATATGATCACGACAACGTCGGTCTCGGTCATAAAAGGAAACACCGACATGGACTGAATAAAACAACCACAATGTAATGTAATTCAATTGTCATAATACACAACATCCCTCCTTAAAACATCTAAAAGAACCAGATTAGAGGTCATAGCCAGTGGAACCTTTGGATGAAATAGTTAAACCAGTCAGATGGCATTACGTTTCGAACAAATGATGAATAAAAACGTAAATATCAAAATTAGTGCGAACGGCGCGTTCCTGGATTACCCTTCCTATGCGGGTTTTGTCAGATGTTATGAGCAGGTAGCATATTATAACAGCTGATTGTTAGCAGATTGCATGAATCAGCGTCTAACGATATTAGAAGGACCCGGAGAAATCCAACGACTGCCGCAAGTCACTGACACACTTTATCACATAATGTTGTATCGAGCACACCTCGTCTGAGCGGGATTCGAGCTCACAACGTTAGAGATGATAATCACTAATTGCATAGGTAGATAGAAATCTAACTACATTTACGATCACCACCACGACGACCTCGGCTTGGCTATGGTATATAGCACCACTATCACCAGTATTTAAGTAATATCGTGGTAGTCAGTTTATGTTTATAAAGACAGAAACTACCTGTCAGATGTATGTCACTGATAAACTCTCACATAGAGTTACATAGATAGATTGATTGATTGTTTAAAGTCCATTAGTCTCATTTCATCTTTATTCAGTACGAGAACAAGTTCAAAAATATATAATAAAATTGACTGCCACTTGTAAAGTTTAGATATTTGGGTAGGGGCTAAATATTTAGTTTTTGGTAGCGGCAACAATGCGTCTATTCTTTTTCGACATTCACAAAACAAGTATTTAACGTTCAGGAAGCATGTCACTCTCCAAACACGGTCCCCACTATGGTTCTCGACCATATTTTCCATTTCATATCCAGACAACTCCCCATCGAGAGGGCCCTTCTCTCCGCCGCCTGGGGACCCGCTGAGTAGTTCTGAGGGTTTTGGGACCTGGGAATCTTTACCAATGCCCAGCAGCTGAATCGATGTATACCTTTCCACTGGTAAGACTCAAACTGGTACTATACACTGCTCACTTAGATATTCATATTACCATAACATTGTGTCCACGACTGCTTTTAAATGAATTTTGTAATATGAAACAACAAAATGCAACATATTCCCCACTTAAATAGAAAATAAATGTTACAGAATACCGAAGGGGAAATCAAAAATGTACAATCCAGAGAAACTGGCAAGATAGAAAAACAAAACAAAACAAAAGCACAACACAATATGTGTTGGAACCATTATACACTTACCAACCACAAATAACATAAATAAGACTCGATCCCAGCACAGGAGACAAGGAGGAACCGAACATAGCGTTCATGCATGCGAAAATCGTAAATGGACATCACAACATGGAACTCAGATCGTAAATACACACAATAGAACAACACAAAAATTAAAAACATGAGCGAAGGGTTAGTGGTTCCTGCTTCTTATAAGACATCCGTGTTACTCAAGTCTGGTAAAAGTCTTGGTAGTGAAATAGTGATTTACGGATTTTGATTACCCTTTTGTCATCTTCAAACTCTTCGTACAGAACAAAGCAAATGAAATAAGTAGACGGTCAATAACTGCTTGTTCCAGAGTAATAAAACCAGCAAAACATATATGATGGTTAATGGTCAGTTAAGTATATCTACAGGCTAGGGGCATCATCCACTCCCTTTTGGTGTTTGTAATATGTTAATCATTGAATACCTCTCGGCGACTGCGAGATAGCGAACAACTTTACAATCGTTGTGTATTTGTACATTGACGTTTGACTGTAAAAATACATTTTTTTTCTCTCTTTAAAAAACGAATTTAGATAGTACACGTGAAATACACGTATATTCAGAAAAATGATCAACATCGTAATGCGGGTGTCTTATAAGAAGCAGAAATTGCTTTCCTTCATGAACATCTGAGTTCACTCCGGGGTTTTTTTTGTGAGGTTGCTTATCTTTTTAGTGATTTGTGTTGTCCTTTTATGTGTATTTACGTTCGGAGTTTGTTGCAATTTCCGCATAAAATGTTCGTCTTTATCTCTAGTTGTTTGTAAAAGGGATCCTGTCTTACTTACGCTATTAGTGTATTTTGCGCATAGTGGTGTCCAATACCGATTGTGTTGTGTTTTGTTTTTCTTTGTCTCGTGTACCATATGATGCCAGTTTCTCTGGATTGTCCATTTTTGATTGCCCCTTTAGTATTATCTAACGTAAAAGATAAAGGGTTGATTTGAATTGATAAGATCTAACATAGCGAATGTTCTTAAAAAAAGGCAACAGGTTATTGTTGTTCAACAAGTTAATAAAATAAAATGTACGACCTTGATCAATGTAGAAGACTATTCAGACACAGTGGGCAGAGCTAGCATATCAAATAAGATGTTCACATATTAAAATATCGAGCTAATCGAGACCGTGCCGATCTGGCTTCTGGTTTACCTGATATTTACCAAATAATGTTGCAACATCTATAACTATTTCAACGAGCACATTCTCGGAATGAACAGAAGGAGGATCATGAAAATGAACAAGCTGATATCGCAGAATTCTACGTGGAATTGGCTTTGGGAGAATAATGTGAAGAGTATCCACCTCAACGTGCGACAATCAACCATGCAAATACCGACGAGAATAGAAAGCGAATAGTCATAATCGGCTAATGATACCTATGACCACAGAAGATTAACCTTATAGTTTTAATAACAGTTTTAATAACAATTACAAAATATAGGAGCTGACAAGTTCAATTAAAAATATACAATATTTTATATACCATGTCAGTGCCGAAACAATTTGGCGGAATATACGATACGACACTAATAGTCCACCAGCAGAGGTATCGACCCAGTGATGGGAATAAAAATATAGATATCTATTATATTGCTCACGACGCTCAAAATACAAAAAATATCTTCCCGCTGAAAAACAGGAAATTCCTTGACATGCTTAAGTATGTGTTTATTTTTGGTATGGAAGATGTATGAATGTCATTCTTTTTAAATGATAATATATCCGGCAAGTATTGCTTAAGAATCCTGCAGACACTAAAGGGGAAGCCAGTAGCCCGTAAATCAAAGAAATACAGACAATAATAAAAAAAAATACCAAAGGACAAAAAATGATCCATAAAACCCTGCACAGAAAAGCAAAGATTAAGCAACACTAACACATTCAATTTAAAACTTTTCTTGATTGGATCGTAAAGTTCATTTTTGCGGTTGTGCATAATCAATTAAATCAAATAAATAAGTGAAAAACAAATTAATAAGTAAGTGAATAAATAGTTTTCTCAGAATAATTTATTGAATATATTTATTCAACGTATTCAAGTGGGTCACATGCAGTGTGATTTCCCAGTTTATTGAATATATTTATTAAAAGTCTTCAAGACGGTCCCAGCGTTTTTTCCCAGTTTTAACTTTGACATATGTTACTTTGCCACGACGAGAACGGAACGCCTTGACATGAATATATCCATAGTCCTTAATTTGAATCTGAAAAAAAAGTACAGAACGTTAAAATTAAAAGTTTTATCCAGAGAGTAAGACATAAACTGTTCAGCTTAACGTTTGATAATCGCAATGGTGTAATGGTTAGCGTTCTCGCCTCGAGTGCGATAAATAATGAGTTCGAGTCCCGATCGGGTCAAGACAAAGATTGTAGAATTTATATGTACTGCTCTTCCGATAAGTAAGCTGCATTAATGAGAAAGAGCAAAGACTGGTTGGATCGGAATCATGATAATGCGTCCGAGTGGAGCGACATGTCTATCCATGGACTGTTGTTTCAGTGAGCTAGCAATATGAAAATCTGTCTTTATTATATAGTTATCGATATTGATAATGTTATATTTAGAAAAAGAGATTTTCAAAACTGACACTGTTTTATACTTTCGTGATACATAAGCTGGTTTTATTTCTATGGTATTCTAACTTTAAATTATCAACATTGAAATGAAAATCTAAAGAATACTACAGTGTCGGTATCCAATCAAAAAATGATAGAAACAGAGGCAAAATCGCTACCATGACAAACGTATGACCGCTCACTTTCCTGGCTGAGTACAGGCACTTTGATAATAAGTGCCGGGGTTAAACTAGTCTTATAAGCCCAAGCATTTCATTTCCTCTTACCGAAATGAGAAACCATTTGAGTAGTTTTCACATGTGAGTAAAATGTCTAACCTTACAACTGGTTGAGCAGCGTTGTTATAAATAACACGCCTATCCAAATCCGGAAGGGCACACACATTTTTACCGGGTTTGGAACTAGATTAACACGACGGGTGCCACTAGTGGAGCAGGAACTGTTTACCCTTCCGGAGCACCTGAGTTCACCCCCGGTTTTTAGTGGGGTTCGTGTTACTCGATCTTAAGTTTTATGTGTATGCTTTGTAGATCGTTTTTTGTTCTTTTGTCCTTTTTCTTTTGGCCATTGAGTTGTCTGTTCTTCGATATACGGATTCTGACTACCCATTTGGTATCTTCAAATTCTTCTTTCATCACATGAAAATAACCATTTGAAACAGATAGATTGGTTGATTTTTTCTTAATGTCCAGCGAGCAGTATTTCAGATATGTTTAGGACGAGAACAAGTTCAACAATATATACAATCCAGATATAAAAGAGGGTGGGGTGGGCCAACCGGTAGAACGACTTTTAACTGCCACTGTAAAAATATGAAGATTTGGATCATGAACGGTAATTGTAGTCTTTTGTAGCAGCTATTATGCGCCTACTCGTTTTCGAAATCTAGAAAAGAGTTCTTTAATGTGCAGGTAGCGTGTCCCTCTCCCTTCCATACACGTTACCCAACAAAAGTACCAATGCATGTGCAAATTTATAGTGAACAGAATAAACTTTTTAAAGAATATAATATATCAATCATAATTAAATAAATACTCACTTTCAAGAGATACTTGGTACCACGAGCGTATCGTCTTTTAAAGGTTATGACCCTGAATCTTCCGAAATTGCCAATGCTTGCTTTTGTTGAGATTGTGTTCCTTATCTATAAATAAAAAGGTTAACATTAGAGTCAGATATATTTATCAATTTGATTAAATATATTTCATTTCCAAACGTTTCACCAATAAGGTTGGACACAAATTAAGGTCCGTCGCGGTCGTGATCTTTAAAGTTGTGAGTTCGCATACTGATCATTGCGGGTGTGTCGTAGTCGTGATCGTATGCTAATTGGATTTATGACTACCTATGCAATCAGTGTCCGGGTCATAGTGAAGTGTACTCGATACAACATTATGTGATAAGGTTTGTCAGTGATTTGCGGCAGGTCGGTGATTTTCTCCAGGTATGCTGGGTTCCTCAAGTGATCGTCACAATACAACTGATATATTGTTAAAGGTGACGTTAAACACCATAACCCTAACCCTGGACACAAGTTATACTACTTTGCAAATATCCTCTCCGCATCATAAATAATCATAAACAATTATTCACAAGTAAGGAATAGTAGAATACAATATACAGCATCATACATTCTTGTAACATGTTAATTGTATATATAATGCTTTACTAAGGAAGGTGTGAAGATGCCAAAGAAGTAATAAGTTGAAGAAGGATATACAATACAATGACCAAAAGAACACACACTCATCTACAACACACTACTAAGAAAACTAAATATAGATCAAAGGAGTAATGAGTTGACGAAGGATATACAATACAATGACCAAAAGAATACAAGGTGTAATGAGTTGAAGAAAGATATACAATACAATGACCAAAAGAATACAAGGAGTAATGAGTTGAAGAAAGATATACAATACAATGACCAAATGAACACAAGGAGTAATGAGTAGAAGAAGGATATACAATACAATGACCAAAAGAACACACACTCATCTACAACACACTACTAAGAAAACTAAATATAGATCAAAGGAGTAATGAGTTGACGAAGGATATACAATACAATGACCAAAAGAATACAAGGTGTAATAAGTTGACGAAGGATATACAATACAATGACCAAAAGAATACAAGGTGTAATGAGTTGAAGAAAGATATACAATACAATGACCAAAAGAACACAAGGAGTAATGAGTTGAAGAAGGATATACAATGCAATGACCAAAAGAATACAAGGAGTAATAAGTTGACGAAGGATATACAATACAATGACCAAAAGAATACAAGGAGTAATGAGTTGAAGAAAGATATACAATACAATGACCAAAAGAATACAAGGAGTAATAAGTTGACGAAGGATATACAATACAATGACCAAAAGAATACAAGGAGTAATGAGTTGAAGAAAGATATACAATACAATGACCAAAAGAATACAAGGAGTAATAAGTTGACGAAGGATATACAATACAATGACCAAAAGAATACAAGGAGTAATGAGTTGAAGAAAGATATACAATACAATGACCAAAAGAATACAAGGAGTAATAAGTTGACGAAGGATATACAATACAATGACCAAAAGAATACAAGGAGTAATGAGTTGAAGAAAGATATACAATACAATGACCAAAAGAATACAAGGAGTAATAAGTTGACGAAGGATATACAATACAATGACCAAAAGAATACAAGGAGTAATGAGTTGAAGAAAGATATACAATACAATGACCAAAAGAATACAAGGAGTAATGAGTTGACGAAGGATATACAATACAATGACCAAAAGAATACAAGGAGTAATGAGTTGACGAAGGATATACAATACAATGACCAAAAGAATACAAGGAGTAATGAGTTGAAGAAAGATATACAATACAATGACCAAAAGAATACAAGGAGTAATGAGTTGACGAAGGATATACAATACAATGACCAAAAGAATACAAGGAGTAATGAGTTGAAGAAAGATATACAATACAATGACCAAAAGAATACAAGGAGTAATGAGTTGACGAAGGATATACAATACAATGACCAAAAGAATACAAGGAGTAATGAGTTGACGAAGGATATACAATACAATGACCAAAAGAACACAAGGAGTAATGAGTAGAAGAAGGATATACAATACAATGACCAAAAGAATACAAGGAGTAATGAGTTGACGAAGGATATACAATACAATGACCAAAAGAACACAAGGAGTAATGAGTTGACGAAGGATATACAATATAATGACCAAAAGAATACAAGGAGTAATGAGTTGAAGAAAGATATACAATACAATGACCAAAAGAATACAAGGAGTAATGAGTTGAAGAAAGATATACAATACAATGACCAAAAGAACACAAGGAGTAATGAGTAGAAGAAGGATATACAATACAATGACCAAAAGAACACAAGGAGTAATGAGTAGAAGAAAGATATACAATACAATGACCAAAAGAATACAAGGAGTAATGAGTTGAAGAAAGATATACAATACAATGACCAAAAGAATACAAGGAGTAATGAGTTGACGAAGGATATACAATATAATGACCAAAAGAATACAAGGAGTAATGAGTTGAAGAAAGATATACAATACAATGACCAAAAGAATACAAGGAGTAATGAGTTGACGAAGGATATACAATACAATGACCAAAAGAACACAAGGAGTAATGAGTTGAAGAAGGATATACAATACAATGACCAAAAGAACACACAATTATCGTCAACACACTACTCAGAAAACTAAATTTAGAACAACACGACCCCACAGATAACTGGAGATGAAATAAGGTACTAGCAAATATTATATTTGATTTTAACTATTCTACATATTTTTGCAGATTTTTATTATTTAAAAGTATGAAAGGGAAAACATGAAATTATACAATGCTGTCGCTTTTTAAGATATAAACGAGATGAAAGTAGTGAGAAATTCACCATTTTGAAAGTAGTTTTGAATAAAAGAAAGAGGTGGTTGTGCAATTTTAGAAATAGAGTTTATGTTATTCAACTAAAATGTCATCAGTATTTATTTGGAATCTTGAAAAAACACGGATATGATTAAACTAAGCTATGAGTTCTTCCTGATGCTGTTCGTTTGTGAGAGTTTCATATTAATAGATATCAAAGTTAAGTGACTCACCTTGTTAGCAAACCTCTGAATAGCGGTTGTTGCTTTTCTTTCGTTTCCCCAATCATCGTCTTCATCGTCCCATCCACTAATAAAGGCACCAGCAAGTCCCAAGCACACAAGACTAATACACAGGATAAAGGCAAGATTCATTGTACGTTTTCGGTATCTGAACTTGGTTTCTATCGAACAAAAATGATGGCTTATATAGCGGAAGGAGTGTAACACATGGTCGTCTTTTAATTAAAAAGGCTACCCGCCTCTGGATTGAAATTGTTATTTGTTGATAAACAAGTTATAAGTTCACGTTCAATGTACGTTTATGGATATTATTACCTAATAGCAATTGGCAACATATAAACAAAAACAAAATATATATCAATTTTGTTTCTTATCCCTCGATGTGATACAGTACAGAGCACCAATCGCTTAGCTTTATGTCCAGCATCCTAGACCACTCGGCCACATCCGCTATGTAAAAATACAGCTTCAATAGTCGAAGTGTATATGCAGACAAAGCGGAAACAATCGTTTGACATTGAGCGTTCGTGAAGAAGATTGTACCATAAAGGGGTCGTTGCACACTAAATTAGATATATAGTTACATTTTTGAAGAAGATTGAAACCCAATCTTTGTAATTTCAAGTGTATGCCCATTAATTGTAAAATATCTGTCAACTGGTTTACGATTTAAATGAGTAAATCCCGTTCTTTTCATTGGATGTAACGTTGAATTTCAACATTCCTGGCGCACCAAATTCTGAGAGATCAATTGGTATTGCAAGGGGCTCTAGAAATATTTCGTGTATGCCCTGATGTCAATTCAAGGTGTTGAATATGCAATTACAGTCATATATTTGTTATTGGTCGTTAGAAATCTTTAAAAATACATTTTACTCTTATCATTTGGGAAGGGGAGGGGGGTTGAGACATATCGCCTTATTGGTCGATAGCTGGAGCCTGGTGAATTGTCGGTAGAAATATCACGGCTGTAAAACTAAATTACAAGAATGAACTGATTCTAAATAGAACCACTGATAGAAAAGAAACACACAAATCTATGTGTAAGTCAAATGTAGTTCCTATCGCTGTTTATGCTTTGTGTTTTTCTTGTAATTAAAAATATGTTGACACAATGTTTGTTTATATTGTAGTACGTAACTTATTGACACTTTTCAAGCAACGACAATTATGAAACAGATTTTATAACAATGTATCATAAATTATCATACAGCCATACGAGAGGAGCTGTCGAGGTCATGATCGTATGGTGGTTGGATCTACCACAGCAATCAGTGCCTATCACCACTAATATTGTGATGGATAGGTGTACTCGACACAACATTATGTGATAAAGTTTGTCAGTGACTTGTGACAGGTCAGTAGTTTTCTCTGGGTACTCTGGTTTTCTCCAATAATAAAACTCACCGCCTTGATATCATTAAAGTATTGTTGAAAGTGGCGTCAAGCAAAATAACCCCAACCCATACGAGAAATTGTTGCACAAATGGACAGTGTAAATATTGCATAAATCCTTTTATCATATTAAAAGATTAAAGGAACTATTAAATAGCAGATTTGTTTTATCTACCAAGTGGTTTTTTTATGTAATGTAATGTATCGCAATGTAAAAATGTGCGACCATGTGACATCTTGCACAGATAAATGAGAATATTTAAAGAACATGAGACATATTGAAGGAAGTCATATCAGAATTATCTACAGTGACTTCTTTTTTACAGGACAATTAATTCGTTTCCGTACATTTCGCATAAAATAATACATCCTCTGTATGGCTGTGATTATAATGTTATCTAAATATATATGTTTAAGACATTGGGAAAAGAAAGTTTAAACTTTACAGAGAAGATCAACAATTCCACCAATATCAACAAAACGAACAACCACATGTCACCTCGGACAACTGAACACACACAAAAACACTACATTTAGCGTTGGAAATCCAGGTTCTGCCTTGAAACAGGCACAAACATGTAGCGGCATTAAATCCTGGCTTGAGACAGGCACAAACATGTAGCGGAAATCCAGTTCTGCCGTGAGACTGGCACAAACATGTAGCGGAAATCCAGGTCCCGTCTTGAGACAGGCACAAACATGTAGCAGAAATCGAGGTTCTGCCGTGAGACTGGCACAAACATGTAGCGGAAATCCAGGTTCTGCCGTGAGACAGAAACAAACATGTAGCGGAAATCCAGGTTCTGCCGTGAGACAGGCACAAACATGTAGCGGAAATCCAGGTCCTGTCTTGAGACAGGCACACACATGTAGCAGAAATCCAGGTCCTGTCTTGAGACAGGCACAAACATGTAGCAGAAATCTAGGTCCTGTCTTGAGACAGGCACAAACATGTAGCGGAAATCCAGTTCCTGTCTTGAGACAGGCACACACATGTAGCAGAAATCCAGGTCCTGTCTTGAGACAGGCACAAACATGTAGCAGAAATCTAGGTCCTGTCTTGAGACAGGCACAAACATGTAGCGGAAATCCAGTTCCTGTCTTGAGACAGGCACACACATGTAGCAGAAATCCAGGTCCTGTCTTGAGACAGGCACAAACATGTAGCAGAAATCTAGATCCTGTCTTGAGACAGGCACAAACATGTAGCGGAAATCCAGTTCCTGTCTTGAGACAGGCACAAACATGTAGCGGAAATCCAGATCCTGTCTTGAGACAGGCACAAACATGTAGCGGAAATCCAGGTCCTGTCTTGAGACAGGCACAAACATGTAGCAGAAATCTAGGTCCTGTCTTGAGACAGGCACAAACATATAGCGGGATAAAATGCAATATATTTTTAATGTATTTCATCAAAGTATGGTATATCTAATATTTGTCAATGTGAGTCTTCATGTAGTTCCTAGTATTTATTTCAAAAACTATGCCAGCCACAAAATCATGTTTTATACATTTTTGGCGTCGTTGCAATAATTTTATGGAAAATAGACACTTTATAGTGTACCTTTAAAACTAAATTTACCAATATCAAAGCAAGTATTTTCCGATGTTAAAATAAATGAAATCAGCATTTTTTGTGTTTCCAGTATAACTGAAATTCGCTTAAACTGGAATGAGTGCATTTACTACATATAAGGTGTCCTGATATCATGCGACTTATGAGGATCCCAGCACAATAAATACTGGTTGAAAACAGACGTGCGGAGGAATTTCAACTAATATGTCCAAATGACTGTGTGTCAATTTCACGATTTTCTGAATACATGATGCTGTGGTATCAACAAAATATATGCACAATATTGGGAAATATCAAATGTATTTGTTCTTGTCTCGAAACATGGAAGAAAGGCTCGCCAGATTCTCTATTTCCATCCTGCATCTACAGCTCGTACAAATAAATTTGCAAATTTGCGACAATGTACGTCTTTGGTCTACAAACTTGTTAAAATTAAATATTTAATATTTATAGGAAATGTACGATGTAGCTTTAAGAATGAAAACAACACAACGTAATCTTATAAATAACGAAGTATAGATACTTATGGAACATAAAACTTAGCAACCAAATAATATAAGGAAACAAATCTGTTATTGCTAAAGAATTTATTTACAACGACACCTTGGTAGTATTACCGCCTGCAGGATTCGTGTGATGAATATGACTATTATTAGATACAACAATATAGCATGCTAAACAGTAGATCTGTGAAAATGTTTGAATATATCACTTAACCATCCAGTCTAGTCGAAATAATATTTGACCTAAGATGACATTAATTTGGCTTTGTGCAATCCTTCACAGAAATGACCAAAATAAAATGTAGAAAAAGTCTCCTAAAATCAAGCCATGGCGAAAAATGCATTTCCAAAATAGAAAATCACGATTTTTGGGGCAATATTGTTGTCGTTGTAAATGGACTGACATACTTTGAAGAGCAATGAAAGGGAGATGATAAAACATTTGATTCTCGAAATAATTTCGAAAAGATTTCACAAGATACTTCAATAAATATGAAGAATGTATTACCAAAAACAGACGCAGTAAGATACCAGTATGTTTTTTTTTTTTTTTTTTTTTTTTTTTGGATTTTGACAAACAAAGCCTTTTACAGAATCTCCCATCGAGTTAATGTCTATTTCAAAGTACCCATGTATTTTGATTTATCAAAGTAGAACACAGTTGTGTTTATACCTTGCAAAGTATATTTTTGTAATTTACATTTGCTCTCTCTAATACAGTTTCCTGGTTATTTATATATCAGTGTTCAGTTGTAGGTAATTTCGTATTTCAACATTATTAGAATTATATATATAGGGAGTGGATGTGGTCGAGTGGTCTAGGGCGCTAGACGTAAGGCTAAGCGAATGGTGCTGCAGTGTATCAATGGTGTGGGTTCAAATCCCGTCGAGGGAAGAACAAAAATTTGACAGCTCTAAAATCTAATTCTAACACTGTTTAATTTTCAGACGTATATATATATACGTCTGAAAATTAAACCAAACAGTGTTAGAATTAGATTTCAGAGCTGTCAAATTTTTTTTCTTCCCTCGACGGGATTTGAACCCACACCATTGATACACTGCAGCACCATTCGCTTAGCCTTACGTCCAGCGCCCTAGACCACTCGACCACATCCACTCCATATTAAGATTACTCGATGTACATAATACGCTTTATAGCAATATCAAAAGTACAATGTATCTGGAAATATTTTTAGAGAGATTTGATAAGCCTACTGCAAAACACACTGGGAAGATGGACAATTTCATGTTAGAACAGGAGCGATAGAAAGGGTAGTTTAACGTGCACTCGATAGACACTGAAAAGATGGCGACGTTCCGTTTGCAGGATGTAAGCACACTTATTATTAATTCCTGTTATTTGCATTATTCTGAATAAATTGTGTTTAGTATGTGGTATATAAACATAGTATAAACGTATGTACATTTCTAATTATGTATGAATATTAATTGTTTGTTACAGTGCAAAACTTCAAATCGCCACCGTTGGGTTTTTTACACGAAGCATTGAAATAGAGCGATCACACAAAATATCAGAAAACAGTTTAAATTGATCAATTGATAAAGAAAAAACATTGTCTTACTCAAAATCATTCTTCCAACCCCTACCCACCGCACTCCCGTGGTAAACAAGGAGTTGGCTAGCGGAAGAGGTAATTTATTTATTTATTTCTTATGCATTGCTTTGCGGGGAAAGTGCTATTAAAACAATTGTGGAAAGGAAACAAAGCAATTGAAGGAATTAGGAGAACAATAATTTGCAGCAACTTCCCGCTGAATTGCGGGAAAGGAAAACACCGCGTTAAGAATGTAAACTGATCGTTTTACTATTAAAAATGTAAATAAGAATATATGATTTTCATTATTTATTCTGAGTTTAGAACTATTCTTCTTAGGAAATCCGATAATTCCACTTACAAATAAAACGAAAAATTAAGAAAAGATACCACTCTACCGAAACAGTTCCAAAATACCATAGATCATTGCAAAAGAGGCATAATCGATAGCCCTAACACTCATATACACGACCGCTCTCTTTTCTAACATTACACAAGTTCATGTGTATGTTCTCAAAACATTCCCCAACAATAATTAAGCTTTTTTTTTACCATGGAGGGTGGTGATTTTTTTGTCAATAACAAAGCTTTCAAACAACTAACCATTTTAGAGATTCAGATTTCACCCCTGTTTTATAGTGGGTTCTATTACTCAATCTTTAGTTTTCTGTGTACTGTTTTGTTAACCATTGTTTTTTGTTTCCTTGTTTGTATTTCTTTTTGTTTTTTGTTTTTGTTTTTGTGTTTGTTTCTTTAATTGATTGTTTTTTGTTTTTTGTTTTTTGTTTTTGTTTTTGTTTTTGTTTTTGTTTTTTTTTTGTTGTTGATTTTTGCCAGTGCATTGTCTGTCTTGTTTCGATTTACAGGCTTCTGATTACCCCTTTGGTATCCTCATTTGTTTTCTTTTCGGTGCTCGTGGAAATAACTCCGATAGTAGAATAAGTGTTCGGTATGTAAAGGTGAGCTTTAGATACCTTATGATTGATACAATCAATCTGTAGGAAACAATCAGGAGTAAACTTCAAAGTTCTGAACTTGTTACGGCCAATGAAATGTCTTTTAGCAAAATTTCATACCAAGAAAAAAAATACAAAACGAACAAATTCGACGCTATACATTATATGAAATTAATCCATTTACAAATAAACAAAAAACAGAATAAGCAAACTAATTTACAAAAATATCAGCTAAATGAACAAAAAATTATGAAAATTAAATGATAATATGAACAGTGGCAGTCAGATACACATTAAATAATCAATCACCATATATTATGACGAAAACATTTAATATCCTGTCTTCAGGATCTAACGGAATAATCAGATTTAATTAAGAGTAGCCTCCCTTTGGTTAATTAAACTTTTTCTCGCTTCCATGAAATTGTTCTTGATTGCTTTCAGCCTAATCATTCAGTAATTTATTAAATTTTGGCCATAAGGAATTTCATTTTGCTAACTTTAGTTAGGGTATTGAATTTCGGATCTCGAAACTCGAACTTCAGATATCGAATCTCGAAATTCAATTATGAGTCTCGAATGATCCCTCTGGCTTTCAAGCAAACAGATTCAAATTAACAATACAACAGGGTCTGCATCTCCAGGGCAGATGATTTAATTAGCGTTTTGTAGATCATTGTCTGTCCTTTATCGCTTTACGAACCGCATCCGTGGTGAAATTGTCGGTGTAGTCACATCGGGTGCGGTAGATCGTGGGTTCGAGCACCGGTATTGTCAAACCAAAGATTTATGAAATTGGTATATACTGTTTCTCCATTAAGCGTGCAACATTAAGGAGTAAGAACAAACATTGACTGGACTGGGGTCAGGAAAATGTGCCCGAGTGGAGGCGACATTAAGGAGTAAGAACAAACACTGATTAGATTGGGGCAGGAAAATGTGCCCGAGAGGAGGGGACATTTCTACTACTGTTGTTTCAGTGAACTAGCACTCTAACAATCCAACAAAGTGTGTTGGTCTAGTGCAAAGCAGACATCATTATCATCTCATTGAAATATGACTTGGTCTCGTCATGATATAGCTGAAGCTTGTTCATTTTTACATTAAGCAACAATCATTCATTCCCTCCTGTGATTTACGTCTTCTGGTATCTTCAAACTTTACTTTTCGTTGTATCAATTAAAATAACAAAACAAATAGATAAATAAACTGTTCTAAATATATTTATTGAATATATTTAATCAAAGTCAACCAGTGGGTCCGTGCGTGATTTGCCAGTCTTAACTTTGGCAAATGTTACTTTGCCTTTCAATGAACGGAAGATTTTGACATGAATATATCTTCCGTTATCAATTTCAATCTGAAAAAGAGAATTAAAAGTAATATCATTACATTAGTAAGACATATCATGTTCTTATAACGTTTGATAGTCAAATACAGAATGGTAATGCAGAATATTAACTAGTCAAATACATTTACATTACGAACAGAAAGTTTAAACAGTGATGATCAACAATTCCACTAATATCAATTTCATTCTTTGTCACTGAGATCTAACACAATCTTAAAAGTGGTCTAGAGTTACTAGAAAATCTTGTGAGGTGAAAATGACGAGTCCGATTTCGCACAGTGGTGTACTATATAAGAAATAAAATTATGTGATAAAGTTTGTCAGTGACTTGTCGATTACATTCTCCGTGTACTCCGGTTTCCTCCACAAATATAACTGATTACCACAATATAATTGACATACATTATCGTTAATATCGCAACTAGCTCCGATACTACATATAATGCTAATGAATGTCTCGATCTTCAAAACTGTCGTTATTCTATATATCGATATTAATATTATTATTTTGGAAAATGTGATTTATCAAAACTGAAGATTGCTTGATGACTTTATGATACACGTACCGGCTATATTGTTTATGTTATTTTATATAACAATAAATGAAAAACAACTAAAACCACGCTGTCAAAACAATTCCAAAATCCAGTGGTAAATTATAGAAATAAAGGCAAGATCGATGTCTTAACAAATATATGACCTCTCAGTATCTTGGCTTGGTACATACCCTTCAATAACAAGTGGTGCAGTTAAGCTAGTGTAATATGCCCAAGCCTTCTCTCTGACTCTCTTCTCCAATTCAAACCCGGAAGGACACGCACATGTTCTTGACATGCAAATAACCATTTGACAAAGAAACAGAAATATAAATACAAATTGTAATTACCTTAAGATATTTTAAAATGAAATTAATATATCACTTTTAGTTAGGTAAATACTTACCTTCAGGATATATTTGGTTCCAGCAACAATTTGTTTCTTATAGGTAATGACCTTGAACCTTGGAAAAACAATAACTCCTGCGCTTGATTCGATTGTTTTCCTGAGCTATAATAAAAATGTTAACATTAATTTCAGGTACATTCAACATTTTAATTAAGTAAACAATATACAATATTATGTGTCAGTGACTTGCGACAGGTCTGTGGTTTTCTCTTGGTTCTCCGGTTTCCTCTACCAACAAAACTGACCGCCACGATATAAAGGACATATTGTTGAAAGTGGCGTTAAGTACTATCAAACAAACAAACAAACCAAATAAACGATGGAGCTGGCTGTGCAACTTTAGCAATCGGGTTTATGCTATTCAACAAGAAATGCCATTTTTACTAACATAGAAACGTCAGTACAAATTGCTAATAAAATTATTAAAATCTTGAGTGCAATCTTAGCAGAGTTAGGCCCCTTTTGTACTTCAAATTTGCTTACTTTTTGGTTTCTGAATGATATATTGTGAGCGAAAAATCAGAACTTATTACAAAATAATTTCAATATTTCAACTTACAAAGTAACCTTGGCGTCGGGGAACCCGTGGCCAAAGGCCTTTTATTATAAGTCAAAATGAGCTCAAATTGTAACAGCAGCTATATGGCTATAAGTAATTTAACATATATTTCGGGATTTCTGTGAAATGTTTCTTGATGGGCATTTCATATTAATTAAGATAAAAGACATGATACTCATCCCGTTAACATATCCTTGAATTTCTGATGTTGCAGTTTCTTCATCTCCCCATCCACCTAATAGTGCGGCATTGACATAGCCCAAGTAGACAAGACTAATACACAAGATAAAAGCAAGCTTCATATTTAGTTCTCTGTATCTGAATTTAGTTTCTGTGGAAGGAAAATGATCGCTTATATACAACGAAATGAACGCAACATATGGTACACTATTAATTAAATAGGCTTCCTGCCTCCGGTTTGAAGTTTTAATACCTTTATAAACAATTTATATATTCCCTTTCAATATACGTTTTTGCATATAAAACATATCCAATAGCTATTTCTACTATATTTGTCAACTCTATATCCCGAATAAAATGGTAATTGGACATATTTGTCACCTTTTCAATAAAACAAACGCTTTACTATGTACATGTATCCAGACCGGACGGAACCAGATTAAAAATGTTCTGCCTTAATAAGGAAATAAGAAAATGCAATTACGCAAAAGTCAAATTTTGACTAAATAGCGAAGTAGATTCGTTGTATTGGACAATCAAATGTGCTTGAAACTTTACCTGGCATGACCTCATACGGTACGACGTCGTTAGGTAATAGTGTATCGTCCCCAAAAAGCCTACAATCATCTAATATATATTAGATTGGTATGGAATGTGCATGTACATTTATATGATTGATTATTGGTTAACGTCCAGCGAGCAGTACATAAACGCTAGAGAATACCGAACGAGCAATCAGAAATGGACAATCCAGATAAACTGGCAACATAGGGTATACAACACGAAGAAAAACAAAATAAAAACACAATACTTTATGTGTTGGACACGACTATACGCAAACAAACACAAATAACGTAAATAAGACATGCGCCCTCCTACAAACAGCTGGAGGTAAAGACGAACCGAACATCGTTTTTTATGCGGAAATCGTAACGGACATCACAACACGGAGTTCAGAGCGTAAAGCTGCCCCCTCCCTCCCAAAATAAAACAAAAACGCAAAGGTTACAATGAAATTCATATAAGAAAGACCAGTCATTTTGCAAAATATTATTAAAATTTGATAAGTTCTTAAGGGTTAAAATCTCCCCGAAAATAATCTACTAAAAAATATTTGATTAAACTTGTGTTTTTCTTTCTTTTTTGAGATTTCAAATCTTATTTTGCATTTGAAAATAAAATTTTAGTTCCAAAAAGTAGTTGTTGCGTTGTGTTGTATTTATTTTCAGAATTTCCAACCAAGAAAGTGAGAGGTTATGCATTTGCCAGTTAGGAGTATCGGTTTGACCTCTCTATGCGATTTGTCTATTGGAATTTGGCGTTGTTCCGACTGTATGGTATTTTTTTGCTTCAAAGATTAGTTTTAGTTTCAGGTGCAAATTTTAGTTTTTTATTTGTATTTGGTTTGCACAAACGGACCACCTGATTAGTAAACCCCCCAAAAAAGATGTTGACAAACAACGCACATTACGGTACCTTCCATCGGGTTTATAACGTCATGCTATAGCTGAAAACTGTTGAGTTGGCGTTAAGCAGCAATCATTCCCTCACTCACTCCATCGGGATTATTCGTCTTTCAAAACGTTGTCTTCACACGTACAGATGTTTTCCATGCTTGACCTTTGCTCTATTTATTACATTTTCTTAGTTTCACCTTTACATTGAGGTGCTTTCTGTGTAATATGTTGTGGTGTTATTTAGTGAAGATCCCAAGTGTCTACGACTGACTTTTTTTTCCAGTTTTGAAATCGGAGTCAGTCAATTATTCGGCTTAAGATTATATGCATGTTCATGTGTACTCGGTGGTTTCCGGTTAAGCTCGTATCCTGATATTGCTAAAAGAAGCTACAAAACTAAATGCATCACAGTTGTTAATCATAAATCAAAATATTATTGTAAGTACGTAATACACTTAGTTGCAATATAAAAAGTATCTGGACATCCTTTTTGTGGATAATTGTACAGTATGCTGTGAACATACTGGGGAAGTTGGACAATTCATGTTAATATGGGGACATAAACTGATAATTAACTGTCAAAAAAATCGGCAGATATATTTCCAATTATCGTCAGCTTTCTTATGATCGATTAATTAAACATAGTATTCTAATCTATCTGTAATGAAACATAAGATATTTTATGTATGAATGACTCTGAACTTATTCTTTTAACGACTTAGTGACATAAGCCAGCTGTTGAACTAATTATCCAAATAGTCATAGGTTATTCGAAAGATGAGTTTATCAATTTAGGGTTAGTAAAATAAATTTTAGGCAAAACCATTTCATATTCAGGAGAAAATAGCTTCTTAAACAAATAATTCTAATTGTCGTAAATGAAAACTAAATTACAAATGATGAATGAATATTGTACTTCAGAATTCATCCAAGGCACTAGTTTAACCCCACCACTTTCTATTGTAGTGCCTGTTTAAAGTCAGGAAAGTCAGCGACCGTGTATTTGTTTGTTACGGTGGTTATCGAAGTGTCCTATATTTACAAGCTTGGAACTGTTTCGGCAGTGTGGTACGTTTTTTGTTTTCTTCTTGTAATTTACTTAATTATATATAGAAATTATTCAAGTGAGTCTGGTAATTACGAAACAGGAACATAAAGTATATCATATACATGTATCTGAACCTAACCGTCTTCTGATGATTGTATGACATAAAGTATATCATATACATGTATCTGAACCTAACCGTCTTCTGATGATTGTATGAAAGCTACGTCGTTCTTTGTAAATATAATACAGTTTCTGCTTTTGTCCATACTTCACAGTTAATTGGCTAAAGCGTAAAGGATCGACTAACTCCTAGGAAATGTTATATCTATCGATCTCTCAGAGTCGTCGTCGAAGTGTCTCAAATGAAACGATGCATCATATATAAACTCAAACATTGTCTACCAATACATTAAGCTATACCGTTAAAGTTTGTTTTTCTGTTTGCTTTAGTATGGCATGTGTATCATTGTGATAATATGATTCACTTAAGATGAGCATATATCGGGCAAAGGTTTGTTTTTATACAAATAGATCCAATTCAAAAATACAAGAGGAAAATCATTCATGGGGGAAAAACATTTTCCTCTACTGGACAAGCAACTGTTTACTCTTCCAGAGAACCTGTTTTTTTACCTATTTTAGTGGGATTCATGTTGTTATATGTTATGTCTTTTCGTGTTTAGTTACGTATTGTGATGTCCGCTACGATTTCCGTGAGAAACGATGTTCAGTTCGTCTCTACTCCTATTTGTATTGTAGGGGGTTCATGTTTCATTTATTATATTTGTATTTATTTTTAAGAGTATACTACCAATACTGGTGTCCTACACGATATCCATATCATATTATGTGCATGCCGTTTAGCAGTAACAATAAGGGTGTCACTAGTGGAGCAGGAATCGTTTACCCTTTCAGAGTGACCTTGTTCTCCACCGGTTTTTTGTAGGGTTCATGTTACTCAATCTTTAGTTTTCTGTTTGGTGTTTTGTAGATTATTGTTTATCCTTTTGTCTTTTTTCATTTAACCATTGTATTATATGGTCTTCGATTTACGGGTTCTGATTACCCCTTTTGCTATCTGCAAATTTGTCATGCCTTTTTGTATTAAACAATTAAAATAAATAAAATAAATAAAATAAATAAAATAAATAAAATAAATAAAATAAATAAATAAATAAACTGTTCTAAATATATTTTATTGAACATAAATGATTAAAAGCTTTCAAGTGGATCATCGAATGATTTGCCAGTTTTAACTCTGGTAAATGTTACTTTGCCACCCAGAGAACGGAATATTCTGACGTGTATGTATTTGCCGTTGTCTACTTCAATCTAAAAGAAGAAAATTAAAAACATTATGTTTAATTAGTGTGAGCATGTTATAATTAATCGTTTAAGGCTATTATATACAAATATATCCTGTTAGTGAGGGTTATTTGCGAAAAATACCGGTTGAGAGGAGAGGCAAATATCCCAAGCCGCTTTAGCGGCGAGGGACATTTGACTGTCCTCGAAACCGGTATTTTTCGCAAATAACCCTCACTAACAGGATATATTTGTTTAATTCCGCCGCATATTTAATAGCAAGTAAAACAGTGGCATGCAAGCAGGTTCAGAACTTCAGACCACCTCGATCATTTGATTTTCAACTGAGATTTAAAATCAATCTACGAAAACAGGAACAATCTTTTAAAAGAAGTGACTAGTGTATAAATTCTGGAACAAATTCAAAAATAAAATAAATCACGGTTTTGTTTTAACATACAACACCCTAAAAAAATAATGCAAATGAATTTGAAATATATACATTTCAACGATTTCAAATATAACGGCTGAGACTGTCGTCATTTTCTTTACGTTAACGTTGGTTGAAAGAAGAAACCCGAGTAATTCGAATAACATCTGTGACGTCATAAACTATTTAAAGAAGAGATTTCGTCTCGAACGGGATATTTTCCTATAATCCCGGGATATTTTTAGGCAAATATCCCTGCAATGGTGGAAAAGCTGAAAAAACGAAGAATTGGTAAAGAAATACCCCTTTCATCAACCAATCAGAAGACAGCATTCTGATATAAGGTGGAATTATATAGATAATCACCTAAATACATTGACATCAAAGATTTTCGAAATCGTAGATTTGAAAGTGGCGTTAAACACCATAACCCTAACCCCTAACACTATTGCTGGGGGATGTCAATTTTTTTTAATTTTTTTATTTATTTATTCACTAGTTCAAACTACAAATGTATTTATTGTATTATATTTAACGTTGTATGAATTTGTAGTTCAGTAACATAAGGAAGCACGTAGATATCTAATTTAGTGAACACGATGTGTTCTGGGAAAACATTCATCATGTACGCTCAAAGTCAAAAGATTGCGAAACGTTCATCATGTACACTTAAAGTCAAAAGTTTGCGAAACGTTCATCATGTACACTTAAAGTCAAAAGATTGCGAAACGTTCATCATGTACGCTCAAAGTCAAAAGATTGCGAAACGTTCATCATGTACGCTCAAAGTCAAACGATTGCGAAGCCAAATAATTGTGCTAGTGCATGGAAGCAAGAAAAAAAATAAACTTTGCATTAATGAATGGGTTCTATAAATCAGTTTCTAGATCCTTAATTGTCTTTGAAAACAAATTTATTCTACTATTATCTAAAAATAGTAATGACATTTTTCTTTGTTGATGGTTGATATGGCTTAACGCCAATTTCAACAATATTTCAGTTATATCATGGCGGTTGGTTTTATTGGTGGAGCAAATTGGAGTGCCCGGAGAAAACCATCGACCTATCTCAAGTTACTGACAAACTATATTACATAATGTTTATCGATTACACCTCGCCATGAACGGGGTTCGAACTCACAACTTTATTGGTGATAGGTACTGATTGCACAGGTAGTTGTAAATCCAACTACCATGCGATCACCACCACCACGACGGCACCCTCTTTCTTTGCTGAAGATCATTCCATTCATTATATGTTAACGACAGGCTTTAAATCAGAAAGGAGGATTGTATTTTCTGTTTTTCTTCGATTTTTGACTACCTCTTTGGTATCTTCAAACTTTCCTTTTCTTTTTTTCCCCATGAGGATAAGAGTCCATAACTAGCAAATCTTCCCGGCTTCTCCGTGGCCACGATCGTATGGTTATTTACCGTGGAATCATTGCCTAGCACCATGAAAATGACGAGTTAAATTTCCTCCAGTGGCGAAATATCCTCAATATAACATTATGTGATAAAGTTAGTCAGTGACTTTCGACAGGTCGATGTTGTACTACTGGTATTCCTGTTTCCTTTACAAATATAACTGACAGTTACAATGTAACTGAAATATTGTTGAAAGTGGTGTTCAACACAAATTAACTTTACATACATTTTGTAATTTCAATGGTCAGAAAACAGTAAAATTTATATCTTGGTGATGACAGTCACATCTGTTATCAATTATTTTTTTCCGTCAGGTTGGTCATAGTAATTAATCAATCGGAGTTAGAGTGACTCGGTGTATAATTTTAATTAATCTATCAGAGTTAGAGTGACTCGGTGTATAATTTTAATTAATCTATCGGAGTTAGAGTGACTCGGTGTATAATTTTCATTTCATTTTTTATTTTAAATTATTGTTTGGCTTTTGAATTTGTTAAACATTACCAATCTAATATATTCGCCATAAGCTGAAAGATAATAATTTTATATGTGTAGTAATTAACATTCGAATATACTAACCAAACAGTTAACCCTTCAGGACTAATGTACAGTCGTCACAAATATTTATTATTTATTATTAATATTAATATTATATTTTTATTGCTTACGAATAAAATGAAAAACGAAAAATACCACACTGTCGGAAAAATTCCAAATCCAATATCAAATTCGTAGAAACATGGTTAGGATTAGGGTTATGGCGTTTAGCGCCACTTTCAACAATATTTCAGTTATATCGTGACAGTCAGTTTTATTGGTGAAAAAAATCGAAGTACCCGGAGAACATCACCGGCCTGCCGCAAGTCACATAATGTTGTATCGAGTACATCTCGCCATGAGCCTGATTCGAGCTCAACACGGTAGTGGTGTTGATATGCATTGATTGCACAGGTTGTTGGTAGAAAGAGGTACATACACTTCAATAAAAAATGGCTGGGTTAACTAATATAAAAGCCCCAAATCATGATTATCAAAACTGAGATCGCTTAATGCTCTCATGATGCATGTACTGCTGGAAGCCCCCCCCCCCCCCCCCCCAAATAAATAAGGTACACCATACTATCTTTTCCTTAAATTATCAATTATAATAATACATAATAATTAACCAAGGGAGTCATACACTTTCTCTTTACAAGTAAATTTCCATTTGACAAAGAGACAGAAATTTAAATACAAATTATATTGCAATAGCTATGTGTATCATATCTTGGGTTCGAATCATGGTTGGATCTATCCAAAAGAACATAAAATATAAAATGTTAGTTGCTGCTTCTCCGACTCAGCATGCAACATTATGGAGTAAGAGCAAAGACTGGTTGACTCGGAATCAGGATAAAATGTTCCAGTGCAGAGGGATGTCTATCCGCTGATTGTTGTGACCTAGCAATGTGAAAACTCAACTGATGGTGAAGTACAAAACGGAGATCATCATAATCTCATTCAGATGTAACTGGTTCTCGCCATGATATATCCGGCAAATTTCTCACTTGGTATTAAATAAAAATCATTAACTCGCTCACTATAAATTGTGATCAAGTAAATACTCACTTTCAGGAGATAATTGGTTCCAGCAACAACTTGTCTTTTATATGATATGACATTGAACCTTGGAAAACTGATAACTCCTGCGCTTGATGCGATTGTTTTCCTAAGCTGTAATGAAAAACGTAAACATTAGTCAGATATATTCTATTTTCACAAAGCGATTCCATAAAAGACTGATGTTGGTTTGCACTTCGAATTAAAGCTATTGAACAAGAAATGTCACCCTTGTTTATTTGGGAAACGTAAATACAAATTACTGATTAATTTATAGTTCTTCTTAGTGCCCTTACTTTTAACATATTTTATAGTTCAATAATACACAATTTGGTGAGACACACATTTCACAATAGTACACGTTAAGGACCATACTGCGATAGTATTCGTGTACATGTACAGAGAGATCTTCTTGTAAATAGAATCTATTTGAAATTAAAAGGACTTTTCCGGCCAGGCTTTGGTTCCAGTCCCACTTTCGGACCCCCCCCCCAAAAAAAAAATAGCGGGACTCTCTTTTCGAAAAATCTTGACCCTCTCTGACAGGCATTTTATACAAATTGGTATAAAGTCATGTTACTCACCCTGTTAGCAAAACCTTGAATTTCGGATGTTGCAGATTCCTCTTCTCCAAATCCACCTACAATTCTGGCACTGGCATGTCCCAGGTACACAAAGCAAATACACATGAAAACAAACGCAAGCTTCATTTTCAGTTTTCTATATCTGAAGTGAATTTCTCACTAATTTGATGTCTTATATATTGAAATTAATGCACCATATGGTAATTTATTAACGTAATCAGCATGGCTTTTCGCCTCTGGTTTGAAATTGTAGTAGCTTAATTACATAGTTAATATGTTGATGGTCAATAAAATATGCCTAATAGCATTTTGGAACATATTGGTCAGTTTTCTGTCCGGCAAAATAATTAACTGGACACAAATGCCACGTATGCCATCAAGCATATGCTTTCATGTAACCAGACAAATCTTAACCAAATCTAAAATATGCTGCCTCAACGGGAGAATAGCGAAATGCAGAATGCAGTTGCAAAAGACTAGTGAAGCAAGAACTGCATACCCTTCCAGGGCACTTGAGTTCATGCCAGACTATTTGTTGGATTCACGTCGCTCAATCTTTATTTTTTCTGTGCATTGTTTTATATATCATTGTTTCTCTTTGTTCTTTTGATTATCGCTTTGATATCTACAAAAAATTTCCCTGTCAAGCTATGGCTAAATAGTTTAATGTGTTGGTTAGTTGCTTGCTTGATAAGCGTTCATCGGAAAAAATGTGCAGGCATATTCTGGACCGGAACAAGCTCAACAATATCTTAAAACTTGACATTAATGAAGGTGGGTGGAACAGAGATGGGGCAAACGACTTTTTACATTAATGAAGATGGGTGGGACATAGATGGGGTACACGATTTTTTACATTAATGAAGGTGGGTGGGACAGAGATGGGGTACACGATTTTTTACATTAACGAAGGTGGGTGGGACAGAGATGGGGTAAACGACTTTTTACATCCATTGGAAAATATGTAGAGATGAAGAGGGACTAAACATTTAACCTTTTGTAGAGGCTTCAATGGGCATTTTATTTTTCGAAAACTACGAAAAAGGCCTTTGTCGTGCACGGAGCATGGCACCATACAAACACGTTATCCACTATGATCCGCATTCAGGATTTCAATATTACAACTTGCTTTCTTCTCCTTTTTTGTTTTTTGTTTTTTGTATTTTTTTTATTTTCGTTTTCACTTTTTTAATTGTTTTGTTTTGTTTTGTTGTTGTTGTTCTTCTTTTTTTTGGGGGGGGGGGGGGGGTGGTTTGTCGTCGTTCTTGTGTCCAATGTTGCCTGTGTCTCTGAATTATCCATTCATGATTGCCCCTTCGGATAATTCTAACGTTTATTAAGGGTAATGACGTAAGGCAAATTCGGGCGATATGATATAACTATCAAAATTGAGGTTTTCTATAAAGTGAATGGACACAAGAATCTCTGAACATGATGTAGGGACTTGATACTACATTAGACATAACGGGTTGCAATTGAAAAAAATCCATTTTAGGGATGAATGCATCACCCAAATTCAAAAGTCAGTGGATAAAAGAAGTCAGGAGAAAGATTCATGTAATTTGTAAACGTTGTAACTAGATTAACACGACGGGTGCCACTAGTGGATCAGGAACTGCTTACCCTTCCGGAGCACCTGAGTTCACCCCAGGTTTTTAGTGGGGTTCGTGTAACTCGATCTTTAGCTTTATGTGTATGTTTTGTAGATCGTTGTTTGTCCTTTTTAGTTTTTCTTTTGGCCATTGTGTTGTCTGTTCTTCTTCGATATACGAATTCTGATTACCTCTTTGGTATCTTCAAATTCTTCTTGAAATATTCAAAAGAAGAATTTGGAGATACCAAAAGAACAACCAGAATCCATAAGTCGAAAAGGACAGACAACAAAATGACCAAACGAAAAAGGACAATGGACTAACAGCGATGTACAAAACACTACACAGAAACCTAACGATAGAGCAACACTAACCCCACTAAAACCTGGTGGTGAGCGCAGGTGCTCCGGAAGGGTAAGCAGTTTCTGCTCCACTAGTGATTTATGATTTAATAACAAGATAAAAGATAAACACAATACCACACTTTTAGAACAGTTTCAAAATCTAATATAAAAAAAATCGGAGAAAGAGACGCAAAATGGATATCCCTAATACATATATATATATATATATATGACCACTGACTCTATTTAATTGCTAGAAGAAAATGAAAATTTCATCAGAGTATTGGACGATATAGAAAAAACGACCGTAAACATGGATTGTGCTATGATAATCATTTTCCAGCTAAGTTCCGGTAAATTTTTTTTCTTCAGATTTTTCGATTAAGAATCGAAATAATTCATGGACGCCATATAGTATGTTGAAGATTTTAACATGGGTAGCATTATTTTTTGCAAAATGTTTATCCCAAGCTATAGACTCACATATATGAGCGACGGTAACACACAGACAAATGACATCTAACAGCCATTTTAGATTATTATCCATGTTTATCATTAAGGACTAACAGTTAGATTGAAATGAAGAGCAGCAACATAATCGATGTTCCTTAATTTTGAGTGTCTATGTCAGTAGTATATGGGCAAAGTTCAAGTCATATTTGCGAAGGTGCTGCGAGGTGCCACCGGAAGTCACGTGACCGGAAGTGACATCAGTCACGTGCCCTGACCGGAAGTATGTTATGCGCATGCCCGGCTTTTCCCCGCGTTTTCTTTCTTTAGTAGTAGTACAGTAGTACAGTAGTAACATGACTACCGGGTGTGACCTAAGGTCACTTGACTCCTTCAGGGTTCCCTTGGGTGTGCGCATACCCGGTTTTTTACCAGCGTTTTTTTCTTAGTAGTACAAAATGTTGGTTGGGGATGTTCTCTACGACGTCTGCGTCCTATATTTAGCATGGTTACCGAAACTAGCCCTGGTTATCTGTCCCTTTTATTTTCATATATTATAGTGTCTATATATATAGATTGTGTAGTACTCCAAGGGTGTCCGCGCTCTCACTGTGGTATTTCGAAGAGCCAGCTGACCGAAGGTCACGTGACCCCAACGTCACCCGAGGCATTTTCCCATAATGCATCACTATATGTCATAATAAATTATCCCGATAGGTGGCATTACTATCTCGTAACTTGTTAACTTAGTAACCAATGTCTTTCGTAACTTATTTCATAACCTCTTCGTAACCTTTTCGGACCTTTTTCGTAACTTCGTACCTTTTTCGTAACTTGTAGCCCTTTCATTTATCTATCGATCTATGGTACTTTCAAACCACTCACTGACGTCTTAAGCAAGCTGTATGACTTTTTTTTTACTTTTTTTCATTTTCATTTTTTCATTTTTACTTTTTCAATTTATCTTTTCATGTTTTTCCATCTTTTTTTTTTTTTTTTTTTTTTTTTATCAGTCATTATTTCTGATATTTTTTTCATACACCATTTTCAACAAGTAATAACACAAAATCCTGTACAATGGTCGTCGCTTCCACGGGATTTTCTAAGAGCCTTGTTGCTGCTGCTGCTGCTGATGTGGTGGTTGTGGTGGTGGCTGCTGCTGCTCTGAGGTATATGGCTGCTGCTGCTGCTGCTCTGAGGTTTTGGCTGCTGCTACTGCTCTGGACACTGGATTTTGTCATCTCATTGGTTCAATTTCCATATTCAACTTACTTAGCTTCCATTTCATCCATATTTTCCATATCATTTCACAATTTTCTTCTGTATTTTCCAAATCTTTTCACTATTCAACTTACTTTTCCTCCAGACAATTTCTGCAAACGGAAGAACGTTAGAAACAGTTACAATTAAACACTGAATTTACAAGACGCTAATTTATTACTTGTAAACTTGCCTCGGTCTTGACTGTGTGTGAAATATTGCTAATCTTAAATTGAATACCAATCAATTAATCAACCAATCAATCAATCAATCGTTCAATAATTATATCATTCACGTTTTAGCATCACTTGTATGATACTAATACACTATCATGGATTACTCGGTAATATATAAATTATAATAACGCCTCCATTAAAGCTAAGTCACCTTCTTGATGTAATGGATAATGTGCTCGTTTCGAGTATGGGGAGTGGTCGGTTCGATCCCTTGTCGGGTCACACTAAAGACTTCTCAATTGGTCTTTGCTACTTCGACGGTTAACACGCTACAATAAGGAATAAGAGCAAAGGCTGATTGAATAGGAATTAGAATAATGAGTCCAAAGTGGGGTGAAATGCTTACCTTTTGACTATTGGTCTAGTCGAAAGCAGTTATCATCATAATATAGCATGACAGTTGTATTCATGGCGCCCATATTACACTAAATATTAAGTTTATTTTAGATGAGCTAATTTCAGAAGGTTTGTATTTGCTCTCAGGACAACTATGCTATAACGTAAGGCCAACTATCACGAGAAAGCACCTCAATAATAATGTAGACGTCTAATTAAGTGGGAAAGACGTATCTGTGGAATAACCATGCGCTTAAAATCAAAAATTGGAAAGCCAAAAAAAACGAAATGTCGCTGGGAGCAACCTGGCAAAAGGGTGTAAGCATAATAGCCAAAACTTGTATTTGCAACAACTTTAACATAATATAGATATGACAAATATGTCTTAGCCTTGATAACATTTAAAGGCTCCCTCTTTATGTCAGCTTTTAGTTTGACTATTTCTTGTTGTATTAACACTTCTAGTGCTCCTTTAGACTTACCCTTGATGACCTCTAAAGGCTCACTCTTTATATCAGCCTTTAGTTTGATTACTTCTTGTTGTATTAACACTTCTAATGCTCCTTTAGACTTACCCTTGATGACCTCTAAAGGCTCCCTCTTTATATCAGCCTTTAGTTTGATTACTTCTTGTTGTAGTATCACTTCTAGTGCTCCTTTGGACGTACCCTTGATAACCTCTAAAATCTCCCTCTTTATATCAGCCTTTAGTTTGGCTACTTCTTGTTGTATTATCACTTCTAGTGCTCCTTTGGACTTATCCTTGATAACCTCTAAAATCTCCCTCTTTATATCAGCCTTTAGTTTGACTACTTCTTGTTTTATTAAAACTTCTACTTTTCCTTTAGACTTACCCTTGATAACCTCTAAAATCTCCCTCTTTATATCAGCCTTTAGTTTGGCTACTTCTTGTCGTATTAATGTTTCCAGTACCCCATTAGCTACAATACATTCATATACTTCAGAAAAAAACAACAAAAATTATCAAGGAAGTGTTATGATACATCGTGTTACTTGAAATAATCAGGAATATAAAGAATGACATTACATATGAGAACCCTCTTATATAAGCAACAATAACAGAAAAGAGACAAAGAGACAAACAATGATCTGCAAAACACTACACAGAAGACAAAAGATTGAGCAACATGCGAATGAACTCAAGTGTTCCGGAAAAGGTAGCAGTTACTGCTCCACAGGTGACACCCATCATGTTAATCTTGCTACACACCAGGTGATATGTCATTAATGAGGAAAGGGCGACAAACGGAACACTTGTGGCACATATATTCCATAAAGATAACCATGTAGCAACATAATGTATGCTACTGTGGGCATCTTCGAAATTGAGCTTTTGACATCATTTTATACTTATATTTGCAAACTTGATTCACGGCTTTTAGTTACCCTTTTGGTATCTTCAAACTTTCATTGATTACCTCATCATAAACATCACAAAAGCAGTTCACTACTGAGAAACATAAGCTTTCCCCTGAGTATCATCCACCCAGTCGTCAATGTTTTGGCACTGACTTGGTTGAGATTTACAGCTCCTAACTTGTGTAATTATTATTAAAAACTACGGTTGTCCTTCCTCAGATATATGTGACATTAGCTGATTTTGTCTATTCTGTTTAGGCCCTTTGGTTTTCCTTCTCCAAAGGACTTTTAAGCTATTTAACTATCCAATCTTTCGTCTTTGAACGTAACCGAATGATTATTATTTCAGCAACGTGTCGTGCGCAAACAAATAGATATCTACGTATATAACCTTTCAGTAATGCATACGGGTAGACATATTACCAAAAAACAGATTTCCAAAATATCCCCTTATCTATTGATAATCAGATACTTGCCTTATTACAATTTGGCAATTTAATCTCGACGCGAAAATAAATATATTTAGTCGTAGTCCTAGTATTTGTCCATAATACACAAAAACAACTTACCACTGAACGCAACATCAACAACGTATGCATCAAAAATCACAAAAACAAGCAGTAAACGGTAAGAAAAGTTCATCATCATTGAACAAACATAGAATACAGGAATACAGGAAGTGTTGTTTAATATATTAAAAAAATATTCCGTGATAAGATTTCGTGCATATACAAAATCGAATCGTATTAAATACTTTGCACATGTTACTGTTGTTGTTCTATTTATTGGGAAAACAACATTATATGCTAGTGAAAATATAACGTATATTACCTAGTAAAGTATAGATTTATAGTTGAAGGATATTCCAGAAACGCGTCGATTGCTCTAAATAAGATATCAATTACAAAAGTATGATGCATTAGTGTGCAATTACTTTGAATTCATATATTGCCTTTAAAGGGAAACTTCGCAAATTTTTATTTTTTTTTTCTGATGTATAAATATGGATGTTTATATGTATATTAGCGTTTTATTATGTTGGATAAGTGAATGAAATCGATTTTAAAATTCGGTCAACGATAGATGGATGTCGCCATTTTGATAGCATCTTGATACTAATTATCACGTGATGTCTAAATATTCCCACACCCCAAAACAAGCGTGACAAACCGGGATCCTCATTCAGTGTCGATATGGCTTGTCAGGTGTAATTCTTTTTATTTTTCTTTTCATTCTAAATATATGAATTTATTACACAATCACTTTTTGCAGATTTACGTTTTGTTTCTATATACTTATGGCAAAACAAACGAATCGGGGAAAACGGTCCGTCTTTAATGAGACACATTTACAAAATATTTTTTTCGAAAATTGAAGAACTACGAAATTATGTGAAAAAAAAGAACGGGCATCGGAACAATGCCATGAATTCGTAAGAAAATAAAAGTAGGCCTATACTACGGGGCAAAATTGTTTTAATGATATTATTTATAAGATCGCACTTTGTAATCGATCGTTCATGCACTACAATAAAACTACACATAAGCTCTACTTCTTAGCTAAAAGCACAGAAAGTTAAAGGGTAGGAAGCATAATTTGTAATAGTCTTCATTTGACAATAACAGACGATGAGTATTATAAATACTTTTAAAGTTTATTATACAAAACTTCAGGGTACATCTCTTACGTGATATAATAATTTGTTTATGGAAATACAATATTCTTATTCGCCAACAGCAAAAAGATTAATCTGTTTTCATAACGGTTATTTCTGATTTGAACAAAGCGTAACATATACTATGTCTCTGTGTAAAGAAAACATTTTGTGTTTATTTTAATCACGTCTTTCGAACTGGCGGACCCTTCTGATTAATCTCAGAATAGTCATAAACAATATGGTTGTTGTTTTTGTAAGGAAAAATTGCATACGAATGGTTTTTGTCTATTTTGCTTTTTGGGGTGTGCAAGAAGAATTTTCTATCCTGCCCTGTTCACCCTGCTTTACTTCATAATTTGGGTTGTTGCTATATCATTCTGATGAGGCGCCAACAAAAATCAAGATAAAAATGAACAATTCAATATAACTTACGATCAATGTTCATCTTAAGATTGCTTTGTGAAAATAGCCCCGGAATCATTGCTGCATCGGGTGTGGATCCAGCAGTTTTGAAAACGGGGTCCCAGGTTCTTGTTTGCCAATTTTCACCCAATTTATAACCGAATTTTACTAAATTGTCGAGCACTCCCTTGATCCGCCAGTGTGCATTAATATGCACTCATTCCTAATGTATAACTTGATCAGGGTCGTGTATTTTGATCACCTATTAGAGCCTTTAAAATGTGCATTGCATCTCCTATTCTAGTCACGGGTAGCGTTAACGGGTCACAAAATGTGTATTGCCTTTCTGATTATTGCCAAAGATTGTGACACATGTATTCAAGTATTCGGTCAGAGTCCCGTCGACCGGATGTAAAATGACACTTGTATATTCTGCCTGACGACTTCCTGTGTGGACCTAAACTGATTACACAATATTAGGTACCCTGTTGAGTGAACCTGTCGTTTTAAGAATGAAAATAAAAATAAGTAAATCCCGCCTTTCACTTCTTATTTCAAGAATTATTTGCCTTAATTTATTGAAGAATAAAATATTTTAAAATTAAAATATGGTCTCTCGCTTCTGAAAATACATGAAAAATATAAGATATATATTTTCCTTATAATATTTTACGTTTCGCTCATCAAAAATGACACAAACAAAAAAAGGAAAAGAAATTAACATTTTTAAATCACTTGCTCGCTCCAACGTTTTTAGCACAAAATCCGAAGAACAAGAAGTAAATTTGGTGTGCTATAATCTCTGTATATTTTGACTGCTCTTCATCTGTTTATACCGTTCATGATCATGATCTCTTCCGAACTTTATCTGAATGAATATCAGTGGATATCAAAGTTATAGGACAAGTTTGCTTACGGGGTTCAAAGCTGCAAAAAATCATATATTTAGGTTTTGTGCATTTTGGAGGTCACTGAGCAAAGAGGGTTTTTTTCTTTAAACACTAACTTTGTAAACTCAGTTGCCACCCGATCTCCTAACCTTTAATTTTTGGTTCTTTAATTAAAATTAAAGCATCTTTTATGAACATCGATCGTTAAAATTGTGAATACATATTAATTATGATGAGACAGCTATATAAAGTTAGGCCAATTTGGCGCCTCTAATAATGAAAACTTATAATTTCAAGGATGGTGTATACTTTTTTATCATCTAAAACATAATTACAATTATAATTGTTCCTGTTATTTCAACATTATATTTATTCTAATGGTTTAAAAATATTTATCTTTAATAAATAATAAACGATCTACCAACTCGTCTTGGAAAGCAAATAGTGTGTATTCAAATTCCCATTTTTATTAATCCGATCAATACACAAGTTACGCGTTGTCAAAATTATCCATTATATTTTTCAGCACATTAGCAGTAAAACAAAATGAACATAATTCTAAAAGGGATCCTACATATAGTGAATATAGGTGACTGTTGTAAAACAATCTTTCCGTTGTAAATATAAAGGAAATGAAACATGTTGTTCATTTAAAATAGTTGTTTGTCAAAAAGGTACGTATCTGTTCACTTCAGTATTTAATTTTCCAACGGTTATTAGATTTAAATTACAGTCCTCTGAGCGCTTTAAATGAAGCGAATTTAACATCAGCGACCCAGACTTTAAATTTCAATCCCACAATGCATTATCAGGTTAAAACGTCACAGCCTGATGGAAAAATTAGAAATTAAAATTACAAATTTTCGATTTGCTTCGTTATTTGTGGAAATATGTCGATAAAACTGTGTGAATATGTATTTTATATCACAAGGAACATATTTAGCTAACATGTAAAAAATCGCGAAGTTTCCCTTTAAGTCTCAACCAAATTTAAAATGTGGAGTGGAGGTTGTTAAAACGTTTTATGTTTGAAAATATACTTTAATTTAAGACAATGCAAAAATGTGTATGTTTTCTCCTCTTATTTGTATTTATCTTAATTCGCGTGAATAGAGGGTCTACGGGCTGGACAAAACTACCAAGTTAAGCTAACATTTTTAGATAATACTTTACTACATAATAACGCAGAAATACAGCCAAAAGAAAATTAAATACCATCTGTTCATTGCTAATTTTGTTAACTTAGTTATAAGAAATATTTGAAGACGTAGGTGAAAGAAGGACAGACAAAAGGGACAAAAAATAATCTACAAAACATTACACAGAAAAGTAAAGATAGAGCAACACGAACCCCACTTAAAACCGGAAGAGTAAGCAGTTCCTACTCCACCAGTGATGTATGACTTAATGACAAAATCAAAAATAATACAAACGTAGATATTAAATTTAGTACACACGACGCGTTTCTGGAATTACCTTCATAAGTTCAAAGTCTAAAGGTTGGAAAGCCAAATAATTTTTAAAAGTCTTGGGAGCAAGTAAACCAAAGGGTCTAAACAGGATCGCCAACATCGGCTAAGGTCACCTATGCCTGAGGGAGGAGAACCTTAGTTTTAATAATAACATTATTTAGGAACTGTAAATTTCAATAATAAATATATCTAATAAACAATGTCAGTACCGAAAGATATATCACACCTTTTGATCCATACTTAATATTTTAAAAAATCGCAGAAAGAGACGCAAAATTGATACCATAACACATATATATTTATGACCGCTGATTTTTCAAAATTAGCACAGGAAAATAAAAATCCATCACGTTGGACCATATTTACGATTTTCGCATGAAAACGATGTTCGTTTCATCATTGCTCCCTGTTGTTTGTAGGTTGGCTCATGTCTTATTTGTCTTATCATGTCTTATGTTTTTATCTCTGTGTTGTGGTGACCGCTACGATTTCCACATAAAAACGATGTTCGGTTCGTCTTAACCCCCAGTTGTTTGTTGGCAGGCTCATATCTTATTTGTTCTATCATATCTCTTTAGAGTTTAAGTTCCATGTTGTAGTGGTTTCCACATAAAACCGATGTTCCAGTTGACATTACACCCATATACTTGTAGAAGAGCTGATGTCTTATTAATGTTATTTGTGTTACATGCGTTTAGTGGTGTCCAAGGCGTCTTGCCTTTATGAGCAACATGACTTGGTGTCTTATAAGAGGCAGAAACTGCTTACCGTTCGCGAATAACTAGGTTCAACCCCTATTTTTAGTGGGGTCTATGTTACTCATCGTTTTAGCTTTCTGTGTTGTGTTGTGTTTTTGTGTTTGTTTTACTTCGTTTAGTGTGATGTGTACCCCAATGTCATCAATTGTCCATTAGTAATTCCAATTCGGTTTCTCTCACGTTTATTTACAACTTCTCTATTGTCTTATAGTGGCAGTTTCATTGTTAAGCTTAGTCCCATACATGGCCATAACATGGATTTATATGGAATTCATATGTATAATTACATTGACATACAGATATTTTTTATCAAAGCAAGATAATAAACAAAACATAATTTTATTATTTTTTCATAAATAAATAAAAATGTCCTCACACAAAAAAACCTTATCACATTTCAACATAAAACAAAATATTCTTAATGAGATTCATCTTTTAACTTTCATTTACAACGGTGTCCATTTTGAACAATGTCTTGTCCTTTTATGCCAATATATCAAATAATATGTTATCACATTTGGTGTTCACATTCCACTCACGTATCTTACATGTTCCCAAAGTTTCACTATGCTGTCAGTGTCAGCGTGCGCCGACATAATACTAATTTTATGAAGAATACCATCTACTTGAAAAGTCAAATAACAGCACTTTATTACTTTTGTTACCAATGACGACCTTACCCAGTCATCAATCAGAACGCAAACAGATATTGGATGTTCTAGGCTGTTTAGTGTATTCGTTATGCCATTTTGTGGTTCATTAGTATTGTAACCTATCTAACGAGGACTATTTTGGAGGCCTTGCCCGGCCTATTAATTAACATGAAGTGGATAACCGTTGTTTATGTAAAAATGTCAGAAGTTATTAGGACAAGTGAGTGTACAGATGGTGATTATCTGTTATCTTTTTGACTATCAACACCTGCAGTCTTACATTTTCTTGCTGTCGGACAAAACAAAACTAATCATGTTGTGTGTAATAAAAGATGAAACCTATGGAGGAAATTAGCTACAAGTCACTAGTAATATCATCTGTCATTTTTTCTGATAGCTGTTTCTTGTTGGATTAGATACAGAGGAAAATACAATTCCATTGATATATATACTAAATATTTTTTTAAATATTCTTAGCTATTTCTATAATTCTCATCTGGAAAAGAGTGGGATCAAAATGTGTGCCAACCAATATAATAAACAACAATGATATTACTGTCAATCTATAAATAACAATGTACATATATTTTTGTACTTATTTGTAATCAACATACTAAATCAATATATTCTAATGTATTTACCTGGTCAAACATGGAGAAGAAAAAAATAGTCAAAAGCATGATACATTTATGAACAGAAAATGAATCGTGATAAAATGATTGACATATGAATATTACACCTTAAAATCGACATTTTGTACATTCTCGATTTGATTCTAAAATTTTATTCATTTTTTTTTTTTTTTTTTTTATACGAGGTATTTCCCTTACGACGGACAAAATGCACAAAGCAATGGAAAGGACAAGGATTTCAGTCTGATTTCCTGAAATTTTGTAGATAATTGAAACATGTAAAGCAAAATCAGAGGATAATGTTAGAGCAAATAGAATATCACATCTTGTTTCAAAACCTTGAATAAGGTATGGGAAAATATATGTAGATTTTTTTATTAATTTTGCATGAAACAGGACCTTTCGCTCACCTTAAAGGGAAATAACTCCTATGAAACGTATAATATTAAAATCAAAGTCGGAAATGTGCAAATAGTCTATCATCAGTTTAAACACTTATCGAGGTAGCTAACTTGTCGAAATAAAATACTGATATGTGATATATTAATATGATAGGAAATATTTATAATTAATGGAGTAACAATTTAACAGAAACCATGTCTTGAGTAAATTTTAAGAAGAGTATCATATACCTACAACCCAGTCCACTTATGATGAAATCGGTTACAATTGAAAATATATCATATTGAACAGACTAGATCCACCATTAACCACCAGGCGAGGTGTACTCGATACAAGATTATGTAATAAAGTTTGTCAGTGACTTGAGACTGATCGGTGGTTTTTCCGGATACTCCGGTTTCCTCCACTAATAAAATTGACCACCACGATATAGCTGAAATATTGTTGAAAGTGGCGTTAAATACCATATCCCCCAACCTCACCCATCAACCCCTTTGAGTATGTATCAGGTCAGGTTATACAGAAGCTTGTTTATAGCAAAAAGATTCCATGTCTCCTTACAATTTCTTTACAATTGAACTAGTCTGTATATATGTGTGTATGTATGTTTTCCACGTGCTTGTTATATAATATATAGCATGTAGATTCTACACTTACACTGTTATGTGACTGGAAATGACATTGATCTGGTTTGTGACCATATAGACAATTATTGTCGATAACAATATTATAATGAATCTGTAACACCATAATTCCCCCTTTTCAGTGTCGAGAAAAAAATCAAGGTTTAATTCTCTTTTGTGTCATGTCTAGGAAATAGTATCAGTTCACTTTCCACACTTTGTGTTTGTATTGTTTAATTAATTTCACGGAATTCATGCAAAAAATATAGGTATTTTTTCCTCTCATTTATCCCAATGTAGCCAAGAATTTGTAGTTAAAGAAGCTATCGTTGGATGTTCATGATGATCATGATTGTGATTAAATAATGAAAACGATGGCATTACAGAGGCATGGTGTTCGCTTTCGGAAGGCGTCGACTTTGTAGTTAAGGCACTCATAACATGGTTCATAAATAGGTCATTTTGCATATCCGGAACAACATTTCTAGGTGCTTCTGTAGGTATAAAAAATGTTGGTGATGTCATTTGTCGCATTCGTAAAAGATCGGCTAACATTAATCTGTTTCTTTGAAAGCTATCTGCATTTGGATGTATTCCTTCCTGTGCTGGTGCAAATGTGGTCAAAAGACCATTGTTTTGTCTTTGGGTAGTCACGTGATCATTGTTTTCGTCATCTTCATTGTGATTAGCAGTAATTCCTGCAAGATTGAAATGTCCGGATGTAGACATTTTATTTACTAGTTGTGTTGGACTATAATCTAAGGTTTTCCTCGTAACAGCAACGTGAGGTACTATTGTGGGTTTTAGCTTTTGCGCATGCATGGAAAATGTATGAGGTACTATAGTTGGTCTTACACTTTGCGCATGCGTGGTAAATGTAAAGTCCCTGCCATTCTCATTTTGTTCTGCTATAACTGAATCAATTGATTTTGAATGTAAATCGTTGCTTATTATAACTGGATGTTGCAATACATTCCCGATTTTATTTCCAATAACAATGGCGTTTATCTTGTTCGGTGTCTCTTTGCTTTCTACTTTATTAGATGTATTAATATTGTTATTGCCTAGAACAGATCTGTCCTCGCTTTTTTGTTTGCTTTGTACAGTGTCTATGCTTGTTTTGTCAAGATCACCGTTTTCAATATGTTTGGCACGATCATTGCTTTCTATGCTGTTTTTCATGTTTATGCCGGGATTGCTGCTTTCAATATTTTTGGCATCATCAGTACTTTCACTGTTTTCACTGCTTGCACTTTCTTCACCATTACTAGCTGTACTATCGTCATCACTGCTTTCACTGCTTGCACTTCCTTCACTATTACTAGCCGTGTTATCGTCATCACTACTACCCTCGCTGGTTGAATCATTATCGTTGCTACTAACATTGTCTTGACTATCAGTATTTGAACTATTGTCATCTGTACTATCACTATTCTTCTCATCATTGGCATTACTGTCGTTTTGATCGCCATCGCTGTCATTTTGATCACTGCCACTGCTGCTTTGATCATTGTCGTTGTCATCACTTTGGCTGTCGGATTCATTACTCTGACTATCTCTTTGATCACCCTCGATGTCGCTTTGATCACCATGGCTATCGCTTTCATCATTGTCGCTATCGTTTTGATCACTGTGGTTATCGCTTTTATCAGTATGGCTATCACTTTCATTATCGTCGCTTCTTCTTTGATCTTTGTGGCTGTCGCTTTGATCGGTATGGCCGTCGCTGCCATCATTGTCGCTGTCGTTTTCGTCACTTTTGCTGTCGTTTTGACCACTGTCTCCATCAGTTTGATCATTCTCGCTGTCGCTTACATCACTTTTGCTGTCGGTTTCATTACTGTCTTGTTCACTATCTGTGCCGCTTTGATCATTGTCATTGTCGCTCTGATCATTGTCACTGTCGTTTTGATCACTGTGGCTATCGCTTTCATCACTGTGGCTATCGCCTTCATCACTGTGACTATCGCTTTCATCACCGTGGCTATCGCTTTCATCACTTTGGCTATCACTTTGATCACCGTGGCTACCGTTTTGATGACCATCGCTGTCGCTTTGATCATTTGTCTTGTCGTCAACAAGAATAAATTGTCCAAGCACAGCTGAGTTTCTTTGACCATTTATATGACTGTTGTCTACAGATAACATTTCGTGGTTTAATGGTAATGCATCTGTGACATTTGGGTCGTGCATTGTACTTCCCACGTCTTTTTCATCCGATGATATATGTGCAGGTAGTTGACCTATATTTTCGAAGGACAAATTAGGAAATCCATTTGCATTATTGTCGATACCAGATTTCAATGCTGATTCTGGTTGGTTAAATATATTATTTCCCAGAAGACTAGTGAGGAAGCTATTTGTAACCATGTCATGTCCATTATTTTGCATACTCATATCACCTGTCAATGCAAATCCATTCGGAACCATATCAAGATTTCCGCCATTTAGTGAGGAACTGATATCACTGAATTTGTCCACAACACTGACTATATCTGATAAAGAAATATCGTCAAAGTTGTTGTTATTTGATATTGGTCCATTTTCCTCGCTAGAAGATTTTTCTTGACTGTCTTTAGAATTGTTCTCGATACTGTCAATATTATTATTATTACTGTTCTCGTTACTGTCATCAGAACTGTTTTCACTATTTTCATCTGATTTGTCTTCTTCACTGTTATCGTCAAAACTGTTCTCATTACTGTCATCAGAACTGTTCTCATTACTGTCATCAGAACTGTTCTCATTACTGTTACCAGTATTGTTTTCATTACTGATATCAGATCTGTTCTCATTACTGCTTTCAGAAATGTTCTTATTACTGCTGTCAGAACTGTCCTCATTACTGCTGTCAGAACCGTTCTCATTACTGCTCTCAGAATTATCATCATTGCTGCTACCAGAACTGTTCTCATTACTGCTGTCAGAACTGTTCTCATTACTGCTACCAGAACTGTTCTGATTACTGCTGTCAGAACTGTTCTCATTACTTCTATCAGAACTGTTCTCATTACTGCTATCAGAGCTGTTCACATTGCTGTCATCAGAACTATTATCGTTATTTTCATCGTCTTCATTACTGACACCAGCTTTGTTATCATTACCGTCATCAAAATCGTCTCCATTATTGTCACTAGGGTTGTTCTCATTACTGACACGAGCTTTGTTCTCATTACTGACACCAGCTTTGTTCTCATTACTGACACCAGCTTTGTTTTCATTGCTGGCACCAGCTTTGTTATCATTACTGTCATCAGAATCGTCTCCATTATTGTCACTAGGGTTGTTCTCATTACTGACACCAGCTTTGTTATCATTACTGACACCAGCTTTGTTCCCATTGCTGTCATCAGAATCGTCTTCGTTATTGTCAGCAGGACTGTTCTCCTTACTGGGTTCAGATGTGTTCTCCTTACTATTATCAGAACTGTTCCCATCGGTGTCATCATCGCTATTAGCATTTTCAGAAGTGTTCTCAATGTTATCATCAGAGCTTTCCTCATTTCTGTCATCAGAACCGTTATCACTACTATCATCAGAACTTTCCCCATTACCATAATCAGAACTTTCCCCATTACCATCATCAGAACTTTCCCCATTACTATCATCAGAACTTTCGCCATTACTATCATCAGAACTTTCGCCATTACTATCATCAGAACTTTCGCCATTACTATCATCAGAACTTTCGCCATTACTATCATCAGAACTTTCCCCATTTCTATTATCAGAACTTTCGCCATTACTATCATCAGAACTTTCGCCATTACTATCATCAGAACCTTCGCCATTACTATCATCAGAACTTTCGCCATTACTATCATCAGAACTTTCGCCATTACTATCATCAGAACTTTCGCCATTACTATCATCAGAACTTTCCCCATTTCTATTATCAGAACTTTCCCCATTACTATCTTCAGAACTTTCCCCATTACTATCATCAGAACTTTCCTCATTACTATCATCAGAACTTTCCCCATTACCATCATCAGAATGTTCCCCATTACTATCATCAGAGCTTTCTCTATTACCATCATCATAATTTTCCCCATTACCACCATCAGAACTGTTCTCATTCTTGCTATCATCAGACCCGTTATCATTACTATCATCAGAACTTTCCCCATTACCATCATCAGAACTTTCCCCATTACTATCATCAGAACTTTCCCCAATACTATCATCAGAACGTTCCCCATTACTATCATCAGAACTTTCCCCATTACTATCATCAGAACTTTCCCTATTACTATTATCAGAACTTCCGCCAATACTATCATCAGAACTTTCCCCATTACTATTATTAGAACTTTCCCCATTACTATCATCAGAACTTTCACCATTACTATCATCAGAACTTTCCCCATTACTATCATCAGAACTTTCCCCATTACCATCATGAGAATTTTCCCCATTACTATCATCAGAGCTTTCCCTCTTACCATCATCAGAATTTTCTCCATTACTATCATCAGAACTGTTCTCATTCTTGTTATCATCAGAACGGTTATCATTACTATCATCAGAACTTTGTTCATTACCATCATCAGAACTTTCCCCATTACTATCACCTGAACTATTTTCTTTACCTCTTACAGAACCCTTTTCAGTACTCTCATCCGAACCGTTCTCATTACTGTTATCAAAATTATTATCATTACTGTCGTCTGAACTGTTCTCGTTCCTTTCATCAGAGCTATTCTCAGTACTATTATCAGAACTGTTCTCATCACTGTTATCAGAACCGTTATCATTACTACTATCAGAACCGTTATCATTGCTGTCATCAGATGTGCTATCGGAAATGTCATGATTGCCATTATCAGAACTATCATCATTACTGCTATCAGAACTAATATTGGTGTTGATATCCGAACTGTTCTCATTACTAGCATCAGAACTGGTCTCATTGCTGTTATCTGAACTGTTCTCGTTACTGGCATCAGAACTGTTCTCATTGATGTTATCAGAACTGTTCTCATTACTGTGACCAGAACTGTTCTCATCACTGTCATCAGAACTGTTCTCATTACTGACATCAGAACTGTTCTCATTACTGTTATCAGGGCCTGTCTCATTACTGTCACCAGAATTGTTCTCATTACTGTTATCAGAACTGTTCTCATTACTGTTATCAGAATTATTATCATTACTGTTATCAGAAGCGGTCTCATTACTGTTATCAGAACTGTTCTCTTTACTGTCATCAGAACTGTTCTCATTACTGTGACCAGAACTGTTCTCATTACTGTCATCAGAACTGTTCTCATTACTGACATCAGAACTGTTCTCATTACTGTTATCAGGGCCTGTCTCATTACTGTCACCAGAACTGTTCTCATTACTGTGACCAGAACTGTTCTCATTACTGTCATCAGAACTGTTCTCATTACTGACATCAGAACTGTTCTCATTACTGTTATCAGGGCCTGTCTCATTACTGTCACCAGAACTGTTCTCATTACTGTCATCAGAACTGTTCTCATTACTGTCATCAGAACTGTTCTCATTACTGTTTTCAGAACTGTTCTCATTACTGTCATCAGAACTGTTCTCATTACTGTTATCATTACTGTCTTCAGATTTGTGCTGCATTCCATCATCAGATTTACTATCATTATTGTCATCAGACATTTCCTTTACCGTAGATGTTTTGGAATTACTTTTCGTTATTTCCTGATCAGAACCTATATCATCAGTGTCACTTCTCTGGCCATTACTACTGCGATTTCTATCGCTAGACAATGTTTCCTTGCCGCCTTGTGACTTCTTTGCCATGAGTATTGTGTCCAGTCCCGGTGTTATGCCATTATCTAGTCTACTGACATTTTCATCACTATCTTCATCGTGTTTATTGTTAACACCATTGTCAGTGTATGATTTGCTTAGTATATCTAAAATGTTATTTATACTCAGACCAGCTGGTTCATCGATATATATCGAAGTATCAACATCGTCTCCTCTATTGAGGTTTTGTAATTCTATTTTATTAGTATTCACGTTATTTTCATGGTGGCTTCCAGCACTGACAATATTTCGATCGTCACTGCTGCCATTATCGTTATTTGCACTTTCAGAACTTTGTTCATCCGTATCATCGTCACTGCTGCCACTATCGCTGTTTGAACTTTCAGAACTTTGATCATCCGCTTCGTCGTCACTACTGCCACTATTAGTGTTTGCACTTCCAGAACGTTCATCATCCGTTTCGTCGCTTTTAGAATTTTCGGTGTTAGTAGAAGTACCCGAAGATTCACCACTTTCATCGGTTTCTGTGGCTGAATGAGATTTAGAATTTGTACTGCTTTCATTTATTATTGCCATACTTCCTTCTGAATTTTCATTGCTAGTATCATCAATTTTATCATTTCCTTTATTTTGTTTATCATCAACACTACTAATTCCATCTTCATCACCATCACTGTCTGTAGAACTGTCATTATTTTCATCGCTTTCGTTGACACTATTTTTGTCATCAACTTCTTCGTTGTTGTCATTTTCATTAGAACTATCATTTGTATGATCAACCCTATTTTCATTATTTTCCTCGCTTGAACCTGAACTATGATTATCTCTACTTTCAGCGCTATTGTCATCACTATCACTCTGATGGGTGTTGCCTTCTGATTCATCGTCTTCATTTTCAGAACTGTCATCGCCATGGTGATTTTTTTCATTCTGACTTTCGTCGGAACTACTTTTGTTTCCTTCATCATTATCCCCATCACTTGACATGGAACTTTCAATAGAGTTATCGTCTGATGACTGAGATGTACTGACATTTTCCCTGTCCTTATCAGAGGTCAAAATATCATCTGTTTCGGCTGATTCATTCATACTTTGCTCAGATGTATCAGAATCTTTATTTTCAACTTGAAAGTGTTCATCAGATAGTAGTTCGCTTTTAATGGAGGTTAATCCGGTTTTCCCGCTACTGTCATTACTGTCGGAATCGTCAGTGGCAGGAGATTCATTTTGATCACTTTCATCGCCGTCATCCATGTGTTCATTGCTTGTAATGGAAGCTTGCCCGATTTGTTCGCTACTGCCATTGCTGTCTGAATCGTCAGTGGAAGAAAAAGATTCATTCTGATCACTTTGATCGTCGTCGTCAGTGTGTCCATTACTTTTAATATAAGTTTGTTCGGTTTGTCCGCTATTGTCATTGCTGTCTGAATCGTCAGTGGAAGAAGATGATTCATTCGGATCACTATCGTCATCATCATTATTGTGTTCGTTACTTTCAATTGAATTTTGTTCGGTTTGAACGCTATTGTCATTGCTGTCTGAATCGTCGTCGTCCTCATTGCTTTCGCCTGATCCTTCATCGTTACTGCTATCGTGATCACTTGATATATTGTCATTATTGTCCTCTTCGGAATGGTATTTTTGACTCAATTTAAAATCACTTCCTGAATCTTGAGATGATTCGTTAGAATTTCCAGAATCTTGAGATGATTCTCCAGAATTTCCTGAATCTTGAGATGATTCGCTAGAACTTCCTGAATCTTGATATGATTCACTAGAATTTCCTGAATCGCCAGAATTGGAACTATCGTAATCGTCGTTTTCATCACTACTACTCTCAAAATCTTCTTTAGCACTCGCTTCATTTCCTCTTCTTTCGTGGCTGGAGCTTGATTCATTGCTATCACTGTCTTTATGTTCATCACTTTGTATGATATCAACAATTTTATCGAATATCCCATTTTCGATAAGAATGTGTCCCTTACTTTCTTGAGATGATTCGCTAGAAATTCCTGAATCTTGGGATGATTCGCTAGAATTTTCGGATGAATCGCCATAATTTCCTGAATCTTGAGATGATTCGCCAGAATTTTCTGAATCTTGAGATGATTCGCTGGAAATTTCTGAATCTTGAGGTGATTCACTAGAATTTCCTGAATCTTGGGATGATTCGCTAGAAATTCCTGAATCGCCAGAATTGGAACTATCGTTATCGTCTTTTTCATCACTACTACTCTCGAAATCTTCTTTAGCACTCGCTTCATTTCCTCTTCTTTCGTGGCTGGAGCTTGATTCATTGATATCACTGTCTTCATGTTCATCACTTTGTACGATATCAAAATTTTTATCGAATATACCATTTTCGATAATAATGTTCCCATTACTTTCGCTACTCGATTCGAATGAATTATCAAAAATGTCATCACTATGGTCAGATGAGTCACTATACGCCGAGTCTCTTGACTCGATATCGAAAATGTTGTTTTCATTAAAGGAGAGATCGGCCAGATTTGTGATAGGAGATCTATCAGTGGTAACACTAACATTATCTATAGTCTGTTCTAGATTTGTGTTTTCATGAATAACATTTAAGCTTGCTGGAGAACTTGTCTCTATCGTTTTCTTTGGTGTTGCTACTTTTCCCACTTTTACTTGGTTTTTCCCTTTAAACTGTGATAGATGAGCAGCAGGCTGTTGTTCTAAGATTCCATTGAGTGATTTATGTATATGATCTTCTGATGGATTTCGTGTAACAGGCAAAACTATATCCTGAAAAAAAGGTATAGAATAACATACTAGTTATATCGTTTATTCCATTAAAGCGTAGCAGTATTGCACACACTGTACGAGTCAAATGTTGCGTGAAAATAATGGTTTATCAATAGTGTAGCGGGAATAGATTTCCCTTCCGGAATATCTAAGCTCACCCCAAGTGTTTTGTTAGTTTTGTGGGTTTTTTTCTGTTTTGTGGTTTGTGCTACTTGTTTTTTGCTTGTTTGTTTCTTTGGTTTATTGCAACTTGTTAAACATTTTAGTATCTTCCAACTGTTCTCGCTGTATTTGATGTTATGTGTGGAAAGTCAGTTGACCTCAAATAAACAGAGACCGTATTTCCAAAGACATACCGGTATTGCAGTAAATGAACAATTTATCGCAAAACAAGAATGTAAAAAATGTACAACGTATGCAAAGGTAGAATTGTGAACGGAGACACGAATAACACGGACATCAACAAACAAAGGAATTAAAATAATACGTTGTTGAATGATCTCCTACCTAATCACTTTTTCTGTTGCATATGAATGTTTCAGTCAATGTCATGAATGTATGTTTTTAATGTAATTTGTGAATCTCGCTAGGTCTATTTGACAATTACCGCTGATGTAGACGATAGTACAAGCTCTTCAAAGACACACATATCTCGTTTCCAATTATTTTATGGGACAGTTTGTGCTTAATGTGTTTCTATTTTGTCATGTCTAGTACGATTTCTATTCAAAACAGATGGTAAGTTCTAGTACTCTTGTTCTGTTGTTGTTTCTCTGTACTGATCTATGCTATGCTAAATTACCCCTCCTATATGTGTTACTTAAATTTGTTTGAAAGTGTTGTACATTTTATACTATAGTTTAAGAATGTACGAGGTTGTATTTTGTTCTATATCCAATCAGAAATAGTTAATAACACGACGGGTGTCACTACTGCTTACCCTTCCGGGGCACCTAAGTTCACCTCTGGTTTTTAGTGGGGTTCGTGTTAATCGATGTTTAGTTTTATTTTATGTGTATGATTTGTATATTGTTGTTTGTACTTTTGTGCTTTTTCTTTTGGCCATTGCGTTGTCTGTTCTTCTTTGCTTTACGGATTCTGATTACCCCTTTGGTATCTTCAAACTCTTCTTATTAAAAAGACACGGATCGTGTTGCAAGTATATTTTCTCATGGATTACATCTTCTGTTACAATATAATACAAAGCTTGTCAACCAACAAGGAAGATCAGACAATACATGATGTTAGTACATAAGATCAATGACGAACACAAAGAGTACACCCATATGTCATTAAAACTTCTGACATTTGGACATACATTTTGTTCAGAGATATACCAAGTAACCTATAAAAAAAAATATGAAACAGTAACCCACCGCTTGTTTCTTAATTAGGTCAGGACATGCCCCCTCCCTCAGTGTTCAACATGAAGTGAATTACCTACACATAGGTAAATTCAATATCTACTCTTTCATACGTTTCAACGCTTTTACCGCCATATATAACTGCAACATGTTTATTCACAAACCAATGATTACAGTTTTACCTTGTTTAATACAATTGTAATTATCACTTGCTTTAGTATTCTACTATTTTCAACTTTTGCTATTGTTCATGGCGTTCGTAAATAATTATGGAACGTGAGTGTAGTTGATGGCTGTGCGCTTCATTGACTAAAGTTTTGATTTCGATAGCACGTGATCATCTCTTTACCAATCATATGAAGATTTCTAGCGGAAATAAGCACACAATGTAATTATTACGACATAAAAACCAAGCGGTTTGCTTTAAATAAAATGTCGGAGCAATTACATAATATAATCGTAAAATCCACGAAAAAGAGGGAAAATCGATATTCCTAACACATATATACATGATGGCTCATTTTGCGGTCTTGGTACAGCCACTTGAAATTGAAATGTTGCGGGGTTTTCAAACAGCTAAATCCTGATAAATCCCTAACCTCATTATTTATACGGTCGGGGTCGTTGTGGACGTGATCGTATGGTAGTTGTGTTTATAGCTACCTGTGCAATCAGTGCATATCACCACTGATGTTGTGCGTTCGAATCTCGATCAGGGCGAGGTGTACAACATTATGTGATAAAGTTTGTCGCTGACTTGCGACAGGTTGGTGGTTTTCTTCGAGTCCTCCGGTTTCGTCCACCAATAAAGCTAACCGCCACGATATAACGGAAATATTGTGGCGTTAAACACCATCAAACAATCAAACATTATTAATATCTATTGATATCTAGTACTTACGACTGGTAGTAAATTTTGATCTATTCTTTTAGCATTTGTCTCGTCATCTTGTAGAGCATCTGCGCCTAACCGGTATTGTTCCTAAGATAAAAAAAAAAGTTTATCTAGATGTGAACATTCTAGAAATATAATAGATAATAGTTACTAAGAGGACTGCTAGTCAATACAGGGAAAATACAGAACAGCAGAGAGAGCTTAGTTCTTTTACTCTAATGTGTATCTAAGTGTAATGTTGGATAGTATCTCATGTTCATTTACATCCATATCCTTTCTTACTACAAGTTATCCCTTTACTTTAATTTGTGTCTAAGTGTAATGTTGGATAGTATCTCATGTTCATTTACATCCATATCCTTTCTTACTACAAGTTATCCCTTTACTTTAATTTATATCGAATTGAAATGTTAGATAGTCTTTCGTGTTCATTTACATTCATATCCTTTCTTACTACAAGCTATTCCTTTACTTTAATTTGAGGCTAAGCGTAATGTTGGATAATCTCTCATGTTCTGTTGCATTCATATCCTTTCTTAATAAAAGACCAACAATACTAAAAACATATCGTGTTTTATTTCTTTATACGGACAATAATTAAAATAATGAAATCGAATATGTTTGAAATAGAAATATAAATAATCTAAATAATTGTCAGTAAAACCGTGGAATTCATGGAATGTCCTTTTGATGATGCTTAAAATAGTTCCTTCATATATAGTGTATTTAATTTAAAGCAGGCACTTGATTAAGAATTGAGGGACCGTCGTGGCCGTGATCTATGGTAGTTGGATTTTCAACTACCTATGCAATCAGTGCCTATCACCACTGATGTGGATTCGAATCTCGATCACGGCGAGGTGTACAGTATTATGTGATAACGTTTGTCAGCGACTTGCGACAGGTTGGTGGTGTTCTCCGGGTCCTCCAGTTTCCTCCACCAATAAAACTGACAGTCATAATATAGCTGAAATATTGTTCAAGTGGCATTAAACACCATAAACCCAAACCCTTAATCAAGACTTGCTACAAGCCCCTTTTTTATCCTTAATCACCTAAGTACGTTGTTGCAATAGAAGTTGAAATCTTACTTACCACGTATATTTACAACCCACGTGTTCGGCACACGCAATCAATAAACTAAGTTGCTAATAAAGATGATTGGGCAGTTAAGATTTGAACCTTCATATAGCAGCAATTTTTAAAGGGATTATCATTAAGAGTGAGTGATTGTTGTTTAACGCCAGCAGTTTTTCAGCTATATCATGATGAGAGCAAGTTAATTTTCAGTGAGATGATGATGAGATCGGCTTTGTAATAGACCAACACGCTTAGTTGGATTTTTATAGAGCTAGCTCACTGAAACAACAGTCTGCGGATAGACATGTCACCCCACTCTGACACATTATCCTGATCCCAAACTCTTTCTCCTTAATGCTGCGTGCTTAGCGGAGAAGCAACAAATACCGGGGCTCGAACACACGATCATATATTGTATTTAATGTCATATCTGGATTTCCAAAGTAGATGTCGACGTCCTTTATTGAGATGAGAGACGATTGTTCGTTTTGTTGATATTGGTAGAATTGTTGACCATTACTGTTTAAGCCTTATTTTCATAACTTGACATTTTGATTTGAACATTCCGTGACCTTTGTCTTTATCTATGATATTACACTGTGACTAATAATACATTATTACTTTTATGATCATGTTGATATATTTATGACTTTATTACTTTATTTTATTTGTTTATTTCCTGGACATTTTTATTTGTCATTTACGATGTAGTCGTTATGTCATTTACGATTTTATTGATAATTTTCCCTTTTCTTACTAAAATATTTTTATGTATTTTTATTTGATTGTACCAATGCGGAAGGTATCCTCTTTTTTATCATTTTCACCCTTATAAATGTGGAAAATATAATGTTTTCTATGCTTCAATTACAAGTTACGTTTGATAGATTGGTGTTTCGTGCCAACTTTAGAAGTATTTCAGCTATATCATGGTGCTACAAGTTATGAAAAGGACGTTTAAGCAGTGATTGGTCAACAATTGACCAATATCAGCAAAGCGAATTAGCGGAATGGTTCTTGTTAAACATAGATACGATACGACCAAAGACTAATGACTAACTTTGGATATTGAATTCTTCGTGATAGCATTTGTATTGACAATATACACGCAAGAAAAAGTTGTTACAGGGCATATTGATGGCTAGTGTCAGATTGGTGGTCACAGATGTTCAAAATTGTAAATATTCCTGTAATACACCATAGGCATGTATATTTCTGGAATTTAAATATTGTATCAAGGTTATTATCACCATCAACGTAACGTAATTAGCATAAACATATGTCATATAGGAAGTAGTGTGATTTTAAACAGCATGCCAACGAGTCTATTATTGTTGACAGATTATTGAAACAACAGTCTATATAGAGACATGTCGCTCCATTTGGATACATTATCCTAACCGTTATAAAAGAAAGAGATCAAATCCACTATCTGTAGAACTCGAGGCAAACAAACTTACAATTTCACCACCCAACCAACCACATGCCAATGCATAATATATAAACGAACACATTGTTTACACCAACATTTAGAACTATCCACATAATAATTTACAATTAAAGAACAAGTGTGTAATGTTTAAACGAGATTCCAAAAATGTAATTGAACAATAAAATTATCCTTGCATTTGGCTAAAGCAAATCTAGTATTACTGACAAAGCGGTTTATTTCTAGTTAAAATATTGAGTCTGGTTTAATATTCGAACAATTATTTCTTTGAAAAGTCGTTTTCATATTTTTTTTTATTTACGATTAAATAAGGCCAATATGGGTTCGAAAAGATTGAAGATACCAAATGGGTAATCAGATGCTTCCAAAATAAAATTCAGATGTAACATTATTGCATTAAATGTAAAGTGAAGATACATATTGAAAATAATGCACTGAAATAACTTCATACCACAATGTTATAATATGAATAATGACCCATTCATATGTTGGGGGGGGGGGGGGGGGGGGGGGGTTTCAGGAACAAAAATGGTTGATCACTGCACAAGCATAAATAATTATGGGTTCAAATAATGTTCATATCTAATCTACAGATAGTGGGCAAACATACTCGAACGCTTCCAAGTCTCCCTATATATTTCACATAAAACTACATTTTCCCCAAGGATTAACCTATTTGTTGTTCTTCAGGGACGTTTTTTTAATCGTAGAACCATTTTATTTTTACATCTTAGCAATAATTTTGAACGATTATTATTATTACGCATAAAAATATGATATTTACTCCAGATAATCAGCCGTTTGTCTTATTTGCGTATATAAACTGCATTAAATTAATATAAAGGGCTCATTAAGCCATTCTACATCAATAAATATATAATATCCGTAGGACACACGTTATTGCATCATCAATAAGTGGGAAATGTAACAAACCCGATGTGCCCATCGTATCATTGTTTATTTGTAATATTACTCCGACTTTTACCCTGCCAGCAATAACCACCCACGTGACAAGAAAACGTGTTAAATCAGAAATTAATCTAAAATTATGTCAATTTACTAAATTGAATTGCCTAAATACGTTAATAATTTGTTATAGCATATTGTTATTATTTATATAGCAGAAATCGTGACCTAGACACAGTTTTTGTCGAATCACCGTGTAGCAATACCTTGTCAAAATAGTACACAAAAAGTGTAAGACATGTTTCTAAGCTAATTATGTACAAACAAGACAATGCTATTCACATTAATACACTGTAGGCGAAATAGTCTTGTCTTTTGACATCGTAAGTGGAAATTATATTTCCAATTAATGTAAATACAAAAAATATTGAGAAGATCATTTAACTCCAATTCATACCTTGCACGTTGTATATAATATATATCTATATTTGTGACACAATATCTTAGCTGACATAATAGACAATTACCTGCTGTTTTTAGTTTTGTAATAGCCAAAGTATTTTAAGCATTATTATAAAAACTTATATGTTACCTGTAAGTGCACATTTCGAGTGACACATTTTAAACCTACCGGGAGGACATAGTTGCCATGACTGTCACACAATATGCTAGCACATAATTGAAAATTACCTGCTCTTTTTATTTTTGTAATTGTCCAAGTATTTTAAGTATTATTATAAAAACTTATATTGCTCACTATAAGTACGGATTTCGAGTGACACATTTTAAACCTACCGGATGAACATACATGTATTTGCCATGACTGTCACACAATATGTTAGCTGACTTAATTTACAATTATCTGCTGTCTTTATTTTTGTAATTTCCAAAGTATTTTAAGTAATATTATAAAAACTTATATTGTTCACTGTAAATACGGATTTCGAGTGACACATTTTAAACCTACCGGATGTACATAGTTGCCATGACTTTTATTTAAGTTGCCAGTCAGATATAATCCTACAAGAATTCCAGTGACAGCAACAACTGCCAAACTTCCTAATATCACAGTGTATGCTATCCATCGTTTGGCCTCGGCGTGAAACTTCAGTATAGTTTCCTGTAAATAAATACAAAGAAAAATCTATTTATTAGAAATAATTTGCTATTGGTTTGGGCTTACACATATTTGTGATTGTTCCTTTCGCGTTCTCTCACGTTTATTTAAAATGATAAGGTTGACTTTTTTGCTAGAAAAAATAGACAGATATGAAACTGAATGCTGGTTTCCTTGAGTTCGTTCTGACAGAAATATAATGCTTGCTATCAATACATTGTGTATATCTTATTTATTAACCCAGTTTTTGACAAAATTATTTAAAAGTTATTTTCTTATTTGTTTTGTTTGAAATGTTTTTTGTTTTTGTATCCGGATCTAGACTTACGACAATCAGTTATGTGTTATGTTAGTCTGTGTTATGTTAGTCTGTGTTATGTTAGTCTGTGTTATGTTAGTCTGTGTTATGTTCGTCTGTGAATATGTGTAGGGTGTCCTTTATAACAACGCTGCTCACAAAGTTTTATGTGACCGTTTGTATGTTACTTACATGTGGAAACCACTTTGCACGACCGCATCACTTCAGTAGAAGGGAGGTTTTGACCTACAATCGCACCATTGAAATGCATATACCAAGTCAGGAAAGTGTTTGGTTGTGTATATGTGTTAGGGATATCAATTTTACCTCTGTTTCTACGATTTTTCAATAGGATTTTGGAACTGTTTCGACAGGGTGGTATTTTTTGTCTTTCATCTTATTAGACATTTATTACACACATTTCAAAGAACAGAAAAATCCTACAAAAAACATAATTTTGGTGAAATGGATGCGAATTGGAAAATTGCGTTATGAGCTTGACTTGATTTGATGGGATATTTATGGTAATGTAATAATGTAATAAAAGGCTGACATGGATCGATTGTTTTTGTAATAATAGTTTTGTCTTTAGATTAAATAAAAACGTAGTGCGTACGACGCTTTCCTAGAATAACCTTCATCAGCTACACTCAAAATCGAAAGATTGGAAAGCCAAATAACTGTAAAATCTTTGGGAGCAATAAAGTCAAAGTGTCTAAACAGGATAGCCAAAATCAGCTAAGGTCATCTATGCCTGAGGGTAGAAACAGGATAGCCAAAATCAGCTAAGGTCACCTATGTCTGAGGGTAGAAACAGGATAGCCAAAATCAGCTAAGGTCATCTATGCCTGAGGGTAGAAACAGGATAGCCAAAATCAGCTAAGGTCATCTATGCCTGAGGGTAGAAACAGGATAGCCAAAATCAGCTAAGGTCATCTATGTCTGAGGGTAGAAACAGGATAGCCAAAATCAGCTAAGGTCATCTATGCCTGAGGGTAGAAACAGGATAGCCAAAATCAGCTAAGGTCACCTATGCCTGAGGGTAGAAACAGGATAGCCAAAATCAGCTAAGGTCACCTATGCCTGAGGGTAGAAACAGGATAGCCAAAATCAGCTAAGGTCATCTATGCCTGAGGGTAGAAACAGGATAGTCAAAATCAGCTAAGGTCATCTATGTCTGAGGGTAGAAACAGGATAGTCAAAATCAGCTAATGTCATCTATGTCTGAGGGTAGAAACAGGATAGTCAAAATCAGCTAAGGTCATCTATGCCTGAGGGTAGAAACAGGATAGCCAAAATCAGCTAAGGTCACCTATGTCTGAGGGTAGAAACAGGATAGTCAAAATCAGCTAAGGTCACCTATGTCTGAGGGTAGAAACAGGATAGCCAAAATCAACTAAGGTCACCTATGTCTGAGGGTAGAAACAGGATAGCCAAAATCAGCTAAGGTCACCTATGTCTGAGGGTAGAAACAGGATAGTCAAAATCAGCTAAGGTCATCTATGTCTGAGGGTAGAAACAGGATAGTCAAAATCAGCTAAGGTCACCTATGTCTGAGGGTAGAAACAGGATAGCCAAAATCAGCTAAGGTCATCTATGCCTGAGGGTAGAAACAGGATAGTTAAAATCAGCTAAGGTCACCTATGTCTGAGGGTAGAAACAGGATAGTCAAAATCAGCTAAGGTCACCTATGTCTGAGGGTAGAAACAGGATTGCCAAAATCAGCTAAGGTCACCTATGTCTGAGGGTAGAAACAGGATAGTCAAAATCAGCTAAGGTCACCTATGTCTGAGGGTAGAAACAGGATAGCCAAAATCAGCTAAGGTCACCTATGTCTGAGGGTGGAAACAGGATAGCCAAAATCAGCTAAGGTCATCTATGTCTGAGGGTAGAAACAGGATAGTCAAAATCAGCTAAGGTCACCTATGTCTGAGGGTAGAAACAGGATAGCCAAAATCAACTAAGGTCACCTATGTCTGAGGGTAGAAACAGGATAGCCAAAATCAGCTAAGGTCACCTATGTCTGAGGGTAGAAACAGGATAGTCAAAATCAGCTAAGGTCATCTATGTCTGAGGGTAGAAACAGGATAGTCAAAATCAGCTAAGGTCACCTATGTCTGAGGGTAGAAACAGGATAGCCAAAATCAGCTAAGGTCATCTATGCCTGAGGGTAGAAACAGGATAGTCAAAATCAGCTAAGGTCACCTATGTCTGAGGGTAGAAACAGGATAGTCAAAATCAGCTAAGGTCACCTATGTCTGAGGGTAGAAACAGGATAGCCAAAATCAGCTAAGGTCACCTATGTCTGAGGGTAGAAACAGGATAGTCAAAATCAGCTAAGGTCACCTATGTCTGAGGGTAGAAACAGGATAGCCAAAATCAGCTAAGGTCACCTATGTCTGAGGGTGGAAACAGGATAGCCAAAATCAGCTAAGGTCATCTATGTCTGAGGGTAGAAACAGGATAGCCAAAATCAGCTAAGGTCATCTATGCCTGAGGGTAGAAACAGGATAGCCAAAATCAGCTAAGGTCACCTATGTCTGAGGGTAGAAACAGGATAGTCAAAACCAGCTAAGGTCACCTATGTCTGAGGGTAGAAACAGGATAGCCAAAATCAGCTAAGGTCATCTATGCCTGAGGGTAGAAACAGGATAGCCAAAATCAGCTAAGGTCATCTATGCCTGAGGGTAGAAACAGGATAGCCAAAATCAGCTAAGGTCATCTATGCCTGAGGGTAGAAACAGGATAGCCAAAATCAGCTAAGGTCACCTATGTCTGAGGGTAGAAACAGGATAGCCAAAATCAGCTAAGGTCACCTATGTCTGAGGGTAGAAACAGGATAGTCAAAATCAGCTAAGGTCACCTATGTCTGAGGGTAGAAACAGGATAGCCAAAATCAGCTAAGGTCATCTATGCCTGAGGGTAGAAACGGGATAGCCAAAATCAACTAAGGTCATCTATGCCTGAGGGTAGAAACAGGATAGCCAAAATCAGCTAAGGTCACTTATGTCTGAGGGTAGAAACAGGATAGCCAAAATCAGCTAAGGTCACCTATGTCTGAGGGTAGAAACAGGATAGCCAAAATCAGCTACGGTCACCTATGTCTGAGGGTAGAAACAGGATAGCCAAAATCAGCTAAGGTCACCTATGTCTGAGGGTAGAAACAGGATAGTCAAAATCAGCTAAGGTCACCTATGTCTGAGGGTAGAAACAGGATAGCCAAAATCAGCTAAGGTCATCTATGTCTGAGGGTAGAAACAGGATAGCCAAAATCAGCTAAGGTCATCTATGCCTGAGGGTAGAAACAGGATAGCCAAAATCAGCTAAGGTCACCTATGTCTGAGGGTAGAAACAGGATAGTCAAAATCAGCTAAGGTCACCTATGTCTGAGGGTAGAAACAGGATAGCCAAAATCAGCTAAGGTCACCTATGTCTGAGGGTAGAAACAGGATAGTCAAAATCAGCTAAGGTCACCTATGTCTGAGGGTAGAAACAGGATAGCCAAAATCAGCTAAGGTCATCTATGCCTGAGGGTAGAAACAGGATAGCCAAAATCAGCTAAGGTCATCTATGCCTGAGGGTAGAAACAGGATAGCCAAAATCAGCTAAGGTCACCTATGTCTGAGGGTAGAAACAGGATAGTCAAAATCAGCTAAGGTCACCTATGTCTGAGGGTAGAAACAGGATAGCCAAAATCAGCTAAGGTCATCTATGCCTGAGGGTAGAAACAGGATAGCCAAAATCAGCTAAGGTCACCTATGTCTGAGGGTAACAACAGGATAGTCAAAATCAGCTAAGGTCACCTATGTCTGAGGGTAGAAACAGGATAGCCAAAATCAGCTAAGGTCACCTATGTCTGAGGGTAGAAACAGGATAGTCAAAATCAGCTAAGGTCACCTATGTCTGAGGGTAGAAACAGGATAGCCAAAATCAGCTAAGGTCATCTATGCCTGAGGGTAGAAACAGGATAGCCAAAATCAGCTAAGGTCATCTATGCCTGAGGGTAGAAACAGGATAGCCAAAATCAGCTAAGGTCACCTATGTCTGAGGGTAGAAACAGGATAGCCAAAATCAGCTAAGGTCACCTATGTCTGAGGGTAGAAACAGGATAGTCAAAATCAGCTAAGGTCACCTATGTCTGAGGGTAGAAACAGGATAGCCAAAATCAGCTAAGGTCATCTATGCCTGAGGGTAGAAACAGGATAGCCAAAATCAACTAAGGTCATCTATGCCTGAGGGTAGAAACAGGATAGCCAAAATCAGCTAAGGTCACCTATGTCTGAGGGTAGAAACAGGATAGCCAAAATCAGCTAAGGTCACCTATGTCTGAGGGTAGAAACAGGATAGCCAAAATCAGCTAAGGTCACCTATGTCTGAGGGTAGAAACAGGATAGCCAAAATCAGCTAAGGTCACCTATGTCTGAGGGTAGAAACAGGATAGTCAAAATCAGCTAAGGTCACCTATGTCTGAGGGTAGAAACAGGATAGCCAAAATCAGCTAAGGTCATCTATGTCTGAGGGTAGAAACAGGATAGCCAAAATCAGCTAAGGTCATCTATGCCTGAGGGTAGAAACAGGATAGCCAAAATCAGCTAAGGTCACCTATGTCTGAGGGTAGAAACAGGATAGTCAAAATCAGCTAAGGTCACCTATGTCTGAGGGTAGAAACAGGATAGCCAAAATCAGCTAAGGTCACCTATGTCTGAGGGTAGAAACAGGATAGTCAAAATCAGCTAAGGTCACCTATGTCTGAGGGTAGAAACAGGATAGCCAAAATCAGCTAAGGTCACCTATGTCTGAGGGTGGAAACAGGATAGCCAAAATCAGCTAAGGTCATCTATGTCTGAGGGTAGAAACAGGATAGCCAAAATCAGCTAAGGTCATCTATGCCTGAGGGTAGAAACAGGATAGCCAAAATCAGCTAAGGTCACCTATGTCTGAGGGTAGAAACAGGATAGTCAAAATCAGCTAAGGTCACCTATGTCTGAGGGTAGAAACAGGATAGCCAAAATCAGCTAAGGTCACCTATGTCTGAGGGTAGAAACAGGATAGTCAAAATCAGCTAAGGTCACCTATGTCTGAGGGTAGAAACAGGATAGCCAAAATCAGCTAAGGTCACCTATGTCTGAGGGTAGAAACAGGATAGTCAAAATCAGCTAAGGTCACCTATGTCTGAGGGTAGAAACAGGATAGCCAAAATCAGCTAAGGTCATCTATGTCTGAGGGTAGAAACAGGATAGCCAAAATCAGCTAAGGTCACCTATGTCTGAGGGTAGAAACAGGATAGCCAAAATCAGCTAAGGTCACCTATGTCTGAGGGTAGAAACAGGATAGCCAAAATCAGCTAAGGTCACCTATGTCTGAGGGTAGAAACAGGATAGCCAAAATCAGCTAAGGTCATCTATGCCTGAGGGTAGAAACAGGATAGTCAAAATCAGCTAAGGTCATCTATGCCTGAGGGTAGAAACAGGATAGCCAAAATCAGCTAAGGTCACCTATGTCTGAGGGTAGAAACAGGATAGCCAAAATCAGCTAAGGTCATCTATGCCTGAGGGTAGAAACAGGATAGCCAAAATCAGCTAAGGTCATCTATGTCTGAGGGTAGAAACAGGATAGCCAAAATCAGCTAAGGTCATCTATGCCTGAGGGTAGAAACAGGATAGCCAAAATCAGCTAAGGTCATCTATGCCTGAGGGTAGAAACAGGATAGCCAAAATCAGCTAAGGTCATCTATGCCTGAGGGTAGAAACAGGATAGTCAAAATCAGCTAATGTCACCTATGCCTGAGGGTAGAAACAGGATAGCCAAAATCAGCTAAGGTCACCTATGTCTGAGGGTAGAAACAGGATAGCCAAAATCAGCTAAGGTCATCTATGTCTGAGGGTAGAAACAGGATAGTTAAAATCAGCTAAGGTCATCTATGCCTGAGGGTAGAAACAGGATAGCCAAAATCAGCTAAGGTCATCTATGTCTGAGGGTAGAAACAGGATAGCCAAAATCAGCTAAGGTCATCTATGTCTGAGGGTAGAAACAGGATAGCCAAAATCAGCTAAGGTCATCTATGTCTGAGGGTAGAAACAGGATAGTCAAAATCAGCTAAGGTCATCTATGTCTGAGGGTAGAAACAGGATAGCCAAAATCAGCTAAGGTCATCTATGTCTGAGGGAGGAGAACCTTCTCTTTTTTTATATAATTACATTTAGGGACTGTAAATTTCAGTAATGAATATGTTTAACAAACCATGTCAGTGCCGAAGCACTGGCTACAGGACGGCTGATATCCTCGGGAACCAATAGTCCACAAGTAGAGGTATCGATCCAGTTATAGTAATAAAAAACGTAGATATCAAATTTAGTGCGCATGACGCGTTTCTGGAATAACCTTCATCAGGTACGTTCAAAATCAAAAGATTGCTCAAGCCAAGTAATATAAAGTTTTGGAAGCAATAAACCTAAAGTGCCTACACAGAATAGACAAAATCAGCTACAGTCACCTATACCTGAAGGAAGAGAACCTTAGTTTTACTAATAATACATTATTTTGGAACTGTAAATTTCACTACTAAATTATATCTGTGCGGAAACACTGGCTACAGTACAGATGATACCCTCTGGGAATAATAGTCCACCAGTTGAGGTATCGACACAGTGATAGTAATTAAAAAGTAGATATGAAAATTAATGACTCCCAAATAAGTATTTTAGGAGTAAGTCACCCAAAGTTCCTAAACAGGATTGCCAATATCTGATAAGTTTATATATGCCTGAGAGAGATTGTCCTTGCTTTGAATAAATTAATATTTTGTATTGTAAAAATGTAGAAGCCTCCTAACATGATCGAAGTTTCAATATTTGCCTCCATAATAAATAGATATGATTTAAAAAGAAGAAGGAAGCTTGAAAATACCAAAGGGTAACCAGAAGCCGTAAATCGCAGGACAGATAATACAGGCAAAAGAACCGGAACAAAAGTATCTAAATCTGCCAAAACATTTTATAGGTATTACATTGTATATATTAAAGACTTATGAATACACCTGATATTACGACCTTTACACGAATGAAGAATAAATTAAGACCACAACCCACTGATAAAACCACATATATCTATTTTTGCATCAATAAAAATTCTTTTGTTTTATCATATCTGTATACCATTTGTCACACTATGGCTAACTACATTTTCGGGGAAAACAATAATGTGCTTCACCCTGTTAACCCATTACGATTTTTTGGTTAGGAAAGATATTTTGTTTCTGCACATGTACTTCATTATTTGTGTATATGTTGTATTTATCTTCCCTCTGGTTATGCATAGTTTATGAGAATAAAGATCATTCATGCATTCATCCCATTGCAATTATTATACTGCCAACATTGAACTGGTGGATTTGTATACAATTATTATGAGAAGATATGATTGCTAATTGCATAACTCTGGAGAGGAGTTTTTATAATGATGAAAACAAAGATAGTTAATTTAGTGGGCAGGCACTCGACATGCGCGTTTCTGATGAGCTCAGTCAAAAGATTGGAGGAGCTAAATAATTTAAGTCTTTGTTAGCAAATAAACCAAGGATCCTAACCAGATAATCAAAATAAAAAAATTATTGTAGCAAATTTAGAATGAATTTAGCATGAAAAATATGTCGTGTTGTAATGTCTAGACTATGCAGATGTACTTTATTCTATTAACACATGATATTTTTTGCAATGCTTGTATGAATTAGATGTATATTATTCCTAATGAACAAATGTTTGTAATACTTGTATACATGTATACTTTATTTATAATTTTACTTTCTCACTGCTCTTGTAAGAGTGGTTCTTATAAAGTCTACAAATATATATTGACATATTAATGTATATTATTGAATAACGATGTGAGCGATTATTCATTGTCTCCGGGAGGGTAAGAAGTTCCTACTTCACTAGTGACACCCGTCGTGTTAATCTAGTTACAAACCCGGTGATAAGTCATGAATGAGAAAAGGACCGGGAAGTGTTTACGACAAATGGAACATATCCTTGGTCATTTGTGACACAGATATTTCATAACGGTCAAGCAAGTCATGGTGGCGACCGTAACACTTTTGAAGTGATGACTTCACCTTAACCAAGAGGAACCCTTGGTTCAGTAGCAATCCTCTATAAAGGAAATCCTGATAGGAACCACAAGATCTGTGATATCGCATCAACTGAGAGATATATACTCTATATGCAGGTGCTGCTGGAATGTTGCTACATATAAATGGAAAATTCAATATGGGAAAATTGAAATCATCTCTTTTGTCGTAAAGTTTCGTTCTTAACCGCCCCTCATTGTCAATTTTGAGGTGTAGGTCAAGGTATGAAGCAAGCCTATCTGTATCTGTGGTATCCTTTATTTCAAGTTCAATCGGATAGATGCTATCAACGAAATCGCCAAACCTAGAATTATTCAGTGAAAGGATATCATCTATATAGCAGAACGCGAAATTAAAGGATCAGGCTAGCTTCTTTTCGTTTTTCTTGAGAAGCCCCTGTATGAAGCATGCTTCATACGAATAAAGGAACCAGTCTACGAGAAGAGGAGCACAGTTTGTACCCATATGTAAACCACATCCACCAAGCATAGCAAATATGTTGTCAATCAAAAACTTGAGCATGTTGATGATATCAGTCTCAGATAGCATTTTGATGGAATCAGAGTGGGGTTTTTTTTTTTTAACAAAATAAGATCTGTCCCTTCCTAGCACATGGTATTTGATACGACATCCCCGTAGAAAAGGAAATTACTATAATTTTTATTTCTATTAAATTTATTCTCAATTTTCCTTAAATAAAATTGATTATGATAATAAAAAAAGTAACTTTTTATTGATGTACAATATGTAACATGTAATTTTATTAATTAGTGTCAGTTGTCTTACCAATAACAGGCAGGTATGTCAAATGTTAAAGTATACTGTCAATTAATTGTTTTTAATTTCATTTACCTAGATTCATGTTAAACATCGTCTTGTTTTTGACACACCTTGACTTGTTGTTGTATCGTTTGTTTATCTATCAGATACATATAGTTTTCTAGGGATTTCTGTGATAAATAATAAAGTTAAACACAAATAAACGTTATAGAAAACCAAAGAGGCAAATAAGAATGGGCAATCCAGAGACATCGGTAACATTGAGCACAAGACAGAGAATGAAGACAAACAAAAACCCATACAATACCGAAAGCTAATCCTAAAAAGAAGACCAACACGGACCCCAACAAGAAATACCGGGGACTAAACCCGGTGCTCGCGAATGGTAAGCAGTTCCTGTACCATACCGTCGAAACAATTCCAAATCCAATCGAAAAATCGTAGAAACAGAGGGAAAATTGATACCCTTATCACACATATATGAATGACTACTGACTGTCCTGTCTTATTGGTACATACACTTCAGTGACAAGTGGAGAGGTGGTTAAACCGTTTTACACACCCCCATCCCCCTTTATTGGAATGTGTGTCAACAATAAAGCAAATATACAGGTTAGCAGAAAAGGGTAGATGTATTACTTAGTGTGTGTGACGCGTTTCTGGAATAACCTTCATCAGGTACGCATAATGTCAAAGGATTGGACAACCAAACAGCAAAAAGGGCTCAACAGGGTAGCGACAATCGGGCAATATTTAGGAACTGTTAACAGATATACTTAACACATAATGATAATGACTATCACATTAATGCATGTACCATTTTATTACTTTATTATCATAAAAACACTAATGTCGATAAAAAATACCATTAAAAACAAGTACATTTGAAACACACTTTATGCAGACATTACCTACTCCGTTTCTAATGGAAAATTCAAAGGAAAAATAACAGTAACTTGGGTGTATTGTATACTATAATAATTCATTTTCCAAAGGAAAATTCAAAGGAAAAATAACAATAACTTGGGTGTATTGTATACTATAATAATTTATTCTTACACAACAGGATGTATCTATGCCAATTTATCATGGAAACTACACAAATAAAAATATTTTGCTATGGGATAAAATAAAATGAAAAACGTAAAATATCCCACTGTCACAACAGTCCAAAAATTCAAAAGATACTCATAGAAGGAGGACAAATCGATACCCCTAACACACAACTACATGACGGGTCACTTTGCTGGTACATATCCCTAACACACAACTACATGACGGGTCATTTTGCTGGTACATACCCCTAACACACAACTACATGACGGGTCACTTTGCTGGTACATATCCCTAACACACAACTACATGACGGGTCACTTTGCTGGCACATACCCCTAACACACAACTACATGACGGGTCACTTTGCTGGTACATATCCCTAACACACAACTACATGACGGGTCATTTTGCTGGTACATATCCCTAACACACAACTACATGACGGGTCATTTTGCTGGTACATACCCCTAACACACAACTACATGACGGGTCACTTTGCTGGTACATACCCCTAACACACAACTACATGACGGGTCACTTTGCTGGCACATACCCCTAACACACAACTACATGACGGGTCACTTTGCTGGTACATATCCCTAACACACAACTACATGACGGGTCATTTTGCTGGCACATACCCCTAACACACAACTACATGACGGGTCATTTTGCTGGCACATACCCCTAACACACAACTACATGACGGGTCACTTTGCTGGATTGGTGAATATACTTCAATACAAAGTAAGGTAGGGCTAAGTTTGTTTTATGAGCCCAAATCTAAGTAGTAAGTGGTCATAGTTAACAATAAAGAAGTGTAAAACTTTATATTGATAAAAAGTTCAAATAATAATATAGATATAAATGGTAAATGGTTAAATGAAAAACATGTACTTGTTGATTATCTTTCTTGTTTGCTCATGCATGTTTGGTTCCATAAAACTAGCTTAACCTCTCTAGATTCTATTGAAGTACATGTACCAAGCCACCTCTCTATATTGTATTGAAGTACATGTACCAAGCCAGAAAAATAAGCGGTTATGAATATTGTTTTTAAGGGTAACGATTTTACCTCCTTTTCTACGATATTTCTATTACATATTTGAACTAGTCTGACGACGTGGTATTGTTTTCCGTTCTATTACTCCTTGAACATTTAACATACAATGTTCATAAAGAAAGTCGGGAATGGACATCATGGTTAAACACTATGACAAAAATAGATAAAATGGTAGATTTGTGGCCCAGCCGACCACACACTATCTATTTTCAGATTAATGGCATTCCTTGCCATGAATAGCACATATATCCTTAACGAATAGGTATATTATCCATTGTACAGTTAAAGATGTGAGATATTATGGACATTTAGATTATTGCAATTCATTTCATAAAAACTAAAATGAAAACCGAAAAGATATACCACATAGTCGGAACAGTTTCAAAATCCAATAGAAAAATCGTAGAAAGGGACAAATATGATACTCCTAACATAGATACATGACCGCTCACCTTTCTGGCTTGGTAGACACTTCAATAAAACCAGGCGAAATTACACTAGTTTTAGGGGTCTAAAAAGTTTTAGAAAATTGTCAATTATTTTACTCTGTGGCTGTCTCCACTGAAATTAGCTACATAAAATTGAGACTCATAAACTGTCGAGTAAAACTAAAAATAAATTTGCATAAAATGCACACAGGTACGCTAATATCTATATACTTATATATAATTTACTATTTTTTCAATTTAATTTAAATTATTTGAGATGTTACCTGCGGTGATCTTGCGTTTTCTATATCTTCATAATATCTTGCTTTCATATCGAATAATCCTATATCCTAATGTTTTTTGTCTTATTTTTCCTTATACCGCACAAACGATGGACAGCGACGTTCTTAATCAGTACACATATGACAATATCATATATATAAGGTTATAGGTAACTAGTCGTGTAATAAAGGCGGTGCCATTAACAATAAATATATGTGTTGTGGCAATTAGTAATTAAATTTGATTGATGGTTAAAGACACTTAAAAGATATGTTGTATTGTAGTATTAGTTGGTCTTGTGTTAATTAACACGTTTTATTATTAAATGATTTTATTTAAAGTTATATTGTTGACGTTGTTGTTGTTGTTTTTTTAACAAAATAAACATGTTTAAATTTAACTTTAATTTGGATTTTTTTTTAAATTAAACGTAATATAGTATTGTAGTATTTAGTAGGTATTGTATTAATTAAAACGTGGTATTAGGAAATTATTTTATTTTAGAGTTATATTGTTGGCTGTTTTTTTTTTGTTTTGTTGTTGTTTTTTGTTGTTTTTTTTTTATCAAAATAGTCTCATATTTCAATTAAACTTTAATTTTAAATTTATAATTTAACACGTTTTATAATTAAATGATTTTATGTAAAGTTATATTGGTGACTGTATTTGCTTGTTGTTTTCTTTTTTTATTAAAATAAACACATATTTAAATTAAACTTTAAATTTAAATTATTTTTTTAAATTAAGCGTAATTACTTAGTATTACAATTTTTACAATTTTCATAATAAACAGAATATAAGTCATATTCATGATTGGTGATAAAGTTTGTCAGTGACTTCCGGCATGTCGCTGGTTTTCTCCTGGTTCTCCGGTTACCTCCACTAATAAAACTGACATCCACGATATAACTGAAATATTTTTGAATGTGATGATATACTGTGAGAATATTGCGTAAGAAATATTCCAGGATCCATAAATAAAGACAATAAGAATGGATATTACAAAATTCAAGAAAGTTCGATATCCTAGTTAGATATCCTAATCTAGATAAATCAGATATCTGCTATTTTATTAAATTGTTATATATTACTTATCACCGGGTTTGTAACTAGATTAACACGACGGGTGCCACTAGTGGAACAGGAACTGCTTACCCCTCCAGAGCACCTGGGTTCACCCCCGGTTATTAGTGGGGTTCGTGTTATTCGATCTATAGTTTTATGTGTATGTTTTGGAGATCGTTGTTTGTCCTTTTGTACTTTTTCTTTCGGGCATTCTATTGTCTGTTCTTCGATATACGGTTTCTGATTACCCCTTTGATAACTTCAATCTTTTTTTATAAATGGCTCCAAATTGACAGATGAAAATAAAATATGTCAAAAGATAATTTCATTTAAATTGAGATTCTGCTATTAATAAAAACAGGTGTGGATGTAAATGAATAAGTGAGACTTTCAATTTCACACCACACACAAATTATAGCAATATTTTGCTGTTCTCCATTTCAGTAACAGAGATTCTTTCAATAAAGAGAATAACCCATACCCTAAAATGAATGTGGAACTGCCTTTGTGTGAGTACGAATACAGACCATTAACACCAAACATATGTTCAGTGAGTGAATGTGAGAGATGATAGTTCGTTTTGTTGATATTTGTGGAATTGTTGACCATCGCTGTTTAAACTTTCTTTTCATAACATAACACAGAAACGAAACATGTTCGAAATTAATCAGACAAGTTTAGAGATACCATAAGGGTAATCAGAATCCGAAAATCAAATAAGGACAGACAACACAATGGCAAACAGAAAAAAGACAAGCAACGATCTACAAAATACTAAAGATCGAACAACACGAATCCCACTAAAACTGGGGGTGCTCCGGAAGGGTAGGTAGTTCCTGTTCCACTAGTGACACCCGTCGTGTTACTGTTAAATGACACGAACATCATCTGACATGAACATCGTGTTAGACACCAGTATAGGTAAATAAATACAAAAAACGTAATCAAAACATAAATCCCCAATATAACAAATGGGAGCTAAGATGAACTGAACATCGATTTTACGCGAAAATCGTAACGGACATAACAACACGGAACTAAAAACGTGAAGACATGTAATTTCACAACATTTAACAACACGAACCCAAATAAGACAAGTAAGAAAACGGGGGGGAACATATCCGTGGTCATTTGTGACACAGATATTTCGTAACGGTTGACCAAGTCGTGGTTGCGACCATAAAACTTCGTAGTGGTGTCTTCAACTTAACCAATAGGAACCTTTGTTTCTGTAGCTTCTTTGTTAGAAGGAATTCTCTGTCATGGAAATCTTGATAGGAATCACAAGCTATGGAATATCGGGCCAATAGAGAAATATAGACTCCATAAGCAGGTGCTGCTGGAATGTTGCTACATATAGATGGAACGTTCACAATGGGAAATTTGAAATCATCTTTTTTGTCGTAAAGGTTCGTTCTTAACCACCCCTCACTGTCAATTTCCATGAGTACATGTATGTCAAGGTATGAAACAGACCTAGCTGTATCTATGGTATCTTTTATTTCAAGCGCAATAGGATATATGCGATCATCAAAATGGCCAAACTTATAATTATTCAGTGAAAGGATATCATCTATATAGCAGAACGTGAAATTAAAGGATCGGGCTAACTTTTTTTCTTTCTTTTTTCTTGAGAATCCCCTCTACGAAGCTTGCCTCATACGAATAAAGGAACAAATCGATCAGAAGAGGAGCACAGTTTGTAAGCTGTTCTTCATCATCAATATATATATCCATTGTATATGTTGCTCAAATTAATATCATTACATGTATTTATGTAATCATATTGTATATTGTGCAATTTGTTATTGATAATTCTGCACTTTATGGGGTGTCGTGTGTGACATTAATAGATATTTTTATTCTTGTATAATTATTATATACTTATGAGTTTTGACTTTCCCTTTGTAAGATTGTTCGGAGTTCGGTAATTTTGTTATTACCCTTACTTGTTACGAAAGATTATAAGAATTAGTTGAATTTCCAATTTTTCGATTTTGAGCGTACCTGATGAAGGTTTTTCCAGAAACGTGTCGTGCGCACTAAATTATATATCTAACGTTTTATTACTCGAGCTAAAGGATTTCGTGACATAAATATACTTTCTCACACCTACAAAAAAAAATGAATAAAAAAGATATTAATTGACGAAATACTATTTTTACGATTTATACATCCTGGTTATATCACTTCAATTTCCTGGATTCTTGGAAATCCTATTTGCATCAAAATTAGATGAAATTTTCATGGAAATGTGATTTTGTTTTGATTTCTTTGTTTCTTAAGTCAATAACTTTAAACAATTCATTTCGACATGCCTATACCTATCTATGTACTTTATAAGTACGTATCCAGAATGTTATTGTATAAGTGTAATATAAAAAAATCTATATACAAAACAGATGTTTTTCAATAGAATTAGACATTATACATCTCCCCCCCCCCCTCACCTTTTCCTTCCCTCCCTCCATGCATTTTAAATTTCAACAATTTTTTTTTAAATGTACTTTATAAATACGTATACAGATAGTCATTGCGTGCGTGTGGAAAAATTTCTACATATAACGCAGATTTGAACGAAATTAAGTATTATATATCTTCCATCCCCTTTTCCATCCCCCCATTTTAAATTTCAACACAAGTTAAAATATACATAAGTGCTAACGAAGTTATTTTACGCTACGTTATTCTATACGAAATACTGTAAATGTACTTTTATTTGTTGGCACCAATTTTCGTGGTTTTTACCAAATACATTGATCCATGGGATCTTGAATTCATGGTTTCAACCATTACAGGCAACAATCAATGGGAAAATTGTATTTCGTTGGAGTTTAATTTTCGTGCTTTAATTGCACCACGAAATCAGCGAAAATTAGAACCCCACGATTAATAATGATTTCACAATATGTATAATTTACACTTTTTATGAACTCATAATTTCTTGTAGGATTTCATGTCTTTATTTTATTTGTGGTTAACATAAAATAAAACCACAATTACATCACAACATATACTTACTCAAACCAATGTCATGGGGGTCGTATTTTTAAACGGATTTTTGACACCTAACAAATATTCTGCATGACAACAACAACAACTGTGCGTGTCTGAAATAATAGAATAAGCATGCAATAACCGATTGACCCTGTGAGACATCACTTGCACGTTTGAACAGGTGTAATAAATTATGAAATGCACAAGATTTGGGGTGAAATACCTTACAGATAAAATGGACAGTGAATTATAATGATAAAACGTTATCGGTGCATTTCGGGTTAATATAGCAGATGTGGTCGAGTGGTCTAGAGCGCTGAAAATAAGGCTAAGCGATTGATGTTGCAGTGTATCGATGATGTGAGTTCGAATTCCGTCGAGTTAGAACTAAATATTTGTCGGCACAAAAATCTAATTCTAACACTCTTATGAGTAATTTTCAATATTTATTATTGTAATTTATAGTTCCTAAATAATGTTCATTATTATTAAAACTAAGGTTCTCCTCCCTCAGCCATAGTTGATGATGTTGGCTATCCTGTTTAGGCCTTTTGCTTATACATTTGTATTGCTCTCATTTTTTACAAAACTTATTTGTCTTTCGAATCTGTTGAACTTGAGCGTACATGATGAGAGTTATTCCAGAAACGTGCCGTGCGAAATAAATAAAATACCTACGTTTTCATTGAAAAATCGTGTTTTTTCTATCATGTGCGATTTGAAACTTACACCCACCAACAAACACGATTTTCTTACCTGTGTATGACTAATATTAATGAGGACATTTCGTGGCTTACGTCATGATACTGATGAAGCCTACTTGATGTTTTAAGCTTATTTGTATTGCATTTATTTTATTTTATTTTACTTTTAATAATTATATTCTTTGTAGATGTTTTAACTTATATTTAGATCGTGTACGGTATCGTGCTTTAACGATCCAACACCCACCAACGTAAGGACGACATGTGTTGACTATTGTTTAAACGGTTGCATGCAAACAATACTTAATTATAATTTGTTCTTCCCTTTCAATTATACCATTACATATATAAGGTTGATATTCATATTATTAAACAAATTTAATATATCTTTTATTATCAATAAACCATCATAACAAATAAAACGAAAAAGCATCAAAAAAATCCTGATCCAAAATCGATACTCCTTACACATATATACATGTACATTACCGCTCACTTTCCTGGATTAGTACAGGCACTTCAATACAGTGTGGCGGAGTTAAACTATTTTAGGGGCCCAAACCACTCCCTTAGTGCAATGATACGGTGATGCAAGTACATTTATACGAATTGTCAATAATGAGTCAATAAAATGCAATTAATTAAAATCAATTATTAAACAGCCTTATTAATAAAAAAAACTGCCGAGATCTGCTAATCTGGGTCACGGGTCACTGTAATTGGGCGGCTGTATCGAGAAACAGATACGGTGTTGAAAAAACTGTTGATACTCATACAATATTGATAAATGCAATACAATTTTATGTTTGTCTTCAAGAAATATGATAGACAAAACCAGGTGTGAAGTTTTATGACGAAATATCTCCGATTTCTATGTAAATTTACGAGTTGAAGTGGGGAAACACCCACAGGTATTGATTTGAGTTTGGACGGCGACTTTCTCACAGGTAATTTTAGCGATGTATTTTTATCTTGGACAAGAATAATGAGCGTCCTGATTGGATGACCAATTTAAAACACACTGACACCGCATGGTAAAAAGATGCTATGTTATATTTATTCATTTGTTTGATTCTGGAATATTGTTGATCATTGATTTAAACAAGAAGAAAAAGGGGGGGGGGGATTTTATAAATGTTATGTTTCGACAGTTTAAAGAGAAAAATTAAAAATTGTTGCGACTAAAGCTTAAATCAGCGTTAAAAATTGAACAAATATCAGTGGTTTTGTAAATGAGATTTATTTTAAATAGAAAATCTGAATTTATTATTTATTAATTTATTATTAATGATACAATTGTATATCCCTTGGGAGGGGGAGGGGGAGGGGGGCTATGATGAAAATTTGAAATAAAAACACAGGACCGGACTTTAAGCAAAAATAATAATCCAGCATTAGTTTTTTATTTAAAAAATCCAGGACCCCTGTGTCCATGAATTTTAATTTTTAAAGTTAATAATATGAAATATTGACATCCACACTTGCCTTTAGGACAATACAATTCTGTGTCCACACTTGTATTATATTAAATTAAATTGAATGGAAATGTTATTATCAACTAGTTAACCATAACGGGTGTTAGACTTACCCAATAGTACAATGCTTTCATTACCTAATAGTACAATGCTTTCATTACCTAATAGTACAATGCTTTCATTACCTAATAGTACAATGCTTTCATTACCTAATAGTACAATGCTTTCATTACCTAATAGTACAATGCTTTCATTACCTAATAGTACAATGCTTTCATTACCTAATAGTACAATGCTTTCATTACCTAATAGTACAATGCTTTCATTACCTAATAGTACAATGCTTTCATTACCTAATAGTACAATGCTTTCATTACCTAATAGTACAATGCTTTCATTACCTAATAGTACAATGCTTTCATTACCTAATAGTACAATGCTTTCATTACCTAATAGTACAATGCTTTCATTACCTAATAGTACAATGCTTTCATTACCCAATAGTACAATGCTTTCATTACCTAATAGTACAATGCTTTCATTACCTAATAGTACAATGCTTTCATTACCTAATAGTACAATGCTTTCATTACCTAATAGTACAATGCTTTCATTACCTAATAGTACAATGCTTTCATTACCTAATAGTACAATGCTTTCATTACCTAATAGTACAATGCTTTCATTACCTAATAGTACAATGCTTTCATTACCTAATAGTACAATGCTTTCATTACCTAATAGTACAATGCTTTCATTACCTAATAGTACAATGCTTTCATTACCTAATAGTACAATGCTTTCATTACCTAATAGTACAATGCTTTCATTACCTAATAGTACAATGCTTTCATTACCTAATAGTACAATGCTTTCATTACCCAATAGTACAATGCTTTCATTACCTAATAGTACAATGCTTTCATTACCTAATAGTACAATGCTTTCATTACCTAATAGTACAATGCTTTCATTACCTAATAGTACAATGCTTTCATTACCTAATAGTACAATGCTTTCATTACCTAATAGTACAATGCTTTCATTACCTAATAGTACAATGCTTTCATTACCTAATAGTACAATGCTTTCATTACCTAATAGTACAATGCTTTCATTACCTAATAGTACAATGCTTTCATTACCTAATAGTACAATGCTTTCATTACCTAATAGTACAATGCTTTCATTACCTAATAGTACAATGCTTTCATTACCTAATAGTACAATGCTTTCATTACCTAATAGTACAATGCTTTCATTACCTAATAGTACAATGCTTTCATTACCTAATAGTACAATGCTTTCATTACCTAATAGTACAATGCTTTCATTACCTAATAGTACAATGCTTTCATTACCTAATAGTACAATGCTTTCATTACCCAATAGTACAATGCTTTCATTACCTAATAGTACAATGCTTTCATTACCTAATAGTACAATGCTTTCATTACCTAATAGTACAATGCTTTCATTACCTAATAGTACAATGCTTTCATTACCTAATAGTACAATGCTTTCATTACCTAATAGTACAATGCTTTCATTACCTAATAGTACAATGCTTTCATTACCTAATAGTACAATGCTTTCATTACCTAATAGTACAATGCTTTCATTACCTAATAGTACAATGCTTTCATTACCTAATAGTACAATGCTTTCATTACCTAATAGTACAATGCTTTCATTACCTAATAGTACAATGCTTTCATTACCTAATAGTACAATGCTTTCATTACCTAATAGTACAATGCTTTCATTACCCAATAGTACAATGCTTTCATTACCTAATAGTACAATGCTTTCATTACCTAATAGTACAATGCTTTCATTACCTAATAGTACAATGCTTTCATTACCTAATAGTACAATGCTTTCATTACCTAATAGTACAATGCTTTCATTACCTAATAGTACAATGCTTTCATTACCTAATAGTACAATGCTTTCATTACCTAATAGTACAATGCTTTCATTACCTAATAGTACAATGCTTTCATTGACCCATTTTGTGAGAGGTTATAGTTAGGGTTATGGTGTTTAACGCCACTTTCAACAATATTTCAGCTATATCGTGGCGATCAGTTTTATTGGTGGAGGAAACCAGAGTACCAGGAGAAAACCACTGCCAAACTATATCACATAATGTTGTATCGAGTACACCTTGCCTGAGTGGGATTCGAAATCGCCCCGTTTTGTGTTATGAACGACTTTGCAAATGAACACATCAGGACGGATGCGATGCATGGACATTCTGTAAATTATGAATCCCATGTAGCGCGTTCTAATAGGCTATGCTGTAATTTGCAATTACGTCACTATAATTTTTATAAGTAAAAGTTAATAACTTATCCTGTATATCATATATGTTTCTTATTACCTTACAATATTTTATACTATCGTCATAAAATATGTGACAATAAGGATATGCATGGTATTAGCGGTTTCTGTTTTACATTCTTCTTAGAAAGGGTTTGGTTAATAACGGTGAAAACATTTAGTGGCGTAGTGTTTTCAAACTTTTATTATTGCTTATATAAGAGGGTTTTCATATGTCATTTTGTATATTCGTGATCATTTCAACTAACACGATGTATTATAAAACTTGCTTGATAATTTGTGCTGTTTTTTCTGTAGTTTATGAATGTGTTGCCGCTAATGGAGCACTGGAAGTATTAATACAGCAAGAAGTAGCCAAAGTAAAGGCTGATTTAAAACGGGAGCTTTTAGAAGAAATCAAGGGTAAGTCTAATATTTGTGATACGCATTATATATTATACTATACAGACAAACCTGCATTAAAGGTCACCTCTATATAGCAAATTACTGGCTATAAAGGATAGTCTCATTTTTCCCATTAATGAATAGTGCATATACTATCAAGCTGTATATAAAGAACAACTGCTCATAAAGGCCACATTTTCAGGTTCCCTTGAGTGGCGTTTATAAACAGATTTGACTATCGTTGTTTCCATTATATATTTATTAATATTTGCTATCTTGATTAGGCACTTTGGATTTCTTGCTTCCAAGATGTTAGTATTAGTGTGGCTTTCTAATTTTTGACCATGATCGGACTTGGCGAAGATAATTCCGTAAACTCCTTTTTACAATAAATTTCATATCTACATTTTTACGGTAGTTTATTCTAGATAATTGGTCTTGCAGGAACAGCTTACCTTCGCGAGCACCTGAGTTCACCCTCGTTACGATTTCCACATAAAAACTATATTAGGTTCGTCCTTAACTCCAGTTATTTGTAGGAGGGTGTATGTCTTATTTACATTATTTGTTTTGTTTGCGTATAGCGGAGTCCAACACATATTGTGTTGTGTTTTTGCTTTGTTTTTCTTCGTCTTGTGGACCCTGTGTTGCCAGTTTCTCTGGATTGTCCTTTTTTGATTGCCCTTTCGGAATTATCCAACATTTATTTGCTGGTATGGTGGTCGCCAAATCCTATATAAAGTTAGATAAACTAAAAACCTTAAATATCTAGTGAAAGCTGAAGGTCATGAAAGCAATTTCACATCTATATCACATAAGGGTAATAACAAAATTACCGAACTCCGAACAATCTTCCAAAGGGAAAGTCAAAACTCATAAGTATATAAACAGACAAAATCAGTCAACAATCGGAAAACTGTGAAAACAATGAGAACGTGCTGATTTGGTGGTGACAAATGTACCAGATCACTAGTCCAAGGTAGTGATTTTGCTCCATTTGGACGTAACTTTCTGACTCCGATCAACCTAATCTTTGCTATTATTTCTTAATTCAGCAATTAATACAGTAGACACAAATTTATTATATTCATATTTCAATGCAAGCTTATAGCGAAATGCTTCTCATCCACACTTATCAGGCTTTCTATATCAACTTAGTTGGGAAACATCATGGCCATTGAATGATATCCATCAATATATAGGATTCATAAAGGTATTACATCAATGAAATTACTGGAAAATGAAAACATAAAACAAGGGTGAAAACGAAAGTAGAAGAGGTCGATGAAATATATGAACATTATTTGTATTCCATTTTAACTACAAAATGTAATTCAAATATTAAAATGGTAATTAAAATGTAATTATATTACTTAATTTATACATTCTGACATCCTTATGTAGGTACATGCTAGACTAGTATATAAATAAAAGTAAATATCAAATTTAATGCGCACGACGTGTGTCTGGGATAACATTCATCAGGTTCGCTCAATATCGGAAGATTGGAAAGCCAAATAATTTAAAGTTTTGGGAGCAAAAAATCAAAGGGTCTAAATAGGATGGCCAAAATCGGCTAAGGTCACCTATATCTGAGGGAGGAGAACCTTAATTTTGACAATAATTACATTATTTAGGAACTGTAAATTACAGTAATAAATATATCTAATAAGCCATGTCAGTGCCGATGCATTGACTACTGGGCGGATGATACCCTCGGGGACTAATAGTCCACCAGCAGAGGTATCGAACCAGTTATTGTAATATAATTGTGTTCTTCATATATGCTTTGTTTGTTATCCCGTGAAACAACAGATAATATGGGTAATTTTGTCAGGGATTCATAGGGAAATCGAGAATGAGTTGTAAACTACATTACCATTGTTTATAGAAACATTACTTTAATTTATAAATTTTAGGTTGATACATTGACTCATCAGAGAAAACTTTTAGCATTCAGTGTTTACTTTCAACTCTTTCTAATGCTCGACCGCTTCCACAAATGGTATATAAAGCTACTGTTTGAGTTAAATTATAAGCTAGTGATGGAAAAAAGATGTCATCACTATCAAATGTGCAGGGCCATATATCTAGAATAACTGTACTTTGTCCATTTTAGCAACATCAACCTGTTGTGTGACAGACTGGCTAGTTTATGGTGGTCACCGTTACTACGTAGGAGAAGAAAGAAAAAACTGGCATGATGCCCAGGTAACGTTTTTGTTTCCATATTCGTATAATATTTAGTATTTAGCAAGTAATGCTTCCGAAAAAAAAGAATCATAATTCATTAATGGATGATATTAAATATAGACAAGCACAATTCGTCTAGTTGTGTGTGTATTATTTGTTAATGGCGTAGCCCTATACTTATGGCTTTTAGTATTTTCAAGCTTATAAGTATGTTTATGCGTATTATATTTATTTTTGATAGAGATATATCTTGTTACAGAAAGACCCTGCCACTCATCATTCAAGTGCATGTACCAAGAAAGGAAAGTGAGCGGTCATGTATTTGTGTGTTAGAGGTCATGTATTTGTGTGTTAGAGGTCATGTATTTGTGTGTTAGAGGTCATGTATTTGTGTGTTAGAGGTCATGTATTTGTGTGTTAGAGGTCATGTATGTGTGTGTTAGAGGTCATGTATGTGTGTGTTAGAGGTCATGTATTTGTGTGTTAGAGGTCATGTATTTGTGTGTTAGAGGTCATGTATTTGTGTGTTAGAGGTCATGTATTTGTGTGTTAGAGGTCATGTATTTGTGTGTTAGAGGTCATGTATTTGTGTGATATTGGTATCGATTTTGCATCTTCATACGATTTTGATATTTGATTTTAGAAAAGTTCCGACAGTGTGGTATTTTTTTTATTTTTCATTTTATTTGTGCTCCTGGTTTGCGCTTTACAGAAAATAAGAATAATATAGACTTGTACAAAAGTTTTTTTTTGTTTTTTGTTTATTATACAGAGTGATTGTCAAAGACGAAATGCTAACTTAGTAAAGGTTGAAACTGCAACAGAAAATGAATGGCTGAAAACAGTTGCTAAGCGTAAGTTGGCTGCAGTATATTTCATCGATCTTAGAAATCAGGAATCAATAAATATGTGGCATTAGATAAAGCCTAGAGTTTACATATTCTTTCTCTTACAACATGAGTAGCTGAGAGTAGTAAATTTGCTAAATAATTAATTAGCATTACCCTTCGCTGTAGTATTTCCGAAGCCTAAGATACAACTACAATTTCAAAAATTTAATGGAACACCTTTACATGAAATACAATCGTTAATATTTGAGGGGAAAAAAATATACTTCGATTTCTTTTTTTTAAATTAAATTTTCAAATAAAGTTTGACGTAAGTTATCAAATAAAGTCTAAAATAGGTTTTCAAACATATTCTAAATCTCGTTTTTTTAGAAGATACATGGATTGGAGCCAATGATCTGAAAGTGCAAAATCAATGGAAATGGGTATCAGATAACACACCTATTAGTTACAGTAACTGGAATCGTCACGAACCGTCTCTTACCACTGAACACTGTGTTCATATGTGGAGAAATTTTGAATACAGGTGGAATGATCATGGATGTTCAGCTCTACATGGATACATATGTGAAACACATCTGTAATGTACTAATTGGTGGCAATATACATGTACAATAAAGATATTTTTTTTTCATTCTTTGTTTTATTTTCTTATTTATAAAGGTTAAAATATCGTACATTCTCGGTAAGAAAGGTTTGATGATACTAAAGATGTAATCAGAGAAGACCAAGCAATACAATGATTAACAGAAAAATATGCAATCAGAGAAGACCAAACAATACAATGATTAACAGAAAAATATGTAATCAGAGAAGACCAAACAATACAATGATTAACAGAAAATTATGTAATCAGAGAAGACCAGACAATACAATGATTAACAGAAAAAGATGTAATCAGAGAAGACCAAACAATACAATGATTAACAGAGAAAGATGTAATCAGAGAAGACCAGACAATACAATGATTAACAGAAAAAGATGTAATCAGAGAAGACCAGACAATACAATGATTAACAGAGAAAGATGTAATCAGAGAAGACCAAACAATACAATGATTAACAGAAAAAGATGTAATCAGAGAAGACCAAACAATACAATGATTAACAGAGAAAGATGTAATCAAAGAAGACCAGACAATACAATGATTAACAGAAAAAGATGTAATCAGAGAAGACCAGACAATACAATGATTAACAGAGAAAGATGTAATCAGAGAAGACCAGACAATACAATGATTAACAGAAAAAGATGTAATCAGAGAAGACCAGACAATACAATGATTAACAGAGAAAGATGTAATCAGAGAAGACCAAACAATACAATGATTAACAGAAAAAGATGTAATCAGAGAAGACCAAACAATACAATGATTAACAGAGAAAGATGTAATCAGAGAAGACCAGACAATACAATGATTAACAGAAAAAGATGTAATCAGAGAAGACCAGACAATACAATGATTAACAGAGAAAGATGTAATCAGAGAAGACCAGACAATACAATGATTAACAGAGAAAGATGTAATCAGAGAAGACCAGACAATACAATGATTAACAGAGAAAGATGTAATCAGAGAAGACCAAACAATACAATGATTAACAGAAAAATATGTAATCAGAGAAGACCAAACAATACAATGATTAACAGAGAAAGATGTAATCAGAGAAGACCAGACAATACAATGATTAACAGAAAAAGATGTAATCAGAGAAGACCACACAATACAATGATTAACAGAGAAAGATGTAATCAGAAAAAGACCAGACAATACAATGATTAACAGAAAAAGATGTAATCAGAGAAGACCAAACAATACAATGATTAACAGAGAAAGATGTAATCAGAGAAGACCAAACAATACAATGATTAACAGAAAAGATGTAATCAGAGAAGACCAAGCAATACAATGATTAAGAGAGAAAGATGTAATCAGAGAAGACCAAACAATACAATGATTAACAGAGAAAGATGTAATCAGAGAAGACCAAACAATACAATGATTAACAGATAAAGATGTAATCAGAGAAGACCAGACAATACAATGACTAACAGAAAAAGATGTAATCAGAGAAGACCAAACAATACAATGATTAACAGAGAAAGATGTAATCAGAGAAGACCAGACAATACAATGATTAACAGAGAAAGATGTAATCAGAGAAGACCAGACAATACAATGATTAACAGAAAAAGATGTAATCAGAGAAGACCAGACAATACAATGATTAACAGAGAAAGATGTAATCAGAGAAGACCAGACAATACAATGATTAACAGAGAAAGATGTAATCAGAGAATACCAGACAATACAATGTTTAACAGAGAAAGATGTAATCAGAGAAGACCAAATAATACAATGATTAACAGAAAAATATGTAATCAGAGAAGACCAAACAATACAATGATTAACAGAGAAAGATGTAATCAGAGAAGACCAGACAATACAATGATTAACAGAAAAAGATGTAATCAGAGAAGACCACACAATACAATGATTAACAGAAAAAGATGTAATCAGAGAAGACCAGACAATACAATGATTAACAGAGAAAGATGTAATCAGAGAAGACCAGACAATACAATGATTAACAGAGAAAGATGTAATCAGAGAAGACCAGACAATACAATGATTAACAGAGAAAGATGTAATCAGAGAAGACCAAACAATACAATGATTAACAGAAAAAGATGTAATCAGAGAAGACCAAACAATACAATGATTAACAGAGAAAGATGTAATCAGAGAAGACCACACAATACAATGATTAACAGAAAAAGATGTAATCAGAGAAGACCAGACAATACAATGATTAACAGAGAAAGATGTAATCAGAGAAGACCAGAAAATACAATGATTAACAGAAAAAGATGTAATCAGAGAAGACCAAACAATACAATGATTAACAGAGAAAGATGTAATCAGAGAAGACCAAACAATACAATGATTAACAGAAAAAGATGTAATCAGAGAAGACCAGACAATACAATAATTAACAGAGAAAGATGTAATCAGAGAAGACCAAACAATACAATGATTAACTGAGAAAGATGTAATCAGAGAAGACCAAACAATACAATGATTAACAGATAAAGGTGTAATCAGAGAAGACCAGACAATACAATGACTAACAGAAAAAGATGTAATCAGAGAAGACCAAACAATACAATGATTAACAGAGAAAGATGCAATCAGAGAAGACCAGACAATACAATGATTAACAGAGAAAGATGTAATCAGAGAAGACCACACAATACAATGATTAACAGAAAAAGATGTAATCAGAGAAGACCAAACAATACAATGATTAACAGAGAAAGATGTAATCAGAGAAGACCAGACAATACAATGATTAACAGAGAAAGATGTAATCAGAGAAGACCAAACAATACAATGATTAACAGAAAAATATGTAATCAGAGAAGACCAGACAATACAATGATTAACAGAGAAAGATGTAATCAGAGAAGACCAAACAATACAATGATTAACAGAAAAAGATGTAATCAGAGAAGACCAAACAATACAATGATTAACAGAGAAAGATGTAATCAGAGAAGACCAGACAATACAATGATTAACAGAAAAATATGTAATCAGAGAAGACCAAACAATACAATGATTAACAGAAAAATATGTAATCAGAGAAGACCAGACAATACAATGATTAACAGAAAAAGATGTAATCAGAGAAGACCAAACAATACAATGATTAACAGAAAAAGATGTAATCAGAGAAGACCAAACAATACAATGATTAACAGAAAAAGATGTAATCAGAGAAGACCAGACAATACAATGATTAACAGAAAAAGGACAAAATGACAAACAATGATGTACAAAACACTATACAGAAAACTAACGATTGAGCAAGACGAATCCCACTAAAAATCGAGGATGAATTCAGGTGTCAAAATTACATAACGCCAGCAATATTCCATTATCAATAGAACATCCAACAGTGTATATTCGGGTTAGGGTTATGGTGTTTAACAATACTTTCAACAATATTTCACTTATATCGTGGTAGTCTGCTTTATTGGTGGAGGAAACCGGAATAATCGGTGAAAACCGACTTGCTGCAAGTCACTGACAAACTTTATCACATAATGTTGTATCGAGTACACCTCGCATGAGTGGGATTAGAACTCACAACATTAGTGGTGATATGCACTGATTGCATAGGTAGTTGTTAATCCAACTACCATACGATGACGAACACCACGCCCTAATATTGTCAATTGATGTATCAATAATCTGATAGTAATGTACGTCAATGTGGATCAACTTTTCTCTCCTGTTATTTAGATGACGTCAAAATGACAATAATTATAGATTATTACATGGCATTTTCCATATCGGCCCTGGTATCAGCCCGAGACTGTCATATCGGACCCGAGGGCTTTAGCCCGAGTGCCGATATGAGTCGATGGCTGATACCAGGGCCAATATGGAAAATGCCATGTTATAATCTATTTATCATATATTTTTTACTAAAAAGATTTAGCCCGTAGAAAATCAAAAAATACCATTTACAACAAAAATTTAATTCAACAACTCAAAAACAATGTTTTATAACTTCACAATTATGAATTTTTAAAATTGTCACCATCAATGTTTATGGTCACATTGCCAATAGATGCATTACTCATCATAGAAAATAAAAAAAATACCATTAACAAAAATTTCAAAAAATTTCATAAAATTTCAAAATTTCAAAAAAAAATTTAAGATTTCAAGATTTTCAAAAATTTCAATTTTTTTTTTAGATTTAAAAAATTTAATAAAATTCTAAAGCATTCAAAAATTTCATAAGATTTCAGAATTTTCCAAAAAATTTCAAAATTTTCAAAAATTTCAAAAAATTTCAACAGAAATTTCATAAAATTTAAAACAAAATCAAAATTTTCATAAAATTTCACAAATTTTAATTCATAATTTCAAAAATTTCAAATATTTTTGAAAATTTCATAAGATTTCAAAATTTTCAAAAAATATCAAAATTTCAAAAATTTCAATTTTTTTTTTAAGATTTCAAAAACTTCAAAATTTTCATAAAATTTCAGAACTTGTTACTAAAATATTTATTACTATATAATAAAAGGATTGTGATTCGGGTTTTACATTAAAAATCTAAATCGGACCTCATATCAGCCCCCGTATCAGCCCGGGACTTGAGAACTGACACTCAGAGTTGGCGGTATCAACCATGCAAATTACACCATATCATCATAAAATATATGATAATTATAGATTATTACATGGAATTTTCCATATCGGCCCTGATATATACCTGAGACTGTCATATCGGATCCGAGGGCCGATATGAGTCGAGGGCTGATACCAGGGCCGATATGGAAAATGCCATGCTATAATCTATTTATCATATATTTTCAACTAAAAAGATTTAGCCTGTAGAAAATCAAAAAATAGCATTAACAACAAACCTGCAGAAGACCCAAGTTGGTGAGAGTTGATATTGCTTTAAACTCCATACATCTCGTCAGTTGGACTTTGATATGGTTGTGAAACAAATGTTGTATGACATATCGACAGATACAACATACGAATAATTTGCTTTGCAATTTCAGTTGCAAAACTATCAAGAAAATATCAACATCGTATATTTTCTACAGTGTAGTCACAGTCACTGTGGATCGTACATTGTATGCAGTATTTTGGGGAGTCAGAACAACCTTCACACAATTGTCAAACGGAGTGATTATGACCAAAGTCATACCTTCAACTTAATCGTTAAGATCGACTAATTACAGTAATGCAAATCTTACATTATTCCATTTGCTTTTCAATATTTCAATGGATTACCTAACAACTCATACAAGCTTATCACCAATACGGCGTGGGTTCGCGCCCGGCTTTGTAAATAACGAAAAAGGGTCACTCGACTTGGAGCCGCAAGTGATAAAGCTTACCAGTTGCTTGTCCATGGTTGGTGGTTCTCTCCGGGTTCTCCGGCTTCTTCCACCATTAAAACTGGTCGCCATGATATAGCTGAAATATTGCTGAAAGTGGCGTTAAAACATCAAAAATAAATAAATGAAATATAACTGTAAATGTATTCTCCAAGATTAGGATTAATCATGACAGTATGGGTCCAATGACTACCATTTAGTACTCTGTAGGTTGAAATCATCGTTGCAAAAATTGTACAGTTGGCAATACGAATAGGTTGACCGTTACGAATATACATTTCTCAAATGGCAATGAACCTTTCTTTTTACGTAGATTTCTATTCGCTATTACCGACATGAATATGAGTGACACTGTGGATGTCTTATAAGAAACAGGAACTACATATCCTTCGTTTTCTTTGTCTTTGCTTTCTGTCTTTTGACCAAAATTTCCTGTATTTCTGGATTTTCCATTCTTGATTACCCATTCGGTTTTCGTCAGCATTTGTAAAGCTAATAACAATCAATAGCTATTTTTTAATAATATCCTAAAAGCAATGTTCGGTTTATCTATACCTCCGGTTGTTTTTAAGGAAAGCTCATGTCTTATTTACGTTATTTGTGTTTGTTTGCGTATATTGGTGTCCAACACATATTGTGTTGTGTTTTTGATTTGTTTGTCTTCGCCTTGTGTACCCTATGTTGCTGGTTTATCAGGATTGTCCATTTTTCATTGCTCCTTCGGTATTCTCTAACGTTAATTAAGTTCTTCAAACAGCGACGTCTACAAATCCTGATAGAACAGTTGAAACAACCTTCATGTACAGAACGACTATCTGTGAATTTATTGGAGTCGTTTTTCTCCTCTCGGTATTGTAAATTTTTTTTCAGCCATTGAAGTGACCTGTCCCAAATCATTATCAAATACATGTCCTGATTAATGTGTTGTCATCATACTTACGCAACAGGGGCAATCACGGAGAGAGAAAAATATTTTTTACAGTTGAAATTTATAATTCCTAAATAAAGTAACTATTATCAAAAACTAAGAGTCATAGCCCTCGGGAAAAATTATTCTTGGCTGATTTTGACTATTCTGTTTAAACCCTTTGGTTTGCTTGTCCCCAAATACTTCTACAATGATTAGCTTTCCAATCTATTTACATTGGGCGTACTTGATAAAGGTTATTCCAGAAACCTGTTGTCAGTAATCATTTGGTATTTGCGCAATCAGAGAAGACTTATTATTTCATTTTAATTCGGAGGATAACATTAATAAAGACATCAGGGCACTTTTAAAAATTAATTGACAGATACTGTCAGTATTAATATTATTCATATCGATTCCACTGCTATTATTGTGCACTACTACCTTTGATAACCATACCCGATTTTCAATAACCTGTTTAGGCCTTTTGGTTTTCCTCTTCCCAAATACTTCTTAGATTATTTGGCTTACCATCTTCTGTCTTTGAACATATCTGTTAGAGGTTGATCCAGAACGGTTCCATGTGCAATAAATTAAAGATCTACGTTTTCTTTATTGGATCCCCTCCTCCAAAGAATGCAGAAAGGCATGATATTTATGCAATCAGAGGTCACTTAGAAATGTGTCATTATATTTTTTCTGGTGGTTACAAACATAAAGATCCGAGTTAGCTTTTTATAATGGACAGATGCTATTATGCTAAAAATATTTATATTGATTCCAATACTATAATTGTAAAAACGTGTTCGGGCTATCGATTTTGATATTTTCCGTCGATTTTCCGATTAGATTTGGGAAATGTTGTGACCTTGTGATATTTGTCCTTCAATTGGTTAATACTTTAACAATAATAGCACTTTTAAGGTGAAATGGTGTGGGAATATCCATTTTTTAGAGGTTAGATGTTTCACCGCAATGGGACGTTTCGTGTCGATGTGGTTGGTTTTATTCACGAACACTAGATATATTCAAACCCTAATATTAATACCAGTTTACATGTATTTGACCATACAATTAAACCTATCTTACTGTATGGATGTGAAATATGGGGGAGTTTTATTCCAACTACGGCAAGATTTAGAAATGGAACAATAACATTGGATAAGATATGTCAAATTTTAAAGTGTGAATTACTACATACCAAATTCTGCAAATTTATTCTTGGGAGTTCATAAAAAATCTACAAATTCCTGTCAGAGTTGGGAAGATTTTCCATTTATTATGATATATTCTAATCTATGCTTGATTACTGGCATCGATAAGAGACTTTAGATTCAACATTTCCAATTCTTCAAGATGCATAATATATAACATCTAAAACACTTTTCGAATCTAAGACAACTTCTTGGTATGGTTCAATCCATCCAATTTTAGAACAAATACCAGAAATTAAAAAGTTAATTAGCTTCAAAAATAAAGCAAAAATTCATTTAAAGTCAAAATTTATTGAATTGTGGAGAAACCAAATGCTTCAACAAACAAATGGAAAACTTAGAACTTACATTACATTCAAATCTAACTTTGGCAGAGAAAAATATCTGTCTGTTCTAAAAAAAAGTTTTGAGCAGAGGAGATGCCTTACAGAGCTACGTATTTCCTGTCATCAATTGAAAATTGAGACTGGTAGATACCAGGGTACTCTCCTACATGATAGAAAATGTGAGCGTTGCTCCTCTGGGGAAGTGGAAGATGAATATCATTTTCTAATTCACTGTAATAAACTTGAAAATGACCGAAATCTCCTACTTAAGGAGATAGTAAAAAGCTGTCCTAATTTCAAACGTTTAAATTCAAAGAACAAACTTGTTTGGTTAATGAATACAGAGGAAAAATCAGTCTTCACTACTATAGCAACATTTATTCTAAAAAACATGAAATAACATGGCTCTCTTTTTTGCTCTGGACACGAGGAGGTCTGCATATAACAGTACCTTGAGCATCGTCCCTTGGTGTCCTTAGCCGAAATGAGACCTCTACAGTTACTATTAATGTGTTTGAATATGATTCTCTTTTTTTTATTTTATATCTTTAAACAGAATAATTAATGATAACACATAATAATTTTGATTATTTGACTACATACATACTGTTTTCCTGCATTGGACATGAGGAGGTTTTGTTACAATTTCAACAAACCTATAGCACCGTCCCTTGGTGCCCATTGCAGCAAAACAATATTATATTAAACATTGCTTCCATTACCCAGAGTAGCAACAGAGCTGCACATTCCTTGTTGGTCAATATTAATTGACAAGTCATGTTATTGTTCAATAAATCATTTTATTGTTTAGTCCTTGACATGTACTGATTTTGCTGTGATATGCTGTTTTATATATGTTAAACAATCATGACTGTTAAATGTAAATGCCCCCTTGGGGACCTGGTTTGGATAATAAAATTATTCTATTCTATTCTATTTATAACTGTTCTTAAATAATGTAATTATTAATCAAACTAAGATTCTCCATAGCTGACCTTAGCCAAATTTGACTATCCTGTTTAGGTGCTTTTGGTTTTATTACTCCCAAAAATTATAATTATTTGGCTTTCCAATCTTTCCATAGCATTACATAATTAAATTTCAAATGCTACAAATAACATTATAATAACATTATGTACGAATGTACCAGTGGTTTTGCAAATCAAACAATTAATGACTTTTCAGGTCAGTAATGTTGATACTATAAATCTCTTTACGTTCGTGTCCAAGTTATTATATACCTGTCTCTGTAACTTAATGTCATCCCTCAAGAAATTCCATTGCCAATAGTCAGCGTTGTTGTGAAGTTATAATTGGCTAATCATGAATATCATATTAGACAATTACATATTATAACATTGTATTACAAGCTTCATCGGTGATGCAATGGTTAGTTAGTTCGTCTCGCCTCAAATGTGGTAGAATGTGGGTTCGAGCCCCGGTCGAGTCAAATCAAAGATTATGAAATTGATATGTGTTGCTTCTGCGCTCAGCACTAAAGAATAAGCAAGTCTAGGTGGCTCAGAATCAGAATAATGTGGCCGGGTGGAGCAACATGTTTACTTGCCAACTCAGCGTATTTGTCTAGTTCTAAACGGGCATAATCATCTCTTCAAAATATTTTTTTTTCTCGCCATGATATAGCTGAAAATACGCTCAATTGGCGTTAAACAACAATCACTCAATCACAATTGTATTAACTAATATGTCTTCAATGTGACGAAAAAAGGCATTGGCAATATATTTTGGTTCGACATTGACTATTACTTTTTTCGATGTCCTTGTGTACTAACTTAATTATATGTAAATGAGTGATTAGGCTGTTGTAGTGCCAATTAAAAACTTTGTATATACATTTTTAATCAATATCTAAGATGTCCACCAATTTCCAGGTTAATTTGAAATATGATTTCAGATAATAATTTAATTTAAAGCAGAGTAATTTATAACTAAATGTATTGCGAATGTGTAGTGTTTTGTAGGTTATTGTGTATCTTTTTGTCCTTGTTGTACTATACATGCATTACAACATATACACAAATTCCCTCTTTAGGAAGCTTGTTTTCTTCAGGATCTCTTGCTTCCTTCATAAATAAAACTGACCGCCACGATATTGCTGAAATATTGTTGAAAGTGGCGTTAAGCACCACAAATCTAAGTTAAATCTCTATAAATGAATCAAATAGATTCGAAAACAACCACACGTACCTGGTATCTTGTGATTTGTGTGAGAAAGATTATCCACTAAACCTGTTACCCTGGTTACAGTAATAATTTCATAAAAGTGTTGTTTCACCAAACTTCCTTAATTGATCATCCTATTTTAAATGATTTGGGCAGATAATCATATAGCTCTTTAACACATTAAGCTTGTCAGTGACTTGCGACAGGTTTTCTCCGTGTACTCCGGTTTCCGCCAATAATAAAACTGACAGCCACGATATAACTGAAATATTGTTGAAAGTGGCGTTAAAAACCATAAACCGACCCACTATCTTTTGCACATTACATTACATTGACCGCTTCGATATACATGTAATTGAAATATTGTTGAAAGTGGCGTTAAACACCATAAATCCAAACCATTACATTATTCATTTCCTGAAGTTGGGATATGTTTATACAACGCTTGCAAGACATTTGACATATTCTTCGTTACAATATTGATGTTCAATATATAAACAAGAAAAAAGTCTGGATTATGTCCTACATTTTGTCACATTGGTAATCACCAGTTTATAGACACCTGTAATACGTGTACTAAGTTTGAAATCGATTTATATTTCACTGCTAGAAATAAACATTTCTGCTACATTTTTATGTGATTAAAATTTATTTTTGACAACTATTGACGATATTAAATAATTTTGTACGACATTTACTGTTATTAAGCAATGCCATTCCATGTGTTTTCAAAGTCTAGCCCATTTGGGTCTTAGCAGTTCCTTGGCGACATTAACATGTAAGCTACAATGTATATGAAATCCCAATTTTGAGCTATTTATCGATAAATACAAAAATAATAATGGAAACAGCCTTTCTGCCAATAAATTAAACTCGTACGTTTTCGATATAAAATATGATTGATAATTTTTTTTAAATATGAAATAAAAATAAGAACAGGTAATAATTCACAAAATGACGTGGAGCACAGTTTCATAGCAGACATCGAGTCAACTACATACTCCAAACTCCGCTCTCTCGATACCGATTCTCCTTTACGGCGTAGTGATACAGAAAAGTTAAGGTATTCTTTTAAACACTATGAACAGCACACTTCTGTGACGAGTTCGAGATTGAATTACATCAGCGGCATGGGACACAAATGTGCAGCCATGAAAGACTTAGAGTTTGCGCTTTTAAATGTTATCAGCGATAGTTTATGCAGATTGGGGTGCACAATTTTATGTTAGAAGAGTTTGAAAATACCAAAGGGGTAATTTAAACAAATTTTGGTGTGCATTATTTATATTTAAAAACATTATTTGCTCAGAATCCTACTTCTCCCTACCTCCACTTCCCACCCACACGTAGTGAGCAAGTGGACAGGTTCTATGTTTGGCTAGAGGAAGATGTTACTTATCTATTTATTTCTTATTCACTGGTTTGTGGTAAAGTGCTATTAAAAATATACGGAATGGGACACAAAATTGCGGAATTAAAAGAGAAAAAAAAATTGCGGAAATCTCCTGCATATTTGCAGAAAGGGGAAACACTCATTTTTAATCACTGATTGTTAATATTGAATGTTTTTTTCAATAAGCATGTCTTTGGATAATGCCCTTTCCCCAACAAGAGGAATATTCATAAAAACACAAACATGAATTTAAAATATTAAATCCAAATTTCATTATATTTTGGGGGAGAAGGGGTATAATTGTATATGTTATGTACAAAATATAATAGTTTCCACAAAAAAAAAATATATCAATTATGTTTAAAATGTTTGATTTTAAATATCCTGCCCTTTCATATGTACATGTTAATCAAACAAAACATCCTCAATTAACAGTGGTAGGGAAATATTTCACTAGTTTGACACTTTCTTTCAAGAAGAATTATGAAAAAAAATTGAAATTAACATATTTTAAATATTTTTGTTATCGGAGGAAAAGGATTTAGATATATGTTTGATAAGCATAAATACAGTGTCCATCAGTCTACTAGATGGAATATTTGAAAACCACCATCAATGGACAGTTGCAAAAAAAAGATTTTTGACATTGATCATATTTTCGCTAAACCTGCTACCATATTTATCAGGTGTTGTGACTTAAAAGATATTTTTACTCATTCCGCAGATAAAATCACAATGGAGTATTTCATGTACTATGATTATTTCTGTTTTGATGAATTTGTGGTGAAAATGCAACAATAAGGTAAGATAAAATTTTCAAAAGCGTGAATATACTGAAACCACTACAAACTGTGAAACCACAAAGACATGTGTGACCACTATCATAAGACATTCTCTAATAGTAATACGACATTATCTAAATGAATATATTTTAGTCGTAAACACACCACCCACACCCACACAATAAAAGATAATATGCATAACATCAATATTTTTAGAGCACAGCAGTTTCATAGAATTTAACGCGCGATTATCTTATAGCAACTAGTATCTACAAAAAAATTCAATTTCAGTACGAGGTTTAATACCAAGCACAAAATAAGTACACATCTCCCCCAAAGTCCCCAGAGACACAAATATATTAATAAAGCAAGAATGGTACGGTGTTCATGATAATGCTGCAAAAACTCACAAAGGTTTATTTAGTCGATAGGCAAACAGTAAGTCACGTTAATATCACATATGAGTTATCAACGTGTTTATTATCATCACGAGGTCGTTACCTCTGCTGGTGGAATATAAGTTCCAGTTGATAGAATTCTCTTAGAAGTCAATGCTTCGGCACTGGCATTCTTTATATTCGTTCTTGATTTTTTTCTTCTTAATAATGTCATTGTTTAAAGCTAAAGTCAATCTCCCTCAGACATAGATGACCTTATTGGGTTATCTCCCTCAGATATAGATGACCTTATTAGGTTATCTCCCTCAAACATAGATGACCTTATTGGGTTATCTCCCTCAGACATAGATGACCTTATTGGGTTATCTCCCTCAGACATAGATGACCTTATTGGGTTATCTCCCTCAGACATAGATGACCTTATTGGGTTATCTCCCTCAGACATAGATGACCTTATTGGGTTATCTCCCTCAGACATAGATGACCTTATTGGGTTATCTTCCTCAGACATAGATGACCTTATTGGGTTATCTCCCTCAGACATAGATGACCTTATTGGGTTATCTCCCTCAGACATAGATGACTTTATTGGGTTATCTCCCTCAGACATAGATGACCTTATTGGGTTATTCTATGTAGGTGCTTTGGCTTACTTGAATTTTCTTTAAATTATTTGGCTTTCCAATCTTTTGACTTCGAGCCTACCAGGTTAAATTATTCCAGAAAAGCAACATGCTTGCTAGATTAGAAATGTACATTTATTATTTCTATCATTGGGTCAAAACCATTGCTGGGGAATTGTTAGTCCGAGGCCCGGAGTTATCGTTCACCTAGTAGTCCGTGCTTCGGCACATTGCTGTTTAGATATATGTTTGAATTGTAAAGTTCGATGATAATGAAATTAATTAAAACTCCCCCAATGAGAGACCCCTCAAGGAGAGACCTCTTTTTCCCAAAAACATTTAATTTTATTTCGCTTTTGAATTTGATAGAAAATGCATAAAATTACGGCAGAAACGCGTCGCGTTCCCTAAATGTGTGGGTGTTTGGTTTCTCTCTTTTACATATATTTACGTTTTTTAGAAGCACATGCATATTTATTGTAATATTGTGTGCTTAGGTACATGTACATGCACTACAGAACAGATTTCAAAATCAATTTTCTCGCCCCTTTTGTCTGTAAGAACCTTGGTTATCCGATCGTTGTTGTTTCTGCACTGGTTCTGTTTCATATATTCATCATAAATATAGTTTATACTCCTCCCTTTAGTTAATAGCGTGTCACGCTGCTATAGCAGACAATATATTCTGGACTGGGTTGCACAAACCTCCATTAAATTTAATTTCCAATTAAAACTTAATTGAGATTTAAATTTACTTGGAACGTACATGGAATTAATAAACAATCACGGTCACGACGGCCCCAGTATGCATCTATATGACTATGTTTGTCTTATCTTGTAAATCATTTGTAGATTTACAAATCTAACATGACGTCCTTCTCTCGCTTTGTAGACAAACGAGCAATTTATCGATAGGATATAATCTCATTATTACATGCGCCGGTGCATGTGACTGATTTTTCCGTCGTAAATGTACATGTTGATGAATTATCGTCTGCCCGAATTTGGCAGCATAAATTGTGTGCGACATTTTCCGCAAACGTAAATATAGATTACCGTCTTCCAACCAAAGTATACTACCGTATTTGTACTCTTAGACATATCAGAATCGAAATAAATCATGGAAGCCAGAATGTGTTTTGAGTTTTAACATGGGTTGGCGGATATTAGTAAATTGTATCCGCCAATCCATGTTAAAACTCAAAATACATTCTGGCTTCCATGATTTATTTCTTAAATAACTAATAACTGTTCTGTTAATAAATTGATTGTGTATTCCTATACGTTATCTACATGTTAATTAGTGGATTTGATGATAGACAGCAAACAATTCGATTCTTATTCAGATCGAATATTATTAATTTATAGTTCATATATACATATGATGCAATTAATCTCTCTTAGGCATAGGGATCCTGAGTCGATATGCTGTTTAGATCCTTTGGTTTTAGTGGGGTTCATGTTGCTCGATCTTTAGGTTTATGTTTTGTAGATCGTTGTTTGTCCTTTTGTATGTTCTTCTTTTGGCCATTGTGTTGTCTGTCCTTTCTCCAATTACGGATTGTTATTACCCCATTGGTATCACCAAACTCTTCTTCTTACCCGCTTTTAAAACATTTGGTTTATCTATCGTTTGAATATGACTGTACTTGATGAAGATAATAAAAACGTAGAGAGCAAATTTAGTGTGCACGGCCCCTTTCTGGAATAACCTTCATCAGGTACCCTCACAATCGAACAATTGGAAATCCAAATAGCTTAAAAGTGTTTGTGACTAATAATACCAAAGGAAATGCACTGAATAGTCAACAACAAATCAGCTGATTTGAAAACTAAATTAGATATCTGTTATTAATTGAGAAATATGCTACAAATTCAATGGTTTCACAGATCAGTTGAAGAAAGTTATATTTTCCATTCATTTAAGGAGGGTAACCATTCACTGACACTACCTTTGTCTTGTCCATATTTGTGTTGAGGACATTTCTGATGAGATCATTTCTGATGGCGTATGGATCCTATTGGTAGGTTTAACCCCATCCGCACATACCTGTATATGTCGGTCTCAAGTGCGTCACTTTCTATTGAGGTACCTGCACCAATCCAGGAAAGTGATTGGTCATCTATATGTTATGTGATTGGTCATCTATATGTTATGTGATTGGTCATGTATATGTTTTGTGATTGGTCATGTATATGTTTTGTGATTGGTCATGACTGTATATGTTATGTGATTGGTCATGTATATGTTTTGTGATTGGTCATGTATATGTTATGTGATTGGTCATGTATATGTTTTGTGATTGGCCATCTATATGTTTTGTGATTGGTCATGTATATGTTATGTGATTGGTCATGTATATGTTTTGCCTCTTTCTACAATTTTCGATTGGATTTTCGAACTGTTCCGGCAGTTTTTTGGTTTTTCAATTAATCATGACCTAGATTTCCATCAGCTTTTCCATATGTCATGTCTTTGTTTCGAATGTCGATTATTTGCTATAGAAGTAGTTCTTGTTGTATTATTTGCTATAGAAGTAGTTCTTGTTGTATTATTTGTTATAGAAGTAGTTCTTGTTGTTGCATTATTTGCTATAGAAGTGGTTCTTGTTGTTGTATTATTTGCTATAGAAGTAGTTCTTGTTGTATTATTTGTTATAGAAGTAGTTCTTGTTGTTGTATTATTTGTTATAGAAGTAGTTCTTGTTGTATTATTTGTTATTGAAGTAGTTCTTGTTGTTGTTGTTTTTTTTTGCTATAGAAGTAGTTCGTGTTGTATTATTTGTTATAGAAGTAGTTCTTGTTGTTGCATTATTTGCTATAGAAGTAGTTCTTGTTGTTGTATTATTTGTTATAGAAGTAGTTCTTGTTGTTGTATTATTTGTTATAGAAGTAGTTCTTGTTGTATTATTTGCTATAGAAGTAGTTCTTGTTGTATTATTTGCTATAGAAGTAGTTCTTGTTGCATTATTTGCTATAGAAGTAGTTCTTGTTGTTGTATTATTTGCTATGGAAGTAGTTCTTGTCGTATTATTTGCTATAGAAGTAGTTCTTGTTGTTGTTGTTTTTGCTATAGAAGTAGTTCTTGTTGTTGTTTTATTTGCTATAGAAGTAGTTCTTGTTGTTGTATTATTTGCTATAGAAGTAGTTCTTGTTGTCGTATTATTTGCTATAGAAGTAGTTCTTGTTGTTGTATTATTTGCTATAGAAGTAGTTCTTGTTGTTGTATTATTTGCTATAGAAGTAGTTCTTGTTGTTGTATTATTTGCTATAGAAGTAGTTCTTGTTGTTGTATTATTTGCTATAGAAGTAGTTCTTGTTGTTGTTTTATTTGCTATAGAAGTAGGTCTTGTTGTTGTAACATTATATTGTGAATCATCATTGTTTATGGTCTTATATATTATACTAAAATGATTTGTTTTCATGGACGTTCGATCTCTTTTTATAAAATATATTTATACAGGTTGTATTGGTGTGAATAACAAAAAATGTGGTACAAAATCTATTTCATTGGGAAATTTAAGAAAGAAAAAACAGTTAATTGTAAATGAATTTATATTTTCATGTTACTTCAATACTGTAATTAAATCGCTTGGTAGTTGAGATATAGTGCACTCGCTGTTGGGTCAGGCACTGTACCTCACCAAGCAACATTATAGGAGAACAGTTTCCTCTGGAGAAGACAATAATGGAATAATATTAACTGTTGTTATGACCTATATCTACAGACATTGTGATGGTCATTTCCACTCTTAACATCCCAAGTATATGACAATGATTTTTTGTTTATACTGTAGTACGTGGTATAATATTTCGTTGAACGTACAACCACATTACATTTGTTTTTGGCTTTCAATGATTATTATTTTACTCACATGAGGTTAACAGGGTCCGTCGTGGTCGTGATCGTATGGCAGTTTAATTTACAACTACCTATGCAATCAGCGCCTATCAACACTAAAGTTGTGAGGTCGAATCCCGTTCATGACGAGGTGCACTCGATACAACTTTATGTGATAAAGATATGTTAGTAACTTGCGGCAGGTCAGTGGTTTTTTCCGGGTACTCCGGTTTCCTCCATTATTAAAAAAGCACAACCCTAACCATAACCCACATGTGGTTGACACTTGCATGACCGCATCTGTTCATTAGAAGCGGGGTCTGAGTACATAAAACTAAGCGTAACCCTGCCACTTTTATTGAAATGCTTGTACCAAGTCAAGAAAATTGAGCAGTAATGTATATGTATATTAGGTGTATCGAATTGCCACTATTTCTATGATTTATCGATTGAATTTTGGTACTGTTCCGACAGTATGGTAATTTTAATTTTATTAATCGTTAGTGAAGAAATAAGCCCAAATCCTCAACATTGAATTATTTGAAACCTTCAAGTCTCCGAGGAGTGGATAATGTATCTAATTAAATATGCTTGAATTCAATCGAATATGGACAAGCGTATTAAAAATGTAAAACAAATGTATTAATTTGTTTTTGGCCATTATAATATTAAGCTATAAAAGAATGTTGAATATTTTGTAGAGGTTTGTTGTGGTCCTGTAGTTAAGTTTTCCAGACAGTTACAAATGTCCACATATATGTTACGCTTGTCGTAATCACAATCCAGTCCCTTCCTCATTCATGAGTTATCATCCATGTTTGTATCAAAAGTAGCACGACTGGTGTCACTAGTGGAGTAGAAACTGCTTACCCTTCTGTAGCACACGGGTTCACCCCCAGTTTGTAGAGGTGTTCGTATTGTTCAATCTGTTCTCTATGTAGTGTTTTGTAGATCAAACTTTTCTTTACCTATATATATATACATATATATATCTTTATTCTCATCGGATGTGTCACCGATCGGTTAGTAACATCTGTTCAGATATCTCCCCCATAATATGCATAGAGCTTGTGCTGCATTTGTTGTTTTAGCATGTCGACTTTAATTAAAACATATCTTATTTTATCTTATATTATCTTGATAGACATAACATCATTGCACATTTAACGGCCGTTACAATAATCATCAGGACAATAAAATAACATCATGCTTTGTTCGTTACACGTGTTACACACTATAGATTTACATATATTATAGCATTTTACAATTTTAATTATTTTATTTTAATTAGACATAATCATTATGGGTTATGGGTCTTAGCGACATTTTCAACAATTTTAGATACACTGTAAAAGTCAGTTGTTTTTATTAGTGGAGGGAACTGACCATACCACTGCCAGAAAATACAGACCTGCGGCATGCCACTGGTGCATCGAGGGCATATCGACTTCGGTGAGAGTCTAACTCATTTCGGTAATCGCGACACGCACTGATAGCGTCCAACAACTATGCGATCACGGCTGCGACCTTCCATTTGTAAGGACATTTGATTTCTAACAAATGTTCTGTTTTCTCCTGCGATACGACACCGTCGGAGCTTGCAGCAAGAAATGAGCAGGTATCACAAAGAAATACTCCCCTCTCATGAACATTTACTTTTTGTTTGCAGTTTAATTTTTTGTAAGCCTTGTATCTTTTTTTGGCTATTGGTTCGTATTTTCGTCCCCACTGAAGAGCTTTATTATCGACGCAAGCGGATTCAGAATTTCCAACAATCCGTTTTACTAACTTTTGTGGTGGGGTATTTGATTTTCTTGTAAGTACATCATGGAAAATAGATGCGGTTATTCTACCTTTTCTAACTTTATACCACAATGGATTTTCATGTTGTCCTCTTGTCCGAATTTCCATTTCATTAACGACGGATGAAGGACATAAATCGTCGATATTACCAGACATTATGATTTCTTGCATACTTAAGAACGAGTCAGATTCAAATGTTATGATTTCAGATGTACTGACCTCCTCACAATTTGCGACATTCAAATCGCTACATACATCTTCAGTTTTATCAGAAGGTTTACAGAAAGAATCTGGTAGTATATCAAATATTGCCGAATTTGTATTCCCTAATCTGACACACAACTTTTTCGCAAAAAGACATGTCTTTGTCATTCAGACGAACTTCATTTCTAGTTTTTACAAGTTTTCTTCTGTCTGATGGAGTATCATATTTTATTTTCTAAAATTCTAATTTGTCAATTGGAAGACTTTTCCGTGCTCTCTTCGTGGGTTTATTCCAAACACAGTGTTTAGATGTACAGGCTACGTCCTATTGATCACGTTTGCCAGTTGCTTCTTCCAGTGAAAATAATAAGCCCGATATATGAGTACATCCTTCTCCTAATCTAAGATAGAAAGTAAAGAATTAAATTAGGCATGGACCATTTGATTTTGAGGGAGGGCTGGATATTTTGTCTTGTCAAATTTTGTTTCGGTCGCTTCGCGGGCCAGAAAGTTTTTCTCTTATATAGTTAATGCAGCAAAATTTTGTTCGGAAGGAATTTTTTTTCCACACGGCAAAATATGGGCCAGATTTTTTTTTTTCAACTTGGAGCTGGCCAAATTTTGTTGTTGCAAACTCCCCTCCCCCTGAAAATGAATTGGTCAGTGTGTTAGGAGATGTGGTTACTGGTATGATTGTCAAAATTTAATGTTTATCAATTCTATATACTTTGGTCAAGACATTTGTTCAAATCGCGAATCGATAAAATTATTTTTGACACCGTAATAGGCGTTTAGGACTGTCCTAGACTGTGGCTGAACATGCGACTATCCTCATGGTTTTTTTCTCAATATACTAGTATATGAATATATATTTTGTCTGTCATGATGATAGAAAAATGCTGCTGACCTGTACCATTTTTCTAATCTTATGTGTGTTGTGTGTCATTTTTTTGGTTTGTTTGTTTTTTAATTCATGAATATAATAGACTTTCAGTTCATATCTAAATTTCAGAAAAATGAAAAAAAAATAAACAATAAAAAAACAAAAAACAAAAAACAAAAAACGGGAAAAGCCCCAAGCCCCTATCTTCTAGTCCCCATTCAATTAACTGAACCATAATCTTTTTCCTGCTAAACATTTTTAAGTAACTGCGTTGATGAGAAGCTTCATTGAAATTAATAAAGTAATTAGGAGTTTTAGCGCATACAAGATTCATAGACGGACTATCGACATGTATCATAATTGCGATACCCCTAACTTCCCTTTTTTTTTGGAGGGAGGGAATCAGAAAATTAGAATATTTAATTATTTATTATGAAAAGAAACACTTTTTTCTCATTTCTACCAACTCACACCCATACGTACCCTGCGGGACAGGTGTATGAAGCTTTCACGGTGGTAACTGGGACAGTTTTGGTCAAAAGAATCCACTGAGTGTAAACTTCTTTTTTCATAGAAGCAAAACATTTTGATCTTACGTAGCAAAGAGGATTTTCGGTACTAATGTTATTCATCATGATGTTATGGACATAACCTTCTTTATGGAAATTGTACCATCTTATAAACTGTCTATAACAAGACATTTTTTTCTGTCTACAGTCCTGTGTCTACTATTAATAAAATAGTTTTCAACGTCTGTGTGCATTATCTTTTGCGTATTATTTAAATTACTAGTCCACCCTGCTGTGAGTTCCTCAAATGAAGGGGTGTTGACATCTGAAGAACTGATTGTTGCATTTTCTGCATTGCTAACGTTACCATCATTCTCAACAAGAACACCTTCACGTCGCACTTGTGATAATTTTTCATATGCCCTTTGCGCAAGTTCATGCTTTGTTCCAGTTAATTTGGCATTGACGGACCTCAGAAAGCTTTGAATTTCAGTTTTTTTTAAATTAAGAATGTCCTCAACTGTTGATGATAGAGAAATGCTCATATTCGTCGAAGATTTTGAATTCGGCGCTTTTGTTTACTTTGCAAATTCAATACCGGAAGTAATAGATATCTACCGAATATGTGGGAAAGAACGATAACTCTAGTTAATGGGAAGACGGAATATATTCAAGGTGTAGCTCCTATATTGTCAAATTGACATGATAAACACGTGTCGGCGAGAAATTTGATACAAATGAAGTCCAATTAATATGAAAACAACTGTTTTTCCTTATTTTCTATGGATGCTGTTATATGCCATCTCACTCTGTGTGTCGTTCTTCTGCCACGCCATGGCGACAAGAAAAGAGAATCACAAAAAGAGGTTCAATCAAAATCGCTCTGTCGTTCTTTCGCCGAGCGATAGCGACGAATCGATAGAACGAAATTAAAGCAAACAGACCGAAATGAACTTGTTAACATCAGATCGCTCTTTCCTGTGAGGAATTCCAAAACAGGAGATTGCTGCTAACAAAGAATCTACAGATCCAAGGATTCCAAGTGGTAAAGTTAAAGTCGTCACTTCGGAAATGTTTTCAGTTGCTATCATTACTTGGTTAATGGAATGTATGTGTCACAGATGTCGACGGATATGTTTTGTTTGTTGTATATGCACAATCCGGAGAGTTCACTTCAAGTTTTTAGTTGGCTTCATGTTGCTCAATCTTTATTTGTCTTTGTAGTGTTTTGTGGACCATTGTTTGTCGTACTGTTTCTTTGTCACCACGCCATAACTACATAACACTATTTAGCGACATTTCTTCTCTCGCCCTGGAGTAACAACGTCTTCCTCAAGACATGAGTAATCATGCCTAATTATTTCATTTGCATGTTAATACTAATTGGAATGTCTCTCGTGTATTCCTCGTTAATTATACATGGTATGGTACAAGACAGTATCCTCATATAACCAAACAAAGCATTGTAATATGGCCTTAGATGGGACAAATATATCTTACTGTGAGATGTCACAAAATAGCCTCCATAGTTTTTTTGTCAGTCATTGTTTTTTTTCCCTTTTAATTAATTTTATCTATATGTTGCAATATAAACATTTTATAGGTTTTCAATGCCAATTGATGTTAGTTAGTGATGACAAATTCTTTTGTTCTGACCTGAACATGTTACCATTGTGTATGACAGTTTTTAAAGATTCCCAATATTCGTTTTAAATTGATGCATATATTAAGCAATTTGTTTGTACTCACTTGAGATGTTATCGGGACGGAATTGCATAAATAGGTAGACCAGCGTACCAAAAATGTAGAGACTTGTAAGACATCACTACATCAGTTTCTATTGATACTGTAAGTATTTGCTTTTAATTTTAAATTTGATATCATCAAAGTATTTTGCTATATTAGTAACATGGTGGGTATCGTATGATAACTGCTCATCGTTCGCGATCACAAGGGTTCACCCCGGATTTTTTTAGGTGGAATCTGTGTTGATCATCTCTTTTTTTTTCTTCGTCCTGTGACTTGTTTGTCCGATGTTGTTAGTGCCTCTGGATTGTCCATTCTGGATTGGCCCTTCGATTTTCTCCGACGTTTAATTTATCCCGTTTTTATCCTTTGGTTTTCTTGCTCCAAAAGATTTCAAAATTATTTGGTTTTCAAATATTTTGGTTTTGATCGTACCTGATGAAGTTCACCCCGTCATATCACATGAGTGATATATGTGATACTTTCGTATTACATTTCAAAAGGTAGGAAAACCATAAAAGTTCGTGGTAATTTTACTTGACCTGTGTACGAATTATAAACGTATTCAAAAGTTCAATAAAAATATTGTTTGCTTAAAAGATGTTTTTCAAGTTGTCATAATTGAATTTTTTTCTTATAATTTTCAAACATATTAATTTTTCTTTTTATTTATGTACTTCCAATATCATTTTACAATAGAGAAAAGAAATATAATGTCGTAGAGGGGAGGCTTGGGCCCATAAAACTAGTTTAACCCTGCCACTCTTTATTGACGTGCTTGTCTCTACCAAGACAGTAAATTAAGTGGTCATGTATTTGTATGTTGGGGAACCGATTTTTCCCTTTTTACGATTTTGGAGCTGTTCCGACAGTGTGATATTTTATTTTTCATTTTATTATCATTTGTTTTTGACAGGAATTATACAAGATGCTAGTTCTTTTGGTGTGTTGTTTAATCGTGAATCAAGGACTGAGGGTAAATTCAGTAGAATTTAAAGATGATCTTCCGATTAGCGGTACAGCTAATGTCAAAGGTCTGAAAGAATACATCGACAGTAAAATTCAGGAAGACATGGGTAATTTTTTTTTACTTGATATCATATCTTTACTTTAGTTTGTTTGCTTGATGGTGTTTAACACCACTTTCAACAATATTTCACTTATATCGTGGCGGTCAGCTTTATTGGTGGAGGTAGCCAGAGTACACGGGGGAAACCACCGACCTGTCGTAAGTCACTGACAAACGTTATCACATAATGTTGTGCAACTCGCCCTGGTCTAGATTCGAACTCACAACATCAATGGTGATAGGCACTGATTGCATAGGTAATTGTAAATCCAACTACCATACGATCGCCCCCAAGACGACCCTCATTATTTTAGCATAGTAACACTGTTTCAATGTAGTGACATTATAAACATACTGCCCTTGGATGAAGGTGTTAGAGTAGACTAACACACGAGGGAAAAAATTATCACCCGAGTAGAAGTCGATGGTGATAATTTTTTCACAGAGTGCGTTAATCACTCTAACACCTTCATCCAAGGGCAGTATGTTTTTTTTTATTATACTGAATGCCTAATGATTCAAGTGTGCATTATGTTATTAGAAGGACAATTGTTAAAAAAAATTAAAAGTCATAAATTAAGATAGTTTACTTACATTAACAACAACAAAACATCAAATAGCAACACATTTAACAGGATAATAACATAATATTTAGGGGTAACAATTAATGTAAAATATTAATTGTATATTTTGATAAATATTATCACATGATTGCTTCTATATTCTGACTACTGCATAAATAATTTTCAAGGTAGGCTATAATTGTTTTATCATTTTTCAATATTATTATTTAAAGACGTCTTAAAATTTTGAAATTTTATGACAACTTTGAAATTTTTTAAACTTTTTTAAAATTTTATCATTTTGCAATTTTTTGAAAACTTATGAAATTTTGTAATTTTTTGAAAATTTAGAATTTTTGAAATTTTTGGAAAATTTTGAACTCTATAACAATTTCTTTTTTTCTTAATCTTAGAATTTTGAAAATCGGTAAACCTCGGCCGTAGCGGGTGTTAATTTTTCCGGATCGGCAAATTTCGGGCTCAGCGGGTGTTAATTTTAGGCATTAACACCCGTTGCTAATATTATCACATGTTGCTAGGGATGGGCGGGGCTTATGAAAGGTTAGTGAACATTAACAAATGCCGCTTGTCCAATGAAATGAATGGATAATGTAAGAAAGTTGCATAAAGTATAATAATACTAAGCATAGCATTGCTTAGGTATATGTCATACGTTACATACAGCTGTTGTCAACGTTATTTGTATTTCCAATCTTTTGACGTTGAGCATATCTGGGAATATTATTTTTAGAGGGTTGGGGTTATGGTGTTCAACGCCTCTTTCAGCAATATTTCAGTTATATCGTGGCGGCCAGTTTTATTGATGGAGGAAATTTGATATAAAGTTTCGTCGAGTATACCAGGCCATGAGCGGGATTCGATCTATCAACTTTAGCGGTGATAGGCATTGATTGCATAGGTAATTATACATCCATCTACCATACGAGTACGACCACGACTCACAGAATTATACAGCTTTATTTGTATTACTGTATTTCGACACTGACATGATGTAAAATGTGTATTTGTTATTAAAATTTAGTTCTTATTTAATGTTTGTATTATTAAAACTAATATTTGTCTTCTAGCTGTGATACCGTAGCTCACCCTTTCAAAACCGTTCGGAAGTGCGATCTCTATCTTTTGAAGCTTAGTTTGAATCGGAACAGACATGAGACTCCCTTTAAGCTATTTGTTTCCCGTTTCTTCATATATTTATCTATTGCTTTACCTACTTATTTAACTCTGAATATTCATTTTCAGAAAATTGTAATATCAAAATATATGTCTCCAGATCAACATATCCCGCCTACTTTGGTCTGCGCTGCTCCGGAAATCTCGTCTTACGATCACGTGATCGGTTAAAAATAATCGGACCTACTTAAGGAACACGTGTATTTGTTTACGATTTCATATTCAATTTCATGTATATAAAATTTTAGTTTTTTCGTTATAAATATACAATTTCAATGAAAATGAAAATGAATGAAATGTCCATTCACTGATCGCCATGATATAGCTGAAATATTGCTGACAGTGGCGTTAAGCACAATAAATCAAATCAAATCTACCATTCACTGAAACAGAACTTGACAAACACGTGTACTTGCGATTTAGGGTTATTTTCGGAAAACCAAGTGACTCCCAAAGCGAGAATACCGGAGCAGCAAGATGGTCGATGAAGTAGGTGGGCTTTGTTACAAACGCAGACATTTGCTATGGTTATGAGCTAGAAATGAATAATGATAGGTAAATAAATATGGAAGGTGATAGATTAATATCTCACAAATGAAATTTCTACATGAGACCACTTTTTGAAGGTTATTCATGAATAAAAAAAACCTTCGCAAGCGGCGCAGCATCTCGACTGAGCAGAGTTGAAAGTTTTGAAAGGTGAATTCCGTAGCTCTACGTAGATACACAGACCTTGGGCTAGGAAGGGATAGATCTTATTTTGCGAAAAGTTCTCTGAAACTGACATCATCAACATGTTCGTGTTTTTGATTGACAACATATTTGTTATCTTTGGTGGACGTGTTTTTCAACAGACAGTCGGAATACCTATGGGTACAAACTATGCTCCTCTTCTCGCCGGCTTGTTCCTTTATTCGTTTGAGGCAGACTTCATAAAGAGGCTTCTCAAGAAAAACGAAAAGAAGCTAGCCCGATCCTTTAATTTAACGTTCCGCTATATAGATGATGTCCTTTCACTAAATAATTCTAAGTTTGGTGATTTCGTTGATTGCACCTATTCCATTGAGCTTGAAATAAAGGATACCACAGATACAAATAGGTCTGCTTCATACATTGACCTACACCTCAAAATTGATAGTGAGGGGCGGTTAAGAACGAAACTTTACGACAAAAAAGATGATTTCAATTTTCCCATTGTGAACTTTCCATTCAAATGTAGCAATATTCCAGCAGCACCTGCATGTGGAGTATACATCTTTCAGTTGATACGATATTCCAGAGCTAGTGCCTCCTATCAGGATCTCTTTGATAAAGGGTTGCTGCTAACAAGGAAGTTACTGAACCAAGGGTTCCTCTTAGTTAAGTTGAAGTCATCACGGTCGCCACTATGACTTGGTTGACCGTTATGGAATATCTGAGTCACAAATGACCACAGATGTGTTCCACTTGTCGTAACCACTTCCCGGTCCTTTCCTCGTTCATGACTTATCACCGGGTTTGTAACTAGATTAACACGACGGGTGACCTGAGTTCACCACCGGTTTTTAATGGGGTTCGTGTTACTCACTCTTTAGCTTTATATGAATGTTTTGTAGATCGTTGTTTGTCCTTTTGTACTTGGACAAAAATTTATCACAACTTATGGGCTGTCCTTTCCCTACAAATAATACACATATAATAATGTCAACAAAAATATCACATACACAAATATAAATAATATTTAACACAATATAGTGAAACATGGGAAATAAGTTGATGTTGATGTAGACCAGATGACAGACCACTGATTAAAATCTTTTCGCTTTTCTAATATATCGATTTAGTTAAAATATTTAGTTTAATATTTGTTAATTCCAGATGTTCAGTGTTCAGCTGGTTGGTTGAAATATGGAGGCCATTGTTATTTTATCAGTAGACATTCAACCAGCTGGTCTAATTCCCATGTACGCATCCTATGAATATTCACATAAGTATAATGTATTTTGTTTCGATGCGTGTTTACTATATTTTTTATATTGAGCGTGTTGAGACAATATCGAACTCGAATATCGAGTAACTGAAGTTGGTCGGGAATCAAACCTTGTTGTCATAAATTGTTCAGCATGACTCGTACTTGAAAAATCAACCAAGTATTACTTTGTTAAGATTGAACAATCTTGCAGTGCATGTGCAAAAATTCGTTCACAAAAGTAAGGACTGATCTTGCATTATTCTCTTTGTTTGATTTATTATGTAAAATAAACGATAGGGTAAACCGAAGTGCCAATCACGAATGGACAATCCAGAGAAACTGGCAACATTGTATGCACAACACGAAGACAATCAGCACACAAAAAACGCAACACGATATGTGTTGGAAACCACTCTACGCAAACATGCACAAATAACGTAAATAAGATATGGGCCTTCCTACAAACAATTGGAGATAAAGACGAACATCGTCGATATTACAACAATTTTCAGAACAATTGACTTTTAACACACATTACACTTCGCTTCTGATGCATGTCACTATGGCTGGTTTTGGATATCACTGTCCTCGTCCTTTGATTGTCTCGTCCTTTGATTGTCTCGGCCTGTGATTGTCTCGGCCTGTGATTGTCTCGGCCTGTTGTTGTGTGCAGTATGCAGAACAATTGACTTTTTAGTAAACATCAAACTACGTTTATGATGGATATCACTACAGCTGTTTCTGGATATCACTGTAGTCGACCTTTGATAGTTTCGGTCTGTTGCTCTGTGCAGTATTCATAGACAGATACAAATCTATGTTGTTTTTATTTCCCATTAAGCCATTAGTAGCTAGTAATTCGACTGAAAAAAATATAATATCTGTATGCATTTTATTTGTCTTTGCATTTATCTTATATTTTCCTTTCATTTGCTTGTTGTCGATCTCTGATAGTCTCGTCCTGTTGCTGTATGCAATGCTCAGAGACAGATGTGAAGGTTTTCTTCGCCGCATTAATTTGTTAGTAATTCGAACGAGAACAAAACATAAGGTATGGATAAATTGATCGACCGATCTGTTTCGCACTAGTTCGTTAGTAATTCGACTGAGAACAAAGTACAAGGTATGGATAAATTGATCCACCTTTCTGTTTGCATTAGTTCGCTAGCAATTCGATTGTGAACAAAATATAAGGTATGGATAAGTGTATCGACTGTTCTGTTACCCACTAATTCGTTAGTAATTCGACTGACAACAAAATATAATGTATGGATAAATCGATCCACCATTCTGTTTCGCACTAGTTCGTTAGCAATTCGAATTAGAACAAAATATAAGGTATGGATAAATGTATTGACTGTTCTGTTTCGCGCTAATTTGTTAGTAATTCGACTGAGAACAAAATATAAGGAATGGATGAATTTATCGATCGTTCTGTTTCCCACTAGTTCGTTAGTAATTCGACTGACAACAAAGTACAAGACATGATTAAATTAATCGACCGTTCTGCTTCGCACTAGTTTATTAGTAATTCGACTGACAACAAAGTACAAGGTATGGATAAATTGATCCACCCTTCTGTTTCGCACCAATTCATTAGTTATTCGACTGAGAACAAATATATGGTATGGATAAATTCGAAGCACCCCACTCATTCTACTTATATTGATGTTGGTACAGGCCCATGAAACTATTTAACCCCGCCATTTGTTAATGAAGTATCAATGTCAAGCAAGCAAAATGTATGTCATTTATATGTGTGTTAGGGATATCAATTCTGAATATTACTACGATTGTTCTATTATATTTTGGAGCTGTTCCGAAAGTGTGGTATTTTGCTTTCTCTGTCGTAACTGCCTTTGTGATGACACGATCATTGTGTGGAGAATACAAACAATTCAAGACTGATAATGGATAGTCAGATAGTTTAGCTACATTTGCATCGCCAAAAACACTATATGTGCACTAATGTGTGCATATCACTCATAAACTACCTACATAAATAAAGAATAAAGGCATGTTTCAAGGTCGAGACAAACATTATCACTAATATTACAACGATTCCGAAAAATCATATTGATTCGGATTGACTCCTATTGACTTTCACTTACCTGCTATGCAATAAAACAATTACATTATTTTGTATCGGTCAATGTGAGATTTTATTGACCTGAAAACCCCATATTGAAAGACACCGTCATTTACAATAAAATAACTAGATTTGATACAGCAGCAGTACTGTTATCCATATATATTCATCAAAGTTTTGTATATATCGAGTTTTAGCCCGATTTTTTGCTAAGCTAAATTAATTGACTAAATTTATGTTTCGCTTCTCTGTTTCACTATAAATATGTCATGACAGTGAATATTTATTAAGAAAGTTTCTTTCAGGTTCATTGTAGGAAAATGGGTGCCAACTTGGTCAAAATTGACAATGCAGCTGAAACCGCCTGGATTGTATCAAAAAAAGGTAAGATTCATGTATCAATAATTGCATTGCGAATCAATATTATTGCTGATTCTCTACTGTCAGTTCTAAAATTGATTTACGTTCCAGGGGTTATTGACCTCATCAAATATTAATATCATAGTTTGTTCATCGGCTTTGCATTGTTTAGCATAATGACCAAAGGTCATGAAAGCTGTTGTTATTATTTTAATGATCATGAAAAAAAATCATTATTTCTTTCCATTCAGACATGTTATATCATTGATATGGGGTATAAAATACTTTCAGATTACAACGAGACATTCATATCTAACGTGTTTAGTAGAAATATTGAATTGGTCCATGCACAAGTAATCTCTGTTTATACAGAACAAATATTACCCGTAATTACATTAAATGGTTTTCCGAATGTCTCCAATGTGAGAAAAATAGCATTGTCTCAATCCGTTTGGATATTTAGATGAAATGTTGCTTGGTTCATCTGCATACATAATATTTTCGAATATTTTCAATATTTCCTGTATGAAATACAGTGCACATTATTCATTGTTGTAAAATTTATGTACACATTATATTTTTCTTTTGTGTTTACAGGAAATGTGCGTAAAGCTTGGATCGGATTATTCGATCGTACTAAGAACAACAAATGGCGGTGGGTTTCAGACAATTCTCCTCTGACTTTCACGAACTGGGCTCCTGGCGAGCCCAATGATCGTAAAGAAACTTGTGCTGAAATATATATGGCAACTCATGGTGGCAAATGGAATGACATTCTATGTTCCAATCAGAGGCATTACATATGTGAAAAGTCTTAATAAGGTATTACTGATTCATTATATAAAACATTTCAGGTAATTGTTGTCTAATAAAACCAACTAGATTTAAATCCATATATTACAATGCTTCAACATGTATAGTAAAATGGTCCAACTAATGTTCCGTCAATGGGTAATCGTACCAATAATATTGCAGACAGCAAAAAGGTATGAATCCATTTCTTCTGAAATAATCAACTGAAAATAATCCGGAGTGCTCCCTTGTATTACACTATATTGACCCGGTTAAGTCAAAACCAAAGACTATAACATTGGCATTAGCTGTGTTTTTCATCTAAGCACGCTGCATTAAGAAATAAGAGCAAAGACTGGTTGGCTCAAAATCAGGATAATATGTGTCTCAGTGAAGCGACATGTCTTTCCGCGGACTCTTGTTTCAGTGGGATAGCACTAAGCAAAATCCAACTTAGCGTGTTGGTCTAGTCCAAGGCGGACATAGTCATCATCACCATCTCATCGAAATGTTCTCACCATGATATTCCTGACAAAGTGCTCATTGGCGCTTAGCAACAATCACTCATTCCATTGTATTGATTCAATCGTTTATACGAACATAATCGTTACTAAATCTTGGAATAATCGAAGTTACACAGGAGTCGTCGTGGCAGGTGATCGTATGGTAGTTGGATGCATACTACCCATCCAATCGGTGCCTATCACCACTGATGATGTGGGTTCGACTCCCGCTCAGGGCGAGGTGTACAACATTATGTGAAAAAATTTGTCAGTGACTTACGGTAGGTCGGTGGTTTTCTCCGGGTCCTCCGATTTCCTCCACCAATAAAACTGACCACCACGATATAAATGAAATATTGTTGAAGGTGGCGTTAAGCACCATAAACCAAACCGAAATTACACCATGTTTGAAGATGAATATGTTTCTGCTAAGATCCGTTGGTTTTCGTGCTCCAAAAACTTTTAAAATATTTTGTTTTCCAATCTGTTAACTTTGAGAGTACATGATGAAGGATAATCCAGAAACCAGTCATGCGCACTATATTAACTATTTAAGTCTTTAATCCATCATACCAACTTTAAATCTTCAAATACAGTCAAATCTGCCTTAAAGTGGCTCTATACCCTAGGCACTGTGCATCTTTTACGAAACCAACACATTTGGAGAGAATGTCAAAGATGTTATGTTTACTCTGCACCCATCATTGTGTCGTGATTATATGAAAATTTATTTTTATTTATATGATATTCATAACAACACGTTAAAACATTTAGTTATTTCTGGTCGAATTAGTTTTTTATCAGTTCTCGAAATATTAAAAAAATTACGTCCACTCCTGCAAAAAGTAGATTTTCTGTCAATGTTTCGCGGACAATGTCTTTTTGTCTTAACATTTGATCATAATTATTATTTGTACTTCTCCAATGTACGGCATATGATTACAGGTCCTTTGATATCTTTAGACTGTTCTTTCAGTTCTCATCTCACTGTCTATAAAGGTCCGCCTGGTTTAATGAATAATGCATATAATTTTAACCCTTATATAAAGGGCCATTGCTCATAAAGGGAATATTTTCACGTTCTGTTGAGCGACCTTTTAAATAGATGTAGCTGGGATTAATGTTTTGATGTCTTATAAAAACTATTATATGGGCGTTTTTGAGGATAATAGATGGATATATATTTTTTATTCAGGATTTACACAGGGGATACGGGTCCATATTACCTGTCTGTCTTCTATATCTCATGGGCCGTCAGGCGAAGGGGATATAGAAAACAGACAATGAATATGAGTCTGTATCCCCTGTGAAGCCCGAATAGCAATTTTTTTCTACTGCAGTGTTCCGATTAAACTAGCACTAGAAATATCACTCGCAATGCGTTTTGCCATTTTTGTTGACTAGCAGACAACACATTCTGATTATCTCTCCTTTTCACAAACAGAAAAATTAATATCGGAACGGATATGGGGAAAATCAGTACAAACAAAATGAGCTTACCATTTTCTCTTTGTAATTTAATTTTCAAAATGAGTAAAACTATGAAGCGATGAAAAGACAAAAAAACTGTCCATATCCCCGATCCTACCACAGAGATACGGGCTAATATCCCCGATCCTACCACAGAGATACTGGCTAATATCCCCGATCCTACCACAGAGATACGGGCTAATATCCCTGGTCCTACCACAGAGATACGGGTTAATATCCCCGGTCCTACCACAGAGATACTGGCTAATATCCCCGGTCCTACCACAGAGATACTGGCTAATATCCCTGGTCCTACCACAGAGATACGGGTTAATATCCCCGGTCCTACCACAGAGATACGGGTTAATATCCCCGGTCCTACCACAGAGATACTGGCTAATATCCCCAGTCCTACCACAGAGATACGGGCTAATATCCCTGGTCTTACCACAGAGATACGGGCTAATATCCCTGGCTTGATTAAGCAATTAAATTACAGGATTAGCCTAGCTATTTCGCTCCAGTAGAATATATATATGCATAACGCTATTGTTGTCATTGTAGGTCGTATGCCGCTGATTAAACTGAACTTCCCAGAACTGATACCAGAAAATACCTTACACTACTTGTTTTCCTTTATTGGATAGCTGTCCAACAATAAAGTTTCTTGCATGCCCATTTTAATATTTATTTGTATTAGTATTTAAGGGGTCTTAAAATACAATCAATATGAGTTGTGCTTGTTGAGTGGGTACGTTCGCAGGGGAAGGAATGAGTGAGTTAGTAAGTGACGCCAAGTAAGGAATTTTTTGGTTATATTATGGTGAAAACAATGATGACCAGTTTTGAACTAGACCAACACACTTAATTTGATTTTTGTTCTGCTAGGTAACTGAAGCGATAGAACGCGGGTAGACATGTCACTCAACTCAGAAACAATATCCTGATTTCAAGCCGACCAGTTTTGTTCTTACTGCTTAATGTTGCGTACTAAGCGGTCAATAAACAAATACCAACTTATTTGTCTTTGGATTGACCCGACTGTGGCTCGAACGTATGATCCACCGAACACGAGGCGAACACGATATGATATGCTCAATATTGAAGATGGTATTGTGAATGTGACATGTAGGACAGCGATATTCCTGTACCATAATATTTGTACAAGAGTAAAGTTGAATACTGCTTTATGTTCTTTTGCATCCATATCTGTTCTTATATATCTGAATATGGGATGAACAAATATTGTTTCAATCAACCAGATGTTTCCGCAGAATATCAACGATGGAAAATAACTCAATCAACTACATCTATTAAACTATCTCCATATCTAGAAAAAAAAATGGGTAAAATTACTAAAATGGGTATTCAGAAGCCGTAAATTACAGGCCGCACAAACAATACAATGGCCAATAGAAAAGTTACAAAACAGACATACAACGATCGACAACAAACGACACATGAAATTAAATATTAATCAACAGGGACCCCACCACAACCCTGGCTTCACTACTGTATTCAGTTTCTGCTCCACTAGTCACACTGATCGTGTAAAAATCGTGTTTGAAACCAGTTTGTCCCTAGTAGAGCACGAACTGCCTACCCTTCCGGAGCACCTGAGTTCATCCCCGGTTTTTAGTGTGGTATGTGTTACTCGATCTTTAGTTTTATGTGTAATGTTTGTAGATCGTTGTTTGTCCTTTTTCTTTTGGCCACTGTGTTGTCTGTCATTCTTCGATTTACGGATTCTGATTACCCCTTTGACATCTTCAAACTCTTCTACCTATGTTGATGATGGATATCACTGTCGTCGACCTCTGTAGGTTCGGACTGTTGAAGTGTGCAGTATTCATAGACAGTGGCATACCTATGCTGGGTTTTTTTATTTCCCATTAAGCCGTTAGTAATTCGACTGAAAAAATATAATGTTTGTATGCATTTTATTTGTCTTTGTATTTATATTATGTTTTCCTTTCTTTTGCTGTCGTTAATCTCTGATAGTCTGGGCATGTTGCTGTATGCAATACCCAGATACTCTTTTGGTCATCGATTTACGGATTCTGATTGCCTCTTTGGTATCTTCAAACCCTTCTGTGCCACTTCGGTATTCTCTAACGTTTATTCATCAATAAATGCAAATTATATAAATAAAACATAAATCCCCTGAAAAACAAATGTCAGTAAATACGAACGGAACATCGTTTTTATGCGGAAATCGCAGGTGACATCACACCACGAAACTAAAAACGTGTTGACATGTAAAGGACCATTTGCACATTGAAATTGGAATTGAATCTTAAATTATACGCTACAAGCATATTAATTGTACTTGGATATCTTTTTATGCAAGTTCAATGAATGCATAACTTTTTTTCATAATCTGTACACAATTTGAATTTTTTAACAACTTTTTGGAATAAAACTCTCCTCTAAAATATTTACAGATTATACTCTTTAAGTCATTGTCCTTTCCGTTGCGCTTGCTAGAATGGGTACCATTTTTAATTGCTCACCGTTACCGAAATAACTCTTTATTGTTAAAGGTTTGATTTTAGCATCAATTCGGGAATATACCAATGGTCTAATGAATAACAGGAACCCCACTAAACCACGTGATGAATTTATGTGCTCCGGGACAGTAACCAGTTCCTGCTCCATTGGTGACAATATGTGTTAATATCACCGGAGACCAATCATAAAAGATTGTAATATTCGTCAAACGGAAGAGGAGTCTGAAGATATCAATGAGGCAATCAGAATCCGTAAATCGAAGAAGGGCAGACATATCGGAAACAATCAGAAAACCGCGGATGAATTTGCTTCTTCCCCTTGTCCTTTAGAGGAACGGAATCTTCCGAGTGGTGAAAAGTAATAGCGTAGAATAATCGATTTTTAGTTGATACTTTTATTTGGTTACTTGTCTGACACTAGTGGAGCAGGAACTGCTTACCGTTCCGGAGCACATGAGTTCATCCCTGGTTTTTAGTGGGGATCGTGTTACTCGATCTTTAGTTGTATGTTTTGTAGATCGTTATTTGTCCTTTTGTACTTTTTCTTTTCACTATTGTGTTGTCTGTTCTTCTTCGACTTACGGATTCTGATTATCCCTTTGGTATCTTCAAGGTCTTCTTAGAAGCAAACACATTTGACTGTTCAATGTCCTACAAAGAACACAAATGCAAAGTTTGTTTCTTTTCAACACAAGATTTAAATTCCAGAATATAACGATTATATTTAATTACCATTCGAAAGTTGCGGTATCACGAGAATGCAACAAAAGGTGAAGGTTACATCAAAATTGTTATGTCATTATCAAAACGAATTTAGAAAACTGATTGATGACAAATGACGGATGTCGTATGTTGACTGCATTATGAGCAGTGGTGGAAATCATGTGAATTTTTCGGAATGACTGGACTTACGTACAATTTGTGAACAATTATATTTGAAGCTTGATTGTTTTATTACTGTTTCTGTTTCTGCCATGTAATTGCCTCCTTCATCATTTTGAAGATTATGCAATGACTTTGGACTGCGCATTTTAGTTGAACTAATCAAGTATGTGGGATAATGATTTAATGGGGCTTATTTACAATTAAAAGTTAACTACAAATGTATATACATTTTGGGACTGCCTGGCGGCTAAAGGTACACAATCCTGGCCTTAAAGGCTACAGGTGTGTCCAGCTCCACAATGTCTGGTGGCAGCAGATTCCAGTCCCTCACTGTTCTTGAGAAAAAGGACATCTTTCTGGTGTCAATACGACAGGATTCTAGTTGAAATGCCCTGTTGTGTGTATTTCTAGAGCGTCGACAAGGTGGTATTATTCTGTTTTCTTTGGTGATGGAAACTAGCTCTCTATCAATTTTGTACATCATCATCAGTCTTGCATCTTTTCTGCTGTTTGCCAAAGGTCTCCATTTGAGTCTTTGGAGCATGTTGCTGACACTAGATCGATTTCTCTGGTTGTTGACGACATATCTAGCTGCTCTTCTTTGTACGGCTTCAATTTTGTTTATTTCTGTTTTCGTATAAGGATTCCAAACAGTACTGGCATATTCAACCAACGGGCGAACAAGCGATTTGTAAGCTTGTTCTTTAATCCTGATTGATGGAATTTTCAGGTTCCACCTGAGGAATCCTAGAGTTTTATTTGCTTTGGCAGTTATATTGTTTATGTGCTGATCCCACTGCAACTCATTGGTGATTGTTAATCCAAGATATTTAGCTGATGTAACTAGCTCTAGAGTGTGACCATGCATATGGTAGTTTGCCTCAGTCTTCTTTGTTTTATTTGTTACTCTTAGGACATTGCATTTATCTGGATGGAACTTCATAAACCATTCATTTTCCCATTGGCCGAGTTTATTGGGGTCTTCTTGAAGTGTTGATGCGTCATCTTCATTTGCGATAGTGAGGTATATGATGGTATCATCAGCAAAGAGTCTGACTTTGGAGGTTAGTCTTGACTGGAAGTCGTTGATGTAGAAAAGGAAGAGTCCTGGTCCTAGTACTGAGCCCTGTGGTACACCAGAGTCAACACTTACTGCTTCCGACGAAACTCCATCTAACACTACTGTAAGTTGTCTATCTTCTAACCAGTTTTGAATCCATCTTGTTGTTTTCCCATCAATTCTACAGTATCTCAGTTTATGTATTAGTAGACTGTGGTTTACTTTGTCAAAGGCCTTGGCAAAATCCATTATAAGTATGTCGGTTTGAAGGCCTTCTTGAAGGTTTTTTGAAATATCGTCTACAAATTCAATGAGCTGTGTCTCACAGGAACGGCCTTTTCGAAATCCATGGTGTAGTGGATATAAAATGGTGTTTTCTTCTGCATGTTGCATGATGTTTCTTGCAATGATATGCTCCAGGATCTTACAGCAAACAGATGTTAGTGAAATTGGTCGATAGTTTTCAGCTGCAGATTTTAGTCCTTTTTGTATACTGGGGAGACATTAGCTGTACGCCAATCTGCTAGGACTTCTCCTGTATCTAAGGATTTTGTGTAGATAAGTTGGAGGAGAGGCGAGATCTCATCAGCTAGTTCTTTGAGTATTATTGGTGAGATGTAGTCTGATCCCTGTGCTTTGTATGGATTAAGGTTCTTTAGTAGTTTTATTATTCCATTTGTTGTGATATTAAATCGCTTCATTATTTGATGTTTGATGCTAGGGTCCATTCTTTTAGATTTTATAAACTCTTTTTTCGTGAATTTAGAATTTGCTGAGAATGCAGATTTGAATTGACGGTTAAGTATGTTAGATTTTGAAGCTGGATTACAAAACAGTTTGCCATTCATCATCAGAGAGGAAATTCCTATGTTGTCCTTACGATTGTGTTTTATGTATGTCCAGAATTTTTTCATTCCCGAGTGTGGTTCTTCCTCCTTTGGTGTTACGATGTTTTCAATATATTTCCGGTGTGATTATCGTGTGATCTTTTGAGTATGATGTTTAAGTTGTTTGTACTTTTCTTTTGTATTTTGGTCACCGGTCTTCTTTTTCTGCTTGTAGAGTCGTTGTAGCTTTCTCAGATTTTTTTCTCGAATTTCTGTATTTATTCATGGTCTGCTGTCTTTGACCTTAGTTCTTTTTTGGGGAATGTGTTTTACTGCAGATTTTGTTATTGTTTCTTTAAAGACATTCCACATATTGGTTACTTGGCAGTCATTGTCCTTGAACATATTTGATAAGGTGTGTTTGATGTTTTGCATGTCTATCTTCATTCTATACCAGTTAGCTTTGTTGCATAAAGGGATGGTCCGTGGTTTTTGTTGTAGCTTGATTGATCTGAGGTCAAATTCTGTGTATACGATGTCATGGTCCGAGATGCCTGGTATGGTGTCTGTTCTGATAATTTTATCAGGATGGTTTGTGAGAATCAGATCCATTGTGTTTTGTTGGCGTGTTGGTTCTTCCACAAGTTGAGTTAGAGCATTGCTGCTCAGTACATCCATGAAATCAGTATGTAGATTGGGAGTAGTAGAATTTGGCTTCAAGGTGTTTTCCTTCCAATTCCATCCAGGGAAGTTCATGTCACCTCCTATGATTATTGTTGCGTTGTTTATGGCACTGGCTCTTGTTACTGGTGTTTCGGTGTTCCTTATGCTCTCTTCGTCTGTAACATTTATGCGGTAGTATGCGCATATGTAAATATTTCCATTGCCTTTAAGGTTCATTTTGACCAAGACGAGTTCACAGTCAGTGTCTAGTTCTGGCACATATTCACTGTTGTACTAATTTTTAATGGCTAGAAGTACTCCTCCTCCAGCACGATGGTTTTTACTGTTCCAGTCTTTCATATGTAGAATATAGCCCTTCGGACATATTTCAGAGTCTTTGATGTCTTTATCTAGCCATGTTTCTGTACCTATGATGATATCTGGCTTAATACTGTCGATAACATTTGATAATCTACATAGTTTGGATTTGATAGATTGAAAGTTAATATTTACAATTTTTAATGGTGAGGCACATTTCGGTGGTCCTGCCTTTCTAGTAGGTGTTGATGAGTGAAGAGGCTTTATGTTTGTTCTGTCTGGGCTCTGTGGTGGTAAATCCAGGATGTTGCTGTTTGATAAGGATGAAGCGATTTCAATACTCTGATAGTCGTGCACTGTATAGCTATAGTTGGAGTTATTACAGATGATGCAATGCCAACTAATGTTAAGCTCTGAGTCTCCTAGTTGATCATAGGATAGAGTGCGGATGTTTTGACAGCCTGTATGGTACCACTGGTCACATATCTCACATATAACCCCTCTTTCCTCCCAATTTACAGCTTTGTCACAGGTGCCGCATAGGTATTCTCTCTCGGTTCTTGGTCCAGGGTTCAAATGGATGTCATTTGCATTTGTGAGCAATAAGATGATTAGGTAGACAAGGAATGTTTCGTAGTGGCCATGTTGGATTTTTCCGATTTTCTGCCTCCTTTTCAATATGCATACTATTAAATGGTGGTATTCGTTGAAGCAAGGCGATTCTCTAGCAAAGACAAAGTTTGTTTCTTCAGTACCTTCAAGTATGAGTAATATTTTTGGTTGTAGTGCGAGGATGATGGCTAACAGGAGGAGAGTGTGGAAGGTTATGACAAGTCTCATTATGAATATTGACCTGCAGGTAAGACTATTGACATGTATGAGTGTTGGTAGGAGCAAACTATCAAGCTGTATTGGAGAATGGTCTTCATTGAGTTTTGGTTGATTGTAGTAAAGGCTGATAAGATAAACTCACCTAAACCCTTTACCACAATATCTGTGTTCAATGGTATCCTTTCCGTCGCTTGATCTATATTTGCTGCATATATATATACGATCTTCTACAGTTTACATGTATCTTTGTTTTCAGTGATGTAGGCGGTAGCTCTTTGTTGATGTTAATGTAAACAGATGTTCCAGCCAGGCAGTCACAGTATTGACGGATGTTTTTGTCTAATCGGAAAAGGGGTAAACCAAACATTTAATGGAATTGTGTGTAACAGTAATGTACGAATATATTAATACGAAAAATACAAGTGGATATGGGTGGTATTATACTTTCCCGTGAATTTTTTTTTTGAGCTGTCACTTGAGGACGTCCATCTTATCCGAGATGCCCAGTCCAATCCCTGATATTGAGGCACACAAAACCAATGGTAAACCCCTGCCAATGAAAGCAGTGTGTATAAATACGACCTAGTGTCTCCGCTGGAGGATGAATCAAGTACAAAATTCGACCTCATGTCGGGACGTACATGAGTGCAATATCCTGTCTCGTTTTATGGTGAATGCAACGCACGCTTTTCACGTAAATGACAAATTTCAAGAGCTTTCAATGAATAACGTTTGCTTGGAGTAGTCATTGAGTTGTACACTGCAATTATTCTTTCCATATCTATCCTTGACCTCCCCATTCTCCATCAAAACATGGAGACACTGCCTAGATGATTGATTATGTCACTAAAAGTTTATTAGATAAGAAATATATTAGGAAAATGTATTTATAAAAGCGCGTGCATGACCACAGAGGAGGGAGAAGTTTGGGCCATAAAACTAGTTTATCCCCGCCACCCTTCATTGAAGTGTCTGTACCAACCAACGAGCCCGGGGAAAGAACATTGTTCTCATGCATTTTAAAATGTGCTTGCATGATCACAGAAGAGAAGCTTGAGCCCATAAAACTAGTTTATTCCCCGCCACTGTTTATTGAAATGCCTGTACCAACTCACGAAACCGAATGAAGAATATTGTCCTCTTGCATTATAAAAGCGCTTGCATGGCCACATGGGCCGATAAAACTAGCTTTACCCCGCCACCGTTTATTGCAATGCATGTACCAACTCACGAGACCGAATGAAGAATATTGTCTTCGTGCATTTATAAAAACGCTTGCATGGCCACATGGGCCGATAACACTAGCTTTACCCCGCCACCGTTTATTGCAATGCATGTACCAACTCACGAGACCGAATGAAGAATATTGTTCTCTTCCATTTATAAAAGCGCTTGCTTGACCATAAAGGAGAAGTTTGGGCCTATAATGCTAGTTTAATCCCGCCCCCGTTTGTTGAAGTGCCTGTACCAACTCACGAGACAGAATGAAGAACATTGTTCTCATGCATGTATAAAAGCACTTGCATTACCCACAGAGGAGAAGCTTGGGCCCATAAAACTAGTTTATCCCTGTCACCGTTTATTGAAGTGCCTGTAGAAGGTCACGAAAGCGAGCGGTTATGTGTGTGTATGTTTAGATGTCGATTTTGTCATTCTTTTTACTGGTTTTGTATTAGCATTTGGAACTGTTTCCGACGGTATGGTATTTTTGTATTTCATTGTATTATGCATTTTTTTCTCAGATAATAAAGGAAAAAAAATTGAAAGAAGTCATTTTAGTTAGTTAGACAAAACAACTAGATGAGTAAATAGTAATATGTGCTTGCTTAAGCATAAAGGTGAAATATATACATGTAATACACAGTATCAAAGCAACACAATAGTTAGCACACACAACAACGAAAGACATATCATGTATGTAGCCTATATTTAATGAACTTTATCACGAATTATCTCTATATAAACTCTTATCTACTTTATAACCTTGAATTACATAATCAAGATGTTTTGTATTACTACTTGGGACGCAAGCACAGATGTAGTGCAAACGTGTTTATCTCTAGAACGGAATTCCGCTACGTCTTTCAAAATAATTTCTTATATCCCTTTGTGACAATGCCATTGAAAAATAGGGAAATAAACACAAGCAAAGTAAATAAAACATGAGCCCTCCTACAAACAACTGGAGGTAAAGATGAACCGAACATATTTTTATACGGAAATCATAACGGACATCACAACACGGAACTCAGAACTTAAAAACACATAATAGGGCAGGTACAGCTGATTCGTCTTTTTGCTTAGAATATGAATCGGAAATAATAATACATCTTGAACATAATTTGTTGGCAGTTTCTTTGCAAAGCTATCTAAAAATATATTTAAGAAAAACCATAGCAAGCATTTAACGATCAAACACCATTTTGAAGCTCTAGCTCTTTTTTGTTGAAGTCTAAATAATGTACTGACATTAAATTTAGCTTTTTAGGAGAGATGGTCCTACTTCCAGTTCATATCTTATGTTGATACGTCTAACAGTTCCTTAATTTGATGTCCAGCTGCACATGCCATGATGAAAGAAAATGTAGGTTATAATTCATCAAATACAAACACAATAGATACTTTGTATTATTTTAAAAGTTGGTGAATTCCTTTTAATACGATAATGTTAAGGACCGGAAGTATTAATATATTGATGATATCATCCGCCAAGTTGTCAGAGTGTTTCAGAAAATAAACATTCAAGAATACCGAAGGGGTAGAGAAAAAAGGACAATCCAGAGAAACTAGCAACATAGCGTACACAAGACGAAGAAAAACAAAACAACAACAGAATATGTGTTGGACACCAATATACACAAACAAACACAAATAACGTAAACAAACATCCGGAGTCATGGTTTATAAGATATATTTATTATTGAAATTTATAGTTCCTAAATAATGTAGTTATTTTAAATTTAAGGGTCAATCCCATATGTATACGTAACCATGGTCGGTCGATTTTGGCAAAACCTTTTTAGGCTTTTAGATGTTCTTCCTTCCAAATAGTTTTTAATCATTTGGCTTTCGACTCTTTTGATTGTATGGGCCATGTCAGGTCCGTGGCACAGTCGAATTGAAAATATCTGCTGTCAAAAATCATAAGCATTCAATGAAAATAACAAAACATACTGCTCTTTTATAGTGCAGACTTTCTCAGATAATTTTACAGAAATGCATTATGTGCACTATATATATATATATATATATACTACGTTTATATCAGGTAAATTCAAGGTCATGTCTTATAACAGTGTACGATCGGTCAAGGTAGCTATCCACTTCAACATAATGAAACACATTACATAAATAAATATCAAAACATACTCTGATCATTTCCTTTTATAACATTGTCAAGATAAATGTGTTTTTATTTCTCTGATTATTACAATTTAGGTAAGTTATTTAACATTATTTAATTTACTTTTGCAGAACATTGATATCATACTAATATGTCGCCGCTTTGTTCGGTTGTGTTTGTTTTGAATGGTATATTTACAACGGCTTACTATCTTCTGTATTGTAAAAGCTTAGCGTCGGCAAACATAGACATGTTGGTCCAGTTTTAAGACAAAAAAATATCCGGTTTTGCATATCGTAAAGATAATCTCATTTTTGTTTCGCATGAATATGTAGATTCTTATTAAATTGTGTCAATATTTTTTTAATATCATGATGTGAGAAATCCGCCAAGTAGTAAATGTTTCGACGCTGACATTGTTTATGGCATGATTTATTATTGAATTGAAAGTTTCTACATAATTTAATTATTATAAAAACTAAGATTCATCTGTCTTAGGAATAGATTTTGGCTCTCCTTTTGATGTTGTCGTGTAACATAAAATAGCGTCCTCCATGAAATAATGTCCTCCAGACAAAATATCATATGAAATATTGTCCATGGATATTATAACATAATGAAATTGTGTCCTCCATCATGAGATATTTTCCATTCTTACTGGACATTATTTAACTGTGAAATAATGTCCGACATCAGCTTGATATATGATATTTTTATGCTTCACATATTTATATTATGCTTTATTTCAAAATATAAGAGATTTCTTTGTCATAGAAATTATATTTATTACACTATATTTGATTCAATTTGAAATATATTAACAACCATTGTCAAATTGCTCAACCCAAGACAATATATTCCAGAAATACATAAATTTATACAAAAACAGAAAATTTAATAACAATATTCATAAATACTAGATTGACGAAGATTTTTTAATTTTCGTGCACGTTTCGGAGGGAGTGGTGTAACTGGTACGTCAGTTTCTAAAACTTCAATTTCACTAAGTAAATTATTGTTACTTTCATTCAATAGAAAGTTGTCTTTCAATGAATTATAAGAATTCGCTATACAAATCAATTTATCTCCCTTTGTTAGGACACATTTTCACTATGATATATTGTCCATAACATGACATTATACTGGTCCAGATAAAGGACAAAATATCATAGATAAGACAAAATTCCATGACAATATAATCATAATATATTGTCCTGGAGGACATAATTTTGCTTTACACTTACTCCCAAAGATGTTTCATTATATGTCTTTCTAATCTTTTGATCTTGAGTGAACATGATAAAGGTTTCTTCAAAAATGCGTCGTGCGCATTAAATTAGATATCTACGTTTTTATTCATATCTTGACATGTGTCATGCAAATTCTGAGGTTATATCCCTGTCACCCACGAAGATCTCACAAATTTATAAAACTATATTATATCTAATTGGAATGTCTCTCTATGCCTCTTCTCTCGTCTTGTTCTCTCTGTGCATCTTCTCTCGTCTTTTTCTCTCTATACACAAAATCGCTATTAATTCTTTTCTTTCTTAAATTATATTCAAGAAAATTATAACGCCACCCAGTGACTTCTGCCACGGTCGCACGTGTCCGTATTGACGATGAACGTGTGGGTCCTGGCTCCCACGTGGGCCGGTAACTCGTCGGCGCAGCACACAATCGCGGAATAGTCCTTTAAACAGCTCTCTATCTGGAGATTGGTCATCCCAGTCTCCACTTTTCTTCTCATTGGTGGACGCCCTCCACCTTCCATGTCTTCATCTCACCGGGCTAGCGGTTCCAGTACTTTCTGTGGAAATGTACGAGACAAAACACGTGATTGTCTTTAAAGGGAAACTTCGCGATTTTTTACATGTTAGCTAAATATGTTCCTGGTGATATAAAATACATATTCACAAAGTTTTATCGACATATTTCCACAAATAACGAAGCAAATCGCAAATTTGTAATTTTAATTTCTAATTTTTTCATGGGTTGTGACGTTTTAACCCCATAATTGCATTGTGGGATTAAAATTTAAAGTCTGGGTCGCTGATGTTAAATTCGCTTCATTTAAAGCGCTCAGAGGACCCTAATTTAAATCTAATAACCGTTGGAAAATTAAATACTGAAGTGAACAGCTACGTACCTTTTTGACAAACAACTATTTTAAATGAACAAAATGTTTCATTTCCTTTATATTTACAACGGAAAGAGTGTTTTACAACAGTCGCCTATATTCACTATATGTAGGATCCCTTTTACAATTATGTTCATTTTGTTATACTGCTAATGTGCTGAAAAATATAATGGATAATTGTGACAACGCGTAACTTGTGTATTGATCGGATTAATAAAATGGCAATTTGAATACACACTATTTGCTTTCCAAGACGAGTTGGTAGATCGTTTATCATTTATTAAAGACAACATATTTTTAAAACATTAGAATAAATATAATGTTGAAATAACAGGAACAATTATAATTTTAATTATGTTTTAGATGATAACAAAGTATACACCATCCTTGAAATTATAAGTGTTCATTATTAGAGGCGCCAAATTGGCCTAACTATATATAGCTGTTTCATCATAATTAATATGTATTCACAATTTTAATGATCGATGTTCATAAAAGATGTTTTAATTTTAATTAAAGAACTAAAAATTAAAGTTTAGGAGATCGGGTGGCAATTGAGTTTACAAAGTTCAAGTGCTTAAAGAAAAAAACCTCGTTGCTCAATGATCCCAGAAGGCACAAAACCTAAATATATGATTTTTTCAGCTCGGAACCCCGTAAGCAACCTTGACCTATAATTTTGATATCCACTGATATTCATTCAGACAACGTTCGGAAGAGATCATGATCATGAACGGTATAAACAGATGAAGGGCAGTCAAAATATACAGAGATTAGGCCACACCAAATTTATTTCTTGTTCTTCGGATTTTGTGCTAAAAACGTTGGAGCGAGCAAGTGATTTAAAAATGTTAATTTATTTCCTTTTTTTGTTTGTTTGTCATTTTTGATGAGCGAAACGTAAAATATTATGCGGAAAATATATTTCTTATATTTTTCATGTATTTTCAGAAGCGAGAGACCATATTTTAATTTTAAATATTTTATTCTTCAATAAATTAAGGCAAATAATTCCTGAAATAAGAAGTGAAAGGCGGGATTTACTTATTTTTATTTTCATTCTGAAAACGACAGGTACATTCACACCGGTTCACTCAGCAGGGTACCTAATATTGCGTAATGAGCTTAGGTTCACACAGAAAGTCGCCAGGCAGAATATACAAGTGTCATTTTACATCCGGTCGACGGGACTCTGACCGAATACTTGAATACATGTGTCACAATCTTTGGCAATAATCAGAAACGCAATACACATTTTGTGACTCGTTAACGCTACCCGTGACAAGAATAGGAGATGCAATACACATTTTAAAGGTTCAAATAGGTGATCAAAATACACGACCCTGATCAAGTATACATTAGGAATGGGTGCATATTAATGCACACTGGCTGATCAAGGGAGTGTTCGACAATTAAATATTTTATTCTTCAATAAATTAAGGCAAATAATTCCTGAAATAAGAAGTGAAAGGCGGGATTTACTTATTTTTATTTTCATTCTGAAAACGACAGGTACATTCACACCGGTTCACTCAGCAGGGTACCTAATATTGCGTAATGAGCTTAGGTTCACACAGAAAGTCGCCAGGCAGAATATACAAGTGTCATTTTACATCCGGTCGACGGGACTCTGACCGAATACTTGAATACATGTGTCACAATCTTTGGCAATAATCAGAAACGCAATACACATTTTGTGACTCGTTAACGCTACCCGTGACAAGAATAGGAGATGCAATACACATTTTAAAGGTTCAAATAGGTGATCAAAATACACGACCCTGATCAAGTATACATTAGGAATGGGTGCATTTTAATGCACACTAGCTGATCAAGGGAGTGTTCGACAATTTAGTAAAATTTGTGTATAAATTGGGTAAAAATTGGCAAACAAGAGCCTGTGACCCCGTTTTCAAAACTGCTGGATCGCGCCTGATGCAGCAATGATTCTGGGGCTATTTTCACACAAAAATCTTAAGATTAACATTGATCGTAAGTTATATTGAATTATTCATTTTTATCTTGATTTTTGTTGTGCCTCATCAGAATGATATAGCAACAACCAAAATTATGAAGTAAAGCAGGGTAGAAAATTCTTCTTGCAAACCCCAAAAAGCAAAATAGACAAAAACCATTCGTATGCAATTTTTCCTTATAAAAACAACAACCATATTTTTTGCGACTATTCTGAGATTAATCAGAAGGGTCCGCCAGTTCGAAAAACGTGATTAAAATAAACAAAAAATGTTTTCTCTACGCAGAGACATATTATATCTTACGCTTTGTTCAAATCAGAAATAACCGTTATGAAAACAGATTAATCTTTTTACTGTTGGCAAGTAAGAATATTGTATTTCCATAAACAAATTATTATATTACGTAAGAGATGTACCCTGAAGATTTGTATAATAAACTTTAAAAGTATTTATAATACTCATCGTCTGTAATTGTCAAATGAAAACTATTACAAATTATATGTTTACATAATCCTCTCCATTTTATGACTTCGTACCCTGTAACTTTCTGTGCTTTTAGCTAAGAAGCAGAGCTTATGTGTAGCTTTATTGTAGTGCATGAACGATCGATTACAAAGTGCGATCTTATAAATAATATCATCAAAACAATTTTGCCCCGTAGAATAGGCCTATTTTTATTTTTTTACGAATTCATGGCATTGTTCCGATGTCCGTTCTTTCTTTTTTTCACATAATTTCGTAGTTCTTCATTTTTCGAATAAAATCTTTTGTAAATGTGTCTCATTAAAGATTCGTTTGTTTTGCCATAAGTATATAGAAACAAAACGTAAATCTGCAAAAAGTGATTGTGTAATAAATTCGTATATTTAGAATAATAAGAAAAATAAAAAGAATTACGCTGAATGAGGCCCCCGGTTTGTCACGCTTGTTTTGGGGCGTGGTGGTGTTTAAGCATCACGTGATAATTGGTATCGAGATGCTATCAAAATGGCGACATCCATCTATCGTTGACCGAATTTTAAAATCGATTTCATTCCCTTATCCAACATAATAAAACGCTAATATACATATAAACATCCATATTTATACATCAGGACAAACATGTAAAAAAATAATTTGTTTGCGAAGTTTCCCTTTAAAACGGCATATTTCGAGGTTGTCGTCTCTCATGGATATTTCGATTTGTTGACCTATGCCACCTCTCACTCGGTGATAGATCGGGTTCTCGAAAGTGACGTCGGGAACATCTTCGTTCAAGACACTCAACGATTGGAGAACGGGAATGTACGAATCCCTGACGTAGGTATTATCCACAAAATCACAGCACACGTAGATCCTTCGCGTCGGTGTGGTCAACATGGGGACGAACGTAACCTCCAGAAGTGCGCATTCCCACGTTCCGTCCAAGACGTAAGGGTTTGGAAAATAGACTCGAAATCGTCCTCCTACGTTATCGTTAAATATGTTCAGTGAGTCCTCGCTATTGGCAAATACGTAAAACTGCTCCATCGTTCTCGAATTTTATTATTATTATTTTTGGTCATCTTATAGATATACCAGGAATACAGTGTATAAGAGGCGGTATTCGTCGCTCTCTCTTATAGATTTGCAAAGAAGACAGTTTACAAGAGACAGAATTTTATCTTCGATAATTGGTCATCATGTTTTGCGTCAGTTGTGACAAGACCTTCTCGAGGAGAAACGTCATGCTTAGACATTTTCGAAACAAACACGGAACCAGTCATCCGTATCCACAGAACCATCGTGCGTATCCACCGCCGCCGCCATCATCACCAATACAGACATACCAGCAGTCAAGGAGCCATCATGTATATCCACCACCACCACCGCCGCCGCCATCACCAATACAGACATATAAGCAATCGAGGATATTCACCACCGCTACCACCACCACCACCGCCGCCGCCGCCGCCACCAATGAAGTAGAGAACGAGTTTCGTTTCCACCATCCGTTCACGGCAAACATTACGGGACCGACCGACTGCGGAAAGACGTATTTCGTTAAACGCTGCTACAAAACTGTCGGACCAAGATGGCGCCACCGCCGCAGAGAATCGTCTGGCTGTACAAGAGTTGGCAACTCCTCTACGACATCATCCGAAAGACCGTGTTCCCACGAGTAGAATTTCGTCGAGGCATCCCGATGAACCTGAACAGCGACGATTTCTTCGATCCCCGAATACGAAACGTGATAGTCTTGGACGACCTGATGTCGACCGCGGCCAAGGACCCGAGAATCAACGATCATACCGAGGGAAGTCATCACCGAAACTTGACGGTAATCGCTCTGAACCAAAACATGTACTTTGGCAAAGATCCCACACAGAGGAGAAATTGTCACTACCTGGTCCTGTTCAAGAATCCGATAGATCGACAACCCATCGCGACGCTCGGAAGACAGATATACCCCGGACACTTTAAAGAAATTCGAAGAAGTCACGAAGGAACCCTACTCGTACCTGGTCGTGGATCTAAAACCCGAAACCCCGGAATGGAGGAGACTATGTAGCAACGTCTTCGAGGAAGAAGCGTCGGACGACATGCAGACCGATCGAACGATCCCAGTGGAAGACACTGACCCAGACCAAATGGGTACACTAGACGATATACTTTCAGATCAAATGGACACGTCTGATGACGACATGCAATCCGATCAGATTGACTCACTAGCCCGTGGAGATGACGACATGGAAGGTGGAGGGCGTCCACCCAAGAGAAGAAATGTGGAGATTGGGATGACCAATCTCCAGATAGAGAGCTGTTTAAAGGACTATCCCACGACCGTGTGCTGCGCCGACGAGTTACCGGCCCACGTGGGAGCCAGGCCCCGCATGTTCATCGTCAATACGGACACGTGCAACCGTGGCGGAAATCACTGGGTGGCGTTTCACTTTCCCCTCGTGGGACCCGCCGAATTTTTTAATTCGCTGGGAAACGCACCGGAAGCGTATCACCGCCGTTTCGCCAGCGTCCTGGATCGTCAACGGACCGCAATACTACTACTGTTCGTCTCAAATCCAACCCGACGACACCGACACCTGCGGACTGTATTGCCTGTACTACTTCAAATGGAGACATCGAGGAATGGAGCTGCCGGACATAGTGAAAGACTTTTCCACCGTTGATTTAAAAGGAAACGAGGACAAAATTTTAAGATCTAACTGTTAACATTGTATATTGTCATGCATTGTAATTGTCTTTATGATAGAATGTATTGAACTTAATAAACAATCGAACTGTTAAAATTGTATTTTGTCGTGCATTGTCTTGGTAAAAGTCCCCTTTATAGAATGTATTGTACTTAATAAACGGATGAAATCGTGTTAAAACGACTATTGTATATTGTCAGGTATTGCCGTGTATGATATGTAATATGCGAGCGTTAGCGAGCTCTTTATGGTATAAAATGTGTACTTTTTTGACAAACATGTCTACACATATTGACGAATAAAAACAAATCGACGCTTTGTAAACACGTTCCGTGTAACACACTAACACACTCAACTAATGAAGATCTTCTTAACATATATCGCAAAGGTGATCCTGAAGTCTCGTACCCTTTCTCGTACGTCCGATACCACTGAAACCCGGAACCCGTGTGTAATAAAAGTCATTGTGTTAGCTTGTTTTACTTATATTGATATTTTTTAATTTATTAAATCTCTTCTGACATACTGACAAGAATTTTTGTTTCTACGCGGAAGTTAACTTTTGAGTTTTCGTAAGGAACGATAACTCGAATAAAGAAACGACAGCTCGATTGAAAGAGACTAGATTCGGCCCTAAAAAAAGTCGTCCCCAATATATCTCGGCCCAATAAATCTCGACACTTTTTGATGCACTGGATGAGCGTGAAAGTGCCAGATAATTTTCAAATGCGCGAGCATTCATGGCCGTGCCGGTTTCATATTAAATGATACGAACGAAATCGTGACGTTATGTTATGCTCAGAGTTACTTCCCTTTGAATACGTTTAACCATACTGGAAACGTATAATTACTTCCCTCTGAACATACACATTGAGTTATCTCCCCCACTCTCATCGAACAATGACGAACATACACACCGACAGAACTTTGGTTGGTCGAAATATGACGCAATGCGCTGCACACGTATGCATCGTCATAATCCGGATAAGCAAACGATCTGTCCTTAAACGGATTTGTGTGCAGGATTGTATATGTCGTTCAATACTAATTCTTTTTTTTTACAACTTAATCCCCGAAAGTATAATTTTCCGAAGTTAATCCTTTTTTGACAACTTAATCTCGTTAGATTCATTCAAAATAATTCATATTGTAATAATTTGACATTATAATATCGATGTTTAAATTTATGAAGATTAAATCACATTCTAACATTCGTAGGCATGCGTTTGATAATAAGATTGATGTTATGTACTAACCAAACTAAAATAATATGTCTTGCTTTATATATGCAAAACTATCGTTGGTCGAAATATGATGCAATACGCTGCATCGTCATAATCCGATTAAGCAATCTACGTGTCCTTAAATGGATTTGTATGCAGGGATTAACAAGCTTATTAGGTTATATAAACCTGTACCTATTATACATTAGCTGAAATATGATGAAATGCACTGCATCGTCATAATCCGTTTAAGCAATAACAGGAATTAACATCCTTATTGGGTTATATAACTGTTCATGCACTGATTCGTGACGTTTATTTTTGGACCTCGGGGAATTCCATTTTGGCCGCCATTTTGGGCCCTGGGGCACTAGGTTTTTAGCTTGCCTAAAATCCCTCACACATTACTACTTATACATACATAACCTATCCATCAAATATAGAAGTCCGCCTTGCAACAAACACGTCACAATAACTGAATACTGTTACTTCATTAATGTCAGAAGATAATCCAGATTTTGGCGTTATATGTGGTATGCAAAAGTCAAAAGGTCGGGGGAAACCCCTACGTTCCCAGTAGATATAGACCATAGAATCCGAAAACCCCGACGATTTGAGGAATTATAGTTATTGCTAGTTGTCTGATAAATTAAATGGTATGTAACATATACTTTGCAAATTTTAGAGTGCGCCTCTAAATTCACACCTGAATATTCTGTTTTAGATCCAGGTCATTGCTGAGCTACCAGTTGGTAATAATCTTCAGGATCATCATCAGATATTTATAAAGTATAAAGATAAGTAAGCCGTACAGTACAACATCTTATTCAGCATGCAGACTCCATTCTTAATAGACTTCAGTATTACCTGACTTCAACAGGTATGTAACGTCGAAATTAGATTAACCTAATAATATATTAATATCACGTATGCAAAATATAAAGACGGACTTCCATACAAAGTAAATGCATCTGACAAAACCCGATTAGAGATCATCCAGGTGAACTTTCTTATATGGATACTTATTTTAAATAAAAGCTTCCAATCAGAGAGCTAAATACGTTTGCAATTCAGTAATAAAAAGGGCGAAAGCGGTAATTGCATTAGTTTACCATTAGTTCATCAGGAACATCTTACTGGTCTAACAAATTCATAGACAGTGGTTTGCCCGTCAATCATAACAGATTAGTATATATTTATCTTAAACTGATAGGGGTCTGTCAGATGTTAGGAGGGGTGGGTGGGGTAGCGTATTAGAATATCAGATTTTGTTAATCAGATTGCCAAAACAACACAAACCATTCACACCTACAAATACAGATGGAACGATTCAGTGTATGTTCCTTGCTTGGGACAGGCACAGAAATGTGTCGGGGTTTGATAGATAAATTGGTCGTTCATGTCCCTTACTTGGGACAGGCACAGAAATGTGTCGGGGTTTGATAGATAGATTGGTCGTTCATGTCCCTTACTTGGGACAGGCACAGAAATGTGTCGGGGTTTGATAGATAGATTGGTCGTTCTTACCATTACATAGTTGAATTTGTTTTGTCGTTTGGGGTTGTTTTCTCTCAAATATGTTGACAGATTTGGGTTTCAGATCTTTGATAATTGACCCCATTAACGATGTGTTATTTAAGGAAGCATGCATCTAGTCCATATAAATATGTTCATTACAATCTCTCTGCTTGCTCTATATTTTATTATTTTCTTAGGTGTTAATTACGTTTTTGAATTCATCAGTATGCACGAGCGTTTCATGGCCTCATGTGTATGCTATGACCATCTTAAGGGATCTTAATGGGTGGGAACGTTCAACACTAGAAAGTAGGACTATTCATGTTTATATTGAATTTTATTTATTTAGGTGTTCTGACCGGAAGTGGTCTAGAAGCCCACATATTTGACAGGATGCCTAATAGAGACAAGAATGAACCGTTATATCCTGATTACCAGTTAGAATTCCTAAGTTGTGCTCAAGATAACAAATTCATAGATAATGGTTTACCACTCAACCATAACAGCTCAGTATGTATTTAGCTTAAACAAATGATATTTGTACAATTTCGGCTTCGTCTCGGCCATTTAGTTCATATTATTTTACTATATTATATATTATGGAGATCTGCGTTTTTATTAATATTATAAATGAAGCAAGAGGTGAAAATCCGCCTGGTCTTTCGTCTGGTGTAATATTCGGTCTCAGGCCTCACAATTGATATACAACCGGTCTCACACCGATTTTATGTCAAGTCTTCCACCTATCTTACATCCAGTCTTGCATATAATCTCAGAACTATTCTAACACCTGATATTACACTTTGTCTCAATATACACCCGATTTCACACCTAGTCTGACACACGGAATTGCACTCTTTTTCACATATTCTAGCTCCCCGTATTACACATGGCTTTACATCCGGTCTTACACCTAGTTCTACACTCGCTCCAATTTCTATTCTTCTTCACCCTGCCTCACATATATGGTCTTAAGTTTGGTCTCTGGCCTATTTTCCACACCTGGTCACATACCTATTCTTACACCCGGTCTAATACCTGGTCTTACACCTGATATCACACCTGGATTCTCATCTGGTCTCAATCCTATTCTCACAACCAGTGTCGTCTTATCGCATGGACACACTGGGCAGTTTCCCGGAGGCCCAATGAGCATAGGGCCCCCTGCTACTCTATGTATGTTGTGTACAGCATGTTTTTAATGTTTATACACTGACTGTTAGAAGTACCAATACGATATATGTTTACTTTTATCGAAATTTACAGTTTTAATCATGTGAGTTGTGTAGGTATGTGTCCCATTGCAGTGCTTTGCCTGGGGCCTATAATGCTGTTAATACGGCACTGCTCACCGCCCTGTCTTAGTTAGAGTTATATTATTGAAAAAACATAACAGTAAACCATAAAATATTACCCTTGACGCTTGTGTCGTACCAGGTGCAATGACAAATCAATATCTAAAGAACTGGTATTTCTAGTTCACGTATTAACAATATACTTTTATCATAGATAATAGAACTCCTCCATGCAAGATCGAGTTCAATGGAGTTTACAGTTGTCGTCATTCAGTTGCATGCAAAATGTATGGGGACAATTCGATTACAAAGCAGAGATCCATTTGACTATCCTCTTATAGATCCTTATTTCCTGTGCCATCCAGATGACGTAAAAAGCCATATTGCTGGTAAAGTATACATGATTTACTTGTATATCAGCTATTTGACATAAAGCCTTGTTAATGATAAAGTATATATTATTGATATCGGCCTTGTTAGACAAATCCTTGTTGATTGTAAAAGTACATTATTCATATCATTCCTATGACATAAAGTTGTGCTGATGATAAAGTATATATTATTTATATCAGCCCTATGACGTCATGTCATGTTGCTGGTAAAGACTACATTAATTATACCAGCGCTATGACATAAATGCGTTGTTGATGGTAAAGTATACATTGCTTATATCAGCCCTATGACATAACAGTCTTAATACCGGTAAAGTATACATTATTTTTTATCAGCCCTATGATATAGAGCCCTGTTGATGGTAAAGTATACATTATTTATGTCAACCCTATGATATAGAGCCTTGTTGATGGTAAAGTATACATTATTTATATCAGCCCTATGATATAGAACCTTGTTGATGGTCAAGTATACATTATTTTTATCAGCCCTATGATATATAGCCTTGTTGATGGTAAAGTATACATTATTTTTATCAGCCCTATGATATAGAACCTTGTTGATGGTAAAGTATACATTATTTTTATCAGCCCTATGATATATAGCCTTGTTGATGGTAAAGTATACATTATTTATGTCAGTCTGATGACATAACAGCCTTGTTGCGTCATGATGGTGTAGCTACATTGACGAGTTTAAAGCTGTATTGATGGCCCTGTGACATAAAAGCGTTGTTGATGGTAAAGTAAACATTATTTATATCAACCCTATGACAAAAGCTTGTTGGTTGCAAAGTATATATTATTTATATCAACCCTATGACATAAAGGCATTATTGATGGTATTCATCATATATATCAATTTTAATAGGTATAAATAGGTGGTAGATAAACGTTAAAGAAATCTGAATAGGCAATCAAGAACCGACAATCATGAAACACAGGCAATATAGGCAGAAGACACAGAACGAAATCTGAACAGGCAATCAAGAACCGACAATCATGAAACACAGGCAATATAGGCAGAAGACACAGAACGAGATCTGAACAGGCAATCAAGAACCGACAATCATGAAACACAGGCAATATAGGCAGAAGACACAGAACGAGATCTGAACAGGCAATCAAGAACCGACAATCATGAAACACAGGCAATATAGGCAGAAGACACAGAACGAGATCTGAACAGGCAATCAAGAACCGACAATCATGAAACACAGGCAATATAGGCAGAAGACACAGAACGAGATCTGAACAGGCAATCAAGAACCGACAATCATGAAACACAGGCAATATAGGCAGAAGACACAGAACGAGATCTGAACAGGCAATCAAGAACCGACAATCATGAAACACAGGCAATATAGGCAGAAGACACAGAACGAGATCTGAACAGGCAATCAAGAACCGACAATCATGAAACACAGGCAATATAGGCAGAAGACACAGAACGAGATCTGAACAGGCAATCAAGAACCGACAATCATGAAACACAGGCAATATAGGCAGAAGACACAGAACGAGATCTGAACAGGCAATCAAGAACCGACAATCATGAAACACAGGCAATATAGGCAGAAGACACAGAACGAGATCTGAACAGGCAATCAAGAACCGACAATCATGAAACACAGGCAATATAGGCAGAAGACACAGAACGAGATCTGAACAGGCAATCAAGAACCGACAATCATGAAACACAGGCAATATAGGCAGAAGACACAGAACGAGATCTGAACAGGCAATCAAGAACCGACAATCATGAAACACAGGCAATATAGGCAGAAGACACAGAACGAGATCTGAACAGGCAATCAAGAACCGACAATCATGAAACACAGGCAATATAGGCAGAAGACACAGAACGAGATCTGAACAGGCAATCAAGAACCGACAATCATGAAACACAGGCAATATAGGCAGAAGACACAGAACGAGATCTGAACAGGCAATCAAGAACCGACAATCATGAAACACAGGCAATATAGGCAGAAGACACAGAACGAGATCTGAACAGGCAATCAAGAACCGACAATCATGAAACACAGGCAATATAGGCAGAAGACACAGAACGAGATCTGAACAGGCAATCAAGAACCGACAATCATGAAACACAGGCAATATAGGCAGAAGACACAGAACGAGATCTGAACAGGCAATCAAGAACCGACAATCATGAAACACAGGCAATATAGGCAGAAGACACAGAACGAGATCTGAACAGGCAATCAAGAACCGACAATCATGAAACACAGGCAATATAGGCAGAAGACACAGAACGAGATCTGAACAGGCAATCAAGAACCGACAATCATGAAACACAGGCAATATAGGCAGAAGACACAGAACGAGATCTGAACAGGCAATCAAGAACCGACAATCATGAAACACAGGCAATATAGGCAGAAGACACAGAACGAGATCTGAACAGGCAATCAAGAACCGACAATCATGAAACACAGGCAATATAGGCAGAAGACACAGAACGAGATCTGAACAGGCAATCAAGAACCGACAATCATGAAACACAGGCAATATAGGCAGAAGACACAGAACGAGATCTGAACAGGCAATCAAGAACCGACAATCATGAAACACAGGCAATATAGGCAGAAGACACAGAACGAGATCTGAACAGGCAATCAAGAACCGACAATCATGAAACACAGGCAATATAGGCAGAAGACACAGAACGAGATCTGAACAGGCAATCAAGAACCGACAATCATGAAACACAGGCAATATAGGCAGAAGACACAGAACGAGATCTGAACAGGCAATCAAGAACCGACAATCATGAAACACAGGCAATATAGGCAGAAGACACAGAACGAGATCTGAACAGGCAATCAAGAACCGACAATCATGAAACACAGGCAATATAGGCAGAAGACACAGAACGAGATCTGAACAGGCAATCAAGAACCGACAATCATGAAACACAGGCAATATAGGCAGAAGACACAGAACGAGATCTGAACAGGCAATCAAGAACCGACAATCATGAAACACAGGCAATATAGGCAGAAGACACAGAACGAGATCTGAACAGGCAATCAAGAACCGACAATCATGAAACACAGGCAATATAGGCAGAAGACACAGAACGAGATCTGAACAGGCAATCAAGAACCGACAATCATGAAACACAGGCAATATAGGCAGAAGACACAGAACGAGATCTGAACAGGCAATCAAGAACCGACAATCATGAAACACAGGCAATATAGGCAGAAGACACAGAACGAGATCTGAACAGGCAATCAAGAACCGACAATCATGAAACACAGGCAATATAGGCAGAAGACACAGAACGAGATCTGAACAGGCAATCAAGAACCGACAATCATGAAACACAGGCAATATAGGCAGAAGACACAGAACGAGATCTGAACAGGCAATCAAGAACCGACAATCATGAAACACAGGCAATATAGGCAGAAGACACAGAACGAGATCTGAACAGGCAATCAAGAACCGACAATCATGAAACACAGGCAATATAGGCAGAAGACACAGAACGAGATCTGAACAGGCAATCAAGAACCGACAATCATGAAACACAGGCAATATAGGCAGAAGACACAGAACGAGATCTGAACAGGCAATCAAGAACCGACAATCATGAAACACAGGCAATATAGGCAGAAGACACAGAACGAGATCTGAACAGGCAATCAAGAACCGACAATCATGAAACACAGGCAATATAGGCAGAAGACACAGAACGAGATCTGAACAGGCAATCAAGAACCGACAATCATGAAACACAGGCAATATAGGCAGAAGACACAGAACGAGATCTGAACAGGCAATCAAGAACCGACAATCATGAAACACAGGCAATATAGGCAGAAGACACAGAACGAGATCTGAACAGGCAATCAAGAACCGACAATCATGAAACACAGGCAATATAGGCAGAAGACACAGAACGAGATCTGAACAGGCAATCAAGAACCGACAATCATGAAACACAGGCAATATAGGCAGAAGACACAGAACGAGATCTGAACAGGCAATCAAGAACCGACAATCATGAAACACAGGCAATATAGGCAGAAGACACAGAACGAGATCTGAACAGGCAATCAAGAACCGACAATCATGAAACACAGGCAATATAGGCAGAAGACACAGAACGAGATCTGAACAGGCAATCAAGAACCGACAATCATGAAACACAGGCAATATAGGCAGAAGACACAGAACGAGATCTGAACAGGCAATCAAGAACCGACAATCATGAAACACAGGCAATATAGGCAGAAGACACAGAACGAGATCTGAACAGGCAATCAAGAACCGACAATCATGAAACACAGGCAATATAGGCAGAAGACACAGAACGAGATCTGAACAGGCAATCAAGAACCGACAATCATGAAACACAGGCAATATAGGCAGAAGACACAGAACGAGATCTGAACAGGCAATCAAGAACCGACAATCATGAAACACAGGCAATATAGGCAGAAGACACAGAACGAGATCTGAACAGGCAATCAAGAACCGACAATCATGAAACACAGGCAATATAGGCAGAAGACACAGAACGAGATCTGAACAGGCAATCAAGAACCGACAATCATGAAACACAGGCAATATAGGCAGAAGACACAGAACGAGATCTGAACAGGCAATCAAGAACCGACAATCATGAAACACAGGCAATATAGGCAGAAGACACAGAACGAGATCTGAACAGGCAATCAAGAACCGACAATCATGAAACACAGGCAATATAGGCAGAAGACACAGAACGAGATCTGAACAGGCAATCAAGAACCGACAATCATGAAACACAGGCAATATAGGCAGAAGACACAGAACGAGATCTGAACAGGCAATCAAGAACCGACAATCATGAAACACAGGCAATATAGGCAGAAGACACAGAACGAGATCTGAACAGGCAATCAAGAACCGACAATCATGAAACACAGGCAATATAGGCAGAAGACACAGAACGAGATCTGAACAGGCAATCAAGAACCGACAATCATGAAACACAGGCAATATAGGCAGAAGACACAGAACGAGATCTGAACAGGCAATCAAGAACCGACAATCATGAAACACAGGCAATATAGGCAGAAGACACAGAACGAGATCTGAACAGGCAATCAAGAACCGACAATCATGAAACACAGGCAATATAGGCAGAAGACACAGAACGAGATCTGAACAGGCAATCAAGAACCGACAATCATGAAACACAGGCAATATAGGCAGAAGACACAGAACGAGATCTGAACAGGCAATCAAGAACCGACAATCATGAAACACAGGCAATATAGGCAGAAGACACAGAACGAGATCTGAACAGGCAATCAAGAACCGACAATCATGAAACACAGGCAATATAGGCAGAAGACACAGAACGAGATCTGAACAGGCAATCAAGAACCGACAATCATGAAACACAGGCAATATAGGCAGAAGACACAGAACGAGATCTGAACAGGCAATCAAGAACCGACAATCATGAAACACAGGCAATATAGGCAGAAGACACAGAACGAGATCTGAACAGGCAATCAAGAACCGACAATCATGAAACACAGGCAATATAGGCAGAAGACACAGAACGAGATCTGAACAGGCAATCAAGAACCGACAATCATGAAACACAGGCAATATAGGCAGAAGACACAGAACGAGATCTGAACAGGCAATCAAGAACCGACAATCATGAAACACAGGCAATATAGGCAGAAGACACAGAACGAGATCTGAACAGGCAATCAAGAACCGACAATCATGAAACACAGGCAATATAGGCAGAAGACACAGAACGAGATCTGAACAGGCAATCAAGAACCGACAATCATGAAACACAGGCAATATAGGCAGAAGACACAGAACGAGATCTGAACAGGCAATCAAGAACCGACAATCATGAAACACAGGCAATATAGGCAGAAGACACAGAACGAGATCTGAACAGGCAATCAAGAACCGACAATCATGAAACACAGGCAATATAGGCAGAAGACACAGAACGAGATCTGAACAGGCAATCAAGAACCGACAATCATGAAACACAGGCAATATAGGCAGAAGACACAGAACGAGATCTGAACAGGCAATCAAGAACCGACAATCATGAAACACAGGCAATATAGGCAGAAGACACAGAACGAGATCTGAACAGGCAATCAAGAACCGACAATCATGAAACACAGGCAATATAGGCAGAAGACACAGAACGAGATCTGAACAGGCAATCAAGAACCGACAATCATGAAACACAGGCAATATAGGCAGAAGACACAGAACGAGATCTGAACAGGCAATCAAGAACCGACAATCATGAAACACAGGCAATATAGGCAGAAGACACAGAACGAGATCTGAACAGGCAATCAAGAACCGACAATCATGAAACACAGGCAATATAGGCAGAAGACACAGAACGAGATCTGAACAGGCAATCAAGAACCGACAATCATGAAACACAGGCAATATAGGCAGAAGACACAGAACGAGATCTGAACAGGCAATCAAGAACCGACAATCATGAAACACAGGCAATATAGGCAGAAGACACAGAACGAGATCTGAACAGGCAATCAAGAACCGACAATCATGAAACACAGGCAATATAGGCAGAAGACACAGAACGAGATCTGAACAGGCAATCAAGAACCGACAATCATGAAACACAGGCAATATAGGCAGAAGACACAGAACGAGATCTGAACAGGCAATCAAGAACCGACAATCATGAAACACAGGCAATATAGGCAGAAGACACAGAACGAGATCTGAACAGGCAATCAAGAACCGACAATCATGAAACACAGGCAATATAGGCAGAAGACACAGAACGAGATCTGAACAGGCAATCAAGAACCGACAATCATGAAACACAGGCAATATAGGCAGAAGACACAGAACGAGATCTGAACAGGCAATCAAGAACCGACAATCATGAAACACAGGCAATATAGGCAGAAGACACAGAACGAGATCTGAACAGGCAATCAAGAACCGACAATCATGAAACACAGGCAATATAGGCAGAAGACACAGAACGAGATCTGAACAGGCAATCAAGAACCGACAATCATGAAACACAGGCAATATAGGCAGAAGACACAGAACGAGATCTGAACAGGCAATCAAGAACCGACAATCATGAAACACAGGCAATATAGGCAGAAGACACAGAACGAGATCTGAACAGGCAATCAAGAACCGACAATCATGAAACACAGGCAATATAGGCAGAAGACACAGAACGAGATCTGAACAGGCAATCAAGAACCGACAATCATGAAACACAGGCAATATAGGCAGAAGACACAGAACGAGATCTGAACAGGCAATCAAGAACCGACAATCATGAAACACAGGCAATATAGGCAGAAGACACAGAACGAGATCTGAACAGGCAATCAAGAACCGACAATCATGAAACACAGGCAATATAGGCAGAAGACACAGAACGAGATCTGAACAGGCAATCAAGAACCGACAATCATGAAACACAGGCAATATAGGCAGAAGACACAGAACGAGATCTGAACAGGCAATCAAGAACCGACAATCATGAAACACAGGCAATATAGGCAGAAGACACAGAACGAGATCTGAACAGGCAATCAAGAACCGACAATCATGAAACACAGGCAATATAGGCAGAAGACACAGAACGAGATCTGAACAGGCAATCAAGAACCGACAATCATGAAACACAGGCAATATAGGCAGAAGACACAGAACGAGATCTGAACAGGCAATCAAGAACCGACAATCATGAAACACAGGCAATATAGGCAGAAGACACAGAACGAGATCTGAACAGGCAATCAAGAACCGACAATCATGAAACACAGGCAATATAGGCAGAAGACACAGAACGAGATCTGAACAGGCAATCAAGAACCGACAATCATGAAACACAGGCAATATAGGCAGAAGACACAGAACGAGATCTGAACAGGCAATCAAGAACCGACAATCATGAAACACAGGCAATATAGGCAGAAGACACAGAACGAGATCTGAACAGGCAATCAAGAACCGACAATCATGAAACACAGGCAATATAGGCAGAAGACACAGAACGAGATCTGAACAGGCAATCAAGAACCGACAATCATGAAACACAGGCAATATAGGCAGAAGACACAGAACGAGATCTGAACAGGCAATCAAGAACCGACAATCATGAAACACAGGCAATATAGGCAGAAGACACAGAACGAGATCTGAACAGGCAATCAAGAACCGACAATCATGAAACACAGGCAATATAGGCAGAAGACACAGAACGAGATCTGAACAGGCAATCAAGAACCGACAATCATGAAACACAGGCAATA